>CM057226.1:88606976-91412508 GCA_029891385.1 Erythroxylum novogranatense
TGTATATTAGGAGTTATGGCCTGATAACTATTGACTGTTGTTATGTATTGAGTGAAACCTAGCTGGATTAGCAAATTTGGTATACATTCTGTTTTGGAGTAATTTTAGTAATTTTTGTGAACTAAACTGGTTTTATGGGTCTACTGAAGAGTTTTAGATGACACATTGATCTTGAAATTGGTGTATGGCATGTAATTTTTGGAAATCAGATGTGGGAGATATGGAATTTCAAAAGCTGAACTTACATTGTGATGTTAAGTGCTGATTAGGTCAGTAACTTGCATAACAGATTTGAAATTGTTAGAAATCGAATTGGAGATTGAGTTCTTCATGAAACTTGAAGTTTGAGGAGTTATCTTTTCAGGAATATAAAGTTTGGATTTTTCTGACTTGTGTATAGGGAGTTATGCTTGTTATAAGTGTACTGCTCAAATTGAATGATTTCAGGAACAGCAACATTGAGTGAATTAATTGATTGTTTAGCAATGGAATTTGCTTTTGGGTTGTTCATGAAAGTTGTAGAGGACATTATGAACTGATTGAGCATATTTATATGGTAATTTTTGGCTGAATAATCAGTGAGTTTTTGAATTTGCAAGGTACTGTCCAGTGTTGATGGGTTTTGAGTAGGCAGTAGTTTTGATGGGATTTTTGACACCCTTAGGGTTGGAATTAATTTTTATGGTCTTCATGAAACTTGTAAAGGGTTTCATTATCTTTCCAACAAGGTATAGTTTGCATTTTTCAGAAATGTGTAGAAAGAGTTATGGGTATTGGAAGTTTGGTTGGAAATTATAAAATAAAGGGGGAAATAAGGGTTATATATATATTTAGATATTAATTGTTGAGTTTTGGTTTCTTTTGTCAATTTCTTTTCCGTCCGACGTCCGATTGACCTGATTCTTGAAGCATCGGATTTGTAACATATTTAATTTCATTTTGTGAGAAATTGGAAATTTTTAGACGGGAAATTGACGTGGCCCCAGGTAATTGTCCGGTGATCACTGTTTTAGTTATTTTTGGGCCGATTGAGGTCCAAATTGGGTGCTGTCAGTGGCTATAGCTTTCTAATTTGTAGATGGAATTTTTATGATGGAAAAATTTTAGATTAGGGTCGGGAATGCCATGAACATGCATTATACACGTTTTAATTATTCCATGTGCATTGTTTAGTCATTCTAACTATACAGTTGGTAATGTTTACCTATTTTAATTACTATAGAGGCTCAGTTGGACCGTAGATCCACGGACATGGCAGAGACTTCCCAGTATTAGCTCGAAAGTTATTAGGTGAGTAACCTAGAAGGTTCCTCAATTATTATTTGGTTATATTTCGCACTTATACAACTGTGGAGATAATGGATGGGAATATGTGTATTTGATTTTGATTGATTTCGGACCATGGGTGTCTGAAATATTTGAAATGAGATATCGAAGTGCTATAATTGATTTTCATGTGATTACTTGGAGTTGACATATGCGAATATGTTAAATGGGAATCGGTTATGGTGTAGATTTGGCTATTTGGACATTTGCATTCATACATAATTGCATGATCAGTAATTGGCAGTTGTGACAAGAGCAGCCAACGAGAGCTTTAAACTCAATGTGATTGGGCCTTGAGTCCACAGTGATTGAGAGCCTATGGCTCACCGATTAATGCGCCCTTTAAGGGACAGTTTCAGGCGCTCAGTCACAACAACGTAATAAATTGAAAAAGCGTCACATACGTATTTCATGTGCATTTGAACTGGGTTCTTTTGACTGATATCGTGATAATCATGTGGTACTTCTGAATGTGTATGTGTTTTAGTGATATAACTCTGTGAATCTGTGTTATACTGTGTATATGCATGAATTGGGTGAACCATCGATGATGGTTCCTCACTGAGTTCGCAAACTCACCCAAAATTGCAAATTTTTTTTCAGGACCGAGATAGTAGACTCATAGCTCCGAAGAGACTTTTCCTACCGTGTAGATTGAGTTGGCAAGAGAAGTTATGGCACACAGGTTGGTCAGCTGGCACTTTTTGGAAGGATGACCTAGCTAGCTTTTTGTTTGATTTTGAGGTTATGAAAAATGAAAAATTTATGGTTAAAAAAAATAGTGAATTTCATATTAATGCGTTATGATACTTGGATGCCATGTGGAGTGTTAGTTGTTCGTAGCGCACCCTTATCGTCGGGTGTGTATCGGAATGACCTACGGTCGTCCCGATTCATATCCTATAGTAAGGGGGTGCTACAATACTAATACTAATAATAATTATAATAATAAATATAAAAAAAGATTAATACATTTATTAAAAAGGAATTTAATGATAACGATAATAAATTTAATAATTACTCTACAATAAATTTTAAATAATAACTATTTTCATAATAATATTTTTAAATTCAAAATTAAAATGAACAAGATTCAAACTACACGAGGATCCAATACAATTTACCCAAAATTTAGCATAGATGGTATGAATAAAATACAATTATCATTTTTATTTTACCCTTTGAAAGGTTAAGAGTCATTAACTTATAGAAATTACTTCTTGTCTATTCAACTTCTCCTTTTTTTCAAATTCTCACTATTTAAATATTAACAATCAAATTTTTTAACTAATAACACTATTAAAAAAATTATTCAAATAACACAATGTCAATCATTTTTATAATAATAATGAAGACTTCATGGATTGTATCCATCAAATAGGAATCACATACCATAGATATGAATGCCACTAAGTCATTTAAAACAACAAAAAAAGGAATATGATTCTTACAAGAGAAATTTCATAAAGATCTAGTAAACTTTAGCTAACTATCAACCTTTACCGGTATTTTTGTGGATAAATGTTCAAGTGAGGTCTTGCTTCAATTGTGGGTGATATGTTGAATAAATTGAGTAGTTATTGGTGTAGAATTGGTATGGAAGTGATAGAATTTGAGTTAGGTTGAAAAGCTGGAAATTGGATTTGTTTGTGTTTTAATGTTTTTGCCATAACTTTTTATGTGGTTATGCAATTGAGATGAGGTTTGGATTCAATAGGTATTATTTTTAAATATGTGGGGGAAAAGGTATTGAATTTCAATGTTAAATTTGAAGCTTGACTTCCATTGATTATAATGATTGTGCACTTAATCCAAAGCTCCAAATTTTACAAATTTGGTATCAATGGAAAGTTCAAAGGAAGCTCTACAACTTTCATGAAGGGCTTAAAAACTAATTTGGCCTCTAAGGGAGTCAAAAATCTACTCAAAGTTTCTATCCAATTAATGTCACCCTAAACAGTAACATAACTTCTAAAAATCATAATTTCCTATTTCATTCCCCAAAAATTTTATACTTTATATCAATGGAAAGATCAAAACACAATCTACAACTTACAAGAAGGGCTTAAAAGCAATTTCAACCTCTAACTACGTCAAATTTCACTTCAAAGTTTCTGCCCTTATCAATCTCATTAATTTTTTAATTATATTTATTATTAATATCAGTATCTACTTACGTACTTAAACCTCAATCCCTGCCCCTCCATTTCCCTCCAAAAAATTTCAATGCTTTATAAAGCATTTAATGCTGCTTTTAAAATGGCAAAACTTCTCACAACACCATTTAATGCTTTTAGAATAACGGTTTACGCAGAGCATTTAATGCTTGTGCGAATAATGATTTACGCAGAGCATTTAATGCTTCTTCATAATAGAAGTCATCCTTTTCTACTAAAATATTCTTAATGCTTCTGAAATTTAAATGGCGCTTCTTGGAAATTAAACACCTCATAATAATAATAATAATAATAATAATAATAATAATAATAATAATCATATTATTATTATTATTATTATATTACTATTATTATGATAATTATTATGATTAATAATAATAATAATAATAATAATAATATTATTATTATTATTATTATTATTAGTATTATTCGTTATAATTATTAAATTTATTAATTATTTTATTGTCGTAATTATTATGAAATTTGTTATAATTACTAATTTTCTTGTCATTATTTTTAACTTTATTATTTTGACTAATTGAATTATCCTTATCATTATTAAATATTATTATTATTATTAGTTTTGACTTGAGTGTATATACTTATTATTATCAGTCTCATTAATTTTTAATTATATTTATTATTAATATTAGTATTATTATTATTACAAAATACCTTTTCATGATTAAATGCATGTATCTTTATTTCTATTATTATTATAATTTTTTTTATTATTAATTTTCTTCTTATTATTATTAAATATAGTATTCTTATTAATTTAATTATTATGATAATTATTATTATTATTATTATTCAAATTTAGTTTATATACTTATTATTATAAATCTTATATATTTTTAGTATATTTACTATTAATATTTGTAATAATAATATAATGGTGAATATTAATAAGGAATATTAAATTAACACAACTTATAATAATTCACAAAATTTTTCTAAAATAACCAAATATAAGGAAATGATAATTAAATAATGATAAGGAATATAATAATAATAATTAAAAAAATAATGAAGTAGTAGTACTAGTAGTAGTAGTAGTAATACTAATAATAATAATAATTAATATTAATAAGGAATTTAATAATAACAATAATAAATTTCATAAATACTGCACAATAAATTTAATAATAATATTTAACATTAAGTCTAATAATAGAAATAACATTAATTAGTAAATTTACTTATGATAATAATAATAATAGTAATAATAAAAGTTAAATTAATAAGAATAATTAATTAACCATAATAATTTTAACAATAATAAAATGCTGAATAATAATAAACAATATAAAATTTAAACAAGTATTAATAATGCGGCAATAATTTCGGAACAACAAACTATAAGAAAATTACACTTATCATATTTCAAAACAATTAAAATAATAAGAATGATTAAAGAAACATAACGTTTTATTTATTTATTATTATATAATTTATAATAACTATTATGTAAAATAGTCTTATTATGATTATTATTATGTTTAATAATATTATTATTATAAATCCATAAATAAATAATTACATTAACAAAAACAGTTGATATAAAACATTAGGCTAGTCCTCGCAAGGGCGAGGGCTAGCCATTTTTGCTAGAAAATGCCTGGCTCGCGAGGGCGAGCGCTCGCCCTCGCTAGCTAGGCAATTTTTGCTGCCTCACGAGGTCGAGTCGCCTCATGAGCTAGGCAATTTTCGCCTATCTCATGAGGGCGAGCGCTTGCCCTCACGAGCCAGCCAATTGAATATATATTTAATTTTCAATTCAAATGTTTTACGAAAATTTAATTTCTAATGATATCTACAAAGTTTTTGAATATATATTTAAACTCTAAACTAGTAATATTATACACTTCTATTCAGTTACTATTATTCTTATAATTATTAGATGGTTTCGTTATTGATTATATTAATATATATTCATTAATATAAAATTTTAAAAATCTTGAATCTTGAAAAAATGTCTTCTATGTATTTTTTGTTTAAAAAATACTTTATTTTAAGTTCAATTAAATTTTAAGTCAAATTTTAAAAATTTTGAATCCGACTGACAGGCTTTAGGATTGTTAGTTTAACATAAACTGCATCCGAACTTAATCGGAATCTATGTAAGCTAGATTTCGGATTTTGATTTTTGGAATCCAACCTTCATCTCGAGCCAAATTCTAACAAAAACTTAAGAATCCTAAAAATCTAAAACATACCCTCTTTTCATTTTTTGTTTCAACCTTAAGTTTAATTGAAATTTAATTCAAATTCAAATTCGAAATTATGAGTTCATCATAAACCCAATCCGGACTTGATCAAAATCTACGACAAACTTGGACCTATTCTAATAACCTCGGGCTGGGCCGAAGAGGACCAACAGGCCCGTTGGCATACGTTAAAGAAAACGTAACATTCAGATCATTGAAAGGAAGCTTTAAACCTGGAGAGAGTTGTAACATGAAGGTGCATCTGAACCATACAAGTCCCATTTTCCAGTAGTGTTGCCAATGTCTTACAAATCAAAGTAAATGCTCTTATCACCGTACTTAGCCACCACAGCACCACTCGTCCTACTCAAGAAACCAAAGTTTCAAAAAGCTCAATCACATACCAAACTCTGCCAACTTCAGACCAACAGCCACAACAAAACAAGGTACCAAGTTTCAGATTTTTTTTAATTATAATTTTTAATATAGGTCAAATGGCGAATTGGGTTCGGGTCAATTATTATTAAATAACAATTTGTAAAATTGTAAAAACTTGTTTGAGCATAAAAAAGTGATGTACTGAATGTTTGTTGTCAAATTGTGAATATATTGTAGACTTGTAATCGAGATTTTAATTATTAATTATTAGTATTATTAATGTTAATTAATAATAATAAAAGCAACATATATATTTAAGAATTAAATATGAAATGGTGTATCTAATATTATGGTTTGTTAAAATGAAAAGAAGATCAAAGGTTTAACAAAGGTAAAATTGACAATCAAATGTGAAATTAATAATTAAATGTAAAATTGTAAAATTGATAATCAAAATTAGTAATATTCAAAAGCTTAAATCATTAATTGACGATTCTTAATATTTGTTAAATGGTAATTCATTTTAATATTTTGGTATTTAATTTTGGTAAATAATTAGTTAAGTATAAAATTATGGAATTAGAAATTAATAATAAATTAAATATATTTTAAAAGTAAATTGTTAATAATTAAATAATAAATATATTTTAAATAAATATATTTTAAAATGATTAGTTAATTAATAAATATACAAATAAATAAATAAATTTCAAATAAACTACTTAGAAATTAATAATTAGTTAAGTATAAAATTATGGAATTAAATAAATATAATTAAATTTAAAATATATTTTAAAATATATAAATTTCAAATAAAATTTTACTTAATAATTAAAATATATAAATAAATAAATAACTCGCGAGGGTGAGCTCTCGCCCTCGCGAACCTGGCCTTTTTTGCCTAGGCTCGCGAGGGGCTAGGCTGGCGACTTGCGAGGGCAAGCTTGCCCTCGTGAGTTTTTGATTTTTTTATTTTTATTTTAATTATTAAATCAAATTATATTGCAAATTTATATATTTTAAAATTTTTGAATTTTTATAATTATTAGATTAATTTCATATTATTATTAAATTCCTTTTCGATATTATTATTCTCATTATTCTTATTATTATTATTATTATCCTTTTGTATGATGATTATTATTATTAATAATAAATTCCTTTTCAATATTTCAATTATGTTGATTATTATTTGTGTAATAATAATTATGATTATTATTACTATGATCTATATTATTATTTATATTATTTATATTATTATAATGAAGATTATTATTACTATGATCTTTATTATTATTAATATTATTTAAATTATTCTTATTATAATGATGATGATGATGATGATGATGATTATTATTATTATTTTCAAGAGGCTTGGTTATTATTATTATTATGAATACTACATCATCATTATCATTATTATTATTATTATGAGTATTATTATTATTAATATTATTATTATTATTATTATTGTTATTATTAGTATTAGTATTACTATTATTATTATTATTATTTTTAAAACACAATTTTTTAAACCTTATCTGTTTAATAACTATTTAATATTATTTAAAAAACGTTGTCGTGTTGCTCGAGTGGGGTTCAGGGAGGAAACCTAATTTTCTAACCTTTCCTGTCGTCTAATTCTCCAAGACGTCGTGGATAGTACTTTGCCACGTCCTATTACCAAAATGACGTAAAAAACATGACTTTTCAACGACGTCTGCATTCAGCGTCATTGAATTTTCCCACTTCTCGTGACATCTAAACAGACGTCGCGAAAGCCTCCTACATTTCGCGACGTCTTCTACGAAGATGACGCGAAATGTATTTTTTTATTGTAGTGCCTGAAATGACTTATTAGAAGTCGAAAATGAGAAGTAAATTAATAGAAAATGGAATTACGGGACTACAGGGGATTATCTTTCATGTTGACCATCTTTTTTTTATAAGAACAAGTGAACCCAATAAAATAAACTCACAGACTCTCAAAAAAAGTACACTCGTAAGGATAGAAAATACACTTAAATTTGTGTGGATGAAAACAAGAATTTTTTATTGAGTTTGATAAAACATAATACCTGGTCCTTTTATAGGTATTTGTATCTTTTAAGTAGGAGGCATGGACATAAAAATCAGATCCTATCTTGACAACTTGACCACTAAATTTGAAAACTATAACTAATGAAATTATTAAATAAAAGAAACAAAACAAAACATGGAAATATGGTAAGACAAATAGAAGGGTAGCTGTTAAGAGCTTGAGTTAGTCGATCTCCAACATTTCTCCCCTTAATTCAAGTGAGTGGAAGAACACCTATCACATTATGAAGTTTCAGCAATTTCTTCTCTGTCAAAGCCTTTGTCAGATGCTATTTAGTGTTACAATGCTAGAACTCAACTTCTCCTTTTGAAACCAATTCTCTGACGAAGTGATACCGAATTTCGATATGCTTGGTTATCCCTTGATGAACTAGATTTCTTGTAATATTAATGGTGATTTATTGTCACAAAATATTCTTGTTGACTGCATCTGCTTATACTTCAAATCTTGCAAAATTGTTCTTAACTACACTGCATGACAAGCTGTAGCTGTAGCTACTATATATTCAGCTTCTATGCTAGATAAGGCAGTAACTTATTACTTCTTTGACATCTAAGAAATGTCACCACCACCAAAACAAAAAATGAATATGTTGTGCTCTTCCCATCATCTACACTCTGAGCCCAATCACTATCAGTAGAACTTAAAAGATCAATGTTATCATCTTTCATATACCTGATCCCATAATTGATCGTTCCTTGGACATATCTCAAAATTCTTTTTGCTGCACCAAGGTGATGTTTGCTTGGGGTTGTGCATAAATTATGAAATCAAACTCACTGCAAATATAAGATCTGGTTGAATGTGAGTCAAATACATCAAACCTCCCAACATGCTTTTAAAATGCTTCTCATCTGCCTTTTCAACTCCTTCTTCCAAGGATAACTTGTCGTTAGCATGCAAAGATGTCTTGATAGCTTTGCAATTAAACATATTAAACCTCCTTAAAAGATCTGTAACATATTTGTTTTGATAGAGGGACATTCCACTGCATCTTTAACGTATTCCAAACCTAAAAATAATTCAATAATCCCAAATCGGACATATCAAAAGCTTCCATCATTGACACCTTGAAAGCTTCCATCAATCTAATTGAATTCTTAGTATAAATTATACCATCCACATACAAACGTACCACCAAAAAATCATTTTCAGAGCTTTTAACATACAAAGTAGGTTTACTAGCACTCCTTTTGAAAATTATTTTTAGCAAAAAAAGAGTCGATTTTGCTATACCAGGCTCACGGTGCCTGTTTGAGCCCATAAAGTACCTTATGAAGTTTGTAAACTTTATGTTTGGAGCCTTTAACTTCAAAACCTTTTAGTTGTTTAACATACACATCTTTAACTAAATCACTATTAAGAAATGTTGATTTAATGTCTAATTGAAAAACAAACCATCAATTATAGGCAGCCACACTTAGAGTTAATCTCATATTATCTAATTGTGCAACAAGGGAAAAAGTTTCCAAAAAATCAATACCTAGAATTTAAGCATAACACTTTACCATCAGCCTTACTTTTTTTTTTCTCTTTAAGGTACCATCTGGATTAAATTTGGACTTAAAAATCTGTTTAAGACTAATTGCATCCTTCCCCGTCAGGCAAATCTACCAAGGTCCAGGTTTGATTCTTTTCAGTGGCTTCTAATTCTTCTCTCATTGCTGTAACCCATTATTCTCTAACAATTACATCTTCAAAACAAGTAGGTTTCATCGCCAAGCAAGCAAATTCAATTAAGGCATAAATATTTGACAAACTTCTGACTCTTCTTGGAGGAGAATTTGCAGTATCATTAATCGTGGGAGGAGTTAGAGAATCAAGTTCAACAGGTTCTACAATCTCCCTAGCGACATGTGTGGCACCTACTTTAACCCAATCCTAAGCTTTATCTTCATTAAAAATGACATCTCGATTAAAAATTAACTTATTAGTGATGGGATTAAATAGGTGATAGGCTTTTGCATCTTCACTATTGTCAATGAAGATGCACTTGACACTTTCCTCATTATGCTTTCTCCTTAATTCTGATGGAACAAATGAATAAGCAATGGATCTGAAAATCCATAAATGACATGCATTTGGCCTCCTGATAAACTAGGCTTCAAATGGCATTTGTCCTCCAATTACCCGTGTGGGTGATTGATTCACAATATATACTGTTGTAGCCACTGCTTCTGTTTAGAGTTTGTTTGGAAGACTTTTGTCATTTAACATGCTTTTGGATGTTGGACCCCGATCTTTTAGTAGAAATTAGAAATTATTACATGAAATTAAATGAGTGTTATTGCATATGAACTTTGTTATAGATGTTATTGTGCTATGAAAAAAGAATTGATGGGCGTTGGTGAATTTGAGATTTGAGTAGAATTGTTTGGGTTATGAAAGAAAAACTGAAAGAGATGATTGAAATGGAAGTTGGAAAAGCAAGAAATGATTAGTGAAAGTGTTATATTTTGAAGAATTAAGAAAGTTGACTTTTGGGTATAGAAAGTTTGACTTGAGAGTTGACTTTTTTATTTAGGCAAAATTTGAGAAAATGGTCTTCTTGAAACTTGTAGCTTATTTTGAGAGCTTTCCGTAGCCATAAATTTTGATATTTTTCGATATCGGAAGTGAAAGTTATGATTTTTTGAAGTTAAGTATTTTTTGTTTTGGTTTTGAAAATGCTCTAAGTGTAGGATTGTGTATGCTGTGTTTTGAGGCGATTTTTGGACTGATATGTTTTGAATTGAGTTAAGTGGTCTACATGAAAGTTGTATAGGAAGTTTATAGCTTTTCAATGATGTGTAATATGTTATTTTTGGTTGTGGAAATTAGAAGATTTGAAATTTTAAAGTTTGGATGTGGTATAGGATGACATTTAAGTGGGCAGTGCCTTTGATTGAAAATTTGACCCTTACAGAGGCGTAGATTGTCTTTAAGTGCTTTATGAAAGTTTTATATTATGTCTTGATATTTCCATTGATGTAAAGTATGCAAATTTTGGGCTATGAAATAGGAAGTTATGATTTTTATGAGTTGTTGTTACTGTTTGGGAAGAGTATAAGTAAATAGAACCTTCGATTGGAAATTTGACTTCCTTAGAGGCCAAATTGATCTTTCTGATCTTCATAGAAGTTGTAGTACGTTCTTTTATCTTTTTATAGAGACCAAGTTTGTGAAATTTGGAGTTCTGGGTCAAAAGTTATGATGTTTACAAGTTTTGGTATTGTTTATGAGGAGCTTGTTGATCGATCATCTTGGAGTAAAATTTTGACCCCTTTAGAGACCAAACTTGTTTTTGAGTGTCTTTTATCTTTCCAACAGTATCAAGTTTGTAAAATTTGGAGTTCGGAGCCAAAAGATATGAAGGTTAGAAGTTAAGAGGTCAGGATCGCGTGGCCGATTGCTCGCCCGCTCGCCAGCTCGGGCGATCACCCTCGCGCGTGCCCGAGCGCCCGCGTGCATCCGCTCGGGCGAGCGTACACTCGGCCGCTCGCCCGATCGGGCGAGAAGGCACCCGCGCGCTTGTCGATCGGCCCGCGCGGTCGATTTTTGATCGACCGACCTCTCTTCCTTCTTTTGGCCATAACTTCTTCATCCGACCTCCGATCGACCTAATTTTTGAAGCGTTAGATTCCTAAGACATTTTTCTATCTCTTCATACCATTTTGATCGCTTTTGGTATTAAATTGAAAAAGTTGGATTGAAACAAAGTGTGATGATCGGTTAAAAAAATCTGAGCATGCCTCAGTAATTTGGAGATATCTGGAGCTGTAGAGATCCGAATGAGGTGATTCATGATTTGGATTAAACTAGAGAGATAGGGATACAATTTTATGAAGAAATCGAATTTCAATTTTGTGATTTAGAATGTCAAATTTTGGATGGAAATAATCGTGCTGGAAAATGATTTAGCATAAAACATACCCGAAATGTTTTGAGCATAACTTTTGATGTAGTGCCCCAAATTTGATAATTCCAATAATTTTTTTGGAATTATCAAATTAAGACAATAAGGAACAATTCTATAGAAGGAAGGTTTGGCAAATTCCTTCAATTTGAGGGTGAGAAAAATGTCCTAAAGTAAGCTTGAATTAAGATGAGTTTAAGGGTAATTGCGGAACATCACTTAATGAGTTAAGGATTTAGCCTTACATGGAGGGGCATATGGGTCTTTAAATACTCATTAAATGACATGGCCTTTTACCAACAACATGGCTATCGTTTTATATAAGGAAGAGCACGACTTAGAGGAAAAACAAAAGAATAAAATGAGAGGAGAAAGATTGGAGAAGCATTCAGATGGAGAAAATGAAGGAGAAAAAGAGAGATGGCTTAGGTTTCAAAATTTTGTTAGCTTCCAAGGGTGTTTTTAAGTTGTTTCAAAGGAAAAAGGAAGGAAGAAGGTGAAAGCTTCCTCTCAAACCCAATAAATCCAAAAATGGTGGAGAAAAGAGGTAAGAGAAAAATTTTAAGTTTTGAGTTTTTCATGAATTTTTGGTTTAGAATCATAGAAAATGATATGGGTATGTGATTTATGAAGTCAATATTGATGTCTACGCCTTAGGTTGTGTTTAATTTTGGATGGAAATTAGTTAGGGTTTATGCCTAATTTTGTGAATTGGAGATTTTGAAAATTTGTGATTTAGATGGCTTGATTATATGTGGAATCAGTGTTTTCTAAGTTCAATTTGAGGATTATGTCATTTATGAAGTTGAATTTGAGTTAATTTGATTTAGGAAAATTTCAATTGGAAGAAAGCAAGAAGCAATGGTCAAATTGAAGCTAAGGACAAGCTTCTAGCATCGATTCGAGGTGGGTAGTATATTTATTTATTGAATTTTAAGCATAAGCATGTGACTTTGAAAAATTATTGTTTGTGTAAAAGTTTGAAAAAAAATTATGACTTCGAAGGATTAAATTCCTTATTTTAGAAATGATTTCAAGAAATTACAAGATTTAAGAAATTCATGGTTTTTGAATTATTTGACAAATATGAAAAATGTGCATTATGAATATGTATATGTTTGATATATGTTTTAAAGAAATAAATTGCATTCATAGTTATGAATTTGATTGATATGTGATTAAATTGATGAATTTTGTTTGAATGTGAATTGCTATATGATTTGATGTGATTTGTGTATGTGCATGTGTTGAGTACGACACTATTTGTAAATCAAGTTTTCGAAATGTGCATATGTCGGTACGACACCATTTGAAAAATCAAGATTTCGAAATGTGCCTTCGGGCAATTTGAATTTTCGTTTTCGATTATGTGTTATGTGGGTTTGGTCAGGTCCCATAAGTGGGAAGAGTGCGCACTTGTCTATTTTTATAACCTTCTCCCGGCTGCCCACTAGTGGCATTGGAGTTCCGATCTCGGACTCCCATAAGTCACTGCTACACCGGACCGCGATGCGGGAAGGTGTAGTATGTTCCGTTCACGGCTGCACAGGACCACTATGCGAGAATGTGCAGTACGTTCTGTTTTGGACCGAACCAGACCATTTGATGTGTTATGTGTTTAGTTTTGTTTATAAGTGTGATGCATTGCATGATGTGAACGATGTTTAAGAAATAAGAAAGAAATGAAGATTTACACGATATTGATTTTGTTCATGAAAAGTGAAAAATGTGAGAAATTTTGAGAAATAAGCTCTTTGTGAATTTTTAGCAGTGATATTATTGAAATTATTTTAACAATGTTTTAAAAAGATTGAGAAATAAGAAATTTAAAAAAATTTATACTGAGGAACTTTTGAAAGAAATGGAAAAAAGATTTGCAATTGTTTTCGCTTATCATTCAATTTATAAATATATTATCCACGAGCAATTAGCTCACTCCCCCTTCATTCCCATCCACAGGTGATGAGAAGAAGATCGGATGAAAGAAAATGCAGGTTTTCGTTTGTATGTGTTCATATGGTATATTTGTTTAGCTAGGTGATTGCTAAGAAATTTAGAATTGTTGTGTATTCATTTTGAGAATGTATTATGAATTCTGGACATATATATTGGATTAAGTTATGGATTTGATTGTTTATGGATGATTTTGATTAAAGATTGAGGCTTATTGAAATGTTTTAGATATAGGAGTGCGTTTGTTTATGCTGAGATCCCGAACGGAGAGTCCGGTGGATTTTGATAGTTGTGTGATTCTTTGGGAATTTTAGAAGTGTATATTTGCCATTTGCAGATTTTGGGTTTTTACAAATACAGTTGTAATGCTGCTGAAATTTTGTTAGATAATAAGTGAAAAATAAATAAATATAAGAATTAGATGTTTAAAAGATGTATTATGGGACTTATATGATTGTTAAGAAGTTTGTTCTGAATTGAGAAATTGATTGAGGATATTTCCAAGAAAAGGGAAAATTGTATGGATTTGTATGAGTTTGAAACCAGATGGTTATAAGAAAAAGAAAAAAATTTATACTAGATTTAGAATGTCTTAAGGATTTCCAACGCGATCGTTGTTCTCTAAGATTCAGGCTTCGGATGTCGGAAATTCGTATTCGATTCGCTTTCGTTTGCTTTGATCCGTTTGTTTATTCGCTTTCCGATTTCGTTTCCGTATTTTGTGCTTTGCTTTTTGTTTCCGCTTCATATTTGTATCCGTTTGATTTATACTCGTTTGACTGCTTTGTTTTCCGTGATTTGGATTTAATTCGGATACTTTGTATTCTCTTTTCGATCCGTTTCGATCCGTTTGCATTTTGCTATTCAATTCGCCTTTGGATTCGATTATCTAATTTGAATTCGCTTTGGTTTTGATAATTTGCTTTCCGCTTTTCCGGTTGGGATCCGGTTTTCGAGATCGGGTCCCAACTTTGGATGCCTCTATGATCCTTTTATTCTTCCTCTTTGCTACACTATTTTACTGTGGTGTATAGCTTGATGTCAATTTTCTCTGTATACTTGATTGATCACAAAATAATTGAAATTCTTGGGATGTAAATTCATGCCTACGATTAGTTCTCAATTTTATAATTAAGTTTCCATATTCTTTCTCCACTGTAGCTTTGAACTTTTTGAAAAATTCAAAAGCCTTAGATTTCTCTTTCAAGAAATATACCAATGTCACCCATGAGAAATCATCGACAAAGATCATAAAATACTCACTCTCATTCAATGATAATGTTTACATTAGACCACAGATATGTGTATGAACAAGTATAAGAGTTTTGAGGGCTCTCCACGATTTGTCTACTAGAAACTTATTTCGATGATGCTTCTAAAAAATGCAAGGCTCATATTAGCTTTCATAGGATTGTATTGTTAGTTGTCCTATCACCCTATTTTTCTTTAATAATAGTTGTAACCCAACAAAATTGAGATGAGCAAATCTTCTATGCCGCAAAACTGAATCAATACTTGAGGCTTTGAATGCATTAAGATTTAGTTGTGAAAATATGACAAGAAATACTTTGTTTTCAGACATTTTTTCTGAATACACCGAATTCATGCTTCTTTTATGATAAATCAGACATTCATCCTTATCAAACATAACATAATAACCTTTTTTCAATAATTGACCGAAACTCAATAAATTATGAGTAATACTAGGCATATACATTACATTCTAAATAAGTTTCCTACCAGTTCGCAACCTACATCATTCTTACTTATTCCACACACCCAAACTTGATTATTGTTGCCCAACGCCACTTGTGAGTCCATAGAGACATCAAACTCCACAAAATAATCCCTATTTCCAGTCATGTGATTACTGCATCCACTGTTTAAGTACCAAACTTTAGAAGACATATCAACGTTAGCATCCAAACAAGAAACAAATAAATTATCTACAAAATCTTCTTTCTCTTCATGGAAATTAGCCTACTCTTTCTCTTCACAATTTTTTGCTATATAGCCATCTTTATTGCATTTGTAACATTGAACATCATTTTTGTCCTGATCATTTTTATTTGTACTCTAGCAATTTTTTTCAATGTGATTAGTTTTACCATAGTGAGAACGTGGAGGTAGAGAGTTAACATTACTTTGGTTTCTCTCTTTGACATATGATCTGCCACGACCTCTTCCTTGATGTAAGTACCCTTGTCCAGTGCCGTGCTTGCTACTAGTTCCACCTCTTGCTAAACTTTTAATTTTGTTTTCATATGAATCTTTGATTGAAAGGCCTACTCCAAAATATCCCCATTGACCCATTCATACAAGCTTCATGTGACTCAAGAGAACCCATTAGCTCAATAAATAAGTAATCGGACAAATCCTTGGATACAACAACAACAACAACAACATGATCAAATTTAGGGGAAAGGCTCCTTAAAACCTTCTCAACAATCTTTGGTCAGACAACTTTTCACCAAAAGATCTAATTTGATTTGCAATGGAAAAAATTCTTACAGAGAAATCTTGAATTGAATCAGATGGCTTCATCAACAAATTCTCAAAATCTCAACAAAGAGTTTGTAGCTTTATTTTTACTACCTTGGTTGACCCTTGATGATGTTCTTGAAGCAAATCCCATGTTTCCTTCGCAATTTTCGTTCCCATCACTCGTGGGAACCTTCGTATCTTTCTTTTGCTTGTCCTTCAATTCATCCCTTTAGGCTGTTGTCAATCTTGACGTTTGCTCAAGATCAGCAATTTCTTCAAAACCAGTTTCCACTAAATCCCACAAATCTTAAGACCTAAACAAAGTTCTAATTTTCACAACCCAAAATTGGCAATTATTGCCATAAAAAATGGGAACTATTTGAGTATTAGAGGTATTGGTAACTACCATTTTATCTTTGGCCAGCTGGACACTCTTATTTTTTAAGTGATCTCACACTTTCAATAAAGACCACTCACAAAGCACTTCTCTTGAACCAAGGCTATGGTACTAAATTTTAAAAGAACAATTGAACCCAATAAAATAACCTCACATATTTTAAGAAAAAAATTACACTTATAAGGACAAAAAACACACTTAAATTTGTGGACTAAAGCAAGACTTTTTTATTATGTTTGATAACATAACATTTGGTCCTTTTACAGGCACTTGTATCTTTTAAGTAGGAGACATGTACATAAAAATTAGATCATATCTTAACAACTTCTCCACTCAATGTGAAAACCATGACTAATGAAATCACTAAATAAAAGGAACAAAACAAAACATGGAAACATGGTAACACACATAGAGGGGCAATTGTCAAGAACTTGAAGTAGTCAATCTCCAACACTATTAAGAGGGTGGGATTTGAGAGGAAACATCAAATATCACCTACATGTCAAAAATAATGCAAAGAAGGTAGCAACTGCTAAATATAGAAATAATTATTCAGGCACAATTGATAACGTAGGGCAATACATAATTGCCAAAATAAAACATACAACAAAACTCATGGTACAAATGCAGAAATGATAACCAGGATCTTTAAACACATTGAACTCTGTGGATATCTAGCTCCTAGAATTTGTAACAATAGTTACCCACTATTCACGTAGCAAGATATAAAAGCTTCATACTGTAGAATATAACTTTTAAGAGCATATATGACAATTTCCTAACAAGAAGTAGGGATTGTTATAAAGAAAGCTTTTCCATCCATCAATTAACAAAAATCATATCATCTTATCTTATATTAGAATGTAGGCTTCAAGTTAAGCTAGGCTATAGAGCTTGAACTTGACAAATTTAAATTGAGCCTATTAAACTTGGACTAGTAGGCATAAACTAGACCATTTTAGCCACCTTTAATTCCTGGAAATAAAGGGTATCATTGACAAAGGCCTTTAGCTCCTTTAAAAATATGATTAATTAGGATTATAGGTTACTAAAGTAAGTTAACAAAAATTGGAGGAAACTAAATTCTTTTAAGGACATAATTATGAATTCTCATTCAATCAGTCAAAATACTTTATGAAAATCTATATTCATCATGAAGTTGATATTATTCAACTTTTTTATGGAAATTATTTAGTATTCCTTATGCAATAAGAATATTGTCTCTAATGCTCCTACCCTAAATTAAATTCCTTTAAGGTTAGTTATTGATTGTTCGTGCACCTCCTTCATTACAATTTCCAATATTTTTTATTTTATTTTGTAGATCGTGTTGTAGCACAAGATTAGGACAAAGTCCTTTAGAGTTGAAGGATTTAGTACCTTCATAAGTAAGCAGATAAACATTTTGTTAATTTACGTTTACAACCTAACATTAGTGAAAAGTTTTAAACATATTTCTAAAACCAAGTTTCTTATCAAGTTATAGGATTTGCTAAAGGAAAACACATTGCCTTGGTTAGTTCCTAAAGTTTTTATCCAGATTAAGGATAAATAGGGTTGCATCTACCTTAGTTCTTGTAAAAGTTTAGATGAGAAATTCTAATTGAAGATGGTTGATCTTAGTCTGTATAAGTTCATGAATATACTTAATGTTGTTATAGGAATGAATACTATTTCCTAAGAGGTCGTTGAAATAGTTAAGAGATAAAGCTTTAATCTTTGCTAGGTTACAACTCTGCCATTATCGCATAGAGGAAATTCCTTTATCAGAGTTTATCCTCTGAATAATGGAATTATGGAAATATTTAGGATTTTACTGTCATCATCCTTTAACTATCCTAATTGAATTTTTTTCCCTAACATAAGAATGGTGAGTGGTTAAAGCTTTAGTATAGATCTTCAATTTCTTTCTTTCAACTACCTTAAGTTTATTATTTAAATGGAGGAATTATTGGGATTTTCAATCACATTAAGTTCTTTAGCTTTAACAACCTATTATCTTTTACTAGATAACTTTAAGTTCAATAGTTCCATCCCTTCTTTGATAATTTTAAGCTTCACCATATAAGAGAAAAAGGAGTGGCCATTTATCTGGGTGTTAATTCCCTTACGGCCTGTTTGGTTTAACGGCTGGAATAGATAAGGAATATAATAGTTATTCTTAAGAATAGAAAAGATGAGGAATAGAATAGAATAAGTATTACTTTGATTAGTTTATTGCTAAAGAATTTCTATATCAGTGTTTGATTTGAAAATATAAACTTGGAATGACAAAGGAATAACTAATAAAAAGGCCAAAATATCCTTATCCTTATCCTTCTTATTATTATGATTATGATTATAATGACGATGACGACTACGTTAATGGTGATGATGATGATGATGATGATGATGATGATGATGATGATGATAATAATAATAATAATAATAATAATAATAATAATAATAATAATAATAATAATAATAATAATAATAATAATTAAATTCATTATTTTATTAACTATTTTATTTTAAACTCATTATTATTATTAATTTTCTTCTTCTTCTTCTTTGTCTTATTATTTATTATTATTATTATTAATGTAATACTTATTGTAAAATTATTATTATTATTATTTATTATATTTATTATTATTATTATTATTAAATTCCTTATTATTATTAATTTTATTAATTATTATTATTATTTATTATATTTATTATTATTATTAAATTCCTTATTATTATTAATTTTATTTATTTATTATTATTATTATTATTAAATTCCTTATTATTATTAATTTTCTTCTTCTTCTTATTATTATTATTATTATTATTATTATTATTATTAAATTCCTTATTATTATTAATTTTCTTATTATTATTATTTTACTTAATATTATTCTTATTAATATTAATTTTATTTATTATTATTAATTTTCTTCTTATCACATAACTTTCCAACATTTTACAGTGGTTAATTTTTCTTGGTCTGACTCATGTTAACATTTATTGTATAGTCGGAGCTGCAACATAAAATACCAATGTAACGATATTGAAAATAAATATAATATAGGGCTTTAAATTGCTAAAAAGTTATTTAGTTGAACAAAAATTAAGTTTCAACCCTATTTTAAATAACTAGATAAAATATTTAAATTTCAACATAACCTTCAATGTGTGGCAAGAAACCCCCTCACCTACCCAAGTCTTTGAGAAGGTGGAACAGTGACAAACACAAGCATTTGTGTAGAATGATCAGAAATTTTGGCTAAAGCAGTATCCCTCTCATCATTTGTGAGCCCCTCTATCTCACTCAATGCACTATATAACTGTTCAACTCTTTGTTGAATATACATTTTAGTCCCAATACTTTTACACAATTTATCTATAATATGATTCATGGTATCACCTAACTTCCTGGCAACAACAATAAGTGAATCTGCACAACTTGCTTCTCCAGTATCATTTCTCCTTTTTTTCCTCCTTTCTAAAATATTTTTAACTTGTCTTTCAAGATTTGATACTTGAGGTTGGGTAAAGGGCTCATCTATATCATGCAAACCATGCTCATATTGATCTTCACCACCTTCATTTGACCCACATACACCTTCTTGCCTTTCCATTTCTTCAAGAATATCTGCAGCAGTTCGTGCATCATTTCCAGTTGCATGATCTTCTCCATAGATCCCAGTCAATTCATTATATAAAGGAAAGCTCTTCCTTCAAAATTGAGCAGCATCTTTGTGACTCTGACAAGATGAAAAAAAAACATCAATAATTTATATAAATGACAAGAAAGTAGTTAAAAAAATTACTTAGAACAAGTTAAAGGTTCAATACTTACATTTAAGTAAGAATCCCATACTTGATCTTCAGCAGTGACCATCTTCCTTTTGGTATCCCATCCAAATCCACTAGTATCTTTCCATACCATATCATCAACAATGCTCCACTCTTTCTTTAAAGTCTTAATCCTAGACTATATATGAGGTCTGGCTTTTAAATTTGAATTAGGAAGCTTTGTTGCTACCATTCTTTCTAATTCATTGAGATACCTAGCTTTAAATCCAGTATCAGCATTGTACGTTCCCTCATTATGCAAATCAACCATATAGGAAACTAGCACAACATCCTCATCATAGTTCCACGTTCTTTTTGTTCCTTTTGAACTTTGAGAATCAATAGTTGAAGGGGAATTCATCAATATACTTATCTACCAAATTAAAAAAATATTGATAAATTAAAAAATAAACATCATTATAAAGGAAACATTCATAAAATTCTTCTTACTAATTATCAGTAATGATTAACAGCTTACAAAAACATTCATATAGTGTTAAATAACAGTGTACAACATAAACATCAGAGAGTGCAACAACTTACATAAACAATAATATAAAACCTCCTAACACTCAAACATAATAGAACACCTAAAAAATGTCAATTCTTATTTTGCCTAGATGTTTGTCATTTAATAAACATTTCGCGTGCTAATTCATTTCTCCATTTTGTCTAAGCATTAGATGGGTTAATGGTAGTTATACACTCCTCCTAAAAAACTGGATTTATGTGAAAATAATCTCCTAAATCAGTCTCCATAGCATCAAAACTCATCTCCAGCCTAATAAAATTATGAAGTAAACAACAAGCTATAATAATTCGATTGTGTGTCTTTATTAGATAAAATGATGAACTCTTAAGAATAACCCACCTAATTTTTAGTAACCCAAAACACCTCTCAATAACATTATGTGCAGTTGCATGTTTCATATTAAAAAATTCCTCTAGAGTTCTTGGTTGGTAACCTTGATGCCATTCATTCAAATGGCACCTTTGACCCTTAAAAGATGCAAGGAAGCCCTCACAATTTGTATAACCTACGTCAACTAGGTAATAGCAACCTATATAATAAAACACTACATAAGTTACATTAAAAAACACTACATAAGCTATTCAAAAACACTACATAAGCTATTCAAAAACATTACATAAGCTATTCAATGTACATTATCTCATACAAAATTTCAAATAACATTCACATATCATATAGGAAAGCTTACAATGAGGCATTTTTAGTCCATGTCTCCTAGTAATTGCATCACGAAGAACTCGACCATCAGCTATTGACCCTTCCCAACCAGGAAGAACATAAACAAATTGTATGTCAGGCATGCACACACCTAACATATTTGTTGCAATGTCGCCCTTACGAGTTCAAAATCTAGGCTTATCTTTAATTGACACATTAACCCTGATATGTGTCCCATCTAGAGCACCAAAGCAATTCTACAATTCAAAGGAAATAAAAAATAATGAGGAACCTTAATCACATTCACTAGATTTTCTTATAAAAGTAATAGGGTGATTATCTACCTTAAACTACATCCACCGGTGGTCAGATGAGTTTGTTGGTATAGGCTCAAGTTTCTTAAACAAATGATCTTGCAAATGCATCACTGCATTGAAAACATTATGAAAACACCGACTAATTGTCTCAACTGACCTTTTAAAATTTTTCCTAATAACTTGATTTTTAAGATGATGAGCAATAATATGTAAGAAACATAACAATCTCACAGAACCTTTTAACCTTGCTATCCAATCTAAAAAGCTTCCCAGTGTATCCAGATGCCATAAAACAAATGCAACATCCATTGATTTGCGATAACTTTTCAACTAGCTATTGGCCTCTCTTGATCTGTTCCCATAATTTCTCCACCTCTTCATATCCAAGATTGAAAAACCTATTAAGATCTTTCACCTTTTCAACAACTGGGGTAATTGTTTCTAACGTTGTTTGTAACGTCTCCAAGGCTTGATCGAAATTCTCGGTGTTCTTCCTCGCATTAACCACAACAGATAATAGTTGAGCAACTACTGCTCCAACAATTGCATCTGCAACAATCATGACCATTACTTCTAAATGAATCTGTGCACTTTTTAGACACCACAAATTTGATTACTGCATGGCACTGGCTTGGATTTATTTGTGCTTTTACATTTTGGCATATTAGAGCCCTCCATTCTATTAATTGTCCAAAAATAGTTTATTGGAGATCATTATTGGCTTCCAAATTTATCCTAATTAAGGATATTCTTCTGTTCATAATCTGGTACAAGGAGTATAGCACATATGCTTTTCTCTAATACTTTTCTACAGAAACTGGTTGTGTCTATATGCTAATCATGCCACCGAAAAGATGAAAAGGAAACAAGAAAGTAATGGCAGGGCCAAAGAAAAGAACCAATGTGATAAACAATCTTCTGCCAATGTATGAATCTAACAGGAAGCTTGAACCGAAGGTAACCGATACTAACAGAAAAAAGTCCAAACTAAGGGGCTAATTGTTCTCTTTGTGTAGATATATTGCCTTTACAGAGTTTTTTTTACTTTGTAATATCGACTGCTTTCACTAGATATTGTTTTTATATTTTTTCAATTTTTTTGAAATTATTTTTGGAATAATTATTTTTATTTTATAACATAAGCATACTGTGTTTAATTTATTTTTATGAATATATGAAATTAATTTTTATTTAATATAATTATTTTAATTTTATTGCATATGAGTTTAATTTATTTTTAGGATAACTAATCATCGTGTCGCTTTTAAGGATTTTTTTTAATTTAGTATCCAAGGTTTAAAATTTTTCATTTGAGTGACCAACTTTTAAAAAGTTTGTCAGTTTAATTCAAAATGTTAGTTTTGTTAGTTATTTGTTGATTTGGCTATAAAATTTTTGTTTTTCACGATATATAGGTATCTACTTGTAAATTTTTTTTACCCTACTCTAAGAAATCCACAAATTATTAACAAAACTAATGTTTTGAACTGTATTGTTAAGGTTTTAAAAAGTTAGCAACTCAATTGACAAATTTTAAAGTTTAGGCACTTAAATGGAAAGATCCTAAAAAGTTGGACACCTTAGGATTTTTTTATCACTTTATTTTTATGACTATATGATTCTTTTAGTTTTCATAATCTATTATTATTATTAAATAATAAAATTATTTGAATAATTAATATTAACTACTAAAAAATTAGAATTATTATAATAAATTTTATAATATAAGACTTAATTTAATTATATAAAATTGAGAGACTATTTTCTAATTTTAGAAAATCATTTAAAATGATATTTATTATTGCCCATGCAGTAGTACTATAGTGTACCATTTTCAAAATTAGTACCAACTCATGTATGTATTTACAATGTTGGTAAGAAGAAAATTAAAATTAAAATTATGAAGAAGTGTTTTCTTTTACATGAATAAAAATTATAAAACTTTGTAAAGCAATATTTGAACATAAAATTACTATTTTGATTATTTTATCTTTATATATTTTCTTTATTTGAAAATGATATACAATTAAAAACTTTTATGTCGTGTATGAAGAAATTTTAATTAAATCTACCTATATACATCCTTGTTTAAGCACTCTTGAAGAAGATTGTTAACATCTTTAATTGGAGTATTGTTGAAACTCATGCCTGCTAAGGGTGCCCATAAATATGATTATCCCTTTGACAAACAAAGATAATGACCTTTTCTTAGTACATTCTTATAATTATTATGCTTGCATAAAATTATCGTCAATAAATTTGGAATAGTAACAAAATGTAAAATTGCATTTTGCATAAATATTTGTTGAAACCATTATTAAAAATAATTGCATATCACATAATAAGAATATGAATAAGAATTTTGTTTGAAAAGAATAAGAATTTATCTTTGAAAGTTAAAATAAATGTATTTAAGAACAAATACTCACATGAAGATTGATACAAGAGATTGTCCATGTGAATATAAGAGTTGCCATCTTCACTACTTCCTTCTAGCCAATGGATTAATCCAAGTCTAATAGACTAATGATAATATTAATTAAGATTAAGCAATAAACATTGAACCACCCATCTTTATGTCATAATTAAACTTAAGTTTTGGACATTTCCTTTAGCTACCAAAATCTAAATTATCCATAGAAAGAGTTGATGTGTGATTTCCTCTAAAGTTTTTTTATCGTTGTTTAAAGCTTTTGAAGTTATTTTTCAACATGGTGTCTATGCAATAACTTAGTTCTAATTTGAATACTTTCAAATTCTCACAATTAGTAAATGAGATAGTTGACGCCCATTAAATCATTATAGATTAATTCATATTGAATTAGTTATGGCTGAGTTTGTTTAACATTTATTTATAAAATATAAATAAGTGAAGATTGGTATGTGCTAATTACATTATATTTTTTGTATAATTTTGAAAGCATTTGACTTGTGTTTAGATGATTTTTGTAAGATTTGATGCTTAAGATGGTTTATATTTCTTATTTTAGCTTCTCAATGTAGAAAAGAATTTAAGTAAGATAAGCGTAAGTTGAGTAAGATAAGCATAAGATGGAGAAGTTTTAAAGTGATTTTAGATGAGCATAAGTTGAGCATAGTCTCATGTATGGCCTAAACATTAGACCATGTTCTAATTCGTACAACTTATTGGTGCATTTTGCCTCTTTCATAACTTGACACGTGAAGGAGCATAGCACAAACATGATATCATGTTCCATCTTGGTGCATTTGGCTTCTTCAACAATTTAGCCACATAATAAACATAACCTTAACATATTATTATGTTCTTCAAGTTGATATAAATATGGTATTAGATTTTTGGACTTCAGATCTTTCATGACCCGAACAAGCATGTGATGGACATGTAAAACCCAAAAATCAAGGCCCTCATTTAACAACCCAATCCCGCCTGACATATGTATGTGCGCCATACGGTCACATGTACACATTCCTAATAGAATTGGCGTGTTAACTATTTCACCTTCATTGTATCACTTGGCATTATAAAAAAAATCAGAAATAACATATTATTAAAGATCCAAAATGTCCTTATTTCATTTCATAAACCATAATTTACAACGTAGCAGTAGATCCATCATTCATATTCATACATTATCAACCTATCAATGCTCACTGCTACGCAGTATGCTACATACATGAGGAATTAACCAAATACTAAAAACTAATCCTTTAGTCCCAGTTAACCAACCTTTGAGCTATAACTTGTATCCAAAAGTGGCATATAATTTCTTCTATGCAATCTTAACAGCTAAGTCGTCACTTTCTGGAACTTGAAATTGTCAATGTTGCAATTTTGGTGAGTTTTGTGAACTTAGTTGAGTAACCATCCGATAGTTCACTCTTGTCATACAACACAACAATTCATGTTATCATAAAACTCACATCAACTTGATTATCATCAAGTAATATCACGAAACACTATGTTCACAAATGACACATTTCAAACACGAATCCATACAATTCATCATTATGCTACAATTTTACAGAACATAATCATCAATAAATTATTATGTATCCACACAAAAAAAGTTCTTAAAAAAATGCAATCATTCAATTTATTCATATTATATGTGAATGTAATGTTTATGAGACTCAAATTCATTTATTACGTTGTTATGACCATGTGCCTTTTTCACTGTCCCACATCTGCTGTAGATATCGGGCTCTTTTATATTATCCCTTATCCGTTGGGGATACAAGGCTCATTACACATATTGAGCCTTAGGCTCTTTCCATAAATGTCTAAGCTTTAAGCTCTTTTTCATTGGCAACATCAGTCACAACTACTTTTATATTTCATGCATTGGAATAAAATGCATACCACAAATTAAATCCTTATGCTCATTAAGTCACATTCACATTCTTTCTCATTCACATTTGTCATCAGACTTTTAGTCCGGCATTCAACATTTAAGTTGAGAAACAAGTAGTCAATCACATTCATATTTAAATAGCACTTCCAATGTTTTATTCATACATCAAGCTCCTCAGACATTTTATGTCTGAAATTCAGTACACATACATCACATATCAACTAATAAATACTTATTTTGCCAAATTCACATACAAGGAGCACTTCAATTATCCCATTCATAAATCAGAAATCGCGGACCTTCAATGTCTGGAATTAATACAATCAATTCTACATTCAAAACATAATTCAAAACAAACACATAACAAGGTGAGACCGTCTAGGTTACTCACAAATCGCTTTTGAAAGCTATTTCCTTGAAGTCCCAGTAATTTCTAGATGACGACGCTCTAAATGCTCCTCTATAACATGCAAAACACCTTTACATATATCACAATGTTGCATAATTGTATAAGTATTCATTTATGCACATCTATGCATATGAAATATGTACAATGGATATTCAATGACAATCCCAGGTATCTTATCATTATTATTATCACAATATCATTCATATATCAAAACTCACATAAGTTAATTTGTACTAAGGGTTTGGACTACAATAAAACAATTTGAAACTAATTTCATAACCTAATTGATCATTCCATATTGTTTTTCTAAACACATACTTTTGGGTTCACTTTGCATGATCATTCTGACAAGGAAAATGGAGTAATTTGGTAATACTTCATACTAGAAAATTGTTCTCCTATATGTTAAGTTTATAATGACACCAAGATTATACAATTTGTTTCATTATTCTATGAGTTATACTCAAAATACTACATATTAAGTATATTTAAAATTTTGGCTAGTGCATGATCATGCACTTAAAGTTTTACAACTCATATCTCTTAATTCCAATATCTAAAAATTAAAAAATTATACCAATTGAAAGCTAAGAGAATAAGATGCAATTTTTGTGAAGATAACTTTGTCTGATTGGCCTACATCAACATATTTTATTCGATAACAACAGGATATAATTTCTATCACGAGTAGTGCTACACCCTAAGCCAATACTCAATTTAAAGATAAATTTCAAGACTCTTAAGGACAGAATTCAAATTCAATTTCTTCTTAACAATTGTAACCAAATGTCTCAAGCCCAATTTAAATTAAGAATTATCTCATTTGGAAATCTATAAATCAAAATATAGCAGAAATACTAAAGCATGTTTAGTGAAAACAGTATAGCTAATATATTCTAGCACAATCAATCATTAACATCATATGGAATTCATCATAATTAATCATCATCAATTTTCTATTATAACATGCCATAAACACTAATCTTTTAGTTACTTGTTTAGTTCTAATCCCAGCTCAAAAGTCACTCTAAATCAGTGCTCCAAACATGCAGAATCATCACAAATTCAAGGAGGAACATGGAAGGATTTCAGCTAGGACAATAAGGCAACTATATTCTGATTCTCTACTTAAATTTTTGAGGGTGAAGCACGGATTATTGGTGCAACAATTAGACTTGAACATAAACAAACATAGGGAGGTGCAAGGAAGAGTTTTTTGATGGTGTGTGAGAGGAAGGAAGAAGAGAAATGACCATAGCTGGAGTTGCTCCTGTTGAAACTTCCACCTAAGGTGTTAGGTGTCATCTAATGGAATGACAATATGTCTTATGGCATGTTCAAAACTTATCAAGTATAGATGCTGCCAAATGTCTCCAACTAACTAGGTCACTTGTCCATTTCAACTATGCCATTTGACATCAACTTACCAACCCATTTGTCACACAATGATTGATCCATTTGTCAATTAATTACTAGTTCATTTATCACCAATTTAGCTATGCCAAATGTCACTCATTTATAGGCTAAATAATTCAAAATTTTCATGCATCAATTTATCCTACCACTTGGCATTTGTCCTAATCCAAATGTACATTCTAATCTATCAATTTCCCAATCCATAACATTAAATTCCAAATTTTCTAATTAAAATCCAGTCATACCAAAATTCAAGACATATCAAAACACAATTCACATTTATAGATCAATTTTACCCAGAAATTGTCAATGAATGCAATCATATTATCATGCACAATCAATATTCACATGTATGTGTATGCCATATTATGGATAAGCATGAAATGCCCTTTCTAATTTCTCATTTACTTCTCTTATACACTATTCTAGCTTTATTATGAGTAACATGATGTTGCACCTCAAATTGTAGCACCCTCTTACCGTAGGGTACACACTGGGACGCCTAGAGGTCATTTCGATACATATCCTACGATAAGAGTGAGCTATGTTCAATCACTACATTCACTTCATAAGGCATCATATCATTATTCACTTAAAAAACATCATAAGAAATCACAATATTTATTTTTTGACTAACTATTCTTCATTTCATTTATTAAAATCGAAAGTCTACATTGAGTCTTTCAACCTTTACTACATGTACATGAACAAAACCTAGTACAAAAGTACTATATGAAAGAAGAGAGGAAAATATAACAAATCTATCTAAGCCATTCAAAAATCCTAGCTGACCGACCTTTGAGCCATGACTTCTCTTGCCAACTCACAATCTACACAGCAGTAGAGCCCCTTAGTAGCTAAAGTCATCTCTCAGTCCTGAAAAGGCAACGTTATAATTTTGGTGAGTTTTGCAAACTCAATGAGGTAATCATCATCGATGGTTCACTGAATTGATGCAACACATCAAGTCACATCACAACTATTTCACAAATTGGCATTTCACATGAGTAACACATTTTCACTTAAGCATAAGCAATTCTGCATTTCAATCAATCAAACATACTTAACCAGATGCATATGAAATGCTTATGAGACACTTTTCCAATTATTATTGTAACATCCCATCATCGATGGGAAGGGTAAATTAGTCATTTGGGACGGGTTAGGCGTGTTTAAACATATCTCGGTATGATCATACATCTTATGGCCTCTATATTTATATGAATGGTAATTTTTGCACATGCACATAATTGTACATGCATTCATGACATTTCCCGGCATATGTATTTTGTGAAATATGTGATATTTGTGCTTGAAAATTTGAATTGGAGTGATTTATTTGTGTTTTCCATTTTTATGGACTTTTAGGAGTTTTTCTGGAATTTTTGGGAAAAATGTCCGGACCGGAAAAATTGCCAAGTGGCAAACTGAGTGGACTTTCAGTACTGAAAATGACTGTCCAATGGCACTGGACTATTAGACATATGATTTTAGGAATTATGAACTTTGAGCCATTGGAATTTGGAGACAAATTGGACTAGAAATTGAATTGAGATTGGAAAGGACCTAAAGAGTGCCTAAGAAGAAGACAAGTGGCAAGTGACACATGTCACTTGCCTACTTAGTCTTATTATTAATGGTTCTTTAATAACCTAAGAGACATAAGCTTCCACTACATTTACCCTAGGAAGAGTTAAAAAAATTCACTTTGAAAGGGCAAATTTCTTCTCATTCGTAGGTGGTCTTCTCCTCTTTGTTTTCGTTGGTTTTCTCCCTCCATTCAACAAGTTCTCCCTTGTTATTTGCTTGCTTCTCTTCATATAGAAAACCAATCTTAAGCCTTGTGAGGATGATGATTAGTGTGTGGGGAAGTGGTAGCAGTAGGTGTTGGTGAGTGTTGGAAAGTTGGAGTAATTTGAAGATTTGAGGAATTAAAGCTTGAAGTTTATATAGGTGAGAACTTATGTTTATGTTCTTTAATTTGGTAGTTAGATGCATTTATTGTGATTAATTGTGCATTAATTTCATAAAGATTGTGGTTGGCTTGTTTGGGTATGAGTGTAGGTATGTATAAGGTTGAATGATCAACATGTTTTGGATTGGTTTTGGATTGGTTTTGATGTTTGAATAATGTTAGATAAGTGGTAAATTCAAGTAAGAAGATGTTGTGTTGTGTGCTGCCAAATCTTGATTATTTATTCAAGTGAATGTTTAGATGAACTTGGGGCTGAATTAGAGACTAAATTGGATGCTTATTGATATAGGCTTGGTGTTACAATGAAATAAGTTGAGTTGGATATGAAATCTAGAAAATGTTACTTTGTGTAGGTTTCAGATTTTTGCTCATAACTTTTGATATGGTTGTCCTATTGAGATTAACTTTGGCTTAAATTAAACTTAAGAAGTATGGTTAGATTTCATATGAAGGAAGTTTTGTCCAATTCTGACTTTAAGGGTTTTAAATTTTGCTTGGAAAGTGAGTTGCTTGGTGCTGTATGAACAGTAATCTGAACCTTGTGACCTGAAACTTTGATGATTTATTTTAGGTTGATTTAAATTGAATTTGTTAATTTGGTCTTCATGAAAGTTGAAGATTTGTTTGTTAGCTTTCTAACGCCACTAAGTATGAATTTTTTTGATTTGAAGGTTAAAACCTATGGGTTGTTAATGTTCAGGTGGTAATTCAGCCCAAAATGTGTTTTGGTGTGCAAATGCTCTAAATGCATAGGTTTTGTACTTTTTGTGTTCTGATATTAATTTTGGACTGTTAAGGGTGAAATTGGCTCAAGTGACTTTCTGGAAAGTTGTAGTGGATTGTTGTAGCTTTCTAATGAGGTATTGTATGTGAATTTTGGATGTAAGTATTGTTAGATATAAATTTGTAAAGTTTTGTTATGGTTTAGGTTAAATGCTGATTTCATAAACTCTAACAGGACAGCCACATTAATGGGAGTATTTGAACTAGTTAGAGATGGAATTTGGTTCTAAGTCCTTCTTAAGAATTGTAGTATATTGTCTGAGCTTTTTATTTCTATATGGTATGGAATTGTTCGCCAAGGATATATGGAGTTATGAATTTTGGAAGATTGGGTTATAGTTGAGAATGATTTAGGTAGGCTGAAACTTTGTTTGAGAATTTGATGTGGTTAGAGATGGAATTGGCTTCCAAGTTGTTCATTAAAGTTGTAGCATTTGTTTTTCTAGTTTTATTGATATAAAATTTGTAATTTTTTGCAAAGGGGATGAAAAGTTATGAATTTTGCAAAAGTGCTGCACTGTTGTAGTAAAAGTGTGATTAGGCAGTGTCTTTGAGTGCATTTTTGACACCCTTAGGGGTGAAATTGGATTTTTCACTCTTCATGAAACTTGTAGAAGTTTTCAAGACCTTTCCAACGAGACCTAATTGGTGATTTTTGGATGTGTGTGTTAAAAGTTGTGTAGTGTGAAAGAAAGGAGAGTCGGTTTTTGCAAAATAGAAATTTGTTTAAAAAAATGAAAAATGAAAATGAAATACGAAACCTCGCATCTCGCAAGGGCGACAGATCGCCCTCACGACTGTCTCGCCCTCGAGACAAATCGTCAGGGCGAGACCCATCTCATTAATTTTTTAAAATTTTTTTATTTATTTGTTTTATTTATTTGATTATTATTTAGTTTGAATTCTAAATGCTATTTCTTTTGCGTATAACTTGTGCGTCCGACATACGATTGACCTGATTCTGGAGGCATCGGATTTGTGTAATATTTAATTTTATTTATTTGTAAAATTGGGAATTTTTAGAGCTGAAATTTTTGAGAATTGGTTAGGTCGAAGTGAGAGGACCGGGTAAAGATCTTTCTGGTCTGTGTTTTATTTATAATTGGACCTATAGAGGTCCGAATTGAGTGATTTTAGTGTCTATCGCTTTCTATTTTTTAGAGGAAACTTTTATGATGGGAAATTGTAGAATAGTTCCGGGAATGTCACGAACATGCATTGTACACATCTAAATTGCTACATGTGCATTATTTAATATTTCTGATTGTGCTTTTGGTAATGTGTGAATATTTTGATTGTTATAGAGGCACAGTTGGAACGTCATCCCACGGACGTTACCGAGACTTCCCGGCATTAGCTCGGAAGCTATTGATGAGTAACCTAGATGGTTTCTCAATTATTATTTGTTTATTATTTTGCAATTATAACACTGTGGAGAAGAATGGTAGGCTTGTGCGTTTGTTTATGACTGGATTCCGGACAGGAGGTCCGATGTATTGGGAGAGTATGACATAGAAGTGCTATATGTGATTTTAATGTGATTAATTGTGACCTACTTGTGTGAATGTGTTAATTTGGAATCGATTATAATGTTGGCTTTGCTTTATTTCGACATATGCATTCCATGCATAAGTGCATGATCAGTAATCGACAGTTGTGACCGGAGCAACCACCGAGAGCTAAAAGCTCAACGTATTTCAGCGTCGAGCTCAAAGTGATTTAGAGCCTCAGGCTCACCGATTAATGCGCCCTTATTGGGACAGTTTAGGCGCTCGGTCGCAACAACGTAATAAATTGGAAAAAAAGGTCACATACGCATTAAATATACATTTGATTGAATGTCTTGTTTGAGTGAAAGACAAAACGCCTTGTGTTCATGTGAATAATCATGTGGTATTTCTGAATAGGCTATTATGATATAACTGTGATATGTTTGACTATGTATGAATTGGGTGAACCATCGATGATGGTTCCTCACTGAGTTCGCAAACTCACCCAAAATTGCAAATTATTTTTCAGGATCGAGAGAGTAGACTCCTAACTCCAGAGAGACTTTTCCTGCCGTGTAGATCGTGTTGGCAAGAGAAGTCATGGCTCACAGGTCGGTCAGCTGGCATTTTTTAGGGATGACTTAGTTAGGCTTCTTGTGTTAGATTTCTTTTAGAATAATGTACAAACAGTGAAAAACTGACAGATATATCAACTACTGTTTTTGATGATGTGAGATGAAAAAAATTTATGGTTTCAAAAAAATTAGTGATTTTCATATTGATGCTTTATGATTATTGATGCCATGAGAGGTACATTAGTGATTGTTCGTAGTTCACCCTTATCGTAGGATATGTATCGGAATGACCTACGGGCGTTCCGGTGTATACCCTATAGTAAGGGGTGACATTTAGGTAGTATCAGAGCATGGTTTGGCATCTGTTGGGACTAGTCAAATATTTAGGCTTGGATTATTGTGATAAATGCAGAAACTAATCAGAATTATTGTTTTGTTATAGGTCATCCATTTTTGGTGATTAGATTGATCAACCAGCTGACCAGGGATCAGTCGGAGCTAGTAGGGAGTCATCGGTGCTTCGCTCTGAGGAGCTGCCTTCTAAAGTTCCTGTGAGACGGAGAAGGAGGTATGATAGACTGCGCAAGCAGGGGGTTGTGGATTTCTATGGCATCACAGACCCTGCTGAGGCTGAGGGATGGTTGTAGAGGACTGAGAGAGTCTTCGACCAGATGGACTGTGATTCAGATGAGAGATTTGACTATGCAGTATCTCTCCTACAGGGCCCAGCTTATCAGTGGTGGAAGACTGTCCCGGGTAGTACCACCAGGCCTTACCTACTCACATGGGAGGATTTTCGTAGGGCATTTAAAGACAATTACATGCCCAAGGTGTATCGTGAGATGAAGATGCAGGAGTTCCTAGAGCTGAAGCAGGGTAGGATGACAGTGGCAGAGTATGAGGTGAGGTTTAATGAACTTATAGGATATGCTACTGCTTTGATTTCCACTGAGGCTGATAGGTGCCGGAGGTTCGAGAATGGCCTCAATTTGGAGATCCACACCAGGTTAGCCCGATCGGATATAGGCACTTTTGTTGAGCTGAGAGCTGCTGCAGTGCGAGTTGAGTAGCTGATGAGACAGCGACAGGATGAGATTGGTCAGGGGTCCAGGGGAAAGAGACCGAGTGACAGTCAGGGTAATTTTGGGAGGAGTTTTAGCAAGCACCAAAATAGGACTTTCAGGTCACCAGGTGGATCTAGGCAGTTTGGTTTTGGATAGAGAGGGAGGTTTGCACAGACTAGCAGTGATAGTGGTAGAGGTACAGGGCAGATTCCTCCAGTTTGTGAGCATTGCGACAAGAGGCATAGTGGTGAGTGTTGGCGGTTGACTGGAGCCTACCTTAAATGCAGCTCCATGGATCATCAGATCAGGGATTGCCCTGTTACTGTGGGAGCTCAGTCTGCTGTTAGTGCGAGATCAGGCACTAATACTACGGTGCAGCAGAGTAGAGGTGGTGGATCCGGACAGAGGGGCCGAGGTAGAGACCGTGGTAGAGCTGAGGGATCCTTTGTGAGGACTGAGGGATGGGGCAGCCGACCACAGTCCCAGGCCAGGGTCTACGCCATGATTAGGCAGGAGGCCCATGATTCTCCAGATGTAGTCGCTAGTATGCTTCTTATTTCTGATATTGAAGCATTTGCACTGCTAGATCCAGGATCCACACATTCATTTATTGCACCACATTTGGCATGTAGATTGCATGGGGATAGGGAGATGTTACAGTAGGGGTTAGAGGTGAGTACACCTCTAGGTAGTACTACTGCTCTGGGAGAGGTCTATAAGGGGTGCTCGATTCAGATTGATCAAGCAGTGTTGAGAGCAAACCTTATAGTGTTACCATTGAGAGAGATCGATGTGATTCTGGGTATGGATTGGCTTACTTGCCATAGGGTTATCATGGACTGCTACACCAAGGAGGTCGTCTTAGAGTCTCCTGGTCAGCCTAGAACAGTGTTCAAAGGAGTTAGTCAGGCAGTGCCAGCCCGGATGATCTCTTTCCTGAATGCCCTGAGGTTGATGCAGGGAGGATGTGAGGCCTATCTGGCCCATGTTATTGACACCAGAGTCGAGCAGAGGCTGCAGGATATTCCCATGGTTAGGGAATTTCTAGATGTGTTTCCTGATGAGTTACCGGGTTTACCGCCGGATCGGGAGATAGAGTTTACTATTCACTTAGTTCCAGGTACTGCTCCTATATCTATCCCTCCATATAGGATGACACCTATAGAACTGAGGGAGCTGAAGGCTCAGTTACTGGAAAAGGGTTTTATCAGGCCCAGTGTCTCACCTTGGGGAGCTCCGGTATTATTTGTGAAGAAGAAGAATGGGACTCTGAGATTGTCCATCGATTACAGGCAGCTGAATCGGGTGACAGTGAAGAATAAGTATCCACTGCCTAGGATCGATGACTTGTTTGATCGATTCTGAGGAGCTCAGTGTTCACTAAAATTTGGATTTGAGGTCAGGGTATTATCAGCTGAAGATAGCAGAGGATGATGTGCCTAAGAGTGCCTTTAGGAGCAGGTATGGGCATTTTGAGTTTCTGGTGATGCCGTTCGGGTTGACTAATACCCTGGTAGCTTTTATGGCCTTAATGAATAAGGTATTTCAGCCCTACCTAGATCAGTTTGTCATTATATTCATTGATGACATTTTGGTGTATTCAAGGAGTAGACAGGAGCATGCTGAGCATTTGAGGAATGTTTTGCAGCTTATGAGGGAGAAACGACTAAATGCCAAATTCAGTAAGTGTGAATTTTGGTTGAATGAGGTAGTATTTCTGGGTCATATAGTGATTGGAGAGGGTATTCAGGTCAATCCTAACAAGATTGAGGCAATGATGAAGTGGGAAGCTCCTAGGAATGTGTCTAAGATTTGGAGTTTCCTCAGATTGGCTGGTTATTACTGGAGGTTTGTCGAGGGGTTTTCATTAATCTCAGCCCCTCTGACAAAACTTCTGAGGAAGAAAGTACCATTCAGGTGGACTGAGGAGTGCCAGAAAAGCTTTGGGGAGCTGAAACATCGATTGACCACTGCACCAGTGTTAGTTATTCCATCTGGGACTGGAGGTTATAAGGTGTATAGTGATGCATCACATCAGAGATTAGGGTGTGTTTTGATGCAGCATGGAAGAGTGATTGCCTATGCCTCGAGACAGTTGAGGTCTCATGAGGTAAACTATCCAGTGCATGATTTGGAGCCCTGAAAAATTGGAGACATTACTTATATGGTGAGACATTTCATATTTACACTGATCATAAGAGTTTGAGGTATTTGTTGAGTCAGAGAGAGTTGAATTTGAGGCAGAGGAGATGGATAGAGCTGCTAAAGGATTATGATTGTACGATTGAGTACCACCAGGGGAAGGCTAATGTAGTGGCAGATGCGTTGAGCAGGAAGTCTCACATCAGTGCAGCTCAGATTCAGGTATTAAGATTGCCTAATTTGATTTACTTGAAGGTCTTGAATGTTCAGTCGAATCTGGAGCATCATGGAGCTTTGGTAGCCATTCTAAAGCTCAGACCGATGCTACATGATAGGATCAGGAGAGTTTAGGACAAGGATCCTGCTATGGTGAAACTGATTGAGAAAGTGAAGTCAGATCAGAATTCTGAATTTGAATTGAGAGATGGGACATTATGGTTAGGGCAGAGGTTATGTGTGCCTAATGTGGATGATTTGAGGCGAGAGATTCTGGAGGAAGCGCATATGGCTGCCTATGCTATGCATCCTGGTACTACCAAGATGTATAACACTTTTAAGCAACATTTCTGGTGGCCTGACATGAATAAGCAGGTGGCAGAATATGTCTCCAGGTGTATGACGTGCCAGTAGGTTAAGGCTGAGCATCAGGCTCCAGTGGGGAAGCTTCATTCACTACCTATTTTTGAGTGTAAATGGGAACGAATTACTATAGATTTCATTATGGGGTTGCCTAGGACGCTGAGGCAGCATGATGCTATCTGGGTCATAGTGGACCGGTTAACTAAATCGGTCCATTTCTTACCAGTGAGGGAGAACAATTCTCTTGATCGGTGGCCCGTAAGTATGTGGTGAGATAGTGAGACTGCATGGGGTTCCAGTGTCTATAGTATCAGACAGGGATCCCAGGTTTACTTCGAGGTTCTGGAAGAGTCTGCAGTCTGCTATGGGTACCCGGTTGAATTTCAGCACAACATTTCATCCTCAGACAGATGGGAAGAGTGAGAGGACGATTAAGACTATTGAGGATATGCTTCGAGCGTGTGTATTGGAGTTTAGAGGAGCATGAGATCAGTATTTGGCCTTGATTGAGTTTGCATATAATAATCATTATCATAGTAGCATCGGGATGGCACCATATGAGGCTTTATATGGAAGACAGTGTCGATCGCCTCTGTATTGGGATGAAGAGGGTGAGAGAATGATTGAGGGTCCAGAGTTGATTCAGGATACCGTGGACAAGGTAAAATTGATCCGGAGTCGAATAAAAGCGGCTCAGGATAGACAGAAGAGTGATATGGATCAACATCGGAGGGAGATGGAGTATAATGTGGGAGACAAGGTCTTCCTACGAGTGTCACCATGGAGAGGAGTACTGAGATTCGAGAAAAAGGGCAAGTTAAGCCTTAGGTACATTGGTCCATATGAGATCATTGAGCGTATAGGACCTTTGGCCTATAAACTGGCTTTACTAAGTGAGATGTCTCAGTTGTACAATGTCTTCCATGTGAGTATGCTCCAGAGGTATCGATCAGATCTGACACATGTGATACCGGCTCAAGAGATTGAGGTGGCTAGCAATTTGAGCTATGTTGAGGAGCCGGTCCAGATTATGGGATCACGGGTTAAGTAGTTGAGGAACAGGGTTATCCCATTGGTGAAAGTCCTATGGAGGAACCACTCAACTGAGGAAGCAACTTGGGAGACCGAGGAGCATATGAGGAGACAGTATCCTCACCTATTCGACCAAGCAGGTAAGAATTTCGAGGATGAAATTTTTATTAGCAGGGGAGAATTGTAACATCCCATCATCGATGGGAAGGGTAAATTGGTCATTTGGGACGGGTTAGGCGTGTTTAAACATATCTTGGCATGACCATACATCTTATGGCCTCTATATTTATATGAATGGTAATTTTTGCACATGCACATGATTGTACATGCATTCATGACATTTTCCGGCATATGTATTTTGTGAAATATGTGATATTTGTGCTTGAAAAATTAAATTGGAGTGATTTATTTGTTTTTTCCATTTTTAGGGACTTTTAGGAAATTTTCTGGAATTTTTGGAAAAAATGTCCGGATCGAAAAAATTGCCAAGTGACAGACTGAGTGGACTTTCGGTACTGAAAATGACTGTCCAATGGCACTGGACTATTAGACATATGATTTTAGGAATTATGAACTTCGAGCCATTGGAATTTGGAGAAAAATTGGACTAGAAATTGAATTGAGATTTGAAAGGACCTAAAGAGTGCCTAAGAAGAAGACAAGTGGCAAGTGACACATGTCACTTGCCTACTTAGTCTTATTATTAATGGTTCTTTAATAACCTAAGAGACATAAGCTTCCACAACATTTACCCTAGGAAGAGTTAAAAAAATTCACTTTGAAAAGGCAAATTTCTTCTCATCCGTAGGTGGTCTTCTCCTCTTTGTTTTTGTTGGTTTTCTCCCTCCATTCAACAAGTTCTCCCTTTTTATTTGCTTGCTCCTCTTCACATACAAAACCAAGCTTAAGCCTTGTGAGGATGATGATTAGTTTGTGGGGAAGTGGTAGCCGTAGGTGTTGGTGAGTGGTGGAAAGTTGGAGTAATTTGAAGATTTGAGGAATTAAAGCTTGAAGTTTATTTAGGTGAGAACTTATGTTTATGTTCTTTAATTTGGTAGTTAGATGTATTTATTGTAATTAATTGTGCATTAATTTCATAAAGATTATGGTTGGCTTGTTTGGGTATGAGTGTAGGTATGTATGAGGTTGAATGATTAACATGTTTTGGATTAGTATTGATGTTTGAATAATGTTAGATAAGTGGTAAATTCAAGTAAGAAGATGTTGTGTTGTGTGTTGCCAAATCTTGATTATTTATTCAAGTGAATGTTTAGATGAACTTGTGGCTGAATTAGAGACTAAATTGGATTCTTATTGATGTAGGCTTGGTGTTAGAATGAAATAAGTTGAGTTGGATATGAAATCTGGAAAATGTTACTTTATGTAGATTTCAGATTTTTACTCATAACTTTTGATATGGTTGTCCTATTGAGATGAACTTTAACTTAAATTAAACTTAAAAAGTATGGCTAGATTTCATATGAAGGAAGTTTTGTCCAATTTGACTTTAAGGGTTTTAAATTTTGCTTGGAAAGTGAGTTGCTAGGTGCTGTATGAACAGTAATCCGAACCTTGTGACCTGAAACTTTGATGATTTATTTTAGGTTGATTTGAATTGAATTTGTTAATTTGTTCTTCATAAAAGTTCAATATCTGTTTGTTAGCTTTCTCACGCCACTAAGTATGAATTTTTTTAAACTGTAGGTTAAAAGTTATGGGTTATTAATGTTCAGGTGGTAATTCAGCCCAAAATGTGTTTTAGTGTGCAAATGCTCTAAATGCATAGGTTTTGTGCTTTTTATGTTCTGATATTAATTTTGGACTATTAAGGGTGAAATTGGATCAAGTGACCTTCTGGAAAGTTGTAGAGGATTGTTGTATCTTTCTATTGAGGTATTTTATGCGAATTTTGGATGTAAGGATTGTTAGATATAAATTTGTAAAGTTTTGTTATGGTTTAGGTTAAATGCTGATTTTATAAACCCTAACAGGACAGCCATAGGTTAAATGCTGATTTCATAAACCCTAACAGGACAGCCACATTAATGGGAGTATTTGACCTAGTTAGAGATGGAATTTGGTTCTAAGTCCTCTTGAGAATTGTAGTATATTGTCTGAGTTTTTTCTTTCTATATGGTATGGAATTTTTTTGCCAAGGGTATATGGAGTTATGAATTTTGGAAGATTGGGTTATTGTTGAGAATGATTTAGGTAGGCTGAAACTTTGTTTGAGATTTTGATTTGGTTAGAGATGAAATTGGCTTCCAAGTTGTTCATGAAAGTTGTAGCATTTGTTTGCTCTTTTGATTGATATAAAATTTGTAATTTTTGGCAAAGGGGATGAAAAGTTATGATTTTTGCAAAAGTGTTGCAATGTTGTAGTAAATGTGTAATTAGGCAGTGTCTTTGAGTGCATTTTTTACACTCTTAGGGGTGAAATTGGATTTTTGCTCTTCATGAAACTTGTAGAATTTTTCAAGAACTTTCCAACGAGAGTCAGTTTTTGCAAAATAGAAATTTTTTTTTTAAAAAATAAAAAATGAGAATGAAATACGAAACCTCGCATCTCGCAAGGGCGACAGACCCATCTCATTAATTTTATTTATTTATTTGTTTTTTATTTGATTATTATTTGGTTTGAATTCTATATGCTATTTCTTTTGTGCATGACTTGTGTGTCCGACATCTGATTGATCTGATTATCGAGGCATCAGATTTGTGTAATATTTAATTTCATTTATTTGTGAAATTAAGAATTTTTAGAGCTGAAATTGTCGGGGATAGGTTAGGTCGAAGTGAGAGGACCGGGTAAAGATCTTTCTGGTCCGTGTTTTATTTATAATTGGACCTATAGAGGTCCGAATTGAGTGATTTTAGTGTCTATGGCTTTCTAATTTTTAGAGGAAACTTTTATGATGGGAAATTGTGGAATAGTTCCGTGAATGTCATGAACATGCATTGTACACATCTAAATTGCTACATGTGCATTATTTAATATTTCTAATTGTGCTTTTGGTAATGTGTGAATATTTTGATTGTTATAGAGGCACAGTTGGAACGTCATCCCATGAACGTTGCCGAGACTTCCCAGCATTAGCTCGAAAGCTATTGGTGAGTAATCTAGATGGTTTCTCAATTATTATTTGTTTATTATTTTGCAATTATAACACTATGGAGAAGAATGGTGGGCTTGTGCGTTTGTTTATAACTGGATTCCGGACAGGAGGTCCGATGTATTGGGAGAGTATGACATAGAAGTGCTATATGTGATTTTAATGTGATTAATTGTGACCTACTTGTGTGAATGTGTTAATTTGGAATCTATCATAATGTTGGCTTTGCTTTATTTCGACGTATGCATTCCATGTATAAGTGCATGATCAGTAATCGACAGTTGCGACTGGAGCAGCCACCGAGAGCTAAAAGCTCAACGTATTTGGGCCTCGAGCCCACAGTGATTTAGAGCCTCAGGCTCACCGATTAATGCCACCTTATTGGGACAGTTTAGGCGCTCGGTCGTAACAACGTAATAAATTGGAAAAAGGGTCACATACGCATTACATATGCATTTGATTAAATGTCTTGTTTGAGTGAAAGGCAAAACGCCTTGTGTTCATGTGAATAATCATGTGGTATTTCTGAATAGGCTATTATGATATAACTGTGATATGTTTGGCTATGCATGAATTGGGTGAACCATCGATGATTGTTCCTCATTGAATTCGCAAACTCACCCAAAATTGCAAATTATTTTTCAGGACCGAGAGAGTAGACTCCTAGCTCCAGAGAGACTTTTCCTACCGTGTAGATCGTGTTGGCAAGAGAAGTCATGGCTCACAGGTCGGTTAGCTGGAACTTTTGAGGGATGACCTAGTTAGGCTTCTTGTGTTAGATTTCTTTTGGAATAATGTACAGAAAGTGAAAAACTGATATATATGTCAACTACTGCTTTTGATGATATGAAATGAGAAAAATTTATGGTTTCAAAAAATTAGTGATTTTCATATTGATGCTTTATGATTATTGATGTCATGAGAGGTACAGTAGTGATTGTTCGTAGTTCACCCTTATCGTAGGATATGTATTGGAATGACCTACGGGCGTCCCGGTGTATACCCTATGGTAAGGGGGTGCTATAATTACGTTATTGTGACCGAGTGCCTGAACTGTCTCATATAGGGCTCATTAAACGTTAAGCCTAAGGCTCTGAATCACTTGTGTGCTCGAGGTTCAGTTTCACTCGTTGAGCTTTCAGCTCTAATCGGTGGCTACTCTAGTCACAACTACCGTTATCTGATTATGCATTCATGTGTGGAATGTATGTATCACAATAAACATGATTATAAGCACATAGGTCTTCACATTCACAAGCAATCAACACTTCAATATCTCAATCTACCTTACACAATCATTGGACCTTCTGTCCGAAATCCATAATCAAATACATTCATTTATCATTCAAAACATGAATTCGACAAACAAGTAATTAAGTGAGACCATCTAGGTTACTCATAGATTGCTTCCGAAGCTAATGCCTGGAATATTCGGCAACGTCTGGAAGTGGATGTTCCATTTGCTCCTCTATAACAAATAGCATACACGATATCACAATTTGCACCATTAAGAGTGTTCAATAATGCAAATGTATGAAATGAATTATGTACAATGCATGTTCATGATAATCTTGGGTATCACTCCTTAATTTCTTCTCAACACCATCCCTATACCAAAACTCATTTAAGTATAACTAGCACTTAGGTTTATGCCTCTTTAGCACCATTGAAATCATAATTCATTACTCACTCGTTTACTTTCAGACTTTCCAAAACACCCTTTTAGGTCTACTGTTCACATACAATCAGAAGGTGAAACGAAGGTAATTTGGTCATACTCTCTTCTAGAAAAGTGTTCCTCTATGTCTTATCTTTCCATTGACACCAAAATCACTCAATTTTGGTTCAGTAATATGGAAGATATATCTCAAATATTTTCGGTCTGTTCTTAATCAAAAACAACTTACTATATACAACTTCCATCTAGAAATTGAATACCTTAGAAACTGAATCAAGATTAAGTGAATCAAGATTAAGCTTCTTCATAAGATTTGTATCTCTATTTCTCTAATTTACTCCAAATCAAAAATCACCTCAATTGGAATCCTACAGATCAAAATATCATCAAAATACTGAAGTATGTTTAGTAGAATAACACTAGTTCATACTTCTTTAAGACCACACTCACTACATCTGTCCCACTCTTTCACTCATTCTTTCCCCATTCATTCCCGATAGCTATGATTCTTGGTGGAGATGTAGATTTGTTGGGCCATGAAATTTTTTTATTTTTATTTATTATTGATTTATTGATTTACTTGACTTATTCTTTATTTTTGCCTTAATTGTTTTAATTATGTGTAGATATATATATATATATATATTATTGAGTCTTGGAATTAGCAAGTATGATTGGGATTAGAAGTTAGAAATTAAATGAAGGCTTGGACTTAATATTGGAAAGTATGGGCTTTAGAATTTAAGTGGTTAAGTGTAGTGGGCTTGAGAGGAGGAGGAGAACCAAAGCCTTGTAAGTTATAAGGAGTATCAAAACTATGTAGTTTTGGAGGAGGGCTTTAAGTGAAAGCTAATGAATTAAGTTGTTAGAGAAGGAAGCAAGTGTCGTAGACTTAAAGGAAAGAAGAGAAGCAAAAACGTGAGCAAGGAATCAAGGAGAGCTTTCGGCCAAGAGGAAGAAGAACTGTAGGAGGCTTGGAGGGAGGAAGAAAGAAGACGAAAAAGAAGAGAAATTTATTTGTGAGAGGTAAGTTCCATCTTTGCTTAAGCTAGGTTTAAGAATGGTGTAAGATGGAAGTTAGGGTTTGTGTAGAGATTGAAGAAAGATAGAGAGAAAGGTGAGATCTACGGATTTTAGGGACTCTTAAGCTAAGGTTATGGTTATTCTAGCTTAAATTTCCTATGGGTAGGTTAGGTTTAAAGTTTATTTTCATCTTTGCTTGATCTATGAATATTATAGCTTTCCTTTAAAATGTATTTATTGAATGGAGTATGTTTTACTGAAGGAAATCAAGAGAACCCCACTCAAGACAAGGAGGAAGGGCAATCTTGAATTCGGATTTCGACGATTGGTGGGTAACATTTTTATAGTTGTTGTGTAATGGGCAAATGCCCTATGTGTGCTATCTTTGTTAAATTGTGTGTATATTGAAAGTGTTTTCATTTGGTTTGCAAGAAAAGAAAGAAACTATGATGATTTGATAGAATGAAAGAAGCATAAAAATGCTATTCTTGTGCCTTAATGTGTGAGCATAAACTGGTTGTGATTGGGCAAGAGAGAACCTATTTCGATAGTCACGTGCACGTTGACCCCCTTAGCCTTCTCCCGGCTGCCCGCTTGAGACTTACGAGATCCGAAAAATGGACTCGTCGTGTTTACGGTAAACTTCAGTTTCCGTCGTGTTTATGGAACTCTCGAGCCAAGTGTGTGCATTCCATCCTTTAATTGTGTTTATGATGCATAATATGTGTTGGATTGATATAGAGTCTCATATTATGCCTTATGTGATGATTTTGGGTTATTGGTGTTTTATATGATAAATTGCTATTGTTCGGATTCTAAATTGTATGTTTTGTGTGTGGCTCGTTACTCGATGGCTCATGTTAGCCACTGGGCCGTGTTCGCTCGCCCCATTCTCCCTCCTCAGGTGCAAATTCAAGTTGAACTCGGAACCTTGCAAGGCATCGGGCATAACTCCAAGATTTAGGCACTTTTGTATTAAGTTAGTAACTAGCTTTTAGGATGGCTTTATAAGCATATCAAACATGGAGCATCTCACACAGTTTGTATTTTGTACTTGATTTTGATGAATATGATGATATGTAATTAAAGCCATGCTTGAACTCTTTATGTTTTGAAAAGAGAATGAGAGCTCTAGTACTCTCTTTATCATGTGTTATTATTGATTTGCGAGCTACATGCGACCTTGAAAGGGATGTGTGTGTGTGTGAGTCATTTTAATTATTGAATAACTGTTGAAGTTCTGCAAATTCTGGGCTGATGTGCTCATGTGGTTAGTTTTGAGTATATTGTGTTGTGCTACAAATTCTGGGTTGTTTTAGGTTGAATAGGATCATTTATACTTGTTGAAGGTGTTAGACGAGCTGTAGAGCTTGTTCATGAGGTGTAATGAGTTAATTTTGAGGTATTGATTGCAAAGTGTGAGTTGTTAGAGTCAAATGCAGGTGCTGTCTAATTGGCAGATTTCAGGCTGAAGCTTTGAGTCAACTTTTTACCCTTATAGAGTTGGAGTCTTGGTCTGTGATCTTCATGAAAATTGTAGATAATTCTTTAACCTTTCCATGGCCACCAAGTTTGCTCAATTCGGAGTCCTGGGTCAAAAGTTATGGTGTTTGTAAGTTCTGGTACTGTTTAGGGGGGGCTAGTTGATCGGCCTTTGAGTAAATTTTTGTTTCCCTTAGTGGCCGAGCTTGTCCTTGAGTCCTTCTTGAAAAATGTAGATTTTTCTTCTATCTTTCCAACGAAGTAAACCGTGTCTAATTTGGAGCTCGGAGTCAAAAGTTATGAGGGTTTAAAGTTTCAGAGCTCGGAGTCTGGAAATGGAGCTCGGACAGCGAGCGTCGACCCGTGCGCGAGCGCTAGGCGATAGCTCGTCATTTGGGGTCGGTTCTTGGCCGACCGACCCCTCTTCCTTCTTTTGGCTATAACTTTTTGTGTAGTCCTCCGATTGACCCCATTTTTTAAGCGATGGATTTTTAAGATATTTTTCTATCTTTCTACACCTGATTTACCAGTATTGCTTTTAAATTGAAAAAGGTGTTTTAAAACAAAGTGTGGAGGTCGGCTGGTCAAGTCTGAACATACTTTACTAATTTTGAGATATCTTGAGATATAGAGCTCCGATCGAAGCGATTCTTGTTTTAAATTAAACATGAGGCATAAAACTATAAGTTTTATGAAGGAACCAATTGGCAATTTAGCCTCTAAAGTTTTCGAATTCTGACATGTAGTCGGTAGAGGGTCAGTTTTCACTGTTTTCTTTAAGATAGTATTTTAACCATAACTCCTTCATTTCAAATCCAAATTGAGCGTTTTTAGTGGCGTTGGAATCATGAGATCATGAGGAACAATTTTTTTAAAAAACCAATCCTAAATTTTCTATTAAAATTTTCTCTATTTGTGGTCAGTATGTGTTCGGTTTTGAGTCCGCTATGCTTATGTATGCTTATATGGGTTCGAATGTTGAGCCTCGGAGACGGGATCCAACATTGTTTGGTATCAGAGCTTAGGTTCACTCTTAGGCTTAGGATGCATAGTAGGGAATTGTTTTGCTATGTGATTAAATTCTTGCATTATGAGTTGATTGTTTGTATTAAGTGACATGCATATCATGCATAGATATAGAAACTAAGATTAAAACGAATTGTAGCTAATCATAAATGTTTTCATTGGAGGAGTAAGATGCCACCTCGTAGAAGGACACGAGGAGTTCTGCAAGGTTCAATTGCACCTGACTCTCCACTGAGAGAGGAGAGCACGGATGAATCCGTAGCCCCAGGAGTGGCCCCAACTGAGGCTTCTCTAGGGCAGAGTAGTGAGCCTTCGATCTCAGACTCAGCCGTTGCCTGGTCAGTCTGAACAAGTGCCTGCTCTTGACCCGAGACTATTCCAGGCATTTACCCAAGCCTTTGTTCAGGCTATGGGTCAAATGCCCCAGGCTTCTGGTTCGGCTCCAGCTAAGAACGGGAGACAGTTTGACAAGTTGAGAAAGTACGGAACGGTGGACTTCTACGGGACCACGGACCCTAAGGAAGCCGAGACATGGTTGAGGAAGACCGAGAGGATCTTGGATCAGATGGAGTGTGAGGATGACGAGAGGGTGGTCTATGCTGCCAGTCTGCTTCAGGGTGATGCCTTGCATTGGTGGGAGTGTGTACCGAGTAGTTAGCTGAAGCCGATAAGGTTGACGTGGGAAGACTTCCTGGCTGTTTACAGGAAGAAGTATCTTTCTGAGGTGTATATTCAGCAGAAGCAGAGGGAGTTCCTGAGTCTCACCCAAAGGGAGATGACTGTGACTGAATATGAGCGTCGATTCACTCAGTTCTCAAGGTATACTTCAGAGCTGATGTTCAGTGAGGCTGCCAAGTGCCGCAGGTTTGAATCGGGTCTACACCTAGCTATCAGAGAGAAGGTGGTAGTGCAGAACTTTGGCGACTTTCAACAGTTGGTTGAAGCAGCGTTGAGAGTAGAGAACATCGAGAACGTCAAGAATGCAGTTAGCCGGAAAAGAAAGGGAAGAGAGCAGTTCAGGAGGGGAGGTGGTACTTCTATTCCTGAGAGAAGTGCCAGAACCTTTCCTGTGTAGTCTGAGGAGAGGAGCAATAGTGCGAGCCGGCCTAGGCCTATAAGGACTTCTACTGTTTCTCACCAAGCCTTAACGGTGGGCGGCAGTAGGAGAGGAGATGGGGAGAGGCCACCTCTTCCCAAATATGAGCACTGTGGGAATCTCCATAGGAGAGAATGTCGCAGATTGACAGGAGCATGCTTTAATTGTGGAAAGAGAGGACACATAGCCAGACAGTGTCTTAAGTCAGACAAAAGAGAGGGATCACAGATGCAAGCTTCTAGGAGGACAAAGACAGTGGGACAGTGAAGTGAATCACACATTAATACAGCACTTAGAAAACGATATTAGAATGCACGAGAAGGGGGGTTGAATTGTGTATTCCCCTTTTTATAACTCTTTTCAGAACTATTTGTTAGAAATAAAATTCTTTACAGAATTTTTATAGATTCTGATTAATCAAACTTTTCAATACTGTGTATATAAAAGGTAAGTAATGATAAAATTTGAAACTAAAATAGAGATAGAGAGTAAGAGTGGTAGACACGAAGATTTATCCTGGTTCACCCCAAACCGTGGGCTACGTCCAGTCCTCAGAGTTTCTTCTGAGATTTCACTATCTCTTCAATCGTTACAAGTATTCTTTCGCGAGCCTCTTCAGGTCTCTACAACCAATATTCTTTCACACTTAGCCTCTGCAGGCTATTTGTACAACTTTTCTTTCAGAAGAATATTTGAACTTTGTTACGAAAAAATAGCACTCAGCTAAATCACTTTTTCACGTAGTAATTTTTCTCGCTATTTTGTGTAAGTATCTGTACGTAAGGAACTGTTTTATGTAACTTTCCGTAACTTTGCAATCTTTGACTTTGACTTGTATTTATAGCCTTCGTCTCTAACTGCTTCTTGATTCTTGAATCTTGAATCTTGAATGAGAGCGGTTAATCAGTTGAGTTCTGTAACTAACTCAAACTGACTCTTACGTCTGCGTCTGCATTTACGTCTGGTTTCGTCTGCGTCTGCGTCTGTATTGCATCTGTTTTGCGTCTGTTTTCTGTGTTTGCGTTTGTGTCGACTTCATTTGACTTCAACTGTTTCGACTTCTTCTGTGTTGACTTCAACTGTTTCGACTTCGTCTGTGTCGATTTCAACTGTTTCGACTTCGTCTATGTTCACTTCAACTGTTTGCGTCTGTGTCCGACTTCAGTTATATCAACTTCGTCTGTGTTCGTCTTCGTCTGTTTTGTTTTTCTTTTTATTTGATCTCTTTTTGTTATACATCAAAATCATATTTATGTAAAGTCATTTTGACTTAACAATCTCCCCCTTTTTGAGTATAACAAATTATATACAAGAAAACAAAAATTTACAGATGTTGCAAAAGTAAAACTTATCTTCTTCCTTTCTTCATCTACTGTGGTCACACCTTCTTTATCTGAACATCCTCTCCTCTTATGTTCACCTTTTCTGTTCATTTTCTTTCTTTTCTACTCTCCCCCTATTTGTTATAATAAAAAATGACTAACGATTCTGGCTCTTCAGCAGTTCTGCTATCATCTTTTTCAGATCATTCACCGTCTCCTTCATATCGTTGAGTTCACCACGTAATCTGCTAACTTCATCTGGTGGATCAACCGATAAGGAGGCTTGATCAGTATCTGCTGATGGAGGAGTGAAGGGAATTGAAGTAGTGTAAGCATCAGAGGATGGAGTGTAGTCTTCATTGATCTCAAAGGTAGGTGGACGAATGAACGTTTCAGCTTCAAGAAGATTTATGTCAAAAGGAACAGGCAGCATCAGCAACTGTCTTTCTTGTAGGGGTGATGCTTGTGATTGAATAGACAATGTATTAGACAAAGGGCTAATACGTAGAACTGTCTGAACAAGGGACTCAATAAATGTTCATGTTCTTATTCTTCCCCCTACTGGACAGTCTTCCTCCTTATTAGTATAACTGTAACTTGCTTTATCTGGATTCTGTGTAGGAGTGCATGCCTCGTCAATTCTTCGCACTTCTTCTGCAATTTGATTTGCGGACAGATCATTACTAGCATCATCTTCAGGAAATAATTTTGACTTCCCCCTAGTAAAATCTAGTGGATGTCTTGGCTGTATATCTGGCGCAACCATTATCTTTGTGTTCTTTGTGATTGGGAAAATAGAACATGGTTGGCAGGGATGTTTTGAAGGATATGACATTGTAGCAGCAAATCCCAAAGTATCATAGAAGATCTTTTCATCTTTTTTGAGTAACTCCCATGTGTTATGATTAATCACCATAGGTTGTACCACAGCTACTATCTTCTTCACTGGTTGAACACCGATTGCAATAGCAGTCCTTTGTCTGGTAACTACTTCCACCATTTTGATCTTCAACATCTGTTTTCTCAAAAACTTATGGTAGTTGTATACCATCAGACACGGTTTATCATCATCTGAATCTGATACTTCTGTTGCCTCTTGATGTGCTTCAGTAGGAGTCACCTGATCTGGGCTTTCCTCTACTGGCTCCTCCTGTTGAGCAATAGGTGTTTCCTGAACTGTGCTTTCCTCCACTGGTTCCTCCTGTTGAACAATAGGGGTTTCATGAAGCGATATCTTGCTCGGTTTCTTTCTTCTAGAACAGCATCAAAAGTTTCTTTCTGTTGACTAACTTCCTCAGCAGTTGAAATGTTCTTCTTTCGACTAACCTTCTTAGTCTTTGTCTCTGCTTCAGTCAGTCTTATCGATTTCTTTACTGGAGATTTTCCTCTCTCAGATTTTGATCTTCTCTTCCTCTCAGTCTCTTTGGTTTTCCTGGCTGTATCCTCTTCCAGAATAGAGACTAAGGATCTTGTGGCTCTGGGTGCACAAGATTGAGAGGTTTCTTCCCGACTCTGTTGTCTGGCAATCTTTTCTTCTTGTTGTCTCAGAGTCCTGATCCTCGGAGATCTTTTTGCTTTCTTCACAACTTCGCTCAAAAGACTTTCTCCTCGTCTTTTTTTCGCACTTTGTTCTGTCCTCTGGGATTGGCTTTCTTTGAAATGAGGACTCGCCTGTTTAATAAGAGGTCTTCCTAACACTCTTCTTAATTCATCCGCAGGTGATTTGGTACTCACTGGAGATTGAGAATTTGAAGCGGGAGTTTTCTTTAATACACGCTCCCCCTCAGTTCTAGACTTCCTTGAAGAGTCAGCTTGGTCTTTGTCTACTATGCTCAGACCCATTCGTCGTATCGTGTGTGCATCGATCTTGCTCTTCACAGGAACAATTCTTCTAATTCCTTGGTGTAGACGAATACCAGATTCCTTAAAAATCCTCGTCAGAAGCATACCATAAGGATAACTAGTTGAATCCTTTATCCCCTTAATCATATAATGAAGGATTAAAAAGGGTAAATCTATGGGATTTTGATTCAGTAGGTAGAACAAACATTATCCATCTAGGGTGGTCACCAAATGTCTTGAACCAACTCTGGGTAGAATGCAATTAAACAAAATTGCGTGAAGCACCCTAGCCTTTGGAATCAAATTGGACGTCTTCCTCTCCCTTAAATCATTTGTGCCATATAGTTGCCTTCTGATATCTTCTTCCTTCATACCGACTTGGGACATCCATCCGACCTTGGTAGACAGTTTCTCACCAACCAATGGACAATCGATCACCTTCTTTATAAGCTCCTTTGTCACAACAACAGATATTCTATCTACAGAAGATACGATGGTGTTGTCTATTAGTTGAGCGTTCTTCCAAAACTCATATACCTCATCCGTATAAACTGGTTTTTGTATCTGGAAGAAGTTCCTCCAACCAGCTCTTATGATTTCTGGTTCTACATCCATTCCGTCTCTTCTTAATGACTCGAAGTTCACAAGTCTTCCATAAATCATAGCTGCTTCCATTGTGTAGAGAAAAAACTGTCTTCTGGAGAACTTTTTGAGTGAAAAGTTTTGAGAGAATTGGTAAAGCAGAAATGAACCGTCAAGAGATGATGAAAAGACCACAATAATTTCACCTTCAGTCTACTTGTAGGATTATAGTCCGGTGAGTTCTAGAATCATTAAGAACCTTGATATAATCAGATTTTTCCCTAAAAAAATCTTCCTTGTGAGAGAAGTTACTAGCTGTAACTCACTGTAACTAACGTCGTTAGTTTTGACGTTACTTTAGTCCTGACCGTTCACTTAACATAACCATGTTAAGATTGCATCTTATCTTCTGGAACCGTTCTTCACTCAGTGGTTTAGTGAAGATATCTGCCTATTGAAGTTCTGTTTCAATGAACTGTAGAAGCACCACTTTCCTTTGAACATAGTCTCTCAGGAAGTGATGTCTGACTTCTATATGCTTCACTCTGGAATGCTGAATTGGATTCTTTGATAGATTGATTGCACTGGTGTTGTCGCAATAAATTGGAATCTCCTCCTCTTGAATGAATAGTCTTCAGTCGATACTTGATCCCACGGCTCGTGAGCGACAGACTTCGGCGGACATATATTACGCTTGGCGGTTGATAGAGCAATTGAGCTTTGTCTCTTGCTTGACCAAGAGACTAGGTTTCCTCCAAGAAAGTGACATCCTCCACTTGTGCTCTTCCTTTTGATTCTATCTCCGGCATAGTCCGCATCGCAATATCCAATTAACCTGAAATCTTTACCTTTCTCAAACATTAAGCAAAGATCAGTAGTACCTGCAAGATATCTTAAAATTCTTTTAACAGCAATAAAATGAGACTCTCTAGGATCGGCCTGAAATCTTGCACACAAGCATACACTGAACAGAATATCAGGTCTACTTGCTGTAAGATACAGTAAAGAACTTATCATCCCTCTATATAGGGTTTGATCCACCTTCTTACCAAGTTCATCTTTCGACAAAAGGTTTGAAAGATGCATCGGAGTTGCCATAGGCTTCACATTATTCAAATCAAATTTATTCAATAGCTCTTTCACATACTTTTGTTGATGAATGAAGATCTTCCCCTCGGTTTGCTTAACTTGCAATCCAAGAAAGAACTTCAACTCACCCATCATACTCATTTCAAATTCTTTCTTCATTAGACCCTCAAACTTCAAGCATAACTCTTTTGAAGTAGCACCAAAAATGATATCATCAACGTAGATCTGTACTAAGATAAAATCATTCTCAAAATTCTTCCTAAAGAGCGTCTTATCAACTTGACCTCTACTGAAACCATTCTCTATTAAAAAGGTACTCAGACGATCATACCAAGCTCTAGGAGCTTGCTTCAGGCCGTATAAGGCTTTGTCAAGTCTATAGACATAGTCTGGGTTTTTAACATCTTCGAAGTCAGGTGGTTGTTTCACATAAACCTCTTCATCTATAAAGTCATTCAGAAATGCACTCTTCACATCCATCTGAAACAACTTTATATCATGACAGATCGCATATGCCAATAAAATCCTTATAGCTTCAAGTCTTGCTACTGGAGCATATGTTTCATTGTAGTCTATTCCTTCTTGCTGATTATAGCCTTGTGCTACTAATCTAGCCTTGTTTCGACTCACTCTTCCTGATTCGTCTAACTTATTCTTAAAAACCCATCTGGTTCCTATAATGGATTTCTTAGATGGTTTAGGAACTAAGGACCAGACGTTATTCCTAGTAAATTGATTCAGCTCCTCTTGCATGGCTAACACCCAAGCTTCATCTTGAAGAGCTTCCTCAACCTTCTTAGGCTCTACTTCAGAGATAAAAGCTACATTAGCTTCTCTTCTGAATCTGGACCTTGTCCTAACTCCTTCTGAGGTCTCACCGATAATTAACTCTTCTGGATGAGAATTTTTATACTTCCAATCTCTTCTTAGTTCAATAGTTTTTGGAATATCTTCAATTTTGTTCTCATGAGTGTCTGATGAAGGAGTTTCTGAAGTATCATCTAAGTTCTTTAAAGGACCTTCATTCTCCATGTCATCTTCCTTATGAGGTTGAGAGATATCATCAAACTTGACATGGATGGTCTCTTCAACAGTCTTTGAAGTAAGATTGTAAATTCGAAATGCCTTAGATGATGATGAGTAGCCTAGAAAGATTCCTGGATAGGTCTTCGAATCGAATTTATCCAACAGCTCTTTCGTATTCAAAATGGAACATTTTCACCCGAATGGATGAAAGTAAGATATACTTGGTCTTCTTCCATTCCATAACTCATACGGAGTCTTCTTCAACATGGGTCGCAACAGAATTCTATTTTGAATATAGCATGCTGTATTCACAGCTTCTGCCCAGAAATACTTAGAAAGATTCATCTCACATAGCATGGTCCTTGCCATCTCTTGAATCGTCCTATTCTTCCTTTCAATAACTCCATTCTATTATGGAGTTCTAGGGGCCGAGAAGTTGTGGGAAATTCCATTCTCCTCACAGAATACTCTAAACTTCTCATTTTCAAACTCTCCACTATGGTCACTCCTGATACTGGCTATGGACATTCCTTTTTCATTCTGTAACTTTCTGGATAAGGTTCTAAAGCACTTAAAAGACTCATCTTTGTGTGATAAGAATAATATCCAACAAAATCGAGTAAAGTCATCAACAATAACAAGTCCATATTTCTTTCTGCCAAGACTTATTGTCCTTGTTGGACCAAATAAATCCATATGTAACAATTCTAAAGGTCTCGATGAGGTTACAAAACTTTTAGAAGAAAAGAAGTTTTAACTTGTTTTCCTTTCAAACAATTTTCACGAAAAATTCTTTGTCAAAACTTATCTTTGGCAAACCTCTTACCAAATCATGTTTTACTAATTTTGAAATATGTTTCAAAGAGACATGACCTAGCTTTTATGCAGATTAGTCTTTCTTGTTCGGAAGATAGAAAACATGAAATATTTTGACTTTGAAAATCTTCTAAATTGATTTTGTAAAGATTGTTTCTTCTCTTGGCAGAGAAAAGTATAGACCCATCTTTGTTTCTGACTTCGCAAAGATTTTGATTGAATGTAACTGTGAAACCAGAATCACACAATTGACTGACGCTAATCAAGTTATGCTTCAGACCATCAACAAGCAGTACATTATTTATGCATGCAAAGGAATCTTTACCTATTTTCCTGATTCCAATAATTTTGCCCTACTGGTTGTCTCCGAAAGTTATTGATCCTTCCTTCTTATACTGAAGGTCTAGGAACATAGACTTTCTTCCCGTCATGTGTCGCGAGCATCCACTGTCTAAATACCAATGGTGCTTGCCGTATCTTCCAAGGAAGGATATCTCCTCATCACTATCTTCCTCAGCCATCAGGCAGATGTTCGCATGTTCTGATGACTGGGAACCTGTATCTGATTCTGATGAATCTAGGTCCTCCCAAGTTGCCATCATGCTTTTCTTACCTTCTCTACTCTTTTTTGATTTCTTCTTGAGAGTAGGACATTTAGACTTGTAGTGTCCAGGCTGATTGCACTCGTAGCAAATAATAGAAGACTTCTCTGGTTTAGCTTCATCTTTCCCATTCTTTCTGAATGTCTGGTTCCCTCTGGACTTCTTCTTCCACATACGTCTTATCTTTCTGGAGATGAAAGATAATTCGTCATCTTCATCACTTGACTCTGATTCTGATTGGCTGAAGTTGTCATCTTTTGATTCTTCAATTTTCAACGCCTTTGATGACATCCTCCTTCTCTGAGTCTTATGATTCTTCTGTCCAGCCTTCAGTGCTATCGACTTGTCCCGCTTGGGCTTATCTTCAGCATTGAGTTCTACTTCATGAATCTTCAAGGATCCCAGCAACTCATCCAGCTTTAACACGCTCAAGTCTTTGGCTTCTTGCACCGCAGTAACTTTGGGTCTCCATCTCTTAGGAAGACTTCTTAGAATCTTTCGAACATGATCTTGATTGTTGTACGTCCTTCTAAAAGCTTTCAATCCATTGACAATTGTTTGAAATCTTCCAAACATTTGATCAATAGATTCTTCATCTTCCATCCTGAAAAGTTCATATTGATGCACAAGAATACTTATCTTGGATTCTTTAACTTGGCTTGTGCCTTCGTGAGCAATGGACAATGTGTCCCACATCTCTTTTGTAGTGTCGCAACCGTGCACTTTGTCGTACTCGTTCTTCCTTAGGGCACATGTCAAGAAAAATTTTGCCTTTGAATTTAGCTGTATTCTTGCTTTCTGATCAGCCGTCCATCTGTTCCGTGGAATAGAATTGCCTTCTTCATCTACAGGAATATAAGGTCCGTTCTCTATTACGTCCCAAAGGTCGACATGAGTAGATTCGATGAATAACCGCATCCTATCTTTCCAATAGTGATAGTCTTCTCCGTTGAATGCTGGAGGTCTAGTGACTGAGGCTCCTTCAACGATGTATACATGTGACTCCGCCATTATCTTTAATCCACACTTCGCCAAATTGATTCTTGGATACCTTGTTCTGATACCAATTGAAGTGAATCACACGTTAATACATCACTTAGAAAACGATATTAGAATGCACGAGAAGGGGGGGTTGAATTGTGTATTCCCCTTTTTATAACTCTTTTCAGAACTATTTGTTAGAAATAAAATTCTTTACAGAATTTTTATAGATTCTGATTAATCAAACTTTTCAATACTGTGTATATAAAAGGTAAGTAATGATAAAATTTGAAACTAAAATAGAGATAGAGAGTAAGAGTGGTAGACACGAAGATTTATCCTGGTTCACCCCAAACCGTGGGCTACGTCTAGTCCTCAGAGTTTCTTCTGAGATTTCACTATCTCTTCAATCGTTACAAGTATTCTTTTGCAAGCCTCTTCAGGTCTCTACAACCAGTATTCTTTCACACTTAGCCTCTGCAGGCTATCTGTACAACTTTTCTTTCAGAAGAATATTTGAACTTTGTTATAGAAAAATATCACTCAGCTAAATCACTTTTTCACGTAGTAATTTTTCTCGCTATTTTGTGTAAGTATCTGTACGTAAGGAACTGTTTTGTGTAACTTTCCGTAAATTTGCAATCTTCGACTTTGACTTGTATTTATAGCCTTCGTCTCTAACTGCTTCTTGATTCTTGAATCTTGAATCTTGAATAAAAGCGGTTAATCAGTTGAGTTCTGTAACTAACTCAAACTGACTCTTGCGTCTGCGTTTATGTCTGCGTCTGCGTCTGTATTGCGTCTGTTTTGCGTCTATTTTTTGTGTCTGCGTCTGCGTCGACTTCATTTGACTTCAACTGTTTCGACTTCGTCTGTGTTGACTTCAACTGTTTCGACTTCGTCTGTGTCGACTTCAACTGTTTCGACTTCGTCTGTGTTGTCTTCAACTGTTTGCGTCTGTGTCCGACTTCAGTTATATCAACTTCGTCTGTGTCTGAGTTCGTCTGTGTTCGTCTTCATCTGTTTTGTTTTTCTTTTTATTTGATCTCTTTTTGTTTATACATCAAAATCATATTTATGTAAAATCATTTTGACTTAACAAGAAGGCTATGACTGAAGTGGGTAGCTCTGGAGCACCTAAGAGAGATCATCCTCCAGACAGATCCAGGAGGCAAGCGCCATCTAGGGTGTTTGCAATGACTCGAGAGGAGGCAGAGACCGCTCCAGAAGTGGTAACGGGTATGATTAAATTGTTTGATGATGATGTTCTTGCTTTGATTGATCCGGGTTCTACTCATTCTTTTATGTCGTCGGGTAGGACTATGCCTATGAGGTGCTTGTGCCCATTGGATACTCCGTTGATGGTGAGTACTCCAATCGGTCAGTATATTATTATCAGTCAAGCGTGTAGAGAGTGTGAGATAGAGATTAGTGGAGGAATGTTTGTGGTGGATTTGATGCCCTTGAAGATGGGAGGATTGGATGTGATCCTAGGTATGGATACATTAGAGAAGTATCATGCCCATTTAGACTGCAAGTAGAAGACAGTGGAATTCGAGCTAGAGGATGGCAGAAAAGTGGTATTCATGCGAGATAGAAAAGTCAGTCCGCCTCGGATTGTTTCGGCGATGACAGCAGAGAGAATGATGAGTAAGGGGTGTGAAGCATATTTGGCCTATATGTTAGACACGAAGGCAGATAGAGGGAGGTTGGAAGACATTCCTGTAGTCAGGGAATTCTCAGACGTCTTTCCCGAGGAACTGCCAGGACTACCTCCACCCAGGGAAATTGAGTTTCCTGTTGAGCTCCTTCCAGGTACTACGCCGATTTCAATTCTGCCTTACCGAATGGCTCCGGCGGAATTAAAGGAGCTTAAGGAGCAATTGGAGGACCTATTGGAGAAGGGTTACATTAGGTCGAGTTCTTCGCCTTAGGGAGCTCCGGTTCTCTTTGTGAAGAAGAAGGATGGGTCGTTGCGGATATGTGTGGATTACAAGAAACTGAATCATGCCACCATTAAGAACAGATATCCACTCCCATGCATAGATGATTTATTTGACCAATTACAAGGGGAGAGAGTCTTTTCCAAGATAGATTTGAGATCGGGTTATCATCAGTTGAGGATTACGGAGACCGATGCGTCAAAGACTGCTGTTAGAACACGGTATGGCCACTTTGAGTTTTTGGTTATGCCTTTCGGGTTAACGAATGCTCCTGTAGTCTTTATGGATTTGATGAATAGAGTCTTCAAGTCTTTCTTAGATCAATTTACCATTGTCTTTATTGATGATATATTGGTCTATTCTAAGAGTGATGAGGAGCATGAGGATCATTTGAGGGTTGCCTTGGAGACCTTGAGAAATAACGAGTTGTATGCCAAGTTCGACAAGTGCGAATTTTGGTTAAGAGAAGTAGTATTTCTTGGGCATGTGATTTCAGAGCGTGGAGTGCATGTGGATCCACAAAAGATAGAAGTTGTGGTTAAATGGGAAGCACCTGAGAATGTAGCTGAAGTGAGAAGTTTCTTGGGATTAGCTGGATATTACAGGAGATTTGTGGAGGGCTTTTCTATGATAGCTACTCCACTTTCCAAATTGACGAGGAAGAATCAGAAATTTGAGTGGATTGAGGAGTGCCAGAGCAGTTTTGAGGAATTGAAGAATAGGCTTACTACTGCACCGATCTTAACATTACCCTATGGTGATGATGGATACATTGTTTACAGTAACGCTTCCAAGAAGGGTTTAGGGTGTGTATTGATGCAAGGAGAGAAAGTGATTGCCTATGCTTCTAGGCAATTGAAGCCTTATGAGATGAATTACCCTATTCATGACTTGGAATTGGCTGCTATTATTTTCACATTGAAGATTTGGAGACACTACTTGTATGGAGTTACTACTAGGGTGTTTACAGACCATAAGAGTCTTAAGTACTTGTTGACTCAGAAAGAGCTGAATTTGAGGCAGAGGCGATGGTTAGAATTGTTGAAGGATTATGATTTGATGATAGACTACCATCTGGGGAAAGCTAATGTGGTAGCCGATGCACTGAGTAGGAAGTCCACTATGGCACATGTGGAAACAGTGTATCTTCCCTTGCTGAAGGAATTAGCCAGGCTTGATGTGACATTGAGATAAGTTGAACCTGATTGTGTCTTGGCAAATTTTAGAGTGAGACCAGTATTGAAAGAGAAAATTAAAGAATTGCAAGAGCGGGATGAGTACTTGAGTAAGCTTAGAGAAGAAGTAAAGAATGGCAAACCTTCTGAAGCAGAGGTGAAGGAAGTTAGATTGATGGTTATGGGCAAGAGATTGTGTGTTCCAGACGTGTTAGAGCTGAAGGATGAGATTTTTGATGATGCGCATAACGCTCCTTATGCAATGCACCCAGGGAGTTCTAAGATGTATCAGGATTTGAAAGAGCATTTCTGGTGGAAAGGAATGAGGAGAGACGCGGCAAAGTATGCTAAAAGATGTTTAGTGTGTCAGCAAGTTAAAGCTGAACACCAAGCACCTTAAGGCAAGCTTAATCCTTTGCCGATTCCGGAATGGAAATGGGAGAAGATTACCATGGATTTTCTGATGGGATTACCTAGGACTAGCAAGAAGCATGATGCTATATGGGTGATTGTTGATAGGTTGACCAAGTCAGCACACTTCTTGCCAATTAGACAGACAGATTCTTTGAATGTTTTGGCTAAGAAGTATGTGGATGAGGTAATCAGACTTCATGGGATTCCGAGTTCGATAGTTTTTGATAGGGATCCTAGGTTTACCTCCAGATTTTGGGAAAGCTTACAGGAGGCTCTGGGGACTAGATTGTATTTTAGTACGGCTTTCCATCCGCAGACTGTTGGACAATCGGAGAGGAAGATACGGACTTTAGAGGCGATGTTGAGAGCTTGTTCTTTAGATTTCAAAGGTTCGTGGGATGATCACCTACCTTTGATTGAGTTTGCTTACAATAATTCCTACCACTCGGGAATTCAGATGGCACCTTATGAGGCTTTGTATGGTAGGAGATGCAAAACTCCTATATGTGGGATGAGGGAGGTGAAAGGAAGCTTGTAGGACCTGAGTTGGTACAGGTTATAGTGGATAAAGTTAAGTTAGTGAAGCAGAGGCTTAAAGCAGCTCAAGATAGGATGAAGAATTACACGGATGCCCATAGGAAAGAGATGGAATTTGAAGTGGGAGAAAAGGTGTTTCTTCGAGCTTCTCCATGGAAAGGTGTTTTGAGGTTTGGCAAGAAGGGCAAGCTCAGCCCGAGGTACATAGGCCCATATGAGATCATTGAGAGGATTGAGCCTCTGGCTTATAAGTTAGATTTGCCATTGGAGTTGTCTAAGATTCACAATGTGTTCCATGTATCGATGTTGAGGAGGTACAGATCGGATCCTTCGCATATAGTTCGACCTTCAGAGGTTCAATTGAGAGAGGATTTGACTTATGAGGAGCAGCCAGTGGAGATCTTGGATTCAAAGGAAAAAGTGTAAAGGAACAAGATTGTAAAGCTAGTTAAGGTTTTGTGGAGGAACCACTCGACCGAGGAAGCGACTTGGGAGCCTTTGAAGGGCATGAAGGAGAAGTACCCATACCTCTTCATGGACTCAGGAAAGGATTTCGAGGACGAAATTCTTTTAGGAGGGGAGAATTGTTGGGCCTTGAATTTTTTTTTATTTTTTTTTTATTATTGATTTATTGATTTACTTGACTTATCCTTTATTTTTTCCTTAATTGTTTTAATTATGTGTGTAGATATTTATATATATATATATATATTATTGAGTCTTGGAATTAGCAAATATGATTGGGATTAGAAGTTAGAAATTAAATGAAGGCTTGGACTTCATATTGGAAAGTATGGGCTTTAGAATTTAAGTGGTTAAGTGTAGTGGGCTTAAGAGGAGGAGGAGAGCCAAAGCCTTGTCATTTATAAGGAGTATCAAAACTATGTAGTTTTGGAGGAGGGCTTTAAGTGAAAGCTAATGAATTAAGTTGTTAGAGAAGGAAGTAAGTGTCGTAGACTTAAAGGAAAGAAGAGAAGCAAAAAAGTGAGCAAGGAATCAAGGAGAGCTTTCGACCAAGAGGAAGAAGAACTGTAGGAGGCTTGGAGGGAGGAAGAAAGAAGAGGAAAAAGAAGAGAAATTTATTTGTGAGAGGTAAGTTCCATCTTTGCTTAAGTTAGGTTTAAGAATGGTGTAGGATGGAAGTTAGGGTTTGTGTAGAGATTGAAGAAAGATAGAGAGAAAGGTGAGATCTACGGATTTTAGGGACTTTTAAGCTAAGGTTATGGTTATTCTAACTTAAATGTCCTATGGGTAGGTTAGGTTTAAAGTTTATTTTCATCTTTGCTTGATCTATGAATATTATAGCTTTCCTTTAAAATGTATTTATTGAATGGAGTATGTTTTACTGAAGGAAATCAAGAGAACCCCACTCAAGACAAGGAGGAAGGGTAATCTTGAATTCGGATTTCGACGATAGGTAAGTAACATTTTTATAGTTGTTGTGTAATGGGAAAATGCCCTATGTGTGCTATCTTTGTTAAATTGTGTGTATATTGAAAGTGTTTTCATTTGGTTTGCAAGAAAATAAAGAAACTATGATGATTTGATAGAATGAAAGAAGAATAAAAATGCTATTCTTGTGCCTTAATGTGTGAGCATAAATTGGTTGTGATTGGGCAAGAGAGAACCTATTTCAATAGTCACATGCATGTTGACCCCCTTAGCCTTCTCCCGGCTGCCCACTTGAGGCTTACGAGATCCGAAAATGGACTCGTCGTGTTTACGGTAAACTTCGGTTTCTATCGTGTTTATGGAACTCTCGAGCCAAGTGTGTGCATTCCATCCTTTAATTGTGTTTATGATGCATAATATGTGTTGGATTGATATAGAGTCTCATATTATGCCTTATGTGATGATTTTGGGTTATTGGTGTTTTATATGATAAATTGCTATTGTTCGGATTCTAAATTGTATGTTTTGTGTGTGGCTCGTTACTCGATGGCTATAAACATGTTAGCCACTGAGCCGTGTTAGCTCACCCCATTCTCCCTCCTCAGGTGCAAATTCAAGTTCAACTCGGAACCTTGCAAGGCATCGGGCATAACTCCAAGATTTAGGCACTTTTGTATTAAGTTAGTAACTAGCTTTTATGATGGCTTTATAAGCATATCAAACATGGAGCATCTCACACATTTTGTATTTTGTACTTGATTTTGATGAATATGATGATATGTAATTAAAGCCATGCTTGAACTCTTTATGTTTTGAAAAGAGAATGAGAGCTCTAGTACTCTCTTTATCATGTGTTATTGTTGATTTGCGAGCTGCATGCGACCTTGAAAGGGATGTGTGTGTGTGAGAGTCGTTTTAATTATTGAATAGCTGTTGAAGTTCTGCAAATTCTGGGCTGATGTGCTCATGTGGTCAGTTTTGAGTATATTGTGTTGTGCTGCAAATTTTGGGTTGTTTTAGGTTGAATAGGATCATTTAGACTTGTTGAAGGTGTTAGACGAGCTGTAGAGCTTGTTCATGAGGTGTAATGAGTTAATTTTGAGGTATTGATTGCAAAGTGTGAGTTGTTAGAGTCAAATGCAGGTGCTGTCTAATTGGCAGATTTCAGGCTGAAGCTTTGAGTCAACTTTTTACCCTTATAGAGTTGGAGTCTTGGTCGGTGATCTTCATGAAAATTGTAGATAATTCTTTAACCTTTTCATAGCCACCAAGTTTGCTCAATTCGGAGTCCTGGGTCAAAAGTTATGGTGTTTGTAAGTTCTGGTATTATTTAGGAGGGGCTAGTCGATCGGCCTTTGAGTAAATTTTTGTTTCCCTTAGTGGTCGAGCTTGTCCTTGAGTCCTTCTTGAAAAATGTAGATTTTTCTTCTATCTTTCCAACGAAGCAAACCGTGTCTAATTTGGAGCTCGGAATCAAAAGTTATGAGGCTTTGAAGTTTCAGAGCTCGGAGTCTGGAAATGGAGCTCGGACAGCCAGCACTCGCCCATGCGCGAGCGCTGGGCATGATCAAGCGCTGGGCGCTCGGCCATGCACGAGCGCTAGGGCTCGGCCCGTGCGCGAGCGCCAGCGCTCGGCTCGTCATTTGGGATCGGTTCTTGGCCGACCGACCCCTCTTCCTTATTTTGGCCATAACTTTTTGTGTAGACCTCCAATTGACCCCATTTTCGAAGCGATGGATTTCTAAGATATTTTTCTATCTTTCTACACCTGATTTACCAGTATTGCTTTTAAATTGAAAAAGGTGTTTTAAAACAAAGTGTGGAGGTCGGCTGGTCAAGTCTGAACATACTTTACTAATTTTGAGATATCTTGAGATATAGAGCTCCGATCGAAGCGATTCTTATTTTAAATTAAACTAGAGGCATAAACCTATAAGTTTTATGAAGGAACCAATTGGCAATTTAGCCTCTAATGTTTTCAAATTCTGACATGTAGTCGGTAGAGGGTCAGTTTTCACTGTTTTCTTTAAGATAGTATTTTAACCATAACTCCTTCATTTCAAATCCAAATTGAGCGTTTTCAATGGCGTTGGAATTGTGAGATCATGAGGAACAATTTTCTTAAAAAGCCAATCCCAATTTTTCTATTAAAATTTTCTCTATTTGTGGTCAGTATGTGTTCGGTTTTGAGTCCGCTATGCTTATGTATGCTTATATGGGTCCGAATGCTGGGCGTCAGAGACGGGATCCAACAAGATCAATGTCTTATGAATCTAATGGTTCAAGAATCAAATCTATCCTTAAATGAAGACCTCGAAGGCCAATTCTATCGTTTGACTTCTGTATCGTCTCACTTTTGTATCATCTCACTTTCCTTTCGTCTTAGTTCTATCGTCTCATTTCCATCATCTCATTTATGTCATCTCATTTTCTTCCATCTCATTTCTTCCGTCTCATTTTCTTCCATTTCATTTCTTCCGTCTCGTTTCTATCATCTCATTTTCTTTCGTCTCATTTTCTTCCGTCTCATTTCTTCCGTCTCATTTTCTTCCGTCTCATTTCTTCCGTTTCATCTTCTTCCGTCTCATTTCTTCTGTCTCATTTTCTTCCGTGTCATTTTTATCATCTCATTTTCTTCCGTCTCATTTTCTTCCATCTCAATTCTATCGTCTCATTTTCTTCCGTCCCATTTCTTCCGTCTCATTTCTATCGTCTCATTTTCTTCCGTCTCATTTTCTTCTGCAGAACGTCTCCAATTTAAAAGATCATAACGTTTGACTCCGATGTCCAATATTTTCATACTATACACCGTTGGAAAGATAAAAGAAAGATCTAAAACTTTGCAGAGGCATATTAGATCTCTTTATATCAATCCCAAATTTTCCCTTAAATTTCGAAGACGAATTTTCCCTACACACACCAATGTACTAGACCAACTTCATAACTTCATGAAATTTTGAGACTTCTAGGAACAGAACTGAAATTAGATGTCTTCACACAAAATGTAGCCATATGTCTTTAATTTAATTCAAATTAAGAATCATCTTGTTTAGACAACTAGAGAAAACATTATGGCTAACAGACTAAAGCACACTTAGTGAATATTTTTTCCAGATTTTTAACCTTTCAATATTTTACATCACCAAAACACCAAAAGAAATTTTCAAAGACTAATTTAACACTGTAACTGAATTTATTTCCTCCCAACCACCTAGTATTTATGAACAAACACATAAATGCCATTTTCATGTAGATGAAAGTAATTTATCAACTTTATTTCACAAATCCCCAACTCTAAAGGATTTCTTCACCACTTACCTGCTGAAAACTCCAAAATCTTTAAGCCCTAAACTCCACACGTTTTACGTACTTCACTGAGTACAATGAACAACTTTTCATTTTTCTCAGGGTAGAGGACACAAATGGAAAAGTAGGTTTGGTGAAGGAAAGGAAAAACACAGAAGTCTCTTAGAAAGTATTTGATGGAAAACTCTATGTCTCAAAAGGAAGTTTGAAAAAGATGATAATAAAGAAGGGACTTGGACAAGACTTAACTTGTCAACTCTCAAAGAATAGTAACCTACTTCTAGCAAGAGTATAAAAGCCTAAGTCACACTTGTCACTTTCCCCATACCTAAGTTCTAATTTAGTTTCTTTTGAAACTAACTCCCTTAACTATTATCTTTACAATCCAACTATCTCCAAAGCTCCCTTTTAATTTGTTTTTCTTATTTTCTACAATTCCCAAAATTTATTTCTATTTTTCCCAAAATTCACAAATACCATACTTCCACTGATCACTAATATTTCTCATATCAAACATTCAAAATTCTAAAAAATTCATTAATCAATCCAATTATACCCGGAAATATTCATGAATGCATATACAATTATTTTCATGTGCAGATAAATTCACTAGTCATATATATATATATGTGTGTGTGTGTGTGTGTGTGTGTGTGTGTGTGTGTGTGTGTGTGTGTGTGTGTGTGTGTGTGGCATTCTATGCATGAGCATAAAGAAGCATTTTTAAGCCTCTCATAGATCTCTCACATTTACTATTCTAACCCTCCCACAAGTAATGGGATGTTACACAAATCATATGTAAGCCTGACTACTAGTGAAAAAAACTAAAAAAATCTTAGAAAATAAATAACAACATAAGCACAAGCAAGTATAAACACATTAAAGTATAAAATTGTTAGCATACATTAGAAGAAAATTTTTCGACATACTACTATATCACTGCAAATGCTAGAGTACAAGTATAAGTGAAAATAAACAAAAAGCATATGTAAAGGTAGATATGTTGCAATTGATGCTCATTAGAGTCACTACTGTGAATTTGGTGGTAGTTGACATGAAATATAGTTGAGGAGAGCCATATCTCACTAAGTCCATATCGCTTGACGACATCCAATGGAAAGCTCACGCATAGTTTATACTAGTATAAAAATATATATATAATGCATAACAAGTCACATGCAATGCTCAATAAATTGCTAAAAAGGAATATCTTTAGTACCCTAGTCTCCTAGGGCAAATCATCATAATACTATACCTCAAATGGTTGTTGGGAGCTGAGCATCACCAACTATCCAACCATACATTTAATTAGTTGTAAGGCTCTCTTAGTATAAAGGTGTTGTGGGGAGTCAGGCATCACCAACATATCAGTGCTCACTCAATAGGTCCAAAGTCAAAATCACATTAATAATATACATATCAAATAAGGACCATACTAAGAGCTAAGTTTAAAGTAGGACTAGTCTGTATCATATCTCAATATCATAGCATAATCATCTCTCATAATCAAATTAATGCGCATCTGGTTCTAGTGCATACCTATCAAGTGGAACGTGTTGGACCTTAAAATTTTTTTAATTATTATTGATTTATTCGTTTCATTATTTTTAGAATTGAGTCATTAAATTTAATAAGCATAAATAGAGAATAGAATTAGATGGAAAGATTAGAATTAAGTTAGAATTAATATCGGAATGTTAAAATTAAGTTAGCTTTAAGTAGTTAGTAGGCTTGTATTAAAAGAAGGAAGGGTAAACTTAGAAGGGCAAAACAAAGGAGGAGCAATTTGGGAAGAACAAGACAAAAGTTGTCTTGAATTAAGAGAGAAGAAGAGAGAAGTCGTAAAAGAGAAGAGAAAAGAGGGGAAAACATGAAAGAAGAGAGGAGAAGAAGTAGAATCATGGAAGCTAGGGAAGAAGAAGAGAAAGTCGTGAGAAAGAACGAAAGAAGACAGAAAAAAAGGAAATCATCTTATCAAGGTAAGTTCATCCTTTTCTTCTTGCTTTGTTAGAGAAGGAGTTAGAGAGAGAAAGAGATTTTGTGTAGAGAATGAAAGGTTTGTGTTGGAAGAAGATGAATTAAGAGAACCCATTTGATTCTTAGTGTTTCTAAACTAGGTATTGGGTTTTCTAACCTAGATGGACTATGGGTAGGTTAGGTTTGAGCTTAATTTGTGTTTATTGCAATTTTGTGATTTTTAAAATTTATGAATTTTATTAGAATGTTGTTTTGAATGGAATCTTGGTTATTTTAGAAAACTAAGAGAATCCTACCCAATAGCAAGAGGAAAGACAACCTTGAGTTGGATTTGCAAGAAAATTAGGTGGGTAATGTATTTATGGTTGTTGTCAAATTGAACAAATTCTTGCCTATGTGTGTATGTTGATTGCTTGAATTTGCCTATGTGTGTATGTTGATTACTTTTGTATAAATGGAAAGCAGAACAAGAAAAAGAAGCATGAGACTAAGAATTTGTGATTGATTGAATTGAGCATAAATTTGTTTGTGATTGGGCAAGAGAGGAACCCGCTTCGTTAGTCACGTGCACATTGACCTATAGCCTTCCCCCAACTGCCTGCTTAAGGCTACGAAATCTTGAGAAATCAGACTCATTTTTTTTACAGTGTAAACTTTTATTTCTCCATTTTGTTCCACGGAACTCTCATGCCATTTGTTTGTGCATTGCATCTTTGAATTAGCAAGTATGATGCATTTGAGTATATATATATATATATATATATATATATATATATATATATATATATATATATATGCTTGAATTGTGGTAAATTGCCAATGGCTAAAATATATTAGCCACTGAGCTATATAGCTCACCCCACTATTCCCTCCTCAGGTGCATAACGAGATGGTTAATGATCTTTACAAGGCATCGAAAAACTTCAAGATAGTTAGAGACTTTTGTACTAAGTTAGTGAACATTTTGGATAGCTTTATAGGCATATCAACATTGAGCATCCTTTTGTATTTTGTTTTAAGTTAGTGATGTGTATGTTGATTTGTTATGGAAGATTATATAAACTCTATTTGGATTCATTAATGAATTATGATTGTGTTTTGCTTTTGATTCCCAAAATGGGTATATTGCATTTTCAATCCTTTTATAGGTGTAAAAATTATATTATGAACTCAATAGAGAAATTGTATTAATCTAGGATGAATTAGGCAAAGTTGTCTTCTTAGAAGTTGTATATTATCCTCCTCGCTTTTCAATGGTATACAGTATGACATTTTTGGACATCATAGTTAAGAGATATGATCATTATAGTGGTGATGTTGAATAGGAGGTACGTACAGAACAACTATAGTAATTATGAGAATTTGTTGCATGTGATGAGTCATTTGAGTTGAGATTTGGGATTTTAATGCAAACAAATTGGTAATTGAATGTTTAATGAGTGATATTGCATTAGAAGAAGTGAATTTGGGAAGATTATGAGTGAAAGTGATGTTAGAATGATGTAAGAACCATTGGAGATGCTTTGGAGGGAGTTTTAGATCACCAATGTCCATTAGACGGACTTTAGGTCTATTAAACAGACTTTCTCGGGTGTAAAAACACCCCCATCCTAGTCCATGTCCATTAAACAGACATTAGGTCCATTAAATGGACCTTTACGGGTTTGGAAAACGCTCCAGACCCCGTGAATGTCTGATAGGTACAGGTGTATGTTTGTTTAACGGACATATACTGTATATTTTTGGACATTTGCAATTTTGCCCCTCTAGATGGCAAAATATCTCTTTTGGGTCTTCATAAAAGTTGTAGATATCAAAGTTTTATTTGAACCTGTATTAAAATGACTTTAATCAGACATCTATAATGAAAGCTATGCCAATTTTTCCAAGATAGGTATAATATGATTAAGGATACAACCATGGTTATTTCTTTTGGCCATAACTTGATCATCCGACCTCCAAATGAAGTGATTCTTAAACTAATAGATTTATAACACATTTTTATATCTCTCCATAAAAATTGGTGTCCATTGGTGTTGATTTAGAAAATATTGATGGAGAGAAAGTGAGGGAATTTATTGGAAGAGCATGAATTGGTTGTTTACTGAACATACTTCAGCATTTTACTCATATCTTGATCTGTACAGCTCTGATTAAGATGATTATTGTTTGAAAATAAACTAGATACATGGAGCTACAATTTTTTTGAAAATTTCAAGTGGTGATTAAGGTGTTTGACTGGTGTGGGCTCACCCTTGTGGTTTAGGATATTATGAGAATGATGACGAAGGAGATTTCATTGAAATAACCCTACAGAGAAAAACGCTCACCTCTTATGATATTCGGAATGATAATTGGGCTCCAAAAACGGGGTCCAACATCTTGTGGTATTAGAGGTTAGGTTTTTCCTAGGCTTAGAATATATAGTAGTATGAATTGTTATTCTATATGATTTCTTGTTTCATTGTGAATTGATTAACTGCATTAAGTGACATGCATATCATGCATATATATAGGAGATAAGATTAAAATGAATTGTAAGCTAATCGTTAGTGTTTCAATTGAAGGAGTAAGATGTCACCTCGTAGAAAGACACGAGGAGTTCTGCAAAGATCGATTGCACCAAACTCTCCGTCAAGAAAGGAGAGTACTGAGGAGTCTGTAGCCCCAGGAAATGCTGAGGCTTCTGTGAGCAAGGTAGTAAGCCCGATCGATCACAGACGCAAGAGTCCCCTCTTACGCAGGAGCAAGTGCCTATGCTATTAGATCCAAGGATGTTTTAGGCATTTGCTCAAGCCATGGGCCATATGTCGCAATCTTCTACTCCAGCCCCAGGTAAGAAGGGGAAACAGTTTGATAAGCTCAGGAAGTATGGGGCAGTGGATTTCTATGGGACAAAGGATCCAGAAGAAGCCGAGACTTGGTTAAGAAAGATAAAGAGGATACTGGATCAGATGAATTCAGAGGTTGATGAGAAAGTTATGTATGCTGCAAGCTTGCTATAGGGAGATGCTCTGCATTGATGGGAAAGTATGCCAGGGAGCCAGATGAGACCGCCAGTGTTAGCACAGAAGGACTTCTTAGCTACTTATAAGAAGAAGTACCTGTCTGAGGTGTATGTTCAACAGAAGCAGAGAGAGTTTTTGAGTCTCAACCAGAGGGAAATGACGGTGAGTGAGTATGAGCGTCGGTTTACACAGCTATCTCGGTATACAGCAGAGATGATAATAAGTGTGGTGGCTAAGTGCCTTAGGTTTGAATCGAGGTTGCATTTAGCTATCATAAAGAAAGTGGTGGTACAAAATTTTTGTGATTTTTAACAGCTGGTTGAAGCGGCACTGAGGGTGGAACATTGAGAACATAAAGAGTGCTGTGAACAAAAAGAGAAATGGGAGAGAACAGTTCAAGAGGGGAGGCGATACTTCTATGCCTGAGAGAAGTGCCAGGACTTTCCTTGTGCAGTCTAAGGAGAGGAGCAGTGGTGTAAGCAACCCTAGACCTATGAAGACTTCTACTGTTTCTCATCAAGCCTCAATGGCTGGAGGCAGTAGAAGGGGAGGGAGGAGACAAGTCATCCGTCCCTAAGTGAAATCATTGCGGAAAACTTAATAGAGGGGAATGTTATCAATTGACTAGAGCATGCTTCAATTGTGGAGAGAAAGGGCACATAGTTAGGGAGTATCCATGACATGCAAGAAGAGAGAGAATTCAGATACAAGCTTCAAGGAGAACTGAGACAGTGGGGCATAAGACCGCAACAGAAGTGAGCAGCTCTAAGGCAACTAAAAGAGTGAATCTTATAGGGAGACCAAGGGGCAAGCACTAGCTAGAGTGTTTGTAATAACCCAGGAGGATGTCGAGATTGCTCCAGAAGTTGTAACTGGTGCAGTTAAATTATTTGATGCTAATATTGTTGTTTTAATTAATCCGGGGTCTACCCACTCCTTTGTTTCATCGATTAAAATTGTTTCTGGTAGCGATTTAATCCCATTGGATACTCCTCTGATGGTAAGTACTCCAGTCAGCCAGTATATCGTTATTAGACAAGTTTATAGAGACTATGAGATATAAATTGGAGAAGAACAATTAATGATGGATCTAATGCCATTGAAGATGGGAGGATTAGATATGATTTATTTTAGGTATGGATACGTTTGAGAAGTATAATGCTAATTTGGATTGCAAACGAAAGACAGTAGAGTTTGAGTTGAATGAAGGTAGAAAGGTGCTGTTTATGGGAGACAGAAAAGTCAATCCACCTAGGATTGTATCGGCTCTGACAGCAAAGAGGATGATAAGGAAGAGATGTGAAGCATTCTTGGCTTATGTGGTAGACATAAAGGTTGATAGAGGGAAGTTAGAAGATATTCCTGTGGTCATGGAATTCCTGGATGTCTTTCCTAAGTAATTACCAGGACTACCACCCCTAGAGAAATTGAGTTTCCCATTGAGCTTCTTCTGAGTACTGCACCGATCTCAATTCTGCCTTACTGAATGGCTCCGACGGAATTGAAGTAGCTTAAGGAGCTATTGGAAGAGTTGTAGGAGAAGGGGTACATTAGGCCTAGCTCTTTACCATGGGGAGCTCCAGTACTTTTTATGAAGAAGAAAGATGGATCATTAAGAATATGTGTGGACTACCGGAAGCTCAGTCAGGTCATTATCAAGAATAGATATTCGCTTCCATGCATAGATGATTTGTTTGACCAACTACAAGGGGCAAGGCTCTTTTCTAAGATAGTTTTGAGATCATGTTACCATCAGTTAAGGATAAAGGAGTCCGATGTTTCAAAGACTGCTTTTAGAACACGATGTGGGCATTTTGAGTTTTTAGTTATGCCTTTTGGATTGACGACTGTACCTGTAGCCTTCATGAATTTGATTAATAGAGTCTTCAAGCCTTTCTTAGACCAATTTGTCATGGTCTTCATTGATGACATATTGGTTTATTCCAAGAGTGACAAGGAGCATGATGAACATTTGAGGCTTGCCTTGAAGACATTGAGGAAGAAAGAGTTATATGACAAATTTAATAAATGTAAAATTTGGTTAAGGGAGGTGGTATTCTTTGGACATTTAGTTTTAGAAAAAGGAGTGTATGTGGATCTGAGAAAAATAGAGGTGGCTATAAAATAGGAAGCACCTAAGAATGTAGCTGAAGTGAGGAGTTTTTTTAGTTTAACTGGATATTATAGAAGGTTTGTAAAGGGCTTTTTTATGATAGCAACTCCACTTTCCAAATTGACAAGGAAGAATCAGAAGTTTGTGTAGACAGAGGAGTGCTAGAATAGTTTTGAGGAATTGAAGAATAGACTCACAACTGCACCAATTTTCACTTTGCCTTCCAGTAGTGATGGATACATAGTGTATAGTGATGCCTTAAGGAAGGGATTAGGGTGTGTGTTGATGAAAGGGGATAAAGTGATTGCCTATAAGATGAATTATCCTACGCATGACTTAGAGTTAGCTACTATAATCTTTGCGTTGAAAATATGGAGACACTACTTATATGGAGTCACCACTAGGGTGTTTATAGACCACAAAAGTCTTAAGTATTTGATAAGCTAGAAAGAGTTGAATTTGAGATAGAGAAGATGGTTAGAGCTACTAAAGGATTATGAATTGATGATAGAATATCACCCAGGGAAAGCTAATGTAGTAGCAGATGTACTGAGTAGAAAATCAACTATGGCACATGTGAGGACAGTGTATCTTCCTTTGTTGAAAAAACTAGCCAACCTCAGGGTGACATTAAGACAAACTAATCCTAGTTGTGTATTAGCAAATTTTCGAGTAAGGCCAGTGTTGAATGAGAAGATTAAAGAATTGCAGGAGCAAGATGAGTAATTGAGCAAGCTTAGAAAAGAGATTAAAAATGGTGAACCTTATGAAATAGAGGTAAGGGAAGATGAATTGATGGTGGTAGGTCACAGACTATATATTTCTGATGTGCAAGAGTTGAAAGACGAGATTCTTGATGAGGCACACAATGCGCTTTATGAAATACACCTAGGAAGCACAAGAATGTATAGAGATTTGAAAGAACATTTTTGGTGGAAGGGAATGAAGAAAGATGTTGCAGAGTATGTTAAAAGATGCTTAATGTGCTAGTAAGTTAAAGCAGAACATCAAGCACCTTCAGGTAAGCTTAAACCTTTGTCGATTCTAAAATGGAAATGAGAGAAGATTACGATGGATTTCTCGATAGGATTGCCGAGGACTAGCAGGAAGCATGATGTAATATGGGTGATTGTTGATAGGCTAACTAAGTCAGAACATATCTTGCTAATTAAATAAATGGATTCTTTAAATGATTTGGCTAAGAAATATATAGATAAGATAATCAGACTTTATGGGATTCCAAGTTTGATAGTCTCGGATAGAGATTTCAGGTTCACCTCTAGATTTTGGAAAAGCTTACAAGAGCCTTTGAGAACTAAGTTGCACTTTAGTACAACTTTCCATCCACAGACTGATCGACAATTAGAGAGGATAATACGAACTTTGGAGGCAATGTTGAGAGCTTGTGTTATGGATTTCAAAGTCTCATGGGATGATCATTTGACTTTAATCAAATTTGCTTACAATAATTCCTATCACTCGAGAATTCAGATGGCACCTGATGAAGCTTTATATGGTAGGAGGTGCAGAACTCCTATTTGTTAGGATAAGGAAGGTGAAATGAGGCTTTTAGGGCTTGAGTTGGTGTATGTCATGGTTGATAAGATTAAATTGGTGAAACAGAGAATTAAAGCTGCTCAAGACAGAATGAAGATCTATATGGATGCACAAAGAAAGGAGATAGAATTTGAAGTTAGAGATAAAGTGTTTCTTAGAGCTTCTCAATGGAAAGGAGTTTTGAGATTGGTAAGAAGCGCAAGCTTAGTCCAAGATACATAGGCCCATATGAAATCGTTGAGAAGATTGTGCCTTTAGCTTATAAGTTAGCTTTGCCACCCGAATTGTCTAAGATTCACAATGTCTTCCATGTATCGATGTTGAGGAAGAACCGATCTGATCCTTTGCACATAGTTCAACCTTCAGAGATCCAATTAAGGGAAGATTTGACATATGAGGAGCAACCAGTGGAGATCCTAGATTCAAAGGAAAATGTTTTGAGAAACAAGATTGTAAAGCTGGTTAAGTCTTATGGAAGAACCATTCAATAGAGGAGGCAACATGGGAGCCTTTGGAGGCCATAAAGGAGAAGTATCCACACCTTTTCAATGTCTCAAGTAAGAATTTCGAGGATGAAATTCTTTAAGGGGGAAGAATTGCTAAACCTTGAATTTTTTAATTATTATTAATTTATTAGTTTCATTTTTTTAGAATTGGGTCATTAAATTTAGTAAGCATGAATAGAGATTAGAATTAGATGCAAAGATTAGAATTAAGTTAGAATTACATGGGAATGTTAGAATTAAGTTAGCTTAAGTAGTTAGTAGGTTTATGTTAAAAGAAGGAAGGGTAAACTTGGAAGGGCAAAACAAAAGGAGGGGCAATTTGGGAAGAACAAGACAAAAGTTGTCTTGAATTGAGAGAGAAGAAGAAAGAAGTCATAGAAGAGAAGAAAAAAGAGGGAAAAATGTAAAAGAAGAGAGGAGAAGAAGAAGAATCGTGGAAGCTAGGGAAGAAGAAGAGAAAATTGTGAGAAAGAAAGAAAGAAGAAGGAAAAAAAAGAGAGGAAATCATCTTTTCAAGGTAAGTTCATCCTTTTCTTCTTGCTTTGTTAGAGGAGTTGGAGAGAGAAAGGGATTTTGTGTAGATAATGAAAGGTTTGTGGTGGAAGAAGATGAATTAAGAGAACTTATTTGATTCCTAGGGTTTCTAAACTAGGTATTGGGTTTTCTAACCTAGATGGACTATGGGTAGGCCAGGTTTGAGCTTAATTTGTGTTTATTGCAATTTTTGTGAATTTTGAAATTTATGAATTTTATTAGAACGCTGTTTGAATGGAATCTTGGTTGTTTTAGGAAACTAAGAGAATCCTACCCAAGAACAAGAGGAAAGACAACCTTGAGTTGGATTTTCAAGCAAATTAGGTGGGTAATGTATTTATGGTTGTTATGAAATTGAGCAAATTCTTGCCTATGTGTGTATGTTGATTGCTTGAATTCGACTTGTTTGTGAATGTTGGAAATTGCTTAATGATTGATGATTATGTTATGCCTTGAAAAAGGTTATGACTTTTGTATAAATGAAAAGAAGAAAAAGAAAAAGAAGCATAAGATTAAGAATTTGTGATTGGGCAAGAGAGGAACCCGTTTCGTTAGTCACGTGCACGTTGACCTATAGCCTTCTCCCGACTGCCCTCTTGAGGCTACGAGATCCTAAAAAATTGGACTCGCTTTGTTCACGGTGTAAACTTCAATTTCTTTGTTTTGTTCCACGAAACTCTTGAGCCATTTGTTTGTGCATTGCTTGGTAAGTATGATGCATTTAAGTGTTATGTTAGTGGCTAAAGTCTATGTTATGTGTTATGAGTTTTGAGCTAAATTGATTAATGCTTGAATTGCTAGAATAGATTGAGAATGCTTGAATTGTTGGATATATATATATACATATGCTTGAATTGTGGTCAACTGCCAATGGCTATAAATATATTAGCTACTAAACTGTGTAGCTCACCCTACTATTCCCTCCTTAGGTGCAAAACGAGATGGTTAGCGATCCTTGCAAGGCATCGGAAAACCCCATGATAGTTAGAGACTTTTATACTAAGTTAGTGAACATTTTGAATAGCTTTATAGGCATATAAACATTGAGCATCCTTTCATATTTTGTTTTAGGTTAGTGATATGTATGTTGATTTATAATGGAAGCTTATATAAACTCTGTTTGGATTCATTAATGAATTATGATTGTGTTTTACTTGTGATTCCCAAAATGGGTATATTGCATTTTCAATCCTTTCATAGGTGTATAAATTGTGTTCTGAACTCAAAGAAAAAACTGTATTAATCTAGGCTGAATTAGGCAAAGTTGTCCTCTTAGCTTTCCAATGGTGTAAAGTATGAAATTTTTGGACATCGGAATTAAGAGATATGATCATTATAAGTGGTGATGTTGTATAGGAGGTATGTACAGAACAACTATAGTAATTATAAGAATTTGTTGCAAGTGATGAGTCATTTGAGTTGAGATTTGGGAGTTTAATGCAAACAAATTGGTAATTGATTGTTTAAGGAGTGATATTGCATTAGAAGAAGTGAATTTAGGAAGATTATGAGTGAAAGTGATGATAGAATGGATGTAGGAACCATTGGCGATGCTTTAAAGGGAGTTTTAGATCACCAATGTCCATTAGATGGACCTTCTCGGGTGTAAAAACACCCCCATCCTAGTCCATGTCTGTTAAACTGACCTTTATGGGTTTGAAAAACGCTCCAGACCTCGTGAATGTCTGTTAGGTACAAGTGTATGTCTGTTTAACAGACATGCATTATACATTTTTGGAAATTTGTGATTTTGGCCATGTAGATAGAAAAATCTCTCTTTGGGATCTGCATGAAATTTGTAGATCTCGAAGTCCTCTTTGAAATTGTTTTAAAATGATCTTATTCTAACATCTCTAGTGAAAGTTATTCCAATTGTCCCAAGATAGGTTCAATATGATTGAGGATATAACCATGGTTGATTCTTTTGGCCATTACCTGATCATCCGACCTCCAAATGAAGTGATTCTTAAACCAATAGATTTCTAACACACTTTTATATATCTCCATAAAAAATTTTATCCATTGGTGTTGATTTGTAGAACATTTATGGAGAGAAAGTGAGGGAATTGATTGGAAGAGCATGAATTGGTTGTTTACTGAACATACTTCAGTATTTTAATCATATTTTGATCTGTAGAGCTCCGAATGAGATGATTATTATATGAAAATAAACTAGATACATGGAGCTATATTTTTTCTGAAAAATTCAAGTGGTGATTTGGGCATTTGACTGGTGTGGGCTCGCCCTTGTGATTTGAGATGTTATGAGAATGATGACGAAGGAGATTTCATTTAAATAACCCTACAGAGAAATATGCTCACATCTTATGATAATCGGAATGATAGTTGGGCTCCAAAAATAGGATTCAACATAATGTTCTAGAGATTTTTCTTCCTTCACAATCCCAGTAGAACACATCAACATATAATAACAATATCAATCATTCAATTTCATAAAACAAGTACTCAGTTATGTAAACACCATCATAAATGTATATAGTATGCCATAGGTACCTAAACCCATATTATTATGGTAATATTTTCATAGGCATCATAATAAAAGCTATATAAATTATATATATACATGTATATATTTTTATGTATTTATATATATATATATATATATATATATATAAGTAATTTATTATGGCTTAACATGTCATCATTTATATCAAGATAGAACCATATTCAATAGCTGGTATAGATATATAAGTAGATATATATTAACTTACTTAATCAATGTACTTATTTGTTTGAAACTTGCGATATGAGTCTCATTTCTAACATAACTTTATTTTTATCAATCATGAGTGATACACATAGTGACCAATAATAAGATCATAGGGCTTTTTCTCTTAACATCAAGGGGAGTCTAATAGTGGTGGTGGTGGTTGAAAATACTCATTAGAGGCGACAAATAGGAGATTTCAGTTTCTCTTTGAATTTTCTTCTTGATTTTTATGATAATTTTGGCATTGTTATGAGGTAATGTATGGTTCTAATGAGCTTAAAGAGAAAAGTTAATTGGTATATATGGTTAGCTGGTGAGAGTCGCAGTGGTAAAAAATAAAAGAAAAGGATGGTTTCATAAATAGTAACTTTTAGGGGGTAAAATGAAAAATATAAACAATAGGGTGGAAGATAGATAGATATACATATATAAATATATAAAAGAGGGTATTACAATATCTCCTCCTTAAAAAGAATTTGTCCTTGAATTTTACAACATTGCTTTATTAAGGAAACAAGTTTAGATATAACTCTCTCGCCTCTCGCTTTATCTTCCAAATGATCTCCTTGGCATTATCATTCCTCCTTGTCACCTTAACTATAAGGATCTGCATTGAATATAGCTGGCACACTTGAGAATCCAAAATAGCGATTGATTTCTCTTTATAGGTCAGGTTCTCGTTCACCTTTACACCTTACGAATGGAGTACATAAGAAGGGTAAAAAAATGTACTTATGAAACATAGAAATGTGGAATATTGGGTGGACTTACAACATAACTGGAGGTAACACCAATTAATATGTCACATTTCCATCTCTTTTTATTATCTCATAAGGTCCAATATATCTTAGAGATAGTTTCACTTGTTTTCCAAACCTCATCACACTCTTCATCAGATACATCTGTAGAAATATAAAGTCCCTAACTTAAAATTCCACCTTTTGCACTTCGAGTCTGTATAACTCTTATGTTTGTTGAACACTATCTCTAGTCTTTGCTTGATCAATAGAATCTTCTCCAATGTGATCTTGATTAGTCTTAGGCCCTTTAACTACCTCTCACTACCTCCTCCCATCATATTAGTGATCTACATTTTTTCCATATAATTTCTCGTAAGATGCCATCTCAATGCTACTGTGGTAACTATTATTGTAAATGAACTTGATCATAAGCAAGTGCAAATCCTAATCACCACGAAAGTCCATCATACACATCCTCAACATATCTTCTAAAGTTTGAATCATCCTTTCCATCAGTTTGAGGATGAGAATGTTGTGCTAAAATCCAATCTGGTGCCTAATGCCTCTTATAATTTCCTTTAAAACTCAAATATGAACTGTGAACCTCGATCAAAGAATATCAACATGAGCAACCCATAGAGATACACTATTTGCTTGATATATAGTAAAGCAAGCTTGACCACTAACTAGGTAGTTTTCAAGGGTAAGATATATATTGACTTCATTAGCTTATTTACGATCACCCATATTAATCACATCTAATCCTTATATAATGTAGACTAACCAAGAAATCCATTATGATATTTTCAAATTTCCATTCAAGAATTGACAATGGTTGTAGCTTAATTGAGGGTCTCTACTACTCAACTTTTACTTAGTTACAAGTCAACTACTTAGAGACATATTCAATTATATCCTTTTTTATATCATCCCACTAATAAATGTCTCTAATGTTACAATACATCTTTATGAAACCTAAATTTACATTGTATGTCAATAGTGTGCATCCTCTAAAATATACTCCTTTTAGTTCTCTACATCTAAAAAACACAGTCACTAATTCATTCTTAGCATACGTCCTCTATCAATCTCAAAATTTGTGTGGCATCTTTCTCGAACTTCATGCATAAACTTTTGAAGCTTAGGATCTTAGCCTTGAGGGACTTTGATCCCATCCAACAATATCCATTATACTCTGATGCTTGCCAATAGTACTCTTGAATATGAAATCTAAAACTGAGTGCCTTGATCCATCACATTATGTAACTCTTTAGTCAAAGCTCTTCTCTCTACTACGATATGTGCCAAACTACCTGATACTTCCTACCTAGTACATCTATTATGATATTTGCCTTTCCAAGATGATATTGAATTATGTAGTCATAATCTTTTAATAGTTCCATCCACCTTCTTTGCCCCAGATTTAAGTCCTTGTGCTAAAATATATATTTTAAACTCTTGTTATCTTTGTAAATTTCTCACGTATTACTATACAAATAATATTTCCAAATCTTTAAGTCAAAGATCACTACTGCCATCTCTAAATCATGAAAAGGATTTTTTATGACTTTTCAATTGCCTAAAACCATAAGCAACCACCTTACTATGTTGTATTAACATGCAACTTAGGCCAACCGTAGAAGCATGATAAAACAAATGAAATCATCCACCTTCAGTTGGTAGAGCCAAGATTAAAGTTTTAATTAAACAAATTTAAGCTTTTGGAAGCTCTCCTCATAGGCATCAAACCAAATGAACTAGGCATTCTTTTACTTCAAATGTGTCAATGGGGCTACTATCTTAGAAAATTCTTAGATAGATCTTTAATAGTAGCATATCAATTCCATAAAGCTTTGCACTTCTGTTGTCATATTTGGTCTTTCACCATTTTTATAGCTTCCACGTTCTTCAGGTCCACTTATATCCTCTGCTGAGATACCACATGTCTTAAAAATGTGACACTTTTAATCTGAAAGTCACACTTTGAGAACTTGGTATACAATTGATGTTCTTAAAATGTCTGCAATACCACTCTCAAATATTGGGCATGCTCCTTATATATTCTTAAGTACACCAAAATGTCAAAGATAAAGATATCACAAACCTATCTACGAATAGTTTAAACACTCTATTCATTAGATTTATAAAAGATGTTAGAGCATTTAGTAAGCCCAAAGGACAATACTAGGAATTCGTAATTGTCATATTAAGTCGTAAAGGTAGTTTAGGTATATCCTTTAATCTAATGATATCCAAACCTTAGTTCGATCTTAGAAAAATACCTAGCACTTTGAAGTTGATCAAACAGATGGTCAATTCAAGGTTATGGATACTTGTTGCAGATGATCACCTTATTCAATTACATGTACACACAGCTAGAGGGAACAATCCTTTTTTTACCAATAGTACTGACGAACCCTATGGTGATATGTTAGGCCTAATGAAGCCTTTATTTAATAAATCTTATAATTGTTCTTTTAGTTTTTTTAGCTCTATAGGTGTCATTCTATATTGAGGTATAGAAATCAAAGTCACACCAATTACTCGATCAAGGCAGAACTTGATATCTCTATCTGGAGGTAGCTCTAGCAATTCTTTAAGAAATACATTTAGAAATGTCCAAACTATTGAAACACTTTGTTAATTTCTATAGAGCATCCCTTATTGAGGCCAAGAATCCTTGACACTACTATTTAAGTATCTTGTTGGCTAGTAATGTTGAAACTATATTGGATTAGATGGTCCTTTTATCTCCTTCAAAAGTAAACTCTACCTCACCCGAAATAAAAAAAACATGGCATAATGACTAGTTAACTAGTTCATCCCTAGTATTACATCAAAATCCATAACCATAACACTCTAAGTGTTGGGACTCCAATTTTTGAGTGAAAATAAGAAATATTCAAAAGTGGATGAGTTGATTGAAATCAAGTTGAAAATCAAGAAATGAAGAGAGAAAGTGTGAGAAGATGAAAAATTGTAAAAAGTTTGACTTTTTTGGCCTTTAACAGTTGACTTTTGATTTAGTCAAAATTTGAGAAAATGTTCAACATGAAACTTGTAGGTTATGTTGAGAGTTTTCTGTAGCTATAAAGTTTGCAGTTTTTCGATATCGGGAGTGAAAGTTATGAACAGTCAAAGTTCAGGTGTGTTATAGGTTGACTTATATTATAGCTGAAGCTTTGACTGGAAAATTTACCTAGTTAGAGGTTAATTGAGCCTTGAAGTTCTGCATGAAAGTTGAAGGATTTGATTTTATCTTTATTTTGATATAAAGTATGGAATTTTTCGATCAAGAAATAATAAGTTCTGATTTTTACAAGTTTATGTTATGGTTTTAGCATGATTATTAGAGGACAGAACGTTTGACTGAAAAATTAACTTCCTTAGAGGTCAAATTGATTTTTATGCCCTTCATGAAAGTTGTAGAGGACTTTCCAAGCTTTGCATCGATATAAAATATGAGGTGTTCGGAATTTGGAGTTGAAAGATATAAATTTTCAAAGTTAAATATTGTTTAGGTTTACATTAAATTAGGGCAGTACATTTGATTGGCTTTTTGACCTCTTTAGAGACAAAATTGATTTTTGAGATCTACATGGAAGTTGTAGAGCTTCCTTCAAGCTTTCCATAGAGACTAAATTTGTCAAATTTGGAATTCGAAATCAAGAGCTACGATTTTTGAAAATTTGAATATATATATATATGTAATTATGTATATAATTATATATATATATATATATGAAAAAAAAGGTTTCGTAAGCTCTCTCGCTAAGGCGACGTATCGCTCTAGTGAGGAGGCCTTTGTATAAAATTTTTTTATTAATTTTTATTTTTTTAATTATTTAATTATTATCTTCGGATTATTTAATTATTATTTCCAGATTATAGGAAATATGACCCCTCTTCAATCTTTCGCTCATATCTTTTCCGTCCGACATCCGATTGACTTGGTTTTTGAAGCGTTGGATTCTTAAGACAATGAATTTCATTTTTACGAGAAATTTGTGAATTTTTGATATTAAATTAAGGGTGATTAATTTAATCAAAGTCAGTCGAGAAATTTTCCGAACATAGTTCAGTATTTTGAGAAATTCGGGATCTGTAGTGGTCCGATTGAAGTGATTCTTGAGATGAAATAAACGTAAGACATAGGAGTACAAATCATATGAAGAAAGTAAAGTTCAATTTTGCCCCTAAGCTTTTTAATTTATGAATGGAAGTTCGGATTAGTGTGCAGTTTTTGGGTTAGGAACATCTAAAAGTATTTGAGCATAACTTTTGCTCTGGTAATCAAAATGAGGCGATTCTTGATTTGAATTAAACTAGAGAAATAGGGCTACAATTGTTATGAAGACATCGAATGTCAATTTTGGGATTAAGAATGTTAATTTCTGGATGGAAATAACGTGCTGAAAAATGTGTTAGAATATGAATATACCCGAAATGTTTTGAGCATAAGTTTTGATGTAGTGCTCCAAATTGGATGATTCTTATGGCATTATGAAATTAAGACTTAGAGAAACATTTCTCTAGAAGGAAGTTTTGACAAATTTCTTCAAATTGATAGTGCGAATTAGATCCGCAAGTAAGCATGAATTAAAGCAAGCATTAGGGGCATTTTGGGAAGTCTCCTTAAAGAGAGGGGGTTATTAAACCCTCATTTTAATTGACATGGAAGTATATTAACCCTTTGGCTGTCGTTGGAGTAGAGAAAGCTCGAAGGTTTGAGAGAAAAGAAGAAAATAAGAAGAGAGAATAGGAGAGAGTCGGATGGGAGATGGAGAAGAGGAAAAGTAAGTGGATTTTTTTTTATTTTTCCAAGCTTCCAAGAAGAGTTTGAGAGATGTTCCAAGAGGAAAAGGGTGGAAAAGCTTGACAGCTTCCCTTGGGCTTTGCAAAAATTCGAAAATGAAGGAGAAAGAGGTAAGAGAGATTTTTAAGTTTTGAGTTTTTAGTGATTTGTTGGTTTAGAAATATGGAAAAGGTGATGGGTTTGTGATTTCCATGATTAACTTTGGAAGATTTCATGATGAATTGATTTAATTTTGGATTTATGTGAGTTAAGGTTTAGGTAAAATTTGAGAATTTGAGATTTTAGAAATTCTTGATTTAGAAAGCTTGGAAATATGATGATTATGAATTTCCTATAGTTAAGTTTGAGAATTATGCAAATTATAATGTCGAATTTGGATGATTATGGTTTAGGTTATTTTAAATTGGAAGTAAGAAAGAAGAAATGGTCAATTTGGAGCTTGGAACGAGTTTCTGGCATCGATTCGAGGTGGGTAGTATATTTATTTATTGAATTTTAAACTAAGCATGTGAATTTGAAAATTCAAGAAGCGAATTTTTGATAAATTAATGCTTATTTAAATGTTTGAAAATGATGATTTCGAAGGGTTAAATTCCTTATTTTGGAAATGAGTTTTAGAAAATACAAGATTGAAGAAATTCATGGTTTTGAATTATTTGACAAATTTGAAAAATGTGCATTATGGATATGTATATGTTGGATTTATGTTTTAAAGAAATAAATCGCATTCATATTTATAATTTTGATTGATATGTGATCAAATTGATTAATTTAGATGCAATGTGAATGGCTATATGATTTCATGTTTGGATATGTGTTTACGATTTGAAAATATGAAAATCAAGGTTTTCGAAAAGTGCCTTCGGGCATTTCGAATGTTCATTTTCGATTATGTGTTATGTGGGTTTGGTCAGTCCCATATGGGACGAAAAGACTTGTCTTTTTTATAGCCTTCTCCGGCTGTCCGCTAGTGGCATGGAGCTCGATTTCGGACTCCTTCACGGCTATAATCGGATCGCTATGCGGAAAAGTGTAGTACGCTCTGCTCACTTACCGCATGTGAACGCTATGCGGGAATGTGTAGTATCTTCTGTTTTGGACCGAACCAGACCATTTGATGTGTTATGTGCTTTTGTTTCGTTTCTAAGTGTGCTGCGTTCATGTTGTTGAATTTGATCATGAAAGAAGAAAGAATTGAGAATTTTGAGAAATGAGAAAATGAGATTTCACAAATGTAAGATTTTGGAAATGTCTTCTGAGTGTTTTCGAAAAGTGAAAGATTCGAGAAATAAGCTTTGAAGAGATTCTACTGTGAAATGTTTAAAAATGAAAAACGTCTTGAAAATGATTTCCCACTTATTGTTCAATTTATAAATATGTTACCCACGAGCTTCCGAGCTCACCCCCCTTTTATCGCCATCTCCAGGTTTTCGAGCAGGAGATCGGATGAAAGAATGTCAAGACTTATATTCGATTTTGTATAATCTGTGTTTTAAGTATTTGGAATTATTGGTAAAAGTTATATGGCTTGAATTGCCAAAATGTGGTGTAAGTGTTTCCTTTGATTTATGAGAGGATGAAATTGTGTATATTGTGTTGATGTATAAGAATTAGGAAATTATGTACGGATTTGAGATCGACAATTGTAAATGATTGTGAAATTTGTATATGAAATTATGGATAATTTTGGAATATATATGTATGATTGATTTGGGAATTCGATTGAATTATGAGATTGGTATGTTGAATTGAGAATTATGGAAGTGTTAGGTATAGATGTGCGTTTGCTGGTGTTTTGGATTCTGAATGGGAGAGTCTGATGATTCTGAGTTGTGTTTGGAAATAGAAGTGTATTTAAGCCATTTGCAGGTTTGGGTAGGTCAAAGGCGGTAGTTATCTACGCCAATTTTCGTTAGACAATAAGTTGAAAATGAATAAAATAAGATTAAGATACGTGTGATGATGGATTATGGGACTTATATGATTGATAAAAAGTTTGTTATGAATTGAGAAATGGATTGAGGACATTTTCCAAGAAAAAGGAAATTGTATTCTTGATTTGCATTAGTTTGAATAAAGATGACCATAAGAAAAAGAGAAAAAAAAAGTTACACCAGCTTTTGGATAGTCTAGGTATCCAATATGATTCAGTGTATGTGTTTGGATGTCGGTTCCGCCTTTTGCTTCGCATCTGTTTGGTACCTTGATTTTATTCGTGTCTCCTTTATTTCGATTTGTTCGATTCGATCCGCTTTGCTATCCGATCTGTTTTTGTTTTCTTCTTTGTTTTCGTTTTGCATTTCGTTCCACTGCTTTGTATTTTCGCCGCCGCTTCAAATTGTGCTTCGCTTTTCGTTATGTCGTTCGTTTCCGCCTTTTCGTTTTCCGATTGGGATCGGGTCCTAACACTAAGATTTACTACCAATTCCTACCATCAATCTCTATGAGATATAAGTAATAGATCAAATATACCTCTATAAACTTACTAAAAGGTATGGATACAAACAAGGATTCTTCCATCTTGTCTGGTACTACTTATAGTCTTATAGTAAAGTTGGGCAACGTAAAAAAAATAGGTTGCTTCTAAATATATCATAACTCTAGCTTCTAATCCAAAGATGAGCGTACTGAATACCACCACATTCAAAACCGGTGCATTTTTAAAAAAGAGGGTGAACACACTAGCCTGACCATAACTTGAATGATGAGAGTTAGAGGACTGTTACTGACTACGGCCTCTAAATCTACCTCCTGATGCCTCCCTCTAAAATTTGTCCCTATTGGGTATCAAACTGTGGTCCCCCTTATGGCTACTAAAATAGAGGCTGCATCACATTAGAAAAGGTGTAGTGATGTCACATTATTGGACAGTCCTTGATCAGATACTTGTCCTAGCCACATCTATAGCAAATAGAGGTTGTTAAGCCTTAACTACTACATTTGGAGTTTTGTTTACTACTGTTATTACCTGCTATAGGCACAAACCTATATCCCCCTAAATGTCTACGACCATATATCCTCCTAAATGTTGAACAACCATCTATCAAGAGCTCTCACTCTGATTATACCTTAGAGAAAAGTTTGATTATTGTTACTGCCATTGCTAAAAACTAGAGGGTCTTGTTGAATACCTTATAATTTGTTTTCTAATAGACAAAGTACCCTACTCCTTAAATATCCTTTCTAACTACTTGGCTATATCTAAGAACTTCTCTTAATAACTTATAGTCATGTTGAAGAAAATGGGTCTCAACCCTAATACATATTAATTGTTCTTCCTCAACTCATCTAAAACAATCTTTGGGACATATTAACTTAATTGAATGAAGTTAGTGGTGTACTCATCCATTATCTTATCTCCTTTATATAGATTTAAGAACTCTGACCTAAATGTCTTTCAAGCTGCGAAGGAGAGGAAATAGTCCATAATCTTCTCCTTAAAATGTGACCAATTCATTGTACCTAAGTATGGAAGAATATGGTCTTAATGCCAATCCTTGGCCACTCCCTGCAAACACATCTCCACTAGACCCACTAGATGGGTATCAGAATAGTGCAACCTCCTGCCTCACATCTACACTTCATTAAGGAAATCAATAACCTCCCTGTGTTTTGTCTCATCAAACTTTAGGGGACAAAATCTTAAATATGCTATTAATAACTGCATATCTGACCTCTCCTGCTTAGGGACTATAGTTGGTCGTCAGGCTTATTATTTTTGTTATTACATCATCATCATCTATTACATCATCTTCATCAAATCTTAGAACATGGAATTGTTAGCTTTTATTCATACTAGAAACATTTATATATCAAATTCAAGCACCTTAGTAACTCCTTATGACATCTCTGGCTCTTGTACAAGTTTCTCTGTTGGGCCCCAAATTGTTTTTATTGCTGTTATTAAGCATGAACTGTGTTGATTGTATGATTTATTGCATAGTTTGATTTTATTGGGAGTAGTAGTGGAAAATTAAGATTAACTTGGGATTAGTGTGGAATAAGTGTATATAAAAGGGGTAAAACTTTATAAGGGCATTATAGGAAGTTCACTTAAGTTGGGAAGATTAAACTTAACAAGGAGGGGCCTTCTAGTCTTTGTGCCTTCATTTAGGCTTAAGGATTTAGAAGAAGAAAAGAAAGAAAGGGGAAAGAAAGGAAAGGAGAAGAGGGAGTCATAGGAAGAGAAGAAGAAGAAGAAGAAAAGAGGAAAGCTAGGTTTAACGATTTTTGATCGAATTTGAAGCTTCAACAAGTAAGTATGAGTTTATTTCTTATTGTTTGAGATGGATTAAACCCTAGATTAGAGTTGCATGAGTTTAGAATCGATGGTTTTAGGGTTTTCGGAAAAAAATTGTGGAAATTCTTTGGGTTGATGATTTTGTTGTGTCTTGATGATGATCTTGTGTTAGAATGAGTTTAGAACTAAAGTATAAGGCATGATCTTAAGTTTAGATGTGTTGCATTGTCAATATGGGAAGAATTGATGTTGGAAATGTTGGGAAGTCAGGTTCGGAGTTGTTCTCCAGACCCGCATGTCGCGACGAGTACAAGGTCGTTTCGTCATGACGTGGGTCACGACGCGACTGACGTCTGTGAGCGCAAGACGTCATGACGACGCGAGGTCAAGCGTCATTCACGTAGCGATATTCTTCACCGCAACGAGCCCTTAGTTCTAGCAAAGATGAATTGTGATGTTTTAGGCATATCTTTTGCTATAGCAGTCCAAATAAGGTGATTTTTGATACGTTGTAAACTAGAGACATAGGGCTATAAGTTTCATGAAGAAATGAAGTTCTGAATCAGTCTCAAGGGATATGAAATTTTGGATGGAAGTTAAGAATAGAATTATTGCTTCAGCATGAGTTATTGAATGGGATGTTGGTTCTTGTTTTAGGAACTCAAGTGAGGCAAGAGGAGCAAGAGGATTAAGAGGAACTCATTCCTGAGCAAGTATAAGCAAGGAATTCAAGGTGGGTTCATATTTATAATAGAGTAAAGAAGTCACTCATTGTTTTGTTCAAATCAAGAAAGGTTGAATAATTTGAAATTGCATCATTAACGTTTGTTTTAATTGCTATTTTGAAATACTTATATGTGGCTACATGATTTGCATTCATGAATCTTTTTGACGAAACTTCAAAAGGGTGTTCTCCTTTCAAGAATACATGCACATGAAATCATGATTTCCAAAAGATAAGAAAAGTGAATTTCTAAACAAGTGCCAGTTTGGCAATCAAGTTTACAAGACTGTGAATCATGCATGATATGTGGGTTTGCGGTATGTCCCAAGAATTGTCACGTGCACGTTGACCATGAAAAGGCTTCGCCCACCTGCCCGCAGGTGGCACAGGGATCCCCACAAGGACTCCCTCAAGAAACTACGCCTACACAGGACCAATTGATGGGAATGTGTAGTGCGTCATGAACCCGGACTAACCCAAACCATTATGCTATGCTTATGTGTTTATGATTTATTATCATGTCTCACGCATTTAAATTTGAAATTTTATACATGAATTGTTTTCAAATCAAGCATTTCGAGATAATGACTTTTACATGCTCAATTACTATGATTTCAAAGTATATCACGGCAATGAGTTATCTTTTGAATAGTTTTGATTATTTCTATATTATAAATGTGTTCCCACGAGCTTTATAGCTCACCCCCTTTACCTCCCCCATTTAGGTGACGAGCAAGAGACCGAGTGAGTCACGAGTTATGGCGACACTCCATTTTGTTCTATTTATGTATTTTCAAGTTTCACTTTTGGAAGTCAAGGCTTTAGTTACATTTCAAGTTCTACTGGTTCAAGTGTATTTTTGTATTTTTGGCATCTTGAAGTCAAAAGTTGTAATTTGGTTTGAAATGTTAGTAAAGCTTTGTAAAACTCACCTTTTTGGATATTAATGAATGATGGATGTGTTTGTTTTAAATAAATGAAAGCAGGTTCCAAGTTTGTTCACTATGGGGCCCTTGAGCTTCCGAGGGTTTTCCTTCTTCGTTTGATTAATAAGTTTTACCTCACGCAGCAAGTATCATGCTTTAATGCCCAATGTTGGGCTCCGGAGACGGGGTCCAACATGTTGTGGTATCAGAGCGCCTAGGTTTTGGTCTAGGGTTGCATGGCATTGCTTTCAAGAAATAACTTGCATTGTTTTACATGATTTGAACTGTTTTTACATGCTTTGAAAATTGTTTTATTTGAACTAAAGTTTTCAATGGTTTTATATTGAAGGAGTGAAAATGCCACCTCGAAAGAGAACTCGAGAAGCTATGACTCGGTCTCATTCTCATCAAGGGAGCACGGATGAATCTCATGTCCCGCAAGATGCTGGGACACATTCTGTTCCGATTTCTGAGGCACCTAGCTTGCAACAAGAAGTGCCTCCTCTGCCTCCTCCTATGCCTCAAATGAATCCCATGGATCCGAGTTTCTTTCAGGCCTTTGCTCAGGCTTTCACGTATGCCATGGTTCAAAGATCTCAGATTCCGATGCTAGCTCCAGTAGACAAGAGTGGGCAGTATGACAAGCTCCGTAAGTTTGGGGCTGTGGATTTCAGTGGGACGACGAATCCAGAAGAGGCTGAAGCCTGGTTAAAGAGGACCGAGAGGGTTCTATTTCAGATGAAATGCACAGATGAGGAGAAGTTAGAGTATGCGGTCAGTCTGTTACAGGGAGACGCACTGCATTGGTGGGAATCAGTGCCTCACAGTCAGGTTGTGCCACCGGTACTTACATGGAGAGGCTTTGGGGAAGTGTTCAGAAAGAAGTATCTCTCCAGAGTGTATGTACAGGAGAAGGCCAGGGAGTTTCTGAACCTCACTCAGAGGGACATGAGTGTGAGCGAGTATGAGCTGAAGTTCACACAGCTTTCTCGTTATGCAGCTAACATTGTGGCATCTGAGGAAGACAAGTGTCGTAAGTTTGAAGGAGGTCTTCACTTGGGGATCAGGGAGAAAGTCTTAATCCACAATTTCTGTGACTACCAGCAATTGGTGGATGCTGCTCTCCAGGCTGAAAAACTGGAGAATATCATAAATGAAGTAAGCAAGAAAAGGAGGAACAGGGACCAGTCTTTTAAGAAGTGATCAAGTGCACCGATGCCTGAGAGGAGCACAAGGAGCTTTCACACTCAGAGTGAAGTGGGTAGCAGTGGCTCTACCAGGAACAGGCAGATAAAGGCAGTGTCAGGGCAAGCCTCTAATGTGGGAGGCACTGGAAGAGCAGGAAAGAGTTGGTTCACCAATCCCTTATGTGATCATTGTGGGAAACATCACCAAGGAGTGTGCCTCAAGTCTCTTGGAGTCTGTTTTAGATGTGGAGAAAAGGGGCATATGGTCAAGGATTGTCCACAAGTACCGAGACAGGAGGGGTCGCAATTTTAAGCTCCAAGGCGTGCAGAAATAGTGGGAACCAGGCCAGTTACTGAGGTAGACAGCTCTGGGACTGCTAGGAAGGCTATTCCTCCAGAAAGGCCAAGGGGTCAGGCTCAGGCTCAGGTTTGCCATGACTAGGGAGGAAGCTGCAGCCGCACCTGAAGTCGTCACAGGTATGGCTCAGTTACTTGATTCAGTAGTATTTGTTTTAATTGATTCTGGTTCTACGCATTCTTTTGTTTCTGCAAGTATAGCATTGCATGGTGTGAATTCTATGCCTTTGGATAAGCCTTTGCTTGTTAGTACTCCTCTAGGGAGGAATGTGGTGATCAGTTAGGTATATGAGGATTGTGAACTCTTCATTGAGGATGCTAGATTGGCAGTGGACTTACTACCTCTAGACCTAAGAGGGTTAGATGTTATTCTGGGGATGGATACTATGGAGAAATATCTGGCAAAGCTGGATTATGGTCGGAAAGAGGTGGAATTTGATCTGGGCAACGGTGAGAAGGTGATTTTCAAGGGGGACAGGAAAACACCATCGCCAAGACTGATTTTGGCTATGTTAGCTGAAAGAATGATGGGCCAGGGGTTTAAAGCCTTCTTGGCACATGTGGTGGATGTCGATGTGGGTGATGGGAAGTTAGAGGATTTTCCGATTGTGAGGGATTTTTCAGATGTGTTTCCAGATGAATTACTAGGTTTACCGCCAGTGAGGGAAATCGAGTTTGCCATCGACTTAATTCCCGAAACCGCACCGATTTCAATACCGCCTTATAGGATGGCTCCAGCTGAGTTGAGGGAGCTTAAGGAACAGTTGGAGGAACTGTTAGAGAAGGGGTATGTCAGGCCGAGTTCGTCACCATGGGGAGCGCTGGTTCTGTTTGTCAAGAAGAAGGATGGATCATGGCGGATATTTATTGACTATCGGAGACTCAACAAGGTGACGATTAAGAACAAGTATCCTTTGCCACGGATAGATGATCTGTTTGACCAGCTGCAGAGAGAAAGGGTCTTCTCCAAGATTGATCTCAGGTCAGTCTATCATCAGCTTAGAATCAAGGAGTCTGATGTAAGCAAGACAGCCTTCAGGACTCGATACGGGCATTATGAGTTTTTGGTTATGCCATTCGGCTTGACCAATGCTCCAGCTGCTTTTATGGATCTTATGAATAGGGTCTTCAAGGAATTTCTGGATCAGTTTGTCAGAGTGTTTATAGATGACATTCTGGTGTATTCCAAGAGTGAAGAAGAGCATGAGGAGCATCTCAGAATTGTATTGCAGACTTTGAGGGAGAGAGAGCTCTATGCTAAGTTCAGCAAGTGTGAGTTTTGGCTTCATGAGGTGACATTCCTTGGACATGTGATTTCGCAGGATGGTATACATGTTGATCCGATGAAAGTCGAAGCAGTGGTGAATTGGCATGCACCCAAGACAGTGACAGAGGTGAGGAGTTTTCTGGGTCTGGCAGGTTACTACAAGAGGTTCGTAGAAGGATTTTTCATGATAGCTTCTCCGATGACTAAGCTGTTGAGGAAGAATCAAAAGTTTATCTGGACTGATGAATGCCAGAAGAGCTTTGAGGAGCTCAAACACAGGTTGACAAGTGCTCCAGTCTTGATTTTGCCTTCGGGTGATGAGGGCTATTCGGTGTACGGTGATGCCTCGAGGAAGGGTCTTGGTTGTGTATTGATGCAGGGAGACAGGGTGATAGCGTATGCTTCAAGGCAACTGAAGCCTTATGAGTTGAATTATCCGACTCATGATCTAGAGTTGGCAGCAGTGATCTTTGCCTTGAAAATTTGGAGGCATTATCTTTATGGAGTTCAGACGAGGATCTTTACTAATCACAAGAGTCTCAAGTACTTACTGAGCCAGAAGGAGCTGAATTTGAGGCAGAGAAGGTGGATTGAGTTGCTTAAGGATTATGACTTGCTGATTGAGTATCACCCAGGCAAGGCAAATGTCATAGCAGATGCTTTGAGTAGGAAGTCTTCTATTGCCCATGTTCAGACAGTTTACCTTCCTTTGTTGGAAGAACTGGCTAAGCTTAAGATAAGCTTGAAGCAGGAGGAACCAGATTGCCTTCTAGCTAACTTCCGGATAAGGTCAATACTCCGGGAGAAGGTTAAGGAGCTGTAGGCGCAGGATGCAGATTTGAGCAAGCTTCGGGAGGAAATTCATAATGGTAAGATTTCTGAAGTAGTAGTGAGGGATGACGGACTCATGACAGTAAGAAACAGGCTTTGCATTCCAGATAGCAGGGAGGTTAAGGATGAGATATTGGATGAGGCACACAATGCGCCTTATGCCATGCACCCAGGTAACACCAGGATGTACAGAGATTTGAGAGAGCATTTCTGGTGGAAGGGCATGAAGAGGGATGTAGCAGAGTATGCAAGTAAGTGTCTCGTGTGTCAGCAAGTCAAAACTGAACACCAGGCACCTTCAGGCAAGTTAAGGCCATTGTCCATTCCTGAGTGGAAGTGGCAAAGAGTGACCATGGATTTCCTGATGGGTTTGCCCAAGACCAGTAGGAAGCATGATGCCATATGGGTTATTGTGGATCAGTTGACGAAGTCAGCCCATTTCCTGGCAATCAAGCAGACTGATTCTTTGCATGTGTTAGCAAAGAAGTACATCGATGAGATAGTGAGATTGCATGGGATTCCGGATTCCATAGTTTCTGACAGAGATCCTCGGTTCACTTCGAAATTTTAGGGAAGCTTGCAGGAAGCTTTAGGTACTAAGCTGAATTTTAGTACGGCTTTTCACCCTTAAACGGATGGTCAATCTGAAAGGACCATTCGGACACTTGAGGGAATGCTCAGGGCATGTGTGTTGGATTTCAAGGGAGCTTAGGATGAGCACTTGCCATTGGTCGAATTTGCTTATAACAATTCGTACCATTCGAGCATTCAGATGGCTCCATATGAGGCATTGTATGGTAGGAGGTGTAGAACTCCATTATTTTGGGATGAAGAAGGAGAGAGAAAGCTGGTAGGACCAAAGTTGATTCAGATGACAGTGGATAAAGTCAATCTGGTTAAGCAGCGGCTTAAGGCAGCTCAGGACAGGATGAAGAGTTACACTGATGCTCATCGGAAGGAGATGGAGTATGAAGTCAGTGAGAAGGTGTTCCTTAAGACGTCTCCTTGGAAAGGAGTAATGAGGTTTGGCAAGAAAGGCAAGTTGAGTCCAAGATATGTGGGTCCTTATGAGATTCTTGAGAGGATCAGACCACTAGCCTACAGGTTGGCGTTACCTCCGGAATTGTCTCAGATTCATGATGTCTTCCATGTTTCCATGCTGAGGAGGTATAGATCGGATCCTTCTCATATCATTCAGGTTACGGAGGTTCAGTTGAGAGATGATTTGAGTTATGAGGAAATCCCAGTGGAGATTTTAGACACCAAAGAAAAGGTTCTCAGAAACAAGACGGTTCAGCTACTCAAAGTCCTGTGGAGGAACCATTCAGTGGAAGAGGCCACGTGGGAGCCATTGGACGCCATGAAGGAAAAGTATCCGCGTCTCTTCGATGATTCAGGTAAATTTCGAGGAAGAAATTTCTTTTAAGAGGGGAGAAGTGTTGGGCCCCAAATTGTTTTTATTGCTGTTATTAAGCATGAACTGTGTTGATTGTATGATTTATTGCATAGTTTGATTTTATTGGGAGTAGTAGTGGAAAATTAAGATTAACTTGGGATTAGTGTGGAATAAGTGTTTATGAAAGGGGTAAAACTTTATGAGGGCATTATAGGAAGTTCACTTAAGTTGGGAAGATTAAACTTAACAAGGAGGGGCATTCTAGTCTTTGTGCCTTCATTTAGGCTTAAGGATTTAGAAGAAGAAAAGAAAGAAAGGGGAAAGAAAGGAAAGGAGAAGAGGGAGTCGTAGGAAGAGAAGAAGAAGAAGAAGAAAAGAGGAAAGCTAGGTTTAACGATTTTTGATCGAATTTGAAGATTCAACAAGTAAGTATGAATTTATTTCTTCTTCTTTGAGATGGATTAAACCCTAGATTAGAGTTGCATGAGTTTAGAATCGATGGTTTTAGGGTTTTCGGAAAAAAATTGTGGAAATTCTTTGGGTTGATGATTTTGTTGTGTCTTGATGATGATCTTGTGTTAGAATGAGTTTAGAACTGAAGTATAAGGCATGATCTTAAGTTTAGATGTGTTGCATTGTCAATATGGGAAGGATTGATGTTGGAAATGTTGGGAAGTCAGGGTCGGAGTTGTTCTCCAGACTCGCACGTCGCGACGAGTACAAGGCCGTTCGTCGCGACGTGGCCACACGCCGCAACGTACGCAAGGCCACACGCTGCGACGTACGCGAGGTCACGCGTAGCGACGAGCGTGCCTTCGCCGCGATGAGCCCTTAGTTTCCAGCAAAGATGAATTGTGATGTTTTGGGCATATCTTTTGCTATAGCAGTCCAAATGAGGTGATTTTTAATACGTTGTAAACTAGAGACATAGGGCTATAAGTTTCATGAAGAAATTAAGTTCTGAATCAGTCTCAAGGGATATGAAATTTTGGATGGAAGTTAAGAATATATTTATTGCTTCAGCATGAGTTATTGAATGGGATGTTGGTTCTTGTTTTAGGAACTCAAGTGAGGCAAGAGGAGCAAGAGGAGCAAGAGGAACTCATTCCTGAGCAAGTATAAGCAAGGAATTCAAGGTGGGTTCATATTTATAATAGAGTAAATAAGTCACTCATTGTTTTGTTCAAATCAAGAAAGGTTGAATAATTTGAAATTGCATCATTAACGTTTGTTTTAATTGCTATTATGAAATGATTATATGTTGCTACATGATTTGCATTCATGAATCTTTTTGACGAGACTTCAAAAGGATGTTCTCCTTTCAAGAGTACATGCACATGAAATCATGATTTCCAAAAGATAAGAAAAGTGAATTTCTAAACAAGTGCCAGTTTGGCAATCAAGTTTACAAGATGTGAATCATGCATGATATGTGGGTTTGCGGTATGTCCCAAGAACTGTCACGTGCATGTTGACCATGAAAAGGCTTCGTCCGCCTGCCTGCAAGTGGTACAGGGATCCCCACAAGGACTCCCTCAAGAAACTACACCTACACAGGACCAATTGATGGGAATGTGTAGTGCATCATGAACCGGACTAACCCAAACCATTATGCTATGCTTATGTGTTTATGATTTATTATCATGTCTCACGCATTTAAATTTGGAATTTTATGCATGAATTGTTTTCAAATCAAGCATTTCAAGATAATGACTTTTACATACTCAATTACTATGATTTCAAAGTATATCACGGCAATGAGTTATCTTTTGAATAGTTTTGATTATTTCTATATTATAAATGTGTTCCCACGAGCTTTATAGCTCACCCCCTTTACCTCCCCCATTCAGGTGACGAGCAAGAGACTGAGTGAGTCACGAGTTATGGCGACACTCCGTTTTGTTCTATTTATGTATTTTCAAGTTTCACTTTTGGAAGTCAAGGCTTTAGTTACATTTCAAGTTCTACTGGTTCAAGTGTATTTTTGTATTTTTGGCATCTTGAAGTCAAAAGTTGTAATTTGGTTTGAAATGTTAGTAAAGCTTTGTAAAACTCACCTTTTTGGATATTAATGAATTATGGATGTGTTTGTTTTAAATAAATGAAAGCAAGTTCCAATTTTGTTCACTATGGGGCCCTTGAGCTTCCGAGGGGTTTCCTTCTTCGTTTGATTAATAAGTTTTGCCTCACGCAGCAAGTATCACGCTTTCATGCCCGATGTTGGGCTCTGGAGATAGGGTCCAACATTCTCTCAAGTCCTGGCCTACCATGCCTTTCAGTTGATCCAGTGGAGGCAGACGCCTCATCTTGGTCAATTCGAGCAAAAAATGGCGCACATTTGTTCATGCTAATGAAGAAAGCAAAGGAATGGTCAGTAAAAATGATTAAAACATGAAAGTATTCTGAGTAAGGAAGTTATCTTAAGGAGGGATTAAGTTCTTATCTGTTTGCAGTAACAACTAGAACGACACTCTAAGCCTTAGATCTTTTAACCTAGGCTCTGATATAAACTTTTTTATGATTCAAATAGGCAGGCAATTGGCACATTATATCTGAAAGTTAAAGACCTCAAATCACAAGTAAGCCTAAATACTAGTGACGTAAATAAATACAAAATTTTAAAGAATAAATATCAACTCAAGCATGCAATTACAATCATAATAAAGTATAATAATTTTAGTGTGTTTCAGAAGAAAATTTTTCAATAAATTACCATATCACCATAGACGCTAGAATATAAGTACAAGTGAAAATAAATGAAAAGCATATGTAGAGGTAGATATATTGTAGTCGACACTCCTCAAAGTCATGGTTACAAATTTGGTGTCAGCTGACTTGAAAAATATAGTTAAGGGGAGTTATATAACATTGAGTAAGTATATATCGCCCTATAACACACAATGACATGCTCACATAATTTATAGTTTATACTAGTATAAACATACATATATGATTCATTATAAATTACATGTAAGGCATAATAAATTTTGGATAAGGAATATCTGTAAAACTCTAGTCTCTAAGGGTAAATTCTTATAATACGACACCTCAAGTGGCTACGAGGAGTTGAGCATCACTAATAGTCTAGCCATACACTTATACTCATAATAACCATAAGGCTCTCGTAATTACGAGGAGCTAAGCATCACTAACAGACTAGTCGTCACTTAATATGCCCAAAGTCAAAATCACATCAATAATATACATATTAAACAAAAGCCTGATCAAGAGCCAAGCATTAACCAAGATTGGTTTGTACCATATCTCAATATCATATCATAATCAAACTATTGTGCATCTAGTCCTAATGCATACTCATTAGGTCATATGCCTTACAAAATTTTTCAACCCCATACTCACAATTAAACACATCAACAAATAATCCAAATATCAATCATGTAATTTTAAAAAAAGCACTTAATTAAGTGAGGTCCATCGTAAATTCATGCAGTATTCTATAAGTACCCAAACCTATATGCATATATTTGGTAATTTTCACATAGACATCATGATAATAGTTACATAAATTACATATGTATATGCTTATACTTATACTTGTAGGTATATGTGTGTATGTGTGTATGTGTGTGTGTGTGTGTGTGTGTGTGTGTGTGTGTGTGTGTGTGTGTGTGTGTGTGTGTGTGTGTGTGTGTGTATCATAACATATCATATCCACATGCTTAAGGACATGAGCATCTATAATGGCTTAACACATCATCATTCGTATCTGTATAGAGCCATATTCAATAGCTGGTATGGATTCAATATTAGTAGATAGATATCAACTTACCTGATTGATGTACTTGTTTGCTCGAACATTACAATGTAGGTCCTACTTTTGATGTACATTTATTTTCATCAATCAATAACAACACAAACTATGACTAGCGATGAGACTGTAGGGATTTTGCTCTTGATGTCAAAAGGAGTACAATGTTGTTGGTGGTGGTTGGCAATACTCACCAAAGGCAACGAATCAAAGATTTGAGTTTTTCTTTAATACTTCTCTCAATTTTTATGATGATTTTAGCACTGTTATGAGATAAAATATGATTATGACAGGCTCGAAGGGAGGAATTAATTTGTATATATAGTTAGTTGGTTAGAGTCAATGGTGATAAAGAATAAAAGAAGAGAATGGTTTTATACATAATAACCTTTAGGCGATGAAAATGAAAAATAGAAATGAATATAAACAAGGGGAATATTCTCCATTTTGTAAAGAAATTTAAGGAAATTGAACCCTTTTGCAATTTTGATAATTAAATCCAGGCCACACTTTCAGCCCTCGAACCCTACCAGCATAGACTTAGAATTCGATTTATTATTGGCTTGGTTAGTCTCCCATATATAATCGGTCCTTGGTTCAAATGGAAATACCTTAAGCTTTTAGGGAAGATGAAGGGAAATACCTTCAGCTTATTGACTTCGACAATGTCTCTTATATTTATTGACGATAACTTGGTTATTTACTTGGTTAGTCTACCTTATTCTTTCTTTAGGGTCTCCATCCCCCCAAGTTTGTGTACAATGCCACTTAATTTTCGCCAAAATCTTACTATGACTAAAGACCACTCTTTTGTTTAAGGATGCCTAACCATAACACTATTTAAACAAATTAAACAAGAAATTCATTGTTAGGACGGATGCCTCCTAAGGCTATGTTTGGTTGGGTGTTTAATAGTGGAATGACATGAAATATAATATTATTCCATCATTTGAGATGAGGGTTTATAATAGAATGAAATATAATGAGATGGAAAAGAAGGGTTTCATATTACATCTCATTCCATCCTAAATAGTAAAAATAAAAACCTCTAATTTTGGGGGTTAGGTTAGAATGGAATGTAAAATGATAAACAACTTTATATTATATTACATTATAAACCTTCATCTAAACAACATTTCACTATATTACATTATGAACCTTTCCATCCCTCCCAAATAATAATTTTCTAATATTACATTCATTTACATTCTATTCCATTATAAATCACTCCATTCCGTTCTATTCTATTAAAACTTTACGCTTAACCAAACATAGCCTAAAGAGTAATGGAAAACAAATTGACATCTTGATTTGAAAATACCTTTTCCTATTTTAGTTCCCCAAAATTAATGATAAAATAGTGAAAATTAATTTAAGATTTATGAATATCCAATTGTGCAATGGATAACTTCTAAGATTTCTTAAAAGTTTATACTTAACTTATATTATCAATTTATAAAAAGTATCTAATTTGGGGAATTATTAAAAATTGAGTGATTAATATTTTAAATTATAATTATTAATCTTAATTTATCACTTAATTTAAATTTGTTAATTTATTCAATAAATATGATTGTTTCATATATTTAAGAATGTGCACTATATGAACGAAAAACGTTTGGCTTTGACTCATCAGTCTAAGGCAAGGATATGTTTATGACAGGGAACTTAAAATTTAAGCTATATGATTAGTTACCATTCAATGTCATGGACTCATGGTCCTATCGTACTTAACAATTTATATTTTGTAAGACAGAGGACATTTGAATACAGTCATTATGGAAAATGGTTATAACCAAAGAGAGGGTATAAACTATCATTCTTCCTTATAGTGAGATTTGCCTTATTTCACCTACTTTGGCTATCATCAAACTTATGGATTTAGAATTGTTCTAAAATATGAAGACAAACTTTATCAATAAGGAAGTAGATGAGAAGATCCATATGAATCAATCCGTGAGTTTTGTATCCAAAAGTTAAAAACATTAAGTGTGTCACTTAAAACATTCGATTTATGGTCTAAAATAATCATATCAAAACAATAGTGTTATTGATTTCATTGAGTCATTATTTCAATTGATTTCAAAATGATCGAAGAAAATTGTTGTGCGTACGTAAGAAGGTTAAAAAGAGTATTTTAATCCTCTCACTATATGTATATGACATATTTTGAGTTCGAAATGATAAGGAATTAATTAATATTACTTAGAAGTGGTTGTTCTCTACACTTTAGACAAAAGATATTGGGTAAGACATACTATATTTTATGAGTTAAAATTTATAGAATTGATATATGATTTTTAAGTTTTTCTCAATATAATTGAATTAGGAAGATTTTAGAATAATTTCGTGTTATGTCCCAATAGATAAGGAACATATTTTAGTGTTAAAATGTCATAATATTGAAGAAGAAAATAAAAATTGTCAAGAGTGACATATTGTTGACAAGTTTATATAAGAACAAATTAACGACGGACAATTGTATACTCCTTATTAGATTGATAATTGTATTTTCTATTTGTATGTTTCTTTCCTTTTTAAAAGATCTTAGTTAAGTGTAAATAAGTAATAGGAGAGCTACTACAACCCTATTTTCTTTAAAACTCTTTATCATTAAAATTCTATACATATGCCAATGCAATTAGATATGTGCAATATGATTTGTTCTTGACCAAACATACACTATATTGTTGGATAATCTGTGGATATAAAAAAATTGGTGTTACATATTGCAAATAGTTAAAAAAAATTCTCAAAGTGATGTTGATTTATCTTTAAATATAGATAAGCGAAATGCAATATCTGGCTATGCGTTTATACTTAGAGATAATGTCATATTGTAGTGGATCAAAAAGCAAATTCCTGTTTTGTCATTCACTATAGAACAATACTATACTGTATGCACATTTAAGGTGTAAGAGGCCATTTGGTTGAGCAAAGTCATGTAATTTTTTATATACTTTTACACATAAAGTGATAGCTGATCATTTTAGCAAAACATGTGGTTAAAGGGATATTTGAGAGACATATTAGAGATTTAGGAAATGTATAAACACATTTAATTTATGCATTAATTAAATTAAATTATTTTTAGTACAAGTGTGGTATATGGTAATTAAGTGCTAAAATTGACAGTCTCAAATGAACAATTATCTTATTTTTCTTTTCCTAAACAAATAAGATGAGATGACAAATTAAACTAGAAAATTTATTTTGTGCATGAAAATTAGTTTAATTTTATAGAATATTAAGTTAAGATAAGTTATTTTGAGACAAAAAATTTACATCTTTATATGCTCAATAAAGTTAGAATATATTTTCAAAAGCGTTAGATGAATGATAATTTAAAGTAATTTAGTGAGTAGAGATTCTAATGATAAAATTGAATATGATAAACTAGTATTTAAATTATCTTAAAAGAATTAATCAAACTATGTTGGAAATTTATCAGCCAAAATGTTTTATATAAACAAGGGGAATATTCTCTATTTTGTGAGGGAATTTAAGGAAATTGAACCCTTTTGCAATTTTGCTAATTAAATCCAAGTCACATCACTATTTTTCTATTCTAAGGTTATCAGCTATTTTTTTGATTGATTGGTATCTTTTAGGTATTGACCATGTTAAATAGCTAATAGACATATTTAATAATAAATTGATTTAAATCACTCAGCTCATTTTAAAAAAAAAAAGCTGCTACATAACGAGCGTTTTGGTGTTAACACTTAACCGATAAAAAGCTGATAAAAATTGTACGTTAATGGCTATTGTGCCCTCACTCTTTTCTCTCTAGTCTTTCGGTATCTTAAGATTGGCAACAATAATCAAAGAGACCCATCTGTTGTTGGGTCACATAAAAAGCTAACGAAGCTACTCGACATCAAATGCTGACGTCTCAGTGGAAGAAAGCTCCGATTGCTTCATAGTCATGGTGGAAACCGATAATATTGGAGAGTTTAGAGCATATACAATCGAAATCCACCCTGGAGTCACTAAGATCGTGATTAGGCCAAATGGGTACCTCGAGTTCTCTTCGTTGAATGATTTGGGGTTGTATATGTGGACGTTTAGGTTGCCGGATTCCGAAAGGCCGGAGTTAGCTAGCGCGGTGTTTGTTGATAATGAGTTGATCGTGACGGTGCCAAAGAGGGACGAGGGCAATGAGGAGACTGGCAATGATGGGGAGTTTACAGGAGGTATGGGAAATAATAGCAACAATAATAATGCTAGGCTTGTGCTTGTACAGTGATAAATTACTTATTCAAGTTTCTTTTCTCTTTTTAGCTCTTATCTTGATTTATGTTCTTCTAGGTGTTAGATTGTAAAGTTCTTGGTGAATGGTACTAGGTTTTGTATCCTCTCTTTCATCTTGTTGGATGAATCAAGCAAGGTTTTTGTTTTAAAGTTGTAATTGTAAGCACCAGTCACTATGGTTTTCTCATTAGTTTGTTTCAATCCTTTTTGCCTTTTTCTGGAGAATAGTAGCATAAATCATAGTAATTCTGCTGGAATTCGATAGATTAATGTTTCAACTTTGTAGTAGAATTCTTGTTAAGTATTTAGTTCTTTGAAGGAAATAAAAAAGAAGAACATAGAATGGACTGCTTGAAGGAAATAAAGAAGAATAACAGAGAATGGAAAGAGAACGTGTTTTATATTTCATCTCACGAGTTTTCTTAAATACGAAAGTCTTTAACTAAACTTTGAGATAAATCTGAAAAGATAAGCAAAATATGATGACCACAATAACTCCTAAAAGACAGCGACGATTAACTAAAAAATGACAGCAACTATTTTAAGACTCGGTCTTCAATTGGACACGTTTCTAAAGCACAATTCTCAACGTTTGACTTGTTCAACGGCTCACAGTTCTCCATGCCTTTGAATCTTCAGGCTCCCATCTTTTTCTTTAGTTCTTCAAACTTGATTCTGGACCAGGCTTTGGTGAATACATTAGCAATTTGATCTTTCGTTCTGCAATAAATTAATGAAACTTCTTCTGCTTTTTGAATACATCTAAGAAAGAAAATTTTGATCTTAAAATATTTTGTCTTCCCATGAAGCCCTGAATTTGAGGTGATTGAAATGGTAACCTAATTATTAACAAAGATTTGTGTTGATTCTTGCTGTTTCAAACTCAAATCTTGAAGTATTTTCCTCAACCAAATGACTCGATTTATTGCAACAGTTGCAGCAATGAATTCAGTTTCTGCAAATACTTTGAGCAATAGTTTCTTACCTATTTGAGCACCAATCAACCAGATGAAATTGATCACTTTTAGCATACCTGATTCCATAATCAACAGTTTCTTTAACATATCTGAGAATTCTTTTGGTAGCTTGCATGTGTTCTTCACTTGCACTGTGCGTGAATCTGGAGAGAAGACTTACAGCTTGTACTATGTTAGGCCTAGAAGTTATTAGGTACATGAAACATCCAATCAAGTTTATGTAGAAATTCTCATCCACTTTGGCAGATCCATCATCTCTGCAAAACTTCACTTTGGCTTGCATAGGAGTTTCTGTAGCCTTGCAACTCTCCATATGAAACTTCTTCAAAATGTCCTTGGTATTTTTTTTTTTTGACTGATGAAAATTGTGTTTCTCAATTGTCTTATTTCCAAACCTAGAAAATAGGTCATCAATCCCAAATATGTCATCCCAAATTCCTAAAGCATTTCAGGCTTGAATTCATCAATGAGCTTTTGATTGTTTCCTATGATTAAAAGATTATCGACATAAATAAAAACAATGAAAATGTTAGTGTTTTCACTTCTTATGTACAAGGTTGCTTCATTTAAGCTTTTATTGAAGCCTAAGCTTGTCAAATGATCATTAATCTGGCTATGCAAGCTCTTGAAGCCTGTTTAAGGCCATATAAAGCTTTTTTTAATAAATAGACTTTGTATTTTTTACCCCCTATAACAAAACCATCAGGTTACTTTACAAATATTTCTTCTTTCGAAAAACCATTTTAAAAGGAAAAATTTACATCTAACTAGAATATTTTCCAGCTCTTTTAAGCTACCACTGTAAGAAGCAATATGATAGTATTAAGCCTGGCCACTGTAGCAAAAGTCTCTGAAAAATCTCACCAAAGACTTGTACATATCCCTTCACAACGAACCTGGGTTTGTACTTGTTTATTGACCCACTAGCATTTAGTTTTGTTCTAAAAACTCCTTTAACTCCAATGACCTGCCTATTTGGAGGCCTTTGAATAAGCTACCATGTGTGACTTTTCTCAATTCATGCTCAGCTCCTTTTTCGTGGTTGAAAGTCATTTTTCATCTTATATTGCTTATTGAACTCTAACTGGTTCCATTACTGCTACATTGCATCTTGTATAAATGTCTTCAAGTGATTTGGTTCCTTTAATAGGTAGGTCATTAGCATCATCTTCGTTGGGCCTTTTCTCTTTCATTTTTTGAATTCCACTCCCACTTTTCATCCTCCATGAACACAACATCTCTACTAATTATAATTTTTCCAAATTGAGGCTGAAAAATTCTATAGGCTTAGGAAAAATGTTGTAGCTTATAAAAATGTCAGGTTCAACCCTTTTATCAAGTTTATCCATCTTGACCTATAGCACGTAAGTAAACACAAACAACCAAATATTTTTAAATTTTTTAGATTTGGTTGGAATCTATACCATGCCTTAAAAGTAGTCTTCCCATTCACAGCCTTTGTAGGAAGCTTGTTGAACAAGAACACTTTTGTGTTTGTTGCTTCTGTCCAGTACTTCTTAGGCAAACTTTTCTTATGCATCATACATCTTTCCATCGCAAAGATGGTTATGTTCTTTCTTTCACTCACTCCATTTTGTTGTGGAGTATATGGAGTTGTTAGTTAATGCTCAATGCCAGCTTCCTCACAAAATTTATTGAATGGATTTGAAGTATACACCTTTCCATTATCATATCTTAATATTTGAAGGATACAACCACTTTGATTCTTAATCCATTGCTTAAATCTCCAAAAAAATGCCAAAAACTTTAGATTTAAATATGAGAAAACAAAATCCAACACATATGAGTGAAGTCATCAATAAAGATTATGTAATATTTACTCCCTTTAGGTGAAGGAGTTCTCTGAGGTCCTGCAAGATCAGTGTGTATACTTTGCAACTTCTTTTTTGCTCTTTAGGATGATTTCTGAATTGGAAGTCTTACTTGCTTGATATATTGAGATGCCTTACAACCTTGTAATTCTAATTCTAGTTGAGGTCGCCTTTAAGCAAGCTCTTTTCTCTACAAATTCAACAATGCAACATGGTGAAAATAGCCCAATCTTTTGTGACAGGATTCAGTGATACTAGCAACTATGGAATAAGCAGGCCGCTCCTTCTGCAATGGATAAAAAAAAGCTCTTGCTTTTCATGATAATTTTAAAGATTTCTTTATCTGTTGCATTTTTTATCAAGCATTTGATTACCTTTAAAGATGACTTTGAAGCCTCCTTCAAGTAGTTGTTCCACACTCAACAAATTTTAATTAATGTTAAACACAAATAATACATCTTTAATCAATTTTGTACTTGCGAGACTTTAAATTGTTACAATTCCCTTCTCTTTGACATCAATGTATTCTCCATTAGCGATTTTGACCTTGCAGATAATTGATATATCTAGCTCTTTGAAAGACCTCACTATCAAAATTCATATGGCTTGTGCAGCCACTATCTATAAACCATTTGCCACAAAAACTTTTGGTTGCAAAACAAGTTGCTACAATGAGATGCTCCTCCTCTTGTTGGTTTGCAATTTGGGCAACATTTTTCTGTTGTAAATTGATTTGATTTTTAATATTTTATGTGCAAATTTTATGGTGGTGCCCTATTTTCTGACATTTCTCACACTAAACATCAAGTCTTCTCCAGCATTTAAAGGGTAGACGACCCTTAATTTCGCAATGTTTATAAGGAGGATATTCATTTTTTTTCCTTTTGCAGAATTTGACCTTTAGGCTTCCTTCTTACTCTTCTTCTTTTTCCCATTTCCTCCTTGGTTTGTTTGCACTTTGACTAATAATGCTCCTTCAATAGAACCTTCAAATCTCATAACCTTTTGTTATTATTGAGCCTGTAAGGAATTCAATAATTCTACCAAACTAAAATTTGACATATCCTTAGTGTTTTCCAATGAGGAAATGGTTACTTCAAACCTTTTAGGGACTGTTACAAGAGTTTTATGAACTAATTTAGAATCAGGAAATTCAGAGCCAAGTAATCTTACTTTGTTAGCAATGCTAACTAATCTGTCAGAATACTCTATGACAGTATATGAATCCTTCATCTATTAAAGTTCAAATTTAATGAGGAAATTGAGAACCTGCATTCCCTTGATTCTTTTATCTCCTTCAAATTATTTTTTCAAAAAATTCAAAACCTCAAATGTTAATTTCATTATCATAATTCTAACAAAGACTTCTTATGAGACCGTAGTAAATAATGTAGCTTTAGCCTTAGACTTACTTATTTTCTTCTCCTTGTGATTCTTGATCTGTGCCATGGTTGGATTTGAAGGCATGGGAGGAATTTTGTAGTCCTTATCAAAAGCTTCTTAGAGATCATTTGCCTCCAAATGTGCCTCCATTCTAGCTACCCAGATGTTATAGCCCACTCCATTGAAGACAGGTGGTGCAAGTGCAGTGAAAGGAGATTTTGAATCCATCGAAAAAAATGTTTCACTGGTCCCTTAAGGAAAGTGCTCTAATACCACTTTGAAGGAAATAAAAAAAAAAGAACAGAGAATGGATTGGTTGAAGGAAATAAAGAAGAAAAACAGAGAATGGACAAGTGTTTTATATTTCATTTGACGAGCTTTCTTAAATACAAAAAATTTTAACTGAAATTTGAGAGAAACAAGGAGAAAAAACAAAATATCAAAACCCACAATACAATATGGTTCCTAAAAGATTTCTATAATTGACTAAATAGCAAAAACTATTCTAAGACTTGGTCTTCAACTGGATAGGTTTCTAAAACACAATTCTCAATGTTTGACTTGTTCAACAGCTTCTAAGGCACGATTCTCACACCATTACTTATAGGATTCATCCATTTAAGTCTTCCATGAATCAAAATATATTAAGACAAGTTTTAATTACAGAGAACTGACTTAATTACAATAGAATTTTGAAAGCAATGCTATCGTGCTCTAAACAAATAGACATAAACTATTCAGCTTGCATGTCAACTTCCATACATTGAAGAACTTCTTTTACCTGTTTAAGCTTTTTCTCCTTGAATGTAAAGTTTGGTCCAAAATACTACGTAGCATGTAATGGAGAAGATCAGCATCAAGTTATCTCACCTGATCTTTGTAAGAATTGTACAACTTTTGGATCTGAGAAGAAACAACGTCTACTCGTTAACGAGTAGCGTCATTTTGTTGACTGATTTCATCCAACTTAGAATCAATCCATCTTAGAATTTTGTTCCATGCTACTACGTTGTTGGTATGCTAGTTGAGAACTTCATCAGTAGGATTAGAAACAAAAGTTCCTTGAGAATTTATTCTTGTAGGTCAAACATAAGGGCTAGAAAAAACCCTATTGGCATCATCAATGCTCCGACGTAAAGGACAAAAGTCTTCCTTATACGATTGAACCATCATATAAGGTATGGGAGCGGGAGTTACAACAGGAATAGGAGGAATTAGTGGCTGTGGTTTGGCGATTGACTCTGGATAATCTCTGCCAATAAGTTTGAGCATCTCACAAAGAAATTTTGACCTGCATCATTCAATAGATTTGCTGGAATCATCGTCATTATCATCCTAACGAGGATGATATTGTTGAGAAGGCATACAAAGAGTCTTTGACTTTTTCTTTCTTCGTCGCCGTTGATTATACAACTCATCATCATCATCACTGTCTGAGTCAAAATTGAAACATAATTCACAATTTGGCGTACACATAGAGGGATCTGTATCCTAGATGAAATGTCCATGATGATGACTTATATAAACTGGATCTTCATTAGATTTTACATAATGAATAGGAGGGTCTTTGCCTTTTGTATGAGACATAATAGGTTATAGTATCAAAATTAAGCTAGAAGTATTTGAAGTATCTAGTTGATCATTAGTAGGCCTGGTGTAGATAGATTTCACTGATACATCTCGAAAAGTTTGAAGAATTGGAGGATTGGTCGTGTAAAATCAATGCCTGTGATGAGTATGGAATAGCTTCTGGTAGTTTGTGATCTATTTTGTCGGTATTAGTTTTTCTAGCTCTTTTAGAGGCAACTGCTTCAAGATTTGGATGATAGTAGTTTGATCATTGGAACAATCACTAACTACGTAAAGAGCATCCAAAATAGAGTTAGGAAAGTTTAGATCTACGATATGATTTTGAAAGTGATAGATTATCTGATGATGTAGCTTAGCCATTATTACCGTAGGGTCTTGATCTGCTCCGGTGATCTAGATCTATACTTGGAGTCTATCAGATAATGTTGGATTATCTAGCCTAATGCTGAAATCAGGTGTTATGATGAGGATGATACTTCTATTGTTGAGAGTTCTGAGCAAGGCACCAATTAGAACATTTTGGTATGTTGTGTAGACATGATCAAAAATATTATGGCTGTAGCAATTTTTCCTTTTCTTTCATGAAAAGTAACAACAAGTTGAACTGCTCCAACATGTAGATGCATATGGTTTTGCTCTCTACAAAGAGAGATGAGATCCTTCAGGATTTCTAACTTTACATACTGCTCTACAGAAGAAGCTTGTAAATCACACTGTTTAAAACGAGAACTCTAGATGAGTTTTTTTTTAAAATTATTTTTGTTCTTTTTGTAGATATAAGAGTAAGAATACTACAAGTCCAAGAACTCTCTAAAATATATTGTTAGACCCCGAACCTTTCTTGAAAGTTAGAACTACTAAATGAGAAATTGTTGGAGATCATTTATGTGTAAAGAAAAGAAGAATTTATGAAATTGAAAAGAAATAGAAAAGATAGTTTAGTTACAAGATGGGTTGTATGAGAAATTGGGAATTAAAAGCTGGAAAATGCAGTTGAAAAATGTTTATGGAGTATGCTTCGGTATTTTCGTCATAACTTATAGTCTAGTTATCCGAATGAGATGATTATTGATTTGGATTAAACTAGATAGATAAGGCTACAAATTGTTTGATGAAATTGAGCTTTAATTTGTTCTATAAGAATGTCAATTTTTGGAGGAAAATTGAGCATAGAATATTGTTTCAGTATAAGAACAATTCAAAAATTTTTATGTATAAATTTTAAAATATTGAATCAAATTGAATGATTTTTGTGTTATTAGAAAATTGAGACAATGAGGAACATTTTTCTAGAAAGAAGTGCAAGCAAATTCCTTCAATTACATAATTAGAAAAGGTGATGATTGTTAGAAGGAGTTAACCATGATTTAAATGAATTTTGAGGTCATAATAGAGTATTTTTGTGGAATTAATTAGCATGTTAATGGGAGTTTATTAGCATGTTAATGTGAATAAGACCTTATGACTTGGATTTAAATTGAATTAAGGTGGTAACTTATGCATGAGGGCAAAATTGGAAGACCACTTAAGCATTTAAGTTCCTAGGCTTTTAAGTTAGGGCAATATGGACTTTTTAGCATCATTAATGGTATAAAAGGCAAGAGAAAGGAGTGTTCTTTTAATTAGAAGAGAGAGAAATGAAATTGAAAGGAGAGAGGAGGGAGAGAGTCGTAGAAAGAGGGAAAGAAGGAGAAAAAGAAGAGCAAGCTAGGGTTCAACTTTTCTAAGCCTTCAAGAGAGATTTTCAAGTTGTTCAAGAAGGAAAAACGTGGAAGAAGATGAGAGCTTCCATATGAGCTAACAAACTCTTCATTTGGAGAAGATTCAAGGTAAGAATGGATTTTGATCTTTGGATTTTTGAGATGGTTTTGGTTTTTATAGCTTAAGAAATGTATAGGTCTAAGGATTCTATGATCAATTTTATGAAAATGTCTTATGGGATTCTCAATTAAAATGTCTATTGATTTGGGAACTTTTGTCAATGTTGAAGAAAATCAAGAGGGGCAAGAAAAGGAAGAGTAAAAGCTTTTTGAGCAAGGTTTTCAAGCAAGAAATTAAGGTGGGTACATGTTTATAATAGATTAAATAAGCCTTTTTTTTTGCTTTCTTTAAAACAAGGAAATTAATGATTTAAATCAAGGAAATTAAGGAATTTTATGTACATATTATCTTGTAGGGTTAAATCACTTAGCCTTTCAGAATACCATAATACTGAGTGTGGCTCCTTGTTAGGGTTATTTCAAAGTACCCTCATTAGCCATCATCGGTTCACATTGACCACATAACATCTCAAGCCACAAAGGGCAAGCCACACATCAGAATCACAAAATCACAATTAACTCTTCAAACTTGTAGCTCTTAGTCTCTAGTTTATTTTGGAGCAAGAACTACCTGAATCGAAAATCTATAGCTCAAGATATGCTTAAAAATCCAAAGATTGTTCATAGTTCGATCAAGCTCTCCAAATCGACTCCTTATTTCTCTTACCACAAACTTTTATATTCTAACTTCAAATGCTATCAAATTCCATGGATAGGTAGAAAAACGTGTTAGGACTCTAACACCTCAATAATCACCTCATTCGAAGGTCGGACGAAGGAGTTATGGCCAAACGAATCCGATATGTTCATATCCTGATTCCTACTGAACATACTTTGGAGCAAACTCCATAACTCTCATTATAGATGTCGGATTGACTTTATTTTTGACTGTTAGAAAGTAGACATCTAGGGCTACAACTTTCATGAAGACCAAAATGTGAAATTCGGTCTTTATGAGGGTCAAAATACACAGACAGTGTAACCTTATGGTGAAATAGTGTCCATGCGCCCAGAAAAACACGGCCCGTGTAAATTCACACGGGCAGGCCGTGTAACCTTTGGGTGTAACAAATTTTCACCCTCCAAGACCCCTACAAAGGGTCCTAAATCCATGCTAACTTCTCTTATACTCATAATCTTGCCAAAATCCACTCTTTCGAGTCCAAGATCCACTTAATATACGCTAATGGTTCGGGAATTTCGTCCACTACGATATCCTAACTTAGAATGATTATAACTTACAACTCGGATATCAAAAAATTGCATACTTTATAGCGTTGGAAAGCTATAAAGACGAACTACAACTTCTATGCAGACAACTTGGTCCAATTCAATCTAAATCAATACAGTTTTTCCTTGGAAGGTAGCATATACATATTTTATCCTCATGAAAACTTGCAATTTTGCCTTATACAAACTTGAATTTTTGTGAACATAACTATTCAACTACCAATTGGAATTCTTCAACTCTCAACCTTAACCCATACGACCCTTCCTATTCAACAACATCTCGTGCTTCATGACATTCCTATCTTTCCTTTCCATATTATCTCACTTATTGAATATGAGCTATTGTTATTGAGTATGGAATATCTTCTGGTAATTTGTGATCTATTTTGTCGGTATTAGCTTTTCTAGCTCTTTTAGAGGCAACTGTTTCAAGATTTGGATGAAAGTAGTTTGATCATTGGAACGATCACTAACCACGTAAAGAGCATTCAAATTAGAGTTTGGAAAGTTTAGATCTACGATATGATTTTGAAAACGATAGATTATCTGATGATATAGCTTAGCCATTATTGTCGTAGGGTCTTGATCTACTCCGGTGATCTAGATCTAGACTTGGAGTCTATCAGATAATGTTGAATCATTTAGCCTAATGTTGAAATCAGGTCTTATGACGAGGATGATATTTTTATTGTTGAGAGTTGTGAGCAAGGTATCAATTAGAACATTTTAGTATGTTGTGTAGACATGATCAAAAATAAGCAATTTTTCCATTTCTTTCATGAAAAGTAACAACAAGTTGAACTGCTCCAACATATAGATGCATATGGTTTTGCTCTCTACAAAGAGAAATGAGATCCTTTGGAATCTCTAACTTTACATACTGCTCTACAGAAGAAACTTGTAAACCACATTGTTTAAAACGAGAACCCTAGATGAGTTTTCTTATTTTTTAGGTCTTTTTGTAGATATAAGAGTAAGAATACTACAAGTCCAAGAACTCTCTAAAATATATACTATATAGACTAAAGTAAAGACAGAGAAGGCTCACACACAATTTTTTATGAAAATATGAGAAATTTTTAGATTTTCTTCCCTAGGTACGTTTGCCTCTAGAAAGTAGATAAAAGATGAATAGGGTTACTATTCATAAGCTCAGTTATGCTTTCTCCTTGGTCGCTCTTGTCAATAATGGGGATTGGCAAGGGACCTATAAGGCAGGACCCTTGTTGATTTTGATTTATAATATTTCAGTCTTCGAACCTGACAACCGCAGACTTTGAGTTCATTTGTGCTTGACTTGATTAGTCTCCCTTGTATGATCGATCCATTATTTACAGTAAAGAAAGACTAATAGTACTCCTCACATATGGAGACAAATTGCTATTTGAAGACCAAGGTAAACTCCTACATTTAAACATGTGCCTTTATGAACGAAAAACAGTTGGCTTGTATTCATTAGTCTAAGGCAAGGATATGGATGACATTTGAACACAAATCAATTCGGTAAAAAATTTCAGGACAAGCAGTACGTGCATACTAGACTTGCCTTCGAAGTTCGAACTTACTCTAGTAAACAACCAGACTAGTGAAATTTCTTTAAACCACTCCCATGTCGCGACGGCCGTCCATAAAGTAAACGTCGACGAAACTTCCTCCATTCACACTCATAAAATGATTGAATAGTGAAGTTGTACATCATCGTCTAGTTCTCCTGAATTATTTATTATTTTATACGATCCAAAAGCAACTAAAAAAAGCTTTATCCTTTGTTCGGGCAGAGAGGAACCTGATAGAGTGGTTCTGTCATCTTTCAATTTTATGAAACCACCCTCAACTTTTGATCATTGGTTTTGGTTTCTGTTATTCGAGTGAAAGGGGGGTTTCTTGCTTTTAGTGAAGTTAAGACTATGGCAGTTTCACTATTAGCATCGTCTGCTACCGGAGCTGGACTGGAGTTGCTTTTTGGTAGCTTCTTAGATCTTGTTGTGGAAGTGACCAAGAAGAACATTCTTTTCCAGCCCACCTTGAAGCGTTTGGAAACCACGTTAAAATCCCTGCAGCCAAAGATCAAGCAAATAGATGCCTTCAACTTAGATATGGATCGGCCGAAGGAAATTGACGGTCTCAAAGTACTGATAATCAAAGGCCAGAAGCTGGTTATCAAGTGCTCAAACACCAATCAGTACAATTTTATCATGAAGCCGATATATACCGAAAAGCTTCTCAAGTTAGAGGAAGAAATTCGTAGGTACATCGACATCGATATGCAAGTTCAGCAATCTGTAGACACGAAAGAGACACTGTTTGAAGTGAAACACATGAGTCTCGAAGTGAGACAGATAAGCGAGCAGTTCAAGCAGTTGAGTTCCATTGGATCAAATTCTGGTTCTTTTAGTAGAAGCGGGTTTACAGGTGTTTGCTCACCCCCTGGACTCAAAGGAGAACCTGTTGGATTAGAGGCTCCATTGAACGATCTGAAGAAAAAGCTGCTTGAAGATGAAGTTCCATTGATTGTGTTATCGGCTCCGGGAGGATGTGGAAAGACCACAATGGCTCTGGCAGTTTGCCAAGATGAAGATATTCTAGGTATCAACTCTATTCACTGTTCCAGTCATTACGTGTCTCTGACTTACTTGTTTTTTGGGTTCTCTTTTGGGTTCTTTTTCTGGTTCTTCGTTTTCTTCATCTTCTATGCTTTAAGTGAACTGAAATGGAAACTCCCATAAGGTCTTCTATTTCTACTGAATTGATGTAGAAATGTGTTTAATAATCATAACTTGTTAGCTTGAGATTTCTACTTAAAGTAGCTTAGCATGTCCATGTATATTGCTTCTCGACTACGTTCTTAGCTAGAAAAACTTGAAATGGTAAAGATCTTGGAACAAGTTTTGTAGTTTTCTCATGTTGTTTTCATGGCTGGGCAGAGAAATTCCAAAACAACATCTTCTTCATCACCGTCTCAAAATCACCAAGCCTGCTGGTCATTGTAGAAAGACTATTTCAGCATAAAGGCCAGAAGGTTCCCAAGTACAGAAATGACAATGATTTAGTTGTTCTCCTAGAAAACTTTTTCAGGAATATGACATCAGAGCCTGTACTCTTGGTGCTTGATGATCTTTGGTCAGGATCTGAATATATCCTTGATAAGCTCAATTTCCAAATTGAGAACTACAGGATTTTGGTGACATCAAGATCTGAACTTTCATCATTTGATTCCACGTATAAGTTGCAGACTCTGAATAAGACAGATGCGTTGACTCTTTTTCGTCAATCAGCATTGCCACAGGGTGGGAATTTTTGCATCTCAGATGAGGATGTCAGTAAGGTGCAGTTGCAAAACTGTAATCATGAATAAGTATATTTGCTTGTTTTGGTTGATTTTCACTTTCTTGATTGAGTATAACAACACATGCGGAAAATGCTTGTAAATTAAAGCTGAGAAATTTAATCCCTAACTCTGCTAATGAGGACTTCAATAATTGGTTCAGACTGTCTATTCTTGTGAACTATGCATAAAGATTAGTGGGTGATCATCTGGGATAGAACAAATTGTGATAAAGGATGTTGTAAAACTCTAGTATAAGCTATGAATCTACATTGTGGATGACTCAAAATGCCGCAGTCTGAAAAACGCTTTTCCTTTTTAAACAATAATATGTTTAACGTGGAACTTGGTTGCCATTATCCCCTGTAATCTGGATTCTGGACAAAGTTACTAAATTTAATTTATCCCTGCAGATACTGAATAGCTGTGGGGGATTCCCACTAGCCATTTCAGTGATTGGCAAATCTTTATATCGCAAGTCTGCAGCAGAGTGGCGCAAGAGAGTTAAAGAATGTTCTAAAGCTTCTGCAATCATGTCTAAGTCTGAATTTGGTATTCTTGAATGTCTTCAAAGCAGCGTGGATGCTTTGGATGAAAAAGTTGAAGTCAAGGAGTGTTTCATAGACTTAGGTTCATTTCCTGAAGACCAAAGGACTTCTGCCACTACCCTTATTGATATGTGGGTTGAACTGCATAAGATAGATGAAGATGATGCAATGACCAATTTGCATGAACTTTGTGATCGGAATCTGGTTGATCTGGTAGTTATGAGGTAGGCTGACGTTAGCTATCAATTCAGTTGCTTGCTGCTATACGCTACAACTTTATAAAGTCTTAAGAGAAACTCACAAGGTGAAACCAATAATCTCGCAAAAGTTTGTGAATATTTACATAAGATGCCAATTGGGGGAGGAAAAGAAGATGAAATTTGTCATAGTTGACATAATTTTGAATAAAACTAAAAGCTATCTCTTGATAGTCCCTTTCTGTTGGGTTTTCCTGATGAATTCCCACTTTATTTCTCTTCAACTGTGCTTGGTTGTTTATCTACTTCACTATTTTTAGCTTCAGATAAAGCATGAAGGTCACCGTAATGGTAAATGAAGTTAATCAACTCCTTTCTTTCATCAGAAAAGATTCAAGTGATGTTGACTGCTCCTATAATGAGCACTTTGCTAAGCAACATGACCTACTCAGAGACCTAGCTATCCGTCAAAGCGACTCTGGAAGCATTGAGCACCGAAGAAGACTTTTTCTGGACATCACTGGAAACAGAGTTGAACCAAAGCAGCTGCTCATTGATGCCAACCTCTTATCAATCAGCACAGGTTGTTGATTCTATTTTCATTTTACCTGAACGGTGATATACATAGGTACTCCTTACGAATTAAAGTTTCTGAACTCTATGGCTTACACAAAATTATTATATGCGCAGATGAAATGTTCACATCACATTGGTCCGGCCTACAACTACGGGCACCTAAAGTTGAGGCTTTAGTTTTAAACATTCGGACAAAGAACTATAACTTACCCGAGTTCGTGCAAACCATGATTGACCTCAAAGTTTTAATAGTTACAAACTATGGTTTCTCCACAACTGAATTGAGTAATTTCGAACTTCTTAGCTCTCTGTCCAGTCTCAGAAGAATTAGATTGGAAAAGCTTTTCCTGCCTTCCTCATTACTGTCATCCTTACAGTTGAAGAACCTTGAAAAGATATCACTGGTTATGTGTAAGATCAGACAAGCTTTCAGCAGCATTCCAATCCGGATTTCAGAGGCGATTCCAAATTTAGCAGAGATAATTATTGACTATTGTAATGATTTAGTGGAATTACCTGCTGGATTCTGTGATCTCTTCCTGCTGAAAAGAGTCAGCATAACAAATTGCCACAAACTGCGTTCATTGCCTGAAGACCTAGGAAAGTTGACGAACATGGAGGTGCTAAGACTCAACTCTTGCATTGAGTTACTGGAGTTGCCAGAATCAATTGGAAGACTCCAAAAGCTTAGAGTTCTTGACATATCTGACTGTCTGAGCATGACAAAGTTGCCAGAAACCATTGGAGGGTTGTGTAACTTGAAAAAACTCTTCATGATAGATTGCTCAAACTGTGAATTGCCCGAGTCGGTTATGAATCTTACCCAGTTGAAGGAAATCACAGGGATGAAGAAACTGCTGCTTCATGGCAAATTTTCAAGCCTTTCCTGGAAGAGTTGGAAATAAAGGTGCATAGAGATTTCAACTTAAATTGGCTCCGCTAGTACATTGTTTCTGATGTACCCTGATTTTGTATCTGGATCATTTAATTTCAATATCATTCCGTCTTTTGCTTTCAAAATGTCTCTAAAAGCTTTCAATCAAGTACTTAAAAAGATATTCCCTCTTTTAAGGACATCCTTAGTTGGCAACTATATTTTCAATTACATTTTCATGAATAATGTTTTTAAGTTGCATCAGATCCGAAACAAGCCTTATGTTTTATGGTTATATTTATAATTGAAATGTTACTTTTATATCATTGGAATCATGTTTAAGATATTCATTCCTAACCAGATCCATGATTCAGACTTTAGATAATTGTCGTGAAAGAAGAAATAAAGTAGGAACTTTAGAGACTAGAATGCTTGGGAATCAAGACGTTCCCACGTCAGAATAGCGAAGCGACAGACCTTAAGGACATTCAGCAGGTGATATCTGACGAAGAAACACTTTCCCTTCGGGAACCTACATCTAAGTAACGAGAGTCGAGAGAGACAAACAAACTATTGAGATCATGCGTAAATATTCTCCGCATATTTAGTTCCTTATTTTTAGGAAGTTGGGTCAGCATTGATATCTTTAAGGGTCCTTTTCTTTTTAGGAGTTAGTATAGTAATGAGCTGTAATGATTGTATATATACTTACGGGTGGAATGAGAAAGGGGAGGACAATTTGAACCCAACAAAAATTGATACATACTTTAAACACTCATTTCGAATTAATTTGGTTCTTAAAAAACGTTGGACCACCTTAATTATTACAATTTGTGTTCAGCACTAGTAATGCGATTTTTCCTTGACGCGTAGCTTCTTATCACGAGCGATAAACATAACAAATGCAATGCAACGCTAGATTCCTACCTCATAGATGACGGTGAAGAGAAATAGGAGGCAAGATTCAAGCACCGATGCCTTTTGATGTAATTGGAATCGTGATTTGGGTATAGAATGCAAGTCGGTGCCTGAAATGAGTTATTAGAAGTCGGAAATGAGAAGCAAATGAAAAAAAAAATGGAATTACGGGACTACAGGGGATTATCTTTCATGTTGACCATCTTTTTGTTAGAAGAATAAGTGAACCCGAAAAAATAACCTCACAGACTCTCAAAAAAAGTACACTTATAGGGATTAAAAAAAACACTTAAATTTGTGGACGAAAGCAAGATTTTTTTTAGTGAGTTTGATAAAACAAAATACCTTGTACTTTTATAGGCAGTTGTACCTTTTAAAAAGGAGCTACGTAGACAAAAATCAGATCTATCTCAACAAATTGACCATTAAATCTGAAAAACATAACTAATGAAATTATTAAATAATAGGAACAAATCAGAACATGGAAACATGATAAAACATGTAGAAAGGTAGCTATTAAGAGCTTGAGTTAGCCAATCTCTAACATTTCTCCCCTTTAATTCAAAGGAGTGGAAGAACACTTGTCACATTCTGAAGCTTCAGCAATTTCTTCTTTATCAAAGCCTTTGTCAGAATATCTGCGGGTTGTTCTTTAGTATTGCAATGCTACAACTTAACTTCTCCTTTTGAAACCAATTATCTGATTAAGTGATACCAAATTTCGATATGCTAGGATGTCCCTTGATGAACTGAATTTTTTGTAACATCAATGGTGGATTTATTATCAAAAAAAAAATATTGTTGATTGCGTCTACTTGTTTTCAAATCTTGCAAAGTTCTTCTTAACCACATTGCATGACAAGCAGTACTTATAACTGTAGTTATATTTACTATGTATTCAGCTTCTGTGTTAGACAAGGCAATAACTTGTTGCTTCTTTCACATCTATGAAATCTCTCCACCACCAAAACAAAAAATGAATATGTTGTGCTCATCCTATCATCTACACTCCTAGCCTGATCACTATCAGTAGAACCTAAAAGTTCAATGTTATCATCTTTCATATACCTAATCCCATAATTGATTGTTCCTTGGACATATCTCTTTTTTTTTTGGCTGTACTAAGGTAATGTTAGTTTGGGGTTGTGCATAAATTGTGAAATCAAACTCACTGCAAACATAAGATCTGGTTGAATGTGGGTCAAATACATCAAACCTCCCACCATGCTTCTAAAATGCTTCTCATATGCCTTTTCAACTCCTTCTTCCAAGGATAACTTGTCATTAGCATGCAGAGGTGTCTTGACATCTTTGTAATTAAACATATTAAATCTCTTCAAAAGATCTGTAACATATTTGTTTCGATAGATGGACATTCCACCTGCATCTTTGACAACTTCCAAACCCAAAAAATAATGTAGTAATCCTAAATTGGACATATCAAAAGCTTCCATCATTGACACCTTGGAAGCTTCCATCAATCCAATTGAATTCCTAGTATATATTATAACATCCACATACAAACGTACCACCAAAAAAATCATTTTCATAATTTTTAACATACAAAGAAGGTTCACTAGCAATCCTTTTAAAAATTATTTTCAGAAAAATAAGAATCGATTTTGCTATACCAGGCCCGCGGCACCTATTTGAGCCCATAAAGTGCCTTGTGAAGTTTATAAACTTTATGTTCAGAGCCTTTAACTTCAAAATCTTTTGGTTGTTTAATATACACATCTTTAACTAAATCACCATTAAGAAATGTTGATTTAATGTCTAATTGAAAAACAAACCATCAATTATGGGCAGTCACACTTAGAATTATGCAACAAGGGCAAAAGTTTCCAAAAAATCAATACCTAGAATTTAAGCATAACCTTTTACCACCAGCCTTGCTTTCTTCTTTCTTTTCAAGGTACCATCTGGATTAAATTTGGACTTAAAAATCTATTTGAGACCAATTGTATCCTTTCCTGTCAGGTAAATTCACCAAGGTCTATGTTTGATTCTTTTCAATGGCTTCTAATTCTTCTCTCATTGCACTAACCTATTATTCTCTAACAATTGCATCTTTAAAGTAAGTAGGTTCCATCGTCAAGCAAGCAAATTCAATTGAGGCATAAATATCTGACAAACTCCATACCCTTCTTGGAGGACAATCTACAGTATCATTAATCGTGGGAGGAGTTAAAGAATCAAGTTCAACAGGTTCTACAATCTCTCTAGTGGCATGTGTGGCACCTACTTTAACCTAACCCTAAGCTTTATCTTCATTAAAATGACATCTCGACTGAAAATTAACTTATTAGTGATGGGATTAAACAGTTGATAGGCCTTTGCATCTTCGCTATAGCCGATGAAGATGCACTTGACACTTTCCTCATTATGCTTTCTCCTTAATTCTGATGGAACAAAAAAATAAGCAATGGATCTAAAAATCCATAAATGACATGCATTTGGCCTCCTACTAAACCAGGCTTTATATGGCGTTTGTCCTGCAACTGATCGTATAGGTGATCCATTTATAATATATACCATTGTAACCACCGCTTTTGCCCAGAAATTGTTTGGAAGACTTTAGTCATTTAAAATGCTTTTGGCTGCCTCTATGATCCTTTTATTCTTCCTCTCTGCTACACTAATTTACTGTGGTGTATAGCTTGTTGTCAATTCTCTATATACCTGATTGATCACAAAATAATTGAAATTTTTGGGATGTAAATTCACGCCCATGATCAGTTCTCAATTTTATAATTAAGTTTCCAGATTCTTTCTCCACTTTAGATTTTTTTTTAATTAAGTTTCCAGATTCTTTCTCCACTATAGCTTTGAATTTTTTGCAAAATTCAAAAACCTTAAATTTCTCTTTCAAGAAATATACCAATGTCACTCGTGAGAAATCATTAACAAAGATTAGAAAATACGTACTCCCATTCAATGATAATGTTTACATTGGACCACAGATATCTACATGATTAAGTATCAAAGGTTTAGGGGCTCTCCACGATTTGCCTACTGGAAACTTATTTCGATGATGCTTCCCAAAAAATACAAGGCTTATATTAGCTTTCATAGGACTGTATTGTTGGTAGTCCTATCACCATATTTTTCTTGAGTAATAGTTGTAACTAACAAAATTAAGATGAGCAAATCTTCTATGCCACAAAACTAAATCATTAGTTGAGGAATACACTAAATTCATGCTTCTTTCATGATACATCAGACATTCATCCTTATCAAACATAGCATAAAAACCTTTCTTCAATAATTGACCTAAACTCAACAGATTATAAGCAATCCCAGGCACATACATGACATTTTAAATAAGTTTCCTACTAGTTCGCAACCTACATCAATCTTGCTTATTCCACACACCCGAACTTGATTATTGTTGCCCAAAGTTGCTTGTGATTCCACAGAGACATCAATCTCCACAAAATAATCCATGTTTCCAGTCATTTGATTATTGCATCCACTGTTTAAGTACCAAACTTTAGAAGACATATCAACATTAGCAGTCAAACAAGAAACAAATAAATTATCTTCAGAATCTTCTTCTAGCATACTCTTTCTCTTCACAGCTTCTTGCTATATGGCCATATTTATTGCATTTGTAACACTGAATATCATGTTCTTCATGATCATTTTTATTTGTACTCTAGTAATTTCTCAATGTGATTAGTTTTACCATAGTGAGAATGTGGAGGTAAAGAGTTAACATTACTTTAGTTTCTCTCCTTGACATATGATCTACCACAACCTTTTCCTTGACGTAAGTACTTTCGTCCAATGCCACGCTTGCTACTAGTTCCATCTTTTACTGAACCTTCAAACTTCTTTTTCATATGAATCTTTGATTGAAAGGCCTACTTGAAAATGTCCCTATTGACCTATTCATATGAGCTTCATGTGACTCAAGAGAACTCATTAGCTCAATAAATGCTGGGACCCGTTTTGCGAAACCCAACTAACTTGCGAATATCTAAAAACTTAAACGAATATTTACATCCATCATACTTCTCAATACATTTCTTACAACTGAAAATATGATCATTTACATTTCACCACCCTCAAATCAAAGGCTTTTACAAATCCTAATACATCATAATCCGAAATTTCCAGTACAAACATTACAACTCTATCAAAACTCAAAAATACGAAGTAAGCAAATCTAAAGTATTTCCTTCATGCTCTTGCTTTCTTGACTTCGTATCAAAATAACTGAGGAGGGGACAGAGAGCGGGTGAGCTTGGCAGCTCGTGGGTAATAGTTTATAATAAAGCATGAGCAAAACTGTTGAAATGTTCATTTTTCGTATAAAAATCATAATGAATTTAAAAACCTTTCGTTCTCAAATTCTCAACCAAAATCGAAATTTCAGTTCAGAATTCATAGTTAGAGAAATATCTTCACATAAACATAACATATTTATGTAACCTTCAAAGCATAACACTCAATTATGCAACATTCTTGACAAATTCAAAGATGCAATGCATAAACAAATAGCTTGAGGGTTCCATGGAAACAGAATGGTGAAACCGAAGTTTACACCATGAACAGAATGAGTCCTTTTCGGAACTCATATGTCACAAGCGGGCAGCCGGGAGAAGACTCTTGCCAACGTGCATGTGATGAACAGAATGGTTCCACTCTCGCCCTGACAGAAGCACATAAGCATGCTCAAATCACTTTATCAAATGCTCATATTTCTTCTTCTTTTCCAAATGTAAAAAATGCCATGACATTTTTCAAGGCATAACATAAAATGTTTCAATGCATTTCCATCCTTATTTTAAAATCCATCAACAAAAATTCATAAACCGAAACATGTAGCAGTTTTGCAAATCATTCGAAAGCAATATAGGCAAAATTTATGAAGTAATCAAAATCATTTTATTTTCTTGACTTGGAAGAAAAACATTAATGGTTCATTTCTCAACTATAAACATGAAACCCACCTTAAAATCCTTGCTTGTTGCCTTGCTCAGAATAACTCTTCTCTTTGCAAACAACCTGAGGTCTCTAAGGCTCTTTCCTGTTGTATCTTTAATGTGTACTCCATGAGCTGATCTAACTGAAATAGGTCTCTTCACAAAAGGAAGTCCTTGGCTCAAATGGAAGCTCTTTTGTTGTTGGGCTCGGGTCCCGGATCCCCATTCCAGAGGCGGCCCCTCGGGTCGCGCTGACGACTGCGCCCAAACATAGCGGACCCGATCCCAACATCCATACATAATTCATAATTCGATTCACACAGATACTCATACATGCAATTTCACACACATTAAAGCATAATTAAAAACCCCATAAACCAAGGGGCTTCATACCATTACAATCCGAGGGAATTCAACAAGTAGTCTCAAAATATAGCATAATACAAAAATAAAATTTAAATCCAAACTACATGAGTAAGCTCTATGATGATATTGTAACATCCCACCCCCTCCTGGATGGGTAAAATAGTAAACTTGGCATAGGATGGGACTAATAGGGAATATTTAGAACTGTTCATGCATAATAGGATTGATACACGATGATCAATTGTGTACATGGAATTACGATAAATGCATTCATGACATTCCGTAATTGGGCCTAACGGTATTTTATTGTGATTAACGTGGTTATGGAATTTAAAAAATTGTTCGAAAGCGCTATTAAGCGTTTTACATTTTGGGATTTATAGAATTTTCTGGAATTTTCCGGAGAAAATTCGGACCGCAAAATCGCATGGAATCGCCTAAACTTGTTTTGGAGTAGAAAAGGTGATTTTCGTGATTGAAAAATTATTTGGAGTGCTTGTTACTGTTTTATAATTTTAGGAATTTCATTAATTCTCGAGAAAAATAATTGGAAATTCTCGGACGGATAAATCGCCAATTGGCTAACCTGTCGATTCTCAGAGCAAAAATTGCTACCCATCGATCTCTGTAATATTGGGTATTTTATTTTGGGACTGAAAGTAGGGCCATTGGAGTGAAATGGAGTAAAATTTTGATTGGATTAAACAAGTATAATTTGACTTTTCTTTGAATTTGAAACCAATCAAATTTTGCCATTTAAAAGCAACATTAGTGCACCCTCTCATTGCTCTCTCGGACATGTGTTGAAAGAAGGAAGGAAAGATGATTTTGTGCCTTATGTATAGCCATCCAAACACACAAAACCAACTCTTCTTTTAAACCATCGATTTTGCTCTCTTCTCATCTTTCTCCATAACTTCAAGCTCCTCTCTTTGATTCCCTCAAAGCTAGAAGATGAGTCTTGAGTATATTTGAGAAGGGAAGGGGGTTGATACTTTGGTGTAGAAGTTAGAAAGTGGTTGTTGAAGGTTTGAAGGAGGGTTTGAATTAGGTAAGTTGTTATTTAAGGTTTGAGTTTTAAATGTTGTTTTTACATGGTAATAAATGTCATGATAGTATGGGGGTAGTTAATATAAGGATTTAAAGCATGTATAAGGTTCATGTAGACATTAAAGTGTTGATTATTATGATTAAAGTAAGGGGCATAAAGCTAAGTGATGACTGAATTGAAAGTAATGATATGGTTTGATTTTGAATTGAATAGGGATAATTATTTGAGTCTTTGAATGGAGGAATTTAATGCTGTAAATTTTTCAGTATTAACCCTAGTATATGTATGACTGGAGTAATATTTAATTTGTATTTATTTTGATGTCTAGTGATGTGAAAAAGGCATTGGAAGTGGTTGAACTAAGGTTAACCTTAAATCTGAAAAATTGGAATTATAAGTGATGTTACTGTTTTATTCATAACTTAATGTGTAGAAATGCAAATGAGGTAAGGTTAGTGGCCACTGAAACTTTGGGATGTTGGCTTCAATTTAGTGTGAAATAGGTGTTATTGAATTTCAATGATAGAGGGGTGAAATTTTGCATGGAAAGTTACTGTTCCATTGCCTGTGAACAGTAACCGCAACCATGACATCTGAGTTTTGTTGATTTTTATGAATTAATTGAGATGGAATTAGGGAGAATGGTCTTCATGGAAGTTGTAGAATATTTGATTATCTTTCCATTGCTACCGATCTTGCTATTTTTGGAATTATATATTGGGAGATATGAATTGATTACTAATGACTGGTTTTGAGCATTTTGGATGAAACCTAGTTTAAGTGTGATTTTGTGAGTTTACTGATTTGAGGCAATTTTAACATTTTATGTGGACTGAATTGGTGTGAGTGAGCTTCTGAAAAGTTGTAGAGGAAGAGATTACCTTGAAAATGACATATGGTTTGTAATTTTTAGAAGTCAGAATTGGGAGTTATGATTTTTCAAAGATTGACCCTACATTAGGTTATAAATGGCTGATCATAACAGTAGTTTCCATAACAGTTTTGAAATTGTTAGAGATCGAATTGGATGATGAGTGCTTCATGAAAATTGAAGTTTGAGATGTTATCTTTACAGGGATATAAAGTTCTGATTTTACTGACTTGTGTACAGAGAGTTATGCTTGTTGAAATATTACTGCTCATATTGGATGATTTCAGGGACAGTGACATTAAATGAATTAATTGACTGGTTTAGAAATAGAATTTGATTTTGGATTGTTCATGAAAGTTGTAGAGGACATTGTGAACTTATTAAGCATATTTTTGTGGTAATTTATTACTAAGGAATCAGTGAGTTATGAAATTGTAAATGTACTGCCCTGTGTTGAGGGAAATTGTGAAAGCAGAAGGTTTGATGGATTATTTGACACCCTTAGGGTTGGAATTGATTTTTATGGTCTTCTAGAGAATTGTAGAGCTTTTCATAAGCTTTCCAATGAGGTATAGTGAGTATTTTTCTGATTTGTGTGCTAAGAATTAGAGTAGTTGGAAATTGGGATTGAAATTTGAAAAAAAAAGGGCAAGGCAAAAGTAGGGGAAACTCGCGGCTCGCGAGGGCGACATCTCGCCTCGCGAGGTGAGATTAAGGACGGTCGCGAGGCGACGCCTCGCCTCGCGATTTAAACGAGGTAAATCAGCCTCGAGGGCGGCGTCGCCCATGAGGCGGGCGTTCATATATATATATATATATATTTATTTTATTTTGATTATTATTTTGATATTAAATGGTACAAGTGTTCTTTTGTCAATTTCTTTCCGTCCGACGTCCGATTGACCTGATTCGAGGCATCGGATTCGTTGAACATTTAATTTCATATTATGAGAAAACGGGAATTTTAGACGGAATTTGACGTAGCCCTATTGACGGAACATGTAAACACTGTTTTATTTAATTGAGGACCTATAGAGGTCCGAATTGCGCACCGTCAGCGCCTATGGATTTCTAATTTTTGACAGAATTTTATTATGGGAAAATATTGAATTAGGACCAGAAATTCATGAACATGCATATCTCATCATCATGAGCACAAATTTCATATTTAGTGACTCGTACTTTTTCTGATTCATATAGAGGCCCAATTGGAGCGTCGATTGACCGACGTCACAGAGGCTTTCCGGCATTAGCTCGGAAGTAATAGGTAAGTAACCTAGTTGGTTTCTCAAATTTCTGGTTGTTTACATGCTTAACGTGAATTACGTGCAAAAGTGAATTGAATGATTACTGTCTGAATACTGGCATGTATAAGAGTGGACTATTGTATGTTTACTGATTTTACTGTACTGGGCTTTATAGCCAAAATACTGAATACTGCTATACTGGGCTTTATAGCCATATCATTGATTCTATCGATACTTTGGGCCTTATAGCCAAACACCGTACATTCTTGAATCTCGCATCGCATGCATAATTGCATGATCGATAATGGACGTGCCCTAAGTTGCTATTATTGCGATAAGAGCTTGAGCTCTCTCATATCTTGATCGACGGGCCTCGAGCCCGAGGGGAGAAATCCCTGACGCGTCCCCACTGAACACTGACTGAGCACTTGGGCACAATACTTAATAACTGGAAAGAGTCTCATATGCATCTCATTTGCATAAATGACTGTTCTGTGATAAGTACTGCTTTCGTGATGGTATGTGTTACTGTGAATGGTTTATTATTCTTGGATATGGTTATTGACCGCTTATTGGTAATTGATGATTCTCAGATTGTCATTGACGCCATACGGGCGTAATGCATGATTTGAGTGAACCATCGATGATGGTTTCTCACCGAGTTCGCAAAACTCACCCAAAATTTGCATCTATTTTTCAGTCTGAAGAATACCCGGTTGACACGGAGTATGTCTCATCAGAGCGAGTAAAGGTTAGAGGTCGGGATCGGTTAGGTTATGCGCATTAGTGTTTTAGTAAATTGTATTCCGCAATCACCGTATAACAAGGCATTGTATTTTCTTGAGCCATTGTGATAGTAATATTTTCTTGCATTGGTGATTGTAATTATGATGGATGACTGTAATAACTGAAACGGGATTCTATTAAACACGGATTTTATTTACTTACTGTGTTTGCCGTGTGAACGTGGAGTTAATGGCTACAAAAAAAAAAGAGAAAAAAAAAAGTGTATACTGAATTTTAAATCGACTGATGTAGTACGCCACTCTCGTGGGACACGGACTCGGATATCACCAACGATATCGGGTTCGGGTCGGACGGGTGTGGGGTGTTACATTTAGGTGGTATCAGAGCCCAGTAGTACGTAATGTATCTGGGCACAGTTTGGAACATAGGTTGCATGCATTTGGGTCGCGTCATTGCAGACCGTGGTAACTGATCCCTAGTCAGAGTCGCTCGAGGATAAATCTTATGGGTGCATAAGTGTCAAGTGATTAAGTGAGAGAAGAGTGAGACTGGATTAGAGTGAAAATCCCTAAAAGGGGATAATCAATTAGGAAAGGATAAAGGAAAAATGGATAAGAAGGTTGATGTTGTACTGAGTTAGAAACCCTCGTATGTGATATGAGAATGGTATGTTGGCCTTGACTAATTAAGAATTTCCGAATTAAATTGACAATGTTATGGTGACAGAAAAAATGAAGATGTTGAGAACTTGGAGAGGTCCATTAGAGATATGGGAAGCATATTGGTTATAGTAGATCTAAGTAAGATTAAATGCCCGGGATGGTTAGGTAATTACAGTTCTGACCGTATATGTCATGAAAGGGGGAAATATTGGAATTGAGTAAAATGTAGATGGTCCAATCGGGCATATTTTGATTCACTGTATTTGAGTTAGAGATTAGTAGATTTTATAGGCAGATGATAATAGCGAAATGGAAAGAAGCTCAATAGAGTGCTGTAATGGTTTATTGAGAACTGAAAGAACCGAAAAAGTGATGCCCAGTGCCTATTAGAGTGAGATAAAAGTGTACAGATAAACTGGAGAATTTGTGAAATGGTTAGGATTTGGACCGCATATGCTTGAAACTAAAATGATTATGTGACTATTATGCTATGAGTTTGGAAATTCGTATGATAAAATCGTAAAGGAAAAAGATGCATGATGATTTCTACTGATGGAGTATCGAGAAATACTGAATTAGGTGTATATGGACACGAAAATGGTAAATGGATAGGTATATAGATAGAGATAAAATGGAGTGGTATCAACGACTTTATCGGATATTGGGGACTGTGAACACCTGATCATAGACTGTTTGAGGAAAATAGAAGATAAGTAGCAGAAAACAGAATGAAAAAAAAAATAGGAAGAATGATCATAAGCTGATAAGCCAAATTGATATGACCTTACAAGGTCAAGTTGCACGTAACGGATAGGGGAATGAGACATACAGTTTAATGATAAAGTGAGAATGAAATAAAGATCTTGAAAAGAATGAAACCACAATAGTGGTGCATGAAAAGAGTTATTGTAATTAAGTCAATTTCTTCGTTAGGGATATCTATTGACAAGAATGTTGATTGTGACTAATGAAATGTATGTGATGATATATGGAAATCATAGAGGAAGCAGGCGGTAAATGTTTAGAGTGATTATAAGTGTGAAGTTCTTAAGAGGTTAAAGTAAGACAAAAGTGGATGAGTGTGCCTCTATGAGAGGAAATGAAAAATGATTCTGGTATCAGTTATTTAATTGAGGATGTGTATAAACGGAAAGGAGTTTTAAGGAAATCTGAATTGTATGGGTTACAAATTGGTTTCCGGATAAAGTGCTATGGTATAGATTACTGAATAACTGTGAAAGAAAGTGTTTAAGTGACTGTCATAAGGAACCTTCGTGAAAGGAATGTTCTGATATTTAAATTATGGCATAAAATTGTTCTAATTGAGATTATGCGTATAGTGAAGAAGGATTGAAAAGCAATTAGGGATAATAATTGATTGATGAGACTTTCGTGAACCGTATAAAGATGGTATCAAGACGAACGGTCAAATGGATAGAAGTACGGACAAAATTAAAGGTGAAATTGGGACATAGCTCATCTAGTTGAGGTTATCTGCACTGTATGTATGAAATGTAAAGTATCCAATATGAGTGAGATTTTAATTTGAGGTGATTCTATTGCAATGTGAAGTGAATCGATCTCCGATTATGATGCAAAGCTGTTGAGGAATTTAGATTTGAAACGAAGAATAAAAGAATCCGAATTTTGGAGGTTTAAATATGGATGACAAGGTATCAACATATGTTGATATGAATGATATAAGCAGTGAGAAGAGAAAATGAAAAAGAGAAACTGAATAGAGACAAGAGGGTCAAAAAGGGAAACTGACAATGAGGTGATGTGGTGACACCTTCCAAAAAAAAAAAAATTGCAGATACACCAATTGTAGACTCAAGGAAAACGATAAAAGATGTATGGTAAAGTCAATAGGACCCTAATAGGGATTTATGCGAGGTAAACAAAGGGTAGTAATTGTGATTAGAGACAGAATGTGTTTGGAAGTGTTGAAAAGTGAAAAGTAAAAAGAATGATAGGACTAATTGAGGAATCTGATACTGATGATAAACATACACGGGAAGAGTGGGCAGCGAGTATTGAACTGTGACAATATGTTGAACGAGTATGAAATAAATTGAACTGACTGTGATAAATGGTATTAGTGCCATTCTCATGATTAAAAGCCTTGGAGACTGTAGATTCCCATAAGCATACACTGTGTTAATTTGAGGAAAGAGACGGGTATAAATACGACAATGCTGCAATGAACAGATCAATTACAGATATTGGGATTATGGGTAATAGTGAGGTGTTCTTAAAAAAAAAATAGTGATGTGTTTCTGGAAAATTGAAGTTGTAAATCTAGTGATAAGAATGGTTAAGAGTGCAGAAAGTAAAAGGGGGAAATCTTATGATGAGTTTGAATATACGAATGGAATTGGAAAACTATAGTGAATAAAAGTCGAAGGAGAAATAAGTGTACCCAATAAAAAGGTATTAGAATAAGAAAGTGAACAGTTAAAGTTAGACATTCTAGTCAGCATATTTGAAAAGTGAAATTGAGTAATTGTAGGTATAGAATGAAGTGATTCTTGGCTCAAGTGTTTATAGGTTGAATGTCCAATAGGAAAAGGTTTGATTATGTTCTTGTTATAGAGTTTTGATTCATGGAGAATATATCTTTGTTACCTTTGCATAGTGCTCTACCGAGAGTTAAAGACCATAATGGGTTTGAGACTGAAATGTGTGAGAAAAGGAAAGTGACTTAGGAAGGCGCATGGTTAGCTAAAGTGGAATCGGATCGGACAAATGAGACGAGTAAAATGTATATCCGAATAAAGTGTGTGAACACTATAGAACAGTGAAGTGTCTTACGAGAATCGAATTTGAACATAAAGTGAATGGTATATAATAAATGACTGCATTAGGTACATTGTTACTGATTATAGTGAAGTGGAATTAAATGTTACTGTATTGGTACCAAGGGAATGTAAATCGTCCCTGACGTGATTAAGGGAGGTACCAAAGACATGGAGATGTCCTCAATGGAATACGAATTGGACTATATGGCACTGTAGGAAAAAGGTATTAGAAGGATAAAATGTGATCAGCGAATAGATTTGAAAATACTGAACTGAGTCAATATCGGAACCAAAGGTAGTGCCTATTCTAGAAATGGCAAGTGAGATAGCTAAGAACATGAGATCGTCAACTAATAGTCTTGTCAAATCCGTCTACTGTACTAAGTGATAACGAGTTAGCCAAATCAGTAACTGAACCACAGACTGAGAGTGGTTATAGTGATCACTCGATAAGTGAATTATTAAGTGGAAAAGTGTATAGGATATATAGACTCATATGATTATTGTCATAGTGAACCGTTGACTGGGAATTTCGAGGACGAAATTCTTATAAGGAGGGGAGAATTGTAACATTCCACTCCCTCCTGGATGGGTAAAATAGTAAACTTGGCATAGGATGGGACTAATAGGGAATATTTAGAACTGTTCATGCATAATAGGATTGATACATATCAATTGTGTACATGGAATTACTGATAAATGCATTCATGACATTCCGGTAATTGGGCCTAACGGTATTTTATTGTGATTAACGTGGTTATGGGATTTAAAAAATTGTTCGAGTCGCTATTAAGAGTTTTACATTTTTGGGATTTATAGAATTTTCTGGAATTTTCGGAGAAAATTCCTGACCGCAAAATCGCCAGAATGGCCTAAACTTGTTTTGGAGTAGAAAAGGTGATTTTCGTGATTGAAAAATTATTTGGAGTGCATTGTTACTGTTTTATAATTTTAGGAATTTCATTAATTCTCGAAAAATAATTGGGAAATTCTCGGACGGATAAATCGCCAATTGGCTTAACAAAGTCGATTCTCGATAGCAAAAATTGCTACCCATCGACATCTGTAATATTGGGTATTTTATTTTGGGACTGAAAGTAGGGCCATTGGAGTGAAATGGAGTAAAATTTTGGATTGGATTAAACAAGTATAATTTGACTTTTCTTTGAATTTGAAACCAATCAAATTTTGCCATTTAAAAGCAACATTAGTGCACCCTCTCATTGCTCTCTCGGACATGTGTTGAAAGAAGGAAGGAAAGATGATTTTGTGCCTTATGTATAGCCATCCGAAACACACAAAACCAACTCTTCTTTTAAACCATCGATTTTGCTCTCTTCTCATCTTTCTCCATAACTTCAAGCTCCTCTCTTTGATTCCCTCAAAGCTAGAAGATGAGTCTTGAGTATATTTGAGAAGGAAGGGGTTGATACTTTGGTGTAGAAGTTAGAAAGTGGTTGTTGAAGGTTTGAAGGAGGGTTTGAATTAGGTAAGTTGTTATTTAAGGTTTGAGTTTTAAATGTTGTTTTACATGGTAATAAATGTCATGATAGTATGGGGTAGTTAATATAAGGATTTAAAGCATGTATAAGGTTCATGTAGACATTAAAGTGTTGATTATTATGATTAAAGTAAGGGCATAAAGCTAAGTGATGACTGAATTGAAAGTAATGATATGGTTTGATTTTGAATTGAATAGGGATAATTATTTGAGTCTTTGAATGGAGGAATTTAATGCTGTAAATTTTTCAGTATTAACCCTAGTATATGTATGACTGGAGTAATATTTAATTTGTATTTATTTTGATGTCTAGTGATGTGAAAAGGCATTGGAAGTGGTTGAACTAAGGTTAACCTTAAATCTGGAAAATTGGAATTATAAGTGATGTTACTGTTTTATTCATAACTTAATGTGTAGAAATGTAAATGAGGTAAGGTTAGTGGCCACTGAAACTTTGGGATGTTGGCTTCAATTTAGTGTGAAATAGGTGTTATTGAATTTCAATGATAGAGGGGTGAAATTTTGCATGGAAAGTTACTGTTCCATTGCCTGTGAACAGTAACCGCAACCATGACATCTGAGTTTTGTTGATTTTATGAATTAATTGAGATGGAATTAGGAGAATGGTCTTCATGGAAGTTGTAGAATATTTGATTATCTTTCCATTGCTACCGATCTTGCTATTTTGGAATTATATATTGGGAGATATGAATTGATTACTAATGACTGGTTTTGAGCATTTTGGATGAAACCTAGTTTAAGTGTGATTTTGTGAGTTTACTGATTTGAGGCAATTTTAACATTTTATGTGGACTAAATTGGTGTGAGTGAGCTTCTGAAAAGTTGTAGAGGAAGAGATTACCTTGAAAATGACATATGGTTTGTAATTTTAGAAGTCAGAATTGGGAGTTATGATTTTCAAAGATTGACCCTACATTAGGTTATAAATGGCTGATCATAACAGTAGTTTCCATAACAGTTTTGAAATTGTTAGAGATCGAATTGGATGATGAGTGCTTCATGAAAATTGAAGTTTGAGATGTTATCTTTACAGGGATATAAAGTTCTGATTTTACTGACTTGTGTACAGAGAGTTATGCTTGTTGAAATATTACTGCTCATATTGGATGATTTCAGGGACAGTGACATTAAATGAATTAATTGACTGGTTTAGAAATAGAATTTGATTTTGGATTGTTCATGAAAGTTGTAGAGGACATTGTGAACTTATTAAGCATATTTTTGTGGTAATTTATTACTAAGGAATCAGTGAGTTATGAAATTGTAAATGTACTGCCCTGTGTTGAGGGAAATTGTGAAAGCAGAAGGTTTGATGGATTATTTGACACCCGTTGGAATTGATTTTTATGGTCTTCTAGAGAATTGTAGAGCTTTTCATAAGCTTTCCAATGAGGTATAGTGAGTATTTTTCTGATTTGTGTGCTAAGAATTAGAGTAGTTGGAAATTGGGATTGAAATTTGAAAAAAAAAAGGCAAGGCAAAAGTAGGGGAAACTCGCGGCTCGCGAGGGCGACATCTCGCCTCATGGCGAGATTGAGACGATCGCGAGGCGACGCCTCGCCCTCATGACAAAACGAGTAAATCAGCCTCATGAGGGCGGCGTCTCGCCAGCAGGAGCGTTCTATATATATATATATATATATTTATTTTATTTTTGATTATTATTTTGATATTAAATGGTACAAGTGTTCTTTTGTCAATTTCTTTCCGTCCGACGTCCGATTGACCTGATTCAGAGGCATCGGATTCGTTGAACATTTAATTTCATATTATGAGAAAGCGGAATTTTAGACGGGAATTTGACGTAGCCCCTATTGACGGAACATGTAAACACTGTTTTATTTAATTGAGGACCTATAGAGGTCCGAATTGCGCATCGTCAGCGCCTATGGATTTCTAATTTTTGACAGAATTTTATTATGGGAAAATATTGAATTAGGACCGGAAATTCATGAACATGCATATCTCATCATCATGAGCACAAATTTCATATTTAGTGACTCGTACTTTTTCTGATTCATATAGAGGCCCAATTGGAGCGTCGATTGACCGACGTCACAGAGGCTTTCCGACATTAGCTCGGAAGTAATAGGTGAGTAACCTAGTTGGTTTCTCAAATTTCTGGTTGTTTACATGCTTAACGTGAATTACGTGCAAAAGTGAATTGAATGATTACTGTCTGAATACTGGCATGTATAAGAGTGGACTATTGTATGTTTCTTGATTTTCTTTGTCTTGGGCTTTATAGCCAAAATATGAATCTTTGCTATACTTGGGCTTTATAGCCATATCATTGATTCTTGATACTTTGGGCCTTATAGCCAAACACTTTGTACATTCTTGAATATCGCATCGCATGCATAATTGCATGATCGGATAATGGGCGTGCCCAAGTTGCTATTATTATCGATAAGAGCTTGAGCTCTCATCTTTGTCTTGACCGAGCCTCGAGCCCGAGGGAGAAATCTGACACGCGTCCCCACCGAACACCGACCGAGCACTTGGGCAATCTTGAATAAGCGGAAAGAGTCTCATATGCATCTCATTTGCATAAATGACTGCTACGTGATAAATCTTGCTTCGTGATGGTATGTATTCTTGTGAATGGTTTATTATTCTTGGATATGGTTATTGATCGCTTATTGGTAATTGATGATTCTTGTCTTGCAGACCAGACGCCATGGGCGTAATGCATGATTTGAGTGAACCATCGATGATGGTTTCTCATTGAGTTCATAAAACTCACCCAAAATTTGCATCTATTTTTCAGGTCTGAAGAATACCCGGTTGACACGGGAGTATGTCTCATCAGAGCGAGTAAAGGTTAGAGGTCGGGATCGGTTAGGTTATGCGCATTAGTGTTTTAGTAAATTGTATTCCGCAATCATTGTATAACAAGGCATTGTATTTTCTTGAGCCATTGTGATAGTAATATTTTCTTGCATTGGTCGATTGTAATTATGATGGATGATGTAATAAGCGAAGCGGATTCTATTAAACACGAATTTTATTTACTTACTGTGTTTGCCGTGTGAGCGTGGAGTTAATGGCTACAAAAAAGAAAAAAAAGTGTATACTGAATTTTAAATCGTGATGTAAGACGCCACTCTCGTGGGACACGGACTCGGATATCACCAACGATATCGGGTTGAATTGAGACGGGTGTGGGTATTCTGAATATCTTTGGCGGGCTAACCAAAATACTAACTTAATACAAAGCTCCTAACTAGCCTGAAGTTTCCGATGCCTTGCAAGATCAACAATCGTCTCGTTCTGCACCTGAGGAGGGGAGAGTAATGGGGTGAGCTGCAAAGTTCAGTGGCATATACATTTATAGCCATTGGCAATGAGCCACACAATCAAGCAATATGTATATATATGGCAAGTCATCAATCTATCACTTTGCAATCATCACAAAATATGTCATATGAGTGTACAATATAACACTTTAGCATGTGTCATGCTCAACAAATCAATCATGTATGCACAAACAATTGGTTCGAGAGTTTTGTAAAATGATCTGGATAAACCGAAGTTTATACCGTAAACTATCTGAGTCTGATTTCTCAAGGACCTCGTTACCGGGAGAAGGCTTTATGTCAACGTGCACGTGACTCCATCCGTTACTCTCTCACCCAAACAAAACACATATCCATTCGTTTCATGCTCAAAGCATTTTATCAAAGCTTTCGAAATTTTCATTCTTTTCATTCTTGCAAAATGCCATAAGGCCTATCAAGGCCATGCATAATCATAATCACAATGCATGTTCAATATTTCTCATATAATTCAGCACAAGCAAGGTCACATAATGCAAGCAAGCATACATAAGGCAATTTGCCCATACACACAATAACCATAAATGTATTACCTACCTAATATCGCTCGAGAATCCAACTCACTATTGTCCTTCCTCTTGCGATTGGATCAGGTCGGCTTGGTTTCCTATAATAAACCAAGTTCCCATTCAATTAACATTCAAAGGAAAATATTCAAAAGCTTAAAATCCAAAAGGAAAAGCGCTAAAAATTTCCACTCAACTTCCACCTAAAATTCCGAACCCTTAGAGGCTAATTCCGAACTTCCTTTCTTCATAAACTTGTAGCCCTTTATTTGTAATTCACAACGAATCTGAAATCACCTCAATTGGACATCTACATCAAAAGATATGCCCAAAAACATCTCTCTCGGAAAAATTAGAGGCTCATCGCGGCGAAGGTACGCTCGTCGCGGCGTGCCAATCCTTCTCGAACGTCGTGACGAGCCTTCCTCGCACGTCGCGACGTCTCCCCTCTCGTACGTCGCGGCGTGTCTCCTTCGCACATTGGGACAAACGCTTCTTCGCTCGTCGCGGGTCTGGAGAACTACTCCGAAACCCGATTTCCAGCATTTTTTAACTTCAATCCTTTCCCAAACTCAAATGCAACACACCTAAGCCTTAGATCATGTCTTATACTACATTTCTAACCCAGCAGCAACTCAAAATCAGTCATAAACACATCAACCTATGAAATCTAACCATTTTTACCCTAAAACCTTAAAACCACCGATTCTCACATATTCAACTCAAATCCAAGGTTAAATCTTACTAAAAGAAGATTACAAGAAGCTAACTTACCTAGAAATTATTTCAAACCGTCGGAAAATCTCTTGGATCGCAATTCCTGTTTCTCTCCTCTTCTTCCCTCCACCTACGACAACTCCTTTCTTCTTTTCTTTTCTTCTTCTATTCTCTTCTTCCTTTCTAATTCTTTCCTTTAAGCCTAAGTTAAAGACCATTATGCCCTTCCTAACAAGGCTTTAACCTATCCAACTTAAGCAATCTTCCTAAAATGCCCTCACACATTCACACATATTACCCTTTTAATTCTCACTTAACCACAATTAAACCTTAATTATCCAATAATCCTCTCAATTTAATCAAACTAAGGCATAAACACATAATTAACACAAGTCATGTTTAATGACATCATAAAAAATTTTCGGGGTCCAACATTTCTCCCCCTCTTAAAAGAAATTTCGTCCTCGAAATTATTACCTGAGTCATCGAAGAGATATGGATACTTTTCCTTCATGGCTTCCAAGGGCTCCCATGTAGCCTCCTCTACCGAATGGTTCCTCCACAGGACTTTGATTAGCTGAACCTTCTTGTTCCTAAGAACTTTTTCCTTGGTATCCAAAATTTCCACTAGCTGCTCCTCATAACTCAGATCATCCCTCAGTTGAACCTCACTAGCCTAAATGATATGAGAAGGATCTGATCTATACCGCCTCAACATGGAAACATGAAACACATCATGAATCTGAGACAATTCTGGAGGTAATGCCAACCTGTAGGCGAGTGGTCCAATCCTCTCAAGGATTTCATAAGGACCCACATACCTCGGACTCAACTTACCCTTCTTGCCAAACCTCATTACTCCATTCCAAGGAGACGTCTTAAGGAACACTTTCTCACCGACTTTAAATTCCATCTCCTTTTGATGTGCATCAATGTAGCTCTTCATCCTATCCTGTGCTGCCTTAAGCCGCTGCTTAACCAGATTGACTTTTTCAACTATAGTATGAATCAATTCTGGTCCTACCAGTTTCCTCTCTCCTTCTTCATCCCAACAGATCGGAGTCCTACATCTCCTCCCATACAAAGCCTCATATGGAGCCATCTAAATACTCGAATGGTACGAATTATTATAAGCAAATTCGACCAATGGAAAATGCTCATCCCATGCTCCTCAAAAATCTATCACACAAGCCCTAAGCATTCCCTTAAGTGTCCGAATGGTCCTCTCAGGTTGACTATCCGTCTGAGGGTGAAAAGCCGTACTAAAATTCAGCTTAGTACCCAAAGCTTCCTGCAAACTACCCCAAAATCTCGAAGTAAACTGAGGGTCCCTATCAGACACAATCGAATCCGAAATCCCATGCAATCTCATTATCTCATCGATGTACTTCTTTGCCAGCACATGCAAAGAATCAGTCTGCTTAATTGCCAAAAAGTGAGCTGACTTGGTCAACCGATCCACAATCACCCAAATGGAATCATGCTTCCTACTAGTCTTAGGCAAACCCATCAAAAAATCCATAGTCACCCTTTGCCACTTCCATTCCGAAATAGACAACGGCCTCAACTTTCCCGAAGGTGCCTGGTGTTCAGCCTTGACTTGTTGACACACGAGACACTTACTAACAAACTCCGCTACATCCCTCTTCATGCCTTTCTACCAAAAATGCTCTCTCAAATCCCTGTACATCCTGGTGCTACCTGGATGCATAGCATATGGTGCATTGTGTGCCTCATCCATAATCTCGTCCTTAACCTCCTGCACATCGGGAATACACAACCTGTTCTCCACTGTCATAAGCCCATCATCCCTCACTACTACTTCTGAAACTTTACCATTCTAAATTTCATCTCGAAGCTTACTCAAATCTGCATCTTGAATCTGCAACTCTCTAACTTTCTCCCTGAGTATCGGTCTCACTCGAAAGTTAGCTAGAAGACAATCTGACTCCTCCTACTTCAAGCTTATCTTAAGCTTGGCCATCTCTTCCAATAAAGGAAGGTAAACCGTCCGAATATAAGCAATCGAAGACTTTCTACTCAAAGCATCCGCCACTACATTGGCCTTGCCTGGGTGATACTCAATAAGCAAATCGTAATCCTTAAGCAATTCGATCCACCTTCGCTGTCTTAAATTCAGTTCCTTCTGGCTCAACAAGTACTTAAGACTCTTATGATCAGTAAAGATCCTCGTCTAAACTCCATACAAATAATGTCTCCAAATTTTCAAAGCAAAGATCAATGCTGCCAACTCCAAATCATGCGTCGGATAGTTCAACTCATAAGGCTTCAACTGCCTTGAAGCACAAGCAATTACCCTATCTCCCTGCATCAAAACACAACCAAGACCCTTCCTCGTGTAGGAAAATCTCGATGTGTGCATCACATGCACACGGTGCGGAAAACAAAATTTTTTTATTCCGGGACCTTCCCGAAAGCCAGGATCCATGTGTCTATATAACAAAATCAAACCATAAAGGCCAAAGGAGACCGTCTCTAACGGTATCCATGCAGAGATCGGAGAACCTAATCGGGGCAAACCCTTTGACCTGGGAATAGCTAGAACAAAGTAAAGACTACTAGATCTTACCTTTGTTCTTCAAGAGCTAATGAGAATGACGATGGAGAATGCTTGGAGAGGTGAAAATGGAGAGCTTGGAGAAGATGATCGTATGCTTCTAAAGAAAGCCTTGAAAACCTTTCTTTTTCATCTTCTTCTTTTAAAACCAACGAACATCCACTCTACTTTTCCACTTACCACACTTGTCTTTAACATTTAAAGACTCATTAAATGCAAAATGGATTAGCTTTCCACGTTAGGCACTTTATATATATATATATAAAGTTAAGATGATAAAGCTCCTCCTCCATCTTCCACGTTGACACATATATATATATAGATATATTAATTAAATCTTTAATTAATTAATAAGATATATTTATGTATATAAATGCTGAAGTGGTCCAGTCACACTGGGGTCGGGACATATCCCAATCTCATCGGGACATATCCCAATCTCATCGGGATCCATTTAGTCCTGTTGCTCTCCATATATTGGATCTCTGTCCAAAACTATTTTACGAATTCTCCGAATCACTCTTATGCGTGTGACCCATTAGGTTCCCGGTTATGTTGGCCACTTAGATTAACACTTAATCTGAGCAAGTCATGAGCGGTATCTTGCAACACATCATGACCCCCAATTGACCGGAAAGTAATTGGTTTGACGAATGAACCTATATTCATCACGGACCATATCACTAACCTTTCCATAGACAATTACTGTGCAATTCGTCCTTTCACCATGCTATACCCCACTTGGTTATGAGTATGGGCAAAGTGTCAACTCTTACTAGATTGACTACGTCAAATCTAGTCCAAGTGATATCAGTTCTTATCCTAGGACTCATTACTTTATATGTCACTGAAGACACTCTTCATGACATAGTAACTCCGGCTAGAGATTTCCCAGTAATGACCCTAACAAGAGGCCATGGGTATCATCTTCTGCTATCACAGAAGTGGTGAATCCTCTATTGGCTACTCAATTACCTTCGAATACCTCAAACTGTACCCAATCACCACCCTACGACACATGTGTAAGGCAACAAGGAATGGAGTCAAAGCACAGAATCAGTATCCAAGATATCCTTGAGCACCTCAAGTCTAAGGATACTTGCACCATTGCTATGATGAGATTATCACTGACATTAGAATAGGACATCCATGTGATGATCTCATAGCAGGTCATCCAATGTACTTACTACCTCTAGCAAGCATTCACATCTCAACCTTAAATATCTCATATTTACAGTTTCTGAGATCCACTGCTTGATCAAATCAAGTTGCTTGAGATGTGCTAGTCTCTCCGATTCATCGATGTCAGCCAAGTAATCCTATGACTAGGGATAATTTGAATCTTGACATAATTGCACATGATAGGAATCTCAGTAGTATGATCACATCATAATTTCTTTCATGCTATGTCATATATCATGGACTTCATTAATTTGCTTATAGATCAATATTCATTCATAAATAATGAACAACAAAGTAATGAAATATGCCTTTCTTTATTTATTCATAAAGTCTGTACACAAATTTGTACAAAATGCGCTAAAGGCGATTGCCTTTAGGGCACTACTCTAACACCTCGAAGCATCGCTATACACAGTATAACCCTCATCTCCATAAGGCAACATCAAAATCGGAGCACTCGTTAACCTACGCTTGAGCTCCTCAAAGCTCTTTTGACATTCATCATTCCAGATAAACTTCTGATTCTTCCTCAACAACTTCGTCATCGGAGTGGCTATCATGGAGAATCCCTCCATAAACCTCCTGTAATAGCCTGCCAAACCCAGAAAACTCCTCACCTCTGCTACATTCTTCGGTGCTTCCTAATTCACCACAGCTTATATTTTCTTTGGATCCACATGCACTCCTTACTCAGAGATCACATGACCAAGAAATGAAACTTCTCTCAGCCAAAATTCGCATTTATCGAATTTGGCATACAACTCGTTTCTCCTCAAAGTCTCTAAAGCAATCCTCAAATGCTCCTCATGCTCCTTATCGCTCTTGGAATAAACCAATATATCATCAATGAAGACAATGATAAATTGGTCCAAGAATGGCTTAAAGACCCGATTCATCAAATCCATAAAGGCTGCAACGGCATTCGTCAATCCGAAGGCATAACTAAGAACTCAAAATGCCCATACCGAGTCCTGAAAGCAGACTTTGGCACATCCAACTCCTTAATCCTCAACTGATGGTAACCTGATCTCAAGTCTATCTTAGAGAAGACTTTCGCCCCTTGCAATTGATCAAACAGATCATCAATGCGAGGAAGCGGATATCTGTTCTTCACCGTAACCTGATTCAACTTCCGATAGTCCACACACATCCTCAACGATCCATCTTTCTTCTTCACAAAAAAGAACCGGAGCTCCCCAAGGAGAAGAGCTCGGCCGAATATACCCTTTCTCCAATAACTCCTCCAACTGCTCCTTAAGCTCTTTCAATTCCGTCGGAGCCATCCGATAAGGCGGAATTGAAATCGGCACCGTACCTGAAAGAAGCTTAATGGGAAACTCAATTTCCCTAGCTGGCGGTAGTCATGGCAATTCCTCGGGAAAGACATCCGAAAATTCTCTGACTACTAGAATATCCTCAAATTTCCCTCTATTTGCCCTGGAGTCTATCACATAAGCCAAAAACGCCTCACATCCCTTCCTCATCATCTTCTCTGCTGTCAAAGCTGAAACAATGCTGGGCAGACTAGCTTTTCTGTCTCCCACAAACATCACTCTCCTGCCGTTATCCAATTCAAATTATACTGTCTTCTGCTTACAATCCAGGCGGGCATTGTACTTCTCTAACGTATCCATGCCCAAAATCACATCCAAACCTCCCATCTTCAGTGGCATCAAATCCACAACCAGAACTTCTCCACCAATACGAATCTCACACTCTCTATATACTTGACTGACAATAATATACTGGCCGATTGAAGTACTCACTATCAGCGGAGTATCCAAAGGGCTCAAATTTCTATCACACACAGGTCTACTCGAGGAAATAAACGAATGAGTAGAACCCGGATCAATCAAGGCAATCACATCATCAGAAAAGAGTCGAACCATACCAGTCACAACATCCGGAGCGGTCTCTGCATCCTCCCGAGTCATCGCAAACACCCTAGCCAGTGCTTGCCCCCTGGGTCTCCCCGGAATGCTCACTCTCTTAGCTACATCTGAACTGCCCACTTCTGTCGCTATCCTCTGACCCACAGTCTTTGCTCTCCTAAGAACTTGCATCTGACATCTCTCTTGTCGTGGAGGCTGAGGACACTCTCTAGCAATGTGTCCCTTCTCCCCACAGTTAAAGCAAGCTCCCGTCAATCTGTAGCATTCTCCTCTATGAGGTCTCCCGCAATGCTCACACGTCGGAACGAATGGCCTATCCCCATCTACCCTTCTACTGCCGCCCACCGTTGAGGCTTGGTGAGAAACAGTAGAAGTCCTCACCGGTCGAGATCGGCTCGCACCACTGCTCCTCTCCTCAGACTGAGCAGGGAAGCTCCTAGCACTCCTGTCTGGCATAGGAGAACTAGTACTACCTCCCCTCTTGAACTGCTCTCTTCCTTTTCTCTTCTTGTTCACTGCACTCTTGATATTCTCAATATTCTCAACCCTCAAAACTGCCTCGACCAACTGCTGAAAATCACAGAAATTCTGCACTATCACTTTCTCTCTGATGGCCAAGTGCAGACCCGACTCAAACCGACGATATCTAGCAGCCTCACTCAGCATCAAATCCGAAGCATATCTCGCCAACTGAGTGAACCGACGCTCATACTTACTGACTGTCATCTCCCTCTAAGTCAAACTGAGGAACTCCCTCTGCTTCTGCTGAATATACACCTCAGACAGATATTTCTTCCTCAAAGTAGCAAGGAAGTCCTGCCATGCCAACCCTACTGGCCTCATCTGACTCCCTGGCACAGTCTCCCACCAATGCAGAGCATCTTCCTGCAGCAGACTGGTAGCATAAATGACTCTCTCGTCATCCTCACACTCTATCTGATCTAGCACCCTTTCAGTCTTTCTCAGCCATGTTTCAGCTTCCTCAGGATTAGTGGTCCCATAGAAATTCACTGCTCCATACTTCCTCAATCTATCAAACCGTCTGCCCTTCTTAGTTGGGGCTGAAACAGAAGGCTGTGGTATATGACCCATAACTCGAACAAATGCCTGAGTGAACGCCTGAAATAACCTCGGATCCAATGGAGGCACTTGCTCCGGCGGAACTGGGGACTCCTGAGTCTGCGACGGAACGGGCTCACTACCTAGCCCTACAGAAGCCTCAGCATTTCCTAGGGCTACTGACTCATCAGTCCTCTCCTCTCCCGTCGGAGAGTCAGGTGCAACGGATCCTTGCATAACTCCTCGTGTTCTTTTACGAGGTGGCATCGTACTCCTTCAAAGGTAAACACTAAGGATTAGCTACAGGTCAATCTACATGTATGCATGACATGCATGTCACTTAATCAATGCAACAATTAATCATATAGCAAACAATTCATCCTACTATGCAGTCTAAGCCAAGGACACTAAACCTAGGCGTTCTGATACCAAACATGTTGGGCTCGGGTCCCGGATCCTCATTCCCGAGGCGGTCTCTTGGGTCGCGCTGACGACCGCGCCTAAACATAGCGGACCTGATCCCAACATCCATACATAATTCATAATTCGATTCACACAGATACTCATATATGCAATTTCACACACATTAAAGCATAATTAAACACCCCATAAACTAAGGGGCTTCATACCATTACAATCCGAGGGAATTCAACAAGTAGTCTCAAAATATAACATAATACAAAAATAAAATTTAAATCCAAACTACATGAGTATGCTCCATGATGATATGCTGGCGGGCTAACCAAAATACTAACTTAATACAAAGCTCCTAACTAGCCTGAAGTTTTCGATGCCTTGTAAGATTAACGATCGTCTCGTTCTGCACCTGAGGAGGGGAGAGTAATGGGGTGAGCTGCGAAGCTCAGTGGCATATATATTTATATCCATCGGCAACGAGCCACACAATCAAGCAATATGTATATATATGGCAAGTCATCAATCTATCACTTTGTAATCATCACAAAATATGTCATATGAGTGTACAATATAACACTTGAGCATGTGTCATGCTCAACAAATCAATCATGTATGCACAAATAATTGGTTCGAGAGTTCCGTAAAATGATCCGGATAAACCGAAGTTTATACCGTAAACTATCCGAGTCTGATTTCTCAAGGATCTCGTTGCCTCAAGATGGCAGCCGAGAGAAGGCTTTATGTTAACGTGCACGTGACTCCATCCGTTACTCTCTCACCCAAACAAAACATATATCCATTCGTTTCATGCTCAAAGCATTTTATCAAAGCTTTTGAAATTTTCATTCTTTCCATTCTTGCAAAATGCCATAAGGCCTATCAAGGCCATGCATAATCATAATCACAATGCATGTTCAATATTTCTCATATAATTTAACACAAGCAAGGTCACATAATGCAAGCAAGCATACATAAGGCAATTTGCCCATACACACAATAACCATAAATATATTACCCACCTAATATCGCTCGAGAATCCAACTCACTGTTGTCCTTCCTCTTGCGATTGGATCAGGTCGGCTTGGTTTCTTATAATAAACCAAGTTCTCATTCAATTAACATTCAAAGGAAAATATTCAAAAGCTTAAAATCCAAAAGGAAAAGCACTAAAAATCTCCACTCCACCTCCACTTATAATTCCGAACCCATAGAGGCTAATTTCGAACTTCCCTTCTTCATAAACTTGTAGCCCTTTATTTCTAATTCACAATGAATCTAAAATCACCTCAATTGGACATCTACATCAAAAGATATGCCCAAAAACATCTCTCTCGAAAAAATTGGAGGCTCACCGCGGCAAAGGTACGCTCGTCGCGACATGCCAATCCTTCTCGTACGTCGCGACGTCGCCCCTCCTCTCGTCGCGACGAATTTAATTATTACACGTCGCGACGTGTGGGTCTAGAGAACGACTCCAAAACCCGATTTCCAGCATTTTCCAACTTTAATCCTTTCTCAAACTCAAATGCAACACACCTAAGCCTTAGATCATGTCTTATACTACATTTCTAACCCAGCAGCAACTCAAAATCAGTCATAAACACATCAACCCACGAAATCTAACCATTTTTACCCTAAAACCCTAAAACCACCGATTCTCACATATTCAACTCGAATCCAAGGTTAAATCTTACTAAAACAAGAATATCAACCCACGAAATCTAACCATTTTTACCCTAAAACCCTATAACCACCGATTCTCACATATTCAACTCGAATCCAAGGTTAAATCTTACTAAAACAAGAATACAAGAAGCTAACTTACCTGGAAATTGTTTCAAACTGTCGGAAAATCTCTTGGATCACAATTCCTATTTCTCTCCTCTTCTTCCCTCCACCTACGGCAACTCCTTTCTTCTTTTCTTTTCTTCTTCTATTCTCTTCTTCCTTTCTAATTCTTTCTTTTAACCCTAAGTCAAAGACCATTATGCCCTTCCTAACAAGGCTTTAACCTATCCAACTTAAGCAATCTTTCTAAAATGCCCTCACACATTCACACATATTACCCTTTTAATTCTCACTTAACCACAATTAAACCTTAATTATCCAATAATCCTCTCAATTTAATCAAACTAAGGCATAAACACATAATTAACACAATTCATGCTTAATGACATCATAAAAAAATTTTCAAGGTCCAACATCTCTTCCTCTATTTTTTTCTCTTATTGAACAACCTCAAAATCTCTCTTATAGGCTAAGGAAATTGAAACCCTAGCTTGGTTTCTCTTCTCTCTCTCATTCTATTCTTCTCTTTACATTTCTCTCTCTTTTTATGACATTCTCTCTTTCTCTTTCTTTCTCCTTTTCTTATTCTCTTTTGCTTCCTTCCATTTATAGGCAAGACAACACTTCTTCCAATTTTGCCCTTCCATTTATGCCTTATGTCTTTTACACGTAAGTGTATTGCCAAAAATTTCCTTGAAATATTATGACATTACACTTTATTCTAGAAAAATCTTCTCTATTATCTTACGTCCCCAATGACACCAAAATTACCCAATTCGGATCTGTCATTAGAAGATACACTCCAACTATTCTTGGACTGCTTTTGTCCAAATCAATACATACTCATACACAACCTCCTATCCGAAATCTATGCATCTTAGAACTGAATTAGGTCTCAACGGCTTCATACCATTTGTAGTTCCATGTCTCTAGTTTATCTTGAAACAAGAATTATCTTATGTGGAGCTCTACTGATTCAGAAATCATCAGAATACTGAAGCGTGTTTAGTAGAATATCTAAACCCTACTCTTGTAATCGATACCCTTACTTAATTTAATACATCTTTTTCATATCAATACTAAAATCTATAACCTTACGTCGAGATGAAAAAGAAAAGTGTAAGGAATCTAAGGGTTAAAAAATCGACTCATTCGGAGGTTAGATAGTAAAATTATGGCCGAAAAGACAGAAGATGACAAAACACTGAAGATAGCAGAAACACAGAAGGAAGGGAAAAGTTGCTATAACCTTCCCTACAGATATCAAATCAAGGTGTTCTTTATATGATTCGAAAGAGGATTTCAAGAGGTACAACTTTTATTAAGACCTCGAAGACAAAATCTATCTCCTGAAGGATCGAAAATAGAACAGAAGATATCGGGTGAACAGTAACCTAGAAGAAACAAAAGACAGAAGGAGCGAAAGGCAGACGAAGTAAAACACAGATGATATAAAATACAGAAGAAACGTATCGTCAAAACACAGAAGATATCAAAACACAGATGATACAAAAGACAGAAGCAATGTATCGTCAAAACACAAAAGATATTAAAACACAGAAGATACAAAAGATAAAAGAAGTGTATCGTCAAAACACAGACGATATCAAAAAACAGATGATACAAAAGACAGAAGAAATATATCGTCAAAATACAGAAGATATCAAAACACAGACTGTAGTGTCCCCTTACCATAGAGTATACACCGGGACATCCGTAGGTCATACCGATACATACCCTACGATGAGGGTGCGCTACGATACGATCAATTTTATACACTTCATGGCATCGATATAATAAAGCAGTAAGATCACATTCACTAAATTTTAAAACCAAAAGACTTCTCATTTCATTTCGTAGAAACCATAAGTGCATAATTCGGTCATAATTATAACTGTACTGATCCAAAATAAACAGTAACAACTCCTAACTAGGTCATCCCAAAAGATCCCAGCTGACCGACCTGTGGGTCATGCTCCTCTCGCCGGCACACACACAGCAGGAAAAGTCTCGCTATCTGAAATAGGAGTCACTAACGCTGTCCTGAAAAATAGTTACAATTTTGGGTGAGTTTGCGAACTCAATGAGTAACCATCATCGATGGTTAACTCAATTCATGCATTACGCAAAATTGCGTACAAAACAACACAATATCATATTCAGAATCACAGTCATAAATTTACTCGACAATTGTCCCACATTTATCGTTAACCAATGCAAACTCATAGCATAATCACATACTGAATGCATAATGATTTCCATTTTATTTTAGTGTTGTGAATGGGCGTCAGTATTATCCCATTTCTGGGCACATTAAACAGAAATCGCGTTTTCGGGGGTAGGAGAGCCCTCTGGGTATACACTACTGCCCACGCGCACTAGGGATAGGAGAGCCCTCTAGGTATGCACTATTCCCTTATCACAATAGTTGAGCTTATAGCTCCGATCAAAAATTGCTCCAGTCACAACTGTTGATTACCGATTTCTATTCATGCCTAGCATGCGGTCACAATTCACATTAACATATCTCATGCGAAACACTCAATCATATTCACAGATAGTTCACACAAAGCATTTAACACATCAGAGATTGAGGAACCAACTAGGTTACTCACCTCTAAACTTCCGAGCTACTGCCGGGAAGTCTCCGCTGCGTCAGAGGATCGACGCTCCACTTGTGCCTCTACAATGATCATAATATTCGAATATCACTAAATGTATCAAATTCAATAATCAAAGATGCAAATATATCGAATAATTTACGTACTATGCATGTTATGACATTTCCGACCTCATTCCCAAATTATCTCAATTCAGCATTTTCACTCTCATCCATAACAATTCTTAATACCATCTGTCAATTGACCAAGTTCTAAATCCTCTAAAGTCAAATTCCAATACAAAAGAATTATCTTTAAATCAGAATCAAATTCACTATTCCATTGCCATCCGATTTCGAGAACCACCGAATTAAAAATTCCATTCTCCTAAAGTAAAATTCTTAGTCTCTAAATCACAATCAATTAATCATTCCTCAATCAAAAGTAATATAACCACAAAATCATTTAAAACATAAAAATTCTCCTTCAAAAAACAGACGTCCTCGCCGCGGCGTGAGATCGCTCGCCGTGGAGAGACGTCTCTTCCACGTAGCGGCGCACGTTGTCTTCTCCTACGCGGCGTGATCCTTGTGTTTCACCGCGCAAAAGCGAGGATCATCCGCTTCGCCGTGGCGTGCTCAGACGTCGTCGCGGCGTCTTGAACAGGATTTGCTCGCCGCGGCGTGTTCATCACACGTCGCGGCGTACAATCCTAGTTTCACGCCCGAAACCCAAAAATTCCCAGATTCTTCATATATAATCTATCCAAATCCATTCTAAACACTCCAAAACAACATTCTACACTTAACATAACTCATTCCTAACCTTAAATTCATCAAATAACCATTATTCCATAAATACCCAAATCAAAATCCACATTTTCCCCTAAAACCTAATCATCCGAAAACTTCTAAATTCTCAAACAATTTATACCTTAATTTAGTGCTTAAATCAAACTTTGTAAAACACAAAGGAGTAGAAACTTACTTGGTTTAAGCTTTCAATCCTTCACAAATCACTCAAATACTCAAATCCTCAAGCTAAACACACCCACGATTTCTCTCCCATTTTTCCACCAAATGCTTTCTTCTCCATGTCCAAGGCTTAAGCTAGGTAGCAAATGATGATTGGAACAATTTAAGAGAAGAGATTGGAAGGAAGTAAGCCAAGTGGATGAGCCACGAAGAAGAAGAAGAAGAAGATCAAGTTTCTTTCAAGGGAAGAAGAAGACAACATCGTGGACCATTTTTCAAAGGAGAAAAGTTTATATACTAAGGAAGTTAAGGCTTGTTTGGCAAATTCATTTGCCACAAGTCCAATCCGAACAACCTCAATCTAATTTCGAATTCTAATTTCTCCCGAATTCCAATAGTTCAGACCCTAATTCCTCAAATCATAATTCAAATTACCTCATATCAATTGTCAATCAAATTCGGAACCGGAATCACAATTAATCAGTCACTAAGCCATTTTTCCAGTCCGGACCCGTTACTCTAAAAATTCCAGAAAAATTCCTATAAATCTTCAAAATTAGAAAACATCTAATCACATACTCAAATTTTCAATCCTCAATTCCTAAATTCAATTTGACAATCCAAGTCACAAATCAAAGTACGATTAACCTTAAAATAACAAACTCTCCAATATTCACAATCAAGTCGGAAATCTGTCATACATGCATGTACATACATATGCTTGTGCAATTATGAACATTTATCAATAATGTAAAGGCTATGAATGCATATGAAAAATACGTATGAGATGAACTGTACCCATCCCATCGGTGACGGGATGTTACAATTCTCCCCTCCTAACAAAAATTTCGTCCCGAAATTTTCTTACCTGACTGATCGAACAGATGAGGATACTACCTCCTCATGCGCTCCTCAGTCTCCCAAATTGCCTCCTCAGTCGAATGGTTCTTCCAAAGGATTTTCACCAATGGAATCACCCTGCTCCGCAACTGCTTAACCCGCGATCCAATAATCTGCACCGGCTCCTCAACATAACTCAAATCACTAGCTATCTCAATCTCCTGAGCCGGGATCACATGAGTCAGGTCTGATCGGTATCTCCGGAGCATACTCACATGGAACACATCATGAAGCTGCGACATCTCACTCAGTAAGGCTAATCTATAAGCCAACGGTCCAATCCTCTCAGTAATCTCATATGGACCGATATACCGAGGACTCAACTTGCCCTTACGGCCAAATCTGAGAACTCCTCTCCAAGGAGACACTCTGAGGAACACTCTGTCACCCACAGCATACTTCATCTCTCTCCGATGCTGATCCACGTAGCTCTTCTGCTTGTCCTGAGCCGCCTTGATGCGACTCCGAATTAGCTGTACCTTATCCACAGTGTCCTGAATAAGCTTGGGATCCTCTAACATCCTCGTACCCTCTTCATCCCAGTAAATAGGGGATCTACACGGTCTCCCATTTCCACTTTGGAATGGGTAACGAATGCAATCTCCCCACTAGGGCCTGGTGCTCAGCCTTAACCTGCTGGCACGTCAGACACCGAGAAACAAACTCCGCCACCTGCCTTTTCATACCTGGCCACCAGAAATGCAACTTAAGAGTGCGATACATCTTGGTGACACCAGGATGCATGGCATAAGCAGCCAAATGAGCCTCCTCCAAAATCTCCCGTCTCAACTCATCTACATCCGGAACACATAACCTCTGGCCCATCCAAAGAGTCCCATCTCTTAACTCAAACTCAGAAAGCCATCCAGACCTGACTCTATCAATCAATCTCACCAACAATGGATCCCAATCTTGCACTCTCCTAATCCGATCATGCAATACCGGCCAGAGCCTCAAAGTAGCAATCAGAGCTCCACCTTGACTCAAATCCATCTGCACATTAAGAGCTCTCAGTTGCACTAAACACGGCAACCTCGAAACCTGAATCTGAGCTGCACTACCATGTGATCTCCTACTCAAAGCATCAGCCACCACATTAGCCTTCCCTGGGTGGTACTCGATAGTGCAGTCGTAGTCCTTAAGCAACTCTAACCATCTCCTCTGCCTCAGATTCAGCTCTCGCTGACTCAACATGTACCTTAATCTCTTATGATCGGTGAAGATCTGGAACGTCTCCCCATACAAATAATGTCTCCAGATCTTCAAAGCAAACACAACTGCTGCTAACTCCAAGTCATACACAGGATAATTAATCTCATGGGATCTCAACTGTCTCGAGGCATACGCTATAACTCTCCCATGCTGCATCAGCACACAGCCTAAACCCTGCTGCGAAGCATTACTGAAGACCTCGAAACCTCCTCGCCTCGATGGCGGTGGCTAACACCGGCCAGAGTCAACCGATGTATCAACTCCTCGAAACTCCTCTGACACTCCTCTGTCCATCTGAAGGCCACACTCTTCCTCAAAAGTCTTGTCAAAGGGGCTGAGATCACAGAAAACCCCTCGACAAACCTCCGGTAATAGCCTGCCAATCCGAGGAAACTCCTCAACTCTGACACATTCCTCGAAATCTCCTAACTCCTCACTGCCTCAATCTTGTGAGGATCCACCCGGATACCCTCACCAGATACAATGTGGCCTAGGAACACCACCTCATCCAGCCAAAATTCACACTTAGTGAATTTGGCATACAGCTGCCTATCCTCATAACTCGCAAAGATTATTCTCGGGTGCTCGCGATGCTCCCGCTTCATCTCTCAAATACACCAGAATATCATCGATGAACACAATCACAAACTGATCCAGGTAGGGTTGAAAGACTCTATTCATCAAGGCCATGAAGGCTACCGGGGCATTAGTCAACCCGAACGGCATCACTAAGAACTCGAAATGCCCATACCTGCTCCTAAAATCACTCTTAGGCACATCGGCCTCTGCGATCCTCAACTGATAATATTCGGATCTCAAATCCAACTTGGTAAACACCTGAGCTCCCTGCAACTGATCAAATAGATCATCGATCCTAGGCAGTGGGTACTTATTCTTAACTGTAACCCGATTTAACTGCCTATAATCGATGAACAGCCTCAAAGTCCCGTCCTTTTTCTTCACAAACAACACTGGGGCTCCCCACGGCGAAACACTCGGCCTGATAAATCCCTTATCCAATAACTCCTGCAACTGAGCCTTAAGCTCCCTCAGTTCCACCGGTGCCATCCTATACGGAGGTATCGATATAGGAGCGGTACCTAGAACGAGGTCAATCTCAAACTCTGTCTCCCGATCCGGCGACAAACTCGGTAACTTCTCGGGAAACACATCGAAAAATTCCCTTATCACGGGAACATCCTGCAAACTCTGCTGCACTCTGGAATCCACCACATGCGCCAAATAGGCCTCACAACCACCTCGCATCAACCTCAGAGCACTCATAAATGAGATCATCCTGGCTGGCACTGCCTGACTAACACCTCGAAACACAGCCCTAAGCTGACCAGGAGACTCCAACCCAACCTCCTTAGTATAACAATCCATGATAGCCCTATGGGCAATGAGCCAGTCCATCCCCAAAATCAAATCTATCTCTTGAAGGGGCAACACAATCAGGTCTGCACTCAACTCCGACTGATCAATCATGATCGGACACCTCTTGCAGACCTCTCCCAGAACAGTAGTACTAACTAGAGACGTACTCACCTCTAGCCCACACTGCAACATCTCTCTATCCACATGCAATCTACATGCCACATGCGGTGCAATAAAAGAATGCGTGGACCCTGGATCTATCAATGCATAAACCTCAATGTCAAAGAGCAGAAACAAACCTGCAACCACATCAGGAGAATCCTGGGCCTCCTGCCTGGTCATGGCATAGACCCTGGCCTGGGACTGCGGCCGACTACCCCGACTCTCGGTCCCCACAAAAGAATCTCCAGCTCTACCTCAGGCTCTGCCTCGGCCCCTGAATCCAGGTCCACCACCGCGGCTCTGTTGCACTGTCGTGCTACTACCGGCTCTCCCACTCAAAGTCGACTGAGCTCCCAAAATTTATGGACAATGCCGGATCTGATGCTCCATAGAGTCACATCTCAAACAAGCTCCGGTAAATCTCCAGCACTCTCCACTATGCCTCCTCTCACAAAACTCACACAACGGAGGAAGCTGGCCGGAACCTCTACCACTGCCACTACTACTACCAGACTGCCTGGGTTCTCCCAAAAATCTGAACCTGCCCTGGCGTCTGCTAAAGCTCCTACCAGAGCTGCCCTGACTGTCACTAGATCTCTTGCTCCTAGATCCCTGACCAATCTCAGCCCGACTCTGTCTCAAGAGCTATTCAATCCTCACTGCAACTGCTCTCAACTCCACAAAGGTGCCCATATCAGACCGGGCTAACCTGGTACGAATCTCCAGATTCAGCCCTCCCTCGAATCTCCGGCACCTATCAGCCTCAGAGGTAATCAAAACAGAAGCATATGCCGACAACTCATTAAACCTGACCTCATAGTCGGCCACTATCATCGACCCCTGTCTCAACTCTAAGAACTCCTGCATCTTCATCTCCATATAGACCTTGGGCGTAAAGTTATCCCGAAAAGTTCTCAGAAAATCTGCCTAAGTCAAAACACAAGGTCTGGTGGAACTACTGTAGCACCCCAACTCCTGCAAGACCCGAACCCGACATCTACAGTGACATCCGAGCCCGTGACCCGCAAGGATGGCATGCTAGAGCAGTCAATCACAATTAAAACTCGTTATGAAATTTTTCTTCCAAAAACATTTTAACGCACGGAAATCAAAACACACTTTGGGCCCGACATATCACAAAAACATTTTCAAATACAAAACACTTTCAGTTATTAATTAGCACTCGGCGATTGCTCAATCAAGACATAAGGTAAAGGCATGACCCAACTGGGCTCGATGCCATTTTCAACACAATTCGTAAATCAAAATCTCAACACACTATTACATTTATTAAACTAGGCCCACCAAACAAAACATTGTACTCATGCAGATGTGACGACACCGATCCCGACCCGCCACTCGCCTTGCTAGTAACGATCATACTCCGTTAGTCTAACGGGTACTCTTCGATTCTGAAAAATAGATGCAATGTTGGGTGAGTTCATGAACTCAATGAGAAACCATCATCGATGGTTCACCCAACTCATGCATTCACAATTCATATACCTGCTGAATCACATATTCACACTTTCATATATTCACATGCATTCAATTTCACTTTCACACAGCTCACTTTAGATCATTTACATATGCAGATGCATGTGACACTTTCGATTTCATTTTATTGTTGTGACCGAGCGTAATCGTAAATCAAGAATCACATTTTTGGCAAGTAGGAGGGCCTCCGGGTATGCACTATCGCCCACTCACATTAGGGATAGGAGAGCCCGCTGCGTATGCACTAATCCCTTTCACATAATAGACCCCACACCCCACCCGTAGGTATTTGCGAGTTTCTTTGCGGCGTGTGTTCATGGGTTTTACCATGACGCCCTCAAATATACTGAGTATGCCTCTAGTCAACAACTATCATTATCGATCATTTAATTATGCATGAGTGCATATGTCATTCACATTTCACCGTCATATCTCATTTATTTCACTAACACTTTTACAATTCGATTCACTATTGCATTTATGCACATTTATTCACATTTTGCACTTCCATATCTCAATTCAATATTTCAAACACCCATGGTTCAAATCAATCAAAACAAATACACATATCCATCCGTATTCCACATAGCATATATACACAAATGTAACACATATAGGTTGAGAAACCAACTAGGTTACTCACCGCACTTCCGAAGCTACAACTGGAAGTCTCAAAGACTGTGGAATTGCTCCATCGGTGCCTTTAAAACAATCAAAAATCGAATATCACTCATAACACAATTTCCAATATTCAAAATACAAATATAGCAAATACATCGAGTAATCGTATATGTTATGACATTCCCTAAATTTTCCCAATTCGATCACTTTCACTCTAATTCATAGCAAAATCTAATTACCATAAGTCAATAGACTAATATTCAATTCTCTGCAGTCACATTCCAATTAAAATCACAATCACTATCTATTGTCACTAGATTCCCATAATCATCGAATTAAAATCCAAAATTCCATCTTATCAATTCAAATTCTTAATCTCTAAATTCCAATTAATCACTTAGAAAACAATTCAATTGAAATCAAATCTCAAATTCATTACTTGTAACAATCATCTTAAAAATCACTTCATTTCATTCTCCCATATTGAAATTCCTAGTCTCAGAAATTCAACTGATCCATAGCCAATCCATTAGAAACTAATCTTCCAAATTCATAATCTCCATATTGAATTTAATCCGTAGGTAATTGAACTATCAAATTCCTAGATCCCCATAATTTAAAACCTCAAAATCTCATTTTGAAAAATCAAGATTCCTCGCCATGGCATGTTCGATCCTCGCCAGTGGCGAGCTTCTTCTCTCGCGCCGCCATGGGCGAGCTAATTTCAAATTGCTCGCATGCACGCCCGGCGTTAAATCGTGGCGCGCAAGGCTCCTCGCTCACACAAGGCGTGTTGTCACACAGCAAGCGCAATGCGATCGTAGATTCGCCAGAAAAACCCAGAAATCTCCAGATTCTCGACAGATAAAAACACCAAATCCAAGTTTTCTCCTTATAAATCACTCCTAAATAATTCCATACATAATATACAACTAATCTCTAACTTCTATTCCATCAAACAATCAATATCCCCAAATTTCAACCCTAAAACCCATATCGTCCTAAACTCTCTAATTCTCAAACCATTAATCAGTAAATTTCTGCTTAAATCAGAAGATTAAACACATAAATAAGCAATAACTTACTTGATTAAGCTTTAAACTCTTCCAAATCACCAAAAAATCCACAAGCGATCCAAGGGAAGAAGAAGAACAAAGCAATTTCTCCAGAACAGAGGCAAGCATCGCAAATTTCAAAGGCTTAAGTTATATATATACTGAGTACCTTAAGACTTGTTTGGCAATGAATTGCCACCAGTCCAGATCGAACAACCTCGATCCAATTTCTGATTCTAATTTCTCCCAATACGCAATAACAATTAATAATAAATCCTAAAGTCATAATTCAACTTGCCTCATATCAATTGCCAATCAATCACGGACTTTAATCCGTTTATCATCACTATACCATTTTTTCTATCCGACTCGATTCTCTAAACATTCGGAAAAATTTCCATAAATTCACAAAATTAGGAATTGCATATTCCTACACTCCAATCTCATAATCCAGCTTTTCTAAATTCAATTTTCTCATTCCAATTCATATACAAAACTCATTTATACACTTTTCGCACAAATTTCCAATTTCCACAATTCAATCGGAAATGTCATACATGTACGCATATTCATATACTTATGCCATCAATAATCATTTACCGATGACTATAGAAACTATAATGCATGAAGAATTCACATTTGCTCGCATTTTAACCCTAACCGATCCAATTTACAAATATACCCATTACTTGATAACGGATGTTACAACTACCCGGACAGTCTTCCACCATTGATAAGTCGGACCTCAAGCAACGAGACAAGATAATCAAAACGCCATCGTGGTCACAATCCATTTGATCTAGACTCTCGGTCCTCTCTAACCATCCTCACCTCCGCAGGTCTCATGTCGCCATAGAAATCCACGCTCCACCCTCGCCACGCAGACGATCATACCTCTGCTCCCGTCTCATGGGAACTATAGGAGGCTGCTCCTCATACAAAGGTACAGAAGACTCCCTACTCGCTCCTACTGATCATTGGTCAGCTGAGTGATCTACCTGATCACCAAAGACGGATGACCTACAACAAAACCGCAAACTTGATCAATTTTTGCTTTTCTTACGAAATTTAAGCCTAAAATATACTATTCCCAAAAGATGCCAAACCATGCTCTGATACCACTAATGTAGTGCCCCCTTACCTTAGAGTATACACTGGGACGCCCGTAGGTCATACCGATACATACCCTATGATGAGGGTGCACTACGATACGATCAATTTTATACACCTCATGGCATCGATATAATAAAGCAGTAAGATCACATTCACTAAATTTTAAAACCAAAAGACTTCTCATTTCATTTCGTAGAAACCACAAGTGCATAATTCGATCATAATTATAATCTGATCGATCCAAAATAAACAAGAATAACTCCTAACTAGGTCATCCCAAAGATCCCAATGACCGACACGTGGGCCATGCTCCTCTCCAAGCACACACACAAGCAGGAAAAGTCTCGCTATCTCAAGTAGGAGTCACTAACGCTGTCCTGAAAAATAGTTGCAATTTTGGGTGAGTTTGCGAACTCAATGAATAACCATCATCGATGGTTAACTCAATTCATGCATTACGCAAAATTGCGTACAAAACAACACAATATCATATTCAGAATCACAGTCATAAATTTACTCGACAATTGTCCCACATTTACCGTTAACCAATGCAAACTCATAGCACAATCACATACTGAATGCATAATGATTTCTATTTTATTTTAGTGTTGTGGATCAAGGCCAAGATATCCCATTTCGGGCACATTAAATGTAAATCACGCTGGGGTAGGACATCCTCTGGTATGCATTATCGCCACGCGCGCACTAGGGATAGGAGAGCCCTTTGGGTATGCACTATTCCCTTATCACAATAGTTGAGCTTATAGCTCCGATCGTAAATTGCCCGTCTGGCTGATTCTCGATTTCTATTCATGCCTAGCATGCGGTCACAATTCATATTAACATATCTCATGCGAAACACTCAATCATATTCACAAATAATTCACACAAAGCATTTAACACATCAGAGATTGAGGAACCAGCTAGGTTACTCACCTTTAAACTTCCGAGCTACTGCCGGGAAGTCTCCGCTGCGTCAGAGGATCGACGCTCCACTTGTGCCCTACAATGATCATAATATTCGAATATCACTAAATGTATCAAATTCAATAATCAAAGATGCAAATATATCGAATAATTTACGTACTATGCATGTTATGACATTTTCGACCTCATTCCCAAATTATCTCAATTCAGTGTTTTCACTCTCATCCATAACAATTCTTAATACCATCTGTCAATTGACCAAGTTCTAAATCCTCTAAAGTCAAATTCCAATACAAAAGAATTATCTTTAAATCAGAATCAAATTCACTATTCCATTGCCATCCGATTTCGAGAACCATCGAATTAAAAATTCCATTCTCCTAAAGTAAAATTCTTAGTCTCTAAATCACAATCAATTAATCATTCCTCAATCAAAAGTAATATAACCTCAAAATCATTTAAAACATAAAAATTCTCCTTCGGAAAACAGACGTCCTCGCCGCGGCGTGAGATCGCTTCGTCATGGCGAGACGCTCTTCCACGTCACAAGACGTTGTCTTCTCTTACGCGGCGTGATCCCTTGCGCTCGCCGCGGCGTGCGAACAAGGATTTGCTCACCGCGGCGTGTTCATCACACGTCGCGGCGTGCAACCCTAGTTTCACGCCCAAAACCCAGAAATTCCCAGATTCTTCAGATATAATCTATCCAAATCCATTCTAAACACTCCAAAACAACATTCTACACTTAACATAACTCATTCCTAACCTTAAATTCATCAAATAACCATTATTCCATAAATACCCAAATCAAAATCCACATTTTCCCCTAAAACCTAATCATCCGAAAACTTTTAAATTCTCAAACAATTTATACCTTAATTTAGTGCTTAAGTCAAACTTTGTAAAACACAAAGGAGTAGAAACTTACTTGGTTTAAGCTTTCAATCCTTCACAAATCACTCAAATACTCAAATCCTCAAGCTAAACACACCCACGATTTCTCTCCCATTTTTCCACCAAATGCTTTCTTCTCCATTTCCAAGGCTTAAGCTAGGTAGCAAATGATGATTGGAACAATTTAAGAGAAGAGATTGGAAGGAAGTAAGCCAAGTGGATGAGCCACGAAGAAGAAGAAGATCAAGTTTCTTTCAAGGGAAGAAGAAGACAACATCGTGGACCATTTTTCAAAGGAGAAAAGTTTATATACTAAGGAAGTTAAGGCTTGTTTGGCAAATTCATTTGCCACAAGTCCAATCCGAACAACCTCAATCCAATTTCGAATTCTAATTTCTCCCAAATTCCAATAGTTCAGACCCTAATTCCTCAAATCATAATTCAAATTACCTCATATCAATTGTCAATCAAATTCGGAACTGAAATAACAATTAATCAGTCACTAAGCCATTTTTCCGGTCCGGACCCGTTACTCTAAAAATTCCAGAAAAATTCCTATAAATCTTCAAAATTAGAAAACATCTAATCACATACTCAAATTTTCAATTCTCAATTCCTAAATTCAATTTGACAATCCAAGTCACAAATCAAAGTACGATTAACCTTAAAATAACAAACTCTCCAATATTCACAATCAAGTCAGAAATCTGTCATACATGCATGTACATACATATGCTTGTGCAATTATGAACATTTATTAATAATGTAGAGGGTATGAATGCATATGCAAAATACATATGAGATGAACTGTATCCATCCCATTGGTGACGGGATGTTACACAGACGATATAAAAGATGGAAAAAGTGTATCGTCAAAACACAGAGGATATCAAAACACAGATGATACAAAAGACAGAAGAAGTTTATCATCAAAACATAGAGGATATCAAAACACAGACGATACAAAAGACAGAAGAAGTTTGAGCATAGTAACACAGAAGGAGTTTGTGCACAGTAACACAAAAGAAGCAAAACTTAGAAGAAGCAGAGAAAAACACGGAAGGAGATGATGTCATCATCAATGACGTCATCACAGAAGAAACAAAAACACAAAGGATAGCAAAAACACAGAAGAAGCAGAGCAAAACACAGAAAGAGATGCCGACATCACAGAAGAAACAAAAACACAGAGGGAGCAAAACTAAGAAGAAGCAAAGTCTAGGCGGAGTAAAACTAAGAGGAAGATGACATCATCACAAAAGAAGAAAAAACACAGAGGGAGTAACTCCTCTTTTACACATCTCCCTTATCAGGACCCTGATTTTCAACTCAAAAGTTCAAAAATTCTATGCTATATATTGCTGGAAAGCTAAATGAAAATCTACAACTTAACTGTAGACACTTTCTCTAATCTAGCCTAAATCAATTCAAATTTTTTCTCGAATCTATAACACAATTTTCTACATCCAACGTACTGAACCCCTATTGTTTCACAACTTTCCTTAACATAAATCATACTCATATCACCATTCCTACTCCATTCAATCATACGAACACGCCTTTCAGGTCATCCAAATTTTGGACAGCATGTCAAGATAAACACAAAAGACAAAAGATTTGGTAAGGGCAGGCAGGGTATCAGCCTAAGGTCCAATTTTATTAAACGCTCATTTTTAATACATTTTAGCAGTATTTATTATTTAAAAGAATAATAAATTCTTAATTTTTAAAGAATAAAAAGCTAATGTTAACTAATAAATAACTTCCTTTATTAGTTATATTACCCACAAAGTTAGCATTAACTTTTAATCTTAAAAGTTAAATAGCTTTTTTTTAGCTACACAGCTTTAACTTATTATATTTATAAATACCTTTGAAGCATTTGAGTATATTTTACAAAAAGCTTTAAGATCTATTCAACCCCCCTTCTAGATCGTTTACAACTTGGTGTCAGAATAGAAGTTTCCACTTCTACCTCCAATACTGGATTAGAACTCTCAACTGAAAGAATATGCTCATCCATCTGAAAAAAAAAGATATAAATACTTGAGGTTAGAAATAAGAACATATTAGGAAATGACACATTCTTAATCAAAATACTTTGCCTACATTCTAGTTAAAATATTCCACACAAAACAAAATGTTCACGAAAATCAAAGAATGTCCAAACTTTGAATATGCTAGAATGTCCAAGTAAGTTAGGTTGATCATTTAAAGGATTAATACAAAGATGATAAAGGCATTAACTTCATACTCACATGCACATTATAAGATATTGCATCAGTTATGGTTTACCTTACAAGAAAGGTGATAAAGGCAGGTTGATTAGATATATATGGTGAATTCATAGGAAATTTGGATGTCATAACGAATACTTAAGATTATATTTCAATCTAGCATTAAAGAAAGTTCCTTGAAGTTCAAAAAAGCAGCCTAAAGTGACACTCACTCATAAAAACAAAATACGTGACTGCCACTTTTGATTCTTGCCAAATGACATAGATGAGAAATGTAGTCACAGAGTTGGGAATGGAGTAGAAGGAAGTAACACTAATGTATATTCTTCATCCATTAAACTTTCAAAGGATCATTTGTTTGTTTTATGGAATGCCAAAGATATCCATATTAAGACGTAACTTTTTACAAGATTTGGCGGAGGATGGTGGTATAAAATTAGTCCATTACAGCACAACATATATATATTCACTAATTCCTTAAAGACTACTTCATTTAACAAGATTGGAATGATGATTGCAGTTTGTAACATCACAGATGTATTGCAATTAAGGGAATTTAGAAGCTTTACAATGATCTTAAAATAGGGTAAATAGAGCAGTAGTAGTTAGGTGCAGTAGATGTGTTTTGTGTTTAAGAGGGTAAATAGAGCAGTAGTATCTAAATGCAATAGATGTGTTTTGTATCCAGCACAACATTAAGAATGATAACTAGAGGTTAATAAAATAGTTTAAGATATTTTATTTTAAATTAAGTTTTGTTAAGTCAAACCAAACTTCACGTATTAAATAATTTTGATAATAAACAAAGAGAAATATACGGAAGGAAAAGCAGATAATACAAAAGCGCATTTAAAGAAAAAGCATTTAAAGAAAAGGAGCGGAAGGAAAAGGCATTTAAAGAAAAGCAGACGGAAGAAAAGGTATTTTAAGAAAAGCGATACAAATGCGCATAAAAGTAAAAGGCATTTAAGAAAAGGAGCGGAAGAAAAGGACAAAAGTAAAAGCAGGCGGAAGAAAAGATTGAAGCTTTACGGAAGAAAGCGAGCGATACAAAAAGTAGACTAAGCTTTACTAAGAAAAGCAGACGATACAAAAGCGATTTTAAGCTTTACGAAGACAAAAAAGCGACGATTGAAAATAAGACGGAAGAAAGAAACATCAGTTTAAGACGGTTCTGAGCTAAACTAAATAACCGTTTCTTTAAAGATTCAAGAAGCAGATAGACAAGAAACAGTTAAAGTTCCGACTATAAATAAGAGTCGAGATTAAAGAAGAAACAACTTTTGGAAAAAGTGAATGAAACTCTGTGTATTCAATATCTGTCTATCTCGAGAGAAAAATTGCGAACTATTTTCGAAAGTGTATATTGTGAAGAGCAACTCTTTATAAAAGCTCTTTATCGCTTTTCATTTTGAAAAAGTGCTAGAGATAGCCTGAAGAGGCTAAGAGTAAAAGAATACTTGCTGTTAAGAGACCTGAAGAGGCTCAGTCTAAAGAATACTTGTAACCAGTTTGGAGATAGTGAAAATCTCATAAGAATATCTGAGGACTGGACGTAGCCCACGGTTTGGGGTGAACCAGGATAAAATTGTTGTGTTTCTCTCTCTAACTCTTACTTTTCTTAAATCATAGTTTTCATTATTAACAAAGTTTTTCAAACTAGTTAAGAATTGATTTACGATAAGTTTTCTGAAAGAACAAGCAATTGTTATTAAAGGGATTGAAAAAGTTTATCACAATTCAACCCCCCCTTCTTGTGTATCTTGGTCATTTTATTACTCAATATATTAACGTGTGATTTACTTCAATTGGTATCAGAGCGAGGTGTTCAAGAATCACTCTAATAAAGTGTGAACTAAAGAAAATGGTGGAATCACACACGATATTGTAGAAGGAGCCTCACCACCGGACCTCCAAATGCTCAATGGTGAAGACTACCACTATTGGAAGGATCGGATGAGATTGTTTATCGAGTCTACTCACATTGACCTTTGGGACATCATCGAGAATGGACCTTACACACCAAGATGATGATAAAATCCAATTCCACGAGAAAGATGGACGGTGAAGCGTAAAGCAAGATTTCAACTAAACTCCAAAGTTTAAATTTTTCTTGAGTTGTGCATCGAGCGTAAGCGAGTATGACAAAGTGCATGGATGCGACATCGCCAAAGAAATGTGGGATACATTATCAATTGCACATGAAGGAACAAATCAAGTGAAGGAGTCCAAGATAAGTATTTTGGTGCATCAAGACGAGTTATTCAAGATGAAAGAAGAAGAGACCATTAATCAAATGTTTGGAAGATTCCAAACAATTGTTAATGGGCTAAAACTCTTGGAAGAACGCATGTGATCAAGACCATGTTCGAAAGATTTTGAGGAGTCTGCCAAAAGATGGAGACCCAAAGTAACTGTTGTACAAGAAGCCAAAGACCTAAAGCGTCTTGCATCAAGTCGGATGAATTGCTTGGATCGTTGAAGATACACGGTAGAGCTTGATGCGAAGATAAGCCCAAAAGGAGAAGTCCATAATACCAAAGCAAGTCAAAAGAATCACAAAATCCGAAGAAGAAAACAAAAGGAATACATCAAAGGCGTTAAAGATTGAAGAAGCAAAGGATGATGATTCCAAGAAGTCGAATCAATCAAGTGATGAAGGCGATGAGCTATCTTTCATTTCAAGAAAGATAAGAAGAATGTGGAAAAGAAGTCCAAAGGAAATTCAACATTTAGAAGGAACAATGCAAAGACGATGAAAAGTCGATAAAGCATCCATTACCGTTATGAATGCAAGAAGTCGGGACATTACAAGTCCGAGTGTCCAATGTTGAAAAGACAACCCGAAGGAGTAAAGATAACAAGAAAAGCATGATGGCAACGTGGGAAGATCTGGATTCATCGTAATCGATACAAGTTCACAAGCGTCGTAACATGCTAACATATGTCCGTAGTCAAGAAGAAAGTGATGAGGAGGTAACTTCCACTATAATGATATACAAGATGCATATTCAAAATTGTTAGAGGATTCTCATGCTATTCGAAACAAAGACAAGCCGTTGAAGAAGAAATATATAGAAAACCTCAAACATACTCATGAGATAGAGTGAGAATATAAGTTTGAGAAAGCAAGTTGAGGAATTGAATAACAACAAAGTTGTAGATAGATTCAAGAGATTAATCAATTGAAAGCGAGGATTAATAATCTCTCAATTGATCTAGCTAAATTTACAGATAGTACAAAAAGGATGAATGAAATAATAGGAGAATACAGACATCCGAAGGATAAAACTGGATTAGGGTTTACTAAAAATAAGCCCCAGCATTACGTAGTAAAATCAGTTGCTCAGAAAAATAAGAAAAGATATCAATCGATTTTCGAAAGGACATCAACATTATCATTCTACACATCATTATCATTCATTACATCGATTAACCCTAAAGGACCCAAGAGAATCTGGTACCTAAAAATAAAATAATATCTCCCATGTAAATCTTTCGTTGGAAGAACCAAGAAGCACCATTGGTATATGGACATGGATGCTCGCGTCACATGACGGAAACAAGTCTATGTTCTTAGATCTTGAGACAAGAAAGGAGGATCAGAACTTTTGGAGACAACCAACAAGGAAAGATAATCGGGTTTGGTAAGATTGGTAAGAATTCTCATGCATGCATTAATAATGTACTACTAGTTGATGGTTTAAAGCATAATTTGATAAGTATTAGTCAATTATGTGATTACGGTTTTGAAGTTTCTTTTAATCAAAATTTTGTGAAGTCGAAACAAAGATGGTTCCATCTTCTTTTCAGCCAAAAGACGAAACAATCTTTATAAAATTGATTTAGGCGATTTTAGTCTCAAAATATTTCATGTTTTTATCTCATCAAGATGAAAGACCGATCCGCATAAAAACTAGGTCATGTCGGTTTTAAACATATTTCAAAACTTTTGAAACATGATTTGGTAAAAGGTTTGCCACAAATTCGTTTTGACAAAGATTTCTTTTGTGAAAGTTGTCGAAAGGAAACAAGTTAAAACCTCTTTCTCTTCAAAACATTTCATAACTTCTTCTAGACCACTTGAGTTGTTACATATGGACTTATTTGGTCCAACAAGAACAATAAGTCTTGGTGGAAAGAAGTATGGACTTGTGATTGTTGATGATTTTACAAGGTTTTGTTGGATACTTTTCTATCACATAAAGATGAGTCTTTCAAGTGTTTTAGAAACCTTTCCATGAGATTACAAAATGAAAGAGGAATGTCTATAGCAAGCATAAGGAGTGATCATGGAGGAGAATTTGAAAATGAGAAGTTGAGTATTCTCAAAAAAAGGAATTTTCATAACTTCTTCGCCCAAGGACTCCACAAAGAGAATGGAGTTGTTGAGAGGAAGAATAGGGCGATTCAAGAGATGGCAAGAACAATGTGTGCAAGATGAATCTTCCTAAATACTTCAGGTAGTATATCAATACAAGATGCTACATTCGAATAGAGTGTTCTGCGACCAATGTCAAGAAAACTCCTATGAGTTGTGGAATGGAAGGAGACCAAACATTTCTTATTTCCATCCTTTTGGCTGCAAGTGCACTTTTCTGAACACAAAGGAAGCTCTGGACAAATTTGATGCGAAGACACTTTCAAGAATTTTTCTAGGCTATTCTCTCACTTCAAAGGCATTTAGATCTTCAACCTCACCTCAAAGATTGTTGAAGAAACTATTCACGTTAAGTTCGATGATAGCTCTCAACCCAATAAGAAAGAGGAATCAGAAGATGATCACATACGGTGCCCTTGACGCAGTGTAAGGAAGTATTTTCATCAGGAACACTTCATGATGAAAAGACAGATATCTCTAAGAATTTTGAGTTAAAGAAAGATTGGAGATACAAAAGCTCTCATCCTAAAGAGTCAATTATCGAAGAAACCTCAGAAGGTGTAAGAACAAGGTCCAAGTTCAGAAGAGAAGCCAACGTGGCATTTATATCTGAAGTAGAACCCAAAAAGATTGATGAAGCTCTAAAAGATGAAGCATGGATATTAGCTATACAAGAGGAGTTGAATCAATTCAGTAGGAATAAAGTTTGGTCCTTAGTTCCTAAACCTGAAAAGAAATCCATTATTAGTACTAGATGGATATTCAAGAATAAGCTAGATGAATCAGGAAAAGTAAGTCGCAACAAGGCAAGATTAGTAGCACAAGGCTATAATCAACAGGAAGGAATAGACTATACTGAGACATATGCTCCAGTAGCAAGACTTGAAGTAATAAGGATACTGCTTGCATATGCTGTTTGCCATGACATAAAGCTTTTTCAGATGGATGTAAAAAGTGCATTTCTGAATGGCTTTATAGATGAAGAAGTCTATGTCAAGAAACCTCCTGGATTTGAGGATATAAAGTATCCAGATCATGTCTGAGACTTCATAAAGCCTTATATGGATCAAACAGCTCCTAGAGCATGGTATGATCGTCTGAGCTCATTTCTTATTGAAAATGGATTTACTAGAGGTAAAGTTGACAAAACTCTTTTAGGAAGAACTTGTATAATGATTTTATTATTGTGCAAATTTATGTTGATGATATTATTTTGGTGCCACCTCAAAAAGTTATGCATAAGCTTTGAAAATATGATGAAAATGAATTTGAGATGAGCATGATGGGTGAGTTAAAATTCTTTCTTGGATTGCAAGTAAAGCAAACTAAGGATAAGATTTTTATCCATCAACAAAATATGTCAAAGAATTGTTGTCTAAATTTGATATATGCAAGTGTTAAAAGTATGTCTACACCGATGCATCCTTCAAACTTGTTGTCGAAAGACGAAAGTGGTAAGAAGGTGGATCAAACCCTATTTAGAGGATGATTGGTTCTTTGCTTTATCTTACTGCAAGTAGACTGACATTCTATTAGCAGTATGCTTGTGTGCAAGGTTTCAGTCGATCCTAGAGAATCTCATTACATATTGTAAAACGAATTTTGAGATATCTCGCAGTACTACCGATCTTTGCTTAATGTATGAGAAAGGTAAAGATTTCAGGTTGAATGGATATTGCGATGCGGACTATGCCGGTGATAGGATTGAAAGGAAGAGCACGAGTGGTGGTTGTCACTACCTTGGACCAAACACGTGTCATGGTCAAGCAAGAGACAAAGCTCGATTGCATTATCAATCGCAGGTTGAATATATGTCCGCCGCAAGTTGTTGTTCACAATTCATCGTGGATCAAGTATCAATTGGAGGACTACTCAATACAAGAGGAAGAGATTCCAATATATCGCGACAACACCAAGCGCCATCGACTTGTCAAAGAATCCAATTCAACATTCAAGGGTGAAGCACATTGAAGTTAGACATCATTTCTTGAGAGATTACGCTCGTAAGAAAGTTGTCGACCTACAATTCGTGGAAACAAAATTCCGGTGGCGATATCTTCACAAAACCACTAAGTGAAGATCGCTTTAAAGAAATCGACGCAACCTCAATATGGTGATGTTAACGGACCAATCATCTGGTTTTTCACAAAGAAGAAACAGATAGACGGAGAAGTTAACGGACCAATCATCTGGTTTTTCGCAAAGAAGAAACAGATAGATGGAGGAGTTAACGGATCATTCATCCGATTTTTAAAGACAAAGACGAAAGAGGCGGCAGAGTTAACAGATTGATCATCGATTTTCAAAAGAAAGACAATGAAACGGTGGAGTTAAACGGCGTTGACGGTTTCGCACTTAAAACTTCTTTCACAAAGAAAAATTTTAGAGGAAAAAGGTCGTCGATCATCGAGAAGTACAATCGTTCTAGAATTTGCTATAAAATCCCTAAACCGACGCGTTTGGGATCTTTAACAAATTCAGAAATTGCTAGTTCTCTGAAATCTCTCTGAAAATTCTTCAAGCGAGTTCCTATTCGTAATCAACAAGATGAATGTCAAGCCCATTTTTGCGAGTTGATCCAGAGCAAACCGAGGAAGATTGGTAAACTTTCAAGATCTAAGAAGGAACAAATGGATATAGATAGGAGATAATAGCGGCGGGATGGAGAAACTTCTTTCAAATACGAGAGCAAGTTTATCTCAATGAAGTTTATGAGTTCGAAACATACTAAAACCGTGGATAATACAATCGATCGTATGTAGAAACACTCCTCGTGATAGTAACCAAGGAGTTCTTGGAAAGAGTCACTTGAATGTCCGAGTAGTGGAGTTCAACCTACTAACATGGTGAAATGGATGACTAAGCTGAAGTTGAACGAAGATGAAGTTACTCGTCAACTTTATGGTCGTAACAACCCAATCGAAAGAAGAGCCTCTTGGCTTGTACCAAAAGCAAGGGTTTTGTTTCTTTGCTTTTGTGTGTTGTGTTACCTAGATAGGTTCAAGACATCAAGTCACTACTTTGATGAACAATGTATCCTTCATCTCCTGAATCACCAACCAATAGATTTACCATTTTGATTTATCAATATATGGTTAAATCAATAAAGGATACAAACACTCTCCGTATGGGATGTTGTTGACAAGGATGTTTAAAGAATCGGGAATCGATTGAGTTGGGAGTCGATGGAAGGTATCAGAAGAAGCTATATAGATTCTACATCGATTGCCAAAATGGGTGCGAGATTATCGACAAACAAGGAGCGAAGAATCAAGGAAAGCAACAACCGAGGGGAGCCTAAACCAAGAAATCCTCGATGAAGGAGAGAAGATCATACTCGTGAGTCAAGTCAAGATCATTCGATTTTTGAATCGGTGACTTAAAGCGAAAAGGGAACCTTTGGTAAGTGACATTCATAAGCAAGCAAGAACGCCACCCACAAAGGAAATCTGACGAGTAAAGAAGCCATCCTTCCAGAGATTCAAGCAAACTAAAGCATTATGAACGACAGAGATCAAAAGCTACAAAATCATCGTCATCAATCCTTGAGAAAGTTTGAAACACAATCTCAAGGAAATGAAGGAAAAGGAAAGTAGAAGAACACGAGAAGAAGAAAGTTCAATCCAAGAGGTCACCCAGTTAAAGAAAATAAGTGCAAGAAAGGAAGAAAATCCAACAACAGAGGCAAAGACTAAGAAGACAAGGCTAGAAAAAAGCGTTGTTGACATTTCTAAAAATCTCTGCATGTCTTTGTTAGTGTTGTTGATCTTCTTGAAGTTAATATGGAAGTGTTAAGGGTAATATTAAGGATTCTCACAAAATTCTTAATAATCCAATTTTGAAGAAATAGTTCTACTACTTTTCAGTCCACACTTGTCCATAAACAAGTTGCTACACATGTTTTGGGGACGAAGGCTACTTCAAAAGTTGTAAGTGTGATGACTAATGTTCCATCCAAGTATTTAACTTTTCAAAGAGAAAGATGGGAACATAGATTGGTTGTAAGAGAGGAGAAGGAGACCAAGTCAGTCATCATCAGAGACAAACCCAAGAGATTTGTCAAAGCATTCTTCAAATCTGTAGAATATGATAATGGCATTTCTTATCTATTGGATAGGGGTTACAAAAATTTCTATGATCAACTGAAGAGAGTTGGGAGAGAACCATATCCACCAGAGCCATTTGGAGAGCGTATCACTTCTTATCCTATCTTGAGCAAAGACAATAATCAAGGTGGTACCGATCTTCAACCACCAAATTTTGTTGAACTCAATTATGAGAAGCTAAAGTGAAAGTTCAACTGAGCGAAGTTGGATGACATGTCTTCCGATCGATTGAAGAGGCAAGAAATTGATTGATGAAGCATGTAAGGAGAAAAGGAGTGGTAAGTCCATCTGCGTGTATCAAGATCCAGGATCAAGTCTAACTAAGGCCACAACAGATGATCCATGTGGAGGCAATATCGAATGGGTCAAGATTGTTCATTCGATTGGCAACTCGTAATGTTGTTTTACTATAATACGTAACATTCGCGAAATCGACCTCGTGGGAGATCACTTCAATTGCAGAAGCTATGCCATGGTTTGGACGCACTTATCAACGAATAAGAGATCCCTATGATCTTGATATCAATGAACAAGTCAGATTTGTTCCTCCTCCTCTTCTGCAAATCATTGAACCAAATGTCTTTAACAAGGAAGCTTATACAACAACAGTGGCTATCGTTGAAAAACAAGTTGTTAAGACAGTACCCTCAACTGCAGATGAAACATCAACTCTAAAGAAGCATGTTCAGAAGCTTGATAAAGATATGAAGAAGATTAAGAAGATGCTGAAAAAGTTGGTGAAGCAGATTGGAAAATAATTTTTTGATCAATAACAAATAGGGGGAGAAGGGAGAAGGAAGAAATCAGCTGGCTGATAATGGAAGGATGAAGTCCAGATAATGGAAGGATGAAGTCCAGATGAAGATAATTTTTTTTTATTATCTCAATACTTCTGTATAATTCACAAGTATATGATACTTTTCATATTTCCATATTTCTCTAAATTCACAAGTATTTGTTATTATCAAAAAGGGGGAGAATGTTAAGTCAAACCAGACTTCACGTATTAAATAATTTTGATAATAAACAAAGAGAAATATACGGAAGGAAAAGCGAGCGGAAGGAAAAGCAGATAATACAAAAGCGCATTTAAAGAAAAGCGATTAAAGAAAAGGAGACGGAAGGAAAAGGCATTTAAAGAAAAACAGGCGGAAGAAAAGGGCGGAAGAAAAGCGAGGCGATACAAATGCGCATAAAAGTAAAAGGCATTTAAGAAAAGGCATAAAAGTAAAAGCAGACGGAAGAAAAACAGACGGAAGCTTTACGGAAGAAAAGCCAGACGATACAAAAAGTAGACGGAAGCTTTACTAAGAAAAGCGAGCGATACAAAAGCATTTTAAGCTTTACGAAGACAAAAAGAGCGATTGAAAATAAGACTAAGAAAGAAACATCGTTTAAGGTTACATGAGCTAAACGAATAACCGTTCTTTAAAGATTCAAGAAGCAGATAGACAAGAAAGTTGAAGTTCACTATAAATAAGAGTCGAGATTAAAGAAGAAACAACTTTTGGAAAAAGTGAATGAAACTCTGTATTCAATATCCGCCTATCCGAGAGAAAATTGCGAACTATTTTCGAGTGTATATTGTGAAGAGCAACTCTTTGTAAAAGCTCTTTATCGCTTTTCATTTTGAAAAAGTGCTACTGAGATAACTCAAGAGGCTAAGAGTAAAAGAATACTTTTTGTTAAGAGACACAAGAGGCTCGATCTAAAGAATACTTGTAACCGGTTTGGAGATAGTGAAAATCTCGGAAGAATATCGAGGACTGGAAGTAGCCCACGGTTTAGGGTGAACCAGATAAAATTCTTGTGTTTCTCTCTAACTCTTACTTTTCTTAAATCATAGTTTTCATTATTAACAAAGTTTTTCAAACTAGTTAAGAATTGATTTACGATAAGTTTTCTGAAAGAACAAGCAATTGTTATTAAAGGGATTGAAAAAGTTTATCACAATTCAACCCCCCCTTCATGTGTATCTTGGTCATTTTATTACTCAATATATTAACGTGTGATTTACTTCAAGTTTGTCATTCAATTTCCTAACCTTTAGTCACAGGTTGTATCTACAAATATGATATATGTTTCTCAAGATTAACTTCATACTCACATACACATTATTGCTAATGTCAGCTATCCAATAACTTATGCAAATCTTATAATGTTGTCAATAATAGGATGAGTAGAGTAACTGTTCATTTATCATATGACCTAGAGGTTTACTTGATAAATCTCCATATTTACAAAAGCATTAATCTCGTTTTTCTTTTGTTTCAATCTTAACTATCCTGTATTCATTCTTCTAGATGTACAAAACATCCAAAGACAAAGTACCTTTTGTATCACTCCTAATCATGATAATCCTTGTCTTCAACTTACGATTACAGTAATATTAATACTAGTCAAATTTTGTTGTTCAAACTAGAATCCTTAAATATGTATACATCATTCTCTTTCACACTGCAATATCAGTTTACAAGCTCCAATGACTTTGAATAGGTATTTGAAATGTGAAGCGTAGAAAGTAGAATAACTTACCAGAGTAAAAAGATTGAATATAAATAAGTTTGAAGGATATAAGGAGCATTGGGAATATATACTGCTAACCTCGAAAACCAAATCGAAAGAAGTATGAACTGATAATACTAGGGTTAATAGCACCAGAAGATCAAAATACTAGCGTAGCAAGAAAGATGGTTTGAAGTGTGAAATCAAACACTTTAATATCTGTGACGTTTCATTAAACACATTATAAGCATTATCTCATATTCCCAATATTAACATACAAAATTCTCAAATTAGTCACATCACATCTCAAGACAACCAAAAAAACTTAATTGACGAAGAGAGAATGAGAGATTACCTTCGACATTGCCACAACAAATGATATACGAAGAAGAAGAATGAAGAAGAAAGTGAAATGAAGAAGAAGAACAAAGAAGTGAAAAGTGTTGTGTGAGTGAGAGTGAAACTATGAAAGCAACTAGGTCATTGGGTAAGACTATGAGTGAGAGGTCGAGGGGACGAAGGGAGATGGAGGGAGGCAGCTGGGCTGGGTGGCTTTCGTTTAATGACAAGCAAAACGACAACGTTTTTGCTTGCAAGAAAAATACATCATTTTGTCTCGTGTTTTATTATCTACCTTATATCTTAAACGACGTCGGTGCAGGAAATATTTTAGACATAGTAGATGTTGTAAAAAGACTAGAAGTTGTCGTTTTACACTTAAAGCAAAACGATATCGTGTTTTGTCGGTGCAGGAAATATTTTAGACATAGTAGATGTTGTAAAAAGCCTAGAAGTTGCCGCCAACATTATTGGATCTTCAGCAGGTGATATCCGACGAAGAAACAGTTTGCTTTCGGGAACCTACATCTAAGTAACGAGAGAGACAAACTTACTATTAAGATCATGCGTAAATATTCTCCGCATATTTAGTTCCTTATTTTTAGGAACTTAAGTTAGCATTGATAACTTTAAGGGGTCCTTTTCTTTTTAGGAGTTAGTAATGAGCTGTAATGATTGTGTATATACCACTGAAATTTCTTTAAGCTACTCCCGTGTCGCAACGGCCGTCCGTAAAGTTAACATCGACGAAACTTCCTCCATTAACATTCATAAAATGATTGAATATTGAAGTTGTACGTTAACGTCTAGTTTTCTTGAATTATTTATTGTTTTATACGATCCAGAAGCAGCACCAAAAAGCTTTATCCTTTGTTCGCAGAGAGAGGAGAGTGACTGAGTGGTTCTGTCATCTTTCAATTTTATGAAACCACCCTCAACTTTTGATCATTGTGTTTGGTTTCTGTTATCAGGTTTTACGTTATCCGAGTGAAGGTGGGTTTCTTTCTTTTAGAGAAGTTAAGACTATGGCAGTTTCACTCATAGCATCTTCTGCTACTGGAGATGGACTGGAAATGCTTTTTGGTAGCTTCTTAGATCTTGTTGTAGAGGTTACCAAGAAGAACATTCTTTTGCAGCCCACCTTGAAGCGTTTGGAAACCACGTTAAAATCCCTGCAGCCAAAGATCAAGCAAATAGATGCCCTCAACTTAGTTATGGATCGGCCTAAGGAAATTGATGGTCTCAAAGCACTGCTAATCAAAGGCCAGAAGCTGGTTATCAAGTGCTCAAACACCAATCAATACAATTTTGTCAAGAAGCCGAAATATACCGAAAAGCTTCTCAAGTTAGAGGAAGATATTCGTAGGTACATCGACATCGATATGCAAGTTCAGCAAGCTGTAGACCAGAAAGAGACACTGTTTGAAATGAAACAGATCGGTCTCGAAATGAGACAGATAATCAAGCGGTTCAGTTCCATTGGATCAAATTGTTGTTCTTTTAGTAGAAGCGATGTTTGCTCAACCCCTGGACTCAAAGGAGAACCTGTTGGATTAAAGGCTGCATTGAAAGATCTGAAGAGAAAGCTGGGTGAAGATGAGGTTCCATTGATTGTGTTATCGGCTCCGGGAGGATGTGGAAAGACCACAATGGCTCTGGCAATTTGCCAAGATGAAGATGTTCTAGGTATCAACTCTATTCACTGTTCCAATCATTACGTGTCTATGACTTCCTTCTTTTTTGGGTTCTCTTTTGGCTTCTTTTTCTGGTTCTTCATTTTCTTCATCTTCTATGCTTTCAGTGAACTGAAATGGAAACTCCCATAAGGTCTTCTATTTCTACTGAATTGATGCAGAAATGTGTTTAATAATCATAACTTGTTAGCTTGAGATTTCTACTTAAAGTAGCTTAGCATATCCATGTATATTGCTTCTGGACTACGTTCTTAGCTAGAAAAACTTGAAATGGTAAAGATCTTGGGACAAGTTTTGTAGCTTTCTCATATTGTTTTCATGGTTGGGCAGACAAATTCCAAGACAACATCTTCTTCATCACCGTCTCAAAATCACCAAGCCTGTTGGTCATTGTAGAAAGACTATTTCAGCATAAAGGCCACAAGGTTCCCAATTACAGAAATGAAAATGATCTAGCTGTTTTCGTAGAAAACTTCTTCAGGAACATGACATCAGAGCCTGTACTCTTGGTGCTTGATGATCTTTCGTCAGGATCTGAATATATCCTTCACAAGCTCCATTTCCAAATTGAAAACTACAGGATTTTGGTGACGTCAAGATCTGAACTTTCATCATATGATTCCACGACAAGATGCAGACTCTGAATGAGACAGCTGCGCTGACTCTTTTTCGTCAATCAGGCATTGCCACAAGGTGGGAATTTTGCATATCAGTTGAGGATGTCAATAAGGTGCAATTGCAAAACTGTAATCATGAATACGTCTATTTGCTTGTTTTGGTTGATTTTGACTTGCTTGATTGAGTATAACAAAGCATGCGGAAAATGCTCGTTAAATTAAAGCTGAGAAATTTAATCCCTATCTAACTCTGCTAATGAGTTCCTTTTACTTCAATAATTGCTTCAGACTGTCTAAAGGATGCATAAAGTTAACTGTGCATAAAGTTAGTGACTTGTGATAAAGAATATAGTAAAACTCTAGTATAAGCTATAAATCTACATTGTGGATGACTCAAACTGCAGCAGTTTGAGAAACGTTTTTTCTTTTGAAATAATATGTTTAACAGTGGAACTTGGTACCATTATCCCCTTTAATCTGGATTCTGGACAAAGTTACTAACTTTAATTTATACCTGCAGATACTGAAAAGCTGTGGGGGATTCCCACTAGCCATTTCAGTGATTGGCAAATCTTTATATCGCAAGTCTGCAGCAGAGTGGCACAAGAGAGTTAAAGAATGTTCTCAAGCTTCTGCAATCATGTCTAAGTCTGAATTTGGTATTCTTGAATCTCTTCAAAGCAGCGTGGATGCTTTGGATGAAAAAGTTGAAGCCAAGGAGTGTTTCATAGACTTAGGTTCATTTCCTGAAGACCAAAGGACTTCTGCCACTACCCTTGGGTGTAATTGCACAAGATAGATGAGGATGATGCAATGACCAATTTGCATAAACTTTGTGATCGGAATCTCGTCGATCTTGTAGTTATGAGGTAGGCTAACGCTAGCTACTACTTTAGTCGCTTGCTGCTATCCGCTACAACTTTATAAAGTCGAAGAGAAACTAACAAGGTGAAACCAATAATCTCGCAAAAGGTTGTGAATATTTACATAAGATGCCAATTTGAATGAAACTAAAAGCTATCTCTTGATAGTCCCTTTCAGTTGGGTTTTCCTGATGAATTGCCACTTTATTTCACTACAAGTGTGCTTGGTTGTTTGTCTACTTCACAACCTTCACTACAAGTGTGCTTGGTTATTTTTAGCTTCAGGTAAAAGCATGAAGGTCAACGTAATGATAAATGAAGTTAATCAACTCCTTTCTTTCATCAGGAAAGATTCAAGTGATGTTAACTGCTCCTATAATGAGCACTTTGCTAAGCAACATGACCTACTCAGAGACCTAGCTATCCGTCAAAGCGACTCAGGAAGCATTGAGCACCGGAGAAGAATTTTTCTGGACATCATTGGAAACAGAGTTGAACCAAAGCAGCTGCTCATTGATGCCAACCTCTTATCAATCAGCACAGGTTGTTCACTCTATTTTCATTTTACCTGAAAGGTGATATACACACATACTCCTTACGAATTAAAGTTTCTGAACTCTATGGCTTACACAAAAGTATTATATGCGCAGATGAAATGTTCACATCACATTGGTCTGGCCTACAACTACGGGCACCTAAAGTTGAGGCTTTAGTTTTAAACATTCGGACAAAGAACAATAACTTACCCGAGTTCGTGCAAACCATGATTGACCTCAAAGTTTTGATAGTTACAAACTATGGTTTCTCCACAACTGAATTGAGTAATTTCGAACTTCTTAGCTCTCTGTCCAGTCTCAGAAGAATTAGATTGGAAAAGCTCTTCCTGCATTCCTCATTACTGTCATCCTTACAGTTTAAGAACCTTGAAAAGATATCACTGATTATGTGTAAGATCAGACAAGCTTTCAGCAGAATTCCAATCCGGATTTCCGAGGCGATTCCAAATTTAGCAGAGATAATTATTGACTACTGTAATGATTTAGTGGAATTACCTGCTGGATTCTGTGATCTCTTCCTGCTGAAAAGACTCAGCATAACCAATTGCCACAAATGCCTTCATTGCCTGAAGACCTAGGAAAGTTGACGAACATGCAGGTGCAAAGACTCAACTCTTGCATTGAGTTACTGGAGTTGCCAGAATCAATTGGAAGACTCCAAAAGCTTGGAGTTCTTGACATATCTGACTGTTTGAGCATGACAAAGTTGCCAGAAACCATTGGAGGGTTGTGTAACTTGAAAAAACTCTTCATGATAGATTGCTCAAAGGATCATTTGTTTGTTTTATGGAATGACCAAAGATATCCATATTAAGACATAACTTTTTACAAGATTTGGGGGAGGATGGTGGTATAAAATTGGTCCCATTGCAGCCAATGTTTTAAAAATCAGACCGGGCATCAAACCGGTCGAAGGAAAGTTTAAGGTTTAGAGGTTCAACCAGTAGTGAATCGTTATAAAATCGATATATAATAAATAAGAAATAAAACTTATAAGAATAAGTAAAAATAATATTTTTTATTGAAATAAAAATACACCAATGTCTATTATTATATAATGAATTAATAATAAATAAATATGAGTTTAATATAAATATTAAAATAAGCATAAAAGTCAAAATTGTATTTCTGAAGGAGGTTGTGTCTTATCATTGTCAAAAGCTCCAATTTCTCCAACGTTATTTAAAGATTCGTAAACTACGCTTTCATCTAAAGTATTTACATCAACTTCTTCCATTGCATTAAAATAAATTACAAATTAGTAATGTATGAAATTGTTCTCAATTGTAAACTTATAATATAATATAAGTTTAACTTAAATATGATCAAAATAAGATATGAACTAACCATCAGTAGACGTTCTTAATCCATTCATCGTGACAGATGTATTTTCTTCATAAATCGTCTTTTTAAGTTCATTATAACCAAGACCAGGCGATGATTCTTCTTCTTCGATCCAAAAATCAATACTTTCAATACAATCAATGTCAACTGGATCATATGTTCTCTTATTACTAAACGATCTGAATACATAACAGAGAAATTATAAAATCAATAATAAAAAATTATTGAAATAAAAACAAAACTATAAAATAGTAAATACCGGTTCTTCATTCTCATATTATAAGTAACATAAACAAGGTTATTAAGTCTTTGATGCTCCAAACGATTTCGTTTCTTTGTATGAATACTTTCAAAAACATTCCTATCACAACCTGATGCAGAAGTTGTTTGACTGAGTAACCTAATGACGAGTTTTCTCAATGTTAGCACTGTCAACGAATAATCTCCACCACTCATTTATATTTTAAATTAATAGTTATGATAAAAATATATATTATTAATAAGTAAATAATGAATTAAAAGTATCAAACTTACTTGACTGCATTTTTTTCAACATAAGTTCTCTCTTTGCTGATGATTTAGCAAAACTCTCTAAACCTTCACGATATAATTTAATTTAATTTATTGTTTGTAATTGCTCTTCAATAGAGAAAATACTTTTGCATTTAATCACATCAAACAAACCATCCACAATATTAATTGTACGTTCTTCTCCACTATATAAGCAATAAGGATTGAGAAAATAAGCTGCTAAATGAATTCTTTGAGTAAGATGCTTATCCCATTGTCGATCAATAATATCTATATAAGGCTTGTACAATTTCTCCTTCCCTTTTAAAATATTTATAATTGTTTTGTGAGCTCTATACATACCATCATATATATATCCCAGAGATGGCTTCTCATCTGAATCAACAATCCTCAACAGCCTTATAAGCGGAGCCATAATCTTTACAATGATTAAGCAAGCATCCCAAAATTTATTATATAGAATAATAGCACAAACTTCTTTTCCTTTTTTACTCTTTGATAAGTTATGACTTGAAAAGTATTTACTTGTCACTAAATTTTGAAGTAGTTGCTTATGTTCATAAACACTTTTCAAAGCAATAAATGTAGTTGCAAACCTGGTAGCAGCGGGATGAACGATCTCAACCCAATCTTCTTGTTTTCTTAACCAAGACAAAAATATGACATGATTATATACAAAAATTGTGATCTTAGATGCGCGTAAAACAAAACTAGAACTATGGCCCATACCACCAATATCTTTTAAAATAAGATTTATACAATGAGCAGCTCATGGAGACCAATAAATATGCCCATACTTTGATTATAATAAGTACCCAACTGATACATAATTAGTTGCATTATCTGTAACAAAATGCACAATGTTCTTTAGTCCAACCCACTCAACAATTTCATAGAATAATTTCGATAAAGCATTAGCACTTTTTCCATGTCAAAAGCATCAACAAACTTGATAAAAGTTGTTCCAATATTACAATAAACTAAGAAATTAATCAAAGTTCTTTGTCTTTGATCATTCCACCCATCTGCCATAATAGTGCATCTTGTTGATTCCCAATTAGATTTATATGTATCCACAATTAAATGACATTCTCTTTTCAAATCTTGAAGCAAAGACACACGCAACTAATAATAAGATGGTATCTTAAATCTTGGACCTATTGTTGTTGTAGTATCAATTGCTTCTTGAAAATATGGTGAATGTAAAGCATTTAAAGGAATGCATGAATGATAGAATCATCTAGCCCATAACACTTTTTAGACTAGGTTGAGAACTAGGCGTAGTTCTTGGAGAAAAAAAAAAGAATCTATGTCAATAATAGCTTTTCTTTTTCCTTTATCTAATACTTATGGTGTTTCATCATCTCTAAAAGATATATCATAAGCCTCTTTATTTCCCTTTTTCTTTTTTAATTGTTGCAGCAAATATTTTCCAATCATATCACATACATCAATTGGTACTTTTTTGCAAGCAATATTACCTTTAATAACAATAAGATGTTCTTTTATTCTAAAAATTCCTCCCCCTTTAAATATTCTACAGCTGTTAATGTCTTTATTTTTTATCTTTTTATGTGTTAATTTTCTTTGTTCTTAAGGTTTGAAGTTAGACTGAATGGGAATTAATCTTGTTTTATGTTAAGGTGTATCTTGGAACTAAATAGAAAGAACCGCGATGATTTTGGGATAAAAAGAGCTGAACTAGACGTTGACCCTAATTAGACATGACCTTGTGCAACAACTAGGAGTTTGAAATACAGCAGGTTGGAAGTAGGAAACAAATGAAGCAAACAACGTAGCAAAAGGGTTTAAAAGGGCATGAACAATCTTGCAAGGAAGCAAAGATTAAATTGTTAAATCAGTTAATAGGCTTACAAGGAAGCAAGAAAACAACATGGAGACCAAAAGCATGAACCACAACACATGGGACCAAAACTACATCTTAAATTGTCGCATCAAGTGGCAGAAGTGAGAGGCAAAAATGTTGGATCCTGTTTTCGGAACCCAACTTCTTACACTTAACACTCATACGCTATCACTATTTAAACTGAACATGATCACTCTTAACCACTCTTGAAGCGGAAAGAAAATCGAAAACCAAAACGAATGAAACGAAACAAATGCAAGGCTAAAAGGATTGAATCCAACCGATATGGAATATCAATTAAGTCGAATTGAATACAAATGGAAATCGAATGGAATTGAATACGAATTCCAAACAAATAGATCAATTCGAGAGAATCGGATACAAATGGAAAGAAATCGAATAGCATTTCAAGTGTCCGACATCTGGGAAAATTATCTTAGGGAAGCGTTGCGTTGGATACCTATATACTTGACCTATACGAACCGGTATAAAATTTTGTTTTTCTCTTTTTCATTCATTTCTTTCATCATTTAAACCATCTTATTTAAAATCAAACAAATAATTTCCCTCTTTGGAAACTTATCCTTAAACCCATACTAATCTCAAATCAGTTGATTCTTCTTGTTCATCATATTCTTATTCTTTACCATAACAATCTCATACTCATGTCAAATAAAGTTCCTAAATTCATACACAAATTCCCTTATCCATATACTACTATATAGAAAATCCGGCAGCATAACGGCTGCACTATCAAAAATCCAAACCTGCAAAATAACTTAAATACACTTCTATGAATTCCAGACAGTTTCACATATATCAAATCCACCGGACCCTCCGTCCGGGATCTCAGCAGAAATGCAAACCTAAATTCTAAACCACTTCGAGTCATTTTCGTATCAATTCATATTCATCACAATTCATATTTCATCATCAACACATTCATCCATATCCATATAAATATATCCCAATTACATTCATAACTCAATACAATTTATATACAAATCCAATATACACCATCCATAGTCAATACATTGATTATTCCATATATCAGGTTCTTACACAAAATCATAATCCAAAATACATCATGAACTAACTGCTCACAATTCTCTAATGGCATTTCAAGCCATAACCCATTACCAATACTCATAAACCAAAATACACAAATTACACACACATGCATAAATACTGATATCTTGACGTCTTTCATCCGATCTCCTGCTCGAATACCTGAAGATGGGGATGAAAGGGGGGTGAGCTCGGAAGCTCGTGGATAATATGTCTATTAAACAAATGATAAGCAAAAGTATTTTCAAACCTTAATTTCAGTTGATCGAAAACAGCGAAGGTTTATTTCCCAAAAACTTCTCAATTTTCAACATCTTTCATAAACATTTACAAACAGTTTTTCAAAATTCTCATAGTTGAAAATCCCAATGTCTCATTTGTCGAAATTTCAAACCATTGAAAATATGAAATGCATCACATATAAATGCATCACATTTTAAACAAAGCAAAAGCACTTAACACATTAAACGCATCAACGGTTTGGGTCGGTCCATAACACATGACGTACTGCACATTCTCGCAAAGCGGTTGATGGGTGTCGAATCCACCAAAAATAATTCCCAAACACCAAACAAAAATAAATTGCGCACAGTGATAAATGGGGTCGATCCACAGAGAATGGAATAAATTGATTCTATTCAAATGCCAAAGAACGAATGGAATTAATAAAAAGGGGGTTTTGGATTTTTCTGCTAAAACTACTAATTAAACTAACCACTAATAAATGATTAACGCAATTGATATCAAATAAAATAACAACTATGATTAAACTAGCAAAGAACACAGATAAAATTGATTAACTCAAATAACGACAACTTAGCCAAGGAATTCCTAATTATTATGCATGGACCACGATCATTGACTCAAATATTTTCTTTGGTTTAATAATAGGATAGCTATGGTTACCAACTATCTCTGGCTCCCTCGTTTCTTCTTAATTTTAAAACAGTCAAAGAGACTCCTTTAAACTATTCCCTAATTAACTAATAACCCCTTCGAGACTCTCTCCGAGATTCAATTAATTAACAGCATTAAACTCCAAAGAAACACTAACCCTAACTGACTACGCACTGACTCATGCTTCATCTAGTTAGATCGCAAGTTTCTTAACACAAAATCAGACAAGTATTATGTCCTAATGCCAATTGCCACAAACACTAATCACCCAGTTAACACCACCAAGTAAATCAGTTGGCGAAATGTTAATTAACTAATTCTACAATCGGGCCCTAATCGCAGAATCAATTAATAAACAATGACAGTAAAAACGGAAACAGTACGAATATTATAAACCAAATAATCAGAACAATAGGTCTCACGAATCAAAGCATAACAATTGGAATTCTCCGACTAAAACAATTTAGTTACTCATAACGGAATTAAACAAAACAAGATTCTTAATTAACATTGTCTAAATAATCAGGAAAAGAAGGAAAACTAGAAGATTTCTCCAAGTCACGTTGCTGATTGTTTTCTTCCCTAAGTCACGCTGCTGATTGCCAGAATCCCCAAACTTCCAGCCCTTTTCTTTTCTTTTCTTTTCTCCTTAGTCTTGTGCTGCGTGCCCCTTCCTTTAAAGTGCTGCCCTCCTTTTTACTCCTTGCCCTTGTCTCCTTAATTCCACGTCAGCCCTCTCCCTTGTCCATGTTACGTTAATTTGTTTTTGAGCCCATTAATTGCTGCCCAGTCCATAGTGTAGATGCTTCCCATTCCTTTTATTCTCTTATGCGTTAAAACCCTCATTCCTCTAGTCTATCTCCTCCAATTTATTTCCTTGTTGCGCCTATGTCTCCTCCTTTGATTTAATTGCTGTTTTCCTCTTAAATTCCCACGTTATGCAAAGATTGTAATTCCCTACAAGGAAATATTAAATCAAATTAAGTCTCGACAATTGCATCAACAAGAGGAATAAAAAGGAATAATTAAAACATAAACATTAGACAAATATGCACTTATCAAATCTCCCCACACTTAGATGATGCTTATCCCCAACCATAAAAGAGGATCAAGACACAATGAAAAAAAAAACGCTCTACTCAATGAAACATGCACAAAGGTAATGTAAACTAGGAATGAGAGCGCAATCTTGTCCCAATGTCAATGAAATGTCAAAGAGATGCAACAAATTTCCTACACGAGAAGACACAAACCTGAACTCAAATTGAAGCGCATGCATGAATTACCGAATTTTAATTAAAAACCAATCAAGCCTAGAAAACACACTTCACTTATCAGGTGGTTAGTATACACGAGGAACTCCAAATTTATGTGGTAGTCATGCGAAGATCGGGTTAATCTTAATTACTTAATTAGGTGTTTCTAGCTATAATTTGCTCGGAATTGTCATTGGCCTTTTTACGCGAATGCAAACATTTGTGATGAATGTCATCCGGTTACTCGGTCAATCACAACGCCAAGTGGCTTTAGCCTTACTCGTAATTACTCAGATGCTTGCAATATTTTTTTTCTTTTTTTTTTCGAGTAATCAGAGGAGTAATTGGTTGCCTCACACGTCATAGTTGTTCGAGACCTTTTTACGCGAGCGCAAACATTTGTGATGAATGTCGCCCGGTTACTCAGTCTCATCCAATCTTTTGAAGGATTTGTGGCTTCGCTCACAATCACCTTTGGCGATTGGCGGAACGAATCTAACACCCTTTTATTTTTATTCTTCATTCCCTTTCTCCATCATAATTTCCCACCATCAATCGAAAGTTCAACACATATACCAACTCAAATTCTAAGCTTAACAAGACTCTAGACAAGAAAGGCACTGATTAATCACACAATTTTTAAAATTGTAACCAATTAACTCAGGCTCGCAACTTCAACACATAGGAAAAAAACATTAACATTTAATTAACATTAAACAACACGGGACTCAACCATACTCTCAACTCCTTTAAAACAATCCACCATTACCTAAGGCACAACAATTCATCGAGCAAAATGAAGCAAAAGAGGATTTTTTTTTTAAGTCCGCCATGGCATCAACAGTTAAAAGTCTAAAAATACCAAAAGGCAACGGAGGGCACAGCCCGAAGTAATGCATCAAACAAAAACAACATGCATCTCAAAAACTATAAATCTCCCTCCCCACACTTAAAGCATGCGTTGTCCTCAATGTAAAAGTAAATGAAAAGGGTAAACCGAGGACTTCCCTGAACCCGGGGGAGGGAGATGACGCGCCGCTCAGAGGCGCGTAGAGATGGCGCCTAGGAGGGCTCGGATGCCTCGTATATCTGACTGAAGTTCTGCAAGTGTCGCCTCCAGACGGGCGAGGCGATCGAGGACGGGCTGGTGGTTGGATGCAGTGGATGGAGATCATCAGAATGGAAGACGCGGGTGCGGGCTAGCGTACCTGCAGGGGTAAAAGAAAGAACACCATCTACATGCACCAAAAATTTCATCAGGTCAAGACAAGAAAAATCCATGGGGGCCATAGCCCGTGCAGTATGTAAACCTGTGGAATCATCATCAATAATGTGCTCGTGTCGTGCAATTTGTGTAATAACCTGGCCCATAATCATAAGGCATGTATCCCTGGTGGCATACTGAAAAGTAACCACGACCCAGTAGCCGAGGTTAACCCGTGTCTGCGTCTCCATAGCCCAAAGAAAGAAAAGTTCATTCTGCGTGACAATCGCTGCGGTCTTAGTACGACCGGAGAATGAGTAAGCGAGGAAGCGGTGGAAGTAGCGCATGGCCGGGTCAGCAAGATCGCGATCATAGCTAACGCTAACCACATACTTAGCCTGCGGGTTCTGAGTCAATGTCTGCCAAGCAGACTGAGCAACAAATATTTCTGGGTCATAGCTACAAAGGCTGAGTCATCCTGGCTGTTTATTACGCCTAAGGCTATATTAAGGTTAGTAATAGAATAATCAAACCATCGCCCAAGCAAACAAAAATGGATCATAAGGGTTTGAACATTAAATTTAGCTGACTTTTTGAATTGAAAAGTGCAAAAGAATTCATAGACCAACTCGTAATAAACAGGGCAATCTAAGAAAGCGAAAGAACGCCAACCAATATTGTCAAGTAGAGTGACAACACGCTCATAAATATGTAAGCTATGAAGAGTGGAAGCATGGAGCGTTTTACCTTGAATTATCTGCCCGATCGGGATGGCTTCCCAGCGTGCCCGTTGTTGATCGTCCTCGAGGTTGAAATGGCCCATGACCTGCAAAACTTCGAGAGGGGGTACACGGTGGCTGGCTGTGCCACGGGAGCGCATATGCGGAGGTGGGCTGTCCGCCTGGGGAGGCTCGTCGGAGTGTGCTTCGGAAGATACGGACCCCGATGTGGCGGTGGATCTGTCCGGCGGGGGTGGTGGTTTGCGGTTGGAGTCGCCGTTAGTAGGCTGGGAATTTGGAGAAGGCGGTTGCGCGCCCCTCTTCCGCTAGGGCGTGGTTGCGACAGCGGGCTGGGGTTGGGTTGATGGCGGCGCGACCTCTGCTGCAGGTGAAGGCTGTGTAGATCGCGACGCCTGGCGGGCTGAGAGACGGCTCATGGTCGGCCGCCGCGCTGTGATGGAGCGACAGTCTTTGGAGGATGTGGAGGCGGCGAGATCTCAATGAATGGCGGGTCGAGGGTGGTCAAGGTCGCTGTCGCAGAGAGGGGCGACCGTGGATGCAGGCGACGGTGATGCAGTAGCGGTCGGAGACTGGTGGCCACCGCGAGTCCTGACCATGGCGGCAAACGGAGGTGTTGGTGGCGTTCGGCAACTAGCGGCTCCGACTAGTGGAGAGGCGGCGGCGGCTGTAGGTGGAAGGAGGGTGAGAAACGAAAGTGATGGGTAGGGTTGTCAAGGTGGGTCAAGTGGGTTGGGCTGGTTGGGCTTGTGAGGATGGGCTTTATAATATAGTAAGGGATGAGAGCTAACATATGATCATATAAAGGACTCCCGCCAGCTGTAATCCAAGAACTCCGAATTAATCCAATGCCGAACCTCCTGAAAGACACAGGGAAGGAAAGGAAAATATCAAAACAAAGAAAGAAGGAAACAAACGAGACAAAAAGAACACAAAATAAAGCAAAAGAAAGGAAAGAAAAATAAAATAAGAATTATGGGCTGCCTCCCATTAGCGCCCTTGTTTAACGTCCTAGGCTCGACGATTCTAATCTCGATGTTAACCCTCTAGATGGGGATCCTCTAGATTAACCCCCTCAATCGTGTGCGGTTCAAACCCCTCGTAAAATGGTTTCAGTCTATGCCCGTTCACTTTAAAAACTTTGTCAGTGCCAAGTTCTTCAATTTCCACAACTCCATGTGGATAAATGTTGCACACCACGTATAGGCCTACCCACCTTAACCGCAATTTGCCTGAAAAAAGCCTCAACTTGGATTGGTACAACAACACCTTTTGACCAATCTTGAAAGACTTCCTACATAAAATTTCATGATGAAAAGCCTTCGTCTTTAACTTGTAAATCCTCGAGTTCTCATACGCATCATTCCGGATCTCCTCTAGCTCTTGTAACTGAAGCTTCCTATGCACCCCGGCTTCGTCCATTCCTAAGTGACATTTCTTGATAGCCCAATAAGCCCGATGCCAAGCTCCACTGGAAGATGACATGCTTTTCCAAAGACTAATCTGTAAGGTGACATGTCAATTGGGGTTTTATAGGCTGTCCTATAGGCCCACAACGCATCATCTAATCTCAAACTCCAGTCCTTATGGTTTGGGTTAACCGTCTTCTCTATAATTAACTTGATCTCTCTGTTTGAGATTTCGGCTTGTCTGCTGGTTTGTGGATGATAGGCCGTGGAAGTGCGATGAGTGACATTGTACTTTTTGAAGAGTGCCTCAACCGTCCGGTTGCAAAAGTGCGTCCCTCTATCGCTGATAATGGCTCGAGGAGTGCCCAACCTGACAAAAATATTAGACCTAACAAAATCCACAACAACTTTAGAATCATTAGTCCGGGTGGCTTTCGCTTCCACCCACTTCGACCCATAATCAACAGTAAGGATAATATATAAGTTACCATAGGAAGATGGAAAAGGACCCATGAAGTCCATACCCCACACATCAAAGATTTCACAAACAAGTATAGGATTAAGGGGCATCTGATTCCTAGGACCTATGTTTCCCATCTTCTGACAACTTATACAACTTTTACAACATAAATATGCGTCGCGAAAAGGTGTAGGCCAAAAAAAAACACTTTCTAACACTTTACTAGCAGTTCGTTTTGGACCAAAGTGTCCACCACAAGCATATGCATGACAAAAGTTTAGTATGGAATTAATTTCATTTTCAGCCATGCATCTCCTAATAATTTGGTCAGTGCCTATTTTCCAAAGGTAGGGATCATCCCAAATATAATATTTAGAATCACTCCGAATTTTATCCTTAGCAGACCTAGGCAAATGATCAGACAAATCACCAGTGGCTAAAAAGTTCACAATATCAGCATACCAGGGTAATAGGGATCCTGTGCGTGACCGCGGATAGGCTTCTTGTGCGGCGAAAAGTTGTTCATTTGGAAATTCATCTTTGATTGGAAGAGAATCTAGATCGAGCATGGGAATTCGGCTAAGATGATCAGTGACTAGGTTCTCGCACCCCTTCTTGTCCTTTATTTCCAAGTCGAACTCTTGGAGAAGCAGAATCCACCGAATCAGTCTTGGCTTCGCGTCCTTTTTCGAAAGGAGGTACCTCAAAGCTGCATGATCAGAATAGACAATAACTTTAGTACCAAGTAAATAAGGACGAAATTTATCTAAAGCATAGACAATTGACAAAAGCTCCTTTTCAGTGGTAGTGTAGTTGCTCTGAGCACTGTCTAGCATTTTCGAAGCGTAATAGATCACGTGAGAGTGCTTGTTGATCCTTTGTCCTAACACGGCACCCACTGCATAGTCGCTGGCATCGCACATAATCTCAAATGGATAGTCCCAATCTGGTGGTTAGATGATTGGCGATGAGATTAGCTTCTCCTTAAGTAGGTCGAAAGCGGACTTGCACTCATCGTCTAGTTCGAACTTTACATCTTTCTGGAGGAGCCGACACAAAGGTTTGGTGATCTTGGAAAAATCCTTGATAAACCTCCTATAGAAACCTGCATGGCCAAGGAAAGAACGCACTTCCCGCACACTCGCGGGGTAAGGTAAAGACTTAACGACATCTACCTTAGACTTATCAACTTTAATACCTTGCGCAGATACTATGTGACCTAGAATGAGACCCTTATCAACCATGAAGTGACATTTTTGGTAATTCAAAACTAAATTTGTCTCCATGCAACGTTTCAAAATTTTAACAAGATTCGAGAGGCATTCATCGAAAGAGTTGCCATAAACCGTGAAGTCATCCATAAATACCTCGATTATATGCTCAAAATAGTCAAAAAATATGCTTATCATACACCTTTGAAAGGTGGCCGGCGCGTTGCAGAGTCCAAATGGCATTCGTCGAAAGGCAAAGGTTCTAAAGGCACACGTAAATGTCGTCTTCCCTTGATCCTCAGGTGCCACCGGGATCTGATAAAAACCTGAATATCCATCAAGACAACAGTAGTGAGTTTTTCCAGCTAAACGTTCAAACATTTGGTCAATAAAGGGGAGGGGAAAATGATCTTTCTTAGTAAGGGCATTAAGACCTCTATAGTTCATACACACCCTCCACCCATTTTGAACCCGAGTGGGGATTAACTCACCGTCCTGATTTTCAACAACTGTAATACCTGTTTTCTTCGGTACAACCTGAACTGGACTCACCCATTCACTATCAGATATTGGATAGATTATACCTGCGTCGAGGAGTTTAATGATCTCCTTTTTCACTACCTCCATCATTGGTGGGTTTACTCTGCGTTATGCTTCTCGGCGGGGTTTAGCACCCTCCTCCAAAATGATTTTATGCATGCATGTGGAGGGGCTCAGACCTTTGATATCAGCGATCGTCCAACCGATTGCCTCCCTGTACTCTCGAAGCACTCTAATTAGTTTCTCCTCTTCCAGACCGTCGAGCATGCTGGATATGATCACAGGTAGAGTCTCGTCGTCACCTAAGTATGCGTATTTCAAGTGCTCGGGAAGCGTTTTTGTTGGACCCCGACTCGTAATAAGAATGCTTAAATTATGTTGAAGCATGTTTAAATTATTTTGAGGTTTTAGTTTGATAATTTTAATTTGGTTGGAAGAAATTGAGGATTTTATGGTGTAGGTTATGAGTATTCAATGAAAGGATTTAGTGAAATTCGATTTGTTGAGAAATTATTATTTTGGTGATGCATTGTTAGTATTAAAAGAATTATATGACTTGAGGGTCTTATGAAGAGGGTCTTATGAATTTAGGTGATTGAGGTTAAATGGGGGATTATTTAATTAGAGCTTGTATGGATTTTTAGAAATTAAATTGAAGAATTTAGTTAAATAAGTAGACTGTAAATTTGAAAGAGCCCATTAGGAAGATGATATATGTTTTTTTTTAAGCCTAAGCTAAGTAAAGTGGGCTTTTAGCCTTTAGCCCTTTTAAATTGTAGTTAAATGAAGGAGAATGAAGTAATTGGGCTAGGTCCATTAGCAAGTAGTTGATCATTTATTAAATGAAAAAGAAAGGGAGCATTTGGGCTTTTAAGTGGGAGCCCACGAAATTTCAAATGGGAAGGAGGGAAATGAAAATTTGGGAAAGGTTATAAGGAGGGAAACTTTGGGCTTGAAGGTTGGACTTAGGTTAAAGAGTTAGGTTTAAGTTAAAGAGTAAGAGTTAGGTTTAATGAAGAGTTAGGGTTTAAGTTAAGAAGGATTAGGAAGAGTCTTAAGGAAAAGAAGAGGCAAACGAAATTTTCAAGGGAGGGAGCCAAGATGATGTCGTTTTGGCTAGGTGAGTAAGTGAGTAAGAAGAAACACCTAGGTCATTTGAGTTAACCATTCGAAAGTTGCAAGAGAGGAAGATTTTGAGAAGATTTCAAATTTTTAAAGGAGAAAGAAGAGTGAGATTCGGCCATTGGAGAAGAAGAAGAAGAAGATGAAGAAGAGAGGTTAGGGCTTTCATTTATCTTGGTTTAGCAAAGGGATTGTGAGTGTCTTCTTGAAGAAAAAAGTGGAAGAGGATGATTTCGTGGGTCTTATATTGAAGGTAAGAGTTTCGAAATTTCTTGGATCTATGGTTAGGGTTTTGTTTCTTCTTGCTCACAAAGGTGATTTTAAGAGATTTTGATGAAAGAAAGGAAAGAAGAAGAGTTATTGAAAAACAAAATCAGATTTCGTTGGTGTCTCTAAGATTAGGGATTTTCGAAATTCATGGTTTGGTTGTTAGGTTTTGTCCTTCTTGCTTAATAATGGTAGTTGGAGAGATTTGTGAAGAAAACAAATGAAAGAAGAAGAGTTATGAAACTGGAAAGAAAAATCAGCATGCGTGGGTTTCATATAAGCATGAAAATTTTCAAATTTTGTTGTTTTTATGGATAGGTTTTGATGATAATGGCTTAGTTAAGGTTTGAGTAAGGTGTTATTAAATTAATGTCATGTTTTTCCTTTCCGTAAAATTTTCCAGCAATGGTCTCTTTTGTTAATTAGGGTTTTATTGTGAGATTTTGCCTTTGCTTAATCATGGTGGTTTGATGAGTGAATATGAAGTAAAGGAAGGTTAGGTTAGATTAAAGACAAGGGTTTTCCATTTCTTGAAAATTCCAGCACTTGATCTTTTAGGAAATTGTGACTTTTGTTATTCCTAAGATGGGATCTTGCTTAGTTTGGAGAGGGATTATAGTTGTTATGAAGGTGTAAGTGAAGTTATGTAAGTTTAAATCAAAGTTTTACATTCTTGAAAAACAAATTCCAGCATTGCTATATTGTGTTAATTAAGGTTTTATGGTTAGAGTTTGCTTTTCTTGTTTCAAAATGATGGTTAAAGCATGTTTGGGGAAGGTTAGATTAAGTTCAATGTAAGTTGTTCAATTCCTAATACAAATTCCAGCATGAGTATCTTTTGGAAATTCATGGTTTTATAGATGAGTTTTAATTCGTATAGCTTAAACAAGGGTATAGGTAAAGTGAGAAAGGGGTTAAATCAAGATTTGCTCTCTTTAAAAATTTCAGCATTTGTAATCTTTGGTACATTCATGGTCTTTGCTAGAAATTTGCCTATCTTGCTTAGTTGCTTAGAAAGGGAAGTTAAAGAGGTTGTCTTTAAGAGTAAAATGGAAAAGAAGAAGGGATTTGACAAGAATGTCGCATTTTGTTGGTTAATTAGTTAAGTGTGGATGTTAATGGTCTACATAAAGTATGGATGAGGTTATGAAATTTTAAATACAAGTTTTCCCAAGCCTTAGAATTTTTCAGCATGTGTATCTTATGGTAATTGGGAATTTATGCTTGATGAAGGCATTGAAAAACTATTGGAAGTAGAGGAGAGGCATATCGACCAATCCTAGAGTTAAAGGAAAGGTCATCGGTCCGAGAATAACGCTTAAGGATTTAAGGTGGGTGACTATTTAATGTTTGAGTTGTAAGATTACTAAAATGTTATGAAATTAATATTACTAAATGTTTTCCGATAACTTGCCAAGTGTGGAAATGCATTATTATTTGCGAAGGTTTGAATTTGTGCCTTATATGATTAGTTGTGATGAAATGCATTATCATTTGAAAATGTGATTTTGGAACATTGGAATATTGATTGAAGGTGAAAAAGACTTGAGTATGTGATTACATTTTACTTGTTCGATGACAAATATATGGAGAATTGTAATATGCATGTATGTGATACGTGTTATATGGGTTTGGGTTAGGTCTCTTAATTTGAGTCAGTGCACTGGTCTCGTGTTAAAAGCCTTCTTTCGGCTGCCCGCAAGTGGCTTAGGAGCTCCGAATTTCGGACTCCCCTCCGTTCACGACCTACTCAAACCATTTAAATGTGTTAGGTGATTTGTGTTGGATGCCGCGGTATAACCCGCAAATACACGCCGCAGTATAACCTGGAAACACCTACGGGTGGGGTGTGGGGTCCAACATCAAACCACTGGATATGTGACTATGTGCTTTTGTGTTATAAATGTTAACTTTGTAAATGTTTTGTTATTGGAAACTGTTTTCGATAAAGATAGTTTTGACAATAATTATTTAAGACAATTTTTGTATACTTATGCTTGAATATTAAATTGTTACCTACGGAGCCGTCGTGCTCACCCCCCTTCCTCCCTCCACAGGTTTTGAACGAGAAACCGAGTCCGGCATCGGGATTGAGGCAACTCCGATGCAATGTGTTATGAGAGAAGTCATATGTTAGAAGTCATTAGATAACATTTTGAGACTGATGATGTATACTGCATTTTGTCTTTAGAGAATTGGATGTACTTAAGCTAAAATGCCCATCAAGCTTTGTATTGATTTATGTCCATGTAATTAGTAAGGTTTTGAAGTTTCAAATGTATAGTGTAGTGTAAAAGTTTCCTAAGAATGTATAATTGAAAAATTGGAAATGAATATAATTCTAAGATTGTGGTTGCTGCCATTTGAGTTGCTATTGGGATGATTGGAGTTGGTTATTGTGAGAAATTGGAAGATTGAAGTGGTTTTGTGCAGGTTTGGAGCTTGGATGGTTTAGATTTAGGATTTGGCTAGAGCATTTTTAGGGGAGATGCTGTCCAAATTTTCCTAAATTTGGGCAGCAACTTCGCTTAAGGTTTAGACCCTCTTAGTAAGGGAATTCACTTTGGAAGTCTTCTAAAAAACTGTAGAGCATGTTAAGATCTTGAAAACGGTATAAAATGGATTTTTTTCGAACTTAAAATGAAGAAGTTATAGGGTTTGAAAATTTTCAGATTTCTATATTCGGATTACTGTTCATTCTGCATTTTTACAGAATCTTTAGAGGCATTTTTCACCCTCGTAGAGGCTGATTTGGTTTTTGCTTTCTTCATGAAAAATGTAGATTATCTTTCTATCTTTAAAATGAGGTATGATTTGCAGTTATTGGATTTAGGAATAAAAAGTTATGGGGTTGGGAGTGTTGACAGTTACTGTTCATGCTGCAAAAATACTGTTCCATTGGTTTTTCATTTTAGCTGAAACTTCAAGTGTGTTTTTACCTCTCCTAATGACTGATCTGGCTTTTACTACCTTCATAAGAGTTGTAGATTACCTTTTTACCTTTCCAACGAGGTATAGTATGCAATGTTCGGAGTTAGGAGTAAGGAGTTATGAGAATCGAAAATTGGCATTTCACTATTCATTTGGTCAATAAACTCACTATTCATTTGGTAAGTAGCTAGAAAGCAACTTTGGACCTTCTAAAGAACCGAGCTAAGTTTTTAAGTATGAAAATGGAGTTAAGATGAATAAGAAAAAAAATTATATCGGGATTTTTCGGATTAGAGATTGGATATTCGGTAACGGGTTATAAGAGTTCATAAGGAATCATGTGTATGTATTGAGGGAATATGGATAAGTAGTTGGGTTCCGAATACGGGATCCAACATTTATGGTATCAAAGCCCAGTATTATGATCTTACATGGGCTATAGGTTTGTTAAGATTAACTTTGGAAGTCTGTGCTAAGTGATTGATTTAGATGATGAGAATGATAAGTTTACATGGGCAATCTTCGGATAAGTGTTTGAGCACCAGCATTAAGATCATGGGCGTATGTGTATAAGTTACATACATAAGAAAACGTTAAGAGTTTCAGTTGATAGAAGTAGTGTATGAATTGATAAAGATGTGAAACAAATTTCATGAAGTGACTGAAAAAGAAAATAGAGACAAATAGAAGTGATGGGATTAAAGTTTACAAGGCTTGATGAATCTGACAAAGAGTTATGATAATTTATGATGATTATACATTTATAAGTTTGAATAAATGACAATGTGTGTCTAAGATGTAAGGTGAAGGATAGTGGGAAGATAAGTTGAATGATAGTGATAATTGTATAAGTCCAGGAAAGTTAAATTGATTGTTATTGTGAGTTTGTGAGTATTTATATGATGATTCATCATCATATATAAGTGAGTATGCATTATTCTGATATGAACCTTATGCATTGTTTTAAATTGTTTTATATGTTTTGAAATTGTTCGTTAGGAATTAGTTACGATTGATATATTAGTAGTGAGTGATATGGGGACTTGAGCATAAGAGATGAAGTATGTATATGAGATCTAACTTAGATTTTGATGAATGCATCATCAACAGTCATAATGTGTTATTTGTGAGAATCATTTGAAGAATTAGGTAAGCAAGTGAATTATAATAAATGATTGATTGATTTAAGTGAGTCTATTGACTGAGATCAATTGGGAGATTTATTCGAGTGAAGAAGTTAATTGAGAGAATAAATGACTTGGTAATTATTCAGTAGGAATTTCGAGGATGAAATTCTTTTAAGAGGGGGAGAAATGTTGGGCCCCGACTCGTAATAAGCATGCTTAAATTATGTTGAAGCATGTTTAAATTATTTTGAGGTTTTAGTTTCATAATTTTAATTTGGTTGGAAGAAATTGAGGATTTTATGGTGTAGGTTATGAGTATTCAATGAAAGGATTTAGTGAAATTCGATTTGTTGAGAAATTATTATTTTGGTGATGCATTGTTAGTATTAAAAGAATTATATGACTTGTGGTCTTATGAAGAGGGTCTTATGAATTTAGGTGATTGAGGTTAAATGGGGATTATTTAATTAGAGCTTGTATGGATTTTAGAAATTAAATTGAAGAATTTAGTTAAATAAGTAGACTGTAAATTTGAAAGAGCCCATTAGGAAGATGATATATGTTTTTTTTTAAGCCTAAGCTAAGTAAAGTGGGCTTTTAGCCTTTAGCCCTTTTAAATTGTAGTTAAATGAAGGAGAATGAAGTAATTGGGCTAGGTCCATTAGCAAGTAGTTGATCATTTATTAAATGAAAAGAAAGGGAGCATTTGGGCTTTTAACCTGGAGCCCACGAAATTTCAAATGGGAAGGAGGAAATGAAAATTGGGAAAGGTTATAAGGAGGAAACTTTGGGCTTGAAGGTTGGACTTAGGTTAAAGAGTTAGGTTTAAGTTAAAGAGTAAGAGTTAGGTTTAATGAAGAGTTCGGGTTTAAGTTAAGAAGGATTAGGAAGAGTCTTAAGGAAAAGAAGAGGCAAACGAAATTTTCAAGGGAGGAGCCAAGATGATGTCGTTTTGGCTAGGTGAGTAAGTGAATAAGAAGAAACACCTAGGTCATTTGAGTTAACCATTCAAAGTTAAAAGAGAGGAAGATTTTGAGAAGATTTGAAATTTTTAAAGGAGAAAGAAGAGTGAGATTCGCCATTGGAAGAAGAAGAAGAAGATGAAGAAGAGAGGTTAGGGCTTTCATTTATCTTGGTTTAGCAAAGGGATTGTGAGTGTCTTCTTGAAGAAAAAAGTGGAAGAGGATGATTTCGTGGGTCTTATATTCAAGGTAAGAGTTTCGAAATTTCTTGGATCTATGGTTAGGGTTTTGTTTCTTCTTGCTTACAAAGGTGATTTTAAGAGATTTTGATGAAAGAAAGGAAAGAAGAAGAGTTATTGAAAAACAAAATCAGATTTCGTTGGTGTCTCTAAGATTAGGGATTTTCGAAATTCATGGTTTGGTTGTTAGGTTTTGTCCTTCTTGCTTAATAATGGTAGTTGGAGAGATTTGTGAAGAAAACAAATGAAAGAAGAAGAGTTATGAAAGTGGAAAGAAAAATCAGCATGCGTGGGTTTCATATAAGCATGAAAATTTTCAAATTTTGTTGTTTTTATGGATAGGTTTTGATGATAATGGCTTAGTTAAGGTTTGAGTAAGGTGTTATTGAATTAATGTCATGTTTTTCCTTTCCGTAAAATTTTCCAGCAATGGTCTCTTTTGTTAATTAGGGTTTTATTGTGAGATTTTGCCTTTTGCTTAATCATGGTGGTTTGATGAGTGAATATGAAGTAAAGGGAAGGTTAGGTTAGATTAAAGACAAGGGTTTTCCATTTCTTGAAAATTCCAGCACTTGATCTTTTAGGAAATTGTGACTTTTGTTATTCCTAAGATGGGATCTTGCTTAGTTTGGAGAGGGATTATAGTTGTTATGAAGGTGTAAGTGAAGTTATGTAAGTTTAAATCAAAGTTTTACATTCTTGAAAAACAAATTCCAGCATTGCTATATTGTGTTAATTAAGGTTTTATGGTTAGAGTTTGCTTTTCTTGTTTCAAAATGATGGTTAAAGCATGTTTGGGGAAGGTTAGATTAAGTTCAATGTAAGTTGTTCAATTCCTAATACAAATTCCAGCATGAGTATCTTTTGGAAATTCATGGTTTTATAGATGAGTTTTAATTAGATAGCTTAAACAAGGGTATAGGTAAAGTGAGAAAGGGTTAAATCAAGATTTGCTCTCTTTAAAATTTCAGCATTTGTAATCTTTGGTACATTCATGGTCTTTGCTAGAAATTTGCCTATCTTGCTTAGTTGCTTAGAAAGGGAAGTTAAAGAGGTTGTCTTTAAGAGTAAAATGGAAAAGAAGAAGGGATTTGACAAGAACATCGCATTTTGTTGGTTAATTAGTTAAGTGTGGATGTTAATGGTCTACATAAAGTATGGATGAGGTTATGAAATTTTAAATACAAGTTTTCCCAAGCCTTAGAATTTTTCAGCATGTGTATCTTATGGTAATTGGGAATTTATGCTTGATGAAGGCATTGAAAAACCATTGGAAGTAGAGGAGAGGCATATCGACCAATCCTAGAGTTAAAGGAAAGGTCATCGGTCCAGAATAACGCTAAGGATTTAAGGTGGGTGACTATTTAATGTTTGAGTTGTAAGATTACTAAAATGTTATGAAATTAATATTACTAAATGTTTTCCGATAACTTGCCAAGTGTGGAAATGCATTATTATTCTGAAGGTTTGAATTTGTGCCTTATATGATTAGTTGCGATGAAATGCATTATCATTTGAAAATGTGATTTTGGAACATTGGAATATTGATTGAAGGTGAAAAAGACTTGAGTATGTGATTACATTTTACTTGTTCGATGACAAATATATGGAGAATTGTAATATGCATGTATGTGATACGTGTTATATGGGTTTGGGTTTGGTCCCTTAATTTGAGTCGCATTACCGGTCTCGTGTTAAAAGCCTTCTTCGGCTGCCCTTGAAGTGGCTTAGAGCTCAATTTCGGACTCCTCCGCTCACGACCTACTCAAACCATTTAAATGTGTTAGGTGATTTGTGTTGGATGCGCGATATAACCCGAAACACACGCCGCAAAGATAACTCTGCAAACACCTACGGGTGGGGTGTGGAGTCCAACATCAAACCATCGGATATGTGACTATGTGCTTTTGTGTTATAAATGTTAACTTTGTAAATGTTTTGTTATTGGAAGCTGTTTTCGATAAAGATAGTTTTGACAATAATTATTTAAGACAATTTTGTATACTTATGCTTGAATATTAAATTGTTACCCACGGAGCCGTCGTGCTCACCCCCTTCCTCCCTCCACAGGTTTTGAACGAGAAAGCCGAGTCGGCATCGGGATTGAGGCAACTCCGATGCAATGTGTTATGAGAGAAGTCATATGTTAGAAGTCATTAGATAACATTTTGAGACTGATGATGTATACTGCATTTTGTCTTTAGAGAATTGGATGTACTTAAGCTAAAATGCCCTTCAAGCTTTGTATTGATTTATGTCCATGTAATTAGTAAGGTTTTGAAGTTTCAAATGTATAGTGTAGTGTAAAAGTTTCCTAAGAATGTATAATTGAAAAATTGGAAATGAATATAATTCTAAGATTGTGGTTGCTGCCATTTGAGTTGCTATTGGGATGATTGGAGTTGGTTATTGTGAGAAATTGGAAGATTGAAGTGGTTTTGTGCAGGTTTGGAGCTTGGATGGTTTAGATTTAGGATTTGGCTAGAGCATTTTTAGGGGAGATGCTGTCCAAATTTTCCTAAATTTGGGCAGCAACTTCGCTTAAGGTTTAGACCCTCTTAGTGAGGGAATTCACTTTGGATGTCTTCTAAAAAAATGTAGAGCATGTTAAGATCTTGAAAACGGTATAAAATGGATTTTTTTCGGACTTAAAATGAAGAAGTTATAGGGTTTGAAAATTTTCAGATTTCTATATTTGGATTACTGTTCATTCTGCATTTTTACAGAATCTTTAGAGGCATTTTTCACCCTCGTAGAGGTTGATTTGGTTTTTTCTTTCTTCATGAAAAATGTAGATTATCTTTCTATCTTTAAAATGAGGTATGATTTGCAGTTATTGGATTTAGGAATAAAAGTTATGGGGTTGGGAGTGTTGATGATTCTGTTCATGCTGCAAAAACACTGTTCTATTGGTTTTTCATTTTAGCTTAAACTTCAAGTGTGTTTTTACCTCTCCTAATGACTGATCTGGCTTTTACTACCTTCATAAGAGTTGTAGATTACCTTTTTACCTTTCCAACGAGGTATAGTATGCAATGTTCGGAGTTAAGAGTAAGGAGTTATGAGAATCGGAAATTTGTATTTCACTATTCATTTGGTCAATAAACTCACTATTCATTTGGTAAGTAGCTAGAAAGCAACTTTGGACCTTCTAAAGAACCGAGCTAAGTTTTTAAGTATGAAAATGGAGTTAAGATGAATAAGAAAAAAAATTATATCGGGATTTTTCGGATTAGAGATTGGATATTCGGTAACGGGTTATAAGAGTTCATAAGGAATCATGTGTATGTATTGAGGGAATATGGATAAGTAGTTGGGTTCCGAATGCGGGATTCAACAGTTTTGAACTCCAGCTTTGGGGCCTGCAAAATCGAAGGTAATAGTTTAGATTCTGATCGTGATAGCTTAGTAGGCACAAATTTCATACTTGTAGTCTTAAGAGTTTCCAGAGCGTAAACCACATCAAGTATATCATCAGAAAATTCAAACCGATCAGCAAATCTCCTAACTCTATCAACAGACATGCTATGACACAAAGCATAATTCAACTCATCATCGTAATGTAAAGCAAAAACCTCATGATTCAAATCTTCAATGATATCAACATTATAGACACAAGACACATCTTCAACACGTTTTGTTGGGTCAGGAGAGCGAATGACCATAAGCCCCATGACCCGAGCCCATGACCGGTCGAGAGCAGGCCTTACCATTTGGCTAACTTAGCCAAATGGTATTGTCCTCTTTGGTCTCGAGGTCGGGGATCGATTCCTGTGGAAGACCAAAGAGGACAATACCAATTTATGGGGCCTCTAGGGCATATGGTCGGGCCTGCGAATGGGACCGGGTTATGGGCTTATGGCTGGGCCTGTCTCCCCCGGACCCAACATAAAAAGGCGTTAGCCAAATGGTAAGAGGCGAGCATGTGGAAGCTATAAAACCTTGAGGTCAGGGGATCGATTCCCAGGGAAGACCAAAGAGGACAATACCAATTTATGGGGGTTGCAGGGGCTTATGGCTGGGCCTGTCTCCCCTGGACCCTGGGTTGCGGGGGCTTATGGCTGGGCCTGTCTCCCCCGGACCCAACATAAAAAGGCGTTAGTCAAATGGTAAGAGGCGAGCATGTGGAAGCTATTAAACCTTGAGGTCAGGGGATCGATTCCCAGGGAAGACCAAAGAGGACAATACCAATTTATGGGGGTTGCAGGGGCTTATGGCTGGGCCTGTCTCTCCTGGACCCTGGGTTGCGGGGGCTTATGGTTGGGCCTGTCTCCCCCGGACCCAACATAAAAAGGCGTTAGCCAAATGGTAAGAGGCGAGCATGTGGAAGCTATAAAATCTTGAGGTCAGGGGATCGATTCCCAGGGAAGACCAAAGAGGACAATACCAATTTATGGGGTGCGTAGGGCTTATGGTCGGGCCTGTCTCCCTGGACCACGGGTCATGGGCTTATGGCTGGGCCTGTCTCCCCCGGACCCAACACGTTTCATGGCATCATACACATTGAATTTCACCACTTCCTCATCAAACTCTAGAGTTAATGAACCACTATGCACATCTATCTTTGCCTTAGCCGTGCTAAGGAAAGGCCTACCCAACAAAATATCAGAAGAATTAGATGAACTATCATTTTCCATATCAAGAACAAAGAAATCAGCAGGAAAAATTAATCCATTAACTTGAACTAGCACATCCTCTAAAACACCTTCAGGATAGACAATCGATCGATCCGCCGATTGAATTATAACTCCAGTACTAGTTAACGGACCAAGACCCAGGGAAGTATAAATAGATAAAGGCATCACATTAATAGAGGCTCCTAAGTCACACATGGCCTTACTTATACAAATATTCCCAATTTTGCAAGGAATGGAAAACATACCTTGGTCACGACACTTAGGAGGTAATTTCCTCTGTAAGACAGCTGAAACATTTTCACCCACACTCACCCTTTCATTACCTGTTAACTTACGCTTGTTTGTGCATAATTCCTTAAGGAATTTGGTGTAGCGCAGAATGTTGGGCCCCGAACTTTAATTGGATGTCAGAATTATTAAATGAGAAATTAGTGATGTTAAATGTTTATTTGGGTAATGTGAATTGGAGAAATTTTAAATGATGTTGGGGGTTAATGTATGAAATGAGCGTTCTCAGTATACATGCATTATGGGTAACATCTTATTAATTGAAAAAGTGAATTTGTATAGTTACTATTTATGTAACTTCTTTGAAATTGCAAATTTTGAGACTTCGATTTATTGGGGCTAGAAATGCCCACTAAAGCTTTGTAAAGAACCTTTTATTGTGTTCTGCCAATGCTTGTTCAAGTATGACCTTGCATCGATTTGAAAATGTGCCATAAGTTGTGTATATGAACTTTGTGAATGAACTTTGTGTGATATGTGGTTGCTTTCAAAATTTATTCTAAAAGTATGTATTTTGTGGCTTATGGATGATTTGAGAAATGGCTTAATGTTTGTCATAAGAATGTGTTGAATGAATTGTATATGGAGGATTTAAGTATGGAAAGAATGAGTATTTTGTATATGTATTATGTTATAGATTAAATTGTGGAGATTGAATCGTGTTTGAAGTAGATTGGACGAAGAGTATTGTGGTAGTGAGGAAAAATGTGAAATCAAGATGGAAAGAATGGATTGGTCTTGATGACTTTGAGGCTTTAAAGAGATATGTATATGTTATGAAATGTCGAGTGAATATTATGAGTTAATGAAAGTTAAAATGAATGAGTTGATTAAGATGATTGAAATGGAAGTTGAAATGTAGGAAATAAAGATTGAAAGAGTGAGAATTGGAAGAATTAGTGAAGGTGTGAAAATATGAAGAATTATGAAAGTTTGACTTTTGGGGATGAATAGTTGACTTTTGATTTAAGTGAAATATGATAAAATGATATTCATGAACATGTAGTGTTTGTTGAGGGCTTTCGGTAGCCATAAAGTTTGCGAATTTTCGATATCGGGGCTAGAAGTTATAATAGATTGAAGTTTTGATGTTGTTTAGGTGATTGAAAAACCAGACGATGTACTGTAGCAAAAACCAGCTGATAGGAAAAGTGGACACTACAGAATGTAGAAGATAGAATCAGCCTTTGTAGTCTTCATGAGAGTTATAGATCTAGATGTCTACTTTCTAACCGTCCAAGAATGAAGTCATTTCGACACCTATAGAGAAAGTTATGGCATTTGCGCCAAAACATGTCTGATAGAAATCAGATGATAGAAAAACCAACTGAAGCAAAAGCAGACGATATGGACTTGATATCGATAGATTTAGACAAAATTTCCTTCTTGAAAGTTATAGATCTCTCTTTTCTCTATGAGATAGATACCAAGTTTGCCCAATTTGGATATCGGAGTCAAAAGATATGATCTATATAAGTGGACATGTGCTGGATAGAAAAACCAGCTGATAGAAAAACCAGCTGAAGCAAAAGCAGACGATATGGACTTGATATCGATAGATTTAGACAAAATTTCCTTCTTGAAAGTTGTAGATCTCTTTTCTATGAGATAGATACCAAGTTTGCCCAATTTGGATATCGGAGTCAAAAGATATGATCTATATAAGTGGACATGTGCTGGATAGAAAAACCAGTGATAGAAAAATCAGTCGATGCAAAATCAATCGATGGAAATCAGCTGATGCAAAAAAATCAGCTGATGCAAAAATCAACTGATGGAAATCAGCTGATGCAAAAAAATCAGCTGATGCAAAAATCAGCTGATGGAAAAGTCAGATGATAGAAAATCAGACGATGAACAGTAAATCAGACGATAGAAAATCAGACGATGAACGAAGAATCGGCGATAGAAAAATCGATGGAAGGAAAAGCGATGGAAGGAAAATCGATGGAAGGAAAAAGCAGATGGAAGGAAAAGCAGATGGAAGGAAAATTAGATGGAAGGAAAAAGCAGATGGAAGGAAAATCAGATGGAAGGAAAAAGCAGATGGAAGGAAAATCAGATTGAAGGAAAAAGCAGATGGAAGGAAAATCAGATGGAAGGAAAAGCGGATGGAAGGAAAACAGTCTGCACATAGATCAGTATTTTGAGGATATATGGAGCTACAGAGCTCGGATTAAGGTGATTCAAATTGGAGATTAAACTAGAGTTATAAGGCTACAACTTTGATGAAGAACCCCGATCAATATGGAGCCTCTAAGACTGTCGGATTTTGGAATGAAACTCGGTGTAGTGTGCAGTCTCAGATTTGGTACGGGTCTGATAGTATTTTGGCCATAACTTCTTCGTTTTAGATCCGAATTAAGCGCAGTTTGTTGCGTTGGATTCGTATGATCGAGGGGAACATTGTGAAGAAGAAATTATTGTAAAATTCCTTTATTTACCTGATCGGAATTTGGAGCCAAGATATCAACTTTTAAGGGCAATTGTGGAAGAACACTTAAAGAGTTAAGTTAGTAGGCTTATAAGGAGGGGCATGAGAGTCTTTCCTCATTCATTAAATGACATGGCATGTGGCTGTAGTATAAATAGAGAAGAAGCAGGCTGTGGTCGTGAGAGTTAGAGAAACAGAATAAAGAGAAACAAAAGGAAGAAAGAAAGAAGAGAGAAAAGAGAAGAGTGGGTTTGGTGGAAGGAGAAAAGAAAGGACAACAGCTAGGGTTCGATTTTGTGAGCTTTCCAGGAGGATTTCGAACATGCTCCAAGAGGGAAAAAGATGAAGGATGAAGAGAGCTCTAGGATGAGCTAAGAAAATCCGAAAATGGTGAAGAGTGAGGTAAAGCCGATTTTCAAGCTTCAAGCTTTTCTTAAAATTTTGGTGTAGAATCATGGAAAATATTATTGTTTTGTGGATTATGAAATTAGTTGTGATGTCTATGCTAAGATAGTGGTTTAATTTTGGATTAATGTGAGTTAGGGTTTATGCCCAATTTTGGAAATTGGGGCTTTGTAAATTGATGCATTAGATAGCTTGGAAATATGTTGGAATTGGGTTTCTATAGTAAATTTTGAGGGTTATGGTATTTATGATGATGAATTTGGATGATTTCGGTCTAGGAAATTTCAAAGTGGGCTAAAGAAAGAAGCTTGGAGAAATTAGAGCTTTGGACAAGTTCTAGCATGGATTCGAGGTGGGTATCCGTTTATAATAGAATTTATAAGCCATTACCGCTTTCTTTAAACAAAGAGATTTTCTGACTTAAATTGCATCATAATTGTTGCATCATTGCATAAATGATTTGAAAATCATTTTGATTCGATACATGAAATTTTGATGAATTGCAAAATATATTGTGTTATGCCTTGAAAGACTTCATGGTGTGTATATTCGGAAAGAGCATTTGATAAATTGATTTGAGCATTATATGTGCTTTTGTGTGGCTTAGAGAGTAACGTTGTGATAGTCTCGCACGAGACAAAAATAATGTGATAGCCTTCTCCGGCTGCTTGCTTGGGCTTACGAGATCCGAAAAATGGACTCGTCGTGATTACTGTAAACTTCGGTTTCGTCGTGTTTATGGAACTCTCTAGCCATTTGTGTGTGCATTGCTTACGTGAATTGCCAAGTTGATGCATTCATGTCTTGTGACCTATGGATTTGTGGCTGAAAGCCTAAGACGATATCTGATTTGTAAAATGTGATTTTGATTACTGAAGAAGAAAAGAACTTCTTCAAAAATGTGCTTTACGGATTTCAAAGAAATGTTTTCTAAGACCAGAAAAGAAAAAGATTTCAAGAGTTTTGCTTATTGTTTTGTTATAAACTGTTACCCATTGAGCGTAAGCTCACCCCCCTCATTACCATCCACAGGTAATGAGAAGAAGATCTGGTGAGCGAAAAAGAGGGATTTTTGTATCTTTGTATTTGCATTCGGATTTTATATTGTGATTGTATTGTGGCTTGTAAGGCCATTAAAATTTGTATATGATTATGGGATAGGATTATGTAAGTGAAATATGGTTAGTATTTATGAATGTGAATTATGATCATGACTTGAGATATGACCGAGAATTATGGAAGTGTTTAGATATAGGATTGTAAATGTGTATGATGGGATTCCGGACAGGAGGTCCGAAGATTTGTGTGATGGGTTGGAAATATTGAAGTGCTTTCATGTATGGATTTGTGTATGGATATGATATGGAAATTAGGTATGAATGGCATAAGATGGATTGACGAAATTCAAATATTTGGTAATAAGCGAAATTGGGATAAAGAGAGATATGATTGTAGCGAATGATAAAATATTTTCGAATGCGAACGCGATATGATCGAATATGAAGGATTCAAAGGATTGAGGAATTGATGAAATACAAATTGAAAATTGAAACTACTTTGAACAATGTGTAAATGAAAAAAAAAATGAAGCGATATTAGTTAAGCTGCGATTCGTTCGTTATGAGTTGGGTTCCGGAAACGGGTCCCAATATTTATGGTATCGAGCGCCAAGATTATGATCTTACATGGCGCGTGTGTATGCGTTAGACGATAAGAAATTGTGAAAAGTTTGAGGTGATAGATCTAATAGGAAAAATGATGATACTCTGATATGAGAAAAGGAAGTTGTGGATAAGTAGAGGCAATTATGTTAGATACGGATTCAATGCCATTATATTGGAAGTGTCGAAAGTCTTTGGTTGAGAATTTGAGTCTCGGATCGTTAAGTTGACGTCCCTAACGGTCGATGATTTAGACCTCGATCGAGTACTTATCGACATTCCTTTTGATGGTAATCATTCGCATTAAGAAGAGATTAGTGGAATTGAGGTCAAAATTTCATGATGAATATGTATCGATAATTTAGAATTGGATGAGAAATAAAGGAGTAGTGTGCCACCTCGTAACAGGATACGAGGAGTTTTGTAAGGATGCTAGTTATACGATTTCGCACCTTAAAGGAGGGCACGGATGAGTATAGAATAAGTCATATGTGTGAACTGTTGCTAAATGTTTGGACTATGAGAGACAATGGGAAGAAGGGTATTTTGTTAGAATATAAGGCAATGAAAGTGTGGCTAATTGGAAATAAGAATTTTCGTGGTCCGATATGTTAGACATGAATTCAGATTTATGGATATGTCGGTGACTTGGTAATGGAATTACGCCGCGGTAAGTGTTTGAATCGATATGGATATATCATTACTCGCAGGAATTGAATGAAAGGTAGTATGCAAACAAAGTGGAACTGGTCAGGAAGCCAGATAAGTTAGTGTATGACTAGAGAATGTAGGTCTTCCTTGACCAGTAGCTGGGATTATAAGCTCTTCCCTCGATTCAACAATGGAACTTAGTAATTCTTCCATAGTCCAGAGGACAAGGACCCCTGGTATGGATCAACCGGGTTGCTTCAGAAAGGAACTGATAAACGCAAGGGAAGGAAGTTTGAAATGAGATGATAGATTTCTAGGAGTTGTGATGTGAATCTCATACTCCTTTTGGATCGACTTCTGTAAATAGTGGACTCGGAAATAAATTTCCGAAGAGTAGCAACCAGTTATTGAGAGTGCATCTTTGATACTATGATTGAGTATATGAGATCTATTTTCAGATATAGCTTATGGAGTCATCTTTGATCCCTTGAGTTAAGTTATGAAATGAATCAGAGAACTGAGATAAAGTATGGTATAGATGATTTTGTTGGAAAGGTAACCTGCGATGGAGCGAAAAATTTGAATAGAGGTGATATTCAGAGGTTATTCGAATTAGTATGATTGGTATATCAGTAGCATAAGATATGAATTGGTGACATGCCGAGATATAAGAGTAAACGAATGTGTCTCTTATATCATAGGGTTTGATCGTAAAGGCTATTGGATTAAGCAAATCGTACAGCTTTATTTCAAGGATGATCAATGAAAGGACAAGTCAAGAAATGAATATGTAATAACTTCGACGATAAGTATTGGAGTCCCGTCTCTAATGGAGACTCAAGTAAAAGGGTGGGATAAAGCTACGAGAAGGTATGCATTTCGTTTGATGTAAAGAGAAGTATGATGTGTAAGTATGTTTGGAGACTCAAGTATGCCTTATTGAATGTGTTTCAATCACAAGCGGTTAAGTGTGCAGTTGAGCTGCAATGTGGACAGAAGTTTGTATGAATGAGCAAACATGAAAATAAGCCAAGGGAGGTATGAGGAAATTCAAGGAATGGAAACAATCATTCGAAAAAGAATGTCAATTGGAAAATTGAAAAGAAAGTGTGATAATGTACCTTAATGAGGAATCGGTTATTTAAGGAATCGCGAGGACTAATCAAGAAGCACACGAATATGATAATAATTGAGGTGTTAACCAAAGGGACCGATAACACAATAATATTGGAGACCAAGTGATCAAAGAGTAGATGATGTATTAAAAGTATTGATTTAATTGAGAGACTAGTCGGAACACGTGAGGAAAAACGTATGAAACTTATGATAAATGGAAGGAAGGAGAATTTTGAAGAATGATTTTAATGAAAATCAACTGCATGAATTTGGAAAGTTTGTCGTATGCACTGATGTTGTATAAGAGATTTGGATAAAATCTAATGGAGCATAATGAAGTGATTGCATATGTGCGGAGCAACTAAGGTTCTATGAGTTAAGGAGTTGATACATGTTTAAGAGCTGCTACACTAATGATTATTTTAAAGCTTGGAGACAGATGAATAAAAGAACATCTTGGAAGTATTTATGCAAGTACAGATCGTAAAAGCGGGACAATCATTGAATTGAGAGCATGGAATAGGAATACAAAAGATTTTGATTGTATGAATGAGAAATTCCTATTAAGGCTAAGTATTTTTTAAATGCATAAACAGAAAATTCGATATCGAGGTTATTAGAACCAAGAGCAAAAAAAGGAAGCATAACATGTAGGGGCTTGCACGTCCGAATTAAGGATCAAGAAATTGTGAATTGTTTTGAGAGGTTGAAAACAGATCTGAAGTTTGAGTTGAATAGAAAGAGGGCTACATGGTGATTGTAATAAGAAGAATGTGAAATTAATAATGATGGTTGAGAAAGGGAGAATTTGCTAAGCCGATATGAATTAATTCGTATGGAGTCTTATGAGATAGGGTTACTAGCAAAAGATATCCCGGATTCGAAATGTGATTCGTGAGTGTGTTTCGGAATTAGATGATATTAGTATCATTGTCACAAGAAGTTGGAAGTTGTGAGTGATCTGAACTAGAATGAGGAACCAGTCAAGAAAGTGATATGAATTTCGAGGACGAAATTCTTTAAGGAGGGGAGAATTGTTGGGCCCCGAACTTTAATTGGATGTCAGAATTATTAAATGAGAAATTAGTGATGTTAAATGTTTATTTGGGTAATGTGAATTGGAGAAAATTTAAATGATGTTTGGGGTTAATGTATGAAATGAGCGTTCTCAGTATACATGCATTATGGGTAACATCTTATTAATTGAAAAAGTGAATTTGTATAGTTACTATTTATGTAACTTCTTTGAAATTGCAAATTTTGAGACTTGATTTATCGGGGCTAGAAATGCCCACTAAAGCTTTGTAAAGAACCTTTATTGTGTTACTCGCCAATGCTTGTTCAAGTATGACCTTGCATCGATTTGAAAATGTGCCATAAGTTGTGTATATGAACTTTGTGAATGAACTTTGTGTGATATGTGGTTGCTTTCAAAATTTATTCTAAAAGTATGTATTTTGTGGCTTATGGATGATTTGAGAAATGGCTTAATGTTTGTCATAAGAATGTGTTGAATGAATTGTATATGGAGGATTTAAGTATGGAAAGAATGAGTATTTTGTATATGTATTATGTTATAGATTAAATTGTGGAGATTGAATCGTGTTTGAAGTAGATTGGACGAAGAGTATTGTGGTAGTGAGGAAAAATGTGAAATCAAGATGGAAAGAATGGATTGGTCTTGATGACTTTGAGGCTTTAAAGAGATATGTATATGTTATGAAATGTCGAGTGAATATTATGAGTTAATGAAAGTTAAAATGAATGAGTTGATTAAGATGATTGAAATGGAAGTTGAAAGGTAGGAAATAAAGATTGAAAGAGTGAGAATTGGAAGAATTAGTGAAGGTGTGAAAATATGAAGAATTATGAAAGTTTGACTTTTGGGGATGAATAGTTGACTTTTGATTTAAGTGAAATATGATAAAATGATATTCATGAACATGTAGTGTTCGTTGAGGGCTTCGGTAGCCATAAAGTTTGCGAATTTTCGATATCGGGCTAGAAGTTATAATAGATTGAAGTTTTGATGTTGTTTAGGTGATTGAAAAACCAGACGATGTACTGTAGCAAAAACCAGCTGATAGGAAAAGTGGACACTACAGAATGTAGGAGATAGAATCAGCCTTTGTAGTCTTCATGAGAGTTATAGATCTAGATGTCTACTTTCTAACCGTCCAAGAATGAAGTCATTTCGACACCTATAGAGAAAGTTATGGCATTTGCGCCAAAACATGTCTGATAGAAATCAGATGATAGAAAAACCAGCTGAAGCAAAAGAAGACGATATGGACTTGATATCGATAGATTTAGACAAAATTTCCTTCTTGAAAGTTATAGATCTCTCTTTTCTCTATGAGATAGATACCAATTTTGCCCAATTTGGATATCGGAGTCAAAAGATATGATCTATATAAGTGGACATGTGCTGGATAGAAAAATCAGCTGATAGAAAAACCAGCTGAAGCAAAAGCAGACGATATGGACTTGATATCGATAGATTTAGACAAAATTTCCTTCTTGAAAGTTGTAGATCTCTCTTTTCTCTATGAGATAGATACCAAGTTTGTCCAATTTGGATATCGGAGTCAAAAGATATGATCTATATAAGTGGACATGTGCTAGATAGAAAAACCAGCTGATAGAAAAATCAGCTGATGCAAAAATCAACTGATGGAAATCAGCTGATGCAAAAAAATCAGCTGATGCAAAAATCAACTGATAGAAAAGTCAGACGATGAACAGTAAATCAGACGATAGAAAATCAGACGATGAACAGTAAATCAGACGATAGAAAAATCAGATGGAAGGAAAAAACAGATGGAAGGAAAATCAGATGGAAGGAAAAAGCAGATGGAAGGAAAAGCAGATGGAAGGAAAATCAGATGGAAGGAAAAAGCAGATGGAAGGAAAATCAGATGGAAGGAAAAAACAGATGGAAGGAAAAGCAGATGGAAGGAAAATCAGATGGAAGGAAAAAGCAGATGGAAGGAAAATCAGATGGAAGGAAAAGCGGATGGAAGGAAAACAGTCTGCACACAGATCAGTATTTTGAGGATATATGGAGCTACAGAGCTCAGATTAAGGTGATTCAAATTGGAGATTAAACTAGAGTTATAAGGCTACAACTTTGATGAAGAACCCCGATCAAGATGGAGCCTCTAAGACTGTCGGATTTTGGAATGAAACTCGGTGTAGTGTGCAGTCTCAGATTTGGTACGGGTCTGATAGTATTTTGGCCATAACTTCTTCGTTTTAGATCCGAATTAAGCGCGGTTTGTTGCATTGGATTCGTATGATCGAGGGGAACATTGTGAAGAAGAAATTATTGTAAAATTCCTTTATTTACCTGATCGGAATTTGGAGCCAAGATATCAACTTTTAAGGGCAATTGTGGAAGAACACTTAAAGAGTTAAGTTAGTAGGCTTATAAGGAGGGGCATGAGAGTCTTTCCTCATTCATTAAATGACATTGCATGTGGCTGTAGTATAAATAGAGGAGAAGCAGGCTGTGGTCGTGAGAGTTAGAGAAACAGAATAAAGAGAAACAAAAGGAAGAAAGAAAGAAGAGAGAAAAGAGAAGAGTGGGTTTGGTGGAAGGAGAAAAGAAAGGACAGCAGCTAGGGTTCGATTTTGTGAGCTTTCCAGGAGGATTTCGAACATGCTCCAAGAGGGAAAAAGATGAAGGATGAAGAGAGCTCTAGGATGAGCTAAGAAAATCCGAAAATGGTGAAGAGTGAGGTAAAAGCCGATTTTCAAGCTTCAAGCTTTTCTTAAAATTTTTGGTGTAGAATCATGGAAAATATTATGGTTTTGTGGATTATGAAATTAGTTGTGATGTCTATGCTAAGATGGTGGTTTAATTTTGGATTAATGTGAGTTAGGGTTTATGCCCAATTTTGGAAATTGGGGCTTTGTAAATTGATGCATTAGATAGCTTGGAAATATGTTGGAATTGGGTTTCTATAGTAAATTTTGAGGGTTATGGTATTTATGATGATGAATTTGGATGATTTCGGTCTAGGAAATTTCAAAGTGGTGAAAGAAAGAAGCTTCGGAGAAATTAGAGCTTTGGACAAGTTCCTAGCATGGATTCGAGGTGGGTATCCGTTTATAATAGAATTTATAAGCCATTACCGCTTTCTTTAAACAAAGAGATTTTCTGACTTAAATTGCATCATAATTGTTGCATCATTGCATAAATGATTTGAAAAATCATTTTTGATTCGATACATGAAATTTTGATGAATTGCAAAAATACATTGTGTTATGCCTTGAAAGACTTCATGGCTGTGTATATTCGGAAAAGAGCATTTGATAAATTGATTTGAGCATTATATGTGCTTTTGTGTGGGCGAGAGAGTAACGTTGTGATAGTCTCGTGCACGTAGACAAAAATAATGTGATAGCCTTCTCCCGGCTGCCCGCTTGTGGCTTACGAGATCCGAAAAATGGACTCGTCGTGATTACGGTAAACTTCGGTTTCCGTCGTGTTTATGGAACTCTCTAGCCATTTGTGTGTGCATTGCTTACGTGAATTGCCAAGTTGATGCATTCATGTCTTGTGACCTATGGATTTGTGGCTAAAAGCCTAAGACGATATCTGATTTGTAAAATGTGATTTTGATTACAACAAGAAAAGAACTTCTTCAAAATGTGCTTTACTGGATTTCAAAGAAATGTTTTCTAAGACCGAAAAGAAAAGATTTCAAGAGTTTTGCTTATTGTTTTGTTATAAACTGTTACCCATTGAGCGTAAGCTCACCCCTCATTACCATCCACGGTAATGAGAAGAAGATCCGTGAGCGAAAAAGAGGATTTTGTATCTTTGTATTTGCATTCGGATTTTATATTGTGATTGTATTGTGGCTTGTAAGGCCATTAAAATTTGTATATGATTATGGGATAGGATTATGTAAGTGAAATATGGTTAGTATTTATGAATGTGAATTATGATCATGACTTGAGATATGACCAAGAATTATGGAAGTGTTTAGATATAGGATTGTAAATGTGTATGATGGGATTAGGACGGGAGGTCAGAAGATTTGTGTGATGGGTTGGAAATATTGAAGTGCTTTCATGTATGGATTTGTGTATGGATATGATATGGAAATTAGGTATGAGTGGCATAAGATGGATTGACGAAATTCAAATATTTGGTAATAAGCGAAATTGGGATAAAGAGAGATATGATTGTAGCGAATGATAAAATATTTTCGAATGCGAACGCGATATGATCGAATATGAAGGATTCAAAGGATTGAGGAATTGATGAAATACAAATTGGAAATTGAAACTACTTTGAACAATGTGTAAATGAAAAAAAAAATGAAGCGATATTAGTTAAGCTGCGATTCGTTCGTTATGAGTTGGGTTCCGGAAACGGGTCCCAACACAGAACCTGTTTAATGGCCTCGAGGAGCGGGATGTTTACTTCAACTTTTTGGAATAACTCCATGATGCTTTTATCTTCCTTTTCCTTCTTGCTCTGAGCCAGTCTCTGGGGGAATGGGGTGGAACTACTAGAGGTTTGGGTTTCTGAGGATTTTCAGCTAGACCTGAATCCTGTACGTGGTCACGTGTAAGTTCCCTTTCGGCTTCCTATTCTGTCTCTGCATGGGAACCTTCGACGTGGTCACGTTTAGGGTTCTTGTCGACTGGGGGCTGCAATTCCTTATCACTTCTTAAGACAATCGCGCTCACATTATGCCTCGGGTCGAGTGTCTGAGATGGCAGCTTGCCTTGAGTCTCCATTTTGCTAACTGAGGATGCTATCTGGCTCATTTGAGTCTCTAAAGTCTTCATACTCTCTTCCATCTTATGAAATCTGGTTGCAGTATCCTATTGAAATTTCTCAGTATTAGTAGCTAACATATGGACAATTTCTTCAAGAGGCTTACCTAAGCCCGAAGGCTGTTGCGGTGGTGGCCTGTGATGGAAGTTCTGTTGGTTCGGTTGATTGTTAGCATAACTGAAATTTGGGTGGCTTCTCCAACCGGGGTTGTAGGTGTTTGAATAGGGATCAAACTTCCTCTGTAGGAATCCGATAACATTTACATTCTCCGGTGTTTCATCGTGGAGCGTTGGACACGCATCGGTTGGGTGAGCTAGGCTAGTGCAGATGCCACACGCCCTCGCAGGTGGAGGAGTACCTGCATTCAAATTCTGGACGAAAGTTGTTAACAAAGATTTTACCTCATTGAGAGAAGTAACATTTACCTCGTTCACCCTTCGCTGTATATCTTGCCGAGCACCAAATTGCTGGGAGTTTGCTGCCATGGTTGATATCAACTCCTGGGCTTCGACTAGGGTTTTGCTAACGATGGCCCCACCACTTGCGGCATCCATCATTCTACGCTCCATTGGAATCAGACCCTCGTAGAAATACTGGATGATCAATTGTTCGGATATGCCATGTTGCGGGCAGCTTGCTAAAATTCTCTTGTACCTCTCCCAGTACTCGTAGAGGTTCTCTGAATCCTTCTGCTTAATGCCACAGATTTCACGCCTGATGTTGGCGGCTCGGGATGCTGGGAAATATTTCTCTAGAAACTGTCGGGATATCCCTTCCCAAGTGTTGATTGTCCCCAGAGGTAGGTAGTAGAGCCAGTCCTTGGCTGCATCCTGCAGCGAGAATGGAAAAGCTCTCAGTTTGATTTGGTCCTCCGTGACATTGCGGGGCTTCATGGAAGTACAGACGAGGTGAAATTCCTTTAGATGCTTATTCGGATCCTCGTTTTCCAATCCACGGAAGGTGGGCAACAAGTGGATGAGTTCGGACTTCAATTCAAACCCTTCTTGAAGTTCTGGAAAGTCTATGCACAGCGGATGCTATGCTTCAGTGGGTCTACCCAAGTCCTGGAGGGTTCTGTTAAGAGCCATATCTTGCGCGTGGTCACGGTTAAGCTTCCTGTCGGGCTGCTGTTCAAATTCAATCTCTTGTTCGTACTCTATTTCAGTGTCCGACTCAACTGGGGTCAATAGTCCACTAACTTCTCCTTGCTTCTTCCTTAGTTTGCTCAACTTCTTAGCCTCTTAGCAGTCTTTTCGATCTCAGGGTCGTACAAGATGGAATCTCTCGTACGAATGTTCCTAGGCATAAAAAAAACAAAATCAATTAGTTACCAACTCCCCGACAACGGCGTCAAAATTTGATGGGTGTCGAATCCACCAAAAATAATTCCCAAACACCAAACAAAAATAAATTGCGCACAGTGGTAAATGGGGTCGATCCACAGAGAATGGAATAAATTGATTCTATTCAAATGCCAAAGAACGAATGAAATTAATAAAAAGGGGGTTTTGGAGTTTTCAGCTAAAACTACTAATTAAACTAACCACTAATAAGTGATTAACGCAATTGATATCAAATAAAATAACAACTATGATTAAACTAGCAAAGAACACAGATAAAATTGATTAACTCAAATAACGACAATTTAGCCAGGGAATTCCTAATTATTATGCATGGACCACGATCATTGACTCAAATATTTTCTTTGGTTTAATAATAGGATAGTTGTGGTTACCAATTACCTCTGGCTCCCTTGTTTCTTCTTAATTTTAGAACAGTCAAAGAAACTCCTTTAAACTATTCCCTAATTAACTAATAATCCCTTCGAGACTCTCTCCGAGATTCAATTAATTAATAGCATTAAACTCCAAAGAAATACTAACCCTAACTGACTACGCACTGACTCATGCTTCATCTAGTTAGATCGCAAGTTTCTTAACGCAAAATCAGACAAGTATTATGTCCTAGTGCCAATTGCCACAAACACTAATCACACAGTTAACACCACCAAGTAAATCAGTTGGCGAAATGTTAATTAACTAATTCTACAATCGGGCCCTAATCGCAGAATCAATTAATAAACAATGACAGTAAAAACAGAAACAGTACGAATATTATAAACCAAATAATCAGAAAAATAGGTCTCACGAGTCAAAGCATAACAATTGGAATTCCCCAACTAAAACAATTTAGCTACTCATAACGGAATTAAACAAAACAAGATTCTTAATTAACATTGTCTAAATAATCAGGAAAGAAGGAAAACTAGAAGATTTCTCCAAGTCACGTTGTTGATTGTTTCCTTCCCCAAGTCACACTGCTGATTGCCAGAATCCCCAAACTTCCAATCTTTTTCTTTTCTTTTCTTTTCTCCTTAGTCTTGTGCTGCGTACCCCTTCCTTCAAAGTGCCGCCCTCCTTTTTACTCCTTGCCCTTGTCTCCTTAATTCCATGTCAGCCCTCTCCCTTGTCCATGTTGCGTTAGTTTGTTTTTTAGCCCATTAATTGCCGCCCAGCCCATAGTGTAGATGCTTCCCATTCCTTTTATTCTCTTGTGCGTTAAAACCCTCCTTCCTCTAGTCTATCTCTTCCAATTTATTTCCTTGTTGTGCCTATGTCTCCTTCTTTGATTTAGTTGCTGTTTTCCTCTTCAATTCCCACGTTATGCAAAGATTGTAATTCCCTACAAAGAAATATTAAATCAAATTAAGTCTCGACAATTGCATCAACAAGAGGAATAAAAAGGAATAATTAAAACATAAATATTAGACAAATATGCACTTATCGGTGACCTGTGCAGTACCGTGAAACACATGGGAGTCTGAACAGACTCTATGCCACTAGCGAGGCGGTGGTGAAGGCTTTTAAAATTGAGACCAAGTAATCGACTCCACATGAGGGACCTTACCAAACCCATGTAACACATAATAATGCTTGAAAGAAAATTTACCCGAAGGCATATATCGAATTCGAACTTTTCATGTCATCTCAATTTCCACATAAAGTCTATCATTCACAATATCACACAAATTCACATAATCAAATTAGCAATCAATTTAACACTGTGAAATCAAATGAGTATTTCAACTCTATCAATTTATTCAAGAATCCATAGCATAACAATTCAAGTCATTTATGGAAAATTATCCAAAACAATGGTAGAATTTTTCGTAAATCATTTGAGAACAATGACTTTAACACTTTATAAATCATTTCATAAACAATTGGTTCAATCATTTGTAAAACAAGAGCTTATAAAATCACCACTTATAATTAGCTCATAATCTGAAAAATAAACACATTACCAACTTCTTATCCATGCCATAATCTTGTCCAATGCTTCAATTTGATCTTTGACTCTCTCTCTCTTCCAACTTAAAATCACCTAAGCCATAATCAACAAAACCCAATATCATAACCATCATACTTTTCAAAATTGATTACATAACTTACAAACCCATACTAAATTCATGATAGCTAAACCAAGAACTTCTAAAATCTCCAGCTCATACAATTGGGTATAACCTTTAATACTTCTCATTCAAAATCAAACATGACTTAAGGCCTAATCATCAAACTTGAGCTTATAACTAACAAACCCACACCAATTTCAAGTAATCTAAAATAAAAATTTACTAAAAACTCAAATATCAAAATCATCTCTTACCTTTTATCTTCTTCATTTTCGAAATTGCTTGGCTTGGAAGGTAGCTCTCTTCTCCTTCCCTCTTTTCCTTCATGAATCCATGAAAAATCAAGCTTGAATCCCTCAAAATCAGAAACCCTACCTCTTCTTTCCTTTCCTCCACCGAAATCTCCTCTCCCTTCTCCCTTCTTTCTTTCTTTTCTTCCTCTTCTCTCATAATTTTCGTGCCTTTTTCTAGAATCAACGACCCCTACTCCCTTTTATAGTGCCAAGTCACTAAATGGTGTATAAAAGACCCTTTTGTCCCTTACTTATAAGCCTTAAGTCTCAAATCTTTAAGTTAACTCCCTATTTTGCCCCTGAACTTTACTTTAAGTCATGCTCACTTGCGGACATGATTCGCACTATCAATTTGAAGGAATTAGTCAAAATTTCCTTCTAGAGAATTATTCCTCTATGTCTTAATTTCATAATGTCTCAAAAATCATCCAATTCGGAGCACTACATCAAAAGTTATGCTCAAAACATGTCGGACATATCATTCTACTAACACATTTTCTAGCAATTCACTTCCTTCCAAAAATTAGCATTCTTAAAGGCTAAATTGAAATTTAATTTTTTCATAACAAATGTAGCCCCATGTATTAATTTTATTTTTCCTTAAGAATCACTTCAATCGGATCTCCACAGATCCCGAATTTCGCAAAATACTGAACTATGTTAAGAAACTTTCCTATCTCACTTTGATTCAAATAATCTTCCACAATTAAGTCTCTAAAATTCACAAATTTCACATAAAATAACTCCAATTGATACAAATTGAGAACCAACACTTTCATTGTCTTAGGAATCCAACGCTTTGAGAACCAAGTCATTTGGATGTTGGACGGAAAAGATATTAGCAAATGATTTGACAAAGTCGGATGAGGAAGGAAAAATAGCAAGATCAGAATGAAGCAAATCATTCCGATTATCTTATGATTCAATCATGAAGAGAAATATACATGTGTTAGGAATTCAATGCTTCAAGAATCACCTCAATCCGAGGTCAGATGAGTGTGTTATGATCAAAATACTTCAACATGTTCAAACCCTAGATTGATTTGAAACTCTTTTGGCGCAAACGCCATAACTTTCAATCTAGAAATCATATTGTTTTCGTTCTTGAACCATTTGAAAGTAGACTACTATATCTACAACTCTTATGAAGACCATAAAATCGGATTCTGCCTCTAAAATCGTCAAAATCGTATTTTTCACCAGTTGACCCGTGGCTGTCCGTTAAACGGACATGCATGTCCGTTTAACGGACACATACGGCCCAAAATGTACCAAACCATCCGAGAATGTCCGTTTAACGGACATGAGCAAGGGAAGGGGTCCTTTTGACCCAAGGCTGTCCGTTAAACGGACTTCCATATCCGTTTAACGGACATGCGATTTCCAAAACCTCTTCAACCTTTTTCCAATGCTTCTCACATCCCAACTAACATCATATACACTTATAATCTTCACATATTTACTTATTCAAAAGCCTAAACACTTAATAATAATTCAAGCAACAAATTCAATTCATGAACTTCTCAAATCTCAACTAAATTGGTTCATCAAAACCACAATTCTCAAACATTCATCAAAGTTGTCACTAACATCAATCTTATATAACATCATAACTTGTATTAACTATAACTCTTTATTCCGATCTCGAAAACTTGCACACTTGATCTCATTGGAAAGATAAAAGAGCAAACTACAACTTCAAAGAAGGCAACTTTGGCCAATTCTATTTCAATCATTCTCTAATTTCCTTTCAATCAGCATACACATTTAACATTCATCCTAACTTCACTTTCTTAATTACACATCATTTATAACAATGCAACTATGATTTGGAATTTATCCAAATCTCAGCCTCAATTCATATGATTTCTTACATTTAATAGCATTATATCATTTACCAAACCCTCTCTTGCTTTTGCATAATCTTGCATATATAACCATAATTCATACTAAGGGTTTCTCAACTCACCATCCATATATGATTCACATTCCAATATCATAATCATCTATAACACAAATCAAATACAAAACACTCATTTGATTTCATTTATTATTTCTAAATTTTCACTTCAAGGTTCGGGGTACAACATTTCTCCCCCTCTTAAAAGAATTTTGTCCTCGAAATTCATACTTAAGCAAACACCAAGTAATACATTCTCTTAACTCATGTCTTCCAAATGATCCTAGTCATTCACATATTCAAATCCTCTGATCGGCGGTTTATCGTTCAATATTAAAATTGATCCCTGGAAACCGGTCAAATTAAATTTATACCAAGGATTGCAATACAGGATGCAACCTCGGGTCGACTCTCAAGGAACCAATGCATCAATTGATCCTAGACTAGCCTAATGTTTGAATGATGCATGCAATTAAAGCAATAGAAGGGGGTTTTGATTTGATTAATTAGAAATTAAACTAAGCCAAAATAAGAATAAATGTTTTTAGAATTTTTAGAAAACTAAATGATTGAAATTAAACAAGTTTGAAGTCAAATTACTAAAACTCTCCTGAAAATGTAGCTCGGGTCATCATCGTTCGAAATAATGTTGGGGTTTGAAATCCACTAAGTTTCGAAAATAAAACCTTAACAACTCGTTAAGTCCAAGAATTAATTAATCAACTCGATTAATTACAACTTGTTAAAACCCTTAGTGTATGCATGGATTGATTAATGCACTAAATCAACCAAATAATAACACAACCAATTCAATCAAACACAACTAAATGATTAAATTAGTTAATGCAATCATTTAAGCGATATACATGAACTCCATGTATTTAAGCACGATTCAACAATAGTCAATCCATAACACAAATCAAAGTCTAACATCCTACTAAACTATAGCAGGATTCAATCACAAATATATTGCAAAATACCAACTCGGATTGTGCAAATACATTCTGAAATCCTAAACTAAGATTGATTACCCGTGTTTAGTTCTCGAACTCCAACCTCGCAACATTTCAGAAGACTATGAGCTTAGCCACTCATGACTACGGACGACTCCATCATTGTTGAAGTATCACCAAGACCATGCTCGACGGCGAATGCGGAAGAGTAGAGATGAAGGAAATGATCTGCGATGATCGTGCACCGTGACTAAACACGAAATCAAACAGAATGAGAGTATTAGATCAAAAGCGAAAAGTAAAAGAAGAAAACGAAGAAAAGCGAGAAGACGAAGAGAAGAGAAAACGAAGAACTCTTTTGAGGCGGCCCCCTCTCATTTGCCCTAAATGGTAAGGTTTTATAGGAAGCTGTATGCGGTAGGGTTGAACGGTGGATACTTTTGCCATTTTGGTCCGGGTCACCCGACATTATTGCGGCGAATGATCGTAGTTATTCGGGCGAATGAATTTGGTCACTCGTCGCAGCGAATGAATTAAACACCATTAATTAGCCGCGCGAATGGAGAGTCTGATTCGTCCCAGCGAACTCGCGGCGTGTTGACTTCTTAATTGTTGACTACTTTGGTCCTACAAAATACAACCCATTTGCAGTATCAATTGTCCCAATAAAGATTATGCAGAATTAATGACAAATGACAACAAAATATTGACAATATGCAATTTATCAAAACTCAATGTGCGGGACCAAAATAAGCATGAAAATTATAGATCGTGAGTCGACGGATGCATAATTACTAAAGAAAATAGGCACGATTTATAGTATAAATTTGGTCCAATCAAATTCCCCACACTTAAACCTTTGTACTCTGAACAAAGCTTATAAGAGTCAAAAAGGTACAAGAGTAAAAGAAAATTCTGCCCATGTTCAAACAATAACCAAAATTGACTCAATCCACTTTATCAGAAGTCGAACGCAGCAAATTGAAAGAGTGCTAATAAAACAAACATTGAAAGAATTTAAGCACATGAGATTGAACAACGAGAGAATCACTCGGGATATGGTGTTTACGCCAACTCACTTGTATAGTAGGAATATTTTCTCTCAATCTGCTTAGTACATCTCCTACCATAGGCTTGTATCAATTTTATTTCTCCACTACAAGGACTATCAATTTGAAAATCAAGAGGTCTTTCAGGGTTGTAATGAGCGGAAGGCTAAATGAATGGATGAAGTGAAAGAAAGAAATAGTATGAGCATGCGCATGAAGTGAGGAATTGATGTCAACAACAAAACTAAAACTAGACACCGAGATAAATTGAATATACACATTTTTTTTTGGCTATCTCATTTTGAGATGCTAATCCCTTTGGGATACAACACATTAGTATCCCTTTTAGGGATACACAAGACTAACACTTTTTCCTTTTTCAAATTTTTTTTAAATTACAAAACATAGACTATGACATCATCTTAATATGTATGCAAATGCTCATAACAAAAGGCTCAAGGAGCTAGCAAGGAAAAAGTATTTAAGGGTTGGTGTTTGGGGAAAGGGTTGAAAGAAGGAACGCTCTATCATATCAACAAAATCTAGTCCATCAAGCTTTGAGTAAAAGCCACACAAGTTCTAGAGAAGAATGGACTAAGTAGATGCACACACAAAATATAGAAGAAAATTTGGCTCGAATATCCTTCCAACAAGGTTTTGTCTCAATGATCAATCTCAAGTCTTAAAACTTAAATGCTACCTTGTTAGCATGCTCCCATTTACTTAGTTTTGAAAACTTCAAAAGTTAAAATTTTGTCAGATCCAATTATCGTTCGAAGAATGGAGAGCATTTTTACAAAAACTCAAGTATCAAGTTGAAACTTATAAATGCTTTGCATGTAAGGCACAAAAGAACAAGTGCAGAAATTGTTTGATTTGGGGACCAAATTTATCGATTAAGCGGTGGCCACAAAATTATGCATAATGTTCTAAAGGTGTACAATGTAAAATATAAAGGAATGGCTCCCACACTTAAACATGGCATTGTCCACAATGGCAAAAATAGTAGGGCATAGAGGAGACCATAAAAGCAGATAAAATGTAAATGTGGATATATCATTAAACTCAAAAGTGTGGACGAAATGAAGAATCCAAGAACTAACTAAAATTACAACGAAGAAAAGAAAATACAGGAAAAACAATAACGATAAAAGAAAGGAAATAAACGACCTATACTATTCTCGGGATCGATGGCAGGCGGATCGAGAGAGGCAGCAGAAAATTTGGGGTAGAGTCGGAATAGGCAGCCCGAGGTGAGCCGCAATCATGGTCGACATCGGCGAGTGAACTCATGATCGTGATCATCTGGGCCTCGAAAGTAGATAGCGGGCCTCAAGCAAGGGCGCTCTTGGCAGCAGAGCCACCTCGAAAGGAGCAGTGGAGCAGAAGGAGGGAAGACAGGTGTAGAGATAGGAGGCGGAGAGGAAGCAGGAGGAAGGACGGGAGGTGCGGAAGAGGGGCTGGAGGGATGGAGGGGAGAGGAGAAGAAGAGGAAGCTGGTTGGGCAGGAGGTGGTGGTGGAATGGCACGTGGCTGTCCTAAACGGACATAGACAAATGGAGGCGGGGGAAGGTGAGGTCGGTTTGGATGTTCTGGGACTCGAAGGCCGGAATAAGTCGAAATGAGATGGGGAAAGAGGAGTTTATGTTTGGGGTTGGTGGCGAGGACACCTTGGCGGAGGGCGGAGGAAATGGCGAAGCTAGGTCGATTGTGGTGGCCGGTCATAAGTGTATATGTCTGAGGCTGCTCCTTTGGGATGTTGGTGAGGTGGAGGTGGGTAAAATGTTGTTACATATAAAATGTAACCATGGACGGGCTTGTGGAAGGAGATCGAACGCTGGATATAGCGCTGAGCCCCGGGTTAAAGCCACCGAGTACCCTCGAGGCGGAGAGTACGAATGACGCCGTCCTGTGGGTATGCGTGATCGATCGAAATAGGGACAACGAGGGACAACAGGAGGTGGTAGTGCTCTCGGATTATGACAGATGTAAAAGCATCTGGAATAGAAACACCTCGGAAGTTAATTAGTAGGTGTGAGATTGACGGCATGGGTATATATGGCGCACAAAGGAAAGGTTGCCGGTGGTCCGAGGTTAGGCGAGGCGGTCAACTCGAGTTGGAAGAGTTGACCTACAAAAGGGTTGGTAGCCGGAGTAAGAGGAAATGATTTTTCTTTTAGTAAAGTTTGGCTAGCAACTCGCGTGGCTAATCGTACATACTCGGGATCTGCTAGGTGAGAGGGAAAGCGGAAGGTTGCGAGGAAGGAGAAAGGGTGTGATCGGAGGAAGAAGAGGATGACTGTTGCTCGATGCGGTGGCTTGTTTCATTCTAGGCATGATCCGCACACAAAAGTTAAAGCAGAATTTCTTGACAAAATCATACGTAATCAAGTCTTTTAGCCATTTGCCGCAGCCTAACAAGATCATTTGCGGCGAGAGGAGACTTCGCCATTCGCTGCAGCCTAACAGGATGTTATTGCAATAACTGGTACCTTCGTTCGCTGCGGCGAACAAAGACATTCGTCGCAGCGAGCTGAAACCCTAAGTTCATCGCGGCGAATGGCGATTCTGCGAACAGTCACGGCGAACAGCGTTCGCTGTTTGCCTTAAATCTAACGAATAACAACGAAAATGGACAAGAGGAAGGAATAGAAACACTTACAGAAGGGTGAAAACGCAGTTGGAAGGGGATTTGAGGAGAATGGAAGCTTCAAACAGCAGAAGGCACGGAGAGGACTACGGCGAGGCAGCGAGGAAGGCGGCGAAGTGAGAAGGAAAGGGGAAGGAAGAAGAAGAAAAAGAAGAAAGAGCGGGAGACGAGAGGACGCGAGAGAGGAAAAGACCAAAAAGGGCCTCGGACAAAAGAGAAATCTAACGGTCCAGAAGGGCAAAAAGTCCTTATTCGCTGCGACGAAGCGGTCGCTAGCCGCGGCGAATAAGATGAAAAACTCTAGGTTAGTCGCGTGAAAGCGATGCTCATTGCGGCGAACCACCTGTAAACATCACAAGATCTAAGGATTCTACTCGGTTTGCACAATCATTCAATTAATCATCCCAAATATGAACCATTTTCTTCAATCTAATTATGCTTCATTAGGAGAACACAGAGCTAACAAAGGGAAACATTTTATTCAAACAGTAGAAGGAAATCCTACCTACTACTCTAATTCTACTGGTTTGATCCCTCCCCCACATTTAAACAATATAATCATGTTCAACAATATGCACGTTGGTATAAAACATAGCACAATTATATAGTAAATGAAGGAAAGAGAAAACCTGGCACTCAAGGTGGGTCTTGTAGCTCGGGATGGACGACTGTTCGATATCCAAGCTCCAGCTCAGCAACTTGGTTGCTAGTCAGTTCCACGTCCATACTCGCACCCAGATGTGCTCCTGCAAAATCATCAAAGGAGAAACTTTCCCCAAAAATATTGTCAGTGGTAGGAGTTAAAGTTTCTACAAATTCAGAACAAGCATCGTCAATCACCACATCAAGCATGTTGACACCAAGCAAGGAATAATCTTCATGGGGTGCTTCATAGCTTCATACATGTTGAAGCTAACTTTTGATCGCCCACTTCCATGGTGATCTTCCTTCCTTCATACTAATCATAGTACTTGCTGTCCAAGAAAGGGCGCCCAAGGATCGAGAAGTGTCATGCACCACTTCGACGTCATGTCCAACACGTAAAATCCGCAGAAACACTAAGCCTTTGACTGGACCGAATGTCCTCAATAATTCCCACGGGATGCCTAAATGACCTATCGCCTAACCGGAGAATAACAGATGTGGGCTTAATACTCTTCACTCCCAAGGTCTTATATCTTGACTCGGGCATCACATTTATCGCGCCCTAGATCTAGTAAAGCTCTACCTATGGTCACTTTCCCTAATGTGCAAGGGATGGTAAAAGATCCAGGTCCCGACATTTCTTGGTATCGTGGCTTAAACAAGTCTGAAACATTCGAGCTCACCGCACTCTCTCATTGGGCCTAAACTTCTTCTTATTTGTACAGATCCTTTAAATATTTAGCGTGGTCGAACTCGCTTTACCAAATCTAGCAAAGGCACATTCACTTCCACTTTCCCAAACAAGTCAATGATTTCTTTTCATGTTGTTTTTCTTAAGCGCTTGCTCATCAAATAAGAGTTTGGAAAAGGAAGGTCTTGTATACTTACCTCTTTACCTTTCTTTGGATTGCCTACTCATTTCTCCATCTTGACTTTATCTGTGGAACTTTCTAAAGTAGTTCCCTTGTTCTTCGAGGCTTGCTCCTCTCTCTCGTAAGCTCTTCTTCCCTCACACTTTCTCGATCTCTTCATCTTATCATGTGGTGGAGGTACTAGCTCACACTCAATCTCATCTTTACAAATCTCATCTTCTTCTTGAGGCTTGAACCTTACTTGCTTTCCACTCGACGAGGGCTATAGCATTCAAACTCTTGGGTTAATCACCGTGTTAGAAGGAATGGATCCGCTTACTCTAGCTTGGTTGTCACTCAAATTATTAGACAATTGAGTGACATATGAGTTTAGGTTCTCGGCCTTGGTTTCCCATTGATCCATGCGTTTCTCCAAGGCACTAAAGCGGACAGCATTTTTAGCTGAGTCCTGTTGGATGAGGTTTGCGATGGCGTTGAATTGATTTGTTGTGGAAGTTCGTTCCTCTTTCATCAACGTCATCATACCATGCAGCAGTTGGTTGGTGTCCTCCTTGGGTGGCGGTGGTTGTTGCATCGTCAACGCTTGTTGATCCCGAACCGGTTTGTAGATTGTCCAGTTCCACTCCCTTGCCGAAAGCGGTTTGGTGCTCTTCCTCGTTACTCCTCCAACTAAAATTTGGGTGGGATCTCCATCCCTCATTATATGTGTTGGAATACGGTCCCATTTCCGATCTGTCTACCTTGATACATTGCGGAGACTTCTTCATATCTCGCCAGACAAACACTTGAAATGTGCATCATCGACCCACAAGATTCGCAACTAGGTGCGACTAGTTGATGGAAGTTGATGGGCGATGCACATTCAAATTCTTCACTCCGCATGTGATTGAGGATAAGCTGGGAAGTTATCCGATGTTCAAAGAATCTACCTTCGATTCCGTGCTCTCCATCCTCTTAGTTTGGTGACATGGCTCCCACTTCATTCACATTCACGGAATCGCGGACACTATATCGTTGATGATTCAGGCCATTCTCTTAATCGGGGCCCAAGCTTACGGCGGTGAGGTCAATCAATGAACCTCCGACGCAAAGATCCAACATCCCTTCTCTTGATTCTTCACCCCATCATAAAAATATTGAATCAGCTTGTTCATCGGGGATCCGATGATGGGGCACCGAGACAACAGATCTTGAAATCTGCTCCAAAAATCATCTGAGGACTCGTCATAATCTTGTTTGGCGAATATATCTCCTTTCTCATCGACGACGTCCTAGAAGCTGGAAAATACTTTTCCGTAAAAGCTTCCGTAAGTTGGCCCAACTGTGATAGGCATTCGCAACATGCCTTGGGAGGCTCATGTACCACTCCCGGGCCTTTCCTTCTAACGATAAATGAAAGACTTTCCACAGCACCTGGTCCAGATGTGCTCCTACAGGCTTCATACTCTGACAGATCATGGTGAGGGCCTGAAGATGCATGTAGGGGTCCTCTCCCGTTAAACCGTGAAATTTGGGGAGAGAGTTAATCAATAAACCTTTGACTTCGAAATTTACATCGAAGTTAGGGCAGGCAGCAGTGAAAGGATCATAGTGTACGTCCGAGGTTGTAGCTTCTCGGATAGTCCTACGTTTGATGTTCGCATTGTTGTCATCTACGTGTTCCTGGTCACCGTTAAGACCGTGATCTCCATCTCGGGGTGGTTGACCGGGATATTCTTGTTGTTCAGCCATCTCAGATTCTAATCGATCTAGTGTTCTAAGTCTTTCTTGCTCTCTCTTGTTCTTCCTAAGTTGTCTAAGGTGTCGCTCAATTTCAGGTTGAAAATGAACTAGCCTAAGTCTACGGGGCATGCACAAGAGAAGTTCACCTAAGATAGCTCACTAAAACGACAACGGATAGCAAGGCTTCAATTCACTCAAGTTATTTGCCGCGTGTAAGAACTCATTGCGGCGAATCGAATAAATCGTAATGTTATTGCGGCGAATATAAACTCATTGCAATGACGGATGAACTCATTTGTGACGAATGAGGAACTCGTCACAGCCAAGAAGCACAGACAAGCAAGGCAAACAGAATTAACTTAAAATTACGCACAATAAACAAGAACAATCAGAATAAACACTTAAAACAAAGCAGAATGAAATAACAAACAGGATTACCACTAAAAACACTTAGCGTAATGAAATTAAATGAAATTATGCAATGCAAACAAAATGCAAACAAAATTAAAATCAAAACAAACACCTGGCTAACCTAGAGAACCAATTAATTTGATTCCCAAGAACGGCGCCAAAATTTGATCGGCGGTTTATCGTTCAATATTAAAATTGATCCTCGAAACCGTCAAATTAAATTTATACCAAGGATTGCAATACAGGATGCAACATCGGTCGACTCTCAAGGAACCAATGCATCAATTGATCTAGACTAGCCTAATGTTTGAATGATGCATGCAATTAAAGCAATAGAAGGGGTTTTGATTTGATTAATTAGAAATTAAACTAAGCCAAAATAAGAATAAATGTTTTAGAACTTTTAGAAAACTAAATGATTGAAATTAAACAAGTTTGAAGTCAAATTACTAAAACTCTCCCGAAAATGTAGCTCGGGTCATCATCGTTCAAATAATGTTGGGGTTTGAAATCCACTAAGTTTCAAAATAAAACCTTAACAACTCGTTAAGTCCAAGAATTAATTAATCAACTCGATTAATTACAACTTGTTAAAACCCTTAGTGTATGCATGGATTGATTAATGCACTAAATCAACCAAATAATAACACAACCAATTCAATCAAACACAACTAGGCGATTAAATTAGTTAATGCAATCATTTAAGCGATATACATGAACTCCATGTATTTAAGCACGATATTCAACAATAGTCAATCCATAACACAAATCAAATTCTAACATCCTACTAAACTATAGCAGATTCAATCGAAATATATTGCAAAATACCAACTCGGATTGTGCAAATACATTATGAAATCCTAAACTAAGATTGATTACCCGTGTTTAGTTCTCGAACTCCAACCTCGCAACATTTGAAGACTATGAGCTTAGCCACTCATGACTACGGACGACTCCATCATTGTTGAAGTATCACCAAGACCATGCTCGACGGCGAATGCGGAAGAGTAGAGATGAAGGAAATGATCTGCGATGATCGTCTTTGTGACTAAACTCAAATCAAACACAAAATGAGAGACTGTTAGATCAAAAAGTAAAATGTAAAAGAAGAAAACGAAGAAAAGCGGAGAAGACGAAGAGAAGAGAAAACGAAGAACTCTTTTGTAGGCGGCCCCTCTCATTTGCCCTAAATGGTAAGGTTTTATAGGGGCTATGGGTAGGGCCTGAATAATGGATACTTTTGCCATTTTTGGTCCGGGTCACCCGACATTCGCTGCGGCGAATGACTGTAGTTCGCTGCGGCGAATGAATTTGGTCACTCATCGCAGCGAATGAATTAAACACCATTAATTAGCCGCGGCGAATGGAGAGTCTGATTCGTCCCAGCGAACTCGCGGCGTGTTGACTTCTTAATTGTTGACTACTTTGGTCCTACAAAATACAACCCATTTGCAGTATCAATTGTCCCAATAAAGATTATGCAGAATTAATGACAAATGACAACAAAATATTGACAATATGCAATTTATCAAAACTCAATGTGCGGGACCAAAATAAGCATGAAAATTATAGATCAGGAGTCGACAGATGCATAATTACTAAAGAAAATAGGCCTGATTTATAGTATAAATTTGGTCCAATCATCCTCACCACACGTATTCATCATATTTTTCACCTCTTATATCATATACCATCCGTATCTTATTAACACTCCAATATTTCTTATCATATTTTCACAAGGACATAGATTTACCTCACTTTATCCAAAAATCAATATTCCTCAACTTATGGACACAAATTAATGGTCCAACTCTTATTGGACCTTAACATGGACCAATTCATCATTCAAATCAATCTTTGTCATTTTATACATATACATCACTATCTTCAAATGTTCACATTTTCCTTTCACAAAAGGATAAACAATATTCATTGGTCCCAATTCATCATGAATTCTAATCTCAAATTCATTATCACAACCTAAAATCACTCAAATTTCTTATCACACAGATGCTTATCTTACTCGCAAATTTTCACTTCTTTATGAGATTAAATCATCACCATCATATCAAACAACTATTTCTTAACATACGTACTCAAATCAATGGTCCAAGTATTGATAACCCTGATATGGACCAAATCCATTCAATCTCAATCTCTTTAACTTTCATACATATATTCCTATCATCAAGCTCATCTTTAAAGATTCATATGTGCATCTCACATATATTCGAAGTCACATCATCTAATTTCATAATGAATTTCAAATCTTAATTTCTAGCATCATAATCCAAACTCAAACATAATTCTTCACCTTAATCAAACAATCACATAGGTTCTTCGAATAATTCATGCAACCTTATTCACATTAATATCACATTCTCACAAAATCAAACTTATCTTTACAAACTCTTAACAATTTCTCATGCAAAATCACTCATACACATACGCCCAAGTAAGATCATATTACTAGGTTCTGATACCACATCTGTTGGATCCCGTTTTTGGAACCCAACTTCTTACACTTAACACTCATACGCTATCACTGTTTAAACTGAACATGATCACTCTTAACAACTCTTGAAGCGGAAAGAAAATCGAAAACCAAAACGAATGAAAAGAAACAAATGCGAGGCTAAAAGGATTGAATCCAACCGATATGGAATATCAATTAAGTCGAATCGAATACAAATGGAAATCGAATGGAATCGAATACGAATGCCAAAAAAATAGATCAATTCGAGAGAATCGGATACAAATGGAAAGAAATCAAATAGCATTTCAAGTGTCCGACATCTGGGAAAATTATCTTAGGGAAGCGTTGCGTTGGATACCTATATACTTGACCTATACGAACCGATATAAAATTTTGTTTTTCTCTTTTTCATTCATTTCTTTCATCATTTAAACCATCTTATTTAAAATCAAACAAATAATTTCCCTCTTTGGAAACTTATCCTTAAACTCATACTAATCTCAAATCACTTGATTCTTCTTATTCATCATATTCTTATTCTTTACCATAACAATCTCATACTCATGTCAAATAAAGTTCCTAAATTCATACACAAATTCCCTTATCCATATACTACTATATAGAAAATCCGGCAGCATAACGGCTGCACTATCAAAAATCCAAACCTGCAAAATAACTTAAACACACTTCTATCAATTCCAGATAGTTTCACATATATCAAATCTACCGGACCCTCCGTCTGGGATCTCAGCAGAAACGCAAACCTAAATTCTAAACCACTTCGAGTCATTTTCGTATCAATTCATATTCATCACAATTCATATTTCATCATCAACACATTCATCCATATCCATATAAATATATCCCAATTACATTCATAACTCAATACAATTTATATACAAATCCAATATACACCATCCATAGTCAATACATTGATTATTCCATATATCAGGTTCTTACACAAAATCATAATCCAAAATACATCATGAACTAACTGCTCACAATTCTCTAATGGCATTTCAAGCCATAACCCATTACCAATACTCATAAACCAAAATACACAAATTACACACATGCATAAATATCGATATCTTGACGTTTTCATCCGATCTCTGCTCAATACCGGAGATGGGGATGAAAGGGGGGGTGAGCTCGGAAGCTCGTGGATAACATGTTTATTAAACAAATGATAAGCAAAATTATTTTCAAACCTTAATTTCAGTTGATCAAAAACAACGAAGGTTTATTTCCCAAAAACTTTTCAATTTTCAACATCTTTCATAAACATTTACAAACAGTTTTTCAAAATTCTCATAGTTGAAAATCCCAATGTCTCATTTGTCGAAATTTCAAACCATTGAAAATATGAAATGTATCACATATAAATGCAGCACATTTTAAACAAAGCAAAAGCACTTAACACATTAAACACATCAACGGTTTGGGTTGGTCCATAACACATGACGTACTGCACATTCCCGCAAAACGTTCCTGTGCAGCCGTGAAACACATGGGGAGTCCGAAAACGGAGCTCATATGCCACTAGTGGGCAGCTAAGCGAAGGCTTTTAAAAATTAAGACCAGTGCACTGACTCCACATGAGGGACCTCACCAAACCCATGTAACACATAATAATGCTTGAAAGAAAATTTACCCGAAGGCATATATCAAATTCGAACTTTTCATGTCATCTCAATTTAACACGGTGAAATCAAATGAGTATTTCAACTCTATCAATTTATTCAAGAATCCATAGCATAACAATTCAAGTCTTTTATGGAAAATTATCCGAAACAATGGTAGAATTTTTCGTAAATCATTTGAAAACAATGACTTTAACACTTTATAAATCATTTCAGAAACAATTGGTTCAATCATTTGTGAAACAAGAGCTTATAAAATCACCACTTATAATTAGCTCATAATCTGAAAAATAAACACATTACCCACCTCTTATCCATGCCATAATCTTGTCCAATGCTTCAATTTGATCTTTGACTCTCTCTCTCTCTTCCAACTTAAAATCACCTAAGCCATAATCAACAAAACCCAATATCATAACCGTCATACTTCTCAAAATTGATTACATAACTTACAAACCCATACTAAATTCATGATAGCTAAACCAAGAACTTCTAAAATCTCCAGCTCATACAATTGGGTATAACCCTTAATACTTCTCGTTCAAAATCAAACATGACTTAAGTCCTAATCATCAAACTTGAGCTTATAACTAACAACCCCACACCAATTTCAAGTAATCTAAAACAAAAATTTACTAAAAACTCAAATATCAAAATCATCTCTTACCTTTTATCTTCTTCATTTTCGAAATTGCTTGGCTTGGAAGGTAGCTCTCTTCTCCTTCCCTCTTTTCCTTCATGAATCCATGAAAAATCAAGCTTGAATCCCTCAAAATCAGAAACCCTACCTCTTCTTTCCTTTCCTCCACCGAAATCTCCTCTCCCTTCTCCCTTCTTTCTTTCTTTTCTTCCTCTTCTCTCATAATTTTCGTGCCTTCTTCTAGAACCAACGACCCCTACTCCCTTTTATAGTGCCAAGTCACTAAATGGAGTATAAAAGACCCTTTTGTCCCTTACTTATAAGCCTTAAGTCTCAAATCTTTAAGTTAACTCCCTATTTTGCCCCTGAACTTTACTTTAAGTCATGCTCACTTGCGGACATGATTCGTTGTAACACCCCACTCCCGCAAGACTCGAACCCGATATCGTTGGTGATATCTGAGTCCGTGTCCCGCAAGAGTGGCGTACTACATCAGTTGATTTAAAACTCAGTATACACTTTTTTTTTGAAGCCATTGCTTCCACGTTAACACGGCAAACACAGTAAGTAATTAAAACCCGTGTTCACAATAAGTCAGTTTCAGTTATTACAGTCATCCAAGAATAATTTACAATCACCAATGCAAGAAACATTAATACCACAATGGACTAAGTAAAAATACAATGCCTTGTTATACAGTGATTGCGGAACACAATTTACTAAGACACTAATGCAGACTCGAACTGATCCCGATCTCTAACCTTTACTCGTCTACAGTAAACATACTCTCGTGTCAACCGGGGTATTCTTCAGGACCTGAAAAATAGATGCAAATTTTGGGTGAGTTTTGCGAACTCAGTGAGAAACCATCATCGATGGTTCACTCAAATCATGCATTACGCCCATGGCGTAAAGACGATCGAGAATAATCAATTACCATGGCGATCAATAACAATGTCCAAGAATGTGAAAACCATTCACGATAATTCATGCCATTACAAAAGCAAGACATGTCACGAGCGGTCATTTATGCGAATGCAATGCATATGTGACTCTTTCCATTATTCAAGATTGTGCCCAAGTGCTCGATCGGTGTTCGATGGGGACGCGTCGAGATTTCTCCCTCGGACTCGAGGCCGGTCAATCTGATGAGAGCTCAAGCTCTTATCGGTAAAAATAGCAACTGGGGCACGCCCATTATCCGATCATGCAATTATGCATGCAAATGCGAAGATTCAATGAATATACGGTGTTTGGCTATAAAGCCCGGTGTAGCGAAGAAGTCAATGATATGGCTATAAAGCCCAGTATAGCAGTGTTCAGTATGATGGCTATAAAGCCCAGTATATCAGTATCAGTGTCATTCAGTACAGTAAAATCATACATTACAATCTCATACATGCCAGTAATCATACAATGATCATTCAATTCATCTTTGCACGTAATTCACGTTGAGCATGTAAACAACCAAAAATTTGAGAAACCAACTAGGTTACTCACCTATTACTTCCGAGCTAATGCCGGAAAACCTCTGTGACGTCGGTCAATCGATGCTCCAATTGGGCCTCTATATGAATCAGAAAAAGTACGAGTCACTAAATATAAAATTTGTGCTCATGTTGAGGAGATATGCATGTTCATGAATTCCCTGCCCTAATCCCCTTTTTTCTCATTATAAAAATTCATCAAAAATTTAGAAACCTATTGGCCGACGGTAGCAATTCGGACCTCTATAGGTCCCCAATTAAATAAAACAAGGATTCACCGTTCGTTACGGGGCCACGTCAATTTCCGCCTAAAATTCCCAATTTCTCATAAAATGAAATTCAATACTCTATGAATCCGATGCCTCAAGAATCAGGTCAATCGGACGTTGGACGGAAAAGAAATTGACAAAAGAAACCAAAAGTCAAATTAAACAATTAATATCTAACCCTTATTCCCTTCTTTAGTTTCTTGATTTCAAGCCAACTTTCAACACCAATAACTCATTGCACACAATTCAGAAAATTACCAACTATATCTCATTGGAAAGATCACGAAACCCTCTACACTACTCAAGAAGACCATAAAAATCAATTCCAACCCTAAGGGTGTCAAATATCCCATCAAACCTTCTGCCTACTCAATTCCTGTTAACACAGGGCAGTACATTGGCAATTTCATAACTCACTAATTCTTCAGTAATAAATTACCACAAAAATATGGTCAATAAGTTCACATTGTCCTCAACAACTTTCATGAACAATCCACAATCAGATTCTATTTCTAAGCAAGTCAATTAATTCATTTAATGTTACTGTCCCTGCAATCCTTCAATTTGGGTAGTAACCTTACAACAAGCATATCTCCCTGTACACAAGTCAGTAAAATCAGAACTTTATATCCCTGTGAAGATAACATCTCAAACTTCAATTTTCATGAAGCACTCATCATCCAATTCGATCTCTAACAATTTCAAAACTGTTATGGAAGCTACTGTTATGATCAGCCATTCATAACCTAATGTAGGGTTCATTTTTACAAAATCATAACTCCCAATTCTGACTTCTAAAAATTACACACCATATCTAATTTTCAAGGTAATTTCTTCCTCTACAACTTTTCAGAAGATCACTTACACTAATTCAGTCCACATAAAATGTTAAAATTGCCTCCAATCAGTAAACTCACAAAATCACACTTAAGCTAGGTTTCATCCAAAATGCTCAAAACCAGTCATTAGTAATCAATTCGTATCTCCCAATATACAATTATAAAATAGCAAGATCAGTAGCAATGGAAAGATAATTCAATATGCTACAACTTTCATGAAGACCATTCTCCTAATTCCATCTCAATTAATTCATAAAATCAACAAAACTCAGATGTCCTGGTTGCAGTTACTGTTCACAGGCAATGGAATAGGAACTTTCCCATTCAAAAATTCATCCTTCTATCATTGAAATTCAACAACACCTATTTCACACTAAATTGAAGCCAACATTCCAAAGTTTCAGTAGCCACTAACCTTACCTCATTTGCATTTCTACACTATAAATTATGAACAAAACAGTAACATCAATTATGATTCCAATTTTCCAGATTCAATGTTAACCTTAGTTCAATCACTTCCAATGCCTTTTCACATCACTAGACATCAAAATAAATACAAATTAACTATTACTACAGTCATACATATACTAGGGTTAACACTGAAAAATTGGCAGCATTAACTTCCTCAATTCAAAGACTCAAATAATTATCCCTATTCAATTCAAAATCAAACCATATCATTAATTTCAATGCATCTTCACCTAACCTCATACCCTTTCCTTCAAATCATAATAATCATCACTTTAAATGCCTACATAAACCTAATACATGCTTTAAACCCTTTTATTAACCACCCTCACTATCATGGCATTTAATTCCATGTAAAAACATCACCAAACATCATATGAAACTTAAATTCCTTTACTTACCTATTAGCTTCCAATCCTCACTTCTTCTCTTCAATTCTTTCCTATGCTTTCAAACTAATCCCACCAAGACCAAGCATGCATCTCCTCATCATCTAACTTAGATGGAATATGGGATAAGAGGTATGGAATTTATGGAGAAAGTTGAAAGAAGAGAGCAAATTTTCGATGGATTTTGTAAGGAGATGTGTGTTTGGATGACTAAGAACAAAGCATAAAATTCATCCTTTCCTTAGTTTTAAAGCAAGCACATCCGAAAGAATGGAGAGGAAGCATTAAATGATGCTTTTGTAATGGCAATTTCTCATTGGTCCCTTTTTCTTAGAAAAGTCAAAATATCAATTTATTAATCCAGATCAAAATTTTATTCCAATTAATTCAAATGACCCTACTTTCAGTCCCAAAATAATATGCCCAATATTACTGTGCCATTGGGTAGCGATTTTTGCTACCGAAAATCGACCGGTTCGTTTATTGACGATTTTATCCGGTCCGGGAATTTCCGGGAATTTTCCCCAAATCATTTTTTTGAAAATTATTGAAATTCCCTAAAATTATAAAACATGTAACAGTGCACTCCAAATAATTTTTCAATCACGAAAATCACCTTTTCTACCCCAAAACATGTTTAGGCGATTACAATGATTTTTTGCGGTCCGGAATTTTCTCCAGAAAATTCCAGAAAAATTCCTGAAAATCCCTTAAAATCTAAAACGCTTAATAGCGCACTCAGAATAATTTTTCAAACCCATTTACCACGTCAATCCCAATAAAATTGCTTTAGGCCCAATTACCGGGAATTATCATGAATGCATAAACCGAAATTCCATGTACACGATTGATACTGTGTATCAATCCTATTATGCATGAACAGTACTAATTATTCCCTATTAATCCCATCCTACGACAAATTTCCTATTTTACCCTTCCAGGAGGGGGTGGGATGTTACAATTCTCCCCTCCTTATAAGAATTTCATCCTCGAAATTCTCAGTCAACGGTTCACTATGACCGTTATCACATGATTCTACATATCCCATACACCTTTCCACTTAATGATTCACTTTTCAAGTGATCCCAGGAACCACTCTCATTCCGTGGTTCGATTACTAATTTGGCTCACTCATTATCACTTAAGACAAGAGATTGATTCAACAAGACTATTAGTTGGCGATCTCATTTTCTCACTATCTCTTTGCCATTTCTAGAATAGTCACTACCTTTGGTTCCGATATATAACTCATTCGGTATTTTGAATCTATTCACCGATCACATTTTATCCTCTAATACCTTTGTCCCCAAAGGCCATAAAGTCCAATTCGTATTCCTCGAGTACATCTCCATTTCTTTGATACCTCTCTTTATCACGTCAGGACGATTTACATTCCTTTGGTACCAATATCGTGACATTTAACTCCACTTCACTATAATCAAGAATAATGTACCTAATGCGGTCATTTGTTATATGCCATTTACTCTATATTCAAATTGAATCTCGTAAGACAATTCATCGCTCTATAGTGTTCACACACTTTATTCGGTATACATTTTACGTTGTCTCATTTATCCAATCCGGTTCCACTTTAGCTAACCATGCGGTCTTCCTCACCACTTCCCTTTGTTTCACTTATCACGGTCAATCTTTGACTCTCGTTAGGCCTTATCTGAGGTAACAAAGATATTCCTCCAATAAATCAGAACTCTATACTACGACCATAATCAAACCTTTTTCCTATTGGACATTCAACCTATAAACACTTGAGCCAATAATCACTTCATTCTATACCTACAATTACTCAATTTCACTTTTCAAATATGCTTACTAGAATGTCTAACTTTGACTGTTCACTTTCTTGTTCTAATACCTTTTTATCGGGTACACTTACTTCTTCTTTGAATTTTTCACTATTGTTTTTCCAATTCCATTCGTATATTCAAACTCATCATAAAATTTATCACTTTACTTTCTGCACTCTTAACCATTCTTATCACTAGATTTACAACTTCAATTTTCCAGAAACACTTCACAATTACCCATAATCTGCTTGACACTCATTGAAAATCTCAATATCTGTAATTGATCTGTTCATTGCAGCATTATCTATTCACTAGTTGAGTTTAGTAGGTAGAATTGTTCGTTCATTTCAGCATTGTCGTATTTACACCGGTCTCTTTCCTCAAATTAACAAAGTATCCTTATAGGAATCTACAGTCTCCAAGGCTTTCAATCGCGAGCATGACACCAGTACCATTTATCACAATCAGTTCAATTTATTTCATACTCGTTCAACATATTGTCGTAGTTCAATACTCACTGCCCACTCTTCCAGTGTATGTATATAATCAGTATCAGATTCCTCAATTAGTCCTATCGTTCTTTTCACTTTTCACTGTTCAACACTTCCAAACACATTCTGTCTCTAATCACAGTTACTACCATTTGCTTACCTCGTATAATTCCCTATCAGGGTCTTATTGACTTTACCGTACATCTTTTACCCTTTTCATTAAGTTTACAATGAGTGTATCTGCAATGTCTTTATGAAGGTGTCACTACATCACCTCATTGTCAGTTTCCCTTTTGACCCTCTTGTCTCTATTCAGCCACTTTTTCATTTCTCTTCTCAATTATTTTTATATGATTCATATCAACATATGTTAATACCTTATCATTCGTACTTGGACCTCCAAAATTTCCATTTTATTTTAATATCTCACTTCTCAGTTCAGGACTCTTTTATTCTTCGTTTCAAATCTAGATTCCTCAACAGTTTTACATCATAAATGGGGATCGATTCACTTCACGTTGCAATAGGATCACCTCAAATTAAAATCTCACTCATGTTGGATTCTTTACATTTCTGTACATACAGTGCAGATAACCTCAGCAGTATGAGCTATGACCTAATTTCACTTTTAATTTTGTCCACGAAAGTCTCATCAACCAATTATTATTCCTAATTGCTTTTCAATCCTTCTTCACTATACATACAATCTCAATCAGGACACTTTTATGCCATCATTTCACAGATCAGAACATTCCTTTCGCGAAGGTTCCTTGTGACAGTCACGTAAACACTTTCTTTACCACTTATTCAGTAATCTATACCATAGCATTCACTCCGGAAACCAATTTGTAACCCATACAATTCAGACTTCTTTAAGACTCCTTTCTGTTTATACCCATCCTCAATTAAATGACTGATACCAGAATCACTTTCCAGTTCCTCTCATACAGGCACACTCAGTTCACTTTTGTCTTTCTTTAACCCATTAAGAACTTCACACTTAAAATCACTCTAAACATTTACCGCTCATTTACTCTGTGGTTTCCATATATCAGTAACATACATTTCATTAGTCACAATCAACATTACTATCCAATAGAGATCCCTAACAGTAAGTCGACTTAAATGCGACAACTCTTTTCATACACCACTATTGTGGTTTCATTCCTTTCAAGATCTTTATTTCATTCTCACCATATCATTAAACTGTATGTCTCTTTCCCCTATCCATTACGTGCAACTTGACCTTATAAGGTCATATTAATTTAGCTTATCAACTTATGATCATTATTCCTTTTTTTTTTCATTCTGTTTTCTGCTACTTATCTTCTATTTTCCTCAAACAGTCTATGATCAGGTGTTCACAGTCCCCAATACCGACAAAGTACCTATCCATTTACCATTTTCGTGTCCATATACACCTAATTCAGTATTTCCCGATACACCATCAGTAGAAATCATTTGTCTGTCTTTTTCCTTTATGATTTTATCACACGAATTTCCAAACTCGTAACACAATAATCACATATCCAGTTCAGTCTCAAACTTATGCGGTCTAGATCATAACCATTTCCGAATTCATTTCATCTATCTCACACACTTTACCTCACTTTCATAGGCATGGACATCTTACTTTTCGATTCTTTCGGTTCTCGATAGATCGTTACAAGACTCTATTGAGCTTCTTACCATCTCGCTATTATCCTCTCGCTTATAATATCTATCGATCTCTAACTTTCGAACAAGTGAATCAAAATATGCCCGATTGGACCATCTACATTTTACTCAATTCCAATATTTCCTTTCATGACATATACAATGTAATCGTAATTACCTAACCATCCGGGCTTTTAATTTCACTTAGATCTACTATAACCAATATGCTTCCCATATCTCTAATGGACCTCTCCAAATTCTCAACATCTTCATTTTTCCGTCACCATAATATTCTCAATTTAAGTCAGAATTTTAATGAGTCTAGCCAACACGGTCATTCTGCTATCACATATGAGGGTTTCTAACCCAAGACAATATCATCCTTCTTATCCATTTTCCTTTATCCTTTCCTAATTGATTATCCCTTTAGGGATTTACACTCTAATCCCGTCTCACTCTTCTCTCACTTAGTCACTTGACACTTATGCACCCGTAGGATTTATCCTCGTGCGACTTTGACTAGGGATCAGTTACCACGGTCTGCAACGACGCGACTCAAATGCATGAAACCTATGTTCCAAACTGTGCCCAGATACATTACGTACTACTAGGCTCTGATAACACCTAAATGTAACACCCCACTCCCGCAAGACTCGAACCCGATATCGTTGGTGATATCTGAGTCCGTGCCCCGCGAGAGTGGCGTACTACATCAGTTGATTTAAAACTCAGTATACACATTTTTTTTTAAGCCATTGCTTCCACGTTAACACGGCAAACACAGTAAGTAATTAAAACCCGTGTTCACAATAAGCCGATTATTATTACGGTCATCCAAGAATAATTTACAATCACCAATGCAAGAAACATTAATACCACAATGGGCTAAGTAAAATACAATGCCTTGTTATACAAATGATTGCGAACACAATTTACTAAGACACTAATGCGCACTCGAACTGATCCCGATCTCTAACCTTTACTGCGTCTACAAGAAACATACTCCCGTGTCAACAGGGGTATTCTTCAGACCTGAAAATAGATGCAAATTTTGGGTGAGTTTTGCGAACTCGGTGAGAAACCATCATCGATGGTTCACTCAAATCATGCATTACGCCCATGGCGCATAAAGACGATCAAGAATAATCAATTACCAAGATGGCGATCAATAACAATGTCCAAGTGAAAACCATTCCGATAATTCATGCCATTACAAAAGCAAGACATGTCACATACGGTCATTTATGCGAATGCAATGCATATGTGACTCTTTCCGATTATTCAAGATTGTGCCCAAGTGCTCGATCGGTGTTCATGGGGACGCGTCGTGATTTCTCCCTCGGGCTCGAGGTCTGCCAAGACAAAGATGAGAGCTCAAGCTCTTATCAAGTAAAAATAGCAACTGGGGCACGCCCATTATCCGATCATGCAATTATGCATGCAATGCAAGATTCAAATGAATGTACAAGTGTTTGGCTATAAAGCCCAAGTAGCAAGAAGTCAATGATATGGCTATAAAGCCCAAGATAGCGAAGTTCAAGATGATGGCTATAAAGCCCAAGATATCAAGATGTCGGTGTCATTCAAGACAAAGAAAATCATACATTACAATCTCATACACGCCAAGAATCATACAATGATCATTCAATTCATCTTTGCACGTAATTCACGCTGAGCATGTAAACAACCAAAATTTGAGAAACCAACTAGGTTACTCACCTATTACTTCCGAGCTAATGCCGAAAACCTCGTGACGTCGGTCAATCGACGCCCAATTGGGCCTCTATATGAATCGAAAAAGTACGAGTCACTAAATATGAAATTTGTGCTCATGTTGAGGAGATATGCATGTTCATGAATTCCCTGCCCTAATCCCCTTTTTTCTCATTATAAAAATTCATCAAAAATTTAGAAACCTATTGGCGCTGACGGTGCGCAATTCGGACCTCTATAGGTCCCCAATTAAATAAAACAATGATTCATCGTTCGTTACCCGAGCCACGCCAATTTCTCGCCTAAAATTCCCAATTTCTCATAAATGAAATTCAATACTCTATGAACCGATGCCTCAAGAATCAGGTCAATCGGACGTTGACGGAAAAGAAATTGACAAAAGAAACCAAAAGTCAAATTAAACAATTAATATCTAACCCTTATTCCTTCTTTAGTTTCTTGATTTCAAGCCAACTTTCAACACCAATAACTCATTGCACACAATTCAGAAAATTACCAACTATATCTCATTGGAAAGATCACGAAACCCTCTACACTACTCAAGAAGACCATAAAAATCAATTCCAACCCTAAGGGTGTCAAATATCCCATCAAACCTTCTGCCTACTCAATTCCTGTTAACACAGGGCAGTACATTGGCAATTTCATAACTCACTAATTCTTCAGTAATAAATTACCACAAAATATGGTCAATAAGTTCACATTGTCCTCAACAACTTTCATGAACAATCCACAATCAGATTCTATTTCTAAGCAAGTCAATTAATTCATTTAATGTTACTGTCCCTGCAATCCTTCAATTTGGGCAGTAACCTTACAACAAGCATATCTCCCTGTACACAAGTCAGTAAAATCAGAACTTTATATCCCTGTGAAGATAACATCTCAAACTTCAATTTTCATGAAGCACTCATCATCCAATTCGATCTCTAACAATTTCAAAACTGTTATGGAATCTACTGTTATGATCAGCCATTCATAACCTAATGTAGGGTTCATTTTTACAAAATCATAACTCCCAATTCTGACTTCTAAAAATTACACACCATATCTAATTTTCAAGGTAATTTCTTCCTCTACAACTTTTCAGAAGATCACTTACACTAATTCAGTCCACATAAAATGTTAAAATTGCCTCCAATCAGTAAACTCACAAAATCACACTTAAGCTAGGTTTCATCCAAAATGCTCAAAACCAGTCATTAGTAATCAATTCGTATCTCCCAATATACAATTATAAAAATAGCAAGATCAGTAACAATGGAAAGATAATTCAATATGCTACAACTTTCATGAAGACCATTCTCCCTAATTCCATCTCAATTAATTCATAAAAATCAACAAAACTCAGATGTCCTGGTTGCAGTTACTGTTCACAGGCAATGGAATAGGAACTTTCCCATTCAAAAATTCATCCTTCTATCATTGAAATTCAACAACACCTATTTCACACTAAATTGAAGCCAACATTCCAAAGTTTCAGTAGCCACTAACCTTACCTCATTTGCATTTCTACACTATAAATTATGAACAAAACAGTAACATCAATTATGATTCCAATTTTCCAGATTCAATGTTAACCTTAGTTCAATCACTTCCAATGCCTTTTTCACATCACTAGACATCAAAATAAATACAAATTAACTATTACTACAGTCATACATATACTAGGGTTAACACTGAAAAATTGGCAGCATTAACTTCCTCAATTCAAAGACTCAAATAATTATCCCTATTCAATTCAAAATCAAACCATATCATTAATTTCAATGCATCTTCACCTAACCTCATACCCTTTCCTTCAAATCATAATAATCATCACTTTAAATGCCTACATAAACCTAATACATGCTTTAAACCCTTTTATTAACCACCCTCACTATCATGGCATTTAATTCCATGTAAAACATCACCAAACATCATATGAAACTTAAATTCCTTTACTTACCTATTAGCTTCCAATCCTCACTTCTTCTCTTCAATTCTTTCCTATGCTTTCAAACTAATCCCACCAAGACCAAGCATGCATCTCCTCATCATCTAACTTAGATGGAATATGGGATAAGAGGTATGGAATTTATGGAGAAAGTTGAAAGAAGAGAGCAAATTTTTCGATGGATTTTTGTAAGGAGATGTGTGTTTCGGATGACTAAGAACAAAGCACAAAAATTCATCCTTTCCTTAGTTTTAAAGCAAGCACATCCGAAAGAATGGAGAGGAAGCATTAAATGATGCTTTTGTAATGGCAATTTCTCATTGGTCCCTTTTTCTTAGAAAAGTCAAAATATCAATTTATTAATCCAGATCAAAATTTTATTCCAATTAATTCAAATGACCCTACTTTCAGTCCCAAAATAATATGCCCAATATTACTGTGCCATTGGGTAGCGATTTTTGCTACCGAAAATCGACCGGTTCGTTTATTGACGATTTTATCCGGTTCGGGAATTTTCGGGAATTTTCCCCAAATCATTTTTTGAAAATTATTGAAATTCCCTAAAATTATAAAACATGTAACAAATGCACTCAAATAATTTTTCAATCACGAAAATCACCTTTTCTACCCCAAAACATGTTTAGGCCGCCATCGACGATTTTGCGGTCCGGAATTTTCTCCGTAAAATTCCAAAAATTCCTGAAAATCCTTAAAATCTAAAACGCTAATAGCGACTCGAATAATTTTTCAAACCCATTTACCACGTCAATCCTAATAAAATTGCTTTAGGCCCAATTACCGGGAATTATCATGAATGCATAAACCGAAATTCCATGTACACGATTGATACTGTGTATCAATCCTATTATGCATGAACAGTACTAATTATTCCCTATCAATCCCATCCTACGACAAATTTCCTATTTTACCCTTCTAGGAGGGGGTGGGATGTTACATTCGTACTATCAATTTGAAGGAATTAGTCAAATTTTCCTTCTAGAGAATTATTCCTCTATGTCTTAATTTCATAATGCCTTAAAAATCATCCAATTCGGAGCACTACATCAAAAGTTATATTCAAAACATATCGGACATATCATTCTACTAACACATTTTCTAGCAATTCACTTCCTTCCACAAATTAGCATTCTTAAAGGTTAAATTGAAATTTCATTTTTTCATAACAAATGTAGCCCCATGTTATAATTTTATTTCACCTCAAGAGTCACTTCAATCGGATCTCCACAGATCCCGAATTTCGCAAAATACTGAACTATATTAAGAAACTTTCCTGTCTCACTTTGATTCAAATAATCTTCCACAATTAAGTCTCTAAAATTCACAAATTTCACATAAATGAAATTCATTGTCTTAGGAATCCAACGCTTCCATAACCAAGTCATTTTGATGTCGGACGGAAAAGATATTAGCAAATGATTTGACAAAGTCAGATGAGGAAGGAAAAATAGCAAGATCAGAATGAAACAAATCATTCTAATTATCATATGATTCAATCAAACGCTTTCATTTTAACTCCAATTGATACAAATTTTCATGGAGAGAAAGATACATGTGTTAAGAATTCAATGCTTTAAGAATCGCCTCAATCCGAGGTCAGATGAGTGAGTTATGATCAAAATACTTCAACATGTTCAAACCCTAGATCGATTTGAAACTCTTTTGGAGCAAACGCTATAACTTTCAATATAGAAATCAGATTGCTTTCTTTATTAGACCATTTGAAAGTAGACTTCTATATATACAACTCTTATGAAGACCACAAAATCAGATTCTGCCTCTAAAATGGTCAAAATCGCATTTTTCACCAGTTGACCCGTGGCTGTCCTTTTAACGGACACATACGGCCCAAAATGTATCAAACCATCCGAGAATGTCCGTTTAACGGACATCTATGTCCGTCTAACGGACATGAGCAAGGGAAGGGGTCCTTTTGACCTGAGGCTGTCCGTTAAACGGACTTCCATGTCCGTTTAACGGACATGCGATTTCCAAAACCTCTTCAACCTTTTTCCAATGCTTCTCACATCCCAACTAACATCATATACACTTATAATCTTCACATATTTACTTATTCAAAAGCCTAAACACTTCATAAAAATTCAAGCAACAAATTCAATTCATGAACTTCTCAAATCTCAACTAAATTGGTTCATCAAAACCACAATTCTCAAACATTCATCAAAGCTGTCACTAACATCAATCTTATATAATATCATAACTTGTATTAACTATAACTCTTAATTCCAATCTTGAAAACTTGCATACTTGATCTCATTGGAAAGATAAAAGAGCAAACTACAACTTCAAAGAAGGCAACTTTGTCCAATTCTATTTCAATCATTCTCTAATTTCCTTTGAACCAGCATACACATTTAACATTCATCCTAACTTCACTTTCTTAATTACACATCATTTATAACAATGCAACTATGATATGGAATTTATCCAAATCTCAGCCTCAATTCATATGATTTCTTACATTTAATAGCATTATGTCATTTACCAAATCCTCTCTTGCTTTTGCATAATCTTGCATATATAACCATAATTCATACTAAGGGTTTCTCAACTCACCATCCATATATGATTCACATTCCAATATCATAATCATCTATAACACAAATCACATACAAAACACTCATTTGATTTCATTTATTATTTCTAAATTTTCTCTTCAAGGTTCGGAGTCTAACAAGAAAAATATAAAATAACTCAACCAAAACGTTGACATGGGGGAAAGGAGCGTGAAAGTAGCCCTCAACACATTATTTTGGAGGTCAAGCAGCGTGAGGTGAGATAGAATAAAAAAGGAGTTTGCATTAGAATAGAAAGGAGGCTTTATTGCTGGTGCAGGTGTGGACAAAAATGCTGGACTTTTTAATTCATAAAAGAATCACGCAACAATAGAGAGGAATAAAAGGGATGCGTAAAATAGATGATTGGCGGCAGCTAGGCAAAAGAAGGAGCGTGAGGTCAATGAGAATTAAAAAAAAAAGAAGGTTGTCACAGATAGTATATAGAGAAGGATGCCCACAATTGTAGGACCAATGGTGGTTGAAAAATCAATTCCACTTATGTTTTGATAATAATAAAATGTATAGAATTGGTTAAGAAATTGTTTCAGGTATTATTCAATGAAAGGATTGAGCAAATCAAGATGAGCAAGTGTTTAATCAATGAAGAATCAAGATGGGAGTTGCTTTTTAAGTGAAAATGGCATAAAACATGAGGATTATAAAAGATTTGGTCGGATGTTACCACTGAAGGCAATACAAGTCGACTTACAAAGCACAAGTCGACTTACAGATGAAGAAATGTCAACACAAGTCGACTTATCATACACAAGTCGACTTATCGAGGACGACAAGTCGACTTACATGGCACAAGTCGACTTACTAGAGAGCGGAGATGAAATTTTACGTAAATGGTTGAAACAAGTCGACTTATTCATTCGACAAGTCGACTTATGGATGCACAGATTCAGCTCCAACGGTCCAATTTGCTAAAAATGGAATGGAGATTATCAAGGAACGGCTATATCCAATTAAGCAACGGCTAGTAGAGCTCTAACAGCTATATTTCTTCAAGTATAAATAGAGGATGATGGAAGAAGAGTTAAGCAAAGTTCCTCAAGCCTACATACTCTTATCTTGCTCCAAATTGCTCATCATTGTTCTTACTTTGTTTACATTTGTATTGAGCACTTGTTCTTAGATCTTTATCCTATTTCTTTTACAAATTGAGTGACTAGTGGTAGGTCACGTGTGAGGTAGCTTGAGCCAAAAATCAAGTGTTGTTGGTAGGATTTGTGCGGAAGACAAATCATCTCAGAAGGTTGCTTGAGCCGGAAATCAAGCGGTATTGGTAAGATTTGTGCTTGGGAAGACAAATCAAATTGTAAGGTAGCTTGAGCCGAAAGCGTTGCATCGTAAGAGTTCACACTGAACTACAAAGTGTGCAATAAAGTGGTTGGCAAAATCCTAAGTGGGAGCTTAGGTAGAGGACGTAGGTCTTAGCACCGAACCTCTATAAAAATAAGTGTTTGATCTTCTTCCTTACACTTTTCAATTAAGTTTATCTAAATTGTTTTTGTGTGTTTTAACTTCTTATTTTCTTGTAGAAAATTTCAAAAAAATTTTAAGATCTATTCAACCCCCCTTCTAGATCGCTAACAATTGGTATCAGAGCAGAAGTATCTGGGATGGCACACAACAACCTTGCGGAAGAAGGTAACACTAATAACCGTCCTCCATTGTTTAATGGCACTAATTATTCTTCTTGGAAAAATCCTATGAAGTACCACATCATTAGCGAGGGAGTTGAATACTGGAAGATCATTATCTTCGGACTTCAAGCCCCTCTGAAAGAAAATGGTGAGTTGAAAACAGAGCTGGAGTATGATGATAACGATTGGAGGTAAGCGTACATCAACGCCAAAGCTATGAAGCTGATATATTGTGCATTAACGGTTGAGGAAAGAAACCGGGTAAATTCTTCCACCTTGCCAAGGAAATGTGGAGAGACTTGAGTTACTCATGAAGGGACAAATCAAGTCCGGAGACAAGATTAACATGCTTCTCCATGACTATGAAATGTTTGTCATGAAAGAAGTTGAGTCTATTTCCAATATGCTTGATCGTTTTGCAGAAATTATCAATGAATTAGGAAATCTTGGAAAGCACATGACGGATAGCGAGAAGGTGAAGAAGATTCTTCGCTCTCTACCGAAAGAATGGGATTCACAAGTCACCATTATTATGGAGTCCAAGGATCTTAATCACTTGGAATTCAACGCCTTGGTGGGATCACTCATCAACTATGAGATCATTCTCAAATCAAGAGGAGGTAGAGGTAAGTCACAAAATCAATTGCTTTTAAAGCTAACGCTTCTTTTGTTGATGAAAGTGATGAGGAAATAGATGAAGACGAGGAAGACGAAGAAATAGCTATACGCTAGAAATTTAAGGAAGTTCAAGGACTTCTCAAAAATCAAGAAAAGAATTAAGTGGCGAAATAAATGGAGAAACGAAGAAGTATACTGTAGAAAGAAGGTCTAAAGGCTATCAAGAAAAGAAAAATTCAAATCTTCAGAAAAATGACAAATACGACAAAGGTAAAAGGAAAACTAGCCTGGTGGCAACTTGGAGTGATGAAGAGGATGCATATCAAAGCGATGATAAAAACAACCTGACACTTATGGCAAAAAGTTCATCAAGTGATGATGAAAATGAGGTACATTTCATTGATCAAGATCTTATAGATTCTTTTAATGCTTTACAAATTGATTTTGAAGAAGCTATTGAGATCAATAAAAATTTGAGAAAGAAAATAAGAGAACTAGTTGTTGAAAATAATGCTTTACATGAGACGATTGATGATTTAGATTGTCCTAAGGAAGATCATTCTGCATGCCTTGCTGAAAAAGAAAATCTTACTAATGAACTTGGTAGACTTAGAAAGGTGTTTTCTTATGTGGTTGGAAAATTTGCTGGTGGAAATGCAAAGTTTGAAGAAATGTTGTCTTTACAAAGATATTTTATTTCTAAACATGGTTTGGGATATGATCCTTATAATAGAGATTGTTTTTTAATTTCCAAATTTACCAAGGATGGAAAAGTTGCTCAATGTGCTAGATGCTTGAAAGATGGTCATATAGAAATTGCATGTAAAAGTATTAGGAGATGTGTTAACGTTAAGAAAATCTGGGTGATTAAAGGTACATCACCACCTAATGTGGTTTATATTACTAACCAAAATGGACCCAAGATGGCTTGGGTACCAATAAAAAGAAAAGATGTTTCAGTTGCAGGTACAAGCAAGGAATGAAAATCCACCAAGCACTTGGCACATTGATAGTGGAAGTTCAAGGCATACAAGTGGAGACAACAACAAAGTCGACTAATGAAGGTTGATAAGTCGACTTATGGAGGTAAACAAGTCGACTCATGTCTACAAAGATTCTTATGCTATTTCAAGAGTGTGGTGCTTATTATGACTTTCTGATATTTGTATTTATTGTTGGATTGTTATGTATTGACTATTGCCTTTATTTGTGTTTGTTGTTTTGTTTGTGGACTACTTTGCAACTATTTTTCATTTTTCATATTGGTTTTTAATTATGTCAAAAAGGGGGAGTAATATTGGAAATTGATAATTGGTATCTTTTAGTCACCGTCATTTGATTGAGGGGGAGTGTGTTTGATTTGAGACTATTTGTGTTTAATGACCTGTTACTCTATTTAAAGTGATTGCGATAATTTTTCATCTTCATATTTGTTGGTTTGTATTAGTTGTTTTGATTATGACAAAAGGGGGGAGAAAAATAAGAAATTGATATTCTTTAGTCACTTGATTAAGGAGTTATTAAATTCAATGATTTATATGATTGAGGGGGAGACTTCTAACCAAAATGACAAGGTATAAAAACCTTGATCAATCTTCTTTGTTTTCATTTCTTAAACAATTTCTAAGTATTTTGCCATTATCAAAAAGGGGGAGATTGTTGGATCAATGGTGGTTGACAAATCAATTCCACTTATGTTTTGATAATAATAAAATGTATAGAATTGGTTAAGAAATTGTTTCAGGTATTATTCAATGAAAGGATTGAGCAAATCAAGATGAGCAAGTGTTTAATCAATGAAGAATCAAGATGGGAGTTGCTTTCTAAGTGAAAATGGCATAAAACATAAGGATTATAAAAGATTTGGTCGGATGTTACCACTGAAGGCAATACAAGTCGACTTACAAAGCACAAGTCGACTTACAGATGAAGAAATGTCAACACAAGTCGACTTATCATACACAAGTCGACTTATCGAGGACGACAAGTCGACTTACATGGCACAAGTCGACTTACTGGAGAGCGGAGATAAAATTTTACGTAAATGGTTGAAACAAGTGGACTTATTCATTCGACAAGTCGACTTATGGATGCACAGATTCAGCTTCAACGGTCCAATTTGCTAAAAATGGAATGGAGATTATCAAGGAACGGCTATATCCAATTAAGCAATGGCTAGTAGAACTCTAACAGCTATATTTCTTCAAGTATAAATAGAGGATGATGGAAGAAGAGTTAAGCGAAGTTCCTCAAGCCTACATACTCTTATCTTGCTCCAAATTGCTCATCATTGTTCTTACTTTGTTTACATTTGTATTGAGCACTTGTTCTTAGATCTTTATCCTATTTCTTTTACAAATTGAGTGACTAGTGGTAGGTCACGTGTGAGGTAGCTTGAGCCGAAAATCAAGTGTTGTTGGTAAGATTTGTGCCGGAAGACAAATCATCTGTAAAGATTGCTTGAGCCAGAAATCAAGCGGTATTGGTAAGATTTATGCCGGAAGACAAATCAAATTGTAAGGTAGCTTAAGCCGGAAATCAAGCGGTACTGTAAGAGTTCACACTGAACTACAAAGTGTGCAATAAAGTGGTTGGCAAAATCCTAAGTGGGAGCTTAAGTAGAGGACGTAGGTCTTAGCACCGAACCTCTATAAAAACAAGTGTTTGATCTTCTTCCCTACACTTTTCAATTAAGTTTATCTAAATTATTTTTGTGTGTTTTAACTTCTTATTTTCTTGTAGAAAGTTTCAAAGAATTTTTAAGATCTATTCAACCCCCCCTTCTAGATCGCTAACAGCAATAGTCCTAACACTAACGATTGTTTCAACGTTAGTGATAGTCAAAATAGTTAGGAAAATCATGATATTGGGTAACTAAACTTTTATTTCTTAGTTTATGGAATCCTAGTTATTGAACTTTGCATGTTGTGAGATTTTTGTTCTTTATTTCAATCAATTTATTAGTCAAGTATCGATTATTTTTCTGGGTCATTATTTGATTGTTTGATTTTATAGCTAGGTGCACAACTAGTTTATGATTTTATTCAATCAATCGCTATATTAAACAGGTTGATGTTTAATTCTTTTAATCAAAAGTAGCGACTAGGATTTTTTTTCTACTACATTAGGGGCATGATTCTAGGAAAAATAATTGTCTAGGTTAAAGATACATCGTATGTATGTTGTCTAGTTTGTCGATTTTCTTGATTCGTAAAGCTATTAATTAACTAAATCTAAAATCGTATCTAGGTTATTAATTAATAAGAGTTCATTCAAATACATGTTTTGGTAACTAAACCTAAGAGAAAATAGGTAAAGAATTTTACCATGACAAATGTTGAACTAATAAATTCGTTATTTTTAGTGTCGATGATCAATGCAAGTTCAATAATGAAGGAGATCGGAAACCAAGATTTGTTTCTATTGATTGTTAAATTCTCATTATTTTGTTTTTAGTTATTTTTCAATTTCAATTTACAATTAAATTCTGTTTAACTCACAATTACAACCCCCCCCCCTTTTTTATTGCGTAACTACTAACGTCTGAATTTCTCGTAGGAACGATCCCTATTTTCCATTACTACATTAATTTGTGTTGCAGGAAGCTGGTTTCTTTTTATATTTGGTTGCAGGCGACAGAATTCACCAAATTTTGACGCCATTATTGGGGATTTTTTTGGATAGTTTATGTAAATTACGCTTTCGAATCAGTCTAAAAATTGGCAGTATAATCTTGAAATTGAGAAAACAGTAAGGATCCGTTTGGTTGGCGGGAAAGTAAAGTGAATTTGGAATATGATTCCTTGGAAAATAAATATATGGAAAGTAAAGATATTCACATGTTTGGATACTTAAAAAAATTCTAATAGGAAAGTTGGGTGGATTCTTATTATAGTGTTTGGTATGTAACAGTATTTTATACAATGTAATTTAATTTTAATTTATGTTTCCAATTATATCCCTACAAACAGAATAAAAATTTAAATCATTAGATAAGAAAAAATATGAACCTGAAGATTGTCGATTGAAACTTTTAAGCATAAATATTCAAAATCTAAATACCAGCCGATACCAAAAATTTTTAAAATATGGGAGATTTTTGTAAAATTTTCAAAAATTTTAAAATTTCCTCCTCCTCTTATCTCTCCTTCCCTCTTTTTCAAAGTTTTTAATTAGTTATTTTATTTATTTCAACTTTTATAATTATTGTAAATTTTAATTTTTGTTTTTAAAATAATTATAAATATTTTTATTATTAATAATAATTATAAATTAAATAAACTTACAAAAAATTATTTAAATTTATTTTAATATTTTATATAATATTTATTAATAAAGTATTAATAAAATATTTATTTTAAAAATAAATAATTTAAAAATATTATTTATAAACTAATATTTATTATATATTTTTAATTATTAAATAAAATTTATTTAAAATTTATATATTTTAAAGTCATGAAATTGAGAGAGAAGGAAGGTTAAATTGTTCAATGTATTTTTTAGATTAAATTCCTGGGGAAAGTAATCTAAATACTAAGGGGTATTGGGATTTAGCAATGTTATGAGTACCGTACCGGACTCGGTACCGGATTGGACTCTAGAACAGGAACTGCATCGGTTAAAATCCTATTTGCATCGGCACTGCTTTGGGATATTTTTAAATTTATAAAATAGTCCCTAAATTTTATTAAAATTACAAAATAGTCCATATTGATATATTATACAACTGCATCAGATACTTTACTAGTTTATCGCTTACATCAACCATACTTTAAAAATCTTAATAATAAATAATAATGACAATTAATTTGAAATAACAATAATTTTAAATATTTTACATATAAATAATAATCACAATTAATATAAATAAAGACAATCATCAAGATACAATTATAAAACTAAGAATAATACAATGCATTTAAAATATTACAATCATACAATTTCATCATTATAATAAATAATATTACATATTTACATCAAAAGATTCAAAACATCCGATAAAAGAACAATAAATATTACAAAAGGTTGATAACTAATAAGCAATCAAGTAAAAGTTGAACTCAAACAAAATATTACATTTACATTACATACATATAATTTAACATAAACATCAATGATCAAATACAAGTAAAATTAAAAGAAGAGGAAAATAAAAACCAAGTTCAATCGTCAATGGGCGGATACCATTGAATCAAGATCGATTCTAATCGATCATTTGGTACAAAATCCTCATCATTGAGAGGAGCTTCATCATCATCATCATTCAAATTTAAGGCACCAAATGACATGTCAATACTTTCCCATCCAAGATCATCTTCCACATTCAAATCACTCACATCAACCAAATTGGGTTCTTCAGAAACCCAATCCGCCAAAATATCAATATTATTAATCGCAATTGGATCATTGGAACAACTTGTGCTACTAAGAGTCCTAGTAAACAATTACATTTAATTATTAAAAAATTATAAGAAATTATATAAAAATTAATAATGAAAATAATGAAAATAACATACCTTTCCCGAAGCTTTAAATTGTAACGGACAAAAACCAAGTCATTCAACCTCTTATGCTCCAATCTATTCCTTTTCTTAGAATGGATAAATTCAAATGTGCTCCAGTTTCGTTCACACCCAGTTGCACTCACATATTGACTTAAAATTCGAATCGCAAACTTTTTCAAATCTGGAACACTACATCCGAAAAGATCCCACCAAGCAACTGCAAATTATAAGAAAACAAAAGTAGTGTTATAAACAAAATAAAGTGATAAATAAATTTCAACAAATAAGAAATAGGAAATAAGTAATACCTGGAGAAAGAAGTCCTCTTTGTTGAATAGCGACCGACATTCCAAAATCTCCATAAGAGTACTTATAAGCCTCCATTTGTGTGGTTAAAGCAATTTGCATTGAGTCATGAGGAACAATTGTTGTAATTGTCATAAGCATTCCTCTACTAACTTCAGCTTGCTTTTCAACATCCAGTCTAAAATACACACTGGGATTCAAAAATGCCCCAGCTACAAACAATGGAGAAGAAAGTTTTCTTTTCCTTCTCTCATTAATGATTGAGATATATGGCTCGTATAAAGAAGGCTTATGTTTCAGATTGGCCTTGATTGCTTCGCTGCTCTCTCCATAAAGATCAAAATATAACTCATTGTTGGCTTTTCTTCACTATCAGCCAACCGAAGCACCCTCACCAAAGGCTCACAAACCCGGATAACGAATTGAGATGCCGACCAAAATTCCCTATCTTCCAGTATGATACTACAGACCTCTATTCCAGCATTAGACCTAGCATGCTGAGATGTTACCCACTTATCACTTGTAAACATTTGCCTTAACTCCTTCTTCAATAAAAGAAAAAACTGAAGTGATAAGAAATTTGTTGCAAATCTTGTCACAGCAGGACGACACAAATTCCTACCATTGGTAAATTCCCTTCTCATCAAATTTAAATCCCATGCACGATTATAAATAAATTTTGTCACCTTCTTTGCCTTCTGCATGGTCTCATCAAAAACAGGAAAATACCTAGGATTTCCTATATCCTCCAGTATTAAGTCAATGCAATGTGCAACACAAGGAGTCCAAAAAAATGAATTATAGGTTCTCTGCAACCTTTGTCCTGCCGCTTTATAAGCAGAATCATTATCAGTAATAAAATGAACAATGTTTTCCACCCCTAATTCATTCACAACTTGATCAAATATCCCAAACAAAGTATCAGCATTTCTAATCAGGCCAAATGCATCAATCGATTTTAAAAACATAGAGCCATTAAAACAATAAACCAAAAAAATTATGATAGGCTCTTGTCTCCTATTCGTCCAACCATCACACATAATTGAGCATCCATTAATACCCCAATTCGCTCTTCTTTCACCAAATAAGCTCTCATTTCGCATACAAAGACAACTCAAAAGTTTACCTCTTAAGTCATCAACCGATGGCCCTTTGTATCTGGACCATAAGAGGCTATGGCATCTATCATAGGTTGATAATAATATGATTGAGAAGCATTAAATGACGAACTCAGATCATACCACCATCTAGCTACGCCATATCCACAGTGTGAGCCGCATCTCTGTCTGCGCATTGCACTACGAATTAAAGGTTGGGCTCCAGGAGTTATTCGTGGTGCAAAGAAACCAGGCAGCTGCCTTCTTCTCTTCCTCACTTCAGATTGTACAGGATCCTGAGACTGAGATGGAACACTACCAGTACCACTACCACTTCCACCTTGAACATCTCCATAATCACCACGGAAACCGGGAAATGAACTTCCACTACCAATTTCAAAATTCAATCTTTCCCTTCTATCTTTCTCAAATTGATGTTCATCAAGCAATGTCTTCATCTACCACTTCACATCATGACTTACTTTTTTACACGCTTCCACATCTCCTTTAACCCCAGCTAAATGTCTTTTCAATCTGGTGATTCCTCCACCTTTTAAATGCTTGTTACAAAACAAACAAATGGTATGATTCTTTTGACCAGGAACCACACCAGCATGAGCCCAAGCTGGATCACTGTATCTTCCTGAACTAGGTTGATCGGGAGTATTTGAACTTCCTTCCATTTATCTGTACACAAAAATGAATAATACATAATTTCAGTACATAATGACAATTCAATTCAATCCAATCCAATTTAATTCAATCAAATTCAATTCAATCAAATGCAATCTAATCCAATCCAATCCAATTCAATTCAATTCAATCCAATCCAATCCAATCCAATTCAATTCCATCCAATTCAATTCAACTCCAATTCCAATTCCAATTCAATCCAATTCCAATCCAATCCAATCCAATCCACTTCAATCCAATTCAATCCACTTCAATCCAATTCAATTCAATCCAATCCAATTCCAATTCCATTCATTTCAATTCAATTCAATTCAATACAATAAAAAATAAATTCAATTCAATCCAATTCAATTCCAATTCCAATTCCAATTCAATCCAATTCCAATTCAATCCAATCCAATTCAATTCAATTCAATTCAATTCAACCTAATTCAATTCAATCAAATTCAATTCAATCAAATGCAATCCAATCCAATCCAATCCAATCCAATTCAATACAATTCAATCCAATCCAATCCAGTCCAATCCAATCCAATTCAATTCAATTCAATACAATACAATTCAATTCAATTCAATTCAATTCAATACAATACAATTCAATCCAATCCAATCCAATTCAATTCAATTCAATCCAATTCAATACAATTCAATTCAATTTAATTCAATCCAATTCAATTCAATTCCAATTTCAATTCCAATTCAATCCAAATCCAATTCCAATGCAATCCAATTCAATTCAATTCAATTCAATCCACTTCAATCCAATCCAATCCAATCCAATCCAATTCAATTCAATCAAATTCAATTCAATTCAATCTAATCCAATCCAATTGGATTCAATCCAATCCAATTCAATTCAATCCATACCAATCCAATTCAATTGCAATTGCAATTGCAATTCAAATCCAATTCCAATTCAATGCAATCCAATTCCAATTCAATCAATACATTCAAATTCAATTCAATTCAATTCAATCAAATGCTATCCAATCCAATCCAATCTAATTCAATTCAATTCAATCCAATCCAATCCAATTTAATTAAATCAAATTCAATTCAATTCAATTCAATCTAATCCAATCCAATTGGATTCAATCCAATCCAATTCAATTCTAATTCCAATTCAATTCCAATTTAATTACATTCCAATTCAATTCCAATTCCATTCAAATTCAATTCCAATTCAATTCCATTACATTCCAATTCAATTCAATTGAATTGAATTCAATTCAATTCCAATTCCAATTTAATTCATTCTAATTCAATTCAAAACATACTCCAACAATTTGCAATTCCATTCCAATTCAATTGGAATTCAATTCAATTCAATTCAATTGCACATCAATTCAATTCAATTCAAATTCAAATTCAATTCAATTCCAATTCATTCCTATTCAATTTCATTCAATTCCAATTCCATTCATTCCATTTAATTCCAATTCCATTCATTCCATTCAATTCTAATTCAATTCAATTCAATTCCATTTCCATTTCCATTTCCATTCAACCAATTTTCGATCCAATTCTAATTCCAATTCCAAAATTAATTTTCTATCAATTCAAATATCCAATTCCAATTTCCAATTACAATTTCTAATTCCAAAATGCAAAAATATAATTTCCAACTCCAAATCTAATTTTCAGTACAATTCCAAATTTTATTCCAATTCTAATTTCAAGTTTACAACAGATTCTAATCAAATTTTATTCCAATTTTAATACCTTAAAATCTACTCAATTACAACCACCAATCAAAAAAAAATTCCAACGCAACAATCAACATTTCGGATTCATTCAACATCATCGGATCATCCACAAATCCAACATCACCACAAATCCAACATCATCTACGGATCTACCAACCAACACAAAAAACACAAGCAAATATTGTCCAAATGCCAAAAAAAATTAAACACAACAATTGGTCATTTACGATCTGGGTCGATGTCGAGTCCTCAGCAGGCGGAGACGGTGGGCCGTGGGGTGTGCGGTGGACACCGGAGGGTGAATCTTAGCAGGCGGCGACAGCTTCGGGCGTTGAAGACGATGACGCAACGATGTACGGTGGACGCCGGATGGTGGATCTCAGCAGGCGACGGTTCGGGAGGCGACGACTTCGAGCGTTGAAGAAGACGACAACACGTCCACGACTCTAAGAGGACCAAGACAGAGAAGAAAAGGAGGTGAGGGCCGGCGAGGGTGACGACTGACGAGCGGCGACAGCGAGGGAGGCAGTCGGCGAGGGAGTGGCGGCGATCTGAGAGGGAGAGAACGGAGAAGAGAGAAATGTGAGAGTTGAGTTGAGAGGGAGAGGGCGAGAGGCACGAAGTCGGGTTAGTTTTTAGGGTTTTTTTTCATTTATTGCAAAATGTTCCTTGGAGTTTAAAGTTTTTTGTAGATTGGTCCCGATATTTCGAGTACCGGCCGGAATTCAAACCCGGTACGAATATCACCGTATCGGTTCTAGTAACCGGCCGGTACGAAACAGAATTCGTTCCATTGGGATTTAGAATCCAAGAAAAGTGCTACTATTTTTCCTAAATTAGAAAAATTATTACTTTCCTAACTACTCAAAAACACGAACCAAACATAATAATTTAAATTTTAGGAAAAAGATTACTTTCCCAGGCAACAATCCGTGTCAACCAAACGGAGCCTAAAGGCATTAAGAAAGCAGACGAAAGAAAGACAACAAGTATTGAGAGACGAACGACAGAGGAAAAGGAACATGGATGCAAATCGTACTTTACGCCAATTGGCTGCTCCAGCTGAGGACCGACATCCTCACTGTATTAATTTTTCAAATTTGGGTGACAATAACACTTTTGAGATGAAGTCGGGACTGATTCACTTGTTACCCACTTTCTAAGGTACATTGGGAGAAGATCCTTATAAGCACTTGAAGAAGTTTGATGTTGTTTGTATCGGGATGAAGGCTACTAATGTCACTGAAGAGTAAATAAAGCTGAGGGCTTTTCCCTTTTCTTTGAAGGACGATGCCTAAGATTGTCCATATTATTTACCTGCTGGAAGTATTAGAACATGGGCAGAGATGAAGAAGCTATTTTTGGAGAAGTTTTTCCCAGCTGCTAGAGCTACCAATATCAGAAAGGAAATCTGTGGCATTCGATAAAATACCAGGGAGTCATTATATGAATATTGGGAGAGATTTAAAAAGCTGTGTGTATGTTGCCCTCATCATCAAATCAGTGAGCAACTATTGATTCAATACTTTTATGAAGGTCTTTTATCGACTAAGAGGACTATGATGGATATTACAAGTGGAGGAGCGCTAGTTGATAAAACACCAGCAGCTACATGGGATTTGATCTCAAATATGGCTTCTAACTCTCAACAATTTGGAGCTCAGAATGATTGTGGTTCAAGACATATTAATGAGATGGGAGTTTCATCGTTAGAAAGAAGATTAGATGATTTGACTTCTTTGGTGCGTCAACTTGCGGTATCACGAAAAGAGGAAGTTAAGACTTGTGGAATTTGTTCTATAGTTAGCCATCCCACAGATATGTGTCTCCCACTCTATAAGAAGACCATGTTGAAGAAGCCAAGGCAATGGGTGGTTATTTAGGAAAACCTAAAAGGAATTATGACCCATTTTCAAGCACATATAATTCAGGTTGGCGAGATCATCCAAACCTCCATTATGGCAACAATCAGGGACAACAAGTAAGTTCTAATTTTCAACCATATAAGCAGCCTTATGTGCCTAGACAGCAGCAGCAAATGGGACAAAGTTCTGGTGAAAATAATTCTTTAGAGGACATAATCAAGACATTGGCAACAAATACTATGAACTTTCAACAGAATAATATAAAATTTCAACAAGATATGCAAGCCATCATACAGAATCTTGAGACTCAAATGAGCCAAATGGTGATTGTCATCAACAGGTTAGAGACACATAATTAAGGAAAGTTCCCTTCTCAACCTGAGGTGAATCCAAAGAAGAGTGCTTGTGCTATCACACTTCGAAGTGATAAAGAGTTAAAGGAACCTACCCCAAAGGTTTCTAAGTGAGAGGTTGAAGAAGAAGTAGAGAAAGAAGTTCCAAAGCAGTGACAAGAGAAAAAGGAGGGTGATTCTTGCATTTTCATGCCTAAGTTCAGTGTATAACCTCCTTTTCCTAGTTGTTTTGCCAAGTAGAAGAAGGAGGAGCAATAGAAAGAAATTTTAGAAACTTTTCGCAAGGTACAGGTAAATATTACTTTGCTTGATGCTATTAAACAAATTCCTCGTTATGCTAAATTTCTTAAGAAACTCTGTATCTCAAAGAGAAAGTTAAGTGGCAATGAAAAGGTGCGATCGGGTGAGAATGTTTCTGTTGTGTTTCAAAAGAAGTTACCTCGTAAATGTCCAGATCCAGGTATGTTCACAATCCCTTGTAAAATAGGTAATCTAATAATTGAGAAAGCCTTGATGGATTTAGGTGCGTCAATTAATGTTATACCTCAATCTATTTATGAATCCTTGAATATGGGGCCTTTGAAAGAAACTGGTGTCATAATCCAACTTGCTAATCAATCTAATACCTATCCAAAGGGTGTTCTTGAGGATGTCCTAGTTTAAGTTGATAATATGATTTTTCCTACTGACTTTTATGTTTTGCAGATGGGTAATGAAGATTCATCCACTTCAGTCCCAATTTTATTGGGAAGACCATTGAAAACTTCTAGAGAAAAAAAATTAATGTCTATGATGGGTCCTTGACTATGGAGTTTGATGGTGATGTGATTAAGTTCAATAGTTATGACGTCATGAAATTTCCCAATGATGATCAATCTTTTGTTTTTATAAGCTTTCTTGATACTTTAGTGCAAAAAACATTTTGTTTAGATGGACTAGATAAACTATAGACTACAATGTAAAATAGCTTGGATATTTGGGAAGGAAAAACACTAGCCAATTATCTTACCATTCCTGAAGAGCTGGATACCACTATCCAGATTTTAGAGCAGAGCAAATGCTTGGAGGAACATGTATGTTTTCTGGAACTAACTAGAAATTATTCGACGTTGTTGCCATCTCTCATACAGCCACCAAATTTGGAGTTAAAGGCTCTTCCAAGTAACTTGAAATATATGTATTTAGGTGATAACGAAACTCTTCTTGTTATTATTTCGAGCACACTAACATCTTTGCAGGAAACATAATTATTAGGTATGTTGAAAAATTACAAAGATGCTTTAGGGTGGACTGTGGCAGATTTGAAAGGGATTAGTCCGTCAATTTGTATGCATCGAATTCTATTGGAAGATGGAGCTAAGGAAATAAGACGACCTCAACGAAGATTGAACCCACCAATGATGGAGGTAATCAAAAAGGAGATTATGAAGCTCCTCGATGCTGGAATAATCTATCCAATTTCAGACAATAAATGGGTAAGTCCAGTACAAGTGGTTCCTAAGAAAATTGAAGTAATCGTAGTGGAGAACACTTCAGGTGAATTGGTGCCCACCCGTGTGCAAAATGGGTGGAGGATTTGTATCGATTACCGGAAGTTAAAATCTTTTACTTGAAAAGATCATTTTTCACTTCCTTTTATTGACTAGATGCTAGAAAAACTTGCAGGGAAAACTCATTATTGTTGTTTAGATGGTTACTCAGGTTATCACCAAATTTCTGTTGCACCAGAGGACCAAGACAAAACGACTTTCACATGTCCTTTTGGCACCTTTGCGTATCAAAGAATGCCTTTTGGACTATGTAATGCACCTGCTACGTTTCAAAGATGTATGGTAAGTATTTTTCCTGATTATTTGGATGACTGCATTGAATTTTTTATGGACGACTTTACCATTTATGGTGAGACTTTTGATACTTGCTTGATTAACCTTGAGAAAATTTTGAAACGTTGCATTGAAAATAATTTGATTCTGAATTATGAAAAATCTCATTTTATGGTTGATCAAGGGATAATCTTAGGCCATGTAGTGTCTTTTAAGGGAATTGAGGTTGATAAGGCTAAGATATAAATCATTAAATCTCTTCCTTACCCCATAAGTGTACGGGAAGTTAATTCTTTTCTTGGACATGCAGGTTTCTATTAACGCTTTATCAAAGATTTTTCGAAGACCACTCAACCCTTATGTAAGTTACTTCAAAAAGATGTGGAGTTCAAGTTTGACTAAGCATGTAGGAAAGCATTTGATGAATTAAAAGAGAAGCTAATTTTGACTCCAATAATCTAGTCCCCAGATTGGAGTCTTCCATTTGAGATAATGTGTGATGCAAGCGACTATGCGTTAGGCATTGTTCTTAGACAAAGGATGAATAGAGCGCCGCATGTGATTTACTATGCTTCGATGATGCTAAACGATGCCCAGAAAAACTATTCAATAACAAAAAAAGAATTATTGGCAGTTGTTTTTGGGCTAGAGAAGTTTCGTTTATATCTATTGGGCACACATGTCATAGTTTATTCAGATCATGTTGCTTTAAAGTATTTGTTTTCCAAAAAGGAAGCAAAGCCATGTCTTATTTGTTGAATTCTACTATTGTAAGAATTTGATGTGGAGATACGGGACAAAAAGGAAACTGAAAATCTAGTTGCAGATCACCTTAGTCGTATCCGCCTAGACACAAATTCATACAACCTGAAAGATGAATTTTTAGATGAACATTTATTCACCACACAACAGGTAACACCTTGGTATGCTGACATAGTCAATTTTATGATTACCAAGTCTTTACCTAGTACTTTATCATGAGCTGAAAAAGATAAAATTAAAAGAGAGGCTAAATATTATGCATGGGATGAGCCACATCTGTGGAAATATTATTCTGATCAAATTATTTGGCGATGTGTATCTGATGATGAGATCCCTTCTATATTGAATTTTTGACATTCTTTTGCATGTGGTGGACACTTTAGTCCTAAAAGGATAGCTCGTAAGGTGCTTGAATGTGGTTTGTTTTGGCCTAAACTGTTTTATGATGCTTATATATTTTGCAAGTCTTGTGATTGATGTCAAAGAACAGGTGGTTGAGGACTAAAAGACCAAATGCTGCTCACGAATATCCTAGTATGTGAAATTTTTTATGTATGGGGAATAGATTTTATGGGCCTTTTTCCTTCAGCTTTTAGTAAGACATATATTCTCGTTGCTATGGTTTATGTTTTGAAATGGGTCAAATATAAGGCTACTCATACTGATAATGGTAAAGTTGTTGTTGATTTTGTTAAATCTCATATTTTTGTCAGGTTTGGAGTGCCTAAACCAATAATCAGTGGCCACGAGACTCATTTTTGTGATCTAATTGTTGAGGTTTCACTGAAGAAATATGGTGTTTTGCATCGAACTTCAATAGCATACCATCCCCAGACAAGTGGACAAGTTAAAGTTTCTAACAAGGAAATCAAATCAATTTTGGAAAAAGTGGTTAATCCTAACAGGAAGGATTGGAGTTTGCACTTAGACGACGCACTATGGGCATATAGGACAGCATATAAAACTCCTATTGGTTGTTGGATCGAAAAATGAAAGCATGTTATATTTGGAGAACTAGTTGATTTCAAAACTTTTTAAAAATCATATTTGCAGTGGAAGCAACATATCCAAATCATCATGCCAATCCATACATGATATGGTATAAGGATAATAATAAAAATAAACAAGATGAAGAGTATTACCTACTCCTTTGCTACAACTTTAATTCCTTGCTGCGTTAGCCTCTCCTTCTTCTTGTATCCAAAACCTTTGCTTTTGAATCTTTTCCGTTAGTAATCTATCTTCTCCTTATTGTTGTATCCCCAACCAATTTGATTTACCTCTTGTTCTTCTAGGACAATTTGGTTAACAAAATCCTTTGGTGGTAAAGGAAAAGAAATGTTTGGAGGAGATTTTTCTTAAAAGAAAATGAACCAAATATGAGACTCTTCTCTTGCTAATTTCGACTCACCCATGCATGAAAGGAGGCAGAGAGTCAAACCATGCAAGAACTCTTTCTTACACACTCAATTTCAGTTATGCATAGTATGGAAGAAGAGAATAGCATCCAATGGATTACTTCTTTCATTAATCAATCATAAAGTATCCAATAAATGAGACTCTTCTCATTTATCTTTAAGGTGGCTATATGAAAAGACTATTAACCTATACATGACCTACCAATTTTGATTTTGGAAGATGGAAGAAGGAAGATGGTCCATCCAATGCACATCTTTCTTCTTTAATCCAATGAATGCTAATAGGTTATATGCTAACATTAAAAGATAACCATTAAACCATTTAATCGTAAGTTCATAACTTCATTTAATGATGATAAACCATAATAAAGACCATCTTTATTTAGCATTTGAATGTTAAATGTGCAGCTGCACATTCAACCCTAATAAACCGAAAATGCTACTCCTTTCTTTAAAAAATTTGTTTAAATATAATTAATCAAATCAATTACATTAAACCAAAGTCTAGCTCATTTCTAAATGTACATTTGGGTTTCTAATTAACCATTAATTAAAGCAATCCCAACATTCAATTATGGGCTTCTAAAACCTCCATTTATATTTCTTACTTAGCTTGATAACCTTCCTTGAAGCCAAGTGTGGAATCTTATTGGACTTTGATAATTCAAGCTCCAATAAGCCAAGAATTAACTTAATCTCATTAGAATTAATTCTAACTTATTAACTAAATGTCATTCCACTAAAGACAATTAGTTGAACTCTTGAATTATTAAATATTATGAGAACACATATTTCATGTCCAACTACAAACCCTATTTAGAACCTTATTATAGCCATTCGTACAACAAAGGGTAAAATTACCGTTTTGCCCTTATGTTGGTTTTTCCTTCTAGATCTCCTGTTTTACTTTATATGGTGATTAACACACAAGATCTCATCTTGGTGTTAAGACTCAATGGATAGCTAATCCATCAAACTACTGGCACCAGTTTAATCACCAAATCTCCTTAAAATATCTAGAAATGATGACATCACTATAAACTCTTTATTTGAGTTAATATGATACATGTTTCAATTAATAATTCCAACATGCAGACACTAGATTAATACTTTGTAAAAATTCATTCCGAACATATCAAGAATTATAATAAAACACATACGAGTTTACCACTCATCAAGATTATGGTTCATAATAAGCGAATGCTTAAGTTGTATGTTTCAAGATTAAAGTAACGACCCACTTTATTCTTGAAAACATACTTGATTCCAGATTTATTTAATAGTTTCATTATCGATAGTTAACTACTATCATGATATGAACTTCATCATTCCCTTTAAGTAAACTCCTTTACTTATATGGAGATAAATCGTAACACTACAGTCTAAACCATAATCAAGCGACCAACTTGATTACTCAATTGTGAATCAATTAATTTAGATTCTTATAATATACATGTTTCCCATACATCTCTATGCATATATGTTGGACCCCAAATTATTTTTTTTAAGCATGATTTAATTTTATTTTGAGGTCTTATTAGATTAATTATTTTGGAGTAATTAGCATGTCAATGTTAGGAGGAATTATTGTTTGAATTGATGGAATTAATGTGTAAATGTAGTAAGAATGCATGAGGGGTAATTTTGGTAGATCACTTAATCCTTTAAGTTATAAGGCATAAGTGGAAGGGCATAAGGGCCATTTTACAAGCTTAAGGGTGTGAATTAGAAGAAGAAGTGACTTTGTCTTGTATGAGAGAGAGCATCGTGGGAATAAAGAAAAGAAGGGAGAAAACTTAGGGTTTTTGAAGATCTTAGATAATTTGAAGAATTTGAAGCTTCTTCAAGTAAGTATAAGCATTAATTAGATGAATAAAAAACTTAAGGTTTTTGAAGATCTTGGAGAATTTGAAGAATTTGAAGCTTCTCCAAGTAAGTATAAGCATTAATTAGATGAATGAACCTTATTTAGTGATAATTAGGAGTGAAAAATGGGGTTGAATATGTGTAAGGAGTTGTTAATGAATGGTGTGCGAAAGTGTTATGATCTTCTAGGATTTTTTATTTTTATTGTGTTTGTGATTGATTTTGGGTTGGAATAAGTTTAGAAATGAAGTAGGAATGATGATTTAGAGTTAAGTTGAGTTATATTTGAAAGATGGAAAGTTTATAGTTGAAGAATGTGAAAAAATAGGTTTTTGGGAGGATTTTGGCCTCGCACGTCGCGGCCTGCTCTTGCGCACGTCTCACGCGGCGCGCGCCAGCATCCTTGCCACGACGAGGACCATTTTTCCTGCACAGACATCCTTCGGTATTTTGGGCATAACTTTTGCTGTATATGTCCAAATGAGGTGAGTTTTGATTCGTTTTAAACTAGAGACATAGGGATACAAGTTTAATAAAGTAAGTAAGTTTGAATCAGTCTCTAAAGATCTCAAATTTTGGATGGAAGTTGAGTATAGATTATAGTTGCAGCATCAGGTTAGTCCCAACATGTTTGGGGTATAACTTCCATGTTCTGAACCAAATGGAATGAGTTTGGTGTCATTAGAAACTTAAGACAATGAAGAACATTTTTATAGAAGGAAGTGTTACCAAATTTCTTCATTTATCTGATCATAACGATCATAGAAAAGTTGACCCGAAAGTCTAGTTTTGAAAGGGTTATAGGTCAATTTTAGCACTTTTGATTTTCAAAGCTTTATGAATTTCCTTTGAATGTTGTTTGAATGAGAACTTAGTTTGTTATACGAAACCAAGTGGACCTAATCCAATCGCAATAGGAAGGACAACATTGAACTTGGATTATCAAGCGATATTTGGTGGGTAATATATTTATAATTGTTGTGTATGGGCAAATTGTCTTGCTTGCTTGCATGTATGTGACATTGCTTGTTTTGAATTATGGAATTTGTTGAAAATGCATTATGATTGTGATCATGTATTGCCTTGAAAAATATCATGGCATTTTGTATGAATGACTAAATGAGGAAGCATGATGAGCATGAAAAGTATGAAATCATTTGATAAAATGATTTGAGCATGAAATGAATATGTGCTTTGTTTGTGCAAGAGAGGAACGTTTCATTAGTCACGTGCACGTCGACGTATAGCCTTCTCCCCGCTGCCCACTTAAGGCCATGAGATCTTAAGAAATCGGACTCGTTTTGTTCACGGTATAAACTTCGGTTTATCCGTTTTGTTTCACAGAACTCTCGATCCATTTGTTGTGCATTTCATTATTGATTTGTTAGGCCTGATGCATAATTAATTGTTATGTTGTGATGAAGAAATTACATGACATATTCTTTTTTATGACATTTTGGTAGCTATACGATTGTGAGTAAATTGTTAAGTATTGAATTGCTACATATTTATGTATATATATGCTTAAGTGTGTGGCTCGTTGCCAATGGCTATAAATGTATAAGCCACTGAGCTTCGCAATTCACCCCATTACCTCCCACTCCTCAGGTGTAGAACGAGAAGATCGTTGATCCTTGCAAGGCATCGGAAACTCCAAGATAGTTAGAAGCTTTTGTACTAAGTTAGTGATTTTGGTTAGCTTTTCAAGCCTATCAACATTGAGCATCCTTATTGTAACACCCCACTCTCGAGTGACCCGAACCCGACATCGATGTTGATATCCGAGTCCGTGCCCCGCGAGGGTGGCGTGCTACATCACTCAGTCCAAAAACTCATTGTAACTATTTTTTTATTAACGTAACACCCGCATATACACATGATAACATATGCGGAAGACAATTATAACCAATTCAATGGCCTTGGGGCCCTTTTCATAAATACAATTAATTCCAGTCTGTTGACTTTACAAATAAAAATACACTAATGCAGACGCAAACTGATCCCGACCTCTATCTTTTACTTGCTTACAGTACTCCCGTGTCAAACGGGGTATTCTTCAAGACCTGAAAAATAGATGCAAATTTTGGGTGAGTTTTGCGAACTCAGTGAGAAACCATCATCGATGGTTCACCCAATTCATGCATTACGCGAATAGCGTACAAATTATCACAATTGCACATTCAGAATATCATATGACAATTTACAGATTTTCACAACAACATAATCAGAAAGAATTCAAAGCGGTATCACAAAAATGCAAGGCATATTGCCTCTTTCCCAATACAAAAGTCAATTTAATGCATACTTACTCAAATACATGACATTTTTCATTTTATTTCAGTGATTCAGTGCTTTTCCCAATTCACGGTACAATCAAATACATGCATAACATTTTTCTGTTTCTTCCCATTTAGATTATGTGTTGTGACTGAGCGCCTGTACTGTCCCAATCCGGGCGCATTAATCAGTGAGCCTATAGCTCTGAACTGTCCCTTTCGGGCTCATTAAGCATTGAGCATAAAGCTCTGAACTGTCCCTTTCGGGCTCATTAAGCATTGAGCATAAAGCTCTGAACTGTCCCTTTCGGGCTCATTAAGCATTGAGCATAAAGCTCTGAACTATCCCTTTTGGGCTCATTAAACGTTGAGCATATAGCTCTCGGTGGCAGCTCCAGTCACAACTGTTATCAATTAATCATGTATAGAATTCATTTATTACAATTCTACCACATCACATTGAAAGTTAAAAACCAATTTATCGAACAAACAAGTAACACTTCAATATCAATTTCCCATTCCCTCGGATCTTTGGTCCGAGATCTCAAACGTAATCATTCACAAACAATTACACACAAGTAGCACTTCGATAACAAGTTCCCAATACTTCGGACACCTATGGTCCGAAATTAATCAAAAGCAAACACACATAATCCCTCCATTATCTCCACATGGCATAACCACATAATTTTCATCACATGTAGATTGAGGAACCAACTAGGTTACTCACTTATTACTTCCGAGCTAATGCCGGAAAGACTCTGCCACGTCGGTGGAACAACGCTCCAATTGGGCCTCTATAAGAAGCAGAGAATAAAACGATCACTAATGATCCAATCAGAATCAGTTAATGATGCACATGTAGGTGTATAATGAATGTTCATGAATTCCCGGCCCTATTCCATTTTTTTCACCATAAAAATCCGTCTAAAAATTAGAAAGCTAATGGCGCTGACGACGCGCAATTTGGACCTTTATAGGCCCCCAATTAAATAAAACAGTGATTAAACAGACATTTACCCGGACTCACGTCAATTTTCCGTCCAAAAATTCCCAATCTCTCAGAAAATGAAATTAAATATTCCATGAATCCGATGCCTCAAGAATCAGGTCAATCGGACGTCGGACGGAAAAGTTATTCACGAAAGAAATTCAAAATCCAAATAAAATAATTAATATATATATATATCCTTATTTCCTTCTCTTGTTCCTATTGTCAAACCGAAAGTCAAACACCTGTAACTCCTTGCACACAATTCAGAACATTACAAACCATATCTCGTTGGAAAGATCATGAAAAACTCTACAAGTTTCAAGAAGACCATAAAAATCAATTCCACCCCTAAGGGTGTCAAAAATCTAATCAAAGATGCTGCCTAGTCCATACCTCTTAAAAGCAGTAAGCGAAGACATGGTAAATTTAGTAACTCTCATTATGTTCAGTCAAAAATTGCACAATAAATATGCTCATCAAGAACACAATGTTATCTATAACTTTCATGAACAACTCAAAGTCCAATTCCATTGTTAACTAGGTCAAATAATTCAATCATAAGTCCCAATTCTGTTATCTAAAAATAGCATGCTATATACCATTTTCAAGATAATCACTTCTTATACAATTTTTCAGAGATCACTCAAACCAATTCAATTCACATAAATTGCTAAAATTACTTCTAATCAGGATGTTCACAAAACCTACACTGATGGCTAGGTTACACCAATTGCTCAAAATCAGTCAATATTTCACAATGTATATCTCCCAATATACAGATTGAAAAATTACAAGATCAGTGGCAATGGAAATCTAACAATGTAGGCTTCAACTCTCATGAAGACCATTTTTCCTAATTCCATATCAATTAATTTAGAAAAATTAGCAAAACTCTAGGTTCTATGTCTCGGTTACTGTTCACAGTAACCCCAGCAGTAACTTTCCATGCTCCAATTCACCCTCTTAAAACTGAAATTGGACAACACCTATTTCACACAAAAATGTAGCCAACAAACCAAAGTTTTAGTGGGCACAAACCTTGCCTCAATTGCATAACCACACAATGAGTTATACTCAAATCAGTATGGTAGGTCAAACTCACAATTTCAGTTTTACTTCCCAACTTCACTTCCTATCATGCCAATTCAATTCCTACTACTATAAGCATCTCAATTAGACACAAAATCAATCCCTACATCATTCATAAATTCACTAGGCATACCTACCAAAAATTGGCAGCACTTACCTCATCAATATTATGCAAGAATAATCATACATATTCAATTAAAATCAAGCTAAAACCACTCATTCATACTACTTCATCAATTCTTACTTCAACCTAACCTTATACCCATCATTTCCACCTATAAGTTTCATTAAATTCAAGCATCCATAATCATAATAAATACACCATAACTCCCATTCAATGTTTCTAACTATCATGGCATTAAATTCATAATCAAAGCATAAGTAAAGCTTAACTTAAGAACTTATCTAATCAAGCCTTTTTCTACCTTCAACTCATTACTTACTACTCCAACTTCCCACTTTCTAAACCTCACACAAGGAGTTTATTATCATGAAAAGAAAGTGGTTTTGATTGCATGAAGAAAAGCCTTTAAGTTTGGAGGAAGGTGAAGAAAGAAACGAAATTTGGATGGTGAGAGTATAGAAATGGAGAGATGCTACGGTTATGAGTTTTTACAACAAGAAACTCACTCTTTTCATGTAATTTATTAGGCAAAACGATAGGAACAAGTTAGAGCATTAAATGAAGCTTTTTGGTGGCCAAATGTGATTGGTCAAAGCTTTTTTAAGAAAAGTCAACTTATTCATTCTTTAATCCAGATCAAAAACTAACCTCAATCAACTCAAATGACCCTAATTTCAATTCCAAAATAATATCCCCAATATTACAGTGCCATTGGGTAGAAACTTTCGCTACCGAAAATCGACCGGTTCGCCAATTGGCGATTTTTCCAGTCCGGGAATTTTCTCCGGAAAAATCCAGAAAAATTCCTAAAAATCCCTTAAAATAGAAAACAATTTATGGCGCACTCAGAATAATTTTTTAAACCCATTAATCACGTTAATCCCAACAAAATCGTCTTAGGCACGCAACCCGGGAATATCATGTATGCATGTACAGTAATTTTATGTGCACAAATGTGACTGTGGACCGATCCTATTATGCATGAACAGTCCTATGCACTCCAAATCTATTCCATCCTATGTCAAATTTACTATTTTACCCTTCCAATTGAGGGTGGGATGTTACACTTATATATTTTGTTTTAAGCTTTGATATGTATTGTGATATGTATTATGATCATCAATTGCTTAAACTCTTCTTTTCAGCAGTTTAAGTTGGACTATGAGCTCAACAGCAAGGATTACACCTTGAGTGAGTTGATGAATACCCTCCAGAGCACGGAGGAAATATTGAATATTAAGGCTCATGGGCCATAAGCTAATGTAGCTTCTTCTTCTAAGCCCAAGGGTAAGGGCAAGGAAAAGAAGAAGGGTCCAATAAAAAAGAAGGCCCAAATAGGGGTCAAGGCCAAACCCATGATAAAGAAGGCCAAAGAGAACATCAAAGGAAAGTGTTTCCTTTGTGATGAGATGGGCCCTGGAAAAGAAGCATCGATCTACTAGAGTCCCTCAAAAGCAAACAAGGTATGGGCTTCCTAAGTTTGTTAGGAACTAGAAATGTGGCGATTTATCTACTTCTTGGATATTAGATTAGAGTCACTAACCATGTTTGTAATTCTTTGCGGGGTTCCAAAGAAGGAAAAGACTTCCTAAAGGCCGTTTCAAGTTAAGATAGCAGATGGTTCCTATGTTTCAGTGAGAATCGGTGGGAGTAGTTATCTTGGACTTTCCTAGTGGTCATAGGTTATATTTGGAAGATGTTTATTACATGCCAATGATTGTAAGGAACATGATTTACATTTTTTGTCTAATAAAATCTGGATATTCCTTATATTTTGAAAAGGTTGTTTCAATATATGAGAATAAGGATTTTATTTGTGAAGCGATAATTAAATAGGGATTGTTTTTATAGAACCTATGAAAGGCTCACTAAACACCACGTAATTGATAAAACCAAGACAATCCAATATCTCTAGCATTAATTCAAAGTATCTGTGGCATCTAAGGATGGGTCATATCAATCGAAAAGACTTGACAAAGCTAGTAAAGGATGGGATCCTTATGGGCTTGGATAGTGATCCATTACCTACTGTGAATCTTGTATTGAAGGAAAATGACAAAAGCCTCATTTCCTTCTAAAGGAAACGATTTGAATCCACATTGGACATGGTACATCTTGATGTGTGTGGGCCCATGAATGTACAAGCTAGAGGAGGTTATGAATATTTCATAACTTTTATAGATGATTACTCAAGACATGGCTATTTGTATTTGATGCATAAAAAGAGTGAATCTTTTGAAAAGTTCAAAGAATTCAAAGCTGAAGCTGAGAAGCAACTTGGCAAGCCATTAAAACAGCTTCGATCAGATCGAGGTGGTGAGTATTTATCTGGAGAGTTCCAGCAATATTTGATTGACAATGGAATTGTTTCCAATTTGTCAGCTCCTCGTACACCTCAACAGAATGGTGTAGCAGAGAGGAGAAATAGAACTCTATTGGAAATGGTAAGATCAATGATGTCCTATGCTAGCCTTCCATAATCGTTATGGGGATATGCCATACAAACGACAACATATCTTCTTAACTTTGCTCCATCCAAATCGGTGCCTAAAACACCTAGGGAGTTGTGGACTGACCGAGTGCCTTCATTGAGGCACTTGAGGACTTGGGGCTGTCCAACCCATGTTCTAAAGCCTGAATCCACAAAGATGGAACCAAGGTCAGAAGTATGTTTGTTTGTAGGATATCCTACGGGAACTCAAGGGTACTATTTTTACAGTCCTCATGATAGGAAGGTATTTGTGTCGACAAATGCAAACTTCTTAGAGGAAGAGTTTGTGAGAAATCACAAAGGAAGAAGTGAAGTAGTACTAAAGGAGTTAGCAATTTCATCCAAACCAAGAGTTGTTTTGGATATGATGAACAAGATGTCGAAATGGATTCAAGAGTTGAATCGAAGTGCAACTGAACATCAAGATGTGCCTAGGCGTAGTGGGAGGGTTGTGAGACAACCAGATAGGTATCTGGGTTTAGGAGAAGGCTTAATTGCCATTTCGGACAAGAAGAAACAGATCCGTGCACGTATACACGGGCTATTAATGATGTTGATGCGGGAAAATGGCTCAAGGCAATGGAATCGGAAATAGATTCTATGTATACTAATGAAATGCAGGTCCTTGTAGATCTACCACCGTGTCTAAAAACCATAGGGTGTAAATGGATCTACAAAAGGAAAAGGGATCGGATGGAAAGGTAGAGACCTTTAAAGCTAGATTGGTAGCTAAAGGCTATACTCAAAGGAGGGTATAGGCTCATGAGGAGACTTTTCTCCGGTTGCCATGCTTAAGTCCATCAGATTCTTTTGGCCATAGCGACCTATTTCGATTATGAAATATGGCAAATGGATGTCAAGACCGCATTTCTGAATGGAGATCTTGAGGAGACCATTTATATGGCCCAACCAGAAGGATTCATTGAGTTAGGTAATGAGCATAAGGTTTGTAAGTTGCAAAGGTCCATTTATGGACTTAAGCAAGCATCTAGGTCTTGGAACATTAGATTTGATAAGGCTATCAAAACCTATGGGTTCATATAAAACCTAGATGAGCCTTGTGTTTACAAAAGAATACAAGAAGGTAAGGTTACTTTCCTAATCCTGTATGTTGATGACATTCTGCTCATTGGGAATGATGTGAGAATGTTATCTGCGGTTAAGGGATGGCTGAATGAACAGTTTTCAATGAAGGATTTGGGAGAGGCTACCTATGTTCTAGGGATCAAACTTATAAGGGATCGTAAGAACAAGAAGATAGTTTTGTCTCAACTAACCTACATTGAGAATATGCTCAATAAGTTCGCCATGCAAGATTCCAAGAGGGGTTTCACTCCTACTAGACATGGAATCAAACTTTCAAAGATACAAGCACCTAAAACCCAAGAGGAGGTTGAACGCATGCGTAACATTCCATATGCTTGGCGGTTGGTAGTTTGATGTATGCAATCTTGTGCACTAGACGGATATCATTACAGATGGGATGGTAGCGATTTCAGTCCAATCCAGAATGGAACATTGGACTGTGGTTAAGTGTATACTTAAGTATCTTCGTGGGACGAATAACTTAATGCTTGTTTACTCTGGAAGTAATCTTATTCGGCGGGATATACGGATTCGATTTCCAATCGATGTTGATTCAAGGAAATCAACTTCGGTTCTATATTTACTTTATGAGGTGGAGCCATAGTTTGGAGGAGTGTCAAGCAATCTTGTATTGCTGATTCGACTATGGAGGTGAGTATGTTTCTTTGCTTGTGAAGCAGCGAAGGAAGCGATCTTCGGAAGTTCTAAATGATTTGGAGGTAGTTCGAGGCGAAAAAGTCATTACACTTTATTGTGATAATAGTGGGCGGTGGCTAATTCTAAAGAACCTCGAAACCACAAAGTCGCCAAACACATTGAGCGAAAGTATCATCTCATAAGGGAGATAATACAACGTGGAGAAGTGGATGTGGTAAAGATTCTCTGAGCAAAACCTTGCTGATCCATTCACAAAGACATTGACTCAAAAGAGCTTTGAGGGTCACCTAGAAGGGATGGGAATGAAGGATATGTCAAACTTGCTTTAGGGCAAGTGGGAGATTGTTGGAGTTATGTAAATATAGTGCCCTCGAAAGCAAGTGTATTTACATGTAACTTTATCTTCTTGATTCTGATTTTGTAATGAAAATATTTATTATTAATAAAACAAAAGAGTTTGGTTTTATCTGTATGAGCATTATATATTTGGTCAAAAGGTACCAAGATTCATTTGTAAGTAATATACATATACATAGAGATGTATGGGAAACATGTATATTATTAGAATCTGAATTAATTGATTCACAGTTGAATAATCAAGTTGGTCGTTTGATTATGGTTTAGGCGTAGTGTTGCGATTTATCTCCATATAAGTAAAGGAGTTTACTTAAAGGGAATGATGAGTTTCATATCATGATAGTAGTAGACTATCGATAATGGCACTATTAAATGAATGCGGAATCAAGTATGTTTTCAAGAATAAAGTGGGCGTTACTTTAATCTTAAAACATACAACTTAAGCATTCGCTATTATGAACCACAATCTTGATAAGTGGTGAACTCATATGTGTTTCATTATAATTCTTGATATGATCGGAATGAATTTTTATAGGTATTAATCCGATTGTCTGCATGTTGGAATTATTAATTGAAATATGTATCGTGAACATTCACTCAAATAAAGAGTTTATAGTGTTATCATCTCTTCAGATGTTTTAAGGAGATTTGGTGATTAAGCTGGCGCCAGATGGTTTGATGGACTAGCTACCCATCAAGTCTTAACACTAAGATGAGATCTTATGTGTTAATCACCATATAAAGTAAAATGAGATATCTAGAAGAAAAACCAACATAAGGGCAAAACGGTAATTTTACCCTTTGTTGTGCGGATGGCTATAATAAGGTTCTAAATAGGGTTTGCAATTGGACATATTCTCATAATATTTAATAATTCAAGAGTTCAACTAATTGTCTTTAGTGGAATGACATTTAGTTAATAAGCTAGAATTAATTCCAATGAGATTGAATTATTTCTGGGCTTATTGGAGCTTGAATTATCAAAGTCCAATAAGATTCCCCACTTGGCTTTAAGGAAGGTTATCAAGCTAAGTAAGAAGTAGTTTGGAGGCTTTAGAAGTCAATAATTGAATGATGGGCTTATACTAATTAATGGTTAATTGGAAGCCCATATGTTCATTTAGAAATGGGCTTGTTTTGGTTTAATGTAATTGATTAGATTAATTATATTAAAACAATTTTTTTTAAAATGGAGAAGAAGCAATTTCAAAATTGTTTTAGGTTAGATGTGTAACCACACATTTGACATTAAAATACTAAATAAAGATGGTCTTTATTATGGTTCATCGTTATTAAATGGAGTTATGAACTTACCATTAAATGGTTTAATGGTTGGCTTTTAATGTTGGCATGTAACCTATTTGCATTCATTAGATTAAAGATGAAAGATGTGCATTAGATGGACCATCTTCCTTCTTTCTTCTTGACAAAATCGAAATGGGTATTCAATTATAGGTTATGGTCTTTTCAAATAGCCATTTTAAAGATAAATGAAGTAAGTCTCATTTATTGGCTATTTGATGAGTGATTAATGTAAGAAGTGATGCATTGGATGCCTCTCACTTTTTCCATTCATGCATATTTCGAAATTGAGATGTAAGAAAGGGTTCTGGCATGGTTTTTAGACATTCTCTCCTTTCATGCAAGGTAGAACCGAAATTCCTAAGTTAAAGAATTGAAAGAGTTTCAATTTTGGTTCTTCTTCTTCTAAGAAAATCTCCTCCAAATATTTCTTCTCCTTTCCCACCAAAGGATTTTGTTTACCTAGTTTTCCTTGAAGAACAAGTGGTAAATCTAATTGGTTGAGGATACTACAACAAGGAAAAAGATAGATTGTTAAAGGAAAAGACTCAAAGGCAAAGGATTTGGATATAAGAAGGAGAAGATAGCGCAGCGATGATTTAAAGCTGTAGCGAAGGAGTCGGTAATTCCTTTTATCTTGTTCTTAGTTTTATTATCCTTATACCATATCATGTATGGATTAGCATGTTGATTTGGATATATTGCTTCCGCTGCAAGATGATTTCTTAAAAAGTTTTGAAATCTATTGTTTCTCCATACTAAGCATGCTTTCTTTTTCCGATCCAACAGGTTTTGTATAAACCGATAGTTTTTTATAGACTTATCAAACCTAATGTTCCAAGACCTAGATGCTTGCTTAAGTCCATAAATAGACCTTTGCAAATTGCAAACCTTATGCTCATTACCTGGCTCAATGAATCCTTCTAGTTGGGCCATATAAATGGTATCCTCAAGATCTCCATTAAGAAATGAGGTTTTGAAATCCATTTGCTATTTTTCATAATCGAAATAGGCTGCTATAGCCAAAAAAATCCTGATGGACTTAAGCATGACAACCGGAGAAAAAGTCTCCTCATAGTCTATACCCTCTTTTTTAGTATAGCCTCTAGCTACCAATCTAGCTTTAAAGGTCTCTACCTTTCCATCCGATCCCCTTTTCGTTTTGTAGTTCCATTTACACCCTTTGGCTTTTAGACCTGATGGTAGATCTACAAGAACCCAAACTTCATTAGTTTACATAGAATCTATTTCCAATTCCATTGCCTTGAGCCATTTTCCTGCAACAACATCATTAATAGCCTATGTACACGTAATGGGATCTTTTTCTTTTTAGTCTGAGATGGCAATTAAGCCTTCTCCTAGACCCAGATACCTATCTGACTGTCTCACAACCCTCCCACTACGTCTAGGCACAACTTGATGTTCAGGTTGCACTTCCGATTCAACTCTTAAATCTATTTCGACATCTTGTTCTGTCATATCCAAAACAACTCTTCGTTTGAATGAAATAGCTAACTCCTTTAGTACTACTTCACTTCTTCCTTTGTGATTTCTTACAAACTTTTCCTCTAAGAAGGTCGCATTTTTCGACACAAATACCTTCCTGTCCTGAGGACTGTAAAAATAGTACCTTCGACCAGTCCATAACTCCCTAGATGTTTTAGGCACCGATTTGGATGCCGCACAGTTAAGAAGATATGTTGTCGTTTGTATGGCATATCCACAGAACGATTCTGGAAGGCTAGCGTAGGACATCATTGATCTTACCATTTCCAATAGAGTTCTATTTCTCCTCTCTGCTAGATTAATACTTTGTAAAAATCCATTTCGAATATATCAAGAATTATAATGAAACACATACGAGTTCACCACTCATCAAGATTATGGTTCATAATAAGCGAATGCTTAAGTTGTATGTTTCAAGATTAAAGTAACGGCCCACTTTATTCTTGAAAACATACTTGATTCCAGATTCATTTAATAGTTCCATTATCGATAGTCAACTACTATCATGATATGAAACTCATCATTCTCTTTAAGTAAACTCCTTTACTTATATGGACATAAATCGCAACACTACAGTCTAAACCATAATTAAGCGACCAACTTGATTATTCAACTGTGAATCAATTAATTTAGATTCTTATAATATACATGTTTCTCATGCATCTCTATGTATATGTATATTACTCACAAAAGAATCTTGGTATCTTTTGAAGGCACTCGACCAGTCCACAACTCCCTAGATATATAATGCTCACATAAATAAAACCAAACTCTTTTGTTTTATTAATAATAAATATCTTCATTACAAAACTGTAACTGAAGAAGAAAAAGTTACATGTAAATACACTTGCTTTCCTTGGTACTATATTTATATAACTCCAACAATTGGTATGTCGCCATACAGGTTAGTATTCAGAAAACCTTGTCATTTACCTGTAGAATTGGAACATAAGGCTTACTGGGCTGTCAAACAATGCAATTTGGACTTAAATGTAGTTGGAATTAATCAAAAATTACAATTGCAAGAGTTGGAAGAGATACGTAATGAAGCTTATGAGAGTGCAAAAATCTATAAAGAAAAGACTAAGGCCTTCCATGACAAAATATTAATTAGAAAAGAATTTTCCATAGGTCAAAAGGTCCTTCTTTATCACTCTAAACTAAAACTCTTCCCTGGTAAATTACGATCTCGTTGGATAAGTCCAATTGTTGTTACTAATGTTTTCTCACATGGCACAGTTGAAATTCAGAGTTTAGACACTTTTAAAGTGTTTAAAGTTAATGGACATTGATTGAAACCGTATTATGAGAATTTATAGGTTGAAACTGCAAAAGAAATTGAACTGGCTGAGCCAGTTTACTCTGAGTAAGTTAATGATTTTTTTTCTAGCTAATTTGACGTTATAGAAGCGCTCTTGAGAGGCACCTCAAGATTTATTTTAATTTAAGTTTTTCTTCATTTTTCATTTCATTTTATTTATCTTAGTTTTCTTAAAAAAAACTACATTGGTGGTTGCATAGCTCATTCTCCATTAATGTTACTCATGTTATTCTTGTTTCTAATTGGTGAGCACTCAAGTTACATAAAATAAAACACTCTTGTTGGCATTATTTTCTTTTTTTAATGAAGGGATCATTAAATGGGTGGTCAAGCAATTGTGGTTGATTGAAGGGACAATTAAAGAGTTACATGGATCATAGGTCTTTACTAGAAAGAGGCGTGCGTTTCATTCCAAAACACACAGGCAGAAGAGAAGTGCAGATTAGACAGATTGGAGCACAATCAGCTTGTTTTCTTCGAACATCAGAAATTTCAACTGCCTTTTCCACCAACACCTTGATGCATTAACAGAGAAGCTTCTTTAAACTTTATTTTCTTTATTTTCTTGGGTTTTTCTTTTTGTGAGTACATTAAGGACAATGTATATTAAATGTATGGGGAACACTGAATGTGTGTGTGATTGTATGTTTTGAATTTATTGTTTCTTTGTTCATTTTGATTTTGAATTTTTCTGTCTTTTAATTTACATGTGATGTGTGTTAAACCATGAAATTCTATCTTAATAGTTGAAATGAGATTGAATTGTGTGTTTGAAGTCAAATTAGGCAAATTGAATAGAAGGTGAATCATGCTAATTGATTAAAGTAGTTGGTTACTTAAGTTTACTCAGAAATTGATGCTTGAGTGATTAGGTAATGTATAAAAACATAATGGATTTTCAATTGAGCCTATGTGAAGGATTGAGCCTATATGACTCCATTCAAAAAGTCATTTCATTTCTTTGAGTGTGTGATACTCCCTTAGGTGATTACCTTCAGAACTTGCTCTGAACCGATTTGAATCTATTAGATGCATGCCAGATAGAAATGATTAAGGCCCTTTTTCTTTTAACCCTTATCTTAAATGACCCGCCTATCTTATTTACCCTTGCAAACCCCTTTAAGCCTTTACCCCTTTTTGTTTCTTAAAGAAAACACCTCATTCTAAAACATCAAACCCATTAGCCTTACATATTCACAAGTTTAATAAAGTACTAAGTTAGCTAGTTTTGAGACTTTTGGCTATATTTTTCTGAGACGAGTTTACTGATACTTCTACTTATAGAGCACATTGTATTTAGATTCTATTATTGTTTCCTTAGTATTCAAAAAAAAGAACAAAAGAAAAATAAAAAATAAAAATAAAAGAAAAGGATCAAGTATAGTAACAATAATAATTTTTGAGTAGTTAGTTTTTTTTATGTGCAATTCTTATAAATACGTTTTGTTGTCCCTTTGTATATTTAGTGCTTTATGACTGCTTGTGAAGAACCACTTAAAAATCCTTTTGACTCACCTTAACCTTGGCCCCATTACAACCTCAAATAAAGCCCTTTTGATCTATTTTAGCATGTAATCACTGTAGAAGAGAATTAGTATATTTTCAAGCCTTTGGTAGTGTGATTTCCTATAGGAAGTTTTGAGTGAAACACAAACTAAAAACACTTGAGTGAAATGAGTGAATTTCATGAGGAAAATCCATTGTGAGTTTATGCTTATCTTTGAATGATAGTTTCATAATTTGAGTTTGTTTATATGCATCAATGAAAACTAAACATGATGTGTGTAGTAGCTTGACATTCGAATGGCCAAAGTTTGAATGATTGCATAGGCAGTTTCTTTGAAAATGAATTGATAGAATTTGATGGTCATGTTTAATTTGCTTAAGGGCGAGCAAAAGGTTAAGTGTGGGGGAGTTTGTTAGTGTCTTTATTTTCTATCTTTTTATGTGTTAATTTTCTTTGTTCTTGAGGTTTGAAGTTATACTTAATGGGAATTAATCTTGTTTTATGTCAAGGTGTATTTTGGAACTAAATAGAAAAATCATGATTATTTTGGGATAAAAAAAGCTAAACTAGATGTTGACCCTAATTAGACATGACCTCATGCAACAACCAGAAGCTTGAAATGCAGCAAGTTGGAAGTAGGAAACAAATGAAGCAAACGACATAGCAAAAGGGTTTAAAAGGGCGTGAACAATCTTGCAAGGAAGCAAAGATTAAATTGTTAAATCAATTAATAGACTTGCAAGGAAGCAAGAAAACAACGTGGAGACCAAAAGCATGAAACGCAGCACATGGGACCAAAACTACATCTTAAATTGTCGCATTAAGTGACAGAAGTGGGAGGTAAAAAAATATAAAATAACTCAGCCAAAACGTTGACATGGGGGAAAGGAGCGTGAAAGTGGCGTGAATAAAAAAACCCTCAACACATTATTTTGGAGGTCAAGCAGCGTGAGGTGAGATAGAATAAAAAAGGAGGCTGCGTTAGAGTAGAAAGGAGGCTTCGTTGCTGGCGCAGGCGTGGACAAAAACGTTGGACTTCTTAATTCGTAAAAGAATCACACAACAGTAAAGAGGAATAGGAGGGCAGCGTAAAATAGACGACTGGCGGCAGCTAGTAAAAAGAAGTAGCGTGAGGTCAGTGAGAATAAAAAGAAAGAAGGCTACCGATAAAAAGAAAGAAGGCTACCGCAGGTAGCATACAGAGAAGGATGCCCACAACAGTCCTAACACCATCGATTGTTCCAAAGTCAATGATAGTCGAAATAGTTAGAAAAATCATGATGTTGGGTAACTAAACTTTTATTTTTTTGTTTACGGAATCTTAGTTATTGAACTTTGCATGTTGTGAGATTTTTGTTCTTTATTTCAATCAATTTATTAGTCAAGTATCGATTATTTTTTTGGGTCATTATTTGATTGTTTGATTTTATAGCTAGGTTCGTAACTAGTTTGTGATTTTATTCAATCAATCGCTAGATTAAACAGATTGATGTTCAATTCTTTTAATTAACAGTAGTGACTAGAATTTTTGTCTACTACATTAGGGGCATGATTCTAGGAAAAATAATTGTCTAGGTTAAATATACATCATATGTATGTTGTCTAGTTCATCGATTTTCTTGATTCATAAAGGTATTAATTAATTAAATCTGAGATCATATCCAAGTTATTAATTAATAAGGGTTAATTCAAATACTTGTTTTGGTTAACTAAACCTAAGAGAAAATAGGTAAAGAAATTTACCACGACAAATGCTTAACTAATAAATTGGTTATTTTTAGTGTCAATGATCAACGCAAGTTCAATAACGAAGGAGATCGTAGACTAAGATTTGTTTCTATTGATTGTTAAATTCTCTTTTTTTAAGCTATTTTTTAATTTCAATTTCTAATTAAATTCTGTTTAATTCACAATTACAACCCTCCCCCCCCCCCTCTTTTTATTGCGTAACTACTAATGTCTGAATTCCTCGTGGGAATGATCCCTACTATCAACTAATATATTAATTTGTGTCGTATGAAGTTGGTTTCTTTTTATATTTGGTTCCAGGTGACAACATTCACCAACCGCAAAACATCCAATTATATTGGATATTCATATCAGATGCTTGAGAAGAATAAAAACAATTCCATGCTGGATCAGACTTACCATGAGTAAAGGATGGTTTCATATTCTCCATTATGATTTAACCTAAAAAGTATTAAAAATAATTGGGTATACTATTGTCAGGGCAAAAGTATACAACTTAAATAATTCTCATTATCAATTGTAATAAAGAAGATGAACAACAACAGAATGGATACACAAGACTAACAGATATTACTCACTTATTAAACTTTGCTCCAGCAATTGCTCCACTTTAAATAACCTAACTTAAATATTGCTTGTTTTCAATTTTGGTGCTTTAGATCAATAAATTGAATAGTTGAAAGAGTATATATAACTCAAATATCAAAACCAGAAATTGATACGAAATAATAAAGTTCTAAATATTACAAAATTGATATGAAATAGAGTTATAAATGTTATAGAAATTGATATGAAATAGAGTCCTAAATGTTATAAAATTGATATGAAATAGAGTTCTAAATGTTACGAAATTGATATGAAATAGAGTTCTAAATGTTACAAACTTATCACTACCGAAATTGATATGAAATAGAGTTATAAATGTTACATAAATTGATATAAAATTGAGTTCTAAATATTACAAAATTGATATGAAATAGAAATCTAAATGTTACAAAACTTATCACTACCAAAAATTGATATGAAATAGAGATCTAAATATTACAGAAATTGATATGAAATAAAGTTCTAAATGTTACAGAAATTGGTATGAAATAGAGTTCTAAAAGAACGAGTGTATCTTGAGGGACTGTTATTGGAGTTTCCTTCCTCCAAAGGTCTACAACATGGTAATGCTAAACGACTCGTGCAAAATGGCTAGCGTAACTTTCAATTGCTTTTTTGTGCGGCACTGTGACCTTGATCATCTCTTATAGGCCTTTAGGTTGGATTAGGATTAAAAAAGGAAGCAAGAGGAAACAGTGGAGAATAAACATTTAAGATTTTTATTGTATTTTTCATTTTTAATAAGTTTATTAGTGCACACAATTTTAATAATATAAATATTTATTTGATAATAATCTTATGAGCTCAATACCGCAATTAAAAAAATATTAAAGGTTAATTTTATAGTAATTTTAATATGTTAAATAGATATTATAAAATCAAATAAAATGTATTCAAATTTTAACATAAGGAAAATACGAAGGTTTTAAAAACCGAATCGGACCGTTTGATCTTGTCAGGAAAAGTTTGAACCGACCGGATTTTATACATAGAAGTTATTAAGTGAAACCGAACCAGGTCACTAACTGGTTCAAACTTTTTTCAGCCAGACCGGATGGTCCAATCCGATTTTTAAAACCTTGATTGCAACACAACATATATATATTCACTAATTCCTTGAAGACAACTTCACTTAACAAGATAGGAATGATGATTGGAGTTTGTAACATCACAGAGTATTGCAATTAAGGGAATTTAAAAGCTTTAAAATGATTTTAAGAGAGGGCAAATAGAGCAGTAGTAGTTAGATGTAGTTGAGGTGTTTTGTATCCAGCACAACATTACGATTGACAACTAGAGATTAATAAAATATTTTAAGATATTTTATTTTAAATTAAGTTTGTTATTCAATTTCTTAACCTTTAGTCACAGTTTGTATCTACAAATATGATATATGTTTCTCAATATTAACTTCGTACTAATATGCACATTATTGCTACTGTCAACTATCCAATAACTGATACAAATCTTATAACGTTGTCAATAATAGGATGAGTAGAGCAGCTGTCCATTTATCATGTGACCTAGAGGCTTACTTGATAAATCTCCATATTTACAAAAGCATTAATCTCGTTTTTATTTTATTTCAATCTTAATTATCCTCAATTCATTCTTATAGATGTACAAAACATCCAAAGACAGAGCACCTTTTGTATCACTTCTAATCATGATAAACAACTTCTCTTTAACTTATGATTATTACAGTAAGATTAATACATGAGTATTAATATTATTTGTTGGATCCCGTTTCTGGAACCCAACTTCTTACACTGAACACTCATAACCACTCTTGAAGCGGAATGAAAATCGAAAACCAAAGCGAATGAAACGAAACAAATGCGAAGCTAATAGGATCGAGTCCAACCGAAAACGAATATCAAATAAGTCGAATCGAATACAAATGGAAACGAATATCAAATAAGTCGAATCGAATACAAATAGAAATCGAATACGAATGCGAAAAAAAAACGGATCAATTCGAACTGCAAATAGAAAGTGAACTTGAAATCAAAGCATACAAAGGGTGGATTCGAACTGAATTTCAGACTCCGACATCCGAAGCGTGAACATAGCAAACTGGTCGCGTTGGAAACCTTGGACTAATTTCTTTGTTTTTTATGCTTTCTTAGGCATGCTTTTCGTCTATCATACTTGGAAACTTATCTTTAAACTCATACTAATCTCAAATTACTTGATTCTTCTTATTCATCATATTCTTATTCTTTACCATAACAATCTCATACTCATGACAATAAAACCATAAATTCATGCACAATTTCACTTATCCATATACTACCATATAAAAATCCAGCAACATAATGGCTGCACTTTCAATAACCCAAACTTGCAAATAACTTAAATACACTTCTATATATTCCAGACAATTACACATACATCATATTCTACCGGACCCTCCGTCCGGGATCTCAGCAATAACGCAATCCTAAATTCTAAATCACTTCGAGTCATTTTCATATCAATACATATTCATCACATTCAAACTCATAAACAATTTCCATTAACTCATATACAAATTTATGCTTCCATCAAAATCAACCAATCGAATTTACAAATCTTCACAATTCATATACCATCATCAAACATGTTCATCCATATTCATACATATGTATCCCAATTACATTCATACTTCAAATTACTTTATATACAAAACTAACTTGCACAATCCATAACCCTATACATTTTCCAATTCCACAACTCAAATTCTTATACAGTATCATAAATCCAAAATACATTATGAACCAAAATGCTTACAATACTCTAATGGCATTTCAAGCCATAGACCATTTCCAATAATCTTAAACCAAAATACACAAATTACAAAACATGTACAAATACTGATGTCTTGACGTCTTTCATCCGATCTCCTGCTCGAATACCTGGAGATGGGGATGAAGGAGGTGAGCTCGGAAGCTCATGGATAACATGCTTATTACTCAAATGATAAACAAAAACGTTTTCAAATCTTATTTTCAATTGATCAACTGTCACAGTGGAAAAACATCGGAGGGTTTATTTCTCAAAAGCTTCTCAATTTCCAAAATCATTAATAAACATTTTCAACAGTTTCCAAAACTATCATAGTGGAAAATCCAAATTTCTCATTTGTCGAATTTTCAAACCATTGTAAACATGAAATGCTTCACATCTAAATGCAGCATATTCTAAACAAAGCAAAAACATATAACACATCAATCGGTTTGGGTTGGTCCATAAAACAGGACGTACTGTACATTCCCGCAAAGCGGTCCTGTGCGCAGCCGTGAAACACATGGGGAGTCCAAAAACGGAGCTCCTATGCCACTAGCGGGCAGCCGGGCGAAGGCTTTTAAAAGTGAGACCAGTGCACTGACTCCACATGAGGGACCTAACCAAACCCATGTAACACATAATAATGCTTGAAAGACAATTTGCCTGAAGGCATATATCGAATTTGAACTTTTCATGTCATCTCAATTTCAACATGATGTTAATCATTCACAATATCACACAAGTTCACATTATCAAATTATCAATCAATTTAACACAATGAAATCACATGAGTACTTCAAATTTATCAATTTATTCAAGAATCCATTGAATAAACAATTTAAGTCAATTATGGAAAATTATCCAAACCATTGTAGATTTTTTTTTCGTAAATCATTTGGAAACAATAACTTTAACGATTTATAAATCATTCTAAAAACAATTGATTCAATCATTTATAAAACAATAGTTTATAAAACTAACACTATAGTTAGCCTATAATTTGAAAGATAACCACATTACCCACTTCTTATCCATGCTTGAAGTTGATTAGAGCTTCAATTTTTTCAATCCTTTCTTGAATTTGCCCCAATTCAATTCACAAACCCTAATTAAGTCAACCATCCAAAATTAAACATAACCCAATGCATAATCACTCAAATTAACTTCATAATTAACAAACTCATATCCATCTTAAGCCAAATCAACCAAAAACTCACTAAAAACTCAAAGATCAAAACCATCTCTTACCTTTTATCTTCTTCATTTTTGAAATTCTTCTTGGCTCAAGATGAAGCTTTCACTTCCTTCCATGCTTTTCCCCCATAAACCAAAGAAAAAACTTGCTTGGAACCTCAAAATCCTGAAACCCTAACTTTTCTTTCCTATTTCTCCTCCATCTCCACGATAGCTCCTCACTTCTCTCCTCTCTCTTTATTTTCTTTCTTCTTATTTCTTCTTTCCTCCTCTAGAAGAATCGAGATTCTTAACATCCTAAAGCAGCCCACTTAACATTTATATTCCATGTCATTTAAATGAGGAGTAATTGACCAAATTACCCTTACTCTTTAGCCTAATTCCAAAATTGCCCCTACACTTTCCTTTAAGTTATTCTTACTTGCATACATGTTTTGCACTATCAAATTGAAGGAATTTGTCAAAATTTTCTTCTAGAGAATTATTCCTCTATGTCTTAATTTCATAATGCCACAAGAATTATCCAATTCGGAGCACTATATCAAAAGTGATAGTCCAAACATGTCGAACATATCATTCTACTAACACATGTTCTAGCAATTCACTTCCTTCCACAAATTGGCATTTTTAAAGGCTAAATTAAAACTTCATTTCTTCATAACAATTGCAGCCCCATGTCTTAATTTTATTTTGCCTCAAACATCGCTTCAATCGGATCTCCACAGATCCCGAATTTCACAAAATGCTGAACTATGTTCAGAAACTTTCCTGTCTCACTTTGATTCAAGTAATCTTGCTCAATTGAATCTCTAAAATTTATAATTTTCCATAAAAATGAAATTAATTGTCTTAGGAATCCAACTCTTCGAGAACCAAGTCATTCGGATGTCGGACGAAAAAGATATAAGCAAATGATTTGACAAGGTTGGATGAGGAAGGAAAATAACAAGATCATAATGAAACAAATTATTCCGATTATCATATGATTCAATAAAACTCTTTCAATTCAACTCCAATTGATACTAATTTTCATGGAGAGAAGGACACATGTGTTAGGGATTCAATGCTTCAAGAATCATCTCAATTGGAGGTCGGATGAGTGAGTTATGATCAAAACAACTCAACATGTTCAAACCCTAAATCGATTTGAAACTCTTTTGGCGCAAATGCCATAACTTCAATCTAGAGATCGTATTGCTTTCGTTCTTCTACCATTTGAAAGTAGACTTCTAGATCTACAACTCTTATGAAGACCACAAAATCAGATTCGGCCTCTAAAATGGTCAAAATCGCATTTTTCACAAGTTGACCCGTGGTTGTCCGTTTAACGGACACATACGGCCCAAAATGTACCAATCCATCCGAGAATGTCCGTTTAACGGACATCCATGTCCATCTAACGGACATTAGCAAGGGAAGAGGTCCTTTAGACCCAAGACTGTCCGTTAAACGGACTTGGGAGTCCGTTTAACGGACATGGGTTTTCCAAACCCATTCAAACCTTTTTTCAATGCTTCTTACATCCAAACTAACATCATATACACTTATAATCTTCACATATTTACTTATTCAAAGGCCTAAACACTTCATAACAATTCAAGCAACAAATTCAATTCATGAACTTCTCAAATCTTAACTAAATTGGTTCATCAAAACCACAATTCTCAAACATTCATCAAAGTTGTCACTAAAATAAATCTTATATAACATCATAACTTGTATCAACTATAACTCTTAACTCCGATCTCGAAAACTTGCACACTTGATCTCATTGGAAAGATAAAAGAGCAAGCTACAACTTTAAAGAAGGCAACTTTGGCCAATTCTATTTCAATCATTCTCTAATTTCCTTTGAACCAGCATATACATTTAACATTCATCCTAACTTCACTTTCTTAATTACACATCATTTATAACAATGCAACTATGATTTGGAATTTATCCATATCTCAGCCTCAATTCATATGATTTCTTACATTTAATAGCATTATGCCATTCACCAAGTTCCTCTCTTGATTTTTCATAATATCTCATATGTATCACCATAATTCATACTAAGGGTTTCTCAACTCACCATCCATACATGATTCACATTCCAATATCATAATCATCTATAACACAAATCACATACAAAACACTCATTTGATTTCATTTATTATTTCTAAATTCCACTCAAAATTCAGGGTCCAACATTATTACAGTAATATTAATACTAGTCAAAATTTGTTGTTCAAACTGGAATCCTTAAATATGTATACATCATTCTCTTTCACACTGCAATATTCAGTTCACAAGCTCCAATGACTTTGAATAAGTATTTGAAATGTGAAATGTAGAAAAGTAGAATAACTTACTAGAGTAAAAAGATTGAATATAAATAAGTTTGAAGGATAAAAGGAGCATTGGGAATATATATTACTGACCCTGAAAGCACTAATCCAGACTTAATAGAAACAGAAGATCAAAATATTAACGTAGCAAGAAAGATGGTTTGAAGTGTAAAATCAAACATATTAATATCTGCGACATTTCATCAACACATTATAAGCATTATCTCCTATTCCCAATATTAATATACAAAGTTCTCAAATTAGCCACATCACACCTCAAGACGACCAAAAAAAACCTAATTAGCGAAGAGAGAATGAGAGGTTACCTTTGACGCTACCACGACAGATAATATACAAAGAAGACGAACGAAGGAAGAAGTGAAATGAAGAAGAAAAACAGAGAAGTCAAAAGTGTCGTGTAAGTGAGAGTGAAACTGTGAAAGCAACTGGGTCACTGGGTAAGACTTTGAGTGAGAGGTCGGAGGGGATGAAGGGAGATGGAGGTAGGCAGGAGGCTGAAGGGCGAGCATGTAAGGGAGGGAGGCAACTAGGCTGGGTGGCTTTCATTTAATGAGAGGCAAAACGACGTCATTTTTTCTTGCAAGAAAACGACTTCGTTTTGTCAAGTATTTTGATAACTACCTTATATCTTAAATGACGTCGTTTTATTTTTAAAGCAAAACAACGTCGTTTTGTTAGTGGAGGAGATATTTTAGACATGAACAAAATGATATCATTTTGCAACAAACAATGGCTCTGTGCAAGTCACGAGCCACAGACCGACTGCTCGGTTGGGGCTACGAAATTTGACATTCTTAATAATCAGTAGATATAAAAATAATTTTGATGTTACATATTGGAAAATAGTTAAAAGGATTCTCAAAGTGATGTTGGTTGATCTTTAAATATAGATAAACAAAATGTAATCTCGTCTATGCCTTTATACTTAGAAGTAATGTCTTATTATAATGGAACAAAAAGCAAATTCGTGTCTTGTCATTCACTATAGAGTAATAGTATATTGTATTCAACATTGTAGTGTAAGAGGCTATATGGTTGAGACAATTCGTACAATTATTAAACTTGATAGTACACTTAGATTGGATAATATAACAGTAATAACTTATGTAAAGGTGTTTAAGTATTATGGAAGGTTTAAGAACATTAATCCCAAATATTTGATTGCACAAAGTCATGTAATTTTATATATTTTTACGCATAAAATGGTAGTTGATCATTTTAACAAAACATGTAGTTAAAGGCATGTTTGAGAGACATATTGGAGATTTAGGAATGTATAAGAATTAAAATGTATAAACACATTTAATTAATGGATTAATATAATTAAATTATTTTTAGTACAATTGTGGTGTTTGGTAATTAACTCACTATTAGGCTAAATTGACCGTCACAAATGAACAATTGTCTTATTATTTTTCTGAGCAAATAAGATGGGATGATAAGTTACATTCATATTTGAATATTTAAACTAGAAAAACTATTTTGTGAATGTAAATTGGTTTAATTTTATGGAATATCACCGTAGATAGAGTTAAGATAAGATAGATTGTGACCAAAAAATATATTTACATATTTATATGCTGGTTAAAGTTCTAATATATTTTCAAAAGCATTAGATGGATGTTAGTTTAAAGTATTTTAATGAGTAGAGATTCTAATGATAAATGTGTTTAAATTATCTTGAAAATAACTAATGATTGGAATTTATCACCCAAAACGTTGTTATATAATTCTCCATTTTGCGGGGGAATTGACCCCTTTTGATAATTAAATCCAGGCCACACCACTACTTTTGTGTTGTAAGTCTTCCTTGAAACAAAATACATTAAGACATGTTTTAATTACGGAGAAGTGACCTAATTACAATAGAATTTTAAAAGCAAAGCTATCGTGCTCCAAACAAATTGACATATAATATTGATGAAGTGGATGATTGAATGATGCCAATGAGATAATACAAAATCAACAATGGCGATTAGGAAGGGACCTAGAAGGCAGTGCTCCTTGTTGATTTTGATTTATAATATTTCAGCTCTCGAACCTGACAAAAGCATAGACTTTGAATTCGATGTATTCTTGACTTGGTTAGCCTCCCTTATATAATCGATCCTTTACCGACAGTAAAGAAAGACTTCTAGTGCTTATAAGTCACGTATGGAGGCAAATTGCTACTTGAACGGACCCCCCGCCACCACTATATTATCAATTTATGAAAAATTATGTGATTTGTAGGAATGCCTTCATCAAGCCTATAATTCAAGTTACTCTAGTGAACAACCAGACCACTGAAATTTCTTAAAGCTACTCCCATGTGGCGTCGGCCGTCCATAAAGTCATCGCATTCATAAAATGATTGAATATTGAAGTTGTCCTTGAATTATTTATTGTTTTATACGATCCAAAAGCAGCACCAAAAAGCTTTATCCTTTGTTCGCACACAGAGAGAAATACAGTGGTTCTGTCACCTTTCAGTTTTATGAAACCACCCTCAATTGTTGATCAGTGGGTTTGGTTTCTGTTACCAGGTTTTACGTTATCCGAGTAACGGAGGGTTTCTCTCTTTTAGAGAAGTTAAGGCTATGGCAGTTTCACTGATAGCATCTTCTGCTACTGGATTTGGACTGGACTTGCTTTTTGGTAGCTTCTTAGATCTTGTTGTAGAAGTGACCAAGAAGAACATTCTTTTCCAGCCCACCCTGAAGCGTTTGGAAACCACGTTAAAATCCCTGCAGCCAAAGATCAAGCAAATAGATGCCCTCAACTTAGATATGGATCGGCCAAAGGAAATTGACGGTCTCAAAGTACTGATAATCGAAGGCAAGGAGCTGGTTATCAAATGCTCAAACACCAATCAGTACAATTTTGTCATGAAGCCGATATATACCGAAAAGCTTCTCAACTTAGAGGAAGAAATTCGTAGGTACATCGACATCGATATGCAAGTTCAGCAATCTGTAGACCAGAAAGAGACACTGTTTGAAGTGAGACAGATAAGAGAGCAGTTCAAGCACTTGAGTTCCGTTGGAACAAATTCTGGTTCTTTCAGTAGAAGTGGGTTTATAGGTGTTTGCTCACCCCCTGGACTCAAAGGAGAACCTGTTGGATTAGAGGCTCCATTGAACGATCTGAAGAGAAAGCTGCTTGAAGATGAGGTTCCATTGATTGTGTTATCGGCTCCGGGAGGATGTGGAAAGACCACAATGGCTCTGGCAATTTGCCAAGATAAAGATATTCTAGGTATCAACTCTATTCAGTGTTCCAATCATTACGTGTCTATGACTTCCTTCTTTTTTGGGTTCTTTTTCTGGTTCTTCGTTTTCTTCTTCTTCTATGCCTTCAGTGAACTGAAATGGAAACTCCCATAAGGTCTCCGTTTTCTACTGAATTGATGTAGAAATGTGTTTAATAATCATAACTTGTTAGCTTGAGATTTCTACTTAAAGTAGCTTAGCATATCCATGTATATTGCTTCTGGACTACGTTCTTAGCTAGAAAAACTTGAAATGGTAAAGATCTTGGAACAAGTTTTGTAGCTTTCTCATATCGTTTTCATGGTTGGGCAGACAAATTCGAAGACAACATCTTCTTCATCACCGTCTCAAAATCACCAAGCCTGTTGGATATTGTAGAAAGACTATTTCAGCATAAAGGCCACAAGTTTCTGAAGTACAGAAATGAAAATGATTTAGTTGTTCTCCTAGAAAACTTTTTCAGGAACATGACACCAGAGCCTGTACTTTTGGTGCTTGACGATCTTTGGTCTGGATCTGAATATATCCTTGATAAGCTCAATTTCCAAATTGAAAACTACAGGATTTTGGTGACATCAAGATCTGAACTTTCATCATTTGATTCCACGTATAAGTTGCAGACTCTGAATGAGACAGATGCGTTGACTCTTTTTCGTCAATCAGCATTGCCACAGGGTGGGAATTTTTGCGTCTCAGATGAGGATGTCAATAAGGTGCAGTTGCAAAACTGTAATCATGAATACATATATTTGCTTGTTTTGGTTGATTTTCACTTTCTTGATTGAGTATAACAACACATGCGGAAAATGCTTGTTAAATTAAAGCTGAGAAATTTAATCCCTAGCTAACTCTGCTAATGAGGATAAGGTTACTTTTACTTCAATAATTGGTTCAGACTGTCTATTCTTGTGAACAATGCATAAAGATTAGTGGGTGATCATCTGGGATAGAACAAATTGTGATAAAGGATGTTGTAAAACTCTAGTATAAGCTATAAATCTACATTGTGGATGACTCAAAATGCCGCAGTTTGAAAAACGTTTTTCCTTTTTAAACAATAATATGTTTAACGTGGAACTTGGTTGCGATTATCGCCTGTAATCTGGATTCTGGACAAAGTTACTAAATTTAATTTATCCCTGCAGATACTGAATAGCTGTGGGGGATTCCCACTAGCCATTTCAGTGATTGGCAAATCTTTATATCGCAAGTCTGCAGCGGAGTGGCGCAAAAGAGTTAAAGAATGTTCTAAAGCTTCTGCAATCATGTCTAAGTCTGAATTTGGTATTCTTGAATGTCTTCAAAGCAGCGTGGATGCTTTGGATGAAAAAGATGAAGTCAAGGAGTGTTTCATAGACTTAGGTTCATTTCCTGAAGACCAAATGACTTCTGCCACTACCCTTATTGATATGTGGGTGGAATTGCATAAGATAGATGAGGATGATGCAATGACCAATTTGCATGAACTTTGTGATCGGAATCTCGTCGATCTTGTAGTTATGAGGTAGGCTAACGCTAGCTATTACTTTAGCTGCTTGCTGCTATCCGTTACAACTTTATAAAGTCAAACTAACAAGGTGAAATCAATAATCTCGCAAAATGTTGTGAATATTTACATAGGATGCCAATTGGGAGAGGAAGAAGATGAAAATTGTCATAGTTGACATAATTTTGAATAAAACTAAAAGCTATCTCTTGATAGTCCCTTTCTGTTGGGTTTTCCTGATGAATTCCCACTTTATTTCACTACAAGTGTGCTTCGTTGTTTATCTACTTCACTATTTTTAACTTCAGATAAAAGCATGAAGGTCAACGTAATGATAAATGAAGTTAATCAACTCCTTTCTTTCATCAGGAAAGATTCAAGCGATGTTGACTGCTCCTATAATGAGCACTTTGCTAAGCAACAGAGCCTACTCAGAGACCTAGCTATCCGTCAAAGCAACTCGGGAAACATTGAGCACCGGAGAAGACTTTTTCTGGACATCACTGGAAACAGAGTTGAACCAAAGCAGCTGCTCATTGATGCCAACCTCTTATCAATCAGCACAGGTTGTTGAATCTTTTTTCATTTTACCTGAAAGGTGATATACACACATACTCCTTATGAATTAAAGTTTCTGAACTCTATGGCTTACACAAAAGTATTATATGCGCAGATGAAATGTTCTCATCAGATTGGTCCAGCCTTCAACTACAGGCACCTAAAGTTGAGGCTTTAGTCTTAAACATTCGGACAAAGAACTATTACTTACCTGAGTTCGTGCAAACCATGATTGACCTCAAAGTTTTGATAGTTACAAACTATGGCTTCTCTCCAACTGAATTGAGTAATTTCGAACTTCTTAGCTCTCTGTCCAATCTCAGAAGAATCAGATTGGAAAAGCTTGTCCTGCCTTCCTCATTACTGTCATCCTTACAGTTGAAGAACCTTGAAAAGATATCACTGGTTATGTGTAAGATCAGACAAGCTTTCAGCAGCATTCCAATCCAGCTTTCAGAGGCGATTCCAAATTTAGCAGAGATAATTATTGACTACTGTAATGATTTAGTGGAATTACCTGCTGGATTCTGTGATCTTTTCCAGCTGAAAAGACTCAGCATAACCAATTGCCACAAACTGGGTTCATTGCCTGAAGACCTAGGAAAGTTGGTGAACATGGAGGTGCTAAGACTCAACTCTTGCATTGAGTTAATAGAGTTGCCAGAATCAATTGGAAGACTCCAAAAGCTAAGAGTTCTTGATATATCTGATTGTTTGAGCATGACAAAGTTGCCAGAAACCATTGGAGGGTTGTATAACTTGAAAAAACTCTTCATGATAGATTGCTCAAACTGTAAATTGCCCGACTCGGTTATGAATCTTACCCAATTGAAGGAAATCACAGGGGACGAAGAAACCGCTGCTTCATGGCAAATTTTCAAGCCTTTCCTGGAAGATTTGGAAATAAAGGTGCAAAGAGATTTCAACTTGAATTGGCTCCGCTAGTACAGTATTTCTGATGTAACCTGGTTTTGTAGCTGGATCATTTAATTTCAATATCATTCCCACTTTTGCTTATCGTTATTTGCCCTTTCAGTTAGCTAACTTGTTCCATATTTAATTGTTTTTAGTACGAATTAACATTAGGAAAGTTCTTTACCAAAAAAAACTGCTTTTTACTGGATTAGAAACTTCATTGAATTGGTAATGAATTTATTGCCTTAATAATCCTGTGTTATTCAAAAGTTGCTAAAAAAATTTTGACATATAAAAATTAGCAAAAAATACCTTGAGTTGAAATTTTATTAACTCACGTTCTCAAGCGTGGAGGAACAACACTTGCCATGGTTTTTTCAAAGAAAATGAAAACATAAGGTTAATAGAGTAACATTTTATATCTCAGAGTTTAATTAGCTACTTTCGTATAACACAGAGGTCGCTACAGCAATTTTATCAATTGGTAATAGTCATATCCTTCGCTAATTTTTGTAAATTCTCCTATTTCTCTCCCTCTTTATATAATAGATCGCTATTTGAAAAGAAACATCGATGATAAGTCCATCCCTTTGACCAGAGTTGGAATACCGAATGATAGAGTTCAGTATTTCATACCAATCAAAGGAAAACCTTGGAAGTATAACCATGATCAAAATTATGCTCTATATCCACATTCAAAAAAATAGATAATTTCTGCGCTCAGTTACTTGTTTACATAAGACGCATAGTAGATCGTAACTCCTAAATCAACGGTCATTAGCTCTCAATTTGTTCTTTATAACTAACCACAAAAAAATTGGCAGATTTGGGACTCAATACTTGCTTGCCCATAGGACTAACCCCATTGGTGCCACCAGGAAATTATGAGATGATTTATTATTGAATATTCCGCTAGCATTTACAATGCATATTATCTTATCCTTTCTTCATACAGTAGGCAACTCACGTAAGCAGTTTTCCAACATTTGAAAATGCCTAAAATTTCGAACCCGAACCTTTCCTGTAAGAGATTTGTTTCGAGTAAGAAGTGGAAATTGAGAGCATTAATTGGCAAAATTATGGGCCAGTACTTTTTACAAAGGCACAATAGTCCTGTTTGGTAATCAGTTGATAGCTGATTCTATCAGCTAACAGCTGATAGCTGATTCTATCAGCTAGTTTTACCAGCGAATTACATTAGCTGTTTGTTAAAGATATTTAGTAAAATTAGCTATTTAGTATTAACTTTTTAAGTGTAAAATGACTTATAAGGACATAATTTTAAAAAAATATAAGAATATGAATATTATATTTTAGCATGTCAATAAATATTCTTATAAAAATTTAGATTTTAGATATTTAATTCTACAAAAATTAAGTTTACAATTTTAATAAAAAACATAGAATATATAATAATAATAATAATAATAATAATAATTGTCAAACAATGTGGAAAAAGAAAATCATGACATGACAATTGAAACTGATTATTTCAAAATACATTGTAATGACTATATATAAAAACAGGATAATAACAACTTAATGGGGACAACGTAACAGTCCAGGATTAGATACACGGACTCAGGATTAGAAACAAGAGAAGGGAGAAGACTACGGAGAATTTAAGACTTGAGATACAGACATGAAAGTGTTAAAAGAGGACAAAATGAAGATTTTACCCAAAAACTTCCAACTGATTGGAGAAAACGCTGTTATATGGGGCTGAAATTAGTTGATTGGGTTGAATCAGTCAACTTAACTAGCTTTTTACCAAACAAGTTTATAAGTTTTTTCTTAAAATCAACAAGCTAAGATGAATTGACCAGCTAAAAAATAGCTGTTCAGTTCTTTACCAAACACGCCGTTATATCAATGGGAAATCATTGATACAGGTCTACCAAAATACAGAATATTCGAACAATCTGACAGGAATATCCGCCGAGTTATGCGTTTTTGTTAGGCTAAAGAAATTTGGCAGCAATAATTGCCCAGTCCTATTTACTGCACTGCCAAATGAAACCAGCGGCTGGATTGATTTAGAGGTTTCAAGGCCAAGTTCTTGTCCGGCACAGTTCCCAAGCACACCTGAGCAAGTTAGGAACTCTTGAGGCTACGATGCTTGGGAATCAAGAAGTTACCAGGCCAGAACAGCAAAGCTACAGTCCTTAAGGACATTGCACATGCTCGGATGCTGTAAAAAGACTAGGAAGTAGCCGCGACATTTGCAGCATTTGCAGCAGGTGATGTGTGATGATGAAACAGTTGGAACCTATTTCTAAGTTAGTTGGAGAGACAAACACACTTTAAACACTCATTTCTAATTAATTTGGTCCTTAAAAAATGTTTGAGCACCATAATTATTAGATGTTTTTGTTCTCTTTATCAGAAGCACAGGAAATGCGATTTTTCCTTGATGCGTAGCTTCTTATCACGAGTGATAAACGCATAACAAATGTAATGCAACTCTAGATTCCTATCTCATAGAACAACAAATACCAAAGAGATGGGTAGTCATGGAGTTAAAAATTGAACAAAAGTGACGGCTAAGAGAAATAGGAAGCCAGGTTCAAGCGCCAAAGCCTTCTAAGAGCTTGTTTGGAACAACTTTTGGAGACCTCAAAAGCACTTTTTCTCACCGCAAAAACTATTTTTAACAAAAAATGGATGTTTGGCTACAAACTTTAAAAGCACTTTTTCAGTAAAAATAGCTTTTAAAAAAGCCAAAATATAGCTTTTTCAAAAGTTAGAAATTGAAGCTTTTCAAAAAAGCTCAAATTAGAGCTTTTTCGGGAAGCTGTTTTTAAAGTTAGTTCTGTCACTTACGTTTTAAACAAACATCTGTTCTCCTCTTGGTCTTTTCTGAAACCTATAGCCGGCTCTTGGTTTATGCTTCTGCTCACGTATCCCTCTCCTCTTCAGGTTGGTTCTTCTATGTTATTTTTTTTGTCCATAAAATTGATGCCTCATGTCTGCGTTAACAACGCAGACGTCTACGTTGTTGACGCAGACGAACGTCTGCTTCAACAATGACGCAGACGTTCGTCTGCATCAACAACACAGACGAACGTCTGTGTTCTGTCCAGTTATTTTCAACTTGAACCAACAAATAGTTTCTTAAATGAGAGATTCTTAACTTGCTCAATTATTAAAACCCTAAAAGTTTGACCGTTGAATTTAACATTATTCATATTCTCTTCCAACCAATTGGGTAGTAAATACATGTTCTTTTTCTTTGTACGACAAAGGATCTATTTCTTTTACATTCTGATATGTCAATAGTACATCAAGAAAAAGAAATACCAAAACCTTATTAAATCAAAAAAAAGTCAGAAAAATCTTGAGGCTTTATTGATGACCACAAATTTTAATTAGATATTTTTGGATTATTTTCATTTTACTCAAGTTATCCTGTAAAATGTTGATTAAACTAAAATTATAATAAATAAATAAAAATGTAAAGACAATTTTTTAGATTATAACATTATTTAACCTTTTACATGTTTTAATATTTATTATTCATATTAATTTTATTTCCTATAAAAAATGAGACATTTCCTTAAATTATTTCCTAATGATACTTTGCATATTGGTATACTTGAAAATTATTTAACATAAATAGTTTTATTGTAAAATAAAATATAATTAAAATTAATAAAAGTGCTTTTTATTTTTTTGTTGCCAAACAAACAGTCTAATATATGAAGCTTTTTTTTAAAAGCTGTTTTTTTAATTCGATAAAACGGTCAATGAACTTTTAAAAAAGTTCTTATTAAAAAACTTTCTTGACAAAAAGTTTCTTGATAAAGTTTCAACTAAACAAATACTAAATGTACTTGGAATCATGATTTGGGTAAAGAAAGCAAGCCAGTGCCTTAAATGACTTACTAGAAGTCGGAAATGGGAAGCGACAGAATACAAAATGGAATTACGGGACTACAGGGGATTATCTTTAATGTTGACCATCTTTTGGGAGCGTAGGATGAGAGAGGAAACAGCAAATATCACCTGCATGTCGAAACAAATGCAAAGAAGGTAGCAGCTGCCAAATACAGAAAAAAGTTAAAAGAGGCACGATTAGTAGTGTAGGGCAATACATAATTGCCAAAACAAAACATGCAACAGAAGTCATGGTACAAACGCAGAACTGATAACCAGGACCTCGGTGGATATCTGGCTCCGAGAATTTGTAACAACAGTTACCCACTATTCACGCAGCAAGATACAAAAGCTTCATACTGTAGAATATGACTTTTACGACCATATATGAAAATTTCTTATTCCTTGCCTATACCTACCACATTCTGCGACATGTCTCTTTGCAGGTATGACTTTAATTCCCCCATATGCCCCAAGATTACATCTCGTGTAGACATGCTATCGTTACATTGCATACACTACCTCGCCACTGCTATCAATATCAATCTCAGATTCAGAATCCAAGTCCTCCATGTCATCATCCATGTCGAAGTTGTCCATCAGGTAACTATTGATGCCAAGGGCCCCAGCTGGCGGTATTGTAGCCTCAGAAATTATCTGCATTATAGTATCAAGGCTTTGCGTGGGTTGATCAGATTCTTCAAATTGGTTGCCCATTGTCGCTTCATCCATCAGATCTGCCGGAAGATTCTTCAAAAACCACCCATGGTTCTTGATTTCTGGGATGCTAATTCTCTGTTGCACCAAATATCCAAAAGAAGAAACCTTTAGTCACATACACCAGCAAAAGATCCTAGTGGACTTGCTAAATATGCATAAGATATACCCATGTGGGAACAGATTTTGGGGTAAAGTGCAACAATTTGGCATATTATTTGCCATTCGATTATCCTAAACACCCCACAGTTACCTATGTCATAAATTCAAAATTACTTAAGATACTCACTGCTGCAGGATCAGCTACAAAAATTCTTGAAATCAGGTGGCGACATTCAGGGGAAATTTGTACCACATCTGGAATAGAATACTGCACATTAAGAATTCTCTGCACATAACCAACAATAACATTGATCTTCTCCATATCATATCTACATAATCAGGTATAACAGTGAAAACATATAACATACCTGAATCGTTTTGCGGAAATCCTTTGGCTCATCAGGATCCTCAAAAGGATAAGCTCCAACCAGCATCACATACAAGGTTACCCCACATGACCATACATCTGCAATCTGCCATCATAATAAGATATAAAAACAACATTTCAGCCATCTACCAAATTCAATTATAAAAATTTACATATTTCATATCAAGTAAAAATTTTATTCAACATTTTCCCCTAGGGCATCAAACCATTAACCAAGTATATATTTCCATAGGACAGATCTTCCACCAGCATGAAGACGGAAGAAGCTGTTTTGTGAAGTTACCAAGAAGCATGTGGGGTGGGTATGACCTCACAATTCCAGATGGTTATTCAGTCAAAAGAATCCCTCATTTAGAATCAGAGTGGCAGAGCAATCAGCCAAATTTGATATCTAATTGTGCATGCAGAAAACTGATAGGTTCTAGAAATACAGGTATGGAAAATGTGTATTTGCTATAGATTTCTGTAAAAACGAATACAAAATATTCTGGTTTCGAGGATCCAGAACCTCCAGCCTTAGGCTCACACACACACTCACAATATACTCAATATCTCCCTTCCCCTTCTGTCTATGGCTTATTTATACACCGAATCTGTTAGGAATAACATATTCGGTTAGCTGCCCCCTTCCCGTAACTAACATCATATGTATATATATATATATATTTACTATATCTGTAAATATATTCTGAGTAGTCTTGGGTCTATCAATACTCCCCCCATCAGCTTCACCTTGTCCTCAAGGTGAAAGGCGGGAGCACTGGATTTCATGTCTTCATATGCGGGTCTCCTCCTCCAATTCCTCCTCCTGTTTGGTTTCTTCATCCATGACTGCCAGAACTTGGAGCTCTACCTTTTTGCATCGGTGGCCTGGGCTGAATTTTTCATCACATCTAAAACAAAGCCCCTTAGCCTTTTTATCTTCTAATTCACTCACCGTCAACCTCCTAAATCCTCCCCTGTTCAGATTTCTGCCTTCGATCACATTTGGGTGCCTAGTTTCCGTAGTGGCCCAATCATTAGCTAACTCTTCCCTCCTTTTCTCCATAATCATGCTGTCCGTTCTAGCCCCCATATGTCCCAACCTTGTGTTTGCACCCCATCGGTGCCACCTCAACCCACTCATCCGTCTGAATTTTTCCTCTACTTGTTGGGATAACTCCATCATTTCGGCTAGACTCCACGGTTTCAGTAACTGCACTTCCAATCTAATTTCTTCCATCAATCCATTCATGAAGGTACTCTCCAGTACCGCATCTGGTAATTCTGGAAGTGGAGCCGCAAGTTCCAGAAACTTACTAGTGTACTCCCCCACTGTCCCCGTCTGTTTCACTCCCAACAAGCGTTGACACTGTGTCCCTTCATGCGCTGGTCGAAACTTCTGGGTCACTAACTTTTTACACTCCTCCCAGTCCACAATAGGTCGACGTCCTTCAACCCACCGGAACCACGTTAATGCTGCCTTCTCTAGACTCATCCCAACTAGTTCCATCTTCTCTGCCTCCGAAAACCTCCCTACTGAAAAAAATCGCTCCACACGGTAGATCCACCCATCGGGATCATCACCGCTGAAGATGGGCATTTCAATCCGTCTAGGCTTGCAATCGCGCCTCCACTCAGGTGGTCGAGGTTCGTCATCTCCCTGTCCCCTTCGCCAGCGTTCTTCAGGTCGGTAACCCTCCTCCTCACGAAATCGTCCCTTCAGCTCCAGGCCGGCCCTGGTTTCGCCGGTGAATCGCTCTTTCCTATTCGGGTCTTCTCCCTCGCGCCACTGCCCTATGCGATTTCGTCCCTCTTCCAGCCCTCTATCGTGCCCTATTCTGTTCCCGACTAAGTGTTTAATAGTCGGGTCAGACCCATCTTTCACCTGGAGCTCTGCGGGTCGCCCATGGGCATACGGTTCCAACCCGACCCACCCAGCATCTCCTCCTTCTTGAACCGTGTCCATCCCTGTATAAACACCCTCCTTAGCCTCCTCTTTTCGGCCTCTTCTCATGCCTGTCACCGAGGACTCCCCTTCAAACAACGTCGCCGAGTGAAGCAGTGGCGGTGCGGGACCGTCAACCCTCTTCCCCGTTTGCAACACCGACAGCATCATACTTTTTATTTCAGACCTTAGGCGTTCTCCCATTTCTCGATTGATCGCCTCCATCTTCTCCTGGAGCTTCGAGCTGTGGTCGTCCAGATGTCGCTGCCACTCTTGAGTGGAGCAGTAGCTGCTTCTCAAACTCTTGGTGAGCTTGGTGATTGCTCTCTGTATCTCCTCCCCATCTCTGCGCCTCTCTTCTCGAAGGAGCTCCAAATCCTTCTCAATACCTTCCAACCTATTATCGACTTTCTTGGCGACCATTTCGAGGATCAAGCTGCTCGATACCGGTTGATAGGTTCTAGAAATACTGGTATGGAAAATGTGTATTTGCTATAGATTTACGTAAAAGCGAATACAAAATATTCGGTTTGAAGATCCGAACCTCCGATATAGGCTCACACACACTCACAATATACTCAATATCCCCTTCCCTTACATCTATGGCTTATTTATACACCGAATCATTAGGAATAACATATTAGGTTAGCTGCCCCTCCCGTAACTAACATCATATGTATATGTATATATATATATTTACTATATCTGTAAATATATTCTGAGTAGTCTTGGGTCTATCAAAAACATGTCACCTTGCCATCATACTCTTGCTTCAACAACACCTCTGGAGCGATATATGCAGGTGTTCCCACCGTTGATTTTGGCTGTGAATGAAGGACTAAAGACTGAAAAAACATCCATATGGACACATGAGAAAGCAGTAATGTTTAACTGAAAGGCTAAGCAAGCTGGAAAACAACTTGTAAAGCAACCAACAACAATCACAATAACTAATATAGCAAGAGATTAGTAATACCTTAGAATACCCAAAATCACAAATCTTCAAACGAGGAGCTGGACTTCCATCCAACAGGGTGTTTTCCAACTTCAAATCACGGTGAATGACTTGCTTCATCAACCAGCCAGCATAAGAAAGCCAAATCAATAATCCAAAAGAACTACCTTACATGGCCATATACAGGAAGGAAAATAAAACTGATTAATGTACCATGGCATGGCAATAGCTGACTCCAGATATAAGTTGTTGAAAGAAGAAGCGAGCCTGAAACAAAATCCAGATTCAACTAATTGTGCAAAGCAGCAAGACAACAAAGAAAAAGGTGCCCATGAGATTGATACACAAACCTCATCCTCACTAAAACGTCCAGATCCAGCATTGCATATTCGCCCAAATAGCTCCCCTCCAGATGCATATTCCATTACAATGGCAAGATGGGTTGGTGTTAAAATGACCTGAGTAGAATTTAAAATAAAAGTCGCCATAAAGATTAAGATCATTTCTGTCAAAAAAAAATCAATTTGTCAAAAAAAAAAAAACCAACCTCCTTAAACCTCACAATATTAGGATGTCTCAGAGATCTATGATTAATGATTTCTCTTTTAACATTCTCATCAATCTGCACCATAAGCGCAAAACAAGCCATCTATAAGCATTTGAGAATGAAACTAATCCCAATATGAAACTTATTACTAGAAGCAGAAAGAACAATATAATAAAAGACATTTGTGAATTTAAGAAACTAGAACAGAAAAAAGAAAAAGATCAACAAAACCCTAAGCTGAAAAATCTCAATCTAACAATTACATTCCCTATCCCTAACCTGCTATTTTTCCTTTACCATCCTAGGAGCAATTTTTCATTGGAAATCTACAAATCTCAACCATTAAAACTCCATTTTCATATTTTCCAAAAAGAATATAATCAGAACTTACCAAAGAAAGAATATTCAACGGCTGAGTAAATTTCGTAGCCTCTTTACAAAAGAAAAAAAAATCGTACCTTTAAAGCAATAATTACCAAATGGTCTCAACAATAACAACTTTGAATTACTATCGAATCAATTAAATACGGGGGTTTTCCTTTGTTAAAAATCCACAGACATGAGACAACATACTAACAAAAGAAATGCAACATGATAGGAAGCTTTCTACGTTACGCTTCGAATTCAGTTTTTAGAATACGCCCCATATAAATCAAAGGTCCTATGCCAGTTAAACTCAAATTGCTACGCTTCTTAGCAGTCAACTTCGAAATCCATTAATGAGCAGACATTAAGCTCAAGACGCAATAAATTAGTTAACCCACACAAGAACAACTGAAAGAAGCTAATAGAACCACTGATTACACAATAACTAAATCAAACAAACTACAATTTTTGAGGGAAAGGAAAAGGAAAAGTCTGCAGAAGACCCAACCTTATCTCCTCTCTCAATATACTTAACAGCAACAAGCTCCTTGGTAACCTTATCTCTCATGAGTCTCGCGACGCCGAAGTTACCGGAGCCGATGTCTCGGACGAAATCGTAGCGGTCACTGTCATGCATGATCGGCATGTCCATACAAGGCCCAATAGCAATCACTGGATTCCGATCCATTTCTATTCTCAGGTTCCAAACTCTTTTCTTGGCACTTAAGAGTTAAGACTCGATGATCACATTAGAGACATAGAAAACGGCCTCGTATATCTCGTCACCGATGCATCAATCAGTAAAACGGTTACACGAAACTATAGAATCGCTGACTCTGAGCGTGTCCAGACAGTCGGTTCCAAGCTCCCCTTCGGGTGTGTCGGAGAAATTCCTGAACGGCGATGGGGCTACGGAAGTGATAATGACGCCTACGGAGATAATTACTATAGCGGAAGGAATGAGACAAAGAGTAACCGACATAGTCTTCTTGGTCCGATAATTTGACTTTTTGTTATTAAATGACTTAAATGCCCTTGGCTTGTCGCGGAGTAGAGGTGACTCACGTGAATTTGGAAATAATCGATAGACCATCACGTGCTAGGAATCTATTAGACGTACGGCTCTGATCTAATCGGGGATGGAGATACGGTGGACATCAAGGTATAGTGTTGGATTACTGGAAGACGTTTTGGTCATTTTCTAGGCATTGTTCATCTTTGGAGCAGAGCCCTGGGAATAAAAGAAAGCAGGTTCTGTATGACTTTGTGGAATGGATTAGTTTAATATACAAAAAGTAATAATTATCTCATTGTGACTCCGCAAATCTGGACCGTTCACTTCTAAAACATCTTCGATATGAGATGCCAATTTGCACGGGACTCACTGAGCAGAAAATATTTGTAAAACCCGTAGGATTAAAACTGAAGTAAAGCGTCACTTAAGAGCATTATTGTAGCAGCGGATTGGTGACGTTAACTAGTGACAACTGACCGGAGATTTCCAGTTTCAACAAGCATTGCATGAAAAAAAAAAACATGTCAAAAATAAACTTTGGGGTTATTTATTGACCCAATATCACAAAATTTTGTTGAAACAAGAAATCACCTTTTATCAGTTATTGGGAAGAAGCGATAAATTACTTCTAAAGTGAGTTCAGCGTCTGACGCGTGTGATACATGTGTGCTAGATAGTTAGTGCATGTGGAAGCTAGTATCAGACACATGTTCGAAAGTTGACACGTGTTTAGCAATTGGGGCATATATGTGCACCATACATGTGATCCACTCGCCATGAAGGCAACGCATGGCATGCACACGCCGTATGCATTCAGAGACGCATGAGGCTCTCTGCATATGTTGCGCACGTGCCTTCGACAACACACGCGATGTTGACATTAATTGTTGACGTTAGCATACTATAGGATAAAAATTCACAAAATGGTCCATCTAAGTTGTTTTGGAGCAGTTTTTTAGGTCTTTTGAATTTATAAAGTAAGTTTTTGTATTTTTTTGAATTTAATTTGGTAATAAATAGGGTTTATTTTCAAAAAAATCAAATGAGATTATTAAAACCATGATTAAGTAAAATTTTATGCATTTAACTTTAAATAAAAGAGATATATGTGGTTTTAGTATCTCGAATGGTGCATTTGTTATTCAATATCCCATGATTATCACTCTGATTGATATTATTTTATAATGAATTCTCAAATAAAGTTTGTTAATAATGTTTTCAACACTGATATCTGATAATGAGCATGTGCATAAAGATTTTGCATTTATGAATAGTAAGTTGTCACATATTTTATGCCCATACAGATGAATATGAGGATGACATATAAGTATGTACCTTGTGCTTGTGGATCAACTTATGTACTAATGAGAATTTAGTCACCACGGTGGCCTTTTAATTTAGTTTTTGAATTGTTCTACTTACATGTTTAGGGATATCTTTAGTCTTATGTATGGTTATTCAGCCCACAGATGTTGACCTTATATAAGACTCTAAAATATACATAAAGGCATTAGATGGAAGAAAATCACTGTTTAAGTGATATATTCGCCTACAAGTGGTAGAATCATAAAAAGTTAATCGTGTGTACTTTGATTCTTTTTATATAGAAGTCTTATCTGCATGTATTATATATTCAACTCACAGGTATTTCATAATATGTGTGATAAGATTATAAGTATAGACATTGTTTTGTGGCTTTGAGTGTCGACGTTATCGTACATTTATGTTGATCGTTACATTATCAATTTTGCAGTCACCTTCTCTGTGAATAATAAAAATGTCACAATTAAAACCCTCACTTGTTTCAATTTTAAGAAATAGAAGTAAGATGTAGAATTTGTATTAGAGATGGAAAATATCAATATGGTCATGCTTAAAGATAGGCCACTAGCACCTACATCTATCAGTTCACAGGTTAAGAGAGCAAAATATGATTAGACATTAACCCCACAAGGTTTTGAACAAATTTTAAGGACAGACCAGTACCAATAATGACATGGAGAGCAGTCATAGGCTTTTCAGTGACAATTATTGAATTGGGATCTTCCTTAAAAAAGTTAGAAGCGGTGGTCCAATCACCTTCAATGGCAGCTTTGTATAGTGGCAAGTAACGATCGACACGAGAAGGTAAGGCAAGGCTGGCATGTCTGACCGATTTTCTTGACTTTTTGTTCTTCCGTCACATCTGTTTTTCATATTGACAAGTTTTATAATATCTATTCCACGACAGGATTTAGGGATGTTTTAGTGAATGCATGTATGACCGTTTGATCAATAATTTAACTAAGTTGTTGCGGTAGGGAATGAGTTTTTGACTATGTATGAAAGAAAAGGAGATCTAATTATTTTTAGTATATTTGACTTTGATAGCTGCTACCTTTTTATGGAATTAGTAAATATTGTTTCTAACTAATTTTTTATTTTGCAGTTATGAAAAAATACTTTAAAAAATTAAGACCGACTGTTCAGTCATCATCGTTTGATTTAAATCAAAATGTTAATAAAGCACCTCCAGCATCGAAGGAGGTTATTATTGAAGAACTAATGATTGTCCAATCCAGGATTGAGACCTAATATAATGGAGTATCCTCCTGAAAAACGAGATCAGGTGTGTAGAGATTATTTATTAAAAGGTCCTTGTCAACCTCGAAATCATAAATTTCCTTAAACCATGGATGGAGATCATAAGCGGAGATTTATTGTATCTTGGTTTGATGATTTCAAGGATTGGTTGAAATATAGTATGGAAAAAGATGCTGCATATTACTTATATTGTTATCTTTTTTCGGCTGATCGTGAAAGAAAACATACTAATTTTGTATCTGAAGGTTTTAGTGCTTGGCGAAAGAAAACAAGATTAAAAGAACATGTAGGAAATTATGACTCTAATCATAATAAATGTCAAATTGCTTGTGAAAATTTAATGAACCAATCCTAATCTATTGAGTCAACTTTTTCAAGGCAATCAGAGAAATCAAAAATTGAAAATCGGTGTAGGCTAAATGCATCAATAAGATGTCTTCGTTATCTCTTAATGCAAGGGTTGCCTTTTCGGGGGAATGATGAGTCTGAGAATTCAATAAACCAAGGAAATTTTCTAGAATTACTAAAATTCATAGCTTCTAATAATGAAGAAATTAGGAATGTTGTTCTAGGGAATACTCCTGAAAATCTCAAACTTACATCACCCGATATTCAACATGATATCATTAATGCAGCTACATTTGAGACAACAAAGGCCATTATTTTAGATATAGGTGATGATTTATTCTCTATTTTAGTGCATGAATGTCGAGATGTGTCAGTAGAAGAGCAAATGGGAGTCGCCATTCAGTATGTTAATAGTTTTGCATATGTCATTGAAAGATTTCTTGGTCTTATGCATGTACGTGACACAATTGTAACTTCACTTTTAAAAGTTATCAAGTCATTATTCTCTAACTATGGCTTGAGTATTGCTAGCTTGAGAGGTCAAGGCTATGACGGAGCTAGTAATATGCGAGGTGAATTTTATGGTCTTAAAAGTCTAATTTTGAAGGAAAATTCTTATGCTTACTACATCCATTGTTTGCACATCAACTTCAGCTTACACTTGTTGTTGTTAAAAAGCATTTAAATGTATGTTCCTTTTTTAATACTATTACTCATTTGTGCAATGTTATTGGAGGATCTTGTAAGCGTAAGGATATGCTTCGAAAAAAAAAAATGGAGAAAGTGATAGCAGGAATTTCACAAGGGGTGATAGAAACTAGGCAATGGTTGAATCGAGAAATGACATTGAAAAGACTTGGAGATACTCGTTGGGGTTCTCATTTTGGTACGCTCATTAATTTGCTACATTTATTTTCTTCTGCCATTGAGGTTCTTGAGTTTTTTGGAGAAAATGAGAATGATGATTCACAAAGGGCTAAAGCTATTAATTTAATCGATATTATGCTTCGCTTTGAATCACAAATGGGTTATCTCAAGTTTTACAGAAAAAAAAGATCAAAATATAGTGAATGCAATGCATTTGGTTAAAGTCTCAAAATGTCATTTGAAACAAGTTAAAGATGATGGCTGGGAGTCTTTATTGAAACAAGTCGTTGACTTTTGTAGTGAAAATAATGTAAGTGTGATAGATATGCAAGATATGTTTATAGTTAGAAGGAGATCAAGGCGTAGAAGTGAAGACATGACGAATCTTCATCACTATCGTGTTGAGCTTTTCTATTCTGTGATTGACATGCAACTTCAAGAACTTAACAATCGATTTGATGAATTCAATACAAGTTTGCTTTTATGTATGACATGTCTTGATCCTAAAGACTCCTTTTCTACATTTGACAAAGACAAATTGATTGAACTTGCAAAATTCTATCCATCAGAGTTTCCTCCTATTGCTTTAATTGAACTTGAATGTCAACTTGGGAATTTTATCATTGATGTACGTATGGATAAGAATTTCTCTGAATTGAGTGGAATTGGAGACCTTGCTAAGAGAATGGTGGCTACAAGAAAGCATCATGTATTCCCTTTGGTTTATTTGTTAGTCAAATTGTCATTACTTTTACCAGTTGCTACAGCCACAGTGGAAAGAGCTTTCTCCGCAATGAAAATTATCAAGAGTTCACTTCGTAATAAAGTGAGAGATGACCTATTGAATGATTGTTTAGTGTGTTATATTGAAAGAGATGTATTTGCAAATATTGACAATGATCTTGTTATGAAAAGATTTCAATCTATGAAAAGTAGGCTAGGATCATTGTAATTTTAACTATTTTATATTCTTAATAAAACTTTTTTTTATTTAGTTTTGATATGAAAATTTTTGTGAAATTTATATTTTATTTGGGTCCTCCTATCTTAAATTCCTAGCTCCGTCATTGCATAGCAAGATATTTCCTCAACAACGTCTTACAAAGATATAAGGTATCTTCCGATGCTTCATATGTACCTTATTAAAGGAATTATACTTTATGAGATATATAGGAGCAAGGGGAGTAAGAGAGTACATAATTAGGATCTTCCACCTTCAGAGTAAGCTAAGGGCATTAAATATTTATTTTCTTAATGCTTGTATTATGCACCAAGCTCTAAATACTCTGTCATCACAGTTTGATATTCTAGCTACCACATATAATTCCTGGGAAGAAGTTTGGGACATAAATGTACTAATCACCTATTATGTTACTAAAGAAAAGAAGATGAAGAATACAACTCATGTAGCCTTAATAGCAACCAACGGGAAGGTAAAGATAAAGCCATGTAAATTTAAAGGTAAGAAACCTAAATTTCCTCCATATGTAGATATTGGTCAATCTATTGTTAGAAGAAGTCTTGTAGATGTTATAAAGACTGTAAGCCTGAGGTGTTTCTTCTGTAAAAAGAAACATAAGAAGCTGGAATGTCATAAATATAAAACATGGAAAGAAAGGTAAGAGCTATCGTGTAACTCTTTGACTTATATGATACGTGAGTCTAATCTTGTTAAGTTCTAGGTGGCTAGATAGTAAAGCCTCTAATCATATTGCTTCCACAATAGAGGGATTCATATGAACAAGGAAGCAGAATAGGGATAAGGAAAAACTAATGGTGGCAAATAATGAAGAAGTTGATGTAATCTCTGTATAGGATATTTTTTTGAACCTTGATAAAGGGTTCAAGTTTGTATTATATGACATGCTTTATATAATGTCTTTTAGACGAGATTTGATCTTTGCATTTGTTTTGGATAAATAAGGTTATAGTTTTGTAATTGAAAATTTCGTTATAAAGTTATCTTTCAATGCAAAATATATTAGTACTGCCTTTTTATTATATAGCTTATACATAATGTGTCTTACCTCTAATGAGATGTATGCTTCTTCATATATTATTGAACAAGTCATTAGAAAGAGACCCCTAATAAAAGAGAAGTCATACATATTATGGTATAAAAGGTTAGGTCACATCTCAATAAATAGAGTAGACAAATTGGTTAAGAATAACATTCCCTGAACTCTAGATTATAATGGCATAAAAATATATGATGACTATTGTAGGGGTAAGTTGACTAAAATAAAGAAAAAGAAGTCAACTCATTTTTCTAGCTTATTAGAGCTCATACATATAAATATATATGGACCTTATAAAGTTACATTGTGTAATTCAAGATATTTTCTAGCATTTATTGATAACTATTCTTATTATGGGTATGTGTTCTTTCTCAAAGCAAAGTCTAAAAATTTTAAGAAATTCAAGATCTTTAAGGCTAAAGTTGGAAATTGGAATTAAGATTGTCAAATCTCATCGTCGAGGTGACTATTATAGCATAATAGGGTTTTAGGACATGAAAAAGGTTCATTTCCAAACATGTAGAATCATGTTGAATAGTAACTCAGTTCACTATGTTATGTAGTCTTGAGGAAAATGGTGTGGCTGAAAGGTTGAACTAATACAAAGACAGGAACACATCCCCATACAAACTAAGGTCTGGAGGTATAAGAGCTTCCTAAACCAGTTTAATTAAGAAGATCCATTAGAGTGATATAACCTACTATCTCTTCTAATTACACAATCTATTTAGGTGAACAAGACTATGATATTAGACATGTAGATCCAGTTACTTTTATGTAAGCTATTTCTAGACTTCATGCATATTTATGGTAAGATGTAATAAGGGATGAGATACAATTCATAAAGCATAATAAGGTATGAGAGCTTTTATATTTACATCATAACTACAATCCTATCAGTTATAAATAGATTTATAAGACTAAAAAGGACTCTTAGGGTAAAGTTGAGCAATTTAAAGCCTGGTTAATTGTCAGATGGTTCACTTAGAGTGAAAAGATTAGATGTTACCTTTTCTCTTGTAATCTCTAAGGACGCATTTAAAGTGATTATTATAATAATGGCTCATTATGATATGGAGCTACATTGGATAGATGTCAAAACTACTTTCCCGAATTGAGACCTTTGTGAGAAGTTCTATATGGGACAATTTGAAGGATTTCAAGAATAAGATAAAGTTGATATGGTCTGTAAATTGAGAAAATCCATATATAGTTTGAACAAGCTTCCAGACAATAGTACTTATAGTTTGATGATGTCATTACCTCATTTGCCTTTATGAAAAACAAAATTAAAAGATGCTTGTATTACAAGGCTAAAGGGAGGAAGGTCAATTTTATACTTTTATATATAGATGATATCTTTCTTGCATTAAATGATTTGACCATACTGCATGAGATTAAACAACTTTTGGCTAAGCATTCTGACATGAAGAACCTTGGTGAGACATCTTGTGTCTTAGGTATTTAGATTCACTAAGATAGATCTTAAGGCTTGTTGGATATTCACATAGAGCATATATTGAGTGGGTGTTGCATAGGTTTCATATGACTGATTGTAACCCTATTGCAGAATTTGTCTCTCATGGTGAGAGATTTTCTTTGGCACAATGTCCAAAGAATGATACAAAAAGAGAGGATAAGAAAAGGTAACTTATTCTAACGCAGTAAGTAACATGATGTATGTCGAGTATGCATTAGATTGGATATTGAATTTATTGTTAGATTGCTGGGTGGATATATGACTAATACAGTTATAAAATACCGAAATGCATTTAAATGATTTTTTAGATATATTAAAGGAACTACAAATTATATATTGGTATTCAAGAAAGTCAACAGTTTAGATCTCATAGGTTATACAAATTTAGATTTTGTTATGTCCTCAAATGATAAGAAGTCCACATTATGGTACATTTTTATGTTAGCAGATAATGCAGTACTGTAAGAGAGTGTCAAGCAAACATTAATAACTTCCTCAACTATACATGTAGAGTGTGTGGTATGGTATGAGGCTACTTCACTAGTGGTTTAGCTCATGAACTTAATTTTTGAGATGTCTGTAGTTGATTCAATTGTTAGACTCATACAGTTATTTTGTAATAATCTTTCTTCTATATTACTCAGTAACAATAATAATAACATCATAAGTCTAAGCATTTGAAGGCAAATATATGACCATGAAGGAATTAATACAAAAAGGTGACATTGAGGTGGAGCATTTAGAGATTGAGCACATGCTTACTGATCCTCTGACTAAAGGACTTCAACTAGTTTTTTTTTAACAAGTGTATAGTATGGGTTTATTGAAGTCCTTAGACAATGTTAGTTAAGAATCGTTGTATTTTCTCTTGATACACTTGTACATATTTCATGCGTTATGACAGTATATTTTTATTCATATTGATGATCTTCTTTTTATTCTCAATCATATAGTTTCTTGTATACATTATCATAATATAAGTGAAAGTCTTAAGATCTGTGTCGATCTTAAGTATTTTAAAAGTCATCAGACATATATATATAGATTGACTTTAAGTCTATGTCTTCAGGACACATACATATACATACAAAAATCTATAGATTTGATAAGATAAAAGGGATATAAGTATTTGATCTCATAAAGGTTTTCTTTGATACAGTTTTGCATTCAGTAAGAGAAAACAAATATCTCTTATTTAAAATAAAATTTGGATAAGTTAAGATTGACAAATGGAACAATGATACATTTTAGATTACACAGGTACAATTGTAATCTGTCACACTCCATTTTCTCATTTATGTTAATGAGATGTTAGATATGTATGATTGTATTGAATCTGTAATGCATATGATACATGCATTTGATATTGTTCAGTATTGAAAGCCTTATAGGACCGAATAATGGATTTTTATTATCTTTGGATCAAATGTTTTAAATTGGTCGACCTTTACATTGATTTTACTTAACCACTTTTCCTATTTTTATTGTTTTTACAACTATTGTAATTAATATTTGTCCAAAGGGAAGAATGTTAGTGATTTTAATTAGATAATAATTAATTACAGATCATTTATAAATTTAGAGTTAAGAAAATTAAATTTGATCTAAAATAAAGATAATAAAGAAGCTCAATAAAGGATCTAATTGTTAGAGTAGTCTTTATAAAGGCAATTACCTTTAGCACTTTTGTACAATCTTTATTTTGATTAATAAAGTGAAAGGCAATTTTCATTAATTTGATATTCATTTATTTATAAATTGATGACGTTCTTAAATCAAATTAATGAAGTCCATGATACAAAACACAGCATGAAGGAAATTATAATGAGATCATGATAATGAGATTTCTATAATGTGAAATAATGTTAATATCTAAATTATCCTTAATCATAGGATTAATGAGACAGAACATTGTTAATCCAAATAGACTAGCACATGTTATATTCCTTGATTTGATCAAGCAATAGATCTCATAAACTGTAAGCATGAGATATTTAGAGTTAACATGTGGATGCTTACTAAGAGTAGTAAGTATATCGGATGACCCACTATGAAATTATCATATGGATGATCTATCAAATGTCAGTGATTAATCTCATCATAACAATAGTGCAAATATCCTTAGACTTAAGGTACTTAAGGATATCTTGGATATTGATCATGTGATTTGACACCATTCCTTGCTACCTCAAGATGAGGTCGCTCATAGTGTGATGATTGGGTACAACTATTGGTATTCGAAGATAATAAGGTAGCTAATAAAATATTCACCACTCTTGATAGATGGATATGATACCCACGACCTCTTATAGAGTAATGGGATCCTCAGGACAAGAATTAACATTACTTAAACTAGATCTGACATAGTTAGTCTAGTGGGAATTGACACATAGCCCATACTCTGAACCAAGTGAGGTATAGGATGGTGAAGGGACAAATTGCATAGGAATTGACTATGGAAAAGTTTGTAAGTCAGATAATTAACAATCGAAGAGTTCGAGTGTTAATCCACTTACATTTAGGTAAATTGGCATCATGAAACTCTTCATTATTTGCTCAGAGTAAGGGTTAATTCAAGTGACCAAAATAACTATGAACCTAAGAATCACACGCATAAAAGATCGAATGAAAATAAAGTGTGCATAGCTATCATTTAAGCAAGTCACGATCGTGACTGACTTAATAACAGGTGGTACAAAAGTGAGTTTTTCACTTATGTACACACGAATTTTTAGTCAAAAACACACTCAATGAAGAGGCCAAGGGAGGGTCCAGAAGAGTTCTAGAAGTTGAGATGAATGATCTTGAGATTTGTTCATGCAATTTTAAGCCATTGTTGCATGAGATTAATTACATGTAACTTAGTCTTAATCTAACTCTCAGTTGAGCATGTACTTGAACTCATATTTTTTTATGCGCTAACCACCTTTATACATTGATTTTTCTTCATCTTTACATGCTCTCTAAAGGCCAAGGAAGGTATTTAGTATTTGCTATAACCCAAAGAAGAAAAAAAAATCAAGAAATGAGAAGTATTTACAAGGTACATATGCTATAATTTCATGCTTTTATAATCTGTTTATATATGCACATGAATTCTGGATTTTCTGGAGATGTTGTGGGGTTGGAATTTTGACTCTGACACTCCCGCTGCCTTGCCATGTATATGATGCATGAACTCATGGCTCTCTAATACTAATTAAAGGGCTAAAGTTCAGTGAGAAAAATAAGCCATAATCAGTGTTTGCTGATTATTTATTAGGCTTATAATGAAGAAGCCTAATAAAGTTACTATAAATAAGTGCTAAGGTCTTCTACCGCCTACTTAAGAAAGTTCATGAACATTCGGTTTCTCTGGCTTGTTAAGATTCTTATATATTAAGAAAGATGCAGAAAGACGTTAACAGTATAAAGATATACAACTTTTATAAAATTTGATCGAAAATTTTGAAAGTTTATTCATACAATAAGAAACTTATTCATCGTTAAAGCATGTATTTTGCACATTATAAGTTTAAATTAGTAGTGTAAGTTTATAATTGATCTTGAGTTCATAATTAAAATTTCTGTTATGGCCAATAATTTCTTCCGCCACTTTTAAATTTTTAGTGTTATAACATTGGTTATGTCCCGACGTGTGCCAAAATAAATAGAGAAACTGCTTTAAATAAAACAAAGAGTTATCTGTTTCTTCTTCTCTCTTCCCGAGAAAGCAATTATAAATGAAATTGCGGTCGGAAACCACATTTTCCTATCACGAGAGCACACATTGGTATCTCTTAACAACATAATCAACAATAATCTTCCAATAAGATTTTGATGAGTATTACGAATAGTTGAACAGACAAGTATTGCACAACAATGGAAGCTAAACTAAATCAGCCATCTTGTGGTTCCAGGAAAAGTCTTACCGGGCCATTGCACATCGTTGTCATAATCTCTAGAAGCCAACCTCTTTTTGAGTTCATCAACAGACATATTATTAACACAATACAACAATGGTAGGAAGAACTCATCTATCGATTGTATTCACTGAACTTCCAATATCTTTGACATATGAGCAAGCTCATATTGAAGAATTCCAATAATGGCTTGGTATTTAGCAGGATAGGATAATGGTTTACCAGAAGAGAACCATCAAACAAAGCATTTGGTGCGAAAAGATCCGTTTAAATACTACAGTAAAATTCAAATTTAACAAATTGGCTCAATTTAACTGAATTTTAGGTTGAATTTGAGTCCGACTTAGTTAACCTGAAATGTAAAACGAGGTCATTTCATTATTTTCAAATTACATCAAATAATTTTTAAATTAAATAATTTAAATTTAGGAATAAAAAAATTCAAACCTCAAGTCTACAGTGCACAAATCCTCAAGTCTGAAAATCAAATTCAAGTCCATGTTGCCCACGTCAAGGAAGTATTGGGCCTGTGCCAGTTACAGGGCACAATTTGCATTCATGAGACTGGCAGCCATGTGACTGGATCTTTTGGATCTTTGGGGTAGAGTTCATGCGCTAGAAATTTCCAGGGAACCCTCTCTTCATCAGCTAAATTGAAGCTGGATCCCCGTGCTCAGGCAGCATCGGGCTGCTAGGAATTGCTAGCAACTCGGCATATTATACAAGCTCTGGTTGGTTTTGGAACTTTTACAAAGGTGACATACTTTGTTGTGTCATTTAAACACCCACCCATTCTGTAATCCTTACAATCTCTAATCAACTTTGAATCACTGTATGTGATGGTGATAAAAAACTAATTGATGGTTTATGAATCAAAGCTCAGAAAGGATTGTGAAAGTTGTAATACATCAAACCCATCTCAAATGCGCCGTGAGTTGAGTCAGATACATAGCTCCGACTAACGGCTCTTCATCTGCAGCGTTATCGCCATTAATGAAGTTTGTCGTGACTGAAAAAGTGAAAAACCATAATTGGAATACACCAACACAAGATATTTGAGCCCCACCCCATGGCGATAACACCGCATATGTAAATTGGTTGGGACCAAGTGGACATAAGTTTTTGATTTTGATACTAAAAAGTAGAGAGCATTGACAACTAATCCGTTGTCGTCCAGCGGTTAGGATATCTGGCTTTCACCCAGGAGACCCGGGTTCGATTCCCGGCAACGGAACTTGATCTTTTTATACGTATACGCTACGAAATGGTTTCCACCGATGGCTACAGTAAAACAGGGCTTCGATGAATTGAAAAATATTTTGGATAAGTATTCCCTCTCAAGACTTTTTAAGAATTGAACGGCTGAGGAGAAATTGAAGAGCCTTTCTATCTAACCAAACATTGTCTTTACAGAAAAGGCATTCAAAAAGCATCCCTTTATTCATATCATCCAATCCCAATTAAACTCATGGTCGAAGCAGTCTGGATTTATTCCGGAATTTATGCCATGTTCCAGACAAATTAACCTGAGCCCCAAAACCTGACAAGAGCTGCAGATACCGACAGGATAACAGTAACCTGGAACCCCCCAAGCATTTACATGAGGATTAACAATCGTACATAAAAGTGAGGACCAGACCAGACCCAGCGAAGCAAAATTATGCGAAATCAAGACAAATGTGGTGGTTCAAAATGATTGTCCTTTTGTACATTGAAAAAATAGGCTCTTCTTTTTCTTTAGATATGACAATTAAAATATCTTATATGTAAACATAATTTTCATGATTTGAAATTTTACTTAATTCACAAATATTCAATTATGATCATAATTTTATTTTATACAAAATTAGAGTTTATGAATATCAACCTTTTCCAAATTTTAGTTGTTCGAAATCAATTTTAATAATCTCTTTTCTTAATGTATCTCTTTCTTTAAACTATTTTTACTCACTTTCTTTTGTAGTAGTCTCTTGTACGAAGACAAAACTTAGTATCTTAAGAGAAAGCAGAATTCTAATCTCTTTAATAAACTGGCAACCAACAATTAATTTTAAAACTCCCCATCATAATTAGCCAAAAGCTAAAAGACTCATTTATTAAATTATTAAATCCTTTAACTATCTCTTAATGCACGAGTCAATGAAATGAATTATTTTAAGATTCTTCCACTTAACTCATGTGACTTTATGCAGTTTATTTAACTAATATTTAAGAAATCATAATGTACAATAGTCATTATTCACATACATAGGTATCATTAGTAATCATAAATCAAGTATAAGCTTAATAAAAGTCATAAAATCCATACATTATTAATTCAACATACTCTCTTCATGTACCACTATACTAGCCCTACTGCTTAATTATCATTATAAATGGGAAGTAAATAATGAGATTTATCATTCAGTCCTGTTTTCAATATCATACATTGCAATAAAATTCATAAAAGGAAATAGAAACTTTAGAAAGAATGCATTCATTAATGCATAAAGAGTGTCTAATATATAATAAGAGTTGATATAATAGTATGTCTAATAGTCATAAGCACGCATAATATTCATATTCTTTACATGACCAAAAAATATTTGGGACGGTAACCCCTTCATCGAAGGATACGATAAAGTATTTTAGTTCCGTATGTTTAGCATCTTTGAAATATTTGACGTTCTTAGAGAAGAAAACAACTGTAGAATTATAACAATAAATTTTTAATGACCTAGTTATATTGTCGACAAGCTCAAGCTGTAAAATAAAATTCTGCAACTGTTTAGCCTGAATCATGGCCTCAAAACATGCCATAAACTTAGCTTCGATAGTGGATGAAGTAGTAATTACATACTTTTTTGTACTCTTCCATAAGATGGCACCTCCAATTAATAGATAAACATAGCCAAAAATAGATTTTCTTGTATCTACACAGTCAGTATAGTCCAAATATGAGCATCAAACTACCTTAACATAATCAAACCTCTTGAAAGTAAGTACGTGTTCTTTAGTTCCCTACAAATATCTCATAAATTTCTTTACAACTTTCCAATAATCTATATCAGGATTACTCTAGTATCTCCTCAATATCCTCATTGCAAAACTTATGTCTGGTCTCATACATGTTTGAGCATACAATAGGCTCTTAACTACAAATGCTTATGAAATTGATTCCATTTGTTTTCATTCTAAGTTATTTTTTGGACATTGCATAAGGCTAAACTTATCATTTCTCTGAATTGGGAATAGTGATGTTGAATACTTATCCAACTTAAATCTCTTTAACACTTTATTGACATATGCTTTTTGGGACAAACCTAACAATCTTTTTGATCTATCATGGAAAATTTCTACTCCGATTACAAATGTTGTGTTACCTATATTTTTCATTTCAAAATTACTAGAGAAAATTTTCTAGTCCCACGTAATAGACCAAGATTATTAGCTATAAGCAAGATATTATCAACATAAAAACCAGAAAATAAACTTACTGCCTCTAAACATTAGATATATACACCGATGAATGTTGTTTTCTTTAAACCTAAAAGGAACAAAAATATAATTGAACTTAAAATCTCATTATCGGGAAGCTTATTTAAGTCCATATATTAAATTCTTCAGACCATATGTTCCTTTCCAACCTTTATGATCCTCATAGGTTGGTCCATATAGACTTTTTCCTCTAAATCCTCATTTAAAAAGGTAGTTTTCATATCCATTTGATACAATTCTAGGTCATAATGAGCCATAAAAGCCATAATAATTCTGAGTGAATTCTTCTTAAAAATTGGTGAAGAATTCTCCTTACAATCAATGTAATCTGTTTTAAGAAATCATTTAGCAACTAGTGTAGCCTTGTAACATTCTAGGTTACCAAGAAAATCATGTTTGGTCTTAAAGACCCACTTATAATCAATTCTTTTATAACCTTCTGGCAATTCTATTTAATCAAATATGAATTTATCATTCAAAATCATCAAATCTATATAAAAATGAAAATTAGGATTTTTTAAAATTTCATATTAGGATTCATAAAGTTCTCTTAATAGTGAGAAATCTACATTAAAATATAGCTATAATTTTCTTATAACCGTGCTCTGATACTTCATATAAGCATAATTTAAGGGTTTTCTAAAATTTCATAATTGTGTCTTTGAGCTTTTGGCCCATTATAATAGGGAGTTTTAAACTGATTGATAGTTGTCAGTTTATTAAGGAGATTAGGGCTTTTGTCTCACAAAATACATCACAAAAGAAAGTGAGTAAAGAAAAGTTTAAAGAAAGAGACAAATTGGGAAAAGGCAATTATTGGGAATTGTTTCTGCATAAATAAGCTATGTTAAATCTTTTAACACGAGTCACTCTGAATAAAAAACCTAACCAATTTAGTAAGTTTAACTGTAAAAAATTTAAATCGTTTAACTTTCTAACTCGATTTTAAATTTTAATTGCTTTAATAATTCTTTTCAAAACCAATAAGTTACTAATTAATATAACACCTTTTGTAAATTAATAAGTTATGATAAATTAAAATAAATCAATCAGTTTTTAAAATGATATCTTTTCAATTAAACTTTAAATTTTTCGATGGGTAAGGATACTTTTTAATTATATTTCAAATTCTTTAATTTTATTTAATCTTTAACGAATTTTATGATTGTTTAATACATGTTGAAACTTTTAAACCTTAAATATCTTATCTTATTGATTTAACTTTCAAGGTTTGTAAAATTGTTTAAAAGAATTATTTATAACATTATATTGTTGTTTAATTTTATAAAAGTAATGTTTTATTAATAAAACAACTTTTAAAATAAGTTAAATTATGAAAAGCCCACCGAACAAATTAAAGGACGAAAAAAGGAATCTTTATCTGGATATAGTGGCTATTTTAATATCTCACATGCCTGAAAACTCTTGGAAGTTTTTGTTTTTGGCATCACGTGTCAGTCTCTAGTAGACAAAGAGAATCCTGAGAATAGGAATCGATGAGCCCATGCAATATTTGGATTTTAATAATTTATTCACTCTTTTATTTTATGTCCGCGAAGAAACCGTTCCCTCCGTTACTTGGAACGTACGGGAACGAGCCTTTGTACAGAAGAATCTCACCGCTCATTAAAAGGGTTCTTGCCACGTGGTGATTCTTTGGTTGGATATGACAACCCCTTGTGTTGTTGGTTTATTATTTAATTATTTTTTCTTTCTTTATTTTTTTTTGTTAATTCACTAGATACTTTAAAAGGGTCCTAATTATAAAAATATGATGTTAAGTCATCTATTTTTAGATTAATCTTCGTTCGCACCGAATCAGCTTATAAAAAATAAAGTATTGGCCAAACAAATTTTTCTATTATCAAGATTCGAACTTGAGACCTCTGATTACGGGATGAGAGTGCTTAATCAAAGATTCGAACTTAAGACCGACGAGAGTGCTTAATTAATTCTTTTTTATCTCTATACGTACGAAGCAGATTCCAAATTTCTAGTTTTGGAGATTGTGGAAAGGGTCCCACTACCATTAGTTTTTCTTGACAAACAGTCTAGTAAAGGTGCTTTGCCCAAAGAATCTTTCACATGAGCAGCATACCTTATTGCTTCATTTCCTTTGTTGACTACTAGTCCTATCTCCACCATTGTGCTTAGTGGTTTGATAACGATTTGCTTTTTTATTATTTTAAATATAGTTAAAAAATCAGATAAAATAAAACAGGGATATATTTTGATATACGATTTTTATTTATCTATAAGAAGTTCAAGAAGAACATATGCTGCCTAAGAAACATAATTAGTTTCCGAATTGAGACTTTTACGTACCTACCAAAGAATCTTGTGAGGTACAAAAGAAAAGCCTTGTGAAAATTTTCCTCTTCATTTTATTACCAATTGTGATGAAGAAAATGTTAAGAAATCTGAAGGGTCTTCGATAGAAAGTAAAAACAATCCCTTCTCGAGTCACCGCTCTCTACCGAGTGGACTCAAATATGCGACTGCTCGTATGTGATTAACCGAATCTCCGCGTCCTGAATCTGGGATTTTTGACTCTTCTCTTTATATACACATATCTCTCTCTTCTTTGTCTGTTCATTGCCGTGTTTATTCGGCTAATGTTAGAGACCAGGGAAAGCTAGTTGCCGTCAGAGGATTTTATTGAAAAATGGAGCTGAGCTTGGGTTTGAGCTTGTCATATACGCCTAAAACAATCAACGATTTTATCTGGGAGGCTTCGAGGATTGAAGATGGTACCCACAAGTTGTCAAAGCTTGCAGATTACGTGAAGAGATTAGAGGAAGAGATGAGAAAGATCGATGCTTTTAAACGTGAACTCCCTCTTAGCTTGCTTCTTTTGAACGATGGTTTGTATCGCCTTTCTGTCTTGTTTGTCTGATTTTTTTAGTTTCTAAAGATGGGTTTTTGATCTTCCTTTTGGTTTTTGTAGCTATTGCGAGATTGAAGGAGGAGTCAATGCAGTGCGAGGAATCAAATGATAGAGCTATGGATATGAAGCCACCGAGTCTGGAAAGGAATTGTGATAAAGATGAGAAAGTGAAGTTAGAGGATGATACAAATGACAAGAGGATGTGGATGAGTTCTGTTCAGCTTTGGAACAGCAACGACATTAGCCCTGATTGTCAGAAAAAAGACGAGAAGTCTGAATTAAAACAGGTAAATATCCAATTCGTACAAAATTATACTATAGCCAAAGGTTTCTTGGGATTTTCAAGATTGGACTTTTTGGGTTTTGTTCATTTTGTTGGCAGAGGAGCGAGGAGGAGGATAATCAGTCTACTTGCGAGAACCCAATTCAGCTTTGTAACTACAGAAACAGTGCAGGGTCGTTCGTGCTTGTTCCTGAATTGGAAGAAACTGGTAAGAAAGAAGAGAAAGAAGTTGTTTCACAGGTTACTGGACTCTCTCTAATGACTCCAGTCTCTGAACTTGGTTCCTGCAACTGGATATCAAAAGGCAATGCCAACAAACAGAGAATCCAAAGCATAATTCAGCAACATCAGGGTAACAAGAAGCAGAGGCGGTGCTGGTCCCCGGAGCTTCACCGTAGATTTATCGATTCGCTTGAACTACTCGGAGGACCTAAAGGTTGGTGATTAAGGTCCTGAAAAGTAAAGTTTTCACAAGTTTCTTTATTATTCCTAGAGCATAAATTTGTTTGGATGACACTTGGGAATCTGCAACCGCGTAGAAGATGTGGAATTGTTGGTTAAAAGCTTTGTTTTTGTGTGCTTTTCTGACAAGTTAAACGTGCTTGAATGATTCGGATTCCAGACGAACTCTCAAGGGGCCAAATTGTGTTTATTCTGTTTTACAGTGGCTACACCTAAGCAGATTAGGGAGCTTATGCGGGTGGATGGCCTCACCAATGATGAGGTTAAAAGCCATTTGCAAGTAAGTTCTTCATCAACTAACCAAGCCATGTTTCCAAGCATCACGCTTATGGAGAGTTAACCAAAATTCTTACATGTAACCAGAAATACAGGCTTCATATCCGCAAGCATCCAGGTCTTCCAACAGCTGCATCGAATGGATTGTGGATGGCTACGGCTCGTTCAAAACCAAGCACTACAGAATCGAATTCCCCACAAGGACCACTTCATGGAAATGGGTCTGCTAAATACACTTCTAGTACTGGAGCTGACAGTATGAGATCTGAAGATGATGAGAAATCAGAGAGCCATAGTTGGAAATAGCAGGATTTACAACTGTTACACATAAATCATCTGATCCTGTTGCCCATGAATTTTGCATATACAAATATACATGGGGAACTTGGATCACTGAGACATATAGGATCATAACAATAAAGAATTTGACGGTAATAGGAAGGAATTGATGATTGGACTTGTGTTTCTTTAACCTCGCAAGTACCTTAGAAATTCTGTGATATCATGTTTTAAGTTTAGTTCTACATCAGCTTAAGTTCTGCCCTCTTCTTGTATGTTTTTGCTACCTATAGCCTAATCCATATTTATGAATTCTATGAAGTTGATTGACGAAAATATAGATGATCTCTATCAGTTTTCCGATATTATGTGCAGTCTCCTTTTCAACTGGTTATCTAGTCTATGTTGAGTTCTGATAAACCAAACAAATATTCCTCCATTTGATTCGATAACAACTAAATTCTTGGGATTAGTCCTGCTCATACGATCAGAATGCTCCCTATCCAAATTACGCAAAGATGCTAATCGGGATAAGTCAGTAGCCGATGTTCTCTCTAAGATGCCTCTCCTTCACAACATATTTTGAGATTGGGAAAGACCGAACATTACTAGGTATATATTACAGATAATAGAAATATTCTTTTCCAAAAAAAAAAAAGGATAATAGAAATATTAATAAAATAAATTTGTTTAATAGCGACATAGTCACTCAATAATAATTATATAATTAATATTTTCAAAAATATAAAACTCCCCTGCAAACTAATATGTCTATATATATAAATTCATAATTAATTTTGAACAGTCGATTGTAAAATTGAACACTTCTTAACACCAGACACAGCAAATAGCGGCGTAAAAATTGCAGGAACTAGACAAAGGCGAGCCAATAAAGTTCAAAAAATCAATTGAAGTCGCCTTGAACGTAAGGAGCTTGTTGGAATTATCCATTCAAAAAGATAAATTTTAATTGGTCCAGATTACTCACTTAAGACTCTCCCCTTAAAGGAGGTCATGAGTTTGAGCCACGCCAAAAGAGGAGAAATAGACATGTTCTTATTGATGATCCTCTAATCCTCTGGGCAAAATTTCTTGATCGGATCAATTACGGACGCCTCGCTTCCAACGACAGTGTGAGAGTTGAAGCTGTTAGAGAGCCTGGGGGCTAATAGGAACCTAATGTTAAGTAGAGAGAGCCAGTAATCAATCATCAGCTGAACAATCTAGAATATGTGAAGGCTCCTTGTGCGCAGAAGTTTACAAACTATGTAAAAATTTGAGAGATCTTAAAGTTTCAGATTTACATCTTCTAAACTCTTAGGATAAAATCGAAAGGGCTTAAGATGAGTTTGACTAAACCCGAATACCTAATGTCATTAAAAAAAAATCTGGGCAAACCAACGTCAAGGATCTCGGTTTCAGGAAATACTCATCATTCTACAGAGAAGATATGGGGGCCCACTTCAAGATTTGGCCTTGTTCTCAGTCTTAGCACGAATTGACTCCAAAACAATACCAAGCACTCGTAATTTCCTGAATATTGCTAATTATATAATTACCGTCAAATTTTCACACCTTTGCCTTTTATTTTGGGTTTTAGGTCAATAAATTTTACACGTTAGCCTTTTTGTTGAAACGTCACTACAACGCCAAGAACAGTGAATGTAGGCACTAACCATCATGCCAAGTCAACAACTCTCAACTTTGGGTTCAGTGCATCCATTCTTGTTAACACGTAGAAAATAACAAAAACAGGTGATATGTTCGTACTTTCTCAAGGGACATGGTAATCTGTTCTTTTATTCTGTTCTCATACAGCTTTACTTTATCTAAGTTATATATTTACATACATTCAATATAAATATATGGCTAAAGTTAGAAAAAATTAAAAAAGGCAGAGGATCTGATGGGCTTTCCCAAGTTGAAGTTTTAAAAAAATATCAATAAATGTCGGGACAGCACGAGAGTCGTTACTCATCCACAGATATCAAATAGAAGTAGCTTACTTATAATAAATGACCAATACTTTACAAAGTTTCTTCTTTATGCGTAGCTTCACTCTAGACTGGGTCATTTCTTTCATACAATGGGGAATACTAATTTGTTGAACCTTGAAACAATGCGTTTTCGGTAAGATTATATGTGTTCTTTGCTCATTTATATGCAATGATGATCATGCTTTAGTTTATTTAGCATTTTCTACTTCCGAGTTTTATGATGGCTCTAAAATTTACTGACAATTTAAGTTCCCTTCTATTTTTTTGTTATGTTCTTTAATTTTGTTTTTATTCTTTTAGATAAAAATAAAAACTATTTGATTGTTAATGGTAAATTATTACATATTATATTAAAGATAAATTATTTTATAAATAAATTAAATAAATAAAATTTTATTTTATCCCTTATGCAATATTTTTAAAATAAATAATTAAAAAATTAAACTTTACTCATAATTGAATATTTATTTTAATATATTTTAATTATTAAAGTAAGTTTATTTCAAATTTACATGTTTTGAAGATATTTTAAATTTAAATCATATTTAATAATAATTATTATTAAATTACAATTATTTTATTTTACATTTAATATTGAAATTAATTATGTTATTAAATTAAATTATTCATAATTAATAATTAATGTTAAATAGGTAAATAAATAATATTGAATTAAATTATTTATAATTATTATTAAATAATTAAATAATATATTTAGTTGATAATAAATCATATTATAAAAAGATCAATTTTATACTTTTCATAATTATAAAACTGAAAGAAACTAAAATTAAAACATAAAACATAATATCAAATAAACAATTTTATTAAATTAAAAATAAAATGGAAAAACTAATCCTTAATTAGTGATATATAAAAAACATGCTCAATGTCCAAAGTCTAGGAAAAGGTTCAATAATAGAAGAATCTTTCAATATTCTACAGTATAAAATAAATATACATGTTATAATTATCATTATTTTAAGAATGAAATCACTTTTACTTATTCCAACACTCTCCACACCCGGTTTTACAAGTCTTTCAAATACAAGTTCCTAGACACAAACATATGATATGATAGCCCTACCCTTAAATCTTGTATATACGAGTGGGTATCTGCTTTAAAATTTTCTACATGTATATATTGCTTGCCGTATAACGGATGAGATTAGTAAAATATTGGTATTATATATTTTTAGGATTATTGAATAAAATTATAGATTATTTTTCCCTATATACAATGTTTTATGTTTTGGCATTTGATAAACCTTAAAAAAGTATAATCGAGTGTTAACCTTGTTTATGTTTCATTCCTTGAATCACCGCTGAAATGTAGATGTCTACAGAAACTCGGGAGTCCTGGCTTTCTTAAAGAGAAATGGAATCATTAAAACCTCACAACGCAACTATCTCCGGGATAGGAACAGATCTGCTGTTCTGAAATCATTTTAGTCATTTGTTACAATATATAATTTGATGGGTATTAGTTTGGGTGGGTTAGCAGAAACTACGTGGTTGCGGTTGTTCTCGCCCCAAGATAAATTAGTATTGTCTCTTTGGTCGCCAGGGGTGAGGTTGCGACTCAACCTCGACCAAAGAAAGTTTCTTTGCGTTGAGACGCACGCCACACCATCGAAGATGACGTGAGGTTTTCTTTGACAAGACGCCACACCACCGAGCCACGTAGCTCGTGGCTCGGTGGAGGCGTATGCCTCAACGCAAAGAAACCTTTCGATCGAGGTTCGAGTCGCAACCTCACCTGGCTGCACTAAAGAGACAATACTAATTTGTCTTGGGACGTGCTCTGAACCGCAACCACGTAAGCCGATTAACCCACCCAAACCAAAAAGCTTAGTGGTATGAGGCGTGCGTCTCAACGCACCATTATGGTCGGGTCGGTTATATTTGGGCCCGAGCCCAATTACAACAACCCACAGGCCGATCAATCAGTCCTACATCTATTGATTAATCTAGGCTTGGTCCACACATCCGAGGCCCATTAGCAGAAGGCAATCTCCCATGCAAACACGTAAAAACCTAAACCTAGCTGCATAATCGTATAAAAGGTATTATTCTCCCATAATCGAGGTACGAGATCATAATCTAGTTTGTTTTTCTCTGCATCGATTCCCACCTTCACCAGAAAACTTACTTGAGCGTCGGAGGGACTAATCGGGACATCACCCCCGACGAGCCTTCCTTGTTTTCCAGGTATATTTACGTCGAAGAACAACGCAGAAGGTTGCCAACTCATGAATCCAAACGGCAACGCACCGTTCAGCCTGAATCCGGCAGAACCAATTGGCGCCCACCGTGGGGCCCGACTTCCGGGAACCACGTCTAGAACCACACAAATCGGCCAAAGCGGTGGTGACGATTTCGATGTAGTCATTGTCGCGTCTCGGCGATGCGATCTGGCGTCTAGGGTTCGCAAATGCCGCAATTATGCCACCGACCGCGATGCCTCTCGCACGGAATCCTCTGATCCTAACGATCAACAGCAACCTCATACCTTGGAACAGAAGAGCAGAGCGTGGCTGTGGAGGATAACGTCGCACCCAGACACACCGTAATCTTCAACACCGATCAGCATGTAACCTATTCCTACCGTGCACTCCGTCTGACGTAAAATGATCGAGGAAGTAGCCGATCTGTTGATTCGCCAGATCCTGCAGTCCCACCATGCAAGAATAACAGACGCTCTGCTGACAGTGCTGCGACAAACCAGCAGGATGACCGATCGCCACCAAACACAAAACCTAGAAAAAATCGTGGATGATCGGATTAACGCGGTATGAAGCTTGGTCTCAGATCGCCCGACGCCGCAAGATCTGACTCTCCCTTTACTCCGGAGATTTTGGATAGCCTCCCAATACCCGGCACAAAAATACCGACCCCTGAGAAATACACCGGGAAGACCGACCCCCTGGACTACCTGCAGCACTTCCAGTCCATGATGAACCTACATTGTATCCGGATGCTATCCAAGATAAGGCTTTCAGCGGCCTTCCAAGAGGGAGCTCGACGATGGTTCAACACTTACCGAGTCAGATCACTTGTTTCAAGATTTCAAGGAGTTATTCCTAAATCGATTCACACTGAGTAAGCGACCGCAGAAGACAACTTTGAAGGTGATGCAACTCACCCGAGGAGGAATGAGAGTTCGGGAGTTCATCACCCGGCTCAACAACGAAGCGGTCGAAGTTCCGACCACTTGCTCGTCCACGCTGGCGCGCTCATGAACAATACGAGGACGAGGAGTTCAAGTCATTGGCCCTCGATCAGCCCGATCTGCTCAGAAATAAGAAACAGGGCGGACAGGTACATTCAGCTTGAAAAAGTGCTGAAAAATACGAGGCGTCGGACGGATGATCGCTCGCCAAATGATAGGGCGGGCAATTCGCACAAGCGGCAAAAAGGCCAGTCGGGCTGGAGAAGGCCAGTCGATCGACAGGGATATCGGCAGGAGTTCACTCCACTAAACAAGACATATGCAGAAGTACTGGCGGCTGTGAGAGCGGATGGGGAAACTATCCGAGAGCCGGAAAAAATGAAGACCCCTTATAAGGACAGGAACCCCAACTTGTATTGCCGTTTTCACAGAGAGGTCGGTCACGACACGGAAAATTGCTGGCGATTGAAAAAAGAGATCGAACTCCTCATTCAAAAGGGAAGGTTAGGCCGGTTCGTGAAACACGAACAAAATGCCGATCGCAGAACGGGTCGGACAGACAATAGACGCACCGCCATACGAAATCGAAATAGCGAAATGAAGGGCGAGAACACAATCTGAGATGACCGACGAGAAGAGAGAGGCGGTCAAGGAAAGGAACGACGAAATGTCAAAAGAAGAAGACCGACCATTTGGGGTCATCAATACAATATTCGGCGGAAATGCAGACGGGGGATCCACCACTAAAGGAAGAAAAAGATATGCCAAACAGGTCGACAAAGACTCACACACCAAAAAGCCGAAGGAGAGCGACGGGGTGATATCATTTGATGAGTCCGATCTCAATGAAGTAAGTTGCCCTCATGACGATGCCCTCGTGGTAAATCTGAACATGGACGGATACGAGGTGAAACGGGTAATGATCGACACGGGCAGCTCGGTCGATTTGCTGTACTATGAGGCCTTCAAGCAAATGAAGGTACCCGAGGAGCGACTATTACCTACAGACGACCCCATTAAAGGAGTAACCGGGGCGTCAGCCTACCCGTTCGCCCGGGTGTATTTGAAGGTGAAGTTTGGGCAGAAACCATGTCAGATAGAAAGGGATGTTGAGTTCCTGGTCGTCAAGTTCCAAGGGGCATATAATGCAATAATCGGGTGAGCTACTCAAAATGCCCTTAGATCGGTCGTCTCCACTTACTACCAAGTTATAAAGTTCCCGACACCCCACGGGGTAGGCACTGTGAGGGGTCAACAGAGAATCGCCAGGGAATGTTATTTAGCGGAGACTAAAACATTAGACGGGGCGGTAGTGCTGACGAGTTCTCTTGATGTAAGAACTAACGAAGAGACGAAGAGATTGAACCCAGTGGAAGAAACGCATCGGGTCGTACTGGATGAAGCCGATCCTTCTAAGTTCACAAACCTAGGTTCCGAGCTGCAGAGGGACCTGGTTAAAGGAATCACAGACTGTTTGGTGGAAAACAAGTCAGTTTTCGCCTGGGTACCGAGCGACATGCCCGGAATTTTTCGATCGGTCGCATCGCACTCCCTCGGTATTCGGCATGACTGCAAGCCGATTAGACAAAAAAAGCGATGGCACAGTAAGGAGCGACAGGAAGTGATCGAGAAGGAAGTAGCGAAGTTGCTGGAGGCCGGTTTCATCCGAGAGGTCAAATATCCAGAATGGCTTGCCAATGTCGTTTTGGTGAAAAAGAAGAACGGGAAGTGGAGAATGTGCATAGATTTCACCGACTTGAACAAAGCACGTCCAAAAGATAGCTTCCCCTTGCCTAAGATCGACCAGCTAGTAGACTCCACCTCAGGCCATGAGCTACTCAACTTTCAGACGCTTTCTGCTATCATCGATCCAAATGAGCCCGGAGGACGAAGAAAAACCGCTTCATAATCGATCGAGGCACATATTGCTACCAAGTAATGCCTTTCGGTTTGAAAAACACTGGGGCGACCTATCAATAGCTCGTCACAGAAGTCTTCAGAAAATAGATTGGCCGAACTGTGGAAGTTTATGTAGACGATATGGTGGTCAAAAGTAAGACGTCCGCGGAGCATGTACAAGATCTCCAAGAAGTCTTCCAGACCTTGAATAAATTCCAGATGAAGCTAAACCCGAAAAAATGCGTGTTTGGGGTGGCATCCGAAAATTCACGGGTTTATGATCACAATGGGAATCGGGCTAATCCAGAGAAGATTGAGGCCATCATACGATGCCTTCGCCACAATGCCCGAAAGATGTTCGATATTGACCGGTCGGATAGTTTCACGAAAGCGTGTTCATCTCCGTGATCGGGAGACAAGTGCCTCCGCTTTTCAAAGTCCCGAGGAAGGCGAACGTGACCCAGCCCAATGGTCGGATGAGTGCGAAAAGCTCTCCAACACTTAAAGCAATACTTGTCCGGCCGCCTATTATTCGCAAAGCCCGGTAGAAGGGAGAATCGATCTTATACTTGGCGGTTACGGAGGGGTCGATCAGCGCGGTACTTATCCGATCGGAAGGAAGCGAGCAGCATCCCGTCTACTATGTCAGTAAAGTGTTGACCGGGCTAGAAACGCGATATACGCCCATAGAGAAGCTCGCCCTCTCCTTGATAATGGCAGCCAGAAAGCTGAGGCCTTATTTCCAAAGTCATACTATTAAGGTATGGACCGACCAACCGCTCAGACAGTGCCTTCAAAAGCCCGAAACTTCGGGTCGGCTGATAAAGTGGGCGGTAGAGCTGGGAGAGTTCGATATACAATACAAGCCCTGCATGACCATTAAAGTGCAGGTGTTGGCAGACTTCATCGCAGAGATGAGCCAACCGAGCTCGAAGGACGAGCAGTTCCCCGCCTGGAGCTTGTTTGTTGATGGATCATCCAATGCCGAGGGACGCGGAGCGGGAGTAGTCTTTGGTCGGCCCGCATTTGGAAGACAAGGTGGAGTACGCCTTCGGCTAGAATTCAAAGCCTCAATAACGAGGCGTAATACGAGGCTCGATAGCCGGCCTCCAACTCGCCAAGGAGATGGAGGTGAAGCGCTGAAGATACATAGTGATGACAGTGGTAGTCGGCCAAGTCACCGGGCAAGATGAGGCCGAGGGAACAACATGATCAAGTATCTCGAGCTAGTAAAGCAGAGTTGAGCAATTTGAGCAAGACTAATCAGCGAGAATAGAACGAGCTCAAACGCTAAAGCGGATGCGCTCAAAATGGCTTCCACCGTGATGCCATAAATAACGCTCGTCGAACGACTAGATCGGCCTAGCATTCGAAAATCGAGGAAGTTCTCAACGTAAATCTTGGTCGGTCGAGTTGGATGTAACCAATTTCACAAGACCTTTTAGAAGGAAAACAACCAAGACGACGAAGCCAAGAAACTAAGAATAAAGGCTGCCGAGTACATGAGTTAACGACACTCAGATAAGAGGTCCTACGACCGTCGCCGCTTCGATGCTTGAATGAGGAAGAAGCCGAAAGCAATGATCAAGTCCATGAAGGATGTGCGAAAATCACATAGGGGCGAATGTTGGCTCACCGATTGATCGACAGGTACTATTGGCGAAAATGAGAAGAGATTGTCGGAAAAGGTCGACCGATGTGAGGCCCGCCAGAGAAAACAATGACTGTCTCACCAAATTAACCGAAATAATGCAAATCGTGAGCCATCCTATCCTTTCGCCGATGGGGAATGGATATATCGACCTTCCTCTCGGTCCCGCAAAAGAAATTTCGATAGGGCGGTGGAGTATTTCACCAAGTGGATAGAAGCGAGTCCGTCGCTACAATCACCGAGGGAAGGTGGAAAGTTTCTTAAGAAAAATATACTATGTTGCTTCGGGATGCCTATGGTGTTGGTCACAGATAATGGTCGACAGTTCGACAACTGCAAGTTTAGAGATTTCTGCGACCGACTAAAGATCAAGCTACGGTTGACTTTGGTAGCCCATCCCCAAAGCAACGGTCTCGCTGGAGAACACCAACAAAAGATAATGAGCGCCCAAGAAGCTACTGGGACGGCCGAAAGACACAGGTGGAAGAAATAGACGGTATTGTGGGCATATAGAACCACACCGAACGGAGCCTGAGGGAGACCCCATTCAGATGACCTTCAGGCGAAGCCCAGTTCCAGTAGAAGCGGCATTGCACAATCAGAGGGTGTCGGGCTATGAAGAAGAGCGGAATGACGAAGCCCGCAGAGCAGAGCTAGTTCTCCTTAGTGAGGATAGAGAAAGGGCAGCCGCTCGCTCAGAAGCCATCAGGCAAAAGGCGACCAAGTTCTATAACAGAAGGGTCAAGCCGAGCGATGTAAAGGTAGGTGGGTACGTCTAAAAGCCGAGGTGGTGGAAAGCATCCAGAAAGCTCGGGCAGACGTGGGAAGGACCCTATCGAGTGATTAAGCAAGTCGGGCATGGTTCTTACATCCTCAGCGATGAGAAAGGGAAGATTCTACCGAGGCCTTGGAACTCACAGAATTTGAAGGCTTTCTACCAATAGATAAGTTTTATTTTACTTAATCTTCCCTTATTACCATTTTTGTATGCAACGCGTGGGAACCTTTTTTTTCCGTCCCCGCCAGACGGGTTTTTAACTACCATGCCTTTATTATCATCAATAAAGCGATTTTCAGATTTCTCGGCAATGTAAAGCTCCATTACGCGTGACAGAATAAAAATTCAATCAACCATCGCCTTTGCCCGACATTCTCCATAGGCCGACCTCGGTCGGTCGGGTCGCCAGGACGAGATCCCTGGGTCCCTCGCCATCTCCATTGCCCGACATTCTCCATAGGCCGACCTCGATCGGTCGGGTCGCCAGGACGAGATCCCTGGGTCCCTCGCCATCGCCATTGCCCGGCATTCTCCATAGGCCGACCTCGGTCGGTCGGGTCGCCAGGACGAGATCCCTGGGTCCCTCGCCATCGCCATTGCCCGTCATTCTCCATAGGCCGACCTCGGTCGGTCGGGTCGCCAGGAAGAGATCCCTGGGTCCCTCGCCATCGCCATTGCCCGACATTCTCCATAGGCCGACTTCGGTCGGCCGGGTCGCCAGGACGAGATCCCTGGGTCCCTCGCCATCGCCATTGCCCGCCATTCTCCATAGGCCGACTTCGATCGGCCGGGTCGTCAGGACGAGATCCCTGGGTCCCTCGCCATCGCCATTGCCCGGCATTCTCCATAGGCCGACTATGGTCGATCGGTCGCCAAGACAAGATCCTTGGGACCTCGCTCGGTATCGCCATAGATCGACTACGGTCGATCGGTCGCCAAGACAAGATCCTTGGGACCTCGCTCGGTATCGCCATAGATCGTCTACGATCGATCGGTCGCCAAGACGAGATCCTTGGGATCTCGCTCGGCCGACCGCGAGTAACACCTGACCCTACTCTACGTCTGAAACAAGGAACACATACAAAAATTGACTTCGAAAAAGTGACTTGGAGAAAGAAACGAGATTTTCATTCATATTAAATTCACTCTGGCCACAAGCCCGACCAGGTGAGCTCTACAACATGGGAGAAGGGGAACTACCAACAGCCGAAGGAGAAGGAGAATACCCAGGGGAAGACCCAGGAGAAGCCTCGGAAGAGGGCGGAAGAGACGTAGGAGCGGGACCCGGGGGAGTAACCGGAGGAATATCTTCGCTGGGAAGCTCTTCTTCTCCGGGGAGCGACACAACGGGAACAGGAGCAGGACCAGGGGAAACGACCGAAGGAACATTATGAGGGAGCTCTTCCTCTTCGGAGCTGAGATCTAGCCTCTCATCCGGAACATCGACCGGTTCCCCTCGACTTTCTTTTCAGGATCCCTCCAAAGAAAGCCCAAGGCTTCAGGAATAAGCGGTTGGCATAGTCTTCAAAAGAAGGGCATGCCACCCCTCGTGAGTATAGAGCTCTGGGCCCTCTTCAAAATCGAAGGGCTACCTCGCAGCGTAGCTCTAAACTCTCTTCGACAAGAACCGCCTCTTCCATCGCTGATGGCCTCGATCCGCTGCCCGCATGGAGCACCGCACCTCTCGCAAGGTTTTCTCCGCCTATCTCTCTCATGCCAGAATGGCAGTCCTGGCGGCACTTCCTGTTGATCTCCCTCTCCGCCCTCATCGTCTTCCTCCACTCCTCGTTCTCTTTCTCCCTCTTCCCCTCTACCTCGGCCAGTCGAGCCGTCAAAGCTCCCACCTCCCTCTCCTGGGCCGCCTTCTCCTCCTCAAGAGATGCGTTTTTAGCCTGAAGGAGGTCCCTCCCTTCCTTCACCTCTGCCAGCTCATCCTTCAAACCCTTCATCTGATTATGGAGATCCTGAACCTCCTGGTCCAGAGTCTCCAAGCGCTGCAACACGGCAAAAGACATTGTCGCAGCCCGCATACCAATACGAACGAGCTGGGAACCCAACTCCAGGTTCCCCTTCTTCTCCATAAGCCCCTCGTCCGCCGGGGGAGTAACCCTCTCAGCAAGGTAGCAGGACACCTCGAGGTCCCCGAGCGTTACGTCCTTGCCCAACTTGATGGTAGTCTCCCACTGCCCAAGGCTCACGGCCTGTGCCTTCTCCTTCCCCTTTTTCTGTTTACTCGCCCTGGCTTCACTGGCCTGGCGGGGTGGAAGGTCACCCAATCGAACCAACCTCTTCCTTTTAAGAGGAGGGCCCACGTCCTCCTCCTCCTCTACCACTGGAACAATTGTTAATGGCTCCGTCGCCAGAGGAAGGTCCCCGGCAGGGGGAGCACCCACCGGCGTAGACGAGGAGACCAACCCTATGGACAAAGCGACGCCCTCACCGGTCTCCGCCTCATTCCCCTTCTTCCCAGAGGCCTGCTTCCTTGACGTGGAAGTTTGGGTAGGCATCCTCACCATGGCTGCACAATGTTAAATTGAGTTAGAAAACAATTGATATAAGTTCAAAATTAATACAATCGCGAGGAGTCAATCGGACGAGGCGGTTTCCTCCTTCAGCCCGCTAATACGTGGAGGGGGATCGACGAGGAACGAATTAGCCGAGGCCCCCCTGGGATACCCCTGAATGAGCCTGGCAAAGTCGTATCTGCCGAGCTCCTTGATACGACGGACTACCTCTCACTCCTCCTTGCTGAGGGACAAGGTCGACGAATCGCTCCATCGCCGGCTAAAGGATACCTCCACGATCGGACTTGAGGAAGATTCGGGACTTCAAAGAAGTACTTCGTCCGCCAGAAGAAATTTTCGCGGTGTCTGGCCGACGATACCGAGCATCTCAATATTGAAGAAAGGGATTCCAGCCTCGAGTTTCGGTATGGCTCATCTCTCGAAATGGCGCAGAACGCCGACTGTGGGCGGATGGCCGAACTGATGGCACAGCAATGTCAACCCGTTTATAAACCTCCAACTGTTCGGAGGAATCTGGCTCGGCAACAACCCGAATAAGACGCACACCTCGTCCACAATCGGAGCATAAGGGAGCCTCAGGCCGCCCACTGAGAAAAAACTCCCGGAGACGGCGAAGTATCCACTAAAATTGCTATGGATCCGCTCATGCTTCAAAGCCAGTCGGGGCCTCCAAGACGTAGGGATATTAAACCTAATGCACAATCTGTTCAACTCTCCCACAGTCATAGACGACGCAGTCTTAGGTGGGAACTCCACAACTAAGCCATCCTTTCTCTCCCTCATCGACATCTCTACTGTACCTTCGACCATGCTCTCAGAACTACCCGTCGACATGACTATCAAGAAAAAGGACTAAAGGAATGAAGGAATGAAGAAGAAAAAGGACGTACCTATTTAGAAAGAAGAATTGGAGAAATCGGACGGCGGAATAAAAAAAGTTTCTGGGAACCTTGAATGATTTGAGAGCAAATGAAAGCAAAGTGCGAGTTGTAGTACGAAAGCGAAAGGTGAAAACCGCCACAACTCACCAACTTTGAGTATTTATAGAGGGACGACAGTAGGAACCCTCGACAGTGACCCATTCAGACTACGACACATGGCGTAATCCGAAAGCGCCTCTGACACGCGACAAGATCTGGGAGAATCGAGGCTATTTAAAATCGAAACGGCACGAACGGTCGAAAGGACACATGATAGCTATACGACGGTTAAAGGGCGATACGTTTGATTCGAAAGTTGCCGACAAAGACGCACCGTCTCACAATAAATGCCCCACACGCCACCAATGATAACCAACCGATCTGCTCGCAAGTCGTCCCACAATAGTCGCATTTAGATTGATCATCAAGGGCCCTCACCAACCAATAACAATACGAAGAAGTTAGCCCAACAGTTCAGATCCGATCGGTTAAACCGATCGATCGACCACACGACGAGCTCTCCCGCCATTTAGCCATGAAGCAACAGATAAGCAACAACGTCCCAACATACCCTCGACCTTCTCTTCGCCGATTCCGTGAGTAGGGGCTTATGGTGGTCGGTTATATTTGGGCCCGAGCCCAATTACAACAACCCACAGGCCGATCAATCAGTCCTACACCTATTGATTAATCTAGGCTTGGTCCACACATCCGAGGCCCATTAGCAGAAGGCAATCTCCCATGCAAACACGTAAAAACCTAAACCTAGCTGCATAATCGTATAAAAGGTATTATTCTCCCATAATCGAGGTACGAGATCATAACCTAGTTTGTTTTTCTCTGCATCGATTCCCACCTTCACCAGAAAACTTACTTGAGCGTCGGAGGGGCTAATCGGGACATCACCCCCGACGAGCCTTCCTTGTTTTGCAGTATATTACTGAAGAAGAACAACGTAGGTTGCCAACTCATGGATCCAAACAAAGAACGCACTGCTTAGCCTGAATCCGCAGTAACCGTGTATGATCATTCGGGCATGTATGAGGTAATGCATAATCTCCTCCTTCTAGGATGACCACTTGCTGCTCCTGAGAGATTGCTAGGAATCATCTGTTCCTGACTTTCATTTACAAGATAACGGAAGTTCAGAATTTTACTACTTTCTTTAACATATATATTTAAATGCTAAATCACATAAGGTGACCAACTGAGTAAGAGGTTTCTTGAATATTAATGATTTTGTTTGGCGCCATCTGTATGGGTTGTCGCCGTCTTACGTCTATTCTCTTGCTCTAACAAATAGATAGTGAAATTACAAATGAAAATCTCCCCAGGGCGGGGTTTCACATTAGTTGCGAATCAGCAACATCAGTATAAGCTTTCTGACTAATATAAAAATAAAATAAAATAAAAAGAAAAATAATAAATAAATACTAGAAATTTGTTAAAGCACTTGTCCCCACATTGTTTATGTCTACAAGGCCCTCACCTAATTTAATACTTTTACTATCAACAATAGCTTTATAAAAGATCTTATTAAGCCGACCCACTCAACTCTCAACACTATCATTTATCTTCACAATCCATAAAAATATTTCACACCCTATAACATGATTGACTAGTGTTAACCTTAAGAGAAGGTTCTCTCAATAATATTTAATAATAACGATACGAAATAAATAATTTAAGTAATTAAACAAAATTCAATATAAACGAAAACATTTGAGATAAGAAAAAACAACTTCCTTAATAATTCCAACTTCTTCAATGAAAGATTGGAAAGTTGTCCATCAATAAATCTGATGTAGTCTTTTGATATTATCACTATAACATCACACCCATGACAGCAGAAAATCAACAACGAACATAAATGTTTCTTCACCGAAACATTACAAATAACGAAGCTACAAAGTCCATGATGCCTGCTGGAATTTTTCACATATAACCACCACTATCGAAAATCACCAAAACTCATACTATTAATAATCGATCAGCCCAACAACACTCACACACATATCACGAAAACCAATCGCTAAAATTGCCCTAAATTTTCGTTCAACAATAGAAAAGAATGCAGCTAGTCATTAACAATTATTCAGCTCACTAAAGTCATGCCAGAACAATAACAAACGTAACAGCAATGATCCTACACACACTCACCAATGGTCCTGCCAACTCACGCAAGTACTAATAGAAAACAAAACAGCTACCGAGACTTCACTTAACAACAAAGACAATCCTCAATTATCATTCAAAGGTTGGAGAAAAACACAGTTGCAAGATCCACACAATCATCAATTACCTAGCCCACACAGGTCATGTAATACATGATAGAAAAATTAGCAACCAATATAATAATATTTTCACAGAATCAGTTGCTGAATGTCATTGAAGATAACCCTAAAAACTAGCTATCAAGTCACTAATTAATTTTCGTTTTTCCACACCCAAAACAACAACCATTCAACCCACACTCCATATGAAACACAACCAACGATAGTTGCTATTTTCAAACCAAATCTCATAATTCCTTAGATAGCCATTATCTTAAAATAGGCTTCCAAAGATATTAGAAAAATCACCAAAAATTTGCACACTATCTCTATTTAGATATAGTGATTTGACCTCAAATAATAAATCTTATCTTCACTAGGATTTTATCTTTCATGTAATTTTATCTTCAATAGTCCCAACCAAGGTAAACTTCCAAATATATCCATCTATATCCAATTTCAAAAAATGCCCAAAATTAAACAATAAGATATCATATCAAATATCTTAACAACAAAAACAATGGAAGATGGAACTATAAGGCAGAAGTAAGAATCTTCAAAGAAGTGCCTATAAAACATAACAATTGTAATAGATTCATTATCCTTTATTATGAAAAGTTCTATTATGCTTTTCTTTTCCTTTTTGAAAAATAAAGCAATCTCTTAAAAATTAATTTTAAGCTTAAAATTGAGATGGAATCTTTGGATTGGATTGTTATGCTGATCATATCATCTATTAAAACTAAAACAAGAGTATAGGAGTAATACAAGTTGAACGGAAGAAAAAACTGATATATATATATATATATATATATATATATATATATATGTTTTTGAACAAGTTACATCTATGCCTATAAATAGACCAAAGTTACAACGAAAATTCCTAATTTTGTGTCACCACTAACACTAATAACACACGACAACCACTAATACCATTAACGTTACATATCATATTTAACTCCAACAACCTCCTTTAATATTGATTATGAAAAACACCTACTCCTAGCATCTTTCTTAATTTCATAAAAGTGACATATACTTCAATGGTTTTGTAAGGATGTCAGTAACAGAGGAAATAACTAAGAACTTTTCTGTATATACATTGAATCGAAAGATACAAATTTATAGGCTTAGTACAGCTGGAACAAATCAAAAAATTAAATAGGATGGGATAAGCAGTTAATATACATATTGTATGTATCAAATGGTTATTATTAAAGATAGATCAAGTCTTCATAGTGATATTATTCCCCATCAAGATGGGTCTCGGTGGTCGTTCTCGGTGAGAGAGACCAATCTTGTCTCGTAGTAAAAGAAAGCGAGTTTGTGGAAGTGGCTTGATAAGGCATCTACAAGTTGATCTGCGAAGGAGACGTGAGCAACTTTAAGAGTGCCATATTGAACTTGATCACGTATGAAGTCAAAATTAATAGCCACATGCTTAATTCTGGAGTGAAAGACAGGATTGGAGCACAATTGATTTGCGCCAATGTTATCATATTAAATCACAGGACAATTTTGCAACTGAATACCAAGGTCATCTAATAAAGAACACACCTAATTGATTTCACCAGTTGTTATTGGCAACAGAACGATATTCTGCCTCAGTAGAGGAACTAGCTACAGAATGTTGTTCTTTTTGAACTCCACAAAATTAGATTTCTACCAAGGTAAACAATGTAGGCACTAGTTGAGCAAAAAGTATCCTTGTCACCTGCCCAATCTGCATTTGAGAAGACATGCAATGAAAGTGGAGAAGCACAATATAGCTGAAGGCCAAGATTAAGAGTTTCATAAAGATAACGAAGTAAACACTTAATAAGAGTCCAATGCTCAGTTGTAGGCTTGTATATAAATTGAGAGAGTTTGTTAACGACAAAGGTAATATCTAGACGAGTGAGAAGAAGGTACTGGAGACTACCCACAACAACTCGAAATTCTGTAGGATAAAATAGATTAGCCCCTGAATGTAAAGAAAGTGTGGAATCTATTAGAAGTGGAGTTTGAATTGGTTTTGCATCAGACACGTGAGTATGAGCAAGAAGATCTTGTAAATATTGTCACTATAACAATGAAAGCCTTGTTTGTTAGGTATAATTTCTACCCTGAGGAAAGAAGAAAGATTTCTAAGATCTTTAAGTGAGAAGCGATTGGCAAGTGATTGAACAAACTGATTTACCGAAGGTGCTTCATCCCCTGTAATAATGATATCGTCAACCTATACAAGTAGATACAATAGGTATCCACTAGACTTTAACACAAATAAAGATGTATCATAATGAGAGTTTTTGAAACTGCTTTGAAAAAGAAAATTGTGAAGTTCTTAATATCAAGCACGCAGAGCCTATTTTATCCTATTGATTGCTTTTTGCTTTTTGCAATTCGCAAGCATGCGATGGAAAATCTTGGTCCACAAAACCAGGGGGCTGATGCATACACTGTTTCATGAAGATGACCTTGCAAAAATGCATTGTTAACATCAAGTTGGCGAAGAGTCCATCTATGACTTACTGCAAGACTGAGAATAAATCTAATTGTAGTGGGTTTGACTATCGGGCTGAATGTGTCATAATAATCAACTCCTGGATGTTGATGAAAACCTTTTGCAACCAAAGGAGCCTTGAACCTATCAACAGAACCATCAAACTTTCATTTAGCGCAAAGAATCCATCTACAACCAACAATATTTTGAGTAGGGTGAGGTGAAACTAGCTCCCAAGTCTCATTTCCAATAAGAGCATTATATTCTTTAGACATGACCTGTCTCCATTTTGGATCCTTGAGAGCTTGAGCTGGTGTGATGGGTTCTACATCATGAGATTTGGTTAGTTAGGTATGAAGATTGAGTTTTTAAATGGGTTTGTGAATGTTATCTTTGGATCTGGATTGCATGGGATGATTGGATCTTGTGGTGTGCTGGTGGAGTTGATTATTGTTAGGTTGCTGATTGAATGTGATTATGCTAGTTGAAGGTTCATAGTGGAGTTGCAATTGAGTAGTAACTTAGATGGTGGGATGAGTGACAAAGTCATACATTGTATTTTTATTATTGGTAGTATTCAAGTAGAAATAGTGGTAGATTGGGGATGTGGAGATTGTGTTTGTAAGGATATGAATGGAAATACTGACTCAATGAACCTAACATGCTTGGAAATATAAATTTTGGATATTGAAGGATTAAGACATAAGTAGGCACTTTGAGTTAGTGAGTATCCTAGGAAAACACAAGGTTTGGATGGAGAGTCTAATTTGTTACAGGTATATGACTGAAGCCAAGGGTAACATAGGCACCCAAATACTTTGAGTTTTGAGCAATTAGGAGGACAACCAAAAAAAATTTCATATGGAGATGAGAGATTTAATGTCGGAGTTGGCACTCGATTAATCAAATACACTGTTATGGCAAAGGCATTAGACTAGTAAGTTAATGGAATAGAGGCATGGGAGAGAAGAGTGAGACTTGTTTCGACAATATGGAGATGACGAAATTTAGAGAAACCATTGTGTTTAGGTTTGTGGGGCGGAGTAGTGAAATGAACTATACCCTGAAGAACAAGGAAATTAGAAAGGGCAGGATATTCACCACCATTATCAAAATATAAGACATTAATCTGATCATTACAGTATTTTTTCTATAATGGCTTTAAATTTGATGAATATTTCTTTCACACCTGGTTTTTGTTTTAAAGGATAAAACCAAATATATTTGGTATAATGATCCACAAAGATGACGTAATACTTAAAGCCATCATAAGAGACAATTGGTGAGGTCTAGACATCAGAAAAAAAATTATTTGAAAAGGCCAACTTGAAGTAATGGTAGAGTTAGAAAAAGAAAGTTTATGACTCTTATTGCAATAACATGCATTACATGAAAGATGCAATGGAATAGAGGATGATAAATCTAGGTGATTACGAGAAATAACATGTTTTAAAATTGGAAGTGCAGGGTGGCCCAATCTATTATGTCATTCTGATGAGGTAGTTTTGACACTGGAAAAGGCAATAAGAGGTGAGAATATTGGCCACTCATATACACCATCATATACACCTTCTTGTCAATTAAATCCCTTAAGAAATGAAATGAATATCTATATGTTTATTTCTCCCATTTGACACTGGATTTTTTACCAAGTTAATAGCTAAAACATTGTCAACAAAAATCTACACAGGTGCTTTCATTAGATTGTGCATGTGATTCATCATATTAAGTAACCAAATAGTTTGACAACCACTTTCTGAGGTAGCAACATACTCTACTTCACAAGTTTACAATGCTACAATAGACTGCTTCTTTGAAGAATACAAGCGAGCAGTAGATCCATAAAAGAAGCAATATCCAGTAATACTCTTTCGGTTGTCTAAATCTCCTCTCCAATCACTATCAAAAAAATCAACAAGAGAGTTACTGAATGTAGAATAAAAAAGACCATAATCAAGGGTACTCTTTAAATACCTCAAAATTCTCTAAGCAACTTGTAAATATGATTGGTAAGGAGCTTTCATAAATATGCTAATCATGCCAATACCATATGTGATGTTTGTCCTTGTACATGTGAGGTATCGCAAACTACCAACAATTTGCTTGAAGTTGGATGGATCAACAAATGATCCTTCTCCATCTTTAGACAGTTTTGTACCAACCTCTACTGGAGTTCTTGTGGAATTACTCTCTTGCATGTTGAACTTCTTCAAAATGTTAGAAGCATACCTCCTTTGTGAGATAAAAATTCCGTCATCTTTGTGAACAACTTCTATACCGAGGGAGTATGACATTAGTCCAAGGTCTATCATGTCGAATTCTTGCATAATGGATTTCTTAAAGTCTTCAATCATTTGAGGATTATTTCTTGTAAAAATCAGGTTATCGACATAAAGATGCAACAACAAAGTATCACCAACACCATTGATTTTCATATATAGAGCATGTTCAAATGGACATTTCTTGAATCCATCTTCAATAAAGGAGTCGATGTGTTTGTTCCATGCTTGTGGAGCTTGTTTGAGATCGTATAATGCCTTTTTTAATTTGTACACCTTTTCTTCATTTCCTTGCTTCAAGAATCCAGGGGGCTGCCTAACAAAAACTTCCTCTTAAAGTAGACCATTTAAAAAGATCAACTTTACATCCATTTGATGGATCTTCAATTGATTATATGCAGCTAAGGCAATTATTAACCTGTTGGTTTCCATTCAAGCTACAAGGTAATATTCCTCTTGATAGTCAAGTCCAAGTCTTTGTTTATATCCCTTTGTAACCAATCTTGCTTTATAGCTTTCTACCTCTCCATTTTCCTTTACTCTGGTCTTAAAAACTCACTTCACATAAATGGGTTTGCAGCCTTGTCGAACATTGAGAAGCTCCTATGTGTTGTTCTCGACTGAATTCATTTCCTCTACCATAGCTTTCACCCACTTAAGGTCTTGAATAACTTCGTGAAAAATAATAGGTTCACAATATGCATACATAGCAAAGTGCACTGCATTTCCATCATGATCAATGGTATCATTTATGTCATAGTCTCGCAGAGTGACAGGAAGTTATCTATGTCGCTTTGGTCTCTCGGTAACAACAGGTACTTGTGATGGAAGAGGGGCTGATGCAATTTCTTCATTTATGTCAGGAGCTTCAACTTGAGGGTCTCTTCAACAAGTTCAATGGGTCATCTTTGTGAGTCCTTTTGTGTGTCTAAATCCTAATTCCATGCTTCATCTTCAACAAATATTACATCTCTGCTTTCAACGATCTTCTTTGTCATTAGATTAAAGAGCTTGTAAACTCCATGTATATAACCTACATAGATAGTTTTCTCTCCATAATCATCAAGCTTCGTCCTCGTTGGTGCTGGTACATGGGCATAGGCAATAGAGCCAAACACTCTACGATGCCTTATTATTCGCTTGATTCCGAACTATGCTTTAGTAGGAGTTATATTTTTGACACTCCTTGTAGGAGACCAATTTAATAAGTTAACAAAACAAGAAATAGCTTCTACCTAAAAGGAATTAGGCATTCCCTTCTCCTTTAACATGCTCCTCGACATGTCCAAGATGGTCCTGTTCTTCTGTTCGGCAACTCCATTGTGTTGTGGAGTGTAGGGAAGAGTAATATTATGCTAACTTCAATGTTCATCAAGACTTCTTAAATTCAATAGATGTATATTCACCTCTGCCATTTGTGCGTAATTATTTAATAAAACAACCACTTTTTTTCTTTACATGAGTCTTGAACTTCTTAAAGCATGTAAAAACTTTAGATTTTCTTGGCGATAAGTAAATCTAAATTTTTCTAGTAAAACCATCAATAAAGGTCAAGAAGTGCCTATTATTGCCGTTTGAATTGACATTTATCGAACTACACATGTCAAAATGAACTAATTCAAATGGCTAACTTGCCTGCTGATTATTTCCAACTATAAATGGCAATCTACTCTGCTTGCCAAAGACATAAACGTCACACAGTTGATTTGGATGGTCTATGCTTGGCAGGTCTTTACCATATTGCGTTGAGCAAGCAACTTCAAGCTTTGGAAATTTAGGTGACCAAACCGTAGATGCCATAGCCAAGACTCTTTTTTTTTGCCATTGTATTAAAGTATGCATGTACATCATTTGAAGTGTTAACCCGAAACATGCAGTTTTTTTTTATCAAAGGTGCCTTTAGAATAAGTGTACCTTTTATATCAAAAATTAAAAAATGGTTGTCTTGGATGTACATACCTTTTCGCCAACAATTAACTAATGCTAAGTATATTACTCTTCATGTCAGGCACGTGGAAGACGTCTGGAATATAATTATGATCTCCATTGAACTTGATTAAAAATTTTCTTTTCCCCATCATCGACGCAATGCTATCATCAGCAAACTTTACTTTAGAGTAGACAAACTAATTAAGATCAATAAAAAGCTCCTTCTTACCAAATATATGGTTAGTGCATCTAGTATCAAGAAAACATGGTAGTTCGGTACTTCACTGGTGGTCGTAACCATCAAAAGGGCATGGTTCTGGTCATCATTTTCTTACGTACAATGGGCCTTTTGATCATTGTCTCTATATATGCTCTTGCTGGCATAATGACCAAATTTGTGACAAGAATAACATTCAACATTAGACTTATTGTACCTTCTTTTACAATTACTATGACTCCGACCTCTGAAATTTTGATGTCTTTGATGATTCAAATATGATTTGTTCTAGTTGTTGTTGTTGTGGCCAACTTTGAAATTATAATCACCAAGATTTCTGCTATTGTAATGGCCACCATGAACTTGTTCTCTACCACGTGAATTTCCTTGCTTCTGTGTGTTTTCACCAGCTTGTTTAGTTTTGATAGAAACTCAACTTTGAAAGGCCTACTCAATTGGCTTCTCCATTTGCCTTTCATTCATCTATTACTGATAGGTTTGTAAGGTACTCAATACTTCATGGACAGTCATCAAGGATAAATCACATGCTTCTTCAATGACTACAATTACATGCTCAAATTTAGGGGTTAGTGACTGCAAAATTTTCTCCACCTTTGCTTGCTTCTTGTACTCTTCTCCATTTATTTTCATTTGATTTGTCAAAGCAAGAAGATGACTTACATAATTTTCCAACATCTTAGAGGATTCTATTTGTAAGATTTCATATTGTCGCCTTAAGGTTTGGAGTTGCACATTCGTAACCTTCTCTACACCTTTATATGTCATTAGCAACATATCCCAGGCTTGCTTTGATTTAGTTGCTCTCGCAATCTTCTCAAAGACTTCATCATTAACTCCTTGATGAATGAAATATAGCTTCTTGTTGTCAAGATAGGTTGCCTTATCTGTATCACTAGCATTTTCTCCAAGATCAACAACGCCATTCTCATAACATTCAACAACTTGTGGTAGTCGAAAAGTGCACTCATCTGAGCAGTCCACCGATTGTAATTTTTACCATCCAAGACAGGAACTGAAATTTGGATCGAACTATTCATGGCTATGGCTTTAATATCACTATTAAAATTAAGACAAGAGTATAAGAGTAAGACAAGTTGAACAGAATAAGAAAACTAATGTATATTTTTCGTTGAACAAGTTACAACAATGCCTATAATAGACCAAAGTTACAACGAAAATTCCTAATTTTATGTCGCCACTAAGACACAATTGTTAGAGTAGTGCCCTAAAGGCAATCGCCTTTAGCGCGTTTTGTACAAAATTGTGTACATTCTTTATAAATAAATAAAGAAAGGCATATTTCATTAATTTGATGTTCATTATTTATGAATGGATATTGATCTATAAGCAAATTAATGAAGTCCATGATATATGACATAGCATGAAGGAAATTATGATGTGATCATACTATTGAGATTCCTATCATGTGCAATTATGTCAAGATTCAAATTATCCCTAGTCATAGGATTACCGAGACCGGACATCAGAATCCGAGAGACTAGCACATCTCAAGCTCCTTGATTTGATCAGCGGTGGATCTCGTAAACGTACATATGAGATATTTAGGTTGAGATGTGGATGCTTACTAGAGGTAGTAAGTACATTGGTTGACCGCTATGAGATCATCACATGGATGTACTATTCTAATGTCGGTGATAATCTCATCATAGCAATGGTGCAAGTATCCTTAGACTTGAGGTACTCAATGATATCTTGATGCCGATTCGTGCTTTGACTCCATTCCTTGTTGCCTTACAGGTCGCGCCAGGGTGGTGCTTGGTACACGCTTTGAGTTATTCAAGGTAATTGAGTAGCCAATAGAGGATTCACCACTTCGTGATAGCGTAAGATGATACCGTATGGCCTCTTGTCGGGGTCATTACTTGGAAATCTCGATCGAGTAAATATGTCATGAAAGTGTCTTCATTGACATATTAAGTATTAAGTAATGAGTCCCGTGACAAGAACTGAAATCACTGGACTAGATTTGACATAGTACCTAGTGAGAGTTGACACATTGCCCATACTCATAACCAAGTGGGGTATAGCATGGTGAAAGGACGCATTGCACGGTAATTGTCTATGGAAGGGTTCGTGATATGGTTCGTGATGAATATATATTCATTCGTCAAACCAATTACTTTCCGGTCAATTGGAGGTCATGATGTGTTGCTAGATACCGCTCATGACTTGCTTAGATTAAGCGTTAATCTAAGTGGCCAACATAACCGGGAACCTAATGGGTCACACGCATAAGAGTGTCTCGGAGAATTTGTAAAATAGTTTTGGACAGAGTTCCAATAAATGGAGAGCAATCAGATTAAATGGATCCCGATGAGATCGCGACATTGATATTGCTGAAAAACGTTTCCGGAGGTTTTTCCCATATCGGGACCGGACAGGCCGGTAGGACCAACCCAGGTGGATCGACCACTTGAGATTTATATATATATATATATTATTAATTAATTAAGTTATTAATATATATATATATATGTACGTGGATGGAGAAGGAGATGACTTGCTTTATATATATATATATATATATATATAAATATCATCCACGCATATATATATATATATATATATATATATATATATATATATATATATATATATATATATATATATATATATGGTGTATGGATGGAGAAGGAGATGACTTGCTTTTTATTATATATATATATATATATATATATAAGCCTAACGTGGAAAGTGTTTCCACTTTTGCATTGAATGAGTCTGTAATGAGTTAAAGACACATGGCAAGTGTAGGAAGAAGTGGGCATGCTCGTTGGTTTTAAAGAGGAAAGAAGGAATTCATTTGGGTTTTTGAGTAAGAAGAAGAAAAACGCTTTGAAAGAGTTTCAAGCTTCCTCTCTTCCTCTCCAACGATTCTTCTTCTCCAATCTAGTCTTCTTCATCTCTTCTCCATCGTGATTCCAAGCTCTCCAAGAACAAGGTAAGATCTAGCAGTCTTCAACTTATTCTAGCTATTCCCGGGTCAAAGGGTTTGTCCCGGTTAGGTTCTCCGATCTCTGCATGGATACCGTTAGAGACGGTCTCCTTTGGTCGTTTTGGTTTGACTTTGTTATATAGTCACATGGATCCTGGCTTTCGGGAAGGTCCCGGAATAAAAATTTTTGTTTTCCGCACCGTGGGCATGTGATGCTCACACTGGAATTTTCCTACAGTAGTATCAGAGCCACTTGTGTCGTATATAACGAAGAAACCATGACTAGGTCGGAGTTGCCTATTGCTTGTGACGATGATGCATGTTGAATGTGGGAATTTCGAATTCAGTGTAGAAATGTTGTTTTCAAAATTTTCTTGCCCAGATATGTTCACAAGGTGTTGTTGCATGTGTCTGTGGAAGCTCGGGATTTATCAATGTGATTTGATATGGTTTTGCTAATTATTCCCTAATGTTCTGGTTGCTGTCTTTGTGAACATTCCTTGAACAGGCATGCTTATAAATTCGAGAATAAATTGTAAATTTTTTTTTTCTGATTTTCTTTAACCGAAATGTCTCTAAGATGTTTATTAATGTCTATGAGAAAGGAAAAATGTTTTCGAGGTGATTTACTATTTATTTTAGAATTTATTGTGTGCTACTGGGAATAACTGTGTTGAGGAACACAGATTATACATTGGCTTTGTTGCTGAGGTTGAATGAGTTTTTGATGGAAATAAATCCTGAAAAAATTCATGGAGCATGTTGTGAACGTGTTGTAACCTCTTTAATTTTATCATAATTTATTGAAATTGTTTCAATGAGTTTTTCAAGCAAAAGGCAAAGCTTGGCAGTTTTGAGAAAGTTGCTGGAGCTGTTTTGTTTGAAATGAGAAATTGTGTAGATTTCAGTTCCAATGCCTTGGATCATTTTTAATGTAATTAAAAATGTGTTACATTGATGTTGCATGCTTGCCAAACTGATTTTCTTGAAATTGGGTTTCCAAACAATTTTCGGATGCCAAATGTGTCTCAATAGCGTCTCGTTAGTATATTCCTTTATCTTGATTGTTTTGGCCGTCACAAATTTTGTGACCAGTGCCGAAGTAGTCGTGATAAAGTTTAGACTACCTAGAGATACTTAGGGTGATAGTTTGATATTCGCAAAATTATTTGGAAATCTAAATGAATAAGAGTCTATGCATCGATTTCAAGTTTTTCATGTATAGTTTGACTATATATGGTAAGCAACAATGAAAGTGTTTCATTGGTACATCAAGCTAAAGTGTAATAGACTTGGTATTGTGAATTTGAACTGCACGGATTGAGAAATTAGCCGATTAGATAGCAATTCCACACGGATAAGTCGACTTACATTACGCACAAGTCGATTGTTCTGCAATCGTAGACGATAAGTCGACTTCAAGACAATGTTACAAGTCGACTTGTTCGTGCACAGTTGCATAAGTCGACTTACACTTGCATAAGTCGACTTACACTTGCCTAAGTCGACTTATACAGAGGCATAAGTCGACTTATACATACACAAGTCGACTTACAACATGCATAGGTGGGATGATGGATGATTTTAGGTATAGATTCAATGTGATTGATGAATTGCCCTAAATCATTCCATATAGTCATAGTGACTATAATCCTATAGCTTGGAGAAGAAGTAGATGAGACCTGAAAACCCTCTCACTTAATATGAAAACTCACGTCTTCCATTAATATGGGGAGAACCAGAGTTCTTATAGAGTTGAGTTGTTGGGTAAACCCAAGCTCACTCTATACGAATATGTTCGAACCATGAAAATAAGTTTTTCAGATTAATGGGTCAGTTTTCACTAGAAGCGTTGATTTGTTGAGTAAACTCAAGGTCAACGTGGACAGAGGCGAAATTGGGTAGTGTACATTAGATGTACGCGCATCAAGAGTTGATAACCCAATGAGTGTGCACACATCACGAGTTGATAGCACTAGTCGATAATTGCACCTAAGATGTAACTGGTATGACCGATACCTGCCGATAGATCTAAGGTGGCTTGTTGGGTAAACCCAAGGTCATTTTAGTAATGTCGGATATCTATGATGCAATTGGTATGACCGATACCTACCGATTGACCTAAGGTGGCTTGTTGGGTAAACCCAAGGTCATTGTTAGTAATATCGGATATCGACCCACTAGGACATTTTGTCATAATGTTTCTTGGATTCGTACTGAGGGTTGTGGATTCTTTGAAACTAGTGGGAGCCATATGCATGTCATGCAAGTCCTTATGATCATGCATTTAATTCTATCCTAACATTCTTTCTCTCTTTTCCCTTTAGGTTATTGAAAATGTCTTCCAGTGTGAACTTGCGCTCACTTATGGACTCCAACAAATTAACTGGATCAAATTTTTTTGATTGGCTGAGAAATCTGAGAATTGTTCTCAAATCTGAGGAACTGGGATATGTCCTAGATGTTCCACTTCCTGATCCACTTGCTGTCGATGCTTCTGATGAGGATCGGAAAGTTTATCGTAAGCATCTCAAAGGAAGTGCAGCCAAGAAGAAAACCAAAGAGACTGCACCAAAAGGAACTTGCTTCCGTTGTGGCAAGACCGCCACCTGGAAGTTTAAATTGTAAAGTCTATCTCGAGGAATGAAGCGGAAGAAGGCATCGATGCCTCGACTTCTTCAGTATGTTTGTCATCGAGGTTAATACTATTTCGATCATAACATATGGGTATTAGATACCGGTTGTGGCTCCACATATGCAATGATATGCAGGCCTCGGGATGAGACAACTCATGAAGGGAGAGGTGGACCTGCGTGTGAGAAATGGAGCAAGAGTTGCTGCATTAGCCGTAGGAACTTACTTTTTGTCACTCACCACTAGGCTTGTAATTAAATTGGATGATTGTTATTTTGTACCTGTATTAACAAAGAACATATTGTCTGTTTCTTGTTTAAATAGAGCTGGTTTCCATTTGACTTTTAGTAGCAATGGTTGTTCTATTAGTTTGAATGTAATGCTTTATGGTACTGGTACATTATGCAATGGAATTTACATATTAGATATGTCACATCCAATAATGAATGTCAATGACACGAAAAGACATAAACGAGATAATTTAAAATCAACTTACTTATGGCATTGTCGCCTTGGCCATATAAATGAGAGACGCATAGCTAAGCTCCATAAGAGTGGAAGGTTAGGGTCATTTGATTATGAATCATATGACACATGCGAATCTTGTTTATTAGGCAAGATGACTAAGTTGCCCTTTAAGGGAAAGGGTGAACGAGCGATCGGAGTATTAGACCTAATACATTCGGATGTATGTGGTCCGATGTCCATCCATGCTAAGTGGTTCTCTTTACTTCATTACCTTTATCGATGATTATTCTCGATATGGGTACCAGATGTCGATGAGATACAAATCAAGCAATTGAAAAGTTCAAACAATTCAGAAATGAAGTAGAAAACCAACTTGGGAAAAGTATCAAGACATTACGATCAGATCGTGGTGGGGAATACTTAGACCAAGAGTTTTTGGATTATCTCAGAGATAATGGGATTTTATCTCAATGGACTCCTCCGCACACACCACAAAGATAATGGTGTGGCAGAAAGGAGAAATCGAACCTTGTTAGACATGGTACGATCAATGATGGGCTTTAAAGTTACCAAAATCCTTTGGGGTATGCAATCGAGACAATTGCTTACTTGCTAAACAGAGTTCCATCAAAGCAGATTGATGTTACTCCATATGAGATGTGGACTAACAAAAGACCCTATCTTACTCATTTGAAAGTTTGGGGCTGTCCAACTTATGTGAAGCGGACACAGTCAGATAAACTTGATGCAAAATTTGACAAGTGTTTGTTCGTAGGATATCCTAAAGAAACAATGGGATATCAGTTCTATCTTGCTGAGAAACAAAAGGTGTTTGTTTCAAAGCATGCTATCTTTTTAAAGAAAGAGTTTCTTTTACAAGAAGACAGTGGGAGCAAAATAGAACTTGAAGAAGTTCAAGATGCGCGAACAGACGCAGATCAATCGCTGAACTCAAATCAGAACTCATACAGATGAAGTAACAGCTCAACCTTCTATAACACACGAAATTGTAGGTCACGAGGATACGCCTGTTCTTAGAGATATGGATTTCGTGAGTGAACAAAATGACGTATTGCTCATAGAAGATGATGAGCCTACCACCTATGAAGAGGTTCTGAATAGTTCAGAGGCTGAGAAATGGCTTCAAGCCATGAAAGCTGAAATGGATTCCATGTATGAAAACCAAGTATGGACTTTGGTTGATGCACCCGAAGGAATCAAACCCATAGGGTGCAAATGGGTTTTCAAAAAGAAAACCGACATGGATGGTAATGTAATTACCTATAAAACAAGGCTTGTGGCTAAAGGTTTTCGTCAAAGACAAGGAATTGACTACGATGAGACCTTCAGCCCAGTAGCAATGCTTAAATCCATTAGGATACTCCTAGCCATTGCCAGTCATTATGATTATGAGATATAGAAAATGGATGTGAAGACAACTTTCCTAAATGGGAATCTAGCTGAGGATGTGTATATGACACAACCTGAGGGCTTCATCTCCTATGATGGCGAAAAGGTATGCAAGCTTCAAAAATCCATCTATGGATTGAAGCAAGCATCCAGGAGTTGGAATATCCGTTTTGATGAAGTAATCAAAGAGTTTGGTTTCTCACAAAATCCGGATGAATACTGTGTGTATAAGAAGGTTAATGGGACCGCAATCGTATTCCTTGTGCTATATGTAGATGACATATTATTACTAGGAAACGATGTCTTGATGCTACAATCAGTCAAAATTTGGTTGTCCAAACAATTTGCCATGAAAGACCTTGGTGAAGCAACTTATATCCTTGGGATAAGGATCTATAGAGATAGATCAAAAAGATTGCTTGGTCTTTCACAATCAACGTACATAGACAAGATGCTGAAGAGGTTTAGCATGGAGCAATCCAAGAGAGGTTACCTTCCCGTGACTCATGGGATAACACTCTCGAAATCTATGTGTCCTAAGACACAAGATGAGAGGATGCGCATGAATATGATCCCGTATGCATCTGCGGTTGGATCTATCATGTATGCTATGCTATGTACGAGACCCGATGTATCATATGCTTTAAGTGTTACGAGCAGATACCAATCGGATCCTAGTGAGTGTCACTAGGTGGCTGTCAAGAATATCCTCAAGTACTTGCGAAGAACTAAGGATGTTTTCTTGATATATGGAGATGGAAATCTCCAGGTGAGCGGGCATACAGATGCCAGTTTTAAATCTGATAAGGATGATTCCAAATCTCAATCAGGTTACATATTCATACTGAACGGCGGGGCAGTCAGTTAGAAGAGTTCCAAATAAGAGACGACTGCTGATTCAACAACCGAGGCAGAGTACATTGCCGCTTCAAACGCAGCAAAGGAAGTCGTTTGGATCAAGAAGTTCATTACTGAACTTGGTGTGGTTCCTAGCAGTGATGGGCCCATACAGTTGTATTGTGACAACAATGGGGCTATTGCGCAGGCGAAGGAACCAAGGTTTCATCAACGATCTAAACACGTACTCCGCAGATATCACCTGATCAGGGAGATCATTGGTCGAGGTGATGTGCAGATGGAGAGAATTCTACAGAGCGAATATTGTCGATCCGCTGACAAAGCCATTGTCACGTAAGAGTTTTGATTCTCATGTACTACGCCTATGGTATTAGATATCAAGGCGATTGGCTTTAGGTCAAGTGGGAGATTGTTAGAGTAGTGCCTCAAAGGCAATCGCCTTTAGCTGCTTTTGTACAAAATTGTGTACATTTTTATAAATAAATAAAGAAAGGCATATTTCATTAATTTGATGTTCATTATTTATGAATGGATATTGATCTATAAGCAAATTAATGAAGTCTATGATATATGACATAGCATGAAGGAAATTATGATGTGATCATACTATTGAGATTCCTATCATGTGCAATTATGTCAAGATCTAAATTATCCTAGTCATAGGATTATCGAGACCGGACATCGAATCCGAGAGACTAAGACATCTCAAGCTCCTTGATTTGATCAGCGGTGGATCTCGTAAGCGTAAATATGAGATATTTAGGGTTGAGATGTGGATGCTTACTAGATGTAGTAAGTACATTGGATGACCTGCTATGAGATCATCACATGGATTTCCTATTCTAATGTCAGTGATAATCTCATCATAGCAATGGTGCAAGTATCCTTAGACTTGGGGTACTCAAGGATATCTTGGATACTGATTCTGTGCTTTGACTCCATTCCTTGTTGTCTTACATAGGTCGCTCGTAGGGTGGTGATTGGGTACAGCTTGAGGTATTCGAAGGTAATTGAGTAGCCAATAGAGGATTCACCACTTCTGTGATAGCAGAAGATGATACCCATGACCTCTTGTTAGGGTCATTACTTGGAAATCTCTGATCAGAGTAAATATGTCATGAAGAGTGTCTTCATTGACATATTAAGTATTAAGTAATGAGTCCCAGGATAAGAACTGAAATCACTTGGACTAGATTTGATATAGTCAGTCTAGTGAGAGTTGACACATTGCCCATACTCATAACCAAGTGGGGTATAGCATGGTGAAAGGACGCATTGCACGGTAATTGTCTATGGAAGGGTTCGTGATATGGTCCGTGATGAATATATATTCATTCGTCAAACCAATTACTTTCCGGTCAATTGGGGGTCATGATGTGTTGCTAGATACCGCTCATGACTTGCTTAGATTAAGCGTTAATCTATGTGGCCAACATAACCGGGAACCTAATGGGTCACACGATAAGAGTGTCTAGAGAATTTGTAAAATAGTTTTGGACAGAGTTCCAATAAATGGAGAGCAATCGGATTAAATGGATCCCGATGAGATCGAGATATGTCCCGATGAGATCGCGACATTGATATTGCTGAAAAACGTTTCCGGAGGTTTTTCCCATACCGAGACTGGGCAGCCGATAGATCAATCCAAAGGTAATTGGACCACTTCAAAGATTTATATATATATATATGTTATTAATTAATTAAGTAATATATATATATATATATATATGGTGTACGTGGATGGAGAAGGAGATGACTTGCTTTATTATATATATATATATATAAGCCTAACGTGGAAAGTGTTTCCACTTTTGCATTGAATGAGTCTTTAATGAGTTAAAGACACATGGCAAGTGTAGGAAGAAGTGGGCATGCTCGTTGGTTTTAAAGAGGAAAGAAGGAATTCATTTGGGTTTTTGAGTAAGAAGAAGAAAAACGCTTTGAAAGAGTTTCAAGCTTCCTCTCTTCCTCTCCAACGATTCTTCTTCTCCAATCTAGTCTTCTTCATCTCTTCTCCATCGTGATTCCAAGCTCTCCAAGAACAAGGTAAGATCTAGCAGTCTTCAACTTGTTCTAGCTATTCCCGGGTCAAAGGGTTTGTCCCGGTTAGGTTCTCCGATCTCTGCGTGGATACCGTTAGAGACGGTCTCCTTTGGTCGTTTTGGTTTCACTTTGTTATATAGTCACATGGATCTTGGCTTTCGGGAAGGTCCCGGAACAAAAATTTTTGTTTTCCACACCGTGGGCATGTGATGCTCACACCGGAATTTTCCTAAAACAATAACTATTAACACCACTAACACATGATAACCACTAACACCACTAATGTTACATATCAAAATTAACTCCAACAAGATGAGGCATCTTTACCAAGTCCTATAAGATCCACATTTGGATTATCAATACTATCAATATGATCATATCCTCTAAATAAATACTTATAAGATATTTTAGGTTTGAGTTGTATTGTAAAGGCTTCAATTCACCTCAATTCTAAAGATTATAACAAATACTTAAAATTTATAAGCATCTATTGAATTAAATTTATCACTTATAAATTGTTAATTTATTAAATAATTTATTTAAAGTATGAAATTTTTGAGTTATCGAATCAAAACAAAATTTTCAATATGCACAAAAAATAGTGAGTTTTACTGCAATAAAAAAAGGTTATCATGTCATTTTTCAAAGAATATATTGTTTTATATAGTTGGACTTGGACAATAAAAATTGTTCCTTTACGATCAAAAAGTCATAAGTTTAAATAATGGAAATACTTTTTTTTTATAAAAACAATGCAAAGCAAAGTTGACCTCCCTCTATCCTGACAAAGAGGATACCTTTTGCAATGAGTCAACATTTTACAATTCTAGTTTATACAATTAAAAAAGAAGCTAGTACATTATGAATGCAAGAGGAAACCTTTTGCAATGAGTCAACATTTTACAATTCTAGGTTATACAATTAAAAAAGAAGCTAGTACATTATGAATGCTTATATTATGCATATACGATGTAAATAATTTAACACTCGTTTCTTAATCAACATGGTTGCAATGTACTAAAATCTCGCTCTCATACTTTAGAGTTGCATGAACCAAAATATAACAACTATGTCCCTGTAAGTCTATAAGCATTACAAAAAAATAAGACATTTTTGCGACGTTTTTAAAACGTCACAAAATGTCCAAAAACGTCGCAGAATGTCTTTTGCGACGTTTTAAAAAACGTCAGAAAAAACATCGCAGAATATGGTATAGGCAAAAGGTTTCTGCGACGTTTTATGTAAAACGTCACAAAAAATATTGACAATTCGCGACGTCTATAAAAACGTCACTAAAAGTTTGGCCTTTCGCGACGTTTCTAAAAACGTCACAAAATGTCTTCCGCGACATTTTTATTATTTTTTTTCCAATTTTTAGAAAATCATATTAATTTAATAATTTTTAATTTTAATAATTATTTTTTAAAATAATTTTTTTAATCTTATTTATTTAATATCTATTTAATATTATTTATAAATTTTATTTATCTAATAATTCTTAAAAATTTTTAGTATATCATTAATTTTAATAATTATTCATGTATCACAAGAATTTCATATCTGTAAACAATGTATTATTTAATTGCAATTCGCAAACATGTCATAACACAGTAATTAATATCAAAATGAGTACATATATCAAACTTCTTGTATTATACATTCTTATATCAATATGACGCTTGGATGGATCATTCGGCTTACTCTTTGCCAAACCTTGTTTGTTCATTAGTGCTACACGGAGAAAGGCCTAGTGATGAACACTACCACCAGAGGCAAATGACTGATCTTGAATCTCATTCATTATAGAAGTTGATGAGGATGATTGACTGCCCTTGTAAACTATTTCAGCAATTTGCCCATCTAAAGACCTCTCGACTTTCTTCTTTGTTGGGTAATTGGGATATGTACACTTCTAATAACTTCTCAGATTTTCACTTCCTTTGACTTGTTTTTGACCATATTTTCTCCAGTTGTATCCATCTTTCGATCTTTTTCGCTCTCTAACAGATCGACATCGCTGTTGTTGATTTCCATAATCACACTGAAAACCGTTGCTGGCTTGATTGTTCATTTGGGTTGCAGCAATCTCCGAAGTGAAGCTCTGCATCGAGGAGTGTTCTTGTTTAATTGCACTTTTAGGTTTTTGGAAACTCCATTGCTGTTGTTCCGTGAAGAACATTAGAAAGGAACAAAGGACGATAAGCAAAACATTAAAAAAAAATCAGGAAAACCGAATGAGGCATAAATAACAGCAGCATTTTACGCTATAATATGCACATTTACAGATTGAAAACCAAATATGTGGATAAAACACTAAACATTTTCAAAACCTCGAACTTAAGTTGGTATTCCAAGCAATTTATAGTTCGAATGTTTGACCATATAGCATCGACCAAAGAAATCGAAAACACTTGTGATACTATCAAACAATCAATATCAAAGGATAAATTGCCAACTCAAAGACACTACTTGATTTCATAATCCAAATGTCTCCGATCAAAAGTAGGCAATATCTATATGTCCACCTTAAATACAATATCTGAAGAACCAATTGATTTATGAGCAACGAAGAGGTCCCAGAATGGAAATTACCTGTCCATCCAAACTCAAAACTCACTAAGAAAAGAAAATTCAAAATGAAATAACAAATGAAATAAGAAAGCTAAAGATGAGATAATAAAGATCATTATAAGGCTCCACAAATTGATATTTCTCTGCATAGCTTCAATTAACAATCCTACCTCAAGATTATACATAATAGTAGAAAATAAAAGAGAATTAAGTTGAGATAACTAATCTAAACTAACAAAACTTGAGCGAGCAATGAAAACATACAAGATGTATATAAAAGAGAGGCATTAAGGGCCCTCATCAAGTTAAAAAGAAATGCATTAGGCAGAAGCATAAAAGAGAGGTATAAAGAAAAGGCATTATTGTCAGGTCACATGAATCCCATATTAGGCTTCTTAGCTTTTCAAATCGCAGGAAAGTTTACATATGAAGTAAGTTGTTATCAACTGACATCAATCACTCATTCCGAAAGTAGAAAACTTTAACTTATTCTTTTTTTTAACAAAATAATCAAAATCCAAAATTTCAGTTGATTAGTGCATATGTAAATGCAGTGCAAGGCATTTGTGAAACAGTCATTGAAACTGTTTGTTTTCAGGATATATTTTGATCTCGAACAAAACAAACAATTGATTATGTATGGGTCACAAGGACAATTTCTGAAACAAATTAGATCCCTTATATAGCTCATGGAGTGTCCTCAAACATCCACTGGTTATGCAAATATATATTCTAGTGATCTAAAGCCGATGATTCGAGGTTTATTGGTCTCAAAACAGAACATTTGCCTATTCCAAATATGGATAACATGAATTGCATAAGCACAAAGCACACAAAATGCAAAAACACCAATATGAACATAAGATACAGAAACCTCAATTCTAATGATTCAACTCTGAACACAAACTCGGTGCTATTGCATGCACCTCTACCAGATCTTTTAGATAATCAGAAAAGATAATAACCTGGAGGCGACTAAGAAGAGAAGCAGGGAAGAGAAACGACCAGAGGCGGACGGATGACAATAGCATATGGGTTTAGGCGAATGAAGCTTTTTGTAACAATAATGAACACAACAACTGAGAAATTGGCTCTCCTTGAACCTTCAACGTCTGATTGATTTTCAAATTTAGGGTTTTGGTGGGAAATGGCGAGCACAGGTAGGCCTCTGTCATCGACGCCTGGTGTCAAGGCGTTGCGAAGCCCTCTCACAGTTGATACCCTCTGGAAACGTCTCAAAGAAGCGGGTTTTGATAAGGAATCCATTCAGGAAATGCATTCGCACGGGTCGTCATGGCACTAAAAAAAGCCCCAAGTTGGGCTTTTGAAACTTGCTCTTCATCTTTGGCCTCTAACTAAACAACACACTAAAAACTAAAGATTTTAATAGAGAAAGCAAAATCAACAACTTTCATTCACATACCGATCTTAAAATCGTGTCCAAAACCTTGAAGGCTTGGTGTTCATCGAGCGGCTTTGTTTGTGTAGGTCCAAGACAAACCCTTGCTTGAGCTTCGAGTATCGTCGATTGGGTTTCCGCAATAGGAAAAGAAACCATGGATTTCAATCTCGATTCCGGATTCCTAGTTGCTCGATAATAGCCGAGTCCGTAATGAACTTGACGCTCAAACAACAATTTCTTCGCACCCGATGCTTGACGCAAAGTCGCAAAGACTGCTGAACATTTGGAGGACTAAGATAGCAAAGAGGCTTAGTGACGATTTTTGTGTGATGATTTTTGTTTTACGTTCGGTTTTGAAAGTTGGGGTTTTTGCCTCTCAATTTCACCGTATTGGCTTCGACTGGTTTTATTTGGTTTAAGCTTTGTTGAATTTTATAACAACATCTACGTTTTTTTCAATAAAACGTCGCAGGTTCTATTTTGAAACGTTTTCTGAATGAAACGTCATAAAAAGTATTATAAATTTGTGACGTTTACATAAAACGTTGTAAAAAATTCAAATTTTTTGTGACGTTTTTTAAACTTCACGAAAAGTCTTCACAATTCATGACGTTTTTTTGATAAAACGTCGCAGATTATATATATTTCTTGTAGTGAAGGTGCTAAAAGTTCTCCAAATAATTGAAAAAGCTTCGGTAAAGGGGAAATGGAAATACAAGTGTCAAGCTAACAAACTGTTATAGGAATAGATATAGCAGGGAGGTAGTTGTGGATGCGACTAGGATTAAAATTTGTTTTCCCAAGTGCCGTCAAAAACCATTCCCTGATTATGGTACTAAGCATGCCGAATTACTATATGGTTGCAATCATGTCAAGAGAGAATGTTTGGCGTTTGGCACAAATCCTCATATGATGCCGCTAAAAAAACAGCAGAAGACAACGAGTACACAGTTAAAAAAGAATAAACTACGTAGCTTGGAGATAAAATTGATGCCTAAAGGACTGCAGAAGAACATTCAAGTGATGAACTAAAACGCATTATACGCCCTCCTCACTCCCGGATCTTTGCTGTTGGGCTTTTGGAGGCTGTTGTTGTGTCTGAAGTAAAAGCTGTGCCTGAAGCTGATGGTGGAGATCATGTTCTGCGTGCGGTGAAACCTGATGATAAGGGTTATTGTCAAAGTTACTCAAAGCCAAAGATGGTGACATTGCAGCAGAGGTAATATGATTGAACCCCGTAGCAGCAATCTGTCTTGTTCCCTCAAACGCACCGTTAAACCGAAGAAAGTCTTGTTGTTGAGGTGTTTGATGATGGTTTTGCTGTTGTTGTTGCTGTTCATATGTCCTATACATCTCTTGCTGCTCTCTAACAGCTGCCAATTGTTGTACCTCAAATATTTGCTGTTGTTGCTGATGGCTATGTTGTTGGTGTTGATGTTGCTGATGCTGGGGCTCACGTAACATCAACTGTCCTCTGCCGCCACCACCGGTAGGAATTCCCATCATCGGAATCCTACCATGTTGCACCACCGTCGATGGTGGGTTACTCAACTGCTGTTGTGGTATAAACGATGGTGGATGCAGGATTGGAAGCATTGCTTGTGGACCGATGTAGGTTGCAAGCTCTTTTCTCGCTGTGTCAAGATCACAATGGAGCTGCCGGAGTTTGTGCTGAAGAATTGAGATGATGCCAACACAACCATAGATCGGATCGCTCAAACGAGTCTCAGCTTCAAAAGCAAGTGACTTCACAGCATCTTCTCGTTCAGCAAAGTTGAGCTCATTGAGAAGCTTGGTAACATTGCTAGCACCAAATACCTTGTGGACACTGGCAAACTTTTGAGGCTGGTCTGCGGGAAAATATGGTGCAAAAACGCATTCTTGAGTGCATTTTCGCCTGAGTAACTTGCATGCGGCGCACGGCGAGCTTGATGATGACATTTTCTGCTCTTTCTTTGCTTCTCAGCTACAAATGGTAACAATGTCCAAGAATACTGTTGCAAAGAAACAACATTTAATCTGTAAAATAGCCATTCTTTTGTCACTCATTATACATGTATGTGTTTGATCGGAAGTCGAAACCTATACAAATATTAGACCTTTACTCAAAACATGGAATTAGGTAAACCAGTGTCTAGAAGCGATTAAGAAGTGGAATATGTGAAACATTAATTACTGATCCTAGAAGTGACCCTCGTTATTTCTCTTCTAAAGAGAGGCATAAAGAAAGAAATGAAATGAAACAGACAAAATAAGAAAGAAAAAGTATATGGTCCTATTTGGGCTGATATCAGGCCGAAAATGTCTTTGTTCTTTGTACATTAAACAACGAAACTCGCCTTCACAGATAAACATAACAAATGGAGAGAAAGGGTAAAACATCAGTAGATAACTCCTTATAACTAGCAGATAAAAGTGAACATGTATGTACTGAAAAAACATGGGAGCGATCAAAGCAAAGAGATAGGAACTCGTTGTCTTACTATACGCGTCTTTAACCACATTCCTCCCATCACTCACTTTCTTCATTGCCACGTTGAATTGGAAGAAAGTCAGTCATGGCGTTGGGGGTAACAGGAAAAAGTTTCAAACAATTATACCTTCATCTCAGTAACCCATGATCAGTAGACAAAAAGAGATATTTCTTTAACAAAGCATAACATTCAGGATTCTGGAAAATCAGAAGACTTTGAACACCCACAGAGACAGAGAGTGTCGCAAGACTCATAAAGCAAAAAGCTTTCAGAACGAAGAAGAAGAACACAGATCAAGAACCTTCTATCCTAGCTTACGTACCAAAATTGGAAAAAGAGTTTCAAAATATGAACTTCTCTGCCCTCTCTACGTGTTCCTTGATTCAAGTGAGCCAGCGCCTGCAGAGAAAGAAGTGGCCTTTGTCAAATTGGCAGAGAGTGGAACAGACGTGGCGAGGGAGATATATATATATATATAGAGAGAGAGAGAGAGAGAGAGAGAGGTCTATGGAGTAGGGTCCAAAGAGCGTTAACTCTCGATCCGATCTTTGAGTTTCATGATCCCAACCGAAAATGTAAATATCTCTCCCTTTCTTCACAAAAACAGAAAGAGAAACAGAAATAGAAATGACCATGGATTTATTTAACTGAAAGTGGCCTTAAAGTTTAAATGGTTGAGTTTTGACTTTTTTTTGGTAAGCTTGGTCACAACTCACAACCGTCCGATCAGATTTTGGTCGTTTTGGTAGACGGTGATGCGAGGTCAAACTACAAAATAGAAATAGAAAAAAAAAGTAAAAGAAACAGAAATAGGTGACTTGTTAGTTGTTATGATCAGACTGATTCCGATCACTGCCCTCTACTCTTCGTAACGTCTTGTCGCTGTTTTCTTTTATCTTTAACTTATGATTTAAGTATAGAAATCCAACAAAGGGTCTTTCCTATTCACTAACAAAGAGAAATAAAGATGAAACGTGTACTTTGGATCGGAGACGGCCTGAAGGAGACAACAGCAAAACAGAAGACAGCCGCCGCATAATGGATAATGCACGTGTCTCGCATTAAACCTACAGTGCAGCAGGGTGCTGGCAACAAAACTTTTCAATACATCAGTCTTGTCCCTCTATGTGTTTCATTCGACGGGTTTTGTATATTTTGAAGAAGCCGTTGATTAAATAATCCGATAATTTATTTAACAAATTCACACCTCTAAATGACGAATATTTCATATTCCTCATCAACTACTCATACTTTATGGTGGCATTACTAGGAAAACGATGCCTCAATTAACACTCCAATAATCTTAAAATAAAAGAGAAAATTAATAATTTTTTTTGTCTATTTCTATTTTAAATTTGAACCACCTCATACATGAAACATATGCGTAATATTCATATGCGAATATACACTTTAGTGATAATTATGAGTCAATGTTTTTTTTACTTATTGCTAATCAACCTTTTATTCCAAAGATATTGTACAAAAGTATTTGTATTATTGTTATTAAAATAATAACAAATTAAATTATATTAATAATACAACATAGTTAATTCAGCCAACTGAAACAAGAATCATCCTAGGAGAAAAGGAAAAGAGGAATACTAACTTCTTTTTGTTGTATCTGGTGCACATGGAGCTTATTTTGGGTAGTGACTTTTACTGTATGATGTTTATTCCGGCTAGCTATTTTTGTATATGAACCTTATTCTGATAGTGACTCATAGTATATATATGCTTTGAACAATTTATATGTTCATATATATGCATTAGTTGGAAATTATAGCTTGTGTTCTGACTTATTTTGCTCATGTTGTCAATTCTAGTATATGCAAGTTTAGTTTGTAGGATTTTTCACTAAAAAAAAAGCAGCAATTAATGATAGAAAATTATCGACGAAAAATAAATCGTTGCAAATTACCGATGGAAACATAATTTTCATTGGAGAAATTGTTGGGAAAAATCTTGTTTAGCGACGGTACTAATATCCGTAGCTAAATTTAGAAAGAAATCATCTCGATAAAATTTACGATGGACTTTAGCGACAGTGTAAGATGTCAGTCGGTAAATAAGGTGGGAATTATTGGCGGGATTAGAAGATGTTGAGTTTATCGACGAAAATTATTCGTTAGTAAATTCTCGTAGGACTTTAGTGACGGTATAAAATTTTTATCGGTAAATAAGGCGAAAATTGTTGGCGGAATTAAAAAAGTTTGAGTTTATTGACGGAAATTGTCTGTCGGTAAATTGGTAAATAAGGCGAGAAATATTGGCGGAATTTAAAAAGTTTGAATTTAGAGACGAAAATTTTCGATCGGTAAATTTTTAAAATTTTTAACCAAATGATGTCATTTTCTTTGACATTAAACTCACCCGAAGCTCTCCTACCCCTTGCTCTTCTTCTTCTTGCTACGCTCCTCTCTTGCTGCTGGCATTTGCCAATTGATGGAAACTCCAGGCCTATTAGTTTACTTTTTATTACAAGTATTTACTTCACTTTAGTCCCTCTTTTCTTTTTCTGAGACAGTTAGTCATTTCATGTTGAAGCCTTCCCCTTTATTCCATTTCAATCATGGCTTGAATATCACTTATTTTAGATGTTAAATAGATCTTAAATTACTGAGGAAAACTTCAGTTAGATTCTTTTCTATGGAACGTAACTTTTTAACTTTTCATTTTCTCCATTTTGACTATTGAAGTCAACAGGAAATTCACAAGATTTACCCTATTCACCATCATCTTCATTTGTTGCACAGCAATCACTATGACAACAATAGGTTCTAACCTCCTGCTCCTCAGTTGCACTATTCAGTTATAGTATTCTCTCTGATAAAAAGCTTTCTCAAACTTTGCCTCCAGGATGATGAGCATCTTGCATTGCTATCAGCTTGAAAGAGAAAAAGAAACAGATGTCTCTAATAAAATTGAAATTTCTTGCTTAAAAGAAGGAGAATCCAAAAATAATACACTTAAAGAAGAGGTAGTTAATTAGTTGCTATGCAAAGTATATGAGCTTTAATACATGTCATCAATCAAAGTCCACTGTGTTAAATAATATTGGTTAATGCATTATACAAGTGGTGGAAAATGTTGGGAGATTGGTATAATTAATATATAGCCATCTATTTAACCCTTATTGATGACAGGATTTTGAGAGCTTACTGGCTGTAAAAGCAACTTCCTTGCCTGTGGAATCACCATTAAAGGATGAAAACGTAGTAACTCTGCTTGTTCATTTCCTATATGGTATAGTCGTTGCGTTCGACGCTTTGTAAGTTTGATAAGCTTTAGGTAATTGGTTGAAAAAATGTTTTTTCGCAATATAATTAGCTTTAGACTTTTCTAATCTTCGTTGGTTTATTTTGTAGCTTCTATTTGAATTCATTGATCTTCAGAGAACTGTCAGGCCTAGAACTTACAATGTTGTAAGTGATTGCCAAAAAATTTAGAACTTTGCTGATTGCCAAAAATGGTGATTACAAATGCAATGCTTAAGTACCTATCCTCTTATGATGAATGGTGATTATACTTCTTAATTGGTGCACTGCTGTACCACGAATGTGATGCACTATATCTCGTTGTTTTGTGTTGTTGTTGGGCAGGTGAGGCCATATCCTAGATGTACTTTCGGAATTGACGACATATGAAGAAGGCATACACTAGAATAAAGAAAAAAAAAGTAGCAACAAAAAAGGAAAGTAAAGGTCCTATGTTTATTTATCATATTTATATTTGATACTGTTTGAAATAGGGCAGATTGTGAAGTTTTTAATCTGGCTACATATGATTCCAAACTTTTTGACTCTTATATATAGGGACAAGGTTGTTGCTTTCCATTGGAACACATATGATCCTTGGACGGTTGGCAGTATGTCTGATGATTGTGATACAACTGGTGGTAGTTTTCCTCTCTACTTGCTTTCAATCAATCTGATTGCTTTTTAGAAGGTTTCTTGATTTTGATAAGATGAATGGCATAATGAAGATAGATTCTTAAAGAAAAAGGTTTTGTTGGTAAAAATAGATATGGCAAATGAGTGATTTACTCTATCGGCTAGAGGATGAGGTTTTGACCAAGCTTGAAAAGTTCAAGTCGCATGTTGTTTCATGTGGATCGAAGGCGTGAGAAGTCAAATATGTATTAACCGTTAGGAACCATGCAAAGAACTTTAGTAGTGAGTTCATATTGTGATTTAACTGTATGCTGATGCATGTACTTTGTGGATGTACATCTCTTTCTGTACTTGGATAATGCTTTGAAAGTTATTCTATGAAAAAACTAAAACCAAGTAGAAGTTTTTAGAATGGTTTTTTCAAATTGATTGTGATGATATATGTTGTTCCTTGAAATCAATAAGGTGTGGGAGTGGGTCATTCATGTTCATGAAGGTGGATTTAAAAAAATAGTTTTTAGTTATTTACCGATGAAAAAAGAAGTCCGTCGGTAACTTAATTAAATTTACCTAAGGAAAAACCGTCGAGAAATTTTCCATCGGTAAATTTACCAACCAAACACACACAGAATAACTATCGGTATATTCACCGATGGCATAAATTTTCCGTTGGTATATTCACTGACGGTACAAATTTTTCGTCGCTAAATTTACTAACAGCCATTTCTCTGACGACTTTTTTCGTCGCTAAATTTCATCGCTAAATAACCTTTTTGATGAAATATTTAGACGTCCGTTGGTAATTTTTCATCACTATTTCCCTCTTTTCTTGTAGTGTTTAGACTGGACACGATCATGTATAGTGATTATGTCTCTCAATATCACTTTAAAACTCAACAATCACATAAACACTATTCCAATAATATACACGGCTATGGACACAATGGTGTCCATCACTACAGACATGTATTTGACTTCAACAAAGGCAAAACATCATCCTTCAAACCTGTATACAGTTACAGTGAGTGTGTCTTTCACGAATACAGGCTTACCCTTTAAAAATAACTTTAATTCTTCACTTTTCTATCTTGAATTTACCCAAATTTTGTTCTTTTCGATCTATGCAGACAATTAAAGACCTAAAAATATAATAGGAGCAAATTAAGTTCCAAAAAGAGTAACAAACTCTCAATTAAACAAGAAAAATGTACCAAAAATTGGACTAAAAATATAACTATTATGTATCTATCAATTCTCTCTGTGAGTATAGTCCTTTTCCAACTTGTTAATGATTTATCCATTATTTTAGTTCTTAATTCGTATACGTTTATGGGTGTTTGTCCATACTTGGTGATAGAGATATCATTTCAGATTGATTTGTTTTAGATTTATGATGTAAGTTAGTAATTGAAGTATCAATTGTTTCGTATAATGTTTACTATGCCATTATATAGACATAAATAATCCACCCTCACCTAAAAGGAGGATGAGAAATAGTTTCACATTTGTAACTAATAAAGGACGTAACTATAAAAATTGAAAGGAGAAAAAAGATCTTTGTAGCCCTATCCAAATAAAATAATATTAATACATTAATGCTGAAAATATTTATACAGAACACCATTTAATATTAATCCATACATTAATATGGAGTATGTATTTCTTATAACAAGTACATTGCTAAATAACACCAAGTAATTATAATAAAGATGATCCGACCATAAATCAATAGCCTCCTTAATAATAAGTCATATATTTTTTGTACCTCAAACTCGTGATAATAAAAATCCTTTGTCGCCTGAGAGATATTCTTTCATATATAACCCTAAAGATTAATCTCCTTGAATTTGGATGTCATGTTTCTTGAGCATGGTCTAGATGGAATCAACCTAATATAAAATAATTAATTTTCTATCATTTTTAAATTTAAACCTATAATTTAATTATAAACAAATGGTATTTCATGTATTTTCACTTATAGTTTTTTGACAATTGTGATGTAAGTTCTTCCATCAACTCTCTCAACTTTAGGCTGGAAATCGCCTCCTTCATCTGCATCTTTTATCTCTGATATCTTTTTCGGTATAGAAGTGATAGATGGCGTAGTAGTAGGTATGGAAGGTGATGCCTCAGCTGCAAGTGTAGTAGCTAGAGGTACAACATTTGATTTGGTTGCAGCTATATAATGTAATTCTTTACCTGGATAATAACTGACTCCAAATTGTGGTTTGAACCTTGGTAACATCATATCATATTTTTTCTTTGGTGAAATATTTTAACCTTAAATTCATATTTTATTGAATATTCCAAAAATGTAAAAATTTCAATTCCATAAATAACAAGATATTGTTGATTCAATAATTGATTTATTGAATATGATATTCTACTACAAACACAAATTAATGGCTATCACCATTTAATTGTAAATCAATATCATCATCATCATTATCTTTTTCTGAAGAATTAGAATCAAACTTAGGCTTTCTTAAGATCTCTCACCTTCCTCATCCTCTCTAGTTGAAATTTCAACATATTCATTATTTAGAACGTTCAAAGGTTCATTCTCGTCATATATAACAAATGCATTTATTTCATAAGCATCTTCTTGAAGCACTTCACTTTCAAATCTCTGTCCTCCTTTTCCATATGGTTTAAAAACACCTCTAGGTTTAACTTTGCAAATGATCAACCTCGACGTAAGCTAAGAAAAGGGACATAATACACCTGGATCGATTGTATCGTCAACACGAAAGGTCTAAATTGTCTAAATATTCTTCGCTGGTTGATTTCAACTAGATTGTATAGATTATGCACTTTTGCGCCAACATTAGGAGTTAGATCAAACTAGTCACACTTAAATATCACACTCTGCTTTATTAGAAATATAAGGTACTCAATTTCAAGTACCTCATTAAATTTACCATAGTAATCCATCAATTCTCCCTATATGCAAACTCCACTATTTGTATGATGTTTGTATCCATTAACGAAACACACCATATATGATTTAATAGTTCGCAAAGATCCTTTCGTAAGATCACATATGAACTTTTTCTCTATCGAATTTTCTAAGGCCTACACAAAATAAATTATCATATTAAATAGTATACTGTCATTTGAATCTTTAATATTATAATTCAATCATTTCAATAATTGTAAGTGAAAACTAACATATTTCTCGAACCATCGAGGAAAGTGTCTTCTAACTTCTTTATTGATGTCTTCCTGTGTTTTATCCGGAATTAGCTCAGTAAATGTTCCTCTTATAATCTAAAAACATTATTATGTATTTCAATTATGAGTAAAACTAAATTTCAAAACTTAAATAATCAATTTCAAAATCAACTTTAACTTATTGCACGAAACGTTGAATCTCTTCACAATTCAATAAAATGTAATAATGGGCAGCCTCTACTTCTTCCTTTGTTAACATTATTCTTGTTAAACGTCCATAAGTTTGTCTAGGACACGTGAAAATGGATAAGTTACCATCAGCATTAATTGTTCCTCCCCCATAGTCATTATGAGGAACTTTTCTTTCTCTTGTATGAACATGCTGCTAAAAAATAATGTGAACAAAATGTACTTGCTTCCTTTACTAAATAAGCATTATATATAGAACTTTCAACTCTAGCCTTAGTTTTGAAATTTTTCTTCAGGTGATGCAAATACCTACATTAACGAATAGGTTTATTACAATTATGTTATTAAAACATGTTATTACTTTAATTTAAATATTTAATAAAATTACCTCTCAAATGGATACATCCATTAATATTGAATTAGACCAGCAAGTTTAGCCTCATGTGCTCAATGCACAGGTAGATACTTTATACAATCAAAGAGGTTTAGAGAAAAATCCCTTCTAACTTGCAAAAAAATTACTAGAATTTTCCTTTCTAGTTTTTCCATTTCAGTAAATTTTATTTCAGATGATGTTAAACTTTTGAAAAACAAACTTAATTTAGTTATAACTTCCTAAACCTTATTTGGTAGCAACTCCCAAAATGCAATTGGAATTAGCCTTTGCATAAACATATGACAATCATGACTTTTCATCCTAAATAATTTGTACTTCCTTATATCCATACACCTAGCTAAGTTTGAAAGATAACCATAAAAAAATTTAGACTTTTCAACCATTCATACAAAACTTCCTTTTGTTTTTTGTCCAAAGTGTAATATGTTTTTGGATATTTACCGATGTACAAATCTTTATCTAACTTATTCCTTCTACAAAAAGGTCTCAAATTAGATCGTGATTTTGTATTGTCCTTTATCTGCCCTTCAATGTTTATTATGGTATTAAACAAATTATCAAAAATATTTTTTTCAATATGCATCACATCTAGATTATGACGTATCAAATTAATTTTTCAATATGGAAAAGCCCAAAAGATGCTTCATTTTCTTTAACTAAAGTTTTTACTAATGCTTATATTAACTTCATTAGGTTCAAATTCCATAACTTTTCATAATCCTAATTCATCAATCTCCTACAATATCTCTTCACGAGATTTGTGAGGGGGATGATGTGTTTGTACCATCCTATTCTTAATGAACTTTTGTTTATTACATCTAAATGGATGATCTAGAGGAAGAAATTTCCTATGGTTGTCAAACCAAGATGTTTTACCCTCATTTGGAAGATAAAATACATTAGAATCATTGGCACAATAAGGACAAGCTAATTTCCTTGTTATGCTCCATCCAGACAACATAGTATATGTTGAAAAATCACTAATAGTCCACATCAAAGCTGCTCTTAACATAAAATTTTATTTCAGAGACACATCATATGTCTTCATACCATATTCCTAAAGATGCTGCAATTTAGATATCAATGGTTGTAAGAATACATTAATTTTATGCTTTAGATATGTAGACCCTGGCATAATCACTGTCAAGAACATATATGCCTCATTCATATACATCCATAAAGGCAAATTATGAGGAGTAATTATGATTGTCCATGATGAATATTGTTGGTTGGATTGACCAAAAAGTTGGAATCCATCTGTCGACAATCTCATCCTAACATTTCGACTTTCAGCTGTAAACTCATAATGGGTGTTATTAAAATGTTTTCATTCCAGCGCATTTGATGGATGACTCATTATTCCTTCTTCCTGTTCGTGTTTATTATGCCATCTCATGTGAGATGTAGTAATATCAGAAACATATAGTCTTTGAAGTCTTAGAGTTAGTGGGAAATAATACATTTGCTTCCAGGGTACTAATTTCTGTTTCATAGAACGCTTTCTAGGCTTGAACCTTGCAAAATTTGCACTCTTGTAATTCCACATCATCTTCCCAATGCAACATACATCCCAATTTGCAATAATCAATTTTTTCAACAGGCGAACTAAGATCCCTAATAAGTTTCTTCATATTGTAAAAACTGTCAACCATTGTATAAGTATGAGGCAATGATTCATTATACTATCAAAGAATTTTATCAAAACTATGATAAAAAATATGTCCTTCATACTTTATGTTCAATATTCGAGCAATTGACGACAATTGAGTCATTGTTTGACAATTTGGCCATAATTCTTGGTCAGCTAAATATAGTAAGTTAAAAAATTATTTTGCATGACTGACTGCATCATTAACCATTTTCACGTAAGGATTTTTAGTTGCACCCACATTATTTGTTCTAAATCTAATCTCCCTTCAAACTCATCCATATTTACTGACGATTTTACTTCATTACCCCTTGAGGTGCTACAAATCAATGGCTCCCTATGTCGTGTCCACTTAAAATAATATTGAACAAACTATTTTCTTAGCAAATGACCATTTACTTCATTAATAAGAAGGAAATGAATATGTTTGCATTTTTAATATAGACATTTTATCTTTAGGCCATCCATATATGCAGGCTGAGAATATGCATAATGAATAAAAGTTTCAACTCCCTTAACATACTCAGGATTAATGAAACCTTTAAGTGTTAATTATTTATACATCCAAGATCTATCAACATTACTCATTTCTGCAAAATTATTAATTTAAAAAAGTGATTTCATGGTTAGTATCCTTCATGTCCCTTAAGTTTACAAAACATCTAAACTTTACACAACATCCCTTAAGTATTAATCAATCAAATTAATGGCTTACAATTTATTTCAATACTTTGACATTGTTTACACCTGTGAATCAAGAAAACAAGTTCTCGCTGTGACTCCTAGGCTTGTGAAAATTTCCACTGATAAGCCTCACGAGAGCTGCATCATGGGTTTCTAGCCTATATACTGTCTTAGGGGTTTATTATGCAAAGAACTATCTTGTTTACTAATCCTATGAATTTCTTGTGTTATAAGTTTGAATTAATCACATTGAAGTTGAAGTATTTATGTTTGAATTAGTGACCTACAATTGATTTCAACACTATGGTACGTGACATTGTTTACATATGTGAATCAAGAAAGCAAGTTCTTGCTGTGACTCTTAGGCTCGTGGAGTTTTTCACTGATAAGCCTCATGAGAGTTGTATTACAGGTTTCTAGCCTATATACTATCGTAGGAACTTACTTATGGCTCAAGTCATCCATAAGTTCTCAAACTCATTCCACATACAGTAAATACTTAAACTATTAAAGAAGAACATAAAAACTCATTAATGATTATAAGAATTTTCTAAACAATAACACAAAATCAAGACATCCTTTGCATTCACACAAAACCCAAACGCATCAGAATCGTATTATTAAACCAATACATATAGTAGACATTAGTTGGACGACTTATTTAGATGAACGGATAACTTTATACTACAAAGAAGAAGGATGAGTGACGCTCTTCAACACAATATAGGGCATAAGAAAAAGAATATTTCATATTTAATAGAATACATTTGTTCAATAGTTTTGTTATATTTGTAATATATTAAAACAAGCAAACAAGAAAATAATATTATTTATTTTGAAATAGAAATATGTGGACTTTTAGGGGGAATCATGTTAAAAATATTGCTAGACCAAACCAATCCCGACTTGCTTGGTTTAAATTATTCCTAAAACCATACAAAATATTATAGAATATTCTAATTATAATTTTATTTTGATAATCGACACAACTATCGTTAAGATAATTTAACTTAAAAAATATAAAAAGAAGGGTAAATTATTCAAAATAAAAAGTGTGTGAATTCTCTTTATTATTTATATATCAAAATTTTAAATGTATATAATTAACAAAAAGTATTATCAATTATAATAATCAAAATTAACTCAAATAATTTAAATACTCTTTAAACCTTTATAAAGCTAGTCTTTCATCAACAATTAATCAAATATGTAATAACAAATTAAATTACATAATTTAAGTTATTAAAGGTATATCAATTTGTCTTACATTTTCATCCCACCAATCTTACCTTTCTTCTTTGAATCTTTCCCCCAATCAGTAAAATTTGTCATAAGCCTAGGTAATTATTTAGATGAGCATGATTAGGTTCCTAATAACTTCCCTATCCTACAATCAATCCCTAAACTTTAATTCTTAGATTAGGACTTTATAGTTCATTTTCTTTTAGAACAAGAACAAACTATATCCAATGAAATGGAGAGTGACATACTAAAATTTCATTGAGTACTAAAATTTGAGGCTATAAAGTAGGTTATATTGGTGTATTGTTCTATTATATTCATAAAATAGTATTAATATATATACAGGCAAAAATTTAATACATTTTTTATATTCTAACCTCATCTTCAACTTGGTTCGTAAGAGGTAAAGTATTGTCTTTCTTTTTATAGCTTCTCCTGTCATGTCTTTATTTTCTTTTTATATAAGTTAAAGTGATTTTTTTCACTTTTTGTTTGCATTTTTTCTCTTATTTTTCTTTCTCCCATAAGGTATTATCTTTTCTTTATATGGTCAAAACTCTTAATAGTTATAAGGTGGCCAAATTGTTGATCTCTTAATCAGCTATAATAGGTTCTTATAAACCTTCATGGAAATTTCTCTTCTGTGATTAGCTAAGTCCATAATTCAGTCCCGCGAGCTTTTGATACTGAAAGATATCCAACACATGTGTCATGTGTGACACAGGTTCAATATAATCACGAATATCTAATACCTCACTAACATGAATGAGAAAATAGAGTGTGGCAAACTTAGATGATACCTGTATGATCTGATATGTATCATCTTTTTGTTTATAGGTCTCGATTTCTCTAAACTTTATGCTAAATTGAATATGTTAAACTAAATCAAAGAAATCTTATTTTATCTCACCTAATGCTAAACTGCATTAGAGAAAATCTTTGTGTTCTCTAACTAAATGCTAAATTATATTAGAGAACCTTTAGGGGATTAAAACTTATATCCCCCTATGTCATGTCAAAATCTGTGGATATACATATGAAACTGTATGTGTCCCAATGAAATAGGCTTAAAGTCAAGCTATATATATGCCCAATGACCTGTAACATGCTTAAGATCAACACGAATCTTCAAAATTTCACATGTATTATGACTCTGTATGATAATTCGTAGTACTAAGGATAAACGATAATTATCTTTATTGATGAACCACCATACTATCATAATACATCAAAAAGTATAAAAGTACAAATGTACATGGAGCAAACATAATAGTCCCTAACTAATAGTTTCTAAGGACTTCAATACATGTATATTGTATACATGTTTTTCAAACACATATGTGCAAAGTCTTTTAGTTAAAGGACGGACTAACATTTCCTTAGTCCTCAATTGCTCCACCTTAATGTCACCTTTTTGTATCTACTCCCTTATGGTCAACTATTTGAACTCTAATCACTAAGACCCTGTGATATTCTTATTATTATTTATAAACAATACATTAGCAAGATTATTACAATACAACCGAATGGGTCTAGCCATTGAATCAACCACAGACTGTTAAGTCCAAATGACTTTACTTAGATATGATTTTGATGTATAAAAAAGAGAATCAATAAAAAGCAAAGCAAAACAGACGAAGTCAGACAGAAGAAGAAACACAGACGAAGAAATACAGTAAAGCAGACTCAGACGCAGACGCTAAGAAAAACAGACGCAGACGCTAAGTAAAGCAGACGCAGATGCAAAAGCTTAATAGTAAAGGCATTTGACGCAGGTTTAATAGTAAAACAGACGCTTGAGCCGAGACGCAAAAATACTGACGAAGAAAAGAAGATGCGAATTCAAAAGAAGACGAAGGAGTCGATTCGAGTTAGTTCTGAACTCAATCAATAACCGTTTCTTTAAAGATTCAAGAAACAAGAATCAAGAAGCAGTTGGAGACGAAGGCTATAAATACAAGTCGAAGTCGAAGATCATAAAGTTACACAAAGTTACACAAAGTTAGTCAAAATTAGACAAAGTGAGAAAAAGCTAGTGAATTACATCTACGAGCTTATTGTGCGAATTAGCTGAAGAGCTATTTTTCTGTAACAAGTGTTCAAACACTTTTCTGAGAAAAAGTAGTGCAGATAGCCTGCAGAGGCTAAGTGTGAAAGAATACTAGTTGTAGAGACCTGAAGAGGCTCGCAAAGAATACTTGTAAAGTTGAAGAAATAGTGAAATCTCAGAAGAAAATCTGAGGACTGGACGTAGCCCACGGTTTGGGGTGAACCAGGATAAATCTCTGTGTGAAACTACTCTCACTCTCTATCTCTATTTTAGATTCAAGTTTTATCACTACTTAACTCGTAAACAAAGTTTTCAAAAGTTTTGATTAATTAGAATATATTAGAAGTTCTGTAAAGAATTTTTATTTCTACCAAACAATTTTGGAAAGAGTTTTCAAAAAGGGGAATACACAATTTAACCCCCCTTCTCGTGCATTCTATATCGTTTTATAAGTAAGTGTATTAACGTGTGATTCACTTCAATTGGTATCAGAGCGAGGTATCCAAGGATCACTTTAACAAGTGTGGATCAAAGATAATGGCGGAATCACATGTATACATCGCAGAAGGAGCCTCAGTCACTAGACCTCTAGCATTCAACGGAGAGGATTATCATTACTAGAAAGATAGGATGCGGCTATTCATAGAATCTACTCATGTCGACCTTTGGGACGTAATAGAGAATGGACCTTATATACCAGTAGATGAAGATGGCAATTCTATTCCATGAATCAGATGGATGGCTGATCAAAAGGCGAGAATACAACTGAATTCAAAGGCGAAGTTCTTCTTGACGTGTGCCCTAAACAGGAGCGAGTATGACAAAGTCTATGGATGCGATACCGCAAAGTAGATGTGGGACACATTGTCCATTGCTCACGAAGGCACAAGCCAAGTTAAAGAATCCAAGATAAGTATTCTTGTGCACCAGTATGAACTTTTCAGGATGAAAGATGAAGAATCTATTGATCAAATGTTTGAAAGATTTCAAACAATTTTCAATGGATTGAAAGCTCTTAGAAGAACGTACAACAATCAAAATCATGTCCGAAAGATCCTAAGAAGTCTTCCGAAGCGATGGAGACCTAAAGTTACTGCGGTGCAAGAAGCCAAAGACTTGAGCGTGTTAAAGCTGGACGAGTTGCTTGGATCGTTGAAGATTCATGAAGTTGAACTCGATGCTGAAGACAAGCCCAAATGGGACAAGTCGATAGCGCTGAAGGCCGGACAGAAGAATCACAAGACTCAAAGAAGGAGGAAGTCATCAAAAGCGTTGAAAATTGAAGAATCAAAGGATGATGACTCCAGTCAACCAGAACCAGAGTCAAGTGATGAAGATGACGAATTATCTTTCATCTCCAGAAAGATAAGACACATATGGAAGAAGAAGTCCAAAGGGAATCAGACTTTCAAGAAGAATGGCAAAGATGAAGCCAAACCAGAAAAGTCATATGTCATCTGCTACGAGTGCAATCAGCCTGGACACTACAAGTCCGAATGTCCGACTCTAAAGAAAAAACCAAAGAAGAGTAGAAAAGGCAAGAAAAGCATGATGGCAACATGGGAGGACCTAGATTCATCAGAATCAGATACAGGTTCCGAATCGTCTGAACATGCAAACATCTGCCTGATGGCCGAGGAAGATAGTGATGAGGAGGTAAAATCTGACTACGATAATTTGCATGATGCCTACTCAGAACTGTTAGAAGATTCTCATGCTATTATGAAACAATACAAACTGTTAAAGAAAAAGTATGCAGAAAATATTAGACATACGGAAGAAATAGAGAGAGAAAATATATGTCTTAAAAAGCATTTAGAAGAAAAGAATAAAGCTCTAGACAGATCAGAAGAGATTAATCAGCTTAAACTAAGAATTAAGAATTTATCAGCTGATTTAGCTACTTTCACAGAGAGCACTAAGAAAATGAATGAGATGTTTGGAAAATGTAGACATCCGAGTGATAAAACCGGATTAGGGTTTATAAGCAACAAGACTCAATCTCATAAGAAACCTTTCTTTCAAAAGAGAAACCATAATAAATCTCATTTTAATCAACTTTCTAGTTATATGCACCAAAAAACTCATCATATGCATACTACTAACCACAGAGGACCCAAGAAAATTTGGGTACCAAAAAATAAAATAGTTTCTCCTGCAGATATCCTTCCTTGGAAAATACGGCAAGCACCATTGGTTTTTAGATAGTGGATGCTTGTGACACATGACGGGAAGAAGGTTTATGTTCCTAGACCTTCAGTATAAGAAGGGAGGATCGGTAACTTTCGGAGACAACCAATAGGGCAAGATTATTGGAATCGGTAAAATAGGTAAATATTCCTTTGCATGCATAAATAATGTACTGCTTGTTGATGGTCTGAAGCATAACTTGATTAGCGTAAGTCAATTGTGTGATTCTGGTTATACAGTCACATTCAATCAAAATCTTTGCGAAGTCAGAAACAAAGATGGGTCTATACTTTTCTCTGCTAAGAGAAGAAACAATCTTTACAAAATTGATTTAGAAGATTTTCAAAGTCAAAATATTTCATGTTTTCTATCTTCCGAAGAAGAAAGACCAATCTGGCATAAAAAGCTAGGTCATGTCTCTTTTAAACATATTTCAAAATTGGCAAAACATGATTTGGTAAGAGGATTGCCAAAAATAAGCTTTGACAAAGAGTTTTTATGTGAAAACTGTTTGAAAGGAAAACAAGTTAAAACATCTTTTTCTTCTAAAAGTTTTGTAACATCATCTAGACCTTTAGAGTTGTTACATATGGATTTATTTGGTCCAACTAGGACAATAAGTCTTGGAAGAAAGAAATATGGACTTGTTATTGTTTATGACTTTACTCGATTTTGTTGGATATTGTTTTTATCACACAAAGATGAATCTTTTAAGTGCTTTAGGACTTTATCCAGAAATTTACAGAATGAAAAAGGAATGTCTATAGCCAGTATCAGGAGTGACCATGGTGGAGAGTTTGAGAATGAGAAGTTTAGATTATTCTGTGAGGAGAATGGAATTTCCCACAATTTCTCTGATCCTAGGGCTCCTCAACAGAATGGAGTCGTTGAAAGGAAAAACAGGACGATTAAAGAGATGGCAAGGACCATGCTGTGTGAGATGAATCTTCCTAAGTACTTCAAGGGTCGTGAATACAAAGATGCTATATTCACAATAGAATTCTGTTGCGACCCATGTTGAAGAAGACTCCTTATGAGTTATGGAATGGAAGAAAACCGAATATATCTTACTTTCATCCATTTGAGTGCAAATGCTCTATTCTGAATACAAAGGAGCTGTTGGATAAATTCAATTCAAAAACCTATCCAGGAATCTTTCTAGGCTACTCATCATCGTCTAAGGCATTTCGAGTGTACAACCTTACTTCAAAGACAGTTGAGGAGACCATCCATGTCAAGTTTGATGATAGTTCCCAACCTCACAAGGAAGATGACATGGAGAGTGCAGGTCCCTCAAAGAACTTAGATGATAGAATAGAAACTTCACCATCAGGAACTCAAGTAGACAAAGCTGAAGATATTCCATAAACTATTGGACTGAAAAGAGACTGGAAATATAAAAGTTCTCATCCAGAAGAGTTGATTATTGGAGAGATTTCAGAAGGAGTTAGAACAAGGTCCAGATTCAGAAGAGAAGCTAATGTGGCTTTTATTTCTTAAATAGAACCTAAGAAGGTTGAAGAAGCTCTTCAAGATGAAGCTTGGGTCTTAGCCATGCAAGAGGATCTGAATCAATTTACTAGGAATAATGTCTGGTCCTTAGTTCCAAAACCTCCTAAGAAATCCATAATAGGAACCAGATGGGTCTTTAAGAATAAGTTAGACGAATCAGGAAGAGTGAGTCGAAATAAGGCTAGATTAATAGCGCAAGGCCATAATCAGCAGAAAGGAATAGACTATAATGAGATGTATGCTCCAGTAGCAAGACTTGAAGCCATTAGGATATTGCTTGCATATGCCGTCTGTCATGATATAAAACTATTTCAGATGGATGTGAAGAGTGCATTTCTGAATGGTTTTATAGACGAAGATGTGTATGTTAAGCAACCACTTGGTTTCGAGGATGTCAAAAATCCAGACCATGTCTATAGACTTCATAAAGCCTTATACGGCCTGAAGCAAGCTCCTAGAGCTTGGTATGATCGTCTGAGCACTTTTCTTTTAGAAAATGATTTCAGTAGAGGTCAAGTTGATAAGACGCTCTTTAGGAAGAACTTTCAGAATGATTTTATTTTAGTTCAGATTTACGTTAATGATATCATTTTTGGTGCTACTTCAAACAAGTTATGCATGAAGTTTGAGAGTCTAATGAAGAAAGAGTTTGAAATGAGCATGATGGGTGAACTAAAGTTCTTTCTTGGGTTGCAAGTTAAGCAAACCGAAGAGAAAATTTTCATCCATCAACAAAAGTATGTGAAAGAACTGTTATCCAAATTTGATACGAATAATGTGAAGCCTATGGCGACACCGATGCACCCTTCAAACCTTTTTTTCAAAGATGAACTTGGTAAGAAGGTGGATCAAACCTCAGATAGAGGATGATCGGTTCTTTCTTGTATCTTACATGACAAGTAGACACGATATTACATTGGGTGTATGCTTGTGTGCAAGATTTCAGCCGATCCTAGAGAGTCTCATTTTATCATTTGTTAAAAGAATTATGAGATATCTTGCAGTACTACCGATCTTTGCTTAATGTTCGAGAAAGGTAAATATTTCGAGTTAATTGGATATTGCGATGCGGACTATGCGGAGATAGAATCGAAAGAAAGAGCACAAGTGGAGGATGTCACTTTCGGCGCAAACCTAGTTTCTGGTCAGCAAGAGACAAAGCTCAATCGCCTATCAACCATCAAGGTAGTATATATCCGCCGCAAGTTCTTGTTCATAGACATTATGGATCAAGTATCAATTTGAAGACTACTCAGTTCGTGAAGAGGAGATTCCAATCTACTGCGACAACACCAGCACAATTAGTTTGTCAAAGAATCCGATTCAACATTCTAGAGTGAAGCACATAGAAGTAAGACATCACTTTCTGAGAGACTATGTTCAAAGGAAGGTGGTGCGTCTACAGTTCATCGAAACAGAGCATCAGTGGGCAGACATCTTCACCAAACCACTAAGTGAAGAATGGTTCCGGAAGATCGACGCAACCTTAACATGGTTATGTTGCTTAACAACAAAGCTAAAAGTAACGCCAAAACTAATCGCGCCGACACAATGAGTTACGGTGGTAACTTCTCTGTCAAGGAAGTTTTGGAGGGAAAAATCTGATAATCTCGAGGATCTTAATGATTCTAGAACATACCAGACTAGACCCTTCAAGTAGCCTGAAGTTGAAAACACTGTGGTTACTTTCATATCCAGACGATTCATCTTGCTTTCAAAAATTTTCTCAATTATCCTACCCTAGAAGAAAAGCTTACCAGAAACATTTTCATTCTGAGACAATGGAGGCAACTATAATTTTCGGAAGACATGTAGACTTCGAGTCATTGAGGAATGATGGAATGGACATAGAACCAGAGATTGAAAGAGTTGGTTGGAGAAATTTCTTCCAGATACGAGAACCAGTATACACCAATGAAGTATTCGATTTCTGGAAGAACGCTCAACTGGTAGACAACGCTATCGTATCTTCAGTAGACGGTATATCTGTTATCGTATCTAAGGAGCTGATAAGGAAGGTGACTGATTGTCCATCGGTTGGTGAGACTCTGTCTACCAAGGCCGGTTGGATGTCCCAGGTTGGAATGAAAGAAGAAGATGTCAGAAGACAATTATATGGAGTCAATGACCCATGGGTGAGGAAGACCTCTAGTTTGGTTCCGAAGGCTAGGGTTCTTTATGCAATTCTGTTTAATTGCATTCTACCCAGAGCAGGTTCAAGACATTTGGTGACCACTCTGGATGAACAATGCTTATTCTACTTGTTGAATCGTAGCCCTATTGATTTACCCTTCTTAATCTTTCATTACATGATTAAGGGGATGAAGGATACAAATAGCTATCCTTACGGTATGCTTCTTACGAGGATTTTAAATGTAGCTCCCCCTTACCGTAGGGTATGCACCGAGACGCCCGTAGGTCGTTCCGATACATAACCCACGATGAGGGTGCACTACGAACGATCAATACTATAATCCACATGACATCAATAATAATAAAGCTGTAATATCAAAATCACTAATTTTTGGAACCGTAAATTTCTCATTCCATATCCTCAAAGCAGTAATTTACACAACTGTTATTTTTTTGTACATTACTCCACAAGAAAATCAAACGTAAAACCTAGCTAGGTCATCCCTCAAAAAGTGCCAGCTGACCGACCTGTGAGCCATGACTTCTCTTGCCAACTCGATCTACACGGCAGGAAAAGTCTCTCAGGAGCTAGGAGTCTACTCTCTCGGTCCTGAAAAATAATTTGCAATTTTGGGTGAGTTTGCGAACTTAGTGAGGGACCATCATCGATGGTTCACCCAATTCATGCATATACACAGATATTGTACAGTCATTTCACCAAAACAAATTCAGAAGTACCACACGATTATTATATCACTCAAAGGAACCAAACCAAATGAACATGAAATACGTATGTGACGACTTTTCTAATTTATTACGTTGTTGTGACTGAGTGTCTAAAACTGTCCCACTAAGGGCGCATTAAACGGTGAGCCTTAGGCTCTGAATCACTGTGGGCTCAAGGCCCTATTACGTTGAGCTTTAAGCTCTCGGAGGCTACTCCGGTCACAACTGCCAATTACTGATCATGCAATTATGCATGAAATGCATATGTCCAAATAAAGCAAAGACAATATCATATTCGATCCCAAATGAATACATTCACACAAGTAGTTCACATTAATCACATTAAAATCACATACAACACTTCTATGTCATACTCTCCCAATACATCGGACCTCATGTTCGGAATCCAATCATAAACAAATACAATCGTCCCACCATTATTCTCCACAGAGTTATAAGTGCAGAATTGTAATCACTTACTAATCGAGGAACCATCTAGGTCACTCACCAAATAGCTTCCGAGCTAAAGTCGGGAAGTCTCGGCAACGTCCATGGAATGACGTTCCAACTGTGCCTCTATAATAATCACAATAGTCACATGTCACCAAATGCACAATTAGAAATATTAAATAATGCACATGGAGCAATTTTGATGTGTACAATGCATGTTCGTGACATTCCTGACATTTCCCATAATTCACATCACAAAAAATTCCCTTATGTCTTAGGAACCCATAGACACCAGAATTACTCAATTTGGACCTCTATAGGTCCGGATATTGCCAAACTTTACTCAATTCTCTCACTTGGATTCAATCCCTAAATCTCAATTAAATCCTACAAAGTTCACAATTTCACATAGAGAGTTAGATTATTGTCTTATGGATTCGACGCCTCGAGAACCAGGTCTATCGAAGGTTGGATGACGAAGATATAAGCAAAAGAAGCTTTAGGACAAAACAAAAGATAATAGAGTTTGTCTTATTTTCCTCTCTTCCACCATCTGAATTTCTAACATACATAACTTTTTACAAACTTATCCAAAAATTACAAACCAGGTCTCATTGGAAAGATAACAACAAACCCTACAAGTTCCATGAAGGGCTCACAAACCAATCTCACCTCTAAGGGTGATAAACACTACTTCAAAGTTACTGCCCATAAATGACCATATGAACAGTAACTGTGTTCTTCCAATCCTCATAACTTTTTACTCATAACTCCAAATAAGGTACATTATACACCATTAGAAATATCTCAACATTTTCTATAATCTTCAAGAATACCCCTTAATCCAATTCAATCTATAAGAGGGTCAAAAACCCAAACCAAGTTTCTACCCAATGAAACAGTAAAACTACCATATGAACAGTAACTGCACTCCACTAAAAAAATCCTATCTTTCCATCACTTATGCTAAAAATTCCACGTTTTATACCAAAGAAAAATCAAAACATGTTCTACAAGTTTCATGAATGACTTGGAAGCAAAATCAACCTCTAAACAACTCAAATTCTCAAGCAAAACTTCTGCCTATATAAATCTCATTCTCACAGTAACCAAATCTTCCAACATTCATAACTTTCCAACAAATTGTCGAAAAATTACATACGATATAGAAATAAAAAGCTCAGACAATGTACTACAATTCTCAAGAAGGACTCCAAAGCAAATTCCCATTAAAACTAGGTCAAATCCTCTCACAAATGTGGCTGTCCTGTTAGGGTTTAAGAAAACAGCCTTTAACCTAAACTATAACAAAACTTTACAAATTTATATCCAACAATCCTTACATCCAAAATTCACACAAAATACCTCATTAGAATGATGCAACAATCCTCTACAACATTCCAGAAGGTCACTTGAACGAATTTAACCCTTAACAGTCCGAAATAAATGGAAGAAAATAAAAAGCACAAGACCTATACACTTAGAGCATTGCACCCCAAAGGCTGAATTACCACTTGAACATTAACACAGCATAACTTTCAACGTACAAATCAAAAAAATTTATACTTAGTGGCGTTAGAAAGCTAACACAAAAATATTCAACTTTCATGAAGACCAAAGTAGCAAATTCAATCCAATTCAATCCTAAAAACATCATCAAAGTTTCAGGTCACAAGGTTCGGATACTGTTCACACAGCACCTAACAATTCACTTTTCATGCCAAATTTAAAATCCTTAAGGTCTGAATTGGACAAAACTTCCTTCTTATGAAATCTAGCCATACTTCTTAAGTTTAATTTAAAACAATCCTCAGCTCAATTGGACAACCATATCACAAATTATGAGTCAAAATCTGAAACCTACACAACTCACATTTTTTCCAGATTTCCTCCCTACCTCCTCCCCTTTCATTCTATCACTTTACCTACATCACTATGCATTCATTTGCACCTCTAATTCAGCCATAAATTCATCACAACATTTACTTGTATAATATAACATAATTGGAAGCAACCACATACACAACTCCCTTACTTCATTTCCATTCATCTAACATCATAAACATCATTAACAACATTAAATTCACAATCTTTAACTACCATATCAATTTCCCTCACACAAGCATACATTTAAACCCATACAAACCTACCACTATCTTGATGAAATAAATGCATAATGAATCCCCATGAATGCTTCTAACTACCAAAAGAAGAAATACAATTATCAATTCTCACCTAAGTAACTTCAAACTCTTCAATTCTTCAATCTTCAAATCTTACTTCAATTCCTTACTTCTCACCAACACCTAAGGCCATCACTCCAATACACACACAAATCATCATCCTCACAAAGCTTAAGCTTGGTTTTGTAAGTGAAGGAAGAAGGAGCAAGCAAGTAAGTAGCAAGAAAGCTTCTTGTAAGGGAAGAGAAGAAAATAATCAAAAGAGGAAGAAGGGAAGGGAGCTACGGATGAATGACACAATTTGCAAGTAAAAGTGGTTTTAAACTTTCAAAGTGATTTTTATATAGCTTTTAAGGAGAGAGTCGTGGAAGACTACATCTCTTAGGTTATATATATATATATATATTACTCCTTTTAGAAGGCTAAGTAGGAAAGTGACAAATGTCACTTGCCACTTGTCCTGATTTTTATTCCGGCTCTAAATTCTACTCCAATTTCTCGTCAAATTCCCATGGCTCAATTCAATAAATCCTAACATCATGTCTATAATTTTCCAGTGCCATCGGCCAATCATTTTCGGTATCGGAAATCCACTCAGTCAGCCAGTTAAAAATTTTCTGATTCGGGCAAGTACCTCGAAAAATTCCAGAAAATTTTTCACAAATCCCTAAAAATATACAACACACCTAGAGCACTTCAATTCAATTTTTCAAACACAAATATCACATATTTCACAAAATACATATGCCAGGAAATGTCATGAATGCATGTACAAATCATGTGCATGTGCAAAAATTACCATTCATATCTATATAGAGGCTATATGATGTAAGTGATAAGTCGACTTGTACTATGTGTAAGTCGACTTACACATGTTCGGTACCGATAAGTCGACTTGTTCATTGGATAAGTCGACTTGTTCAAGGTCGAGCATCGTTTATTTGTGCCCTAAAGGCAATCCCCTTTATCGCGTTTTATTCAAAGTCGTGTGCAGACTTTATGAATAAATAAAGAAAAGGCATTATTCATTAATTTGATATTCATAAACATTGTTTATGAATTGATTTGATCTTTAATCAAATTAATGAAGTCCATGATATATGACATAGCATGAAGGAAATTATGATGTGATCATACTACTGAGATTCCTATCATGTGCAATTATGTCAGTATCTAAATTCTCCCTAGTCATAGGATTAATGAGACTGGACATCATTAATCCGGATAGACTAGCACATGTCATATTCCTTGTAAGTCGACTTGTACATGGGCAGGTGAAATAAGTCGACTTGTGTCATACAAGGCGACTTTTGTGTGGGCAGAAGCATAAGGCGACTTGCATTTGATGAAAGTCGACTTGTGGCATGCTCAGGTTGGATGATGGATGATTATAAGGATTGATTCAATTGGATTGATGAAACCTAAATCATTCCATATAGTCCTGGCGACTATGATCCTTCAGCTTGAGTCTAGAGTTTCTAAATCCTCCCGGTATATGAAAACTAACGCCTTCCATTAATATGGTAAGAACCGAGTTCTTATAGGATGGGTTGTTGGGTAAACCCAAGCTCGCTTCTATCTTAATATGTTGAACCATGAAAATAAGATTTTCGGATTAATGGGTCGGTTTTCACTAGAAGCGTTGGTTTGTTGAGTAAACTCAAGGTCAACGTGATGAGGCGAATTGGGTAGCATACATCGATGTATGCTCATCAAAGAGTTGATACCCAATGTAAGTGCACACATCAACAAGTTGATAAGACCGATCGATAGTTGTGTCTAAGATGTAATTGGTATATCCGATACCTCCCGAGACATAAGGTGGCTTGTTGGTAAACCCAAGGTCATTCCTAATGTCGGTTATCGATGATACAATTGGTATGACCGATACCTACCAATGGACCTAAGTCAGGCTTGTTGGGTAAACCCAAGGTCACTCTTAGCAATGTCTGATATCGACCCACTAGACATTATGTCATATCGTTTCTCCGGATTCGTAAAGAGGGTTATGGATTCTAGGAAACTAGTGGGAGCCATATGCATATCATGCAAGTCCTTATGATCATGCAGCAATTCTATCCTATCATTCCTTCTCTATCGCGCCAGTTGATTCAAGAAGTTTTTCAAGGTGAATTTTCGCTCTCTATTTTGGACCGAATTTTCTTGATTACGAGGAATCGAGAATTGTTCTCGATCCGAGGAACCGGATACGCCCTAGATATTCCACTTCCAGATGCACTGCTGTTGATGCTTCGATGAGGATCGAAGGTATATCGAAGCATCTAATGGACGGGACATGGCTACTTGCCTCGATGTCACCAGAGCCGCAGGAGCAAAGACGAGTCCATGGATGCTCACTCTATAGTATTTCATCTTATGGAGCTGTTTGATGAGCAAGCTCGATGCGAAAGGTTTGAGACCTCAAGGCTTCTCTTCACCATTAAAGATGGCTCGTGGATATCTGCAGGCAAGATGCCCGAGGATGAATGGCTATATTGAGAGATTGATGTCTTAGGATTTGTAATGGATTATGAGTTAAGTAGAGACTTAATTCGGTTGGATTGTCTCGATGATTATTCACGGTTTGTGATAAACATATCGGATAAACCAAATATCCACAACAATTCTCGAGTGATCAATTTGCTCACGACAAATGGACAAAGCTATCAAGAGAGATAGCAAGTGCTAATGGTGGATGCTTCTTCTTCTAGTTCAAAGAAGAAAAGGCCAAGAAACCAAAGGGAAGTGCCATCAAGGAAAAACCAAAGATTCTCGCCCCAAAAGGATTTTGCTTTCATCAGGCAAGTCTAGCCACCAGAGGCTAAACCGTAAAATCTATTCGAGTCCTTGAAGCGGAAGAAGGCATCAGATGCCTCTACTCCTTCAAATATGTTTGTCATTGAGGTTAATACTGTTTCTGATCAAAACATATGGATATTTGATACCGGTTGTGGCTCATACATATGAAATGATATGCAGGGCCTCGGGACGATGAGATACTCATAAAGGAGAACTAGACCTTCGTGTAGGTAATGCAACAAGAGTTGCTACATTAGCCGTAGACACTTATGTCTTGTCACTCCCTAGTGGGCTTGTATTCAAATTGGATGATTGTCATTTTGTACCTGTTTTAACAAAGAACATATTGTCTGTTTCTTGTTTCAATAGAGCTGGTTTCCATTGGACTTTTAGTAGCAATGGTTGTTCTATTAGTTCGAATGGAATGCTCTATGCTACTGGTATATTATGCAATGGAATTGACATATTAGATATGTCATATCCAGTTCTGAATGTCAATGACGCGAAAAGACATAATCGAGATAATTTAAAATCAACTTACTTATGGCATTGTCGGCTTGGCCATATAAATGAGACACGCATCGCTAAGCTCCATAAGAGTGGATGTTTAGGGTCATTTGATTATGAATCATATGACACATGCGAATCTTGTTTATTAGGCAAGATGACTAAGTTATCCTTTAAAGGAAAGGGTGAACGAGTGAATGGAATATTAGACCTAATACATTCGGATGTATGTGGTCCGATGTCCATCCATGCCGTAAGTGGTTGTTTTACTTCATTACCTTTATCGATGATTATTCTCGATATGGGTACCAGATCGATGAGATACAAATCAAGCATTTGAATAGTTCAAATAATTCGAAATGAAGTAGAAAACTAACTTGGTAAAAGTATGAATACATTACGATCCGATCGTGGTGGAAAATGCTTACACCAACAGCTTTTGGATTATCTCGGAGATAATGGGATTTTATCTCAAGATACTCCACCTTACACGCCGCAAGACAATGGTGTGGTTGAAAGGAGAAATCGAACCTTGTTAGACATGGTGCGATTGATGATAGGTTTTACATACGCTTTGGGAATATGCACTCAAGACAAATTGCTTACTTGCTAAACAGAGTTCCATTAAAGACAAGTTGTGGTTACTCCATATGGAGATATGGACTAACCGAAAGCCCTATCTTTCTCATCCGAAAGTTTGGGATTGTCCTACTTACGTGAAGCGGACACAATGATACATTTGATGTAAAAGTCGACAAGTGTTTGTTCGTGGAATATCAATTTACTTGCTTAGAAACAAAAGTTGTTTGTTTCAAGCACGCCGCTTTCTTAAAGAAAGAGTTTCTTTTACAAGAGGACAAGGGGAGCAAAGTTGAACTTGAGAAGTTCAAGATTCTCTAACAAACATAGATCAACCGCTCGAACTCAAACTGCCACTCATATAGATGAGGTAGCAGCTCAACCTTCTACTACACACTAATTTCAGAGGTTAAGAGGATACGACCGTTCCCGAGAGATATGAATTTCGTAAGTGAACAGAATGACGATTGCTCATATGAGATGATGCGCCTACTACCTATGAACAGTTCGAAGGTTCGAGTCCGAACATGGCTTTATGCCATGAAATCAAATGGATTCCATGTATGAAAACCAAGTATGGACTTTGGTTGTTACACCGAAGGATAAAACCCATTGGGTGCAAAGGAGTTTTCGTAAGAAACCAACATGGATGGTAATTTGATTACCTATAAAGCAATGCTTCGCCAAAGGATTTCGTCACGACAAAAAGTTGACTATGACGAGACCTTCAAATTTCGAATAATGCTTAAATCCATTCGGATACTCCTAGCCATTGCCGCTCATTATGATTATGATATATGGCAAATGGATGTGAAGACAACTTTTCTGAATGGAAATCTTCCCGAGGATGTGTATATGACACAACCAGAGGACTTCACCTCCTATGATGGCGAAAAGGTATGCAAGCTTCAGAATTCCATGTATGGATTGAAGCAAGCATTCAGGAGTTGGAATATCCGTTTTGATGAGGTACTCAAAGAGTTTGGTTTCTCACAAAATTCGGATGTACATTGTGTGTATAAGAAGGCTCATGGAACTACAATCGTATTCCTTGTGTTGTATATAGATGACATACTGTAACTAGGAAACGATGTCTCTATGCTGCAATCAGTTAAAATTTGGTTGTCCAATCAATTTGTGATGAAAGACCTTGGTGAAGCAACTTATATCCTAGGGATATAGATTTATAGAGATAAATCAAAAGGTTGCTTGGTCTTTCACAATCATCGTACATAGATGAGATGCTAAAGAGGTTTAGTATGGAACAATGCTATGACGAGGCACGATGTATCGATGCTCTAAGGTTACGAGCAGATACCAATCGGATCTGGTGAGGGTCATCGAGTCATTGTCAAGAATATCCTCAAGTACTTGCAAGCAATAAGGATGTTTTCTTAATCTATGGAGATGGAAACCCCAGTGAGCGGGCATTCAGATGCTAGTATTTAATCTGATAAGGATGATTCGAATCACAATCGTTATATACATTCACACCGAATAAGCGTGGCGGTCATTGGAAAAGTTCCAAACAAGAGAGGATCGGCGATTCATCAACCGAGGCAGAGTACATTGCCGCATGAGATGCGCAAAGGAAGCGGTTTGGATCAAGAAGTTCATTATCGAATTTGATCCGTCCCTACCGTGATGGGCCCATAGGATTGTATTGTGATACAATGGAGCTAGTTCGCAGCAAAGGAACCAAGGTCTTATCGACGATCCGAACTCAGATTACCGATTCGGAGATCATTAGTCGAGATGATATCCCGATAGAGAGAATTCCACAGAGCAAAGTGTTGTTGTTCCGTTGACAAAGCCATAGTCACAGGAGAATTGTGATTCTCATGGACTCGCTTATGGTATTAGATACTAAGGCGATTGACTTTAGGTCAAGTGGGAGATTTGTAAGTGATAAGTCGATTTGTACTATGTGTAAGTCGACTTACACATGTTCGAAATCGATAAGTCGACTTGTTCATTGGATAAGTCGACTTGTTCAAGGTCAGATTGTTTATTTGTGCCCTAAAGGCAATCCCTTTAGCTGCTTTTATTCAAAGTCGTAGTGCACTTTATGAATAAATAAAGAAAAGGCATTATTCATTAATTTGATATTCATAAACATTGTTTATGAATTGATTTGATATTTAATCAAATTAATGAAGTCCATGATAGCTCTAGAAGAAACGATGATGCCTTTAGGAAGAAAGCTTGAAAAACCATTTTCAAAGGAAACTTAACACTTAAGTTTTCCACTTCTCTTCCAACCCATAAGCACCATCGTTTCTTCTCGACTTCTTCAGGGAAATTTGCTAAAATCTCTAATCGGCTAATTCCTCAATCAATAAAATTCCAATTCTCAACACCATCATACCTAGGGTAATATCTGTAAATTGATGCCTCAATGAACACTTCATTGAGTCATGAATGCCTTAAATAGTCAAACTATATGAAAAACTTGAAATGAGTCAAAACTCATTAATTTCCAAACAATTTAGGAACACCCAAATTATCATCCTAATCATCTCTAGCTAGTGTATACACTCTCAAAACTACTCCGGCACTTGTCACAAAAATTGTGACGGCCAAAACAAGCAAGATAATGCAATATACTAACGAGACACAAATGTGACCAATTCGGCATTCGAAAATTCTTGGAAAAGCAACTTCAAGCAATTCAGTTTGGAAATCATACTACATCAAGATAACACATTTTTAATCACATTAAAAATGGTGCAAGGCATTGGAACTGAAAAAGCACACTCAATCAAGCCAAGCAAAACAGTCCCAACAATTTTCACAAAACTGTCCAGTTCTGTACATTGCTCGAAATGATCAATGAAACAATTTCAATAAATTCTGAGAAAATTACGTAGGTTAATACATGTTCAGAACATGCTACATGAATTTTTTCAGGATTTTCTGCCATTAAAAACTCAGTCAACCTAAATAACAAAACCGATTCAAAATCTGTGTTCATCAGCACAGCAATTCCCAACAGCATAGAATAAATTCGTGAATAAATATCCAATCACCTTGAAATTCAATTTCCATGCTCAAAGACATTCACCAACATCTTAGAGACATTTAGGTGAAGGAAAATCCGAAAAACCATTTTTATAGAATTTATTCTCGATTTTATACTCATGCCTGTTCCAGAATCGTTTCACAAAACAGCATCTGTAACCTTAGGGAATTAATTAGCAAAACTATATCAAATCAAGTCAATAAATTCTGAAAATTCATAAACATATTCTCTAACATGTTATGAAAAATTATGGGCAGACAAATTTCGAAAAAAATATCACAATATAAATTCGAAATCTGAACAGATAGCATGCATCAACAGAAAATTCCATTAGGGTTTCTGATCTCGCTTAGGTTTTAGCTGCATACACGATACCAGACGCTCTGATACCACTGTAGGAAAATCCCGGGAGGTACATCACATGTACCGGCAGCGGAAAACAAAAATTTGTGTTCCCGGGACTTTTCCGAAACCCAGGATCCAGGTGTCGGTATGAAGACATCAACCTAAATAGCCAAAAGAGACTATCTCTAAAGGTGATCCACGCAGAGATCAGAAAATCTAACCGAATTGATCTTTAATCAAATTAATGAAGTCCATGATATATGACATAGCATGAAGGAAATTATGATGTGATCATACTACTGAGATTCCTATCATGTGCAATTATGTCAAGATTCAAATTCTCCGATAGTCATAGGATTAATGAGACCGACATCATTAATCCGGATAGACTAACACATGTCATATTCCTCGATTGGATCAAGCAATGGATCTCAGAAACTGTAAATATGAGATATTTAGAATTGACATGTGGATGCTTACTAGCGGTAGTAAGTTCATTGGATGACCTGCCATGAGATCATCACATGGATATCTTATCTAAGTGTCGTTGATAATCTCATCATAAGAATGATGCAAGTATCCTTAGACTCGAGGTACTCAAGGATATCTTGGATACTGATCCTGCTTTGATTCCATTCCTTGTTGCCTTCCAGAGGTAACTCATAGGGTGGTGCTTGGGTACAGCTTGAGGTATTCGAAGATAATTGAGTAGCCAATAAAGGATTCACCACTTCTGGATTAGCGTAAGAGATACCCACCTCTTCGTCGGGATCATTACTAAGGTGGCCAAAGATGTATGTCATAAAGAGTGTCTTCATTGACATATAAAGTAATGAGTCCCAGGACGAGAACTGATATCACTTGGGCTAGACTCAGTCTAGTGAGAGTTGACACTTTGACCATACTCATAACCAAGTGGGGTATAGGATGGTGAAAGGACTAATTGCACCAGAATTGTCATGGAAGGGTTCGTGATCCGTTCGTGATGAATACATCAAACCGATTACTTTCGGTCAATTGGAGGTCATGATGTGTTGCTAGATACCGCCATGACTTGCTTAGATTAAGTGTTAAGCTAAGTGGCCAACATAACCGGAGCCTAAAGGGTCACACGATAAGAGTGATTCGAGAATCAGAAATAGTAATTGGACGAGTTCCAATTATGGAGAGCATTAGGATTAAATGGATCCCAATGGATTGTGATATGTCCGATGAGATCGCGACATCAATATTGCTCGTAAAGGTTTAGGAGTTGTTTCAAGATCGGGGGCCGGCAGTTTGTAGGACCAACCCAGGTTGACTGGACCTTAACAATTATATTCTAATTAATTAATTAATTATTATATATAAATATAAGCATGTGCACGTTGGAATGGGAAGAAGAGATTAACTTTGACTTTTCAAAGTTCATTTCTTTAATCCATTAATAAATGAATGGCTATTAAGCCATACACTTGGCCTTAGCTTATGGTACTCTTTTAAGAGTTAAAAGATACATATAAGAAGGCTTAGGAGGTGATGGTCGACGGTTGGAGGATGGGAGAGAAGAAGAAGAAAGCTTAATGGTTAAGCTTCCTTTAAATAGGTGATTTTCTTCTTCCTCATCAAGGCTACCATCGATTCTTCTCTTCTCCAAGCGCAAGGATTCCAACGCTTTCTCAAGCTCTCCAGATGAGGTAGGTCTAGCAGCCTTTAATCTTTCTAGCTATTCCCGTCAAAGGGTTTGATTCGTTAGATTTTCTGATCTCTGCGTGGATCACCTTTAGAGATAGTCTCTTTTGGCTATTTAGGTTGATGTCTTCATACCGACATCTGGATCCTGGGTTTCGGAAAAGTCCCGGGAACACAAATTTTTGTTTTTCGCTGCCGATACATGTGATGTACCTCCCGGGATTTTCCTACATATGATGCATAAACGCACCGAGGTATTTTAAAACATTCCTAACCCGTTCCAAATTACCAAATTATTCTTTCCATCGGTGATGAGATGTTACAATTCTCCCCTCCTAATAAAAAATTTCGTCCTCGAAATTCTTACCTGCTTGGTCGAACAGGTGAGGATACTGTCTCCTCATATGCTCCTCGGTCTCCCAAGTTGCTTCCTCAGTTGAGTGGTTCCTCCATAGAACTTTCACCAATGGGATAACCTTGTTCCTCAATTGTTTAACTCGTGATCCCACAATCTGGACCGGCTCCTCAACATAGCTTAAGTTGCTAGCTACCTCAATCTCCTGAGCCGGAATCACATGTGTCGGATCCGATCGATACCTCCGGAGCATACCACATGGAAGACATTATGTACCGAGACATCTCACTCAGAATCCAAATTATAGGCCAAAGGTCCTATACGCTCAATGATCTCATATGGACCAATGTACCTAGGGCTCAACTTGCCCTTTTTCCCAAATCTCAGCACTCCTCTCCATGGTGACACTCGCAGGAAAACTTTGTCTCCCACATTATACTCCATCTCCCTCCGATGCTGATCCATATAGCTCTTCTGTCTATCCTGAGCCGCTTTTATTCATCTCCGGATCAATTTCACCTTATCCACTGTATCCTGAATCAGCTCCGGAACCTCAATCATCCTCTCACCTTCTTCATCCCAGTACAGAGGCAATCGGCACTGTCTCCCATATAAAGCCTCATATGGTGCCATCCCGATGCTACTGTGATAATGATTATTATATGCAAACTCGATCAAGGCCAAATACTGATCCCATGCTCCTCTAAATTCCAATACACACGCCCGCAGCATATCCTCCACAGTCTTAATCGTCCTCTCACTCTGCCTATCTATCTGAGGATGAAATGCTATACTAAAATTCAACCGGGTACTCATAGCAGACTGCAGAATCTTCCAGAACCTCGAAGTAAACCTGGGATCCCGATCCGAAACTATGGATAATGGAACCCCATGCAGTCTCACTATCTCAGTCACATATTTCTGGGCCAACTGATCAAGAGAATTGTTCTCCCTTACTGGTAAGAAATGGGCCGATTTAGTCAACCGGTCCACTATGACCCAGATAGCATCATGCTGCCTCGGTGTCCTAGGCAACCCCATGATAAAATCCATAGTAATTCGTTCCCATTTCCACTCAAGAATGGGCAACGAATGAAGCTTTCCCACTGGAGCCTGGTGCTCAGCCTTAACCTGCTGGCACGTCATACATCTGGAGACATATTCTGCCACCTGCTTCTTCATGCCAGGCCACCAAAAATGTTGCTTAAGAGTCTTATACATCTTGGTAGTACCAGGATGCATAGTATAGGCAGCCATATGTGCCTCCTCCAGAATTTCTCGCCTCAAATCATCCACATCTGGCACACATAATCTCTGCCCTAACCATAAAGTCCCATCTCTCAACTCCAATTCGTAATCAGATCGACTTCACTTTCTATCAATTTCACCAAACAGATCCTTATCCCGAACTCTCCGATCTTGTCCTCAGAAGATCGGTCTGAGCTTCAGAGTGGCTACTAAAGCTCCATCCTTCTCCAGATTCATCTGAACATTTAAAGCCCTCAAATGAATCAAATTAGGTAATCTCGATACTTGAATTGAGTCATTGACCGATGTGAGACTTCCCTTTCAACGATCAGCCACCACATTAGCTTTCCCTCGGTGGTACTCAATGGTGCAATCGTAATCCTTCAGTAGCTCAATCCATCTCCTCTGACTCAAATTCAACTCTCTCTGACTCAGCAGGTACCTCAAACTCTTATGGTCAGTGAAGATCTGAAATGTCTCACCATATAAATAAGGTTCCAAATTTTCGAGGGCAAAGACAACCGCAATTTAACTCCAAATCATGCACAGGATAATTTACCTCGTGAGACCTCAACTACCTCGAGGCATAGGCAATCACTCTACCGTGCTGCATCAAAACACATCCCAAGCCCTGATGCGATGCATCACTATAAACCTCATAACCTCCTGTGCCAGATGGAATAGCCAACACCGGTGCAGTAGTCAACCGATGTTTCAGCTCCTCGAAGCTCTTCTGGCACTCCTCAGTACATCTGAAAGCCACATTCTTTCTCAGAAGTTTTTTCAGAGGAGCTGAGATCAATGAAAAACCCTCGACAAACCTCCGGTAATAACCGACCAATCCTAGGAAACTCCGAATCTCAAACACATTCCTAGGAACTTCCCACTTCATCACTGCCTCAATCTTAGTAGGATCGACCTGGATACCCTCTCCAGTAACTATGTGGCCCAGAAACACTACCTCATCCAGCCAAAATTCACATTTACTGAATTTGGCATAAAGCTATTTCTCCCTCATAAGCTGCAGAACCACTCTCAGATAATCAGCATACTCCTCTCTACTCCTCGAATACACCAAAATATCGTCAACGAAGACAATAACAAACTGATCCAGGTAGGGCTGAAAGACCTTATTCATCAAGGCCATAAAAGCTACCGGGGCATTAGTCAACCCAAACGGCATCACCAGAAACTCAAAATGCCCATACATGCTCCTGAAGGCACTCTTAGGCACATCAGCCTCTGCTATCTTCAACTGATAGTACCCTGACCTCAGATCCAGTTTAGTGAACACCCAAGATGTAACACCCAAATACCCCCTGGGAGGATACATGGATGCCACCCAAGACAGAACAAAAAAAATCAAACATTACACATATGCATTGTTTTAAAATCTAAGTTTAACACACATATAATACATCTCAGACTTAGAAACAAATCCAAAGAATATGTACAGGCCCATATAAACCAAACAAAATACATATTCGAAAGTGACACAAAACTCGACTCCTTTGACCATGCGGTTGACTTGTCCAGCCCTTAATCTCTTTGCTCGCACTCTACATGGGGCAAATCCACCGCTAAGCTTATAGCTCAAATGAGTAATCATTTATCTAATTTAACCAATTTCTTTTCACAATAACGATATCAAGATGCATTCAGAGATCGAGATTAATACTCAGCAGAAAATGCACTTCATAACAGATGTTATCATTAATGTACAAAACAAATCAAAAGTCCATAAAATAGAAGTGGGTAACGGACTTATCGAAGATCAAGTCTCGACTAATCAAGTGTCTATATCAAGACACCAAGTGTCACGAAGATCAAGTCTCGATAATCAAGTGTCCATATCAAGACACCGGCGTCACGAAGACAGAAGTCTCAACACCGGTGTCACGTAAGCGCCATGAGACCCTTCTAGGTACGCTTATTTACCCACAACTCGGACTAACAGCTTTAAACCGTAACAAAGTCATTTCGATAATTCATGTGCAAAGCAAGTAGCACTTCCAATGATATAAAGATGCGGAAACGCCGACAATCATTGTCCAAATTCGTAACACAACACTTCAATATCACAATCATCAATCAATACCCTGACCTTCATGTAGGAACCAATTAGCAATTCAAGACACATCACAATCAAGTTACTTCAAGAACAAATCAAAGTGAGACCATCCCAGTCTATTACAAATTTATCGCCTAAATTACTTACCGATATTCTCGAATTGCATGTAATTTATTTACTGTGACTATGTTACTACTAACAAACTTTACCGTCGTAATTACTTACCTCAATCACCTCATCGCTTATTGCCTCGACGTGTCAAGAATGTCCGAATCAATCGATGCATGCGGTCCTCTATCACAAAATTACTATTGTACATAAGTACAAATGTACTAAAGTCTCTTGATATGTATCATGCATGTTCATGACAAATTTCCGGATTAATCAAGAACGTATTTCTATCGATCCGGATGTAGTCAAATTCACTAATTCCTTTTAATTTATTAAATCGAAAATGTCCAAATTCATATACAAATCAAATACTTTACTATATAGTATAACGGCTAGTAAATAACGGCTAGTAAATAACGGTCATAAAATTGTTCTATAAATAGAGACCACTCCTCCATAATTTCCTTCATCCCTCCACATTCTTTCTTTCTTACCTCACAATTTCTTCTGCGAAAACCACATCTCAAAATGTTTTCCGCTATCGCATGTTTTTATATACTTTATCTTTACGTATCTTTGTTTGATTCTTAGTGTTAGTGTAGAGCCAAAAGAAGCTCACCCTTTTTTCTCTTCTTAGTAGTTCCTATGATCCTTATGTCGCTTATTGGCATAGCATTAGAGAATTAATGGTATATCTACGGAATAAAGGAATTCAAAGATTTCTCTATTGTACTATTCATAAACACGATACGATCGCTCACAAATACGGATCGCTCACACGGAGACATCTGTAGCAATATGTTGCTCACTAGTCACTATTCACTACTATTCACTATTTACTATTCACTATTTACTATTTACTATTCACCGACTTTGCTCACACACTCGCTCATCGACACTGCTCACACACTCGCTCAATCGACATCGCTCATCGCCTCCTACCTATTTAAAATCACTGCTCATTTCATTTTTTCTTCCTTTTCTTTTCCTCTCAATTTCTTTAGCAATTCACTTAAAACCTTATCTATACTGTGATTTCTAACCTATCGTAATCGCGAAACAACTTAAACTCCAAAGATCGCAAAACTAATGATCGTGAACAAAACAAAAACATGAACACCATAAACCGAAAACTCAAAACCAAGAAACCAAAAAAACAAGGATGTAATTCAGATGAAAACAGAGGGTGAGTACTTACTAATTTCGTAAAACTTGACAAAATGAGAGGAGCTGAAATATTGTCGATGAAGAACAAATGTCCAAGTCGATTATTGGGTTTCTTCTTGTTTGCAGATTAAACACATTTATAATCCGTGTCAAATGATTAACGGTATCTCTTATCTAAACCGTCCATTTATTATTATTTTATTAATATAATAGTATCGTTAAAACCAATTACACATTTATGATTTCTAATCACCTAATACCCGTAAGTTCCGCATAACTTCCAAAATTCACCAAAATTTCGCCATAAAATAAAACTTCAAAATACTTGTTCAAAAATACTAAACTGCTACTAACACTTTCTAAAAATCATCGACGTATCCAAAAATACTATAACTATAAAAAATATCTTAATATTGTCCAAATCATTCAAGTTTCATGAAACCAATGTATCGGAAAATGCCATGAATGCATGCCAAAATATCAAGCACAATTGAGTACATATTCCAAGAATAAGCATACTACTTATGCACAATTTAATACATATTCCAATAGTAAGCATATTTCAGACTAAATGTCGTTAATGTTCTCACCCTACTTTGGGCGCTATAACTCTTCCTCCTTAAGAAATTTCTTCCTCGAAATTCATACCGATCCGAATAAGTGCGGATATCGAGCCTTCATGCTTTCTTCCGATTCCTGTGGCTTCCTCACTTCCATGATGTTGCCAGAGGACTTTCACTAACTGGATCGACTTGTTTCACAGCTTGTTTTACTTCGGGCTAATATGGAAACCGCCCTTCTTCATCGACAAATCTGTTGCACCGAATCTCTTGCACCAGTATCTTATGAGTGGCATCGTAATCGATATCTCCTCAACATAGAAACATGGAACACATCATGCAATCTAGCCAATTCTCCAGAAGAGCTAATCGATAAACTACGGTCCAACCCTCTTCGTAATTTCATAAGGACCAATGAATCATGGACTGCTTACCTTTCTTTCCAAACCAAGTATATGCTTCCATGGTGACACTTTCGTAAACACCTTATCACCGACTTGAAACTCAATATCCTTCCTTTTAGATCAAGATACGATTTCGCCTATCATTGGTAGCTTTCAATCTCGTTGAATTATCTGAATCTTTTTTTCGTATCTTTCACAATGTCCGCTCGATCATCTTGTTTTCACTTAACTCCGCCCAACATACGGAGTTCTACACTTTCTACCATACAACGCTTCATAAGGTGCCATGCCAATGCTTGTCGATAAGCTGTTGTTATAAGCAAACTCCATCAAAGTCAAATAATTATCCCAACTCCGGAAAATTCTAACACACAACCCTCAACATATCTTCCAAAATCAGATAACTCGCTCGATCGCCCATCGATGCAGGGATGAAAACAAGACTAAACTTGAAATGTGTACCCAATGCTTCTGTAAACTTTCCGAATCTCAAGTAAATCAAGATCAAGATCTGAAATGATAGACAATGGTACTCCATGCAATCTCACGATTTCATTCACATACAAATCTGCAAGTCTATCCAAAGAATAATCGGAATAACAGCAGTGAAATGAAAGACTTGGTAAACTTATCCACAATTACCCATACAGCATCATGCTTTCTTTGAGTAAGAGGAAGTCCAGTGACAAAGTCCATGGTAATATTATCCCATTTCCATTGAGGAATAGGAATAGGATTTAACAATCCAGATGGAACTTGGTGCTCAGCCTTAACCTGCTGACACGTCAGACATTTTGCAACATAATCCACAACATCCCATTTCATACCTTTCCACCAATAATACTGCTTCAAATCCTGATACATCTTATTTCCACCCGGATGCATAGTAAATACTGTATTATGAGCCTCAAACAATAGTTGGTTCTTCAATTCATCATTAGCTGGCACGCATAACCGGTCCTTATAATACAATTCACCATCACCTTGCACAGAAAAATCAGACTGTTTACCTTCCTAAGTAGCCATGATAAGTTGCTGTAACTTATCATCAGCTCTTTGAGCATTACAAATCTCCTGTCTCCACATAGGCCTTGCTATCAATTGAGCCATCAAGGCTCCATCAGATCCCAACTTCCATCCAATCTGCTTCAGTGATAAAGTTGAGATAGTCTTTCGACTTAAGGCATCTGCTACAACATTAGCCTTACCCGGATGGTAGTCTACAATACAATCATAGTCTTTAAATAATTCCAACTAACGTCGTTGTCTCAGATTCAGTTCCTTCTGGGTAAGCAGAGACTTCAGCCTCTTATGATCTGTGAAAATTCTACACTTTTCTCCATACAGATAGTGTCGCCAAATTTTTAAAGCAAACATGACTGCTGCAAGCTCCAGATCATGAGTAGGGTAATTCTGTTCATGAGTCTTTAGTTGTCGAGAAGCATAAACAACTACCTTCCTTCCTCGCATCAAACACAACCTAACCCAATCCCAGATGCATCCAGATACGTAATATAGTCCTTACCAGAAGTAGGTTGAACTAATACATGAGCTTCAGTAAGCATACTTTTCAACCGATCAAAGCTACTCTGGCATCTATCAGACCATTCATACTTCACTCCTTTCCGTAACAGTTTAGTTAAAGGGGATGCTATCACTGAAAACCCCTTAACAAATCGACGGTAATAACCACTGCACCCGTAAAACTTCTCACCTCACACGTTCCTTGGTGGCTTCCAATTAACAACCGCCTCTATCTTACTAGGATCAACTCTAATTCCTTCAAATGAGACAACATTCCCTAGGAATGATACCTCCTGTAGCCAGAACACCCAAATACCCCCTGGGAGGATACATGGATGCCACCCAAGACAGAACAAACAAAATCAAACATTACACATATGCATTGTTTTAAAATCTAAGTTTAACACATATAATACATCTCGGACTTAGAAACAAATCCAAAGAATATGTACAGCCCAAATAAACCAAACAAAATACATATTCGAGTGACACAAAACTCACTCCTTTGACCATCTGCGGTTGACTTGTCCGGTCCTTAATCTCTTTGCTCTGCACTCTACACGGGTAATCCACCGTGCTAAGCTTATAGCTTAGTGAGTAATCATTTATCTAATTTAACCAATTTCTTTTCACAATAACGATATCAGCATGCATTCAGAGATCAGAGATTAATACTCAGGCAGGCAAAATGCACTTCATAACAGATGTTATCATTAACAGACAAAACAAATCAAAAGTCCATAAAATAGAAGTGGGTAACGGACTTATCGAAGATCAAGTCTCGACATCAAGTGTCCATATCGAAGACACCAAGTGTCACAGAAGATCAAGTCTCGATAATCAAGTGTCCATATCAGAAGACACCGAAGTGTCATAGAAGACAGAAGTCTCGACACCGAAGTGTCACAGAAGCGCTACAGACCCTTCTAGGCATGCCTATTTACCCATAACTCGGACTAACAGTTTTAAACCAGAACAAAGTCATTTCTGATAATTCATGTGCAAAGCAAGTAGCACTTCCAATGATATAAACATGCGGAAAACGCCTTGGACAATCAGTTGGAGAGTTACAGGTGCATGTTTTGGTTGTGGCAGTACAGATCATGTGGTTGCACATTGTCCTCGGAGACAGTCTGAGATAGCACAAGCTAATAGAGAGGTTTCTCAGGCATCAGTTGCAAACAGAGGCCGAGGAAGAGGTCGAGGCGGATATCAACAGAGTAGAGCTAATCTGAGTTCCCAAATCGAAGCGTGCATCGACCGGTGTACTTTCTCGCCGCTTCATTTCGGGCTTATGCAACCAAAGCTCGTGAGGATCGGGAGGCACCGGATGTCATTCTTGGTATGGTTTTCTCTTTGATTACGAAAAGTATGCATTATTTGATCCTGGATCTTCGCATTCATATATTTGTGCTGAAGAAATGTTTGATAAGGAGATGCTTATAGATCAGTTAGAATATGACATGCATGTAACTAGTCCTCTGGGTAGTAGTGTGTTGGTGAATCGAGTGGTTAGAAATTGTCCAGTTATGATTCAAGGAAGTGAGTATGCAGCAGATCTGATTACGTTGCCGTTTCAAGAATTCGATTTGATTCTGGGTATGGATTGGCTGTCTAAACATCAGGCAGTAATTGATTGTAAGGCTAAGACAGTTTTCTTGAGGAGGCCTGACCAGTCTGAGCTTGTATTTCATGGTGGTTGCACACGTGCTCTGATTAATGTAGTATCTGCTATGCAAGCTCAAAAGCTTCTCAGGAAGGGGTGTGACGCTTATCTAGCTTTTGTACTTGATACCCGAAGGAAGGTGCTAAGGAGAAATGTGTGAGATTCACTCAGAGAGAACGAAGTTTCGGATATTTTCTGAAGAATTGCCTGAGTCCCTCCAGAGAGAGAAGTGGAGTTATCTATCGAAGTTATGCCTGGTACTGCTCCGATATCTAGAGCACCGTATAGAATGGCTCCCACTGAGTTGAAGGAGTTGAAGTTGCAGTTACAATAACTTTTGGATAAGGGGTTTATTAGACCCAGTGTATCACCGTGGGGTGCGCCGGTGTTGCTTGTAAAGAAGAAGGATGCAGGAGTGTTTTCGAAGATAGATCTGCGATCGGGGTATTATCAACTTCGGGTAAAGGATGTGGATATACAGAAGACTGCATTTAGGACCCGTTATGGACATTACGAATTCCTAGTAATGCCGTTCGGGTTAACTAATGCTCCAACAACATTTATGGATTTGATGAATAGAGTATTCAGGCCTTATCTGGATTAGTTTGTTGTGGTGTTTATTGATGATATCCTGGTCTATTCCAAGAATGAACATGAGCATAGTGAACATCTCCGAATTGTCTTACAAACTCTACGGGAAAGGCAGTTGTATGCTAAATTAAGTAAATGTGATTTCTGGCTACAGGAGGTATCATTCCTAGGGCATGTTGTCTCATCTGAAGGAATTAGAGTTGATCCTAGTAAGATAGAGGCGGTTGTTAATTGGAAGCCACCAAGGAACGTGACAGAGGTGAGAAGTTTTTTGGGTCTGGCTGGTTATTACCGTCGATTTGTTAAGGGGTTTTCAGTGATAGCATCCCCTTTAACTAAACTGTTACGGAAAGGAGTGAAGTATGAATGGTCTGATAGATGCCAGAGTAGCTTTGATCGGTTGAAAAGTATGCTTACTGAAGCTCCTGTATTAGTTCAACCTACTTCTGGTAAGGACTATGTTCTGTATACGGATGCATCTGGGATTGGGTTAGGTTGTGTTTTGATGCAGGAAGGGAAGGTAGTTGCTTATGCTTCTCGACAACTAAAGACTCATGAATGTAATTACCCTACTATGATCCGGAGCTTACGGCGATCGTGTTTGCTTTAAAATTTGGCGACACTATCGTATGGAGAAAAGTGTAGAATTTTCACAGATCATAAGAGTCTGAAGTATCTGCTTACCCAGAAGGAACTGAATCTGAGACAACGACGTTGGTTGGAATTATTTAAAGATTATGATTGTATTGTAGACTACCATCCGGGTAAGGCTAATGTTGTAGCAGATGCCTTAAGTCGAAAGACTATCTCAACTTTATCACTGAAGCAGATTGGATGGAAGTTGGGATCTGATGGAGCCTTGATGGCTCAATTGATAGCAAGGCCCATGTTGAGACAGGAGATTTGTAATGCTCAAAGAGCTGATGATAAGTTACAGCAACTTATCATGGCTACTCAGGAAGGTAAACAGTCTGATTTTTCTGTGCAAGGTGATGGTGAATTGTATTATAAGGACCGGTTGTGTGTGCCAGCTAATGATGAATTGAAGAACCAACTATTGTTTGAGGCTCATAATACAGTATTTACTATGCATCCGGGTGGAAATAAGATGTATCAGGATTTGAAGCAGTATTATTGGTGGAAAGGTATGAAACGGGATGTTGTGGATTATGTTGCAAAATGTCTGACGTGTCAGCAGGTTAAGGCTGAGCACCAAGTTCCATCTGGATTGTTAAATCCTATTCCTATTCCTCAATGGAAATGGGATAATATTACCATGGACTTTGTCATTGGACTTCCTCTTACTTAAAGAAAGCATGATGCTGTATGGGTAATTGTGGGTAAGTTTACCAAGTCTGCTCATTTCCTACCTGTTCGTCCTGATTATTCTTTGGATAGACTTGCAGATTTGTATGTGAATGAAATCGTGAGATTGCATGGAGTACCATTGTCTATCATTTCAGATCGTGATCCTCGATTTACTTCGAGATTCTGGAAAAGTTTAGAGGAAGCATTGGGTACATGTACTCAAGTTTAGTCTCGCTTTTCATCCCTGCATCGATGGACGGTCGAACGAGTTATACAGATTTTGGAAGATATATTGAGGGGTTGTGTGATAGAATTTCCCGGGAGTTGGGATAATTATTTGACTTTGATGGAGTTTGCTTATAACAACAATTATCGATAAGCATTGGCATGGCACCTTATGAAGCCAGTATGGTAAAATTGTAGAACTCCCAGATGTTGGGCTTGAGTTAAGTGAAAACAAGATGATCGGGCCAGACATTGTGAAAGATACAGAAGAAAAGATTCAGGCCTCCTCGAGTAAAGTCTCTTCTCTGGCTTCTTTCTTTTCTGATCGTCTCTTGTCTTTCGACCTTTATTGCAGCTTGTACCAACTGGTGGTAAGTCACTTGTTGTAAGACAAGAATCACGCCAGATGCTCCTTAATCGAATCATGTAATCCGTCCTCAAACTGATGACAACGGAACTCCTCAGTAAGCACGGAGTTAGGGGCATACTTACTGAGTCGGTTGAATTCCCGATCATACTCAGCAACTGATAAAGTTCTCAACCTCAAGTTCAGAAATTGCTTCCATTTATCCTTCCTGTACGCCTCTGTCACATACTTGGCTCTAAATTCTTGGACAAAGAAATCCCAAGTCAGTGGGACCGGTAGCTGGGGACTTCTCATAACGAACTTCAACCATTCATAACCTGCTCCCTGCAGAAGTGAAACAGCACAATGCACCATCTGCTCTGCTGGACACCTAATCTCGTCCAGTACCCTTTTCACCTTGTCAATCCAGAACTCGGCTCCTTCAGATTCTTCCAGAGAAGTTCCAGTAAATTCCTCAGCTCCATATTTCCTCAATTGATCAATCGGAGCCTTAGGTGTTGTCATCCGATACACCAAAGTCATCATATCCTGGGACAGCTTAAGCAAAGCTTCTCCCTGAGCTGGAGGAGGAGGTGGAACCTCAGCTTCTCCTCGATTGACCCTTGATGGTCCAGGTGTTTCCAACCGTGCTTGCTTTGTTGATTACTCAAAGAACTTCAACAATCTCGTGAGATCCTTCCATCGTGCTTACTATAGACAAAACATGGGACACCGCATTAGGCCATAACACAACTTAGACACTCAACAGCAAACAATAGGTAATCATGGGTTAAACCAGAACCGCCTAAACCAGGCACTCTGATACCAAAAGATGTAACACCCAAATACCCCCTGGGAGGATACATGGATGCCACCCAAGACAGAACAAACAAAATCAAACATTACACATATGCATTGTTTTAAAATCTAAGTTTAACACACATATAATACATCTTAGACTTAGAAACAAATCCAAAGAATATGTACAGGCCCAAATAAACCAAACAAAATACATATTCGAGTGACACAAAAACTCTGACTCCTTTGACCACTGCGGTTGACTTGTCCCAGTCCTTAATCTCTTTGCTCTGTACCTACATGGGGCAAATCCACCGTGCTAAGCTTATAGCTCAGTGAGTAATCATTTATCTAATTTAACCAATTTCTTTTCACAATAACGATATCAGCATGCATTCAGAGATCAGAGATTAATACTCAGGCAGGAAAAATGCACTTCATAACAGATGTTATCATTAACAGACAAAACAAATCAAAAGTCCATAAAATAGAAGTGGGTAACGGGACTTATCAGAAGACCGAAGTCTCGACACCGAAGTGTCCATATCAGAAGATGTAAGTGATGTAGAAGGGGGGGTTGAATAGATCTTAAAATTCTTTGAAAAATATCTACAAGAAAATCAGAAGTTAAACACACAAAAATAATTTAGATAAACTTTAATTGAAATAGTATAGGAAGAAGATCAAACACTGCTTTTATAGAGGTTGATTGCCAAGACCCACGTCCTCTACCTAAGCTCCCACTTAGGATTTTGCCAACCACTTTATTGCACACTTTGTAGTTGAGTGTGAACTTTTACAACTTCACTTGAATTCGGCTCAAGCAACCTCTACACACGATTTGCAAGATGCACAAATCCTACCTCACGTGACCTTCCTCTAGCCACTCAATTGTAACAAAACAATATAAAAATTGAAGAACAAATGCTCAAAGCAAATTGTAACAATATAAGAGCAATAGTGAGCAATATGAAGTAATATGAGAGTATTTGAGCTTGCGGAACTAGTTATAACTCTTCTTCCATCATCCTCTATTTATAGTTGATGAAATATAGTTGTTGCAGCTCAATTAGCCGTTGCTTGATTGGATATAGCCGTTCCTTGATCATCTCCATTCCATTTTTATCAAATTGGACCGTTGGAGCTGAATCTGTGCTTCAATAAGTCAACTTGTCGAACACATAAGTCGACTTTTTTCAACCATTTACGTAAAACTGGTAGCTCCGCTCTCTAATAAGTCGACTTGTTATATATAAGTCGACTTGTTTGCCTCGATAAGTCGACTTGTTTCCAATAAGTTGACTTGTGTGAATTCATCTTCATATGTAAGTCAACTTGTATTGTGTAAGTCGACTTGTTTAGCCTTCAACGGTAACATTCGGTCAAATCCTCTAGAATCTTCATGTGTAATGCCATTTACACTTAGAATGAACCTCCTTTCTTGATTCTTCAATAATTTAAACATTTGTTCATCTTGTTTTGCATGATTCTTTCCTTGAGTAATACTGAAATAATTTCTTAACTAATTCTAGATATTTTATTATTATCAAAACATAAAGGGATTTAATTTGTCAACCACCATTGGTCCAACAATCTCCCCCTTTTTGATAATGACAAAATATCAAGAAATTGACAAGAAATTGGAAAGAGATAAAATTTGATCAAGGTTTCCCTTGTCTTGATGGTTAGGTTATCTCCCCCTTAATCAATGAATAAAATTGAAATCAATAAAATTGCAAATCAATGAAAAAATTTTCACTCCCCCTAAATCAAATATCAATTTCAATCTTACTCCCCCTTTTTGTCATGATCAAAAATTCAAAATTAGATTTAGCAAAAATGAAGAATAATGAAGTCGAAATCCAAACCTAACATCAAATTCAAAAGATGGGAATAGTCAATACAAAAGAAATGTCAAAACAACATAAACACATAAAAAAATCACATAAAGCAACAGAAATCAAAATGTTGGTCACGGCGTAATGCAACACACATCATGAAGAATCATCATGTCTACACCCAAGCTTATCAAATAACTTCTTGATGCTCTTTTCTAAACTAGTAAGAATGCTGCGTTGCTCGTCAATTTTTTGTTCCAGCCGTATGAGTGAGTCTTGGTGACCATCCTGACGCTCATTAATCTCATCTAATTGATCTCGAAGTTCTCAGATATCACTTGTGAGACCTCACTGCTTTGGACATTACTTGGTCGTGATCTGTTCGGACGCTGTTGTCCTAGATCGCTTCCTAGAAGATACCGCCACCCACCAATGTCAACCCAAGCTTCTCAACATGATAGGAGTATGCCCAACCTTTTTCAACCGTCCAACCAACTTCATACTCCTTAGGTTGTAAGGCGTGAATCGCCAACTCGAGGATAAGGAAAACTTATATAATTGTCCAGATTGCATCTCCTAATCGAGAGATATGAGTAATCGAGCAAAGAAACGACATTCTGTATCTTGGGACAAGTTTCCCTTCATTTGTCCACGTAATAAGCTTGCTTTTCTCCTCATCATCTGAATAATCAAACTCGGAAAATTTATTTTCCGACCCTCCTCCATATGACACAAAATCTCCTTATCCAAGGCGTTGATCTGATTATTCTGGCCTTCTTAGGAAACACAACCACATTAATAGCATAATGCAATAAACGATAATTCAAAGGAAGATCCATAGCCTCAAATGGAAGGAATGGTGGAACATAACCGAACCAACAAGTCAACACCCTTTTCCTCAGTATAGCCGAAATTTTCTTCGGCTTCCTCGTCAGTGTCACCATCAACATTTCTCATAATCTCAAAATCAGAAAAAGAGGCTCTAGGCCTAACTCCTCCTCTAGGCAAGTTAAACATAGTGCACAAATCTGATTCACTAAGATAGAAAGCTTTCCCGTTAATTTTCGAAGACAAGAGAACTCCCTCTTCAACATTGCTCCTAATCACAAATAGATTCACAAAAATTCTTTTACCGCCTCTTCATAGATAACATCATGGAAACCCAAAAATCTTTTAACCCAAGGTTCACAATTTGTAAAATACCTCCGAGAACTCACTGCTATCTAACTCAGTCCAATCGAATCTCATAGAGGGAATTAAAACTTCATCTTTCAGTACCTTGTAATACACATTTTGAGCATCCCTCGAGACGAATCTAGGTTCAAGAACGTCATCCTCCATTGTCGCATCTCCTCTTGAAGAAGATCCACGAACCCGTGGCCTTGGAGAAACGTGAGGATCTTGAGATGGAGCGGTTGCTTTCCCTTTTTGAGAGGCTTTTCTTGGAGCCATGGAAGATATTTAGAGAGAAAGAAAAAAATTCAGATGTGAGGTTAGGGTTTTAAAAGAGGGTTTTCGAAAAGAGAGAAGGATTAGAGGAGGTAATGAGTGGGTAGTGAATGGGTGAAGGTCGAAAATGGATGGGTAAGTGAGATTTGAGTAGTTTGTAGAGGATAAGTCGAGTTTTGAGAGAAAGGTTTAGGGTTTAGTGAGAGAAATTTTCATGAGAAGAAGAAGGAGAAGGGTTTTAAAAAACTCGTCTGTGAATAAGTCGACTTGTTTCCTTAATAAGTCGACTTATCGACCTTAATAAGTCGACTTGTCGATACAAATAAGTCGACTTATCATCCAATTTTCTGGTTTCCAAAACACTAAATTCCTCACAACTCGACTTGTTGATGGTCCAGTCAAAAAGTATGTCCATAACTCCCGAATAATTCACTTAATTTAGCCCAAGTGAGCAACATGATGAATGTATCTTCGGATGAGATTGCATAAACGCCTCAAATCTTGACCATTTGATATATGAATAAATTCAACCAAAAGCATTTAAATCACACATGCCTAATCTCAATTTAATATTCACAAACACATCTTCTTTAAGAGGCTTAGTAAAAATGTCAGCTAATTGATCACTAGTAGAAACATGCTTCAAACAAATGTCACCTTTCAAACAATGATCACGAATAAAATGATGCCTAATCTCAATGTGATTTGTCCTACTATGCAGAATTGGATTTTTACTCAAACAAATAGCACTGGTATTGTCACAATAGATAGGAATATTTTTTACCACAATACCATAATCAAACAATTGATGTTTAATCCAAAGAACTTGGGCACAAGCACTCCCAGCTGCTACATATTCGGATTCAGCAGTGGAAATGGCTACACTAACTTGCTTTTTGTTAGCCCAAGAAATCAAAGATGATCCTAAGAAATGACACAAGCCACTAGTACTTTTTCTATCAATTCTACAGCCACCATGATCAGCATCACTATAAGCATACAAATCAAATGAATCACAACTAGGATACCACAAACCATGATTAATAGTTCTACTCAAATATCTAAAGATTCTTTTGCAAGCATTTAAATGTGAAACTTTAGGGCATGATTGAAATCTAGCACATAGACATGTGGCAAACATAATATCAGGTCTAGAAACAGTTAAATACAAAAGAGAGCCAATCATACCTCTATAGAGTTTTTGATCAACGTCTTCTTCATGTTCATGTTTTTCTAAGACCAGGTTTATTGCCATTGGAGTTGCTGCTACTTTGCATCCATCCATTTTAAACTTCTTAAGAAGTTCCTTGGTGTACTTCGATTGATGGATGAAGATCCCATTTTTGTGTTGCTTGATTTGCAATCTAAGGAAGAACTTGAGTTCCCCCATCATGCTCATTTCAAACTCACCTTGCATTAAATCACTAAATTCTTTGCACAAAAAATCATTAGTAGCACCAAACACAATGTCATCAACATAAATTTGACAAATAAGCATATCATGATCAACATGTTTAATAAACAAAGTATTATCTATCTTACCACGAACATATCCATGTTGAGTTAGAAAAGTACTTAACCTCTCATACCATGCTCTAGATGCTTGCTTTAGTCCATAAAGTACCTTCTTGAGTTTGTAGACGTAATCCGGATGATCATGATCTTCAAATCCCGGCGGTTGTTTGACGTAGACTTCCTCTTGAATATACCCATTTAGAAATGCGCTCTTGACGTCCATTTGATTTAATTTGATCCTTTTATGTGACGCGAAGCACATAGCAATCTAATTGCTTCCAAACGAGCCACGAGGAGCATATGTTTCATTGTAATCAAGGCCTTCTTCTTGATAAAATCCTTGAGCCACTAACCTTGATTTATTTTGATCGCTTCACCATTCTCATCATACTTAATTCGATTTACCCATTTAACTCCAATGATGGTCTTGTCTTTCGGTGGAGCTACCAAATCCCAAACATCATTTCGTTTGAACCTGATTAAGCTCCTCTTGCATAGCTAAAAGCCGTTTTCATCTTTAAGAGCTTCTTCTATATTTTGGGTTCTACCAACTGAAATGAAAGCTGAATTACTCATATTCTCATAAATGTTTCTTCTAGTCCTTACTCCAACATTCAAATCACCAATCACTTGCTCCATAGGATGATTCTTTGCTTTTGCCCATGATTTAGTGTCGGTTACATGGTTTTCTTCATCCGACTTCAATTCCTCAATCTTGGATTCAATTTTTCAAATTTATTACCCGAACTACCCGCATCATCATCAAAAAAACCTTTCTCGGGGTGAAATTATTTCATCAAATTTAACATGTATACTTTCTTCAACACATTTAGTCCTATTATTATAAACTCTAAAAGCCTTACTAGTTTGAGAATAACCAATAAATACACCAACATCGGATTTAGAATCGAATTTTCCCAGATTACTCTTTCCATTATTATGAATAAAACTTTACAACCAAATGGATGAAAATAAGAGATGTTGGGTTTCTTACCTTTCCAAAGTTCGTAGGGTGTCTTATTTTTTTCTCTTCGCAAGTGCACCCTATTGATGACGTAACATGCGGTATTGACCGCTTCTGCCCAAAATGATTTAGGGAGGTTGTATTCATTCAACATGGTCCTGCTCATTTCCTCAAGTAAGCGATTTTTCCTTTCTACAACACCGTTTTGTCATGAGTCCTAGGTGTTGAGAAGTTATGCTCCATCCCGTATTTGTCACAGAGATTTTCAAAGGTTCACATTCAAATTCTCCTCCATGATCGGTCCTAATAGCAACGATCGACAAATTTTTCTCATTTTGAACCAATCTACACCACTTGGTAAATTCATTAACGGCATCACTTTTATTTGCAAGAAATCTTACCCAAGCAAATCTAGAGAAATCATCTACAATCACAAGTACATATAATTTTCCACTAAGACTAGCATGCCTAGATGGTCCAATCAAATCCATATGCACAAGTTCAAGAATTCTAGATGTGCAAATTTCTTTCTTTGGTTTGAAAGATTCTCTAACATGTTTTCCTTTCAAGCAGGACTCACACAAGTGATCTTTAACAAATTTAATCTTAGGCAAACCTCTTACAATGTCATTCTTTGAAAGCTTAGAAATTAAAGGCAATGGTGCATGTCCTAATTTTCTATGCCACAAAAATGCATTTTCTTCTAATGTTACTAGACACTTTTCATTAAAAAAGCTATCGTCATGCAAGTCTACAATGTATGTATTTCCATGTCTCAAACCAATGAAAGCAACATGTCCATCCTTTTTAATCATGCAATGTGATGATTCAAAACTAACATTGAAGTCCATATCACATAGTTGAGACACACTTAGCAGGTTATGTTTCAACCCATCAACAAGTAAAGCGTTGTCAATGGTTGGTAAAGGTTCCTTACCCACTTTACCAATTCCAATGACCTTACCTTTGTTGTTGTCTCCAAAGTGACATAACCTTGATTTTTGGTTTGATTTTGCAAAAGGTTCTTGTCCCCACTCATGTGTCTCGAACATCCATTGTCGATGTACCAAGTGCTTGACGGCCTTTCATCCACTGCTTGTACCTACAATATCAACGTTCTTTCTTCTTATAGGTACCTAAGCCATTTTGGGTCCATATTGGTTAGCCATATAAACAACATTTGGTGGTGTTGTGCCTTTAATAACCCAAATTTTCTTAACCTTAATACACCTTCTAGTACTCTTGCAAGCAAGTTCTATATGTCCATCTCTCAAACATCTAGTACATTGAGCAACTTTTCCATCTTTGGTAAATTTGGAAATTAAAGAACACTCTCTATTATACGGATCATATCCTAATCCATGTTTAGAAATAGTATATCTTTGTAAAGACAACAATTCTTCAAACTTAGCATTTCCACCAGCGAATTTACCAACCACATACGAAAATTCTTTTCGAAGCCTATCAAGTTCACAAATAAGATTTTCTTTTTCAATAAGACATGCAGAATGATCTTCTTTTGGAATATCTAAATCATCAATCGTTTCATGTAAAACACTGTTTTCAGCAGTCAACTCTCGTATTTTCTTTATTAATTTTTTGTTAATCTCAATGGCTTCTTCAAAATCAGCTTGTAAAGCATCAAAGGAATCTCTTAAATCTTGGTTATAGTGATTTACCTCATTTTCATCGTCGCTTGATGAACTCTTGGCCATAAGTGCCAGGTTGTTTTCATCATCGCTTTGGTATGCATCCTCCTCATCACTCCAAGTTGCCACCAGGCTAGTTTTCTTTTTACCTTTGTCATATCTATCATTTTTCTGAAAGTTTGAAGTTGATGATGAGCTTTTGCATTCTCTTGTGAGATGTCCTCGCTTTCCACATCTCCAACATTCTTCGTTGCCTTTCTTTTCGTCATAGCCTTTTGTTTTTCTTTCCGCGCCAAACCTCTTTCTTTCTACCTGTTTTCCGCCATTTAATTCTTTTCTTCGATTTTTGAGAAGTCCCTTGAACTTCCTTAAATTTCTGGCGTACATCGCGATTTCTTCGTCTTCCTCACTTTCATCTAATTCCTCATCACTTTCATCAACAAGAGAGGTGTTAGCTTTAAAAGCGATAGATTTTTTAGGCTTACCTCTACCTCCTCTGGATTTGAGAATAATCTCATAGTTGATGAGTGATCCCACCAAAGCGTTGAATTCCAGATGGTTAAGATCCTTCGACTCCATGATTGCGGTCACTTGAGAATCCCATTCCTTTGGCAGTGAACGAAAAATCTTCTTGACCTTCTCGTTATCCGTCATGTGTTTTCCCAGGTTGCCTAATCCATTTATAATTTCTGCAAAACGGTCAAGCATTGTAGAAATTGACTCACCTTCTTTCATGACGAACATCTCGTAGTCGTGGAGAAGCATGTTGATTTTCGTCTCCCGTACTTGATTTGTCCCTTCATGAGTTACTCGAAGTCTCTCCCACATTTCCTTGGCAGTGGTGCAGGAATTTACCCGATTTCTTTCCTCAACCGTTAACGCACAATATATCAGCTTCATGGCTTTGGCATTGATGTACGCTTGCCTCCAGTCGTTATCATCATACTCCAGCTCTGTTTTTGACTCACCATTTTCTTTCAGAGGTGCTTGGAGTCCGAAGATAATGATCTTCCAGTATTCGACTCCCTCACTTATAATATGGTACTTCATAGGATTTTTTCATGAAGAATAGTTAGAGCCATTAAACAATGGAGGTCGGTTATTAGTGTTACCTTTTTCCGCTAGGTTGTTGTGTGCCATCCCAGATACTTCTGCTCTGATACCAATTGTAAGTGATCTAGAAGGGGGGTTGAATAGATCTTAAAATTCTTTGAAAAATATCTACAAGAAAATCAGAAGTTAAACACAAAAAAATAATTTAGATAAAATTTAATTGAAATAGTATAGGAAGAAGATCAAACACTCGCTTTTATAGAGGTTGATGCCAAGACCACGCCCTCTACCTAAGCTCCCACTTAGGATTTTGCCAACCACTTTATTGCACACTTTGTAGTTGAGTGTGAACTTTTTACAACTTCACTTGAATTCCGGCTCAAGCAACCTTTACACACGATTTGTATTACGGCACAAATCCTACCTCACGTGACCTTCCCTCTAGCCACTCAATTGTAACAAAACAATATAAAAATTGAAGAAAAAATGCTCAAAGCAAATTGTAACAATATAAGAGCAATAGTGAGCAATATGAAGTAATATGAGAGTATTTGAGCTTGTGGAACTAGTTATAACTCTTCTTCCATCATCCTCTATTTATAGTTGATGAAATATAGCTGTTGGAGCTCAATTAGCCGTTGCTTGATTGGATATAGCTGTTCCTTGATCATCTTCATTTCATTTTTATCAAATTGGACCGTTGGAGCTGAATCTGTGCTTCAATAAGTCGACTTGTCGAATACATAAGTAGACTTGTTTCAACCATTTACGTAAAACTGGTAGCTCCGCTCTCTAATAAGTCGACTTGTTATATATAAGTCGACTTGTTATATATAAGTCGACTTGTTTGCCTCGATAAGTCGACTTGTTTCCAATAAGTCGACTTGTGTGAATTCATCTTCATATGTAAGTCAACTTGTATTGTGTAAATCGACTTGTTTAGCCTTCAACGATAACATTCGGTCAAATCCTCTAGAATATTCATGTGTAATGCCATTTACACTTAGAATGAACCTCCTTTCTTGATTCTTCAATAATTTAAACATTTGTTCATCTTGTTTTGCATGATTCTTTCCTTGAGTAATACCTGAAATAATTTCTTAACTAATTCTAGATATTTTATTATTATCAAAACATAAAGGGATTTAATTTGTCAACCACCATTGGTCCAACAGAAGACACCGAAGTGTCACAGAAGATTGAAGTCTCGACACCGAAGTGTCCATATTAGAAGACACCGAAGTGTCACAGAAGACTGAAGTCTCGACACCGAAGTGTCCATATCAGAAGACACCGAAGTGTCACAGAAGACTGAAGTCTCGACACCGAAGTGTCACAGAAGCGCTACAGACCCTTCTAGGCATGCCTATTTACCCACAACTCGGACTAACAGTTTTAAACCAGAAAAAAGTCATTTCTGATAATTCATGTGCAAAGCAAGTAGCACTTCCAATGATATAAACATGCGGCAAACGCCTCGGACAATCATTGTCTGAAATTCAGAACACAACACTTCAATATCACAATCATCAATCAATACCTCGGACCTTCATGTCCGGAACCAATTAGCAATTCAGTACACATCACAATCAAGTTACTTCAGTACACAAATCAAAGTGAGAGCATCCCAGGTCTATTACAAATTTGCTGTCTAAATTACTTACCGATATTACTGACCTGTACAGAATTTATTTACCAGGACTATGTTACTATTAACAAACTTTACTGTCGGAATTACTTACCTCAATCACCCTTATCGCTTATTGCCTTGACGTGCAAGCAATGTGCGGAATCAATCGATCCATGGTCCTCTATCACAAAAATTACTATTGTACATAAGTACAAATGTACTAAAGTCTCTTGCATATGTATCATGCATGTTCATGACAAATTTTTGGGATTAATCAAGAACGTACTCTATCGATCCGGATGTAGTCAAATTCACTAATTCCTTTTTCATTTATTAAATCGGAAAATGTCCAAATTCATATACAAATCAAATACTTTACTATATAGTATAACGGCTAGTATAAAGGCTAGTAAATAACGGTCATAAAAATTGTTCTATAAATAGAGACCACTCCTCCATAATTTCCTTCATCCCTCCACATTCTTTCTTTCTTACCTCACAATTTCTTCTAGACGAAAACCACATCTCAAAATGTTGTCCGCTATCGCATGTTTTTGTATAGTTCTTATCTTTCTGTATCTTTGTTTGATTCTTAGTGTTAGTGTAGAGCCAAAAGAAGCTCACCCTTTTTTTTCTCTTCTTAGTAGTTCCTATGATCCTTATGCTGCTTATTGGCATAGCATTAGAGAATTAATGGTATATCTATGGGAATAAAGGAATTCAAGATTTCTCTATTGTACTATTCATAAATACGTATACGATCGCTCACAAATCTGATATCTTTGTTCACGGAGACATACTGTAGCAATATACTGTTCACTAGTCACTATTAACTACTATTCACTATTTACTATTCACTATTCACTATTACTATTTACTATTTACTATTCATCGATACTGTTCACACATCGCTCATCGATAATCGCTCATCGCCTCCTACTTATTTAAAAGCCTTTGTTCATTTCATTTTTTCTTCTTTTCTTTTCCTCTCAATTTCTTTAGCAAATCACTTAAAACCTTATCTATACTGGATTTCTAACCTATCGTAATCGCCGAAACAACTTAAACTCCAAAGATCGCAAAACTAATGATCGGGAACAAAATAAAAACATGAACACCATAAACCGAAAACTCAAAACCAAGAAACCAAAACAAAACAAGGATGTAATTCAGATGAAAACAGAGGGTGAGTACTAACTAATTTGAGAAAACTTGATAAAAAGGCGAGTGAGTTGAAATATTGTCGATTGAAGAACAAATGTCCAAGTCGTATTATTGGGTTTCTTCTTGTTTGCAGATTAAACACATTTATAATCCGTGTCAAATGATTAACAAATGTCTCTTATCTAAACCGTCCATTTATTATTATTTTATTAATATAATAGTACTGTTAAAACCAATTACACACTTATGATTTCGGAATCACCTAATACCCGAAGTTCGCATAACTTCCAAAATTCATAAAAATTCTGTCATAAAATAAAACTTCAAAATACTTGTTCAAAAATACTAAACTGCTACCAACACTTTATAAAAATCATTGGCGTATCCAAAAATACTATAACTATAAAAAAATCTTAATATTGTCCAAATCACTCCGAAGTTTCATGAAACCAATGTACCCGGAAAATGCCATGAATGCATGCCAAAATACTGAAGCATAATTGAGTACATATTCCAAGAATAAGCATACTACTTATGTACAATTTAATACATATTCCAATAGTAAGCATATTTCGTACTAAATTTCGTTAATGTTCTAACCCCTACTTTGGGGCGTTACACGAGCTCCCTGCAACTGATCAAATAAGTCATCAATCCTAGGCAGTGGATACTTATTCTTCACTGTCACCCGATTCAACTGCCTGTAATCGATATACAATCTCAGAGTCCCATCTTTTTTCTTCACAAACAATACTGGAGCTCCCCAAGGTGAGACACTGGGCCCGATAAATCCTTCCCCAAAGAACTCCTGAATCGAGCCTTCACTCCCTCGGCCCACAGGTGTCATCCTATATGGAGGTATAGATATAGGAGCAGTACCTGGAACGAGGTCAATGGTAAACTCTGTCTCCCGATCCGGCGGCAAACCCGATAACTCATCAAGAAACACATCCAAAAATTCCCTAACCATGGGAATATCCTGAAGCCTCTGCTCGACTCTGGTGTCAATCACATGAGCCAGATAGGCCTCACAGCCTCCCTGCATCAATCTCAGGGCACTAAGGAAAGAGATCATCGGGCGGGCATCGCTCGACTAACTCCTCGAACATCGCTTCTAGACCCGACCAGAGACTCTAAGACAACCTCCTTGGTATAGCAGTCCATGATGGCCCTATGGCAATAAGCTAGTCCATACCTAGAATCACATCGATCTCTCTCAATGGTAACACTATAAGGTCTGCTCTCAACATTGCTTGATCGATCTGGATCGAGCACCCCTTGCAGACCTCTCCTAATGCAGTAGTACTACCTAGAGGTGTACTCACCTCTAGCCCATACTGTAATATCTCTCTATCCCCATGCAATTTACATGCCAAATGCGGTGCAATGAATGAATGTGTGGATCCTGGATCTAGCAATGCAAATGCCTCAATATCAGAAATAAGAAGCATACCAGCTACAACATCAGGAGAATCCTGGGCCTCCTGCCTAGTCATGGCATAGACCCTGGCTTGGGACTGTGGTCGGCTTCGCCGACCCTCAGCCCTCACAAAGGATCCCTCGGCTCTACCGCGGCCTTTACCTCGGCCTCTCTACCCGGATCCACCCCCTCGGCTTTGTTGCACCGTAGTATTACTACCAGATCTAGCACTGAAAACAGACTGAGCTCCCACAGTAGCAGGGCAATCCCTGATCTGGTAATCTATGGAGCCACATTTAAGGCAAGCTCCAGTCAATCGTCAACACTTCCCACTGTGCCTCTTGTCACAATGCTCACAAACTGGGAGAATCTGTCCTGCACCTCTACCACTGCCACTGCCAGTCTGAACAAATCTCCCTCTCTGTCCATACCCAGCCTGTTTGGATCCTCCAGGTGACCTGAAAGTCCAGCTCTGGCGCTTGCTAAAGCCTCTGCCAAAACTGCCCTGACTCTCACTCGGTCTCTTTCCTCTAGACCCTTGACCCATCTCTGCCTGTCTCTGTCTCATCAGCTGCTCAACTCTCACCGCAGCAGCTCTCAACTCAACAAAAGTGCCCATATCAGATCGGGTCAATCTAGTACAAATCTCCAAATTGAGGCCATTCTCGAACCTCCGACACCTATCAGCCTCAGTTGAGATCAAAGCAGTAGCATATCCCATCAGCTTATTAAACCTGACTTCGTACTCTGCCACTGTCATCCTACCCTATCTCAGCTCTAAAAACTCCTGCATCTTCATCTCCAAATACATCTTGGGCATATAATTGTCTCTAAAAGCCCTCAGGAAATCCTCCCATGTTAATAGGCAAGGCCTGGTGGTACTGCCTGGGACAGTCTTCCACCACTGATAAGCTGGGCCCTGCAGGAGAGACACTGCATAATCAAATCTCTCCTCAGAATCACAATCCATCTGGTCGAAGGCTCTCTCATTCCTCTCTAGCCACCCCTCAGCCTCAGCAGGGTCTGTGCTGCCATAGAAATCCACGGCCCCCTGCTTACGTAGTCTGTCATACCTCCTCTTCCGTCTCACGGGAACCCTGGGAGGTAACTCCTCAGATCGAGGCACCGAGGACTCCCTACTAGCTCCGACTGATCCCTGGTCAGCTGGTTAATTTATCTGATCACCAAGAACGGATGACCTATAAACAAACAAAAATTCCGATTAGTTTCTGCATTTCTCACGCTAATTCAAGCCTAACTATGTACTAGTCCCAGCAGATGCCCAACCATGCTCTGATACCACCTAAATGTAGCGTTCCCTTATCGTAGGGTATGCACCGAGACGCCCGTAGGTAATTCCGATACATAACCCACAATAAGGGTGCACTACGAACGATCAATACTGTAATCCACATGGCATCAATAATAATAAAGCTGTAATATCAAAATCACTAATTTTTTAAACCGTAAATTTCTCATTCCATATCCTCAAAGCAGTAATTTACACAACTGTTATTTTTTTGTACATTAATCCACAAGAACGTAAAACCTAGCTAGGTCATCCATCAAAAAGTGCCAGCTGACCGACCTGTGAGCCATGACTTCTCTTGCCAACTCGATCTACATGGCAAGAAAAGTCTCTCAGGAGCTAGGAGTTTACTCTCTCGGTCCTGAAAAATAATTTGGAATTTTGGGTGAGTTTGCGAACTCAGTGAGGGACCATCATCGATGGTTCACCCAATTCATGCATATACACAGATATTGTACAGTCATTTCACCAAAACACATTCAGAAGTACCACATGATTATTATATCACTCAAAGGAACCAAATCAAATGCACATGAAATACGTATGTGACGATTTTTCCAATTTATTACGTTGTTGTGACTGAGCGCCTAAAACTGTCACATTAAGGGCGCATTAAACGGTGAGCCTTAGGCTCTGAATCACTATGGGCTCAAGGCCCTATTACGTTGAGCTTTAAGCTCTCGGTGGCTGCTCCAGTCACAACTGTCAATTACTGATCATGCAATTATGCATGAAATGCATATGTCCAAATAAAGCAAAGATAATATCAAATTTGATCCCAAATGAATACATTCACACAAGTAGTTCACATTAATCACATTAAAATCACATACAACACTTCTATGTCATACTCTCCCAATACATCGGACCTCCTGCCCGGAATCCAATCATAAACAAACGCAATCGTCCCACCATTATTCTCCACAGAGTTATAAGTGCATAATTATAATCACTTACTAATCGAGGAACCATCTAGGTCACTCACCAAATAGCTTCCGAGCTAATGTCGGGAAGTCTCGAAAACGTCCGTGGAATGACGTTCCAATTGTGCCTCTATAATAATCACAATAGTCATATGTCACCAAATGCACAATTAGAAATATTAAATAATGCACATGGAGCAATTTTGATGTGTACAATGCATGTTCGTGACATTCCCGACATTTTCAATAATTCACATCACAAAAATTCCCTTATGTCTTAGGAACCCATAGACACCAGAATTACTCAATTTGGACCTCTATAGGTCCGGATATTGCCAAACTTTACTCAATTCTCTCACTTGGATTCAATCCCTAAATCTCAATTAAATCCCACAAAGTTCACAATTTCACATAGAGAGGTAGATTATTGTCTTATGGATTCGACGCCTCGAGAACCAGGTCTATCGAAGGTCGGATGACGAAGATATAAGCAAAAGAAGCTTTAGGACAAAACAAAAGATAATAGAGTTTGTCTTATTTTCCTCTCTTCCACCATCTGAATTTCTAACATACATAACTTTTTACAAACTTATCCAAAAATTACAAACCAGGTCTCATTGGAAAGATAACAACAAACCCTACAAGTTCCATGAAGGCTCACAAACCAATCTCACCTCTAAGGGTGCTAAAAACTACTTCAAAGTTACTGCCCATAAATGACCATATGAACAGTAACTGTGTTCTTCCAATCCTCATAACTTTTTACTCATAACTCCAAATAAGGTACATTATACACCATTAGAAATATCTCAACATTTTCTATGATCTTCAAGAATACCCCTTAATCCAATTCAATCTATAAGAGGGTCAAAAACCCAAACCAAGTTTCTGCCCAATGAAACAGTAAAACTACCATACGAACAGTAACTGCACTCTACTAAAAAAATCCTATCTTTCCATTCCTTATGCTAAAAATTCCACGTTTTATACCAAAGAAAGATCAAAACATGTTCTACAAGTTTCATGAATGACTTGGAAGAAAAATCAACCTCTAAACAACTCAAATTCTCAAGCAAAACTTCTGCCTATATAAATCTCATTCTCACAGTAACAAAATCTTCCAACATTCATAACTTTCCAACAAATTGTCGAAAAATTACATACCATATAGCAATAAAAACATCAGACAATGTACTACAATTCTTAAGAAGGACTCCAAAGCAAATTCCCATTCAAACTAGGTCAAATCCTCTCACTAAGGTGGCTATCCTGTTAGGGTTTAAGAAAACAGCCTTTAACCTAAACTATAACAAAACTTTACAAATTTATATCCAACAATCCTTACATCCAAAATTCACACAAAATACCTCATTAGAAAGATGCAACAATCCTATACAACATTCCAGAAGGTCACTTGAACCAATTTCAACCTTAACAGTCCCAAATAAATGGCAGAAAATAAAAAGCACAAGACTTATACACTTAGAGCATTGCACCCCAAAGGCTGAATTACCACTTGAACATTAACACACCATAACTTTCAACATACAAATCAAAAAAATTCATACTTAGTGGCGTTAGAAAGCTAACACAAAAATATTCAACTTTCATGAAGACCAAAGTAGCAAATTCAATCCAATTCAATCCTAAAAACATCATCAAAGTTTCAGGTCACAAGGTTTGGATACTGTTCACACAACACCTAGCAATTCACTTTTCATGCCAAATTTAAAATCCTTAAGGTCTGAATTGGACAAAACTTCCTTCTTATGAAATCTAGTCATACTTCTTAAGTTTAATTTAAAACAAACCTCAGCTCAATTAGACAACCATATCACAAATTATGAGTCAAAATATGAAACCTACACAACTCACATTTTTTCCAGATTTCCTCCCTACCTCCTCCCCTTTCATTCTATCACTTTACCTACATCACTATGCATCCATTTGCACCTCTAATTCAGCCATAAATTCATCATAACATTTACTTGTATAATATAGCATAATTGGCAGCAACCACATACACAACTCCCTTACTTCATTTCCATTCATCTAACATCATAAACATCATTAACAACATTAAATTCACAATCTTTAACTACCATATCAATTTCCCTCACACAAGCATACATTTAAACCCATACAAACCTACCACTATCTTGATGAAATAAATGCATAATGAATCCCCATGAATGCTTCTAACTACCAAAAGAAGAAATACAATTATCAATTCTCACCTAAGTAACTTCAAACTCTTCAATTCTTCAATCTTCAAATCTTACTTCAATTCCTTACTTCTCACCAACACCTAAGGCCATCACTCCAATACAAACACAAATCATCATCCTCACAAAGCTTAAGCTTGGTTTTGTAAGTGAAGGAAGAAGGAGCAAGCAAGTAAGTAGCAAGAAAGCTTCTTGTAAGGGAAGAGAAGAAAATAATCAAAAGAGGAAGAAGGGAAGGGAGCTACGGATGAATGACACAATTTGCAAGTAAAAGTGGTTTTAAACTTTCAAAGTGATTTTTATATAGATTTTAAGGAGAGAGTCGTGGAAGACTACATCTCTTAGGTTATATATATATATATATTACTCCTTTTAGAAGGCTAAGTAGGCAAGTGACAAATGTGACTTGCCACTTGTCCTGATTTTTATTCCGGTTCTAAATTCTACTCCAATTTCTCGTCAAATTCCCATGGCTCAATTCAATAAATCCTAACATCATGTCTATAATTTTCCAGTACCATCGGCCAATCATTTTCAGTACCGAAAATCCACTCAGTCAGCCAGTTAGAAATTTTCTGATTCGGGTAAGTACCTCGAAAAATTCCAGAAAAATTTTCACAAATCCCTAAAAATGTAGAACACACCTAGAGCACTTCAATTCAATTTTTCAAACACAAATATCACATATTTCACAAAAATACATATGCTGGGAAATTTCATGAATGCATGTACAAATCATGTGCATGTGCAAAAATTACCATTCATATCTATATAGAGGCTATATGATGCATAAACGCACCGAGGTATGTTAAAACATTCCTAACCCGTTCCAAATTACCAAATTATTCTTTCCATCGATGATGGGATGTTACATTTAAGGAATCTGAAATCTTTCTACATAAAGGAAATAGAAGAACTGTACCGGTGAAAAGTAAGATTGATTGGATCACAATACGACGAATGGGTCTGAAGACAGTGATTGAAGGAGAAGCCGACTCTTCAAGAAAAACAAGAACTGAGGGGGAGCATGTTTCGAAGAAGACTCCCGCTTCAAGTTCTCGAACTCAACAGAGTATGAGATCGCCTGCAGATGAACTAAGAAGAACATCAAGAAGACCGCTGATAAAACAGGCGAGTCCTAAAACCGAAGCAAGTCAATCTCGGAGGACAGAAGAAAGTGTGCCAAAAAGACAAGGAGAAAGTCTTTTAAGTGAAGTTATGAAGAAGGCAAAGAGATCACCGAGGATTCGGACTCTACGGCAACAAGAAGAGAAGATTGCCAGAGAACAGAGTCAGGAACAATCCTCTCAATCTCGTGCACATAAAGCAACAAGATCTTTAGTCTCTATTATGGAAGAGGATACAGCCAGGAAAGCCAAAGAGACTGAGAAGAAAAGAAAATATGAATCTGAGAGAGAAAAATCTCAAGTACAGAAATCTTCAAGACTAGCTGAAACAGAAGACAAGACTAAGAAGATTAGTCGGAAGACGACCGTGTCAACTGCTGGGGAAGATAGCAGAAAGAAACAAACCTTTGAAGCTGCTCAAAAAGAAAAAAAACTGAGCAGAGCACAATTCAGGAAATCCCCATTGCTCAATAGGAGGAACCAGTGGAGGAAAGCTCGGTTCAGAAGAGTCCTATTGAAGCACAACCAGAGGCAATAGCAGAATTAGACTCAGATATTGATGAACCTTGTCTGCTGGTATACAACTACTATAAGTTTTTTAGAAAACATAAGCTAAAGATCAGAATGGTTGAAGTTGTTACCAGATGGAGAACTGCTATTGCAATCTGTAGTCAACCAATGAAGAAGACGGTGGCTGTGGTAAAACCTATGTCAATAAATAGTGACACATGGGAATTACTGAAAGAAGATGAAAAGATTTTCTACGATACTTTGAGGGATGCTGCTATGAAGCCATACCCTACAAAAATTCCCTGCAAACCATGTACTATTTTTCTGATCACAGAAAACACAGAAATAAAGGTTGCACCAGATATCCAGCCAAGATATCCGTTCGATTTGACTAAGGGGAAGACGAAACTATTTCCTGAAGAAGTTTGTGATGATCTGTCAGCAGATCAAATTGCAGAAGAAGTGCGTAAAATTGATGAAGCATGCTCTTGTACTCAGAATAAAGATGAGGCAAGCTGCAGCTATACTGACAAGAGAGAAGACTGTCCAGTGGGAGGAAGAGTAATAACAGGGACGTTTATAGAGTTCCTTGTTCAGACAGTTTTGCGTATTAGACCTTTATCTGATACACTGTCTATTCAAGCTCAAGCATTACCCCTGCATGAAAGACAGTTGCTGATGCTGCTTACTCCATTTGACTTAGATCTTCCTGAAGCCAATACGTTTATTCGTCATCCTACTATTGAGATTAATGAAGAATACATTCCTACTTCAGATGCTTATACTACTACAATTCTGTTCACTCCTCCCTCAGCAAATGTTGATCAACCCTCCTCGTCGATTGACCCACCAAATGAACTCAGTAGATTACGCGGAGAAGTCAATGAGATCAAGGAGACGATGAATGATCTGAAGAAGATGATGACAGAACTGCTGAAGAGCCATCATCGTTAATCATTTTTTATTATAACAAATAGGGGGAGAAGGGCAGAAAAGAAGAGAAGAGCAGAAAAGAAGAGAATGAGCAAGAAAAGAAGAGAAGAGGATGTTATGTTCAGAAAAGAAGGTGTGACTGAAGCAGACGAAGAGAGGAAGAAGTCAAAGAAGAAGAGAATGAAGATAAGTTTTGTGTTCTTTTCAAAACATTGTATTTTGTTTTCTTTTGTAGATAATTTGTTATCATCAAAAAGGGGGAGATTGTTAAGTCCAAATGACTTTACTTAGATATGATTTTGATGTATAACAAAGAGAATAAATAAAAAGAAAAGTAAAACAGACGAACTCAGATAGACGAAGTCCTACAGACGAAGTCAGACAAAAGAAGAAACACAGACGAATAAATACAGTAAAGCAGACGCAGACGTAGACGCTAAGCAAAGCAGACGCAGACGCAGACGCAAAGTAAAGCAGACGCAGACGCAGACGCAGAAGCGAATAGTAAAGCAGACGCAGACGCAGAGGCGAATAGTAAAACAGATGTAGACGCTGAGACTCAAAAATAAAGATGAAGAAAAGAAGATGCGAAATTCGAAAAGAAGACGAAGGAGTCAGTTCGAGTTAGTTACAGAACTCAACTGAATAACCATTTCTTTAAAGATTCAAGAAACAAGAATCAAGAAGCAATTGGAGACGAAGGCTATAAATACAAGTCAAAGTCGAAGATCACAAAGTTACAAAAAGTTAGTCAAAATTAGACAAAGTGAGAAAAAGCTAGTGAATTACATCTACGAGCTTATTGTGCGAATTAGCTGAAGAGTTATTATTCTGTAACAAGTGTTCAAATACTTTTATGAGAAAAAGTAGTGCAGATAGCCTGCAGAGGCTAAGTGTGAAAGAATAATGGTTGTAGAGACCTAAAGAGGCTCGCAAAGAATACTTGTAAAGTTGAAGAGATAGTGAAATCTCAGAAGAAAATCTGAGGACTGGACGTAGCCCACGGTTTGAGGTGAATCAGGATAAATCTCTGTGTCAAACTACTCTCACTCTCTATCTCTATTTTAGATTCAAGTTTTATCACTACTTAACTCGTAAACAAAGTTTTGATTAATTAGAATCTATTAGAAGTTTTGTAAAGAATTTTTATTTCTACCAAACAATTTTGGAAAGAGTTTTCAAAAAGGAGAATACACAATTCAACCCCCCCTTCTTGTGCATTCTATATCGTTTTATAAGTAAGTGTATTAACGTGTGATTCACTTCACAGACAACTCAAAAATCAAGTTTTTGAGCCAAACAGCTTGTGAAGCAACCCCATAACATGCACTCTGCATGCATGGTTGAGGAAGTCATTCGTGTCTACTTATCACTTTTCTATGACATTGTACCATCTGTAAACTTAAAGCCTTATTCTGCTATGGACTTCCTATCTTTTGGACACATAGCTTAAAATCCAAATTTTGGATCCCCTATGAGGTTTAAATTGTTGATTTTTTTTATATGTCAACATATAATATTTGACTCCGTTTAAGTATCTCAACACTTGTTTAGCTGCTTTCCAGTGGTCTATACATGGTTTAGTTGAATAGCGACCCAACAGTCCAACAGTAAATGCAATGCCCGACCTAGTGTATACCTTGATATACATTAAGCTACCAAATGCATTTGAACGTGGAACATTCCTCAAATCGTCTCTCTTTACTTTATTCTTTGTACATTTTGCCAAAAATAATCTCTCACTATGAGAGATTATTGCTACAATAGGTTACCTTTATCCATATTAAACCTTTGTAACATATGCTTAATGAATGCACATTATGAGAAGCTTAATGAGTGTTGAGATCTGTCCCTGTGAATTTGAATATATTGGATAAAAGATGCTTCACCAAAGTTTTTCATATGAAAATTTTTGGCCAAAATTTGCGTAATGTCATGCAACATCTATGAAGCAACCTTATAGCATGCACTCTACATGCATGGTCGAGGAAGTCATCAGTGTCTACTTATCACTCTTCCACGACATTGTACCATCTGTAAACATAAAGCCTTATTATGCTATGGACTTCCTATCTTTTGGACATATAGATTGAAACCCAAATATGGATCCCCTATGAGGTTTAAAGTGTTGACTTTTTTATATGTTAACATATAATCCTTGATTCCCTTTAAGTATCTCAATACTCATTTATCTACATTCCAGTGGTCTTTACCTGGGTTAGGTAAATAGTGACCCAATAGTCTAACAGTAAATGCAATGTCCAACCTAGTGTATACCTGGGCATACATTAGGCTACCAAACGCACTAGAATATGGAACATTCCTTATAGCCTCTCTCTTTACTTTATTCTTTGGACACTATGTTAAAGATAATTTCTCGCTGTGAGAGATTAATGCTATAACAGGTTTACATTTAGCCATATTAAACCTTTGTAACACATGTTCAATGTATGCATACTGTGAGAAGCTTAATGAGTGTTGAGATCTATCCCGATGAATCTGAATACCTAAGACAAAAGATACTTCACTAAGATTCTTCATAAGAAAATGCTTGGCTAAAAATTGCTTAATGTCATGTAACACGGTCATATTATTCGACATGAGAAATATATCATCTATATACAATAAAAGGAAGATAACTTTGCTCCCCCTGACCTTGTGATACAAACGTCTTTTATCTTTATTTTCCATGAAGTTAAAAGAGGTCAAAACCTCATCAATTATAAGGTATCACTTTCGGGAGGATTGATGTAAACCTTATATTGATTTGTTTAACGTACAAACCATATTAGTTCTCCCTGGATCCTAAAATCTTTTAGGCTGTACCATAGAAACCTCTTCATAAAGATATTTATTCAGGACAATAGTTTTAATATCCATCTGATGTAACTTTATATCATCACTAGCTATAATTGTTGTAATCACTCGAAATGTATTCTTCGAGGAAAAGGAGAGAAGGAAACATTAAAGTCAAACCTTTTTCTCTAAGTGAACCTTCTAGTAACTAGGTGAACCTTAAATCGCTGAACTTTATCCTGAAATCCTTTTTGTCTTTCAAACTCATTTACAACTGACGGGTTTGCAATTCTGTGCCAAATCAACCAGCTCCTATACCTTATTATACTTCATGGATTGTATCTCATCTTTCGTTACATCCCACCATAAAACCTCATGGGGTCTAGAAAAGTGAGCAGATCCACTGTTGGGACCCGATCCGGAGACCGGCGCCCCAACCCGAAAACGGAAGACGGAACGAATCACAAAGAGGAGGAACGAATAAAACGATTGGCCACAAAGCGAAACAAATCATTAACAAATCGAAAGCGAGCTTGGAAGCCAAGCATACAAACAAAGTCAAATCGATAATTGGCTCGAAAACAACCAAACAAACGATGCAATCGAATTGAAACACAAATTCTGACATCCGTAAACAAACACTTTAGATATCTTATCGCGTTGCGTTGGAAACCTTAAACTTAATCTATCCGATTTCGTGCAAATTTTTCTTTTTCTTATGCACTCAAATAAATCTCAATTCTCATTCTTATACCCATTTCACCAAAATTTTGGCAGCATAACGGCTGCCTTCTATTAAACCCCAAAACCTGCAAAGTGTTCAAAATACACTTCTAAATTTCTCACAATATAACCAGTATTATCGGACTCTCTGTCCGGAATCCAACCCAACAAATGAAATCCTATATCTACATGTCCATATCCTTTAACATATAATATCAACACAATTTACATCGCAATTTCGTACACAATTCCCAATAACCATACACAAACTTATATCTTAATTGCATATTCGAAACATAATTCATTTTACCATTCCATATGCAGATCCGTAATGTATTTATGTGATGAAATACATGCTTACAAAATATTCCATAATACAACATCAATATTAAAATCCGAATACACAATACGCAACAATAGAAATCTTCATTTTCTTTCACCCGATCTTCTTCTCATCACCTGTGGATGGGAATGAAGGGGGTGAGCTTTACAGCCCGTGGGTAGCAGTTTATAAAAAAAAATTAAGCAAAATCCTTGAAATTCTTTTTCTTTTATAGTCTTAGAAAATATTTCTTTGAAATCCGTAAAGCACATTTTCTAAAAGTTCCGTTCTTGTTGTAGTCAAATCACAATTGCAAACATATGATTTTTAGGCTTTCAGCCGTAAACCCATAGGTTGCAAAACATGAATACATCAACTTGATAGTTCATAAATGAAATGGCAAATCACATATGCAATGCACAACACATGGCTCGAGAGTTCCGTAAACATGAAGGATAAACCGAAGTTTATACCGTAAACTATCCGAGTCCGATTTCTCAAGGATCTCGTTGCCTCAAACGGGCAGCCGGGAGAAGGTCATACTATACGTCGACGTGCACGTGACTCCATCCGTAACTCTCATACCCAAACAAAACATATAACCATTCATTTCATGCTCAAAGCATTTTATCGCATGATCTTTTCCGAATATACGAAATGCCATGTAATCTTTCGAGGCATAACACAATGTATGTTGCAATTCATCTAAAGTCCATGTAATGAATAAAAAAATGATTTCTCAAATCATTCATACAATGATGCAACATTTATGATGCAATTGAAATTAGAAAATCTCTTTATTTAAAGAAAGCAGTAGTGGCTTATAAATTCAAATTATAAACACATTACCCACCTCTAATCGATGCTAGAAACTTGTTCCTCGCTCCAATTTGTCCATTGATTCCTTCTTTCTTCTAATTTAACTTTCCCTAAAGCAATTCCACCCAAATTCAATATCATAATTAACTTAATCCTTACAATTGAACTTAGAAAACACTAATTTCATATAAGATTAAGCCATCTAAATCACCAATTTTCAAAAACCCCAATTCATAAAATTGGGCATAACCCTAATTAATTTCCATCCAAAATTAAACATAACCTAAGGCATAGACATAAAAATTGACTTCATACTCCACAAACCCATACCATTTTCCATAATTCTAAACCAAGAAAACTCATCAAATCTCAACTTGAAAATTTCGAACTTACCTCTCTCTCCAACATTTTCGGCCATGTCTTGACTCTATAGGCAAGCTTCCATCATCCTCCATCTATTCTCTTGAACAACCTCGAAAACCCCCTTAAAAACTAGTAGAAAATCGAAACTTTGAAGCTCTTCCATCTTCTTCTCCACCGTCGGCTGCTTCTCCCTTCTCCTCTCTTTTATTTCTTTCATTCTCTCACAAATTCGTGGCTTTCTCTTGCTTCCCACGACAGTCTCCCTCTATTTATACTGCCATGTCACTTAATGAATGGGGAATGACCCATATGCCCCTCCATTTAAGCCTATAAACTTAACCTTTTAAGTAAACTTCCAAAATTGCCCCTTCCTTGGTCTTTATAACTGACATCTTGTCTGATCATTTTGACCAGGTAGCTTAAGTCATTTGACAAAACTTTCTTCTAGATAAATGTCCATATATGTCTTACGAATCCATCGCTTCAAGAATCAGATCGATCGGAGCTCTATAGCTTAAGATATCTCCAAAATACTGAAGTTTATTCTTCAGACCCGAGGCTGAATACTACACCTAACTTCCGACCCAGATTTGGAAGTCTTAGAGGCTACATTATCGCTCGGATCCTTCATAACATTTGTAGCCCCATTTCTCTATTTTAATTATCAAAAAGAATCAACTCAATCCGAGCTCTAGTAATCGAGATATAGCCAAAATACTGAACACTGTTCAGCCACTACAACACCAAGATTGAACGCTACACTGAACTTCCGACCTGTATTTGAAAGTCTTACAGGCTCAATTGTTGATTGGCTTCTTAATAACATTTATAGATCTATGTCTCTAGTTTAATTGGAAAAAAGAATCAGATCGATCGGAGCTCTAGCGACCAATATAACTCCAAAATACTGAACACTGCTCATACCATTACAAAGCTAAGACTGAACTCTATACCTAACTTCCGACCCATCTTTGAAAGTCTTAGAGGCTACATTATTGCTCGGATCCTTCATAACATTTGTAGCTCCATCTCTCTAGTTTAATTTCCAACAAGAATCAGATCGATCGGATGTCAGACGAAGAAGTTATACTCAAAAGAGTGAAGGGAGGTCAGAGCTCGACCAGAAAAATCAAGGCTCGGCCAGAACAAAGATCGGTCGGCCAACAGAGATCGGTCGACCATCAGAGGTCGGCTCGGCCAACAGAGGTCGGCTCGGCCAACAGAGGTCGATCGGCACCTAATTCGACCTTCAAACTTCAAACCCTCATAACTTTTGACTCCGAGCTCCAAATCAGTCGTGATTTGTTTCGTTGAAAAGCTAAGAGACAGCTCTACCATTTTGAAGAAGGACTTCGGACACTAGAGGAATCAAAACTTTGCTACAAGGTGACCGATCAATAAACTCCTCACATTATCAAAACTTGTAAACATCATAACTTTTGATCCAGAACTCCAAATTTGACAAACTTAGTGTCTATGGAAAGGTAAAAAGAACCCTCTATAACTTTCATGAAGACTTTAAAAATCAGATCTACCCCTAAATGGGTCAAAATCTTCACACAAAACTGACTGGTCGATCAACTTCACACTAAACAGCATCAGAACTTCTAACAATCATAACTTTCTACTCCCTTGTCCAATATTTTCGTGCTTTATATCAATGGAAAGATAACAACAAGCTCTACCACTTTCATTAAGACCACTTTGGCTAAATCCATCTAAATCAATACAGATTTTCCATAGAAATCTCTAAACACCATTCCAACACAAACTTCTCATATCAACACATCAACTTCACATATTCACCCACTACCACAAACTCTTCAACTAATTCATCTCAAACACAATTCAACTTTCCAATAAACTATTCCAAAGCCATTTCCCCACATCAAACTCAACACCAAAGGATATGCGCATATACATTTCTCTTTCACAAAAGTTATACACAATCTTACGCTTAATAGCATTTTCAAATCAAGTAAAATACACTTAACTTTCAAAGATCATCACTTTCAATCCCGATATCGAAAAATAGCATACTCTATGGCTACAGAAAGCTCTCAACATAAGCTACAGTTTTCATTAAGATCATTTTCTCAAAATGTGCCTAAATAAAAAATTCAACTCTCAAATCAAACTTTCTAATTTCTTCAAAATTTAACACTTTCACTAATTATTTCTTGCTTTTCAACTTCCATTTCAATCAACTAATTCATTTTAACTTTCATAACTCATACAACTCTACTCAAATTTTAAAGTCATCAAAATCAATCACTTCATTTCTCATCAATCTCCTTTAAGTACAATAACATCTATAACACAATACCTATACAAACACACTCATTTAATTCCATTTAATATTTCTAATTTCTACCGAAAGTTCGGGGTCCAACATCCACATCATAGTCTTGTTCTCCAAATAGACTATGTAATCTGATGAGATAACAGTTTGTCTCATTTCATTGGATCTTCATAACTACAGGAGTTCTTATACCTCAAGAACCTCTGTTTATTCAGATATGGGTTCTTGTTCCATATAGCAATGACATTAAGACCTAGATCCAATGGACTTGACCTTATGAGTGGCAAATTCGTAATAACTGTAGTATCCATCCTGCTATCATCATAAGGACAAGATGGCCACCCTCATCATAGACATCGTATTCCAAAAACTTAGTTGTTTGTGGTTCTACTATTTTGGCCCCTCCTTCTCTACAGTAAAATCTATAGCCTTTAGAGTTGTCGAGATATCCTACTAAATAATAATAAATTAAATGAGCTTGTAATTTATTTTCATAAGGATTATACTAGCGCACCTCAGTAGGGTAACCTTATACACAATTGTGTGCAAGGCTAGGTTTCACCCTTTCTAGATAATTAGGTAGATTAGTCCTATTCTGCATTGAATTTTTTTTTATGTCCTTTAGGGTGTGGCTACACCTTTTGACAACACACCATTTTTCTTAGGGCTATATGGTATAGTGAACTGAGTCATTATTTCAATCAATCCTATATATCTAGCAAACGGACCTTTTCTTGTCTTGAAACACCATGTTTGCTATAGTATTCTTCTCCATGGTCAAATTTGACAATCTTGATGGATTTTTTCAATTGGTTCTCAACCTTCAGTCATAAAGATCTTAAACTCATCAAGAACTTCAGACTTTCTTTAAAAAAGAACACATAAACTGTAATGAGAATAATCCTCATTAAATGTCAGAAAAGTCTTGGAACTACACAATACAACTATATAAGGTCTACTTATTCGTATGTATTAGACCCAATAAGTCAGAAGCACGAGTTAACTCCTTTCACTTTATTTTAGTCAACTTACCCCTATAACAATCAATTCATGTTTCTAGATCACAAAATCCAGAGTTATAAGAATGTTTTCCTTAACCAATCTCTCCACCCTAGCTCTGGAAATGTGGCTTAATCTTTATACCACAACATGTATGACTTATTCTTCATTAGGGTTCTCCTTTTATGACTTGTTCGGCAAGATCTGAAGAAGCATATATCTAATCTGAGGTAAGACACATTCCATATAAACCATATAACAAGAAAGTTGTACCAATATGTTTTGTATTAAACAACAACTGTATAACATTAATTAAAAAATGATAACTTTTTTAATCCAAAATTTGATACAAAAATCAAATATAAAATGTGTTATGTAAAATCAAAATGAATATTGCAACAAGGTTTATAACATACATCCCCTATAGATATAATATTTACTTCTTAATTGCTACCAACCATCAGTTTCTCCTTCCCTTTACTTGACTCTATCCTGGATATAAATCCCTACACTATGGAGGCAACTCAATTAGATGTTCCACCATCTAACCACCAAAAGCCGGATGTGTCTATAACATAATTAGATTTATGAATTGAGAAGCTAAGGAGTAACCTGATGGTTTCAGTTTTTCCTTCCAGGCCTTATGCCGCTAGCTTCTTTATGTCCACAGGACCTTTACTAGCACTGGATTGACCAGCATCAACATGTGGAGAAGATTTAGACTTTCTATCTTTGAACTTAGCGGGCTTCATTTTTACCTTCCCTTTAGTTGTTTCAAGGATTGTAGGAGTAGCAATCTTAAGTTTCTCCTCCTCAGCAACACAATGGCCAATCAAAACATTAAAGTCTCATTCCTCATCTAGCGAGTAATATGTCATCACCAGATTACTAAACTATGGAGGGAGTGTGTTCAGAGTCTAGTGAACTATGATGACATTAGGAAGAGGAATATTCAAGACCTTCAATCTACTGTAAAGATGGATCATTCTTGATATGTACTCCATCACTTCCCCATCTCCAATACACCTCATGGAGAATAATTCTTTCATCAAAGTACTTACCTCAGCATTAGATGAGGTTGTGTACCTTTGGGAGACATTATCAAGAAACTTCTTCACTATGTCTATCTTTAGAAGTCCACTTAACAGATGGTCAGGTATGGATCTCTTAATAGTCATGCAACACATTTTGTTCGATCAATCCCAAGCTGTAAGGCTATTTTATGAGCTTTTGAACTCTGGATGTAAGTGGAAATGATCTATCCTTACATATAGCCATATCAATTTCTGCCATCTCCATTACATTCAATACATTCTCTATCCATTTCTTCCTAGTAAGGGTTTCAATAGTGACATTGTGATTGCTGAACAGAAAGGTGACTGCAAAATGACAATGGAAAGATTAGCACAAATGTAGGATAACAACGATACTCAAATCCATTAAATAGTATTTGTACCGAGAATCTGGTCACAAATATTATGAAACACCTGTGGGCTGAATACACAATATATGCAATTAGACTTCCACATAAAAGCGATTAGAGTACACACCATTAACTCTTATGACACTATCCCCTATAGGAAAAAGATTATTCAAGCAACGACTTTCCTCCATCTAATACCTTTATGCCCATCTCAAAATCTCATATAAGGCTAACACTTATGGGCGGAATAACCAAACATGAGACTAGAGACATCGTATAACATGTGAGTGGAACAATTCAAAATACTGACTAGAAAGGGCACTGTGGTGATTACATGCTCATTAGTTTCTAAAAGATCCACAAAGACAAGGTATATATCTTTATGTTATCATCATATTCTTTACGGGCATGCAGTATGTGACAATATTCCATCAATAAATGCAAAAACATATGCACATTCTAATTATCTTCTACTAATGCTGAAGACATTCTCTGAAAACTTTATTTGAGATTTTTGTAGCAAAAAATCTCATTAGAGTGATCATCGTGTGTCACCGAACACTAAATCGATCACCCGAGACATGAGAATCTTATGTATCTCCCTTATGTCAAGTTTATTGCACGAAAATCACTTTAAAATGTCTTAATTCATTTTTCTAGAGTTAAATTTTAATTTATTACTCATGTAATAAAATCCAGAAAAATCACTTTACAAAATCTTCCGCCCTGGAAATTGACCCCCCAAAATAACCTAAGGTACCTTTACAAAAATTTTGAAATTTTGAGTTTTTTTTTCCGATACTACTAACGTTAGTGCTACTATAACGTTGATGTCAGTATGACGTCATTGGATAAAGTTAATGTGTGCATGTTCGAAGGGGCATTGCACATATGGTGGACTGCCCCACATGTCAAACGCGCATCAACATGCCTACCGCCTCTAGTGCATGTGTCTCTCGCACTGACATATGGCAACACCCCAGCTATCCACATGTTCGTGGTACATGCGTATGGTGTTTTCTCTCTCCTCGTCAAAAATAAGTAATTTTTGGCAACTTTTTTGTTGATTTTTAGACCTCCAAAGCTCGTTTAACCCTAATTTTTCAATGTTAAACACATTCAACATGTATTCAAACAACCATACGCAAAGAAAAACCGAAAAATGGATCAGTTTTCACCAAGTTCCATATAGAGAAAAACTAAAACATTTTTGTTTTCTTTCATCAGATCATGTAACCTGGCTTTGATATCACGTTTAATGCGTAACATTAGCCTCAATTACGCATCTAGGATCAAACGTGAAATAGAATGAAAGACGAAAACATGAAAAATACTTGATTTCGATTCCATAACTTTCAACGAGCTTTCGAAGCCGAAACAAGTTTGTTTTCTAGACGACTTTGGCAAAAGTTGATCACCGGAATGCCATTAACGTCTTTTTGCAACTTTCTTAACATTTGAACTTCTTGACAGATCAGAGAATCCGAATGTTCATGAATTATTTAAACAGCTACATGAGATCTTAATCTTATATATATAGCTTTCATATCCGGCTTTCCCGTCACATGCTCGATATGAGTCTACTCATACTGATTGAGGTCCATTTTTTCCTGGACTTTTACATATTGTCTTAGATCATTTATTGAGCCACTTTGTTATCTTTATCCAGATCAAATTATATAACTTAACTAATAAGTTATTAAAAACCGAAAATTACAATTAATTGTTGTCCAATATATAGGGAAAATGTCTAACAACTTGTAGTAGAGTTGGAGGTTGTTTTCCTTGATAAAAACAAAGGATTGAATTGCCTTGCAAATTTCCGGGGCAGCAATCACAGCAGAAACTGGATTTATTTCTGAAACCAGGATCGGGAACATTATTGATAATGGAAACTGATTTCGTTAAACTTGATCATAACACATCTGAACTCATTTAAACAGCTTTGAGATGATCCGCACAAGAAAGCTTTTGAGTTGACTGAAAATGGAAGCTTTCTTCTTCTTTTGCTTCTTTTGCTGAAGCCTTTTCCCGCTATTATTTCTTGACCTTGTTTTCCTAAATGTATTCCGACCATTCGATATAGCATTTGATCTTGTTTGAGCCTTGGGAACAACTATTTCAATGATCTCTTCCTCCAATTTCTTTTCTTCCTCTACAATGGCATGTTCATGACCTTCATCTTCCATTGGTTTTTCGTTGTTTACGGTTCTCATCGAACTTCCATCGGATTTCAGTCCTCTTAACCTTGTCAAAACCAAATTTCGGCGTGCCTCCGCTGCGAGTTTCTGTTCCATGGACACGTTAATCCTCCACTCTGCAAGTGCCTCTTCATCTTTGGCTCTCTTTTTCAACGGATAATATTCCTCACGCGAATGCTCAATCATGGCGCTTTCAGTTTCTGAAATGTTGATAATTTGGATTGCGCTGGCCGCCGATGCAGCGAAAGCTTCCGCTTCAAGGCGTGTGGCTCGGAGAGTCAATTGCAGCGTCTTCAGAGTCTGCTTCCTCATCCTGAGGACAAGTTTCAGACTCGACCTGTCCACGCGTTCTTCGTCTCTGAGCCGCTTAACGGTCCGTAAGTCTTCACGTGCTTGATCCAGAGCTTGAGTCAATTCATTAGTCAGTTTAGAAACCTTCAATTCCTCCTCCTTCTTAGTTCTGAGCTCCTTTCTGCTGTCCTCCATCTGCGATTCGAGTTCTGATATCACGATATTGGACACGGATGTTCGGTTCTTGGCACTTGAAAGGCCTGACTGCAACTTTTCAAGCTCGTCAATGAAAGGCGCTGAATCTAGCCACGATTCCACGGCACTGTCCCTGGCTTTCTTTAGTTCATCTTGCGTCATAATCAATTCCACCATCTTCGCCTGAAGTGTGTCCCCGAGAAACTCCTCTGACGATTTTCTTGTTTTGGACATGGAACTCTCTCTTCTTTTCTCAGTAGACGGCTCCATTTTTTCTTTGCTTCTGTCAGGAATTGCTGTCTGCTGAGAGTATTAAGTGTTCACTTCGTTGGTTTTCATGTTCGAATTAGTCCTACCAATATATTGTGTTTCCGTCGTGTGTAGCTCTCATCAATTTTAATAAAAGATAATAGTTTTGTTTTCTAAGTTTTAGTGCCTTTGCAAATACCGAGTTTCATGTCCTATGTTGCCGTAATAAAAGATAATAGTTTTGTTTTCTAACTTTTAGTGCCTTTGCAAATACCGAGTTTGTCCTATGTTGGTGTAAGAACGCCTTTTTAAATCTGGATCGGTATTGAATTGGAGGTTTAATTGATTATCGGTTTGACTAGTTCAATTGATTCAATAATCGGTCGAATCGGTGTGACGTTATAATTATGTAATAATTATATTTAATTATATATAATATTAATAATATTAAAAAAAACAAAAACTAAATAAATAAAAATTTTATTAAATCAGTGATCAGACCGGTCAAACCGGACCGATCCGACCGGTTAATTGATCGATTTTGACCGGTTCTCACTAGTTCAATTAAGAATCGATTTTTAAAGGTAAATTGGACCGGATAACAGATCGTTCATTGGTCGAATCGGTCTGATCGACCGGTCTGGCCTGATTTTAAAACAGAGGTGTATAGCAATGAGCTCGGCTCGGCCGGATCAGCTCTACAGTGAGCTTAGCCCGGACTGATTCAGCTTTATCTAACTAATTTTTTTAAAATAAAAAAAAAAGTGTTATCTATTGCTATTCCTTTATTAATTATGTAAATAATGAAAAATTATGGGCATAAACATACTTTTTGATCCGATAGTCCGTTTGGGCCAAAAGATCTTTGGAAAGAAAAGAAGCCTTATACGGTTCTACTAACGCAATCACGCATATATTCCACAAGAAAAGGCGGCACGGCGCACTTCAATAACAGCGCCACAATTTCTTATTCTCTTTTTCTTCTTCGTTAAGATTTTAACTCGCTACCAGACTCACTGAGCCGACATCCATGGCTGAGACTGACTCCGGGTACGGTCCCGATTCCTAGTTCCGGTTTGGAATTTGTTTTCTGAATTGTAAAATGACTGTAACTAGTGAGGTGTAATCTGGTTCAGCATCGAGAAGCTGGCTTACTGTGAGGTCATCGTGGTGCGTCACGGTGAAACGGAATGGAACGCATCTGGAAAAATTCAGGTTTCTTATTCTTTATTTTTTCTTTTAAGTTTTTGGTTTTGTTTCGAAAATGTAATTTGTTTAAGCGCGAAACGGCACTGTGTCTTTGTGAAACGACCCGACAGGGACATCTGGATGTGGAGTTGAATGAAGTCGGGAGAGAGCAAGCAGCTTTGGTGAGTCCTGAATCTGTATGACCACTTTTTTAGTATCACAATTTTTTATTTAAAAAGAATAAAAATAATCGGGTTACATTTTGTTTAGGTGGGTGATCGTGTATCAAGGGAATTTAAAGTTTCTGCTGTGTACTCTTCTGATCTGAAGAGAGCTCTTGTAACAGCGGAGACGATTGCTGATCGGTGTGGCCTATCTGAGGTTTGGATATGCTGTGATGATGTCATAGTTGTTTTTATCTGCATAATGTAGCAACGATGAGCTTGATTTTGTTGGTCAACAAAACAGAGAACAAAGTTTTATTCTTGACGATCACACTAGTATTATGCAAGTATTTCTTTTGATCATTTGATTTTCATGAAGCCAGAGTTTGGTAAGGGACCTGGTATATGTTGAGTGGCATCTGTTATTTATTTTAATGTTTTTACTTGATTGGAATTTGGTTTCAGGTATTCAAGGATCCAGATCTTCGAGAAAGAAATTTAGGGGATATTCAAGGCCTTACAATACGTGAAGCTGCCACAGTTAGAACTAAGGCTTACCAAGCCTTTAAATCCCACAGCACCAGTCAAGAAATCCCAGTAAGTAATCCTCAACTCAGTTGTACCTATTGTGGCTATTTTGCACAGCAGCGTAGTTCTAGTGAACCTTGTTCAAAAGGGCTGTTAATTGCATCCATAAAGCAGAACTTGGCCTCCTAAACGGTAGGTAAGATGAAGAGCAGAATGACGGCAGTTGTATGAGAGGTAGAGGTCTTTCTCCGTAAGTTAATGAGTTTGTAGAGCATAAGTATAATTTTGGAGGCTGTAGCATTCTTTGTAGAGCATAAGTATAATTTTGGAGGCTGTAGCATTCTTTAATCATATAGTGAAAACAACCTATTACCTGCCGTGTGATATGCACAAGAAATAGGGGATTGTTGATCAGGTTATCACTAAAATAACCAGTACGTAAAAACTTCATGCACTAGATAAAGAGTTAGACATGCAAAAGATGTTGGAAAATGATGTCAATGACTTGTATTAGTTAAGATTATTGCTCATCAATATTCACCCCATGTACAGGGTGGTGGAGAAAGTCTTGATCAACTTTATCAGCGTTGCACGTCTTCATTGCAGAGAATTGCCAAGAAGCATATAGGTACAGCTGTTGATAACGTCTTATATCCTATTAACTTTGTAAAACTTTAATTCATCGGCAGTTTGGTATCTCTTATTTTCTACTCTTTTTGTTCAAACTTAAGCGATGATTGCTAGATACGTACTTTTCCATCCACATAGCATATGTTAGCTTGAAATACCTTGTAATTTGTATCAATGTGATGATGTCCGTGGGAAAATTCTGTATGATTGGAAAAGCTACCCTGTTATCATTTAAATGGTCTAAAATTTTCTGAAGTCGTGTTCTTTCTTTACTTGGGGATTGAATTCATATGTTATTGCTCCTTATTGGTGCAGGGCAATGCGTGGTCGTGGTCTCTCACGGGGGTGCCATCAGAGCACTTTACAACCGGGCTTCCCCTAATCGAATGTTTGGAGGAAAGGTGTTAAACACATCTATCAACATATTTCATATATCTGGCGAGGATGAGTGGACCATTAAGTCTTGGGGTGATGTTAGTCATCTCAACCAAGCATGGTACCTCGAGTCTGGATTTGGTGGTGACAGACTGTCCGGCTAGTTGTAGTTACAATTCCATTTAATGCTTCAAGCAACAAAATCTGGAAGGCACTGTTTCTCATAATTCTTTCATGTAATCGGGTTAAAATTCTGTATGTTACAGCAATCTCCTGCTTAGGACCTTCTTTGAAATTTGCAGAATGGATACTTTTCTCTTATACGGGGTCAATCTGATGGAATTGCTTTATTTCGAGATAAAATTAGCAAGGTATGCTTGAAGTACGTAGTCAATAAGGATCAAGACTGTACCCTTGATGTAAATTGATACACAATCAAATTGATTCTTATTCCTCGAAGTTGCTTTGAGAGTGACTGATCTGACACCACTTCAAGCCTGGATCACGGTGTTCTACTTTCCAATCATAAGATCTGGCCAACAGCCGAAAACTCCATGAAACAAAAACTTCCTAGTCATTTTCAGCTCTGACAATTTAACTTAGCTCAGTTTTATTTGAAGTGAATGAGATCAACTTGAATAATTGGACTATAAATATAAAAAGTATCTATTTCTGTTGCCTGTGGGCCTAGTGGCCAGTCTCATCTAATTCCACTTCTCTTTTCTTCTTCGTTATTGTCACCGACTGTTTTACTGCCTAGCCCCTCTTCTTCTGCTTGTCGTTACGAAATTGGTTTAATAACCCCACCAAAAGTACTGACATATTCATGCAAAAAGTTTGTAAATGCGTGCAAAAGCAATTTGCATCTTGTGAGTGTGAAAACTTTTAACTCGCAGTTTGTTTTCAATCCGGAAGTCATCACCAAAGTATTTGAAAGATGAAAATAATAAGCATTCGTAATGGTAAGAGGATTATCAACTTGCACAATAATTTATTTCGCTCCTCTTTTAATATGCTTTTTGATGTTCAAAGTTTGAAGATCAGACAGGTTCAAACTCTGAGGTAATTTCAGTTTTAGAGAGTTTTGAATCATCTGAAATTCAATTGAGTTTGAATTCAAACTACGTGAAGTAAGTTTGTCAAAATACAAGCCAATTTTAAGTCATCTTTGTAAAAAGAGAAAGCACAAAGGGTATAAAGGGAAATTCCACCACCGGTTAATATGAGTTGTCTTACACATTCAGTTTCATCAAAATACCCTACAATTGTTTGATTTGTTTCTGTTATGATTGCATGATTCACATTCATTCACCAAGTGTATATATAAACATTTACAGAGATAAAATAAGACAACTATTCCTTTCATAAATAGTTTCATCAAAATACCCTACAATTGTTTGATTTATTTCTGCTATGATTGCATGATTCACATTCACCAAGTGTATATATAAACATTTACAGAGATAAAATAAGACAACTATTCCTTTCATAAATCTTTACATGGTATCAGAGCTTTATCTGTGACCAATGTCAATAGATCCCAACTCTAATTTATTAGCTACTAGTCAAAATGCTTCACAATCTTCCACCCCTTCTCTTGATTTCCCCATCTTAGCAAAAACCCTAAACTTTAATCTTCCAATTAAGCTTGATAGGTAGAACTTATCAACTAGAGAGCACAAATACTTACAGCCATAAGAACTCTTAAACTTGAAAGTTTCATCACCACTGCACCTCCTCCTCAGTTCATCACTGCAGACATGGATCAAGCCACCAAAAACCCAAATTACAAAGCATGGCGTAGAATAGATCTACTATGTTTGCTGTGCTCAACCATTGGAGAAGAAGTGATCAGGCAGGTAAACCATTATAATTCATCCTACCAAGTATGACAAATCCTAGAGAGTCTTTATGCTCAAACTTCCATAGTTAGAGTCCTACAACTATAACATCAACTCTCAACAATTAAAAAGGGATCGCACATCATATCTAAATATATACAGAAAGTTAAAAGCATAGGAGATTCACTCCAAGTTGCAGGACATGTCATCACAGAATATGAACTAGTATTAAGTGCCCTTAATGATCTTGGTCATGAATATGATGTTGTTGTGGTTTATTTAACACACTCCATGAAAACTTTAACCTACAAGAAGTACAATACTCTCTCATGATGCATGAAACAAGGATAGAACAGTTGAGGAAAATTGCTCAAGAAAATAATTCATCACCTGCGGCCAACCTTGTAGCTTACAACAACAATAACTAGAATATAAACAATCGAGGTGGAAGAAGTGGATATAGAGGAAAAGGAGGTCATGGAAAAGGAGGCTGATGGAATGGAAATAGAGTTTTCTGTTAGCTATGCCACAAACCTAGGTCTAAGAAGTCACAAATGATTTGATATATCATGGCAAGTCAACACTACACAGTCATGTAAAGAGAACAACTCCACTCATCAATTTACACAGAATAATGCACAAAGTTACCCACAATCTTAGTTGGCCCTCAATCAATAAGGTTATTGTAATATCCCATTTTTTCAGAATATGCTTAAGGTTTAACCCTAGATTAAATATTGCATATACATGCATAATATTAACATTCATACACGAATTGATATTTTCACACATTACAAGTTAACATATGCACTCAATTGACTTATTCCAAGGTATGAAAAATATTAAGTGATCATGATGTGAATTATGTTTTAATATGTCTTGAATTTTGGTATGATTGGATTTCAATTAGAAAATTTGGAATTCAATGTTATGGATTAGAAAATTGATAGATTAAAATGTACATTTGAACTAGGACAAATACCAAGTGGTAGGATAAATTGATACATGAAAAATTTGGATGATTTAGCCTATAATTGAGTGATATTTGACATAGTTAAATTGGTGACAAATGGACTAGTAATTAAATGACAATTGGATCAATTAGTATATGACTAGTGCACCAATCTTGGAATGACATGTGGACTGATTAGTAGGAAACAAATGGTAGCATAAAGAGTGGATTAGTGGCAGCATAATTGTTGAACAAATGGCTAGCATGTCTTAAGACATATGGTGAGTTTAGAAGTTGACACCTAGTATGATGATGGAGCAAATTCTAGCCTCAATGTTTATGCTGATTCCCTCACTTTTGTCCACCAAAATTTGTTTCAAATTTCCTTGATATTTTTCTTGAACCCTAGCCAAATTTGTGCAACAAAATCAGCTTTTTACCTTACACAAAATGGCCAAGAAAACTAACTAAAAGTAACCTTCATCTTGCTGTCCAAAATCAATCTGTTTTCATCTTAAGTTTGTGATGAATTTTGCTTACATGGAGACTTGATTTAATCTGAAGTTTAGTCTGAATTGAAAGCCTACAAGTAAGTGACAATATGAGATTTATGACATGTTAAATGATATAAGAATGATGCTTGAATTGGAATGAAATGCATATGTTATTGGTGAAGATATAAGCTGGAAAATGTTGTATGAACTTGAAAATGTTTCTATTTTGTTTTTTGTATATGAAAACTGTAGGATATAGATTGATTTATGGATGAATTATGTCTGGATTTGAAGTATAATGAAGGTGGATTTATTCCAACGAAAGATGTTAATTTGATGTTCTTCAATTGGGAAAGAACTAGGACTATGTGCATAATAATGTCAAAGTTTCTGGTTTGATAATTTGCGAGCTGTTAATCAAATGATTTTTAACTGGAATAAGAGATGTTATTGATGAGAAATTGGAGTATGCTTCAGGCATAATAGACTATAATTGATGAACTATAAAGAGGTTGTTTAACTTTGGTATAAAGTGTTAAAAAATATGGGAAAAAATGAAAGAAGAATTGTTGGAATTTGTTAGCTGTAGTGCTTTCATTGAACATACATCGGTATTTTAGCCATAACTTGATCTGTATACATCAAAATGGGATGATTTTAAATTTAGATTAACTTAGAGACATATGGATATATTTGACATGAAGGAATCGAATTTTAATTCTGTCTCAAAGAGTTTCAAAATTTTGTCTTGAAGTTGAGTTTTTGGATTCTATCACTGTCTGAGAAAAGTTTGTATAATTTTGGGTATAACTTGCAGAATACTGAACCATAGTGTATGAAATTTAGTTCATTAGAAACCTAAGACATATGGGAACATTTTTTTAGAGAATGTATTGCCTAATTACTTCATTTTTCTTGTCAAAATAGTCATGAAAAACTGACCCAAAACCTGTACTGAGAAAATTTGCAAAACTAATGAAGGAATTGGATGGGAACTTTTGGATAAAACATCCCATGATTTTGGGAAGCCATATACAATTGTGGAAATTGCATGGAAGTAAAGAAATGTTCTTTTTTTATTATTATTCTTGGAACAATTAAGGATAAGGTATTTAACTGTGATACATTTGGACTTGATTAAGGTTTAAAAAGAACATAATTTGATGTTGGAAAAGTTGGTTAAATGTGTGATAAGTTTTGATTGTTAATTGATGTTATAGTTTAAGGAAAAGAATGTTGGATAATAATGCATCTAAGTTTGAATGAATGATTATTAAAGAAAGTAGGGTATCTATGAATGAGAATTGGATGAATGTATGAGTATATGTTGCTGGAAAAATTTTGGTGAATGTATACATTTAGCTTGCTAAAATTTCAGATGTAAGGTACCAAATGTGTGTGTATTATAAAAAGCTTTTTGATCATTGAAATGTTTAAAGATAAATGTAAAGTATGATTGATGAATTTGGAGTAAATCAAGATATTTTAAAAGGACAAACAATTGAGCATGCATTGAACATGACATATGTATATATGTGCACAAATGAATATGTATTTGATTGATCGACTTTGTAATGTGAATTATATGATTTTAGATGCTTAAGTTGGATGCCATTTAGACACTGTCGGACCATCCAGGAAATAGCATAAATTGGAGCATACTGTGAGTCAACCTAGATGATATCACTATGATTGATTTATTTCTGTTTCTGTTTAATTCCTATATATTGAACTGGTAATGAATTGATTGTGATTTGTTTATCAATTTCAGACTTTAATGGTCCGAGGAGTTTGATATTTGGGAATGTATTGGAAGTGTTCTATTTGCATCTAAATTCTGAATGATATCTGTATGCTCAACGAAAGTTGAATACCGAACTTAGGTCCAATGAATATGAGATTCTGTCTATGCATTATAAGTGAATGATATACATGGCATATTTTGTTATTTAATGCATTTCATAAAATGTATGTTCATATAAAGGTGTTGTGATTAGAGTAGCCAGTCTGAAAGAGCTTTAAGCTCAGAATTCTACATGTAGAGATTTGTTCCATGATTTCTGTATCTGACTAAGCCCAATGGGCCAGTATTTGTATCTGTAAGGTGCTCAGTCATAACAAATAATAATGAATGTGGAGTCTCATATGCATCTGCATTTATATACTTATGATTATGAAATATATCATCATTAAAAACAATTGAAATTGTGATGATTAAGTGATATGCTATGATAATGTGATTGATTGGGTTATTCATGTTTTGAAAGAATGTTTATGAAATTGGTTGATTGTGTGATTTTTGTGTATTTGACTTGAGTGAGATCATCAATGATGGTCCACTCATTGAGTTCGTAAAACTTATTAAAATTTGCAACGTGACTTTTCAGGTACAAGACAGGAGACCTAGTTCCAAGATTGTCTAGAGGAACATTTTGGATTAAGTTATGACTCAAAGATATGTCAGCTGACATCAAAGGGGTTATAGTTTGTAATTTGTAGTTTCTTGTCATATAGAACATTTGTATAAGAATTGTAAATATTTGTTTCAATGAATACAGTGTAAACTTTTGTCAATGAATGAAATGAAATGTTAGTATTGTATATTCTTTATGATGTTATTTAAGAGATTATGTTTGCTCTAATATACCATTATCATAGAATATGTACTTGAATGTCCTCTGGATATTTGCGTTTATACTTTATGGTATTGGGATGTTACAATTTTGGTATCAGAGCATGGTTTGGCATTCATGGGGACATAAAAGTATTAAGACATGATAAATAGTGAGAGACTCAGTTAGTGATCACAACTTTTTTGTTATAGGTCACTTACCGTAGGAGATCAAGTTGGAGAGTTAGCTAACATGGAGTTTGTAGGAGCCAATAGAGAGTCTCCTATACCTGAGTTTCCACAAATACCTTTGAGAATCTCGAAGAGGAGGGAAAGGAGATATGATAACCTTTCGGAAGTAGGGAGTTGTAGACTTTTACAGAAGTACAGACCCTACTGAGGTAGAAAGTTGGAGAGAACTAAAAGAGTGTTTGATCACGTGGATTGTGAGTTAGATGAGAGATTTGATTATATAGTCTCACTTCTACAAGGTCTAGCATATCACTGATGGAAGACTATTCTAGGTAGTGCCACTAGACCTTGTAGTTTGACTTGGGAAGAATTTTTGAAGGAGTTTAAAGAGAATTACACCGAAGATTTATTTGGATAGAGAGATGAAAGAATTTATGGATCTAAAATAAGGAAGTCTCTCAGTAGCAGAGTATGAGATAAAATTTAATGAATTAATGGGGTATGCAATTACCTTAATCCCAACTGAGGAGGACAAGTGTTGGAGGTTTGAAGATGCGTCAAATATGGATATCAGAATAAGGCTAGCTATTTCTAATTTAGGTAGTTTTACAGAGCTCCAAGCAGCCTCAATCAGAATTGAATAGTTGTTGAAGGATGGTCAGGGAGAGTATAGACAGGAGTCTAGAGTGAAGAGATAAAGTGAATATTAGGCTAATTCTAGTAGAAGCTTCAGTAAACGTCAAAATAGATTGTCTCGATTTCAGGCTAGATTGTCACAAATTGGATTTCGACCAAAAGGTGGATTTGTTCAGACTGGTAGAGGTAGAGGACAAGTGCCCTCTAGGAAGTCACAACAGATGCCTAATTGTGAGCACTGTGGTAAGAAACATGGTGGTGAGTGTTGGAGGTTATCAGGAGCTTGTTTTTGTTGTGGCTCTATAAAGCATCAAATTAGAAATTGTCCTGAGACTTTCAGACCACAGTCTGGAGTTAGAGGAGGAACAATGATTGAAACAACAACTCAACAGAGTAGAGCTGCCGAATCTGTACAGAGAGGCAGAGGTAGAGGCAGAACTCAGTCAACAGGGCCTAATGTTAAGGCTGAGGTGCAGAGTTACCAGCCGCAGTCTCAGGCTAGGGTCTATGCCATCACTAGACAGGAGGCACAGAACTCCCCAAATGTGGTAGCAAGTATGTTGAATATTTTCATTTTGAAGCATTTGCATTGGTACATGCAGGATCTACACATTTATTCATCATACTGTATCTAACATCTAGATTGCATCGTAAGAGAGAGATATTGAAATGTGGATTAGAGGTGAGTACCCCAATGGGTAGGACAATAGTGATTGGTGAGGTATGTAAAAAGTGCATAGTTCAAATTGATCAGGCAGAGTTAGAAATTGATTTGATTGTATTGCAGTTAAAGGAAATAGATATTATTCTAGGCATGGATTGGCTCACTGCTCATCGGGCTGTGATAAACTGTTATACTAAGGAAGTAGTTCTTGAATCCTCTAATCAGTCGAAAGTAATGTTTCGAGAAGTTAGTCAGGCAGTGCCAACTTAACTAATTTCATTCATGAGTATTTTGAAACTGATCCGAGGTAGATGTGAGGCTTATCTGACCCACTTAGTTTATACCTAGAATGAACAAACCATTCAGGATATTCTAGTTGTTAGGGATTTCTTGTATGTGTTTCCTACAGAACTATTGGGTTTAGAAAGGGAGACAGAGTTTACCGTAGACCTCATTCTAGGCACCGTTCTTATATCAATTTCTCCATATAGTATGGTACCTGTAGAACTGAAGGAATAGAAGACCCAGTTATAAGAGTTGTTAGATAAAAGTTTCATCAGGCCTAGTATGTCACCTTAGGGAGCTCCGGTATTGTTTGTAAAGAAGAAGGATAAAACTTCGAGATTGTGTATTGATTATCAGCAGTTGAATCGGGTGACAGTTAAGAATAAATATCCATTACCGATGATTGATTATTTGCTAGATTAGTTACAGGGAGCTCAAGTGTTCACAAAGCTAGATTTAATATCGGGATATTATTAGTTGAAATAGCTGAGGCTGATATATTAAAGAGTGCATTTAGAACAAGATATGGGCACTTCAAGTTTTTGGTGATGTTGTTTGGATTGACTAATGCCCCAGTAGCTTTTATGACCTTGATGAATAAGGTATTTCAACCTTATTTAGATCGCTTTACGATTGTGTTCATTGATGACATCTTGGTGTATTCAAATTATAAAGAAGAACTTTCAGAGCATTTGAAATTAGTTCTACAAATAATGAGAGAGAAACAGTTGTATGCCAAGTTTAGTTAGTGTAAATTATGGCTTGATCAAGTAGTATTCTTGGGTCATATAGTGTCTGGACAGGGCATTCAAGTAGACCCAAAGAAAGTAAAAGTAGTGATGAAGTGGGAGGCTTTAAGGAATGTGTTTAAAATCTAGAGTTTCCTTGGATTAGCTGGATACTACAGGAGGTTTGTCGAGGGGTTTTCATTAATCTCAACCCCTTTGACAAAACTTACGAGGAAGGATGTGCCTTTCAGATGGAATGATAATTGTTAGAGAAGTTTTGAAAGCTTAAGCATCGATTAACTACAACACTGATGTTAGTTATTCCATCTGGAACAGTTGGGTTGGTAGTGTACAGTGATGTTTCACATCAAGGATTAGGATATGTGTTGATGTAGCATGGCAGAGTGATAACATATGCATCAAGACTATTGACGTCTCATGAGTTTAATTATCTGGTACATGATTTAGAACTTGTTACTGTAATATTTGCTTTGAATATGTAGAGATACTACCTATATGGTGAAACTTTTTAGGTATTTGCTGATCATAAAAGTTTAAAATACTTGTTGAGTCAGAAGGAGTTAAATATGAGACAGAGGAGATGGATAGAATTGTTGAAAGATTATGATTGTATAATTGAGTATCGTCCTAGTAAAGCTAATTTGGTAGCTGATGCATTAAGTAGGAAGTCCAATAACAGTGTGGCTTAAGTATAGTTATTGAGGTTACCGAGCCTAGTTCATTTGAGAGCACTAAATGTTGAATTGAATTTGGGGCGGAATGAAGCATTGATATCTACATTGAAGTTGAGACCTGTATTGCATGAAAGAATTAGAGAGGCTCATAACAGAGATCCATAATTGGTGAAGTTAATTGAGAAGTTAAAAGTGAATATGGATTTTGAATTTAAATTAAGAGATGATACATTGTGGTTGAAATAGAAGTTGGGTGTACTTGATGTTGAAGATTTACTTCTGAGTCTCATAAACTCAGACTGATGCCAGTGTATAAATTGATCCACTGCCAGTGCAACCTAATTATATGTTGGCTCGAGTTCATCCTATGAGACAGACCCAATTGCCAACGAGATTGTAAGATTATGATTGTGATCTCTTTGCTTATGTTTTAGTTGTTGTATAGGAAATTGACACTTATTCTGAGGTTATTGCTAGTAAATTGGCTTAGTGTTATGTAGGAAGAAATTGAAAGTCTTCATAAGAACGAGACTTAGGATTTAGTGAAGCTTCCTAAGGGTAAGCGTGTGATTAGTTGCAAGTGGATCTACAAGCCTAAAGAAGGCATCCTCAGCGTTGAAAGCAAGAGATATAAGGCTCGATTTGTTATAGGTGGTTTTGATCAATGTGAAGGAGTTGATTTCACTAAGGTATTCTCTCTCATTGTTCATCATACCTCTATTTGTATACTATTATTTCTTGTTGTTCTTCATGACCTAGAGCTTAAGCAAATGGATGTGAAAACTGCACTCCTACATGGTAATCTTAAAGAAGAAATTTACATCCATCAACCTGAGGGATTTTTAGTTCAAGGAAAGGAGGACCATGTTTGTCATTTGAAGAGATCTTTGTATGGTCTCAAACAATCTACGAGATAGTAGTATAAAAGGTTTGACTCTTTTATAACTGGGTAAGGCTACTCTAGGAGTAGTTATGATAATTGTGTGTATTTTTAAAAGTTTCCTGATAGTTCCTTCATCTATCTTTTGCTTTATGTTGATGACATATTGATTGCAATGCCTAGTAAGACTTTTATTGATAGGTTGAGGCCAAACTTATCAATAAATTTGATATGAAAGACTTGAGTGTTGCTATGAAAATTCCTTGGATGGAGATTATTCGGGATCGTCAAGTAGGTAAACTTATGCTTTCTCAAAAGAAATATATTCAGAAGGTGCTTGATAAGTTTAATTTTTAGCTCATTGTACCCTCATTATTATTCCATTGGCTGCACACTTTAAATTATCTGTTGAATAATGCCCATCTACTAGTGAAGCTAAGGAGCGTATGTTTCGTGTTCCATACTCTAGTGTCGTTGGTAACTTGATGTATGTTATCATATATACCCAGCTAGATTCGGCTTATGCTATAAGTGTTATATCTAGGTACATGCATAATCCTGGTAAGGAGCACTGAGAAGGTGTGATGTGGATCCTTCGCTACTTGAAGGTTTCTAGTGAGCTCAGATTGGTCTTTAACAAAAGTCATTTTGATCCCGGTAGTGTAGTTGGCTATATTGATGCCAACTATAGTGGTGACTATAATCAGAAAAGGTCACTTTCATCCTATGGTTTTACTCTTTGTGGCTCAACTATCAATCAGTATTCTTCTCTATAGTCCATTGTGACATTATTGACCACTGAAGCGAAGTATATTGCTACTACTGAAGGAGTGAAAGAAGCTATTTGGGTCTAAGGTTTGGTGAAAGAGGTTAGTCTACAACAAGATGCCCTTGTTGTCTTCTGTGATAGTAAAGTGTCGTGCACCTCACGAGAAATAGTATCACTTTAAGACTAAGCATATTAATGTTCGATGCCACTTCATTTGGGATACTGTTGAAGAAGATGAAGTTATTGCTGAGAACGTTCACACCACTAAAAACCTTGCTGACACGATGACTAAGCCACTACCTATTGCTAAGTTTAAGCATTTCTTGGACTTAACTAGTATTATTGATACTTGAGTGCCTTTCAGGGTTTACGGTGAAGAGAGTTCCTACTTTTAATATTGTATCAAGGTGGAGATTTATTGGGATAATGACCTAAACTTCTCATATATATGTGGCAATGGATTTACGTAACTGATGCTTGGAATAAATGGATCGCTTATTTTATTTTTTGTAACAACAATGTATCTCAATTATTTTCAAATTCCTACTTTGTGTAAGTTTTTTTATCCTAGGGTTATACTGCTATATAAACACCCCCTTGGTGGTCCTTTGTAACATATATTGGTGTACTCTTCATTAGTCCTAGGGTTTGTGTGAGGGAGAGAGACAACACTTGTAATTTTTTTCTCCTTGATGTAGTGCATATTTTGGGACTCTCTTCACCTCGTGGGTTTTTCTTTGAACATTCGGGTTTTCCACATAAAAAATTCTTTGTGTCCTTCTACTATTTTTCTTTATTTACTTGATTGATTCTATTGCTTCCGTAACTACTAGCACAACACCATCATAATTTCAACCAATCTTCTTTACATTATATATTAATCCTCCACCAAATTCATTCACTTATTCCCCTAGCAAAATTACCGAATGGATTCTAGATACTGATGCTTCTTCCCACATGACACCCAATAACACTATTGTCAACTCCATTCAACCATATCACGATACTGATTAAGTAGTTGTCGGTAATGGTACTACTCTCCCCATATCCTTTAAAAGTTCCTGATCTTTCCATACAAATCTTTGACCATTACACTGAAATAATATTCTCATTATGAGTAACCTTACTGCCAATTTACTTTCTGTTGCTTAATATGTTAAAGAGAATTTATGTTAAAGAGAATTTATGTTTAATTGAATTTAATCCCTTTGGATATATTGTGAAGGACCTTTCCACTAAGATTCCACTTCTCGCAAGAAACATCCATAATAATCTCTATCTTTAAGATTCCTATCAATTTCACAAATCTTATGGATTTTGTTGCTCAATATGCTTCTGCATACCTTTGGCATCAATTTCTTGGTCATCTATATACTCAAAATTTTCCAAGATCATTTACATTTGATTCAATGTCTCATACCCATCTTATTATAATTTATGTCTTCAAAGCAAAAGTTGTTGTCTTTCTTTTCCTACATCTACTAGTGTATGTACTGCACATTGTCAAATTATTCATTGTGACATTTATATCATCTTTTTTATCACTTTTTGGTTCAAGACACTTTACAATTTTATTGATAATTTTAGTCGTTACACTTGGATTTTTCCTCTAGATCATATGTCTCAAGCATTATCAGTTTTTTGAAACCACTCTTAAGAACTCATGCTTAATAATTTCTTTTTTAATAAGATGGAGCCTTTGAACTCTTCAAAGGATCATTTGCTACTTTTTGTTCACCACTCATTGCATTTCTGTTAATATTTCTTGTCTTCATACCCAACAACTAAATTTTGTTACTGAATTCTTGTTCACAGCTCTCGTTCGAAGCGATTCTGGTATGAAACCTTTTTAACTACTGTTTACCTTATAATTTTTTTACTGTCATCTACTTTACATTTCAAATCCCCTCACGAACTATTGTTCAATTCTTCTCGCAATCTTAATCATCTTCATGTTTTTAGTGTAACATCCCATCACCGATGGGAAGGGTATTTTGATAAATTGGGACGGGTTAGGAATGTTTAAATATATCTCGGCATGCACATGCATCTTGTGGCCTTTATATTTATATGAATGGTAATTTTTGCACATGCACATGCTTGTACATGCATTCCTGACATTTCTCGGCTTATGTGATTAATGTGAAAAATGTGATATTTGTGCTTGAAAAATCAAATTGGAGTGAGTTATGTGTGTTTTACATTTTTAGGAGATTTTGATAATTTTTCTGGAATTTTTGGGAATCAACGTCCGGACCAAAAAAATTTACAAGTGACAGACTGATTTGATTTCCGTTACCGAAAATGACTGCCCAATGACACTGGAAATGTAGATTCATGATTTTAGGAATTATGAACTTTGAGCCATTAGAATTTGGAAACAAATTGGACTAGAAATTTAATTGAGATTGGAAATGCCTAAGAAGAAGACAAGTGGCAAGTGACACATGTCACTTGCCTACCTTGTCTTATTATTAATGGTTCTTTAATAACCTAAGATTTATAAGCTTCTACGATTCTCTCCTATAAAGCTTTAAAAAAATCACTTTGTAAGTTTCAAAAGTTCTCTCACCCGTAGCTTCCATTCTCCTCTCCTTCTTCTTTGGTTTTCTCCTCCTTCTTTGAAATTGCTACTCTCCTCATCCAGATAAAGTGCTTCCTTATCATATATCCAAGCCAAAGCCTCCTACACCCCTTAAAAATGGTGATTTTTGTATAAGTAAAGTGAGGTGAAGGAATTGGTGTTGGTTGGAGGGATTTGAAGAATTTAAAGCTTATAACTTGTTTAAGGTAAGAATTGTGTATTGTATTCTTTAATTGGGAGTTAGAAGCATTTATGGGGATTAATTGTGCATGAATTTCATAAAGATGATGGTAGGATTGTTTGGGTATAAGTGTATGGATGTGTGAGGATGAATGATGACTAGGTTTTGAATTGGTTTTTGATTGATTTTTGATGTTTGAATAATGATAGATGAATGGAAATTTAGGGAAGAACCTAATATGTTATGTGCTGCCAAATCTTGGTTAATTATGCAAGTAAATGTTTTGATGAACTTATGGCTGAATTAGAGGTCCAAATGGATGCATATTGATGTAGGTAAAATGATGAAATGAAAAGAGTTGAGGTAGGGAGGAAATCTGGAAAATGAGACTTTGTGTAGGTTTCTGATTTTGGCTCATAACTTTTGATATGGTTGTCCGATTGAGCTGAGGTTTGTTTTAAATTAAACTTAAGAAGTATGGGTAGATTTCATATGAAGGAAGTTTTGTTCAATTCTGACCTTAAGGATTTTAATTTTGGCATGGAAAGTGAATTGTTAGGTGCTGTGTGAACAGTATCCGAACCTTGTGACCTGAAACTTTGATGAATTGTTTTAGATTGAATTGAACTGAATTTGCTAATTTGGTCTTCATGAAAGTTGAAGATTTTTGTGTTATTTTTCTAACACCACTAAGTATGAATTTTTTTGATTTGTACGTTGAAAGTTATGGTGTGTTAATGTTCAAGTGGTAATTCAGCCTTTGGTGTGCAATGCTCTAAGTGTATAGGTCTTGTGCTTTTTATGTTCTTCCATTTAGTTGGGACTATTAAGGGTGAAATTGGTTCAAGTGACCTTCTGAAATGTTGTAGATTATTGTTGTAGCTTTCTAATGAGGTATTTTGTGTGAATTTTGAATGTAAGGATTGTTGGATATAAATTTATAAAGTTTTTATATAGTTTAGGTTAAAGGCTGTTTTCTTAAACCCTAACAGGGCAGCCACCTAAGTGAGAGGATTTGACCTAGTTTGAATGGGAATTTGCTTTGAAGGCCTTCTTGAGAATTGTAGTATATTGTCTGAGCTTTTTATTTCTGTATGGTATGTAATTGTTTGACAATGGGTTGAAAAGTTATGAATGTTGGAAGATGCTGTTACTGTGAGAATGAGACTTATATAGGCAGAAGCTTTGCTTGAGAATTTGAGTTGTTTAGAGGTTGATTTTGCTTCCACGTTATTCATGAAACTTGTAGAACATGTTTTTATCTTTCTTTTGACATAAATTTTGTAATTTTTGGCATAAGGAATGGAAAGATAGGATTTTTGTAGTAGAGTGCAGTTACTGTTCATATGGTAGTTTTACTGTTTCATTGGGCAGAACCTTTGTTTGTATTTTTTACCCTCTTATAGATTGAATTGGATTGGGGAGTCTTCTTGAAGATTGTAGAAAATGTTTAGATCTTTCTAATGGTATATAATGTACCTTATTTGGAGTTATGAGTAAAAAGTTATGAGGATTGGAAGAACACAGTTACTGTCATATGGTCATTTATGGGCAATAACTTTGAAGTAGTTTTTAGCACCCTTAAAGGTGAGATTGGTTTGTGAGCCCTTCATGGAACTTGTAGGGTTTTTCGTTATCTTTCCAATGAGATCTTGTTTGTAATTTTTGGATACGTGTGTAAAAAGTTATGCATGTTAGAAATTCAGATGGTGGAAGAGATGGAAATAGGGCAAACTCTCTTATCTTTTGTTTTGTCCTAAAGCTTCTTTTGCTTATATCTTCGTCATCCGACCTCTGATTGACCTGATTCTCGATGCGTCGGATTCATAAGTCAATCATCTACCTCTCCATGTGAAATTGTGAACTTGTGGGATTTTAATTGAGATTTAGGGATTGAATCCAAGTGAGAGAATTGAGTAAAGTTTGGCAATATCCGGACCTATAGAGGTCCAAATTGAGTAATTCTGGTGTCTATAGGTTCCTAAGGCATAGGGGAATCTTTTGTGATGTGAATTATGGGAAATGCCGGGAATGTCACGAACATGCATTGTACACATCTAAATTGCTACATGTGCATTATTTAATATTTCTAATTGTGCATTTGGTGACATGTGAATATTGTGATTATTATAGAGGCACAGTTGGAACGTCATCCCACAGACGTTGCCGAGACTTCCCAGCATTAGCTCGGAAGCTATTTGGTGAGTAACCTAGATGGTTTCTCGATTATTAATTGTTTATATTTTGCACTTATAACATTGTGGAGAATAATGGTGGGCTTTGTGTTTGTTTATGCTGGTTCCGGACTGAAGATGTCCGAGATATTGAAAGAATATGAAATAGAAGTGCTATATGTGATTTGGAATGTGATTAATTGTGAATTAATTGTGTGAATGTGGTAATTTGGGACCGAATATGATGTGAGCTTTGCTTTATATTGCCATGTGCATTCCATGCATAATGCATGATCAGTAATTGGCAGTTGTGACCTGAGCATCCACCGAGAGCTTAAAGCTCAACGTATTTGGGCCTCGAGCCCACAGTGCTACAGAGCCTCAGGTTCAACGAATAATGCGCCCTTATTGGGACAGTTTAGGCGCTCGGTCACAACAACGAAATAAATTGAAAAAAAAGGGTCACATACGCGTTACATGTGCACTTAATTGAATACTTTGATTGAGTGAAAGACAAATCGCCTTGGTTTCATGTGAATGATTCTATGATATTTCTGAATGAGCTATTATGCTATAATTGTGTTATACTTGACAATGCATGAATTGGGTGTGTTGGATCCCGTTCCCGGAACCCAACTTCTTACACTTAACACTCGTAACCCCACTGCTTATAAACTTAACATGATCTCTCATAACCACTCTTGAAGCGGAATGAAAAAAAATCGAAAACCAAAGCGAATGAAGCGAAACAAATGCGAATCGAATCGAATACAAATCGGATACTAAAGGAATTGAATACGAATGCCAAACAAATAGATCAATTCGATAAGATCGAATACAAATGAAAAGAAATCGAATAACATTACAAATGTCCGACATCTGGGCATAATTATCTTAAGGAAATGTTGCGTTGGATACCTTAAACTTGACCTATACGAACTGGTATAAATTTTGTTTTTCTCTTTTTGTTCATATCTTTCATCAATAACTCCATCTTATTTAATATCAAACAAATAATTTCCCCCTTTAGGAAACTTATCCTTCAACTCATACTAATCTAAAAAAAATACTTGAATCTTCTTATGAATCATATTCTAATTCTTTACCATAATAATCTCATATTTATGTCAAATAATCCAGAAATCCATACACAATTTCACTTATCCCTATATTACCATATAAAAATCCGGCAGCATAACGGCTGCACTTAAACAAAACCCAAACCTGCAAGTAACTTGAATACACTTCTATAAATTCCAGACAATTACACATACGTCATAATCCACCGGACCCTCCATCCGGGATCTCAGCATAACCGCAAACCTAAACTCTAAACCATTTCAAGTCGTTTTTCATATCCAATTGTATTCATCAATCATCACCATTCATATTTCATCATCAATACATTCATCCATGTCTATATATATATATACATTCTAATTATCCAATAAGAACAATCCAAAGCTAAATACATTTCCAAATCGATAAATCATGTTCTTATACAGTATCATAATTCTCATACATCCTGAAATAAAATGCTTATAATACATTTATGGCAATTTAAGCCATATCAAAGACTTATACAAAATCATTATCAAGCCCTACTTTATACAAATCACATGCTATACAAAACGAGCATAAAATCTTGACATGTTTTCATCCAATCTCCTGCATACCTTGAGGTGGGGATGAAAGGGGGGTAAGCTAGAGAGCTCGTGGATAATATGTTTATAATTTGAAAATTAAGTAAAAGTCATTTCTCAAAACTTCGCCATCTTATAAAGAATTTCACAGCAGAAATTTTATCAAGTGTTTATTTCACAAACTCTTTAACTTTTCAAAACTTTTATACCAAAATGCCAAAACTGTCATAGTTAAAACTTCACTTTCTTATTCTCATAAAACTCAAAATTTTCTTTTCACAAAGCAATAACAATTCCAAAGATATGAATGCATCACATTTCAAGCAACATCACAATCCTATAACACATCATAATGGTTTGGCAAGTCCAATACACATGATGACTACACAATTCCATAAGATGGCCTTGTGTAGTCGTACACATAAAGGAGTCCTAAAAGGAACTCCGTGCCACTTGCGGGCAGTCGGAAGAAGGCTATACACATGAGTCAACGTGCACGTGACGATTTTTTGAGGGACTATGCCGCATCCACATAACATTTAATTCATGCATTTAAAATTGTTTTACCCAAATGGCACATTCTTGAAAACTTTGATTTCATGAGCATGACATATATATATGCATTTTTAGCATCACTTCACAATTTACATAATTCACAAATCATAATTCACTTAAAAATTCTCAATCATCCCAAACAAGGAATGCACACTTTAGACAATTTCAAATCATTTAAAAAATCATGGCACATAAATTCACATATTGAACTTCAATCAATTAAACACAAAGAAATCAAACGAGTATTTCATCTTTTTTAAATCATTAAAAAATCCATTAGATAAAATCATTCATGAAAACTTGTTCAAAATATTCATAGAAATTTCTTAAACCATTTGAAACAATGAACTTAATAATTCATAAATTTTCCCAAATCACTTGATTCAATCATTTGCCAAAACAATAGCTTATAAAACATGATCACTTTCTTGACTTTTTCCAAACTTTTCAATTAGTTTAAAAACTTGAAAAAAAAAACAAACATATTACCCACCTTAAATTCCATGCCATAAGCTTGATCCACTCATCAATTGTCCATAGCTTCCTTGGTTCTTCCAATATAAAATTTCCTTTTTCTTTCTCTATTTTCGAAATTCTTCTTGCTTGGAAGGAAACTCTTGACTTCTTCCTTCTTTTCCCTTTGGAAACAACTCAAAAATGCTTTTGGAAGCTCACAAAAATCAGAACCCTAGCTTCATCTTCCTCTTTCTCCTTCTCCTCCCCGATTTCTCCCTTTTCTCTCTTCTCTCCTTGTTTTCTTTCTTTCATTTTCGTGACTCTTCTAGAACCAACGACAATCCTTCTTTAAATATATGCCAAGTCATCAAATGAGGTATAAAAGACCCTTTTGTCCCTTACTTATAAGCCTTAAGTCTCAAATCTTTAAGTTAACTCCCTATTTTGCCCCTGAACTTTTCTTTAAGTCATGCTCACTTTTGGACAATTATTCTCACATCTAAATGAAGGAATTTGCTAAAACTTCCTTCTAGAGAATTGTTCCTCTATGTCTTAATGTCATAATACCTTAAACATCGCTTCAATCGGATCTCCACAGATCCCGAATTTCACAAAACACTAAACTATGTTCAGAAACTTTCCTGTCTCACTTTGATTCAAATAATCTTACTCAATTAAAGCTCTAAAATTCACAAATTTCACATAAAATTAAATTCATTGTCTTAGGAATCCAACGCTTCGAGAACCAAGTCATTCGGATGTCGGACGGACAAGATATAAGCAAAAGATTTGACAAGGTCGGATGAGGAAGGAAAAATAGCAAGCTCAAAATGAGACAAATCATTTCGATTATCATATGATTCAATCAAACTCTTTAAATTCAACTCCAATCGATACAAATTTTCATGGGGAAAAAGATACATGTGTTAGGAATTCAATGCTTCAAGAATAGCCTCAATCCGAGGTCGGATGAGTGAGTTATGATCAAAACAACTCAACATGTTCAAATCCTAAATCGATTTGAAACTCTTTTGGCGCAAATACCATAAATTTTTCTACAAATATCCATATTCCTTCATTCTTGTGCAATTGGAAAGATAACATCAAGATCTACAACTTGTATTAGAGGCCTCAAAACGAGATTCGGCCCCAAAACTGATCAAAAACGCAAATTACTAAAGTTGACCCATGGCTGTCCGTTAAACGGACATGCATGTCCGTTTAACGGACACATACGGGCCAAAATGTTTCAAACCATCCGAGTAAGTCCGTTTAACGGACATCCGTGTCCATTTAACGGACATAAGCAAGGGAAGGGGTTCTTTTGACCCGTAGCTGTCTGTTAAACGGACTTCCATGTCCGTTTAACGGACATGCGATTTCCAAAACCTCTTCAACCTTTCTCCAATGTTTCTCACATCCTAACTAACATCATATACACTTATAATCTTCACATATTTGTGTATTCAAAGGCCTAAACACTTCATAACAATTCAAGTAACAAATTCAATTCATGAACTTCTCAAATCTCAACTAAATTGGTTCATCAAAACCACAAATCTCAAACATTCATCAAAGCTGTCACTAACATCAATCTTATATAACATCATAACTTGTATCAACTATAACTCTTAACTATGATCTCGAAAATTTGCATATTTAGTCTCGTTAGAAAGATAAAAGAGCAGGCTACAACTTCAAAGAAGGCAACTTTGGCCAATTCTAATTCAATTATTCCCTAATTTCCCTTAAATCAACATACACATTTCTATCCACATGCAAAACTTATCATTCTTGCCAACTTCACTTCTTCTATTTTAATCTCATTCAACCAATTAAATTTGACATTGGAATCTATCCAATACTCAACCTCAATCCAAATGATTTCTTACATTCAAATCGCATCTTGTCATTCACCAAGTTCCTCTCTTGCCTTTTTCTAATATCTTACTTATATAATATAACCAGGTTCATGCTTAAGGTTTTTCAGCTCATCAACCATGCATAAATCACATTCTAATATCATATCATCTATAACACAAATCATATACAAAACACTCATTTGATTTCATTTATTATTTCTAAATTTTCGCTTCAAGGTTCGGGGTCCAACAGGGTGAACCATCGATGATGGTTCCTCACTGAGTTCGCAAACTCACCCAAAATTGCAAATTATTTTTCAGGACCGAGAGAGTAGACTCGTAGCTCCAGAGAGACTTTTCCTACCGTGTAGATCATGTTGGCAAAAGAAGTCATGGCACATAGGTCGGGTAGCTGGGATCTTTTGGGGATGACCTAGTTAAGCTTTTTGTGTTAAATTTCTTTTGGAGTAATGTACAGACAGTGAAAAACTGACAAGTATGTAAATTACTGCTTTTGATGATATGAAATGAGAAAATTTTATGGTTTTAAAAATTAGTGATTTTCATATAATGCTGTATAATTATTGATGCCATATGAGGTTCAATAGTGAATGTTCGTAGTGCACCCTTATCGTAGATTATGTATCGGAATGACCTACGGTTATCCCGGTGTATACCCTATAGTAAGGGGGTGCTATATTTAGTTACATAGGTTATCCTTTTCTTGCTTACACTAAAGGTGATAAACTCACACCTAAATCCATTCCATATGTATTGATCCCTCCATAAATAAAATTTATTTTTCCTTATATGTTAGATTTCTTAAAAGTCAATTTCCTAATCCTTAACCCAACATCTCTTCCTCTTTTACCACTTCCCTATCTTTACCATTACAAATTCAATTATCATCTGCTCCCTTACCACTTTCTAATTTTCTCTTCTTACCAGTCTTGAATATTTTTACTTCATTCATGCCTTCTATATTTTCTTCCCTGCCTATTCCACTTGTTCCTCAACCATCATCCTCCTCTTCTCATCCAATGGTCACTCACACTCTGGACCATACTCGACCTTTAAAATCTTTTCTTGACCACAATACATACAACACTACTATTCCTACATCTCTTGATCCAGAGCATACTTCTTTCACTCAACTAAACAAATTTTCCTCATCGGCGACAAGCTATGCTTGATGAGTTCGAAGCTCTCTATCATAACAATACTTGGTCCCTTATTTCCCTTCCTCCAGGTGTAAATATTTTCAATTGGAAGTGGGTATTTCATACAAAGCTTAATCCTGATGGTTCATTTAGTCGCTATAAAGCCTACCTGGTAGCTAAAGGCTATCATCAATCACCCAGTCTTGATTATACTAACACATTCAGTTCGTTTGTCAAACTAACTACCATGAGCCTCATTCTTACACTTGCCTTAGCTAAAAACTGGTTCATTTGTCAGCTTGATGTTAACAAAGCTTTTCTCTATGGCAACTTACAAGAACCTATTTTAATGTAATAACTACATGATTTTACTGATCCTCACCATCCTTATTATATATGTCATCTACACAAAGCTTTATGGTCTTAAGTAAGCTCATGGAGCTTCGTTTTACTGTTTAGTTTATTAACTTACACCTTCAATTCACTTCATGCAAAGTTGATACATCTCTTTTTATTCACTCCATATTAACTCACACCATCTTTTTTCTTGTTTAAGTGGATGATATCTTGGTAACTACGTCTCCACAACAATTTGTTCAAACCATTGTTAATTTTCTTCACTCTACTTTCACTAAAAGATTTAGGTCCTCTTTACTACTTTCTTGGCATCGAAGCCACATTTACACCCCAAACGTATTGAAATTGATATGCATTTTGTTCTTAATTTGGTTGCAAAGAAATTTTCGTTTATACGTCATATATTGGCTTGCAAAGAAATTTTTTTTTATACGTGAAATTAAATTTGAATAAATAAAATATTAGGTTAACCTTTTATTGTATTTTTTAATGTTTCAAAAATTAGACCAGAAATTAAACCCATAGGATAAAAGGTTTAAATGTTTAAAAGTTTAACCTAGGTAAAAATTAAAGACTTAAAAAGTTAAAAAAGGAAACTAGATAAAAAGATTAAAATTTAATTGAAGAAGATAATGTTAAATAAAAATTTATTTTAGATTATAAAATCGGTTAGTTTATAAGATTTGGTCGATTAATTAATTAATTTTTAATAATGAAGATTATTAAAATAAAATAAACTTAAAATTAATTTTAAGTTTTTATAGTTAAAATGGTTAAATTGATTGAGTTTTTGAATAATTGAAAATTTTTATTTACCTAATTTTGTGATGTAGGGGAATAGTCAAATGGTAGGGATATGAGAAAGTGGAGTATATTAGAGTAGAAAACCTAATCTATATTTTGTCTCTTCTGAACAGAACATATATCTAAACGGACTAAATCAGTAAATCTTAACTATATTCGTCCTTAAATCTGGATGTTGATGATATAAGTAAACTATACATATATCTACAACATATCTTTAAATTACTGGAAAAGACCAATTAACCATTCCAAATTAGGTGACAAAAAAGGACAGTGCGGTTGGACGCAAAACCCCATTCTACTAGCTCAAAATACAATCGTCCTCGCATGTTTTCCACGTGTAAAACAATCTTATCCAGTCTCTGAGATTATCCATAAAGAAATTGATGATACAACTCAGGACCATACTCGACCTTTAAAATCTTTTCTTGACCACAATACTTACAACACTACTATTCCTACATCTCTTGATCCAGAGCATACTTCTTTCACTCAAGTAAACAAATTTTCCTCATCGTCGACAAGCTATGCTTGATGAGTTCGAAGCTCTCTATCATAACAATACTTGGTCCCTTATTTCCCTTCCTTCAGGTGCAAATATTTTCAATTATAAGTGGGTATTTCGTACAAAGTTTAATCCTAATGGTTCCTTTAGTCGCTATAAAGCCTACTTGGTAGCTAAAGGCTATCATCAATCATCCAGTCTTGATTATACTAACACATTTAGTTCGTTTGTCAAACTAACTACCGTTCGCCTCATTCTTACACTTGCCTTAGTTAAAAACTAGTTTATTTGTCAGCTTAATGTTAACAAAGCTTTTCTTGATGGCAACTTAAAAGAACCTATTTTAATGTAATAACTACATGATTTTACTGATCCTCATTATCCTTATTATATATGTCATCTACACAAAGCTTTATGGTCTTAAGTAAGCTCCTGGACCTTCGTTTTACTGTTTAGTTTATTAACTTACACCTTCAATTCACTTCATGCAAAGTTGATACATCTCTTTTTATTCACTCCACATTAACTCACACCATCTTTTTCCTTGTTTAAGTGGATGATATCTTGGTAACTACTTCTCGAAAACAATTTGTTCAAACCATCATTAATTTTCTTCACTCTACTTTCACTAAAAGATCTAAGTCCTCTTCACTACTTTCTTAGCATCGAAGCCACATTTACACCCCAAACATATTCAAATTGATATGCATTTTGTTCTTGATTTGGTTGCAAAGAAATTTTTGTTTATATGTCATATATTGGCTTGCAAAGAAATTTTTGTCTATACAACTTAATGATATTCTCACCAAGCCAATGTGTTCTACTCTTTTTTAACTGTTACAGTCACAAGCTCAATGTTCTTCTAAACATTGGCTTGTGGGGGGCTAATAATAGAACATCTTCTAAATCTTTTCTTTTATAATTAGATTAGATAAACTCCTCCTTACACCAAGGCATCTTAGTTTAGATAACATCACATATAATCTGATCATTTAGTTTAGGTTGAATCAATTACAAATTGATTCACTTTATCTCAAATTGTGTATAAATGTAGTATATGTTGTAAAGCAAAACATATTAGAAATTAATACATTACACTTCACTCTCAATTTCTTAGATTTATTCTTCCTTTCAGAAAGAAGCATTAAAGTTGATAATACAAAAGCCTATTTGAGAAAGTGTAGATTGAGGCTTGTTGCATACATTGATTTTGTGAGCATTTCCTTTTATTTTTCAATTTGAAAGAAGCATTATATTCGATAGTACAAAAGCCTATTTGAGGAAGTGTAAACCAAGGCTTATTCCACATGATTTTATGAGCATTTCCTTTTACTTTTCAATTTGAAAGAAACATTAAATCTGATAGTCAAAAAGCCTATTTGAGGAAGTGCAAACCGAAGGTTGTTGCGCATGTTGATTTTGTGAGCTTCTTTTTTTGTTTTTCGATTTGAAAGAAACATTAAATCTGATAGTAAAAAAACCTATTTGAGGAAGTGTAAACCGAAAGTTGTTGCGCATGTTGATTTTGTGAGCTTTTTTTTTTTGTTTTTCGTTTTGAAAGAAACATTAAATCTGATAGTACAAAAGCCTATTTGATGAAACATAAACTGAGGCTGGTTGCACATGTTGATTTTGTGAGAATTTCCTTTTATTTTTCAATTTGAAAGAAGCATTAAATCTGATATTATAAAAGCCTATTTGAGGAAGGCTTGTCGAGACTTGAGAGTAAATACAGAGAATCAAGCAGCATTGGAGATATAGGGTATAGACAATCTGCATTGGAATAACAAATGGGCTCTGTTATGATACGAAACACTGCTCACAACAATGGGTCTGGCGTCTGCTTACAAGATGTCTTCGTCAAGATTTAGAAGTGTTAGGACCACTGTTATGAATCCGTGATCGGACTCGCATCTAGGATTGAGCTCGAACGAAGGCTATATAGGTATCGATTGCATCGAAAATCTGATTCGAGATATTTTTTAAATTTATAAAATAGTCCCTAAATTTTTTAAAAATTGCAAAATAGTCCATACTGATATATTATACAAATCAGATGTATACTTTCTTGGTTTCTTATTTACATCAACCATGCTTTCAAAATCTTAATAATAAATAATAATGACGATTAATTTGAAATAACAATAATTTTAAATATTTTACATATAAATAATAACCACAATTAATATAAATAAAGACAATTATCATCATACAATTATAAAACTAAGAATAATACAAAACATTTAAAATATTACAATCATACAATTTCATCATTATAATACAAATATTATTTACTTTATTTATACAAAGTTTTAAAATTAAGTTATTAAATATAAAATTTCAAAAAATTATCACTAAAATAAAAATTTTAAAATAATTATTTTATGAAAAGTATAATTTTAATTTTAATATTACACAAAATTAAATATTTAAAAGAGTTTATTTGTTTTAAAATATTTTAAAATATTCATTTTAAATTCAAAATTAACTAATCTAAAATTTTAGTTGACTTCCATTAATTTTAAAGTTTAATTTATACCACATAATTTTTAATTATTTTATAAGCACTTTTCTATACTCTACATTCTATAACACCTTTTAACTAGAGAAAGATGGACTTTAATGAAATTATATAAAATATATTGTTATTAAATATATAAAACAAAACTGCATTAATGTTAATTGTTAACATATAATCACTTCAAAGTCTTAATCTTTACGTCGTAAAACTTTTATTGAAATCCAATTATTATAGAATGTTATTAAGATATTTTAATTTAAAATAATTTTAATAAAATAAATGACTGATTTCTAATATATAAAAATTTAAGTAAAATTACTTTTCTAAAAATAATAAATTAATTAACTTTAATAATATGTTTTGATTTAATTGAATTAATTAATTTATAGTAGTATACAAATACAACTATACATATATATATATATATATAAACAATACAAAACTTGCTATTAGGTAATTTAGGTCTTCGACTCTTCTATTCGCGCTACTCACTCTCTCTTTCTAGTTTCTACCCCTCTCTCTCTCTCTCACTTTTTCTACTCTACTTCTCAGCCGCCGCAATCATCTCCGATTAGCTGTTGATTTTGTTTCTGTGTTCCTTGTTGTTGATTTAGTTTCCTTGTGGTTTTTTTTTCCAGTTTTTCCAGCCGAGCGTCGAGGAGGACTAGAGGAGGCGACGGTGAGGAGTAGGCGGCGCGACGCGGCACAGATGAAAGAAGAAGGAGAGATGACGGCGTGCGTCGACGACGAGGAGGACGGAGGAGCAGGCGGCGAGGAGGGAGGAGCAGATCCGACTTTCGAGGAGTGACGAGTAGATCCTAGGAGGGAGGAGGGATGAGCAGATCCGACAACGGCGACACCAGATCCGACGACGGAGGAGCAGCGACGACGAGAGGGAGGAGAGAAACCAAAGAAGAAGAGAAGGTCGGGGGGGGCAGACCGCGGGTAGATTTTTAGGTTTAATTTTTTTATTTGCAATTTCGTCCCTGAAGGTTTCATTTTTTTGCGAAATTACCCCCAAAATACAGGTATTGACGAAACCGACCGGTACCGACCGGAATCATTAGCCGGTACTTTTGAGCCCGTTCCAATACCGATTTCCAGCCGAAACGTTCCGTTCCGTTTCATTGGTTAGGACTTAGGAGTACTAGTGTTCACAGTGAGCCTAAGAATTTGCTTAACTCTTGACTTCTCAGACTACAAAACAGGCGTATGTCCATGATATAATGTCGATATTCTTACCCTGCGTTTGGTTAGTGTCCATAAGGGTGAGGACAGTTAACAAGGACGCTAAAGTCCTGTCCATCATCGTGTTTGGTTAATGTCTGTGCTTGATTTTTGTCCTGTCCAACCTAGACATGGACACAAAAATATTGTCCAATCAAAGCGTAGTGCGAAAACCATCCAATGTATGTAAATTAGAAATGACGGAACTACCCTGATTTTTTAACGTCTTAAACCTAAACGCAGCTCTCCTCCTTCGGCTTCGTATTCTTTGATTTCACAGAATAGAAAAAACCACCTAATACCTGTTTTTATCTATTCGACGAATCTGTAATCTTCTTCTATGTTTAAAGCTGGTTACCTTTTTACAAACCTATCCTTGCCTCCTCTCTCCCGAAACTTGTTCTTCTTCTTCAACCTCCGAAAATTCTTCCTATTCTCCGAAAGTTCTTCCTCATTCTTGACGTTCCATGGTTATACCACCAGATTCTAGGTAAGTTCTTTGTATTGTTTCGATTGGGTGGGGTTTCATGTGGATATTTCAGCTGGGTATTTTGAGATACCCATTTCTTATTTAGGTATTTCATCTGGATATTTCCGATGGGTTTTGATTAAAGCATCGTGTGTTCATCGTAAACCTTCTATACCCATTTTTGTGTCCCATATCTGATGTAAAGATTGAAATTTTATTCTGCCCCTCTGCCATTGGGATTGTTTGTTTTTGGTTGAAGTAGATTTTGTAAAAGTAAGGTCTTTTTATGAGGAATTGTGACTAATTCGTTTGATTCTAGTTGTGATTTGGATCTCTTTTATGTTAGATGTAGTAATAAGATTGTTTTAACTTATGGTTCTGCCGGATTCTGGCTGAACTGGTTATTGCCATTCTGATCCATGTCTCTGATGTCTGTTGAAGCGATCTTGGTGAAAAAGTCTCCTGCAAAACAAAGGGAAGGCACGTCGGGGGTGAAATCCCGATTTGCCCCTCCGACGCTCAAGTAAGTCTTTGGTGGAGGTGAGGTTAATACAGATCAGAGAAAACAACTAGGTTATGATCTCGTACCTTGGTTATGAGAGAATAATACCTTATATACGTTTTCCTGCTAGGTTTTGGGTCTTTACGTTTACGACGTGTATGGGAGATTTTCCTATGCTAATGGGCTGTGGATATATAGATTAGACCCAGATTAAGCCATGGTTGTGAGATTGATCGATCGGCCCGTAATATTGGACTTGGGCCCAATATTGCCGACCCAACCATAAGCCCCCCTACTCCTCGAGTCTGAGCGAAGAGAAGGGTCGAAGGAGTACGTTGTTGTAGTTAAATCGATTCGCCGTAACATGTGAAGCGGGGACGGCTTGCGATGTGGCCGATCGGTCGAGCATTGGCTTTATAGCTCGGTATAGGACAGCTCAGGTAATTTCAATTTGGTGGTGCCGACTTCTTTGTATAATCGTCAGATTAGCCGACTCGTTGTACCGAACTGGTCGTTTTGGGATTGATTGGTTGAGGGTCCCTCTACTGATCGGTTTCACCGTTTATTCGCGTGACAACCGGTCTTATAGCATGTCGGCGATCATCATTGGCGACGCTGGACTGCGTGAAATACTTATTCATCGGACGGTTCGTGATCTCGGCGGTGTTCGTAATCCAAGCGATCGTCACTTTTAACGTTCATGCCTTTGTCCGACGTCCCTTCAACTGTCGCGTCCTCCAAATTTTGAATAACCCGAACTCCTGCGGCTTAGATCATGCTGCGTGTCCGAAAGAAACCTGCTCGGATTTTCTCCACGCGTCGTGGTCCGATTGGGTCACTTTGGGCGCTCCTTCTCCGCCCTTCTATAAATACCCATGCTCGACGAGTTGTGAGTTTCGCCTTTTGCTTTCGTTTTCTTGCCTACATTTTGCCTTCGCCTGTTCCTTGTTCGCGATTGCCAGAAACTTCCTTATACTCCACCGTCCGATTTTCCTGTATCCAATCTCCGATTAGGTACGTCCTTTTCTTCATTCCCTCTTCTTTTTCATGTCAACTGGTAGTTCTGGGAGTATGGTCGAGATGGCGAAGGAGATGGCGATGAGAGAGAGGAAAGACGGTTTGGTTGTGGAGGTACCGCCAAGACCGTGATCGTCAATGACCTATGGGAGTTGAGCAGGTTGGCCATTAAATTTAACATCCCTTCGTCGTGGAGGCCCCGATTGGCCTTGAAAAATGAGCGGATTCACAACAACTTCGGTGGGTACGTCGCCATCTCCGGCAGTTTTTTTACAGTTGGCGGCATGAGGCTTCCATACGTCCCGGTCATTGACGAGGTGTGCTCTATGTTTGGGATGTTGCCGAGTCAGATACCTCCAAATAGTTGGAGGTTTATAAATGGATTGGCATTGCTGTGCCACCAGTTCAGCCATCCGGCCTCTGTCGGCGTCCTGCGTCACTTCCTCAGGATGAGCCATAGTCCGAGCTCTGGGACAGGAATCCCATTTTTGCAATATAGAGACGCTCGGTATCGCCCTGCCCGGACGCCCTCAAAGATCTCTTCTTGGCGAACCAAGTACTTTTTCGTAAAGCCCCCAGAGTGTTCCTCGGAGTGTCGACCGTGGAGGTATCCTCTGGCCGAGAAGTGGAATGACGCGTCGACCCTGTCCCTCAGTAGAGATGAGTTGGAGGTGATTGGTCGCATCAAGGAGCTCGGCAGATACGACTTCGCTCGTCTCATTCAGGGATACCCCTGGGGGGCTTCGGCTACTTCTTTCCTCGCCGATCCCCCACCTCAGATTACCGGGCTAAAGGAGGAAACCGCGCTTGGCGGTTGACTCCTGTGATGGACTTAATTGTTGGACTTTGGTGAGCTAGTTTTATTTTCTAACTCGATTTTTCGTTGTGCAGCTATGGTGAGGATGGGAGGTGCCCCAGCCCGAGCTTCTACGTCGAGGAAGGAGGCTTCCCGGAAGGTGAGCGAGGGTGCTGATTCGTCCATGGGTTGGTCTCCTTGGTAGTGTCGGCGGATGTTTCCCCTGTGGAGGACCTTCCTGTTGCGTCCGAGCCATTGCCGATTGTGACAGCGGATGCGGGACAGGCAAATCCAGCGGAGGAGGAGGAGGACGCGGGTCCTCCTCTTAAGAGGAAGAAGTTGGTGCGGTTGGGTGACCTATCTTCCGCCCGGCGGTGAGGTAGGGCATGTAAGCGTAAGAGAGGAAGGGAAAGCAAAATCTCAAGGCTGGCGGTGGGGCTTGCCTCGAAATTGTCCGAGGATGCCACGCTTGGGGATCTCGAGGTGGCCCGCTATCTTGCCGAGAGGGTCACTCCCCCCGTGGAGGAGCAGCTCATGGAAAAGAAGGGTAGCGTGGAGTTGGGATCTCAGCTTGTTCGTGTCGGCATGCGGGCTGCGACGATGTCCTTCTTGCCGTGCTGCAGCGGCTGGAGACTCTGGACCAGGAAGTCCAGGATCTCCATGTTCAAATGAAGGATTTGAAGGACGAGTATATCATTGTAAAGGAGGAAGGATCTCCTCCGAGGCAAAGAATACGTCCCTGGAAGAGGAAAGAAGGTCTTGTTGACTTCGGTTGACCGCGGTAGAGGGGAGAGAGGCGAGAAGAAAGGGAGGAGGTGGAGAGGATGGAGAGGGAGGTAGAGGTCGAAGGGTGGAGGAGGACGGTGAGAGTGAGCGGGAGCTTAATAGGCGACTCACTTTGGATTGCTGTTCACATGGCGCAGTAGGGACAAAGCCGAGAAAACCTTGGAGGAGGTGCGGCAGTCTGTGCGGGAGCAACGGGTTGAAGCTATCAAGCGGTGGAAAAGGAGGTTCTTGTACGAGGAGAGTTTGGAGCTCGCCTGCGATATAGCCCTCGCGGTGCTGAAGAAGGGTCACGAGCTCTATGCTCCTGAGGGGTCGATGTGCCCCTCGTTCGAAGATTATGCCGAGCCCCTTATTCCTGCGGCTCTCGGACTCTCTTTGGAGGAGATGGAGAAAAGAGTTGAGGGGGAGCCGAGAGACGTTCCGGACGAGCAACTAGATCTCAGCTCTGAGGGGGAGGAGGTCCCTTATGAAGATGTTCCTTGATTGCTCCCCGGCCTCGCTCCTATTGATTTGCTCTCAAGATCTTTCTAATGAAGATACTCACTGATTGCTCCCACAGGTCCTGCCTCGGTTCGCTTCTCCTCCCATTTCTCAAGGTTCCCGGGTATTCTCCCCACAATTGTAAAGCTCACTGGTCGGGCTTGTGACTGTACGATTTTCTTCAATGTGATCTTTGCTTCTTTTTAACTTGTCTTTTTTAGTATTCTTGCTTTTTATACTTGGAGAATTTCGATGAAGTTACTCTTAGCCGACCGGCCCGAGCAAGTTAGGTCATGTCACCGATCGACCACGATCGATCGTCGTCTCAGGAGTTGTCTTGGCGATCTAGCCAAGCGATAAGTGAGGGCGATTGATGGTTCCAGAAGTCTCGTTTTGGGCGACCCGACCGACAGTAGTCGGTCTATGGAGACTGCCGAGCGAGGTCCCAGGGATCTTGTCCTGGCGACCTGTCGAATGAGGTCGATCTATGGATATACCGAGCCAAAGTGATGGCGCCCGAGGATCGTCTGGCGGCCGATCGAGGTCGACCTATGGAGTTACCGAGCCATAATGATGGCGCCCTGGATCTCGTCTGGCGACCGATCGATCGAGGTCGATCTAAGGAGATCCGAGCCATAGTAATGGCGCCCTGTGATCTCGTCTGGCGACCGATCGATCGAGGTCGATCTGAGAGATACTGAGCCATAGTGATGGCGCCCGAGGATCTCGTCCTGGCGACCGATCGACTGAGGTCGATCTAAGGAGATACCGAGCCATAGTGATGGCGTCGAGGATCTCGTCTCGGCGACCGATCGGCGCGGTCGATCTAAGGAGATACCGAGCCATAGTGATGGCGCCCTGGGATCTCGTCTGGCGACCGATCGATCGAGGTCGATCTAAGGAGATACCGAGCCATAGTGATGGCGCCCTGGGATCTCGTCTGGCGACCGATCGATCGAGGTCGATCTAAGGAGATACTTAGAGCCATAGTGATGGCGCCCTGGGATCTCGTCTGGCGACCGATCGACCGAGGTCGATCTAAGGAGATACCGAGCCATAGTGATGGCGTCGAGGATCTCGTCTCGGCGACCGATCGACAACGGTCGATCTAAGGAGATACCGAGCCATAGTGATGGCGCCCTGGGATCTCGTCTGGCGACCGATCGATCGAGGTCGATCTAAGGAGATACCGAGCCATAGTGATGGCGCCCCTGGGATCTCGTCTGGCGATCGATCGACCGAGGTCGATCTAAGGAGATACCGAGCCATAGTGATGGCGCCCTAGGGATCTCGTCTGGCGACCGATCGATCGAGGTCGATCTAAGGAGATACCGAGCCATAGTGATGGCGCCCCGGGGATCTCGTCTGGCGACCGATCGGCGGTCGATCTAAGGAGATACCGAGCCATAGTGATGGCGCCCTGGGATCTCGTCTGGCGACCGATCGACAATGGTCGATCTAAGGAGATACCGAGCCATAGTGATGGCGCCCTGGGATCTCGTCTGGCGACCGATCGACCGAGGTCGACCTATGGAGTTACCGAGCCATAGTGATGGCGCCGAGGATCTCGTCTGGCGACCGATCGATCGAGGTCGATCTAAGGAGATACCGAGCCATAGTGATGGCGCCCTGGGATCTCGTCTGGCGACCGATCGATCGAGGTCGATCTAAGGAGATACCGAGCCATAGTGATGGCGCCCGAGGATCTCGTCTGGCGACCGATCGATCGAGGTCGATCTAAGGAGATCCGAGCCATAGTGATGGCGTCGAGGATCTCGTCTCGGCGACCGATCGACTAAGGTCGATCTAAGGAGATACCGAGCCATAGTGATGGCGCCCTGTGGATCTCGTCTGGCGACCGATCGACGGCGGTCGATCTAAGGAGATCCGAGCCATAGTGATGGCGCCCTGTGGATCTCGTCTGGCGACCGATCGGCAATGATCGATCTATGGAGATTTGCCGGCGGTGGTTAATTGGATTTTCTACTTTGCCAAATGTAATGTAACTTTGTTATTGCCAAGAAATCTGAAAACTCCTTTATTGATGATAACGAGGGTGTGGTCGTTAAAAACCCGCTGGCAAGGACGGAAAAAGGTACCCACATGTATACAAAATGATAACAAAGAAAGATTAACTAGCATGAATACTTATCTATTGGTAGAAAGCTTTCAAGTTCTGTGAATTCCATGGCCTTGGTAGAAATGTAAGAACCATGCCCGGCTTGCTTAATCACTCGATAGGGTCCTTCCCACGTCTGTCCGAAGCTTTCGGGATGCTTTCCAGCCGCCTCGGCTTTTCGTAGGACGTATCCTCCGACCTTTACACTGCTCGGCTTGACCCTTCTGTTGTAGAACTTAGTCGCCTTTTGCCTGATGGCTTCCGAGCGAGCGGCTGCCCTTTCTCTTTCCTCGCTAAGGAGAACGAGCTCTGCTCTGCGGGCCTCGTCATTTTGCTCTTCCTCGTAACCCGACACCCTCTGATTAGGCAATGCCGCCTCAACCGGGACCAAAGCTTCTGCTCCGAAGGTCATCCGAAATGGCGTTTCACCTGTGGCTCCGTTCGGTGTGGTTCTATACGCCCACAATACTTCATCTACTTCCTCTACCCAAGTCTTTCTCCCGTCTAGGCGCTTCTTGAGGGCGTTCATTATCTTTTTGTTGGTGTTTTCTGCGAGACCGTTACTTTGGGGATGGGCGACCGAAGTTAACCGTAGCTCGATCTTTAGCTGATTGCAGAAATCTCTAAATTTGTCATTGTCGAACTGCCGGCCATTATCTGTGATCAACACCATAGGCATTCCAAAACGGCACAGTATGTTCTTCTTTATGAAGCTTTCCATTTTCCCTCGGTTATTGTAGCGACAGATTCCGCTTCTACCCACTTGGTGAAATATTCCACTGCCACTATCAAGAATTTCTTTGTTCGGGACCGAGGGGGAAAGGCCCCAGTATATCCATTCCCCACTGAGCGAAAGGGATAGGATGACTTACGATCTTCATTCGTTCGGCCGGTTGGTGAGACAGGCTGCTGTTTCTCTGGCAGGCTTCGCACCGGTCGACCTTTTTCTGACAATCTCTTCTCATCGTTGGCGATGGTACCGCTCGATCAACCGGTGAGCTAACCTCCGCCCCTATGTGATTTCGCGACATCCTTCATGGACTTCGCCATTGCACCTTTCGGCTTCTTCCAGTCGTTGGTCTCTGTCTTTGTGAGGCTCATCCGACCGCCACTCGGCCCGCGATAAATGCTTTCGGCGTTTTGTGTTTTTTAACACCTCCTCGAGCTGAATGTACTTATCTGCTCGGCATCTGATCTCCTGAATAGATCGGGGCTGATCGAGGGCTAGCGACTTTTTGAACTCCTCGTCTCGTATTGCTCGTGAGGGCGGCCAGCATAGACGAACAGGTGAGGTCGGGTACCTCGACCGCTTCATTATTAAACCGAGTGATGAACTCCCGCAAACTCTCATTCCTTCCTTGGGTGAGTTGCATCACCTCCAAAGCCGTCTTCTGCGGTCGCTTACTGGTGGCGAATTGGTTCAGGAAGAGCGATCTGAAATCTTCGAAGCATGTTATACAGCCTGGGGGTAAGCTGTTGAACCATCGCCGAGCTCCCTCTTGGAAAGCTATCTGTACAGAAAGCCTTGCATTGGATAGCGTCCGGAACGCAATGTAGGCTCATCATGGACTGGAAGTGCTGCATGTAGTCCAGGGGGTCGGTCTTCCCATTATACTTCTCGGGTGTTGGTATTTTTGTGCCGGGCGCTGGGAGACTATCCAAGATCTCCGAAGTAAAGGGAGAGTCAGATTATACCGACGGCGGTCTGTCGGATAACTCATAGCCGCGTGAGACCGATCATCCGCGGTTTTTTCTAGGGCTTCAAATAAGCGATGATCGTTTATCACGCTAGTTTGTCGGGCGGTTGGCCGTGCTGACGGCGGTCTCTGGGGTGGTTGCTGTTGCCGCTGAGACTGCAAGATTTGTCGGATCAACAAATCCGCGGCCTCCTCTATCTGCTTCTGAGTCAAAGTGGTGTGCACGGCGGAGGAGGGTCCGCTTCGATCGGTCTTTGGGATTTGTATGTGTCGAACGCGACATTATCCTCCGCATGCATAGCGCTCTGTTCCTCTTGCTCAAAAGTCCGAGGTTGCTGCGATCATTCGGATGTGAGGATTCCGTGCGTGAGACATGCAGTGCGGCGGTATAATGGTGGCAACAAACCTAAGTTACAGATCGCAGAGCCGTGACAATGGCTACGTCCAGATCGTCGCCGCCCATGGCTGATTTGAGTGGTTCGGGCGTGGTTCCGGACGTCGGGCCCCACGAAGGCGCCAAATGGTTCTGCCGGATTACGGCTGAACCGGTTATTACCATTCGATCCATGTCTCGATGTCCATTGAAGCGATCTTGGTGAAAAAGTCTCCTGCAAAACAAAGGAAGGCACGTCGGGGTGAAATCGATTTGCCCTCCGACTCAAGTAAGTCTTTGGTGGAGGTGAGGTTATCTGATCGGAGAAAACAACTAGGTTATGATCTTGTACCTTGGTTATGAGAGAATAATACCTTATATACGTTTTCTGCTAGGTTTGGGTCTTTACGTTTCTTACGTGACGTGTATGGGAGATTTTCCTATGCTAATGGGCTGTGGATATATAGATTAGACCCAGATTAAGCCATGGTTGTGAGATTGATCGATCGGCCCGTAATATTGGACTTGGGCCCAATATTACCGACCCAACCAACTTATGTAATTATCCTGGGTAGTACTTCGTGGATATGGGCTTTGTTAGGTGTTGAGTTTGTTATGTGGAGTTCCTTCAAATGTTTTCAATGAGATCTTTATGGTCATTGACTCTTTAAGTATTCGTATCTGTAGGAGTTCCTTCAAATGTTTTGAATGATGCTCTCAAGAGCATGTACAATGCAGAGAAACGTGGGAAGTGTCAAGTCATGATCAGGCCTTCCTCAAAAGTGATCATCAAGTTTCTGCTTGTGATGCAAAAGCATGGTATACTTAATCTATTCTCTATGTTCTTAATTTTGTACTTGCTTCTTGGTATCTAATAATTTGTGAATTGTGCTGATTTCTGAGGTCTAATTCTTTGACCATTCATTACAAAGTTATATTGGTGAGTTTGAGTATGTAGATGATCACGGTATTTGGTAAAATTGTTGTTGAATTGAATGGAAGATTGAACAAATGTGGTGTGATTAGTCCTCGTTTTGATGTTGGTGTAAGGACATCAAGGTTGCAATCGCAAGGTTACTTCCTCAAGACAAAGTTAGATTAGAACTAAAATTTCTTTATATCCTACCAATACTACTATGTTCATTGAAAATGTTCCTTGCTTGGATGGAACTAATTTGGCTCATTGCTTTCTTCTTTAAATCTCTTGACATTTGTAAATTATCGATAAAGTTTATTCCCATGAACTTACCTATTTGAAAATTCTTTGCCGATGTTCCTTCCCACCATAGTTAATGAGGTCATTGTTATATTATAACAAATGACCCAACCTACATAATTGAAAATTCCTTTCCGATCTTTCTCCCCACCATAGTCGTGAGTTATATGGTTTTATGCTATGACAATGACCCTTTATGGTATGAAACTTGCAGTTTAGATACATTGTCTTGACAACTTTGGTGGCATTATGGATCATGAGGAAGCAAGAAGAAAGAATGTTGGTGGGAAGGTGCTTGGTTTCTTTTACTAGGCTGATTTTGTGGACTTGAGGAAGAGTGATTTTGATTATTATGAGTTTGTGTTTGTATCTTGGGGCTTGGTTTTCTGTAATTAGTTCTTCCTTTTCTTTTGCTTAGAATGGCTCTATTGAATCCAGACGTATAGTTATAACCTTACGCTTATCTCCAAAGCACTTGAAGTTTTGTTTGATACTTGGATTGCATTCCCATGATTGATTCTTGAATCATATGTTTGGTCTCTTACTATTACTCAAGTAGAAAAGAACATTTTTCTTCATATGCGTTGGCTTGTAATTGATCTTTATTATGGATGATTGATCGGGATACAAATATAGTATTTAAGGAACATAATGAAGATTAACATTCGCATAATATTCATGAGTGGAATAAAAATATTATAATATATTAAGAGGTTTCTTTTCTTGATTCTCCATGAATGTATTCTATATCAAAGTTAAAACTAATGTTTTAAAAATAAACACACAAATAATAATAATAATAATAATAATAATAATAATAATAATAATAATAATAATAGAAGATGAAGAAAATTAATAATAATAAGAATAATAATAAGTAGAAAATTTATAACAATAATTAATAATAATAATAATAATAAATACAAATTTATAATAATAAAAATAAAAATAATAAGATAATAAATTTTGTATAATAAATATAATAATATAATAATAATATTAATAAATTGTGATAATAATAAGAATAATAATAAGTAGAAAATTTATAACAATAATTAATAATAATAATAACAATAATTAATAATAATAATAAGATAATTAATTAATAATAATAAATAATAATAAGAAGAATAAGAATAATAATAATTAGAAATTTATTATTATAATACTAACAACAATTACAAAATTAATATTAATTGTATCAATAATAATTGTTATAAAAATTTATAATTAATAAATTATAACCAATGAATTATATATTTCCAATACATTATACTGCAGGGACATTTTTGTTATTAAACATTGTTTTTTGTTCTGTCCACTGCAATAAAATACATTTCTGTCCACAGGACAAAGATAATTTTCTCTGTTCTGTCCACCGCAACCAAACATCTCACTGTCTTCAATTCTTATTCTGCTCTATCCTGTCTTGTATTGTCTTGTCCCGTCCCTACATGTTGAAGACGCTAACTAAACAGACCGTTAATCTCTTGCCACCTCATAGCTGTCCAACAATGAGCGGAGAAGGTACAACAATTTCTTGTTCCACCTTGTTCTCATAAACGATTGGTGACTTGTCAATCTGCTCCCCCCAAATAGAAATAGTTACAAAACGTTACAAAATCTCTTACCAGACAAAATTCAATCCAAAATTTATTAGTTGGAGTTATATGTAAAAATATGACCCATAACTTATTTGGCTTGAAAATTTAATTTAAATATATATCTCTTTAATTGTATACAATTTCACTTAAACGTAATATATTTTTGTTTAAATTTCTCAAAATTGGGTGTTAATATTAGAGAATGAATAGATTTGGAATTTAACAAAATGTACAAAAATTTGCACTAATTATGAATTAAAGGAAGTTAATTTGATGTAAATAAATTTATTTATAGAAACAAGTTAACAAATAAAATTGACTCACGTAAAAAAGGGGAAATAGAAGTATGGTGTGAAAGCCAACAACGCATTGCCTCCTGGTGATGCGAATATCATGAGGTAAATTATAGCAATCACACAAATCTTCAATACTCGTGTTTGAAATTTTCAGAGAATTTAGACATGCAAGTAGGCTCCATCTCCAAAGGGTCCATTGCCTTCCTTTATTGCGTATGACACAACACAACTGATCTCAAAATAATATAGTTTTGGTATTATTTGCCGAACCCAATTTTTCCAAAAATTACTCTGAAGCGGCCCGGCCCTATTGTATCTAAGAGATACAATGATTCAAAAACCTATTATCAAGATAGACTAGCAGCAGCGAGTGAAAGAGATGCTAATGATTAGAAAGTGGGAGTCCAGTTCTGCGTCATCACTGTAACGTATGTGAGATACGTAGATTTGCGGGCCCCATTGAAGGGCCTCCGTCTCCGTAGAAAAACAAGAGCTGAGCTGGCACCTCATGACTTTTGAGATGGTCCATACGATATACCATTTTTTTTTTCAAAAATTCGTAGCACCTATGTTTTAATGCATGCATTAAATAAATTGTATATAATTATTAAAATATATATATGGAAAATAAATTATATAATAATTTAAAATTAAATAATAAATTTAATTAAAAAAATTTAAAGAGAAACATTTTTTAAATATATATATTTGAAACTAAATTGAGCAAAGCAAAATTTGCAACGAGGCCAGCTACTACATCAGCCTGGATAATTCGCGAGTTGGTTTTCCTGCTCTGTTTTCTGCCTAGAAAAGTAAATGAATCTTCCGATTTTTTTAAGTAGACAAAAGCCAACAGGTACAGGTTCACGCAGCTTGTGTCCTTAATCAGGACACGAAGACATTATACAAACCATGCAACCCCTGTCCACTTGCACAACTTTTATTATCACAAAATGCCGACAGATTACTTGAATCATTTCATGCATTTATTCTATCACAAAGACCATATATTTCTAGTCTACCATCCAACTAATTCATCTACCTAAGCATACTGCATACTTGATTCCTAAGTACAAACAAATCCCAATAAGAAACCACCACAGCCCATTTATAAGTAAGTGGAATACCTTTTTTTTTTTTTTTCTATTGGAGACAAAAGGATAGTGAAAAGGAATAAAGGGAAAGATTATGAAACCAATCCTGTTCCTAACATCTCCCAAGTGCGTTGAGAAAGCCAATGAACCGTGCGCTACAACGAGGAATGAAACACTGCTGTAGGACAGTAGGAGACAAAAGAAGGAACCAAAATGGCAACTTCTTCTTGTAAGGATAAAGTGTATGGAGAGCAGAGGGTGGGGACTAATTACATAATCTGGGAGTGGAAATTTGGTTGAAGTTGGAGGGACGAATGTCGAGTTCTTGGGTCCAAGCCGTCCGGTCCTGAACATGCAAATGCCAGTAGGTCTGAGCCAGCGAGTCTGGGTCCATTATATCACCTGCTCCACTTATTTGTTGTTGTTGGTGTCCAGTTGCAGTCCTCTGCAAGGTCGATGGTCCCCTACAATGTCCGTCCGTTTCTTATTAATTGCTCATCATTCATCAGTTATCACTCCTTTTCCCCTTCACAACTATGCAAAAATGAGCTCTTCACCAATGGTTCCAATTAGGTTAATGTCTCTTGTTCCAATCTTATCATTGTTGGCCGTGTATTATATATGCTATTAAAGTGAGGGCTTTAGGGGGACTATAAGCAGTAAAATGTATAGAATCTATTGCTGTTTTCTTCTGTAATAGGAGGCAGAGGCAGATATGAGATAGATTATTTGGGGAAAAAAAATAAAAGAGCATCAGAAACCGATACAGATATAAAGATGAGAATGAACTAACCTTGGTGGCCCAATTACACCGTCGATGATTACGTGTGCTACGTGCACACCAAGAGGTTGGAACTCCCTGGCCAGGCATTGAGATAGAGCTCTCAAAGCAAACTTTCCACAACCTGTTTTGATGACATACGTGTCCAGATGTTGAGATTCAGATCGATAAACGCCAGAAAAAAAAAAACACTTTAAATAAAAAGAAATAACATGGGTAGTCTCCAAAGATAAAATTTTTCAATATTCATGTTTTGTGGAGTAAGTGATTACATAGTTCAGATAAGCCAGCAAACCCACTCAAAGAAGCTGCACACCCAGTGAACAAGATTGTTCCTTTCCCTTTCTCCACCATCGCTGGAATAACCTGGTAACATAAAATAAACATACAGGAACTCTACTAGATAGGGTAATGGTCTAATTAGGTCATTAACTAAGTTGGGACAACCGAAATGGAGGGTCGAGATATGGTATACTTGTTGGGCACAAAGGAAGGCACCAGTCGACGAGACTGCAAGGGATTTTTCGAAGGAATCGATGCGAATATCAGTGAAGCTGGTGGGTCGCCAGTCAGAGACCGGCTGGTATGCATTGTAGACAAGAACTTCCACAAAGCCAAGTGAGAGAACCCCTTCAAATGCTTCTCTCACACTTCTTGAAGCCGAGCAATCTATTCTAATCGCATACACCTGAGCCTTCTCTACTCTAGCTATCTCGTCTGCAAATCTCGACAACCTCCCTGCAAATCATGTATATATCTCGCCATGAGCTTCATCGTTCGTCTCCTTCAAGCACTGAATTTCTTTCACTAATTATCTTCAAAAACTATTTGTGTTTGTAACCAACTTGTAATGTAAATCATTTTCAAGAGAAACAAAATGTTAAAACTGTGTTAAAGTTATCACAAATCATAAGCGGTTAAAGCGGTAAAAGGCAAGTCTGTCTCCAAGATTAGCAGATAAAAGGGAACTACTGGTTGTGTAACAATATTGAATTATCCTCGTTATCTTTTCTTTTTCTGGCTAAGCAAACAGGTGGAGAAGGAGAAGAGAGATACATGTCATTAAGAGAGGTACCTAAGTCACGGGCGAGGATGGCAACAGTGTAACCTTCATGGGCAAACTTGCGTGCGATGGATCGGCCAAGCTTTGGTCCGACGCCGACAATGGCTGCGATGCCTTTGGTGGGGACGGAGCTCCCCATGTTTCGCATATTGGAAGAAGCCTATTGGGGTTTTTTTTTTTTTTTTACCCCTGATGCTGGAATTCAGCTGATAATAACTAGCTAGTAGCAGAGCAAGCAAATTCTGACGAGTAGTTGTTGGTGTTACTTAAGAGCTGACCCTAGTTGACAGGGAAGTTACTACTACGATGGGGATAGAAGGTGGGGGTGGATGGTACTGCGCCTACAATGTTCTTCGTACCTTTCTTGTGAAGTCTGCGTCTTTGCCTACTCCCTAACTGGCATTGTCCTAACTATAATCCATTACTCTTTTTTATCGAAGGATTGACTTTAGTGGTAAAATAGGTAGAAATAAAACCTTGAACTGTCTTCACGTATTCAGTCGTTTAAAATTTAGAATCAAAGTTTTACATCCCGTAAAAGACCTATCTGGTTCGAGCAGGGATTAGTTTAAAAGTGGATGACTTAAAAATATCTTCCTATAATTGGAGCTCTTTTAGAACACTTCGTAAATAACAAAAAAAAGAGGTAGAAGTAGATTATGTTCACATCACTATTAACGAAAAACAGAGTATATTTGATTTAAAGTATTTATGTCAAATTAAAAACAAAAAATTAGATTGATTAATGTGATTAAGTGGTTCAAGTAGAGATTCTTAGATACATAGTTTATAATGTGAGCAAAATATCAAGACATAATTTATAAGTTGTAAAAAAATAAAAATAAGAACAAAAAATCTCCTAATTTGTTAGAAGACTGGGTTATTTGGGTTATTTTTTGTCTCAAGGCCGGGTCGGTTCATTACATGGATTTGATGATCTATGGGCCGGATGGGTCACTAGCCCACCTGACCCATCCCTCTCATGCATTACCTGCACGCCTCCACACTTGTTCCCTTTGTCATTAGCAACGCACACAACTTTCGCATCAGCTCAGTGGCACGCCAAGCACCACCTCCGTGCACTGTCCTTGTGTTCCTTGGCGTTGTTTTATTCCACTGTCACCTTTGTAAATATAGTTATAGGTACAACAGTTACATAGCCAATAGAATTACACAACCAATAGAATTCTGGTTTCTTTTGTAGTATAAATAGGCTACTCACGTACAGACATCGGTGTGAAGGAATGAAATAGAAGAAGTTTATCCCTCTTTCTTCATGGAATCAGAGCCTATGGTCTGATCCAACTCACCATCCAAAATGTTGATCATGGCTGAGAGTGAAACCAGTCATCTAGACTCCACAGATCTTGAAAAATATTCCATCACCAACACCGAAAACCCAGGAGCAGTTCTTGTTACCACCCTCTTCAATAGGAACAATTACCTAACATGGAGCAAAGCAATGATGATAGAACTTTATGTCAAAGATAAGCTATCCTTCATAGATGGAACATGCAACCAACCAGTAGAAGACAGAAGTTTACTCGCCAGATAGAAGAGGGCAGACTCCATGGTCAAGTCTTGGATTCTCATCTCGATGAGCAAAGAACTAGGAGATGCATTCCTGTCATTCCCTATGGCCAAGGAGCCTTGGAATTAGCTGAGAGAAAGATTCGGGAAAGCAAATGGCCCACTGCTATACCAGATAGAAAGGGAGATTAGTCAACTAAAATAAGGTAATCTAACTATCTCAGCCTATTACACTAAGCTAAACAAACTTTGGGATGATTTGTCTAATTTAAGCGCCACCCCCACTTGTACTTGTGATGCTGCCAAAGCTATTGATATGAAGGAAAACACACACAGACTTGTACAGTTCCTGATGGGTCTCAATGAAGAATATGAACATGTAGTGAACTAAGTGATGCTTATGGAACTCCTATCCATGATAAACAAGGCCTATGCCATGATGCAGACAGTTGAAAGGCAAAGAACAGTAAATGCAGGTAATGAGAACAACATGAATGTTGCTATGATGGCAAAACAACCTACTTTTAACACAAAAGGGGAGGTAGAAATAATAGCAATAGTAGGAAGACCTACACCAGAAAAGAAGACAAACATTGTGAGAAATGTGGAAAAGCAGGGCATACCGTGGAAACATGCTTCAAAATTCATGGGGTACCTGAATGGTATAAGGAACTGACTGGATAGAAGAGTAGAGCCAACCTAGCTGCATTCGGTGATTCCCCTGCAGATACATCAAGTGAACACGGTGAAGGGACTGAAAAAGGTGACCAAATTTCCCACAGTCTAGCCACATTCATACAACAAGAAATCTCGAAAGCAATCAAGGGAAAAGCCACAACTGAAGTGAAGATAGGAGGTCTCGCAAACTTTGCAGGTAACAGTTGCATAAATAAGCATAATACAGAAATTGCATGCACATGGTTGATAGATTCAGGAGCATCATCACATATGCTCAAGGATTTAAATTACTGTCACAAACATGAAGTAAACAGAATGTATGATCTGGTTACCCTTCCGAATGGCACAAAACAAGAAGTACAGCACATATGCCAAGCCACTTTTGGTGATAGAATCACACTTGATGAAATATTACACATACCAAGTTTCTTCAAGAACCTGCTCTCAGTAAACAAGCTCACCACACAAAATGATGTAGCTTTCATTTTCATATCTAACAATCTATTCTTGCAGGACCTTCAGACTAACAGCATCATATTTGCTATCAAGGCCAGAAATGGATTGTATAAGCTAAATTCAAGCTGTCTATTACCTCCAGGGACCCAGAAGGGTCCTTCCCTAGACTTCTACAAAGCCAAGAATGTTGCTTACAGTGTTGTTATTCCTAGTGATGTTTGGCATAATAGATTAAGGCATGTTTCTAAAGAAAAAATGCAACATATCAATGAAGTTAAAATTTCTGCTCATGATTTGTTTGATTGTCAAGTGTACCCTATGGTAAAACAGCATAGAAAACCCTTTCCCAAACACACAATAAAGACCACTAGAACTTTTGAACTCTTGCACATGGATCTATGGGAACCCTATCGGATTCCTACTACCAATGGATCTCAATTCTTCCTCACCATTGTAGATGATTACTCTAGAGCAACTTGGACTTTTCTACTTCGACACAAAAATGACACCCAACCCACCATAACCCAATTTATCAAAACCGTGGAGAAGCGGTATGACACTAGGGTCTTGAGAGTCCAAACCGATAATGGGAAGGAATTCATAAATCATGAATGTAGAAAATATTTTGCAGAAATGAGAATCATGCACCAGAAAAGTTGCCCCTATACCCCACGAAAAAATGGTGTTGTGGAAATCAAGCACAAACACCTACTCCAAATAACCAGAGCCCTACTGCTTACAGCAAAAATGCCTAAACATTTTTTGGGGGAAGCCCTTCTTACAGCCACCTATCTCCTAAATAGAATCCCAACTAAGACTTTACATTGGAAGACCCCATATGAAAGACTACACATGAGAGAACCAGCATATGATCATCTCAAAACCTTCGGATGCCTATGCTTTGCCTTAAACAAAACTCCCAACAAGACCAAGTTAGACCCTAGAGCTTCAAGATGCAATTTCCTTGGATACATGCCAGACTACAAAGCATACAAAGTGATGGATCTCGAGACAAAACACACTTTCAGCTCAAGGGATGTAACCTTTCATGAAGGCACATTTGCCTTTGCCAACACTCAAAACAGACCAGCACAAGCAGCATCACCATTATTCTCATACATCACTTTTTATAGTGATGCAGAGATATCAAGAGACTTGCACATAACTACTGTAACGCCCCCTTACCGTAGGGTATACACCGGAACGCCCGTAGGTCATACCGATACATAACCTACGATGAGGGTGCACTACGATTTGATCATTTCTATAAACCTCATGGCATCAATATAATTAAACTACAATATCGAATTCACTAAATTTTAAAACCAACAGATACTTCTCATTTCATTTCTTAAAACCATTCGTTCACAATTCTGACTAATTACAACTATACAACATCAAAAGGAACTAAAATAACTCCTAACTAGGTCATTCCCAAAAGATCCCAACTGACCGACCTGTGGGCCATACTCCTCTCGCCGGCACTCACATAGCAGGAAAAGTCTCGCTAACTAGAGCTATGAGTCAACTATCACTGTCCTGAAAAATAAATGCAATATTGGGTGAGTTTGCGAACTCAGCGAGAAACCATCATTGATGGTTCACCCAACTCATGCATAACAAACAGTTCACACTATATCATATATTATCACAACCAAGAATTCCATGCATTCAATTTTCACATTTATAAGGCGATTCGCCTTTCATACAATTCACATTTGAACATTCATATATGCGATGTACATGTGACTCTTCCATTTTATTTCGTTGTTGTGACCGTGCGCCTGAGCTCATTTACGTTGAGCCATTGGCTCTGAAACATTGGGCTTGAAGCCCTGATACGTTGAGCATAAAGCTCTAAAAATCGTTGGGCACGAGGCCCTGTGCGTTGAGCTTAAAGCTCTGAATACGGTGGCTGCACAGGTCACAACTGTCAATTATCTGATCATGCATAATGGCATGAATGCACATATTCCAAATCTCACTTATCGTGCCACAACCTAATATCACTATCCAATTTGTATTTGAAACCGATTATTGACAATTTATGCACAATTAACACTTCTATAGCACATTCCAAATATTTCGAACACCTGTGGTCCGAAATTAATCAAAACAAACACACATAATCCATCCTTAACTCCACATGGTATAATTGCATAAAAGGTAACACATAAAGGTTGAGAAACCAACTAGGTTACTCACCTCAGAACTTCCGAGCTACTGCCAGGAAGTCTCACCTACGTCGGACGATCGACGCTCCACTTGAACCTTTATACAATCAGAATGAATATAACATTACTAATTCTACCAATTTCAATAATCAATAATGCTTATGTATCAAATGAATTTTGTACTATAAATGTTATGACATTTCCGACACTAATCCGATATTTCTCCAATATCACTTCTAAAACCCGCATTCATAATCTCCCAATTGAAATTAATCTAGAGCCAATTCAATCAACCAATTCCTAAATTCCAATTTAAAAAAAATCACATTTTCGGAAATTTGGGCGTTCCTCGCCGCTGCGTCTGGTCCCTCGCCACGGCGAGCCTCCTTTCCTTCGCCGCGGCATGCGCGCTGCGCTCGACGAGACGAAACCCATTAGCACTAGCTGCGGCGCGCATTCCGCGCTCGTCGCGACGTGCAAACCCAGCAATGCAAAAAAACCCAGATTTTTCCAGATTTTTGACTCTGCAACCTTTCCAATCCGATTTCTTTCTTTCCAAACCACTCCCAAATGATTCAATATACATCAAACAACTAATTCCTATCCTCTATTACACCAAATAACCATTATCCCTAAATCCTCAACACCAAAAGTAAGGAAATCACCATCTGAAACCTAACATTTCCAATTTCTTAAATATTCAAACCAATCATCAATCTAACTCAATAACTTAACAAATCTAACTATCTATGGTCAGCAAGAAGCAAACTTACTTGATTAAAGTCTCAAATCTTCAAAAATCACACAATCCCAAGCTCATCGACATCCACGGCAACCATTCGTACTCACACCCAACTTCATCTTCTTCAACACCAAACCAAGGGGATCGATCAATGACAAAGGAAGGAGTAACGACAAGAAGAAATCAAGAAGAAATCAAGAGAGATCCACGATGAAGGAAGGAGAAAATTTCTTCTTTCAAAAGCAAAGCATCGTGGGAGCAAAGAATTCAAAGGGTTAAGGTTATAAACTAAGGAAAATAAGGCTTGTTTGGCAATTAATTGCCACAAGACCAATCCGAACAACCTCAATCCAAATTCTAATTCTAATTTCTCCCGAATTCCAATGGCTAAAAACCCTAATCCCTCAAATCAAATTTCTAATCCTCCATTACCATTGGACAATCAAATTAGGGACCGGAAATCAAATAAATCAGTCATTAGGTCAATTTTTCAGTCCGGACCTATTACTCCAAAAATTCCAGAAAAATTTCTATAAATCCTCAAAATTAGAAAACACTTAATCATACAATTTAATTTCATAATTCAACTTCCTAAATCTCATTTCTAACTCAAATTCAATTTACCCAAATCAAGCCGGGAATATGTCATACATGTATGTACATTTATATGCTAATGCAACAATTGCCACTTATCCAAATATGCATAAGCTAAACAATGCATGCACATGCCAATTATGAATGCAATCTACTGTACCCATCCCATCGGTGACGGGATGTTACAACTACACACGTGCAGTACACAGAAGCCACACCAGAAATCACAGATAATCTATCTTTACCCTATGAGTCCCCAGTCCAACACACCATTCCAACCCATCCTATTTTAAGAAGTCAGAGAACTCACACCATACCCAAATACCTGGATGGCTATGTACTCCAAGCCTCTGCTCATCAATCTACTGTTGACCTTGATACCTCTAATGTTGCTTTACAAGTCTTTGATCTTGCAGGAATAGAAAACAAGCAGTTATATCCTCAAATCACACATGCTCGACCATACATGAAGTTCCTAGGTAATGTAAACACTGCCTTTGAACCATTTTCTTATGAGACAGCATGTAAATCAAAAGAGTGGAGGGATTTGATGGATTCACAACTAACAGCCCTTGAAGACAATCAAACATGGGTATTGACATAATTGCCTAAAGGAAAGCGAGCTATAGCATCAAAATGGGTGTACAAAGTCAAATACAAACCAGATGGTTCAGTTGAAAAACTGAAATCAAGATTGGTGGCCAAGGGTTTCAACCAACGAGAGGGTGTGGATTATTTGGAGGTATTTTCTCCTGTGGCCAAAATTGTGACAATCAGAACCTTCCTAGCTATAGAAACAATCAAGCAATGACCTATAATACAGCGTGACATTAATGATGCCTATCTCCATGGTCACCTAGACAAAGAACTCTACATGATACCTCCACAAGGATACATAAAGGCCAAGGAAGGGGAAGTGTGCAGGCTACTGAAATCTATTTACGAGCTTAAGCAAGCAGGGAGGCAATGGCACAAAGAATTAACTACGATACTGAAGACTTTAGGTTTCAACAACGCAAAAGCAAACCACTGCTTGTATACTAAAGTCCAAGGAGAGGAGTTTGCTGCCCTTCTCATCTATGTCGATGATATTCTCATCACAGGAGCAAGTGAAACACTCCTCAATGACACCAAGCAAACTTTGCATAGAAATTCTCAATCAAGGACCTGGGATACGCTAAGTACTTCCTAGGGGTTGAAATTGCAAGATCAGAGGAAGGCACATTACTAAGTCAAAGTAAGTACGTGCGAGACATCTTGCAAGAAACCGAACTACTGGACTCCAAACCATGCACAACACCCATAGCAACAGGCAGTAAACTTACCATCGATGAAGGAGAGCCTCTCAAAGACTCAGAGAAATATAGAAGGATTGTAGGTCATCTCCAATACTTGAACTTCACCAAACCCGATATTGCCTACATCACACAGCAGTTAAGTCAATTTATGAAAACACCACGGGAAGCCCACTGGAAAGCTGTAAAACATACCTTAAAATACCTAAAAGGAATGCAACATCAGGGTCTGTTTTATGCGACACGCTCAACCTTAGAACTCCTTGGCTATTCCGATTCAAACTGGGCAAGTTGCGTCTACAGTAGGCGATCTTTAACCGGGTTTTGCATGTTCCTCGGCAACTCACCCATCTCCTGGAAGATAAAAAAACAAACCACCGTAAGCAGATCATCGATGGAAGTAGAATACCGAAGCATCGCTTCGACAACATGTGAACTCAAATGGATCGTCCACCTATTGAAGTATTTTCAGGTGACAATCGCAAAACCCATACCTTTTTTCTGTGATAACCAAGCGGCGATACACATATCGCGGAATCCCGTCTTCCATGAGAGAACGAAACATTTGAAAATCGACCTCCACCTGGTACGTGATGCGGTAGACGCAGGATTTTTGGACCTCCGACACGTACGGAGCCACCAGCAGTTGGCCGACCTCTTCACCAAGCCCCTCCCCACGCGAACGTTCGAAGCCCTAATCGCCAAGTTCAGATCCGTGCGCTTCCCTCAGATCTCCGACTTGAAGGGGGTGTTAAGACTGGGTTATTTGGGTTATTTTTTGTCTGAAGGCCAGGTCGATTCATTACATGGATTTGATGGTCTATGAGCCGGATGGGTCACTAGCCCAACTGACCCATCCCTCTCATGCATTACCTGCATGCCTCCTTTTCTCTACACAACACCACACTCGTTCCCTCTGTCATCAGCAACGCACACAACTTTCGCATCAGCTCAGTGGCACGCCAAACACCACCTCCATGCACTGTCCTTGTGTTCCTTGGCATTGTTTTATTCCGCTGTCACCTTTGTAAATATAGTTATAGGTACAACAGTTACATAGCCAATAGAATTACACAACCAATAGAATTCTGGTTTCTTTTGTAGTATAAATAGGCTACTCATGTACAGACATCGGTGTGAAGGAATGAAATAGAAGAAGTTTATCCCTCTTTCTTCATAATTGATTCCTTAAAAATTATCAAATTATTTTAAAAAATTAATATGTCAATAAATTATTTATTTAAATGCGTATCAAAATTTATGTTTAAGAAACAGGGAAGTAAATTTATTCCTCCTTCCTCCAATACTTCAATCCTAAGAGCCCTCTCTCCCCAAGTAATTGGTCATGTGGATCAACCTTTAGTTGTCATTTGTCACGACAATGACAAAGAAGAAAAAAAAAGATCTTTGGAATTGAAAGTGACCATTTGCCAATGAAAACAATCTTTGGAAATGAAAGTGAAGGAAGTTCTCTACTGAGCCAATTTATCATCATATGATCATATGCTCCAGCGGATCCAAATTCTGATAGAAATTTACAGAGAGGTGTACCAATCTCTTTTTTTCTTTTCAAAACTTCTAAGGAATTCATCTCAGAATCATTTCCTAGAACCAAAAAGTTAAAAATGAAACTACAATTATTCAATGAACCTGCCCTACTCTTCCTTCTGTCTCAGACAACTCATGGGCATGGGGTTCTTAATCAAAACAACTGTTGGCGTAAAGTTTTCTATCAGAGATACGAAATATCAATCATAAAAGCCGTGATCATCACCAGATATTTTAATACGATCTCTAAAGTTCTCTATCAGATCTAGGTAATTACTCAAAAATCAAAATATATTAAATTTGTGAGGATAAAGAGAAGAGGCAGCCCTAGTCAATCGTGATTGAAGCCATTTGTGTCTTGCTTTGTTTTAATATTATCAGCGGTTTCTTCAAATTTGAAGTAGGCCTACCACCGAGCACCAAAGTCCTGTAGTAATTGGTTGGTCTTTGCTTAAGTAAGGTTACTGCTTGTGCATACGATAGTGTTAAATATTTAGTGGTACTGGTAGTGCTAAGCCGCTTTTTGTATGTTTCCATTTAAACAATACAAGTTTATCGCTTATAGGGTTTATATAATAGTCTCACAATTTAACATTCTATAAATTGCTAAATTTAAATATTTGTTAATAAATTAAATGTTAATCAACTTATGAGATTTCTTTCTTTTGTATTCTTTTCATCTAAATATTTAAGTAATATAAGAAGCTTGCTCTTTTCTTTTAGGTCATTTTCTTCTTTAAAATCTATTATGCTTTTTCTTCCTTCTTAACCAAGAATCTATTGGTAAGGTATCGGTTTCAATTATCCCATGTAAAATTATCTTCCATTGTCACTTAAACTTGTACAAATTGAGTTATATAGCTCGTATGTTTTGATATTGTAAATTCAAAATTTGAAGGATTTGATTTTTAATAATTAATTTATGGATTGGATTTGAATATAAAAATTAAGCTACAAATTATGAGTCAAATATAAAATTAAAAATCTATATTTATATTTATAAATACCCTAAATTTAGGTCAACTTATAATTTTAATATAATGATTTCTCATTGCCATAATTATTGAAAAGAGAATAAAAGACAGAAAATTATTTATCAAAATAAGTTATTTTTTAATTTACTCATTCTAATTTAGTTATTTATTTTAATGAAAGATGATTTTTTGAGTGATGATGATATTGAAGAATTTAATTTTAGTTAGTGTTCAAATAAATATTTCATTTAAATTTTCTTATAATTATATATATTCCATATTTATTAACTTAATTTAAATTTTAATATAAATTTTTTGAAAATTATATTTTATTTTACAACAAGTTTATGATCAGTTTTATTTGATAAATGATTACATATTTTTTGTCAAATTTAATGTGGTATCATATATTAAGACATATATTAATGTTAATGTGACACAATTATATCTTATATAATTATTAAAACTTTTATCAGATATAAATTTATAAGCCGAGTTTAAATTTTATAATTTTATAATGATTCAAATTTAAAATTAAAATTAAGTCTATTTCCTGAGTTAAATCAGATGTTAAATTTAAAATTTTAGATTTTTATTGGACTTTAGTTAAATTGGATCTAACCCATCGTAGGTCCATTATCACTATCCTTTGTTTCTTTATTTTATTCCTTATTTTTAAATAAAATGAATTAGCTTTAAGATTAAGTTAGTGGTCGACGATTTCTTTCCTAAATTTCGAACATTTAGTATAAAAGGCTTGTCACTTCATGAAAGTCTAAGAAGAGTCCAAATATAAACACTCTTCCATTTACATTTTCCCGAGAACAATGCTTTTGTGATTTGAAGTCAAAGTTATGGCAAGGCTTTCTTTCCTATTCTGTATTAAAAGTTTCCTTCCGTGCATTAATTTGTTAGACATATTTTTTACTTAAACTAATATAATCTTTGAAATATTTTATATATTCTTTATATTGTATGTGCATATGAACTTTAACATTTGAAAATGAGAAGTGAGATAATAAATTTTCGCATTTAAAATTTTATAGAGAAAATATTCTTATAAAATTTTTTAACAGTTTGGCAATAAATTTATTTACATAAATTTTTTCTAATATAACTTATTTATATTATTTTGAAAAATAATGTAATTATGTTTTTAATATATAAATTCTAATTTAATTATAATGGCCCAATTCACAATTGTTACAAGAGCCCCATCGTCTCTATGATATGATTGCATATATTAAGTTAATTATTCATGTTTTTTATATCTATTATATTTTACTGTATATAAAATAAATAATATAGAACCACAAATTAAATACGTAAAATGCATATAACTATAATGTAAAAGAAATTCAAAATATATTAATCCGTGCTATGGAATAGCTGTAAATCTACTATAAATTTTGAACTAAGGGGAGGATGATTTAACACCTTTTTCAGTAGTTGGAATTCCACTCGTAAACGTTTAACTTTAACTAACCCATGTTCAAAACTACTATAATTTTTGGTCACACATCAATTATGTAGGCAGTCTATGTTTAATCTATTGGAATTCATTCTGACGCATTGTCCTATGTACAACCCCAACAAACGAAATTGAATTCTCGCCCCTCCCTCAAAATCAAGCAAGAACGATCTTACGAATTTGTTGAGCTGTATGCATGCAAGTTGATTTCTTTAACAGTTTTGGTCATAGAAATGCATATATTGGATAAGGACTACAGCTAAGACTTCCTTTTTTTTTTTCTTTTTTTTTTGTTTTGAGTAGAGGAAGAGGGCAAAAGTGAAGATAGCATCCAAGATCAAATGATTTAGCAGGGGACCAGAGCATTTTGCAAGTCTTATCTCAAACTTTTTGAGCTTGTTTGTATATACAATTCATGTCTTGGGGTGGCCCGTTTTATTAATTTGTTGTTGTACCTATTTGTATGGAGAGCCTAAATAGATACAAACCAACGGATATCAACAACAAAAAGAATTATTAGAAGAAATAAAATTATGTTATTATCAAAACAATGTTATAAAACAAGGCCAACATGAATTTCGAATCCTTAATAAAAATGCAAAAAAATTGATTACCAAATCTTGCTTCAAACAATTAATAGTATGAAAGAAAATGTTTTGCGTAGGAGAAAGATGATGGCGTATGGTCATTTTCATGACATTCCCATTTCCATAGGACATTCCGGAAGGAAAAGAAACGAATCACAAAGTGCAGGTGACAGAGAAATAGGCAAAGACAAGTGGAGAGCATTTAATTTTTGCCTCCTACCAAGTTGAGGGTATTCTTAAGCGACACATACTGCTACTATACTCGTGTCCATCAATTTAATTTACAATTACAATTTAGGACCACTAACGATCCGTAGCAACATTGCATTAATAAACCATGTACAGGAATAGTACAGAAATATAAAGTATTAGAATGCTAATCATTTTGATATAGGTAAATGCTAAATATAAATTTTAAACATTTTTAGGATAATGTATTGAAATTTATTGTAATAAAATAATTGCACATTAATTATTATCATACTCAAATTTAACAAATCTTTTTAAAAATTTATCACTATAAATATGTTATTATAGATTTTGGTATTGTTAAAAATTATGTTCATAATGTTTTCACTTCTTGTATCAAATACCACCAATATCATATCTAAACACTATAGCTACAAATCAATATTTCTTAACACATTTTCACAAGTACATATATTTTAATCGTTTAACTCATCTTTCAATTATTCCTCATTTCATCTCACAAATGTATATTCAAAACCAAATCATCTCAATTCATTAAGAAATTCTAATCTCAATTTCATAATCACAAATTTAAAATCAATCATGATTCTTAACCTTAATTAAACAATCACTTTGGTTATTCACATAATTTATGAAAATACATTTCCATGTTCATCACATTCTCACAAATTCAATCTTAACAAACATATTTCCCAAGTAAGATTTTAATACTGAGCTCTGATACCATAAATGTTGAAACCCGATGTCGAAACCGGACCCCATCCGAAAAAATGGAAATACAAACTAGAAAACGAAGTGGCGGAAAGTGAAAACGAACGAAATCGAATTCGAAAGAACGGAACATAAGGCGAACAAATCGAAAGCAAATCACAAATCGAAAACAGAAGCGAAAGGCGTACAAAGTGAAATCAACTCGGATCAAAAGGCGGAAACAAATGCGAAACGAATACGAATCAAATCAAAGCAAACAAACGGTTCAATCAATTCATAAAGTGGAAACAAATCGAACAAATCGAATGCGGATCCGACATCCGAAAACGTGTATCTTATAAAACTATCGCGTTGGAAACCATACGATAATCGGTCTAATTCAATCAAAATCGGTATAATTTTTTTTTCTTTTTTTTTCTTTCTTTCATCTTTATTCAATCTCATTCAAATAAAAAAAATCAATACAATTTCCCTTTTGGAAATTCATCCTCATGCAAATCTCAATTCATAAAAATCTTCTTATACATTCATACATATCCCAAAAGTTCATCTTTTAACCAAAGTCTTATTCTTACTCTTATTCTTTCTTTACCATAAAAAAATTTGGCCAGCATAACGACTGTATTTAAAAATTCCAAAAAACTGCAATCAGTTTAACGCACTTCTGCAATTCCCAATCAAAACTCAGAATCATCGGACCTCCCGTCTGGAATCCAAAAGACATTCATATTCAATTCCCATTATCCATTTCCCATTCACACTTCAATTCACATTCATATCTCAAATTACTGTACCAATTCATAAATCAATCCAAAAACAATCCAATAATATTCATATACAATCACAATTCATATTCCATAATCATACACCAATTTGTAACTCAAATCTATACATAAATTCATAATTCATATTCATGTACAATTCTATAACTCATTACCATCATGAATTTAATGCTTACAAAACCTTTATGGCGTTTCAAGCCATATACAATACCAATAACCACAATCCAAAGTACCCAATACACAACAATTCTAAATTTCTCAGCAACAATCCAAGTTAACAATAATACAATATGAACATATACAAACGGAAACCCTCATTTTCTTTCACCCGATCTTCTTCTCATCACCTGTGGATGGGAATGAAGGGGGGGGGGAGGGGGGAGCTTATTGCTCGTGGATAACATGTTTATAAATTGAAACATAAGCAAAATAATTTTCTAAATTTTTGCCATTTAATAAAAAAATCTCACAGTGGGAAATTTATCGAAAACTTATTTTTCAAACTTTTCAAATCATTCAAATCATTCATAAACAGTTTCCAAAACTTTCACGGTTGAAAACCTCACTTTCTCATGCCTCGAAATTCCAAAACTTTTCACAATTCATAAATAAAATCGAAAAATGAATGCATCACATATAAACACAAATCAAAACACATAACATATCAAAACGGTTTAGGTTGGTCCAAAACGGAACGTACTGCACATTCCCGCATAGCGGCTCTATGCAGCCGTGAACAGAACGTGCTACACTTTCTCGCATAGCGGTCCAGTGTAGCCGTGAACTTATGAGAGTCTGAAATCGAAGCTCCAGTGTCACTAGCGAGCAGGCGGGCGAAGCCTACGAAAACGAGACAAGTGCACTTGACTCTAACTTATGGGACCTACCTAAACCCACATAACACATTTTCATGCTTAAAAATCAGATTGCTCGAAGGCACATTTCGAAATCTCAAATTTTCATGTCATGTCATAATCAAGCATAATGTGACACATATTTCACATATCAAAATCTTAATTCATCCAAACACAAAGAATGCACAAATTATAGCAATTTCTTAAAATCATAATTTACATAACCATTTTTCAATCTATCAATCACAAAGAATGCAACAATTTTGCAATTTATCATAATCATAAATCAAATAAATTCCCATTCATTCAAGCAATGAAATTATTAATTTCAAATTATTCAAAACATTCAATAATAATGAATTCCATAATTATTTCAATTTCTTAAAATCATTCCAAAAGCATTGAATTTAATCATTCGAAAATCATAATTTTCAAATATTAACATAAACAATTATTTGAAAACATTTTCTTCTTGATTTTCAAAATCACATAATTAGCTTATAATTCAAAATATAAACATATTATCCACCTCAATTCCATGCTTGAAACTTGTCCCAAGCATCAATTCTCTAAAGCCTTTCCTTAATTTTCCCTAATTCAATAACATAAACCCTAATTAATTAATCATCTAAAATTGAACCAATAATACTAAGCAATCATCAAAATTGAACTTGGAAATCACAAACCCATACCATTTCCAAGCTGTCTAACCCAAAAATTCATGAAAAACTCAAAGATCAAATTGCATCTCTTACCTTAAGCTTCTCCAATTTCGGATTTTTCTTGGCTTGGAAGGAAACTTTCATCATCTTCCTTCTTTTTCCCCTTGAATCTACAAGTTTTCTCCTTTTCTTTCCCCTTTCTCTTCTCCACCGAAGCTCTCATTCTTCCTCTCTTCTTACTTCTTCTTTCATTTTGCTCTTTTTCTCTAAAGTTTCGACTGCTCCAACTTAAAAATGACAGCCCTCATGCCAAGTCATTTAATGAATGATAAATGACCATATTATCCTTCAATATAAGCCTAAAACCTTAACTCTTTAAGTGATCTTTCAAAATTGCCCCTGAACTTTATTTCAATTCATGCTTATTTTAGGACATTTTTCTCACCATCAAATTGAAGAAATTTGTCAAAACTTCCTTCTAGAAAAATGTTCCTCATTGTCTTAATTTCATAACGTCACCAAAATCATTTAATTTGGTGTACTACTCCAAAAGTTATAGTCCAAACATTTCGGACTATCATTATGCTAAAATATTTTCCAGCACTTTAATTCCATACAAAAATTGATAATCTTAGAGGCTGAATTAAAATTCACTTTCTTCAAACAAATTGTATCCCTATTTTTTTAGTTTAATACAAATTAAGAATCACCTCATTTGGATGACTAGAGCAAAAGTGATGGCCAAAATACTTTCAGATTTTCTAATCCAAGATCGAACACTAATCGAACCTCAATTCGAATTTGAAAGTCTTAGGGTTAAATTGAAATTCAATTCCTTCTTATAACTTGTAGCCCCATGTCTCTATTTTATTTTTCCTCAAAAATCAATTCAATCGGATCTCCACAGATCAAAAATTTCTCAAAAGACTGAACCATGTTCACAAAATTTCCCAACTCACTTTGATTAAATCAATCTTCCTCAATTAATCTAAAAAAATCACAAATTTTCCATGAGGATGTAGATAATTGTTTTAGGAATCCAACACTTTTAAAACTAAATCAATCGAATGTCGGGCTGAAAAGGTATAAACAAAAGATTGAACAAGGGTCGGATTAGGGGAGGAGAATAGCAAAAACAAAAGGATTTTTCATATATATAGATATATATATCTAACCAAAATTTCCAAAATTCATAAATCTTGGTCCAGAACTCCAAATTTGACAAATTTAGTATCAATAGAAAGCTCCAAGGAAGCTCTACAACTTCCATACAGAACTCAAAAATCAATTTCGTCTCTAAAGGGGTCAAAAATCCAATCAAACATTCTATCCAAATAATCAATCCCTAAACAAAGACTCAACTTTGAAAATTTCTATCTTTTAACTCAAAAATCCAAACATGTCATATTTTATATCAATGCAAAGATCAGAAAGCCTCCTAAAACTTTCATGAAGGATAGAAAAATCAATTTGGCCTATAAGGAAGTCAAATTTCCAATCAAATGTTCTGTCCTCTAATAATTATGCTAAAACAGTAACAGAAACTTACAAAAATCATAACTTCATATTTCCTGGTCCAAAAATTGCATACTTCATATTAATAGAAAGATCAAAACAAAATCTAAAACTTTCATTAAGGACTTGAAAGCAATTTCAAACTCTAAGTAAGTCAATTCTTCAGTCAAAGTTTCTGCCAGAATAGTGTATCATCCTATACAGGGACGGATCCAGAATTTTTTAAGTGGGGGAAAAATTTAAATAGGAACAAAATTTTATTTTTAGTGGGGGCAAAATTTTAATGGAAGTAAAATTTTATTTTTTTTTATAACATCAAAAACTTAAGACAATAAATTTTTTATTTAAAACTTTTTTGAGCGGTGAAAAAGTGCCCCACTTGCCTCATCAGGGTCTGCCCTCGATCCTATACCACATCCAAACTTCATAAATTCATATATTCCAATTCTCACATCCACAATTAACATAAGATACCTCATTGAAAAGCTAAAAAAATCTTATATGACTTTCATGAAGACTACTTAACTCAATTAAAAACATATCAATCTAGAATTAGCCTCAAAGCACAATATACACAATCCTATACTAAAGAGCATTTTCAAAGACAAAGTAAAATAACCTTAACTTCGGAAAATCATAACTTTCAATTCCGATATCCAAAAATATCATACTTTATGGAAACAGAAAGCTTGCAACATATGCTACAAGTTTCATACAGATCATTTTCTCAAATTCTGCCTAAATCAAAAAGTCAACTCTCTATCCCCAAAAAGTCAACTTTCTTAATTCTTCAAATTCTCACACTTTCACTATTTATTTCATGCTTTTTAACTCCATTTCAATCAACTCATTCACTTTAACTTTCATAATTCATACAACTCTACTCAAATTTCAAAGTCATCAAAAGCAATCACTTATTTCTCATCAATTTCCTTTAAGCATAAATACATCTTTAACACAATACATATATTAACACACTCATTCAAGTTCATTTAATATTTCTAAATTCCACTCAAAGATTGGGGTCCAACATTTCTCCCCTTCTTAAAAGAATTTCGTCCTCGAAATTCTAACTTATTAAATCACCAAGTAACACATTCTCGTAACTAATTTCTTTCAATGATCCTAGTCACTTACTTTCTTATCAAATTTCTCATCACACATATTCATAATGTTTTTTACTTCTTGTATCAAATACCACCAATATCATATCTAAACACTACATCCACAAATCAATATTTCTTAACCCATTTTCACAAGTACATATATTTTTATCGTTTAACTCATCTTTCAATTATTCCTCATTTCATCTTACAAACGTATATTCAAAACCAAATCATCCCAATTCATCAAGAAATTCTAATCTCAATTTCATAATCACAAACCTAAAATCAATCATGATTCTTAACCTTAATTAAACAATCACTTTGGTTATTCACATAATTTATGAAAATACATTTCCATGTTCATCACATTCTCACAAATTCAATCTTAATAAACATATTGCCCAAGTAAAATCCTAATACTAAGCTCTGATACTATAAATGTTGGGTCTCGATGTCGGAACTGGACCCCAACCGAAATACGAAAATACAAACTAGAAAACGAAGTGGAGGAAAGTGAAAACGAACGAAATCGAATTCTAAAGAACGGAACATAAGGCGAACGAATCGAAAGCAAATCACAAATTGAAAACAGAAGCGAAAGGCGTACAAAGTGAAATCAACTCGAATCAAAAGGCGGAAACAAATGTGAAACGAATACGAATCAAATCAAAGCAAACAAATGGTTCAATCAATTCATAAAGAGGAAACAAATCGAACAAATCGAACGCAGATCCGACATCCGAAAACGTGTATCTTATAAAACTATCGCGTTGGAAACCATACGACAATCGGTCTAATTCAATCAAAACCGGTATAATTTTTTTTCTTTTTTTCTTTCTTTCTCATTTCTTTCATCTTTATTCAATCTCATTCAAATAAAAAAAATCAATACAATTTCCCTTTTGGAAATTCATCCTCATGCAAATCTCAATTCATAAAAATCTTCTTAGACATTCATACATATCCCAAAAGTTCATCTTTTAACCAAAGTCTTATTCTTATTATTATTCTTTCTTTGCCATAAAAAAAATTGGGCAGTATAACTGCAGTATTTAAAAATCCCAAAAACCTGCAATTAGTTTTAATTGCACTTCTACAATTTCCAATCAAAACTCAGAATCATTGGACCTCCCATCCGGAATCCAAAACACATTCATATTCAATTCCCATTATCCATATCCCATTCACATTTGAAGTCACATTCATATCTCAAATTACTGTACCAAATCAAAAATCAATCTAAACACAATCCAATAATATTCATATACAATCACAATTCATATTCCATAATCATACACCAATTTATAACTCAAATCCATACATAAATTCATAATTCATATTCATGTACAATTCCATAACTCATTACCATCATGAATTTAATGCTTACAAAACCTTTATGGCGTTTCAAGCCGTATACAATACCAATAACCACAATCCAAAGTACCCAATACACAACAATTCTAAATTTCTCAGCAACAATCTAAGTTAACAATAATACAATATGAACACATACAAATGGAAACCCTCATTTTCTTTCACCCGATCTTCTTCTGATCACCTGTGGATGGGAATGAAGGGGGGAGGGTGAGTTTATTGCTCGTGGATAACATGTTTATAAATTGAAACATAAGAAAAATAATTTTCTAAACTTTTGCCATTTAATAAAAAAAATCTCACAGTAGGAAATTTATCGAAAGCTTATTTTTCAAACTTTTCAAATCATTCATAAATAGTTTCCAAAACTTTCACGGTTGAAAACCTCACTTTCTCATTCCTTGAAATTCCAAAACTTTTCACAATTCATAAATAAAATGAAAACATTAATGTATCACATATAAACACAAATCAAAACACGTAACATATCTAAACGGTTTGGGTCAGTCCAAAATGGAACGTACTGCACATTCCCGCATAGCGGTTCTGTGTAGCCGTGAACAGAACGTACTACACTTTTTCGTATAGCGGTCCAGTGTAGCTGTGAACTTATGGGAGTCCGAAATCGGAGCTCCAGTACCACTAGCGGGCAGGCGGGCGAAGCCTATGAAAATGAAACAAGTGCACTTGACTCTAACTTATGGGACCTACCTAAACCCACATAACACATTTTCATGCTTGAAAATCAGATTGCTCGAAGGCACATTTCGAAATCTCAAATTTTCATGTCATGTCATAATCAAGCATAATGTGACACATATTTCACATATCAAAATCTTAATTCATCCAAACACAAAGAATGCACAAATCATAGCAATTTCTTAAAATCATAATTTACATAACCATTTTTCAATCAATCAATCACAAAGAATGCAACAATTTTGCAATTTATCAAAATCATAAATCAAATAAATTCCCATTCATTCAAGCAATGAAATCATTAATTTCTCAAATTATTCAAAACATTCGAATAATAATGAATTCCATAATTATTTCAATTTCTTAAAATCATTCCAAAAGCATTGAATTTAATCATTCGAAAATCATAATTTTCAAACATTAACATAAACAATTATTTGAAAACATTTTCTTCTTGATTTTTCAAAATCACATAATTAGCTTATAATTCAAAATATAAACATATTACCCACCTCAATTCTATGCTTGAAACTTGTCCCAAGCATCAATTCTCCAAAGCCTTTCCTTAATTTTCCCTAATTCAATAACATAAACCCTAATTAATTAATCATCCAAAATTGAACCAATAATACTAAGCAATTACCAAAATTGCACTTGGAAATCACAAACCTATACCATTTCCAAGCTATCTAACCCAAAAATTCATGAAAAACTCAAAGATCAAATTGCATCTCTTACCTTAATCTTCTCCAATTTCGGATTGTTCTTCACTTGGAAGGAAACTTTCATCATCTTCCTTCTTTTTTCCCTTGAATCTACAAAAAAAATCATGCTTGAAGCCATGAAAATTGAAACCCTAAGTTTTCTCCTTTTTTTTGCCCCTTTCTCTTCTCCACCGAAGCTCTCATTCTTCCTCTCTTCTTATTTCTTCTTCCATTTGCTCTTTTCCTCTATAGTTTCGGCTGCTCCAACTTAAAAATGACAGCCCTCATGCCAAGTCATTTAATGAATGACAAATGACCATATTACCCTTCCATATGAGCCTAAAACCTTAACTCTTTAAGTGATCTTCTAAAATTGCCCCTGAACTTTAGTTCAATTCATGCTTACTTTAGGACATTTTTCTCACCATCGAATTGAAGAAATTTGCCAAAACTCCCTTCTATAGAAATGTTCCTCATTGTCTTAATTTCATAACGTCACCAAAATTATTTAATTTGGTGTACTACTCCAAAAGTTATAGTCCAAACATTTCGGACTATCATTATGCTAAAACATTTTCCAGCACTTTAATTCCATACAAAAATTGATAATCTTAGAGGCTGAATTAAAATTCACTTTCTTCAAACAAATTGTATCCCTATTTCTTTAGTTTAATACAAATTAAGAATCACCTCATTTGGATGACTAGAGCAAAAGTGATGGCCAAAATACTTTCAGATTTTTCTAATCCAAGACTGAACACTAATCTGAACCTCAATTCAGAATTTGAAAGTCTTAGGGGTTAAATTGAAATTCAATTCCTTCTTATAACTTGTAGCCCCATGTCTCTATTTTATTTTTCCTCAAGAATCAATTCAATCGGATCTCCACAGATCAAGAATTTCTCAAAAGACTGAACCATGTTCACAAAATTTTCCAACTCACTTTGATTAAATCAATCTTCCTCAATTAATCTAAAAAAATCACAAATTTCCCATGAGGATGTAGATAACTGTCTTGGGAATCCAACGCTTTGAAAACTAAATCAATCCGATTTCAGACGGAAAAGTTATAAAAAAAAGATTGAACAAGGGTCGGATTAGGGGAGGAGAACAGCAAAAACAAAAGGATTTTTCATATGTATAGATATATATATCTAACCGAAATTTCTAAAATTCATAACTCTTGGTCCAAACCTCCATATTTGACAAATTTGGTATCAATAGAAAGCTTCAAGGAAGCTCTACAACTTCCATAAAGAACTCAAAAATCAATTCCATATCTAAAGGGGTCAAAAATCCAATCAAACATTCTGTCCAAATAATCAATCCCTAAACAAAGACTCAACTTTGAAATTTTCTATCTTTTAACTCCAAAGTCCAAACATGTCATATTTTATATCAATGCAAAAATTAGAAAGCCACCTACAACTTTTATGAAGGACAGAAAAATCAATTTGGCCTATAAAGAAGTCAAATTTCAAATCAAAGGTTTTGTCCTCTAATAATCATGCTAAAACAGTAACAGAAACTTACAAAAATCATAACTTCATATTTCCTAGTCCAAAAATTGCATACTTCATATTAATGGAAAGATCAAAACAAAATCTAAAACTTTCATTAAGAACTTGAAAGCAATTTCAAACTCTAAGTAAGTCAATTCTTCAGTCAAAGTTTCTGCCAGAATAGTGTGTCATCCTATACTACATCCAAACTTCATAAATTCATATATTCCAATTCTCACATCCACAATTAATATATGATACCTCATTGAAAAGCTAGAAAAATCTTCTATGACTTTCATGAAGACTACTTAACTCAATTCAAAACATATCAATCCAGAATTCGCCTCAAAGCACAACATACACAATCCTATACTTAAAAGCATTTTCAAAGACAAAGTAAAATAACCTTAACTTCGGAAAATCATAACTTTCAATTCCGATATTGAAAATGTCATACTTTATGGCGACAGAAAGCTTGCAACATAAGCTACAAGTTTCATGAAGATCATTTTCTCAAATTCTGCCAAAATAAAAAAGTCAACTCTCTATCCCCAAAAAGTCAACTTTCTTAATTCTTCAAATTCTCACACTTTCACTATTTATTTCATGCTTTTCAACTCCATTTCAATTAACTCATTCACTTTAACTTTCATAACTCATACAACTCTACTTAAATTTTAAAGTCATCAAAACCAATCACTTATTTCTCATCAATTTCCTTTAAGCATAAATACATCTTTAACACAATACATATACTAACACACTCATTCAAGTTCATTTAATATTTCTAAATTTCACTCAAAGATCGAGGTCCAACAGTGTTGCAGAATCCAACGATGTTGAAACTCGTCTAAAAGACAATCAGAATGTGATCTAAAAGCCCTCTTCTTCATCCAATATGTAGTGGATGAATCGATATTCTCTTGAATAGCTGCTACCAAACAAGCCTAGTGAATCCTGAAAACTAAATATCAAGGATCAACAAAGGTAATTACTGCCAAACTTCAATCTCTTCGATGGGATTTTGAAACTTTATGTATGAAAAGCAATGAATCAATCCAAAACTACCTAGCAAAAGTTTCTTCCATTATAAGTCAAATGCGTTCATACGGTGAGAAAATAACGGATGAAAATGTTGTAGCTAAAGTGTTAAGAAGTTTAGTTCCTAAGTTTGATCACATAGTAGCTACAATTGAGGAATCAAAAGATTTGTCTATTTTTTCATTCGATGAACTAATGGAGTCTTTAGAAGCACATGAGGCCAAGATCAACAAAACTGTTGTAAAAGATGAAGAAAAGGCATTCCAAATCAAAGGGGAGTCGGAGTCATCAAATCAACGTGCTAGAGGAAGAGGTATAATAGGTTTCCGAGGTCGAGGCTGAAGCCATAGAAGGAGTTCCTTACATTGTTCCTATTGTAACAAAAATGGACACACAAACAAATTTTGCTAGTCCAAGCCAGAATAAGCTAATTATGCTGAGGAAGATGAAAAGCAACATCACTTCTTATTCATGGCTCGGTCAAACAAAAAGATTGATGATGGTGATATAATCCTAGGAAATCATCTAGGTTAACTCACAGGTTGCTAACGAAGCTAATGTCTGGAAGATCCGGCAACGCCTATAAGTGGACATTCCAGTTGCTCCTTTATAACAAATAGCATACACGATTTCCCAATTTGCACCATTAAAAGAGTTCAATAATGCACATGTATGAAATGAATTATGTATAATGCATGTTCAAGACAATCTCGGGTATCACTCCAAAAATTCTTCCCAACACTATCCCCATACCAAAGCTCATTTGAGTATAACTAACACTTACGTTTGTGCCTCACTAGAACCTTTGAAATCACAATTCATTACTCATTGGTTTACTTTCAGACTTTCCAAAGCATCCTTTCGGGTCTACTGTTTACATACAATCAGGAGGTGAAACTGAGGTAATTTGGTCATACTCTCTTCTAGAAAAGTGTTCCTCTATGTCTTATCTTTCCATTGACATAAAAATCACTCAATTTGGTTTAGTAATATTGAAGATATACCTAAAATTTTTTTGGACTGTTCATAATCAAAAACAGTTTACTATATACAACTTCCATCTAGAAATTCAACACCTTGGAAACTGAATCAAGATTAAGCTTCTTCATGAGATCTGTAGCTCTATTTCCTTAGTTTACTCCAAATCAAAAATCAGCTCAATCGGAATCCTACAGATCAAAATATTATCAAAACATTGAAATATGTTTAGTGGAATAACAATAGTTCATATTGCTTAAGAGCACACTCACTGCACCTGTCTCACTCTTTTCACTCAATCTTTCTCCATTCATTTTAGATGGCTATGATTCTTGGTGAAGATGTAGATCAATGTATTACAAATCCAATGGTTCTAGAATCAAGTCATTTGGATGTCTAGAGAAGAAGTTATGACCAAAAGACTCCAACCTATTTTTTCCTCAATCGTCTTACTTTTGTATCATCTTATTTCCATCGTCTTACTTCCATCGTCTTACTTTTATCATCTTACTTCCATCGTCTTACTTTTATCGTCTTACTTTCATCGTCTTACTTTTATCGTCTTACTTTCATCGTCTTATTTTTGCGTCTTACTTCTGCGTCTTACTTCTGCGTCTTACTTTTGGGTCTTACTTTTGGGTCTTACTTCTGCGTCTTACTTCTGTGTCTTACTTTTGCGTCTTACTTCTGCGTCTTACTTTTGCATCTTACTTTTGCCGTCTTACTTTTGCGTCTCACTTTTGCTCCAGAACATCTCCATTTATAAATATCATAACTTTTGACTCTAATGTCTAAAATTTTCATACTATATACCGTTGGAAAGATAAAAGAACGATATACAACTTTCCAAAGGCATCTTGGATAAAATATCTTTATATCAACCCCAAATTCATCCCTAAATTCCGAAGATGAATTTTTCCATACACACACCAACATACCAGACCAACTCCATAACTTCATGAAATTTTGAGACTTTTAGAGACAGAGCTGAAATTCGATGTCTTTATACAAAATGTAGCCATATGTCTCTAGTTTAATTCAAATTAAGAATCATCTCGTTTAGAAAACTAGAGAAAACGTTATGGATAAAAGACTGAAGTGTATTAAGTGCACATTTTCCAGATTCTCTAACTTTCAATATTTTACATCACCAGAACACCAATTTTTTTTTCAAAAAAACTAATTTAACACTATAACTGAATTTATTTCTTCCCAACTACCCAATGTTTAGGAATAACCATGTAAATGTCATTTTTCATGTAGATGACAGTAATCTATCAACTTTATTTCATAAATCTCCAACTCTAAGGGATTTCTTCACCACTTACCTGCTGAAAACTTCAAAATCTTCAAGCTCTAACTCCACATGTTTCACGTACTTCACTGAGTACAATGACCAGCTTTTAATTTTTCTCAGGGTAATGACACAAATGACAAAGTAAATTTGGGTGGAGGAAAGGAAAAACATAGAAGTCTCTTAGAAAGTATTTTATGGAAAAACTCTGGGTTTCAAAAAGGAAGTTTGGAAAAGATGATAATAAAGAAGGGACTTAGACAAGACTTAACCTATCAACTCTCAAAAAATTGTAATCTACTTCTAGCAAGAGTACAAAAGACTAAGTGACACTTGTCACTTACCCAATACCCAAGTTCTAACTTAGTTTCTTTTGAAACTAACTCCCTTGACTGTCATCTTTACAATCCAACTATCTCCAAAGCTTCTTTTAATTTCTTATTCCCTATCATATATATATATCTTTCTCAATACTCCATAAATTCACCAACATATACAAATATAATATTTCCACCAATCACTAATATTTCCAATGTAAAAATGTCCATAACTCTAAAAATTAATAGATCAATCCAATTATACTTGAAATTATTCATAAATACATGTACAATTATTTTCATGTGCAAATTCATTCACTATTCATGTATAAGTGCATGGCATTTATATGCATGAACATGGAAATGCATCTCTAACTATCATTAATCACTCACATTTACTATTCTAACCCTCCCATAAGTAATGGGATGTTACAACTCTCCCCTCCTTAATGAAATTTCTTCCTCAAAATTCTTACCTGTTTGCTCGAATAGGTGGGGATATTGTCTCCTCATATGCTCCCCTGTCTCCCATGTTGCTTCTTTAGTTGAGTGGTTCCTCCAAAGGATTTTTACCAATGGAATAACCCTGTTCCTCAACTGCTTAATTCGTGATCCCACAATCTTAATCGGCTCCTCAACATAGCTTAAGTTACTAGCGACCTTAATTTCCTGAGCCGGTATCACATGTGTCGGATTCGATCGATATCTTAGAAGCATACTCGCATGAAACACATTATGCAATTGAGACATCTCATTCGGTAAAGCTAACTTATAGGCCAAGGGTCTAATCCTCTCAATGATCTCATAAGGACTAATGTACCTAGGGCTCAACTTGCCCTTTTTACCGAATCTCAAAACTCCCTTCCAGGGTGACACTCTCAAGAATACTCTATCTCCCACATTGTACTCCATATCACGTCGGTGTTGATCCACATAACTTTTTTGTCTATCCTCTGCCACTTTAATCCAGTTTTGGATCAAATTCACCTTATCGACTGTATCCTGTATTAAATCGGGGCCTTCAATCATTCTCAAACCTTCTTCATCCCAATATAATGGTGACCGACATTTTCTACCATACAGTGCCTCATACGGTGCCATTCCGATATTACTGTGGTAATGGTTGTTGTAGGTGAATTCTATCAATGCCATATATTGATCCCAAGCTCCTCTAAACTCCAATACATAAGCCTTGAGCATATCCTCAATAGTTTTGATTGTCCTCTCACTCTGTCCATCTGTCTGAGGATGAAATGTTGTACTAAAGTTCAACTTAGTACCCATAGCAGGCTGTAATCTCTTCCAAAACCTCGAAGTAAATCTAAGATCCCTGTCCGATACTATAGACACTAGAACCCCATGCAGTCTCACCAACTCATTCACATACTTCTAGGCTAATTGATCAAGTGAGTTATTCTCTCTTACTGGTAAGAAATGGGTCGATTTAATCAACCGGTCCACTATGACCCATATAGCATCGTGCTGCCTCGGAGTCTTTGGCAATCCCATAATAAAATCCATAGTGATTCGTTCCCATTTTCACTCTGGAATAGGCAACGAATGTAACTTCCCTAATGGAGCTTAGTGTTCAGCCTTAACTTGCTGGCAAGCCATACATCTAGATACATACTCTGCCACTTGCTTCTTCATTCCTAGCCACCAAAAATGTTGCTTTAGTGTGTTATACATCTTAGTAGTACCAGGATGCATAGCATAGGCGGCCATATGAGCTTCCTCAAGAATCTCCTTCCTCAGATCATCTACATTAGGCACACACAGCCTATGTCTCAACCATAAAGTCTCATCCCTCAACTCAAACTCGGAATCCAGATTTGCCTTCACTTTCTCTATAAGCTTTACCATATCAGAATCTTTGTTCTGTACTCTTCTGATTCTATCATGTAGCATTGGCCTCAACTTCAAAGTAGCAATTAGTGCCTCATCTTGCTCCAGATTCAGCTCTACATTTAGAGCTCTCAAATGAATTAGATTAGGTAACCTAGATAACTGAATCTGAGATGTACTGATATTAGACTTCCTGTTCAAAGCATCTGCCACCACATTAGCTTTCCCCGGGTGGTACTCAATAGTGCAGTCATAATCTTTTAGTAGCTCAATCCATCGCCTCAAGTTTAACTCCCTCTGACTCAATGAAAACCTTAGACTCTTATGATCAGTGTATATCTGGAAAGTCTCTCCATATAAATAATGTCTCCAAATCTTTAGAGCAAAGACAACTGCAGCTAGCTCTAAATCATGTACCAGATAATTGATCTCGTGAGATCTTAATTGTCTCATGCATAGGTAATCACCTTGCCATACTGCATCAGTACACATCCCAATCTTTGATGCGAAGCATCTTTATACACCACATATCCTCTGGTCCTTGATGGAATGGTCAACACCGGTGCGGTAGTTAACCGGTGTTTCATCTCCTCAAAGCTCTTCTGACACTCCTTATTCCAACTGAACTACAATCTTCCTCAGAAGTTTTTTCAGAGGGGCCGAGATCAAGGAAAACCCCTTGACAAATCTTCGGTAATATCCGGCTAATCCTAGGAAGCTTCGAATCTCCAACACACTTCTCGGAGCTTCCCAATTCATCACTGCCTCTACTTTCTTCGAATCTACCTGTATGCCATCTCCAGTCACTATATGCCCAAAAAATACAACTTGATCCAGCCAAAATTCACACTTATTGAATTTGGCATACAACTATTTTCCCCTCATAATCTGTAAGATGACTCTCAAATGCTTAGCATGCTCCTTTCTGCTATTTGAATATACCAAGATATCATCAATAAACACAATCACAAAGCGATCCAAGTAGGGCTAAAACACTTTATTCATCAAAGCCATAAAAACTACCGGGACATTAGTTAACCCAAACGGCATCACTAAAAACTCAAAATTCTCATACCTACTCCTGAATGCACTCTTAGGGATATCATCCTTGACTATCTTCAACTTATAATACCCTAATCTTTTATCCAACTTAGTAAATACCTGAGCTCCCTGTAACTAATCAAGCAAATCATCAATTCTAGGTAATGGATACTTGTCCTTCACTGTCACCCAATTTAATTGCCTATAATCGATGCACAATCTCAAAGTCCCATCCTTCTTCCTTACAAATAGCACTGGATTTTCCCAAGGTGAAACACTGGTTCTAATGAAATCCTTTTTCAGCAACTCTTGAAGCTGAGTCTTTAGCTCATTCAGTTCCACATGTGCCATCCTATATGAAGGAATAGATATAGGAGCAGCACCTGAAACCAGATCAATTGTGAACTCTGTTTCCTGATCTGGTGGTAAACCAGGTAACTCTTCGGGAAACACATTTAGGAATTTCCTAACCACTGGAATGTCCTGTATGCTCTACTCAACCCTAGTGTCAATGATGTGGGTCAAATAAGCCTCACATCCTCCCTGGATCAACCTCAAAGCACTCATGAATGATATCATCTTAATGACATCGCTGACTAAGACCTCCGAATCGCCTCGACCGACCAGAGATTCCAAGATCGCCTCCTTGGTGTAGCAGTTCATAATGGCCCTATGGTTAGTGAGCCAATCCATGTTTAGGATCACATCTATCTCTCTAAACTGTAATATAATAAGGTTTGCCTCCAGCTCTACTTGATCAATCTTAATCGGGCACCCTTTGCAGACTTCTCCTAAAACAGTAGTACTACCTAGAGGTGTACTCACCTCTAATCCATAATGCAGTAACTCCCTATCACAATGCAATCTACATGCCAAATGCGGTGCGATAAAGGAGTGTGTGGATCCAGGATCTAGTAGTGCAAATGCCTCAAAATCATAAATGAAGCGACTGCACATTACATCTCGGTGAGTCTTGGGCCTCCTGCCTTGTCATAGCATAGACCCTGGCCTGGGACTGCGGTCGAATGCCCTGTCCCTCAATCCTCAAGGAAGAACTCCCAACTCTCCCTCTGCCTCTACCTCGGCCTCTCTGTCCAGATCCACCACCTCTGCTCTGCTAGACTGTCATATTACTCCCAGATCGCCCACTGACTGCAGACTGAGTTTCCAACATATCTAGGCAATATCTGATTTGATGGTCCATGGAGCTGCATTTAAAACAAACTCCACTCGATCTCCAACACTCACCACCATGCCTCTTCTCACAATATTCACAAATTGGAAACTGATTCTGAGCTGAGCCTCTTCCACTGCCAGTCTGTGACAACCTACCCCTCTGTCTAGATCTGGACTACCTGAATCTACCCGATGATCTGATTGCTCTATTCGGCGCCATCAAGCTTCGCTAGAACCGCCTCGACTCTTACTTGCCTTTTTCTCTCGGACCTCGCTTAGTCTCAGAACATCCCACTCGGCGTGAAGGGTAAAATAGTAATTTGGCATATGATGAGAGTGATTGGGCTTCATTAGGACTGTTCATGCATTCTAGTATTGGTACACAGTGAATTTTTGTGCACATGAAATAACTGTACATGCATACATGACATTCCCGATTTTTGTGCCTAATGTAGTTTTATTGTGATTAACGTGGTTTTTGTGTTTGAAAAATTATTCTGAGTGTGCCATTGAGTGTTTTATATTTTAAGGGATTTTTAGGAATTTTTTTGGAATTTTCCGGAGAAAATTCCTGGACCGGAAAAATCACCAAGCGGCTAACCGGTTGATTTTCGGTAGCGAAAATTTCTATCCAATGGCACTGTAATATTGGGTATATTATTTTGAGATTGAAATTAGGGTCATTGGACTAGAATGAGTCAAATTTCATTAGGGTTCCTAACTCCTATTACAAATTTTGTTTTATTACTATTTTGTCTCTTTCTTAATAAAAATGCCACATGTCCATGGAGTAAATGCTTTTGTCCTCTTCCTCTCTTTGTGTTTCGGTTACTTCCCATTTAAAGAAGGAAAATTCATTTCTTATTGCTTTATTTCTCCATCAACCGAAACCTACTTCCTTGTTTCACCCTCTCCATCGGTTTCTCCTTCTTTAAGTAATCCTTCCTCCAAATTCAAGAGCTCTTCTTCATGCAACCAAGCTCCTTCCTTTCTATGATGACCTTACACTTGCATGTGTTAGAAGAGAGTGGAGAAGGTGTTGAGTAAGAGTAGTAAGTAAAGAATTGAAGAGATTGAAGATGGAAAAAGCTTGAATTGGTAAGTGTTTAATGATGCTTTAATTATGTCTTTTATGAATCATGGTTGTTAGATGCATTCAATGAGAGTTATGGTGCATTTATTGTGTTTATTGATGTATTAATTTGATGACAATTATAGTTTGAATTGGTGGGTAAGGTTATGTTGAATATGACTTGATTGATGAAGTAGTATGATTGAAGTGTGTTTTAACTTAGTGTTGGATTGATTTTGACTTGGGAGATTAATGAAAACTACTTGAATACGATGCTGCCAAATTGTGACTAGTAGCCTAAGTGAATGTATGAATGATCTAGTAACTTATTTCTTGTTCATTAGGATGCTTATGCATGTGGAATTGGTGTTAGAAGTGATAGTATATAAGTTGAAGATGAAAGCTGGAAAATTGATTTTGACCTAGTACACTGATTTGAGCATAACTAATTGTTTGGTTATGAAAATGAGGTGAGGTTTGTGCCAAATGAAACTTTAGTTTGTTGGCTACAATTTTGTGTGAAATAGGTGTTGTCTAATTTTAGCATTAAGAGGTTGAAATTTGGCTTGGAAAGTTACTGCTGGGATATATGTAAACAGTATCCGAATTGATTACCTGATTGTGTTGATGATTTTTCTAAATTAATTGAGAAGGAATTAGGGAAAATGTTCTAAATGAAAGTTGAAGCCTGTATTGTTAGCTTTCCAATGCCACTGATTGTGCAATTTTTCGATCTGTATATTGGGAGATATGCACTGTGGAATATTGACTGATTTTGAGCATTTTGTGGAAACCTAGACTAAGTGTGGATTTGGTGCACATTATGATTAGAAGCAATTTTGGCAATTTCTGTGTATTGAATTGGCTTGCGTGATCTTCTGAAGAGTTGTAGAGGAAACAATTATCTTGAAAATGATATATATCATGTGATTTTTGGAGATCAGATTTGGGAGTTATGAGTTTTCAAACACTGAACCTGCATTAGGTTATTAACTGGCCTGATCAGCAGAAACTTGCATGACAGTTTTGAATTGGTTAGAGATGGAATTGGCTCTTAAGCTCTTATGAAACTTGAAGTATGTGGTTTTATTTTTCCAATGATATAAGGTAGTGGTTTTTTTGACTTGTGTATAGGGAGTTATGCTTGATAGAACATTACTGTCCAGATTGGGTGATTTTTGGGGCAGCATCATTGATTGAATTATTTGACCTAGTTAACAATTGAATTTGATTTTGGTTTGTTCATAAAAGTTGTAGAAAACATTGTGATATTTTTGAGAATATTTATTGTGTAATTTTTGACTGAATAGAATGGAAGTTACTGAATTTACCATGTACTATTATGTTTTGATAGGTTTTGAATGGGCAGAAGTTTCAATTGAATTTTTGACACCCTTAGAGGTGAAATTGACTTTTGTGTCCTTCATAAAACTTGTAGAGCTCTCTTTTCTCTATGAAATAGACACCAATTTTGTCTAAATTGGAGTTCAGAGTAGGGAGTTATGACCTAGACAAGTTGGCATGTCGGAGGAAAGAGTTTCAGATTTGTCATTTTAATAGGGCTAGTCGACTAGGATTCCTAGACTAGTCGACTACAACCTGCACTAGTCGACTAGGATTCTTGTACCAGTCGACTAGTACATGTATTTTCCTGCACTAGTCGACTATAACCTCTGACTAGTCGACTAGGATGTGTATTTTTCCTTCTTTTGCTCATAACTTTTCCGTCCGACATCCGATTGACTTGATTCTTAAGGCATCGGATTCGTGAAACATTGAATTTCATTTCATGGGAAATTGGGAATTTTTGGACGGGAAATTGATGTAGGTTCGGGTAATGATTCTTTGATCACTGTTTTATTTATTTTTGGACCTATAGAGGTCCGAATTGAGTACCGTCAGTGCCGTTATATTTCTAGTTTTTAGACGAATTTTTGTGATTGAAAATTTGGATTTAGGGCCGGGAAAATCATGAACATGCATTGTACACATTCTAAGCGCTACATGTGTATTATGAAATATTGCATACTGTAACTGGTTTAGAGGCACATTGGGAGCGTCGATCCACAGATGTCACTGAGACTTCCAGGTATTAGCTCGGAAGTACAGGTGAGTAACCTAGATGGGTTTCTCAATTATTACTTGTCAAATATGGGGATAATGGCGGGACCAGGAATGTGTACAATGTGTGACCTGTCTGCCATTACTGTGATTGATTGTCAATTATAAACTGTTCATTGTTGTGAATTATGGACTGTTATTTGTGCATACTGACTGTTAATTGACTGTGCTTGACTATGAATGATTAACTGTTTATGGGGATGTTGTAACTGGGCATGTGCATTCATACACAAATGCATAAACTGATAAAGGAAAATTGTGAACCGAGTCGCCACTGATACTGAAACGAGCCTAGAGCTTGAAGGGAGATAATTCTCCCCAGACGTGTCTACTGATCACTGAATACTGTTTACGCGCTCGATCACAACACTGTACTAAAATTGAAAAAAGAGTCGCATGTGCATTGCATCATTACTGGACTGAATACCTGAAATGGTTTTTTACTGTATTGTGATTGTATATTACTGTGACTGTAGACCATAGTATTACTACAACTACCTTATTACTGTGAATTGATTATGTGATGCATGAATTGAGAGAATCATCGATGATGGTTCCTCATTGAATTCGCAAACTCATCCAAAATTGTAATCTATTTTTTAGGACTTGAAGAGTACCCCGTTTGACACGGGAGTAGGTCTACTGTAGGCAAGTGAAGGATAGAGGTCGGGATCAGTTCGCGTCTGCATTAGTGTCTTATCGAAATAGTTTCCGCAATCATTGTACAACAATGATTTATATTTATAATGAGCCATTGTGGTTTTATTGTTTTTATACATTGACTGATTGTAAATTATTATTGGATGACTGTAATAACTGAAAATGGTTAATTGTGAACATGGACTCAAGATTGTATTCCGCAACCTTTGTAAACTGGTTAGTATGTGAACTTTATGGTTACTGTAATATATTGTTAAATGATTGTAATAACTGCAAATATTTTCTACTGTCTACTATCTTTGCCGCGCTAATGTACGTTCTAAAAAAATAAAAAAAACAAGAGAGAAGAAAATGATATACTGAGTTTTCACCGACTGATGTAGTACGCCACCCTCGCGGGGCACAGACTCAGATATCATCAACGATATCGAGTTCGGGTCACTCGGGAGTGGGGTGTTACATAGTCTCTACTTGTTTCTCCTTCATTAGCTGTTCAATTCTAATTGAGGAAGCTCTCAACTCAGTGAAAGTGCCCATATCTGACCTCGTGCAGCCTTATTATGATCTCTATATTAAGCCCATTCTCAAACCTCCTGCACTTGTCTTCCTCCATAGGGATCAGAGCAATAGCATAACCCATCAATTCGTTGAACCGAACCTTATAATTAGCCACTGACATCTTGCCCTGCTTCAATTCTAAGAACTCTTACATCTGCATGTCTAAATAGATCTTAGGCATATAGTTGTCCTTGAAGACCCTCAAAAAGTCTTCCCACTTCAATTGGCACGGCCTGGTGGTACTGTTTAGAACAGTCTTCTACCATTGGTAAGTTGGGCCTTGTAGTAAAGATACTGCATAGTCGAACTTCTCATCAGGCTCGCAGTCTATCTGATCAAATACCTTTTCTATCCTTTCCAACCATCCCTCGGCCTCCGCAGGGTCTGTGCTGCCATAAAAATCAATTGCTCCCTGCTTCCGTAGCCTATTATACCTCCTCTCCCTTCTCTCAGGAACTCTAGGAGGCATCTCCTCCGATTGAGGCACCGAGGACTCCCTACTGGCTCCTACCGATCCTTGGTCAGCTGGTTGATCAATCTGATCACCTAGGGCAGATGACCTATAAAAAATAATAGCTTCAATCATTATCCGCATTGTTCAAGATATTTCATGCTTATCATTCCTATATGTCCTAACAGATGCTAAACCATGCTCTGATACCACCTAAATGTAGTGCCCCCTTATCGCAGATTACACTTACTTCGTATGGCATCATATCATTATTCTCTTAAAGAGCCTTGTAAGAAATCACAATATTTTAAAAACCTGACTTTTTCCTCGTTTCATTTCACAAAAATCGAAGTCTACATTGTCATTCAACGTTTTCCATAGGTACAACATCAAACTTAATACAAAAGTTCTATATGAAAAAGGAAGTGTATCAAATCTATCTAAGCCATCTAGAAGTCCCAGCTAACCAACCTTTGAGCCATGACTTCACTCGTCAAAACAAAATCTACACGACAGTGGAGTCCCTCAGTGAAATGAATCGCCCCTCTGTCCTGAAAAGACAACGTTGCAATTTCGATGAGTTTTGCGAACTCAATGAGTGAACCATCATTGATGAGTTCACCGGATCAAACACACATATCACATATTTCACAAATATTCATTCCATAGATTCAATCTTATAATGTTATATGCATGAGACTCACATTCATTGTTATTGTTGTGACCGAGTGCCCATCAAATACTTATACACAATTACTGGCCCATAAAGCTCAGTTGGAAGAGAATCACAGAGCATAGCTCTGTACACAAAACATATATCACGGAGTAAAGCTCTACATAGAAGCGCTTCAATGGCCACTCAAGTCACAACACCTTTATCTGAGCATGCATTTTATGAGATGCACCATATACGGATTTTGTTATATCAGATAATCATATGCGATATTTAATCAGAAACTCAATATCATCGGACCTAAGTCCGGCATTCAAGTCAAATCACAAAAAATTTATAATTGGAAGCTAACATCTCAAATAATACAAAGCAAATCAATCCTAAGAAATCATCTAGGTTGACTCACAGGTTGCTCTCGAAGCTAATGCCTAGAAGATCCAGCAACGTCTGGAAGTGGACGTTCCAGTTGCTCCTTTATAACAAATAACATACACGATATCACAATTTGCACCTTTAAAAGAGTTCAATAATGCACATGTATGAAATGAATTATGTACAATGCATGTTCATGATAATCTCAGGTATCACTCCAAAAATTATTCCCAACATTATCCCCATACCAAAGCTCATTTAAGTATAACTAACACTTAGGTTTGTGCCTCACTAGAACCATTGAAATCACAATTCATTACTCATTGGCTTACTTTCAGACTTTCCAAAATACCCTTTCAGGTCTACTGTTCACATACAATCAGGAGGTGAAACTGAGGTAATTTGATCATACTCTCTTCTATAAAGTGTTCCTCTATGTCTTATCTTTTTATTGACACTAAAATCACTCAATTTGGTTCAGTAATATGGAAGATATACCTCAAACATTTTCGGACCGTTCTTATTCAAAAACAGTTTACTATATACAACTTCCATCTAGAAATTCAACACCTTGGAAACTGAATCAAGATTAAGCTTCTTCATGAGATCTGTAGCTCTATTTCCCTAGTTTACTACAAATAAAAAATCAGCTCAATCAGAATCCCACAGATCAAAATATCATCAAGACACTGAAATATATTTAATGGAATAACAACAGTTCATATTGCTTAAGAGCACACTCACTGCACCTGTCTCACTCTTTTCACTCAATATTTCTCCATTCTTTTCAGATGGCTATGATTCTTGGTGAATATGTAGACCAATGTCTTACGAATCCAATGGTTCAAGAACCAAGTCATTTGGATGTCTAGAGAAGAAGTTATGACCAAAAGACTCCAACCTATTTTTTTCCTTAATCGTCTTACTTTTGTATCGTCTTATTTCCATCGTCTTACTTCCATCGTCCTACTTTTATCGTCCTACTTCCATCATCTTACTTTTATTGTCTTACTTTCATCGTCTTACTTTTATCGTCTTACTTTCATTGTCTTACTTTTATTGTCTTACTTTTGCGTCTTACTTTTGCGTCTTACTTTTGCTTCTTACTTCTGCGTCTTACTTTTGCGTCTTACTTCTTCTGCGTCTTACTTTTGCGTCTTACTTCTGCGTCTTACTTTTGCGTCTTACTTTTGCGTTTTACTTTTGCGACTTACTTTTTCTCCAGAACATCTCCACTTATAAAGATCATAACTTTTGACTCCAATGTCTAAAATTTTCATACTATATACTGTTGGAAAGATAAAAGAAAGATCTACAACTTTTCAAAGGCATTTTTGTCTAAAATCTCTTTATATCAACCCCAAATTTATCCCTAAAGTCCGAAGATGAATTTTTCCATACACACACCAACATACAAGACCAATTCCATAACTTCATGAAATTTTGTGACTTTTAGAGGCAGAACTGAAATTCGATGTCTTCATACAAAATGTAACCATATGCCTCTAGTTTAATTCAAATTAAGAATAATCTTGTTTAGAAAACTAGAGAAAACGTTATGGCTAAAAGACTGAAGTGTATTCAGTGCACATTTTCCATATTCTCTAACTTTCAATATTTTACATCACCAGAACACCAAATTTTTTTCAAAAAAACTAATTTAACACTATAACTGAATTTATTTCTTCCCAACTACCCAGTATTTATGAATAACCATGTAAATGTCATTTTTCATGCAGATGACAGTAATCTATCAACTTTATTTCACAAATCTCCAACTCTAAGGGATTTCTTCACCACTTACCTGCTGAAAACTTTAAAATCTTCAAGCCCTAACTCCACACGTTTCACGTACTTCACTGAGTAAAATGACCAACTTTTAATTTTTCTCATGGTAATGACACAAATGACAAAGTAAGTTTGGGTGGAGGAAAGGAAAAACACAGAAGTCTCTTAGAAAGTATTTTATGGAAAAACTCTGGGTTTCAAAAAGGAAGTTTGGAAAAGATGATAATAAAGAAGGGACTTAGACAAGACTTAACCTGTCAACTCTCAAAGAATAGTAATCTACTTCTAGCAAGAGTACAAAAGACTAAGTGACACTTGTCACTTACCCAATACCCAAGTTCTAACTTAGTTTCTTTGAAACTAACTCCCTTGACTGTCATCATTACAATCCAACTATCTCCAAAGCTTCTTTTAATTTCTTATTCCTTATCATATATATATATATATATATATATATATATATATATATATATATATATATCTTTCTCAATACTCCATAAATTCACCAACATATACAAATACAATATTTCCACCAATCACTAATATTTCCAATGTAAAAACGTCTGTAACTCTAAAAATTCATAAATCAATCCAATTATACTTGGAATTATTCATGAATGCATGTACAATTATTTTCATGTGCAAATTCATTCACTATTCATGTATAAGTGCATGGCATTTATTGTAACATCCCGTCACTGTCATTAAGGGTATTTTGGTTATTATGAGTCATACTGATAGGTTTCACTGCATTCATTGAATGAGCATGTTACTGGCCTCTAATTGTAGAGGAACAGGTTTAATGCATATGCATTTATCCATAGGTACATGCATTCATGATTTCCGGTATTTAATTGTAAGTAAGAACTGATTGAGTTGATCAAATTTGGATTGAGAGTTAATTGAGAATTTGAGTAATCGAGTGCAATTGGTCGATTTGATATTTATATGAGTGACCTGGCAATTTATAATGGCTTATAGGAAATTCTCGTGAAATTAGGAGATAATGCCCGACCGGAAAGTTTTTGGGTGATCGATCGATCGACCTACAAGATCGAAAGCACCGTCCAATGGCAATGGAAAATTAGAATTTTACCGATAGGAAATAATTATGTGGAACCATTGGGATTTAGAGTGAAATTTGACCGACTTGGAAACTTAGGTCTATAAATACTAGGTTTGAGGAATTTGGGAAAACACCTAAGGCAATTTCACGCTTTCTTCTTTCCCCTCGTGACTTGCGATTTCCTCCCATTGGTAAGGATTCCTCGATTTTCTTTATGGATTCTTTCCTCGAGATGAGGTTAACTCGATTGGTGTTATTGGTGAAGGTTAGGCTCGGGATTAGTGAATCGTTGAGCTTGAAGGATTTTAGGGTTTCGGAGGATTTTGAGGAACTGTAGCTTGATCTGTGATTTGGTAAGTTTTAAGAGCTTTGATGTTGTTATGGATGATTCTTCTTGTATTTATGGCATTTATTATATTTGATCGGGTGGTTGGGAGTGTTTATGGATGGGTTTTGTTATTGATGATTACCGTAGGAGTGTATAGGTCGAAGTGTGGATTTGTGGAGGTAGATTATCGATTTGTTGATGGATAGAGTTATATGGATGATTGAATATGCTAAGGTTGCCGATGATGATATTGCTTGATTTATGTATTGAGTTACTGGTGAGTTGCAGAATCGGAAATTTGGAAATCCTGGACTGGTGTGTTTAAAAGCTATGTGTTGGGGAAGAAGGAGAGCTGTGCGTAGTGGATTTAGGTTGGAGACCGCACAGCTTCGTGAGGAGCTCGGCATGCGACGATTAGGCGAGGAGGAGCTTCGGCATGCGGACGAAGCAAGTGAGTAGCTTCGGCATGCGGACGAAGCGATGAGTAACTTAAGATGCGGACGAAGCAAAGTGAGTAGCTCGGCATGCGGACGAGCGGTGAGGAGCTCGGCATGCGGAAGAGCTGCGAGTAGCCCGCATCTGAGCGAGCTGCGGATCGATCGATCATCCGAGCGACCGACCGACGAGTTGCGATCGTTCGGCTATCGAGCGACCGAGCGACGAGCTTGGGAGTCGCCGCACGCAGCGAGGCAGCGATGGGCGAGGCGGTCTGCGTAGCTAGTCGATGAGCGGCGGTTTAAGCGTGCGGGCTAGGGCTCACGCCCAGTCGACTGTGGCATGCGGGTGAACGCCCAGCGCACTCCATGGTCGCAACCTTTGCCCTAGTCGTCCAAGAGGAGTGTTTGAGGCTTTTGGCATTGGGACTTAGAAATTAACCGATTGAGGTGATTAAGGATTAGATTTGATTTGAAGTTTAAATTGGAATTTTATGGATGTGTTCGACCCAAGGAATAGGAAATTGCTATTGGGGATCCTAATTGAGGTAAATTGACTGGATTTTAGGAATGGATCAATTATTGTCAATCAACTCAATGAAGAGTCAGAATTGGGTTTTTAGCACCGGGAATCGTGAGCGTGCATTGTACATTATTTCACTGAGACATATGCATTACTGTACACTGTTTTATTGGGCAATAAGTGATGGGTTGTACTTTATTGTTATAGAGGCACCGTTGGACCGTCGTTCCACGGACATTGCTGGGACTTCGAGCGAAGCTTTCGAAGTTCTGGTGAGTAACCTAGTTGGTTTCTCAAATTCCTGATTTGCTTATATGCCCTACGTGAATTACATGCAAAAGTGAATTGTATGACTCACCGTATGACTATCGCATGTATTGGATTGAATTGCATGTTTTATCGAATCGATTTGCGGTTATGTGATCTTTGTCATCAATATTGGGCTTCATAGCCATGCCATCAACCATCGAGCAGCGATGTCTTTGGGCTTTATAGCCACATACTTGTAAATTATCGAACGTGACATCGCATGCATAAATGCATGATCACATAATGGAATGTGTCCCAAGTTGCTATTTTCACCGAAAAGAGCTTCGAGCTCAGATATCGATCTTGTGGGGCCCGAGGGGAGAAATCCTTGACGCGTCCCACACCGACATCGATCGAGCACTTGGGCACAAAATCAATAATCTGGAAAGAGTCACATATGCATTGCATTTACATGATTGATGTGTTGTGACGACATTGGAATATGTGATGACATGAATTATCAGATCGTTACTTATTATCGCAAACCGATTGAGACATTTTATTGTTACATGTCTTTCGTAAATTACTCGACATCGCGAATCGTTATATTATACCGACAATAAATATTATCAGACTATGTCAGACGCCGTGTGCGTAATGCATGATTTGAGTGAACCATCGATGATGGTTTCTCACCGAGTTCGCAAACTCACCCAAATTTGCAACCTATTTTTCAGATTGTTAGAGTAGACTTCTAGCTCAAGATCTTTCTTTCTGCCGTGCGAATTTCTTTGGCGAGGGTCGTGATGGCACATAGGTCGGTCATTTGGATTAGTGTTTTGAGGATGACTTAGATAGATGTTTGTATCGTCTCTTTTGGTTTTGTTAGAGACCGATAGACTTGTCTATTCGGATTGGATTCTTGATCGATAATTATTACTTTGGATGTCAATTTATTGATTATCGTTATTTTGTGATTTAAAATACTTGATGCCATGGATTTTAGCGAAATTTTCTGGTAGTAAATCCTTTATCGTGGGATACGTGTTTGAGCGACCTTGGGTTTCGATGTGTACCCTACGGTGAGGGGGCGCTACATTTAGTGGTATCGAGCATGGTTGGCATCTTTTGGGCATAGAGCATTATTAGGCGGAATCACTGTGTATGGATAATGTAATCGATCGTAATTTCTTATGCATTTAGGTCATCCGTTATGGAGATCGAGTAGTAAACGACCGGTGACCAAGAATCGGTAGGAGCTAGTAGGGAGTCCCCATGCCTCTCTCGAGGAGTTACCTCCTCGAGTTCTGAGACGGAACGACGGCACGATCGATCGCGTTGTGGCGGCGATTGATTTCTATGGTAGACCGACCTGCGGAGGCCGAGGATGGCTTGAGAGGACCGAGCGAGTCCTCGATCGATGGGCTGCGACCACGAGGAGAGGTTCGACTACTCTGTCTCCTCTGCTGTGGTCCCGCATATCGGTGGTGGAGGGCTGTCGGCAAGTACCACTGTGCCCCTGCACTCGACATGGGATGATTTTCGAGGGCCTTCAGGACAATTTCATGCCCAAGGTCTATCTCGAGATGAAGATGCAAGAGTTCTTAGAGTTGAGACAGGACGGATGACCGTGGTCGACTATGAGGTTGATTTAATGAGTTGATGGGCTATGCTTACGCATCGATTTCTACCGAGGACGACGGATGCCGAGATTTGAGGGTGGACTCAATTTGAGATCCGCACCGACCGGCCAGATCGACATGAGCTCATTTATCGGTGAGAGCTGCTGTTGTCGAGGATAGAGCATTCTTCTGGCGAGAATCGCGATCGAGACCGGACAGGGACCCGGCATAAGAGACCTAGTGATAGCCATGGCAGGCGGAGAGGCTACTGATGTTTACGTAGTAGGCCCTTCAGTCATTGGAGAGGCGAATGATCGGATATGGACAGAGGCGGATTCGCATGCATCGCTAGTGGTGGTGGTAGCGCCAGAGGATCAGGACAGACTGCCCCAGACTGTGAGCATTGTGGCAAGAGGCACAGTGGAGAGTGCCGATGGTTATCTGGAGCCTGCTTGAGGTGCGGCTCGATGGAGCATTTGGTGAGGAACTGCCCCGAGACATTGGGAGCCCAGTCTACTATGACTGGTAGATCAGGCAGTAATACCCCGATCCAGCAGAGCCGTGGAGGTGGATCAGGCTGGAGAGGTCGAGGCCGAGGCCGAGGCCGAGGCCGAGCAGAGGGTTCTGTAGTGAGGTCCGAGGGACTGAGTGGCAGGCAGCAGTCTCAGGCGAGGGTCTATGCCATGACACGGCAGGAGGCCCAGGACTCACCGGATGTTGTTGCGGGTATGCTTCTTATTTCTGGTATAGAAGCATATGCATTGTTGGATTCTGGATCCACCCATTCTTTTATTGCACCGCATCTAGCATGTAGACTGCATGGGGATAGGCAGAGGTTACAGTATGGGTTAGAGGTGAGTACACCTCAGTAGTAGTCTGTTGTATTGGGAGAGGTATGTATAGGATGTCCGGTCCAGATTGACCGAGCGGTGTTGAGTCTGATTTGATAGTCTTGGCTCATGGAGATTGATGTGATATTGGGATGGGTAGTTAAGCGTGCATAGGTCATTATGGACTGTTACACCAAGGAGGTTGTATTGGATTCCCCTGGACAGCCCTGTGGTGGTGTTTAGAGGAGTCGGTCAGTCAGGCTCATGAGGATGATATCCTTTATGAAAGTGCCCGAAATTGATGCAGGAGGTTGTGAGGCCTATCTGCTCATGTAGTGGATTCTCGAGTTGAGCGTAGATTGGAGGATGTTCCGTAGTGAGGGAATTTCCGGATGTTTTCCCGAGGAGTTACTGGGATTGCCGCCCGAGCGAGAGATAGAGTTTGAGATTGATCTCATTCGGTGCATCGCTTATATCGATCCCTCCATATAGGATGGCACCGTGGAACCGAGAGAGCTTAAGGCTCGATTGCGGGAACTTTTAGACAAGGGGTTTATCGGATCGAGTGTTTCGCCATGGGAGCTCGGTATTGTTTCAGAAGAAGAAGGATGGGACTCGAGACTGTGCATTGATTATAGGCGGTTAACCGAGTGATGATGAAGAATAAGTATCCACCGCCTAGGATTGACGATCTATTTGATCGATTGCAGGAGCTCTGTGTTTACTAAGTTAGACTGCGATCGGGTTACTATCAGTTGAGGATTGCAGAGGCCGATGTGCCTAAGAGTGCTTTCCAGAGTAGGTACGGGCATTTCGAGTTCTTAGTGATGCCGTGTAACACCCCACTCCCACAAGGCCCGAACCCGACATCGGCGATGATATCCAGGTTCGTGCCCCGCAAGGGCGGCGTGCTACATCACTCAGTAGAAAACTCAGTATAACATTTTTCTTTTTCTTAACACATACTCACTTATATTATCATTCATGCGGAACAATTTATATAAACAATTCAATGGCCTTGGGGCCCTTTTTACATTTACATTTTATTTCACCCAATTGACTTACAAAAGTCCAAGATAGAAATACACTAAGACAGACGCGAACTGATCCCAACCACTTCTCTGCTTCCTCAACCAGCAGATGTCATACGCCCGTAGCCTAACGGGGTATTCTTCTAAGTCCTGAAAAACAGATGCAAATTTTGGGTGAGTTTTGCGAACTCAGTGAGAAACCATCATCGATGGTTCACTCAACTCATGCATATTCAATCAATTTACAAAATAATACATACAATCACATTTCTCAAATGTAAGGCGTTTCGCCTTTAACACAATTCATATTCAATCATTCATAGGTGCAATGCACATGTGACACTTTTCGCTTTCATTTCATTGTTGTGATCGATGCTTCAAATCGCCCCGATGGACGGGCACATTGCGTTGAGCCGTGGCTCTGAAAACGTGGGCTTGAAGCCCTGATACGTTGAGCCTGAGGCTCTGAATACGTTGGACCTGAGGTCCTGTGCATTGAGCTGAAAGCTCTCATATACGTTGGGCGTGATATGTCCTGATACAGTGCTGCTCCGGTCACAACTACCTTTATCTTATCATACCAATATGCATGAATGCATATGTTCCAATTTCCGTTTACATTTGATGCCATTTCCTATTCCTTCGGACCTTTGGTCCGGTATGTCAATCATATCATTTTCAATTTATTGCATCCTACCATATCACATTGACAGTCACATTCCATGTATCGAGACAGACAATTAACACTTCACTATCAATTCCCCATTTCCTCGGACCTTTGGTCTGAGATCTCCAATGTAAACATTCACAAACAGTCACACACAAATATCACTTCGATATCTCATTCCAAATATTTCAGACACCTATGGTCCGAAATCAATCAAAATCAAACACACATATACTAATCCATTATCTCCACATGGCATAATTGCGAAATATTAAACACATAAAAATTGAGAAACCATCTAGGTTACTCACCTACACTTCCGAGCCAATGCCGGGAAGTCTCGGCAACGTCCCTAGGACGACGTTCCAACCGTGTCTCTGGAGCAATTTAAAATAAGGAGCCATTACCAACTGTATGGTAGGAATATCAAACAATGCACATGGAACAATTAAAACGTGTACAATGCATTTTCATAGCATTCCCGGCCCTAATCCAAAATTTTCCCATCATAAAAATTCCATCTAAAAGTTAGAAAGCTATAGCCACTGACGGCACCCAATTTGGACCTCAATCGCCCAAAACAACTAAAACAAAGGATCACCAAACAATTACCCGAGGCCACGTCAATTTCCGCCTAAAATTTCCAATTTCCCACAAAATGAAATTCAATATTTTACAAACCGATGCCTTAAGAATCAGGTCAATCGGACGTCGGACGGAAAAGAAATTGACAAAAGAAACCAAAATTCAAATAAAACAATTAATATCTCTATATATATAACCCTTATTCCCTTCTTTATTTTCCCGATTTCAAGCCAACTTTCAACACCAATAACTCATTGCACACAATTCAGAAAAATACAAACTATACCTCATTGGAAAGATCATGAAACCCTTTACAATTTTCATGAAGACCATGAAAATCATTTTCACGCCTAAGGGTGTCAAAAAGCCAATCAAACTTACTGCCTACTCAAATCCCATCAAAACAGGGCAGTACATTGCAAATTCAAGAACTCACTGATTATTCAGCCAAAAATTACCACATAAATATGCTCAATAAGTTCACAATGTCATATACAACTTTTATGAACAACCCAAAATCAAATTTACTTGCTAACTAGGTCAAACAATTCACCAAAGCATCAGTCCTCTGAAATCAACAAATCTGGACAGTGATCTTGCAAACAGTGTAACTCCTTGTACAATTGTCCAACAATTGCATACTTTATACCCATAAAAAGATAAAACATAATACTACACTTCTCATTAAGGGCTCAGAATCAAATTCCATCATTAACTAATGTAGAACAGTCTTGCAAATTACTGCCAAAATCAGCAATTCCCAACCTAATGCAGGTTCAGTTTTTGCAAAATCATAACTCCCAAATCTGACCTCTAAAAATTACACACCATATATCATTTTCAAGGTAATTTATTCCTCTACAACTTTTCAGAAGATCACTAACACCAATTCAGTTCACATAAATTGTTAAAATTGCTCCCAAACAGAAAGCTCACAAAATCAACACTTTGACTAGATTTCTCCAAAAAGCATAAAACCAGTCAATAGGAATCAGTTCATATCTCCCAATATACAACTCGAAAAATAGCAAGATCAGTGGAAATGGAAAGCTAACTCAATATTCTACAACTTTCATGAAGACCATTTTCCCAAATTCCATATCAATTAATTTCTAAAAATCAGCAAAACTCATAGGTTATGGTTTCGGTTACTGTTCACAGGCAATAAAACAGTAACTTCCCATGCAAAATTTCGACCCTCTAACATTACAATTCAACAACACCTATTTCACACTAAATTGAAGCCAACATCCCAAAGTTTCATTGGGAACAAACCCTGGCTCATTTGCACACCTACACAATTAGTTATGATCAAAACATTCCAATAGGTCAAAGATTCATTTTCCAGCTTTCCACATTAACCTAACTCCTAACACTTCTAACATCAATAACACATCACTAAGCATCCATTTCTACCTCTAATTCAATCATAATTTCAGCACAACATCAACTTATAGAAGAGAGCATAATTGGCAGCACACTCACAACACCACTTCCACACTTAATTTACATCAATCTCACATCATAACATCATTAACAACATGTAAATTCACAAGCTTCCACTACTCTATCATCTTCCCTCACTCAAGCATGCATTAAACCCATTCAAACCTACCACTTTCATAATCAAATAAATGCTCAAAGGATTCTCATACAAGCTTCTAATTACCAAAAGAAGGAAAGCAAACACAATTCTTACCTTAAACAAGTTTAAGCTATCAATACTCCTTAATTCTTCAAGTACTCACCAACTTCCTTTTTTCACAACTCACCTACGGCTATCATAAGCTTACCAAGGGTTTTTATCAACTCAAAACTTCAACTTGGTTTATATGTGAAGAAGAGTAAGCAAAGAACCAAGAAGAAATGTCTTGTATGAGATGAGAATAAGGAAATTTCGATGGAGGAGAAAGCATACCAAGGAAAAGAAGCTATATGTTACGGATGAAGGATGAAGGATGACCTTCTAAAGCCTTCCAAAATGAATTGTTTAAGTATAAAGAGGAGAAAAGTCGTAGGTGCTTGAGTGGAAGAGACAAAATTGCTTAATTAAATGGACACTTGGCTCTTTAAAATGAGAAAAGACAAAAATCTACTAATCCTAATTAATTAAGCACTAATCCCAAGTTATCACTAATCATGGCTCTAAAATAATATCCTAACATCATTTATCCACTAATCTCTTGCCATTAGGCAATCCTTTTCAGTACAAAAGGTTCACTCAATCGGTCGATTGAAAATTTTCCGGTCCGCAACAATCCCAAAAATTCAGAAAAATTTCCATAAACCCTAAAATGTAAAACACTCAATGGCGATTCCAATTAATTTTTCAAATACAATTATCCCATAAATTTCACAAAGATCTCAATTTGAAACCTGTTTTAAAATGTCATGAATGCATGTATACCATGTGCATGTACAACAAACCATCAATCATAGAGGCTATATGCTGTACGTGCATGCCGAGATATAATTCGATACTTCTAACCCATCCCAATTTACTAAAATACCCTTCCCATCGGTGATGGGATGTTACATGCCGTTTGGGTTGACTAATGCCCCGGTAGCCTTCATGGCTTTGATGAATAGGATTTTTCATTTCACCGGATCGATTTGTGATAGTGTTTATTGATGACATACTTGGTTTATTCGAGGATGAGCAGAGCACACCGAGCATCCGAGGATAGTGTTGCAGTCATGAGAGAGAGGCGCTTGTTTGCCAAATTCGCAAGGTGAATTTTGGCTTGATGAGATCGTGTTTCGGGACACGTGGTGTCCGGTGAGGGTATCGGTGGATCCTCACAAGATAGAGGCGATGATGAGTTGGGAGATTCCGAGGACTGTGCGAGCCGAGGAGTTTCCAGATCGGCGGTTATTACCGGAGATTCGCCGAGGATTTTCGTTGATCTCCGCCTCCGACGAAGCTATTGAGGAAGAATGTACCGTTCAGATGGACCGAGGATTGCGGAAGAGCTTTAAGGAGCTAAAACATCGAGTTGACGCATCGCATCGGTGTTGGGCATTCCTTACGGGACCTGGAGGCTTTGTGGTTTCTGATGATGCCTCGCACTGTGGGTTGGGATGTGTATTGATGCAGCATGGGAAAGTTATAGCGTATGCCTCAAGGCGATTGAGGTCTCACGAGGTGAATTATCCAAAGGCATGACTTGGAGTTAGGCTGCAGAGTATTTGCTCAAGATCCTGGAGACACTATCTCGATGGGAGACGCGTTCGGATCTTCACTGCACTATAAGAGTTTCGAGGTATCTGCTGAGTCGAGGGAGCTCATTTTGAGGCAGAGAAGATGGATAGAGCTATCAAGGATTACGATTTGCGATTGAGTACCATCCAGAAAGGCCAATGTAGTGGCGATGCTTTGAAAGGAGATCGCATGGTATTGTAGCTCGATTCAGATGGAGAGATTGCCTAGTCGTCTGCTTGATAGCTCTTAATGTACAGATGGATTTGGGGCGAGGATGGAGCACCGATTGCTACGCCGAGGCTCAGCCGATCTTTGCATGACAGATTCGGAGGGTTCGGGACGGGACCCCAGATTAGTGAAACCGATTGATAGAGTTGGTGATGCATGATTCGAGTTTGAGTTGAGAGATGGGACATTATGGATGGGACGGAGGGTGTGTGCGGATATTGATGATTTGAGACGGAGATCCTAGAGGAGGCTCATGTAGCCGCTTATGCTATGCATCCGGTTCGACTAAGATGTATAACACTCGAGACGACATTTACGGTGGCCGGTATGAAGAGGCAAGTGGCGAATATGTGTCCGGTGTCGACATGTCAACAGTTAAGGCGAGCATCAAGCTCCATGGGAAAGTTGCATTCGTTGCCCATTCCGGAGTGGAAGTGGAGCGAATTACCATGGATTTCGTGGAGGGTTGCCTAGACACCGAGGCAACATGATGCTATCTGGTCATAGTGGACCGATTGACTAAATCGGCTCACTTCTTGCCGAAGAGAGAGAGTAATACTCTCGATCGGTTGGCCCAAGTATAGCAGTAGATTGTACGATTGCATGGGGTTTCGTTGTCGATAGTTTGACGAGGATCCGTGTTTACATCGAGGTTCGGAAGAGCCTGATCGCTATGGGTACTGATCAATTTCAGACCGCATTCCATCCTCGATGATGGCCAGTGAGAGGACGATCAAGATCGCTGAGGACATGCTTCGGGCATGTGTCTTTGGAGTTTAGAGTGCGTGGGATCAATACTTGCATCGATAGAATTTGCATACAATAACGATGTCGAGCGAGATTGGATGGCACCGTATGAGGCCTTGTATGGCGTAATCGTAGGTCACCTTGTGTTGGGATGAAGAGGGTCGAGATCGATAGAGGGTCCCGAGCTGATCCAGATACTGCAGATAAGATCTGATTGATCGAGTCGATCAAGGCTGCTCAGATGCATGTAAGAGTTATGCGGATCAAGATCGGCGGGTATGGAGTATAGTGTGGGTGATCGAGTATTCTTCGAGTGTCTCCTTGAAAGGAGTATCGAGATTTGGCCGTAAGGGCAAATTGAGCCCTCGTATATCGGGTCCGTTTGAGATCCTTGAGAGGATAGGACCACCGGCTTACTGAGTTGGCTTTACCGAGCGAGATGTCCCGATTGCATGACGTGTTTCACGTTAGTATGCTCCGACTGCACCGATCGGACCCGACGATGTGATTCTCGCTCGTGATATCGAGATAGCCATGATATGAGTTATGTGGAAGAGCGGTGCAGATCATTGGATCACGGGTCAAGCAATTGCAAACCGGGTGATTCCATTGGTGAAAGTACTTTGAAGAACCACTCACTGAGGAAGCTACTTGGGAGATCGAGGAACATATGAGGAGCCAGATCCTCATTTATTTGACGGATAGTATGAAATTTCGAGGACGAAATTTTTATTAGGAGGGTGAATTGTAACATCCGTCCACCGCTATTAAGGGTATTTTGGTTATTATGAGTCATCTTGATAGGTTTCCTCGCATTCATTGAATGAGCATGTTATTCTTGGCCTCTAATTGTAGAGAACAGGTTTAATGCATATGCATTTATCCATAGGTACATGCATTCATGATTTCCGTATTTAATTGTAAGTAAGAACCGATCGAGTTGATTTGGCCGATCGGATTGAGAGTTAATTGAGAATTTGAGTAATCGAGTGCAATTGGTGATTTGATATCTGCTTTATGAGTGGTGGCAATTTATAATGGCTTATAGGAAATTCTTGTGAAATTCGGGAGATAATGCCCGACCGGAAAGTTTTGGGTGATCGATCGACCGACCCTACAAGATCGAAAGCCTTGTCCAATGGCGATGGAAAAATTAGAATTTTACCGATAGGAAATAATTATGTGGAACCATTGGGATTTAGAGACCGAAATTTGACCGACTTGGAAACTTAGGTCTATAAATACTAGGTTTGAGGAATTTGGGGAAAACACCTAAGGCAATTTCACGCTTTCTTCTTTCCCCATCGTGACTTGCGATTTCCTCCCATTGGTAAGGATTCCTCGATTTTCTTTATGGATTCTTTCCTTGAGATGAGGTTAAGCGATTGACCGTTATTGGTGAAGGTTAGAGGCTGGGATTAGTGAATCGTTGAGCTTGAAGGATTTTAGGGTTTCGGAGGATTTTGAGGAACCGTAGCTTGATCTGTGATTTGGTAAGTTTTAAGAGCTTTGATGTTGTTATGGATGATTCTTATCAGATTTATGGCATTTATTATATTTGATCGGGTGGTTGGGAGTGTTTATGGATGGGTTTTGTTATTGATGATTACCGTAGGAGTGTATAGGGTCGAAGTGTGGATTTGTGGAGGTAGATTATCGATTTGTTGATGGATAGAGTTATATGGATGATTGAATATGCTAAGGTTGCCGATGATGATATTGCTTGATTTATGTGTATTGAGTTCTTGGTGAGTTGCGAATCGGAAATTTGGAAATCTGGTGGTGTGTTTAAAAGCTATGTGTTGGGAAGAAGGAGAGTCGTGCGTAGTGGATTTAGGTTGAGACCGCCAACCGTGAGGAGCTTCGGCATGCAGACGAAGCGGTGAGGAGCTTCAGCACGCGGACGAAGCGGTGAGGAGCTCGGCACGCGGACGAAGCGATGAGGAGCTTCGGCATGCGGACGGCGATGAGTAGCTTCAGCATGCGACGAAGAATGAGGAGCTTCGGCATCGCGGACGAAGCGATGAGTAGCTTCGGCATGCGGACGAAGCGGTGAGTAGCTTCGGCATCGCGGACGAGCAATGAGGAGCTTCGGATGCGGACGAGCTGCGAGTAACCCAAGATATCTGAACGAGCTGCGGATCGATCAATCATCCGAGCGACCGAATCGACGAGTTGCGATCGTTCGGCTATCTGAGCGACCGAGCGGCGAGCTTGGGAGTCGCTTCACGCGCTGGCGGCGATGGGCGGCGGTCTGCGTAGCTAGTCGATGAGCGGCGGTTTAAGCGTGCGGGCTAGGGCTCACGTCGTGTCGACTGTGGCATGCGGGTGAGCGCGCCAGCGCACTCCATGGTCGCAACCTTTGCCTAGTCATCCAAGAGGAGTGTTTGAGGCTTTTGGCATTGGGAGTTAGGAAATTAACCGATTGAGGTGATTAAGGATTAGATTTGATTTGAAGTTTAAATTGGAATTTTTATGGATGTGTTCACCCAAGGAATAGGAAATTGCTATCGGGGATCCTAATTGAGGTAAATTGGTGGATTTTAGGAATGGATCAATTATTGTCAATCAACTCAATGAAGAGTCGAATTGGGTTTTAGTACCGGAATCGTGGCGTGCATTGTACATTATTTCACCGAGACATATGCATTCTTGTCATTGTTTTATCGGGCAATAAGTGATGGGTTGTACTTTATTGTTATAGAGGCACCGTTGGACCGTCGTTCCACGGACATTCTTTGGGACTTCAGCGAGCTTCGGAAGTTCTGGTGAGTAACCTAGTTGGTTTCTCAAATTCTGATTTGCTTATATGCCCTACGTGAATTACATGCAAAAGTGAATTGTATGACTCTTTGTATGACTCTTGGCATGTATTGGATTGAATTGCATGTTTTCTCGAATCGACTTATGCGGTTATGTGATACCGCATCAATATTGGGCTTCATAGCCATGCCATTGAACCATCGAGAGCGATGTCTCGGGCTTTATAGCCACATCGTAAATTATCGAGCGTGACCTTCGCATGCATATATGCATGATCACATAATGGAATGTGTCCCAGTTGCTATTTTCCTTTGAAAAGAGCTTGAGCTCAGATATCAGTCTTGTGGGGCTTGGCAGGGAGAAATCTCGACGCCCACACCGACATCGATCGAGCACTTGGGCACTGGCGAATAAGCGGAAAGAGTCACATATGCATTGCATTTACATGATTAAGCGTGTTGTGACGATTCATCGAATATGTGATGACATGAATTGTAGACTATTACTTATTGTTATCGCAAATTGATTCAGACATCGTTTATTATTACATGTCTTGTAAATTACTCGACATCGAAGAATGTTATATTATACCGAGCAATAAATATTATCAGATACTATGCTATACGCCGTGTAGCGTAATGCATGATTTGAGTGAACCATCGATGATGGTTTCTCATTTGAGTTATAAACTCACCCAAATTTGCAACCTATTTTTCAGATTTGTTAGAGTAGACTTCAGCTCAAGATCTTTCTTTCTGCGCAAGTAGTTTGGCGAGGGTCGTGATGGCACATGGGTCGGTCATTTGGATTAGTATTTTGAGGATGACTTAGGATAGATGTTTGTATCGGTCTCTTTTGGTTTTGTTAGAGACCGATAGACTTGTCTATTCGGATTGGATTCTTATCTTGGATAATTATTACTTTGGATGTCAATTTATTGATTACTGTTATTTTGTGATTTAAAATACTTCGATGCCATGGATTTTAGCGAAATTTTCTGGTAGTAAATCCTTTATCGTGGGATACGTGTCGGAGCGACCTTCGGGTTTCCCGATGTGTACCCTACGGTGAGGGGGCGCTACATTTATATGCATGAACATGGAAATGCATCTCTAACTCTCATTAATCACTCATATTTACTATTCTAACTCTCCCACAATTAATGGGATGTTACATATATGGTATGATGACAGTGGCCGCTCGCATCATATTATTGATGATAGATCCAAATCAAGGATCTTGATGAATCAATAAGGTCATATGTTCAGCTTGGTGATGACAAGTAGCTCCAGATTGAAGGTCAAGGGACTGCAGTGGTATCTGTAGGTAACCAAAAGAAGTTTATTGAAGATGTGCACTTTACTTCATGCCTTGCACATAATTTACTGAGTGCGGGGCAACTAATTGAGTCAAGCTATTTGATTGTGTTTGAAAATGCAAAATGTTTGATGAAAATGCTCACATGTCATCCAATATGATGTTTTCCCTTGATATCTCTATAGATGTAGCCATGATAATCGAGACAATAGGAGAAAGTGAGTTATGGCACATCAGATATAGGCACTTAAATGTCAAGCGTCTATAGCGATTGAAAAACAACAATATGGTTAGCAACTTACCTTCCATCGTGCTTTTACAAAAAAATGTGTAAAGGATGCATGATGTGGAAGCAAGTCAAGAAAACATTCCCAGTTGGCAAGACCAGACGTGCAAAAGATCTGTTAGAGATGGTTTATGCCAATCTTTTTTGTAGCACCCCCTTGCCGTAGGGTACGCACCGGGACGCTTGGAGGTCATTCTGGTATATATCCTATGATAAAGGTGAGCTACGTTCGATTACTACATTCACTTATCATGATATGGTATCATAATTCACTTATAAAGCATCGTAAGAAAACCCACAATTTTTTAAAACCAACTTTTTCTCGTTTCATTTCATAAAACCCAAATGTCTACATTGTATCTTTCAACATTTTATATATGTACATCTTCAAAACCTAATACAAAAGTACTACATGAAAGAGGAAAATATACACAATCTAACTAATCTATCCAAAAATCTCAGCTGACCGACCTTTGAGCCATGACTTCTCTTGCCAATCCCAATCTACAAGGCTGGTGGAGCCTCTTAGTAGTTAGAGTCGCCTCTCGGTCTTGAAAAGACAACGTTGCAATTTTGTTAAGTTTTGCGAACTCATTGAGATAACCATCATCGATGGTTCACTCAATTTATGCAACACATCATTTCACAAAACATATAATCACATATTGAACTTTACATAAGTATCACATTTTCACTTAAGCATAGGCAAATTTGGCATTTCATTCTAGCAAATATTCTTAACAATATGCATATGAAATGCTTATGAGACACTTTCTATTTATTATGTTATTGTGACTGAGTTCTTGAACTGTCTCGTATACATTTTGGATATCGGGCTCATTAATAACTGTCCCTTATCCGCTTGGGGGATACATGACTCCTTCTACATTGTGAGCCTTAGGCTCTTAATCACTTTTGAGCTCGAGGCTCATTTTCACTCGTTAAGCTTTAAGCTCTGATCGGTGGCTACTCTGGTCGCAACTGTCATTATCTAATTATGCATTCATGTATGAAATGCATGTACCATAATCACTTACATTATAAAGCACTTAGGTCTTCACATTCATATTCAAGTAGCACTTTAATATACATTCCACATTCATAGTCATCGGACCCTCTGTCCGGAATCAACAATCAAACACATTCATTTATCATTCAAAGCATAATTTAAGAAAACAATAATTGAGAGAAACCATCTAGGTTACTCACAGTTGCTCTCGAAGCTAATGCCTGGAAAATCCGACAATGTTTGGAGGTTGACATTCTAGTTGCTCCTCTATCACAAACAATATACACAATATCACAATTTGTAAAATTATAAGTATTCAATAATGCACTTGTATGAAATGAATTATATACAATGCATACTAATGATAATCCTGGGTATCTTTCCTTTAATTTCAGTACAAAATCATTACCATATCAAAACCCATCTAAGTATAATTTATACTTAGGTTTATGCCTCACTAAAATCATTAAATTCACAATTCATTTCTTATTAAATCACTTCGGATTTTTTTCCACATCACACTTTCGGGTCTACTGTTCACTTCCAATTAGAAAGCAAACTGATGTAATTTGGTCATCCCTCTAGAAAAGTGTTCTTATAAGTCTTATCTTTTCATTGACACCAAAATCACTCAATTTGGTTCAGTAATTTGGAAGATATGCCTCAAACATTGTAGGGGCTGTTCATATTCAAAAACAGTGTACTATGCACAACTTACATCCGAACATTCAACATCTTAGGGACTGAATCATGATTTCACTTCTTGAGACACTTTTTAGTTCTATATCTCTAGGTTACTCCAAATCAAAAATCATCTCATTTGGAATCTTATAAATCCAGATATAATCAAATACTAAGGTGTATTCAGTAAAACTTCACCTGTTCACACCATCCCAACAGATTCTCTCACTTTCGTTCAATCAATCTTTCTTAATTCAATTTATAATGCTACAAGATTTTACGTAGAGGTAGGAAAAATGATTATGAATCCAATGGTTCAAGAATCAAGTCATTTGGAGGTCGGAGGAAGAATTTATATCCAAAAACCTATTGGATGTTCATCAGCCTTTCAAAATTACAAAGTTGCTATCGTGCAGTTATCCAACCTCCAAAGTCACCGTCATGCTTTTGCATGATGGTGCTTTTTGGATAACCCTCAATGCCTCCATCGTGTTTTTGCATGACGGTGACTTTTGGCTGGTACTTTTGGCCTAAAATCTTAAAAGTCACCATCGTGCTTTTGTCGACGGTGCTTTTCCACTTCTTCTTCTTTACCAACATCTCAACTTCTAAAATCCATAACTTTTGATCTAGAACTCCAAATTTTGCAAACTTTATATCAATGGAAAGATAAAAGAATGATATACAGCATTAAAGAAGACATATTTGTCAAAATCTGCCTGTATAAATGTAGAAAATTCATGAACGTTTAGATCAAAAAATTCAACTCTCTAATCATCTATTCTCAAAAAATTTCCAGATGACTTCCATTTTCCAAATCTAACACTTCAAATTTTTATTTCAAGTTTTTCCATTCCATTTCATTAAACTCATTCACCATAAATTCATACCACTCGAAAATATACAAGTTTAAATCAAAAATCATCAAAAGTCAAAAACTCATATTCATCTTATTCATACTCTGTTACTTTTCTGCATTTTCAACTTTCGTTCTCAATCACTATTCTTCCTCTCAACTTCCATTTAAACACTCATTCCCATCTCAAATCATCATTTTACAACTACACTTCAACTCAAACACCACTTTTTTGATCATCTTTAAGAAACTCATCCACTCACGTATACATATGCATATATATAAATATGTACAGTGAAAAATAGAGCATGACAGCATATCACCTTTTTCATACTACAATTTTCTATGCTAATCCCATACGCCATTTCATTTCTATTTCAAACTCCAAACATCATTTCTACATCACCTAATCACTAATAATCCATCAAATACTAAATAACACTATATCTATATTTTTCATCCCATTTTCACAGTAGCCATATATATATATACGAAAATTCCATGTTCATGCAGATGACAGTAATTCATCAAATTTATTTCATAAATCTATAACTCTAAGGGATTTATTCAATACTGGTTAAAAAATCCAAGATCTTCAACTATCCCAAAACCCTAAACTCCATGCAATTCACGTACACTACTGTATAAATGGCCAACTTCAGTTTTTTTTCTTAGGAAAAAAGAACAAACAGTAAAGTGGAAATTGTGTGGGAAAAAGAAAAGCAAAGCTAACTTTTGAAAGGTATTTAATAAAAGACTTTATGTTTTGGAAGGAAATTTGGAGGAGGTGGCTACAAAGAAGGCGACTACGAAACAACACTTAAACATATAACTTATCGCCTTTTTCACTCTCAGACAAAAATACCAAAGCCATTTAACTAAATTAGTTATACTTGTCACTTTTTTAAAGTCTAAGCCTAACCAAGTTCCTTTTGAACTAATTACTTCAACTATCACCTTTAAAATCCAATTATCTCCAATATTCTTTTGATTCTATAAAAATCCCAAAATTTTTGAAATTATTCCTAAATTCACTAAAATTCAAAATTATTACAATTTCACTAACCTGTAAAATTTCCAATGTAAAAACATGTAAAATTCTCAAAATTTCACAAATCAATCCAATTATATCCGGAATTATTCATGAATGCATGTATAATTATTTTCATGTGCAGAAAAATTCACTATTCATGTATATATGTATGACATATTATGCATGAGCACGAAGAAGCATTTCTAAGCCTCTCAGAAATCACTCACATTTAATATTTTAACCTTCCCACAAGTAATGGGATGTTACAACTCTCCCCTCCTTAAAAGAAATTTCGTCCTTGAAATTTTTATTTGTTTGCTCAAGCAAGTGGGGATATTGTCTCCTCATATGCTCCTCTGTCTCCTAAGTTGCTTCCTCAGTTGAGTGGTTCCTCCAAAGAATTTTCACCAATGGAATGATCCTGTTTCTCAACTATTTGATCTACGATTCCATAATCTTAATCGGCTCCTCGACATAGCTTAAGTTATTAGCAACTTCAATCTCCTGAGCCATTATCACATTTGTTGGATCCGATCGATATCTCTGAAGCATACTCACATGAAACACATTATACAACTGAGACATCTCATTCGATAAAGTCAGCTTATAGGCCAAAAGTCCTATCCACTCAATGATCTCATAAGGACCAATGTACCTAGGGCTGAATTTGCCATTTTTACCGAATCTTAAAACTCCCTTGCAGGATGAAACTCTCAGGAATACTCTGTCTCCCACACTGTACTCCATATCACGTCGGTGTTGATCTACATAACTCTTCTGCCTATCTTGAGCTGCTTTAATTCAGCTTCGGATCAACTTTACCCTATCCACTGTGTCCTGTATCAACTCTAGGCCTTCCACCATTCTTAAGCCCTCTTCATCCTAATACAATGGAGATCGACATTTTCTATTATACAGTGCCTCATACGGTGCCATTCTGATACTACTGTGATATTGGTTATTATAGGCAAACTCTATCAATGCCATATATTGATCCCAAACTCCTCTAAATCCAATACATAAGCTCTAAGCATATCCTCAACAGTCTTAATTGTCCTCTCACTCTGTTTATTTGTTTGAGGATGAAATGTTGTACTGAAGTTTAACTTAGTACCCATAGCAGATTGCAAACTCCTCTAAAATCTCGAAGTAAATCTGGGATCCTTGTCCGATACTATAGACATTGGAACCCCGTGCAGTCTCACCACCTCATTCATATATTTCTGGGCCAACTGATCAAGTCAGTTATTCTCTCTCATTGGTAAGAAGTAGGTCGACTTAGTCGACCGGTCCACTATGACTCATATAATATCATGCTGCCTCAGAGTCTTAGGCAAATCCATGATGAAGTCTATAGTAATCCGTTCCCATTTTCACTCCAGAATGGGTAACAAATGGAGCTTTCCTACTAGAGCGTAGTGCTCAGCATTAACTTGCTGGCATGTCATATATCTGGATACATACTCCGCCACTTGTTTCTTCATCCCGGGCCACCAGAAATGCTGCTTCAGTGTGTTATACATCTTGGTAGTACTAGGATGCAAAGCTTAGGCAGCCATATTAGCTTCCTCAAGAATCTCATTCCTCAGAACATCTACATTAGGTATACATAGCCTCTGTCTTAAACATAACATCTTATCCCTCAACTCAAATTCGAAATTCGGATTCATCTTCACTTTCTCCATAAGCTTGACCATATTAGGATCTTTGCTTTGTACTATTTTGATTCTGTCATGTAGCATCGGTCTCAACTTTAATGTAGAAATCAAGGCCCTATCCTGCTCTAGATTCAACTCCACATTCAGAGCTCTCAAATGAATCAAATTCGGTAACCTCGATAATTGAATTTGAGCTGCACTGATATTAGACTTCTTGTTCAAAACATCTACCACCACATTAGCTTTCCCCAAGTGGTACTCAATAGTGCAGTCATAAGCTTTCATTAGCTCAGTCCATGTCCTCTGTCTCAAGTTCAACTCCTTCTGACTCAGCAGATATCTCAAACTCTTATGATTTGTGTATATCTAGAAAGTCTCTCCATACAAATAATGTCTCCAAATCTTTAGAGCAAAGACAACTGCAGCTAGCTCCAAATCATGTACCGAACAGTTGATCTCGTGAGACCATAATTATCTCCATGCATATGCAATCACCTTGCCATACTGCATCAATACACATCCCAATCTTTGATGCGATGCATCACTATACACCACATAACCTCCAGTATCCGATGGAATAGTCAACACCGTTGCAGTAGTTAACCGATGTTTCAACTCCTCAAAGCTCTTCTAACACTTCTCACTCCATCTAAACACTATATTCTTCCTCAGAAGTTTAGTCAGAGGGGCTGAAATAAAAGAAAACCCCTCGACATGAAGTGAATCACACATTATTACAATGCTTATTATACGATGTATAAATGCACAAGAAGGGGGGTTGAATTGTGTATTTCCCTTCTTTGAAAAATATTCGAAAACGTTTTGTTAAAAGAAAACTTTTTCTTTTCACAGAAACTACTGTAAATCAAAGTTAATCGTATTTTCGAAAACTTGTTAGAAAACTAAGTAAAAAACGAAACTTTGAACGTTAAGAGAGATAGGGATAGAGAAGTTGACACAAGAATTTTATCTTGGTTCACCCCAAACCGTGGGCTACATCCAGTCCTCAGATCTCTTTCTGAGATTTCACTACTTCTCAAACGTTACAAGTATTCTTTTACTCCGAGCCTCTTCAGGTCTCTTACAATCAGTATTCTTTCACACTTAGCCTCTACAGGCTATCTGTACTACTTTCTTACAGAAAGATTTTTGAGCTTTGTTACAGTAAGATAACTCTAGCAATTTGCACAGTAAACTCTCAAATAAACTTTTTCAATGTACACGTAAAGGTATATCAGCTAACTTTGCAATCTTCGACTTCGACTCATATTTATAGCCTTTGTCTGTAATTGCTTCTTAAATCTTGCTTCTTGATTCTTTTTTCTTGAATCATGAAAGAAACGGTTATTCAGTTGAGTTTTGTAACTAACTCGAACTGAATCTTGATTTGCCTTCGTCTGCTTTTGGCTTCCGTTTGCTTTTGGCTTCCGTCTGCTTTTGGCTTCCATTTGGTTTTGGCTTCTGTCTGCTTTTTATTCTTTGTCTGCTTTTTATTATCTGTCTGCTTTTTATTTCTTCTTCTGTATTTCCTTTAAATCGCTTTTAAGCTTCTAAAATACTTTTTTTAATCTTACATGCTTTTTACTCTTCATCTGTTTTTCGATTCTTTGTTCGTTTTTCATCCCTTCATTATTTTTATTTCATCAAAATCATTAATCTAAATTCATTTTGACTTAACAATCTCCCCCTTTTTGATGATAACAAATAATCTTCCGATTCAGGTGAAAAACATATCTTCGTACAGTCTTCGTTTGCTTTCTTCATTTTCTACTGACTCTTCCTCCCCCTATCTTTTCCTTTCTTCATGAAAACTTCATCTTCTTCATACATCCCCTTTGATCTTTGATTTCTGCTTTCCATTTTCTTCTCCCCCTATTTTTTATAATAAAAAATGATTAATGCCGATGATGCTTCAACAACTCTTTCACCATTTCCTTCAACTCTTTGACTTCTCTTTGTAGGTGCATTACCTCAGGTTGCAAGTCAAAAGACGAGGTGGGTTGATCATCATCCTCCAGGAGTTCTACAAACACAATTGTAGTAGCATATGTGTCTGAAGATGGAATGTAATCTTCAACAATCTCAAAGATAGATGGTTGAACCGATAGGTTGGGCTCAGGAAGGTCTAAGTCATAAGAAGCAGGTAGCATAAGTACTTGTCTTCCTCGCAAGGGTAGAGCTTCTTCTTCAATGGACAGTGTATTAGACAGTGGCCTAATATGCACTACTGTCTGCACAAGGGATTCAATAAATGTCCCTTTAGTCAGCTTTCCCCCCATTGGACAATGTTTATCCTTCTTTGTAAAACTACAACTGGCTCCTGTAAACTTCTTCTTTGAAGTGCATGCTTCATCAATTCTTCGCACTTTTTCTTCAATTTGATTTGTGGACAGATCATCAATTACCCCTTCTGGGTATAACTTCATCTTCCCCTTATCAACATCTAAGGGATATCTTATAGTACCCGAGTCGATAATACTCCTAACGGCACCATTTGTTTGATTCCCTAATCAAGACGAACTCCAGAATCCCTGAAAATTCTTGTTAACAACATTCTGTACGGGTAGCTATTTGTATCCTTCATTCCTTTAACCATATAATGAAAGATCAAAAATGGTAGGTCAACTGGTTTGCGGTTCAACAGGTAAAATAGACACTGTTCATCCAGAGTAGTCACCAAGTGCCTTGAACCCGCTCTCGGTAAGACACAGTTAAATAGAATCGCATGTAAGACCCTGGCCTTCGGCACCAGATTCGAGGTCTTCCTCTCTGTTGGGTCATTTTCTCCATACAATTGTCTATTCACTTCGTCTTCCTTTAAATTAACCTTTGTCATCCATCTGGCTTTGCTCGATAGCTTCTCTCCAACAGATGGACATCCAGTCACCTTTTCGATCAGCTCCATTATTACAATAATGGAAAGTCCGTCTACTGTAGAAACAATAGCCTTTTCTACCATCTGTGCATTCTTCCAAAATTCATATACTTCATTTTGGTACACATACTCCCGCACCTGAAAGAACTTCCTCCAACCGGCTTCTACGATCTCTGGTTCGATATCCATTTCATCTTTCCTCAAAGATTCAAAATCCACATGCCTTCCGTAAATCATTGCTTGCTCCATTGATTTTGACTTAGAAACTGACTTTGGTAATTTGTTCTTCAAAGGTAAGGTGTTTTCAGAGGTTTGAGAGGGCTAAAAGTTTGTGAGTTAAGAGTATTCGAAGGGTTTCTGATTTCAGGTTACTCAAAAGGTCTTATCAGGCGTGTTCTAGAATCGGTCAGGTTCTGAATACTTTGAGACTTTCCCTCCAAAATTTCCTTGTGAGAGAAGTTACCAGCTGTAACTCACTGTTTATGACGTCGTTAACTTTGACGACCTTTTTAACTTGGATGTGAAATGTCAGACGATTGGTCATTTAACATCACCATGTTGAGGTTCCGTCTGATTTCCTTGAACCGTTCTTCACTCAATGTTTTAGTGAAGATGTCCGCCCATTGAAACTCTGTCTCAATAAACTGTAAACTCACAACTTTTCTTTGAACGTAGTCTCTCAAGAAATGATGTCGGACTTCGATATGCTTTACTCTTGAATGCTGTATAGGATTCTTCAATAAGTTGATGGCACTAGTGTTGTCACATAAAATTGGAATCTCCTCTTCATAAACTGAATAATCTTCTAGTTGGTATTTAATCCATAGTGTTTGCGAACAACAGCTTACGACAGACATGTACTCAGCTTCGACAGTTGATAGTGCGATTGAGCTTTGTCTCTTGCTTGACCAGGAAACTAGGTTTGAGTCAAGAAAGTGACAGCCTCCACTCGTACTCTTCCTTTCAACTCAATCTCTGACATAGCCCGTATCGCAGTATCCGATCAACCTGAAATCTTTACCTTTCTCAAACATTAAGCAAAGATCAGTAGTACCTGCGAGATATATCATAATTTTTTTAATAGCAATATAATGAGACTCTCTAGGATCGACCTGAAACCTTGCACACAAGCATACACTGAACAGTATGTCAAGTTTGCTTACTGTAAGATAAAGCAAAGAACTGATCATCCCTCTATACAGGGTTTGATCCACCTTCTTACCAACTTCATCTTTTGACAAAATATTTGAAGGGTGCATCGGAGTAGCCATAGGCTTCACATTACACATATCAAATTTAGACAACAGTTTTTTCACATATTTTTGTTGATGAATAAAGATCTTCTCATCGGTTTGCTTAATTTGCAACCCAAGAAAGAACTTTAACTCACCCATCATGCTCATTTCAAACTCATTTTTCATCAAACTTTCAAAACTCATACTTAACTTCTTGGAGGTAGCACCGAAGATGATATGATCAACATAGATTTGCACTAAAATAAACTCATTTTCGTAGTTCTTCCTGAAAAGTGTGTTATCTACTTGACCTTTACTAAAACCACTCTTTAAAAGAAAGGTACTTAGACGATCATACCAAGCTCTAGGAGCTTGCTTTAGGCCGTATAAAGCTTTATGAAGTCTATAGACATGATCTGGATATCTAGTGTCCTCAAAACCAGGAGGTTGCTTAACATACACCTCTTCGTCTATAAAACCATTCAGGAACACGCTTTTCACATCCATATAAAAAAGCTTTATATCATGACAGACCGCATATGCCAGCAATATCCTAATTGCTTCAAGTCTCGCTATTGTAGCATATGTCTCATTGTAGTCTATTCCTTCTTTCTAATTATAGGCTTGTGCTACTAATCTAGCTTTATTCTGACTCACTCTCCCTGATTCGTCTAACTTACTCTTAAAAATCCATCTAGTTCCTATAATGGATTTCTTCGAGGGTTTAGGAACCAAAGACCAAACTTTATTCATAGTAAATTGGTTCAACTCCTCTTGCATGGCTAAAAACCAAGCTTCGTCCTAAAGAGCTTCCTAAATCTTCTTAGGCTCTATTTAAGAGATAAAAGCTACATTAGCTTCTCTTCTAAATTTGGACCTTGTTCTGACTCCTTCAGAGATCTCTCCGATAATTAATTCTTCTGGATGAGAACTCTTATATTTCTAATCTCTTTTTAATCCACTAGTTTCTGGAATATCCTCAACTTTGTCTACCTGAGTTCCTGATGATGGAGCTTCTATTGTATCATCTAAGGACTTTGAAGGGACTTCACTCTCCATGTCATCTTTCTTACGAGGTTGGGAACTATCATCAAACTTGACATGAATGGTCTCCTCAACTGTCTTTGAGGTTAGATTATAAACCCGAAAAGCCTTGGATGATAAAGAGTAGCCTAGAAAGATTCCTGTAAAGGTCTTTGAGTCGAACTTATCCAAAAACTCCTTTGTATTCAGAATAGAGCACTTGCAACCAAATGGATGAAAGTAAGATATATTTGGTCTCCTTCCATTCCATAACTCATAAGGAGTTTTCTTCAGCAATGGTCGCACAATATTACATCGCTCAATGTAACACGTTGTATTCACGACTTACGCGGAAGTACTTAGGAAGATTCATCTCACACAGCACAGTCCTTTCCATCTCTTGAATCGTCCTATTCTTCCTTTCAATAACTCCATTCTGCTGCGGAGTCCTAAGAGCAGAGAAATTGTGGAAAATTCCATTTTCCTCACAGAATATTCTAAACTTCTCATTCTCAAATTCTCCACCATGATCACTCCGGATACTGGCAATAGACATTCCTTTTTCATTTTGTAACTTTCTGGAAAGGGTCCTAAAAAACTTAAAAGACTCATCTTTGTGTGACAAAAATAATATCCAACAAAATCTAGTAAAGTCATCAACAATAACAAGTCCATATTTCTTTCCGCCAAGACTTACCGTCCTAGTTGGACCAAACAAATCCATATGTAACAACTCTAGAGGTCTAGAAGATGTTATGGTATTTTTAGAAGAAAAGGATGTTTTGACTTGTTTTCCTTTAAGACAACATTCAAAAAAGAACTCTTTGTGAAAACTTATTTTTGGTAAACCTCTTACCAAATCATGCTTTAATAGTTTTGAAATATGTTTAAAACTGACATGACCTAGCTTTTTATGCAAAATTAGTCTCTCTTCTTCAGTTGATAAAAAGCATGAAACATTTTGTTTTTGAAAATCTTCTGAATCAATTTTGTAAAGTTTATTTCTTCTCTTGGCAAAAAAGAATATAGACCCATCTTTGTTTCTGACTTCACAAAGATTTTGATTAAACGTGACTTCAAAAACAGAATCACACAATTGACTGACACTAATCAAATTGTGTTTCAGATTATCAACAAGTAGCACATTATCAATACATGCAAAGGAATCTTTACCTATTTTACTGATTCCAATTATCTTGCCCTGCTGGTTGTCTCTGAAAGTTACCAATCCTCCCTTCTTATACTGAAGATATAGGAACATAGACCTTCTTCCCGTCATATGTACTCTCAGTGAAGGTAGCTAAATCAGCTGAAAGGCTCTTAATCCTAAGCTTTAGCTGATTGATCTCTTCAGATCTATCTACAACTTTCTTTTTCTTATCCTGCTCTATTTACTTTTTCAAGCAAATATTTTCTCTCTCTATTTCTTCTATATGTTTAAGGTTTTCTACATACTTTTTCTTTAACAGTTTGTACTGTTTTAGAATAACATGAGAATCTTCTAGTAGTTCTGAATATGCATTATGTAAGTTATCGTATTCAGAAGTTACCTCCTCATCACTTTCTTCCTCAGCTACCAGGAAAATTTTTTTGTGCTCTAATGTCTCGGAGCTTGTATCTGATTCTAACAAATCTAGATCCTCCCAAGTTGCCATCATGCTTTTCTTGTCTTCTTTACTCTTCTTTGGTTTCTTATTTAGAGTAGGACACTCAGACTTGTAATGTCTTGGTTGATTACACTCATAGCATATGCTGGATGACTTTTCTATTTTTCCTTCATCTTTGCCGTTCTTCTTGAAGAATTGACTTCCTTTGGACTTCTTCTTCCACATCCGTCTGATTTTCCTAGAAATGAAAGATAAATCGTCATCTTCATCACTTGACTCTTGTTCTTATTCGCTGGAGTCATCATGCTTTGATTCTTCAATCTTTAATGCTTTTGATGACTTTCTCCTCCTTTGAGTCTTGTGATTCTTCTGTCTGGCCTTCAGTGCTATTGACTCATCCCGTTTGGGCTTGTCTTCAGCATCGAGCTTAACTTCATGAATCTTCAGCGATCCAAGCAACTCGTCAAGCTTTAGCACGCTCAAATCCTTAGCTTCCTGCACCGCAGTAACTTTTGGTCTCCACCTCTTTATAAGACTTCTTAAGATCTTACGTACGTGATCTTGGTTATCGTAAGTTCTTCCGAGAGCTTTCAATCCATTGATGATTGTTTGAAATCTTCCAAACATTTGATCAATAGATTCTTTATCTTTCATCTTGAAAAGCTCGTACTGGTGCATAAGAATGCTTATCTTGGATTATTTGACTTGGTTTGTGCCTTCATGAGCGATGGACAACGTGTCCCACATCTCCTTCGCAGTATCGCATCCGTGAACTTTGTCGTACTCACTTCTTCTTAGGGCACAACTCAAGAAAAATTTCGCCTTAGAGTTCAGTTGAAATCTCGCCTTTTGATTAGCCGTCCATCTAATCCGTGGAATAAGATTTCCATCTTCATCTACTGGTGTATATGGTCAATTCTCTATTAAGTCCCAAAGGTCAACATGAGTAGATTATATAAACAGCCTCATCCTATCTTTCCAGTAGTGGTAGTCTTCTCTGTTGAATGCTAGAGATCTAGTGACCGAGACACCTTCTGCAATGTATGTATGTGATTCCGCCATAATCTTTGACCCACACTTTGTTACAGTGATCCTTAGACACTGAGCTCTGATACCAATTGAAGTGAATCACACGTTATTACAATGCTTATTATACGATGTATAAATGCACAAGAAGGGGGGTTGAATTGTGTATTTTCCTTCTTTGAAAAATCTGCGAAAACGTTTTGTTAAAAGAAAACTTATTCTTTTCACAGAAACTACTGTAAATCAAAGTTAATCGTATTTTTGAAAACTTGTTAGAAAACTAAGTAAAAAACAAAACTTTGAACGTTAAGAGAGATAGGGATAGAGAAGTTGACACAGTAATTTTTATATTGGTTCACCCCAAATCGTGGGCTACGTCCAGTCCTCAGATCTCTTTCTGAGATTTCACTACTTCTCAAACGTTACAAGTATTCTTTTACTCCGAGCCTCTTCAGGTCTCTTACAATCAGTATTCTTTCACACTTAGCCTCTGCAGGCTATCTGTACTACTTTCTTATAGAAAGATTTTCGAGCTTTGTTACAGTAAGATAGCTCTAGCAATTTGCACCTTAAACTCTCAAATAAGTTTTTTCAATGTACATGCAAATGTATATCAGCTAACTTTGCAATCTTCGACTTCGATTCATATTTATAGCCTTCGTCTGTAACTGCTTCTTGAATCTTGCTTTTTGATTCTTGCTTCTTGATTATTGTTTCTTGAATCTTGAAAGAAACGGTTATTCAGTTGAATTCTGCAACTAACTCGAACTGACTCTTGATTTGCCTCCGTCTGCGTTTCATCGTCTGCTTTTGGCTCTCGTCTGCTTTTCTACTTCGTCTACTTTTTATTCTTAAATTCGCTTTTATTATCAAATCCGCTTTTGCTTCTTAATACGTATTTCCTTTAAATACATTTTTCGCTTCTCCTTCATTTTTTAATCTTCCGTCATTTTTTACTCTTAAATCGCTTTTTGATTCTCCATCTGTTTTTCATCCCTTCATTATTTGTACTTCATCAAAATCATTAATGTAAAGTCATTTTGACTTAACATGACAAACCTTCGGTAATACCCCGTCAATCTTAGGAAGCTTCGGATCTCTGACGCATTTCTCGGAGCTTCCCCATTCATCACTGCATTTATCTTCTTCGGATCTACTTGTATGCCATCCCCAGTCACTATATGTCCCATAAACACAACCTGCTCCAGCCAAAATTCACACTTACTAAATTTGGAATACAACTGCTTCTCTCTCATGATCTGTAAAATAACTCTTAGATGCTCAGCATGCTCCTTTATGCTCTTCGAATACACTAAGCTATCATCAATGAACACAATCACAAATCAATCCAGGTAAGGCTAAAAAATCTTATTCATCAGGTCCATAAAAGCTACTGGAGCATTGGTCAACCCAAACGACATCACTAGGAACTCATAGTGCCCATACCTGCTCCTGAATGCACTCTTAGGTACATCAGCCTTTGCTATCTTCAACTGATAATACCCTGATCTTAGATCTAGCTTAGTAAATACCAGAGCTTCTTGCAACTGATCAAGCAAATCATCATTTCTAGGCAACGGATACTTGTTCTTCACTGTCACCTGATTCAGTTGCCTATAATCGATGCATAACCTCAAAGTCCCATCCTTCTTCTTCACAAAGAGCACTAGAGCTCACCAAGGTGAAACACTAGGTCTAATAAAACCCTTTTCTAACAACTCCTGAAATTGAACCTTCATCTCCTTCAGTTCCATAGATGCCATCCTATATGGAGGAATAGATATAGGAGTAGCACCTAGAGCTAGATCAATTGTGAACTCCGTTTTTTGATTTGGTGGTAAACTAGGTAGCTCATTGGGAAACACATCCAGGAATTTCCTAACCACGAAAATGTCCTGTACACTCTACTCTGCCTTAGTATTAATGACGTGGGCTAGATAAGCCTCACATCCACCCTGCATCAATCTCAGTTCACTCATGAATGGTATCATCCTGGCTGGCACTGTCTGACTAACTCCTCTGAAAACTACCCTCGGCTGACCAGGAGATTCCAGTACTACCTTCTTGGTGTAGTAGTTTATGATGGCCCTATGGGCAGTGAGCCAATCCATTCCTAAGATCACATCTATCTCCCTCAACTGCAATACTATCAGGTCTGTCTCCAACTCTGCTTGATCAATCTTAATCAATCACCCCTTGCATACCTCGCCTATAACACTAATACTACCTAGAGGTGTTCTCACCTTTAGCCCATACTGTAGTAACTCCCTATCATAATACAGTCTATATGCCAAATGCGGTGTGATAAAGGAGCGTGTGGATCCTAGATCTAGCAGTGCAAATGCCTCAAAATCATAAATGAGAAGCGCACCTGCCACTACATTTGGTGAGTCCTGAGCCTCCTACCTGATCATAGCATAAACCCTGGCCTAGGACTATGGTCAATTGCCCCACCCCTTAGTCCTTATAAAAGAAGTCCCAACTCTACCTTGGCCTCTCTGTCTAGATCCACTACCTCTGCTCTGTTGGATTGTAGTATTACTCCTAGATCGCTCACTGACAGCAGACTGCGTTCCCAAAATAACAGGGAAATCTTTGATCTGGTGGTCCATGGAGCCGCATTTGAGGCAAGCTCCAGTCAATCTCCAACACTCACCACCATGCCTCCTCTCACAATGCTCACATATTGGGAACTAACTCTATACTGTACCCCTTCCACTGCCGATTTGTGAAAATCTACCCCTCTGCCCAGATCCTGACTGCCTAGATCCACCTGGTGGTCTAAATGCTCTGTTCTGGAACTTACTAAAGCTCCTGTCAGAACTGTCATGACTCTCACTAGGTTGCTTTCCTCTGAACCCTTGCACAGTCTCTGCTTGTCTCTCTCTCAGTAGCTGCTCAATTCTAATTAAAGCAGCTCTCAACTCAGTGAAAGTGCCCAGGTCTGAAAACGCCAACCTTGTTCTGATCTCCATATTGAGTCCATTCTCAAACCTCCAACATTTTTCTCCATCTGTGGGGATCATAGCAGTAGCATAACCCATACAGGACCTTATATTCAGCCACTAACATCCTACCCTGCTTCAATTCTAAGAACTCCTTCATCTTCATGTCCAAATAGATCTTGGGCATGTAGTTATCTCTGAAGACCCTCATAAAGTCTTCCCATTTCAACTGGCAGTAAGGACATGTAGTTATCTCTGAAGACCCTCATAAAGTCTTCCCATTTCAACTGGCAAGGCCGGGTGGTACTGCCTGGAACAATTTTCTACCACTGGTAAGCTGAGCCCTGCAGTAAAGACACTGCATAATCGAACCTCTTATCAAGTTTGCAGTCCATCTGATCAAATACCCTTTCTGCCCTCTATAACTATCCCTCGACTTCAGCAGAGTCTGTGCTGCCATAAAATTTCACGGTTCCCTGCTTTCGCAGCCTATCATACATCCTCTCCCTTCTCTCGGGAACTCTAGGAGGCATCTCCTTAGTTCGAGATACCGAGGACTCTCTGCTGGCTCCTACCGATCCTTGGTCAGCTGGTTGATCAATATGATCACCTAGAGTGGATGAACTATAATAACAATAACTTCAATCATTATGCTCAATTCTCACGATATTTCATGTTTAACATTCTATATGTCCCAATAGATGCCAAACTATGCTCTGATACCACCTAGATGTGGCACCCCCTTACCGCAGGGTACACACCGGGATGCCTGAAGGTCATTTCGATACATATCCTACGATGAGGGTGAGCTATGTTCGATCACTACATTCACTTCTCATGGCATGGTATCATAATTCACTTATAAAGCATTGTAAGAAAACCCAAAATATTTTAAAACCAACTTTTTTCTCGTTTCATTTCATAAAACCCGAATGTCTACATTGTGTCTTTCAACATTTTCTATATGTACACCTTCAAAACCTAATACAAAAGTACTACGTGAAAGAGGAAAATATACACAATCTAACTAATTTGTCCAAAAATCCCAGCTGACCGACCTTTGAGTCATGACTTCTCTTGCCAATCCCAATCTACACGACTGGTAGAGCCTCTCAGTAGCTAGAGTCGTCTCTCGGTCCTGAAAAAATAACGTTACAATTTTGGTAAGTTTTGCGAACTCAATGAGGTTGTTGGACCAATGGTGGTTGACAAATTAAATCCCACTTATATTTTGATAATAATAAAATGTATAGAATTGGTTAAAAAATTATTTTAGGTGATTTGGATTGGAATAAATCAAGACTGCATCAATCTTAAATGGGCAAGACATAAATCATGGTGAAATCAAGAAGGAAACAATCTTCAGCATGCTAGAGACATTAAACATGAAAATTATAGAAGATTTGATTGACTATATCCGTTAGAGTCAGCAACAAGTCAACCAGTGTTTCATAAGTCGACTAATAATTTAAAGATCATCAGATGGGGGTCGAAACAAGTCGACTAATATGTTACAAGTCGACTACAAATCAATTGAATAGGAACACTAGTCGACTATCATGTCACTAGTAGACTGATCGAAGAGGGAAGTTGAAGCCTGCAGTGAAAAATGTTAATACTCGTTGACTATAACACCTCGACTAGTCGATTATCAGGTAGCTGACTATAAGGTACTAGTCGACTATAACAGCTCGACTAGTCGACTATCAAGTGAAGCTGATTCAAACTTTATCCGAATCATTTAGAAATGGAAAGGAAATAATTTAGCAACGTCTATGAACAATTAGCAATGACTAGTAGACTTCTCAAACGGCTACAATCATCCTAGAGTCTGGAAATAAATTAAGGAACATCAAGGGATCGAGAAGTTAAGTCCAAAAAGCAAAAGCATACTACTATTGTTCTTAATTTGCTCTCATTCTACTCTTAGCTTGGTCTTAATTCCATTCATCTGTATTGAGAGTTATTATTTTCAATTTTCTATCATTGTTATTTTGAGTTGAGTGATTAGAGAAAAATCACTTGTGAGGTAGGATTTGTGCCAGAAGACAAATCAATTGTAAAGGTAGCTTGAGCTGAAAATCAATTGGTGTGGTAGGATTTGTGCCGGAAGACAAATCAATTGTAAAGGTAGCTTGAGCCGGAAATCAAAAGGTGTTGTAAAAGTTCACACTAAACTAAAAAGTGCGTAGTAAAGTGATTTGCCAAATCCTAAGTGGGAGCTTAGGTAAAGGACGTAGGTCTTAGCACCAAACCTCTATAAAAACAGTGTTTGCTCTTCTTCCTTACTCTTTGCACTCAATTCATACAACACATCATTTCATATAACATATAATCACATACTGCACTTTACATAAGTATCACATTTTCACTTAAGCATAGGCAAATTTGGCATTTCATTCCAGCAAACATTCTTAACAATATCCATATGAAATGCTCATGAGATACTTTCCATTTATTACGTTGTTGTGACCGAGTGCCTGAACTGTCTCGTATCTATTTTGGATACTAGGCTCATTAATAACTATCTCTTATCCGCTTGGGGGATACAAGGCTCATTCTACATAGTAAGCCTTAGGCTCTTAATCACTTTTGAGCTCGAAGCTCATTTTCACTCGTTGAGCTTTAAGCTCTGATCGGTGGCTACTTTGGTCACAACTGTCATTATCTGATTATGGATTCATGTATGGAATGTATGTACCACAATCACTTACATTATAAAGCAGTTAGGTCTTCATATTCACATTCAAATAGCACTTTAATATACATTCCACATTCACAGTCATTGAACCTTCTGTCCGGAATCAACAATCAAACACAATCATTTATCATTTAAAGCATAATTTAAGCAAACAATAATTAAGAGAAACCATCTAGGTTACTCACAAGTTGCTCCTGAAGCTAATGCCTGGAAGATCCGACAATGTCTGGAGGTTGACATTCTAGTTGCTCCTCTATCACAAATAATATACACAATATCATAATTTGTAAAATCATAAGTATTCAATAATGCACTTGTATGAAATGAATTATGTACAATGCATATTCATGATAATCCTAGGTATCTTTCCTTTAATTTCATTACAAAATCATTCCCATATCAAAACTCATCTAAGTATAATTTATACTTAAGTTTATACCTCACTAAAACCATTAAATTCTCAATTCATTTTTTATTGAATCACTTCAGATTTTTTTCCACGTCACACTTTCGGGTCTACTGTTCACATCCAACTAGAAAGTGAAACTGATGTAATTTGGCCATACTCTCTTTTAGAAAAGTGTTCTTATAAGTCTTATCTTTTCATTGATACCAAAATCACTCAATTTGGTTTAGTAATTTGGAAGATATGCCTCAAACATTATCAGTTGTTCATATTAAAAAATAGTGTACTATGCATGATGGTGCTTTTTGGCTAACTTGCATGAAGGTGCTTTTGGCTTAAAATCTTAAAAGTCACCGTCGTGTAAAACTTTTCCACTTCTTCTTCTTTACCGACATCCCAACTTCTAAACTCTATAACTTTTGATCCAGAATTCCAAAATTTGCAAAATTTATATCAATGGAAAGCTAAAAGAAAGATCTACAACTTTCATGAGAAAATTATGTCAAAATCTTCCTAGATCAAAACAGAAAATTCATGAAACTTCAGATCAAAAAATTCAACTCTCTAACCATCTATTCTCAGAAAATTTCTAGATGACTTCCATTTTCCAAAATCTAACACTTCAAATTTTTATTTCAAGTTTTTCCACTCCATTTAATTAAAATCATTCACCATAAATTCATACCACTCCAAAATATACAATTTTAAATAAAAAATCATTAAAAGTCAAAAACTCATATTCATCCTATTCATACTCTGTTACTTTCCTGCATTTTCAACTTTCGTTCTCAATCACTATTCTTCCTCTCAACTTCCATTTAAGCTCTTATTCCCATCTCAAATCATCATTTTACAACTATAATTCAACTCAGATACCACTTTTTTTATTATCTCTAAGAAACTCTTCCACTAATGTATACACATGCATATATATAAATATGTATAGTGAAAAATAAAGCATGACAGTATATCACCTTTTTCATACTACAATTTTCTATGCTAATCCCACACACCATTTCATTTTTATTTCAAACTCCAAAAATCATTTCTACATCACCTGATCATTAATAATCCATCAAATACTAAATAACAATATATCCATATTTTTCATCCCATTTTCACATTAGCAATGTATATACACGAAAATTCCATGTTCATGCAGATGACAGTAATTCATTAAATTTATTTCATAAATCTATATCTCTAAGGGATTTATTCAATACTTACTTGTTAAAAACTCCAAGATCTTCAATTATCCCAAAACCCTAAACTCCATGCAATTCACGTACACCACTGTATAAATAACCAGCTTCAGTTTTTTTTCTCTTAGAGAAAAAGAGCAAACAACAAAGTGGAAGTGGTGTGGGAAAAAGAAAAGCAAAGCTAACTTTTGAAAGGTAATTGATGAAAGACTTTGTGTTTTGGAAGGAAATTTGAAGGAGGTGGCTACGAAGAATGTAGCGCCCCCTTACCGTAGGGTACGCACCGGGACACCCGTGGGTCATCCCGAGACATATCCTACAATAAGGGAGGCTACGAACAAACAGTCACTACGGTACTCTCATGGCATCAGTAATAAAAGGCGCAATATAAAAGTCACTATATTTTAAAACCAAGGTACTTTCTCATTTCAAATCATCAAACAGAAATATAGACAAGGCCATCAGATTTCGACTGTCTAAATACATTACTCCAAAAAGGAAACTGATACAAAAATCTAACTAGGTCATCCTCAAAACAATCCCAGCTGACCGACCTGTGTGCCATAACTTCTCTTGCCAACGTGCTCGCACGGCAGAAAAAGTCTATCTCTGGAGCTAGGAGTCTAATCTATCGATCCTGAAAAATATAATACAATTTTGGGTGAGTTTGCGAACTCAATGAGAAACCATCATGGATGGTTCACTCAATTCATGCATTACACAAATAGCGTACAGTATATCACAATAACACATTCACAAAACCATATAGCAATTTATAATTTCTCATACAATCACAGAACTCAGAAACTTCGCAAAACAATTATCATAATTACAGCATGCACTTTTTCCTATTTTCCATTCACTGAGTTCAATCCATCATAATGTGTATGCAATGCATATGTGACTCTTTCCTATTTTATTACAGTGTTATGACCGAGCGCTTAAACAGTATACAGTGTTCAGTAGACGCGTCTAGGGAGTAGGAGAGCCCTCTGGGTATACACTAACTCCCTTCGAGCTCAAGGCTCGTTTCAGTATCAGTGGCGACTTAGGTCACAACTATCATTATCTGTTCATGCATTTGTGTATGAAATGCAAAATGGCCAATAATTCACAGTCACATTGCCATTACAACCTATTCATCACTATTCTTCAGAATCACGTAGCAGTCAAATCTGATTTACCAAAAGCAAACGTATCGATCCTAATCATTCACATGATCATACAATTCACATTTGCAGACAGTTTACAGAGCATTTAACAATCAAAATTGAGGAACCAACTAGGTTACTCACCTGTAACTTCCGAGCTACTGCCTGGAAGTCCCAACAATATCCATGAAATGACGATCCAACGGTGCCTCTATAACAGTTAAATAATTACCCATTACTAAATGCATAATAAGAACAATTCAATGATGCACATGTCTTTATTAAAAAATGTACGATGCACGTTCATGACTTTTCGGCGCTATATCCCAATTTCGCTATCTTTTGTCCAAATCTAACTTTTCACTCAATTGATCGATAATAACTCATTTCATCACTGAAACTCAGCTCAAATCCACCATATCAAACACACTAAAATATTCCCAAGAAAACCTCAAAAAAAAAATCCATCTTAAACTAGATCAAATTCACCTAGTGAAGACTCCAAGTTATACTCCAATTAACATGAAACTATCCTTAGGTTGCAATAAGAAACCATATTCGACTTTCTTTCAATAATTGAGATCCTAGTAATTTAAATTCAAACTTTCATTCTTTATCTCAATTGTAGACCTCTTTCTCTAGTTCATAACGAATCAATAATCATCTCAATTGGAGGTCTACACCGATAGTTTTGCTCCATAAACTAAAACACATCCATTCAGAAAATTGAAGCTCGCCGCGGCTAAAGGACTCTCGCCGCGGCGTCATGGGATCACTCGTCGTGGCGCAAAAACTCGAGCTCATAGCGACGTCGAAAGAAGCTCGCCGCGGCGACCCTCTCTATGCTCGTCGCGACGAATTAACATTAATTCGCCACGGCGAGGACATAAATCCTCTCCGCAACGTGGCACAGGCACGCCGCGACGTGCGAGTCGCAGGTCATCTGGTCCGACCGATTTTTCGCCATTTCTCTCTCTAAAACCAGTAGTAACTCCACTCAACTACCACAATCTTTCATATTAAACACCATAAATGCATTTCAACAACAATAAAAACAACATAATACGAATTTACTTACCAATCAAGCCTTAAATCTTCAAATCTCTGAAAATCTTCTCCAAACCCTTACACTCACGGTTCTCACCCAAAGCCACAACAATCCTCTTCTTCCTTAAGGTTTAGACTTGTCTTTGCACAAGGGGAAGCAAGCAAGCAAGGATCGCGAAGGGTGGTCGAAAATCACCAAGGGAAAAGGAAGAAGAAAAACCCTAAGATGGAGGAAATGAGTTTAAGGCCAAATTTAAAACCTAAGGTATTTAAAGGATTACTCTCTTCCCTTCAAACACTTTTTTAAAACTCTAACTCTTTTCAAAAACTCATTTCCGGTCTAAGCTGTTTCTAAATTCTAATGGCTCATCATTTTTATTCCTAAAATCAAGTATCTATTTTTCCCATTACCATTGGATATTTATTTCAGTATCATTTAGTCAACTAGTCTATCACTCGAAAAATTTCGGTCCGGATCTTTACTCCCAAATTTCCAGAAAAATTTCCTATGAGTCGCTATCCACTGACAATCACTCTTAAGACATTCTAATTCAACTATTCAAATCCAATTATTCCATAATTCCCAATAAATCATAATCAAACATAATTATCTCAAAAATTCACCAATCATATCATATTCACAATTAAATGCCAAAAAATGCCATAAATGCATGTACATATAAATGCATGTGCAAAATGACTTATTCCTCTAAAATTAGAGGCCAGAAAAATGCTCATATCAATAATATGCAATGCCAAGTCCTAACCCTTCCCAATTTACCAAAATAACCCTCCCATCGGTGATGGGATGTTACAAAGAAGGTGACTACGAAACAACACTTAAACATATAACTTATCCCGTTTTCACTCTCAGACAAAAATACCAAAGCCATTTAACTAAATCAGCGATACTTGTCACTTTTATAAAGTCTAAGCCTAAACAAGTACCTTTTGAACTAATTACTTCAACTATCATCTTTACAATCCAGTTATCTCCAATATTCTTTTGATTCCTTTTTTCTATTTTTCATAAAAATCCCAAAATTTCTGAAATTATTCCTAAATTCACCAAAATTAAAAATATTACAATTTCACTAACCCAAAAAAATTCCAATGTAAAAACATGCAAAATTCTAAAAAATTCACAAATCAATCCAATTATACCTGGAATTATTCATGAATGCATATACAATTATTTTCACGTGCAGAAAAATCACTATTCATGTATATGTGTGTGGCATATTATGCATGAGCGTGAAGAAGCATTTCTAAGCCTCTCAGAAATCACTCATATTTACTATTTTAACCTTCCTACAGGTAATGGGATGTTACATTTGTGGTCCTATGAGGGCTGAATCTTTGTTTGGAAGTAAGTACTTTCTACTGTTAATTGATGATTTCAATAAAATGAGTTGGGTGTATTTTTTGCAACTTAAGTCTGAGACTTTTGAATATTTCAAGAAGTTTAAAGCAATGACAGAAAAAAAGTTGAAAAGATGTTAAGGTTCTTCAAACCGATCATGGAGGAGAGTTTATTTCTGAAGAGTTTGTGACTTTCTATGAAGACCAAGGAATTAAAAGAGAACTAACAGCCCTATACACTCTAGAGCAAAATAGAGTTATTGAGCATATCAATGCTAAAATCAAAGGGGCTTCCTAACAATTTTTAGGCTGAAGGTGTAGCAACTGCAGTGTATCTTCTCAACATATCTCCTATGAAGGCTATGTAGAATCAGATGCCATATGAAGCTTAGAATGGTAAGAAACCATCGGTGAGTCACTTACATATTTTTGGTTACATATGTTATGCTTTGAATACAACTGATAGACACAAGCTAGAAGAGAAATCCCAAAGATACATCTTCCTCGATTTTTGTTTGTACTCTAAAGCTTACAGATTATATGATCCCTTAAGTGGCAAGATTTTAGTACGTAGGAATGTTGTATTTGATGAACAAGGCTACTAGTTATGGGAAGAAAAAAACAAGAAATCAAATGCTCAAGTGGAAAAAAATGACGAGGAAGAAACTGTAATAAAACCATCTCCTGGCAGCTCACAAAAGTCAACTCCAATGAGGTCAAGTCCATTGTCAAGCAAAACTTTCTCATTCGAAGAATCTTTACTTAATGAATCAACTCAACTACGTAGAAATGGGAGTGGAAGAATTCCTTGATGTCGTTTCAAAATTAAACAAGAAGTGACATCACCAATGGTTCTATTTGTTAGGGATCCAATCATAGTGGAGGAAGCAATGAAAGAGAAGGAATGGCAAAGAGCAATGGAAGAAGAACTTCATGTTATTGAGAAAAATTAGACCTGAGAACTAGTCAATCTACTTAAAGGTAAAAATGCTATCGACTTGAAATGAATTTTTAAAATTAAATTATTGACGTATGGGAGTATTCAAAAGCATAAAGCAAGGCTTGTAGTGAGAAGGTATACTCAACAACAAGGCGTCAAATATGAGGAAACATTCTCGCCAATAACTTGATTTGAAATGGTGAGAATTATTTTGGCATTTGTAGCACATAAGGAATGGAAAGTGTTTCAATTTGATGTAAAACTTGCCTTCTTAAATGGCAATTTACAAGAAGAAGTGTATGTAACTTAAACTCAAAGTTTTGAAGATTCCAGGAATCAAGGTAAAGTTTTTCAATTGAAAAAGGCACTTTATGGATTGAAGCAAGTCCCTAGAGCATGGTACGGAAAGATCGAGAGGAGTATGCATGAGCTAACTTTGTATATGAAAAAACAAGGTACGAATGATGTGGTGATAGTAAGTCTCTACATCGATGATATGATATATACTGGTTCTTTGGTACATCTTATATCTGAGTTTAACAAATCCATGAAAAATATGTTCGAGTGATGAATTTGGGAGAACTATGCTACTTTCTTGGCTTATAAATTGTTCAAACACATGCTGGAATTTTTATGTCACAGAAGAAGTTTGTTGAAGACATACTTAAGAAGTTTAACATGATGGGTTGCAAAATGACCATCACACCTATGAACACTAACAAGAAGCTTCAAGCAGAATATGATATAGGAGCAGCAGAAGGAAGCTTGTTTAGAAGCTTAATTGGAAGATTGATTTATATAACTCATTCTCGTCCTAATATAAGTTTTTTAGTTGGTTTCCTTTCATGATTTATACATAAAACATCTAAGCATCACTTGTTAGTAGTATGCCTTAGGCTAATGGATAGTTGTGATTCATGTATTAACATTATGACTTGTTAATAATATATTATGAGGTATTCCTTTTATATATACATGTATGTCGTTTATGTAATGTGATTTACGTTCCATGAATAGTATTAGGCTTATGTCATCAAGTATGTGACTTGATAGTAAAACCATAAGCATTATAAACACTATTCTAAACTATCCCTAGTCGTTCATTATTGGTGAAACAATAATGAATCAAGGCTAGTATGTGTTCTGATTGATGATCATGTTTTACTGATCATGAATATGAGTTATCAAATCAGAAACTTAGATATATGTTAGAGAACATATATTGAACCGACCCACAAACAGAACACTACATGGTTTCATGTCATTAGTGATTCTTAATATGGTTTGACTTTAGTCCTTTGACCTGAAGTCATCATGGTTCCCTATATGAGGAATTCAGTGTTTTGATATTAGATGAAGTTATTCTTAACCGAATAACAAGTAGTCTTATGTTGGACATCAAATGAATCATGCGGAGGGATGTGAATGACGTAGATGGGATTTGTGCCTCTCTTAAATGAGATAGATATCATTTGGGCCTCTTGACAAGTGTGACTGAAGAAATGCATGGCCGTGCTCAAATGAATTTATGAAGAGTCATCAATGCCATTTTTTATAATCAGTCAACTTAGGGATCAAGAAACTATGATTAATCAAAGGTTGGCATGTACCATGCCTTGTGATTAATCTTGATATCGTGTTACAAAAGGACTGAGCTTATAGCCATGGTTACAGGTTAAATCGGATTATCGATCCTCATTTGATTTGGGTAGTCATAATGTCTTGCTAGAGGCTGCTTATGACTTATGGACCTTGAAGTGTGATCAGGCCCATTGCCAACATCAAATGAGCCTACAGGGTCACACACAAAGAGTGATGTGATTTGGGCTTATTCTCTTGGGCTTAATTTATTAGGCATTGAATAAATATATGTGGATATATTTATTGGGTTTGATTGAATTAAGTTTTCAGGCTTTTATTATATGAGATATAATGGGCCAAAAATTATTAGGTTTCAATGGGATTAGGTTTTCTCTACAAATAGAGAAGCTTAGGTCTCATTAGAGTATGACACTATTTTGATACGAAACCCTAGCCACCATTTGAGAGAAAAATCGTGCGGCGTTCGAAAAGAGTTTCAGGACGTGCTAGCACACTATAGCCACAGCCCAGATCGTGCATACTCGTGTGGATACCGGTAGAGGGCATTCACGTATTGCAGTGTCTTGCAATCCGAAAAGAAACAACCAATCCACGACATAAAGGTATTTTCGTACATTCTAAATATTTTCGGTTATACTTCACATTATTGTATGGTCTTTTCTGTAGTGTATTTTGAATATTCGGACCATACGCTATCCAACATCACTTTAGTGCCGCCAAGAGAGTTCTTCATTATTTAGATGGCACAAAGGAGTTTGGCATCTAGTTTTAAAAAAACCAATTCAATTTTAAAGGTTATATGGACAATTGGTTCGATTGGAGACAAACGAAGCACTTTCAAAAATTGCTTCATTCTTGGAACAACTGCAGTTTCTTAGTGTTCTAAAAATCAGGCCATTGTAACTTTGTCATCCACTTGGGCAGAGTACATAGTAGCTAAAGCCTCTACTTGTCAAGTAGTGTGGTTAAGGAGAATTTTATGTGATCTAGGACAAGAGAAAGTTGAAGCAACTGATATTTTGTGTGATAGTAAGTCAGCTATGATGCTGACCAAAAATCCTATTTTTCACAGCCATACCAAACATATTGAAATCAAACATCATTTCATTAAAGAGTTGATGACAAAGGGAGATGTGAAATTGGAGAGTTGTGGAACTAAAGAGCAAATTGCATATTTAATGACAAAGTGCTTGCCACAAAAGAAGCTTTATTTATGCACGATTAGGAGTCTCCAAGTTTGAATGAAGGGGGAGTGATAGAAGTTAGATTTATTCAAACCTTCAGCAATTTAGTTGTTACATTGTTACCGTAAAATAAGCTAGGAGATTCACTAGTTGATAGTTTTCCTATTTTCTAGATGAATTAGTTAGAGTAGTTAGAATTCACAGCTAAAACGTTGTTAGTGTTTAGTTCAAATTACAACTCTTGTAAAGCCTATTTAAAAGGCTCTATTTCTAGTGAATAAAAAAAGGTTGATTAATAGAATCACTTTCTTCTTTTTCTATAGTTGTTCAGTTCTATAATATTTCTCCAACAATTTGAATATACTCTTTTTGGATTTTAGGTTGTTATATGTTTTTTATTGATATATATGCATTTTGAATTTTTAAGATTGTAAAGTTCGCTCTTATGATTTTGACTCCAAGCAGAGTTTTTTGCTTTGCATTTACGTGATAAAAAATCGAACCACATATCCACCGATTAACATATCTACCAACTCTAAAGTTCATCTTGCTGTCTCTCTTTTGCAACCAGTTGTATTTTTTGCTTTCAATAGAAGCTCACTATACTTTGTTTGTTTGTTTAATATTTGCTCTTTTTTTTGTAAAAATAAAATCTATAAAGTTTGAATTTTTCTTTGTCATCCCTGCTTGTTCGTTTTCCTATTAAGGCATTCTTTTATTCTAGTTGTCAGAGCTATTGAAGGGGAATGGCCTCACATAAAAATCAAGACTGTCATAAAAAAGTTAATTGTAAACCTTGTTTCTCATCCACACCTCCTTGTTTTGGTTGTTCGTACTGATGAGTCAAATAATCCCTCTTATTTATAATTTGTTTACCAAGAGATCACATTAGGAGATGAACTCAATATTGGTCATATATATGCTACTGAGAAAAAAGAAACTCTTATGACGGGTATCAAATGCTTCATGACAGGCCTCTTATATAATCAATTTTGAGTCATCTTATCATACGATGTTAGTAGAATCTTAGTATCTAATATTTTTTAATACACAAATCTTTTTAGAGAAGTAAGAGTTAGACTAGTGATAACGTTTTAGGATAGAGGGATTTTTTTAATGAAACCATGGAATAATAATTAGTTTTATTCCTTTTTCTGTTGTTCCCAACTGAAGGCAATAAACAGATACATCCGTCACAAATTGTATAATAATTTAGCTTAGTGGAGCCACTGACATCTGTTACATGGTGCGAGTCCACAGACATATAATAGTATAATAATTTAGCTTAGTAAATTCACTAACATCTATCACCTAGTGTAGGTCCACAAACGCGTAGACACACACAATAACCTATTTTTATTTTGATGGGAGGTCTTACTTATTCTTCTATTGGATAGGCTCATGGGATAAAAATAAATTGTCTTCATAATTTATGATGTCTTTGTATTTCTTAAAGAGGTGCTTGGAAGTGTGGAGGAAGGGAATAAGATAATCATTTAATATATAAACTAGAGGTAAGTATAGGATCAGTCCATCCTTCTAGAAAATCTACTTCTAGCATTTTGAGTTCTTTAAGGATAAATTTTCTAAGGTAACCCATAAAAGGTACATGTAATAGGAGAATGTTATTTAGGAAAATTATTAAGGTCACACATAAACATCTTAATAATTTTTATGGCCATGTCCTTATGCTTAGGCCATTCAAGAGAAATATGCTAGAGGTGTGCCTAGATAGGTGTGTAGATGAGGTCGTCTTTTGCTAGGCTATTAGGATTATGAAAGACAAAGAATCACTATGAGTTTTGCTAGGTTGTAAGCACCATAGGCCCGGGTCCGAGCCAACCTCTTGCCATCCCTAGGAGGAATTACAATAACACATGCAAAAAGAGTAGAGAGTGCCAAGATATACCACATTGCTTCATATGGAAGAGTTCCACTAATCAAGAATACAACTAGGTAAGAGGTTTGTATATCAAAATGGGAGCGACACGATGGTATTTTTGTTTTTCTAAGTGAAACAAATAGAAAAGGCTTCATCTATCTAGTTTTTTGATTTCTTCAATAGTAGTAGGTTCTTTTGCATAAGGGGGAAATGTTTTTAGATTTTTGCTACCCTGAGAAGATCATCCATTAGGAGAATCAAAGAGATAACTTTGGTCAAATTGAGAAGTTGAATGTTCTTTTAAGGTTGAGATAGGTAGTCAGGCGCTCAATTATGTGTTGAACTGAGAATTTACAATGATAGAACCAATCTTTCCAACTCATTTTACTACAAGAATCTCTTTATAGATTGCATGGTAATGTTTTTTATAATTATTTAAATTGGGCACTAACATGACCATGGTAAAATCTTTTATTGTACAATTCTTTTATTAGGACCATACCCCAATATTCTTCAGTGGCATTAATATATAAGATTCATTCTCCTTTGTTAGGAATCTTAAGTGGTAGCAGAAGCCAAACAATTTTTTTAGGTATTGTACTACTTATGTCAATTTTATTCTCCTTAGTGAAGGATTCTTTTTTAAGAGCTTAGATAGCTAGCTGGTGTAGTTAGCAACATGAGAGCTAAATTCTCGAATATAATTGATAATATCTAAGAATTGTTGAATATGTTTTAATGTGAGCTTCTAATCAAGATACTTGGATAATTCACTAGCAATATGTGGGATTGGGTGTTAATGTCCATCATGGAATTTTATACCCAAGAAGTTTATTTAGGTAGTGTCAATCTGACATTTTTGGGTTGAGAATATTATACCATATTTTTGTGATGTTTGTAAATTTTTTCAGTAAGTCCTTACGTTCACCCATATTATTTTAGAATATCAAGATATCATAAATATAGACCAACGTATTGTCTAGTATGGCTTCATAGATATTTTTCATTACCTTTTGTAATAATGAAGGGGCCACCTTAAGTCCAAAAGCCATAACCATCCATTGATATTAGGCATTTGGGATGCAAAATGTCATCTTATATTGATTTGCTGGCCCTGTCCTTATCTGGTAAAACCTAGCTTTGATATCAAAATTTGAGAACACCTTTGCCTATTTAACGAATATTATTTATGTATTTAATCCTGGTGGAGGGAACTTGTCACCTTGAAAGAAAATATTCAATGATTTATAATCAATCACTAATCTTTTCTTTTCTAGAGTACATTTTGCTCCTTTTCTTTACATAAAATGTTTTACGAGCCTAATCAAACTTAGTAGGTTCATTCGACCATTGTCTTAAAAGGATGGCATATTCTTATCTTGTAAGAGTTAAATCTATTAGATTTATACCTAGATGGTTATTTTTGATGGGATTGATATCTTTATTATGTTGAATGACCATTGGAAGAAGAATTTTAGGTTTTGCCATAAGATTTGGTTGATCGAATTGATCATGGCTCTAAGGAAAATGTTTCACAATTGATCTCTTATGTCTCTATATTCTTAGGGGACTTCTTGGAGTCGTAATATATTAGATATATTAGTGTAAGAACGAAACTTAATCTTAATGTCGTAAGGTAGGACTTGTAATTTCTTTGTTTATTAATAGATGCCCATTCCAATTAATACTTACCAAGAATTTTTGTTCATATGAAATAGTGTGGGAAGAATTTTATTCCAAGTTTTCCTTTGTATGTGTGGTCAACTTTAAAAAATTTACCATCTTTAACAGTGAAATATTCTTTATAGGATTGCCATGTTTTAAGCGGTTATTTGAGGTTTAATTATACTTATACAAGAGTCTATGTTCATATATCTTATAGTCTTAATAAGTCAATGATATTTGCTTATTAGAAGTTGTATTTCCACTTAGGCCTTATTGTATGATATAATTTTGGAGTTTATTTTTAGACATGACTCTTTTATCATATAGCTTGTGTCTATGTATCTTATAGCCGTGATAGGTCGATGGTACTTGCTCATTAGAAGGTATATTTCTATGTAAGTAAGGATGGTAATTTGCTATTAAGGCCTAGACTTAGCCCCAAGCCCAAACCCTAACTATTTTCAAATTAAAATACAAAAATGATGTTGTTTTGCTTTTGGTGTAACTAATGAATCTAAGATGACACCTTATATGCAAATCTTGTGTTTGAGCATTTAAGCCTTCTAGTTTTAAATCAAATTGGTGACGCACTTGATTTTGGGCAATTGTATGCTTAGTTTGCTAATTTAAAACTTCTATAGTAGGAGACATAAGTAAGTAAGTGCCTTACTGGGATACTTATGTAGGTATCAAAAATAGGGAGCTGCCATCCTAGTAGTCACATTCGTCTTTCTTTTCAAAGGAGAGAACTCTTTACTATACTACTTTGATGGTTACATCATTAAGCCAGGAATTGTTTCCATAATTTTTTCTAGAATAGTTGGGATGACCAGATCAAGTCAAGATGAAGTTGAAAGATGTCAATAAAATTAGTATTTTTCTTATTACATTATCTTTCCACTATGACATATTTTAGGCATTTGTTATTATAGTTCATGTTATTATCTTGTTATAACAAGCCTCAAGCCTTCTGGGAATAATGGTTTATCTTCCATTCCCAAACTTGATTGTCATTATGACAATTAGAGTTTACCATGTAAAAGCTTCCATGATTTAAAGAGTACCTAGGGTATTGTTGAATATGACATTGCACTACCTGCAAAAGGTTTCACTCTCACAAAAACTTAAGCCAAAAGTTTTGAAGATTGCAAATGGAAGGATATGAAAGCCAAAAATAATCTATTCTAAGCCATTGATCATACTATTCTTGAGACTATTCTTAAGAAAGACACAATAAGGGATAGTTGGGGCTCTTTGAAGAAGAAATATAAAGGTTCAACTTGAATGAAGTGTTAACAACTTTAAGGTCTTCACAACGACTTTGAGATTTTGCATATGATTATAGGAGAATTAGTTAATGATTATTTTTCTTAAACCCTAAACATTGCTAATAAGACATGCCTACTGGGAGACGAATTGATATATATTACAATTATTAAAAAGATCCTGTGCTCAGTGGACCTCAAGTTTAACTATATTGGATACCTTATAAAGGAATCCAATAACATTGATGAGTTCTCTATTAATGTACTTCAGAGTGCCATATTCCTGTATGAATAATAGTGTCTACTAACGTTAATGAACAAGCTTTATAAGTTACCACTACTGGTAGCTCATATACTTGGAGGGAATGTGAATGTAATGTTTTTTAAGGTGGATTTCATAATAGGGGATGTGGTGGGGATAATAATAAAGGACAATTTGACAAATCACAAATTGAATGCTACAATTGTCACTAACAAATCCATTACTAATATGAATGTCTGATCAAAGAAAGGGATACCAAGATGAATTTTGCTAGTACTGAAGAGGAGGATGCTTTGTTATTAATGATTATTATCAATTGGCATGAGACAGGGACAAAAAGACTAACAAAACTTAGTATCTGAACTCAAGTTACAATAATCATATGAGTGGTAACGAGTTCTTCTTTTTTGATTTAGATAATAATTTTCTTAAATATTTCAATCTTGGAGACAACACTAGTCTATATGTTATAAGTAAAGGAACTATCAAGTTATAAATGAATGGTGCTAAGTGCTAAATTTAAAAAATAATCCCATCAATCTTAGATAGTTACAAGTTGTAGGGTTTGAAGTTCATATACAAAATGGACTTTATTAAGTTAAGCATCTAGAAAAGGGATTAATGGCTCACATGTCAGTGACAACTAACCATATGTTTCCACCACATGCGACTATATAACATGAAACTGGTCAAATTTTATACACCATGACCAACCTCATGTCTGACATGTCTTAGTTATGACATTATCGTTACAGGATCTAAATTTTAATAGCTTAAGAACTATATAGTAAAGGTAAGTGATGAAAGGATTACTAAAGATAATTTCTCCAATAAAGGTCTGTGAAGACTATATTATTAGTAAACAACATTATGCATGCTTCACACAAGAAAGCTCATGGAGTGCTATTGATCTACTCTAACTAGTACATTCATATCTTTACGGTCTTACTACTTCATCATCCCATAATGGTAAAAGATGTATACTTACTTTAACAGAAATTTTTTCTTAAAAAATATGGGCATACTTTCTTGTTGAAAAATCATCGACTACTTGTATTGTCAACAAATAGGCTGTAAGTGAAAATGAGTCAAGAAAAAAGGATAAAGGTTTTTTTCACACCGATCATAATAGTGAGTTATCCTCTATTGAGTTTACTAATTTTTGTGATTATAATGGTATTATTAAGCAATTTGCAACACTTTCCTCATCTCAACAAAATGGCATCACTAAGAGAAAGAATCAAATGATTATAAATATGTTACAATGTATGTTAAAGGCAAATAATTTCTTAAAAACTTTCTAGCCAAAAGTTGTTCCTTATAGTGTCTGTATTTTGAATCATAGTCTCTCCTTCACAATAAAAAAACAACACACCTAAAGACAAATGGACTAGGAGCGCACCTTCTATAGTACAATTCAAGACCTTCAATTACTTAGCCTATGCACATTAACCTGACAATATGAGAATTAAGCTAGATGAAAAAGTTGTTAAGTGTGTCTTCCTTGGTTTCAACAAAGAGTTTAAAACTTTCAAGTTGTACAATCCTATCACCCGAAAATTCATTATCACTTAGGATATGATCTTTGATGAAGAGAATAGCTAGATCTGGAGCAATCTTGAACATTTATTATTCGAGATGTTACCACTAGAAGAAGATAATAATGTATGTCAATCTTAATCTACTTCTAATTCTTTATCTAATTCACCTAAAACTCCAACTCTGCCAACTAATGTCTCCCCAAGCAATGACATATTATCCATTTAAATTAAGTGAAGATCTAGATGGATACAAGACTATGTAAGTATGGATAAAGTCTATAATGATGAACTTATTGCCCACCATGTATGATGAGGTTGTATAAGACTTGAAATGGAAGTTAGGATTATTGCCATAGAAAGATATAACATTTGGGAGCTAATAGAACTTTAAAATGGAGAAAGGACAATTAAAGTTAAATGGATATATAGGACTAAGCTGAATGAAAAAGGGGAGATTGATAGATACAAGGAGCACATAGTAGCTAAGGGGTTTACACAACAATATAGGCTAGGCTATGATAAGGTGTATGCTCCAGTTGTCAAACTTGACAACATATGCCTCAAACTTTTTCTTGTTGATTACTCTTGGGCAATCTATCAATTTGAAGTTAAACCTACATTTTTACATGGTTAGCTCACTGAGAAAGTTTCTATTATTCAACCTCTAGGATATGTGCAGTAAAGGAGGGGGTATATAGTCTATAAGTTGAAGAAAGCACTCTATATCCTAAATATGCACCCTAGGTTTAGTATACTTGAATTGATGCACATTTCTTACAATTAAAATTTCAAGAGTTTTCTCATAAGCATATTTTATATATGAAATTAAATAATGGATGTAAAATGATTGCTTGTTTATAAGTTGATGAACTAATTTTACAAGGAATGGTGAAACTATGATTTCCAAATTTAAACATTCCATGGTGAGAGAATTTGATATGACTAATCTTGATTGGGTAACTTACTTATTATGCTTAAAAGTGGAGCAGTTACCAATTAGAATTTTTATAAATCAAGGAAAATTTGGTCAGGAAATTTTAGAATAGTTTAATATGTCAAGTTATAACTCTGTGAAGAACCCAAGCTACTGAAAAACGACGGAAACAAAGTTATTAATAATATCATTTATAAGTAGATCATTGGTTGCCTTATATATCTATCTTCAACTTAGCCAAATATGATCTATGTAACTAGTCTTTTTAGTATATTTATGGCAACCCCAACTGAGTCTCATTATTAGGTAGCCAAATAGATACTACGTAACTTAGTTTAGAATATGGTCCCTTTTATGAAAAACTTTTAGATGCAACATTAACGGGATTCAATGATAGTGATTATACCAATGACTTAGAGGATATGAAAAACATAGTTTGGTATGTTTTTTTGTTGAGTTAGAAGCCATTTTGTAAACCTTAAATAAGTAACTTATGATTTCACTATCCACAATAGAAGCCTAATTTATAGTTGTAACATAATATGCAAGTTAGGTTTTTTGGTTATGGCAACTTCTTTCAGATCTAAAGTTTGCATAGTGAGGACTAACTCTAATTCATTGTGATAAAATTTCCACTATTGAACTTCTAAAGAATCCAATGTTTCATATGTGTAGTAAACATATTAATGTCTTGATACATTTCCTCTGTGATCTGACCAAGGATAAGTTAGTGGAATCAATTCATTGCTAGATTAAAGATCAAGATACAAAAATATTAACTAATTTGCTATAGTTGGAAGCCTATGAGACTATACATCAGTTACTTGGATTCCATTCAATGTGTGTTATAAACTGATTATTTTGCAAAATTCAGTTTAAGGGAGAAAATGTTGGTATTAACGAGCTAAATAATCTATATTCAATAAGGAAAAGTCCTAGTATATCATGATTTATTGTGTCAATTTTATTGTTGGTCATGTTTTTGGGATTTTGTTTCTTTTGTTAGTAATGGGTCTATCATGGAATATTTTTTCTCTTATTCAATCATAATATGAGGCTATAAAAGGCCAAATCAATTGTCAATAAAAGTAGTAATTTTCACTTTTACATTATCTTTATAATGTATGCACATTTTAGACATATATAATGTTCAGATCACATTTATGTTTAGGTTTGTGATTGAGTGTCTCTTCTTTTAGTTATATAGACTAGACCAAGTTTGAAAGTGCATAATTAATGGTTCTTCATTTTGATAATTTTTATCGTACAACACGTTATATTTTTATAGTAAAAAATTAATAATTATTATTTAGTGGTAGTCCTTATGCTTAGGACATTCTTAGTTATCCATGCTTAATTGTTTTAATTACACATGGAAGAAGGACTTTTCTTTTAAGATATGAACATGAAATACAATTTTGTTGTTAAAATTATAATAATATGATTCGACTAATTATGTTATTATTAGTAGAAATACTAAAGAAGAAATATTGATATAAAATAGATGAAGGGGTGAAAATATTATAACTAGATGAACTCTATTATTACTTATAGGAACACTAAAGAAGAAATATTAATAGAAAAGAGACGAAAGGGCAGAAATTTTCCTATAGCTGACGCACTTGTGTAAAGTGAAGGATAATTATTTTAAACTCTTTACTAGTTTTTATGATGAATCATTTATTCATAAAGTCTTCAAACTTTATCAACCTCTTTTTAGTGGTAGGACTGTAGCGCCCCCTTACCGTAGGGTACACATCGGGATGTCCGTGGGCCGTTCCGATACATAACCCACGATAAGGGTGCACTACGAACAAACCCAACTAAAATCCACATGGCATCCAAATGAAAGCATTAAAATAACAATAATCATTAAACTTTGAAACCAAAACATTCTTTCTCATTTCATAACTCAAAAACCATAGATACACATTTCTGTCATGATTAATGTCTGCACAAATCCAAAAGAAACCTAAACAATTTCCGAACTAGGTCATCTCCAAAAGGTCCCAGCTGACCAACAATTGAGCCATACTTCTCTTGCCAACACGCTCTACAAGGCAAGAAAAGTCTCTCTCTCTGGAGCTAGGAGTCTACTATCTCTGTCCTGAAAAATATTTGCAATGTTGGGTGAGTTTGCGAACTCAATGAGAAACCATCATCGATGGTCCACCCAACTCATGCATATACAGACAGTTCACATAATTTCACATAATATCACACAATAACATATTCGGAAATATCACATGCATCATCATTTCCCAATATAAGGCAATTCGCCTTTCACACAGTTCACATTCAATCATTTGTATATGCAATGCACATGTGACACTTTCCATTTTATTACGGTGTTGTGACTGCGCGTCTGATCTGTCCCATAAATGGGCTCATTAACGGTGAGCCTGTGGCTCTGAATTTCATTGGGCTTGAAGCCCTGATACGGTGAGCCTGTGGCTCTGAAATTACGTTAGGCTCGAGGCCCTGCTGCGTTGAGCTTTAAGCTCTGAAATACGTTGGCTACTCCGGTCACAACTGTCATTATCTAAACATGCCTTTATGCATGAATGCATATGTCTCAATACGCATTAGGACTAAATAGTTACAATTTCTACACATAACACTTCAATAACAAGTTCCTGATACTTCGGACATCTTTGGTCCGAAACCAATTACATTCAAACACATAAACCCTCCATTAACTCCGCATGGCATAAGCATATAATTTAAACACACAAAGATTGAGGAACCAACTAGGTTACTCACCAATTAACTTCCGAGCTAATGCCTGGAAGTTTCGACCACGTCGGAGGATCGACGCTCCACTTGTGCCTCTATAAAAATCAGAATACACAAACATTATTATTTGCACAAGTTACAATAGTCAATAATACACATGCAACGATTTAATTACGTACAATACATGTTTATGACATTCCCAACACTAGAACCAAATCTTTCCAATTCAATCTGTTTCTCTCTAACGATAGAAATTCATAACCCTCTTAAGTCAATTGACTAAGTTCAAAACTCCGAAAGTTAAACTCTAAAACATGGGAACTATCTGTAAATTGAAATCAAATTCCCAACTCAAATGCCATCCGAATTCTCAAACTTTCGAAATTAATTCAGAACTTTCATTCTTAAAAATCTGTAGTTCTTAGTCTCTACATTGCAATAAATCAAGAACCAATTCAATGGGAATTAAACCTCAAGAATCATCAATTAAAAAGAACCAACTCACTATCGGGGAAAAGGTATCCTCGCCGTGGCACAAGGTCGCTCGCCGCGATGAGATCCCTCGCATACGCCAAGGCGTATGCCTAGCGCGCACCGCGGCGTGCCTCGCTAACGCTCGCCGCGACGTCCGTCTTCGCTCGTCGCAGGGTGCAAAAGGGAAATTGCTCACCGCAGCGTGCGATGAACACGTCGCGACGTGCAATCCCAAAAACACGCCCGAAACCCAGATTTTCTCCTTCTGTCAAATTTTAATCCAACTATTCTCCTTCTAACACTCCCAAAACAACTTAATACACTCAAAATAACTAAACCCTAAGCTCAATTCCATCAAATTACCAAATTCAAAGACAAGAAAATCCAAGAATTTCTCTCATCCGAAACCTATACACATCTCATTCATCAAATACTCTAATCAATCATCAATATAATCCACAAAATAAACTATCCAAAGTAGAAAGTGTAAGAACATACGTGTTTTATCTTCCAATTTCTCAAGATACTCCAATCCCCAATCTCATACACACCCACGGTTATCACCCAATTTCACACCCATCATCATCTTCTCCATCACAAAGCTTAAAGGATAGGTTAAAGTTGAAGAATGGAGCAATTTAGCAAGAAGAAAATGGAAGGAATGAGCAAGGTGGAGATCCACGTAGAAGGAGAAGAAGAAAAGCAAGGAGGAAAGCTAAATTTCTTTCAAAAGCAAGAAGGTAACGTGGGAGCAAATTTTTAAAAGGTAAGGGTTTTAAACAAGAAGGACTTAAGGCATGTTTGGCAATTCACTTGCCACATGTCCAATTCTTAGGGTCTAAAAATCCAATTCTTACTCTAATTTTCTCCCAAATTTGCAATGACTCTAAACAATAAATCCTAAACTCATGACTCTAATTTTCCTATGCCATTTGTCGATCAATCTCGGAACCGTAATCCAATTAATCTGCCATTAGGTCATTTTTCCGGTCCGGACATAAAACTCCAAAATTTTCAGAAAAATTCCTAAAAATCCTCAAAATTATGAAACACTTGATCATACACTCCAATTCCATTTTTCAAACCCCTAGAATTCATTTTTCACTCCAATTCAATATTCAAATGACAATCTACACAAAAATCAAAAAATTTCCAATTTACACAATTATACCGGGAATATGTCATACATGCATGTACATTCATATGCTTGTGCAATAATAATCATTTTATTAATAAATATAGAGGCTAAAATGCATGTGCAATTCGAATTATGCTAGCACACAATCCTAACCCATCCAAGTTACCAATATGCCCATCACATCGGTAACGGGATGTTACAAGGAATTCATTTGAAAATTCATTAATTAAGAGGACTGTGATGAAGAAATATGAAGAGTAGTTATTGAACTCCTATTGAAGTTGATCGAATTCATCACTTAACATATAAGGAATACATACAAAAAGGTTAGAAATAAAACAATTGAAGCAATAAAATGCTATAAGTATGTGACAAATCTATATATAAACTTATAAGTACCTTTACTCTATAATAACCTGCTTGAATCTGAAGTTGATTGAATAAAAAATCCTTTTTCCCTATAAATTATTAGTTTTAATTTGATTTATGCTTCACTTAAAGGTGATTAGTTGGCATTTTACTTGAATCAAATTTTCTATAGGTTTTCATTGAGTGATTTGGCTACTAAAGAATGTCTTCAAGATTCTTAACTTTACTTACTAAAAATCTAATCTAATGTACATATTTTCTTGTAGTATGTGGCCTGTGGATGGCTTAATTCAAGCTTACAACATTCATAATTAGTTTTTTTGATTATGCATTGTAACGTAAGATGGTGATAATGCTAGACTGATATTTTATAAGTTTATTTTTGGCCTTTTAAAAATGATAACATAACTTGCTTTTTCATTTTGCATCTTATTTGATAATATTATCAACCTCCTTGGTGTTGCTACAATTTCTTTCCACCCAACGTTTAAATGGCTTTTTATTGGTGATAGATGTGGTACATTTTTAACATGTGATGTCTCAATATAGAGGCCTAATGTTAGACCCCTAAGACTAAATTATGGAATCTTATAGGTTATGTTGAGCCTTAGTCTACGCTTAACATTTGAGTTTATATCAAGATGACATCTTGATGATGGAATAAAGTAAATAACTTCGAGTAGGTAAGACAAATTGTGCAATATTGATAAAAACTTGAGAGTAGGTGAGTGTTGGCATACATTGGTGTTCATTATTGAAAGTCTTCAATAATAGCCAAGATTCAGATGTGACAACAAAGATGATGTCTCAACTAAGTCGTGTTAAGTTTAAAGGTGTGCAAAAACACTTAAATTCGACATAGAGGTTGAAATGCATTTAAATATGTGAGATTTATTATACAATGGTTTGAATTGTTACTAACTTATATTATAGAGCAATATGGTTATACTAAGGAAATGCTTACTAACTTATGTTATAGAGAAATATAGATATACTATGGAAATGCTTGATTAGATCATACACAATGATGACTATGTTAAGTCAAAATGACTTTACATTTATGATTTTGATGAAGAACAAATAATGAAGGCAGAAAAGCAGATGGATGAATGAAAAGCACACGAATTAGAAAAGCAGACGATGAATTAAAAGCAGACAAAGCAGAAAAGCAGATGGAGAATAAAAAGCAGACGAAGTAGAAAAGCAGACGGAGAATAAAAAGCAGACGAAGTAGAAAAAAAACAGAGAATAAAAAAAAGACGAAAGATTGAAAAGCAGACGGAGATTAAAAAGCAGACGAATGCCAAAAGCAAACGGAAGCAAAAGCAGACGATGAAAAGAAGATGGAAGCAAAAGCAGATGGAAGCAAATAACGTCTGAATCAAGATTCAGTTCGAGTTAGTTACAGAATTCAACTCAATAATCGTTTCTTCAAGATTCAAGAAGCAGTTACAGACGAAGGCTTTAAATATGAGTAGAAGTTGAAGATTGCAAAGTTAGCTGAGATACATTTACGCGAACGTTAAAAAGCTTACTTGAGAGTTTATTGTCAAAATATCTAGGGCTATGTTACTATAACGAAGTTCAAAACTTCTTTCTGTAAGAAAGTAGTACAGATAGCCTGCAGAGGCTAAGAGTAAAAGAATACTGAGTGTAAAGAGACATGAAGAGGCTCAGAAAGAAAGAATACTTGTAGAATTGTTGAGAGATAGTGAAATCTCAGAGAGACATCTGAGGACTGGACGTAGCCCACGGTTTGGGGTAAACCAGTATAAAAATTACTGTGTTAACTTCTCTCTTTCCTTATCTCTCTTATCATTCAAAGTTTCGTTTTTACTTAGTTTTCAAACAAGTTTTCGAAAATACGATTAACTTCGACTTACAGTAGTTCTTGTGAAAAGAACAAGTTTTTCCTTTGACAAAACGATTTTGAAGATTTTTCAAATAAAGGGAAATACACAATTCAACCCCCTTCTTGTGCATTTATACATCGTATAATAAGCATTGTAATAATGTGTGATTCACTTCAATTGGTATCAGAGCTCAGTGTCCAAGGATCACTGTAACAAAGTGTGGATCAAAGATTATGGCAGAATCACATACGTACATTGCAGAAGGTGCCTCAGTTACTAGACCTCTAGCATTCAACAGAGAAGATTACCACTACTGGAAAGATAGGATGCGACTGTTTATAGAATCTACTCATGTTGACCTTTGGGACGTGATAGAGAATGGACTATACACACCAGTAGATGAAGATGGAAATCTTATTCCACGGATCAGATGGACGGCTGATTAAAAGGCGAGATTCTAACTGAACTCTAAGGTGAAGTTTTTCTTGAGTTGTGCCTTAAGCAGAAGTGAGTATGACAAAATTCACGGATGCGATATTGCGAAGGAGATGTGGGACACGTTGTCCATCGCTCATAAAGGTACAAACTGTTGGAGGTATGTAAATATAGTGCCCTAGAAAGCAAGTGTATTTACATGTAACTTTATCTTCTTCAGTTACAGTTTTGTAATGAAAGTATTTATCATTAATAAAACAAAAAAGTTTGGTTTTATCAGTATGAGCATTATATATCTGGTCATAAGGTACCAAGATTCTTTTGTAAGTAATATACATATACATAGAGATGTATGGGAAATATGTATATTATTAGAATCTGAATTAATTGATTCACAGTTGAATAATCAAGTTGGTCGCTTGATTATGGTTTAGACTATAGTGTTGCGATTTATCTCCATATAAGTAAAGGAGTTTAGTTCAAGGGAATGATGAGTTTCATATCATGATAGTAGTTGACTGTCGATAATGGCACTATTAAATGAATCTGGAATCAAGTATGTTTTCAAGAATAAAGTGGGTCGTTACTTTAATCTTAAAACATACAACTTAAGCATTCGCTTATTATGAACTATAATCTTGATGAGTGGTGAACTCATATATGTTTCATTATAATTCTTGATATGATCGGAATGGATTTTTACTGAGCATTAATCCAGTTTCTGCATGTTGGAATTATTAATTGAAACATGTATCAGGGAACATTCACTCAAATAAAGAGTTTATAGTGTTATCATCTCTTCTAGATGTTTTAAGGAGATTTGGTGATTAAACTGGCACCAGTAGTTTGATGGACTAGCTACCTATCAAGTCTTAACACTGAGATGAGATCTTATGTATTAATCACCATATAAAGTAAAATGAGAGATCTAGAAGGAAAAACCCAACATAAGGGCAAAACGGTAATTTTACCGTTATTGTGCGGATGGCTATAATAAGGTTTGCAATTGGACATATTCTCATAATATTTAATAATTCAAAATTTCAACTAATTGTCTTAAGTGGAATGAAATTTAGTTAATAAGCTAGAATTAATTCCAATGAGATTGAATTAATTATGGGCTTATTGGAGCTTGAATTATCAAAGTCCAATAAGATTCCCCACTTGGCTTTAAAGAAGGATATCAAGCTAAGTAAGAAATATAAATGGAGGATAATTAGAAGTCCATAATTGAATCTTGGGCTTGGTCTAATTAAAGAAGCCCAAATGTACATTTAGTAATGGGCTTGATTTTTGGTTTAATGTAATTAATTAGATTAATTATATTAAAACAATTTTTTTTAAGAAGAAGATAGCAATTTCGGTTATTCCTAGGTTAAATGTGTAACCAAACAATTAACATTAAAATGCTAAATAAAGATGGTCTTTATTATGGTTAATCATCATTAAATGGAGTTATGAACTTACCATTAAATGGTTTAATGATTATCTTTTAATGTTGGCTTGTAACCTATTTGCATTCATTAGATTAAAGATGAAGGATGTACATTAGATGGACCATCTTCCTTCTTTCTTCTTGGCAAAACCAAAATTAGGTATTGAATTTTAGGTTATGGTCTTTTCAAATAGCCATCATAAAGATAAATGAAGATAATCTCATTTATTGGCTATTTTATGAGTGATTAATGAAATAAGTGATGCATTTCATGCCTCTCTCTCCTTCCATCCATGCATATACGAAATTGGTAGGCAAGAAAGAGTGCTTGCATGTTCTTTACACCTTCTCTCCTTTCATGAAAGAGAGAATCGATAATACAAATTGAAAGAGTTTCAATTTTGCTTCTTCTTCTTCTAAGAAAATCTCCTCCAAACATTTCTTCTCCTTTCCCACCAAAGGATTTTGTTAATCTAATTGTCCTTGAAGAACAGGTGGTAAATCTAATTGGTTGAGGATACTACAACAAGGAGGAAGTAGATTGCTAAAGGAGAAGAGTCAAAGGTAAAGGATTTGGATACACGAAGAAGGAGAGGACAAGTGAGTGAGGATTTAAAGTCATGGCGAAGGAGTCGGTAATACTCGATCTTGTTTATATTTTATTATCCTTATACCATATCATGTATAGATTGGCATGTTGATTTGGATTTGTTGCTTCCGCTGCAAGTAATGATTTCTTAAAAGTTTTGAAATCTACCGTTTTTCCAAACAAAGCATGTTTTCTTTTTCCGATCCAACAATTGGTATCAGAGCCAGGTTCTAATGCTTGATTTCGGTTCCTATATAATGGATGCATGGGTTGGCAATCTTTTTGTGTATGCTGCATATTTTTATGTGATAGAAATATACATGGTGTATGTTTGGTCTTTTGGTTGTCCGTAGAAGTTAAATTTACCTTGTAAGATTTCTTCATTGGTTGTAACAAGGAGGGTGGTCTATCATCACCATGTTTCCTCCTTGGTTTCTTTTTTCTTTTTTCTTTGATTTTGTAATGTACAAATTGATGTAGTGATGAAGATGGAGCAGCCATGGATTGAATAAATGGAAAGGTAAAATTTTCGGTGTATCCTTTTGTGTATTGGCATAAGTTTTGTGAAAACATAGTTGCTGGAATTTTGTTTCAATGGATCACTTTTTAGTTTTTATTGTAAAAACAAGTGCTGGATTTTTGTTTCAAAGAATCAAATTTCGGTTTTACTAAAATACTAAGTGCTAGTTTTTTTTTATTTTCATGAAATGAGCTTCGGTTTTAATGAAAACTAGTGCTGGAATTTTTTGTCAAAACAAAGATTTGGTTTTCTAAAAATCTGGTGCTGGAATTTTATTTTTCAAAGTGACAAAATTTGATTTTCATATATGCCATTACATTTTGTTTACTGAATGGGCCGGATCATGTTTGTGAAGAGTTCGAAGCGAAAGATCCAAGTCCAAGAAGAATACTTTGTGTAACACCCCACTCCCACGCGACCCGAACCCGACATCGACGATGATATCCGAGTTCGTGCCCCGCGAGGGTGGCGTGCTAAAACACTCATTCAGTAATCGATACTTTTTTTTTGAAAACATATATGCGGAATTCAATACATAATTTGGGTCCTCATTCAATCATATACAATTTTATTATACACAATTTCTAATAACCACTCGGGCCCATTTCACAAATACAAATATACACTTTATTACATAATTAAAGATATGCAACGCAGATGCGAACTAATCCCGACTTCTAACCTTCACTTGAATTATGCAAATATACTCCCATTGGCTTAACGGGGTATTCTTCTGATTCTGAAAAATAATTGCAAATTTTGGGTGAGTTTTGCGAACTCAGTGAGTGACCATCATCGATGGCTCACTCATCACATATCACATAAGACATATATTTCATACTAATCGCACATGATCATATTATTTCACATTCAATCACTGAACCAATCTCACTTTATTTCCTATATCACATTATTTCCCATATTCATATCATTTCATTAGCAACCATATTGAATCACATAAACTTGTTCAGTTATTTCACATTCACTATCATTTAATCATTTATGTCATGCATACTCAGTGTATATGAGACTCACTTTCCAATTATTAATCTTTTGTGATCGAGTGCCTGAACTGTCCCGTATAGAGCTCATTGATAACTGTCCCATATAGAGCTTATTGATAACTGTCCCATGTAGGGGTCATTGATAACTGTCCCATATAGGGCTCATTAAGTGTTGAGCATATAACTCTGAACTGTCCCTTTCGGGTTCATTAAGCGTTGAGCGTATAGCTCTGATCGGTGGCTACTCTAGTCACAACAGCCATTATATGACATGCATTCATGAAATGAAATGCATCACTCACAATTTTGTAAACCCATTCATTCCCATATCATCGGACCTTAGTCCGACATTTAACCTTAGTGTTGAGAATTAAACCGTCATTCATATGCATCGAAATGCATCACTCATAATTGCATGCTCTTATTCAATCATATTCGCTTATCAATGGACCGTAGTCCGGTATGTAACAGATAGTTGAGAAATCACACTTTCACTTACATGCAATTTACACATTCAGGAAACACATAGCAATCACTCAATACATTTAGTTCTTCCAATTCACAAATAAATTGTACTTCAATATCCAAGTCAATCATCACAATCATTGGACCTCCTGTCCGAAACCCCACATATTCAATCATATTTACACAATTATCCAATAGTCAAATAATACCAGAATTCAATTATCAAACAATAAGGTAAGACCATCTAGGTCTACTCACAGTACGCTCCAGATTAGCAATTGCTTCCAATTTTTAGAAACGCCTGTCTGCAGACTTGTGACCTGCACAACCCATTTATGCAATACGTTGCACACACATTAATAATGTTGCACCATTGTAAGCATTTATTCATGCATATATATGTACGATGCATGTTCATGACAATCCTGGGTACTTTTCCAAAACGCACTTTCGGGTCCGCTATTCACGTTCAATAAGAAAGTGAAACTAATGAAATTTGGTCATACCCTCTTCTAGACATGTGTTCCCCTATGTCTTATGAATCCATTGACACCAAGATCACTCAATTTGGTTTAGTAGATTGGGAGATATACCTCAAACATTGGAGGATTGTTCTAAGTGTACTAAACCCAATTCTATCTCGAATTTGAACATCTTAGGAATTGAAGAAAAAATTATCTTCTTCATATGATTTGTAGCCCTATATCTTAAATTTACTACAAAGAAAGAATCATCTCATTTGGAATCTTATAGCTCTAGATATAAGCAAAACATTGAACTCTGTTCAATAAAACTACTCCCGTTGACAATGTTCCAATAGACTCTCACACTTGCATTTGATCAATCTCTTTCAATTTAACTCCAATTAAAACAAATTTTTTTGGAGGTATAGGAAAATTTTTTGGGAATCCATTTCCACAAGAATCAATTCATTTGGAACTCTAGAAAAGGAGTTATAGTCAAAGTAAGCAACCATGTTCATAACTGTCCTCCATGTTCTAAATAGGGTTTGCAATTGGACATATTCTTATAATATTTAATAATTCAAGAGTTCAACTAATTTTCTTTTGTGGAATGACATTTAGTTAATAAGCTAGAATTAATTCCAATGAGATTGAATTAATTCTATGCTTATTGGAGCTTGAATTATCAAAGCCCAATAAGATTCCCCACTTGGCTTAAGGAAGGTTATCAAGCTAAGTAAGAAATATAAATGGAGGTTAATTAGAAGCCCACAATTGAATCTTGGGCTTGGTCTAATTAAAGAAGCCCAAATGTACATTTAGTAATGGGCTTGGTTTTTGGTTTAATGTAATTAATTAGATTAATTATATTAAAACAATTTTTTTAAGAAGAAGATAGCAATTTCGGTTATTCCTAGGTTAAATGTGTAACCACACATTTGACATTAAAATTCTAAATAAAGATGGTCTTTATTATGGTTAATCATCATTAAATGGAGTTTTGAACTTACCATTAAATGGTTTAATGGTTGTCTTTTAATGTTGGCTTGTAACCTATTTGCATTCATTAGATTAAAGATGAAAGATGTACATTAGATGGACCATCTTCCTTCTTTCTTCTTGGCAAAACCGAAATTAGGTATTGAATTTTAGGTTATGGTCTTTTCAAATAGCCATCATAAAGATAAATGAAGATAATCTCATTTATTGGCTATTTTATGAGTGATTAATAAAATAAGTGATGCATTTCATGCCTCTCTCTCCTTCCATCCATGCATATACGAAATTGGTAGGCAAGAAAGAGTGCTTGCATGTTCTTTACACCTTCTCTCCTTTCATGAAAGAGAGAATCGAAAATACCAATTGAAAGAGTTTCAATTTTGCTTCTTCTTCTTCTAAGAAAATCTCCTCCAAACATTTCTTCTCCTTTCCCACCAAAGGATTTTGTTAATCTAATTGTCCTTGAAGAACAGTTGGTAAATCTAACTGGTTGAGGATACTACAACAAGGAGAAAGTAGATTGCTAAAGGATAAGAGTCAATGGCAAAGAATTTGGATACACGAAGAAGGAGAGGATAGCGCAACGAGGATTTAAAGCCGTAGCGAAGGAGTCGGTAATACTCCTGATCTTGTTTATATTTTATTATCCTTATACCATATCATGTATGGATTGGCATGTTGATTTGGATTTGTTTCTTCCGCTGCAAGTAATGATTTCTTAAAAGTTTTGAAATCTACCGTTTTTCCAAACAAAGCATGTTTTCTTTTTCCGATCCAACACAAACCAAGTCAAAGAATCCAAGATAAGCATTCTTGTGCACCAGTACGAGCTTTTCAAGATTAAAGATGAAGAATCTAATGATCAAATGTTTAGAAGATTTCAAACGATCATCAATGGATTGAAAACTCTCGGAAGAACTTACGATAACCAAGATCACGTACGTAAGATCTTAAGAAGTCTTCCAAAGAAGTGGAGACCAAAAGTTACTGCTGTGCAAGAAGCTAAGGATTTGAGTGTGATAAAGCTTGACGAGTTGCTTGGATCGCTGAAGATTCATGAAGTTGAGCTCGATGCTAAAGACAAGCCCAAACGGGACAAGTCAATAGGAATGAAGGCCGGACAGAAGAATCACAAGACTCAAAGGAGGAGAAAGTCATCAAAAGCATTAAAGATTGAAGAATCAAAGCATGATGACTCTAGCGAATCAGAACAAGAGTCAAGTGATGAAGATGATGAGCTATCTTTCATTTCCAGGAAAATCAGACGGATGTGGAAGAAGAAGTCCAAAGGAAGTCAGTTCATCAAGAAGAACGACAAAGATGATGGAAAAGTAGAAAAGACATCCATCATATGCTACGAGTGTAATCAACCTGGACATTACAAGTCCGAGTTTCCTACTCTAAAGAAGAAACCAAAGAAGAGTAGAGAAGGCAAGAAAAGCATGATGGCAACTTGGGAGGATCTAGATTCGTCAGAATCAGATACAAGCTCTAAGACATCAGAACATGCAAACATTTGCCTGGTAGCCGAGGAAGAAAGTGATGAGGAGGTAACTTCTGAATACGATGACTTGTATAATGCATATTCAGAACTACTAGAAGATTCTCATGCTATTCTAAAACAGTACAAACTGTTAAAGAAAAAGCATGTAGAAAACCTTAAACATACAGAAGAAATAGAGAGAGAAAATATCTGCTTGAGAATGCAAATAGAGGAGAATAAGAAAAAGAAAGTTATAGATAGATCTGAGGAGATCAATCAACTAAAGCTTAGGATTAAGAGCCTTTTAGCTGATTTAGCTACCTTCACTGAGAGTACAAAGAAAATGAATGAGATGCTAGGAAAATGTAGACATTCGAGTGATAAAACCCGATTAGGGTTTACAAGAAATAAATCTCATCATGGAAGAAAGCCTCTCGTCCAGAATAAAAGGTATCACAAAACACCTTTTCATCAACAAACTTATAAAATGCATCAAATGAATCATTTTGTGTATATTACTAACCTAAGAGGACCCAAAAAAATATGGGTACCAAAAAATAAAATAGTTTCTCCTGCAGATTTCCTTCCTTGGAAGATGCAATAAGCACCGTTGGTATTTAGACAGTGGATGCTTGCGACATATGACGGGAAGAAGGTCTATGTTCCTAGATCTTCAGTATAAGAAGGGAGGATCGGTAACTTTTGGAGACAACCAGTAGGGCAAGATAATTAGAATCGGTAAAATAGGTAAAGATTTCTTTGCATGCATTGATAATGTGTTGCTTGTTGATGGTCTGAAACACAATTGGATTAGTGTCAGTCAATTGTGTGATTTTGGTTTTGAAGTCACGCTCAATCAAAATCTTTGTGAAGTCAGAAACAAAGATGGGTTTATATTCTTTTCTTCCAAAAGTAGAAATAATCTTTACAAAATTGATTTAGAAGATTTTTAAAATCAAAATGTTTCGTGTTTTTTATCAACTGAAGAAGAAAGACTAATCTGGCATAAAAAGCTAGGTCGTGTCTCTTTTAAACACATTTCAAATTTATTAAAGCATGATTTGGTAAGAGGATTACCAAAAATAAGTTTTGACAAAGAATTCTTTTGTGAAAGTTGTTTGAAAGGAAAATAAGTCAAAACATTGTTTTCTTCTAAAAATACTGTAACATCTTCTAGACCTCTAGAGTTGTTACATATGGATTTATTTGGTCCAACTAGGACAATAAGTCTTGGCGGAAAGAAATATGGATTTGTTATTGTTGATGACTTTACTAGATTTTGTTGGATATTGTTTTTGTCACAAAAGGATGAGTCTTTTAAGTGTTTTAGGACCCTTTCCAGAAAGTTACAGAATGAAAAAGGTATGTCTATAGCCAGCATTAGGAGTGATCATGGTGGAAAATTTGAGAATGAGAAGTTTAGAATATTCTGTGAGGAGAATGGAATTTTCCACAATTTCTCTGCTCCTAGGACTCCGCAGAAAAATGGAGTTGTTGAAAGGAAGAACATGACGATTCAAGAGATGGCAAGGACTATGCTGTGTGAGATGAATCTTCCTAAGTATTTCTGGGCAGAAGCAGTGAATACAACATGTTACATTCAAAACAAAATATTACTGCGACCATTGCTGAAGAAAACTCCTTATGAGTTATGGAATGGAAGGAGACCGAATATATCTTACTTTCATTCATTTGGTTGCAAGTGTTGTATTCTGAATACAAAGGAATTGTTGGATAAGTTTGATTCAAAGACCTTTTCAGGGATCTTTCTAGGCTACTCTTCATCATCCAAGGCCTTTCGAGTTTATAATCTTACCTCGAGGACAGTTGAGGAAACCATCCATGTCAAGTTTGATGATAGTTCCTAATCCCGTAAGGAAGATGACATGGAGAGTGAAGTCCCTTCAAAGTCCTTAGATGATACAATAGAAGCTCCATCATCAGGAACTCAGGTAGACAAGGTTGAAGATATTCCAGAAACTATTGGATTAAAAGGAGATTGGAAATATAAGAGTTCTCATCCAGAAGAGTTAATTATCGAAGAGACCTCTGAAGGAGTCAGAACAAGGTCCAAATTCAGAAGAGAAGCTAATGTAGCTTTTATCTTTGAAATAGAGCCTAAGAAGATTGAGGAAGCTCTTCAGGATGAAGTTTGGATTTTATCTATGCAAGAGGAGCTGAACCAATTTACTACGAATAAAGTTTGGCCCTTGGTTCCTAAACCCTCGAAGAAATTCATTATAGGAACTAGATGGGTTTTTAAGAATAAGTTAGACGAATCATGGAGAGTGAGTCAGAATAAAGCTAGATTAGTAGCACAAGGCTATAATTAGCAAGAAGGAATAGACTACAATAAGACATATGCTCTAGCAGCGAGACTTGAAGCAATTAGGATATTGTTGGCATATGCGGTTTTTCATGATATAAAGCTTTTTCATATGGATGTGAAAAGCGCGTTTCTTAATGGTTTTATAGACGAAGAGATGTATGTTAAGCAACCTCCTGGTTTCGAGGATGTTAGGTATCCAAATCATGTCTATAGACTTCATAAAGCTTTATACGGCTTGAAGCAAGCTCCTAGAGCTTGGTATGATCGTCTAAATACCTTTCTCTTAAAGAGTGGTTTTAGTAGAGGCCAAGTAGATAGGACGCTCTTTAGAAAGAATTATGAGAATGAGTTTATTTTAATGCAAATCTATGTTGATGATACCATCTTCAATGCTACCTCAAAGAACTTATGTGTGAGTTTTGAGAGTTTGATGAAAAATGAGTTTGAAATGAGTATTCTTTCTTAGGTTGCAAGCTAAGCAAACCGATGAGAAGATCTTTATCCATCAACAAAAATATGTGAAAGAACTGTTGTCTAAATTTGATATGAGTAATATGAAGCCTATGGTAACCCCGATGCACCCTTCAAACCTTTTGTCGAAAGACGAAGTTGGTAAGAAGCTCGATCAAACCCTGTATAGAGGGATGATCGATTCTTTACTTTATCTTACAGAAAGCAGACCTGACATATTGTTCAGTGTATGTTTGTGTGCAAGGTTTCAGGCTGATCCTAGAGAGTCTCATTATATAGCTGTTAAAAGAATTATGAGATATCTCGCATGTACTACTGATCTTTGCTTAATGTTTGAGAAAGGTAAAGATTTCAGGTTGATCGGATACTGCGATGCGGACTATGCCGGAGATAGAGTTGAAAGGAAGAGTACGAGTGGAGACTGTCACTTTCTTGGCTCAAACCTACTTTCCTAGTCAAGCAAGAGACAAAGCTCAATCGCACTATCAACTGCCTAAGCCGAGTACATGTCTGCCGCAAGCTTTTGTTTACAAATGTTGTGGATTAAATACCAGCTAGAAGATTATTCAGTTCAAGAAGAGGAGATCCCAATTTTATGTGACAACACCAGTGCCATCAACTTATCGAAGAACCCTATACAGCACTCGAGAGTAAAGCATATCGAAGTCATTTGAGAGACTACGTTCAGAGAAAGGTTGTAAGTCTACAGTTTAACGAGACAGAATTTCAATGGGCAGACCTCTTCACTAAACCATTAAGTGAAGAACGATTCAAGGAAATCAGACGGAACCTCAACATGGTGATGTTAAATGACCAACCGTCTGACATTTCATAGCCAAGTTAAACGGTCGTCAAAGTTAACTGCGTTAGAAACAGTGAGTTACAGCTGGTAACTTCTCTCATAAGGAAATTTTGGAGGGAAAGTCTCATAGCCTTAAGAACCTCACCGATTCTAGAACACGCCTGATAAGACCTTTCGAGTATTCTGAAATCAGAAACCTTTCGAATACTCTCAACCTACAAACTTTTCATCTCTCTCAAAATCTCTGCAACCAACTTTACCTTTGAAGAACAGATTACCGAAGTCAGTTCCTATTCAGAATCAATGGAGCAAGCAATGATCTACGGAAGGCATGTGGATTTTGAATCTCTGAGGAAAGATGATATGGATATCGAACCAGAGATTGTAGAAGCCGGTTAGAGGAAGTTCTTCCAGGTGCGGGAGTATGTATATCAAAATGAAGTGTATTAGTTTTGGAAGAATATGCAGCTGGTAGACAATATTATTGTTTCTATAGTAGATATATTATCTATTGTTGTGACAAAGGAGCTGATTGAAAATGTGACTGAATGTCCATCTATCGGAGAGAAGCTAACGAGCAAAGCCAGATGGATGACAAAGGTTAATATGAAGGAAAATGAAGTCAGTAGACAGTTGTATGGAGTTAATGACCCATCGGAAAGGAAGACCTCGAGTTTGGTGCCAAAGGCGAAGGTCTTACATGCGATTCTGTTCAACTGCGTCTTACCTAGAGCAGGTTCAAGGCATTTGGTGACTACCTTGGATGAACAATGCCTATTCTACCTGCTGAATCGCCATCCCATAGACTTACCATTTCTGATTTTCCAGTATATGGTTAAGGGGATGAAGGATACTAACAGCTACTCGTACGGAATGTTGCTAACAAGGATTTTTAGGGAGTTTGGAGTTCTTCTTGATAGAGGAAACAGAATGAAGATATCTGTCAAGAGTGTTATCGACTCGGGTACTACAAAGAAAATGGGCTTGAAGAATCTGGATAGAGAAGAAGCAGATTCTGAGAATAAAGGTAGAACTGAGGGGGAGCGGAAACAGAAGAAGTCTCCCGCAAAGAGTTCTAAATCTCAAGTTAGTACGAAAATGAAAATGATTGAAAGAATAAAATCATCTGAAGAATTTTTGAAGGAAAAGATGATTTCTCAAAAAGAAAGTAGCCAAGTTCAGATGACAGAAGAAGGTGCTTTGAAGAGAAAAGGGGAGAAGCTTCTGAGTGATATTCCTAAAAAGGCGAAGAGATCACCCAGGATTCGAACCTTGAGACAACAGGAAGAAAAGAGGTCCAGAGAACGAAGTCAGGCAAAAGTCTCTGAGACTCGCGCACCGAAGGCTACGAGATATCTAGTCTCGATCTTAAGTGAAGATTTAGCCAAACAGGCCAAGGAGACTGAGAGAAAAAGAAAGTTGGAGTCTGAGAAGCAAAAACCCCAATCTCAGAAAACTCCGAGACTGACTGAGGCAGTGAAGAAGACAAAGGAAGTTAGTCAAAAGAAGAGTGTTCCTACTGCTAAGGAAGTTAGTCAGAAGAAGGATACTCCCATTGCTGTTCAATAGGAGGAGCTAGTGGAGCTTAGCCTAGTTCAGACTACTCCTATCATTATTCAACAGGAGGCAACAGTAGAACTCAGCTTAGTACAGGTTTAACTTGAGGAGCCAATGGAACTTGGTTTGGTACAGACTATTCTCATTGATGTTCCACAGGAAGAATCAACAGAACTCAGTCTGATTCCATACAACTACTCTGAATTTTTTAGGAGAGACGATTTGGAGATCAGATTGATTGAAGTAGTTGAGCCTTTGACTAAAAGGAGTACTTCAATAATCATCAGGGATACACTGAGGAGGTTAGTGAAGGCATACTTACAACCTATTCCTATAAATAGTGGGACATGGCATCTATTGAATGAAGATGAAAGGAATTTTTATGAAGCCTTGAGGTATGCGGCTACAAAACCATACCCTTCAAAGATGACCAGTCACACTATTTATCCAATTACAGAGGACACGATTATAAAGGTTGTACCAGACCTTCAACCATGGAAAACCATGGATGTTAATAAGGGGAAGATGAAGTTATACCCAGAAGGGGTAATTAATGATCTGTCCGCAGATCAGATTGAAGAAGAAGTGCGAAGAATAGATGAAGCGTGCACTTCAAAGAAGACAATTACAGGAGCCAGTTATGTTTTACAGAAAAGGATGAACACTGTCCAATGGGGGGAAAGTTGACTAAAGGGACGTTTACTAAATCTCTTATACAGATAGTAGTGCGTATTAGGCCACTATCTAATACAATGTCCATTGAAGAAGAAGCCCTACCCATGCGAGGAAGACAAGTGCTAATGCTACCTGCTCCTTATGACTTAGACCTTCCTGAGCCCAACCTATCGGTTCAACCACCTACCCTTGAGATTGTTGAAGATTATATTCCATCTTCAGATGCATATGTTACTACAATTGCATTTGTAGAACTCCCGGAGGATGATGATCAACCCACCTCGCCTTTTGACTTGCAAGCTGAGGTAATGCACCTACGAAGAGAAGTCAAAGAGTTGAAGGAGATGATGAAAGAGTTGTTCAAGCATCATCGACATTAATCATTTTTTATTATAACAAATAGGGGGAGAAGAAAATGGAAAGCAGAAATCAAAGGGGGTGAATGAAGGAGATGAACTTTTGAAGACGGAAGAAAAAGATAGGAGGAGGAAGAGCAAGCAGAAAATGTAGAAGTCAGACGAAGACTGTTCGAATATATGTTTTTCACCTGAATCGTATGATTATTTGTTATCATAAAAAAGGGGAAGATTGTTAAGTCAAAATGACTTTACATTTATGATTTTGATGAAGAACAAATAATGAAGGCAGAAAAGCAAACGGATGAATGAAAAGTAGACGAAGTAGAAAAGCAGACGATGAATTAAAAGTAGACGAAGCAAAAAAGCAGACGGAGAATAAAAAGAAGACGAAGTAGAAAAACTGACGGAGAATAAAAAGCAGACGAAGTAGAAAAATAGACGGAGAATAAAAAACAGACGAAGTAGAAAAACAGACGGAGAATAAAAAACAGACGGAAGATTCAAAAGCAGACGGAGATTCAAAAGCAGACGGAAGCCAAAAGAAAACGAAAGAAAAAGTAGACGATGAAAAGCAGACAAAAGCAAAAGCAGACGATGAAAAGTAGACGGAAGCAAATCACATCTGAATCAAGATTCAGTTCGATTTAGTTACAGAATTCAACTGAATAAACGTTTCTTCAAGATTCAAGAAGCATTTACTGTAACATCCCGTTACTGATAGCAAGGGTATTTTGGTAAATTGGGACATATTGGTAGGTTTCATTGCATTCACTGATTGAGCATGTTACTGGCCTCTAATTATAGAGGAACAGGTTTATTGCATATGCATTTATTCATAGGTACATGCATTCATGATTTTCCGGCATTTTAATTGTGAGTATGAATTGATTGGATTGTGAACTGGAAACTGACTAGATCGTGATTAATTGAGAAATTAGGAGTAATTGGGTTCGAGTAATGGATTTAGAATAGTTTAAGTGTAATTGGTAATTGATAGTGGCTTAAAGAAAATTTTCTGGAAATTCGGGAGAAAATGCCCGGACCGGAAATTTTCGAGTGACAGACCGATTGACCGTATGGTACTGAAAGAATTGTCCAATGGCAATGGAAAAATTAGAGTTATACTGTTAGGAAATAAAAATGTTGAGCCATTGAAATTTAGAGACTGAAATTTGAACTGATTTGGAGACCTATGTCTATAAATACCTAGGTTTGAAAGTTAGAAATTTTCCCAAGGCATTACCATTTCTTCTCTTCCTCCTCCCACGGTGTTCATCGATTCCTCCCATTGGTGAGGTTCTTCGACTTTTCCTTGTGGTTTTTTTCTCATTGTGCAAAGCTAACTTGTTTATTGTGATTGATGAAGGTTGAGAAGCTTTGAGAGTGGTTAATCGTTGATATTGAAAGATTTTAGGGTTTACGGTGATTTGAGAGATTTGTGGATTTGAGGCTGTGATTGGTAAGCTTTAATGGATTTAATGTTGTTATTAATGGTTTCTGATGCATTTATGACATTTATTATGGTCGATTTGAGTAGTTGGGAGTGTTAATGGAGGTTTTAGAGAGAGAAATTGACAGAAAACGATCGGAGAAGAAGGTGGCGCGACCCGCACGTCCCGACGTCTGGCGCAGCCTCGCCGCGACGAGTAAATTAAATGCTTGCCGCGACGAGCGCAACGAGACGTCGCGGCGAGCGCATGGTTTCATGCTGCGACGAACGTTTTCGTCTACGCCGCGAAGAGGATGCACGCCACGGCGAGCGTCCTTCACGCCGCGGCGAGCGACCTTCTGTACGCTGCGGCGAGGGATGTGACGCCGCGGCGAGGAGCAATTTCTTATAGGTTGATTTTTTTAGTTTATTGGGCATAACTTATGGTATAGACCTCCGATTGGGATGATTCTCTATTCATTATGAACTAGGGAAAGAGGTCTACAATTGAGGATAATTATGGAAGTTAGAATTTAATTTAAATAGTATTGATTTATCGAGATTAAGGTCAATTATGGTTCCTATAGTGACCTAAGTATTGAATTATGATAATTGGAGTTTAATTGGGATTTTCAATAGAGGTTTTGACCCAATGGATAGGGAATTGCTATAGAGTGTATGGATTGAGAAAATTGAACTGAATTTTTAGAAATGGACCAATTATTGTCGATCAATTGAGCGAAGAGTTATAATGGGGCATAAGAGTTCAAAATTGGGTTTTAGTGCCGGAAATCGTGAACATGCATTGTACATAATTCCATTGAGACACATGCATCACTGAATTGTTTAACTGAGCATCTAGTAATGGGACTGTATTTAACTGTTATAGAGGCGTCGTTGGACCGTCATTCCACGGACATTGCTGGGACTTCTAGGCAGTAGCTCAGAAGTTACAGGTGAGTAACCTAGTTGGTTTCTCAAATTCCTGATTGTCTAAATGCTGTATGTGAATTACTTGCCAAGCTGAAGTGCATGATTACTGAAATGTATAAAATCGAATTGCATGCTTCTACTGTATGGGATTGGACTACTGCATGACATTGGGAATTGAAATAATGGGCTTTTATAGCCATATCATTGAATTACTGAACACTGCATTACATGCATAAAGGCATGATCAGATAATGAACGTTGTGACCTAAGTCGCTAATATCACTGAATGAGCCTCAAGCTCTAACATATCTTCGACGGCCTCGAGCCCAGGGAGAAATCACGACGCGTCCCCATCTGAATCGTCATCGACCGAGCGCTGGGCACAACACTAAATAACTGGAAAAGAGTCACACATGCATTGCAATTTCATGATTAACTGATTTGTGACAATGACTGATTACGTGATGGCATGATTTACTGTAAATTGTGATATGATACTGCAAATTGTTACATTCTATTGTAAATTGTTATATGATAAATTGAATACTGTCGTGCTGTACGCAATATGCGTAATGCATGATTTAAGTGAACCATCGATGATGGTTTCTCACTGAGTTCGCAAACTCACCCTAAAATTGCATCTAATTTTTCAGGACTGATAGATTAGGCCCTAGCTCTGGAGATAGTCTTTTTCTGCCGTGCGAGCGTGCTGGCAAGAGAAGCGATGGCACACAGGTCGGTCAGCTGAGTCAGACTTTTGCGGATGACTTAGGATAGATGCTTGTATCAGTTTCCTTTTTGGTGTTGTTTAGGGGACTGATAGACTTGTCTATTCTGATGTTGGATGACTGTATCAAGATTATTTTGGATTTTAAAATTTACTGATTTCTGATATATTATGGTTTTAATTATTACGATGCCATGTGGACTTTTAGTGGGATTTTCTGGTAGTGCACCTTTATCGTGGGATACGTGTCGGAGCGACATTCGGGCGTCCCGATGTTTACCCTACGGTAAGGGGGCGCTACATTTACAGATGAAGGCTATAAATATAAATCGAAGTCAAAGATTGCAAAGTTAGCTAATATACATTTACGCAAACATTAAAAAGCTTACTTGAGAGTTTATTGTGAAAATAGCTAGAGCTATATTACTGTAATGAAGTTCAAAATTTCAATCTGTAAGAAAGTAGTACAGATAGCCTGCAGAGGCTAAGAGTAAAAAAATACTGAGTGCAAAGAGACCTGAAGAAGCTCAGAAAGAAAGAATACTTGTAGAATTGTTGAGAGATAGTGAAATCTCAGAGAGACATCTGAGGACTGGACGTAGTCCACAGTTTAGGGTGAACCAGTATAAAAATTACTGTGTCAACTTCTCTTTTTCCTTATCTCTCTTATCGTTCAAAGTTTTGTTTTTACTTAGTTTTGAAACAAGTTTTTGAAAATACGATTAACTTTGACTTACAGTAGTTCTTGTGAAAAGAACAAGTTTTTCCTTTGACAAAACGATTTTAAAGATTTTTCAAATAAGGGGAAATACACAATTCAACCCCCCTTCTTGTGCATTTATACATCGTATAATAAGTATTGTTATAACGTACGATTCACTTCAGACTAATGATAGTTAAATTAAAGACTCATGCCTAGGAGCACTTCCTCAAATAGCAAGAAAGTATTAAAAGATATGGAGACTAATTAGGTATCTTCTAAACCATTTTTTCATGTGCTAAAGTAGAGTTAGTAGTTTAAAGTAGATAACTATTCACTAATATGGTAGGGTTAGTGATAGAAATGATAACTGCTCACTAACTTAGTAGATTAGTAGAGAAAGTATGTTGTTTAGCTTACTTAGTCCCTAAGTTCTTATGAGCTTATATAAAGACATAATTTTTATTTCATTTGTGTAATAATGAGTACATTCAATCATCTATAAGAGGGTTAAAAGTTTTTAGAGAAAGTTCTTATTGAGAGATTCAAGTAACATCTTGAATAGTTATTAAATAGAGTGTTTCAAGTTAAAAATAACTCAATTCCTTGTATTATTTTATTATTTGAACATGTTAATAAAAGGTTGTCTCTGCCATATCTCTTTTCTTTATCTTTTGATTTATTTGTGTTAAACACTTGTATTAAAGTGTGAGTAAAACACCAAAATATAAGTGGCAAGAATTAAAAAACAAAGACACTTAGTGGTCAACAATCACGAAGGAAGGATAAGTTAGGCTTCAGAGGACTTAAACTTGAGTTCTATATGAGGACGTTGATAATTTTACTTAATTTCAATATGCTTAACAAAGTTCCCATAACACTTAGTATGATTGAAATATGAGAATTCTATTGTTAAGCTATTTACTCTTTGTTCAAAAATTCTTTCATCTTTTCTTTATTGTATTTTCAATGATGCCTTATAGTAAAAGTAAAATGACAAATCAAAGGTAATTATATTACTTATCAATGGAAATTTTGACATTGTATCAACATCTTAGCTGGCACAATTTTGGACTATAGTATTTTGAATGTAGTTGGATTGAGTAGCAAGGCCTTAATAATTATATTATAGCCAATAGAATAAATGGAATTAAATGCCTTTCTTTTCTTTTTAAAATTATGATCTAGTTCAAAAAATTAAAATTATTGCAATTTTAGTTTCTTTAAAAAAAGTTGGAGTTTAAGTCAATATCAATGTTTTATTAAGTAAATTGGACTTTAGAAGCATAAAATTATTTGTTTGTACTCTTAAATGATATATAAGAGTGTTTATATAGATATTCTAGAGGTTATTGATCTTTTCTTTACAATGTGGCTTCCACAAATTTCTTTATAAGCAATAATCTTATAGCTTTAATAACTTTATTAGCATATAATTATTATTTTGTGATCAATAATAATTATAGCTTTAACAACTTTATTAGCATACAATGTGAACCTTTACTGACATGTTATCAAGAGGTAATGGTTTTATCTTTGACTGTTGTGACTTAATTTACATTATTAAGAGGACTTCGAAAAGATTTTTCTGATGGTGATTTCATCAATATTAGCTACATAATTGATACCTAATATGTCACGATCTAGTACCACATCGGGTCCATAATAACCACTGCATAACCGGGCTAAAGACACTCATGGTATTCCTAATCCGACTATACAAGACTAACTGAATATCTTTTCTTTTTTTTTTGTTGAAAAATTTGGGCAGCACAATGGCTGTATCTTAAAAATTCCAAACCTGCAGACAATTTTAACACACTTCTATATTCACGCCAAAATGTTTACCATAACTTTAAGACTTTAAAGTCCACTCAAAGCAATCTCAATCACAGTATCAAAGTTCATACATAGGGTCTTTTACAAGACAAAACAATCAAGAGTTAAATTTATAAAATTATAAAACAAATCAACATAACCAAAGTAATAAAAACAGTAAAATAGTTCATGAGCCACTATGCAACTAAAGTCCAAAATAGAAACTACCCACGTGCGGTAATACCCCGAAATGTTAAAAAAACCGCACGATCTACTTAGAGCTTCAAGCTCACTAAATTAACATGCATGGTTGGAAAGCGGATGGGGTGAGTACACTATGTACTCAGTGAGCAGGAAAAATATATATCGCAAATAGAACTCGATACACACCAAGACGATATAATTAACCTATGGGGTGAACACCCATTACATAGAAACACATAGGTCTAGCCTATGACTCCACATATATTGGTTAGGAATCATATAGGCCTAGCCTATTAATCACTCATCCAAAGAAGATAGGCTCCAGTTCTAGTACACATAAGAAGAAAAACATCACATGTATAAATCAAATCTTGTCAGAAAACAAATATTAAAATAAGCTAAAATAATTATGTGTGTCACCACTAGTTAGCCAAACTAATGTGTACACCCACCGATTTTCAGTGTTGGCTCGACTTTCATCCGTGGTGAGTCCAGACTACAGTCGACAAATGCGTCATGATCCTAGGTGATGACCTCGTCTATGTCCAAACCCTAGGTGTGGAATCACCTGCAAGTCCTGTAGAAAGATGTCGATACGGGGACTCGACTTTTATGTACCAACATCAAAGGTATAGGGGTCGCTTATTCTATTGTGTCTGGCATATGATTAGTCAATCGTTTCCTTACCAATAAGAAAAATCATATGCAAAAATTAAGTATAAAAATCAAGTAAGAAACCATGCCTTTTTTTATCGGTCCAACTAATAAAATGAAACTGTGTTATGGCTCTAAGCCAAAAGAGAACAAGAACATGCATTATACTTGACTCAATTATGCATATGTACATTCCAAAACCTTTTTTCTTGCAATAAAAGTCATTTTTAACACTCTAAATGCAAAATTGTTCAAAAATGTAATTTCATAAAATAAAATATTGTCATTTGTACTCAAATGCAGGTTTGTTGAAAACAATATCATTTATCAAAATATGTAATAAAAACATCAGTTGCACTCTAAGTGCAAAGAGTTATTCAAAACAATGTCATTTATTAAATACTTAAGCATATTAGCATCCAATTGAAATTCAATTTTACTATCCATTGCCTAGGTTCAAAATTCACATACAAGTCATCTTGCTTGTCTTAGGATGTTCTAATCCCATTTCAAAGATATGGTTTCCCCAACTCACCTTAAAAAAGGTGTACACTCCCTTAACTTCATCAATCCTTAGTACAAACTCCTTGATTCACAACTCTCGAGCCTATATACATAAAAAGACATACAATGAAATTACTACTTAAACATAAATTTCATATTTATACACCATCACATAAGTGTATAAATCACAATATTGCTCTCTTTAAGCTATAGGATTCGACCATTAAACTCCTCACATGGTTACTTACTATTCACATTAGCTTTTCTTTTGCATTTTCTATGACATTTAATGCCTTTAATCCAATACTTACTCATTTTAAAACATAATTAAACACATCGTTACCTAAGCACATTAGGCCATTACTCGTCAATCTAAGCAACAATTCAAGTTTACTCTAAGTAAACTTGAAAGTGTTTTCCAATGCATACCATTACAATTCCTTAAATCCTAAGTCAAGTTCACTTAGACATTTTATCAAACACCTAATGTCCATGAATTTTAAGTCATATTTTCAAGGCTTTATCATGGTAATTCATGCTCCTATCTTGTTATATAACAAATCCTTCCAATCAACAATACATTTCACCACTCCATTCGATCCAATTCCCTTCATTTAAGCCCTATTCATCATAATTGTTCAACTCGTCACATTCGTCTATTCCTTCTTCCATCATTTCGTCCAAGCCTATCCAACATACTTCTTCATTTTTCATCATCAATTCACATTATACGTGTACGATTAACAATGTAGAATTCATTTAGACCATCAATTTCAAAAGATATTAAAAAATTTACAAACTTTCACCAAAAGGGGATAATTTCAGTTTTGGCTTAAAGAATCCTCTCCATGGCATGTTTCATTCATCTAAACCATGTTTCATTTATATTCAAGCATGGAGAACAACATATCTTAACATCAAACTCAAAATCATAATGTAGAGAGAGATGAGACAAAATTTACCTATACTTTCCTTTACTGATATCTTCAAATCCTTTGATAATTTCTCAAATATAATGATAGATTTGAGTTCCTTGACCCCAAATTAGCTTAGAACACCTTGATTAAAGTTGAGGAATAAAAAACTTGGTGAAAATTGAGTGATGGCCGAAACTTCTTCCTCTCCTCCTCTTTTCTCCTTTTTTCTCCTTTCTTTTAATTAAAACTAAGTGTTAATGATGGAGGACCATTAAGACCAACAATTTTTACTATGAAGGAGCCCATGCAAGCCCACAATGAAGCTACAAGTTTTACTTTGGCCTTTCCAAAGCTTGTATTTATGAAGCCCAAGTCAGCTCACAAGCATTATGAGCCTTAATCAATGTAGAACCATTGACCAACCCTTAAATTGACATGTTGAAGCCTAAGATAGAGCCCAAGATGTTTTGGAGGTTTAGCACAAGTGCTTTATAAATTTTTCTTTTGTTATGTGATGAATAAGGGCTTTTGAAGCTCATTAGCTTCCTTATTTATTTCTATTTCAGATTCCCTTTAATTTCTACAACTTATGGTAGTTTTACGAATAATTATGGGATGTTTTATTTGTATTTATAGTGCATTAGTTGCTAGAGGGAAGCCAAAAGGGCTGGAGAAATCGGATCGTGGTTATCCTAATCTAAAACTTTCCTATTTAAACAACTAGCCTTTTATATTTGTAAGGCAGATCATTTTTATCAAATTGAGAGAGAATTTGCATTTGCAATTCAATGTTATCATTTGGGTTTTATTAGTTTCCAAAAACTAAAAGTTTTTGTTTGTTTCCAAAAACAAACACCTATCTTTCACCCATTTAACTTTCCAATCAAATCCCACAATTCCAACTTTCCATTTCCAAAATGTCCTGTATAAGAAAATTCATCTTTTTTTTCTACTCATCAGATCGAGAAACTTCCTTCATCAATGTTGTAGTTCACTTCATGAACTTCAATTTAGCCTCAAGAAACACCCAAAATGCCCAGGAGATTGCCCAAAAATGCACTTTGAAATCGTCTAACTATTGAGCATGCAGTTTTAGCACTTTCCTAATCCAGAACCTATCTATCAAGAATATTCATAACTTTTTTCTAGACATCAGATTGCCATGATTTCTTTACCAAAGTTGTAAACCCACATCCTATTCTACAAATTTGCTTCAAGAATCACCTCTAAATTCCAAACCATTTGTCTGGAATTCGCCTTACAATCTGCCTGTTTGTTTATACTTGGGAAATTCAAATTGTTACAAAACTTCAACCATCATACCTAAACACTATAACCATTGCATCTAGCCACTTAGACCACCACATATCATCAGTTGGTATTAAAGCCATGGATTTGATGACCTAGGATGTTAGCCCCCAAAATTTTTTCTTGATGAATAAGTATGATTTAAATTAATTATAAAGTCTTTATGGAATTTTGTAAAGTTAATTATTGTTTGTTAATGTTAGAAAAATTATATGATATAGGTTAATTGAATTAAAGTGTTAAATTTATATGAATATTCAAGGGTATTTTTAGCAAGACACTTAAGGATAAAAGATACAAGGCATATAAGGAAGGGCAAAATGGGCATTTTACTTTCATTAAGGGTAGGATTGGAAGATGAAAAGGTTGTCTTGCATTTAAATGAAGAAGAAAAACGTGAATTGAGGTGGACAAGAGAGAAAAAATGAAAATAGAAGAGAGGAGAAGAGAGTTTTGGTGGTTTGAGAGAAAAGAAGAGAGTTGAGCTAGGGTTTCATCATTTCTTAGCTTTTGAGAGAGATTTTGAAGTGGTTCAAGAAGAGAAAAAGGTAGAAAAAGAGAAGAGCTTACATTTGAGCCAAAGATCTCTTCATTTGGTGAAGAATCAAGGTAAGACCTTTTTGAATCTTTTAGATTTCTGGGAGGTTTTTAGTTCATGGAGTTTAGAAAATGCATAGGTTTAAGTATTCTAGAATCAATTTTAGTGATTTTGCATTGTGATATTTTCAATCGAATTCCTATTGAATAAGGTTTTGCCATTGATGAAGGAAATCAAGAAAGGCAAGAGAAGCAAGAAGAGAGGTATTTTGAGCAAGTCTTTAAACAAGGAAACTAAAGTGGGTTACATGTTTATAATTGAGTAATGAGCCATAACCTTGTTTTCAAAAACAAGATAATTAAATGTTTTCAGTTGTATTTTTTAAATGTTGCATGATTACTATTGGAATGATTTGAGAAATCTTTATATGTCTGGTATATGAATTGTAACATCCCACCCCCGATGGGAAGGGTAAAATAGTAATTTAGAAAGGGACCAAGAGGGATTGAGATTAATTGAAATATTCATGCATATCCTTATATGTGAATAGTGAAAATCTGCACATGAAAAGAACTGTACATACATTCGTGACAATTCCCGGTAGAGGTGCCTAACTGTGATTTTTGTTGTGAAAAATATGATTCGGTGCTTGAAAACCAAATTTGGAGTGATTTTTCTGTGTTTTATATTTTTGGGAAATATTAGGAATTTTTCTGGAATTTTTTGAAGAAAATTCCCGGACTAGAAAAATCGCCAAGTGGTGAACCGGTTGATTTTTGGTATTGAAAATTTATGTCCATTTGGCATTGAAAAAAATTAGATACATGATTTTAGAAATTATTGGATTAGAGCTATTGAAAATTTGATGACCTAGAGATTAAATTCTAGTAAGGTCTTTTAGTAACCATTTATTATTTTGATTGTTGTTTTATTATGTGGTAAGTGTCATGACACTCATTAAGCTTTTAATTCCTTGTTAAAGCCCCTCCTTTGGTCTTCATTCCCGATACTTCCATATTAGAAGGCCAAAAGCAAATTTTCTTCATGCTTTTCTCCACCATCATCCTCGTAGCCTACTTCTTCCTCTCCTCTTCTTGATTTTTCCTTGGTTCTCTTTTCCATCTTCTTCTCCATGGTTTGCTCTTCTTTGGTCTTAAGCAAACAAAACAAAAGTTCAACCGAAGCTCAAGTTGATGGTGATGTCGTGTATGTGAAGAGAGAGAGAGAAATTGGAGTAGTTAGTAGATTGAGAACATTTGAAGCTTATAGGTAAGAAGTATGTTCTATGTTCTTAAATTGGTAATTAAATGCATTCTTTGTGATGGTTATGCACCTAAGTGTATGAGTATTGTGTTGGTATAGTTGGGTAACAGCTTTGAGTGATTAATTGATGGTTGATGAAGTAGGATGATGCATGTAAGGATAATATGTGATGTATGTCATTTGAGAGGGTTTGGATTGTATTAAATGATGTTAATGGTGTAGAAAATAGATGAATGAGTGTGTATGAGTTGCTGTCATTTTTGTGATCATTGTTCAAGTGGAGGTTTTGATTATAGTATGGGTGAATTAATGACTAAATTGGATGCTTATGAGTATAGAATTGGCATTTGAATGATAGGAATTGGAGTGAGTAGTAAAGCTGGAAAATGTACCTTGAACATGTTCTAATGTTTTTGCCATAATTAATTGTGTGGTTAAGAAAATGAGGTGAGGTTTGTCCTAGATTAAAATTGTGTCATTTGGCTACATTTTACGTGAAGGAAGTTCTGCCTAATTTTGCTTAGAAGGGTGTTGAATCTTGCTTTGAAAGTGAAAAATATGGGCTGTGTGAACAGTACCCGAGTTAGATGACCTGAAACTTTGGTGCATTTTGTTTTGATTGATTTAGGAGGAATTGGTGAAATTGGTCTTAATGAAAGTTTAAGCCTATCATGTTATCTTTCCATTGCCACTGATTTTGCAATTTTTCGATATGTATATTGTGAGTTATGACCTGTTAAATGTTGGCTGTTTATGGGCATTATTATGGAGCCTAGCCCTAAATGTAGGTTTTGTGAGTATTGTGCTTTGAAGCTAAATTAGAGATTTTTGTGACTCGAATTGACTCAAGTAATCTTATGGAAATTTTTAGAGGAAGAAATTAGCTTTAAAATGAGATATAGCATGCTAATTTTAGATGTCAGAAGTGGAGGTTATGAATTTTCAAAGATTGGACTTAAATCAGGTAATTTGCTAGTTATCAGGGCAGTCACCTTCATAGAAGAAATTGACCTAATTAGAAATAGAATTGGCTTTTAAGCCCTTCATGAAAATTGAAGTATGTTGTCTGATATTTCCAGTGATATAAGGTAGAGAATTTTTCGACATTTGGGCAAGGAGTTATGGTTTTTAGAAAATGGTAGTACTGTTTAGGTCAAATGTAGGGGCAGAATCACTAATTGAATTTTTTCAACCATTTAGCAATTGAATTTGGTTCCATGATCTTCATGAAAGTTTTAGGACATGTTCTGATCTTTCTTTGGCATAAAGATTGTAATTTTTAGCAAAGGGAATGGGAAGTTATGGATTTTGCAAAATGCTGCACTGTTTTGGGAGATATTGTGAAGGCAGTAACTTTGAGTGTATTTTTGACACCCTTAGAGGTGAAATTGGTTTTTGTGACCTTCATGAAACTTGTAGAGTTTTTCATGATCTTTCCAACGAGATATGATTTGTAATTTTCTGATTTATGTGTAAAGAGTTATGCTTGGTCGAATGTCGGACAGAAAAAGGGAAGGAAGCAGTTTATCTTTTGAATATTTTGTTTTATATATGTTTATGCCTTCTTTGACTCATATCTGTTCCATCTGATATCCGATTGACCTGATTCTCAAGGCATCAGATTTGTGAAATATTTAATTTCATGTAATGAGAAATTGGAAATTTTTGGAGGTGAAATTGATGTGGGTCCGGGTAATTAGTTTCTGGTCATTGTTTTATTAATCTTTGGACCTATAGAGGTTCGAATTGAGTAATTCCGCTGCCATTAGATTTCTAATTTTTAGACGAAATTTTGTGATAGAAAATTTTATATTAATACTGGGAATGTCACGAACATGCATTGTACACATTTTAAATCGCTACATGTGCATTCATAAATATTTCTGATTTGGACAATTGGTAACGTTTATATACTATAACTGTTATAAAGGCACATTTGGAGCATCGATCCACCGACGTTACTGAGACTTCTAGGTATTAGCTCGGAAGTACAGGTAAGTAACCTAGATGGTTCTTTCAATTACGATATGTTTAATGTGGCAAATAATGGTGGGTTTTGCGATTGTTTCTAACTGTGAATTCCGGACAGAAGGTCCGATGTAATGGGAGATATGACATAGAAGTGTTATCTGGTTATGAATCTGTGGACTCTATGACATTACTTGTTTCTGATGTGACAGTTTGGGACATGTTTGCTAATTATGATACGGTCACTGATTGTGATATTATTGATTATAAACTGGGTGAACCATGTATGTATATATATGATGGTCAACTGTGTACATGAATATGAACGAAATTTGAAAAGCTCCGCTTTAATGTGGAAGGCCGGACTAAGGTCTGACAATATGAAAATGTGACTGAATGGGATTAGATAATTATGAATGACGCATTCCATTGCATGATTACACATGAACATAATGGGAGTTGTGACCAGAGGAGCCACCGATCAGAGAAAAAGAGCCTCGAGCTCACAGGGAAGTAATGCATACCTAGAGGGGTCTCCTACCCCTGAGACGATCAGAGCTACAAGCTCAATGAGTGAAAAAGAGCCTCGAGCTCACAGGGAAGTAGTGCATACCCAGAGGGCTCTCCTACCCTTGAGACGCGTTTAACGCTTAATGAGTCCTATATGGGACAGTTCGGGCACTCGGTCATAACAAAGTAACAATTGGAAAAGTGGATCTCATGAGCATCGCATATGCATAATATGAATAATTTAGCGTGTTGAACGTGAAATATTATGAATGATTCAGTGTACTAAATATGGAATTGTGACTTATGATATGATAACCATGTGGTATTTCTGGATGTACTGTTGTGAAATAAACTGTGAATTGTTCGAGTACGATTATGTAATACTTATGAATATGAAATTGTGGAATATCTATAATATATGTGATTCTTGCATGGATTGGATGAACCATCGATGATGGTCCCCCACTGAATTCGCAAAACTCACCCAAAATTTGCAATTATTTTTCAGGCCTTGAAGAGTACTCTGTTAGACAAGGGAGTATGCCTACTGCATGCAAGGGAAAGATAGGGGTCGGGATTAGTTCGCATCTGCATTAGTGTCTCATAAAATTGTATTCCGCAATCTCTATAAAATAATGCTTTGTATTTTCAGTGGGCCCAATTTGGTTGTAGATTTGTGTACATTAAATGACTACATTAAATTATTATTGAATGTTTTTAATGACTGAAAATGTTTACAAATTAACGTGGGCTCAAATTGTCTACTATTTTTCGCGCGTATGAATGTCTTTAAAAAAACAATTTATCTTGAGTTTAAATCGAGTGATGTAGCACGCCACTTCATGAGCACAGACTCGGATATCACCATCGATGTCGGGTTCGAGTCACGCGGGAGAGGGGTGTTACATGAATTTTGTTGATGAATTTCAAAATGAAGAAGGAAATGCTTTGAAACATTCTATGTTATGCCTTGAAAATTTTATGGCATTTTGTATAAATGAAAAAGAACATGAAATGATTTGAGCATGAAGATGTGCTTTTGTTTGGACGAGAGTAGAACCATTGTATTCATCACATGCACATTGACAAGAGCCTTCTCCCGACTACCAGCTTATGGCATATGAGCTCCGAAATTGGACTCATTCTATTCATGGGGTAAACTTTGGTTTCTCCATTCTGTTTCCATGGAACCCTCTAGTCATTTGTCGGTGCATTGCATTTTTGAATTGTCAAGTATGTTGCATAATTTGAGTTGTTCAGCATTGATGGTTAAATATATATGCTGTGTTGATGTGATGATATTTTAACTATGAGTTTTGAGTTAGAATTGTTAATTTGATTGAGAATTTAAGAACGAAGCATTTTATGAATTCATTTTGACCTTTATATGACAAATGAACATTTCAATAACTTAGTTTATTCTTCGTTTTAAACTTGTCACCCATGAACTTTCAAGCTCACCCCCTTTTGTCCCATCTTTAGGTGATAACTAAGAAATCAAGTGATAAAGAGCCTAAGGGGATTATTCCAAATTTGTTTATTTTGTATTTTGAGTTAGTTTTGGGAAAGCACAATGTTTTAGTTGCATTTCAAGTTTGTTTATTAAAGAATCTTTTGTAATTTGAGATTTTGAGATGATGATGTATTGTGGCTTGAAATGCCATTAAAGATTTGTAAAACTTTATTCTTTTGGTGTTATTGATTTATGAATTGTGTATGGATGATGTTGAGTTGGAATCAGATATTTCTAAGGAAGTTATCAACTTGAGATGATGATTTTGAATATGAATTGCTGATATATATATAAATATATATATATAAGTGATATGTTTTGGAAAAGAAAGATAGGAATCATGAACGATGAGATGTGGTTGAATGTGATGAGTCAAATGAGTTGAGATTTAAGAGTTTAATGAAGTAAATTTGGTAGTTGAATGATTATGCTCAGGACATTCCAAGTTTGTACAGTGCAAATTGCAAGTCTTCCATAAGGGTTAAAATTCATGTTCTAAATTCAGGAGAAAAACTATATTGATATAGGCTAAATTAGACAAAGTTTTCTTCTAAAAAGTTTTAACTTATCTTTCTAGCTTTCCAACGATATATAGTATGAAATTTTTAGACATCTGAGTCGATATCTCTAGAGAAAGTTATGCTAATTGTTTCAATTTATGTCTTAGACTGAAACCTTCCTTTTTATCCATTGTAGACTGAATCGTCTAACCTATCGTCTGGTCTAGTTATGACCCTTTTGATGACAAAATCTTACTTTGATGTCTTTATAAAAGTTGTATATCTATAAGTCCTCTTTCAAACCATCAAATAATAACCTTGATCATATATCTTTAGAGAAAGTTATGCTAATTGTTCCAAAATAGATCTTAGATTGAAACCTTCCTTCTTATCCACTATAAACTGAATCGTCTGGCCTATCATCTGGTCCAGTTCTGACCCTTTAGATGACAAAATCTCACTTCAATGTCTCCACAAAAGTTGTATATATCTAAGTCCTCTTTTAAAGTTTCCTAATATGACCTTAATTCGACATCTATAGAAAAAATTATTCAAATTTGTCCAAAAATAGGTTCAATATGATTGAGGACAAAACCTTGTTTGATTCTTTCAGCCATAACGTTGTTATCTGACCTCCACATGAAGTGATTCTTGGACCAATAGATTTCTAACACATTTCTTTATACTCTCCATGAAATTTTATAGCTTTTGATGTTGATTTGAAAAGGATTGATTGAATCAAATTAAGGGTATGGGTTGGAAGAGTATGAATTGAATATTTTACTAAATATATTTTGGTATTTTGATGGTATCTTGATATGTAGAGCTTCGAATGAGATGATTTTTGTTTTTAAATAAACTAGAGACATAGAGATATAAATTATTTGAAGGAATAGAATTTTAATTCTGTTTGTAAGAATTTCAATTTCTGGATGGAAGTTGGGTATACTGTACTGTTTCAGTTTAATAACAGTCTGAAAATGTTTATGTAACATCCCACTCCCGCAACACCCAAACTCGACATCGAGAGTGATATCCGAGCCCGTGCCTCACGAGGGTGGTATGCTAGAGCACTCAATTACAGTCCAACAACTCAATATGACATTTGCGGAATTCAGTAAACTATTTGGGCCCGCTTTAATTCGAAAACATTTTCGATCATAACACAATTTCAGTCATAAAAAGACACTCAACAGTATTCAACCATTTCATGTACAAAAATCCATAACCAAATTGGGCCTAATGTTGTTCCTGAACGCTTTCAGTGATCACATTACAAATACGACATTAACCAAATGGGGACCCACTGAAATAAAAAGCACTATTCTATGGAAATTATAGAAATACAAATTTACATAAGAACAGAATGATACTAACGCAGACGTGAACTGATCCCGACCTCAATCTCTGACTTGCATGCGGTAGGTATACTCCCGTTTGTCTAACGGGGTACTCTTCAAATCATGAAAATAAATGCAAATTTTGGGTGAGTTTTGCAAACTCAGTGAGAAACCATCATCGATGGTTCACTCAACTCATGCATAGTCAAGCAATTCATAGCTTACTACACGGTAGAACAATCAGGAATACCACATAGCTACTTTTGCATAAGTATGAGGCATTTCGCCTTTCACCCAATCCAATATTTAACCAAATACAGATGCAATACTTATGTAACACATTTCCATGTATTACTTTGCTGTGACCAATTCACAGATTACGATAACCACGCATTCAGAAATAATACATTCAGAAATATCACATAGCAGTTATTACACAAGTATAAGGCATTAACCTCATTCCCAAATCCACAATTCAATCAGATGCATAATACATGACATTTTCCCATTTTCTTACATTGTTGTGACTGAGCACCTGCATTGTCCCAATCTGGGCACATTAATCAGTGAGCCTGTGGCTCTAAACTGTCCCTTTTTGGGCACATTAAACGGTGAGCATATAGCTCTAAACTGTCCCTTTTTGGACTCATTAAGCGTTGAGCATATAGCTCTGAACTATCCCTTTTCGGGGCTCATTAAGCGTTGAGCATATAGCTCTGAACTATCCCTTTTCGGGCTCATTAAGCGTTGAGCATATAGCTCTGAACTGCCCCTTTCGGGCTCATTAAACATTGAGCATATAGCTCTGAACTGTCCCTTTTAGGGTGCATTAAGCGTTGAGTATATAGCTCTGAACTGTCCCTTTTCGGGCTCATTAAACGTTGAACACGTCTTAGGAGTAGGAGAGCCCTCTAAGTATGCACTACTTCCCACGCATCTTAGGGATAGGAGAGCCCTCTGGGTATGCACTATTCCCTTTTGAGCTCGAGGTTCCTTTTCAGTAGTCGAGCTTGTAGCTCTGATCAGTGGCCGCTCCAGTCACAACTATTATTAATGATCATGCACAGAATTCGTTTATCACAATCTTATGGTATCACATTGCAATCACAATCAATTTATCCAAACAGACAATTCATTCTCAATTATTCACAAAAATTCTCAGTTACAGTCTATCACATTGGAAGCATAAAAGTTTCTCAATCTCAGGCAATTAACACCTCAATGTCAAATTCTCATTCCCTCGGACCTTTGGTCCGGTATTTCAGTCATAAACAGTTCTCACATATCCATAATTTTTTTCTACAGAACTATCAGTACAAAATTTTAAACAATCAAAGATTGAGGAACCAACTAGGTTACTCACCTGTAACTTCCGAGCTACTGCCTGGAAGTCCTAACAATGTCCGTGGAATGTCGTTCCAACGGTGCCTCTATAACAGTCAAATGATCATTCATTACTAAATGCACAATTAGAATAATTCAATGATGCACATGTCGCAATTAAAAGATGTACGATGCATATTCGTGACCTTCCCGGCGTTAATTCCCAAATTCCACTTTCTTTTGTCTCGAAATAATTTTTCATACTATAAATACCACAATATTTAGACAATACCCTTAAATTCTCAAGAAAGACCTCAAAGCCAAAATTACTATTCATTCGGTCAAATTCACCCATTTTAGGCTCTAAAAGCATTTAATGTAAGTCAGCAGTCTCAAAATTATGCTCCAATTATCATGAAACAACCCTTAGGTTGAAATAGAAACCTATCCTCAATTTTCATTCAATATTTGAGATCTTAAAAACCTGAATTCAAACTTTCTTACTTCACCTTAATTGTAGACCTCTTTTTTTAGTTTATAACGAATCAAAAATCACTTCAATTGGAGGTCTACATCATTAGTTATGACCCAAAAACTAAAATAAATCAGTTCAGAAAATCAGCCTCGCCGCGGTCAAAGGACGCACGTCGCGACGACATGAGGTCGCTCGCCGCGGCATCTAAACACGCTCGTCGCAACGAGGATTTTACCGCTCGTCGCGATGTCCAAACACGCTCGTCGTGACGAGGCCCTCACACACGTCGTGACGTGCGGGTTCCTGTTCGTCTTCTCCGACCATTTTTAACCTATTTTTCTTCTAAAATCAGCCATAACTCAAAACTCAACTACCACATCTTTTCACAATTAAACCCATCAATGCATTTAACTAACAAATAACCAACATAAAAGCCATTTACTTACCAAGTCAAGCTTCCTCTCTTCAAACACCCAAAAACTCTCTAACCCTTTCACCTCTCTCTAACACCCACGGTAAGCTCTTAAACTCTCACAAATCATCATCCTGTCAAGGGTTTTAGTTGGTCCTCAACAACAAAGAAAGAGCAAGCAAGATTCTTGAAGAGAGGATCGAAAATCAACAAAGGAAGAAGAAAGCATGCCCTAGGTGGAGGAGTAGGTAACTGTTAAAGAAATTGTTGAGCTTTCCTAAGGGATGTCGAAAATTTAGGGCATTAGGAAAATCCAAATGTGCCTTCATCAATAGAAACATGCCACTTGTCTTTTTCCTTAAAAATACATGTAAATTTCTTTCTCTTTCCAAATTTATTTCTAGTCTAATTGTCCTCAAATTCCAATGGTTCCACATTTTTATTCCCTAAAAGTCAAATGTCTATTTTTTCCATTACCATTGGAAAGTTATTCTAGTACTATAAAATCAATCTGTCTGTCACTCAGAAAATTTCCGGTCCGGATATTTATTCTCAAAATTTCCAGAAAAATTTCTAAGAGTCACTAACAATTGATAACCACTCCTAAAGCATTCCAATTCAGATTTTCAAACATGATTTTCCCAAAATTCACAAAACACATCATATTGAAGAAGTCAAATTGTAATTCCTGTTTGAATGTTAGGCTTTAGAACTGGGGTCCAACATAGGACGTTGGGATTAAAGGTGTTCTCTTAAAGTTTCAATTTTTTTTCAGAATCTATATTTTAAAAGGTTATACATTTATGTGTTGTAAGCCTCTCTACAAAGTTTGAGTTCATTTAGAGGTTGTTTGTTGGGAAAACAAATTTTCTCATAAACTACTGCAAATCATATTCTATCGTGGAATTGAATAGAGGAGGCGATCTTTGTCTTACGAGGAAACTGTGAAATTATTTTATCAAGAAGAAAATCGTTTGGTCCAGGAACAAAGATATAAGAGGAGGGAGCTTTTTGAGGAATATGAGAGGGCTGAATTTCAACAGAAAGCTCAACTTACACACAAAGCTCTTACAGAAGAAATTAATGCGTTTAGCCTTAAGCTTGAAGTGTTCGGTGCTGAAATCAAGGCTATGGTACAATCTCAGTCAAAGGCAGAATTAATTGAATTTCAAGTGGAGATAAATTCTTCCTTATAGTCATCACAATTTTTTGAAGAAAATTGTCATGAAGAAATTATTGAATGTCATGGAGCTATCGATGGAGATTTTCTTGTTGATGTGGAGTGTGAACTCTCACATGCTGAAGTTGAACCATTAGAAGATGTATTATCTTTTGATGGAGAATGTGACAATAAGCCATTGGATTCCATTCTTGATGACAAAGAGACATCAAATGATGAAGAAATTTAGCAAAATTGTATTGTTCCAACTCCTTCGGTCCAGATTGAGACTCTCTTTAATGGAGCTGCCTCTTTACCACTCATGGATTCCCATCAAATACAATTGAGAATCAATCAAAAGAAGGAGACGTTTGAGGTAAAACTGTATGAAACTTTGGTGACCTTTAAGCATAGGCTTGTTCATAATGAAGTAGGCTTGAGATTATTGATATATGACGCAAATATAGTAATGCTTAATATTATGAAATTTAGGACTATATTTGATGATCACATGATGGTCCATAAGTATGAGTTGTTGAATAGCTTGAAGTACGACAATGCCATGACTAGGATAGATCAAGTTTTGCTTTGGTTTGGTGTTGCTTTAAGCTTGAAGATCTGGTTAAGTTATTTGTTGACTGATATGAGCAGTGGTTGCTTGAAATTTGAGGTAATGGTGTTAAGAATGCTATATCCTAGGAAGTTGCTTGATGATATTAGGGTATTCATTCTTAAATTTGACACGGTCGAGAATGCTAGCCTAATTTGGGTGGATATGTTTCTTTATGATCAAGTGCATTTCACTTTGAATGGCATTGAGTACAAAATTGATCACAATGAAATAGGCCTTAGATTGTTGTTGTACGATAAAGGAAAAAAGCTAGTTGAAGTGCGACGAAACAATGCTAGTCACTTGCAATATTTTTCATGTGGTATGACTTGGGAAGAGGAAGAAAGACCTTCCCAAGAATGGGAGAATGATGGAGGACCATAAAGCCCAACAATTTCTACCGTGAAGGAGCCCATCCAACCCACAATGAAGCTACAGGTTTTACTTTGGCCTTTGTAAAGCATGTATTTGTGAAGCCCAAGTCAACTCACAAGCATTACGAGCCTCGATCAATATAGAATCATTGACCAGCCCTTAAATTGACATGTTGAAGGCCAAGATGTTTTGGAGGTTCAGCATAAGTGCTTCATAAAGTTTTCTTTTGTTATGTGATGAATAAGAGCTTTTAAAGCTCATTAGTTTCCTTATTTATTTCTATTTCAGTTTCCTTTTAATTTCTACAACTTATGGTAGTTTTATGAACAATTATGGGATGTTTTATTTGTATTTATAGTGCATTAGTTGCTGGAGGGAAGTCAAAAGGGCTGGAGAAACCGTATTATGGTTATCCTAGTCTAAAATTTTCCTATTTAAACAACTAGCCTTATATATTTATAAAGTAGATAATTTTTATGAAATTCAGAGAGAATTTGCATTTGCAATTCAATGTTATCATTTGGATTTTATTAGTTTCCAAAAAATAAAGGGTTTTTTTGTTTCCAAAAACAAACACCTATCTTTCACCCATTTAACTTTCCAAACGAATCCCACAATTCCAACTTTCCATTCCCAGAACGTCATGTGCAAGAAAATTCATATCTTTTTTTCTACTCATCAGATCGCGAAACTTCCTTCATCAATGTTGTAGTTCACTTCTTAAACTTCAATTTAGCCTTAAGAACCACTTGAAAAGGCCTAGGAGTTTTCCCATAAATGTACTTTGAAATCGTCTAACTATTGAGCCTGCAGTTTCAGCACTTTCCTAATCCAGAACCTATTTATCAAGAAAATTCATAACTTTTTTTCTAGACATCAGATTGCCACGATTCCTCACCAAGTTATAACCCAAATCCTATTATACAATTTTGCTTCAAGAATCACCTTTAAATTCTAAGCCATTTTTCCGGATATCGCCTTACAATCTACCTGTTCGTTTGTACTCGAGAAATTCCAGTTTTTACAAAACTTCAATCATCATATCTAAACACCATAACCATCACTTGCAGCCACCTTAGACCACCACACTCTATTAGTTTTAATACCAAATAATGGGTTGCACAGCCACACACATGAAGAAGGGTCTAGAATTTGACTCTTCTTTGACAAAACATGATGAATTTACCTTTTTGCCCTTAGTTATGTGAAATTACCATTATGCCCTCTAAACTTTTTCTAAATTTGCAATTAATCCCAAAATTTGGGAATCAACGAAACTTTTATTTTCATTTTGGTCCTTGAACTTTTGAAAATTATAATTAAGGCTCTTAACTTTATAAAATTAAAAATTGGTCCTCCAAGATTTGAAAATGTTACATTTAAGTCCTTTAGCTTTTAACAATTTGCAAATAAGCCCTTATGTATATTAATCTTTCCAATTTAGCTTTCTAAGTGTCTAATAAGTCTATAAATCATGTCTAATCCCCTCTAAAGCATTAGAACACATTTAACTCAACCATCATAGTCATATCCATCCAATCGACTCGATTTTACACACTTAAAAGCTTATATGTCATAAATCTTCAAGATTTATGCATACCGATGAACTCTAAGTTTATGTAAGCACATAAAACATTATAAACCATTGACACATATACCCAAAGGATTTAAATACATCTTTGAACTCATATACAACCATGTATATATCAGTATATAGTAGTAGCTCCAAGTATAGAACAATATAAAAGGACTCAGAGAGTTCGACGTTACATAATACATTAATACAACCTTATTAAAGAGTGATTTTGTGCAGTCAACCATATTAGCTGTAATTGATAACTAACACCCTTAAGGTTGATTTTGTGTATCCTTTTAAAGATTGATCCCATATCTTATTAAAGGTAGATTTTATTTATTTTGTACAACTATAATGATTTGAAAGTAGGCTTTATTAGTTGTAAAAATGTTCGTACATAATAGTTTAGTTAATTTTGAGTATTGAAATTCAACTTTGCATTTTGTATGTATTGGAAATTCAATATTGAGAAAGATATAGTTTTTAGGCCAAAATTTCTTTAAATGTTGTTTTGATATTATAGCCTTTTATCCAATCTCATCCTTGTTCACACTTTTGTCCATCTTAACTCTAATTCCACTTTTAATTATCTTAAGCTAGTCCAACTTCTAGTCTTGACATAGTCAACTTCTTATTATTGATTATTCATTTTTTAAAATCTAGTATCTCAAACTCATATCTTTGGATTAATGTAAGTTTCTTAGTTTGTTCTAATAAAAAAATAACTCAACTTGGATATTCCATTGCAAGATATTTGTTAAATGTAACGATTTATGGGGACATATTAATGGCAATGAGCTTGCTCCCAATAAAAGAAAAGAAAGATGAGCATACCAAGTGGGAAGTCAAGGATGCTTAAATCTTAATATGAATTTTGATATTTGTTGGCCCAACATCATCTTAAATGTTTGACCTTTCATGATTGTAGCCAAAATATAATCCTATATAAAGAGGCTCTATATCTAACATAGCATTGCTCTCGGATTTCAACTTGAACACAAATTAGCCATTTTTTAAAAATGAAGTCTTTATTTCTTAATTTTACTCTAAATTTATGAATCTTTGTGTTAAATATACAAACATTATTTATGATATATTACCTAGTAAATGACATAGCTCTATTCAATTTGTTTCTGTCACTACTAAAATGGATCAATTTCTTATGAAACTAACATCTAAAATTGAAGACATTAGGTTTAATATTATGAATTAGGATCTAATCCCGTTTTTAGATGCATGTCTCAATGATTTGTTTTGTGAGGAGCAATGTCTTCATACTTAAACTACAATGGAGAAACAAAGATCTAGCTCAATTTAAGCGACTTATATAGTACAAAGTTAGGTGAAAAGGAAGAGGCATGAGCATTGATCAATGTTATTGTTGCTAGAGATTTGGTGATTTAGAATGTCCTAAAAAATTATGTAATTACCATAAATGTCGGAACCCGAACCGGAGATCGGATCCCGACTGTTGGATCCCGTTTTTGGAACCCAACTCTCTTGTTTAAAATCGTGAAACCTGAGCGTGCGTATTACTTTGAAGGGTTATAAAATTTTTTTTTCATTCTTAATCTCTTGAACCCTTAAATACATCATGAATTCATTCTCATGCTCAAAACGCTCCCAATATTTACTTACCAAAGTCCCTTAGTGTGCCCATGTACCTAATCATCATACTTGAACTTATTTCTACTACGCGTTCACCGAATTTGAAAAACTCAATATCTTAAATTCATTTGAAATTCTCTTGTAAATCATAGCCTTATGACTCTTGTTTAATTTAAGACAAGAATTGCTTCAATCGGAGTTATATAACTCAAGATACACTCCAAAAACCTAAAAGAGTTCATACTGGAAACATGCTCTCTTAACCGGCCTTTAACTTACTTTGATGTAAACTTTCTCAATTTAACTCCAAATAATCCCAATTTTTGTATCAAGGAAGATATATTCCTTATAAATCCAATGGTTCGAGCCTCACCTCATTTGGAGGTTGTATGAGGGATTTATGCCCAAAACAATAGACCATGCTCACTTCAAAAAATCCAATTGAAACTCTTTTGGCGCGATTGCCATAACTTTTTCTAAAAATATCTAAATTCCTTCGTTCTAGTGCCATTTGAAAGAAAACATCAAGATCTACAACTCGTATTATAGGCTTCTAAGCGAGATTCGGCATCAAAACTGGTCAAAAACGCATGTTTCTCCAAGTGACCCGTAGCTGTCCGTCAAACAGACACATTCGGGTGAGTGGGTACCAAACTCTTCGCAAATGTCCGTTAAACGGACATGCATGTCCGTCTAACGGACACGGGTAAGGCAAGGGGTGTTTTGACACCCGAGGCTATCCGTTTAACGGACACGCCAAATTCCAAAACTCCCAAACCTCTCTTCCTCAAGACCACTTGTAACTATCATTTTTCAACTCTCATAACTTTTTAATCCTAACTCCAATATGTGCATACTATACCTCCATGGAAAGATAACAAAACGAACTACAAATCTCATGAAGGATGCAAATGCTAACTCCATCATTAATCAAGGCAAACAGCCACTCAAAATGTAACACCCCACTCCCGTAAGACCCGAACCCGATATCGTTGGTGATATCCGAGTCCGTGTCCCACGAGGGTGGCGTACTACATCAGTCGATTTAAAATTCAGTACACACTTTTTTTTTCTTTTTGGAGCCATTAACTCCGCGTTCACACGGCAAACACAGTAAGTAAATAAAATCCGTATTCAAGATAAACCCGTTTCAGTTATTACAGTCATCCAGTAATAATTACAATCAGTCAATGCAGTAAAACATTAATACCACAATGGCTCAGTAAAAATATAAAGCCTTGTTATACAGTGATTGCGGAATACAATGTACTAAAACACTAATGCAGACACGAACTGATCCCGACCTCTAACCTTTACTCGTCTACAGTAGACATACTCCCGTGTCAACCGGGGTATTCTTCAGGACCTGAAAAATAGATGCAAATTTTGGGTGAGTTTTGCGAACTCAGTGAGAAACCATCATCGATGGTTCACTCAAATCATGCATTATGCACATGGCGTACAACATAGTACAGTAATAATCAATTACCAGTAAGCAGTCAGTAACAATTTACAGTAATATGAAATCATTCACAATAATTCATACCATTATGAAAGCAGTATATGTCACAGAACAGTCATTTGTGCAAATGCAATGCATATGTGACTCTTTCCAATTATTCAGTATTGTGCCCAAGTGCTCATCGGTGTTCGATGGGACGCGTGTGATTTCTCCCCTCGGGCTCGTGGCCAAGATGCGATATGAGAGCTCGAAGCTCTTATCAGTAAAAATAGCAACTTGGGGCACGTCCATTATCTGATCATGCAATTATGCATGCAGTGCAGTATGCAGTAAATGTACAATGTTTGGCGTACAGTGTTTGGCTATAAAGCCCAGTGTATCAGTGAATCCACGATATGGCTATAAAGCCCGTATAGCAAGATGTTGAGATGGTGGCTATAAAGCCCAGTCTATCAATATCAGTATCATTCAGTACAGTAAAATCATACAATACAATCATCCACTTTTATACATGCCAGAAATCATACAATTCACCTTTGCACGTAATTCACGTTGAGCATGTAAACAACCAGAAATTTGAGAAACCAACTAGGTTACTCACCTATTACTTCGAGCTAATGCCGAAAGCCTCGTGACGTCGGTCAATCGACGCCCAATTGGGCCTCTATATGAATCGAGAAAAGTACGAGTCACTAAATATAAAATTTGTGCTCATGTTGATGAGATATGCATGTTCATGGCAATCCGGTCCTAATTCAATATTTTCCCATACTAAAATTCTATCAAAATTAGAAATCCATAAGTTACGACGGTGCAATTCGGACCTCTATAGGTCCCCAATTAAATAAAGCAGTGTTTACAAGTTCCGTCGATAGGGCTACGTCAAATTCCGCCTAAAAATTTCCGTTTCTCATAATATGAAATTAAATATTCAACGAATCCGATGCCTCCGAATCAGTCAATCGGACGTCGGACGGAAAGAAATTGACAAAGAACAATTGTACCATTTAATACCAAATAAAATTTTAAAAATAAACATTTCCGTAAATGCGCCTCATGCGGGCGAGACGCCGCTCGCGAGGCGATTTCACCTCAACTGCGTCGCGAGGCGAGGCGCGCCTCGCGACCAGCCTCTTTAAATCTCGCCTCGAGGCGTAGCGTCGCCTCGCGAGGCTGAATCACCTCGTTGTCATGAGGGCGAGGCGTCGCCTCGCGACCAGCCCGATATCTCGCCTCGAGGCGATATGTCGCCTCGCGAGACGGCGAGTCACCTCTGCCTTGCCCTTTTCCTTTTTTTTCAGATTTCAATCCTACTTTTCCAACTACTCTAACTTTTAGCACACAAATCAGAAAAATACCCACTATACCTCATTGGAAAGCTTATGAAAAGCTCTACAATTCTCAAGAAGACCATAAAAATCAATTCCAACCCTAAGGGTGTCAAATAATCCATCAAACCTTCTGCCTTCACAATTTCCATCAACACAGAGCAGTACATTTACAATTTCATAACTCACTGATTCCTTAGTAATAAATTACCACAAAAATATGGTCAACAAGTTCACAATGTCCTCTACAACTTGCATGAACAATCCAAAATCAAATTCTATTTCTAAACCAGTCCATTAATTCATTCAATGTCACTGTCCCTGAAATCCTTCACTTTGGGCAGTAATCTTACAAGAAGTATAACTTCCAGTATATAAGTCAATAAAATCAGAACTTTATATCCTTGTAAAGATAACATCTCAAACTTCAATTTTCATGAAGCACTCAACATCCAATTCGATCTCTAACAATTTAAAAACTGTTATGGAAGTTTCTGTTATCATCAGCCATTCATAACCTAATGTAGGATCAGTTTTGAAAATCATATCTCCCAATTCTGACTTCTAAAAATTACAAACCATATGTCATTTTCAAGGTAATCTTTTCCTCTACAACTTTTCAGAAGCTCACTCACACCAATTCAGTCCACTTAAAATGTTAAAATTGCCTCCAATCAGTAAACTCACAAAATCACACTTAAGCTAGGTTTCATCCAAAATGCTCAAAACCAGTCATTAGTAATCAATTCATATCTCCCAATACACAATTCTAAAATAGCAAGATCAGTATCAATGGAAAGATAATTCAATATGCTACAACTTCCATGAAGACCATTCTCCCAAATTCCATCTCAATTAATTCATAAAAATCATCAAACTCAGATGTCATGGTTGCGGTTACTGTTCACAGACAATGGAACAGTAACTTTCCCATTCAAAATTTCACCCTTCTATCAATGGAATTCAACAACACTTATTTCACACTAAATTGGAGCCAACAGTCCAAAGTTTCAGTGGCCACTAACCTTACCTCATTTGCATTTCTACACAATAAGTTATGAATAAAACAGTAACATCACTTATAATTCCAACTTTCCAGATTTAAGGTTAACCTTAGTTCAACCACTTCCAATACCTTTTTCACATCATTAAACATCACAATAAATACAAATTAAATCTTACTCCAGTCACACAGATACTAGGGTTAATACTGAAAAATTTACAGCATTAAATTCCTCAATTCAGATACTCAATTAATTATCCATAATCAATTCAAAATCAAACCATATCATTACTTTCAATTCAGTCATCACTTAGCTTTATGCCCCTTATTTTAAATCATATAATCAACACTTTAATGTCTACATGAACCTTATACATGCTTTAAATCCTTATATTAACTACCCCCATACTATCATGACATTTAATTCCATGTAAATACACCATTTAAAGATCAAAACTTAAATAACAACTTACCTAATTCAAACCCTCCTTCAAACCTTCAACAACCACTTCTAACTCCTACACCAAGGATCAACCTCCTTCCCTTCTCAAGTATACACAAACTCATCATCTAACTTTGATGAGATCAAGAGATGGTAGCTTAAAGTTGCAAAGAGAGAAGAGTAAAAGGGGAAAATTCGATGGTTGCAAATGAAGAGCTTGTTTTGTGTTTGTGTGTATGTGTTTCGGATGGCTTTTATAAAGCCTCAAAAAAATCAATCTTCTCCTTACCTTTAAACACATACACATCCGAGAGAGAGTGAAGAGAGGCATTTAATGTTGCCTTTTAAATGGCAAATTATAATTGGTCCACATATTTAAAGAAAAGTCAAATTATTACTTATTTAATCCAGTCCAAAATTTTACTCCATTTCACTCCAATGGCCCTACTTTTAGTCCCAAAATAAAATACCCAATAGTACAGTACCAGTGGGTAGCGATTTTTGCTACCGAGAATCGACCGGTTCGCCAATTGGCGATTTATCCGGTCCGAGAATTTCCCCGAATTATTTTTCTGAGAATTAATGAAATTCCCTAAAATTATAAAACAGATAACAGTGCACTCCAAATGATTTTTCAATCACAACAATCACCTTTTCTACTCCAAAACAAGTTTAGGCCGATTCTGGGTGATTTTGCGGTCAGGAACTTTCTCGGAAAATTCCAGAAAAATTCCTAAAATCCCTAAAATGTAAAACGCTTAATAGCGCACTTTCGAACAATTTTTCAAATCCCATAACCACGTTAATCACAATAAAATACCGTTAGGCCCAATTACCGGGAATGTCATGAATGCATTTACCGTAATTCCATGTACACAATTAATACTGTGTATCAATCCTATTATGCATGAACAGTAATGATTATTCCTTATCAATCCCATCCTATGCCAATTTTACTATTTTACCCTTCCAGGAGGGGGTGGGATGTTACAATTCTCCCCTCCTTATAAGAATTTCGTCCTCGAAATTCCCAGTCAACGGTTCACTATGACAATAATCATATGAGTCTATGTATCCTATACACTTTTCCACTTAATGATTCACTTATCGAGTGATCACAGTAATCACTCTCAGTCCGTAACTCAGTTACTAATTTGGTTAACTCTTTATCACTTAGGACAGTAAACGGATTTGATAAGACTATCAGTTGACGTTCTCATTTATCTTAGCTATCTCACTTGCCATTCTAGAATAGGCACTACCTTTGGTTCCGATATTGACTCAGTTCAGTATTTTCAAATCTATTCGCTGATCACATTTTATCCTTCTAATACCTTTTTCCTACAAAGGCCATATAGTCCAATTCAGTATTCCATCGAGGACATCTCCATGTCTTTGGTACCTCCCTTAATCACGTCGGGACGATTTACATTCCTTGGTACCAATACAAGAATATTTAATTCCACTTTACTATAATCAAGAATAATGTACCTAATGCAGTCATTTATTATATACCATTCACTTTATGTTCAAATTCGATTCTCGTAAGACACTTCACTGTTCTATAGTGTTCACACACTTTATTCGGATATACATTTTACTCTGTCTCATTTGTCCGATCCGATTCCACTTTAGCTAACCATGCAGTCTTCCTAAGTCACTTTCCTTTTTCTCACACATTTCAGTCTCAAACCCATTATGGTCTTTAACTCTCAAGAGTACTATGCAAGGTAACAAGATATATTCTCCAGTGAATCAAAACTCTATAACAAGAACATAATCAAACCTTTTTCCTATTGGACATTCAACCTATAAACAATTGAGCCAAGAATCACTTCATTCTATACCTACAATTACTCAATTTCACTTTTCAAATATGCTGACTAGAATGTCTAACTTTGACAGTTCACTTTCTTGTTCTTATGCCTTTTTATTGGGTACACTTATTTCTCCTTCGACTTTTGTTCACTATAGTTTTCCAATTCCATTTGTATATTCAAACTCATCATAAAAAACTTCCCCCTTTACTTTCTGCACTCTTAACCTTTCTTATCACTATTTTTACAACTTCAATTTTCCAGAAACACTTCACAATTACCCCTGATATGCTTGACATTAATTGAAAACCCTAATATCTGTAATGGATCTGTTCATTAAAGCATTGTCGTATTTATACCCGCCTCTTTCCTCAAATTAACACAATGTATGCTTATGGAATTTACAGTCTTCAAGGCTTTCAATAATGAGAATGGCACTAATACCATTTATCACGGTCGATTCAATTTATTTCATACTTGTTCAACATATTGTCGCAGATTCAATACTCACCGCCCACTTTTCCCAAATGTATGTATATCATCGATGTCGATTCCTCAATTAATCTTATCGTTCTTTTCACTTTTCACCGCTCAACACTTCTCAACATATTCATCTCTAATCACAGTTACTACCATTGTTTACCTCGCATAATTCCTATTAGGGTCTTATTGACGCTATCAGATATCTTTTATCCTTTTCATTGAGTCTACACTGAGTGTATCTACAATTTCTTTATGAAGGTGTCACTACATCACCTCATTGTCAGTTTCCCTTTTTGACCCTCTTGTCTCTATTCAGTTTCTCTTTTTCATTTTCTCTCCTCAACTGTTTTCATATCATTTATATCAACATATGTTGATACCTTGTCATCCATATTTAAACCTCCAAAAATTCGGGACTCTTTTATTCTTCGTTTCAAATCTAAATTCCTCAACAGTTTTGCATCATAACTGGAGATCGATTCACTTCACATTGCAATAGAATCACCTCAAATTAAAATCTCACTCATATTGGATACTTTACATTTCTGTACATACAGTGCAGATAATCTCAGCAGTATGAGCTAGGACCCAATTTCACTTTTAATTTTGTCCACAAAAGTCTCATCAACCAATGATTATTCCTAATTGTGTTTCAATCCTTTTTCACTATACGTACTATCTCAATCAGAACACTTTTATGCCATCATTTAACAGATCAGAACATTCCTTTCGCGAAGGTTCCTTGTGATAGTCACTTAAACACTTTCTTTACCACTTGTTCAGTAATCTATACCAGAATCACTTTTCAGTTCCTCTCATACAGGTATACTCAGTCCACCTTTGTCTTACTTTAACCTTTTAAGAACTTCACACTTATAATCACTCTAAACATTTACAGCTCATTTCCTCTATGATTTCCATATATCATCACATACATTTCATTAATCACAATCAACATTCTTGTCAATAGATATCCCTAACGAAGAAATTGACTTAATTACAATAACTCTTTTCATGCACCACTATTGTGGTTTCATTCTTTTCAAGATCTTTATTTCATTCTCACTTTATCATTAAACTGTATTTCTCATTCCCCTATCCATTACGTGCAACTTGACCTTATAAGGTCATATCAATTTGGCTTATCAGCTTATGATCATTATTCCTATTTTTCATTCTGTTTTCTGCTACTTATCTTCTATTTTCCTCAAGCAGTCTATGATCAGGTGTTCACAGTCCCCAATACCCGACAAAATCGTTGATACCACTCCATTTTATCTCTATCTATATACCTATCCATTTACCATTTTCGTGTCCATATACACCTAATTCAGTATTTCTCGATACACCATCAGTGGAAATCATATGTCTATCTTTTTCCTTATGATTTTATTATACTGATTTCCAAACTCGTAGCATAATAGTCACATAATCATTTCAGTTTCAAGCATATGCGGTCCAAATCCTAACCATTTCACAAATTCTTCATTTATCTTGGACACTTTTATCTCACTCAAATAGGCACTGAACATCTTTCCTTTTCGATTCTTTCAGTTCTCAATAAACCGTTACAGTACTTTATTGAGCTTCTTTCCATTTCGCTATTATCATCTGCCTATAAAATCTACTAATCTCTAACTTGAATACAGTGAATCAAAATATGCCCGATTGGACCATCTACATTTTACTCAATTCCAATATTTCCCCCTTTTATGTCATATACAGTCAGAACTGTAATTACCTAACTATCCCGGGCTTTTTAATTTCGCTTAGATCTACTATAACCAATAAGCTTCCCATATCTCTAATGGACCTCTCCAAGTTCTCAACATCTGCATTTTTCTGTCACCATAATATTGTCAATTTAATTCGAAATTTTAATCGCCTAGGCCAACACACTATTCTATTATCACTTATAAGTGGTTTCTAACCCAATACAATTTCAATCTTCTTATCCATTTTTTTCCTTTATCCTTTCCTAATTGATTATCCCCTTTTTGGGATTTTCACTCTAATCCAGTCTCACTCTTCTCTCACTTAGTCACTTGACCCTTATGCACCGTAGGATTTATCCTCGGCGACTCGACTAGGGATCGATTACCACGATCCGCAACGACGCGACTCAAATGCATGCAACCTATATTCCAAATCGTGCCCAGATATATTACGCATCATCGGGCTCGATACCACCTAAATGTAACATCCCACTCCGTAAGACCAACCCGATATCGTTGGTGATATCCGAGTCCGTGTCCCACGAGGGTGGCGATTACATCGATCGATTTAAAATTCAAGACACACTTTTTTTTTCTTTTGGAGCCATTAACTCCGCGTTCACACGGCAAACACAAGTAAGTAAATAAAACCGTATTCAAGATAAACCCGCTTCGCTTATTACGGTCATCCAAAGAATAATTACAATCACCAATGCATAAAACATTAATACCACAATGGCTCAAGAAAATATAAAGCCTTGTTATACAAGTGATTGCGAATACAATGTACTAAAACACTAATGCGCATACGAACCGATCCCGACCTCTAACCTTTACTTGTCTACAGTAGACATACTCCCGTGTCAACCGGGGTATTCTTCAGGACCTGAAAAATAGATGCAAATTTTGGGTGAGTTTTGCGAACTCAGTGAGAAACCATCATCGATGGTTCACTCAAATCATGCATTACGCACATGGCGTCTAAAGATAAGACAAAGAATAATCAATTACCGAATGGCGAAGAATAATTTACGAGAATATGAAATCATTCACAATAATTCATACCATTATGAAAGCAAGATATGTCACGTATCACTATTTGTGCAAATGCAATGCATATATGACTCTTTCCGCTTATTCAAGATTGTGCCCAAGTGCTCGATCGGTGTTCGGTGGGGACGCGCTGTGATTTCTCCCCTCGGGCTCGTGGTCGGTCAAGATAAAGATGAGAGCTCGAAGCTCTTATCAGTAAAAATAGCAACTTGGGGCACGTCCATTATCTGATCATGCAATTATGCATGCAGTGCAGTATGCAGTAAATGTACAATGTTTGGCGTACAGTGTTTGGCTATAAAGCCCAGTGTATCAGTGAATCCACGATATGGCTATAAAGCCCAGTATAGCAGTGTTCAGTATGGTGGCTATAAAGCCCAGTCTATCAATATCAGATCATTCAAGATGCAAGTAAAATCATACAATACAATCATCCACTTTTATACATGCCAGAAATCATACAATTCACCTTTGCACGTAATTCACGTTGAGCATGTAAACAACCAGAAATTTGAGAAACCAACTAGGTTACTCACCTATTACTTCCGAGCTAATGCCGGAAAGCCTCGTGACGTCGGTCAATCGACGCCCAATTGGGCCTCTATATGAATCGAGAAAAAGTACGAGTCACTAAATATGAAATTTGTGCTCATGTTGATGAGATATGCATGTTCATGGCAATCCGGTCCTAATTCAATATTTTCCCATACTAAAATTCTATCAAAATTAGAAATCCATAAAGGCCGACGGCATGCGCAATTGGACCTCTATAGGTCCCCAATTAAATAAAACAGTGTTTACAAGTTCGTCGATAGGGCTACGCCAAATTCCGCCTAAAATTTCCGTTTTTCATAATATGAAATTAAATATTCAACGAATCCGATGCCTCGAATCAGGTCAATCGGACGTCGGACGGGAAAGAAATTGACAAAATAACAATTGTACCATTTAATACCAAATAAAATTTTAAAAATAAACATTTCCGTAAATGCGCCTCATGGGCGAGACGCCACCTCGAGGCGATTTCACCTCATCTGTCATGAGGCGGCGCGCCTCGCGACCAGCCTCTTTAAATCTCGCCCGCGAGGCGCGCGTCGCCTCATGAGGCTGAATCACTCGTTGTCATGAGGGAGGCGCGCCTCGCGACCAGCCCGATATCTCGCCCTCGCGAGGCGATATGTCGCTCATGAGACGGCGAAGTCACCTCTGCCTTGCCCTTTTCCTTTTTTCAGATTTCAATCCTACTTTTCCAACTACTCTAACTTTTAGCACACAAATCAGAAAAATACCCACTATACCTCATTGGAAAGCTTATGAAAAGCTCTACAATTCTCAAGAAGACCATAAAATCAATTCCAACCCTAAGGGTGTCAAATAATCCATCAAACCTTCTGCCTTCACAATTTCCATCAACACAGAGCAGTACATTTACAATTTCATAACTCACTGATTCCTTAGTAATAAATTACCACAAAATATGGTCAACAAGTTCACAATGTCCTCTACAACTTTCATGAACAATCCAAAATCAAATTCTATTTCTAAACCAGTCCATTAATTCATTCAATGTCACTGTCCCTGAAATCCTTCACTTTGGGCAGTAATCTTACAAGAAGCATAACTTCCAGTATATAAGTCAATAAAATCAGAACTTTATATCCTTGTAAAGATAACATCTCAAACTTCAATTTTCATGAAGCACTCAACATCCAATTCGATCTCTAACAATTTAAAACTGTTATGGAAGTTTCTGTTATCATCAGCCATTCATAACCTAATGTAGGATCAGTTTTTGAAAAATCATATCTCCCAATTCTGACTTCTAAAAATTACAAACCATATGTCATTTTCAAGGTAATCTTTTCCTCTACAACTTTTCAGAAGCTCACTCACACCAATTCAGTCCACTTAAAATGTTAAAATTGCCTCCAATCAGTAAACTCACAAAATCACACTTAAGCTAGGTTTCATCCAAAATGCTCAAAACCAGTCATTAGTAATCAATTCATATCTCCCAATACACAATTCTAAAAATATCAAGATCAGTATCAATGGAAAGATAATTCAATATGCTACAACTTCCATGAAGACCATTCTCCCAAATTCCATCTCAATTAATTCATAAAAATCATCAAACTCAGATGTCATGGTTGCGGTTACTGTTCACAGACAATGGAACAGTAACTTTCCCATTCAAAATTTCACCCTTCTATCAATGGAATTCAACAACACTTATTTCACACTAAATTGGAGCCAACAGTCCAAAGTTTCAGTGGCCACTAACCTTACCTCATTTGCATTTCTACACAATAAGTTATGAATAAAACAGTAACATCACTTATAATTCCAACTTTCCAGATTTAAGGTTAACCTTAGTTCAACCACTTCCAATACCTTTTTCACATCATTAAACATCACAATAAATACAAATTAAATCTTACTCCAGTCACACAGATACTAGGGTTAATACTGAAAATTTACAGCATTAAATTCCTCAATTCAGATACTCAATTAATTATCCATAATCAATTCAAAATCAAACCATATCATTACTTTCAATTCAGTCATCACTTAGCTTTATGCCCCTTATTTTAAATCATATAATCAACACTTTAATGTCTACATGAACCTTATACATGCTTTAAATCCTTATATTAACTACCCCCATACTATCATGACATTTAATTCCATGTAAATACACCATTTAAAGATCAAAACTTAAATAACAACTTACCTAATTCAAACCCTCCTTCAAACCTTCAACAACCACTTCTAACTCCTACACCAAGGATCAACCTCCTTCCCTTCTCAAGTATACACAAAACTCATCATCTAACTTTGATGAGATCAAGAGATGGTAGCTTAAAGTTGCAAAGAGAGAAGAGTAAAAGGGGAAAATTCGATGGTTGCAAATGAAGAGCTTGTTTTGTGTTTGTGTGTATGTGTTTCGGATGGCTTTTATAAAGCCTCAAAAAAATCAATCTTCTCCTTACCTTTAAACACATACACATCCGAGAGAGAGTGAAGAGAGGCATTTAATGTTGCCTTTTAAATGGCAAATTATAATTGGTCCACATATTTAAAGAAAAGTCAAATTATTACTTATTTAATCCAGTCCAAAATTTTACTCCATTTCACTCCAATGGCCCTACTTTTAGTCCCAAAATAAAATACCCAATAGTACAGTACCAGTGGGTAGCGATTTTTGCTACCGAGAATCGACCGGTTCGCCAATTGGCGATTTATCCGGTCCGAGAATTTCCCCGAATTATTTTTCTGAGAATTAATGAAATTCCCTAAAATTATAAAACAGATAACAGTGCACTCCAAATGATTTTTCAATCACAACAATCACCTTTTCTACTCCAAAACAAGTTTAGGCCAGTTACCGGTGATTTTGCCGGTCCGGAAACTTTCTCCGGAAAATTCCAGAAAAATTCCTAAAAATCCCTAAAAATGTAAAACGCTTAATAGCGCACTCAGAACAATTTTTCAAATCCCATAACCACGTTAATCACAATAAAATACCGTTAGGCCCAATTACCGGGAATGTCATGAATGCATTTACCGTAATTCCATGTACACAATTAATACTGTGTATCAATCCTATTATGCATGAACAGTAATGATTATTCCTTATCAATCCCATCCTATGCCAATTTTACTATTTTACCCTTCCAGGAGGGGGTGGGATGTTACACAAAGGACACTGCTCATTTAAAGACCAATGTAACAATAATATAGCTAAATGAACAGTGACTGAATGTGTTCTTCACCTCATAACTTTTTAACCCTAAGTCCAAATGAGACAAATGATATACCCTTAGAAAGATCTGAACTTCTACTACAACCATCACGAAGACTTCCCGATCTAAATCAATCTCTAATGGGGTCTAAAACTAAAGCGAAGTTCTGTCAAATTTTAGGAAAATTTGACAGCACTTCCCTTGAAAATGCAACTAACCAATTTTCAATTCTAACACTTCCACCTGCATAAAACTCAACATGCAACCTCATATAACATAACTTAATCCCAAGAGTAACTCCAAACTCAATTCAAGGCAACAACCGCACTCTTAATCATCTAATCATATCCAAGCTATACAATGATATAATTGTACATTCACAACCATACTCAAGTCCATATTGCATTAATCATCATACATAAGAGTTTTACAATTTCATTGGCATTTCCTAGCCAAATTTCCAAGACCGATAACAATATCTCATTTACCTTATTCCATTGCTCATATGAATTACAATTATATATTTACATAACCAAACTTCAAATACACAATAAAACAATCACAATCTGTCTTGATCCACTTCCACTTGATTTTTTGCTAAAAACCTGGAAATTGGGAAAATAAGGGAGGTGAGCTTGGGGAGCCCAGAAGGTTCTATGCTTATAACCAAATAATGAACAAAACAGTTTTTGAAGTCCATTTCCGTATTAATTTCCTTTGGATCATAAAACATTGTTTTCGTCAAAACTCTTGTCATTTTCTTAAAATCACAAATCATTCATTTTTCAAAGGTTCATGAAATCATAAACTAAGAGCTCTTGTCATTTTCTTGAAATCACAAATCATTCATTTTTCAAAGGTTCATAAAATCATAAACTAAGAGCTCTTGTCATTTTCTTGAAATCACAAATCATTCATTTTTCAAACTTTCATGAAATCATGAATGCAATTCAACTTGTCACAATTCACATCATATATCACATATCACCTAACACATCATAATGGTTTGGCAAGTCCACAATTCTTGGCAACCATATAGTCTCATTTAATGAGCCTATATGGGCAAATCTTTAGGAGTCCGTATCTTGGATCATCCTATGCCACAATCGGGCAGCTGGGCGAAGACTTCTTCATGGTCATCGTGCACGAGACGTTTCTTGGGTGGACTTAACCTAACCCACTTAACATATAATCATGACTTGAAACTTGATTGCCCTATGGCAAAAATCTTGGAAATCTTGTTTTGCATAAATCATGCAAATTTTCATAAATCATTTCATGAACATGAGCATTTCATATGCAATGCATCATCATTCCTCAAGAAAATTCACATAACAACCACATTCACATATCAAATTATCAATCATCCAATCCACATAACATTTTCAAATCATTCATACCATGATACATCAATTTTTTTGAAATTTCGCAAGGCATTCAAAAACAATGAATTTGAAAGCATTTTTTTTATTCGTAAATTTTTTGAAAATTATATTAATGGCCCATTATTTAACTATAAACATAAAAACTACCTTATGATTCCTTGCTAATGGAGTTCCTCCTCTTGCTTTCCATTCCTCTTGCCTCTCACCATTTTCCTCACAATCAACAAAATTCCCAAATCAAAAGACATCCAAAATGAAACAAATCCTAAGGACACAAATCATGAAATTGATCTTGGAATCACAATACCCATTCATTTTCTAAGCTTTCTCAACCATAACCCATGCAAAACCTCTAACAAAACTTCATGACTTACCTTAAACTTCCACTAACCAAGTGATGACTTGGTTCAAAATGAAGCTCTAGTGATTTCCACACTTTTCCTCTTGCACTTTCTTCAAATTCCCTTGATCTCTTGGAAAATCCAACCCTAACCAAAGCATTCTTCTTTTCTCCTCCTTCTCTCCTCTTCCACGAAACCACTCTCCTCTCCTCTAAAATTTTCAGATTCCTCTCTTCTTCCCTACAACTCACTTATTTTTCTTCTTTTATACTCCCTTCTTCATTTAACTTAAGCCCAAACCCAAGCCTACTTCTCTTCCTCTCCTACAACTCACTTAAACCCATCTTCACTTAAGCCCAATTCCTTCCTTCTTCATCTTGTTTCCATTCTTCTCCTTCTAATTTCCACTTCATGGACTCAAGCCCAAATGTCTCATTTAAACTCCTATTCTTTTCTTCTTCCTTCCTTCTTCATTTAACTCTTTCTACTCAAGCCCAATTCCACTTCATTTAATTCCTCCCTTCTTATTTTCCTACTACAACTTAAGCCCATTTCATTTACCCTCTCTTCTTTATTCATTTCATTTGGACCCAAAGCCTAATTTATTCTTCCTTCTTTCTTCTCATCCTACTAAATCACTTAAGTCCAAACCATTTCTTCTTCTTTTCATTTGATTTAGGCCCATTATTCTCTTAGGCCCATGATTGGACCATATTTATACTACAAATTAGGCCTGTTTTCTTTAGTGATTATGCATTTGTTGACGCCTGATCTATGATTTTTATGCTTATTTTGGTCCCGCACATTGAGTTTTGATAAATTGCACATTGTCAGTATTTTGTTGTCATTTGTCATTAATTCTGCATAATTTTTATTGGGACAATTGATACTGCAAATGGGTTGTATTTTGTAGGACCAAAGGAGTCAACATTCAAGAAGTAAACATGCTTGAGATTATTTGGGCTGAACCAAAACCTCAATTCGCCGCAGCGAATAAATTAAATACAATTAATTCGCTGCGACGAGTGACCAAATCCATTCGCCGCAGCGAACTACAGCCATTCGCCGCAGCGAATGTCGAGTAACCCGGCCTGTAAATGGCAATTAATCCACTGTTCTGACCCGGCCCGCACAATTCCCCATAAAAACTAACCATTTAGGGCAAAAACAGAGAGTCGCATTCCTGAGGTAGCTCTCCTTCTTCGTCTTCTCCGTTCTCTTCTGATAGTTTTGTTTTCTTTATTTTGCAGATTCGTTGCCACTTCTAGACGACGTCCACCATCACCAACTGCATCTCCTCCATAGTTCGTCGCATTTATTCTCACTGTTCGTCGTTGGAGTCATGGTCAGAGGTGATTGTCCAGCAGTGATGGAGTCACCCGAGATCATGCGTGGCTAAGGTTTCCTTCTCCAGAAGATGTAGCAACGGTCGGAGTTCCATGAGCTTCAAGGGGTAATCAACCATTGTTTTAGATTTCGTCATATTTTGTAAAACCTCCGAGTTGGAGATCGACTCAGATGATGGATTGAATCCGGTTATAGTTTAATCGGATGTAAAACTTGATTTATGTTATGGATTAATTATTGTTGAATGTTGTGCTTAATTACATGGAGTTCATGTATATCGGTTGGATGATTGCATTAATTAATTTAATCGCCTAGTTGTGTTTGATTAAGTTGGTTGTGTTATTATTTGGTTGATTTATTGCATTAATCATTCATCGCATACACTAAGGTTTTTAACAAGTTTTAATTAATCGAGTTGATTAATTAATTCTTGGACTTAACGAGTTGTTAAGGTTGTGTTTTAGAAACTTAGTGGATTTCAAACCCCGACAATTATTTTGAACGATGATGACCCGAGTCACATTTTCAGGAGAGTTTTTATTAATTGTTTTCAGTCCCATTTAATTTCAATTGCCTTATCTTTTCAAAATCCCAAAAATATTTATCTTTGCTTTGGTTTAGTTTAATTTTAGATTAATCAATCAAAAACCCCTTTCTTTTATTGCTTTCATTGCATGCATAATTCAAACATTAGGCTAGTCTAGGATCAATTGGTGCATTGGTTTCTTGAGAGTCGACCCGAGGTTGCATCCTGTATTGCAATCCTTGGTATAAATTTTATTTGACCGGTTTCCAAGGATCAAAATCTTCGGATTGAATGATAAGCCGCGATCAAATTGGCGCCGTTGCCGGGGAAACCAAATTAATTGGTTTTCTAGGTTAGCCAGTGTTTGTTTTAATTTTAATTTTTGTTGTTTGCATTTTGTTTGCATTGCATAATTTTATTTTATTCTGTTCTGCTTAAGTATTTTTAGTGTTAATCCTGTTTGTGATTTCGATTCTGCTTTGTTTTAAGTGTTTATTCGATTGTTCTTGTTTATGTTGCTTAATTTTGAGTTAATTTTTTTGCTTTGCTTGTTCGGTGCTTCTTGGCGTGACGAGTTCATCATTAAATCACAATGAAGTTCATCGATCGCCGCAATGAAGTTCATATATTCGCGGCTAATCCTTAATTTTTTTCGATTCGCCGCAATGCGAGTGTCTCATGAGCCGCATGATTTAACCGTGTTAATATCGACCTCGCTTTATCCGCTATCATTTTAGTGAGCTCATTTAGGAAAACTCTTTTGTGCATGCCCGTAGACTTAGGCTAGTTCATTTTCAACCCAAATTGAGCGACACCTTAGGCAAATTCGGAAAAACAAAGGAACAAACAAACCTTAGCACACTAGAGCATCGTAGAAGAGATGGTGAACATCAGACTATCCGGTCACCCACCCGAAATGGAGATCACGGTCTTAACGGTGACCAGAACGCAGATGACAACAATGGGAACATCAGACGTAGGACCATCCGAGAAGCTACAACCTCGGACGTTAACTACGATCCTTTCACTGCCGCCTGCCCTAACTTCGACGTAAATTTCGAAGTTAAAGGCTTATTGATTAACTCCCTTCCCAAATTTCACGGTTTGGCGGAGAGGACCCTACATGCATCTTGAGGCCCTCACAATGATCTCGCCGAGTATGAAGCCCGTAGGAGCACATCTGGACCAGTCTTTGTGGAAAGTATTCCACTTGTCGTTAGAAGGAAAGGCCCGGGAGTGGTACACGAGCCTCCCAAGGCATGTCGCGAATGCCTATCATAGTTGGGTCAACTTATGGAAAGCTTTTCTGGAAAAGTATTTTCCAGCCTCTAGGACTTCGTCGATGCGAAAGAAATCTATTCTCGCCAAATGTAATTATGACGAGTCCTTGTATGATTTTTGGAATAGATTTCAGGATCTGTTGTCTCGATGCCCCCATCATCAAATTCCTGATGAACAGCTTGTTCAATATTTCTACGATGGGGTGAAGAATCAGGAAAAGGGAATGTTAGATGCTGCTTTGGGAGGATCGTTGATCGACCTCACCGCACCTGAAGCATGGGCCTCGATCAAGAGGATGGCCCTCAACAATCAGCAGTACAGTGTTAGAGATTCCAGGAGTGTCCATGAAGTGGGAGCCATGTCGGCTCAGACAAAAAGGATGGAAAGCCTGGAATCGAAGGTGGATTCCCTGGAGCATAGGATAACTTCACAGTTATCCTCGATCACGGCTGAACTTAAGAATCTGAATGTGCATCGCCCATCGCTTTCATCGAATCGACCCCACCCGAGCCATGAACCTTGTGGGTCGGTGATGCACATTTCTAGTGTGCGCCGGAAGGTATGAAGAAGTCTCTGCGGTGTGCCGGGAGACAAAATCAAAAGTGGGACCCGTACTCCAACACATATAATGAGGGATGGAGATCCCACCCAAATTTTTGTTGGAGGAGTAAAGCGGAAAGAGCACCAAACCGATTTCAACAAGGAAGTGGAGCTGGATCATCTACAAATCAGCCCAGGATCACGAGCATTGATAAAGGCAACAACCACCGCCACCAAAGGAGGACACTACCCAGCTGCTGCACAGCATGATGACTCTCATGAAGGAAGAGAGGAATTCTACTGCAAATCAATTCAAAGCAATTGCTAATATGATTCAGCAGGACTCCTCAAAGAACGCTGCCCGTTTCAGTGCCTTGGAAAAACGCATGGATCAATGGGAAACCAAGGCAGAAAACCTGAACTCATACGTCACTCAGTTATCCAACAACTTGAGTGAAAATCAAGCGAGGAGTAGCGGATCCATTCCCTCCAACACGGTCATTAACCCGAAGAGTTTAAATGCAATTGAGTTGAGGAGTGGAAAGAAAGTGCATTTCGACATTCCTTCTGAAGAAGAATGCACCGAAGAAATTGAGGTTGAAGAGGCGCCTCAAGTGAGAGAAAAGCAAGCTGTGCGATCAGAAAGTGATCGCGAAGAAGAATTGTTGAGGAACAAGAAGCAATCAACCATGAAGGAAAAAGAGCAACCATCTAGCATGTCAGGAAGAAGAGGCGATGAGGATAAATCGGCGAAATGACCCGCCAAGAAGGAAGTCAACTTAAAGGACCTCCCTTTTTCGAACTCGTATCTGATGAGCAAGAGAGTTAATGAGCTCAAACACGAAAAAGAAATCATTGACCTATTTGGAAAGGTTGAAGTAAATGTGCCTTTACTGGACCTAATTAAGAAAGTGCCAGCCTATGCTAAGTATTTGAAGGACCTGTGCACCAACAAGCGTAAATTTAGGCCAAACGAGAGGGTCTAGGTAAGCTCAAATGTGTCGGCTTTATTTAAGCCCCAAATCCCGGTCAAGTGCCAAGACCCAGGCTCATTTACCATTCCTTGTGTTATAGGAAAGGTAACAATTGGGAGAGCATTATTGGATTTGGGAGCGGCGATTAATGTTATGCCGAGAAATGTGTTTAAGGTCCTCGGAGTGAAGAGCAATAAAACCTACATCATAAGTGTTACAATTGGCGACAGATCCTTCAAACATCCTGTGGGCATTATTGAGGATATTTTGGTCCAAGTCAAGGGTTTAGTGTTTCTGCCGATTTTTATGTCTTTGGATATGTCAACTGAAGTGGTGCAGACACTTCCTTAATCCTTGACGACCCTTCCTTGGACGACAAGTACTATGATTAGTATGAAGGAAGGGAGATCACCATGGAAGTTGGTGATCAACAAGTTAGCTTCAACATGTATGAAGCTATGAAGCATCCTCGTGAAGATTATTCCCTCTTGGGTGTTCACATGCTTGATGTTTCTATTGATGATGTCTGTTCTGAATTTGTAGAAACTTTATATCCTGCCACTGACAATATTTTTGGAGAAAGTTTCTCTTTTGACGATTTTGCAGGAGCACAACTGGGTGTGAATATGGATGTGGAGCTGACTAGCAACCAAGCTACTGAGTTGGAGCTTGGATATCAAACAGTCGTCCATCCCGAGCTACAAGACCCGCCTTGAGTGCCAGGTTTTCTCTTTCCTTCATTTACTATATAATTGTGCTATGTTTGATACCAACGTGCATATTGTTGAGCATGATTATATTGTTTAAGTATGGGGGAGGGAACCAACCAGTAGGTTTAGAGTAGTAGGTAAGATTTCCATTTCCGTTTGAATAAAGTGTTTCCCCTTTGTTAGCTATGTGTTCTTCCTAGTTTAATACAGCATGATTTGATTGAAGAGAATGGTTGATACGTGGGATAATAAATTGAATGTTTATGCAATTTATGCAGGATCCTTAGAATTTGTGTTTTGTTTTGGGTGATTCGTCGCGGCGAACATCGCTGTTCGCCGCGGCTAATGTAGGGTTTTCTGTTTTATTCGCCGCGGCTAACGATTGCCTGGTTGCGGCGAATAAGTCCGATTTATCCTACCGACTGTTGGTCTTCTCTTTTGTCCGAGGCCCTTTTAGGTCTTTTCCTCTCTCGCGTCCCTTCGTCTCCCGCGTCTTTTTCTTCTTCTTCTTCCTTCTCCTTCTCTCCTCATTTTCTTCTCTCACGCTGTTTTTTTTTTCACTGTGCCCTCTGCTGTTTGAAGCTCCAAATCTCCTCCAATCTTCTTCCAAGCTGCGTGTTCATCCTTGATAAGTGTTCTATTCCTTCCTCTTGTCCATTTTCGTTGTTAATCGTTAGATTTAGGGGCGAACAATGAAGCTTGTTACTCGCGCTCGCTCGAAGAATCGCCATTCGCCGCGACGAGTTTCTTACCTCACCGCGACGAATATATGATGACCAGTTCGTTGCAGCAAGCGTTCTTGCTAGTCGCAGCGAATGAAAGAGGACTCCCCTCGTCGCAACGAACTCTTCTGCTCGCCGCGACGAATTGGGCGGACTTCGATTCTGTGCAGTTTTAATCGTCAAATTTTTGTTTCTAATCCTTGTTTGTGCAGGAACCATGCCTGGCCTCCGGATTGTTAGCACCTCCGAGCAACCCATTTCTCCTTCTTCTTCGAACCCGTTTGACGAGGTTTCTTCCACCCATTCTCCTTCCCTTCCTCACTCCCCCTCTCCTCCTCTCCCTTTTGCACCCTCCATGATTTCGCCTCGTCGCTTTGCCCCCCTCTGATTGCTCCAGCCCTCTCTGAGTTGGCTCTACTCCGAGCAGACATCCTTCATCTTGAGGCTCAGATGGCTGCTGACCACGCGTTCTTCCGCTCCGGGTTGAACATGATTGCAACTCGTCTTTAGTTGCCCGTCCCGCCTCTGACCCCGGTTGTCTCTGCTGCCTCTCGCTTCTTCTCTGCGATTCGCGTCACCTTCTTTTCCTTTCATTCTACTCGCTCTTACGCCTCCGGATCCGGATCCGGTGATAATCCTACAACGTAGTCTAGGCTGTTTATTTTCTTTTGTTGTTGTTTTTTTTTCTGTATTTTCTTTTCTTTGATGTACTTTTTGTTTCGTTCTTTGGATCCTCCATGTTGAGCAATTTGTCTTTTTGAGCTTAATGATATATCCACATTTCTCTTTTGTCTATTTGTGTTTCCTGCTTTTCTGCGTGCCTTGCTATATTGCCCTTGTGGACAATGCCATGTTTAAGTGTGGGGAGCTCGCCTCTTATATATATTTTGCATTGTACACCTATTAGATTTGTGCATAATTTGTGGGCCGCTGCTTTTATCGATAAATTTGGACTCAACCAAACATTTTACTTTTGTTCTTTTGTGCCCTTGCATTCAAATCATTTACAAGTTTCAAAATTGATATTTGAGTTTTGAAAATACTCTCCATTCTTGAACGATAATTGGATCCGCAAAATTTTAACTTTTGAAGTTTTCAAAACAAAGTGAATGGGAGCATGCTAACAAGATAGTATTGTCAGTTTTTTTAAGACTTGAGATTGAGCATTGAGACAAAACCCTTATTGGAAGGATAATCGAGCCAAAAAATTTTCTTCTATATCTTTGTGTGTGCATCTGCTTAGCTCATTCTTCTCTAGAACTTGTGTCAGTTTTTACTCAAAGCTTGATGGATTAGATTTTTGTGGATATGATAGAGGCGTTCCTTCTTTTAGCCCTTTCCCCAAACACCAACCCTCAAACACCGTTCCCTTGCTAGCCCCTTTGAGCCTTCTTGCTATGAGCATTTGCATGCATTATTTTCAGATGATGTCAATAGTCAGTCTGTTTAAAAAAAAGTTGAAAAATGAAAATGAAAAAAATGTGTTAGTCTTGTGTATCCCAAAAAAGGGATTGTTGAATCCCAAAATGGGATTAGTATCTAAAAAAAAAATTTCAATTCAGTTTAGTAGAGGTCTAGTTTCTGTATAGATTATGGACATCGATCCCTCATTTTATGCCATGCTCATATTTTTCCTTTTCTCACATCATCCATTCATTTAGCCTTCCGCTCATTACATCCCTTAAAGACCTCTTGATCTCCAAATTGATAGTCCTTGTAGTGGAGAAATAGAATTGATACAAGCCTATGGTAGGAGATGTATTAGCAGATTGAGAGAAAAATATCCCTACTATACAAGTGAGATGAGTGTAAACATCATATCCCGAGTGATTCTCTGTTGTTCAATCTCATGTGCTTAAATTCTTTCGGTGTTTGTTTTATTAGCACTCTTTCAATTTCTTTGTGTTTGCATTACGATGAAGTGGATTCGTCGATACTGTTATTATTTGAGCATGGCGGAATTTTCTTTTACTCTTGTATCTTTTGACTCTTGTAAACTTTGTCTAGGAGTACAAAGGTCTAAGTGTGGGGGAATTTGATTGGACCATATTTATACTACAAATTAGGCCTGTTTTCTTTAGTGATTATGCATTTGTTGACGCCTGATCTATGATTTTTATGCTTATTTTGGTCCCCACATATTGAGTTTTGATAAATTGCACATTGTCAGTATTTTGTTGTCATTTGTCATTAATTTGCATAATTTTATTGGGACAATTGATCTGCAAATGGGTTGTATTTTGTAGGACCTAAGGAGTCAACATTCAAGAAGTAAACATCTTGCGAGATTCATTTGGGCGAACGAACCTCAATTTGCGCGGCGAATAAATTAAATACAATTAATTATTGCGACGAGTGACCAAATCCATTCGCCGCAATAACTACAGCCATTCGCCGCAAATAATGTCGGGTAACCCGACCAGTAAATGGCAATTAATCCATTATTCGACCCGCCCGCACAATTCCTATAAAACTAACCATTTAGGGCAAAAAGAGAGCCGCATTCGAGGTAGCTCTCCTTCTTCGTCTTCTCCGTTCTCTTCGATAGTTTTGTTTTCTTTATTTTACTGATTCGCCGCCACTTCCGCACGGCGCCCACCATCACCAATTGCACCTCCTCCATAGTTCGTCGATTTATTCTCACCGCTCGTCGTTGGAGTCATGGTCGAGATGATTGTCCAAGAGTGATGGAGTCACCGAGATCATGCGTGGCTAAGGTTTCCTTCTCCGTAAGATGTAGCAACGGTCGGAGTTCCATGAGCTTCAAGGGTAATCAACCATTGTTTTAGATTTCGTCATATTTTGTAAAACCTTGAGTTGGAGCGCGATCAGTATGATGGATTGAATCCGGTTATAGTTTAATCGGATGTAAAACTTGATTTATGTTATGGATTGATTATTGTTGAATGCTGTGCTTAATTACATGGAGTTCATGTATATCAGTTGGATGATTGCATTAATTAATTTAATCAGCCTAGTTATGTTTGATTAAGTTGGTTGTGTTATTATTTGGTTGATTTATTGCATTAATCATTCATCGCATACACTAAGGTTTTTAACAAGTTTTAATTAATCGAGTTGATTAATTAATTATTGGACTTAACGAATTAATTAATTAACAAATGCATAATCACTAAAGAAAACAGGCCTAATTTGTAGTATAAATATGGTCCAATCAAATTCCCCCACACTTAGACCTTTGTACTCCTGGAAAAAGTTTACAAGAGTCAAAAAGATACAAGAGTAAAAGAAAATTCCGCCCATGCTCAAATAATAATAGAACTGACGCAATCCACTTCATCAGAATGCAAACACAGCAAATTGAAAGAGTGCTAATAAAACAAACACTGAAAGAATTTAAGCACATGAGATTGAACAATAGAGAATCACTCGGGATATGATGTTTACGCTCATCTCACTTGTATAGTAGGGATATTTTTTCTCTCAATCTGCTTAATACATCTCCTACCATAGGCTTGTATCAATTCTATTTCTCCACTACAAGGACTATCAATTTGGAGATCAAGAGGTCTTTAAGGGATGTAATGAGCGGAAGGCTAAATGAATGGATGATGTGAGAAAAAGAAAAATATGAGCATGGCATAAAATGAGGGATCGATGTCCATAATCTATACAAAAACTAGACCTCTACTAAACTGAATTGATTTTTTTTTTAATACTAATCCCATTTTGGGATTCAACAATCCCTTTTTTGGGATACACAAGACTAACACATTTTTTTCATTTTCATTTTTCAACTTTTTTTTAAACAGACTGACTATTGACATCATCTGAAAATAATGCATGCAAATGCTCATAGCAAGAAGGCTCAAAGGGGCTAGCAAGGGAACGGTGTTTGAGGGTTGGTGTTTGGGGAAAGGGCTGAACGAAGGAACGCCTCTATCATATCCACAAAAATCTAGTCCATCAAGCTTTGAGTAAAAACTGACACAAGTTCTAAAGAAGAATGAGCTAAGCAGATGCACACACAAAGATATAGAAGAAAATTTTTTGGCTCGATTATCCTTCCAATAAGGGTTTTGTCTCAATGCTCAATCTCAAGTCTTAAAAACTGACAATACTATCTTGTTAGCATGCTCCCATTCACTTTGTTTTGAAAACTTCAAAAGTTAAAATTTTGCCAGATCCAATTATCGTTCGAAGAATGAGAGTATTTTCAAAACTCAAATATCAGTTTTTGAAACTTGTAAATGATTTGCATGCAAGGGCACAAAAGAACAGGTGCAGAAAATGTTTGGTTGAGTCCAAATTTATCAGTAAAAGCAGCGGGCCCACAAATTATGCACAAATCTAATAGGTGTACAATGCAAAATATATATAAGAGGGAAGCGAGCTCCCCCACACTTAAACATGGCATTGTCCACAAGGGCAATATAGCAAGGCACGCAGAAAAGTAGGAAACACAAATAGACAAAAGAGAAATGTGGATATATCATTAAGCTCAAAAAGACAAATTGCTCAACATGGAGGATCCAAAGAATGAAACAAAAAGTACATCAAAGAAAAGAAAATACAGAAAAAAAAACAACAACAAAAGAAAATAAACAGCCTAGACTAAGTTGCAGGATTATCAGCTGGCGGATCCGGAGGGGCAGCGGCAGAAGAGCGAGTAGAATGAAAAGGAAAAAGAAGGTGACGCGGAACTGCAGTAGAAGAGCGAGAGGCAGCAGAGACAACCGGGGTCGGAGGCGGGAAGGGCAACTGAAGACGAGTTGCAATCATGTTCAACCCGGAGCGGAAGAACTCGCAGTCAGTATCCATCTGAGCCTCAAGATGAAGGATGTCTGCTCGAGTAGAGCCAACTCGTAGAGGGCTGGAGCAATCAGGTGGGGCAAAGACGAGGCTAAATCAAGGAGGGAGCAAAAGGAGAGGAGGAGAGGGGAGTGAGGAAGGAAGGAGAATGGGTGGAAGAAACCTCGTCAAACGGGTTCAAGAAGAAGGAGAAATGGGTTGCTCTTGAGTCGCTAATCCAAGGCTGCATGGTTCCTGCACAAACAAGGATTAGAAAAAAAAATTTGACGACCCGGGTTCGATCCCCGGCAACGGCGCCAATTTGATCGCGGCTTATCATTCAATCCGAAGATTTTGATCCTTGAAAACCGGTCAAATAAAATTTATACCAAGGATTGCAATACAGGATGCAACCTCGGGTCAACTCTCAAGAAACCAATGCACCAATTGATCCTAGACTAGCCTAATGTTTGAATTATGCATGCAATGAAAGCAATAAAAGAAAGGGGTTTTTGATTGATTAATCTAAAATTAAACTAAACCAAAGCAAAGATAAATATTTTTGGGATTTTGAAAAGATAAGGCAATTGAAATTAAATGGAATGAAAACAATTAATAAAACTCTCCCGAAAATGTGACTCGGGTCATCATCGCTCAAAATAATTGTCGGGTTTGAAATCCACTAAGTTTCTAAAACACAACCTTAATAACTCGTTAAGTCCAAGAATTAATTAATCAACTCGATTAATTAAAACTTGTTAAAAACCTTAGTGTATCACGATGAATGATTAATGCAATAAATCAACCAAATAATAACACAACCAACTTAATCAAACACAACTAAAGTGATTAAATTAATTAATGCAATCATCCAAGCGATATACATGAACTCCATGTAATTAAGCACATCATTCAACAATAATCAATCCATAACATAAATCAAGTTTTACATCCGATTAAACTATAACCGGATTCAATCCATCATACAGTGCAGTCTCCAACTCGAAGGTTTTACAAAATATGACAGAAATCTAAAACAATGGTTGATTACCCCTTGAAGCTCATGGAACTCCGACCGTTGCTACATCTTCTGGAGAAGGAAACCTTAGCCACGCATGATCTCGGGTGACTCCATCACTGCTGGACAATCACCTCTGACCATGACTCCAACGACGAACAGTGAGAATAAATGCGATGAACTTTGGAGGAGGTGCAGTTGGTGATGGTGGACGTCGTCTGGAAGTGGCGGCGAATCTGCAAAATAATGAAAACAAAACTATCAGAAGAGAACGGAGAAGACGAAGAAGGAGAGCTACCTCGGGAATGCGACTCTCTGTTTTTTCCCTAAATGGTTAATTTTTATAGGGAATTGTGCGGGCCGCGTCAGAACAGTGGATTAATTGCCATTTACAGGCCGGGTTACCCGACATTCGCTGCGGCGAATGGCTGTAGTTCGCTGCGGCGAATGGATTTGGTCACTCGTCGCAATAATTAATTGTATTTAATTTATTATTGCGGCAAATTGAGGTTCAGTTAGCAAATGAATCTCGCAAGATGTTTACTTCTTGAATGTTGACTCCTTTGGTCCTACAAATACAACCCATTTGCGGTATCAATTGTCCCAATAAAATTATGCGAGAATTAATGACAAATGACAACAAAATAACGACAATGTGCAATTTATCAAAACTCAATATGCGGGACCAAAATAAGCATAAAATCATAGATCAGGCGTCAACAAATGCATAATCACTAAAGAAAACAGGCCTAATTTGTAGTATAAATATGGTCCAATCAGCCCAATTAACTCTAAACTCTTAAATTCAACTAACACATTTAATTGTATTAATTCATGCCACCTAACTCATTACTCTCTTTCAATCCTCTTCTTTTTATATCACCACTTAAGCCCAACTTGAGTCCAAGGCCCATTTAACCCTTAATACATTTACAACCTTCATAACACCTTAATACACTTAATCCATGTCATATAGTCTTAGTCTAATCAACATGTTAATTAAATTTCCTTAACATGCTAATTAAGTCCACAAAATACAATAATTGAATCCTATTAAATCATGCCACCTAATTTCATGTCACCTTACCTTAAGCATATTTGCATGTCAATTAATTCCACATTAATCCATCTCGTATTTAAACCATATCTTCCATTTCATTTCATTTTCAAGAATTCTTAACTTCTTTACTCATGAATAATCATTAAAAAATCCTTATTTAATAATCCTAGCTTGCCAAAAAGATTCGGGGTCCAATAATAAAAGGATGGTATCATTATTAAGAAATGTCATATTAGATCCGCTAAGAAAACTATAATAACATATACTACCTTGGATGATTCTTTTAGTGCTAATGATTCTATAGATAGAGAACAACCGATGCAAAATCTACGTAATCTTATTCAGTATATGAATGTTAAAATGACTATAGATAAAATTTTCCTACTGCTATTTAATTTGTGAATCTTGAAATGATTACACAAATTGTTTAGAACTTTCTACTTTTACACTCTCCAATAAACCTTTCTTTTACATCTATTTTGATGTTAAGACTTTTAATCATATAATAAACATTATCGTAAAAATCTCAAGATTTATATTCTTGATGAGAATCATTTACCCATCATAAATATTGTAGATATTTCTTCTTTCTAATTGATGTCTTTGTTTCTCCAAATCTTACCACTTATCTTATTTTCTCATTTAGATGGTTGAAAATTATTGAGTATAATTTCTCTAAATTTGGTTATATAGTAAAGATCAACATGTCGATATGAAACTGATATTAGTGACATGACATAAATTTGATAAAAGTATTTACAATTATAGAATGATGGAGATATATAAAAGAATGATGACTTAATGATTATAAGCCTCTCAAAATGGAGTGACAATATTTTCTACATGCTTTATGCATTTATGATAGACAAGATCAACTGCATTTTGAATGACACTAGTGTTTTCAACATATGGTTAAAATTGAAAAGAAATCAAGCTATATGAGAATAAAATGTAGCTAAATTGTTGGACCCCGCTCTTTTAGTGGAATTTAGAAATATCCAATGTATGAAATGAATGTCTTTGTATATATATATTGTGTTATAGATTTGCATATTATATTGTGTTCATAAAGGGAAATTGTGTGTTCTGAGTTCATAAGAAATTCTGTATAAATATATGATGATTTTGACCAAGATGTCTTAATAAAAGTTATAGATGATCTTCTTATTTTTCCGACGCCATATAGTATGCAAATTTAGGATATCGGAGTGAGAAGATATGATAGTTCCAAGTTAGGATGTTGTTTATGATTTGGGGTTGTGACAGCTATGGTAAATAATAGGAAATGAGGGTTTTGATGAACCAAATGAGTTGTGATTTGAGAATATTGTGAAATGAATTTGTTGTTTGGATTGTTATGAAGTGTTTAGGCATTTGAATAAGTGAATTTGTGAGGATTATAAGTATATATGGTATTAGGATAAAGGATGGAAGCATTGGAGAGGCTTGGAAGGGGTTTGGGTCACGCATGTCTGTTAAACGGACATGAATGTCCTTTTAACGGACCTTCTCGGGCAAAAAGGACCCACAACCCAATGTATGTACGTTAAACGGATGGACATTCTCGAATAAAAATTGGGCTTTTAGCCCGTATGTGTCCGTTAAACGGACAGCCTCGGGTCAGCTACCTGAAATCGCAATTTTTGACCATTTTAAAGGCAGAATCTGACTTTATAGTCTTCATAAAAATTGTAGATCTAGAAGTCTAATTTCAAATGGTTGAAGAAAAAAAGTAATCAGACATTTTTAGTGAAAGTTATGACAATCGTGCCAAGAGAGGTTTAAATTGATTTCGGGTGTAAACATGAGTTACTCTTTTGGGCATAACTCCCTCGTTTGACCTCCAAATTAAGTGATTCTTGAGGCGATAGATTTCTAAGACATGAATTTATATCTCCATGAAATTTGGTAGCTTTTGGTTGTGAGATGAAAAAGTTTGATTGTAAGAAACTGAGAGGTCAGTTTAAAGAGCATGATGAGGTATAGGCACACTTTGGAATTTTAAGCATATCTTAAGCTATAGAACTCCAATTGGGGTGATTCTTGCTTCAAAACAAAAAAGAGGCTTAGAGCTATGATTTCTATGAAATAGTCAAGATGTGATTTTGACGTTTTATTTGTGTGCGCTCACCACTATTGTGGAATGTCAGCAAATGACCTATAGGGTTTTAAGCACAAGGTTTAAGACTTCCGAAGTTGGGCTCCACAAATGGAACCCAGCGCGGGTGGTCACCCGTGTACGACACCATTTCTCCTCCTTTGCGTGACGTCGTTTTGATTCCTTCTGATTTTGTTATTTTCCTTCCTCATCCGACCTTTGTTCAATCTGTTGTTATATCTTTTCCGTTTGACATCCAATTGATTCGGTTTTTAAAGCGTTGGATTCTCAAGACAATTATCTACATCCTCATGGGAAATTTAGGATTTATTGAGATTAAATTGAGGGTGATTGATTTAATCAAAGTGAGTTAGATATTTCTCTGAACATAGTTTAGTCTTGTGAGAAATTCAAGATCTGTGGAGATCCTATTGAACTGATTCTTGAGGAAAATTAAAATAGATGCATGGAGCTAAAAGTCATATGAGGAATCTAATTTCAATTTAGCCCCTAAGACCTTCAATTTTTGAATTGAAGTTCGGATTAGTGTTAAATCTTAGATGAGTAAAATCTGAAAGTATTTTGGCCATAAATTTTTCTCTAGTCATCCAAATGAGGTGATTATTGATTTGGATTAAACTAGAGAAATAGGGCTACAAATGTGATGAAGGATTCGTATTTCAATTTAGTCTTTAAGAATGTCAATTTTTGGATGGAATTAAAGCACAGGAAATTTGAGTTAACATAAGAACAGTTCTAAATGCTTAGAGTATAACTTTTGGTGTAATGATCCAAATTAAATGATTTTGGTGGCGTTATGAAATTAAGGCAATGAGGAACATTTCTCTAGAAGGAAGTTTTGGCAAATTTCTTCAAATTGATAGTGAGAAAATTATCCTAAAGTAGCATGAATTAAAATGAATGTTAGGGGCAATTTTGGAAGAACACATAAGGACTTAAGGTTTTAAGCTTAAATGGAGGGGCATATGGGTCATTTGTCATTCATTAAATGACATGGCACTATAAAACAAAGGGGTTTTCATTTGGCACAAGTAGAAGCACGACCCTTAGAGGAAAAAGGAAGAAAAAAAAGAGAGAAGAGAGGGTGAAACAATTTCGGTGGAGATGAAGAAAGAAAAGAGAGAGAGAGCTAGGGTTTCGATTTGTGGGAGATTCCAAGAGAGTTTTAAGTAGATGCAAAGGAAAAAAACGTGGAAGAAGGTGAAAGCTTCCGTTGGAACCAAGAAAAATCCAAAATTGGAGAAGAAAAGAGGGATTTTTAAATTGGAAGAAAGAAAGAAGAAATGGTCAAAGTGGAGCTAGGGACAAGCTTCTAGCATTGATTCGAGGTGGGTAGTATGTTTATTTATTGAATTGTAAGCTAATTATTTATTTTTGAAAAATCAAGAAGCAAAAACTTTTATAAGTTATGTTTATGAAAATTTTTGAAAATTATGACTTTCAAATGACTAAATTCCTTGCTTTCGAAATTATTTTAAGAAATTGCAAGATTTATGAAATTCATCGTTTTTGAATTATTCAAATATTTTGATGATATTGCTATGATTTATTAAATTGAAATAATTGATGGATTTTATAGTTTTGAATAAAAGATGAGATTGCTACATGAAATTTTGGATGAAAAATGTGCTTTGTGTGTTTGAATTCTGATTTAAAGAAATTGATTGGGATTGCATGTATATTGCTATATGACTTTACGTGGTATGTGATTTGTGAATGTGATTTATGTCGAACACGACACTATATGAAAAATCAAGATTTCAAAATGTGCCTTCGGGCAATCCAAATTTTTCGGTTTTGATTTATGTGTTATGTGAGTTTGGTCAGGTCACATAAGTGGGACAAGTGCGCATGTAACACCCCACTCCCGAGTGACCCGAACCCGATATCGTTGGTGATATCCGAGTCCGTGCCCCGCGAGAGTGGCGTACTACATCAGTCGGTGCAAACTTAGCATATCATTTTCTTCTCTCTTGTTTTTTTTTAACCGTACATTAGCGACAAAGGCGATGAGCAAGTGAAAACATTTGCAGTTATTACAATCATTTAACAATATTTTACCGTAACCATAAAGTTCACATACTAATTAGTTTACAAAGGTTGCGGAATACAATCTTGAGTCCATGTTCACAATTAACCATTTTCAGTTATTACAGTCATCCAATAATAATTTACAATCAGTCAATGTATAAAAACAATAAAACCACAATGGGCTCATTATAAATATAAAGCATTATTGTACAATGATTGCGAAAACTAATTCGAAAAGACACTAATGCAGAGGCAAACTGATCCCGACCTCTATCCTTCACTTGCCTACAGTAGACCTACTCCCGTGTCAAACGGGGTACTCTTCAAGTCCTGAAAAATAGATTACAATTTTGGATGGGTTTGCGAACTCAATGAGGAACCATCATTGATGGTTCTCTCAATTCATGCATCATATAATCAATTCACAGTAATAAGGCAGTTGCAGTAATACTACGATCTCTGATCCACGATAATAGGCAGTCCTGTCTGATACAAAAACCCATTTCGGTATTCATCCAAAGAATGATGCAATGCACATATGACTTTTTCCGGTTTAATTCTGATGTTGTGACCGAGCGCGTAAGCGAGATTCAGTGATCGAGAGCGGCGTGCTGGGAGAATTATCTCCTTCAAGCTTTAGGCTCGTTTGATGTCGAGCGACTTCGGTTCACAATTTTCCTTTGTCGACGATGCATATGTATGCACATGATTACATAACATCCCCATAAACAGATTAATCATTCATAGTCAAGCACGATCAATTAACGATCGGTATGCACAAGTAACGATCCATAATTCACAACAATGAACAGTTCATAATTGACAATCAATCACGATCAATCACAAGAATGGCGATGTGTCACACAATGTACACATTCTGTAATACCCGGTATCTAGTTTAACCGGTACACCGAAATAAAATTGATATTTAGACTTATGTCATTAAAAACCAGAGCAGTGAATAATAATTTTTAGGGTCATCAAATTAATGATGTATGATATTTTTCGGTGGTCACAGGAAGTGGTTCAGACAGACGTTTTAAAAAAAAAAACAGATCAAGAATGACGTTTTTGTAATTAAGTGGACTTGAGAGGCATATAAAAGGACCTAAGTGGGAGAATAAGACAAAACTTGTCTTCTTCCTCCTCCCTCTTTAAGCTCTCTCCAAGCTTTTTCAAGCTTTGTAACAAGAAGAAGAAGGTGATTCAAGCCATTTGAGTGACATAAAGAGGTAAGCCTCCACTCCTATGCTTAGATCCATGGGTTTAAAGCTTGATTTTCTCTTCTTTGTGAAACCCATTTGAGGGAATGCATGAGTTGAATGATTTGGATGATGGATCGATGTTCTTTGATGTCCAATGACACATATTCTTGAAGAAATTTCGTGTGTATGGTGATTTGGGGGGTTAAACCAAAACCTACGGTTTTGAAGGTTGAGCTGTCATGGAGACAGATTCGTGACTCTCCTTGTCTATTTTTGTTGAGCTTCTTAACGTGTGAATCTGGAGAAACTTAAAACATATAAGTTGTATATATAGATGTCTACTATCTCCATGCATTTTTCCAGGATTTTAGGGAGTGCCGAATAAGAGTAATAGGCCCCAAATTGGTACTGGTTCAGAATACCAGCGAGAATAAAACGAGAACTGTAAGTTAATTGTTTGAAGACCTTAGGGTTAGAATTGGATGACAAGTTCTTCTTACGAAATGTTTAAAAATGTGTCCTATAATTTCTGTAGAAAGGGATTATTAATTGGATGAGTATTTTGTTAGATATGGCCGATTAAGGGAAGCATGTTACTAACCTTAGAGTGACAGAAGAGAGCAGAAACAGGTCAGGCTTGTAAAAATCACAATAAATCCAATTTGCGTCATTTTTTATTCTTACTTGGATATGTGATAGCCATATGAGTCTATTGAAAATCAAACTTGGAATCACCTTAATTGGATGAGAAATGAATGAGTTATAAGGTTGTGAGTCGAGAAAGGTCCAACTAATGACTGCATGTTAAAGCTGATTGTAAATGGGAGATTTGGATCTCCTTAATGACCGAATTAGAGCATGGTCATAAAAGAAGAAATGTGAATTTATGTCTTAACTAGAGGACTGGAAAGTTTGAAAAACATTGGACCTAGGTATAAGGAGTTATGCCATCGCGAATGGGACTTATGCAGTTTTGTAATGTTATGTGTTAAGCAATGAGGTTTGTATGAGAATGACTAATGAGGGTATATGTATTTTCATACATGTTATCCAGTAGCTTGTGAAAGCAGAAAAGGAATAGAACTAGACGTCGTGCCTAGTACATCTCAAGTTCAAGAAAGGTAGAAAGAAATCAGAAATTCTGAGATAGTTGAGGTGAGTATAAGCATACTACTATACTTGTGTAGTAATCCTTTCTTTAATATTGCGGCTTGTTGAATTGTTCTTGAATCCTTATGACTTATTTGACATATAACTCCATTTAGTTGAGTCTAGCATGTTGTATGCCAGATTGACCAGATGATTTCATATTCTTTGCATCTTCTGGTTCCCTTATGTAGGAAAATCCCGGTGTGTGCATCACATGCACACGGTGCGGGAAAACAAAAATTTTTATTCCGGGACTTTCCCGAAAGTCAGGATCCATGTGTCTATATAACAAAGTCAAACCATAACGACCAAAGGAGACCGTCTCTAACGGTATCCACGTAGAGATAGGAGAACCTAACCGGGGCAAACCCTTTGACCCGGGAATAGCTAGAACAAGGGAGAGAGTGCTAGCTCTTACCTTGTTCTTGGAGAGCTCAAGGAGAAACGATGGAGAGAAGCTTGGAGAGGAGAGAAGCTTGAAGATGATCGATGATGAAGAGAGCTTAAACTTTGGATTTTTAAAACCTTTTTTAAAAACCCACGACCATCATCTTCAAGTTTAGTCTTTAAATTGATTTCTTCCTTCTCATGGACACTTGTCACACACGAAGACCATCTTCATTTTTTGTCCTTTAGTTCATTTTGTCTTTAACATTTAAAGACATTAATGGCTACTTTTGATAAGGCAAAAGAAGAAGCTTCCTCTCCTTTCCACGTTGATCACATATATATATATATATATTAATTACTTAATTAATTAATAAGATATATATATATATATAAATGCTGAAGTGGTCCAGTCACACTGGGGTCGGTCTTACCGGGTCCCAGTATGAAAAAAACACCAAAAACCTGTTTCAGCAATATCGATGTCGCGATCTCATCGGGACATATCTCGATCTCATCGGGATCCATTTAATCCTATTTCTCTCCATATATTGGATCTCTGTCTAAAACTATTTTATGAATTCTCCGAGTCACTCTTATGCGTGTGACCTATTAGGTTCCTGGTTATGTTGGCCACTTAGATTAACACTTAATCTGAGCAAGTCATGAGCGGTATCTAGCAACACATCATGACCCCCAATTGACCAGAAAGTAATTGGTTTGACGAATGAACCTATGTTCATCACGAACCATATCACGAACCTTTCCATAGACAATTACTGTGCAATTCGTCCTTTCACCATGCTATACCCCACTTGGTTATGAGTATGGGCAAAGTGTCAACTCTTACTAGACTGACTACGTCAAATCTAGTCCAAGTGATATCAGTTCTTGTCCTGGGATTCATTACTTTATATGTCAATGAAGACATTCTTCATGACATAAGTACTCCGACCAGAGATTTCCAAGTAATGACCCTGACAAGAGGCCATGGGTATCATCTTCTGCTATCACAGAAGTGATGAATCCTTTATTGGCTACTCAATTACCTTCGAATACCTCAAGCTGTACCCAAGCACCACCCTACGAGCTACCTCTGTAAGGCAACAAGGAATGGAGTCAAAGCACAGAATCAGTATCTAAGATATCCTTGAGTACCTCAAGTCTAAGGATACTTGCATCATTTCTATGATGAGATTATCACTGACATTAGAATAGGAAATCCATGTGATGATCTCATAGCAGGTCATCCAATGTACTTACTACCTCTAGTAAGCATTCACATCTCAACCCTAAATATCTCATATTTACAGTTTCTGAGATCCACTGCTTGATCAAATCAAGGAGCTTGAAATGTGCTAGTCTTTCCGGATTAACGATGTCCAGTTTCAGTAATCCTACGACTAGGGATAATTTAGATACTGACATAATTGCACATGATAGGAATCTCAGTAGTATGATCACATCATAATTTCCTTCATGCTATGTCATATATCATGGACTTCATTAATTTTCTTATAGATCAATATCAATTCATAAATGATGAACATCAAATTAATGAAATATGCCTTTCTTTTTATTTATTCATAAAGTATGTACACAACTTTGTACAAAACACGCTAAAGGTGATTGCCTTTAGGGCACTACTCTAACAAAATCTCCCACTTAACCTAAAGCCAATCGCCTTGGTATCTAATACCATAAGCGAGTAAATGAGAATCAAAATTCTTCTATGACAATGACTTTGTCAACAGATCAGCAGTATTCTGCTCGGTAGGAATTCTCTCTATCAGGACATCACCTCGACCAATGATCTCCCGAATCAAATGATATCTGTGGAGTACGTGTTTGGATCGTTGATGAGACCTTGGTTCCTTTGCCTGCGCAATAGCCCCATTGTTGTCACAATACAACTGTATAGGCCCATCACATCTAGGAACCATACCAAGTTCAAGAATGAACTTTTGATCCAGCTGCCGCCTTTTTTTGCGTGCGAAGCGGCAATGTACTCTGCCTCGGTTGTTGAATCGGCAGTTGTCTCTTGTTTGGAACTCTTCCAACTGACCGTCCCGCCGTTCAATGTGAATATATAACCTGATTGGGATTTAGAATCATCCCTATCAGATTGAAAACTAGCATCTGTATACCCGCTCACCTGGAGATTTTCATCTCCATATACCAAGAAAACATCCTTAGTCCTTCGCAAGTACTTGAGGATATTCTTGATAGCCACCCAGTGACCCTCACCAGGATCCGATTGGTATCTGCTCATAACACTTAGAGCATATGATATATCGGGTCTCGTACATAGCATAGCGTACATGATAGATCCTACTGCAGATGCATACGGGATCATATTCATGCGCATCCTCTCATCTTATGTCTTAGAACACATAGATTTCGAGAGTGTTATCCCATTAGTGATGGGAAGGTACCCTCTCTTGGATTGTTCCATGCTAAACCTCTTTAGCATCTTGTCTATGTACGTTGATTGTGAAAGACCAAGCAATCTTTTTGATCTATCTCTATAAATCTTTATCCCAAGGATATAAGTTGCTTCACCAAGGTCTTTCATGAAAAATTATTTGGACAACCAAATCTTCACAGATTGTAGCATAGAGACATCGTTTCCTAGTAATAATATGTCATCTACATATAGCACATGGAATACGATTACAGTCCCACTAACCTTCTTATACACACAGTGTTCATCCGGATTTTGTGAGAAACCAAACTCTTTGATTACCTCATCAAAACGGATATTCCAACTCCTGGATGCTTGTTTCAATCCATAGATGGATTTCTGAAGCTTGCATACCTTTTCGCCATCATAGGAGATGAAGCCCTCAGGTTGTGTCATATACACATCCTCAGCTAGATTTCTATTTAGGAAAGTTGTCTTCACATCCATTTGCCATATCTCATAATCATAATGAGTGGCAATGGCTAGGAGTATCCTAATGGATTTAAGCATTGCTACTGGGCTGAAGGTCTCGTCGTAGTCAATTCCTTGTCTTTGACGAAAACCTTTAGCCACAAGCCTTGCTTTATAGGTAATCACATTACCATCCATGTCGGTTTTCTTTTTGAAAACCCATTTACACCCTATGGGTTTTATTCCTTCGGGTGCCTCAACCAAAGTCCATACTTGGTTTTCATACATGGAATCCATTTCAGACTTCATGGCATGAAGCCATTTCTCAGACTCTGAACTCTTCAGAACCTCTTCATAGGTAGTAGGCTCATCATCTTCTATGAGCAATACGTCATTCTGTTCATTCACAAGAAATCCATATCTCTCAGGAACAAAGCATATCCTACGTGACCTACAAACTTCATGTGTTGTAGAAGGTTGAACTATTACTTCATCTGTATGAGTTACAGTTTCAGGTTCAGGCAGTTGATAAGCGTCTGTTCGAGCATCTTGAACTTCTTCAAGTTCAATTTTTCTCCCACTGTCTTCTTGTAAAAGAAACTCTTTCTCTAAAAAGAAAACATGCTTTAAAACAAACACCTTTTGTTCCTCAAGAAGGTAGAATTGATATCCCATTGTTTCTTTAGGATATCCTACAAACAAACACTTGTCAGACTTTGCATCAAGTTTATCTAACTGTGTCCACTTCACATAAGTAGGACAACCCCAAACTTTCAAATGAGTAAGATAGGGTCTTTTGTTAGTCCACATCTTATATGGAGTAACATAAACTGTCTTTGATGGAACTCTGTTTAACAAATAAACAGCTGTCTCGAGTGCATACCCCCAAAAGGATTTTGGTAACTTTACAAAGCCCATCATCGATTGTACCATATCTAACAAGGTTCGATTTCTCCTTTCAGCCACACCATTATGTTGTGGTGTGTAAGGTGGAGTCCATTGAGATAAAATCCCATTATCTCTGAGATAATCTAAAAATTATTGGTCTAAGTATTCCCCACCAAGATCAGATCGTAATGTCTTGATACTTTTCCCAAGTTGGTTTTCTACTTCATTTCTGAAATGTTTGAACTTTTCAAATGTTTCAGATTTGTATCTCATCAGATACAGGTACCCATATCGAGAATAATCATCGATAAAGGTAATGAAGTAAAGACAACCACTTCTAGCATGGATGGACATCAGACCACATACATCTGAATGTATTAGGTCTAATACTCCAGTCGCTCGTTCACCCTTTCCCTTAAAGGGTAACTTAGTGATCTTGCCTAATAAACAAGATTCACATGTGTCATATGATTCATAATCAAATAACCTTAAACTACCACTCTTATAGAGCTTAGCTATGCGTCTCTCATTTATATGGCCAAGGCGACAATGCCATAAGTAAGTTGATTTTAAATTATCTCGTTTATGTCTTTTCGTGTCATTGAAATTCATAATTGGATGTGACATATCTAATATGTAAATTCCATTGCATAATGTACCAGTACCATAAAGCATTCCATTCAAACTAATAGAACAACCATTGCTACTAAAAGTCAAATAGAAACCAGCTCTATTTAAACAAGAAACTGACAATATGTTCTTTGTTAAAACAGGTACAAAATAACATTCATCCAGTTTAATTATAAGCCCACTGGGGAGTGACAAAAGATAAGTGCCTACGGCTAATGCAGCAACTCTTGCTCCATTTCCTACACGCAGGCCTAGTTCTCCCTTCATGAGCTATCTACTGTCCCTGAGGCCCTGCATATCATTACATATGTGTGAGCCACAATCGGTATCTAATACCCATATGTTATGATCAGAAACAGTATTAACGTCAATGACAAACATACCTGGAGGAGCTACGACATCTGATGCCTTCTTCTGCTTCAATTCTTCCAGATAGACTTTCTGATTTAAGCTTCCGGTGGCGGTCTTGCCACAATGGAAGCAAGTTCCTTTTGTTGCAGTTTCTTTGGTTTTCTTTTTGGCTGCACTTCCTTTTGGTTTCTTAGACCTTTTCTTCTTCAGTTTCTTTTTCTTTGAACCAGAAGAAGTAGAGTCCACCACGAGCACTGGCTTTCTATCCTTCTTGATAGATTGCTCTGCTGTTTTGAGCAGATTGATCAACTCAGGGATTGTCATGGATATCTGGTTCATCCGATAGTTTAACACAAACTGTGAATAGCTATCAGACAATCCAACCAGAATTAAGTCAACACTTAATTCATAATCCATAACAAAACCCAAGACGGCCAACCTCTAAATATACTCATTCATCTTCAGTGCATACTGCACTGCAGATGAACCTGGAGTCATCTTAGTAGTGAAGAGTAGCCTCGAGGTCTCGAACCTTTCAGACCGAGCTTGCTCATCAAAAAGCTCTCTAAGATGAAACACTATGGTATTAGCATCCATAGACTCATGCTGCTTCTGCAGCTCTGGTGACATAGAGGCGAGCATAATACAAGTAGCCATGTCACTGTCTATGAGATGCTTACGATAAACTTTCTGATCCTCATTAGAGGCATCAACAGCAGGTGGATCAGGAAGTGGAACATCTAGGACATAGCCCAGTTCCTCAGATCTGAGAACAATTCTCAGATTTCTCAGCCAATCGAGAAAATTAGGTCCAGTTAATTTATTAGTGTCCATAAGTGAGCGAAAATTCACACTAGAAGACATCTTCAATCAACCTAAAAAGAAAGAGAGAAAGAATGTTAGAATAGAATTATACGCATGATCATAAGGACTTGCATGACATGCATATGGCTTCCACTAGTTTCAAAGAATCCATAACCCTCAATACGAATCCAAGAAACATTATGACAAAATGTCCTAGTGGGTCGATATCCGACATTACTAAAAATGACCTTGGGTTTACCCAACAAGCCACCTTAGGTCAATCAGTAGGTATCGGTCATACCAATTGCATCATAGATATTCGACATTACTAAAATGACCTTGGGTTTACCCAACAAGCCACCTTAGATCAATCGGCAGGTATCGGCCATACCAGTTACATCACAGGTGCAATTATCGACTAGTGCTATCAACTCGTGATGTATGCACACACATTAGGTTATCAACTCTTGATGTGCGTACATCTAATGTACGCTGCCCAATTTCGTCTCTGTCTACATTAACCTTGAGTTTACTCAACAAATCAACGCTTCCAGTAAAAACCGACCCATTAATCCAAAAATCTTATTTCCATGGTTCGAACATATCCGTATTGAGTGAGCTTGGGTTTACCCAACAACCCGAACTCTATAAAAACTCTGGTTCTCCCCATCTTAATGGAAGGCGTTAGTTTTCATATTATGTGTGAGGGATTTCAAACTTTCTTCACTCTTCTTCTTCTCCAAGCTGTAGGATTATAGTCACCATGACTATATGGAATGATTTAGGGCATTTCATCAATCACATCGAATCTACACCTATAATCATCCATCATCCCACCTAAGCATGTGTAAGTCGACTTATGCTACTGTGCACATGCAAGTCGACTTATACCATTGTGCAAGTCGACTTACGCTACTGTGCACATACAAGTCGACTTATACCATTGTGCAAGTCGACTTACCTGACTACTGTGCACGAGCAAGTTGACTTGTGCATGTGTAAGTCGACTTACCTGACTATGCAAGTCGACTTATGCATGCGTAAGTCGACTTATATTTAGTAGTCCTCTCTAATCGGCTAATTTCTCAATTCGTGCAGTTCAAATTCACAATACCAAGTGTAATATACTTTACTTTGATGTACCAATGAAACACTTTTATTGTATCATACTTACCATATATAGTCATACTATACATGAAATACTTGAAATCGATGAATATACTATTATTCACTTAGATTTCCAAATAATTTTGCGAATACCAAATAATCTTCCTAAGTATCTCTAGGTAGTCTATACTTTATCAAGACTACTTCGGCACTAGTCACAAAATTGGTGACGGCCAAAACAATCAAGATAAGAAAAAATACTAACGAGACGCTAATGAGACATATTTGACATCCGAAAATTTTTGGAAACCCAATTTCAAGAAAATCAGTTTGGCAAGCATAAAAAATCAATGTAACATATTTTTAATCACATTAAAAATAATCCAAGGCATTGGAATTGAGAAATACACAATCAATCATTCCAAACAAAACAGTTCCAGCAACTTTCTCAAAACTGCCAAGTTCTGTCTTTTGCTTGAAAAACTCATTGAAACAATTTCAATAAATTCTGAGAAAATTACAAAGGTTACAAAATGTTCACAAAATGCTCCATGAAGTTTTTCAGGATTTATTTCCAACAAAAACCCAACCAACCTCAGCAACAAAGCCAATGTTGAATCTGTGTTCCTCAACACAGTTATTCCCAAGAAAAGACAATAAATTCTCAAATAAATAGTAAATCACCTCGAAAACATTTTTCCATCCTCATGGACATTCATAAACATCTTAGAGACATGTCGGTGAAAGAAAATCCAAAAAAAAATTTCTACAATTTATTCTCGAATTTATAAGCATGCCTGTTCAAGGATTGTGCACAAACACAGCAACCAGAACATTAGGGAATAAATTAGCAAAACCATATCAAATCACTTTGATAAATTCTTTCCTTCCACAGACATATTCAGAAACATCTTATGAGCATATCTGGGCAAGAAAATTTCCAAAACAAGATTTCTATACTGATTTCAAATTTAGCACAGTCAACATGCATCATCGTCACAAGCAATAGGCAGCTCCAATCTTGTTATGATTTCTTCGTTATATACGACACAAGTGGCTCTGATACCACTGTAGGAAAATCCCGGTGTGTGCATCACATGCACACCATGCAGAAAAACAAAAATTTTTGTTCCGGGACCTTCCCGAAAACCAGGATCCATGTGTCTATATAACAAAGTCAAACCATAACGACCAAAGGAGACTGTCTCTAACGGTATCCACGTAGAGATCGGAGAACCTAACTGGGGCAAACCCTTTGACCCGGGAATAACTAGAACAAGGGAGAGAGTGCTAGTTCTTACCTTGTTCTTGGAGAGCTCAAGGAGAAACGATGGAGAGAAGCTTGGAGAGCAGAGAAGCTTGAAGATGATCGATGATGAAGAGAGCTTAAACTTTGGATTTTCAAAACCTTTTTTAAAAACCCACGACCATCATCTTCAAGTTTAGTCTTCAAATTGTTTTCTTCATTCTCATGGACACTTGTCACACATGAAGACCATCTTCATTTTTTTTTCCTTTAGTTCATTTTATCTTTAACATTTAAAGACATTAATGGCTACTTTTGACAAGGCAAAAGAAGAAGCTTCCTCTCCTTTCCACGTTGATCACACACACACACACACACACACACACACACACACACACACACACACACACACACACACACACACACACACACACACACACACACACACACACACACACACACACATATATATATATATATTACCTAATTAATTAATAAGATATATATATATATATATATATATATATATAAATGCTGAAGTGGTCCAGTCACACTGGGGTCGGTCCTACCGGGTCCCAGAATGAAAAAAACACCAAAAACCTGTTTCAGCAATATCGATGTCGCAATCTCATCAGGACATATCTCGATCTCATCGGGATCCATTTAATCCTATTGCTCTCCATATATTAGATCTCTGTCCAAAAATATTTTACGAATTCTCCGAGTCACTCTTATGCGTGTGACCCATTAGGTTCCTGATTATGTTGGCCACTTAGATTAACACTTAATCTGAGCAAGTCATGAGTGGTATCTAGCAACACATCATGACCCCCAATTGACCGAAAAGTAATTGGTTTGACGAACCAACCTATGTTCATCACGAACCATATCACGAACCTTTCCATAGACAATTACTGTGCAATTCGTCCTTTCACCATGCTATACCCCACTTGGTTATGAGTATGGGCAAAGTGTCAACTCTTACTAGACTGACTACGTCAAATCTAGTCCAAGTGATATCAGTTCTTGTCCTGGGACTCATTACTTTATATGTCAATGAAGACATTCTTCATGACATAAGTACTCCGGCCAGAGATTTTCAAGTAATGACCCTGACAAGAGGCCATGGGTATCATCTTCTGCTATCAAAGAAGTGATGAATCCTTTATTGGCTACTCAATTACCTTCGAATACCTCAAGCTGTACCCAAGCACCACTCTACGAGCGACCTCTGTAAGGCAACAAGGAATGGTTTCAAAGCACAGAATCAGTATCCAAGATATCCTTGAGTACCTCAAGTCTAAGGATACTTGCACCATTGCTATGATGAGATTATCACTGACATTAGAATAGGACATCCATGTGATGATCTCATAGCAGGTCATCCAATGTACTTACTACCTCTAGTAAGCATTCACATCTCAACCCTAAATATCTCATATTTACAGTTTCTGAGATCCACTGCTTGATCAAATCAAGGAGCTTGAAATGTGCTAGTCTTTCAGGATTAACGATGTCCAATTTCAGTAATCCTACGACTAGGGATAATTTAGATACTGACATAATTGCACATGATAGGAATCTCAGTAGTATGATCACATCATAATTTCCTTCATGCTATGTCATATATCATGGACTTTATTAATTTGCTTATAGATCAATATCAATTTATAAATGATGAACATCAAATTAATGAAATTTGCCTTTCTTTTTATTTATTCATAAAGTATGTACAAAACTTTGTACAAAACGCGCTAAAGGCGATTGCCTTTAGGGCACTACTCTAACACCTTATTGTGTTGAACCTACTGATTGCGATTCTTTGATGAAGCATGTTTTCTATGTTAACCAAGATTGATGAGTTCTCAGAATACCCAGCTGATAGGGTTTATTATCAGACTATGTGCACATAGATGACCCGCCGGTGATGGGTTAGATCCGGGTTGTTGGACTCCGTCTCCGAGGCCCAACATTCGGACCCATAAAGCATAGCGGACCCAAAACCGACCATAGAAAGACCTCATAAATAGGGAAAACCTCCTATAGAAAATTTGGATTGGCTAATTAATAAAATTGTTCCCTCCGTTCTAACGGTTTCAACGCAACTGGAATCGCTCAATTCGGGTTAGAAATGAAGAAGTTATGGTTAAAACACTATCTCAAAGAAAATAGTCAAAACTGGACACTACCGACTTCGGGTAAGAGTTTGAAAATCTTAGGGGCTTAATTGCCAATCGGTCTCTTCATAACAATTGTAGATTTATGTCTCTAGTTTCATTTAAAACAAGAATCACTTCGATCCGAGCTCTCTAGCTCTAGATATTTTAAAATAAGTGAAGTATATTTAGAAAGAATCAGCCGACCTCCACACTTTGTTTTAAATCACCTTTTTCAATTTAAAATAAATAATGATAAATCAGGTGTAGAAAGATACAAAAGTTTCTTAGAAATCCATCGGTTCAAAAATCAGCTTAATCGGAGGTCGGTGCAAAAAGTTATGGCCAAAAGAAGGGGGAGGGGTCGGTCGGCCAGAAACCGACCCCATTGCTTGCAAGAGCCCGGCATGCCGGGCTCTTGGTGCTCTCGCGCGGGCGGCGTCTTGAGTGAGCTGAGCGTGCGCGATCGCCCGCATGGCGGGTGATTAATCGCCCGCATGGGCGGGCGTCTTGGCGTCGCGATCGCCCGCATGATTTGGCGATGCGCTCGCCGCGTAGAAGCGATCTTGGCGGGTGCTTGGGCGACCTGCCTACAGCCCGACCTATCGACTTCTAACCCTCATAACTTTTGACTTGAGCTCCAAATTAGACACGGTCGGAAGCGTTGGAAAGATAAGAGAAAATCTATATTTTTCAAGAAGGATACACCAGCAAACTCGGGCTCTAAGGAAATCAAACGTTCTCACTAACACAGGTCGGCTAACTCTCCACAAACAGTGCAGAACTTCCGACCTCCATAACTTTTGACCCAGAACTCCAAATTTAGCAAACTTAGTGTCTATGGAAAGGTAAAAGAATTGTATACAAACTTCATGAAGACCACCGACCTATATTCCCACTCTATGAGGGTCAAAAGTGGACTCAAAGCTCCACTCGATAATCATCACTTTGACAAGACCCGTAATAAATTCCAACGACCACACCTACCAACTTAATACATCTTAAATAGCTCATAAAACCTCCTAGGAGTGCTCTACTACCAGTTAACACTCTCAACAAGTCTCAGTACTCTCATTCTACCTATACCAACCCAGAAATCTCAGCAAACACAACAAACTCAAAATTTCCCGATGAACATTTTAGCCCAGATTCTGCAAAGACTATACTCTTCATCAACACATGACCATAACAACATACCAGCGACCTTTCCCAAAGCCAAAATCCAACAAAACTCATATAACAATAATACTCAAAATCATACATACATTTCCAAGGCCATCAACGGATCACAAATCAACCAATTCACATGAAGAAAGTACTAGAGCTCTCATTCTCATTCCAAGCCAAAATGAAGGTTCATGCATAGCTTTGGTTACATATTGTCATATTCATCAAGATCAAGTACAAAATACAAAAGATGGGATGCTCAATGATCAATATGCCTACAAAGCTATTCCAAAAGCTAGTTACTAACTTAATACAAAATAGCTAAACTTCTTGGAGTGATGCCCAAAGTTCTTTGCAAGATTGACTCTCGACTTATTTGTGCACCGAGGAGGGATAATGGGGTGAGCTAACACGGCTCGATGGCTAATCGCCTATAGCCATCGGTAATGAGCCATGCAACACATATATTCATACATATAGTCATGCATATATCAAACAATCCTAAAACATTCACAAAATATCATTTTAGGCATAACAAACATTACATTACATAAAGCCTAACATGACAACTTTATCAATTATAACACTTATGATGCATCATACACAACAAAGTTTGAATGAAAATGCACAATCACATGGCTAGAGAGTTTAAGTAAACACAACGAATAAACCGAAGTTTATAAATAAACACAACGAGTCCGATTTCTCGGGATCTCGTGGCCCAAATGAGCGTAGGGAGAAGGCTAGGTCAGCGCACGTGACTATCACTGAGGGTTCTCTCTTGCCCACACACACAAATAATCTATGCTCAAATAGTTTCATTCATACTTTCAAGTATGCACAATTCCATACTTTACATTTCTTTCAAAGGCAAGATGCCACATTTAACATACATATCCAAATATTCATCGGAAATCAACTTTTCACACAAATATAAAGCAAAGCACATAAGCATACAAGGTCACCCATTACATGATGACTATAAACGCATTACCCACCTAAATGTCGAAATCTGAGTTCACAAATGTCCTTCCTCTCTCTCTTGGTGAGGTTTCCTTAGTTCCTTCAATAAAATACATCTCCAATCAATTTCTAAATTCATAGGAAAGGTTATAATATTCATAAATTAAAGGAAAACTAATATTAACCTTAACCTAACCTACCCATGGCTCATTTAAGCTTGAATAACCAAAACCCTAGCTTAGGAATCACAAAACCACTCATCTCTTCTTTCTTTCCTTCATTCCTACACAAACCCTAACCTTCATTTCATCCCATTTCTTGAATCTAACTCAAAGGAAGATAGATACTTACCTTAAGCTCTTGATTTCTCTTCCCTTTTTTCCACTTTTCTTCTTCTTTCTCCTTCTCCTTGGGCTTAGCCGAATCCTCTCTTCTTCTCCCTTCTCTTTTCACGTTTTTCCTTCTTCTCCTTTAGTGTTCTACGACAATCTCCTCTCCTCTTCCTTTTTATTCATTTAACTCATTTATTTCCTTTACATCTCCTCCCAAAACTACATAGTTTTGCTATTGGGCTCTCCTCCTCCTCTTCTTAAGCCCACTCTACTCTAAACCACTTAACCTTCTTCCATTCATTCCTAAAAGCCCATACTTTCCAATATTAGGCCCAAGCCTTCAATTAAATTTCTAACTTCTAATCTCAAGCCCAACATAAAAAATATTTATATGGACACATAATAAATCAATTAAGGCAAAATAAAAATAATTTAACGAATAAATCCATAAATAATTAATTAATTAATTCAAATAAAATAAAATTTTGGGCCTGACAATTCTCCTCCTAAAAGAATTTAGTCCTCGAAATCCTTACCGAGTCCATGAAGAGGTAGGGATACTTCTCCTCATGGCTTCCAAGGGTTCCCAGTAGCCTCCTCGGTCTAATGGTTCCTCCACAAGACCTTAACCACTTCACAATCTTATTCCTTAACACTTTTCCTTTGAATCTAAGATTTCCTTGGTTGCTCCTCATAAGTCAAATCCTCTTTCAATCGAACCTCTGAAGGTCGAACTATATCGAAGGATCCGATCTGTACCTCCTCAACATCGACACATGGAACACATTGTGAATCTTAGACAACCCAATGGCGATCTAACTTATAAGCCAAAGGCCCAATCCTCTCAATGATCTCATATAGGCTATATACCTCGGGCTAAGTTTACCCTTCTTGCCAAACCTCAAAACGCCTTTCCATGGAGAAGCTCTAAGAAACACCTTCTCACCCACTTCAAATTTCATCTCTTTCCTATGGGCATCGAATAGCTCTTCATCCGATCTTGAGTGCCTTAAGCCTCTGCTTCACTAGCTTTATCTTATCAATCGTGACTGCACTAACTCAGCCCCCAAGCTTTCTTTCACCTTCCTCATCCCAACATATAGGAGTTTTACATCTCCTACCATACAAGGCCTCATAAGGCGCCATCTGAATTCCCGAGTGATAGGAATTGTTGTTAGCAAATTCAATCAAAGGTAGGTGATCATCTCACGAACCTTTGAAATCCAAAGCACAAGCCCTCAACATTGCCTCCAAAGTCCGAATGGTCCTCTCCGACTGTCCATCAATCTGCGGATGGAAAGCCGTACTGAAATGCAATCTAGTCCCCAAGGCCTCCTGCAAACTCTCCCAAAACCTAGAGGTAAACCTGGGATCTCTATTAGAAACTATCGAACTCGGAATCCCATGAAGCCTAATCACCTCATCCACATACTTCTTAGCCAACACATTTAAAGAATCATCGATTTAATTGGCAAGAAGTGAGTGACTTAGTCACCTATCCACAATCACCCATATTGCATCATGCTTTTGCTAGATCTCGGCAATCCCATCAGAAAATCCATAGTTATCTTTTCCCATTTCCACTCCGGAATAGGCAAGGGATTAAGCTTGCCTGAAGGTGCTTGGTGTTCAGCTTTAACTTGCTGGCACACCAAACATCTTTTAGCATACTCTGCTACATCTTTCCTCATTCCTTTCCACCAGAAATGCTCTTTCAAATTCCGATACATCTTAGAACTCCCTGGATGCATTGCATAAGGAGCATTATGCGCCTCATCAAGAATCTCATCTCTCAATTCTAACTTGCCCGGGACACACAATCTACTACCCACAACCATCAATCCATCTTCCTTTACCTCTACATTAGACGGCTTGCCATTCTTTATCTCTTCCCTAAGCTTACTCAAATACTCATCCTGATCCTGCAATTCCTTGATCTTCTCTTTCAGCACTGGCCTCACCCTGAAACTCGCCAAAATACACTCAGGCCCATCTTGCCTCAACATCACATCAAGTCTGGCTAAATCCTTCAGCAAGGGAAGGTACACACCCTCCATGTGAGCCATAGTGGACTTCTACTCGAGCATCCGCTACCACATTAGCTTTTCCGGATGGTAATCTATCATCAAATCATAATCTTTTAGCAACTCTAACCATCGCCTCTGCCTCAAATTCAGCTCTTTCTGGGTCGACAAGTATTTAAGGCTCTTATGATCTGTAAATATCCTAGTGGTAACTCCATACAGATAATGTCTCCAAATCTTTAATGCAAAGATTATAGCAGCCAACTCCAAGTCATGGATCGGATAGTTCATCTCATAAGGCTTCAACTGCCTAGAGGCATAAGCAATCACTTTCTCGCCTTGCATCAATACACACCCTAAACCCTTCCTGGAGGTATCACTATACACAATGTACCCATCATCACCCGAAGGCAATGTCAGAATCGGTGCGGTTGTAAGCCGCTTCTTCAACTCCCCAAACTACTCGGCACTCCTCACCCACTCAAACTTCGATTCTTTTCGTTAATTTGGAAAGTGGGCGGCTATCAAAGAAAAGCCCTCCACAAACCTCTGTAGTATCCATTAATCCCAAGAAACTCCTCACCTCAGCTACATTCTTAGGTGCTTCCCATTTAACCACAGCTTCTATCTTTGCGGATCCACATGCACTCCCCGCTCAGAGATCACATGCCCCAAAAATACCACTTCCCTTAGCCAAAATTCGCATTTATCGAATTTGGCATACAGCTCATTCTTCCTCAATGTCTCTAAAGCAACCCTCAAATGATCCTCGTGCTCCTCATCACTCTTAGAATAGACCAATATATCATTAATAAAGACAATGATAAATTGATCTAGGAAAGACTTGAAGACTCTATTCATCAAATCCATAAAGACTGCAGGAGCATTAGTTAATCCGAAAGGCATAACCAAAACTCAAAGTGGCCATACCTCATCCTAAGCAGTCTTTGACACATCGGTCTCCTTAATCCTCAACTGATGATAATCCGATCTCAAATCTATCTTGGAAAAGACTCTCGCCCCTTGCAACTGATCAAACAAGTCATCAATGCGCGGGAGCGGATATCGGTTTTTAATGGTGGCATGGTTCAGCTTCCTATAATCCACACACATCCGCAACGACCCATCTTTCTACTTCACAAAAAGAACCGGAGCTCCCCAAGGCGAAGAACTCGGTCTAACATAACCCTTCTCTAAAAGATCCTCCAACTGCTCCTTAAGCTCCTTCAATTCCGCCGGAGCCATCCGATAAGGCGGAATTGAGATCAAGCATGATGCTGAATGAAGCTCGATGGAAACTCAATTTCCCTAGGAGGAGGTAGTCCTGGAAATTCCTCGGGAAAGACATCCGGGAATTCCACTGACTACTGGAATGTCTTCCAACCTCCCTCTATCTGCCTCCATATCTAGCACATAAGCCAAAAAGGCCTCACACCCCTTGCTCATCATTCTCTCTGCCATCATAGTTGAAATAACCCGAGGTGAACTGACTTTTCTATCTCCCATGAGTATCACTTTCCTGCTATCCTCTAGCTCGAACTCCACCGCCTGTCTTACTTACAATCTAAAGTAACATGATACCTCTCTAATGTGTCCATACCTAGGATCACATCCAATCCTCCCATCTTTAAAGGCATCAGATCCACCACCAATTTTCCTCCACTAATCTCTATCTCACAATCTCTATACACTTGAGTGATAATAATATATTGGCGATTGAGTACTCACAATCAGCGGAGTATCCAATGGGCTCAAACTCCTCCTAGAAATAGTCTGCCGAAGACACAAAAGAATGGGTAGAACACGAGTCAATCATAGAAAGCACATAATCATCAAGCAGTTTAACCATACCAGCTAACTTCGGCGCGGTCTCGCCTCCTCTCGAGTCATGGCAAACACTGGTGGAACTTGCCCTCTGGATCATGCTGAGGATAAGCTCTCTTAGGACCTCCAGAGCTACCCACTTCTGTCACCGCTTCGAGCCATCGCCTCTGTCCTCCTGAAGGGCTGCATCGAGATCCTCTCTCTGTCGGCTTGGGACAAAACCTAGCGATATGCCCTTCCGCCTGATTGAAGCATGCACGATACTCAAACATTGTCCCTTATGATACCCCCACAATGCTCACACTTTGGGAGGTGGCCTCTCCCATCCACTCTTCTACCCGCCCACCGATGAAGCTTGGTGAGAAACAGTAGGAGTCCTCCATGATCTAGGTCGGCTTCCACGGTGCTCCTCTCCTCAGACTGCGCAGGAAAGGTTCTGGCACTTCTCTCAGGATTAGAAGTACCACCTCCCCTCTGGAACTGCTCTCTCCCCTTCCTCTTCCTGTTAACTACACTCTTGATGTTCTCGAGGTTCTCAACCCTCAGCGCTGCTTCAACCAACTGCTGCAAGTCACAGAAGTTCTGCACTATCACCTTCTCTCGATAGCAGTGCAAACGACTCAAATCGGCAAGACTTATGAGCCTCACTCGGCCTCATCTCTGCAAAGATATCTAGACAATTGTGTGAACCGACGTCAGATTCAGCAGTCATCTCCCTCTGGGTGAGACTCAGAAACTCCCTCTGCTTCTGCTGAATGTACACTTCAGGCAGATACTTCTTCCCATGCACAGTCAAGAAGTCTCCCATGTCAATCCCATGGTCTCAATCGACTCCCAGCACGATCTCCCACCAGTGTAAAGCATCACCCCAAGGGACTAGCAAGATAGACTACCCTCTCATCATCCTCACACTCCATCGATCCGGACTCTCTCGGTCTTCCTCAACTAGTTCTCACTTCTTCGGATCCGAGGTTCCAAAGAAATCCTCGCTCCATACTTCTCGGCTTGTCAACCGCCTCCCTTCTTAGTGGGGCGAACTGTAAGCTTTGAGGCATTTGACCCATAACCTGAACAAAAGCTTGGGTAAATTCTCGACACACTGGGTCTAACGCAGCACTTGCTCGCATGCAGACTAGGTGATCGCGAGTCTCGTGAACGAAGAGGCTCACTACCACCGCCTAGAGGGGCCTCAGCCACTCCTGGGGCTACGGACTCATCCATGCTCTCCTCTCTCGACGGTGAGTCAGGTGCAATTGAACCTTGCAAAACTCCTCGTGTCCTTCGACGAGGTGGCATCGTACTCCTTCAATGAAAAATACTAGTGATTAGCTACAATTCGTTTTTAAGCTTAGTTCCTATATGTATGCATGATATGCATGTCACGTAAGGCAAACAATCAATTCATAAAGTAAATATTTAATCACATACAAACAATGTTCCCTACTATACATTTTAAGCTGAGGAGTAAGCCTAAGCTCTGATACCAAACAATGTTGGACTCCGTCTCTGAGGCCCAACATTCAGACCCATAAAGCATAGAGGACCCAAAACCGACCATAGAAAGACCTCATAAATAGGGAAAACCTCCTATAGAAAATTTGGATTGGCTAATTAATAAAATTGTTCCCTCCGTTCTAACGGTTTCAACGCAACTGGAATCGCTCAATTCGGGTTAGAAATGAAGAAGTTATGGTTAAAACACTATCTCAAAGAAAATAGTCAAAACTGGACATTACCGACTTCAGGTAAGAGTTTGAAAATCTTAGAGGCTTAATTGCCAATCGGTCTCTTCATAACAATTGTAGATTTATGTCTCTAGTTTCATTTAAAACAAGAATCACTTCAATCCGAGCTCTCTAGCTCTAAATATTTTAAAATTAGTGAAGTATATTCAGAAAGAATCAGCCGACCTCCACACTTTGTTTTAAATCACCTTTTTCAATTTAAAATAAATAATGATAAATCAGGTGTAGAAAGATAGAAAATTTTCTTAGAAATCCATCGGTTCGAAAATCAGCTTAATCGGAGGTCGGTGTAAAAAGTTATGGCCAAAAGAATGGGGAGGGGTGGGTCGGCCGTAAACCGACCCCAATTGCTGCAAGAGTCCGGCATGTCGGGCTCTTGGTGCTCCCCCCGCATGGGCGGGCGTCTTGAGCGAGCGGGCGATGCGCGATCGCCCGCGTGGGCGGGTGATCTTGCGATCGCCCGCATGATGAGGCAGCAGCGGGTGCTTGGGCGACCCGCCCCACGGCCCGACCTATCGACTTCTAACCCTCATAACTTTTGACTCCGAGCTCCAAATTAGACACGGTCGGAAGAGTTGGAAAGATAAGAGAAAATCTATATTTTCAAGAAGGACTCACCAGCAAAATCGGGCTCTAAAGAAATCAAACGTTCTCACTAACACAGGTCTGGCTAACTCTCCACAAACAGTGCAGAACTTCCGACCTCCATAACTTTTGACCCGAACTGAAATTTGGCAAACTTAGTGTCTATAGAAAGGTAAAAGAATTATCTACAAACTTCATGAAGACCACCGACCTATATTCCCACTCTATAAGGGTCAAAAGTGGACTCAAAGCTCCACGATAATCTGTCACTTTGAGCGGACCAAAGAATAAATTCCAACGACCACACCTACCAACTTAATACATCTTAAATAGCTCATAAAACCTCCTAGAGTGCTCTACTACCGGTTAACACTCTCAACAAGTCTCAGTACTCCCATTCTACCTATACCAACCCAGAAATCTCAGCAAACACAACAAACTCAAAATTTCCCGCATGAACATTTTAGCCCGATTCGCAAAGACTATACTCTTCATCAACACATAGACCATAACAACATACCAAATGACCTTTCCCAAGCCAAAATCCAACAAAACTCATATAACAATAATACTCAAAAATCATACACATACATTTCCAAGGCCATCAACGGATCACAAATCAACCAATTCACATGAAGAAAGTACTAGAGCTCTCATTCTCATTCCAAGCCAAAATGAAGGTTCATGCATAGCTTTGGTTACATATTGTCATATTCATCAAGATCAAGTACAAAATACAAAAGATGGGATGCTCAATGATCAATATGCCTACAAAGCTATTCCAAAAGCTAGTTACTAACTTAATACAAAATAGCTAAACTTCTTGGAGTGATGCCCAAAGTTCTTTGCAAGGTTCAGCTCTCAACTTGACTGTGCACCTGAGGAGGGAGAATGGGGTGAGCTAACACGGCTCAGTGGCTAATACGCTTATAGCCATCGGTAATGAGCCATGCAACACATATATTCATACATATAGTCATGCATATATCAAACAATCCTAAAACATTCACAAAACATCATTTTAGGCATAACAAACATTACATTACATAAAGCCTAACATGACAACTTTATCAATTATAACACTTATGATGCATCATACACAACAAAGTTTGAATGAAAAATGCACAATCACATGGCTAGAGAGTTTTCGTAAACACAACGAATAAACCGAAGTTTATCGTAAACACAACGAGTCCGATTTCTCAGGATCTCGTGGCCACAAGCGGGCAGCCGGGAGAAGGCTAGGTCAACGTGCACGTGACTATCACAACGGGGTTCTCTCTTGCCCACACACACAAATAATCTATGCTCAAATAGTTTCATTCATACTTTCAAGTATGCACAATTCCATACTTTACATTTCTTTCAAAGGCAAGATGCCACATTTAACATACATATCCAAATATTCATCGGAAATCAACTTTTCACACAAATATAAAGCAAAGCACATAAGCATACAAGGTCACCCATTACATGATGACTATAAACGCATTACCCACCTAAAATGTCAGAAATTTGAGTTCACAAATGTCCTCCCTCTCTCTCTTGAGTGAGGTTTCCTTGGTTCCCTTCAATAAAACACATCTCCAATCAATTTCTAAATTCATAGGAAAGGTTATAATATTCATAAATTAAAGGAAAACTAATATTAACCTTAACCTAACCTACCCATGGCTCATTTAAGCTAGAATAACCAAAACCCTAGCTTAGGAATCACAAAACCACTCATCTCTTCTTTCTTTCCTTCATTCCTACACAAACCCTAACCTTCATTTCATCCCATTTCTTGAATCTAACTCAAAGGAAGATAGATACTTACCTTAAGCTCTTGATTTCTCTTCCCTTTTTCCACTTTTCTTCTTCTTTCTCCTTCTCCTTGGGCTTAGCGAATCCTCTCTTCTTCTCCTTCTCTTTTCACGTTTTCCTTCTTCTCCTTTGGTGTTCTACGACAATCTCCTCTCCTCTTCCTTTTATTCATTTAACTCATTTATTTCCTTTACATCTCCTCCCAAAACTACATAGTTTTGCTATTGGGCTCTCCTCCTCCTCTTCTTAAGCCCACTCTACTCTAAACCACTTAACCTTCTTCCATTCATTCCTAAAAGCCCATACTTTCCAATATTAGGCCCAAGCCTTCAATTAAATTTCTAACTTCTAATCTCAAGCCCAACATAAAAAATATTTATATGGACACATAATTAAATCAATTAAGGTAAAATAAAAATAATTTAACGAATAAATCCATAAATAAATAATTAATTAATTCAAATAAAATAAAAATTTTCGGGGCCCAACAATTCTCCCCTCCTAAAAGAATTTCGTCCTCGAAATCCTTACCTGAGTCCATGAAGAGGTAGGGATACTTCTCCCTCATGGCTTCCAAGGGTTCCCAAGTAGCCTCCTCGGTCTAATGGCACTCCTCAGTCCACTCAAACTTCTGATTCTTTCTCGTTAATTTGGAAAGTGGGGCAGCTATCAAAGAAAAGCCCTCCACAAACCTCCTATAGTATCCAGCTAATCCCAAGAAACTCCTCACCTCAGCTACATTCTTAGGTGCTTCCCATTTAACCACAGCTTCTATCTTCTGCGGATCCACATGCACTCCCCGCTCAGAGATCACATGCCCCAAAAATACCACTTCCCTTAGCCAAAATTCGCATTTATCGAATTTGGCATATAGCTCATTCTTCCTCAATGTCTCTAAAGCAACCCTCAAATGATCCTCGTGCTCCTTATCCCTCTTAGAATAGACCAATATATCATCAATAAAGACAATGATAAATTGATCTAGGAAAGGCTTGAAGACTCTATTCATCAAATCCATAAAGACTACAGGAGCATTAGTTAATCCGAAAGGCATAACCAAAAACTCAAAGTGGCCATACCTCGTCCTAAAAGCAGTCTTTGACACATCGGTCTCCTTAATCCTCAACTGATGATAACCCGATCTCAAATCTATCTTGGAAAAGACTCTCGCCCCTTTTAACTGATCAAACAAGTCATCAATGCGCGGGAGCGGATATCGGTTCTTAATGGTGGCATGGTTCAGCTTCCTATAATCCACACACATCCGCAACGACCCATCTTTCTTCTTCACAAAAAGAACCGGAGCTCCCCAAGGCGAAGAACTCGGTCTAACATAACCCTTCTCTAAAAGATCCTCCAACTGCTCCTTAAGCTCCTTCAATTCTGCCGGAGCCATCCGATAAGGCAGAATTGAGATCGGCGCAGTGCCTGAATGAAGCTCGATGGGAAACTCAATTTCCCTAGGAGGAGGTAGTCTTGGCAATTCCTCGGGAAAGACATCCGGGAATTCCCTGACTACTGGAATGTCTTCCAACCTCCCTCTATCTGCCTCCATATCTAGCACATAAGCCAAAAAGGCCTCACACCCCTTGCTCATCATTCTCTCTGCCATCATAGCTGAAATAACCCGAGGTGAACCTGACTTTTCTATCTCCCATGAGTATCACTTTCCTGCTATCCTCTAGCTCGAACTCCACTGTCTTCTGTTTACAATCTAAAGTAACATGATACCTCTCTAATGTGTCCATACCTAGACCACATCCAATCCTCCCATCTTCAAAGGCATCGATCCACCACCAATTTTCCTCCACTAATCTCTATCTCACAATCTCTATATACTTGATCGATAATAATATATGGCCGATTGAGTACTCACAATCAGCGGAGTATCCAATGGGCTCAAACTCCTCCTAGAAATTGTCCTACCCGAAGACACAAAAGAATGGGTAGAACCTGAGTCAATCATAGCAAGCACATAATCATCAAACAGTTTAACCATACCCGCTACAACTTCTGGCGCGGTCTCTGCCTCCTTTCGAGTCATGGCAAACTGATCGGCAGCTTATCGTTCAATTAAAGAATTGATCCTCAGAAACTGGTCAAATAAAATTTGTACCAAGGATTGCAATACAGGATGCAACCTCGGGTCGACTCTCAAGGAACCAGTGTACTAACTGATTCTAAGACTAGCCTAATGTTTGAATGATGCATGCAATTAAAGCAATAAAAAAAGGGGGGGTTTTGATTTGATTAACTAAAAATTAAACTAAGCCAAATTAAGAATAAATGTTTTTGGGATTTTTAGAAAACTAAACGATTGAAATTAAACAAGTGTGAAATCAAATTACTAAAACTCTCTTGAAAATGCAACTTGGATTATCATCGCTCAAATAATTTTCGGGGTTTGAAATCCACTAAGTTTCAAATGTAAACCTTAATAACTCGTTAAGTCCAAGAATTTGATTAATCAACTCGATTAGTCAAATCTTATTAAAACCATTAGTGTGAAAAATTGGATAAACAATTGCAATAAGTTAATCGATAATAACACAACTAACCCAACCAAGCACAACTAGGAGATCAAATTAATCGATTGTAAAATCCGAATAACATACATGAGACTTCATGTATTTTGACACGTAAAAATCTACTGAAAGTAATATCCAAATCTCAACATAATGTCAACACACGGCTAAAACTATTAACCACACTAATCTAGCTATATCAATGCATACTCTAACTCGGATCTATACATAAATATACCTAGACTTCGACATTAGTGATTACCCTATTAAGCTTCGGTGAACTCAATCCTTGCTACATGTTCAAGAGAATGGAACGCTTAGCCGACCATAACTCTGGATGAACTCTTCGCTGTTGGAATATCACTGTGGTTCATGATTCCAACGACGAACAGGGAAGGATACAGCAACAAATGATGGACAGTGGAACGGATGAAGAAGCGGAAGCAATGGACGTGATGCAGTGCGCAAATAACCCGCAAATAAAAACAGAACAAAAACTATTAGAAACGAAGGAGAAGACAGAAAAGAAGAAGTTAACCTGGAGAAGAACGAAGAAAAGGGAGGAAAAGAAAAACTCTATGCGGCTGTCCCTTTTTGCCCTAAATGGCAAGTTTTATAGGGATACGTGCGGGCGGGTCGAACGATGGATACTTTGCCAAATATAGGCGGGTTATCCGACATTATTTGCGGCGAATGGCATGTGAGTTTCAGCTTGGCGAAGTCCGAGATGGTCACTCGTCGTGGCGAAGTAATTGCATTTAATTTATTCGCCATGGCGAATGGAGGTTAAGGTTCGCCCAAATAATCTCGCAAAGATGTTGACTTCTTAAATGTTGACTCTTTTGGTCCTACAAAATACAACCCATTTGCAGTATCAATTGTCCCAATAAAATTATGCGAGAATTAATGACAAATGACAACAAAATCGACAATGTGCAATTTATCAAAACTCAATATGCGGGACCAAAATAAGCATAAAATCATAGATCGTGAGTCAACAGATGCATAATTACTAGAGAAAAGCGGGCCTAATTTATAGTATAAATTTGGTCCAATCAAATCCCACACTTAAACCTTTGTACTCCTGAACAAAGCTTATAAGAGTCAAAAAGGTACAAGAGTAAAAGAAAATTCTGCCCCATGCTCAAACAACAACCAAAATTGACTCAATCCACTTTATCAGAATTCTAACGCAGCAAATTGAAAGAGTGCTAATAAAACAAACATTGAAAGAATTTAAGCACAAGAGATTGAACAACGGAGAATCACTCGGGATATGGTGTTTACGCTCAACTCACTTGTATAGTAGGATATTTTCTCTCAATCTACTTAATACATCTCCTACCATAGGCTTGTATCAATTTTATTTCTCCACTACAAGGACTATCAATTTGAAGATCAAGAGGTCTTTAAGGGTTGTAATGAGCGGAAGGCTAAATGAATGGATGATGTGAGAAAAAGAAAAATATGAGCATGGCATAAAATGAGGGATCGATGTCGATAATCTATACTGAAACTAGACCTCTACTAAACTAAATTTTGATTGATTTTTTAATCTCATTTTGAGATACTAATCCCATTTTGGGATTCAATACACATTATTATCCCTTTTTTGGAATAAACAAGACTAACTTTTTTTTTCACTAAAAATAGAACAAACTGACTATTGACGTCATCTGAAAATAATGCATGCAAATGCTCAGAAGAAGACTCAAAGGGCTAGCAAGGAGCAGTGTTTAGGGGTTGGTGTTTGGGGAAAGGGCTGAAAGAAAGAACGCTCTATCATATCCACAAAATCTAGTCCATCGAGCTTTGAGTAAAAGCGACACAAGTTCTGAGAAGCATGAACTAGCGGATGCACACACAAAATATAGAAGAAAAATCTTTGGCTCGAATATCCTTCCAACAAGGTTTTGTCTCAATGATCAATCTCAAAACTTAAAAACTTAAAATGCTACCTTGTTAGCATGCTCCCATTTACTTTGTTTTGAAAACTTCAAAAGTTAAAATTTTTGCCAAAACCAATTATCGTTCGAAGAATGGAGAGCATTTTCACAAAACTCAAGTATCGGTTTGCAACTTATAAGGGCTTTGCATGCAAGGCACAAAAGAACGAGTCTGAAAATGTTTGATTGAGTCCAAATTTATCGATAAAGCAACGGCCCACAAAATTATGCACAAGTTTTAATAGGTGTACAATGCAAAATATAAAGGAACGGCTCCCCACACTTAAACATGGCATTGTCACAATGACAAAAGTAGCGAGGCACGAGAGGAAGCGAAACAAAATAGACAAAACAGAAATGTGGATATATCATTAAGCTTAAAAATATAATGTACAAAAGAGGATCCAGTAGAGCGAACTAAAAAAATACAACGAAGAAAAGAAAATACAGAAAAACAACAACAAAAGAAAATAAAAACCTAGACTATGTGGCGGGATCGCCACGGCAAGCAGGCGTGAAGAAAGCTAGGAGCATCTGAAGAAGCCGGTGCTCGAGGCGGAATAGGCAGCCCGAGGTGGGTCGCAATCATAGTAAGCGGGAATGCGTGGCGGCCATCCGAGTCTCGAAGAAGTGAACGTGCCTCAAGTCAAGGACGTCCGACCTTGAGAGCCACCTCGGAAGGAGTAAGGGGAGCAGAGGGCGGGGATGGAAGACGAGGCAGGGCCTCGGGGGAAACAGGAAGGACGGGAGGGGTGGGAGAAGGGGCTCTAGGTGAGGGATGGCTAGGAGAAGGTGAGGGAGAGGAAGAAGATGCTGAAGCAGGTTGGGCAGGAGGTGGGGGTGGGATGGCACGTGGCTGACCTAAACGGACATAGACAAATGGAGAGGCAGGCGAAAAGGTGAGATCGGCTGGATGTTCCGGGACTCGATAGGTCCGGAATAGATCGGAAATGAGATGGGGGAAAAGGAGTTTGTGTTTAGGGTTGGTGGAGAGAACACCTTTGGCGAAGGGCGTGAAATGGCGGGGTTAGGTCTACAGACGCGATCATCGCCAGTAGATATATAGGGCTGCTCTTTGGGGATGTTAGAAAGATGGAGGTCGGCATAATATTGTTACATATAAAATGTAACCGTGGACGAGCTTCAGGAAGGAGGGTGGTCCGACGGATGTACCGTTGAGAACCACGGGGTTGAAACCCGAGACCTGCGGTCTGAGAGTACCAATGACTTCCTCCATGGGTAATCACGGAGGAGGTGGAATATTGGCAATAAGGGACGACGGAAGATGGTAATGCTCACGGATAATTACGGAAGTGAAAACATCGGAATGGAAACACCCAGAAATTAATTAGTAGGTGTGGGAGTAGCGAGCATATGAATAGTATTGGCGGACAAATGTGAGGTTGTCAATAGAATTAGGTTGAGCAAGGCCACTAAGTCTAATTCAAAAGTCGACGGACAAAAGGGTTTGTTGCAGGGTTAGAAATGGTTTTCCTTAAGTATATCTTGACCGGCAACACGAGTTGCCGGTGATCGTACTCGAGATTTACCGGATGAGAGGGAAAGCAGGAAGGTTGTGAGGAAGGGGAAATGGTGTGATCGGAGGAAGAAGAGGATGGCTGCTGCTCCGGTCTAGAGGCTTGTTTCATTCTAGGCATAATCCTGCACACACAAACGTTAGAACAGGCATTAAACTAAGAAAATTACACAGAATCAAAGTCTTGACCATTCGCCAGAACGAGCAGAGCATTATTGCAGCCTAGAGGAGACTTCGCCATTATTTGCAGCCAGCGGGATGTTCGCCGCGTAACTGGCATCTTCGTTCATTGCGGCTAGCAAGAACATTCGTCACAATGAACCGACACCTACGTTTGCGGCGAGATATGAAATTCGCCGGCGAATGGCGATTCTATGACGATTGCGTATAACGGCGTTATTGTTTGCCTCAAATCTAACGAATAACAACGAAAATGGACAAGAGGAGGGAATAGGAACACTTACAGAAGGGTTAAAACGCAGTTGGAAGGAGATTGGAGGAGATTGGGAGCTTCAAACAGCAGAGGGCACAGAGAGGAGCGACGGCGAGGCAGCGAAGGTGGCAGCGAAATGACGAGGAAGGAGAAAAAAAAGAAGAAGAAGAAGAAGCGCGGAGACGAAAGGACGCGAGAGAGAAAAAGCGAAATGGCCCTCGGACAAAAGAGATGTTCAACGGTCCGTAGGGCAAAATGGAATTATTAAGCATGACGAGGCAAGCGTTAGTCATGGCGAACAAAAAAAAAAAAAACTACATGAGCATGCGAGCAATGAGATTCATTGCGGCGAATCACCCAAAACAAAACACAAATTCTATGGATCCTACACAAATTGCACAAACATTCAATTTATCATCCACATATCAACAATTCTCTTCAATCTAATCATGCTTTATTAGGAAGAACACAGAGCTAACAAGGGAATCAAATTATTCAAGCGGAAAGGGAAATCCTACCTACTACTCTAATTCTCTGGTTAAATCCTCCCCACACTTAAACAATATAATCATGCTCAACAATACGCACGTTGGTATAAAACATAGCACAATTATATAGTAAATGAAGGAAAAGAAAACACGGCACTCAAGGTGGGTCTTGTAGCTCGGTATGGACTCATCGCTTGATATCCAAGCTCCATTTCGGCAGACTTGGTTGCTAGTCGACTCCACGCCCATACTGCACCCAATTGTGCTCTTGTAAAATCGTCAAAAGAGAAACTTTCTCCAAAATATCGTCGATGGCGGGATATAAAGTTTCTACAAATTCGCGAGCTTCATCAATAGAAACATCAAGCATGTGAACACCCAGTAAGGAATAATCTTCATGAGGATGCTTCATAGCTTCATACATGTTGAAGCTAACTTGTTGATCACCAACCTCCATGGTGATCTTTCCTTCCTTCATATTAATCATTGTGCTTTCATGATCCGCAGGAAGGGTCGTCAAGGATCGTAGAAGTGTCCCAAAGACTTCGTGAGGTCATGTCCAACACGTAAAATTGGCAGGAAACACTAAACCTTTCACTTGGACTAAGATGTCCTCGATGATTCCCACTGGATGTCGGAATGATCTATCAGCCAACTGTAAGACTACCGAAGTAGGCTTTATGCTCTTAACGCCTGTGGCTTCATATGCGATTTCGGCATTACGTTAATCGCCGCTCCCAAATCCAATAATGCTCTCCCAATTGTTACCTTTCCTATAACACAAGGAATGGTAAATGAGCCGGATCTTGGCACTTTATCGAGATTTGGGGCTTAAATAAAGCCGACACATTTGAACTCACTGGACACGTTCATTAGGCCTAAATTTTCGCTTGTTTGTGCACAAATCCTTGGTACTTGGCGTAGTTTCAAGCACTTTCTTAATCAAATCCAGCGAGGGCACGTTGACTTCAACCTTCCCAAACAGTCAATGATTTCTTTTCGTGTTTGAGCTCATTGACTCTCTTGCTCATCGACACGAGTTGGAAAAGGAGGTCCTTTAAGTTGACTTCCTTCTTGGCTGGTTCATTTCTGCTCGATTTATCCTTATCAGCTCTTCTTCCTGAAATGCTCGATGATTGCTCTTTATCCTCAATTGTTGATTGCTTCTTGTTCCTCAACAATTCTTCTTCGCGATCACTCTCTGATCGCACAGCTTGCTTCTCTCTCACTTGAGGCGCTTCTTCAACCTCAATTTCCTCGGTACATTCTTCTTCTTGAGAATGTCGAAATGCACTTTCTTTCCTCCTCAACTCAATTGCATTTAAACTCTTGGGTTTATTACCGTGTTGGAGGAATGGATCCACTGCTCCGAGCTTGGTTGTCACTCAAATTATTAGACAATTGGGTGACATAGGCGTTCATGTTCTCGGCCTTGGTCTCCCATTGCTCCATGCGTTTCTCCAAGGCACTAAAGCGGGCAGCATTCTTAGCAGAGTCCTGTTGGATGAGGTTCGCGATGGCGTTGAATTGATTTGCTGTGGAAGTTCGTTCCTCTTTCATCAACGTCATCATACCATGCAGAAGCTGATTAGTGTCCTCTTTTGGTGGTCGTGGTTGCACCGTCAACGCTTCTTGATCGGAAACTGGTTTGTAGATGGTCCACTCCACTCCCTTGTTGAAAGCAGTTGGGTGCTCTTCCTTCATTATTCCTCCATGAAGTTAGGATGAGATCTCCATCCTTCGTTATATGTGTTGGAGTACGGGTCCCACTTAGAATTTTGTCTGCCCGGGTAAACAGCGGACACTTCTTCATACCTTCCGGGACAGACACTGGAAATGTGCATCACCGATCCACAAGATTCGCAACTAGGTGCGACGATTCGATGGAAGGCGATGGGCGATGCACATTGATTCTTAAGCTCGGTAGTGATCGAGGATAACCGTGAAGTTATCCTATGCTCGAGAATCCACCTTCGATTCCGTGCTTTTCATACTCTTAGTTTGAGCCGTCATGACTCTACTTCATTCACATTCCTGGAATCTCGACTTTATATTGTCGATGATTTAGGGCCATCCTCTTGATCAAGGCCCATGCTTCAGGTGCGGTGAGGTCAATCAACGAACCTCCCGACGCAGCATCCAACATTCCCTTTTCCTGATTTTTCACCCCATCATAAAAATATTGAACCAATTGTTCATCGGGGATGCGATGATGGGGCACCGAGATAACGAGATCTTGGAATTGCTCCAAAAGTCATATAAGGATTCGTCGTAATCACTCTTCATGGAATAAATCTCTTTTCGCATCGACGAAGTCCTCGAGGCTGGAAAATATTTTTCCAGGAAAGCTTTCCGCAAGTTGGCCCAACTATGATAGGCATTCGCGACATGCTTTGGGAGGCTCATGTACCACTCCCGGGCCTTTCCTTCTAACGACAAGTGGAATACCTTCCACAGCACCTGGTCCAGATGTGCTCCTACAGGCTTCATACTTTGACAGATCATTGTGAGGGCCTGAAGATGCATGTAGGGGTCCTCTCCCGCCAAACCGTAAAATTTGGGTAGGAAGTTAATCAATAAACCTTTAACTTCGAAATTTACGTCGAAGTTAGGGCAGGCAGCAGTGAAAGGATCGTAGTTTACGTCCGAGGTTGTAACTTCTCGGATGGTTCTACGTCTGATGTTCGCATTGTTGTCATCTACGCATTCTCGGTCACCGTTAAGACCGTGATTCCATTTCGGGTGGTTGACCGATATTCTTGGTGTTCACCATCTCGATTCTAGTCGATCTAGTGTGCTAAGTCTTTCTTGCTCTCTCTTGTTTTTCCTAAGTTGTCTAAGGTATCGCTCAATTTCAGGTTGAAAATGAACTAGCCTAAGTCTACGGGGCATGCACAAGAGAAGTTCACCTAAGATAGCTCACTAAAACGACAAATGATAGCAAGGCTTCAATTCACTCAAAGTTATTGCGACGTAGTAATTCGCTGCAATAATCGAATAATTGTAACTTTATTTGCGGCGAATATATGAACTCATTGCGGCGAATGATGAACTCATTTGTGACGAATGATGAACTCGTCACGCCCAAGAAGCTATGCACCAACAAAGCAAACGAATCGAATAAACACTTAAAACAAAGCGTAATGAAATCACAAACAGATTAACACTAAAACACTTAAGCGTAAAAGAAATTAAATAAAATTATGCAATGCAAACAAAATGTAAACAACAAAATTAAAATCAAAACAAACACAAGCAACCTAGAGAACCAATTAATTTGATTCCCGAAGAACGGCGCCAAATTTGATCGGCATGACTTATCGCTCAATTAAAGAATTGATCCTCGGAAACCGGTCAAATAAAATTTGTACCAAGGATTGCAATACAGGATGCAACCTCGGGTCGACTCTCAAGGAACTAGTGTACTAACTGATTCTAAGACTAGCCTAATGTTTGAATGATGCATGCAATTAAAGCAATAAAAAGGGGGTTTTGATTTGATTAACTAAAAATTAAACTAAGCCAAAGTAAGAATAAATGTTTTTGGGATTTTTAGAAAACTAAACGATTGAAATTAAACAAGTGTGAAATCAAATTACTAAAACTCTCTTGAAAATGCAACTTGGATTATCATCGCTCAAATAATTTTCGTGGTTTGAAATCCACTAAGTTTCGAAATGTAAACCTTAACAACTCGTTAAGTCCAAGAATTTGATTAATCAACTCGATTAGTCAAATCTTGTTAAAACCATTAGTGTGAAAAATTGGATAAACAATTGCAATAAGTTAATCAGATAATAACACAGCTAACCCAACCAAGCACAACTAGGCAGATCAAATTAATCGATTGTAAAAATCCGAATAACATACATGAGACTTCATGTATTTTGACACAGAAAAATCTACGAAAGTAATATCCAAATCTCAACATAATGTCAACACACGGCTAAAACTATTAACCACACTAATCTAGCTATATCAATGCATACTCCAACTCGGATCTATACATAAATATACCTAGACTTGAGACATTAGTGATTACCCTATTAAGCTTTGGTGAACTCCAATCCTTGCTACATGTTCAAGAGAATGGAACGCTTAGCCGACCATAACTCGATGAACTCTTATTTGTTGGAATATCACCGTGGTTCATGATTCCAACGATTTAAGGGAAGGATACAAGAACAAATGATGGACGATGGAACGGATGAAGAAATCGAAACAATGGACGTGATGCAGTGCGGCAAATAACCCGCAAATAAAAACATAACAAAAACTATTAGAAACGAAGGAGAAGACAGAAAAGAAGAAGTTAACCTGGAGAAGAACGAAGAAAAGGGAGGAAAAGAAAAACTCTGTGCGGCCGTCCCTTTTTGCCCTAAATGGCAAGTTTTATAGGGATACGTGCGGGCGGAATTGAATAAAGGATACTTTGCCAAATATAGGCCGGGTTACCCGACATTCGCTGCGGCGAAGTCCGGATGGTCACTCGTCGCAGCGAAGTAATTGCATTTAATTTATTCACCGCGGAGAATGGAGGTTTGGGTTCGCCCCAGCGAATCTCGCGGCATGTTGACTTCTTGAATGTTGACTCTTTTGGTCCTACAAAATACAACCCATTTGCAGTATCAATTGTCCCAATAAAATTATGCGTAATTAATGACAAATGACAACAAAATAATCGACAATGTGCAATTTATCAAAACTCAATGTGCGGGACCAAAATAAGCATAAAATCATAGATCAGGAGTCAACAGATGCATAATTACTAGAGAAAACGGGCCTAATTTATAGTATAAATTTGGTCCAATCACAAACACTCTAGCTGGAACTTGCCCTCTGGATCTGTCTGGAGGATAAGCTCTCTTAGGACCTCCAGAGCTACCCACTTCATCACCGCTTTACGAGCCTTGCCTCTGTCCTCCTAGAGGGCTGATCCGAGATCCCTCTCTCTGTCCGGCTTGGGACAAAACCTAGCGATTTGCCCCTTCCGCCACAATTGAAGCATGCACGATACTCAAACATTGTCCCTTATGATACCCCCACAATGCTCACACTTTGGGAGAGGTGGCCTCTCCCATCCACTCTTCTGCCGCCCACCGATGAAGCTTGGTGAGAAGCAGAGGAGTCCTCCATGATCTAGGTCGGCTTCCACCGGTGCTCCTCTCCTCGAGGCTGCAGAAAGGTTGGAACTTCTCTCGTGATTAAGTACCACCTCCCCTCTGGGCGCTCTCTCCCTTCCTCTTCCGTTAATCGCACTCTTGATGTTCTCGAGGTTCTCAACCCTCGGTGTTGCTTCAACCAATCGCTGAAGTCACATAAGTTCTCCTTGACTATCACCTTCTCTCGATAGCAGGTGCAAACCCGACTCAAATCGGCAGACTTAGCGGCCTCACTCGGCCTCATCTCGCAGATATCTAGACAATCTGTGTGAACCGACGTCAGATTCAAGAAGTCATCTCCCTGGGTGAGACTCTGAAACTCCCTCTCCTGCTGAATGTACGCTTCAGACAGATACTTCTTCCCAGCCACAACAGAAGTCTCCCATGTCAATCCCACTGGTCTCAACTGACTCCCTGGCATAGTCTCCCACCAGTGCAAAGCATCACCGTGAAGCAGACTAGCAACATAGACTACCCTCTCATCATCCTCACACTCCATCTGATCCAGCACTCTCTCGGTCTTCCTCAACCAGTTCTCAGCTTCTTCGGGATCCGAGGTTCCAAAGAAATCCTCGCTCCATACTTCCTCGGCTTGTCAACCGCCTCCCTTCTTACCGGGGCCAACGAAGCTCGAGGCATTTGACCCATAGCTGAACAAAGCTTGGGTAAATGCTCGAACAACACAGGGTCTAACGCAGGCACTTGCTCAGACAGACTAGGTGACTGCTGAGTCTGTGAACGAAGAGGCTCACTACCCTGCCCTAGAGGGGCCTCAGCCACTCCTGGGGCTACGGACTCATCCATGCTCTCCTCTCTCGACGGTGAGTCAGGTGCAATTGAACCTTGCAAAACTCCTCGTGTCCTTCGACGAGGTGGCATCGTACTCCTTCAATGAAAAATACTAGTGATTAGCTACAATTCGTTTTTAAGCTTAGTTCCTATATGTATGCATGATATGCATGTCACGTAAGGCAAACAATCAATTCATAAAGTAAATATTTAATCACATACAAACAATGTTCCCTACTATATATTTTAAGCTGAGGAGTAAGCCTAAGCTCTGATACCAAACAATGTTGGACTCCGTCTCTGAGGCCCAACATTCGGACCCATAAAGCATAACGGACCCAAAATCGACCATAGAAAGACCTCATAAATAGGGAAAACCTCCTATAGAAAATTTGGATTGTCTAATTAATAAAATTGTTCCCTCCGTTCTAACGGTTTCAACGCAACTGGAATCGCTCAATTCGGGTTAGAAATGAAGAAGTTATGGTTAAAACACTATCTCAAAGAAAATAGTCAAAACTGGACACTACCGACTTCGGGTAAGAGTTTGAAAATCTTAGGGGCTTAATTGCCAATCGGTCTCTTCATAACAATTGTAGATTTATGTCTCTAGTTTCATTTAAAACAAGAATCATTTCGATCTGAGCTCTCTAGCTCTAGATATTTTAAAATTAGTGAAGTATATTCAGAAAGAATCAGCCGACCTCCACAATTTGTTTTAAATCACCTTTTTCAATTTAAAATAAATAATGATAAATCAAGTGTAGAAAGATAGAAAATTTTCTTAGAAATCCATCGGTTCGAAAATCAGCTTAATCGGAGGTCGATGCAAAACGTTATGGCTAAAAGAAGGGGGAGGGTTCGGTCGGCCAGAAACCGACCCCAATTGCACGCAAGAGCCCGGCATGCCGGGCTCTTGTGTCTTCCCACATGGTGAGCGTCGTCTGGCCTTCGCCCGCGTAAAGCGATCTTGGCGGGTGCTTACCCGCCCTACAGCCTGACCTATCTGACTTCTAACTCTCATAACTTTTGACTCCGAGCTCCAAATTAGACACGGTCAGAAGTTTTGGAAAGCTAAGAGAAAAATCTATATTTTTCAAGAAGGACTCACCAGCAAACTTGGGCTCTAAAGAAATCAAACGTTCTCACTAACACATGTCGACTAACTCTCCACAAACCGTACCAGAACTTCCGACCTCCATAACTTTTGACCCAGAACTCCAAATTTAGCAAACTTAGTGTCTATGGAAAGTTAAAAGAATTATCTACAAACTTCATGAAGACCACCGACCTATATTCCCACTCTATGAGGGTCAAAAGTGGACTCAAAGCTCCACGATAATCATCACTTTGACAAAGACCAAGAATAAATTCCAACGACCACACCTACCAACTTAATACATCTTAAATAGCTCATAAAACCTCCTAGAGTGCTCTACTACCCGGTTAACACTCTCAACAAGTCTCGGTACTCTATTCTACCTATACCAACCCGTAAATCTCAGCAAACACAACAAACTCAAAATTTCCCGCATGAACATTTTAGCCCAGATTCTGCAGCACTATACTCTTCATCAACACATAGACCATAACAACATACCAGCGACCTTTCCCAAAGCCAAAATCCAACAAAACTCATATAACAATAATACTCAAAATCATACACATACATTTCCAAGGCCATCAACGGATCACAAATCAACCAATTCACATGAAGAAAGTACTAGAGCTCTCATTCTCATTCCAAGCCAAAATGAAGGTTCATGCATAGCTTTGGTTACATATTGTCATATTCATCAAGATCAAGTACAAAATACAAAAGATGGGATGCTCAATGATCAATATGCCTACAAAGCTATTCCAAAAGCTAGTTACTAACTTAATACAAAATAGCTAAACTTCTTGGAGTGATGCCCAAAGTTCTTTGCAAGGTTCAGCTCTCAACTTGACTGTGCACCTGAGGAGGGAGAATGGGGTGAGCTAACATGGCTCATTGGCTAATACGCCTATAGCCATCGGTAATGAGCCATGCAACACATATATTCATACATATAGTCATGCATATATCAAACAATCCTAAAACATTCACAAAACATCATTTTAGGCATAACAAACATTACATTACATAAAGCCTAACATGACAACTTCATCAAATATAACACTTATGATGCATCATACACAACAAAGTTTGAATGAAAAATGCACAATCACATGGCTAGAGAGTTTCCGTAAACACAACGAATAAACCGAAGTTTATCGTAAACACAACGAGTCCGATTTCTCGGGATCTCGTGGCCCACAAGCGGCAAAGGGAGAAGGCTAGGTCAACGTGCACGTGACTATCACAACGGGGTTCTCTCTTGCCCACACACACAAATAATCTATGCTCAAATAGTTTCATTCATACTTTCAAGTATGCACAATTCCATACTTTACGTTTCTTTCAAAGGCAAGATGCCACATTTAACATACATATCCAAATATTCATCGGAAATCAACTTTTCACACAAATATAAAGCAAAGCACATAAGCATACAAGGTCACCCATTACATGATGACTATAAACGCATTACCCACCTAAAATGTCAGAAATTTGAGTTCACAAATGTCCTTCCTCTCTCTCTTGAGTGAGGTTTCCTTGGTTCCCTTCAATAAAACACATCTCCAATCAATTTCTAAATTCATAGGAAAGGTTATAATATTCATAAATTAAAGGAAAACTAATATTAACCTTAACCTAACCTACCCATGGCTCATTTAAGCTAGAATAACCAAAACCCTAGCTTAGGAATCACAAAACCACTCATCTCTTCTTTCTTTCTTCATTCCTACACAAACCCTAACCTTCATTTCATCCCATTTCTTGAATCTAACTCAAAGGAAGATAGATACTTACCTTAAGCTCTTGATTTCTCTTCCCTTTTTCCACTTTTCTTCTTCTTTCTCCTTCTCCTTGGGCTTAGCCGAATCCTCTCTTCTTCTCCCTTCTCTTTTCACGTTTTTCCTTCTTCTCCTTTGGTGTTCTACGACAATCTCCTCTCCTCTTCCTTTTTATTCATTTAACTCATTTATTTCCTTTACATCTCCTCCCAAAACTACATAGTTTTGCTATTGGGCTCTCCTCCTCCTCTTCTTAAGCCCACTCTACTCTAAACCACTTAACCTTCTTCCATTCATTCCTAAAAGCCCATACTTTCCAATATTAGGCCCAAGCCTTCAATTAAATTTCTAACTTCTAATCTCAAGCCCAACATAAAAAATATTTATATGGACACATAATTAAATCAATTAAGGCAAAATAAAAATAATTTAACGAATAAATCCATAAATAAATAATTAATTAATTCAAATAAAATAAAAATTTTCGGGGCCCAACACGGGTCCTACCTGGAGAGGGCAGGCCTCCAGGGGCAAGGTTAGGCCGACCTTGTCTAGAATCAGAAAAGGGGAGATACGCCGTACTAGCATGCCTCTATCTCTTCCTAAGAATTTCAGAAAGAATCAGAACTCAGAATCTAGAAAAGAAACCAGAAAAGAAAAGAACTTAAAAAGAAAAGAACCCAGAAGAGAATTCAGAAACCAGATTCTTGTTTTCTTTGAACAATTCACTTTGAGCTTTATTATTGATACTCATGTTATTGCCGCATTTGAGATTACTACCTATGTATCTTTTGATGTCAGATATTGTTGCTTTGAATGCCATTACAGCCATTCTTGTGAAGCTAGCCTTGTATTACCTAGCCTCACAAGCATGGTAGTATGTTTATATCTCACTGAGTCGCGTTGTAGACTCACACCTCACTATCACCATTTCAGGAGATTAGCAGATCGAACAAGAGAGAAATCCAAGCCTTTTGAGACTCGTTTGGATAATCAATCAAGTAATGTTTTTGGCATGATGTAAAATTTGTAGATACTTCTAGACGCTCCATGGTTTGTCATAATTATATGTACATATAACCTGTATGGATTTGTTATGGTATTAGGAATGATGTTGGTTGATGATTAGTAGATGCTGTATGTGAGAATCGTAGATTTGAATCCTTGCTTCTTACAACCTATTAAGCAGGTAAAGGATTATCAGATAAACGAATGGGTCATGCCGGATTTTTACTAGACGGCAAAACAGTTGAGCTTACTACGGGTTTTGGTGGCATTAAGCCTACCCATTCCCTAGTGCCAACACGGCCCAAAAAGGCGGGTCGTGTCACATTCCTGGTCCCACCATTATCCCCATATTTGACAAGTAATAATTGAGAAACTCATCTAGGTTACTCACCTATTACTTTCGAGCTAATGTCAGGAAGTCTCTGCTACGTCGGTCTATCGATGCTCTAGTTGTGTCGCTATAAGAATCAGAGAACAAAACGATCACTAAATATCCAATCCGAGTTAGTTAATGATGCACATATAGGTGAAAATGCATTTTCATGAGATTCCCGGCCCTAATCCCATTTTTTCCAATCACCAAAAATCCGTCTAAAAATTAGAAATCTAACGGCACTGATAGTACTCAATTCGGACCTCTATAGGTCCAAAAAAAATAAAACAGTGACCAAAGAATCATTGCCTGGACCCACGTCAATTTTCCGTCCAAAATTCTCAATTTCTCATACAATGAAATTCAATGTTTCACGAATCCGATGCCTCAAGAATCAGGTCAATCGGATGTCGGACGGAAAAGTTATAAGCAAAAGAAGGAAAATATATGATCCTAGTCGACTTGCTTGAGATGCAAGTTGACTTATGCTGCTGTGTATGTACTAGTCGACTTATATGGGGTGCAAGTCGACTTATGCTATACAATAGCAGATCTGGAACAAACGTCCTCTGACATCCCAACTTACACAGGGCATAACTCTATACTCCGGACTCCAAATTGGACAAACTTGATATCTATTTTGTAGAGAAAAGAGAGTTCTACAAGTTTTATGAAGGACACAAAAGCCAATTTCACCTCTAAGGGTGTCAAAAATGCAATCAAAGTTACTGCCCAGTCAATGGGTTCTAAAACAGTACAGTATCTTGTAAATTCAATAACTTCTCATTTCCTTTGTAAGAAATTACACAATAAATATACTCAGAAATATCTCAATGTTATCTACAACTTTCATGAACAAACCAAATCAAATTCAATTGTTAACTAAGTCAAATAATTCAATCAATGATACTGCCCCAGAAATCACCCAATCTGGACAGTAATGTTCGATCAAGCATAACTCCCTATAAACAAGTCAAAAAAATCACTACCTTATATCATTGGAAAGATAAAACCACATACTTCAAGTTTCATGCAGAGCTTAAGAGCCAATTCCATCTCTAACCAATTCGAAACTGCCAAACAATTGACTGATCAGGGCAGCAGTTAATAACCTAACTTAGGTTCAATATTTGCAAATTCATTACTCCCAAATATGATATCCAAAAATAGCATGCCATATACCATTTTCAATATAATTTCTTCCTTTACAACTCTTCAGAAGATCACTCAAGCCAATTCAATTCACAGAAATTGCTAAAATTTCTTCCAATCCGAATGCTCACAAATCTGATACTTAGGCTAGGTTTCACCACCATGTAAAAAATCAGTTAATAGTTAACAGTGGATATCTCCCAATATACATATCGAAAAATTGCAAAATCAGTGGCATTGGAAAGATAACAATACAGGCTTCAACTTTCATTTAGACCATTTGCCCTAATTCATTCTCAATTAATTTAGAAAAATCATCAAAACACATAGGTCATAGTTTCAATTACTGTTCACAGACACTAAAATAGTAACTTTCCAAGCCAAAATTCAACCTCTTAAGGCTAAAATTGGACAACACCTATTTCACACAAAAATGTAGCCAACAACCTAAAGTTTAATTGGGCACAAGCTTCGACTCATTTTCATAACCACAAAATGAGTTATGCTCAAAACAGTATTGTAGGTCAAAAACCAATTTTCAGCTTTACTTCTCCAATACACTTCCTATCATGCCAATTCAAATTCTACTACCATAAGCATCTCAATTGGACACAAAATCAGTCCCCAGATCATTCCTACATTCACTAGGAATACCTACCATAAGTTGGCAGCACTTACTTCTTAAATTTCCATGCAAGAATAATCATCAATATTCAATCAAAATCAAGCTAAAACCAAATTCAACCATAGTCATTCATTATCCTAACACACCATACATTTATACCCAACAATTCCACCTATAACTTTCATCAAATTAAAGCATCAATAATCATAATAAATGCACTAAAAGTCCCATTGAATGCATCTAACAACCATGATTCATCAACTACATAATCAAAGCATAATTAAAACTTAACTTAATCACTTACCAATTTAAGCTTCCACTCTTTCATTCCTTCAATTCTTTCTTTGCTATTCTTTCTAACAACTTCTTCTAACACCATGCAAGTGTAGGTTCTTCATGGCAAGAAAACTAGCTTGGTTTCATGGAGGAGCTCTTAAGGTTTTAGGATTTTCTTAAGGAAGAGAGAAGAAAAAATGATGGAGATGGAGAATGGGAGTAGGTTTCGGTGGATGAGAGTAAAAATGAGCAATTAAAAGCATCTTTCACTCTATTATGGAGGCATAACCGAGAGAGGGAACAATTGAGCATTTAATGAAAGGCTAGGTGGCATTAGGACATTAGTCCACCTAGAGAGGAAAAGTCAAAATGCCTTTAATAAATTTTAATCAATAATTCTAATGAAAAAAAAATTAACCCAGTCAACTCTAATGGCCCTAATGTCAATCCCCAAATAATATACCCAATATTAAAGTGTCATTGGGTAGCAATTTTCGCTACCGAAAAACAACCGGTTCGTCACTTGACGATTTTTTTTCGGTCCGGGAATTTTCTCCGGAAAATTCCAGAAAATTTTCTGAAAATCCCTTAAAATATAAAACATTCAATGACTCACTCAGAATAATTTTTCAAACCCAATAGTTACGTTAATCACAATAAAATTACCTTAGGCACAAAAACTGGGAATGTCATGTATGCATGTACAGTACTTTCATGTGCACAAATGATACTGTTTACCAATCCTATTATGCATGAACAGTCCTAAGTCATTCCAATCCATCTCATCCTATGCCAAATTTACTATTTTACCCTTCTAGTAGGGGGTGGGATGTTACAATCCCCCCCTCCTTATAAAAATTTCGTACTCGAAATTCTCAGTCAACGGTTTACTATGACCGTTATCAAATGACCCTACATGTCCCATACACTTTTCCACTCAATGATTCATTTTCCGAAAGGTCACAGTATCCACACTCAGTCAGTTGTTCAGTCACTTATTTGGCTAACTCATTATCACTCATCACAGTAGACGGACTCAACAAGCCTGTTAGTTGGCGATCTCATTATCTTAACTATCTCACTTGCCAATTTCAGAGTAGCCACTACTTTTAGTTCCAATTCTATGACTTAAATCACTATTTCCGAACCTGTTATCATTCAATACCTTTTTCTCAATATACAGACTTATTCTAATGACTTCATTAATACCCTTTTTTGCCAATTCTAGGTATACTTTGTCACTATGATACTTCCAATAAAATAGTTTCACTCGTCTGCGACACTTCTCTTTCCTTTAGTACCGACACAGTGGCACTTATCTCTATTTTTCACTATAACCGATGGTAATCCACCTAACGCATTTATCCCTCATATTTCATTAACTCTTAGATCACCATTAATTCTATAATCATTCAGTTAAAACTATATCATGAGGGTATAATCCTTTGCAGTCCAACTTAAGCACTTTTCCTATTGAACATTCAAACCTCTACGCACTTGAATCTATAATCATTTCGTTCTATACCCATAGTTATTCAATTTCACTTTTCGCATATACCTCCTAGAATGTCTAGCTTCGACTGTTCACTTTCTTGTTCTATCACTTTTTGTCGGGTACACATACTTCTTCTTTGAAGCATGCAATATTGTTTTTTTCCGATTCCACACGCATGTTCAGACTCATCATAGGACTCACTACTTTAACTCTTGCACTCTTAACCTTTCTTACCTTTATCTAGTATCACTAGATCTATAACTTCAATTTTCCAGTAACACTTCACAATTACCCATAATCTACTTAACATTCTTTGGAAATCCCAATATCTGTAATTGATCTGTTCATTGCAGCATTATCTGTTCACTATTTGAGTTTAGTAGGCAAAATTGTCTGTTCATTTCAGAATTGTCGGTATAGTAGTCATTTATGCCCGTCTTTTTTCTCGAATTAACACAATGTATCCTTATAGGAATCTAAAGTCTCCAATACCACTTATCAAAGTCAGTTCAATTTATCTTATACCATTTTAATATATTGTCTCAGTTCATCGCACACTGCCCACTCTCTAAGGGTATGCTTATCCTCAGTATCAAATTCCTCGATTATCCATATAATTCTTTTTACTTTTCACTGTTCAACACTTTCAAACACATTTCGTCTATAAACATAGTCACTACCATTTGCCTCCCATAATTCCCTATTAGGGTCTTGTTAACTTTTCCATACATCATTCAACTTTTTCATTGAGTCCACAAGTAGTGTATTTGCAATCCCTTTATGAAGGTAACACTACATCACGTCATTGTCAGTTTCCCTTTAGGACTTCTTATCTCTACTCATTTTCTCTTTTCAATTGATTTCCTGTCATTCACATCAACATATGCCAATACCTAGTCATCCGTACTTGGACTTCCATAAATTCCACTTTATTTGAGTATTTCACTTCACAGTTCGGGACTATTTTCTTCTTAGTTTCAAATCAAGATTTCTCAACAGTTTTGCATCACATATGAAGATCTATTCACTTCACATTGCAATAGAATCACCTCAAATTAAAATTCCACTTACGTAGTTGGATACTTTACATTTTCGTACACACAATACAGATAACCTCAGTCGTAAATTTCACTTGTTATGTCTAACTCTCCTCTTGAGATATGACTCAATTTCACTTTTGATTTCGTCCGTACTTCTTTTCGTTTGACCATTAGTCTTGCTACCATCATTATACTGTTCACGAAAGTCTCATCAGCCAATTAGTGTCCCTAATTGCTTTTCAATCATTCTCAACTATACGCACTATCTCAATCAGAACACTTTTATGCCATAATTTAAAGATCAGAACAGTCCTTGCACTAAGGTTCCATGCGACAGTCACATAAACACTTTCTTTAACACTTATTCCGTAATCTACACCTCACCAGAACTTATTTAATCTTATCCGGAAACCAATTAGTAACCTATACAATTCAGACTTCCATAAAACTCCTTTCCGTTTATGCTAATCCTCAAATAAAGGACTGATGCCATAATATATATATATATATATATATTTTTTGTTCATTTCCTCTCATAAAGGTACATTCAGTCCTCTTATGTCTTACTTTAACCCATTATGAACTTTACACTTTGTTGGACCCCGATCTTTAAGTGAATTTTTAAAAATATAAAAAGTATGAAAAAAGTAAGTTCGTATGGGAAGTTTGTATTAGATGTGATTATGTTTTAAGAAATTGATGAGAAAAAGAATTGATGGAGTTTGATGATTTTGAAATTTGAATAGATTTGTATGGATTATACAAGTTTAAGTGGATGAGTTGATTGAAATTAAGTTGAAAATCAAGAAATAAAGAGAGAAAGTGTGAGAAGATGAAAAATTGTAAAAAGGTTGACTTTTTGGCCTTTGAAAGTTAACTTTTGATTTAGGCAAAATTTGATAAAATGGTCTTCTGAAAACTTGTAGGTTATGTTAAGAGCTTATTGTAGCCATAAAGTTTGCAATTTTTCGATATCGGGAGTGAAAGTTATGATCAGTCAAAGTTCATGTTTGATAAGGTTGACTTTTGACTTTAAGTATGACTGAATCTTTGACTGAGAAATTAACCTAGTTAGAGGTTAATTTAGCTTTGATGTTCTTCATGAAAATTGAAGATTGTGATTTGATCTTTATTTCAATATAAAGTATGCAATTTTTTGATCTCGGAATAATAAGTTATGATTTTTACAAGTTTATATTGTGGTTTTAGCATGATTATTATCTTTGACCGGAAAATGGACTACTTTAGGAGTCGAATTGAGTTTTATGTCCTTCATGGAAGATGTAGAGCTTCCTTCAAGCTTTCTATGGAGACTAAGTTTGTCAAAAATAGAGTTCGGGATTAAGAGTTATGAATTTTGGAAGTTTTAGATTTTTATGTGAAAAAAAAAATTGTTTTATCCCCGTCACTAGGGCGACACATCGCCCTAGCGATGGCGGCGTTAGCTCAGCGTCGCTTCTGGCGACAGCGTCGCCAGAGTGATGGCGGGCGTTCCGCCCGCGTCACCAGGGCGACCGTGCCCTAATACGACGCCGTTTTGCTCCTTTAGTTTTCTTGATTCCTCCTCCAATCCGACCTTTGTTCACTGTTTTGCTCATATCTTTTCCGTCTGACATCCGATTGAGTTGATTCTTACGGCGTTGGATTTCTAAGACAATTATCTACATCCTCATATAAATTTGTGAATTTTTTTAGATTAAATTAATGGTGATTAATTTAATCAAAGTGAGTCAGGAAATTTTTCGAACATAGTTCAGTATTTTGTGAAATTCGGGATCTGTAGAGATCCGATTGAAGCGATTCTTAAGGCGAAATAAAGATAAGACAAGGGGCTACAAATCATATGAAGAAATGAAATATCAATTTTGCCCCTAAGACCTTCGAATTATGAATGGAAGTTCGGATTAGAGTGTAATTTTTGGATTAGGAACACCTGAGAGTATTTTGAGCATAACTTTTGATCTGGGAATTGAAATGAGGCGATTCTTGTTTTGAATTAAACTAGAGACATAAGGATACAATTGTTATGAAGACATTGAGTTTCAATTCTGGGATTAAGAATGTAAATGTCTGGACAGAAATAATCGTACATGGAAAATGTGTTAGAATATGGTTTTACCCGAACTATTTTGCACATAACTTTTGGTGTAGTGATCCGAATTGAGCGCGGTCAGTGGCGTTGGATTCGTATGATTGAGAGGAACATTTCTCTAGAAGGAAGTTTTAACAAATTCCTTCAACTTAATAGTGCGAATCAGACCCGCACGTGAGAATGGCATAAGGTAAATGTAAGGGCATTTTGGTCTTTTAATCAAATTTTAAATGACATGGCTTTAAAACTATAAGAGATTGTCGTTTTTATATGAGGGAGATTCACGAGTATTCTAGAGAAAAGAAGATGAAAGGAAAGAAAAGAAGAAGAGAAGAGAAAGAAGAAGTTTCGTATAAGGAGAAAGAAGGAGAAAATGCTAGATTTCGATTTTCAAGGGTATTCAAGCAAGAGTTTTGAGTAGATTTCAAGAGGAAAAAGGTGGAAGAGCATGGGAGCTTCCTCAAGACCCAAGAAATTTCAAAAATAGAGAAGAAAAGAGGTAAGAGAAAAATTTGAACTTTGAGTGTTTGATGAATTTTTAGTTTAGAATTGTGGAAAAGGACTTGGGTTTGTGATTTATGAAGTTGATTTTGATGTATATGCCTTAGGTTGTGTTTAATTTTGAATGGACATTTGATTAAGGTTTAGGCTTAATTTTATGATTAAGAATTTTGTGAAATTTTGGTGTAGAATTATAGATAATGATATGGGTTTGTAGAAAATGAGGTTAATTTTGAAGAAATTGTATTTTATGGTATTGAATTTGGATAAATTGGTTTAGGCCAATTTTAAGATTTGGGAAATTTTGAAATTGAGGATCTAGATATTTTAGAATTAGTGTGAATTGATGAATTGTGAAGTTAGTTTTGAAAATTAAGTTATTTATGAGATTGAATTTGAGTGTATTGGTTTAGGTCGAATTTTTGAAATTGGGGATTTTAGAAATTCTGATTTTAGAAAGCTTGGAAGTATGATGTTTATGAATTTCCGATAGTTAATTTTAGAAATTTCGCAATTTATGATGTGAAATTTGGATTTTATAGCTTAGGTCAATTTTAATTTGGAAGAATAAAGGAATCGTTGGTTAAATTGATGATCGGGACGAATTCCTAGCGTCATTTTGAGGTGGGTAGCATATTTATATTTTGATTTATAGGCAATATACGAACTTTCAAAATGAAAGAAAGCAAAAGTTTAGATTTTGATAAATTATTGTAAACGTTTGAAAATAAGAATTGATTAAGAATTTTGAAATTTTGATTTCCGACTGTTTTCTGAAAAATTATTATAAACTTAAATTCATTGTTTTAAATGATTTGATATATTGATAGAAATTTCTGAAAATGCATTTGTTGTGTATGCATTGACAAATTATGCAAATTGTTGCATCGATTGTTTGAATAAATTAAATTATATGAAGTATTTGAATTATGAGTGTGTTTGTGTTCGTGTTTTTAAAAAAGTGCCTTCGGGCAATTTGAAAGTTTCAATTCTGAAATATGTGTTATGTGGGTTTGGTAGGTCCTTTGTGAGTCAGCGCTGTCTCTATTTGTATAGCCTTCTCCAGGCTGCCCGCTAGTGGCACGGAGCTCCGATTCCGGACTCCCTCCACGGCTACACTGGACCGCTATGTAGACCTGATTTGTGTTGGATGCCGCGGTATAACCCGCAAACACACGCTGGGTGGGAAATGCTAGCCCAGGTGTGGGGTCCAACATTAAGAAAGTGTAGTACGTTCTGTTTGGACCGAGCCAGACCATTCTGATATGTTATGTGTTTTAATTTATTACGTGTCTTTGCATTCATGTTTAAAATTGAGGAATAAAAGTGAATTTTGTTATGAAAAGTTTGAAAATTGAAAGGTTTGAGGAAACCGCTTTGAAAAATTACAAACTTTGAAAAATTAGCCCTTTGGCAAAAAGCTTATGAAAATTGATTTCGCTTATTTGTCGATTTATAAATGTGTTATCCACGATCTTCCGAAGCTCATTCTCTTTCATCCCCATCTCCGTGTTTGAGGTGAGATCGGATGAAAGAATGTGAAGACGTTTGATTCGTTTTTGCATCGTTTGCATTGTATTATGAATTGAGATTTGAAATATTTTGTAAATGGTGTGAATTATCGTTAAGTAAATGATTTTAATGTATTTCAAGCATGTATTTCTGAATGTATGAAGATTATGAATGATAGTATGAGAGTATGAGATTGTATATGGAATTGTGTATGATTATGATGATGCAAGTAAACTGTGGGTTGTATATGAGTGAATTGAGATATGGATGTTTTTGATGATGTTTGAGAATTATTGGAGTGTTAGGTATAGATGTGTGTTTCTGCCAGTGTTTGGATTCCGGACGAGGAGTCCGATGACTTTGTGTGATTCTGGATTTTGTGATATTAGAAGTGTATTTTACTTTTGCAGGAATTTTTAGGATAGGATAGATGCAGTCGTTATGCTGCCGAAATTTCGATAAAATTAGAATAAAATGTAATTTAAGATTTGTATGGATAAGTAAGAATATGATCAGACTTAGAGTTCTGCATGAGAATGAATTTCCAAGAGTGGAAATTGTTTGTTTGATTTGAATGAGATTGCCTAAAGATGTAATAAATGAATATGAGAAAAAGAAAAAAAAATTATACCGGATTCGGATAGTCTAGGTTTTCCAACGCGATTGTGTTCCTGTGTTCCTTATTATTCTCGGATGTCGGACATTTGTTAAGTATCGATTTGCATTTGTTTTGCTTCCACTTGCTTTGTGATTCGAGTTCGCTTTTACTATTCGCTTCCGCATTTTGTTTCCGATTTGAAATTTTCGCATTTTGTTTCCGATTCGATGGTTTCCGCTATTTGTTTCCGATTTGAAATTTCGATTTGAAATTTCCGTTTCCATTCGATTCGGTTTCCTTTGTTCGTTCCGTTTTTTGGTTGGGATCCGGTTTTCGGATCGGGTCCCAACACACTTATAGCCACTCTAATCATTCACCGATCATCTCCTCAATGATTTCTATGTATCTTTCACATACGTTTCATTAATCATGATCAACTTTACTGTCTAATAGATACTCCCAACGGTAAATCGACTTAAATGCGACAACTCTTTTCATATATTACTATCATTGTTTCATTTTTTTTCCTAGTTTCATTCCCATATCATTCATGTATCAGCTTGACCTTTTAAGGTCATATCCACTTGGCTTATACAATGTCATCGCATTATTGCTCCGTCTCTCTTTATTTTCCTCAAACAATCCACGATAGGGTATTCACATTGATAGTACATTCGGGGATATGTCCCCAACCGCAACAAAATCATAGATACTCCACTGTATCTCGATCTATTTACCCATCCCTTTACCATTTCTGTTTCCAATCAGTAAAAAATTGTCAGTCTGTCTTTTTCCCTTACGATCTTATTATACTGATTTCCAAACTCTTAGCACAATATTCGCATAACAATTTTGGTCCCAAACTCACGCGCTCATGATCATAACCGTTTCACAACAGTTCATCTGTACACTTTCGTCTCACCATTTCTACTTCTTCTTACCCTACTAGGTACTTTGCTCTTTCAGTTCTTTCAGTTCTAGGTAGATCGTTACGGTACAATATTGACCTTATTACAATCTCGCTATCATCATCTACCTATGATATCTACTGATATCGAACACAAACGCAGTGAATCCATATCTGCCTGATCGGACCATCTACGTTTTACTCAGTTCCAATGTTTCCCATTTCATCGCATCTACAGTCAGAACTCTAATTCCCTAATCATCCCGGACTTTTCATCTCACTTAGTCCTACTATAACCAGTATGCTTCTCATATCTCCAGTGGACCTCTCCAAGTTCTAGACATATTCGTTTTCTGTCGCCGTAATATTGCCACATTAATCAGGGGACGCAGTTTGATATCAATTCTTTCCTTAATCAGTCTAGGCCAACATAGTCATTCTAATCACAGCACATTATAATTCTCATTATCGATGTTTCCTTTTTCCCATTCCTCATTGCCCATACACATTCATGGGTTCACATTCTAATACGGTCTCACTTTTCTCTCACTTAGTCACTTAACACGTATGCACACGTAGGATTTATCCTCGTGCTACTCAGACTAGGGATCAGTTACCACGGTCTGCAACGACTCGACCTAAATGCATGCAACTTGACCTATGTTTCAGACTGTGCCCAGATACATTCGTATTGTTGGGCTCTGATACCACCTAAATGTCACACCCCACTCTCGAGTGACCCAGACCCGATATCATTGGTGATATCCGAGTCCGTGTCCCGCGAGGGTGGCGTACTACATCAGTCGGTGCAAACTCAGTAAATCATTTTCTTCTCTCTTGTTTTTTTTGAACCGTACATTAGCGCGACAAAGACAGTAGACAGTAGAAAACATTTGCAGTTATTACAATCATTTAACAATATTTTACCGTAACCATAAAGTTCACATACTAATCAGTTTACAAAGGTTGCAGAATACAATCTTGAGTCCATGTTCACAATTAACCATTTTCAGTTATTACAGTCATCCAATAATAATTCACAATCAGTCAATGTATAAAAACAATAAAACCACAATGGGCTCATTATAAATATAAAGCATTATTGTACAATGATCGCGGAAACTAATTCGATAAGACACTAATGCAGACGCGAACTGATCCCGACCTCTATCCTTCACTTGCCTACAGTAGACCTACTCCCGTGTCAAACGGGGTACTCTTCAAGTCCTGAAAAATAGATTACAATTTTGGATGAGTTTGTGAACTCAATGAGGAACCATCATCGATGGTTCTCTCAATTCATGCATCACATAATCAATTCACAGTAATAAGGCAGTTGCAGTAATACTACGGTCTATAGTCACAGTAATAGATAGTCACAATACAGTAAAACCCATTTCAGGTATTCAGTTCAGTAATGATGCAATGCACATGTGACTCTTTTTCCAGTTTAATTACAGTGTTGTGACCGAGCGTAAATGTGATTCAAATGATCGATGAGAGACGCGTTTGGGGAGAATTATCTCCCTTCGGGCTCTAGGCTCGTTTCATTATTTCGAGCTCTAGGCTCGTTTCAGTATCAGTAGCGACTCGGTTCACAATTTTCCATTGTCAGTTCATGCATCTGTGTATGAATGCACATGCCCAGTTATAGCATCCCCATAAACAGTTAATCATTCATAGTCAAGCACAGTCAATTAACAAATCGGATGCATAAGTAACGATCCATAATTCACAACAATGAGCAGTTCATAATTGACAATCAATCACGATCAATCACAAGAATGGCGATGTGTCACACAATGTACACATTCCTGGTCCCACCATTATCCCCATATTTGATAAGTAATAATTGAGAAACCCATCTAGGTTACTAACCTATTACTTCCGAGCTAATGCCAGGAAGTCTCTGCTACGTCGGTCGATCGACGCTCCAGTTGTGTCGCTATAAGAATCAGATAACAAAACGATCACTAAATATCCAATTCGAGTTAGTTAATGATGCACATGTAGGTGAAAATGCATGTTCATGAGATTCTCAGCCCTAATCCCATTTTTTCCAATCACCAAAAATCTGTCTAAAAATTAGAAATCTAACGGCACTGACAGTACTCCATTCAGACCTCTATAGGTTAAAAAACAAATAAAACTGTGACTAAAGAATCATTACTCGGACCCACGTCAATTTTCCATCCAAAATTCCCAATTTCTCATACAATGAAATTCAATGTTTCACGAATCCGATGCCTCAAGAATCAGGTCAATCGGATGTCGGATGAAAAAGTTATAAGCAAAAGAAGGAAAATATATGATCCTAGTCGACTTGCTTGAGATGCAAGTTGACTTATGCTACTGTGTACGTACTAGTCGACTTATATGGGGTGCAAGTCGACTTATGCTATACAATAGCAGATCTGGAACAAACGTCCTCTGACATCTCAACTTACACAGGGCATAACTCCCTACTCCGGACTCCAAATTGAACAAACTTGGTATCTATTTTATAGAGAAAAGAGAGCTCTACAAGTTTCATGCAAGACACAAAAGCCAATTTCACCTTTAAGGGTGTCAAAAATGCAATCAAAGTTACTGCCCAGTCAATGGGTTCTAAAACAGTACAGTATTTTGGAAATTCAATAACTTCTCATTCACTTTGTAATAAATTACACAATAAATATGCTCAGAAAGATCCCAATGTTATCTACAACTTTCATGACAAACCAAAATCAAATTCAATTGTTAACCAAGTCAAATAATTCAATCAATGATACTGCCCCAGAAATCACCCAATCTGGATAGTAATGTTCGATCAAGCATAAATCCCTATACACAAGTCAAAAAACTCACTACCTTATATCATTGGAAAGATAAAACCACATACTTCAAGTTTCATGAAGAGTTAAGAGCCAATTCCATCCCTAACTAATTCGAAACTGCCAAACAAGTGACTGATCAGGGCAGCAGTTAATAACCTAACTTAGGTTCAGTATTTGCAAATTCATTACTCCCAAATATGATATCCAAAAATAGCATGCCATATACCATTTTCAAGATAATTGCTTCCTTTACAACTCTTCATAAGATCACTTAAGCCAATTCAATTCACAGAAATTGCTAAAATTGCTTCCAATCCGAATGCTCACAAATCTGATACTTAGGCTAGGTTTCACCACCATGTACAACATCAGTCAATAGTTAACAGTGGATATCTCCCAATATACATATCGAAAAATTTCAAAATCAGTGGCATTGGAAAGCTAACAATACAGGCTTCATCTTTCATTTAGACCATTTGCCCTAATTCCTTCTCCATTAATTTAGAAAAATCATCAAAACACTTAGGTCATAGTTTCAGTTACTGTTCACAGACACTAAAACAGTAACTTTCCAAGCCAAAATTAAACCTCTTAAGGCTACAATTGAACAACACCTATTTCACACCAAAATGTAGCCAACAACCCAAAGTTTAATTGGGCACAAACCTCGACTCATTTTCATAAGCACACAATGGGTTATGCTCAAAACAGTACAGTAGGCCAAAAACCAATTTTCAGCTTTACTTCTCCAATACACTTCCTATCATGCCAATTCAAATTCTACTACCATAAGCATCTCAATTGGACACAAAATCAGTCCCTAGATCATTCCTACATTCACTAGGACTACCTACCATAAGTTGGCAGCACTTAGTTCTTAAATTTCCATGCAAGAATAATCATCAATATTCAATCAAAATCAAGCTAAAACCAAATTCAACCATAGTCATTCATTATCCTAACACACCATACATTTATACCCAACAATTCCACCTATAACTTTCATCAAATTAAAGCATCAATAATCATAATAAATGCACTAAAAGTCCCATTGAATGCATCTAACAACCATGATTCATCAACTACATAATCAAAGCATAATTAAAACTTAACTTAATCACTTACCAATTTAAGCTTCCACTCTTTCATTCCTTCAATTCTTTCTTTGCTATTCTTTCTAACAACTTCTTCTAACACCATGCAAGTGTAGGTTCTTCATGGCAAGAAAACTAGCTTGGTTTCATGGAGGAGCTCTTAAGGTTTTAGGATTTTCTTAAGGAAGAGAGAAGAAAAAACGATGGAGATGGAGAATGGGAGTAGGTTTCGGTGGATGAGAGTAAAAATGAGCAATTAAAAGCATCTTTCACTCTATTATGGAGGCATAACCGAGAGAGGGAACAATTGAGCATTTAATGAAAGGCTAGGTGGCATTAGGACATTAGTCCACCTAGAGAGGAAAAGTCAAAATGCCTTTAATAAATTTTAATCAATAATTCTAATAAAAAAATTAACCCAGTCAACTCCAATGGCTCTAATGTCAATCCCCAAATAATATAACCAATATTACAGTGCCATTGGGTAGCAATTTTCGCTACCGAAAAATAACCGGTTCGCCACTTGGCGATTTTTTTTCGGTCCGAGAATTTTCTCCGAAAAATTTCAGAAAATTTTTTGAAAATTCCTTAAAATATAAAACATTCAATGAATCACTCAGAATAATTTTTCAAACCCAATAGCTACGTTAATCACAATAAAATTACCTTAGGCACAAAACCGGGAATGTCATGTATGTATGTACAGTACTTTCATTTGCACAAATGATACTGTGTACCAATCGTATTATGCATGAACAGTCCTAAGTCATTCCAATCCATCTCATCCTATGCCAAATTTACTATTTTACCCTTCCAGTAGGGGGTGGGATGTTACAGCGCACTTGTCTTTTTTTAAAGACTTCTCCCACCTGCCCGCTAGTGGCACTAGAGTTCCGATTTCGGACTCCCATAAGTCACGGCTACACCAGACCGCTATGCGGGAAGGTGTAGTACGTTCTGTTTACAGCTGCACAGGATCGCTATGTGGGAATGTACAGTACGTTCTGTTTTGGACCGAGCCAAACCATTCTGATATATTATGTGTTTTTTATTTTGTTTATTTTGTGTGTATCCATGTTTTTGCATTTGTTCATGAAATGTGTAAGAAACTATTGAAATTATTCAGCAATGATTTTGCAAAGTTTGAGAAATAAGAAATTTTCCAGTTTTTCTACTGTGAAACCTTTAAAAATAAATGACAAAAAGTTTTGCAAAAAGTTTTCGCTTATCTTTCAATTTATAAACATATTATCCACGAGCTTTAAGCTCAACCCCCCTTTCATCCCCATCTCTAAGTATCGAGCAGGAGATCGGATGAAAGAAGATCAAGGCATCTGTTCGATTTTGTTTACTTTTGCATTTTGTGAAATTTTGTTAAACATGAAATTGAGACATTGCTTGTATAAGAAGTTTGTTAAGAATCAAGTAATTTGAGATTAGTATGAAATTAAGGATAAATTTTCAAAAAGGGAAATAAGATTGCCTGGTATGAGTTTGATAAATGAATGAAAAAAAGAAAAAAAATTTACACCGGTTTTATACCGATTTCGTATTGGATTAGTCTAAGGATTCCAACGCGATAGTTATTTCTATAAGAGTATGTTATCGGATGTCGGATCCGCTTTTGAAGTGTTTCGCTTTAAGATTTTATTGATTCATTTGTTTGCTTCGATTCGATCCGCTTTGTTATTCGATTCATTTTTGCTTTTCGATTTTGATTTCGCCTTCGATATGGTTTCTTCTTTTAATTCCGAGTTGTTTTTGCTTCGCTTTGATATCTGATCCGTTAGTTTATTTCACATTTGTATTTGTCTGTTCTTTCGCATTAAGAATTCGCTTCTCTTTGTTTCGTCTCTCTCTTCATTTTCGTTTCATTTCCGGTTGGGATCCGATTCCGAGATCGGGTCCAAACAGTTATGGTATCAGAGCCCAGTAATATGATCTTATTTGGGCGTATGTGTATAAGTGACTTTCATGAGAAATTGATAAGAGTTTGTAAGGATAAGATTGATTTTTGTGAGAATGTGATATGAAGTAAATTTCTTTGTCATGAATTGTTTGAAGAATTAAGTTGATTGTTTACTTTGGGTGTCAAGAATATGATTGATTATAAGAATGTGCTTGTGGAAATTAAGATTAGAAATTCTTGATGAATTGGAATAAATTGATGTTGACTATACTTTTGTGAAATGAAATATATGAATATTTGAAAGATGAGCTTGATGATAGGAATATATGTATAGAAGTTAAAAAGATTGAGATTGAATGGTTTTGGTCCATATCAAGGTTATCAATATTTGGACCATTGATTTGTATGTGTATGTTAAGAAATAGTGTTTTGATATGATATTGGTGGTTTTTGCTACAAGAACTGAAATATTGAGAATAATTTGAGAAATATGTGTGATGAGAAATTGGATAAGAAAGTCATTGATTATGGTCATTTAGAAGAAATTAGTTGAGAGAATGTGTTACTTGATGATTGCTTAAGTATGAATTTCGAGGACGAAATTCCTTTTAGAGGGGGAGAAATGTTGGACCCCGCTCTTTTAGTGGAATTTAGAAATATCCAATGTATGAAATGAATGTTTTTGTATATATATATTATGTTATAGATTTGCATATTATATTGTCTTCATAAAGGGAAATTGTGTGTTCTGAGTTCAGAAGAAATTCTGTATAAATCTATGATGATTTTTGTTGGATCGGAAAAAGAAAGCATGCTTAGTATGGAGAAACGATAGATTTCAAAACTTTTTAAGAAATCATCTTGTAGCGGAAGCAATATATCCAAATCAACATGCTAATCCATACATGATATGGTATAAGGATAATAAAACCAAGAACAAGATAAAAGGAATTACCGACTCCTTCGCTACAGCTTTAAATCCTCGCTGCGCTATCCTCTCCTTCTTATATCCAAATCCTTTGCCTTTGAGTCTTTTCCTTTAGCAATCTATCTTCTTCCTTGTTGTAGTATCCTCAACCAATTAGATTTACCACTTGTTCTTCAAGGAAAACTAGGTTAACAAAATCCTTTGGTGGGAAAGGAGAAGAAATATTTGGAGGAGATTTTCTTAGAAGAAGAAGAACCAAAATTGAAACTCTTTCAATTCTTTCACTTAGAATTTCGATTCTACCTTGCATGAAAGGAGAGAATGTCTAAAACCATGCAAGAACCCTTTCTTACATCTCAATTTTGAAATATGCATGAATGGAAAGAGTGAGAGGCATCCAATGCATCACTTACATTAATCACTCATCAAATAGCCAATAAATGAGACATACTTCATTTATCTTTAAAATGGCTATTTGAAAAGACCATAACCTATAATTGAATACCCATTTCGGTTTTGGCAAGAAGAAAGAAGGAAGATGGTCCATCTAATGCACATCTTTCATCTTTAATCTAATGAATGCAAATAGGTTACATGCCAACATTAAAAGGCAACCATTAAACCATTTAATGGTAAGTTCATAACTCCATTTAATAATGATGAACCATAATAAGAACATCTTTATTTAGTATTTTAATGTCAAATGTGTGATTACACATCTAACCTAACAAAATTTTGAAATTGCTTCTTCTCCATTTTGAAAAGTTTTAATATAATTAATCTAATCAATTACATTAAACCAAAACAAGCTCATTTCTAAATGAACATATGGGCTTCCAATTAACCATTAATTAGTATAAGCCCATCATTCAATTATGGACTTCTAAAGCCTCCAAACTACTTCTTACTTAGCTTGATAACCTTCCTTAAAGCCATGTGGGGAATCTTATTAGACTTTGATAATTCAAGCTCCAATAAGCCTAGAAATAATTCAATCTCATTGGAATTAATTCTAGCTTTTTAACTAAATGTCATTCCACTAAAGACAATTAGTTGAACTCTTGAATTATTAAATATTATGAGAATATGTCCAATTGCAAACCCTATTTAGAACCTTATTATAACCATCCGCACAACAAAGGGTAAAATTACTGTTTTGCCCTTATGTTGGTTTTTCCTTCTAGATCTCTCATTTTACTTTATATGGTGATTAGCACATAAGATCTCATCTTAGTGTTAAGACTTGATGGGTAGCTAGTCCATCAAACTATTGGCGCCAGCTTAATCACCAAATCTCCTTAAAACATCTGAAGAGATGATAACACTATAAACTCTTTATTCGAGTGAATGTTCCACGATACATGTTTCAATTAATAATTCCAACATGCGCATAATCGGATTAATACCTGTAAAATCCATTCCGATCATATCAAGAATTATAATGAAACACATATGAGTTCACCACTCATCAAGATTGTGGTTCATAATAAGTTTAATGCTTAAGTTGTATGTTTTAAGATTAAAGTAACGGCCCACTTTATTCTTGAAAACATACTTGATTTCAATTCATTTAATAGTGCCATTATCGATAGTCTACTACTATCATGATATGAAACTCATCATTCCCTTTAAGTAAACTCCTTTACTTATATGGAGATAAATCGCAACACTACACGCCTAAACCATAATCAAACGACCAACTTGATTATTCAACGTGAATCAATTAATTGATTCTAATAATATACATGTTTCCCATACATCTCTATGTATATGTATATTGCTTAGAAATGAATCTCTGCACCTTATGACTAGATATATAATGCTCATACAGATAAAACCAAACTCTTTTGTTTTATTAATAATAAATATTTTCATTACAAAATCAGAATCAAGAAGATAAAGTTACATGTAAATACACTTGCTTTCCAGGCACTATATTTACATAACTCCAACAATCTCCCACTTGCCCTAAAGCAAGTTTGACATATCCTTCATTCCCATCCCTTCTAGGTGACCCTCAAAGCTCTTTTGAGTTAATGTCTTTAATGAACGGATCAGCAAGGTTTTGCTCAGAGGAATCTTTACCACATCCACTTCTTCACGTTGTATTATCTCCCTTATGAGATGATACTTTCGCCAATGTGTTTGGCACTTTGTGGTTCCGAGGTTCTTTAGAATTAGCCAACGCCCACTATTATCACAATAAAGTGTAATGGCTTTTTCGCCTCTCGAACTACCTCCAAATCATTTAGGAACTTCCGAGCTAGATCGCTTCCTTTCACGCTTCATAAACAAAGAACATACTCACCTCCATAGTCGAATCAGCAATACAAGATTGCTTGACACTCCTCCAAACTATGGCTCCACCTCCTAAAGTAAATATAGAACCGAAGTTGATTTCTTGAATCAACATCGATTGGAAATCGAATCCGATATCCCGTCGGAATAAGATTACTTCAGAGTAAACAAGCATTAAGTTCTTCGTCCTACGAAGATACTTAAGTATACACTTAACCGCAGTCCAATGTTCCATTCTCGATTGGATGAAATCGCTACCGGTACCCCATGCTGTAATGTATATCCGGTCTAGTGCACAACATTGCATACATCAAACTACCAACCGTCAAGCATATGGAATGTTACGCATGCGCTCAACCTCCTCTTGGGTTTTAGGTGCTTGTTCCTTTGAAAGTTTGATTCCATGTCTAGTAGGAGTGAAACCCTCTTAGAATCTTGCATGGCGAACTTATTGAGCATATTCTCAATGTAGGTTAGTTGAGACAAAACTATCTTCTTGTTCTTACGATCCCTTATAAGTTTGATCCCTAGAACATAGGTAGCCTCTCCCAAATCCTTCATTGAAAACTGCTTATTCAGCCATCCTTAACCGCAGATAACATTCCCACATCATTCCTAATGAGCGTAATGTCATCAACATACGTGATTAGGAAAGTAACCTTACCTTCTTGTATTCTTTTGTAAACACAAGGCTCATCTAGGTTTTGTATGAACCCATAGGTTTTGATAGCCTTATCAAACCTAATGTTCCAAGACCTAGATGCTTGCTTAAGTCCATAAATGGACCTTTGCAATTTGTAAACCTTATGCTCATTACCTAGCGAATGAATCTTTCTGGTTGGGCCATATAAATGGTCTCCTCAAGATCTCCATTCGAAATGCGGTCTTGACATCCATTTGCCATATTTCATAATCAAAATAGGTGCTATGGCCAAAAGAACTCGATGGACTTAAGCATGGCAACCGGAGAAAAGTCTCCTCGTAGTCTATACCCTCCTTTTGAGTATAGCCTTTAGCTACCAATCTAGCTTTAAAGGTCTCTACCTTTCCATCCGATCCCTTTTTCTTTTGTAGATCCATTTACACCCTATGGTTTTAGACCGGTGGTAGATCTACAAGGACCTGACTTCATTAGTATACATAGAATCTATTTCCGATTCCATTGCCTTGAGCCATTTTCCGCATCAACATCATTAATAGCACGTATACGAAGCGGATCTGTTTCTTCTTAGTCCGAGATGGCAATTAAGCCTTCTCCTAAACCCAGATACCTATCTGGTTGTCTCACAACCCTCCCACTACGTCTAGGCACATCTTGATGTTCAGTTGCACTTCGATTCAACTCTTGAATCCATTTCGACATCTTGTTCGTCATATCCAAAACAACTCTTGGTTTGGATGAAATTGCTAACTCCTTTAGTACTACTTCACTTCTTCCTTTGTGATTTCTCACAAACTCTTCCTCTAAGAAGTTTGCATTTGTCGACACAAATACCTTCCTATCATGAGGATCTGTAAAATAGTACCCTCGAGTTCTCGTAGATATCCTACAAACAAACATACTTGACCTTGGTTCCATCTTTGTGGATTCAGGCTTTAGAACACGGGCTGGACAGCCCTAAGTCCTCAAGTGCCTCAATGAAGGCACTCGGCCATCCACAACTCCCTAGGTGTTTTAGGCACGGTTTGGATGGAGCAAAGTTAAGAAGATATGTTGCCGCTTGAATGGCATATCCCGTAACGATTCGAAGGCTAGCATAGGACATCATTGATCTTACCATTTCCAATAGAGTTCTATTTCTCCTCTTCTCGCTACATCATTATGTTGAGGTGTACGAGGAGTCGACAAATTGGAAACAATTCCATTGTCAATTAAATATTCATTGAACTCTCCGGATAAATACTCACCACCTCGATCCGATCAAGTCGCTTTAATGGCTTGCCAAGTTGCTTCTCACTTCACTTTGAATTCTTTGAACTTTCAAAAGATTCACTCTTTTATGCATCAAATACAAATAGCCATGTCTTGAGTAATCATCTATAAAAGTTATGAAATATTCATAACCTCCTCTAGCTTGTACATTCATGGGCCCACACACATCAGTATGTACCATGTCCAATGTGGATTCAAATATGTTTCCTTTAGAAGGAAATGAGGCTTTTGTCATTTTTCCTTCAATACAAGATTCACAGGTGGGTAATGGATCACTATCCAAGCCCATAAGGATCCCATCCTTTACTAGCTTGTCAAGTCTTTTCTGATTGATATGACCCATCCTTAGATGCCACAGATACTTTGAATTAATGCTAGAGATATTGGATTGTCTTGGTTTTATCAATTATGTGGTGTTTAGTGAGCCTTTCATAGGTTCTATAAAAAACAATCCACGTTTAATTATCGCTTCACAAATAAAATCCTTATTCTCATATATTGAAACAACCTTTTCAAAATATAAGGAATAACCAGATTTTATTAGACAAAAAACAGAAATCATGTTCCTTACAATCATTGGCATGTAATAAACATCTTCCAAATATAACCTATGACCACTAGGAAAGTCCAAGATAACTACTCCCACTGATTCTGTTGAAACATAGGAACCATCTGCTATCTTAACTTGAAACTGACCTTTAGGAAGTCTTTTCCTTTCTTGGAACCCCGCAAAGAATTACAAACATGGTTAGTGGCTCCTAATCTAATATCCAAGAAGTAGAGAAATCGCCACATTTCTAGTTCCTAACAAACTTAGGAAGCCCATACCTTGTTTGCTTTTGAGGGACTCTAGGTAGACTAGGCAGTTTCTTTTCCAAAGGCCCATCTCATCACAAAGGAAACACTTTCCTTTGATGTTCTCTTTGGCCTTCTTTTCATGGGTTTGGCCTGACCCCTATTTGGGCCTTCTTTTCATCGACCCTTCTTCTTTTCCTTTCCCTTACCCTTGGCTTAGAAGAAGAAGCTACATTAGCTTCGGCCCATGAGCCTTAATATTCAATATTTCCTTCAGGTTTCAGAGGGTATTCATCAACTCACTCAAGGTGTAATCCTTGTCTGTTGAGCTCATAGTCCAACTTAAACCGCTGAAAAGAAGAGTTTAAGCTATTGATGATCATAATCATCTGCGTGTCCGCATCCATATCCGCCCTAAGCATCTCAGCCTCAAGGACCGCAAAGATTACCTTCATCATGTAATCCCACACTTGGCTCACTGTGTTTCGCTCGAGATTATGAAAGGTTTGAATAGCTTTCACTCTTGCAGACCTAGTCCTCACACCAAACATCTCATGTAGGTGATGGACCATTGCACTAGCAGTTTTCATACAAGCAATTTGCTTTTGCAACATGCCGCTGACAAAAGCCAGAATATAACACTTAGTAGTCTTGTCAAGATTCTCGCCAACGCTCATGTTGTTGGACTTGCTCAGGAGTTGCATCTCCACTTAGAGGTGTAGGCTCATTTTCAGTTAACACCCATGAAATACGTTCATATTGAAGAATAATGTCAAGGTTACGTCTCCATTCATTAAACTTGTCTCCATTTTCCAATTTGTTATTAGTCAAGAGCAGGGTGAGTGGATTCATTTTGTGGTTGATTATGTCTGAAAATATAAATTATTAAAACATGAGCATACTAGTCAACAATTTATGGAACTTTGTATAAAATCATGATGCATGTATGCATGATGATAGATTTAGCAAAACTTAAAATTAAAACATTATACTGACGGTTATTTTTCTTATCTATAATGACTAAGTGATGGTGGGCCATCTTATCTATTAAAAGAAAATCTGGGACCCTCCCACTCAAAAAACTACCAAGCATCTCATGCTCAATTTTTTAAGAAGCGTCTTAATTTGGTCCATACTTTTACCAACAGAGCTACGGTGGGCATTTTATTGATAAAAAATGTTGAGTGTATAACCATTTGATTCATTCACTAAAGATACCTACAAATCATGCCTCGGTGGGAGGTCACATTTGCTATCATTAAGTGGACTTATCCTTAAGGAGACCCAAACCATGCAAGATCTAGGATCCATGCCCTCCGATAGGGAGTAACACTTCACCACATGCAAACGGGCCATCATTTGGAGACCGTGGACTCTCACAGGAGCATCCTCTCCCACTCAATCTTTTTGGGCTTTAAGTTTTAAATACCATCTTGTCTAGATGCAATTTATTATCCATCCTATATTGTTTCATTATATATCTCATACATAATGAATGCATGATAAGGCCTAGGGTTGGCAATTTTCTAAATGACATGCAATCACATAATATCACATATTACAAGCATCCATTTCTCCATTCATCACATGAACTAATAAAGCCACTTTTGATTGTCCATCCTAGAAACATAAAATAATTACAAGCCTTTTAGGCCCAAAATATGCTTCTTCATCTTGGATCATCTTCCGCTTCGAACTCTTCGCTAACATGATCCGGCCCATTCGGTAAACAAAATGTAATGGCATTTATGAAATTAGAATTCTGTCATTTTGAAAAATAAAATTCTAGCACTAGATTTTTAGAAAACCAAATCTTTGTTTTGACAAAAAATTCCAGCACTTGTTTTATTAAAACCGAAACTCATTTCATGAAAAATAAAAAACAGCACTTAGTATTTTAGCAAAACCGAAATTGGATTCTTTGAAACAAAAAACCAGCACTTGTTTTCCAATCATAACTGAAATATGATTCATTGAAACAAAAATTCCAGCAACTTAGTTTTCCCAAAACTTATGCCAAAACACAAAAGGATACACCGAAAATTTTACCTTTCCATTTCTTCAATTCATGGCTGCTCCTTCTTCATCATTACATCAATTTTGTACATTACAAAATCAAATAAAATAGAAAAAAGAAACCAAGGAGGAAACATGGTGATGATAGACCACCCTCCTTGTTACAACCAAATGAAGAAATCTTACAAGATAAAATTTAACTTCTATGGACAACCAAAAGAGCAACATACACCATATATATTGCTATCACATAAAAATATGCAGTATACATAAAAAGATTGCCAACCCTTGCATCAACCATATAGGAACCGAAATCATGCATGAAAAACCATCTCTGATACCAATTGTTGGATCGGAAAAAGAAAGCATGCTTAGTATGGAGAAACGATAGATTTCAAAACTTTTTAAGAAATCATCTTGCAGCGGAAGCAATATATCCAAATCAACATGCTAATCCATACATGATATGGTATAAGGATAATAAAATCAAGAAAAAGATAAAAGGAATTACCGACTCCTTCGCATGACTTTAAATCCTCGCTGCGCTATCCTCTCCTTCTTATATCCAAATCTTTTGCCTTTGAGTCTTTTCCTTTAGCAATCTATCTTCTTCCTTGTTGTAGTATCCTCAACCAATTAGATTTACCACTTGTTCTTCAAGGACAACTAGGTTAACAAAATCCTTTGGTGGGAAAGGAGAATAAATATTTGGAGGAGATTTTCTTAGAAGAAAAAGAACCAAAATTGAAACTCTTTCAATTCTTTCACTTAGGAATTTCGATTCTACCTTTCATGAAAGGAGAGAATGTCTAAAAACCATGCAAGAACCCTTTCTTACATCTCAATTTCGAAATATGCATGAATGGAAAGAGTGAGAGGCATCCAATGCATCACTTACATTAATCACTCATCAAATAGCCAATAAATGAGACTTCATTTATCTTTAAATGGCTATTTGAAAAGACCATAACCTATAATTGAATACCCATTTCGGTTTTGGCAAGAAGAAAGAAGGAAGATGGTCCATCTAATGCACATCTTTCATCTTTAATCTAATGACTGCAAATAGGTTACATGCCAACATTAAAAGCAAACCATTAAACCATTTAATGGTAAGTTCATAACTCCATTTAATAATGATGAACCATAATAAAGACCATCTTTATTTAGTATTTTAATGTCAAATGTGGTTACACATCTAACCTACCACAATTTCAAATTGCTTCTTCTCCATTTTAAAAAATTGTTTTAATATAATTAATCTAATCAATTACATTAAACCAAAACAAGCTCATTTCTAAATGAACATATGGGCTTCCAATTAACCATTAATTAGTATAAGCCCATCATTCAATTATGGACTTCTAAAGCCTCCAAACTACTTCTTACTTAGCTTGATAACCTTCCTTAAAGCCAAGTGAGGAATTTTATTGACTTTGATAATTCAAGCTCCAATAAGCCCGTAAATAATTCAATCTCATTGGAATTAATTCTAGCTTATTAACTAAATGTCATTCCACTAAAGACAATTAGTTGAACTCTTGAATTATTAAATATTATAAGAATATGTCCAATTGCAAACCCTATTTAGAACCTTATTATAGCCATCCATACAATAAAGGGTAAAATTATCGTTTTACCCTTATGTTGGTTTTTCCTTCTAGATCTCTCATTTTACTTTATATGGTGATTAACACATAAGATCTCATCTTAGTGTTAAGACTTGATGGGTAGCTAGTCCATCAAACCATCTGGCGCCATTTAATCATCAAATCTCCTTAAAACATCTAGAAGAGATGATAACACTATAAACTCTTTATTTGAGTGAATGTTCTCGATACATGTTTCAATTAATAATTCCAACATGCGTATAATCGGATTAATACCTGTAAAAATCCATTCCGATCATATCAAGAATTATAATGAACACATATGAGTTCACCACTCATCAAGATTGTGGTTCATAATAGTTTAATGTTAAGTTGTATGTTTTAAGATTAAAGTAATGCCCACTTTATTCTTGAAAACATACTTGATTCCGATTCATTTAATAGTGCCATTATCGATAGTCTACTACTATCATGATATGAAACTCATCATTCCCTTTAAGTAAACTCCTTTACTTATATGGAGATAAATCGCAACACTACAGCCTAAACCATAATCAAACGACCAACTTGATTATTCAACTGTGAATCAATTAATTGATTCTAATAATATACATGTTTCCCATACATCTCTATGTATATGTATATTACTTACAAATGAATCTTGGTACCTTATGACCAGATATATAATGCTCATACAGATAAAACCAAACTCTTTTGTTTTATTAATAATAAATATTTTCATTACAAAGCTCAGAATCAAGAAGATAAAGTTACATGTAAATACACTTGCTTTCCAGGACACTATATTTACATAACTCCAACAATTTTGACCAAGATGTCTTAATAAAAGTTATAGATGATCTTCTTAGTTTTCCGACGCCATATAGTATGCAAATTTAGGATATCAGAATGAGAAGATATGATAGTTCCAAGTTAGGATGTTGTTTATGATTTGGGGTTGTGACACCTATGGTAAATAATAGGAAATGAGGGTTTTGATGAACCAAATGAGTTGAGATTTGAAAAGATTCTGAAATGAATTTGTTGTTTGGATTGTTATGAAGTGTTTAGGCATTTGAATAAGTGAATTTGTGAGGATTATAAGTATATATGGTATTAGGATAGAGGATGGAAGCATCGGAGAGGCTTGGAAGGGGTTTGGGTCACGCATGTCCGTTAAACGGACATGGATGTCCGTTTAACGGACCTTCTGGATAAAAATTGGGCTTTTAGCCCGTATGTGTCCGTCATGTCCGTTTAACGGACAGCCTCAGGTCAGCTACCTGAAATCGCAATTTTTGACCATTGTAAACGCAGAATCTGACTTTGTGGTCTTCATAAAAGTTGTAGATATAGAAGTCTAATTTCAAATGGTTGAAGAACGAAAGTAGTCAGACATTTTTAGTGAAAGTTATGACAATCGCGCCAAGAGAGGTTTAAATTGATTTTGGGTGTAAACATGAGTTACTCTTTTGGACATAACTCCATCGTTTGACCTCCAAATGAAGTGATTCTTAAGGCGATAGATTTCTAAGACATGAATTTATCTCTCCATGAAATTTGGAAGCTTTTGGTTTTGAGATGAAAAAGTTTGATTGTAAGAAACTGAGAGGTCAGTTTAAAGAGCATGATGGAGGTATAAGCACACTTTGGAATTTTAAGCATATCTTGAGCTATAGAGCTCCAATTGGGGTGATTCTTGCTTCAAAACAAAATAGAGGCTTAGATCTATGATTTCTATGAAACAGTCAAGATGTGATTTTGACGTTTGATTTGTGTGCGCTCACCACTATTGTGGAATGTAAGCAAATGACCTATAGGGTTTTAAGCATAAGGTTTAAGACTTCCGAAGTTGGGCTCCGCAAATGGGGCCCAGCGCGGGTGGTCATTTCACCCGTGTACGATGCCATTTCTCCTCCTTTGTGTGACATCGTTTTCATTTATTCTCCTCTACGCGCGTCCATTTCTCCCCGTGTGATGCCGTTTTGATTCCTTCTGATTTTGCTATTTTCCTTCCTCATCAGACCTTTGTTCAATCTGTTGTTATATCTTTTCCGTCTGACATCCAATTGATTCAGTTTTTAAAGCGTTGGATTCCTAAGACAATTATCTACATCCTCATGAAAAATTTAGGATTTATTGAGATTAAATTAAGGGTGATTGATTTAATCAAAGTGAGTTAGATATTTTTCTGAACATAGTTCAGTCTTGTGAGAAATTCAGGATCTGTGGAGATCCTATTGAACTGATTCTTGAGGCAAGTTAAAATAGATACATGGAGCTACAAGTCATATGAGGAATCTAATTTCAATTTAGCCCTTAAGACCTTCAATTTCTGAATTGAAGTTTGGATTAGTGTTAAATCTTATATGAGTAAAATCTGAAAGTATTTTGGCCATAACTTTTGCTCTAGTCATCCAAATGAGGTGATTATTGATTTGGATTAAACTAGAGAAATAGGGCTACAAATGTGATGAAGGATTCAAATTTCAATTTAGTCTTTAAGAAAGTCAATTTTTGGATGGAATTAAAGCACAGGAAATTTGCGTTAACATAAGAACAGTTCTAAATGCTTAGAGTATAACTTTTGGTGTAGTGATCCAAATTAAATGATTTTGGTGGCATTATGAAATTAAGGCAATGAGGAACATTTCTCTATAAGGAAGTTTTAGCAAATTTCTTCAAATTGATAATGAGAAAATTGTCCTAAAGTAACATGAATTAAAATGAATGTTAGGGGCAATTTTGGAAGAACACATAAGGACTTAAGGTTTTAAGCTTAAATGGAGGGGCATATGGGTCATTTGTCATTCATTAAATGACATGGCACTATAAAACAAAGGGGTTGTCGTTTGGCACAAGTAGAAGCACGAACCTTAGAGGAAAAAGGAAGAAAAAAAAAGAGAGAAGAGAGGGTGAGGCAATTTCGGTGGAGATGAAGAAAGAAGAGAGAGAGAGAGCTAGGGTTTCGATTTGTGGGAGATTCCAAGAGAGTTTTGAGTAGATGCAAAGGAAAAAACGTGGAAGAAGGTGAAAGCTTCCTTTGGAACCAAGAAAAATCCGAAATTGGGGAAGAAATGAGGGATTTTTAAATTGGAAGAAAGAAAGAAGAAATGGTCAAAGTGGAGCTAGGGACAAGCTTCTAGCATTGATTCGAGGTGGGTAGTATGTTTATTTATTGAATTTTAAGCTAATTATGTATTTTGGAAAAATCAAGAAGAAAAAACTTTTATAAATTATGTTTATGAAAATTTTTGAAAATTATGACTTTCTAAGGACTAAATTCCTTGCTTTCGAAATTATTTTAAGAAATTGCAAGATTTATGAAATTCATCGTTTTCGAATTATTCGAATATTTTGATGATATTGCTATGATTTATTAAATTGAAATAATTGATGGATTTTATTGTTTTGAATAAAAGATGAGATTGCTACATGAAATTTTGGATGAAAAATGTGCTTTGTGTGTTTGAATTCTGATTTAAAGAAATTGATTGAGATTGCATGTATATTGCTATATGACTTTATGTGATATGTGATTTGTGAATGTGATTTGTGTCGAACACGACACTATATGAAAAATCAAGATTTCAAAATATGCCTTCGGGCAATCCGAATTTTTCGGTTTCAATTTATGTGTTATGTGGGTTTGGTCAGGTCTCATAAGTGGGACAAGTGCGCACTTGTCTTTTTTAAAGGCTTCTCCCGCCTTCCCGTTAGTGGCACTGGAGTTCCGATTTCGGACTCCCATTAGTCACGGCTACACCGGACCGCTATGCGGGAAGGTGTAGTACGTTCTGTTCACGGCTGCACAGGATCGCTATGCGGGAATGTACAGTACGTTCTATTTTGGACCGAGCCAAACCATTCTGATATGTTATGTGTTTTTTATTTTGTTTATTTTGTGTGTATCCATGTTTTTGTATTTGTTCATGAAATGTGTAAGAAACTATTGAAATTATTCAGCAATGATTTTGCAAAGTTTGAGAAATAAGAAATTTGCCAGTTTTTCTTCTGTGAAACCTTTAAAAATAAATGACAAAAAGTTTTGCAAAAAGTTTTCGCTTATCTTTCAATTTATAAACATATTACCCACGAGCTTTAAGCTCACCCCCCCCCCTTTCATCCCCATCTCCAGGTATCGAGCGGGAGATCGGATGAAAGAAGATCAAGGCATCTGTTCGATTTTGTTTACTTTTGCATTTTGTGAAATTTTGGACTTTGGCTTTGGTATTGGTTATAGTGTAGAAAGTCATTAGAGTTTGTAGTGTATTCTTTTCAGAATGTAAATAATTTCTGAATTCGAGTATGGAATTGAGATATAAGATTGTGTATGATTATAGGAAATTGTGATGTAAATTGTGTTGATATAATATGTTAAGGTTTATAGATGAGATATGAACGTATATGGTTATGGGATATGATTTGTGATTGAATACGAATATGATTGATTTTTGGGTTTGGATTGAATTGTGAATTATGAAATGGTGTATAAAATTGAGTATGATGTATTTGATTTTTGGGATTGTGTATGAGTTTGGATTCCGGACGTGAGGTCTGAGCAGTTGTATGTTGATTGAGCTGGTATTATAGAAGTGAGTTTGAAACCCTTTTGCAAGTTTGGGTTTGTATGAAATACAGTCGTTATGTTGCCTAATTTTTGTAGGGTAGCATATGGATAAGTATATTTGTGTATGAATTTATGGGTTTATTGACATGAGTGTGAGAGTTTATGGCAAGAAATGCGAATAAGTTTTGTTTTAAAGATAAGTTTGCAAAATGATGAATAAAAATAGAGTTTGTTAAACATGAAATTGAGACATTGCTTGTATAAGAAGTTTGTTAAGAATCAAGTAATTTGAGATTAGTATGAAATTAAGGATAAATTTCCAAAAAGGGAAATAAGATTGCCTGGTATGAGTTTGATGAATGAATGAAAGAAAGAAAAAAATTTACACCGGTTTCGTATTGGATTAGTCTAAGGATTCCAATGCGATAGTTATTTCTATAAGCGTATGTTATCGGATGTCGTATCCGCTTTTGAAGTGTTTCGCTTTATGATTTGATTGATTCATTTGTTTTCTTCGATTCGATCCGTTTTGTTATTTGATTTGTTTTTTCTTTCCGATTTCGATTTCGCCTTCGATATGGTTTTTCCTTTTGGTTCCGAGTTGTTTTTTCTTCGCTTTGATCTCTGATCCGTTAGTTTATTTCGCATTTGTATTTGTCCGTTCTTTCGCATTAAGAATTCGTTTCTCTTTGTTTTGTCTCTCTCTTCATTTTTGTTTCGTTTTTCGGTTGGGATCCGGTTCTGAGATCGGGTCCCAACATAAATGATCCTTGAGAATGTAATATATATGGCACGATACTCCACTTTAGTGGAAGATATAGAGACAAAGTTATGCTTTTTATATTTCTAGGAGGTAAGAGTTTCTTTAAGAAACATATACCATCTTGACAGCAAACCCAACAAACATCAATATAAGCCTTAACTAGAGGGAGGAAGATGTAGAAAAAATAAGCATGACCAACGATATTAAAGATGTATCAAATGCTGCATCGAATTGTAGATAAATGAAGATGCTAAGAAGACTACATAAACTTGCTTACAATGTGGACAACATAAGAAATATTTGGTTAAATAATGGTCAATAAATAAGATTACCCGCTATTTTTTAGTATAATAAGGAGTCCTTAAGAAGCTCTCATTCGTCATCTCGATATTTCACATTAATTTTCATAGGAATATCAATATTAGTGTTAATGAGTCCAACCATTTGAACATGGTATTGAATATACTTATGTTGATTTCAGCAAATATCTTGAGGTCAATAATGTACCTCTAATCTCATAAAATACGTAAATTTTCTAAGATAATTGATGTAAAAAGTATATTTCAACCATTATTGAATTATAAAATAGCCTTTATATCAGAACCTATGATAATAATGTTGTCCGCATAAATAAGAAGGTTCATAATACATTGAGATGTCTATTATATAGAAAGAGAGGAGTCATATTGACTTTGAGTCAACAAAAAACCAAGGAGGGAAAATTAAAGTTTTTCAAACCATACACTTAGTGCTTGCTTGAAACGATATAAAGAGCTTTTTAGTTTACAAACATCATATGTAACAGCCCAAATCACCCGCCCACAGATATTGTTCGCTTTGGGTTTTCCTTAAGGCCAAAGTCCTCACGATTTTGCCCTTCCCACCGTTAGAAAAACGCATCTAATGTGGGAGAGATATACATACCCTTATAAAGCATACTTCGTTCTCCTCTCTAATCGATATGGGATCTCACACTCTCCACCCCCTAAGGGCCCAACCCTTTTTAGGGCCTAGCCTAGTTGGCACAACGATTCGGGTACCAACTCTGATACCATTTATAACAACCAAGACCACCTACCCACAGATATTGTCCGATTTGAGTAGCCCATAGGGCCAAGATCCTCTTGGTTTTGCTCTTCCTACACTTGGAAAAATGCGTCTTTAGGGGAGAGTTATCTATACCCTTATAAGGCATACTTCGTTCTTCTCTCCAACCGATGTGGGATCTCACACTCTTCACCCCTCTCAGGCCCAGCCCTCTTTAGGACCTAACCTAGTTGGCATAACAATTTGGGTACTAGCTTTGATACCATTTATAACAGCCTAGACCACCCACCTATAGATATTGTCCACTTTGGGTTTCCCCTAGGGCTAATCCCCTCATGGTTTTGCTCTTCCCACCCTTAGGAAAATGCGGCTATAAAGGAGAGGTATCCATACCCTTATAAGGCATACTTCATGCTCCTCTCCAACTAATATGGGATCTCATACTCTTCACCCCCTTAGGGCCCAGTCCTCTTTAGGGCCTAGCCTAGCTGGTGTTAGAGTAGTGCCCTGAAGGCAATCGCCTTTAGCGCATTTTATACAAAGTTGTGTACATAATTTATGAATAAATAAAGAAAGACATATTTCATTAACTTGTTGTTCATTATTTATGAATGAATGGATATTGATCTATAAGCAAATTAATGAAGTCTATGATATATGACATAGCATGAAGGAAATTGTGATGTGATCATACTACTGAGATTCCTATCATGTGCAATTATGTCAGTATCTAAATTATCCCTAGTCATAGGATTACTGAGACTGGACATCGGTAATCTGGAAAGACTAGCACATCTCAAGCTCCTTGATTTGATCAAGCAGTGGATCTCAAAAGCTATAAATATGAGATATTTAGGGTTGAGATGTGGATGCTTACTAGAGGTAGTAAGTACATTGGATGACCTACTATGAGATCATCACATGGATGTTCTATTCTAATGTCAGTGATAATCTCATCATAGCAATGGTGCAAGTATCTTTAGACTTGAGGTGCTCAAGGATATCTTGGATACTGATTCTGTGCTTTGACTCCATTCCTTGTTGCCTTATAGAGGTCGCTCATAGGGTGGTGATTGGATACAGCTTGAGGTATTCGAAGGTAATTGAGTAGCCAATAGAGGATTCACCACTTCTGTGATAACAGAAGATGATACCCATGGCCTCTTGTCAGGGTCATTACTTGGAAGTCTCTATATATGTCATGAAGAATGTCTTCATTGACATATTAAGTAATGAGTCCCAGGACGAGAACTGAAATCACTTGGACTAGATTTGACGTAGTCAGTCTAGTAAGAGTTGACGCATTGCCCATACTCATAACCAAGTGGGGTATAGCATGGTGAAAGGACGAATTTCACGGTAATTATCTATGGAAAGGTTCGTGATATGGTTTATGATGAATACATGTTCATTCGTCAAACCAATTACTTTCCGGTCAATTGGGGGTCATGATGTGTTGCTAGATACCGCTCATGACTTGCTCAGATTAAGTGTTAATCTAAGTGGCCAACATAACCAGGAACCTAATGGGTCACACGCATAAGAGTGTCTCGGAGAATTTGTAAAATAGTTTTGGACAGAGTTCCAATATATGGAGAGCAAACGGACTAAATGGATCCCGATGTGATCGAGATATGTCTCGATGAGATCGCGACATCGATATTGCTGAAAAACGTTTCCGGGAGTTTTTCCCATACCGGGACCCGGTAGGCCGGTAGGACCGACCCTAGTGTGACTGGACCATTTCAGCATTTATATATATATATAATTAATTAATATATATATATATATATATGTATATATGTTGCAACATGGGAGTGAAGGAAGAAGCAAAGGAAGCTTCTTTGATTATGCTTAGTCATCAAAAGCATTAAATCACAAAGGGACAAAATAATGAAGGATGAAAGAAGATGATGCTCGTTGGTTATGATAGATGAAGAGTTTTGAAAGGAAAAAGGGTTTTTGGAAGAAGCAAGTCATCGTTGGTTCTAAAGAAAAGAAAGAGTTTCTTTCTTGATGATGTTGGTCGTTGCTTTTGGAAGAAGGCTAATTTGAAAAGTGTTTTTCAAGTTTCCTTTCATCTCATCATCTTCATCCTTCAAGCTTCTTCTCCTTCTTCTCCATCGTTATTTTCCAAGCTCTCCAAGAACAAGGTAAGATCTAGCAGTCTTCAACTTGTTTTAGCTATTCCCGGGTCAAAGGGTTTGTCCCGGTTAGATTCTCCGATCTCTGCGTAGATACCGTTAGAGATGGTCTCCTTTGGCCGTTATGGTTTGAGTTTGTTGTATAGACACATGGATCCTGGCTTTCGGGAAGGTCTCGGAATAAAAAAAAATTGTTTTCCACACCGTGGGTATGTGATGCCCACACCGGGATTTTCCTACAGTGGTATCAGAGCCACTTGTGTCGTATATAACGAAGAAACCATGACTAGGTCGGAGTTGCCTATTGCTTGTGACGATGATGCATGTTGATTGTGTGAATTTCGAATTTAGTGTAGAAATATTGTTTTCAAAATTTTCTTGCCCAGATATTTTCACAAGGCGTTGTTTCATATGTCTGTGGAAGCTCGGAATTTATCAATGTGATTTGATATGTTTTGCTAATTTATTTCCTAATGTTCTGGTTGCTGTCTTTGTGCACATTCAATGAATAGGCATGCTTATAAATTCGAGAATAAATTGTAGAAAATTTATTTTTCAGATTTGCTTTCACCAACATGTCTCTAAGATGTTTATGAATGTCTATGAGAATGGAAAAATGTTTTCGAGGTGATTTACTATTTATTTGAGAATTTATTGTGTGCTGCTTGGAATAACTGTGTTGAGAAACACAGATTCTACATTGGCTTTGTTGCTGAGGTTGGATGAGTTTTTGTTGGAAATAAATCCTGAAAAAATTCATGGAACATTTTATGAACATGTTGTAACCTCTGTAATTTTCTCATAATGTATTGAGATTGTTTCAATGAGTTTTTCAAGCAAAACACAGAACTTGGCAGTTTTGAGAAAGTTGCTGGAGCTGTTTTGTTTGGAATGATAAATTGTGTATTTCTCAATTCCAATGCCTTGGATCATTTTTAATGTGATTAAAAATGTTTTATATTGATTTTTTATGCTTTCCAAATTGAATTTCTTGAAATTGGGTTTCCAAATATTTTTCGGATGTCAAATGTGTCTCATTATGTGTCTCATTAGCGTCTCGTTAGTATATTCCCTTATCTTGATTGTTTTGGCCATCACAAATTTTGTGACCAGTGCCGAAGTAGTCTTGATAAAGTGTAGACTACCTAGAGATACTTAGGGTGATAGTTTGATATTCGCAAAATTATTTGAAAATCTAAATGAATAAGAGTGTATTCATCAATTTCAAGTTTTTCATGTATAGTTTGACTATATATGGTAAGCAACAATGAAAGTGTTTCATTGGTACATCATAATAAAGGATATTACACTTGGTATTGTGAATTGGAACTGCATGGATTGAGAAATTAGCCGATTAGATAGCAATTCCACATGGATAAGTCGACTAATAAAGATACAAGTCGACTTGTCCGTGCACTGTAGACGCATAAGTCGACTTGCACAATGGTACAAGTCGACTTGTTCGTGTACAGCTCCATAAGTCGACTTACACATGCATAAGTCGACTTACACACCAGCATAAGTCAACTTACAAATACACAAGTCGACTTACAACATGCAAAGGTAGGATGATGGATGATTTTAGGTATAGATTCAATGTGATTGATGAAATGCCCTAAATCATTCCATATAGTCATGGTGACTATAATCCTACGACTTGGAGGAGAAGAAGATGAGACCTGAAAACCCTCACACATCATATAAAAACTAACGCCTTCCATTAATATGGGGAGAACCAGAGTTCTTATAGAGTTGGGTTGTTGGGTAAACCCAAGCTTACTCTATACGGATATGTTCGAACCATGAAAATAAGATTTTCGGATTAATGGGTCGGTTTTCACTAGAAGCGTTGATTTGTTGAGTAAACTCAAGGTCAACGTGGATGAGGCGTAAATTGGGTAGTGTACATCAGATGTACGCGCATCAAGAGTTGATAACCCAATGTGTGTGCATACATCACGAGTTGATAGCACTAGTCGATAGTTGCATCTATGAAACAAATGGTATGACCGATACCTACCGATAGATCTAAGGTGGCTTGTTGGGTAAACCCAAAGTCATTTTAGTAATTTCGGATATCTATGATGCAATTGGTATGACCGATACCTACCGATTGACCTAAGGTGGCTTGTTGGGTAAACCCAAGGTCATTTTAGTAATGTCGGATATCGACCCATTAGGACATTTTGTCATAATATTTCTTGGATTCATACTGAGGGTTATGGATTCTTTGAAACTAGTGGGAGCCATATGCATGTCATTCGAGTCCTTATGATCATGCATGTAATTCTATTCTAACATTCTTTCTCTCTTTCCCTATAGGTTATTGAAGATGACTTCCAGTGTGAACTTCAAGGCCGCTTATGGACTCCAACAAATTAACTGGACCAAATTTTCTAGATTGGCTGAGAAATCTGATAATTGTTCTCAGGTCAGAGGAACTGGGATATGTCCTAGATGTTCCACTTCCTGATCCACCTGCTGCTGATGCTTCTGATGAGGATCAGAAAGCATATCGTAAGCATCTTAAAGACAGTGACATGGCTACCTGCATTATGCTCGTATCTATGTCACCAGACCTGCAGAAGCGGCATGAGTCTATGGATGCTAATACCATAGTGTTTCATCTTAGGGAGCTATTTGATGAGCAAGCTCGATCTGAAAGGTTCGAGACCTCGAGGCTACTCTTCACTATTAAGATGACTCCAGGTTCATCTGCAGTGCAGTATGCACTGAAGATGAATGGGTATATTGAGAGGTTGGTCGTCTTAGGTTTTGTTATGGATTATGAATTAAGTGTTGACTTAATTCTGGTTGGATTGTCTGATAGTTATTCACAGTTTGTGTTAAACTATCGGATGAACCAAATATCCACGACAATCCCTGAGTTGATCAATCCGCTCAAGACAGCAGAGCAATCTATCAAGAAGGATAGCAAGCAAGTGCTTATGGTGGCATCCTCTTCTTGTGGTTCAAAGAAAAAGAATCTAAAGAAGAAAAGGTCTAAGAAACCAAAAGGAAGTGCAGCCAAGAAGAAAACCAAAGAGACTGCACCAAAAGGAACTTGCTTCCATTGTGGTAAGACTGGCCACTGGAAGCGGAATTGTAAAGTCTATTTGGAAGAATTGAAGCAGAAGAAGGCATCAGATGCCTCGACTTCTTCAGGTATGTTTGTCATTGAGGTTAATACTGTTTCTGACCATAACATATGGGTATTAGATACCAGTTGTGGCTCACACATATGCAATGATATGCAGGGCCTCAGGGATAGTAGACAGCTCATGAAGGGAGAACTAGACCTGCGTGTGGGAAATGGAGCAAGAGTTGCTGCATTAGCCGTAGGCACTTATTTTTTGTCACTCCCCAGTGGGCTTGTAATTAAATTGGATTAATGTTATTTTGTACCTGTTGTATTAACAAAGAACATATTGTCTATTTCTTGTTTAAATAGAGCTGGTTTCCATGTGACTTTTAGTAACAATGGTTGTTCTATTAGTTTGAATGGAATGCTTTATGGTACTATTACATTATGCAATGGAATTTACATATTAAATATGTCACATCCAATTATGAATGTCAATGACACAAAAAGACATAAACGAGATAATTTAAAATCAACTTACTTATGGCATTGTCGCCTTGGCCATATAAATGAGAGACGCATAGCTAAGCTCCATAAGAGTGGTAGTTTAGGGTCATTTGATTATGAATCATATGACACATGCGAATCTTGTTTATTAGGCAAGATGACTAAATTACCCTTTAAGGAAAGGGTGAACGAAGCGATCAAGTATTAGACCTAATACATTCGGATGTATGTGGTCCGATGTCCATCCATGCCGAAGTGGTTGTCTTTACTTCATTACCTTTATCGATGATTATTCTCGATATGGGTACCAGATTCGATGAGATACAAATCAAGCATTTGAAAAGTACAAACAATTCGAAATGAAGTAGAAAACCAACTTGGGAAAAGTATCAAGACATTACGATCAGATCGTGGTGGGGAATACTTAGACCAAGAGTTTTTGGATTATCTCAGAGATAATGAGATTTTATCTCAATGGACTCCTCCTTACATACCACAGCATAATGGTGTGGCAGAAAGGAGAAATCGAACCTTGTTAGACATGGTACGATCGATGATGGGCTTTGCAAAGTTACCAAAATCCTTTTGGGGTATGCACTTGAGACAACTGTTTACTTGTTAAACAGAGTTCCATCAAAGACAGTTGATGTTACTCCATATGAGATGTGGACTAACAAAAGACCCTATCTTACTCATTTGAAAGTTTGGGGTTGTCCTGCTTATGTGAAGTGGACACAGTCAGATAAACTTGATGCAAAGTCTGACAACTGTTTGTTTGTAGGATATCCTAAAGAAACAATGGGATATCAATTCTACCATGCTGAGGAACAAAAGGTGTTTGTTTCGAAGCATGCTGTCTTTTTAGAGAAAGAGTTTCTTTTACAAGAAGACAGTGGGAGCAAAATTGAGCTTGAAGAAGTTCAGGATGCTCGAACAGACGCAGATCAACTGTCTGAACCTGAAACTGTGACTCATACAGATGAAGTAATAGTTCAACCTTCTACAACACACGAAGTTCGTAGGTCACGTAGGATATGCTCTGTTCCTGAGAGATATGGATTTCTCGTGAATGAACAGAATGACGTATTGCTCATAGAAGATGATGAGCCTACTACCTATGAAGAGGTTCTGAAGAGTTCAGAGTCTGAGAAATGACTTCAAGCCATGAAGGCTGAAATGGATTCCATGTATGAAAACCAAGTATGGACTTTGGTTGAGGCACCCTAAGGAATCAAACCCATAGGGTGCAAATGGGTTTTCAAAAAGAAAACCGACATGGATGGTAATGTAATTACCTATAAAGCAAGGCTTGTGGCTAAAGGCTTTCGTCAAAGACAAGGAGTTGACTATGACGAGATCTTCAGCCCAGTAGCAATGCTTAAATCCATTAGAATACTCCTAGCCATTGCCACTCATTATGATTATGAGATATGGCAAATGGATGTGAAGACAGCTTTCCTAAATGGAAATCTAGCTGAGGATGTGTATATGACACAACCTGAGGGCTTCACCTCCTATGATGGCGAAATGGTATGCAAGCTTCAGAAATCCATCTATGGTTTGAAACAAGCATCCAGGAGTTGGAATATCCGTTTTGATGAGGTAATCAAAGAGTTTGGTTTCTCACAAAATCCGGATGAATACTGTGTGTATAAGAAGGTTAATGGGACTGCAATCGTATTCCTTGTGCTGTATGTAGATGACATATTATTGCTAAAAAACGATGTCTCGATGCTACAATTAGTCAAGATTTGGTTGTCCAAACAATTTGCCATGAAAGACCTTGGTGAAGCAACTTATATCCTTAGGATAAGGATCTATAGAGATAGATCAAAAAGGTTGCTTAGTCTTTCACCATCAACGTACATAGACAAGATGCTAAAAAGGTTTAGCATGGAGCAATCCAAGAGAGGGTACCTTCCCGTGACTCATGGGATAACACTCTCGAAATCTATGTGTCCTAAGACACAAGATGAGAGGATGCGCATGAATATGATCCCGTATACATCTGCGGTAGGATCTATCATGTATGTTATGCTATGTACGAGACCCGATGTATCATATGCTCTAAGTGTTACGAGCAGATACCAATCGGATCCTGGTGAGGGTCACTGGGTGGCTGTCAAGAATATCCTCAAGTACTTGCGAAGGACTAAGGATGTTTTCTTGATATATGGGGATGGAGATCTCCTGGTGAGCGGGTATACAGATGCCAGTTTTCAATCTGATAAGGATGATTCCAAATCCCAATCAGGTTACGTATTCACACTGAATGGCGGGGCAGTTAGTTGGAAGAGTTCCAAACAAGAGACGACTGTCGATTCAACGATCGAGGCAGAGTACATTGCCGCTTCAGAAGCAGCAAAGGAAGCAGTTTGGATCAAAAAGTTCATTACTGAACTTGGTGTGGTTCCTAGCAGTGATGGGCCCATACAGTTGTATTGTGACAACAATAGGGCTATTGCGCAGGTGAAAGAACCAAGGTATCATCAACGATCCAAACACGTACTCTGCAGATATCATCTGATCAGGGAGATCATAAGACGAGGTGATGTCCAGATCGAGAGCATTCCCACCAAGCAAAATATTGCTGATCCGTTGACAAAGCCATTATCACAAAAGAGTTTTGATTCTCATGTACTCGCCTATGGTATTAGATATCAAGGCGATTGGCTTTAGGTCAAGTGGGAGATTCTTAGAGTAGTGCCCTGAAGGCAATCTCCTTTAGCGTATTTTGTACAAAGTTGTGTACATAATTTATGAATAAATAAAGAAAGACATATTTCATTAACTTGCTGTTCATTATTTATGAATGGATATTGATCTATAAGCAAATTAATGAAGTCCATGATATATGACATAGCATGAAGGAAATTGTGATGTGATCATACTAATGAGATTCCTATCATGTGCAATTATATCAGTATCTAAATTATCCCTAGTCATAGGATTACTGAGACTGAACATCGGTAATCTGGAAAGACTAGCACATCTCAAGCTTCTTGATTTGATCAAGCAGTGGATCTCAGAAGCTGTAAATATGAGATATTTAGGGCTGAGATGTGGATGCTTACTAAAGGTAGTAAGTACATTGGATGACCTGCTATGAGATCATCACATGGATGTTCTATTCTAATGTCAGTGATAATCTCATCATAGCAATGGTGCAAGTATCCTTAGACTTGAGGTGCTCAAGGATATCTTGATACTTGATTACGCTTTGACTCCATTCCTTGTTGCCTTACAGAGGTCGCTCATAGGGTGGTGATTGGGTACAGCTTGAGGTATTCAAAGATAATTGAGTAGCCAATAGAGGATTCACCACTTCTGTGATAGCAGAAGATGATACCCATGGCCTTTTGTCAGGGTCATTACTTGGAAGTCTCTGGCCGGAGCATATATGTCATGAAGAATGTCTTCATTGACATATTAAGTAATGAGTCCCAGGACGAGAACTGAAATCACTTGGACTAGATTTGACGTAGTCAGTCTAGTAAGAGTTGACACATTGCCCATACTCATAACCAAGTAGGGTATAGCATGGTGAAAGGACGAATTTCACGGTAATTATCTATGGAAAGGTTCGTGATATGGTTCATGATGAATACATGTTCATTCGTCAAACCAATTACTTTCCGATCAATTGGGGGTCATGATGTGTTGCTAGATACCGCTCATGACTTGCTCAGATTAAGTGTTAATCTAAGTGGCCAACATAACCGGGAACCTAATGAGTCACACGCATAAGAGTGTCTCGGAGAATTTGTAAAATAGTTTTGGACAGAGTTCCAATATATGGAGAGAAAACGGACTAAATGGATCCCGATGAGATCGAGATATGTCCCGATGAGATCGCGACATCGATATTGCTGAAAAACGTTTCCGGGGGTTTTTCCCATACCGAGACCCGATAGGCCGGTAGGACCGACCCTAGTGTGACTGGACCACTTCAGCATTTATATATATATATAATTAATTAATTAATATATATATATATATATGTTGCAACGTGGGAGTGAAGGAAGAAGCAAAGGAAGCTTCTTTGATTATGCTTAGTCATCAAAAGCATTAAATCACAAAAGGACAAAATAATGAAGGATGAAAGAAGATGATGCTCGTTGGTTATGATAGATGAAGAGTTTTGAAAGGAAAAAGGGTTTTTGGAAGAAGCAAGTCATCGTTGGTTCTAAAGAAAAGAAAGAGTTTCTTTCTTGATGATGATGGTCGTTGCTTTTGGAAGAAGACTAATTTGAAAAGTGTTTTTCAAGTTTCCTTTCATCTCATCATCTTCATCCTTCAAGCTTCTTCTCTTTCTTCTCCATCGTTATTTTCCAAGCTCTCCAAGAACAAGGTAAGATCTAGCAGTCTTCAACTTGTTCTAGCTATTCCCGGGTCAAAGGGTTTGTCCCGGTTAGATTCTCCGATCTCTACGTGGATACCGTTAGAGACGGTCTCCTTTGGCCGTTATGGTTTGAGTTTGTTGTATAGAGACATGGATCCTGGCTTTCGGAAAGGTCTCGGAACAAACAAAAAAAATTTTCCGCACCGTGGGCATGTGATGCCCACACCAGGATTTTCCTACAGTTGGCACAACAGTTTAGGTACTGGCTCTGATACCATTTGTAACAGCCCAGACTATCTACCCACAGATATTATCCACTTTGTGTTGTCCTTAGGGCCAAACCCCTCACGATATTGCTCTTCCCACCCTTAGGAAAACGCATCTTATGGGGGAGAGGTATCCATACCCTTATAAGGCATACTTCGTTCTCCTCTCCAACCAATATGAGATCTCACACTCTCTATCCCCCTTAGGGTCCAGCCCTCTTTAGGGCCCAGCCTAATTGACATAACAATTTGGGTACTAACTCTGATACCATTTGTAACAGGCCAGATCACCCGCCCACAGATATTGTCCACTTTAGGTTGCCCTTAGGGCCAAAACCATTTTGCTCTTCCCATCTTTGGGAAAATGCGTCTTGTGAGGGAGAGGTATCCATACCCTTATAAGGCATACTTCGTTCTCCTCTCCAATCGATGTGGGATCTTATGAACGAAGTATACCTCATAAGGGTATGGATACCTCTCCCCTATAGATTCATTTTTGCAAAGGTGGGAAGAGCAAAATCGTGAGGGTTTTGGCCCTAACCCAAACTGGACAATATCTGTAGGCAGGTGTAGATCTCATATTGTTTGGAGAGGAGAACAAAGTATGCCTTATAAGGGTATGGATAGCTCTCCCCCTCTTAAAAGAATTTTGTCCTCGAAATTCTTACCTGACTGATCAAGTAAATGAAGGTAATGTCGTCTTATGTTTTCCTCAGTCTTCCAAGTGATTTCTTCACTCGAATAATTTCTTTCAAATGGATCTAGTTAACGAATTTGATCAATCCTTCCTTGACTTATTCAGATATCACACCATCTTAACTGTTTCCTCAATATATTTCAGATTACGCACAATTTTTCCACTTTTTGCACTAACACCAATATCAAATCATATCAATATTTTTTAGCATACTTGCATATAACACATTATGAACCTAAGGCACCTTTGTTAGTAATACTAACTCATAAGTCAATGATCCAGTTCTTAATAACTTATATAGGCCAATACAATTCAAGCTTATTTACTTCTTTTCCTAACCTGAGCACATCTTGCACTCAATTTAAGCACACTTGGGAAGGTGATACTCTTATAAACATTTCATCCTTTGCCTCATAGTTCTCATCTCTGTTGCGTCAGTACGCTTTACTCTTATGTATATCTCACTGCATCCCATACCTTTAGTGTTGATCCACTATTTTCATTTATTTTTTTTCTTGCATCACTTAGTTCCTAATACAAATCAACTTCACTTATCAGTAACATCCCCAATCAATTCTTGTTTTCGACCATCTTTTGCCCTGTTCATCCAAATAAAGAGGCGAATGACTCTTTTGTCATCTAACTCTTTATACAGTATTCCAATGGAATCACCATAATAATGATTATGATGCAAATATGACTATACATTGATCTGATGTTCCTATAAACTATAAACTATAAGCCTTAAGCATATCTCTGACAGTTAAGATCGTCAGCAATTCGAACATTCAGTCACTTGATTCTACATTCTTAGCCGCTAAATGATGTTTTGGCATATTCCTACTAGAATGTATATCATAGGTTGTTATTGATGCTCCTCTAATCATCCCTTTACTCAATCATCTTTATCTATACCTATACTTCTTATTTCCATCACAAAGTATCATTTTCCTATTCGAACTCAAAATTCGTATTCACTTTCAATTTCTTAGTAAGATTCACAATATTTTAGATCCTCAATTCGGGCTTGTTAAGACCTTTTATGTGAAACTAATCTTAAATTCCAAAGCAAATTGTACTTGATTTGCCCAAAATTTCACTTCACATTTTATGCTTCTTTTTGCACTAGTCCTTATAACCTCAATATCCAAATTCATGCTTCATCGCTATTAGGATTTTTGCTTAATGTATCAGATACCACACTAACTTTACTAGAAAATACTCATTTGTACCATCATAATCTTTTAGTACTTCTATCCATTGTCTCAGTCTCGTGTTCAATTCTCTCAACTCAATAATTATCTCAAACTTTAATGATCTGTATATTTTTATATATCCACGATGTTCTTAAACATTTACTATCCCCAAACTTTCAAAACAATCACTACTATAGCTGTTCTAAATCATGTATCAAATAATCAACCCATAGGACTTTAGTTGTCTCTATACATATGAAATCACTTTATTATGCTACATTGGATTTTATCCAATTCTCTTACACAACATCATTATATACTATACAATCTCCAAATCCAGACGATATAATTAATATAGGTGTTATAATTCCTCAAAATTGTTTTTACATCCACGCTATGTAAGATTAATCTCAATGTTCAAAAATATTCTCTTCACTTTTCAAATACACTCCAAATATCCTCTATGATCATAATCAGGAATTGATCCATTTTTCTTGGATCACTTTAATCTTTAACACCATAGTACTGTCGTGGCATTTGTTAACTTGAACAAATGTTTCCAAAGCTCTATATGCCCATAATTAGTTCTTAGAATTCCTTAAATAATTCATTCCTCATTTCTTACGTTATTTTCAATTTCCCAAACGACTTCCTTCCTTGAATGTTTTTCTCAATTCATTCGATTTCCTCTGATTTCACACTGAATTATTCTACTGTCTATTCATTCATACTAATTTCTCTACACATTTCAATTTATTTTCAATCTTAATTTCCTGTGTTGGTAACACATTCATCAGATCTTATTTGTATCTCCCGAACATACTTAGACAAAATATAACATGGACCTATATACTCCTCATGTTAGTAATTTATGTCTCTTCAAATTCAGAAATCCACTCATATAGTTGGATACTTTACATCAAACAAAAATACATAAATTCTTAGTAGTATATTCTACCCTTTTTGCTTGAGTCTCCATTAGGATTAGGACTCCAATATCCTTTCTAATTTATCCTTTCATTGATCATTCTTAATATAAACTATCTGATATGCTTATCCTAATCCCATAAAATTCTTCTTCGAAAGAAGATTTCTTGCTACTATCCTCTATACTGTTCATGTAATGTTTATCAGTCAACTGTTATCATCATCGCATTATCATCCATCCTTAATACCTCGAGAAGACCCATTTCTATCATTCTTACATGGTCATAACATTCTAATTACCAAAACTCATTAAAGTAGTAAACATAATTACTGTCGCATATGTTTAGGTGTGTATCATCAAAGTCATCCCCTTTTTGTACACCTATTTATCTCCATCAATTTACAAATTTATCTTTTTACCTGATTAATACTTTGGTCTCCGTTAATCCTAGACGATATTCCTCTCTTAATCTTCGGATTTATTTCTTGATTGTAACATCATAAACAAATCTCAATCTATCCCCACTTGATCATTATAAGCACTTTCATCTGTTACTCTAGTTTTCTTTAGAATTTAAACTATGGGGACTATGACTAATAATTATCCACTAAGTCGTAGATTGCTTCCTATATCATCTCCACACATCTATTACATATGTGCTCAATATTCTCACTTGTGTATGATGATGGGATCATCAAATAAGTATTCACAATAACAATTTAACTTACCCTTTTGAACTTGTACAAATATCGCTATCATTCATCTCATCTTCCTATTATCCTTCACATTACATCTTACATATGTATATTCTCCATTAATTCAAACTTATAGATGTATAATCATCATAAAATTCTAATTTCAATTCCACTAACACATTCTTGTGATGGATCGTAACTCTTGTCACCTTAATCAAACAACCACTTCAGTTCATATTTCATCTTCTTGAGATCATAACAATTTCTATTTTCATTACATTCTACTTGTAAACTTTAATCTCATTATTTCTACTTATCTCCCTATTTTTCTCAAACAATCCATGATAACATATTCACTTCCATATCATATTCAAGGGTATACCTTCACAGTACAATACTGATGTCATATTCAACAATGCATCCCCTAGTACAAATATGTTGAATCATCTTCTATCATACTTACCCATGTACTATTTCTCATTTCTAATTATCCACAACTTTCATTTTCTTATATCATGGAAAAGCATCATTTTTTCTCACTAATTCTATCAGGTCAAACTCTTAACAATTTTACATGCGTGTAACTCATACACATGCATCTTAGACTAAGGATCAGTGTTACTGTATGCTAAGATATGACAAAATGCATGTAACTCAATACATATTTCCAAAATGCCCATGTCAGATCCTAATTCTGGGCTCTGATAACACAACTGTTGGACCCCATTTTATGAACCCAACTCTTGCTCAGAAAATCATAAGACTTGCACGTGTGTATTATCTTGTAGGGTTGTTCCAATGAACCCTCATTAGACATTGTCCCACATGGGTGCTATGCCCACACAAGTCAATCATCAAAAATGAACTCATTTCTCCTATTTTTGAATAGATTTTGGTAAACTTCCAACTAGAATTTCAAATTGACTTCTTCAGAATATTTGTTCCCCATTGTCTTAGGTTTCTAATGGCACCAAAATCATGCTATTTGGAGCAAAAATCTGAACGTTATAGCCCAAACATTTCCGGGCTACTACTAAACTGAAACTGTACACTATGCTCAACTTCATTCCGGAAATTAGAAGTCTTAGAGGCCGAATCAAAATTCACTCTCTTCATAATATCTATATCTATATGTGTCTAGTTTATTTAGAAAGAAGAACTATCTCATTTTGATCTCTACAGTTCATGAAATAACCAAAACACTGAAGCATATTCAGTGAAAAACATCCAACTCATACTCGTCCAACCGATCTCCTTACTTTAATTCAATCAATCTTTTTCTAATCAATGTAAAAAAGCTAAAAATGTTTTTGGAGAGGTAGAGAAATGTGTTACTAATCCAACTCTTCAAAAATCAAGTCATTTGAAGGTCGGACGACAAAGTTATGATCAAAAGAGTGAAACATGTTCAGCTGGAGAGGGAAACCTATGGGTCGCAATCGTGCGCGGCCGCAAAAGTCTCGATCATGCTTAAGCATGATCGGGACTTTTCGCGCTTTTCCTCTTGCTATTTCTCTTCCGACATCCTAACTTATAAACTTCATAACTTTTGATCTAGAACTCCAAATTTGCAAACTTTATATCAATGAAAAGCTAAAAAAACGATCTAAAACTTTCGTGAAGAACCTAAAAAAAATTCTGCCTCTAAAAGGGTCAAAATTTCAATCAAAGTGGCTATCCCAAAAGTTCTATCCTAAACAGAACCCAAACTTCTAATGAACATATCTTCGAACTCCATTGTCCAAAAATTGCATACTTTATATCCATGGAAAGATGAAAAGATAAGCTACAACTTTCATGAAGATAACTTTGTCTAATTCTTCCTAAATTAATCCAGTTTTTCCCTTGAAGTCAGTACACAATTTTTACCCTTATGAAAGACTTAAAAATTGTCCCAAATTCACTTCCTCTCATGCAGCATCATTCTTAACCTTCCAACTACATTTCATCATCCATTCCTATTTTCTTGTCCATAGCATCTCACTGATATGTAGTAACAATTCATAGTCAAATTTTATCATCTTAAATTGACAACTTTCCCAAATATACCGAATTCCAACTTAAGCTCATCCTTAATTAATTCGTATTTCAACTCCACCTCATGCATACACAAATTCATATTTCATTAACATCATAGAATAAGAGTTTACAAAGCTTTAATGGCATTCTAAACCACATTACATCAACAATATAAAAAATTTGAAATACAAAAGATACAAAATCCCATAATTCTTGACATACGTCCAAAGTCTTATTTTTACATCAATCTAACTTAAAATACAAAAATATGCATAATCGAACGAATGCCTTGACTCTCTTTCACACGATCTCTTTCTCATCAGCTGGAGAAGGGAATGAAAGGGGGTGAGCTTAAGAGCTCGTATGTAACAGTTTATGTTGGACCCTGATTTTTTTAGTGGAAATTAGAAATTATAAAATGAAATGAAAATTAATGAGCTTGATTCTTTGTAATGAATGAAAAGTATAAATAAATTAATGAGCATTTGATGAAATGAAAGACAATTGGGTTTTCTTGTGTTTTGCACATGTTTGATAAAAAGATGAGTTATTGTGCATTGCGTTTGGATGTGGGAATTTGAGATTGTGGATAAGTGAAGTGTTGTGCAGGTTAAAGAATTTGGCTAGTGAAAATTTAGGGGAAATGCTGTCAAAATTTTACTTATGGGCCGAAACTTTGACTAAGTTTTTGACCCTTTTAGAGTTAGAATTTGACCAAAGGGTCTTCTTGAATATTATAATTTAGGTTTTTATCTTTTAATTGATGTATAATATGTTATTTTTGGTTGTGGATATTGGAAGATATGAAATTTGGAAGTTTGGATGTAGTATAGGATGACCAATTATCTGGCAAAAACTTTGACTGAAAAATTGACCTATTTAGAGGTTGAAATTGTCTTTAAGTGCTTCATGAAAGTTGAAGATTTTGTTTTGATCTTTGCGTTGATATAAAGTTTAGAATTTTTGGAAATCAAAATTTTCAAAGTTAAGTTATTGTTTAGGGAGACATTATTTTGGACAGAAAATTTTGATTGGGTTTTGACCCCATTTAGAGATGGAATTAGTTTTCTAGTTCTTCATGGAAGTTGTAGAGCTTCCTTTCAGCTTTTTTTTATACCAAGTTTGTAAATTTTGGACTCTTGAGTCAAAAGATATGATTTTTGAAAAATTCAGATATATATATATATTAAAAAAAATCACATTTCACGATCGCGAACTGGTCGCCTCGCGACCCGACCAGGTTCGACCAGGCCAGGTCCGACCCGGGGCGGCCGACCCTACCCGATCTGACCCTCTCTCACTCTTTTGCTTCTAACTTTTTCGTCCGACATCCGATTGACCTGATTTTTAAAGCGTTGGATTCCTAAGACATTCCTCTACCTCTCCATGAAAATTGTGGATTTTTTTTAGATTAATTTGAAATAGATTGATTGAATTAAAGGGAGGGGATTGGTTAAAAGAGTATGAGTTAGATATTTTTCTGAATATGGTTCAGTATTTTGGTGAATTCTTGATCTGTGGAAATCTAATTGAGTTGTTCTTATTGAAAGATAAATTAGAGACATGGGCCTACAAGTTATATGAAGGAATTAAATTTTAATTTAGCCCCTAAGACTTTCAATTTCTGAATTGAAGTCGGGTTTAGTGTTCAGTCTTGGATTTAGTAAGATCTGAAAGTATTTTGGCCATAAATTTTGCTCTAGTCATCCAAATGAGGTGATTCTTGATTTGAATTAAACTAGAGAAATAGAGATAAAAATTTTCTAAAGGACTTGAGTTTCAATTTAGTCTTTAAGAATGTCAATTTTTAGATGCAAGTAAATCACTGGAAAATGTGTTCGTATAAGAAAAGTTCGAAATGTTTGAAATATAACTTTTGGTGTAGTGCACCAAATTAAAAGATTTTGGTGGCGTTATGAAATTGAGACAATAAGGAACATTTATATAGAAGGAAGTTTTAGCAAATTCCTTTAATTTGATGATTTGAAAAATGTCCTAAGTTAAGCATGATTTAATGAATTTTGAGACTTTGTTATATTTTATGATTTTGAGGATTTAATTAGCATAATAATTAGCATGTTAAATTGAGTAAGATCATATGGCATAAGTTTATTGGATTAAATGAAATTAAAGTGTTAGAATTTTAAAGTGTAAAGAAGGCATAAGGGCAAAATTGGAAGGTTACTTAACCTTTTAAGTTTCTAGGCTTATAAGGAAGGGCTTAATGGTCTTTTTACACTCTTTTAAAGGGCAAGGAGTGGGCTGTCGTTTTTAAGGGAAAGGAGGCATGAAATTTTTAAGAGAAAGAACAAAAGAAAAGGGAAGAAAGAAGAGAAGTAAGCTTCGGTGATGGAGAAGAAGAAAAGAAGAAAGAGAAGGCTTAGGGTTCGATTTTTCTACAATTTTTAAGAGGGTTTTTGATGTTTGTCCAAGGAAAAAGGTGGAAGAGCATGAAAGCTTCCTAAGGAACAAAGAAATTTTGAATTTGGTGGAGATGAAGGTAAGACACGAAATTTTGATTTTTAAATTTTGGAAGTTTTTTTGGTTTAGATACCTTGGAATTGGTATAGGTTTGTGTTTTCTAAGCTCAAATTTAGTGCTTATGCTTTATGTGATGTTGAATTTGGGTGATTATGGCTTAGGGAATTTTAATTTGGAGGAAAGAAGGAAGCAATGGAGAAATTGATGCTTTGGACAAGTTTCAAGCATGGAATTGAGGTGGGCAATATGTTTATATTTTGAATTATAAGCTAGTTATGCATTTTCGAAAAATCAAGAAAGTATAATTGTTTATAAATTATTGTTTTCGAACGATTAAATTAATTGATTTTGGGAATGATTTACGAATTGTTAAATTCATTATTTTCAAATGTTTGGAAATATTATTACAATTGTTTCGGAGGATTTGATTAAATGATGCAATTGTTACATGCATTGTTTTTTAATGATTTGATGTTATTCCAAAAAGTGTTGCATTTTTATATTTGATTGATTGAAGAATTGTTATGTGATTTTGATCATTTTGTGAAATGTGATATTGTGGAAAGTTGTTTGATATTTTGAATGATTGTTATGTGGTTTGTGAATGTGTGAAATTGTGAATGTCAGTGTGTCTAATATGACACAATATGAAAAAAAAAAACAAGCTTTCAAAATGTGCCTTCGGGCAATCCGATTTTCAAGTATGAATTATGTGTTATGTGGGTTTGGTTAGGTCTCATAAGTTGAGTCAAGTGCACTTGTCTTTTTATAGGCTTCCCCCGCCTGCCCGCTAGTGGCATTGGAGATCCGTTTTGGACTCCCATAAGTTCACGACTGCACTGGACCGCTATGCGAGAAAGTGTAGTACGTTCTGTTCATGGCTGCACAGGATCGCTATGCGGGAATATGCAATACGTTCCGTTTTGGACAGACCCAAACTATTCTGATGTGTTATATGTTTTTTATTTTGTTTATAATGTTATGCATTTTTAATGTGATGCATTCATGTTTTGAAGTTGTTCATGAATTGTGAAAAATTTAAGAATTTTGAGAAATGAGAAATTGAGGTTTTCAACCGTGAAATTTTTGGAAATTGTTTATGAATGATTTGAAAGGTTGAAATTTTTGAGAAATAAGCTTTTGATGAATTTTCTACTGTGAAATGTTTATAAATGGCAAACACTTTGAAAAACGATTTTTGCTTATTTTCAATTTATAAACATGTTATCCAAGAGCTATATAAGCTCACCCCCCCCTTTCATCCCAATCTTCAAGTATCGAGCGGGAGATCGGATGAAAGAAAGTCAAGGCATTTGTTCGATTATGCATGTATTGTGTTTTTAAGTCAATTTGTTGTAAGATTTAGATCTTAGTTATGTTGAGAATTTTGGGATATTTCTATCATGTGTATTTTGGAGTTGTATCTTTATATTTGGATTCGGATTCTGAGATTGATATTGTGTTATTCGTAATGTATTTATTTTGGAATGTAAATAATGAGTTATGAAATTATATACTGAATTGATATATGAAAGTGATGTGGATATGTACGAATATGGATGAATGTGATATAGGTTCCGGACAGGAGGTTCGATGATTCTGGCTATTGATTGTGAATTATTGAAGTATTATAGATATTTGATTGTGTTTGTTTATGCTGGGATTCCAGACAGGAGGTCCGATGATTTGTGTTGCTAGAATTGGAAATATTGAAGTGCCAATTGTATATGAATTGTGGATTCCTAGATATGTATATTTGTTTTTATGACAAAGAAAGAATAAGAATAAGAATAAGATTTGTTAAAGATGAGATTAAGATATTGCATGATTATGAAGAATTATATGAATTGAGTTTTGATTGAGGATAAATTTCCAAATGGGAAATTAGATTGCTTTTATGAGAATGAATAAAGAATGAAAAAGAAAGAAAAAAATTTATACTGGTTTCAGTTTTGTTTTTTTTTGGATCGGTTTAGTCTAAGGTTTCCAACGCTAGTTTTCTAAAGTATTCGTTCACGGATGTTGGAAAATTTGATTGAGTCCGTTTGAATCGTTTGTGTGCTTCGTTTTCCGTTCTTTCGCCTTTGATCCGATTTGCTTTCTTTGACTTTCTCCATATGATTCTGCATCGGATTCTTTCGATTTGTTTGGCTTGGTAATCCGTTGTTTTTCTTTGGATTTTGTTTCGCCGTTCATTTTTGGGCCACTTTCGGTTTTGAAATTCGTTTGCTTCGTTTCCGGGCTTTGTTTCTGCTTCGTTTTTTGTTTTTTCGGTTGGGGTCCAGTTTCGAAATCGGTTCCCAACATTTATGGTATTAGAGCACCGGTATTAGGATCTTACATGGGCGCTTGTGTATGAGTGATATGCATGAGAAATTGAGAAGAGATTAAATGGATAGAATTGAATTAGTGAGTATGCGATATTGATGTGAATGTATTATCATGAACTATTTAAAGAACCAAAGTGGTTGTTTGATTTAGTTGTCAATATTATGATTGATTTTAGGAATGTGTTAATGAAATTGAGATTAGAAATTCATGATGAATTTGGATGATTTGACTTTGAATATATGTGAGATGCCGCAACGGATACTTGAAAGATGAGGTTAATGATAAAGATATATGTATAGAAATTTAAAAGATTGATTTGAATGATGATTGGTCCATGTTAAGGTTCCTTAAAAAATGGACCATTAACTTGTGTCAATATATTAAGAAATATTCATTTGTGGTTATAGTGATTTTGATATGATATTGGTGGTATTAGATACAAAAAGTGAAAGATTGTGAAGAAATTGAGAAATATGTATGATGAGGAATTAGTTAAGAAAGTGATTGACTATGATCTTTTAAAAGACATTAGGTGAGAAAATAAGTTACTTGGTGATTTCTTAAGTATGAATTTCGAGGACAAAATTATTTTAAAAGGGGGAGAAACGTTAGACCCTGATTTTTTTAGTGAAAATTAGAAATTATAAAATGAAATTAAATGAGGAAATATGGCATGATTCTTTGTAATGAATGAAAAGTATAAATGAATTTATGAGCATTTGATGAAATGAAAGACAATTGGGTTTTCTTGTATTTTGAACATGTTTGATAAAAAGATGAGTTATTGTGTATTGTGTTTGGATGTGGGAATTTGAGATTGTGGATAAGTGAAGTGTTGTGCAGGTTGAAGAATTTGGCTAGTGAAAATTTAGGAGAAATGCTATCAAAATTTTATTTATGGGCAGAAACTTTGACTAAGTTTTTGACCCTCTTAGAGTTAGAATTTGACAAAAGGGTCTTCTTGAATATTGTATTTTAGGTTTTGATCTTTTCATTGATGTATAAAATGTTATTTTTGGTTGTGGATATTGGAAGATATGAAATTTGGAAGTTTGGATGTGGTATAAGATGACCAATTATCTGGCAAAAACTTTGACTAAAAAATTGACCTAGTTAGAGGTTGAAATTGCCTTTAAGTGCTTCATGAAAGGTGAAGATTTTGTTTTGATCTTTGCGTTGATATAAAGTTTAGAATTTTTTGACAAGGGAATAAAAAGTTATGATTTTTACAAGTTGTTGTTACTGTTTGGCATGATAGTTAGTGGATAGAACTTTGATGTGGTTTTTGAATCCCTTAAGGGCCTAATTGATTTTTCTGTCTTTCATGAAAGTTGTAGTTTGCTTTTTGATCTTTCCATTGATATAAAATATGACATTTTTAGACCTTGGAGTTAAAAGATAGAAATTTTCAAAATTGAGTTATTGTTTAGGGAGACATTATTTTAGACAGAAAATTCGATTGGGTTTTGACCCCATTTACAGATGGAATTGGTTTTCTAGTTCTTCATGGAAGTTGTAGAGCTTCCTTTCAGCTTTCTTTTGATACCAAGTTTGTAAATTTTGGACTCTTGAGTCAAAAGATATAATTTTAGAAAATCATATATATATATATATATATATATATATATATATATATATATATATATATATATATATATATATATATATATATATTTCATGATCATGAACTGGTCACCTCGCTACCAGCTCGCAGTCGTGAACTGGCGACCAGGTCCGACCCGATTTGACCCTCTCTCACTATTTTGCTTCTAACTTTTCTGTCCGACATCCGATTAACCTGATTTTTAAAGTATTCGATTCCTAAGACATTCCTCTACCTCTCCATGAAAATTGTAGATTTGTTTTAGATTAATTTGAAATATATTAATTGAATCAAAGGGAGGGGATTGGTTAAAAGAGTATGAGTTGGATATTTTTCTGAACATGGTTCAGTATTTTGGTGAATTCTTGATCTGTGGAGATCCAATTGAGTTGATTCTTATTTCAAGATAAAATAGAGACATGGGTATACAATTCATATGAAGGAATTAAATTTTAATTTAACCCCTAAAACTTTCAATTTCTGAATTGAAGTCGGGTTTAGTGTTTAGTCTTGGATTTAGTAAGATCTAAAAGTATTTTAGCCATAAAGTTTTCTCTAGTCACCCAAATGAGGTGATTCTTAATTTGGATTAAACTAGAGAAATAGAGCTACAAATGTTCTGAAGGACTTGAGTTTCAATTTAGTCTTTAAAAATGTCAATTCTCATATGGAAGTAAATCATTGGAAAATGTGTTCGCATAAGAAAAGTCTGAAATTTTTTGAGTATAACTTTTAGTGTAGTGCACCAAATTAAATGGTTTTGGTGACGTTATGAAATTGAGACAATAAGGAACATTTACATAGAAGGAAGTTTTAGCAAATTCCTTTAATTTGATGATTTGAAAAATGTCCTAAGTTAAGCATGATTTAATGAATTTTGAGACTTTGTTATATTTTATGATTTTGAGGATTTAATTAGCATGTTAATATGAATAATTAGCATGTTAAATTGAGTAAGATCATATGGCATAAGTTTATTGGATTAAATGAAATTAAAGTGTTAGAATTTTAAAGTGTAAAGAAGGCAAAAGGGAAAAATTGGAAGGTTACTTAAGCTTTTAAGTTTCTAGGCTTATAAGGAAGGGCTTAATAGTCTTTTTACACTCTTTTAAAGGGCAAGGAGTTGGCTGTTGTTTTTAAGGGAAAGGAGGCACGAAATTTTTAAGAGAAAGAACAAAAGAAAAGGGAAGAAAGAAGAGAAGTAAGCTTCGGTGATGGAGAAGAAGAAAAGAAGAAAGAGAAGGCTTAGGGTTCAATTTTTCTACAATTTTTAAGAGGGTTTTTTATGTTTGTCCAAGGAAAAAGGTGGAAGAGCATGAAAGCTTCCTAAGGAACAAAGAAATTTTGAATTTGGTGGAGATGAAGGTAAGAGACGAAATTTTGATTTGTAAATTTTGGAAATTTTTTTGGTTTAGATACCTTGGAATTGGTATGGGTTTAAGTTTTCTAAGCTCAATTTTAGTGATTATGCTTTATATGATGTTGAATTTGGGTGATTATGGCTTAGAAAATTTTAATTTGGAGGAAAGAAGGAAGCAATGGAGAAATTGATGCCTTGGACAAGTTTCAAGTATGGAATTGAGGTGGGTAATATGTTTATATTTTGAATTATAAGTTAGTTATGCATTTTCGAAAAATCAAGAAAGTATAATTGTTTATAAATTATTGTTTTCGAATGATTAAATTAATTGATTTTGGGAATGATTTACGAATTGTTAAATTCATTGTTTTCGAATGTTTGGAAATATTATTACAATTGTTTCGGAGGATTTGATTAAATGATGCAATGGTTACATGCATTATTTTTGAATGATTTAATGTTATTGCAAAAAGTGTTGCATTTTTGTATTTGATTGATTGAAGAATTGTTATGTGATTTTGATCATTTTGTGAAATGTGATATTGTGGAAAGTTGTTTGATATTTTGAATGATTGTTATGTGGTTTGTGAATGTGTGAAATTGTGAATGTCAGTGTGTCTAATATGACACAATATGAAGAAAAAAAAACAAGCTTTCGAAATGTGCCTTCGGGCAATCCAATTTTCAAGTATGAATTATGTGTTATGTGGGTTTGGTTAGGTCCCATAAGGTGACTCAAGTGCACTTGTCTTTTTATAGGCTTTGCCCGCCTGCCCGCTAGTGGCATTGGAGCTCCGTTTCAGACTTCCATAAGTTCACAGCTATAATGGATCGCTATGCGAGAAAGTGTAGTACGTTCTGTTCACGGCTGCACAGGACCGCTATGCGAGAATGTGCAGTACGTTCCGTTTTGGACCGACCTAAACCATTCTAATGTGCTATGTGTTTTTGATTTTGTTTATAATGTGATGCATTTTTAATGTGATGCATTCATGTTTTCAAGTTGTTCATGAATTGTGAAAAATTTAAGAATTTTGAGAAATGAGAAATTGAGGTTTTCAACCGTGAAATTTTTTGCAATTGTTTATGAATGATTTGAAAGGTTGAAAATTTTGAGAAATAAGCTTTTGATGAATTTTGTACTATGAAATGTTTATAAATGAAAAACGCTTTGAAAAATGATTTTTGTTTATTTTCGATTTATAAACATGTTATCCACGAGTTGTATAAGCTCACTCCCCTTTCATCTCAATCTCCAGGTATCGAGCGGGAGATCGGATGAAAGAAAGTTAAGGCATTTGTTCGATTATGCATGTATTGTGTTTTTAAGTCAATTTGTTGTAAGATTTAGATCTTAGTTATGTTGAGAATTTTGGGATATTTATATCATGTGTATTTTGGATTTGTATCTTTATATTTGGATTCAGATTCTGAGATTGATATTGTGTTATTCGTAATGTATTAATTTTGAAATGTAAATAATGAGTTATGAAATTGTGTATTGAATTGATATATGAAAGTGATGTGGATATGTATGAATATGGATGAATGTGATAAGGGTTCCGGACAGGAGGTCCAATGATTCTTGCTATTGATTGTGAATTATTGAAGTGTTATAGATATTTGATTGTGTTTGTTTATGCTGGGATTCCGGACTGGAGGTCCGATGATTTGTGTTGCTGGAATTGGAAATATTGAAGTGCCAATTGTGTATGAATTGTGGATTCCTGGATATGTATATTTGTTTTTATGGCAAAGAAAGAATAAGAATAAGAATAAGATTTGTTAAAGATGAGATTGAGATATTGCATGATTATGAAGAATTATATTAATTGAGTTTTGATTGAGGATAAATTTTCAAATGGGAAATTAGATTGCTTTTATGAGAATGAATAAAGAATGAAAAAGAAAGAAAAAAATTTATACCGGTTTCGGTTTTGTTTTTTATTTGGATCGGTTTAGTCTAAGGTTTCCAACGCTAGTTTTTCTAAAGTATACGTTCACGGATGTCAAAAAATTTGATTGAGTCCGTTTGAATCGTTTGTGTGCTTCATTTTTCGTTCTTTCGCCTTTGATCCGATTTGCTTCTTTGACTTTTGCCATATGTTTCCGCATCGAATTCTTTCGATTTGTTTGGCTTGGTAATCCGTTCTTTTGATTTGGATTTTGTTTCGCCATTCATTTTTGGGCCACTTTCGGTTTTGAAATCCGTTTGCTTCGTTTCCAGGCCTTTGTTTCTGCTTCATTTTTTATTTTTCCGATTAGGGTCCGGTTCCGAAATCGGGTCCCAACAGTTTATAACAGAAAAAATAAGCAAAACTTTTGAAATGTTCATTTGCCAATACAAAGCTCTTATTAAATTCATCAAAGTATCATTCTCAATTTCATAACCGAAATTCACCAATTTTAAATCATGAATGCATCAAATTTGTCAACATCTCATAAGCACATAAGCACATCAAAATGGTTTGGGTAAATTCATAAGCATGGCGAACTATACATTTCTACATAATAGTCCTGTGTAGTCGTAAACTTAAGGCACTATCGCAATCCCACATAGTGGTTTTTACGTAGGCGTAAATTTGAGGGAGTCCATGAAGGAGATCTGTGCCATTAGCAGGCAGGAGAAGCCTTTAACTTAGTCAACGTGCACATGACATTCTTGAATGTATTACACCAAACCCACAAAACATGTAATTCATGAATGGGAAACCATTTACCCATATGACACATTCTTGAAAACTTGTTTTTTTAATAAACATGAGATATTTTGAAAACTATTTCCGAAAACATAATTTCATAAACATGTATCTTTTCAAAAGAATCATTTTGAGTCTTTTCACAAATCATCAACCCAATTCACATATCAAACACATAACAAATTCTCAATTCATTCAAGAAGCACCAAATGCAATATTTATGATGCAATTTAAAAACATTAAACCTCCTTGATTCAAAGAAAGCATTTATTGGCTTATTTATCCTATTATAAACATATACCCACCTTCATTTCCTTGCTTGAAACTTTTCTATAAAAAAAATGTCTCTCCTCTTGCTCTTCTTGCCTCCTTGGATTTCCTTTAATCAATGACAAAATTCTCATATCAATAGGGATTCAAATTGGAGAACCCATAAGACATATTCACTAAAATTGATCATATAATCTTTAAACCCATACGTTTATTAAGCTATATGAATCAAAACCCTTTCAAAAATCCAAAGATTAAAATCCAACTTACCTTGAATCTTCACCAAATGAAGAGTTTCTTAGATCCAAAGAAGGCTCTAATCTTCCTCTTCCTTTTTCCCTTCTTGAGCAACTTCAAAATCACTCTTTAAGACTAAGAAAAATCAAAACGTAACTTTTTCTTCTTTCTTTCCTCTCTTCTCCACCGAACTCTCTTCTTTCTCTCTTCTCTTTGTTTCTTTTTCCCAATTTCGATTTTGCCTCTTCCTTAAAAACAAGCCAACACTTTTTATTTCAATTTTGCCATTAATGAATGAGAAATGTCCAGTTTTCCCTTCCTTATAAGCTTAGGTTCTTTCATCCTTAAGAAATCTTCCAAAAATGCCCTTAATGAAATCTTACCACCTTACTACTTTAATTCAATTTACCAATGTCACATAATCTTGCTAACATTACCATAATAATAACTCCAAAAAAATTAAATCCATCAGAACCTCAAAATTCATTTAAATCATGCTTAACTAGAGAAAAAAATGGGGGCCAACAAATCATAATCTTAATATCCTCCAATTAAAGCAGAATATTTTAATCTAATTATGATATATATAATTACAAAATATATTAAAACTATCTCTTAATAGCTACCACTAAACATATCTTCATACTTGTTATTTACATCTCCCCTCAAATTAATGCTAGTAAATTAAAAAACGTCAATTGTTTAATAAAAACTAATGATGAGCAGGAGGGAGAAATTTTATGAAAACATCAATAATCTGAAGATGCGTAATGATGTAGGGGATAATCATAAAGTTATTGTCAAAAGCTTTATAGATTGAGTGAAAATTCACCTTAATGTGTTTCACACACTCATGAAATACAAGATTTGTCAAAATTGATAAAGCAAACACACGCAAGAAGGGGATAAATTATGTATGATTTGAAAATTTTTGCAAGTTACTATCAATTTGTATAAATGATAGGTGGCTTTTAAAATTTAAAATAAAAAAAGCCTCTTACAATTTGAAAATAAAAGTAACTATAATGTGGAAATTTAGAAGTTAAGGGAAAAAAAGAATGACACAACTAATTTATACTGCTTTGACTTATAACTAAGCCTACATCCAATCCCCAAATATCCAACTTGAGTATTTTACTAAAAATCTCCAAGTAGTAATTTGACGCGCCTCTCCAAGCTCATAATTACATCTTTTACAAGGTTCTTCAACCTTTCACATTTACAAACTCTCAATAAATGAAAGTGTGATTTGCTCAATATGAGATTTAATGAATAATGATCTTTCTCAATAGAGTTTTTTCACTTTTTGAAACATAGAAGGTATGACTTTCGAGAGTATTGATGCTACTAATAAATTTTAGAAAATATGGTGAATAATTGAATGCAGTAGCTCTCCCTTAAATAGGAATTACCTTTTACTAGTCATTACTTCAATTTTATCATAGACTAACTAATTGGATCGACTTTGAATATGTTAAAACATCTTCCTCACTATCTTTGATAAATTTTCAAATAAATGGTTCCTGTAAAATAGGAATTGTTAAACATTTATCCTTTAACAGATAAACTAAATTATATAACTTCAATTTATATCGTTATCTTTCTGAATAAATGAGAAATTCTAGTTAAATAAATCTGAATTTTGAAATGTTATATTATTTATTGTTATCATCAAAATCATTAAAATAAAAAGCCTTGAGTTATCAATCTCCCATTTTTAAAGATGACAAGAAATAACATATATATTTTCAAAAGATTTGAGTAACTATGACGGATTGTGAAAAGTACTTGTAATCTTTATATGTCCTTATTCACAACCATTATTAGAAGAAACCTCTACTACCATTAAGAAACTTAGATGCAAGCATATAGTTAAACATATTAACATCAAGCCCAATATCAAGTCCCTATCATATTAACATATTTCAATACATAAAAGCATTTCAAAATTAGCAAAATATACCGTTTATCTTCTCCTCTCTACTCTGCCCCTTTGTCATTACCAAAAAGAAGGGAAAGAAATTAAACAGAACAGATGGAAGAACCATGTAATCATAAAAGAGATAGTGTAGCACAAATATTCAAGGGTAAAAAGTAGTCACCATAAACTATAAACAAGACTAAACATGTAAACAAAGTCATCAATACCAATATTCAAGTCATCACGAAATATTCAAGATTAAAATTTCACAAAATATTCAAGAAAAAATGGTTTTCAAGAAAAATATTCCTTAAGAATGTCAACGAGGGTCTGAAATAAGATCTTCATGTCATTGATTTATCCCTGCATATGGGTCATCATAGCATGCATTTGGTCTTGAGTGAACCCGATGTCCTGCAGTTATTGTTGAAACATAAGAGTGTTAGCATCTTTAAAGGTAATGGGATTCTGACGCTCTTGAGAAGGTCCTATGACCTTTACAATATGTTCTATCCTCTTGTCCACCCAAACGTTATCTTTTAACTTGTATCTAAATTGAAAGGGAATGGAAGAATGGTATTTAGCAGGCTCATACAATTCTAAATTGTCAAACAAAAGACCATGATGGGAAAATATTTTCATTAAAAGCATCCCATTAGGCAAAAGATCCATTGGTGTTCTTATAAATCCCTTTATCTAACATAAATAAGATAATCATAGCAAGTATATTCATTCGAATATCTTTGATTAGATTGTACATAACATAGGTTTCTAGGAGACTACAGCTTTCAACAGAGTTGCTCCGTAGGAAATTGATGTGGCAGAAAGTGATGCAAGGCATCTTTGTAGAAGATTCAACAGTTTACATAAGGGTTTTCTGTCTTGATTGTTTTTAGTATGAAGATAGATGGATTGAACAACTTTTTCCAGGTCCTGGTTAGCAACATCCCATTTGTGATAGGGAAAATCAGTGCGGCCAATAGGGGTTATGTCTAGCAAATTTCCCAATATCTCTTTTATTATCAGAATCTCGCACTCACTAAACCATGAGATAATCACCAATTTTCCATCAATAATATCTTTTCTGATATGAGTCTAGAAAGATCTTACCAGCTCATCACATGCAATTTCATTTAAGGTAAGGAAATTATACTAGCCTACTAAAAGGAAGTAATGAAAGATAGCAACACCAATATCATCAAATAAGATAGGAGGCAGAATACGCCTAGCAACCACCTTTGATTTCTAGTAGCATATTTTATATCTTGCTTCAGCTTCTAGTGATTGAAAGGTGCTGAGGATTATCCTTTCTCTTGTATAGAGATGTTCTTTTTCTTGGATCTTTTTACAGGAGCCTCGAGAATTTCTGCAGAGAGAGGTTCCCCTTGAGTAATAAGATCTTCTTTGGGCTCTTCAACAATAGGCACCTTGCCTCTTCTTATTTCTTCTTTTCTTCTTTTTCGAGACGTTTCTACTTGCCTCGAATTATCACCAAAGTTAGAGTTCTTTTCTTTTTCAACCAAAAGTTCTTTCTCTTTCTACGTTATGGAGATGCTACTTCTGGTTCGTGATCTTCTGGCCAACTAAATAGGTTCCTCTTTAGAATCATCATCAGAAAGAATCCATCGTTCTTCAGACAAATTTGGAATGATTGGACCAAGTTGAGGAGTTAATGATGGTCGTGGTGAAGAAATTTGAGGAGTTGGAGTCGGCTTATGTATTAGTGATGATGAAGGAGAAGGCGTGAACAATGGAGAATAAGATCTTATAGATGGAGAATGAGATAGGGTACTTACTTCCTTTGGTAAGATAGACAACTCCCCCTTACTAGAAGCTTTCTCTGTACAAGTAGGCTCCTCTTCACTTAAAGAGTCCTCCTCCTCATCCTCATCCTCCTCCTCTTCTTCTTCTTCTTCTAACAAACTAGGTCACCAGAGTTAAGAACTTCTTCATTAGACTTATTTTGAGAGTCATATCTACATTTAGTCTTTAATTCATAGTGTTGGGTAAATGAATCGGAAGTCGTCATCACTAAAACATTCTTCTTCTTTCTTTTATACATGTGTGAAGGTTTCTTTTGTGTGGATTTCCCTAAAAATTGGGAACTATTGATCAAAGAGGAAGCAATGGGTTCAATATGAGTTTGGTAATTCTAGTATGGGTGACATGGATGATTTATAAACAAAAGATTCAGACTCTTGCTCACGGTATAATGTTTCGCAATGTCTCGACATGGGTCTTTTTGATTTATGTTGAACTTTGGACTTTATTTGTGCCATTTCAAAGAAAGATGCTAGAAATTTTTATTTTAAGAGATTTGAGAAAGAAAGAGTTCGATTACAGTGGAAGAGAAGGAGCTTTAAGGGATGAAGAAGATAACTTAAAGGAAGGAATCGTTTTAAGATGTGCTAAATGGTTTCTAAGAGTAGATTTAGTGTGAAGATGAAAGATTGCACATGTTCCTAAAAGTGTTGTCGCTTCTCGTATCTTCTGTCAATCGTGTACTGAAAATTGACAATACTGCATGCATGTTTTCAAAACATAAAATTACATTATTTAGTAACCGCACCTTTTCGACAAGGTTATTATTCCCTTTTTGAATTGATAGGAGCCTTCGAAGTAATACTATAGATGCAAAAGAAAGTAGCATAAAATCTTCGAACAAAGCTAGATATCTGATAAACTATATATAGCAAACTCTTTCTTAGTAAACAGAATTTATCTTTTAAAAGTGGATTAGTAAAAATATCAGCTACTTGATTTTCAGTATTAATATGCAATAATTCAATTGTTCCTTCTAAGACATGATCTCTAAGAAAATAATGTTTTAACTTATATATGGTTAGTCCTAGAATGATGCACAGGAGTTTTAGATAAATTAATTCCACTTGTGCTGTCACATAATATGGGAACATGACTAAAGTTCAAAGAAAAATCTTAGAGATGATATTTCATCCACAAAATATGAGCACAAAAGCTAGCAGTTATTATATATTCTACTCCAATTGTTAAAAGTGTTGTGCAATTTTGTTTCTTGCAGGATCCAGAAATTAAACATCCATCAAGGAATTGACAATAGCCACTTATGCTTTTCCTGTCAACCTTATCTCCTACATAATCGTCATCACAATAACCAACTATGTCATATGAATACATTTTTAGATATCATAGTCCAAAGTCTATGGTTTTAAGAAGATAATGAAAAATCATCTTGACAGCTTAAAGATGTTTTTCTTTAGGATTTGACTAAAAATGTGCACAAAGATACACAGTAAGTATGATATCCAGTCTTAAACTTGTAAGATACAACAGTGAACCAATCATTCCTTTGTATTTTGTCTAGTTAGTAGCTTTGCCTACTTCATCCTTATCAAGCTTAGTTTTGGTATACATTGGAGTTCACATTGATTTGGCATTTTCAAACTGGTATTTTTTTTATAAGTTCCTTTATGTACTTATACTGAGTAATAAAAATTTGCTTGATTTGCAACCAAAGGAAGAAGGATAGTTCCGCCATCCTTACCATCTTCCATCAACAGGTCTATAAGTTTCATCAAAATCAATACCTTTATGTTGATTATAGCATTGAGCTAAACGTTTAGCTTTATTTCTTACCACCTTACCATTTTCATCAAGTTTGTTTCTAAATACTTAAAGATTTTTAATGATTGATTTGATTTGTAGATAGTGTACTAGATTCCAAACCTAATTCCTATCAAATTGGTTTAGTTCTTCTTTTATAGTTGCAATCCCATTTTTATCAGCAAGTGTCTCTTCAACTATCTTTAGTTCTAGATGTGAAACAAAGGTAACATAATTATTTTTGAAGGAGGCTCTAGTTCTTAGACCTTCTGCAAGGTCTCCTAGAATATACTGAAGTGTATCAAGACCTCTCTATTCTCTTGGTGTCTTTTTGTTTTGAATATTTGGTGTCCTTTATTGTATAAGAACCTGTTGAGGTGTACTTAGAGAAGAAGCCTTTTCTGTACTAGCTTTAGAAGGACGTTCTTAATCTTGTGAATTTGAAGGCACTTTTTTGGCTTATCTTTATGGACTAAAGGATGCTCTTCATCATCTGAATCAACAACTATTTTTTAGGATAGTGTTTCATCAAGTACTACATGTATTGATTCTTCTATCCTCTTGATTTTTTTGTTATAAACTTTAAATCTTTTGCTAGTAGTGTTGTATCCCAAAAAAATGGCTTCATCAAACCTTGCATCAAATTTGCCAAGGTTTTCCTTACCATTATTCAACACAAAACACTTGAACCAAACACTCAAAAGTAGGCAACATTCGGCTTTCTTCCTTTCCACAGCTCATAAGGGGTCTTTTTGAGAATAGGCCTTATAATGCACCTGTTCAAAATGCAACAGGCAGTAGACATAGCTTTTGGCTAATAGTCGTGAGGTAGACCACTTTCACACAGCATGGTCCTAGCCATATCAGAAAGGGTCATATTTTTTTTCTCAACAACTTCATTATGTTGAGGAGTCCTTAAACATGAGAAATTATGAGTTATGCCATTATCATCACATAAATCTTCAAACTTTTTGTTATCAAATTCTCCTACACAGTCACTCCAAATTGAAGTAACACAGTACCCTTTTTCAATCTAAAATTCTTTTTTTGCAAAACTTCTCAAAGACTTCAAAAACATCATTCTTATTTACTAGGAAATAAACCCATATAAATCTAGAGTAATCATGTATTATAACAAAACCATAATGTTTACCACCAAAACTTTAACTACTAGTAGAACCAAATAAATCCATATGTATAAGCTCAAATGGTTGGTTAGTAAATACAACATGTTTGGCTAGAAAGCTACTTCTAACTTGTTTTTCTTTTAAGCATGCTTCACAAAACTAATTATTCTTAAAGTTTAAATTTGGTAAACCTCTTACCAATTCATTCTTAGATAGTTTTGATAAAACACCCATACTAGCTTGTCCAAATCTTCTATGCTAGATTAATTAGTCCTTGTATAAAGAAACAAAGCACTTAACTTTTTAAGAAGATTTGTCTTCCAATTGAGCTCAATATTCTGATTTCTAGAACTAATAAACGCTATGTTATCATTATAATTATCAATTATTTCACAATGAGATACGTAGAATGTGACTCTGTATCCCTTATCACCTAACTGATTTTCTAGCAAATTTTTCTTTTTCATTTTTTAGGTGATCAGATGCAAATTCTAGTTCAGCAACCTTTTCTTCTAATTGTTTTACTTTTTCAGAATTATTCTCAAGCAATGCATTTTCTAGCTAAGTTACTTTTTCTTCTAAAAATTCCTTTTCGAATACCTTTTGTTTATACTTATTTTCAATCTTAGCAAGAGACATATTTTGGATAATATATTCTTATTCATTGATTCTAATGATTTAATTTTATTCTTCAAAGGTGCATCATTGTTTTTAGACTTCTCAACCTCTTCAAAACACTGCATAGTTAATTTCTTATACTGAGCATATAGTTTATGATATTCATCTCTTAATTCATCAATTTCAATATCAGAGTAAAAACTGTATACCCCATCTTCTCTCGAATCAACCATAAGACAAGCATTGCTTACTTCTTCACGCTCTTCTTCTTCAAAGTTTTCAAAATCTTCATCAAAACAAAATGCAATCATAGCTTGCTTTCTATGTCTTTTGTTTTTAGTTTTGTCTTTATAATGAAGAAGGGTACATTTTGGTTTGGTATGTCCAGGTTTTTTGCAGTGATAACACATAATTTGAGTATTTTGTGTATTACTGCTTCCTTTTGACCTATTTTTTCCAGATTTCTTATTTCCTTCTCTTTTCTTTATTATGTTCTTCTTGTAAAAATGTTCACACTTTCTGACTATAAGATTGAAATCATCATCTCTATCTATAGACAACTCAGTGTTGCTTTCATCACCATTAGATGAAGCTAATTCATCAGTAGCTTTTAGAGTCATTCCTCTTCTGTAAGAGGTTCCTTCATTTCATCTGAGCTCTATCTGATGGATCATTAAGTTTCCTCGTAGCCAATTAAGTGAAATAGTGTCTAGATCCTTTGCAACTTCTAAAGTTATTACTTTAGGTCTCCATTCTTTTGGCAGTAACTTTAGGATCTTTGTTACGAGCTCATCATTAAGATATATCTTTCTCAAGTTTTTCAAAGTTGTGATGATATTATTGAATCATCCAAAAAATTTCTCTATGGTCTCTCTATGTTTCATGATACTAGTTTCGTATTAATACACAAAAAAACTTATCTTATGTTTCTTTACCTCATTTATTTCTTCAAAGGCAACCTGAAGTTTGTCCTGTATTTTCTTTGTTTTAGAACAGTAGGATATCTTTTCATATTCTTCTAAAGAGAGTGCACAAATCAGATGATGTCTTGCTTTAGCATTCAGCTGTGCATTTTTTTTATCAACATCAGCCCACATCTCTACATCATCAATAGTAGGAAATGTATCTCCTACTTTGATAGCTTGCCAAACTTCAATATCCACAAATTGGAGATAGATTGCCATTCTTTCCTGCCAATAGAAATAGTTGTTTCCATTAAAATAAGGAGACTCTATGAATGATTGTCCTTCAAGACTTCTCAAGTTGTTTTCCATTATCTATCATGTGTTGCAAAACACAATAAATGTGAAACCGAGCTCGGATACCAAATGATAAAGCAAACACATGTAGGAGGTGGGTGAATTGTGCATGACTTGAAAATTTTTGCAAGTTACTATCAATTCATATAAACGATAGGTGGCTATTAAAATTTAAAATAAAAGGATCATCTTGCAATTTGAAAATAATAGTAGCTATAACATGCAATTTTAAAAGTTAAGGGAAGAGAAAGAATGACACATCCAATTTATATTGTTTCGACTTATAGCCAAGCTTCCGTCTAGTTTCCAAGTATCCAACTTGAGTATTTCACTAAAAAAAACTACAAGTAATAATTTGACAAGTCTCTCCAAGCTCACAAATACATCTTTCATAAGGTTCTTCAACCTTCCACGCTAGTAGTATTTGACCATCCTTTATAAGCTCTCAACAAATGAAAGTGGTATTTGCTTAATATGAGCTTCAATGGATAATGATATTTTTTAATAGTGTGTTTTCACTTTCTAAAGTACAGAGGGTATGACTCTTGAGAGTATTAATGCTACTGATGTATTTAGAAAATCTAGTAAATAATTGAATGCAGTAACTCTCCCTTAAATAAGAATTCCCTTTTACTAGTTGTTGCTTCAATTTTATCATGGACTAATTGACTGAATCGGTTTTAATACGTTAAAATGTCTTCCTCACTATCTTTGACAATATCTTCAAATATCTGATTGTTTAGATAATCTTTTGACTGTGTCTCGAAGCCAACTGTCAGATAAGGTGAATAGCAGGTTCCTTTGTCTGTACAAAGATGACAGGGACTATCTATTCCAGATTTTGTGGAACTGTTTCTAATTTTTCAAATAAGGTTGTTAAGATAGTTCCTGCAAAATAAGAATTGTTAAACATTTATCCTTTTATTTTTAACAGATAACTAAATTATATAACCTCAATTTATATCGTTATCTTTTTGAATAAATGATAATCTAATTAAATAAATCAAAATTTTTCAAAATTTATATTATTGATTGTTATCATCAAAATTATTAAAATAAAAGCCTTGAGTTAACAAAATATGAATAGTATTTATTGTTAAGTCAAAATGACTTTATATATATATGATTTTGATGAATAACAAAAAAGTAGTAAAAGAAGAAGCAAAATAGAAAAGCAGCACGGAGAATAAAACACGTATGCACGGAAGTTAAAAGATGACGAAGAAATACAAACGCAGATTAAATAAATAGACGGAGAAGTAGAGACGCAGATGCAAAGTAAAACACGTATACGTACGCAGATGTAAAGTAAAATACGATACACGATACGCATACGCAGCCGCAGCATTTAAAGTGAAAAGCGATTTGCAGATTTAAAGTGATAAGAAAACGCAGACACAAAGTGAAAAGCAGACGCAGACGCAGACGCAAAAATATAGACAGAGAAAAGCAGACGCAAGAGTCAGTTAAAATTAGTTACAGAACTCAACTGATTAACCGTTTCTTTCAAGATTCAAGAAACAAGATTCAAGATTCAAGATTCAAGAAGCAGTTGCAGACGAAGGCTATAAATATGAGTCGAAGTCTAAAATTGCAAAGTTAGCCAAAGTTAGCGAAAAAGAGATTATTATTGAACATTACGCAAACAAAAAGCTTTTGTGAGATTACTGTGCAAAATTAGCTGAGAGCTAGTTTTACTGTAACAAGTTTTCAATACTTTTATAAGAAAGTAGTACAGAAAGCCTGCAGAGGCTAAGAGTGAAAGAATACTGAGTGTGGAGACCTGAAGAGGCTCGGAAAGAATACTTGTATACGTTGAAGAGATAGTGAAATCTCATAAAGAACTCTGAGGACTAGACGTAGCCCACGGTTTGGGGTGAACCAGGATAAAATCACTGTGTCAACTTCTCTCTACCTTATATCTCTTAAAGTTCAAAGTTTTGCTATTACTTAATTTTCGAAACAAGTTTTCAAAGTTTTGATTGACTGAAACTTACTAAAGTTTCTGTAAAAGAACTTGTTTTTAACGAAATAGTTTTTAAAGAGTTTTCAAAAAGGGAAATACACAATTCAACCCCCCCCCCTTCTCGTGTATTCACTATCGTATTATAAGCATTATACTAACGTGTGATTTACTTCAATTGGTATCAGAGCTCGGTATCCAAGGATCACTGTAGCAAAGTGTGGATTAAAGATAATGGCATAATCACATATATACATTACAGAAGGTGCCTCAGTCACTAGACCTCCAGCATTCAACGGTGAAGATTATCACTACTAGAAAGATAGAATGCGGTTGTTCATATAATCTACTCATGTCGACCTTTGGGATGTAATAGAGAATGGACCATATACACCAGTAGACAAAGATGGAAATCTTATTCCACGGACCAGATGGACGGCTGATCAAAAGGTGAGAATTCAGCTCAACTCTAAAGCGAAGTTTTTCCTAACGTGTGCCCTAAGCAGGAGTGAATATGACAAAGTTCACGGATGCGACACTGCGAAGGAGATGTGGGATACACTGTCCATCGCTTATGAAGGCACAAACCAAGTCAAAGAATCTAAGATAAGCATTCTTGTGCACCAGTACGAGCTTTTCAAGATGAAGGATGAAGAATCTATTGATCAAATGTTTGAAAGATTTCAAACAATTGTCAATGGATTGAAAGCCCTTGGAAGAACGTACAATAATCAAGATCACGTACAAAAGATCTTAAGAAGTCTTCCGAAGAGGTGGAGACCAAAAGTTACAGTGGTGCAGGAAGCAAAGGACTTGAGCGTGCTAAAGCTTGACGAGTTGCTTGGATCACTGAAGATTCATAAAGTAGAGCTCGATGCTGAAGACAAGCCCAAACGGGACAAGTCAATAGCACTCAAAGCCGGATAGAAGAATCACAAGACTCAAAGAAGGAGGAAGTCATCGAAAGCATTAAAAATAGAAGAATCGAAGAATGATGACTCAAGCAAATCAGAACAAGAGTCAAGTGATGAAGATGACGAATTATCATTCATTTCCCGAAAGATAAGATGGATGTGGAAGAAGAAGTCCAAAGGAAGCCAACCCTTCAAGAAGAATAGCAAAGATGATGGCAAAGCAGAAAAGACATCTATCATATGCTACGAGTGTAATCAACTTGGACATTACAAATCCAAATGTCCTACTCTGAAGAAGAAACCAAATAAGAGTAGAGAAGGCAAGAAAAGCATGATGGCAACATGGGAAGATCTAGATTCATCAAAGTCAGAAAAAAATTCCGAGTCATCTGAACATGCTAATATCTGCCTAGTAGCCAAGGAAGAAAGTGATGAGGAGGTAACTTCTGAATACGATAACTTGCATGAAGCCTATTCAGAATTATTAGAAGACTCTCATGCTATTCTGAAACAGTACAAATTTTTAAAGAAGAAGTATGTAGAAAATCTTAAACATACAGAAGAGATAGAGAGAGAAAATGCATGCTTAAAGAAACAACTAGAGGATAAAAAGAAAATTGTAAATAGATCCGATGAAATAAATCAGTTAAAGCTTAGAATTAAAAGTCTTTCATCTGATTTAGCTTCATTCACTGAGAGTACAAAGAGAATGAATGAGATGATAGGAAAATGTAGACATCCGAGCGATAAAACCGGATTAAGGTTTTCGGATAATAAGTCTCATTATAATAAGAAGCCTCTTTCTCAAAATAAAGGGAATTGTCAAACACGTTTTCATCAACAGTTTAAGAAAAGGGATCAGAAAACTCATTATATGCAGACCACTAACCAGAAAGGACCCAAGAAAATATGGGTACCAAAGAGTAAAATAGTTTCTCCTGCATATATCCTTCCTTGGAAAATGTGACAAGCACTGTTGGTATTTAGACAGTGGTTGCTCGCGACATATGACGGGAAGAAGGTCTATGTTCCTAGATCTTCAGTATAAGAAGGGAGGATCAGTAACTTTCGGAGACAACCAGCAGGGCAAGATAATTGGAATCGGTAAGATAGGTAAAGATTCCTTTGCATGCATAGATAATGTACTGCTTGTTGATGATCTGAAGCACAATATGATAAGTGTTAGTCAATTGTGTGATTCTGGTTTCATTGTCACATTCAATCAAAGTCATTGTGAAGTCAGAAACAAAGATGGATCTATATTCTTTTCTTCCAAGAGAAGAAATAATCTTTATAAAATTGATTTAGAAGATTTTCAAGATCAAAATGTTTCATGTTTTCTATCTTCTGAAGAAGAAAGACTAATCTGGCATAACAAGCTAGGTCATGTCTCTTTTAAACACATTTCAAAGTTGGCAAATTTTGATTTGGTAAGAGGCTTACCAAAAATGAGTTTTGACAAAGAATTTTTCTGTGAAAGTTGTTTGAAAGGAAAATAAGTTAAAACATCGTTTTCTTCTAAAAATTTTGTAACATCTTCTAAACCTTTGGAATTGTTACATATGGATTTATTTGGTCCAACTAGGACAATAAGTCTTGGCGGAAAGAAATATGGACTTATTATTGTTGATGACTTTACTAGATTTTGTTGGATATTGTTTCTGTCACACAAAGATGAATCTTTTAAGTGTTTTAAGACCCTTTCTAGAAAGTTACAGATTGAAAAAGGAGTATCTATAGCTAGTATCAGGAGTGATCATGGTGGAGAATTCGAGAATGAGAAGTTTAGGTTATTCTGTGAGGAGAATGAAATTTCCCACAATTTCTCAGCCCCTAGAACCCCACAACAGAATGGAATTGTTGAAAAAAAGAACAGGACGATTCAAGAGATGGCAAGGACTATGTTGTGTGAAAAGAATCTTCCTAAGTACTTCTAGGCCGAAGCTGTGAATACAGCATGTTATATTCAGAACAGAATACTGTTGCAACCCTTATTGAAAAAGACTCCTTATGAGTTATGGAATGGAAGGAGACCTGATATATCTTACTTTCATCCATTCGGGTGCAAGTGCTCTATTCTGAATATAAAGGAGTTGTTGGATAAGTTCTACTCAAAGACCAATTCAGGAATTTTTCTAGGCTATTCATCATCATCTAAGGCCTTTTGAGTTTATAACTCTATCTCAAAGACAGTTGAGGAAACCATCCATGTCAAGTTTGATGATTGTTCTCAACCCCACAAGGAAGATGACATGGAGAGTGAAGATCCTTCAAAGAACTTAGATGATACAATAGAAACTCCATCATCAGGAACTCAAGTAGATAAGATCAAGGATATTCCAGAAACTATAGGATTAAAGAGAGATTGGAAATATAGGAGTTCTCATCCAGAAGAGCTAATTATCGGAGAGACCTCAGAAGGAGTAAGGACAAGGTCCAAATTCAGAAGAGAAGCTAATGTGGCTTTCATCTCTGAAATAGAGCCTAAGAAGATTGAGGAAGCTCTTCAGGACGAAGCTTGGATCTTAGCCATGCAAGAGGAGCTGAATCAGTTTACTAGGAATAAAGTTTGGTCCTTAGTTCCAAAACCCTCGAAGAAATAAATTATCGGAACCAGATGGGTTTTTAAGAATAAGCTAGACGAATCAGGCAGAGTGAGTCGAAATAAAGCCAGATTAGTAGCACAAGGCTATAATCAGCAAGAAGGGATAGACTACAATGAGACGTATGCTCCAGTAGCAAGACTTGAAGCTATTCGGATATTGCTGGCATATGTTGTTTGTAATAACATAAAGCTTTTTCAGATGGACGTGAAGAGCGCATTTCTGAATGGTTTTATAGACGAAAAGGTGTATGTGAAGCAACCTCCTGACTTCGAGGATGTTAAGAATCCAGAACATGTCTATAGACTTCATAAAGCTTTATACGGCTTGAAGCAAGCTCCTAGAGCTTGGTATGATCGTCTAAGTAATTTTCTCTTGGAGAATGGGTTTACTAGAGGTCAAGTGGATAAAACGCCTTTCAGAAAGAATTAAGAGAATGATTTTATCTTAGTGCAAATCTATGTCGATGATATCATATTTGGTGCTACTTCAAAGAAGTTGTGTATGAGTTTTGAGAGTCTGATGAAAAATGAGTTTGAAATGAGTATGATGGGTGAGTTAAAGTTCTTTCTTGGGTTGCAAGTTAAGCAAACCGAAGAGAAAATCTTTATTCATCAAGAAAAGTATGTGAAAGAATTACTGTGTAAATTTGATATGAATAATGTGAAGCCTATGGCAACTCCGATGCATCCTTCAAACCTTTTGTCCAAAGATGAACTTGGTAAGAAGGTGGATCAAACCCTGTATAGAGGGATGATCGGTTCTTTCTTGTATCTTCTGATGAAGTAGACTGATATTCATTCGGTGTATGCTTGTGTGCAAGGTTTCAGCCGATCCTAGAGAGTCTCATTTTATTGTTGTTAAAAGAATTATGAGATATCTCGCAGGTACTACTGATCTTTGCTTAATGTTTGAGAAAGGTAAAGATTTCAGGTTAATCGGATATTACGATGCAGACTATGCCGGAGATAGAATTGAAAGGAAGAGCACTAGTGGAGGATGTCACTTTCTTGGCGCAAACCTAGTTTCCTGGTCAAGCAAGAGACAAAGCTCGATCGCTCTATCAACCAAAGCCGGATGGATGTCCAAGGTTAGTATAAAGGAAAAAGATGTCAAAAAACAGTTATATGGAGCTAATGACCCATGGGAGAGGAAGACTTCAAGTCTAGTCCCGAAGGCTAGGGTTCTTCATGCGATTTTGTTTAATTGCATCTTACCAAGAGTCGGGTCAAGACATCTTGTGACTACCTTGGATGAGCAATGTCTGTTCTATCTGCTGAATCGTCGACCAATAGACCTACCATTTTTTATTTTTCATTATATGGTTAAGGGGATGAAGGATACCAACAGTTATCCTTACGATATGCTACTCACCAAGATTTTTAAGGAATTCGGAGTCCTTCTTCACAGAGGAATAACAAGGATGGTATCTGTCAAGAGTACTATTAAATCAGATACTATCAGAAGAATGGGCTTGAAAACTGTGGTGAAAGTAGAAGCAGAATCTACAAAGAAAGTTAGAACTGAGGAGGAGCGGTTATTGAAGAAGTCTCCCGCCACTAACTCTAAATCTCAATTAAGTATGAGATTATCGGTAGATGAAAGAAGAAAACTATCGGGTAGACCGTTGATAAAACAGGCAAGTTCTCAAAGGGAAGTGAACCCAGTTCGGAGGACAGAAGAAGGTGCGCAGAAAAGAAAAGGAGAGAATCTTTTGGGTGAGATCTCTAAAAAGGCGAAGAGATCACCTAGGATTCGCACTCTGCGACAATAGGAAGACAAGAGAGCCAGATAGCAGAGTCAAGCAGAAATATCTAGATCTCGCGTACCGAAGGGAACAAGATCTCTAGTCTCAATTTTAGAAGAAGACTCAACCAAACAGGCTAAAGAGACTGAGAAGAAAAGAAAGTCAGAGTCTGAGAAGGAAAATCTCGAGTGCAAAAATCTTTGAGACTAACTGAAGCAGAAGAAAAGACTAAGAAGATTAGTCGGAAGAAGAGTGTGTTCACTACTGGGGAAGTTAGTTGAAAGAAAGAAACCTTCAATACTGCTCAAAAGGAAAAGGAAATTGAGCATAGCAGAGTTCAGGATATTCCCACTGCTCAACAGGAGGAACTAGAGGAGATAAGCCTGGTTCAAGAGAATCCTATTGAAGCGCAACCAGAGGCAGCAGCAGAACCAAACTTGGTTCAGGTACCACAGGAGAAAAATGATGAACCTGGTCTGATTGTATTCAACTATTCTAAATTTTTTAGAAGATACAAGTTGAAGATCAGAATGGTTGAAGTTGTTACCAAGAGGAGAACTGCAATCGCCATCTATAATCAACCAAGGAAGAAGATAATGGCTGTCGTACAACCTATTTCAATAAATAGTGACACATGGCATTTACTGAATGAAGATGAAAAGACTTTCTATGATTTCTTGAGGGATGCTGCTACAAGGCCATACCTTACAAAAATGTCCAGCAAACCGTGCACTATTTATCCAATTACAGAGCAGACGGAAATAAAGGTTGTACTGGATATTCAGCCAAGATATCCTTTGGATTTCAATAAGGGGAAGTCGAAGCTATTTCCTGAAGAAAACAGTGATGATTTGTCCGCAGATCAAATTGAAGAAGAAGTGCGTTGAATTGATGAAGCATGTGCTTCGGAAAAGAATACTGATGGAGCTAGTTGTAGCTATATAGATAAATATGAATACTATCCAGTAGGGGGACGATTGATAACAAGGACGTTTATTGAATCTCTTATTCGGACAGTTTTGCGTATTAGACCTTTATCTAATACACTGTCTATTGAAGCTGAAGCCATACCCCTGCAAGGAAGACAGTTGCTAATTCTACCTGCTCCTTTTGATTTAGACCTGCCAGAGTCAAATCTATTCGCTCATCCACCTACATTTGCGATTCGAGAAGATTACATTCCATCCTCAGACGCATATGCTACAACAATTGCGTTCACTTCACCCTTAGCAGATAATGATCAATCCTCTTCACCGTTAGACTCACAAGCTAAAATCAACAAATTACGCGGAGAAGTCAACGAGATAAAGGAGACAATGAATGATTTGAAGATGATGATGACAGAACTGCTAAAGGGTGTGATTGAAGGAGACGAAGAAAAGAAAGGAAGAAGAAACAGAATAATTTTTGAAGATAAGTTTTTTTTATGTTTTAAACATTGTATTTTGTTTTCTTTTTATGTGTATAATTTGTTATCATCAAAAAGGGGGAGATTGTTAAGTCAAAATGACTTTACATATATATGATTTTGATGGATAACAAAGAAGTAGTAAAAGAAGAAGCAAAATAGAAAACAGACAGACGGAGAATAAAACACAGAAGCAGACGAAGTTAAAAGACAGATGAAGAAATACAGACGTAGATTAAATAAATAGACGGAGAAGTAGAGACGCAGATGCAAAGTAAAAACATATACGCAGACGCAGATGCAGATGTAAAGTAAAAATACAGACGTAGACGCAGATGCAGACGCAGACGCAGACCCAAAGTGAAAAGCAGACGCAGATGTAAAGTGAAAAGCAGACGCAGACACAAAGTGAAAAGTAGACGTAGACGCAAAGTGAAAAGCAGACGCAGACACAAAAACATAGACGGAGAAAAGCAGACGCAGAATTCAAAAGAAGACGCAAGAGTCAGTTCGAGTTAGTTACAAAACTCAACTGATTAACCGTTTCTTTCAAGATTCAAGAAACAAGATTCAAGATTCAAGATTCAAGAATCAAGAAGCAGTTGCAGACGAAGGCTATAAATATGAGTCGAAGTCTAAAATTGCAAAGTTAGCCAAAGTTAGCGAAAAAGAGATTATTATTGAACATTACGCGAACAAAAAGCTTTTGTGAGATTACTGTGCAAAATTAGCTAAGAGCTAGTTTTACTGTAACAAGTTTTCAATAATTTTGTAAGAAAGTAGTACAAATAGCCTGCAGAGGCTAAGAGTGAAAGAATACTGAGTGTAGAGACCTGAAGAGGCTCGGAAAGAATACTTGTATACGTTGAAGAGATAGTGAAATCTCATAACGAACTCTGAGGACTGGATGTAGCCCACGGTTTGGGGTGAACCAGGATAAAATCACTGTGTCAACTTCTCTCTACCTTATATCTCTTAAAGTTCAAAGTTTTGTTATTACTTAATTTTCGAAACAAGTTTTCAAAATTTTGATTGACTGGAACTTACTGAAGTTTCTGTAAAAGAATTTGCTTTTAACGAAACAGTTTTGAAAGAGTTTCAACCCCCCCCCCTTCTCGTGTATTCAATATCGTATTATAAGCATTGTACTAACATGTGATTTACTTCATTTATATTGTCAGGATGTAGGGAGTAGGATTAAATTGTGAGTAACCCAATTAAGAGAGTAAGCTACCTAACCAAGTCATTTCAGAACATATTGATGATATAGCATGGTGTTCAACCTTTTGAGGATTTGGAAACTCTTTATTGTTTTTTACACTTCTAAAATATTAATAAATCATCTAAGTATACACACCAACCTACAGTAGAATGTGACATATTAGTGCAACCAATCCAATAGGCAACAAGATAAAGAGAAGAGCCAAATAGAAAAAAGAGCCCATGGCCAGGAATACCAAAAGATAACTTATAAATTATTTAACAGCTACCATACGTAAATGTTGAGGTTAAGTTGTAAATTGACTCACTATGTCGATCGCTAATGATATATTTGTTCCAATAATAGTCAAGTAAACCAGATTCTCAGGTAGTCTCCGATATAATATTAAATCCCAGATGGGATCACGATCATCTTGGTCCACAATCACCATCGTCTTGTCGATATGATGGAGAACCATGGGCATGTGAAAGACAAGAAGAGAAGTATCCATGGTGTGATTCGCCTCAAGGAAGCTTAGGACGTGACTTGCATGGACATGAGCTTGCAAAAGGAGGCTTAGGAGCTGAAATTGGATCCGATTTGAAGTCTGAATGTTCAAGGCAAGGGGATGAACGAAATTCCCATATCAAAGGCCCAACATTCAAGTCTAATGTTCCTAAAGATCCATTACAAGATGTTGGAGGTCCAATGACAAGAGCTAGGAGCCAAAGTAATGAAGCAAGCATTAAATTGTTTAATCCAAGACCTTCAAGAGATAGAGCCCATATTGTTGAATCAGATTTCATCTCATAAAGGTCCAAGAGGCATTGTCTTACTCCTTGAAGCCCAACATAAAGTGTCCAAAGGCCCACATGGAGTCCAATTGGGAGAACTTACTTAAAATACCATGTGACAAGCATGTGCCACTTAAAAATAAGGATAAGGACGCAACATGTTCAGATCATGTTTTAATTAGTTTCCTTTTTGTTTTCCTTGAAATAAGGTGATCTGGTCAATACCTTTATAAGTTTATTTTGTTTCCTTTTTAGGGATTGATTTGTTTCCTTTTATTTAGTATCTATTTTAGAACATTAAATTAGGAAGTTCTCCTATAAATAGGCACCCTCTATGTACTTTGAAGGGGGATTTTGATTCAGAAATAATATTGAGAGCTTTCTTGCTTTCTTTGTATTCTTTGAGAATACTTGACTTATCAAAGGAGTGGTCTTCCTTTGTGGCATCCTAAGGTTAGAGTTCTAAGAGACAAGTTCTTTTAGGGTTCTTTCCATTGACCAATATTCTTGCTAGGGTTCTAAGAGACAAGTTCTCTTAGGGTTCTTTTCATCGACTAACATTCTTCTAACTTTCCATTTTCTCTTTGCGTTCTATTTCTATCTTTTTTCAATTTTGTTTTTTGTGATTTCGCGTGTTTGCTTGATTCTATCTACTCCCGGACATAGTTCCATCTTGTTGAAGGTTCTCTAGGACAAGTTCCTATTGGGTCTCCCATCACGATATTTGACATTAACTTTAATAGGAGTATCATCAGGAGTACTATCTTGTATGCCCACAAAGTGAATGACGTTACTAAAATACTTCAGGTAAATAGATTTTAAACTGCGCTCCAACTTTTTGTGATTTTTTAATTTAGTGTTTAAATTTTTTAATTTTTCAATTAAGGGACTAATTTTTATAACTTTAACAACTCAATTTAAAATATTAATTATGTTAGTATTTTACTAATTTAAATGTTAAAATCTTTTTTTCATAAAATATAGACATCTATATGAAAAATTACTTGTCAAATAATCATTTACGTGATCTAAAACAATTAACCTAATGTGCGAAAAAGGTTATGACAATTAATTTTCTACATAAATCCCTACAGGTTATGGATTAAAAAATATGCTAACCAAATGAATAAAATATTAATATAATTGACATTTTAAACTAAGTTATTAAGATTATAATAGGTTAGTTATTGAATTAAAAATTTAAAACTTAGGCACTAGATTGAAATAATCTTAAAGCTTAGGCAATTTAGCATATATTATTCAAACACTTTTGCTAATTTATAAAGATTTCTTTACTACTTCAAGCCGACATAAGTTATTTCATATGAAAACGAATCATGAAGGGAAGTTTCAAGTTCCTGAATCTCATTAATGTCAGTTCCAATAATAATATTATTATTAATATATAAAAAACAATACCTAGAGAAGATATTCATAAAAATTAATTAAAGAAGGATCATGCTGGCTTTGCATGAATAGGTTTATCCACTAAAATATAAGGTGACCACGTGATGAAAAGAAGGATAATAAAAATAACAACAACAATTATATTTAATATAAATTTTGTTGATATATAAAATTTAGAAAAGTTTAGTAATACGTAATTTTACTCATAATTAATAGATAAGTTATTTTCAAATGACCTGTAAAAGAAAAAAACAAGAAAAATAAGTATATAAATAATAAATACTTAGTAAATAAAAGATGAAATAAGTAAAAACAATAAGCAAAAAGAATAAATAAATAATAATACTAATAGAAATACAAATCACAGTGATAATTTATAATAATGATACTACTACGGCAACTACTACTAATAATAACAACAATAATAATAATAATGGGAAACAAAGCTTAGCTAAAATTAAGGAATTGATTACTTACAGACTTTTGCTCAAGTTGTAACACTGAATATTGCTAGACTTATCTTATCTTTAGTAGTTAACTGTAGTTGAAATAGCAGCAATTTAATATAAAGAATGCATTTTATATTAAAAATTTACTAAAATTAAGTCAAGTAATTCAATTTTTAGAATATTATATCTAAACTGGTTGTGAAGAATAAATTCACCAATTTTAGAAAGAATGTGAGAAAATATAATTTAGGACTAAATTAACCATTTAAAATTTTTATCTAGAATTAAGTTGATTATACTTTAGAATATTTTGTATTCTTATAACGAAGATGATAATTTCCTATTTAGTTAAGATACCTCATAATCATGAAATTTAATTATTTTTGTTTCTTTTTTATTATTAAGGTAATTTTGTATGTAGTTGACCTTTTGTACATTTATAAATAATTGAGCGCAGAAGATTTTTTTCTCAAACTTATGTCACTCCTCACGTCCAAGGCCCCGAAATCCCGAGGATGAAGTGAAAAATCTGATTGATATGTGTGTTCAAAGAGGTGCAAAGAGCAAGTACACGGATCACCCGGAACATCCTCAGTTCTGCGCTGCAACACTAAGCCGTCTTATTCACCATTGGATACGATATCTGTGATCATTTCGGGGCCAAATTTTCAGGCCTTGTAGCATCTGATCCTGTGAGACAGATCAGATGCACCCAATGGGCCCTGTTACTGTTTCTTAACCATTCGCCTTACGTATGATGAAGAACAAAGTTGCCATAGGATAAATGCTTGAAACATGTGGCTGCCAATATATTGGGAGTACCGCACTCGTATAAAGTCTAACAACACGTCAAGAAAAAACCAAAGCCAGTCACCACAGAGAAGACAGCTAGCGATGCCACTTAGGTGCGTAAATCCATAATCGGATTAGCTTTAATTTGGATATCCTTAAGTGCAGCATCACCAATAGGCCGGTACTTGAAAACAGTTAGCCAATCGATATAATTTCAAACAACTGTTTGCAAGATCGTACTGCTATTTGTACCGTACCGATTCCTACACCAAACCTTGGGTCAGAATTCAGATTCTTAGTGCCACATGACCAGATCAGCTGCATTGTAAGGCCCAGAGTGAAGTCCGGTAATCTTCTCACCTACCATTATGTTAGCTCTTTCCAAGTGCTAAAACTGTCCTCAGTGTTGTTAAGATACGTGTTATAATATTTTGAGTATTATTTATAGTTAGATATATTTAATTATTTAAAAATATTATTATGATGAATATTCTATCTTATTTGGACCTCTTTAAAGATGAAGTTTATTTTAGAATAAAATTTTAATAATAATAGGATTTAATTGAAATCAAATAACTATATCTTGATAAGATAAAATATAGAGTTTTGATAATTTATAGACTCTTTTTGACAACCTATTTAAAGTTTGGAGATATCATTTACTATTTTGCAATTGCAGTTTTGTTGTGTTTTACATAATTTTTGGGCTAATGTGTTGTTGTTTTCGGGTGAATTAACGACAAGTTGTGTATGACTTGGAAGCTGAAATTTGGGGCTATCTTAGATATTATTTTTCAACTGATTTCACATTATCATCATCCAACTTTGCAGTTGCATTGTTTTCTATTTTTTAGAAAGACTATTGTTGGGGTTTTTGTCGTTGAAGTTGTGATTTTAGCAACTGCATATTTCTTTCATCCTTGAAGAAAAATTGAGGGTGACCTTCTATCATATTTGTGGCTGACTTTTGTGAGATAGGATTTTGATTTGGTGTTGCAACTTTACGTTAACGTCTCACAGCCTTGTTGCTAGTTTTCATTGTAGAATATATTTCTTTTTCTATAGTTACACATTCTTCTGTTTTTGAATAATTATTGAGAGCTTCTTTGGTGTCTAGTGTATGAATTTTGGCAATTAGTTTTTCTATGATGTTTACATGTTTTTGTGGGGCTGTTTATTGTCAATGGAGTGTTAATTTACGTGGCTATCGATTTTGATTTGTGGGATAAGGATGCTATGATTTCTGTCCATGTTGAGGGATTTTTTGGTGTGTCCATGATAGTCGTTTTTATGTGAAAAACTTCTAGTAGCCTTAGTCTTTTTGCAGCCCTTCGTGTATGACATTTCAGTGAAAAAACATTTGTTAATTTAAGATATTTTGTGGCTGTTTAACATGAGATTTTTAGTGATAATATTGAAGCCTCACAACAAATCTTTCGATAGACAACTTTTCGTTATTTCGTTGATGAAGTAGCATATTTAGAGAAGTTGTTTTTTATCTCAAGTGTTGTCTTTATTTATGTTGGTTATTGTTTAATCATTTGAGTTGTTTATTTCATAGTATTATCATAAAACATTGTTGAGGTTAGTACGAGACGGTCATGCTATTGTATATGAACTACTTTCACGGATTGTGATGATTAGAGATAGTGTCAAAGGTAGGATGAGTCGACTCTATAATGTTTTGAATAAAACTATATTGTATTATAGGTAAAAGTAATTAAGTTGAGTGAGGACTCCACAGATGTAAACAAAGTATGCTAATCCCCGTTCTGTACGATAAGCAATGTTTTGTTTCTTTTGTATGTAAAAAAATTTTTCGAGTACTGATTTATTTAATTGAACTTAATTTTTTCTATTTTCACTTATGCTAGAAACAACCACAGCCGAATCAGAAATTTTACAAAACTACCACATCATTTTCAGAATTACAAGTCTTTCTAATGAAAACAATTATCCCAACATTGACTGAGTTGATTGAAAGTGACAAACTTTAACAAGAAAACAAGATTGGTTTTATTGAAAAGAACCCATTTCTCTACCCAATTTTGTTTACTGAAATAGTAACTCCGTGTGTTTGTACTGTCGTGTCTACACTTGCCATGCGCATTTCTCTATCTTCAAAGTCGATGTGCGTGGAGGACCCCATTTAATGATATTGAGCGAAAGAAGCCAAAAGAACTTTTCACCTTTGCAGGAGCAACTTGAATCTGAAATCATAAGGCATGACTTGTACTAACTGTGAAAGATGGCACTTGACTGCTTCTGTTCTAACTTTATCAGGTAACTGTAGGCAGATCCAGTCAGCCATTGACTCCATGTCCTTGGCAAAGTCTGGCAACTACCAATCTAACAGCTTCGGAATTGTCAACTTGTTTGTCCTCGAAATCCCAACAGCTGCTTGTAAATAGTCTTTTTTGTTGCTTCTAGTTCCTCTTCAACTTGAGAAGCTGTGTACATCCTTACCTGTAAGGTTGTAAAATAGGCATCAAAATTACTTTTTTTTTCTTGACCTGATAATAAATACAGTATCTACAGTCTAGATGTTGATAACATAAATAGCACAAAACTTACAGCAGGAGAGGACCAACTTCCACAGGAAAGTGCAAATTTAACCAATGTTTCAGACAACTCCAACCCAAAAATACTGCGCCCTTTCAATTCATCATTTTTTGCAGCTTTTGGACAAGTCTACCATATTGAATAAAATGAGTACTTAGTGTAATGAAGGAAAACTCTAGAAACACAAAACGAAGTAGAGAAAAGAGTAAAGTATATTTTCTCTCTCATCATCAGTTCTGTACAGTGACTTAATTTATATATCAGTAAAACTAGTAACTGCTTAATTTACTAGTACCGAAAATACAACTAACTATTATTTACGTATTTGCAGAAGTATATTGTAACATCCCCTCCTCAAGGTGGAATCGGTTGTGAAACCATTCCCAACCTTGCAACGATAGCTATAAACTGTGGATAACCCAAGGACTTCGTCAAAACATCTGCTAGTTGAAGATGAGTCGAAACATACATAGGATTGATAAACCCCTCTTTGAACTTGTTGCGCACTATATGACAGTCAATCTCCAAGTGTTTAGTACGTTTATGAAATACTGGATTTTCAGTGATATGCAATGCTGACTTACTGTCACACCATAAGGGAATTGGTGTGTGAAATTAAACCTGCAAATCTTGAAGCAAATAACACACCCGTTGAAGTTCACATACTGTTGAACCCATGCTTCGATATTCTGCCTCACAAGAACTTCTGGAAACTGTATTCTGATTCTTGGTCTTCCAAGACACAAGTGATCCACCAAGAAAAACATAATAGCCAATCAAAGACTTCCTACTTATAGGACATGCCGCCCAATCACTATCACAATAAACCTCAATAGTTGTATTCGGCTTAGCTGAATAAAATAGACCATGAGAACTAGTTCCCCTAAGATACCGGAGAACATGTAAAGCTGCCAACCAATGAGTCTCACATGGAGTGCATAAAAACTGACTCAATTGTTGGACACTATAAGAAATGTCTGGTCTGGTCATATTTAGATACAACAACCTCCCCACCAATCGTCTATACTTTTCTAGATCATCAAGTGGAGCAGAAATTGCATCAAATTTATGATGTTTAGGCAACGGTGTAGAAGGAACCTTTGAACTAGTAAAACCAACATCCATCATAATATCAGTCAAGTATTTCTTCTGAGAAATAAAAATCCCTTCCTGAGACCGTGCTATCTCGATTCCCAGGAAATATTTGGCATATCCTAGGTCCTTAATAGTGAACCTAGAATGCAAGAACTCCTTGACTGCAACAACATCAGCCTCATTACTGCCTGCTACTAAGACATCATCCACATAGACAGCCAAAACAAGAAATGAACTCCCGGATGACTTTGTGAATAAACAATAATCATTTGTTGATTGAGTAAACCCATATGTCAGCAATTGACTAGTAAACTCAGCATTCCACTCCCTCGACGCCTGATTCAACCCATAGAGAGATTTACGGAGTCTACAAACTTCTTCATATTTAGTCTTTGTATAGCCTTCAAGGGGAGCCAAATAAATCTCCTCCTTCAAGTATCCATGTAGAAACGCATTATTAATGTCCAGCTGATGAATACACCAACCATGTTGTGCAGCCAAAGCCAAGAAAACTCTGACCGTAACAAGCTTGGCAACTGGAGAAAAACTATCAAAAAAATCCACCCCTTCCTTATGGGTGTAACCTTGGGCCACTAACCTCGCTTTCAGTCTCTCCACTGTCCCATCTGGATTAAACTTCACCTTATAAATCCATTTTGCACCAATAACATGCTTACCCTCTGGTAATGTAGTAATCTCCCATGTTGCATTATCCTCCAATGCCTTCAACTCTTGGTTCATAGCGTCGACCCATACAGGATGCAACATAGCCTGCTTGTAATTCGCAAGCTCATTGATCCTCTTAATATTAGCCATAAAAGCCAAATAAGGCTTTGAAAATTGTATATCCGTCATGTTCAAGCTAACACTAGGAACTAGATTCACATTACTGCAAACAAAACCCTGCATCCAAGCAGGTGTCTTCTTTGATCTAGTACTAGTGCGTAACACAGCTACTGGTCTTTCTACCTCAGGTATATGATCAGTATGGGCAAGTGGTGATGCACTTATGTCATGTGCAACAGAAGGAGAATGACCTGTAGTATCCGAAAATGTAGTTGACAAATGACCAGAAATATTTTCATGTTGATGTTGTGGCAACATCACCTGATCATGATCAGTAACACGCACAAAAGGAAGAGAAGGATACAAGTCATTCTCAGACACAGCTTTATAAGGAAACTGATCTTCATAGAATGAGACATCTTTAGAAATAATAATGCGGTGAGATTGTAAATCATATGCTTTATAAGCCTTCTGACCATGAACATAACCTAAGAAAATACACTTGAAAGATCTAGGAGAAAACTTATCTTTATTTGGTTGAGTATTGGTGACAAAACACAAGCAACCAAAAGTCTTCAATCGTCCATAATCAGGCTTTTTGTTGAAGAGTACTTCAAATGGACACTTCCACTTCAAAAGTGGAGTTGGCAATCTATTAATTATGTGTGTAGCAGTAAGCATAGCCTCTCCCAAAAAATGCTTCAGTAATCCTGCTTGAAATAAAAGAGCTCGGGCAACTTGAGTCAAGTGCCTATGTTTTCTTTCCACCACTCCATTTTGCTGAGTAGTATATGCACAAGTTTTCTGATGTAATATGCCCATCCTTCCCAACATAGCCCTACATGTCTCATTAACAAACTCAGTGCCATTGTCAGTTCTAATGCTTTTAACCTTGCAATCAAACTGATTATGCAACATAAGCAAACATTGTTCAACAGTTTGAGTGACTTGTTGCTTGTATTTAAGCAAAAAAATCCAAGTGGCTCTACTAAAATCACCAAAAATAGTCAATATGTAATGAGCTTGATTAATGGCAGATTTTGTGTAAAGTCCCCAAAGATCTATGTGCAACAACTCCAGTATATTTGTGGTTTGAATTGAAGAATTAGGAAAAGAGAATCTATGTTGTTTGGAGAAATGACATACATCAAAATTTTTATTATAACCAGAAGAAGGAATACACGGTATGTGCTGCAGGATAGGAAAAGAAGCATGTCCTAGCCTTTGATGCCAATATGGGGCATGATTATCACTAATTACAGCAGAATGAGAAACAGAATTACAAGTAGGAAGAGATTTATTGAATGAAAAACAAAAATCATTAGAACTGCCATATGAGTCATTCAGTAAAGAGGATGGAAGATGAAAAGATTGTGGTGTGAGAATGTATAGATTGCCTATGACTTTACCAATAGCAATGAGAGCTTTAGTCTGCTGGTCCGGTATATAACAGTAAGAAGGAAAACAAGAAACAACCACATTAGCATCTTTAGCAAGTTTGTTGACAGAAAGCAAGTTGAATTTGAAGGAATGAATAAGTAAAACATCTTTAAGTTGAAGGGTAGAGTGCAAAGTAACATGGCCTGAATGTTTAACATGTTTAAGACTATGATCAGGAAGGTGAATTGGCACAAGAAACTGGAGTTGTGCAATGTTATGCATAGATCTTTCATCAAAACACATATGATTGGATGCACCACTATCAACAATCCAAACATCACTTGAATTCAGGGAATAAGCATGAAGAGTGTGCTATATATTAGATACCTGACCTGCAAAATTCACCAGATCAGTCACCATGTTCACATACTCTTCATCAGGCCGCTGACCTTTAAAAATTATGTACATCTCAATTCGAATTAAGGAATTCACCATGCTAGCAATACTATCATCAATTGCCAATTTGTCTACGGGTGTTATATCAGATTGTTCTTATTGCACCAAATTAACCACTTCTCCTCTTTATTCGGTTGCTTTCTTTTCTTTCAAAGCTTTGAACCAATCTGGATAACCTTGTAGTTTAAAACATGAATCCCGTGTATGCCCAGCTATATTACAATGATCACAAAATCTATCTTTCTTGTTGACTTCTTTCCGTTTATAACTACCACCCTTAGCATTAGAATTCTTGGCCAGAAGAGCACTAGCTTCAAGAACATTACTGCTATAAACCATGCTCACTTGTCGTTGTTTTTCAACTCGCAGAACCATAGCATAAGCTTTATCTATGTTAGGGAAGGGCTCAAGATTCAAAATTTGACTCCTCACATTATCAAATGTTGGATGAAGGACCATCAAGAATTGCATTAGTCTGGCAAATTCCTCTCTCTCAACCAGTAAACAAGTGAAATCACAACTACTGCCATGACAATTACAGCTAGGTAGAGGCATAAGCCTATTTAATTCTTCCCAATAACGATTCATCTTGCTATAATAAGCAGTAACAGAGTCAGAACCCTGTTCTAAAGATGAAACCTCTCTTTGTAATTGATACCGAAGAGGACCATTATTCTCACCCAATCTTTTCTCAATCATATCCCATAATATCTTGGAACTAGCACAACAGATGAAATTACCAGACATCTCCTTATTCATAGAATTCAAAATCCACGCCTTAATCATCGATTCAACTTTCTTCCATTTCTTATAAAAAGTAGGGTTCGTAGAAGCAGGAAAACTTCCATCAATGAAACAAATCTTGTCCTTAGCAAGACTAGTTTTAACAACTATACTCCAAGTAAGATAATTGTTACCTGTGAGAGGAGAAGCAACCAGAAGCATTCCTGGATTATCGGAACTCTGCAAGTGCAATGGATCTCCATCAAAATCACGATTCATTGCAGTAGAAGAAGCTTCATGAACAACATCACCATGCAAAGCAGCCATGGCTTCAACGAAATCAACTTAGGAACCAAGGATGGGTGCGATCGTCTTGTGCTCTGATACCATGTAACGAAGGAAAACTCTATAAACACAAAACGAAGTAGAGAAAAGAGTAAAGTATATTTTCTCTCTCATCATCAATTCTGTACAGTGACTTAATTTATATATCAGTCAAACTAGTAACTGCTTAATTTACTAGTACTGAAAATACAACTAACTATTATTTACATATTTACAGAAGTATATTGTAACACTTAGTCTAAAGAACTATTAAATGATTCCATCAAGAATCCCATTTCCAGATGAAAGCAACTTACGAATTTTAAGTGGTACGGAAGCCTCAAGATGAAATGCTCGATTGTAATTGCATTCAGTAAATGTCCTCCCACTGTTACTACTGCCTGAAGGAAGCATAAAAATTTTCAATCCATACCGTCGATGGTTAGAAGCTTATGTTCATGGCATGCTCATGTAGAAGCAGGCCACTGTCAGGACACCATATAGCATTTAGTACAACTCATCCACGTACTTAGATAAAAGAGATGAGCCTTTGGCTGTTAAAGTATTGAGTAACGGTGATGATTATAATATACGTTACAAGTCATATATATATATATATACAAGTGATAAAGATACAATGAATAAAATCTAGTCTTAATCAAATCAATTATCTTAAGTAACAAATATTATCTAATACACGTGAACTCTAATTTGATGGGTCAAGATGTCCACAGAATTTCTAAGAACTTGCAACAAAAATTCCTAAGAAAATTCATTCCTGGCAATTGAAAGTTTTGAGTATTACCTAAACGAGATTGTCATTCAAGTTTTTGAGGTTCCTGGTTATGAAAGCATTTAACAAATGACAGACATTAGTAGAAACTACTGATTAGTAATTTTCTTCTTTGTTGACAAACAACTAATAGAAGAAAGGTATTTCTTACCTTTTGCATTAATGCTACAACCATTTCAGGAGTTTCAGGTACGTAATGCTCCAAAATAGCCTGAAAAGTTAACAGTCTAGCTTTATATATTTGTTGTATAAGTAGGATTAAGGAAAAGTACTTAACTATGGATGTATTTCTACAAAACCACAACTGAATCCTTAGTCAAAGGTTTATAACTTTTGATCTCAAATATATTCAATAGAGAAAGGAACATTACATTCACAATGCATGAGCTGTAAATGTTTATCTATAGAGCAAGCTTTTGTTGATATGTAAGACCCTTCAAGTTTACAAACGCAAGTTTCCCTAGTAGGGACCTGAAAATAATTACAGGTTCAGCGTTATTACAAATGTCATTGCTTTTGGCATACAGAGAAACCAAGGGTTTCAAAACCGGACCGGACCGGCCGGTCCGACCGAAAATGGTCTGAACTGGCCATTTGTTCGGTTCGGTTTTAGTTAATAACCTTTTAATATAAAAACCGGCCGGTCTATCAAAGAACCGGCCGGTTGTATACGAATCGGTTATTTGATAATCGAGAGGAGGCGGTTGTGTTTCGAGGTCGTGGTGAAGAAGGGAGGATAATGGCGGTCGCCATGCGCATAATTCGATGAAAAAAGCTGGGGTCTTTGTTGAGAGAGGGTCGAACATAGCGAGGGAAAAAGAACGGCGACATTGTTGACAACTTGCAGAAAGGGTGGGTCGCAGATGGTGGCAGGTGGCGGACGATGGTGGGATAGAGAGGATGATATGGGAGCTAATGGGTTTAGGGACAAATGAAGAAGAAGAAAGGCGCGACTTTTTTGAAAATGTTATGGCGGTGGTAATTTGGTTTGACTGCTGGTTTGGAGTCTTAGTAGCTTCCCCTGTTTTTGTCTTTAGGAATAAAGATTAGAACTTTTAGGAAAGCAAGAAATTTGAAGAAAAGGCATTTGTCGTATGTGATTAATGTTCTTGACATTTTAAAACTTTTATCATATTCATATATTAACAACTAGTATTTTAAAATATACTACCTTCTAGGAGGAAGTATATCTCATATAAATAAGTACATCATTCTTTTATTCTTAACCTTTAAATTTATTGTTTTCAACTTCTCTGGTTAGGTAATCAAAAACTACAACTTTGAAATGTTACATGGACATGGGGTTAGATGCATGTAGGCTTAGTAATTCCGACTTAATTTAATTGATCTTATTCGAGTCATATTTAGATTTAAAGGGTTGATACAAATGAATTAAGAACATCTACTGATGGTCAGTTCATATCTTATTTTGATTATATTTAAGTTAAAATTATACTGCATTACAAGTTTATAATTGAGAATAATTTCATACGTTACTAATTTGTAATTTATTTTAATGCAGTAGAAGAAGTAGATGCAAATACTTTGGATGAAAGCGTAATTTACGAATCTTTAAATAGTGTTAGAGAATTTGGGGCTTTTGACGATGATGAGACGCAACCTCCTTCAAAAATACAAATTTTCTCTTAACTGTTATTTTAAGTTTTATATTGGACTCATATTTATTTATTTATAGTTCATTAGATAATAATAAACATTGGTGTATTTTTCATTTCAATAAAATATTTTATTTTTATTTATTCTTATAAAATTTTCATCTTATTTATTATATTCCGGTTTGATAGCGGTTGACTACCAGTTGAACCTCTAAACCTTAAACCTTTCCTTCGACCGGTTCGATATCCGGTCCGGTTTTTAAAACATTGAGAGAAACTATAACAAATAAATAAAATCAATTTCTTACTTTAGTCTGTGCATCAGAAACAAGGAATTTGTTTTACGATTGAGATCAATTGAGCCAGATTCACTTGCAGAAAGATTTTTTTAGGGAAAAATGTCTGTACTCTAGATTCCGAAGAGATATTGTAAGTGAAGGAAATAAATTGTCAATAATTTCGCAGATTTCCTAAGACAAATTTTTCAGCACAAATAATTTAGCAATCGCAAGAGTGAAACACCAAATAACACGCCGATGTTTGGTAACGCAGTTCGGCAAACTTGCCTACGTCTGCGGGGCCCTCACCCAGATTAATTTCTTTCACTGTAGTTTCCAAAAGTTACAAGGATTGATCAATTTTGTAATACCCAATCTATGTAACTAACCCAAAAGCTAACTACCTGTGAAAGATCTTCACGCCCAATAACAAGACCAACACGTGTTAACCTCGTCAGAGGATTTTTCAAGCTATTTCTACTCAAAGACAAAGAACAAATAAAATCACGAACTCAACAATCTTCAGTTCTGAACTCTGTCACTTCACAGACTAATAGCGGTATACTGCTGCACCCAAGAAACAATTTCAACAGCATCAGCAGTCCAGAAACTCAGCCGCCAATCTCCACACAAGACACTGTCTGTTGTTCACACACTGATGGCTGTATAATACTGCACACAAAAATCACCTCACCAACTAACAACACCAACAACAGAACAAAGTCAGTAAAGAAAAACGCAGCAGCAAACCCCCACAAAACCCACACGGTTTTTCACCCACGAGACCTAGAGAAAATCGTCAGATCAAAGAATACCACATCACCTATTTCACGTCAGCCAAGAAACAATCAAAATCCACCATCCATTATTCACGCAACCTCACAAAAGAGCCGTAGATAGGAGAATCCTTTTCAAAAATGGATTTACATAAGATAACCAAGAATCCTTTTCAAAAAGGATTACGTTGAACAACCAACACCACAAGTATACCAATTTGGATTTTACTTCCAATCCCAATCCACGCACTATCCAATCTTCAGTATCTAATTAAGGCACATCTTTAATTTATGACAATTCCAATGTCCAATTTAAAAATGCCAAAATCAAATAAAGAATATATAAAGTATATTCTAACAATCTCCCCCTTTTTGGCATTTTTGTCACAACTCTAGTACTCAACATAAATAATCATATTTGGACATATAAAGATAAGATTCACATTGCTCCGCCTTCATCAATCATCAAGTTTCAAAGAACACCAATCGTCCAAATTTCTCCCCCTTGGGACACAAAGATGCCAAAAAATAAGACGAATAGTCAAATACATATCCGAAATCTCCCCGAATGGAACATTCATCATAAACAATCGATGTCTACTTTTGAAACAAAATCACAATCATAATAATCACCAATAAATGCAGCGGAAGAATCATAAACACGTCAATATCACAATTTACCACCATTAAAAAATACTTCAAAATATAAAGCACACTGTCCTCGTGCCTTCGAAGAATCTCAAACCTGGCGTTTTTCTTTGGCTCGAATGAAGATGTATAACACGAGTTTCCTGTAAGTTCTTGATAATCAACCCTTTTTCTTTCTTTTGTTTTACTTCTTTTGCTCACATCCCCCATAACATTTTCTATTGGATGGTTTCTTGGATTCGAGATGAAGACCCTCGGTTTTGATTGTCATCTAGTGATTTTCTTGCATCATCATCCAAGTAACTCGAATTTCTCTCGGTTTTGCGATTACTTCCTTAATAAAGAACTAATCGCAAATCTGGGCATTTTCTGGTTTTCCTTCACTACATTTTGTGCTTGTGACCGACCTTTCTAATCCAAGCTTGCTTCGATACCATGAGATGTCTTTGGAAACTTAATGGAGAACGTCTAGATTTTCGATTTTGGCCCCTTTGAAATATCATTTGTAATAATTGATAACACCTTGGCCTTATATGTCCAATGACTCCACAAAAATGACATGTAGGTATAAATCTATCACTCTTTTTCTGTGCTTCTACTTCTTGGGCTGATCTGAATATGTCTGAGTTTCCTTCATTAACTTTCGAACACTCACCTTTGTAACCAATGCCTTCAAAATTTCCTTTAGCCTTACCAATTTCCAACAACTTATCTAGTTTTTCCGTGCCTCCATTCAACATCCTCAACCCCTTTTCAGTACTTATTAATTTCATTCTTGCATCACCAAGTTCATCTGAAGTCAATGCCAGCTTCTTTTCTAATTCTTGCATAGTATTTTTCAGACGAAGATTCTCCTCTTTCAAACTCTCATTCTTTTTTTGCATTTTCATCAATTTCTCATACAAAGCTTTGTAGTTCTCATGGGTATTCTCAACTTCATCATCATAGCTGCTTCTGTCACTGTCATAGTCTGAAATTGAATTCCGGGCTGAACTGATTCTGAAATTTTCAAGTCTTCTCCCTGTTCTGCTGTCAGTTACTTCCTTCTCAATTACCGCTAGACAAGTAACTGGATTTTTGCTGTGTAATGCAACCAGTGCTGCATTATTTGTCATTTCTTCCTCACTGTCGAAATCACTTTCAGATTCATTTTCACTCCAGGTGGTTGTGAAGGACTTTCCTCTTTGTTTCTTCAACGTGTTAGCACATTCGGATTGAATATGTCCAAATCCCTGACATTCATGACACTGTATTCTTCTTTCCTTCCATTCGCCTCTTTGTGCCTTGACTTGTTGTCTTCGGTTATTACTTGATGAACTTCCACCATATTGTCTAGAATCAGATCTGTCGTTCTTCATTCTTTTCACCATTTACCAAATTTCGAGTGAGCAAAATCATATCTTCATTCACATCGGACTCATCTTCAACATTACTCACATTCTTTCCGGCCCACCCTGTAATGCCAATCCTTTGCTTCTTTCTTGTTTTCCCTCAAAAGATTCATCTCAAAATTTGTGAGAATCCGATAACTTTCTCCAATGACAAATTATCAATATCATGAGCCTCCTCTATTGCTGCAATTTTGGAATGAATCTCGGTGGCAATGATCTCGATGTCTTCTTCACCGTTTCACATCGAGTACTTCTTTCCCAATTGATGAGCTTGATTCGTAATATCTCTCGCTTTTCATGGAATTCTTCAATTCTCTCATGCTCTTCCATCTTCAATTCTTGAATCGCATGACTAGCATTTGTAGTTTGAAGATATCACAGATTTTGATCCTTCATGAATGGTTTGCAAAACATCCCATGCTTCTTTTCTTTGTTTCACACGCGAAATCATGAGAAGCGCCCTTCATCAACAAAGATGAATATCGTATGCATCGCTTGTGAATTCCCCATCGCACTTTCTTCTTCCACTCTAGTCCATTCAGACGGATCTTTCTGAACTTCCTCTCCTTTATCATCAATGAACATAGGATGCGTCCAACCATGTACTACTGAATGCCAGGCTCTCGTACTTTGAGCTTGAATAAAAAATTTCATCCGGGATTTCCATGATCGATAATTTGATCCATCCAATAACGGAGGTCTGGTGATTGATGCACCCTCTCTCGTAGCCATATCTGCGAATCTCGAATCTGCACCAACTTGCTACCAAGTTCTGAACTGGTGACCCGCTCTGATACCAATTGAAGGAAATAAATTGTCAATAATTTCGCAGATTTCCTAAGACAAATTTTCCAGCACAAATAATTTAGCAATCATAAGAGTGAAATACCAAATAACACGCCGACGTTTGGTAACGCAGTTCGGCAAACTTGCCTACGTCTGCGAGGCCCTCACCCAGATTAATTTCTTTCACCGTAGTTTCCAAAAGTTACAAGGATTGATCAATTTCGTAATACCCAATCTATGTAAATAACCCAAAAGCTAACTACCCGTGAAAGATCTTCACGCCCAATAACACGACCAACACGTGTTAACCTCGCCGAGGATTTTCAAGCTATTTCTACCAAAGACAAAGAACAAATAAAATCACGAACTCAACAATCTTGCTCAACTCATCACTTCACGGACTAATAGCGGTATATCACTGCACCTAAGAAACAATTTCAACAAAGATCGCGATCCGTAAACTCACCGCCAATCTCCACACAAGACACTATCTATTGTTCACACTGATGGCTGTATAATACTGCACACAAAAATCACCTCACCAACTAACAACACCAACAACAGAACAAAGTCAGTAAAGAAAAACGCAGCAGCAAACCCCCACAAAACCCACACGATTTTTCACCCACGAGACCTAGAGAAAATCGTCAGATCAAAGAATACCACATCACCTATTTCACGTCAGCCAAGAAACAATCAAAATCCACCATCCATTATTCACGCAACCTCACAAAAGAGCCGTAGATAGGAGAATCCTTTTCAAAAATGGATTTACATAAGATAACCAAGAATCCTTTTCAAAAAGGATTACGTTGAACAACCAACACCACAAGTATACCAATTTGGATTTTACTTCCAATCCTAATCCACGCACTATCCAATCTTTAGTATCTAATTATGGCACATCTTTAATTTATGACAATTCCAATGTCCAATTTAAAAATGCCAAAATCAAATAAAGAATATATAAAGTATATTCTAACAGTAAGGATTGCAAAATTCGGTTGGTGAAATCGCTGAATTTCCTCCTTTGTCCTTTAATTTATTAATTCTTATGAAAATGTTGGAAAAGCACCTAACCATATCCTCAGACGCCTTGTTTCACTACAAGAAAAGAAAGAATTAGCGACGGAAACTTACCAACAGAAAATATACCATTGCAAATTACCGATGGAAAATATATTTCCATCGGTAAAATTGACGAAAAAAATTTTATTTAGCGATGGTACTAATATCCGTCACTAAATATGAAGGGAAATCATCCCGACAAATTTTGTGATGGACTTTAGTGATGGTATAAGATATCCGTCGGTAAAAAGGCAAAAATTATCCACGGAACATCCATTTTCATCGGTAAAATTGACGTGAAAATTTTCGTTTAGTGACGGTACTAATATCCGTCGCTAAATATGAAAGGAAATCATCCTGACAAATTTTGAGATGGATTTTAACGACAGTATAAGATTTCTGTCGGTAAATTTACCGACGTTTAAGATATCCGTCAGAAAAAAGACAGAAAATATTGGCAGAATAAATAAAAATTTTGAGTTTACCTACGGAATAAATTCCGTCAGTAAATTATTTTTAAATTTAAACTCACCCGACATAGGATGCATTGTCATAGTATTGGTTGTATTACCAAAATATGATGCATTGACATCTATCTATTTAATGTGTGGATTGTATTTAGCAGTGTTGTTAGGGGCTTTGAATGATGATGTTAATTGTTAATCCAATGCCCAAACAAAAGAAGAGAGTTGAAATTAGGAGCTGTCTTGTTGGGCTCCTAGAAGCACTTCTTATTAGACTTGCGACCATGCAACGTACTTTTAAGTAGAAGCTTTACCGTGGTGAAATTTTGTACTAAATACCATCTATGTCTGACAGCTTGCACATCACTCTGGAATCTCTTTTTATCATTGCTAGAGGTCCTCCAATTTCTGGAGATCTTTTGTCATCACTATTCGAAGCTAGTCCTTAATTCTCTTAGGAAGTATCTTGAAGACCCTTGCGTGTGGGTGGAGGCAAACGCATCTACTCTCGAAATTCTTTCTTCTCATGCTGAGATTGGATTTGGCTTTCTCTTAATTATTTTTTTGCTATCTAGGTTGGATTGTGTGGTTGCTGTGTTTTACCACTATATGTGTTTTGGTTGTCCTTTATCTATGGTGATTGAAACATAGTACGTAAAAACACTAACATGGGAATCTCTATGTTGATATAATTTCATCTTAGGTTGCAACGGCTATTAATTGTTTTCTTTGTGGGTGCGACATCTTAGAATGGTAACAACTGGTGTTGATTTTCATTGTATAGCTCACGACTGGGTTGCTTTGCATATTATATGTGATTTTTACCAAGGTTAATCGTGGTCTGGGTCTGCTGGATTTTATGTGAAGGCTTATTTGCATAGACTGTCATACTTGATGTCTTCCTGCTGTAGCTATGAGTTAATACTACTATTTGTGTGAATCAGTCCATAATGTGTAGTGACAACTTTCAGACCTGTTTCAATAGAGCTGAACCTATCGGGAAGTTGTTCCTTTTTTTATCTTAAGTGTTTTCGTTTATATTGAATTTTCTTTAACCACTTGAGTTATTTATTTTGTTTTGTTTTCATTAAACATGGCTTGAGAATATCCTCTATTGAGATTAGTACGAGGCAGTTGTATTATTGGGTATAAAATTCTTTCATAGGTTGTGAAGACAAGGGATGGTGTCAATGGTTGAGTGGTGTCAGCTCAGTAAAGCCTTATATAAAACTATCATCGTTAGTGAAAGAATTAAGCTGGGTGAAGGCCTCACAGATGTAGGCAAAATGTGTCAAACTACATTACCAAATTTTAATTTTAATTTGTTTAATTTTGTATTTATTTTTTTGTTTTCATTTGTGTTGAAAAATTTGCAGTTGCTAATACAGTTACCTTATATCCAGTAACTGATAGATACAGTTACAAGTAACTGTGGCAGAACTTTACAAGTAGGGAACTGAACTTTACAAGTAACTGTGGTCAAATCGAAGTTTTTGCGAAACTACTACACCCCTTCGAAATTGTTTTCAATTGGTATCAGAGTAGGGCACTGAATCAAAACTTGGTATATCAAGTCGGTGCAAATCCTTGTTTCGCAATTATGGTTATAAGAGAAGGGATCTCATCAAATAATAATTTCAAAAAAAGGAAAACTCAAAATGGTGAAAGAAAAGTGAAGAAAATTCAATGTCATGAGTGTAAGGCTTAGGACATGTGCGAGCAGAATGTGCCAACACCTTGAAGAAGAGAAAAGGGAAGTCATATACAAGCAATTAGAGTGAGAAAGAAACCTGAAATGAGTATGGTAATGAAGAAGAAGCTGTAAATAGTATTGCGTTAGTTACTTTATACAACAAAAGTCCAATTATTTGCTTTACAACAACCAAAAAGGGAGTAACCAATGACAAAAACGTGAGTGAATAAGAAAATTTAAGAAAAAACGCAAACAAATCAGTTTAAAGCTCAATCTCAAATTATGACAGTGACGATAGAACTTTAGATGATAAAAAGGAAGACATTTATGAAGCCTATGAGTTAATGTATGCTAAATGGGTCCAAACATGTAAGAAAAATGAGAAGTTGAAGAAAGAAAACTCTATCATGAAGAACACCATTCAAGACCTTAAGAAGAAATTGTTATCTACAATAGATGAGCTTAATGAAACAAAGTTAAAACTGGTCAGCATGGAAAAGGGAATAATAATGTTAAATGGAGGTACCGAAAAGCTAGAATAATTGTTAGAAATTGGTAAGACTAAAGGAGATCTTCAAGGTATTGACTATAGAGGTGAATGTTCCAAGTCAAATGATGAGAAAATTGGTACGACCAGATCTGTCCAAGGAGAAATCTCAAAGGAAAATCAGAGGTTCATATTTATATGTCACTTTTGTGGAGTAATCGGGCACATAAGATCGAAATGTTACAAGTTATTACAAATTATATTTCAAAGGATTCAAAACCAAGAATCTAAACACTCTCCATTAAATTTTTAGTAGCAATCTATGTTGCTGAAGCACTCTTAGATTAGAAAGAGTCAAGTACAAACACAAAGACGTAGTAAAGGAAAAACAAGAAACTGTCTAGGTTCACAGTTAGTTACTACTTTTGAAGAAACTATTCACACTAAGGATAAGTCAGTTACTTCAGACGAAGAATAAGCCCAGGTTTGAATTTCTTCGAAGGGCATAGGGATCGTATGCTTTACATTTTTATTTATTAAAAACATAAAAAACATATAAAAAAAAAGAGGTTCAAAAGGAGTTAACATCTAGATTTTTCAAGTTTTATTATGGTTTATCTTTATATTATGGGTTGTTTGAGTTTGGGTAATATGTGTTCATATGGTTTATATGAGGAGGAGCTTAGTTAAGTTTGATTATGATTCGTTGAATGCATTTTTAGGGTTTATGAATTTGATCAATCTTATGAAGATGGAATTGAAGTGAGCAATAATATGTTGATTAGTGTTTTGACTGGTGGTAAATTGTCATTTTGACATGCTTATGATTCTTTCACTACACCTATTGCTAATTTTTATGCTTCTTTATTTGCTAAGATTGATCGCATTAAAGACATTCTTATTTTGACTTTGTTTTATCCCAGGGAGGAGACATCAAATTATTTTTTATGACTGTTCAATTCAGGGGAAAATTTTAAGGTTTCTCTATGACTATTAGTCTTGCTTTTGACATCTTTTTGTCCCAAGGAGAAGAAATTTAGATGATTAGATAAAATTTGGATGATTAGATAATTATGGGATTATTGTTTCTTTGGATGTTCTTTGGAACTTGATGTTTGATTAAAGGGGTGTTCTTGATTTGTGTATTCGATGTTTATATGTCCAATTATCTTCTTTAGAGGAATTTCAAATATGTGACAAACAATTTCAAAAAGGGGGAGATTGTTAAGATATAGGTGATTATATCTTATTATTTAATTTTGGACATTATTTGATAATTGGAGGGGAGATTGTTAAGATATAGGTGATTATATCTTATTATTTAATTTTTGAACATTATTTGATATTGGACTTAGTTGGATTTATGTGAGACTCTTTCAAGCTAAGGTAATTGAAATTAAAATCCTAATCAAGATGGGATTTAATGTATATCTTATTTTGGGATAATGGTTATCTATGGATTTGAGTTCTTTTACAGTCAAATACTTTCTGCTTCTGGTATTGGCTGTATTACCAAAATAGGATGCACTGGCATCTATCTATTCAATGTGTGGATTGTATTCAACAATGTTCTTAGGGGCTTTGAATGATGATTAGTTAATTGTTAATCCAATGCCCAGACAAAAGAAGAGAGTTGAAATTAGGACATATCTTGTTGGGCTCCTAGAAGCACTTCTTATTGGACTTGCGACCATGCAACATACTTTTGAACAGAAACTTTACCGTGGTGAAATTTTGTACTAAATAACATCCAGGTTTGACAGCTTGCACATCACTCTAGGATTTCTTGATATCATTGCTAGAGGTCCTCCAATTTGTGATGACCTTTTATTATCACTATCCGACGCTAGTCCTTAATTCTTTTAGGAAGTATCTTGAAGACCTTTGTGTGTAGGTGAAGGCGAACGCATCTACTCTCGGCATTCTTTCTTCTTATGCTAAGATTGGACTTGGCTTTCTCTTAATTAGCTCTTTCCTATCTAGGTTGGATTATGCGGTTGTTGTATTTCACCGCTGTATGTGTTTCGATTGTCCCTTGTCCATGGTGATTGAAACATAATGCATGAAAACACTAACATGGGAATCGCTATGTTGATATAATTTCATCTAACGATTGTTGATTGTTTTTTGTATGGGTGCGATATCTTGGAGTAGTAACAATAGGGTGTTCATTTTCGTTGTATGACTTACAACTAGGTTGCTTTACATATTATGTGTGATTTCTGTTGAGGTTAATCGTGGTGTGGGATCTGCTGGATTTTATGTGAAGGTTTATTTGCATAGGCTATCATGCTTGATGTCTTCCTGTTGTAGCTGTGAGTTAATAATGCTATTTGTGTGAATTAGCCCACAGCATGTGGTGACAACTTTCAGACCTATTTTAGTAGAGCTGAACTTATCGGGAAGTTGTTCCTCTTTTTAACTCAAGTGTTTTTGTTTTTGTTGAATTTTGATTAATTACTTGAATTGTTTATTTTATTTCATTTTCATTAAACATTGTATCAGAAAATCCTTATTGAGGTTAGTAAGAGACGGTCTTATTATTGGGTGTAAAATTCTTTCACAAGTTATGAGGATAAGAGATAGTGTCAAGGATTGAGTAGTATCGGCTAAATAAAGCCTTGTATAAAATTATTGTCGTTAGTGAAAGAATTAAACTAGGTGAGGGCTCCACAAATGTAGACAAGGTGTACTGAACTGTGCTACCAAATTTCGGTATTGATCTGCTTAATTTCGTATTTATTTTTCTATTTTCATTTGTGCTCAAAAATTTACAGTTGCTAATTCAATTATTTTATATCTAATAACCGACAAATACAATTACAAATATTTGAGGCATAAGTAAATGCGGTCAAATCGAAAGTTTTGCAAAAACTACTAAACCCCTTCGGAATTTTTTTCAGGTGTACTACTAATCTCAGATACTTTGAAGCCTGAACAATATAGAGAGGGTTCATGGACTCTTTCCCGGTCTTGTAGTCTCCTCTCCAGCCACGCAACAAAAAGTTAAGAATTACAAAGCCTGCAGCATAACACAGACATGTTCTTAGTATTTACGATGTACCTGTAACATCAAAGGTTCCCAACAACTCTCACTCTGATTCATGCTTCTTTAATAGTCTCTTCACTGGAGTTGCTGTGTTTATATTCTTTTGATCTGGAGATTGCTTATTCTTGACCGAATTAGTGCTTTATCTATTCTCCTTACCTTGTACATCATTAATAAGAGATGGAAAGGGGCCTGGTTTACTCAAAACTTGCTTCCCATTTCTGAACTTCTTAGAACTTTGCACTGATCGATCAAAGATAGAGTCTGAAGAGAGTAACCTTCTGCTTGACATGCTTCTGGCTAGAGAAGGTTGAGGCCAGGCAGTAAATGCTGCATAATTGACCTCACTCTGAGAGAGTGACTTTGATCGTGTGTGTTTCAATCTTGAAGTTGATGTTTCATCATTAACTTCATTACAATTCTCAACATTTTTAATCGAGGAGGTGTAGACAGCTTCTTGATAGAGTCCTCGTCTAAAATTCACAACTTGCTCCTCAAGCCTAACAATCTCCTCTTCTAATACAGCTACTTCTGCAAGCAGCTCTAACATCTGCAAAAACAAAATTATGCCCGCAATATAATTATGACTCCAGAAGCCAATGATCTGGTTGATTCTTCCAGTCACTCCATTGATTGTTTTCCTTGGGCTCAAAAAAAACGAAGACTGCATTTTCCATAAGAGATATTAAAGAAGCTTGAAATAGAGAATTTACTAACATAAGGAGGGAGATAAGGAGGTAAGCGAGGTAATGATCCCAAAGGTCTTGTAAAAGCTCTCTCCAATGCTCTGTGAATGTTCTCTTCATACCTAAGCTTCTTCTTCAATTTATCAACCTGCAAATTTCCAGCCAAAACGGTTAAATTAACAGTGAGATGAAGTCAAAGAGATAGTTAAAGAGAAAAGTTAAGTACATCTTCTAATAATGCCAATTTCCTTTCCCTGTTTTGTCGTCGCTGATGGACTGCAGATTTCCGGGCACCAACCAGTCTGCTTCCTGGACTCTCCATCTTCTCCTTCTATATAAATTATATAAGATGCAATACATAAATAAGAAAAAAGTTAGGCAGAGCAACTCATTACTAAAAGAGAAAGAAAAAATAATACAAAAGGCAAACTATTCTTTTTTCCAGATAACGAGAGAACCTAGAGCAGATTTTTGGATCTAAAGTGCATGCTTTTTCTGTTTCATATAAGTTTTTCGTTCTGCAAGAACATGTCAAGAAACTAATCAAGCTTTCAAAACGTGCATATAGTATCTTTGGGAATAGAAACAGAATAATGAGTTACCAAATTAAGCTCCTTTCTCTACTTTGAACAAACTGGAAATCTAAGCAAACTGGAGATCCCATCTTAAATTCATCAATTTTCAAGACAGAAACAACAACCCCATCCCTAAATCATTGCCAATAACAATAAAAATGCTAAGAAAAGATGGAGGGAGAAGGAGAGAGAGTGAAGAAGAAGAAGAAGAAGTTGCCTTGTCATGGTTTGAAGGAGGTTTCATTGCCTGAAGAGCAGTGCGGACTCTAGTATTCATCTTTTCCAACTTGGAAACGAAACAATAATCCAACAGATATCAATCAAAACCTGATTAACCAAAAAAGAAGTAACTAAACAACTGAGTTCTTAGCTCAATCGAAAACAGAAAGGAAAGTAAAAGGAACCAATATTAGAATATAATACCTTAGATTTTCTCTTTCACAGAAAGCGGGAAACTTGTAAGCAGACAGACGACCAGAAATGGAAATGCCTGAACATTATATTAAGCATTTGTTCAATAGTATGACCTGTTTCATTAGAAATAGTAGGAAAAAAGCAAAGTCTCGAACAGAGTGTAAGAAAGCAACGAAAGCTCTCAGCAATATAGCAGAAGAAGATAGGAAAGGGCAAAGGATTGGAGCTTAAAAGCGCCATCCAAGAAAAGGGTAACAGACAAAAGCTTATTAAACTAATCCAGCAAATTAATTAGAACCCTGAAACAAAAAACATTAAAGTGTAAGAAACCTGACAAGAGTTAAGAGTATATATATAATAGAAGTAGAACAAGGTGAAGGTGACAAGCAAATCCACTAACACCAGGCAATGAAAACTACGTACAGTGTCAAATACTGTTGCTGGAATAGTTTAATTTAGTTTCACTACTGCTTTCTTAGTTCTATCACTTATGCTGTGCATGCAAATTGCAACGCAAGCGGAGAGAGAGGGAGAGGGAGAGAGAGGCGGCATGAAAAAGTCGCATCTCATTGTCACTTGGCCTCTTTCATGTTCTTTGTCATCCACTTTTGTGATCGTAACTAATCTGTCTGTATCATTGTTAAATGTTTGTACGTTGATAACCCTTCTCTAACCTCGCAAGATGGGAGCCTTATTTACGGCTACGTTATGTTTTTTTATAGTTGGTTTGGTATGCTATGGACAGTTGACCACGGGACCAAGGATGGAACTCATTTCATAAATTAAGTGGATAAAATTGCACATTCTAATCTACTAAGATGCTTCCATCTTAAGTTAATTGAATTATGAATTATGTCTTATATTGATTAAAAAATTAAGCTAAATTTAATTTTTTTTTACACTTATATTTAATAATAATTTTCAATAAAATATTAAAATTAAAGCACCACTATTGAAATTTGACTCTCTTTTACACTTTTTATCACCTAAACTCTTCATAATACCAGAAGATTTACATTGTTATCATTAAACTTTTCTTTTCTCATACAGTTTAAAAGTTTCTCTCATTAGGTAGGAGTAAAAAGGTCTAATTTGTAAATTAAAATTTTAGTTCATGTTATGAAAGTACTAACACTAAATATAAGTAATGTGGGATCACAAAAAAATTAATATGTATCTAAATGTTGTGATTATTAATATAATGAAAATTTCAGTAAAATTTTTATTAGGGTGAAAATTTGGTAGTAATTAGAATTTTTATTAGTATAAGATTATTTGCAGAAGTACAGTAACAATGTCTTTCTGATGGATCAGAAAGCAGTTTTAAGTCATCAAATTTGCACCTTTTTGTTACCTTTTTAATTGCATATCACCTTTTAGGATGATAGGAATGTCTTTTGTTTTCATTTCTTTGAGAGGGGGCTCTAATATCATCTTCCTAAACCACATGATAATCTCCTCCTTTCTTACGTTCAGATTTGAAGTGGTCCAATGATCAAAAAATGGAGGAACTGAAGTAAATTAGTCTCGTTGGCACATGTGGTAAGCATTTCATTGCCAGCGGTCTTTAGGTACAACCACCTTCCCCTGCAAGTCCAGCCATAAATAAGGTTTAAAGAAACTCACTTCCACTAAGTTATAATTACGAGTCGATCATTCATGGAGTCCAAAACCTCGAATTCCCAGTTTTTAATTTTAAATTTGAAGGGCTGTTATTGTTCATATTTTGTAACACTACCGTCCAAAGAAAGCAAGCTAATATGTCTGAATAAACTAAGAACGTTTTTAATCTCTAGGACCCATGTTGTTTATACGCTTCGTGATGTTACTTTCTTCTCACACAAATGTCAAGCTAATACGTCTGAATAAACTAAGAACGTTTTTAATCTCTAGGACCCATGCTGTTTATATACGCTTCGTGATGTTACTTTCTTCTCACACAAGTGTCACACCTTGTTTAATGAGCTTTCATGGTTTTTGTTGAGAGAGTAGGAACTCATCATTATATGTATCGGATTGCACAAATATATGATTCTTTGGAATTATATAACTTAATGATGAGTAAAATCAAATACTCCATTTCAACTTCGTGTATTTGCCAAGATTTCAACTCTGGTAGTTCTTAGTTCCTTGCTATAACATCATATATCATATCTCTCGTGACCTTAAAAATGTATATTTTAATATATTTAACTCTAATTTTGGAGACGATGTTTCAAATACATGTAGTATTTTTCGTTCATGGAAAAGTATAAAACACACCCTCAATTTCAAATCGTACTATAACTTAACCTTTTTCTTTACTATACTTACTTGAAGGTTAAATTATATTTTTATCTTACAATTTGAATCAATTTTTGGTGGCAAGTTAATAAGTTAACAATATGTTTAGACAAGTAATACCTCATTGGGAAGGTCATTCGAAATTAAATTCACTTCCTGGGTGACCCTTCTTTCTATGAATGCACCACATAAACCCAAAACATACTTTTGCATACTCTATTAACAAAAGCACATGACCTCTGCTTTTTTCTTTTGTTTTTCACTTTGCTTTTCTATTCTTGTAAATGTGGTTGAAAGTCAGCCAGTCCTAACATCTTTCTTTAAAACGTATATATTCTATCTTTTGGATTTCCCCTTCTTTTATGTTTGGATATATATGGGAACATATGCTCCAAATAGTTGTCGAACATCATTACCTACCCTTTTGTCTTCTTAAAAGGGTATGTTTCTTTCACAACCTACGGACAAACCAATCACTTTCTTAATCAGGAGTTAAACTAAAGATGTGGCAGGTATAAACCCTTAACTTTTTGTAGGTTTGTTTTGGATTTTTCTTCGAAAAGAATCGCAAAAATGTTGGAGCTGTTTCATTAAGAACATAATAGCTAGAGTGCTTGAGCATTGAAGAGGACATATGCACAAGCATTCCTTATTGCTTTTACGTACTTCCCCCTTAAATGCTCGACGGTATTTTTGAAAGTTAGTTTTTAGGTATGAAAATTATTTCATTATGCCATCATTTTGTTAAACACCTCTTTTACAGATATGAATCGAGCCCAGCCAACTTCACCTGAGTTATTGATGAGTTTTATAATTCAGTGATCAAGAGAGTTAGAAGTCCTTTTTTTTCCTTCTAATTATTAGGTTCAAGTTCTACTAAAATATTTAAAATATTATTCCACGAAAAGCCTTTCATATATGTTGTTATCGGCGAGCTCATTCCTTGTCTGCCTAATTAATAAATTATCATTTCGAGTGGAAAGCTGATTGAACTGTCATCAAATGACCACATATAAGTTGGTGGAAACTGAATCAATAGCTACATGCCTATATATAATAGGCATCATGAGAAGGATTGGATTGGAACTTTTAATTGAGTAAAAGAGCTAGTGGGCTGACTGGCATGCCTTCGTAATCGAAATCTCTCATGTCACTACAGAGATATGGAGTTCATATGTGGGATAGTGGGAGACACCCGTCTTCTTCACTTACCCAACTTTGAGGACTACAGATTTTAATTCTACACTTAATCCGTCTAATTTTCCAGTTAAAAATGTCGATATCTCTATTTAAATTTTAAGCCACTACTCACTCATAACTGTTACGTAAGTGACTTTTTTATTTTTATTTTTACTTTTTATCATTTTAATTTCAATTATATTTTTTTGGTAAATAATTTCAATTATATTATTATTAGTTTAATAAAAATTAAATTAAATTAAATTTTAGTTTTAGTTTTAATTATGGTACTATTAATTTTTAAAAATTAAATTAAAAATTAAAATAAGAATGAATTTGTGCGCATGTTACACAAATTCTTTTTTATTTTTAATTATTTAAATTTTAATTTTTATAAAAATATAAGGTAAAATTTTAAATTTTAAAATTAATTAATTTATTAAAATTTTTAAATAATTTATACATTATAAAAATATTAAATTAAATTTAAAATTAATTAATTTTATTATCATTATTATATTAACTCGCATGCATATTAATGCAATATTAAACATATTGTATGATAAAGCTTTTTACAAATAATACTTAAGAAATGCAAATAAATAATACAATATATTTGGAATAATTTATTTTATATTAACAACTTATTTTATTTGATTAATTTATTAAAATTGTTTAATTAATTTATAATTTATAGAATTTTATACATGAACACTAAAAAACTAATTTTTACTAAAATTTTAATAAATAAATGATTTATTAAATATCTTTAAGACATAATAATATTAGACAGAAGGTTTATAATGAACTTTGAGACTAACAAGATTGCAATTATAAATTCCCCTCACGCTTAGTTTTTAATTCTCTCTTGGGACTTGTTGATTGTGACTTCACAGCCCTGTTGTACTTAACTGGTTGTCACGTACCTGAAATTAGCATATTCTTCTGTAGAAAATTCAATATTAAACGAAAGTCATTGAAATTATTTAATAACACTGTACGTACTTCAATTAAATTGATATACAAATAATGAAGGATATTAAGAATCTCTCAATTAAAAATATGATTATAATTATTAAATATAAACTAATAATAGAACTTTAATTTATAGACAATAACTGTCTCTTTCCTTATTTTTCTTATTATATCTAATTAAATTGTCGACCAGTCAAACTAAATCTTGTTTATAATGGTTATAATATAGTAAGAGAAATTTAAACCAATTAATTAAAAGATCAAACTTTATCATTAGGATGTCTTACTGGTTCTATGCAATATGATATCAACAAATATACTTTGAGAAGATAAAATCATAATAAAATCACAAGTATAATCATAGGCCTATAAATTTCTATTAAACTCAATTTTAAAACAAAACTAATTAATTACAATCTACATAGAATAATTCTAACCACTTTATTTTAATAAAATATGTAAAATAAAATGGCTTCATTTAATTGGAGCTTAAGACTGCTTTCTATGTTATATACCATTATTGTCGATGTTAGAATATATTTTATATATTCTTTATTTGATTTTGGCATTTTAAATTGGACATATAAAATATGAAGTTTGTCTTTTATTAGAAGTCTATGTAGTTATTGCCTCTTTATTTGATTTTAAAAAGGAATCTATGAGATACACGTGATAAGGATGAAACATTTATTGGATTCTTTGAAATCTTCTAATATATGTGTATATTTCCTAATTATGGAAGATGTGCTTTTGTTGGAGATTGCGTATAGGAGATTGATCTTGTTTTGGAATTGGATGGTGCTTGGGATTTGAATTGGAAATATATTCTTAATAAGCATAATTTTCGGTGTTGATAGCTGATTAGATATTGTCCTTGTTTGAAAATGATTTTTTGGAAGAAAAAAACCCAGTTACAGTGCGTGGGTGATTGAGATTGTGCAGTTTACGTAAAACAGAAGTAGTAGAGTGTTGGTGGCTGTGCAGATGGGCTTTTGAACGTATAGTAGAATTCTGATTTCTTGAGTGACTTTTGGCTGATGCACTCTTTCTGCTTTCATTTTTTGTTTTGAGTTGATTGCTTGGGTCTTGTGTGGAGCTGCTCTGTTTCAATACTTTTATCTCCATCAAGCAGTCTAGCAACTTGGCTATTTCGGTGAAGAATTTCAGATCTGGAAATTGTTGTTTTTTTTGTTTTTGCGTTTAGGTAGAAATAGTTAGGAAAATCCTCTGACGAGGTTAACACGAGTCGGCTGTGTTATCGGACGTGAAAATCTTTCACGGGTAGTTAGGTTGTGGGTTAGTTACATAAATTGGGCGGTACGAGGTTAGATCAATCTTGTGTAGTTTTTGTGAACTACAGTGAAAGTAATCAATCTGGGTGAGGGCCTCACAAACGTAGGCAAAGTGTGTCGATGTAACATCTCATCATCGATGTAGAGGTTAGAATAGTAATTTTGAGTGGTCAATGGGCATTTAGAAATGCCTTTACATGTTCATGCATAATCTAGCATCCGCATATATGTAAATAGTGAATTTTGCACATGAAAAATGACTGTACATACATTCATGACATTTCCCGGTATAATTGTTAATAAATGTGATTGTTATTGTAAATTAATGTGATTTGTGTGCTTAAAAATTGAGTTGGAGAGGGTCATTGAGATTTGAGAATTTTTTGTGAATTTTAGAAATTTTTCTGAAAATTTTGAAAAAATTTCTAGACTAGGAAAAATGCCAAGTGGCAGACTGATTGTTTACCGGTAGTAGAAATGACTGTCCAATGGCACTGAAAATTTAGGTACCTGATGTTATGATTTATTAGTTTGAGCCATTGGAAATTTGGGGAGAAATTGGAGTAGAAATGATAATTTAATTGGAAAGAAACTAAGTGAGGGCTTAAGAGTGTAACATGTGGCAAGTGACACTTGTCACTTGCCTAACATGCCAACATGCCCCTCTTTTATTAAAAACCCATCCTTTCTTTTGGTCATTCTCGATACTTCTTCTTTTAAAAAGATCATTGGTGGTTTTTATTAAGTTTCTCCATCATGTACGTAGCCTCTCTCTTCTTCTCCTTCTTCGTTGGTTTTCTTCCTAGGTTACTTTGTTACCAATCTCCACTACACAAAAGCTCTCATATTTTACTTGCTTTCTCTTCTTTTATTCACAAAAACAAACCTAAACTTTCTACCCCCTCAAGATGATGATCGTGTATGTTGGTAGGAAGTAGAGAGTTTGTGATAAATTTGAAAGATTGGAAGATTTGGAAGCTTAATTAGGTAAGAATTGTGTTTATATCATGAATTGTTAGTTAAATGCATTATTGTGATGTTATGTGAACTTAAATGCATGAGAATTGTGTTTAGGGTGGATGGGTATGAAGTTTTGTTTGATTGATGATAAATGATGTGGAATGTGTTATATGTAATTTGGGACGGTTTGGATTGATTTAAATGATGTCTAGATGAGTGTATGAAAAGGAAGAAAATTTAGTGCATGTTATACTATGTTGTAGGTTAATGCTCAAGTAGAGGTTTTGATTTGGTTATGGTTGTTTTCATGAGTGAATTGAGTGGTATTTGAGTGAGGAAATGATGTGGAAGAGGTAGGAGAAGAGTTAGGATGATAATTTGGAAAATTGGATTTGTGTATGTGTCAATGATTTGGCCATAAATTCTTCTATTATTGTTAAATTGAGATGATTTTAGTTTGAATTAAACTATAGATGTTTGGATAGATTTCTTGTGAAGGAAATGGTGTTCAATTTTGGCTTGAAGAGTCCTAAATTTTGACATGAAAGTGAGAAAGTGTGTAGGGTTGAACAGTAGCTCCATAATTTCATTTTGTGATTTGAAACTTTGGGATTTTTTCTGGATAGATTTAGGAAGATTTTGTTAAATTGGTCTTCATGAAAGTTGTAGCTTTTCTTGTTAGCTTTCTATCTCTATAAAGTATGACACTTTTTGATAGTGAGGTTGAAAGTTATGATCTATTTACTTTTGGATGTTATTCCAAAAAGTCATGTGCTTTGTTTGTGAAAATGTCCAAAAGTGTAGGTTTTGTGATACTGTGCTTTGAGGTAAATTCTGAACTTTTATTCTTTGAATTGGATCAAGTAGCCTTATTGAAAGTTATAGAGGACTTTCTTAGCTTTGTAATGATATATAATATGCCATTTTTGGATGTAGGAATTGTAAGGTATAAATTTTTGAAGTTTGGATGTGATTTAGGGTGAAATTATGAGGGCAGAAACTTTGATTGAGATTTTGACCTTTCTAGAGATTGAATTTGCTTCCAAATTGTTCATTAAACTTGTATATTTTGTTCTTATCTTTTCATTGATATAAAGATTAAAATTTTTGACCAATGGAATAGGAAGTTATGATTTTTAGAAGATTTGCTAATGTTTAGGATGACATTTATTGGATAGTAACTTTGATTGGGATTTTGACTCCTTTAGAGTTGGAATTTGTCTATGAGTCCTTCATGGAAATTGTAGGGCTTTCTGTGATATTTCTATTGATATCAAATTTGTTAAATTTGGACTTCTGAGTGAAAAGTTATGCATGTTGGAAGAAGAGAGGAAATGAGTGGAATAAAAAAAATTCAGGTGAATCGGGAACTCGTAGCCTCGCGACAACGACGACATCGCGTCGCGAGGCTGCTCAAAAAAGAGTCGCCTCACGATCGTGAGCCAACCCTTTTGGGCGAGCCTGCTCGCTAGCCGGCTAGCGATCTGAGCCACGCCTGCTGACTCACCTTCCCTTCCTCCACTCTTTTTCTTATAACTTAGCCATCCGACCTCCGATTGATCTGATTTTTGAAGCGTCGGATTCATAAGTCATTTATCTACCTCTCCATGAGAATTTGTGAATTTTGAGATTTAATTGAAAGTGATGGATTAAATCAAAGTGAGAGGATCGATTAAGGGAATACGAATTAGTTAGTTTTCTGGACATACTTCAGTGTTTTGGCGATATCTGGACCTATAGTAATCCAAAGTGAGTAATTCTGGTGTCTATGGATTTCTAAAACATAAGGGATCTTTTTTATGAAAGAGAGGTTGCCTAGGTTACTTTACATTGATTGTCTCATTGATCGGGAGTAGTAGACCCGAAAGTGTGTGTTTTGGGAAAAACTGAATTAAGTCAATAAGTAATGAATTGTGAGTTTAATGGTTTTAGTGAGGCATAAGATGAGTTTGATATAGAAATGGGTTTGTGATGAAATTTATGGAATGATACCGGAATTTTCATGAACATACATCGTACATATTCCATATACACACATGTGCATAAATGAATGCTTATAATTGTGCAAAATTATTAATGTGTGTGCAACTTATTGCATAAATGGGTTGTGCAAGTTAAAAATTCGCAGTCAGACGTTTCCAGAATTTGGAAGCAAATGCTAATCTGGAACGTACTGTGAGTAGACCGAGATGGTCTCATTTCATTATGTGTTCTGTTTGAATTTGTATTGATTAACTGCTGAATGTTCATATAAATGGTGATGGATTGTGATTTGATTGTGGATTCCGGACAGAAGGTCCGATGGCTGTGTATTGGGGGAGTTGTAATATTGAAGTGCTACTTGAATGTGAATTGGATGAACTATGTTTATTTAATGTGATTGAAAAATGTGTTTTGAGTGTGCATTATATGATTGATAAGTGCCGGACCACGGGCCGATGACAAATATCTTTTGAACATGCATTGCATATGTATGAGATATGTTTCTCAACTCTACTGTTGAATGCCAGAATATGGTCCGATGACATGTGAAAGTGAGTGAATGAGATCAATGCATTTCATTGCATAAGTGTATGAAATATAATGGCTGTTGTGACCAGAGTAGCCACCAACCAGAGCTTAAAGCTCAACTAGTGAAAATGAGCTTCGAGCTCAACTACTAAACAATTATTTAGTATTTTAAATGTTTATTTAATACATATTTCTTGTTATTTAAAAAAGGACAACTAGATGGTGCCCATTAAGTATAGAAATCAATTTCGTAATTGTAAGAATCTGATTAGTTGAACATTTTTTTATATTAATATAAGATTATGATAAGACTGTTTCTAATTTCTACGATGTAAACTGTGCCCATATATTTTCTCTAAGAAGGAAAAGAATAAAACATAGAAAACTCTACTTACTAACTTCTCTACCAAAGTCCATACTCATAAATTAAGTTGTCTATCCTAACTTTATTGTTCCAGCTACACCAAACAACCAGACACCACAGATTTTGTAGATGCCTATTAATACTCGTAATAAAGCTTGATATCTCACCAAAGAAGTGAAAAAATCCATCCCAAAAAGAGCCCAAATTTGCAGCATGGATGACTGAAAATCAAAAGGTAAAAAAGTTGGCTTATTAACCCAATTAATCCGTTATTGGTGCAATAATTTACTCGTCTTTCCATAGCCAAAAACACACGGAAGGTTGTCTAAAAAACCTTCTATGATTGATCAGATGAAACTCGTCTTTTTAAATTAAATCAAGATCTTTCACTACCAGATAAGATGGTAGACCATTATCAATATACTACAATGAACTTATTGTTAGATTTCAAGAGACTGTGATCTACCTTTTGTTGAAAGGATAATAAAGGGGTAGTCTAATTATATTCATCAATAATTAGGCTTCATGTTCATATTTTTCAAAGTGGATTTGATGTCGGGCCCCGACCCGGAGACCGGACCCCAACTGTTGGATCCCGTTACCGGAGTCCAACTCTTGAACCATAAAACATGACGCTTGATCATCTTGCCTTGTAGTGTTCATTTCATTTAACCCTAATTTCAAATTGATTTCTCTTGTAAATCATAACCTTATGACTCTTGTTTTATTTAAGACAAGAATCGCTCAATCGGATGTTATATAACTCAAGATACACAAAAAACCAAAAGAGTTCATACCAAGCATGCTCTCTTAACTGACCTCTCACTTGCTTTAATGCAAACCTCCTCAATTAACTCCAAATGATACCAAATTTTATGGAGTGAAAGATATATGTCTTATAAATCCAATGGTTCAAACCTCACCTCAATTGGAGGTCGAATGAGTGTTTTACGCCCAAAAGAATAGACTATGCTCACTCCCAAAATCAAATTGAACATCTTTTGGAGCAAATGCTATAACTTTCACTATAGATGTCCGAATGACTTCGTTCTTAGACGGTTAGAAAATAGACATCTAGGGCTACAACTTTCGTGAAGACCAAAATTCGAAATTCTGTCATTATCGGGTTACATGGACCGTGAGAAAATCACACAGTCTGTGTGAAAATTCACACAGGCTGTGTAATTTTCTGCTACTGCGTCTCCCTGCACCATGGATTTACACAGTCTATGTGAAAATTCACACAGCTGTGTAACCCATCGCCACTGCCGTCTCCTGCACTAGAAATTTACACACCTGTGTGAAAATTCACACAGCTGTGTAACCCATCGCCAATCGCGCGCCTCTACGAGAAAATTACATATCGTGTGAAAATTCACACAGGCTGTGTAACTTTCTGCCAACAACCACATTTCACTCTCTAAACCCTCTTCAATCCAAGTACCTACATAAAAACTTAAATCCTCCATATTCCACAACACATAACAACCTAATTATCCCAATGGATTTTCAATGGCAACAACACACTCCTAGCATTCTAATCAAACCCAAACCATAATGATCTTGATAATCACTCATGCAAAACTTATTAACCATAACCCAATCACATTCTTACTTCTACATAACACTCATCAATCACAACTCTATATACGTCTTCACTTGAACTAAACATGCATTTCTACCCACATGGATTCCAAAGCCATTTCATGCAACTTTGGATACTATGCTTAAACATGATAATAAATGGTTTTGAGAGACCATAATAAATCGTAATTCATGCATCTCATTCACATTCAAAACAAGTAGCTTATAATGCTTTAGTGGGCATTTCAAGCCCTTTACAACTTGGTTCAAAATACACTTCCAAAATGCTACTGTTTTCTTAAATGCATCTAAAGCATCGTTTACAACAATTGACTTGAAATACATCAAAACATAATCTTGGAGTATGCCTTTATGCTCATTCCTCGAGATCACGCTCTTCACCGGAGATGGGACGGGAAGGTGGGGTGAGCTTTCACCGAGGGTAACACGCTTATATTTATACTACTAAGTGAATCTATTTATTACTCATCTGTTGGCAATATTCTCATCAACAAATCATACAACTTGCATTTCGTGAATTCATCAAGTTAAAGCATAATTTCATGATTCATGCATTCATCATTCTTACAAACATATGCTAACACATAAACACATACTGATGGTTCGAAAAGTCCACGGTTATTGATGAACTACACAAGTGTAGTCATATCGAGGAGTCCAAAAGGAACATCCTATGCCACAATCGGCAAGTGGGCGAAGGCTATACTGGTCAACGTGCACGTGACTTTGCTGGTGGACTTAACTAACCCACATAACACTGAATTTCATGCATAAAAACTGGACTTTTCTTATCCACTAGCTGATTTTCTGAAAATGGATTTTCATGCAATCCAATTAGTTAATTCTCTGGAAAATGCTTTTCATGCTTAGCTCATATGTCATAAACTCACTAATATTCATGCTCATTCAATTCATGACTTTATCAAGCAATGTCAAGCAATGTCATATATTGTCAAGTTCTCATATAATGGCATTCATACATCTATTATACTCAATCAAATCATCACAAAGTAATTTGAAAGAACATAATTTCTTTAATTAAGGTAGTATTTATCACTTACTAAAGATAAAGATAAAATGAAACCCACCTTATACTTGCTAAATCCTTGCTAAATGAAGCTCCTCCTCTTGCTCTTCTCCTCTCTCTTGCTCTATTTCAAGAGAAATAAAACCCACTTCAACAATAGCTTCAATTGAAAATCCACATAACTACTTTCATGCAATTGACTTAAGAATCACTAAACTCATTCCATTCTTAGTCTTCCTAACTCAAAACCCAAGTAAAAACTAAACTTTAAACTCATGGCTTACCTTGAATCTCTACTTAACCAAGTGATTTCTTGGTTCAAAGTGAAGCTTAGACTCTCCTCCACACTTTTCCTTCTTGAACTTTCTTCAAAAACCTCTTGAATCTCTTGGAAAATCAAACCCTAGCCAAGCTTCTTCTCTTTTTCTCCTCTTCTCCCCATTTGCACGAAACTCTCTCCCTCTCTCCCTTTAATTTCGTAACTTCTCTCTTATTTCCCTACAACTCATTTAATTCTTCCCCTTTTATACTTCTACTTAAGTCACTTAAGCCCATCAAGCCCTAAGGCCCATTTGCCTAACTCATTTCCTCTTCTTATTACTTTACAACCTAACTCACTTAAGTCCACTTCATTTCCTCTTTCTTTTCCCATTTCCTCTTTAGGCCCAAAGCCCATTTGACCATTAATACACTTAACCTAACACATTTAATTTCATTAACTCACCACCTAACATTTTAATGCTACCATATATTAATTAATGATACCTTAATTAATGCTAATCTAACTTAATCAATTTAATCTAATCATGCTTAATCTAAAAAAAAAATTTGGGGCTAACATTTCTCCCCCCTTAAGAAATTTCGTCCTCAAAATTCTTACCTGGTTCACTGAAGAGGTGTGGGTACTGCTCCTGCACTGCATCCTGAGGCTCCCACGTCGCCTCTTCAACTGCATGATTCCTCCACAGGACTTTGACTAGCTTGATTGTCTTGTTCCTGAGGATCTTGTCCTTGCTATCCAGAATTGCCACAGGCACCTCTTCATAACTCAGATCATCACTCAGCTGAACTTCTGAGGTCTGAATGATGTTAGAAGGATCTGATCTGTACCTTCTCAGCATCGAGACATGGAATACATCATGAATCTGCGACAATTCTGGCGGCAATGCCAGTCTGTAGGCCAACGGCCCAATCCTCTCTAAAACTTCATACGAACCCATATACCGAGGGCTTAACTTCCCCTTCTTGCCGAATCTCATAACTCCCTTCCATGGAGACGTCTTGAGGAACACCTTGTCACCCACTGCATATTCCATTTCTTTTCTGTTAGCATCGGCATAACTCTTCATTCTATCCTGGGCTGCCTTAAGCCGCTGTTTGATTACATCCACTTTCTCAATCATCATCCGACCAACTCTGGTCCCACTAATTTTCTCTCACCTTCCTCATCCCAACATATCGGAGTCCTGCATCTTCTTCCATAAAGGGCTTCATAAGGAGCCATCTGTATGCTCGAATGGTACGAATTGTTATAAGCAAATTCGACCAACGGCAAATGATCATCCCATGCTCCTCTGAAGTCCATGACACATGCTCTAAGCATCCCCTCTAGAGTCTGGATTGTCCTCTCAGACTGACCATCCGTCTGAGGATGAAACGCCGTACTGAAATTCAGCTTAGTTCCTAATGCTTCCTGCAGGCTTCCCCAAAATCTCGATGTGAATCGAGGATCCCTGTCGGATACTATGGAATCTGGAACTCCATGCAACCTCACTACCTCATCAATGTATTTCTTTGCTAACACCTGCAATGAATCTGTCTGCTTAATTGCCAGTAAATGGGCTGACTTGGTCAACCGATCAACAATAACCCAAATGGCATCATGCTTCTTGCTGGTCCTAGGCAAACCCATCAGAAAATCCATCGTGATCCTTTGCCACTTCCATTCAGGAATGGACAATGGCCTTAGCATGCCTGAGGGTGCCTGGTGTTCAGCCTTGACTTGCTGACACACTAAACATCTGCTCACATATTCCGCTACATCTTTCTTCATACCTTTCCACCGAAATGTTCCTTCAAATCTCAGACATTCGGTGTCTTTGCTGGTGCATGGAATAAGGCGCATTGTGTGCCTCATCCATGATCTCATCCTTAACTGCCTTATCATTCGGAATACATAACCTGTTTCCGACTACCATTAGCCCATCATCCCTTACTTGCACTTCTGAATGCTTACCATGTTGAATTTCATCTCTCACCATTTAATTTCAGATCATGCTCCTCGCAACTCCTTGACCTTCTCCCTAAGGATAGGTCTCATCCTGAATTGAGCAAAAACACCATCTGCTTTATCCTGCTTTAAACTGATCTTCAACTCGGCCATCTGTTCCAACAGAGGCAAGTAAACTGATTGCACGTAAGATATGGACGACTTCCTGCTCAAAACATCTGCCACTACATTCGCCTTGCCTGGATGATACTCTATCATCAGGTCATAATCCTTGAGCAACTCCAACCATCGTCTCTGCCTTAAATTCAACTCTTTCTGACTCATAATGTACTTAAGACTTTTGTGGTCCGTGAAGATCCTAGTCTGAACCCCATATAGGTAGTGTCTCCAAATCTTTAGGGCAAAAATTACCGCTGCTAACTCCAAGTCATGAGTCGGATAATTTAACTCATACTGCTTCAACTGCCGTGAAGCATAGGTTATTACCCTGTCATCCTGCATCAGCACACATCCTAAACCCTTCCTCGAAGCATCACTGTACACCGTATACCCCTGGTCTCCATTGGGCAAAACCAATACTGGAGCACTTGTCAATCTGTTCTTGAGCTCCTCAAAGCTCTTCTGACATTCCTCACTCCATATGAACTGCTGATTCTTTCTTAACAGCTTAGTCATAGGGGCAGCTATCATTGAGAATCCTTCCACGAATCTCCTATAATAACCTGCCAAACCTAGGAAGCTTCTTACCTCTTTCACTGTCTTAGGCTCTTGCCAATTCACTACTGCTTCTACTTTCCTCGGATCAACATGGATCCCTTTGCTAGGAATCACATGTCCAAGGAAAACTACTTCATGCAACCAAAATTCACATTTGCTGAATTTGGCATACAGCTCCTGCTCTCTCAATCTCTGTAACACTATCCTGAGATGCTGTTCATGCTCTCCTTCATCCTTAGAATAGACCAGAATGTCATCAATGAACACAATGACAAACTGATCTAAGAATTCATAAAACACCCTATTCATCAGATCCATGAAGGCAGCTGGAGTATTGGTCAATCCGAAGGGCATGACCCTGAATTCATAGTGCCCGTAACGGGTCCTGAAAGCTGTCTTGTTTATGTTGGACCAATGGTGGTTGACAAATTAATTCCACTTATGTTTTGATAATAATAAAATGTATAGAATTGGTTAAGAAATTGTTTCAGGTATTTTGGATTGATATTCAACAAAAGAATTGTGCAAATCAAGATGAGTAAGTGACAAATCATTGAAGAATCAGATGGGAGTTGTCCTCTAAGTGAAAATGACATAAAACATAAGGTTTGTAGAGAATTTGGTCGGATGTTATCATAGATGGCTAAACAAGTCGACTTACACAATACAAGTTAACTTACATATGAAGATGAATTCACACAAGTCGACTTATAGGAAACAAGTCGACTTATCGAGGTAAACAAGTCGACTTATATATAACAATTCGACTTATTGGAAAGCGGAAATGAAATTTTACGTAAATGGTTGAAACAAGTCGACTTATACATTCGACAAGTCGACTTATTGATGCACAAAATCAGCTCCAACGATCATATTAGCTTAAAATGGTATGGAGATTATCTAGGAACGGCTATCACAAATTAAGCAACGGCTAGTAGAGCTCCAACAGCTATATTTCTTCAACTATAAATAGAGGATGATGGAAGAAGAGCAGATAGAAGTGCCATAAGCTCAAATACTCTCATATTACTTCATATTGCTCACTATTGCTCTTATATTGTTACAAATTGTTTTGAGCATTTGTTCTTCAATCTTTGTATTGTTTTATTACAATTTGAGTGACGAGTGAAAAGGTCACGTGAGGTAGGATTTGTGCCGCAAGACAAATCGAGTGTAAAGGTTGCTTGAGCCAGAAATCAAGCGGTGTTGGTAGGATTTGTGCCGGAAGACAAATCGAGTGTAAAGGTAGCTTGAGTAGGAAATCAAGCGGGATTGTAAAAGTTCACACTCAACTACAAAGTGTGCAATAAAGTGATTGGCAAAATCCTAAGTGGGAGCTTAGGTAGAGGACGAGGTCTTAAAGAGAACCTCTATAAAACAAGTGTTTGATCTTCTTCCTATACTTTTTCAATTAAGTTTATCAAAATTGTTTTTGTGTGTTTTAACTTCTGATTTTATTGTAGAAATTATCAAAGAGTTTTAAGATCTATTCAACCCCCCCTTCTAGATCGCTTACAATTGGTATCAGAGCAGAAGTATCCAGGGATGGCACACAATAAACTAGCGGAAGAAGGTAACACAAATTATCGCCCTCCTTTATTTAATGGTACTAATTATTCTTCGTGAAAAAATCCTATGAAGTACCACATCATAAGAGAAGGAGTGGAATATTGGAAGATAATTATCTTCGGTCCTCAACCACCGTTAAAAGAAAATGGTGAGTTAAAACGAGCTGGAATACGATGACAATGATCGGAGATAAGCTACATCAACGCTTAAAGCGATGAAGCTAATCTATTGCGCCTCACAATCGAGGAAAGAAACCGAGTTAACTCGTGTACCAGCGCCAAGGAAATGTGGGAGAGACTTCGAGTTACTCATGAAGGGACAAATCAAGTCCGGGAGACAAAAATCAACATGCTTCTCCACGACTACGAGATGTTCGTCATGAGGGAAGGTGAGTCAATTTCTACAATGCTTGACCGTTTTGCAGAAATCATAAATGAATTAGGCAACCTTGGGAAGCATATGACGGATAGCGAGAAGGTGAAGAAGATTCTTCGTTCACCTTAGAAGGAATGGGATTCTCAAGTCACCGCAATTATGGAATCAAAGGATCTCAACCATCCGAATTCAACGCTTTGGTGGGATCACTCATCAACTATGAGATTATTCTCAAATCGAGAGGAGGAAGAGGTAAGCCACAAAAGTCGATTGCTTTAAAAGCTAACGTTTCTTCTTTTGATGAGAGTGATGAAGAAATAGATGAAGAAGAAGATGATGAAGAAGTAGCGATGTATGCTCGAAATCTGAGAAAGTTCAAAAGACTTCTCAAAAACAGAAGAAAAGAATTAAGTGGTGGAGAAATTGAGGATAGGAAAAGGTACACCACGGAAAAGAGAAATAAAGGCTATGAAGAAAAAAAGAACAATGAAGAATGTTGGAAGTGCGGAAAAAGAGGTCACATCGCTAGAGAATGCAAAAGCTCTTCGTCTATTCAGAAAAATGACAAATACAACAAAGGAAAAAGGAAAACCAGCCTGGTGGCAACTTGGAGTGATGATGAGGAAGCATACCAAAGCGATGATGAAAATAACCTAGCGCTTATGGCCAATAGCTCCTCAACAAGTGATGATGAAGATGAGGTAACATTTTTTGATCAAGATCTTATAGAGTCTTTTAATGCTTTGCAAATTGATTTTGAAGAAGCCATTGAGATTAACAAAAAATTAAGAAAGAAGATACGTGAATTGGTTGCTGAAAATAGTGTCTTACATGAAACGATTGATGATTTAGATAGTCCAAAAGAAGATCATTCTGCATGTCTTATTGAAAAAGAAAATCTTATTTGTGAACTTGATAGGCTTCGAAAAGAATTTTCGTATGTGGTTGGTAAATTCGCTGGTGGAAATGCTAAGTTTGAAGAATTGTTGTCTTTACAAAGATATACTATTTCTAAACATGGCTTAGGATATGATCCGTATAATAGAGAATGTTCTTTAATTTCCAAATTTATTAAGGATGGAAAAATCGCTCAATGTGCTAGATGTTTGAAAGATGGTCACATAGAAATTGCCTGCAAGAGTACTAGACGATGTGTTAAGGTTAAGAAAATTTGGGTTATTAAAGGCACAATACCACCTAATGTGGTTTATATGGCTAACCAAAATGGACCCAAGATGGCTTGGGTACCAATGAGAAGAAAGGATGTTTCAGTTGTAGGTACAAGCAAGGAATGAAAATCCACCAAGCACATGATACACTGATAGTGGAAGATCAAGGCATATGAGTGGAGACAACAACAAAATCGACTAATGGGTGTCTAAGTCGACCAATTGGTGACAAGTCTGGTAAACAAATTGACTTATGTCTACACGGATTCATATGTTGTTTCAAGTGTGTGGTACTTCTTATGATTGTTATGTAATGACTATTGCCTTTATTTGTGTTTGCTGTTTTATGGACTGCATTGCGACTATTTTTCAATTTTCATATTGGTTTTTAATTATGACAAAAAATGGGAGTAATATTGGAAATTGATAATTGGTATCCTTTAGTCAACATCATATGATTGAGGGGAGTGTGTTTGATTTGAGACTATTTGTGCTTAATGACCTGTTACTCTATTTTGATTGCGATAATTTTTCATATTTGTTGGTTTGTATTAGTTGTTTTGATTATGACAAAAAGGGGGAGAAAAATGAGAAATTGGATATTCATTAGTTACTTGATTAAGGGGGAGTTTGTTAAAATTTTAATTGATTTTCAAGGTTATTAAATTGAGTGATTTATATGATTGAGGGGAGACTTAACCAAAATGACAAGGTATAAAACCTTGATCAATGTTTCCTTGTTTTCATTTCTTAAACAATTTCTAAGTATTTTGTCATTATCAAAAAGGGGGAGATTGTTGGACCAATGGTGGTTGACAAATTAATTCCACTTATGTTTTGATAATAATAAAATGTATAGAATGTAGGAAAATCCCGGAGGTACATCACATGTACCGCAATGAAAACAAAAATTTTGTTCCTGGACTTTCCGAATCCCGTGATCCGGTATCCGTATGAAGACATCAACCTAAATAGCCAAAGAGACTATCTCTAAAGGTGATCCACGCAGAGATCAGAAAATCTAACCGGATCAAACCCTTTGACCCGGAATAGCTAAACAGATTAAAGCACGTTAGAGCTACCTACATCTGGAGAGCTTGAAAACGTTGAAGGAGGATGAAATCCTTGGAGGAGAAGATGAAGAATCAATGGAGAAGATGAAGAAATAGGTTTTCTCAAAACCTTCTCTTCTTGCAATCCACGATCATGCTCTTCACCAAAGACCAAAGAAAACTCTTTTCCTCTAGCTTATTCCATAAGCTACCACCATCATCTTTATGCTTTCATTTTTTGTCTTTTAGTTATTAAATGAAGATGATGACTAGGCATCTTAAAGGAAGCTTCCATGCTTCCTCTCCTCCCATCCACGTGTTTACATATATATATATTCTGAAGTAGTCCGGTCCACACTGGGGTCGGTCCCTACGGCCTCTAGGGCCCGATCTTTGAAAGCACTCCTAAACCTTTCTTAGCAATATTGATGTCGCGATCTCATCGGGACATATCCCAATCCCATTGGGATCCATTTAATCTAATGCTCTCCATAATTGGAACTCGTCCAATTACTATTTTCTGATTCTCTGAAACACTCTTATCGTGTGACCCTTTAGGCTCCGGTTATGTTGGCCACTTAGATTAACAATTAATATGAGCAAGTCATGGCGGTATCTAGCAACACATCATGACCCCAATTGACCGGAAAGTAATCGGTTTGATGTATTCATCACGAACCGGATCACGAACCCTTCCATGTACAATTACCGTGCAATTCGTCCTTTCACCATCCTATACCCCACTTGGTTATGAGTATGGTCAAAGTGTCAACTCTCACTAGACCGAGTCTAGCCCAGTGATATCGGTTCTCGTCCGGGACTCATTACTCTATATGTCAATGAAGACACTCTTCATGACATACATGCCGCCCATTTAGTAATGATCCCGACAAGAGGCGTGGGTATCTCTTCGCTAATCCGTAAGTGGTGAATCCTTTATTGGCTACTCAATTATCTTGAATACCTCAAGTCGTACCCAAGCACCACCCTATGAGTTACCTCCGAAGGCAACAAGGAATGGAGTCAAAGCACGGATCAAGATTCAAGATATCCTTGAGTACCTCAAGTCTAAGGATACTTGCACCATTCTATGATGAGATTATCAACGACACTTAGATAAGATATCCATGTGATGATCTCATGGCAGTCATCCAATGAACTTACTACCGCTAGTAAGCATCCACATGTCAATTCTAAATATCTCATATTTACAGCTTCGAGATCCACCGCTTGATCCAATCAAGGAATATGACATGTGCTAGTCTATCCGGATTAATGATGTCCGGTCTCATTAATCCTATGACTAGGAGAATTTAGATCTTGACATGATTGCACATGATAGGAATCTCGGGAGTATGAACACATCATAATTTCCTTCATGCTATGTCATATATCATGGACTTCATTAATTCGATTAAAGATTCAATCAATTCATAAACAATGTTTATGAATATCAAATTAATGAATAATGCCTTTTCTTTATTTATTCATAAAGTCCGCACACGACTTTGAATAAAACGCGCTAAAGGGATTGCCTTTAGGGCACAAATAAACGAGATCGAGCCTTGAACAAGTCGACTTATCCAATGAACAAGTCGACTTATCGGTACCGAACATGTGTAAGTCGACTTACACATGGTACAAGTCGACTTATCACTTACAAATCTCCCACTTGACCTAAAGCCAATCGCCTTAGTATCTAATACCATAAGCGAGTCCATGAGAATCACAATTCTCCTGTGACAATGGCTTTGTCAACGGAACAGCAACACTTTGCTATGTGAGAATTCTCTCTATCAGGATATCATCTCGACTAATGATCTCCCGAATCGGCGAAGTATGAGTTCGGATCGTCGATTAGACCTTGGTTCCTTTGCCTGTGCACTAGCCCTATTATATCACAATACAATCCTATGGGCCCATCACAGCTAGGGACCAGATCAAGTTCAGTAATGAACTTCTTGATCCAAACCGCTTCCTTTGCGCATCTCATGCGGCAATGTACTCTGCCTCGGTTGATGAATCAGCTCTTGTTTGGAACTTTTCTAATTGACCACGACGCTATTCAGTGTGAATGTATATAACCTGATTGTGATTCAGAATTATCCTTATCAGATTAAATACTAGCATCTGAATGCCCGCTCACTTGGAGATTTCCATCTCCATAGATCAAGTTATCTGCTCGTAACACTTAGAGCATACGATACATCGGGCCTCGTACATAGCATTGTTCCATGCTAAACCTCTTTAGCATCTCATCTATGTATGATGATTGTGAAAGACCAAGCAACCTTTTGATTTATCTCTATAAATCTATATCCCTAGGATATAAGTTGCTTCACCAAGGTCTTTCATCGAAAATTGATTGGACAACCAAATTTTAGCGACAAAGATAGAGACATCGTTTCCTAGTAACAGTATGTCATCTATATACAACACAAGGAATACGATTGCAGTCCCATTAACCTTATTATACACACAATGATCATCCGAATTTTGTGAGAAATCAAACTCTTTGAGTACCTCATCAAAACGGATATTCGAACTCCTGGATGCTTGCTTCTATCCAAACATGGATTTCTGAAGCTTGCATACCTTTTCGCCATCGATGGAAGTGAAGCCCTCAGGTTGTGCCATACACATCCTCGGGTAGATTTCCTCTCAGGAAAGCTGTCTTCATATCCATTTTCCATATCTCATAATCATAATGAGTGGCAATGGCTAGGAGTATCCTAATGGATTTAAGCATTGCTACGGGGTTGAAGGTTTTATCATAGTCAACTCTTTGTCTGTGACGAAATCCTTTAACCAGAAGCATTGCTTTATAGGTAATCAAATTACCATCCATGTTTGTTTTCTTCTGAAAACTCCTTTGCACCCTATGGGTTTTATCCCTTCAGGTGTAACAACCAAAGTCCATACTTGGTTTTCATACATGGAATCCATTTCAGATTTCATGGAACAAAGCCATGTTCCGACTCGAACTTTTCGTAACTCGCTCATAGGTAGTAGGCGATCATCTCATATGAGCAATACGTCATTCTGTTCACTTACGAGAAATTCATATCTCTGAGGGCAGTCGTATCCTACTTAACCCTCTGAAATTGTGTGTAGTAGAAGGTTGAACTGTTATCTCATCTATATGAGTTACGATTTGATTGACGATTGATCTATGTTTGTTCGAGCATCTTGAACTTCTCAAGTTCAACTTTGCTCCCATCGCCCTCTTGTAAAAGAAACTCTTTCTCTAAGAAAACAGCATGCTTTGAAACAAACAACTTTTGTTCCTCAGCAAGGTAGAATTGATATTCCACGAACAAACACTTATCAGATTTTGCATCAAGCTAATCTGACTGTGTCCGCTTCACGTAAGCAGGACAACCCCAAACTTTCATATGAGAAAGATAGGGCTTTCAGTTAGTCCATATCTCATATGGAGTAACATCAACTGTCTTTAATGGAACTCTGTTTAACAAGTAAACAGCTGTCTTGAGCGCATATTCCCAAAACTGTGCAAAACCTATCATCAATCGCACCATGTCTAACAAGGTTTGATTTGTCCTTTCAGCCACACTATTGTGCTGCGGCGTGTAAGGTGGAGTATACTGAGATAAAATCCAATTATCTCTGAGATAATCAAAAACTATTGGTTTAAGCATTTTCCACCACAATCAGATCGTAATGTATTCATACTTTTACCAAGTTAGTTTTCTACTTCATTTCTGAATTATTTGAACGTTTCAAACGCTTCAAATTTGTACCTCATCAGATACAGATACCTATATCGTGAATAATCACCGATAAAAGTAATGAAGTAAAAACAACCACTTCTAGCATGGATGGACATCGGACCACATACATCCGAATGTATTAGGTCTAATATTCCATTCACTCGTTCACCCTTTCCTTTAAAGGATTACTTAGTCATCTTGCCTAATAAACAAGATTCGCATGTGTCATATGATTCATAATCAAATGACCCTAAACATCCACTCTTATGGAGCTTAGCGATGCGTGTCTCATTTATATGGCCAAGCCGACAATGCCATAAGTAAGTTGATTTTAAATTATCTCGATTATGTCTTTTTCGTCATTGACATTCATAATGGATATGACATATCTAATATGTCAATTTATTGCATAATGTACCAAGAGCATAGAGCCTTCCATTCAACTAATAGAACAACCATTGCTACTAAAAGTCCAATGGAAATCACTCTATTTAAACATAAAACATACAATATGTTCTTTGTTTAAAACAGTACAAAATGACAATCATCCAATTTGAATATAAGCCCACTAGGAGGAACAAGACATAAGTGTCTCACGGCTAATGTAGCAACTCTTGCTGCATTACCTACACGAAGGTCTAGTTCTCCTTGAATGAGCTTTCTCGCTTCACGAGGCCCCGCATATCATTTCATATGTATGAGCCACATCCGGTATCAAATACCGATATGTTTGGATCAGGAATAGTATTAACCTCAATGACAAACATATTTGAAGAAGTAGAGGCATCTGATTCCTTCTTCTGCTGCAAGGACTCCAGATAGATTTTACAGTTTCGCCTCTAGTGGCCAGTCTTGCCACAATGAAAGCAAAATCCTTTTGGGGCAGATTCTTTGGTTTTTCCTTGATGGCACTTTCCTTTGGTTTCTTAGCCTTTTTCTTCTTTGAACTAGAAGAAGAAGCATCCACCATTAGCACTTGCTTGCTATCCTTCTTGATAGCACCTTTCATTTGTCATGAATGCAGATTGATCACTCAGAATTGTTGTGGATATTTGGTTTATGTCGATAGTTTATCACAAACCGTGAATAACCATCGACAATCCAACCAAATTAAGTCTCTACTTAACTCATAATCCATTACAAATCCTAAGACGGCCAATCTCTCAATATAGCCATTCATCTTCGTGGCATCTTGGATGCCAGATATCCTCGAGCCATCTTTAATGGTGAAGAGAAGCCTTGAGGTCTCGAACCTTCGGACCGAGCTTACTCATCAAACAACTCCCTAAGATGAAATACTATAGAGTGAGCATCCATGGACTCGTCTTTGCTCCCGCAGCTCTAGTGACATCGAGGCAAGCATAAAGCAAGTATCCATATCACCGCCTTTAGATGCTTACAATATGCTTCGATCCCCATCAAGGTAGCATCGACAAGCAAAGTAATCTGGAAGTGGAACATCTAGACGTATCCTAGTTCCTCGATCTCGAGAACAATTCTCGATTCCTCACCATTCAAGAAAATTCGGTCCGAATAGAGAGCGAAAATTCACCGAAAAACTTCTTCAATCAACCTAGCGATAGAGAGAAGGAATGATAGAATAGAATTGCTGCATGATCATAAGGACTTGCATGACATGCATATGGCTCCCACTAGTTTCCTAGAATCCATAACCCTCTTTCTGAATCCAGATAAACAAAGTGACATAATGTCCTAGTGGGTCGATATCCGACATTGCTAAGAGTGACCTTGGGTTTACCCAAAGCCACAACTTAGGTCAATCGGTAGGTATCGGTCATACCAATTGTATCATCGATAACCGACATTAAGAATGACCTTGGGTTTACCCAACAAGCCACCTTATGTCTCGGAGGTATCGGATATACCAATTACATCTTAGACACAACTATCGATCGTCTTTATCAACTTGTTGATGTATGCACTACATTGAGTATCAACTCTTTGATGCGCATACATCCGATGTATGCTACCCAATTTCGCCTCATCACGTTGACCTTGAGTTTACTCAACAAACTAACGCTTCGGTGAAAACCAACCCATTAATCCGAAAATCTTATTTTCATGGTTCAACATATCAGATAGAGTGAGCTTGGGTTTACCCAACAACCCAACCCTATAAGAACTTTGGTTCTTACCATATTAATGGAAGGCGTTAGTTTTCATATACCGAGGAGGGATTTCGGGTCTCATCTACTTTTCTCCAAGCCATAGGATTATAGTCACCATGACTATATGATATGATTTAGGTCATTTCATCAATCACATTGAGTCTATACCTAAAATCATCCATCATCCCACTATCATGCCACAAGTGGACTTTCATCAAATGCAAGTCGACTTATGCTTCGCTTCACACACAAGTCGACTTGTGTGACACAAGTCGACTTATGTCATCTGCCATGAACAAGTCGACTTACAAGGTACTACAAGTCGACTTATACTGAGATCTTGAACAAGTCGACTTATTCTTTCCACAAGTCGACTTATTCAGAAAACAAGTCGACTTATCCGTAAAACAAGTCGACTTATTAAGTTTAACAAGTCGACTTATGTCCCATATAAGTCGACTTATCCAGGAATTTTGCTAAAATCTCTAATCGCTAATTCCTCAATCAGTACAATTCCAATTCTCAACACCATCATACCTAGGGTAATATTCGTGAATTGATGCCTCAATGAACACTTCATTGATTCATGAATGCCTTAAATAGTCAAACTATATGAAAAGCTTGAAATGAGACAAAACTCATTAATTTCCAAATAATTTAGGAACACCTAATTATCATCCTAAGCATCTCTAGCTAGCACATACATTATCAAATTTACTTCAGCACATGCCATAAAAATATGACGGTCAAAACAAACAAGATAATGCAAGATACTACCGAGACGCTAATGTGATCAATTCGGCATTCAAAAATTCTTGGAAAAGCAAATTCAAGCAATTCAGTTTGGAAATCATACTACATCAAGATAACACATTTTAATCACATTAAAATGGTTCAAGGCATTGAACTGAAAAGCACACTCAATCAAGCCAAGCAAAACAGTCCCAACAATTTTCACAAAACTGTCCAGTTCTGTACATTGCTCGAAATGATCAATGAAACAATTTCAATAAATCATGAGAAAATTATATAGGTTACTAAATGTTCAGAAAATGCTACATGAAGTTTTTCAGGATTTTAGGCCATCAAAAACTCAGTCAACCTAAATAACAAAACCGATTCAAAATCTGTGTTCATCAGCACAGCAATTCCCAACAGCATAGAATAAATTCGTGAATAAATATCCAATCACCTTGAAATCCAATTTCCATGCTCACAGACATTCAAAAACATCTTAAAGACATGTAGGTGAAGAAAAATCCGAAAAACCATTTTTCTAGAATTTATTCTCGATTTTATACTCATGCCTGTTCCAGAATCGTTTCACAAAACAGCATCTGTAACCTTAGGGAATTAATTAGCAAAACTATATCAAATCAAATCGATAAATTCTCAAATTTCATAGAAATATTCTCTAACATGTTATGAACAATTCTGGGCAGAAAATTTTCGAAAAGCATATCACAATATAAATTCGAAATCTGAACGGATAGCATGCATCAACAACAAATTCCATTAGGGTTTCTGATCTCGCTTAGGTTATAGCTTCATACGGGATACAGGCGCTCGATACCACTGTAGGAAAATCCCGGAGGTACATCACATGTACCGCAGCGAAAACAAAATTTTGTTCCAGGACTTTCCGAATCCCAGGATCCAGGTATCCGTATGAAGACATCAACCTAAATAGCCAAAAGAGACTATCTCTAAAGGTGATCCACGCAAAGATCAGAAAATCCAACCGGATCAAACCCCTTTGACCCGGGAATAGCTAGAACAGATTAAAGCCTGCTAGAGCCTACCTCTGTCCTGGAGAGCTTCAGAAAACGTTGAAGGAGGATGAAATCCTTGGAGGAGAAGATGAAGAATCAATGGAGAAGATGAAGAAATAGGTTTTTCTCAAAAACCTTTCTCTTCTTTGCAATCCACGATCATGCTCTTCACCAAAGACCAAAGAAAAACTCTTTTTCCTCTAGCTTATTCCATAAGCTACGACCATCATCTTTTATGCTTTCATTTTTTTGTCTTTTAGTTATTAAATGAAGATGATGACTAGGCATCTTAAAGGAAGCTTCCATGCTTCCTCTCCTCCCATCCACGTGTTTACATATATATATATATTAATTAATTATTTAATTAATTAATCATATATATATATATGTATATATATATTGCTGAAGTAGTCCAAACCACACTGGGTTGGTCCTGGGTCTATCGGCCCCTAAGGCCCCGAAAACAAATTCTAAACCTTTCTTAGCAATATTGATGTCGCGATCTCATCGGACATATCCCAATCCCATCGGGATCCATTTAATCTAATGCTCTCCATAATTGGAACTCTGTCCAATTACTATTTTCTGATTCTCGAAACACTCTTATGCGTGTGACCCTTTAGGCTCCGGTTATGTTGGCCACTTAGATTAACAATTAATCTGAGCAAGTCATGAGCTGTATCTAGCAACACATCATGACCCTAATTGACCGGAAAGTAATCGGTTTGATGTATTCATCACGAACCGGATCACGAACCCTTCCATGACAATTACAGTGTAATTCGTCCTTTCACCATCCTATACCCCACTTGGTTATGAGTATGGTCAAAGTGTCAACTCTCACTAGACCGAGTCTAGCCTAAGTGATATCGGTTCTCGTCCGGGACTCATTACTCTATATGTCAATGAAGACACTCTTCATGACATACATCTTGGCCAACCTTAGTAATGATCCCGACAAGAGGCTATGGGTATCTCTTACGCTAATCCGTAGTGGTGAATCCTTTATTGGCTACTCAATTATCTTGAATACCTCAAGTCGCACCCAAGCACCACCCTATGAGTTACCTCGGAAGGCAACAAGGAATGGAGTCAGCAGTGATCAAGATTCAAGATATCCTCGAGTACCTCAAGTCTAAGGATACTTGCACCATTGCTATGATGAGATTATCACTGACACTTAGATAAGATATCCATGTGATGATCTCATGGCAGGTCATCTAATGAACTTACTACGGCTAGTAAGCATCCACATGTCAATTCTAAATATCTCATATTTACAGTTTCTGAGATCCACTGCTTCATCCAATCAAGGAATATGACATGTGCTAGTCTATCCGGATTAATGATGTCCAGTCTCATTAATCCTATGACTAGGGAGAATTTAGATACTGACATAATTGCACATGATAGGAATCTCAGGAGTATGAACACATCATAATTTCCTTCATGCTATGTCATATATCATGGACTTCATTAATTCGATTAAAGATCCAATCAATTCATAAACAATGTTTATGAATATCAAATTAATGAATAATGCCTTTTCTTTATTTATTCATAAAGTCCGCATACCACTTTGAATAAAACGCGCTAAAGGGATTGCCTTTAGGGCAAAAATAAACAATATCGATTTGAACAAGTCGACTTATCCAATGAACAAGTCGACTTATCGGTACCGAACATGTGTAAGTCGACTTACACATGGTACAAGTCGACTTATCACTTACATAGAATTGGTTAAGAAATTGTTTCAGGTATTTTGGATTGATATTCAACAAAAGAATTGTGCAAATCAAGATGAGTAAGTGACAAATCATTGAAGAATCAGATGGGAGTTGTCCTCTAAGTGAAAATGACATAAAACATAAGGTTTGTAGAGAATTTGGTCGGATGTTATCATAGATGGCTAAACAAGTCGACTTACACAATACAAGTTGACTTACATATGAAGATGAATTCACACAAGTCGACTTATCGAGGTAAACAAGTCGACTTATATATAACAAGTCGACTTATTGGAAAGCGGAAATGAAATTTTACGTAAATGGTTGAAACAAGTCGACTTATACATTCGACAAGTCGACTTATTGATGCACAAAATCAGCTCCAACGGTCATATTAGCTAAAAATGGTATGGAGATTATCTAGGAACGGCTATCACAAATTAAGCAACGGCTAGTAAAGCTCCAACAGCTATATTTCTTCAACTATAAATAGAGGATGATGGAAGAAGAGCAGATAGAAGTGCCATAAGCTCAAATACTCTCATATTACTTCATATTGCTCACTATTGCTCTTATATTGTTACAAATTATTTTGAGCATTTGTTCTTCAATCTTTGTATTGTTTTATTACAATTTGAGTGACGAGTGAAAATGTCACGTGAGGTAGGATTTGTGCCACAAGACAAATCGAGTGTAAAGGTTGCTTGAGTCGGAAATCAAGCGATGTTGGTAGGATTTGTGCCGGAAGACAAATCGAGTGTAAAGGTAGCTTGAGCCGGAAATCAAGCGGGATTGTAAAAAGTTCACACTCAACTACAAAGTGTGCAATAAAGTGATTGGCAAAATCCTAAGTGGGAGCTTAGGTAGAGGACGTAGGTCTTAGCACCAAACCTCTATAAAAACAGTGTTTGATCTTCTTCCCTACACTTTTTCAATTAAGTTTATCAAAATTGTTTTTGTGTGTTTTAACTTCTGATTTTATTGTAGAAATTATCAAAGAGTTTTAAGATCTATTCAACCCCTCCTTCTAGATCGCTTACAGTTTACATCAGACTCCCTGATTCGGAGTTGATGATAACCTGATCTTAAGTCAATCTTCGAAAAGACCCTTGCTCCCTGCAGCTGATCGAATAAATCATCTATTCTTGGCAAATGATACTTGTTCTGAATCGTCATCTTGTTAAGCTTCCTGTAGTCTATGCACATCCTCCATCTTCCATCCTTCTTCCTAACAAACAGGACCGGAGCTCCCTAAGGTGAAGAACTCGGCCTGATGAACTGCTTCTCCAACAATTCTTGCAATTGTTCCTTGAGTTCTCTCAACTCAACTGGAGCCATTCTGTAGGGTGGTATGGAGATTGGCGCGGTTCCGGGAATCAAGTCAATTTCGAACTCAATTTCCCTCACCGGCGGCAATCCTGGTAATTCTTCTGGGAATACATCAGGAAACTCCCTCACAACCTGAAAATCTTCTAATCTGCCCACATTCACTTCTGGATCCATTACATGCGCCAAGAAGGCCTCACACCCTTGGCTCATCATATTGTCAACTAACATAGCCGAAATGATCCTCGACACTGACAGTTTCCTGTCCCCCTTGAAGACCACTTTCTGATCATTGCCCAGATCAAACTCTACTTCTTTCAAACTACAATCTAGCTTCGCCTTGTACCTCTCCATGACATCCATCCCCAATATAACATCCAATCCTTGAAGGTCTAGAGGTAGTAGGTCCACTACCAGTCTAGCACAGTCGATACTGAGCTCACAATTCTTATAGATCAAACTGATCACCACCTTACTCCCTAAAGGTGTACTAACAATCAGAAAGTTGTCCATAGTCTCAGGACACACAACATGCAAATTCATACTTGCAGATACAAACGAATGTGTAGAGCCAGATCAATTAACACATAAACAGAGAGTCAAATAATCGAGCCATACCACCACAACTTACGGAGCGTTTGCAGCTTCTTCTCCGGTCATGGCAAAGACTCTTCTGGTGCTCGACCTCGCCTCTAGGTCTCCTCACGGATTAGCCTCCCGACTGTTCCAGCGCCGCCTACATTGTTAGACCCTAATTTTTTTAATGATGATATTAAGCATGAATTGTGATAATTGTGGTATTTTGTCTTAGCTTGATTAAATTGGGAATATTAGTGGATAATTGAAGTATATTTGCGTTTTATGAGGTTTAAATGAGAATTAGATGATTTAATTATGTGAGGGCAATTTGGGAAGTTCATTTAAGTTGTATGGGTTTAGACTTGTATAGAGGGGTAAGATAGTCATTATTACATGTCTTAGGTTAAAAGGAAAAGAAAGGAATAGAAAGAAAAGAGAAAAAGGAAAGAAAAGAAGAAGAGAAGAGAGGGTGTCGTAGCCGTGGGAGGAGAGGAAGAAGAAGAGAAGAGATTTTACGATTTTTGAGGTTTCCGACCGATTCAAAGTGTTTTCCGGGTATGTGACGTTCATTCCTTCTTGTTGTAGTAAGATTGAACCTTAAGATAGCTTGCATTGGGAGAAATCGAAGGTGTTAGGGTTTTAAGTGGAAAAATTGGGAGAATCGTTGGGTTGATGTGTTTTTGTGAGATTTGAAGTCTAGAATGGGTTAGAGATGTTGTAGAGGGCTTGATCTATGTCTTAGATGTGTTGCATTAGAGTTTGGAATGGATTGGGGTTGGAAAATCTGAGATTTTTGGGTTCGGGAACGTTTTCCCCAATCCGCACGTCGCGACGTGCTCAAGAACACGCCGCGGCGTGCGAATTAATTTTGCGTGCACGCCGCGTGCATTTGGCGGTACGTACGCCGCGGCGTGTGCAGGCGTTTCGCCGCGGGCCTTCGACGCGGCGAACAGGCCTTCGTCGCGGCGAGGCCTCCTGTTTTTCGAAAATGAGATTTTTGGTATTTTGGGCATATCTTTTGGTGTAGATGTCCAATTGAGGTGATTTTTGAGCCGTTGTGAACTAGAGATCGGGGGCTACAAGTTGTATGAAGAAGGGAAGTTCGGAGATTGTTTCGAAGGGTTTGAGAATTTTAAGAGAAAGTCGAATGTAGACTTTTAATGCTTTACTTTTTGCTTTTCGAGCTTTATTGAATATTTGCTATGGATATTAATTGTATGGAAACTTGGTTTATTATAGGAAACCAAGCTGATTTGACCCAATCGCAAGAGGAAGGACGACAGTGAGTCTGATACTTAAGCGATACTAGGTGGGTAATATGTTTATGGTTATTGTGTGTATGAGCAATTGCATGATGTGTGCTTGCTTGCATTATATGATCTTGATTGTATTGAATTACATGAGAACTTTTGACTATGCCTTTGAGTATGATAGAATTATGCATGAATTGATAGGCCTTTATGGCAATGGACCAGAACGAGATGTGAGAAAATGTGAAACATGCTTTGGGCATGGATCGAGTGGGTTATGTGCTTTGTTTGGGTAAGAGAGTTACGGATGGAGTCACGTGCACGTTGACAATAAAGCCTTCTCCCGGCTGCCCGCTTGTGGCAACGAGATCCTTGAGAAATCGGACTCGGATGGATTACGGATTTACCTTTGGGTTATCCGGATGGATTACGGAACTCTCAAGCCAATTGATTGTGCATCCACGATGGATTTGTTGAGCATAATACATAATGAGTTTGACAGCTATGTTGCATCTTGATTTATATGTTGAGGAATAGTGAATGCATGACTTATGTTATATGAATGTGAATTGAATTGATGAATTATGAATTTCTAGTGATATGTATATGTATATACTTGATTGTGTGGCTCGTTGCCAATGGCTATAAATGTATATGCCACTGAGCTTCGTAGCTCACCCCATTACTCTCCCCTCCTCAGGTGCAGATCGAGCCGATTGTCGACCTTGCAGGGCATCAGAAACTCCGAGCTAGCTAGGAATTTGTATAAGTTAGTCCTTTGGTTGGCCCTCCGAGCATGTCATCATGGAACATACTTTGTATTTGAGATTTCATGTTATTTTGTATTACGCTGCATTTGAGAATAGTGTTGAATGCTTTTGTATGACAATGACGGATGAATTATGCTTATGGAATGATGAATGAATGTGTAGAATGCATGTGCATAATGTGTACATGTATGGGTATACGTATTGTTATACGGATCGAATGGTTATTTGTATGGATGTTGGGATCGGGTCCGACGGTATATGGAGCGCCCGAATGCCGGCGCGGCCCGAGGGGCAGCTCTCGGGGATTTGGACGTACGGGACCCAGGCCCAACATGTTTGGTATCAGAGCGCCTAGGTTTAGGTGTCCTTGGCTTAGAGTGCATAATAGGATTGTGTGATCTATGGTTATTTGTTGCATTGCTTAAGTGACATGCATATCATGCATACATGTAGATTGCCATATAGTTAATCCTTAGTGTTTCTATTTGAAGGAGTACGATGCCACCTCATAGAAGGACACGAGGAGCTATGCAAGGGTCTGCTGCACCTGACTCTCCGACTAGGGAGGAGAGGACCGATGAGTCTGTAGCCCCAATGCATGTTGAGGCTTCTGTAGGGCTAGAGAGTGAGCCCATGCGTTCGCCGACTCAGGAATCGCCGATTCCGCCAGACAAGTGCCCTTGATTTGACGAGGATGTTTGATCGTTTACTCAGCGTTTGTTCAGCTATGGGCGGATGCCACAACCTTTCGCTCCGGCCCAGTGAAGAGGGGAAAAGCAGATTCGACAAGTCGAGGAAGTATGGGCGATTGACTTTTTGGGACAATGGATCCCGAGGAAGCCGAGACATGGTTGCGGAGAACAAAAGGGTCTTTGGATCGGATGGATTTGAGGCGAGATGAGCGAGTGGTGTATCTTGCCGGTTGCTTGAGGAGATGCTCTGCATTGGTGGGAGACCGTCTTGGGCGATCGAGATGAGGCGATAGGGTTGGCATGGCGAGGATTTTGTGGTTGCGTTCAAGAAGAAATATCGATCGAGAGGTTTATGTCCAGTGAAGCGAGAGGGAGTTTTGAGTCTCACTCGAGAGGATATGACGATTCTTGAGTATGGCGCGAGTTCACACAGATTATCCGGTATGCTTCAGACTTGATGTCGAGTGAGGTTGCGGATGTCGTCGGTTGAGTCGGGACAACATTTGGCTATCCGGAGAAAGTAATTGTGCAAATTTGATAATTTTCAGCGATTAGTCGAGGGACTCTTGGCAGAGAACATAGAGAATATCAAGAGTCTTGTGAATAAGAAGAGGAAGGGTAGAGAGCGATCTAGAGAGGGTAGCACTAGCACTCCCATGCGCATGGAGTGCTAGGAGCTTCCGTTTATTGAGAGGAGAGGAGCGATGGGGCTAGCCGCCGAGGCCGATGAGGAATTCTCTGTCTCTCACCAAGCTTCAGCGGTGGGTGGCGGTAGAAGAGGAGAGGAGATAGATCGGTTATCCCGGCGTGTGAGCACCTTGGAAACCTCATAGAGGAGAGTGCTTCAGATCGACAGAGCTTGTTTCAACTGTGGGAGAAGGGACACATTGCGAGATAGTGTCCTCGGCCTCCTGACGAGGAGAGAGGTCGATGCCACTCAGGAGGACAGAGACCATGGGTCGAGGATCGGGACAGTAGGTAGTTACGATCGATGCCGCCAGAGGCGAATCTTCCGGGAGACCGAGAGAGCGAGGCACCAGCCGTGGTGTTCGCTATGACTAGGGAGGATCTTTGAGACCGCACTGGATGTTGTCAGATGCAGTGCAGTTATTTTATGATGATGTGATAGTTTTGATTGATCCGGGTTCTACTCATTCGTTTGTTTCTTGAGTAGACCGTGTGTGATTGATTGTGAGGCCATTGGATGCTCCGTGATGGTGAGTACTCCCATCGGCCGATGCATTGTGATTAGTCAAGTCTATAGAGGTTGTGAAATTCGCATTGGTGGAGGACTTCTAGTGGTAGATCGATGCCTTTGGAGATGGCGGTTTAGATGTGATTTTGGGCATGGATACATTGGAAAAGTACAATGCCCATTTGGATTATAAGCGAAGGCGGTGGAGTTTGAATTGAATGATGGCAGAAGAGTAGTGTTTACTGGGGACAGGAAAGCGAGTCCGCCTAGGATTGTGTCAGCATTGACAGCGGGGAAGATGATGAGTAAGGGTTGTGAGGCGTTTCTGACTTATGTGATAGACTCCAGAGCTGATAGAGGGAAGCTGGAGGATATTCCAGTAGTTAGGGATTTCTCGGACGTCTTTCCCGAGGAATTGCCAGGACTACCGCCAGCTCGGGAGATTGAATTTTCCATTGAGCTTGTGTCAAGTACCAGGCCAATTTCGATTCCGCCTTATCGGATGACTTCGGCGGAATTGAAAGAGCTTAAGGAGCAATTGGAGGAGTTATTAGAGAAGGGGTTTATTAGACCGAGTTCTTCGCCTTGAGGAGCTCCGGTCTTATTTGTGAGGAAGAAAGATGGCTCATTGAGAATGTGTGTGGATTATAGGAAGTTGAATCAGGTAACAGTGAAGAACAAGTATCCGCTTCCTCGCATTGATGATCTGTTTAATCAATTGCAAGGAGCGAGAGTCTTTTCGAAGATAGATTTGAGATTGGGATATCATCAGTTACGGATTAAGGAGTTGGATGTGCGAAGTGCGCTTTCGGGACTCGGTATGGGCATTTGAGTTTTGGTGATGCCTTTCGGATTGTGAATACTTGGCGTTTATGGATTTGATGAATCGAGTTTTTAAGCCATTCTTGGACCAATTTATCATTGTCTTTATTGATGATATATTGGTGTATTCCAAGAGTGATGAACAGCATGAGGAGCATTTGAGGATGGCTTTGGAGACCTTGAGAAGCAATGAGTTGTATGCCAAATTCGAGAAATGCGAATTTTGGCTGAGGGAAGTTTCATTTCTTGGACACGTGATCTCAGAACAAGGAGTTCATGTGGATCCAAAGAAGATAAAGCGATTGTGAGTTGGGAAGCGCCAAGAATGTGGCGAAGTGAGGAGCTTTTGGGTTTAGCGGTATTACGGAGATTTGTGGAGGTATTTCTATGATATCCGCTCGATGGCGAAATTGCCGAGAAAGAATCGAAGTTTGATTGGAGTGAGGAGTGTCGGAGGAGCTTCGAGGAGCTCAAGCTCAGTTGTGAGTGCCCCAATTTTGATTTTGCCATCGGGTGATGAGGGTTATTCGGTATATAGTGATGCTTGAGGAAGGGTCTTGGATGTGTTTTGATGCGAGGAGATCGGGTAATTGCATATGCTTGAGGCGATTGATGCCGTATGAGCTGAATTATCCGACTTACGATTTGGAGTTAGCGGTGATTTTTGCCTTGAAGATTTGGAGGCATTATTTGTATGGAGTTCGACTTCGGATCTTCACCGATCATAAGAGTCTGAAGTATTCTTGAGTCGGAAGGATTTGAATTTGAGGCGTGGAGGTGGTTGGAGCTACTAAAGGATTATGATTTCTTGATTGAGTATCATCCAGGCAAGGCCAATGTTGTGGCGGATGCCCTGAGTAGGAAATCGTCGATTGCTCATGTTCGATCAGTTTATCTTCCTTTATTGGAAGAGATGGCCAAGCTTAGGATAAGCTTGACTCAGGAAGAGCCGGATTGTCTTCTGGATAATTTTCGAGTGAGGCCAATGCTGAAGGAAAAGGTTAGGGAATTGCAGGCTCAGGATGCGGATTTGAGCAAGCTCAGGGATGAGATTCGGAAAGGCAAGGTTTCTGAGATCGATGTGCAGGATGACGGACTGATGACAGTTGGGAGTAGGTTGTGTATTCGATGTGCGGGAAGTTAAAGTGAGATTATGGATGAGGCACAATGCACCTTATGCCATGCATCCGGTAGCACCGGGATGTATCGATTTGAGAGAGCACTTTTGGTGGAAAGGTATGAAGAGGGATATCGCGAGTTTGTCGAGAAGTGTCTAGTGTGTCGCAAGTCAAGATCGAACACCAAGCACCTTCGGCAGTTGAGACCGTTGCCTATTAGGAGTGGAAGTGGCGGCGGTGACGATGGACTTTGATGGGATTGCCTAGGACGGCGGGAGGCATGATGCCATTTGGGTGATTGTGGATCGGTTGACTAAGTCAGCCCACTTTTGGCAATTGACAGGTGATTCTTTGCATGTGCTAGCAAAGAAATATATTGATGAGATAGTGAGATTGCATGGGATTCCGGATTCGATTGTGTCGGATCGAGATCCTCGGTTCACTTCGAGGTTTGGGGTAGTTTGCAGGAAGCTTTGGGGACGAAGTTGAATTTTAGTACGGCTTTTCACCCTCAGACGGATGGTCAATCTGAGAGGACTATTCGGACACTTGAGGGGATGCTTCGGGCTTGTGTGATGGATTTTCGAGGAGCATGGGATGAGCATTTGCCGTTGGTCGAATTTGCTTATAACAATTCGTACCATTCGAGCATTCAGATGGCTCCATATGAGGCATTGTATGGGCGGAGATGTAGGACTCGATCTGTTGGGATGAAGAAGGAGAGAGGCAATTGGAGGGACAGATTTGATTGGATGTTTGTTGAGAAAGTCAATCGATTAAGCGGCTGACTTAAAGCGACACAGACCGGATGAAAAGTTATGTTGATGCTCACATGAAAGGAGATAGAGTATGAGGTCGGTGAGAAGGTGTTCCTTAAAACATCTCCTTGGAAAGGAGTATTGAGATTGCAAGAAAGGGAAGTTGAGTCCGAGGTATGTGGGTCCTTATGAGATCCTTGAGAGGATTGGACCACTCGCCTCTGATTGGCGTTACCTCGGAATTATCTCGATTCACGGACGTTTTCATGTGTCCATGTTGAGGAGGTATAGATCGGATCCTTCTCACATCATTCGGACTAGTGAGGTTCAGTTAAGGGATGATTTGAGCTATGAGGAGCTTCCAGTGCAGATTTTGGATACCAAGGACAAGGTTCTCGAAACAAGGCGGTTCGATTGGTCAAAGTTCTTTGGAGGAACCATTCGGTAGAGGAGGCTACTTGGGAGCCATTGGAGGCTATGCGGGAGAAGTATCCGCATCTCTTCGATGATTCAGGTAAATTTCGAGGACGAAATTTCTTTTAAGAGGGGGAGAAATGTTAGACCCCGAATTTTTTTTTTATGATGATATTAAGCATGAATTGTGATAATTGTGGTATTTTGTCTTAGCTTGATTAAATTGGGAATATTAGTGGATAATTGAAGTATATTTGCGTTTTATGAGGTTTAAATGAGAATTAGAGGATTTAATTATGTGAGGGCAATTTGGGAAGTTCATTTAAGTTGTATGGGTTTAGACTTGTATAGAGGGGTAAGATAGTCATTATTACATGTCTTAGGTTAAAAGGAAAAGAAAGGAATAGAAAGAAAAGAGAAAAAGGAAAGAAAAGAAGAAGAGAAGAGAGGGTGTCGTAGCCGTGGGAGGAGAGGAAGAAGAAGAGAAGAGATTTTACGATTTTTGAGGTTTTCGACCGATTCAAAGTGCTTTCCGGGTATGTTACGTTCATTCCTTCTTGTTGTAGTAAGATTGAACCTTAAGATAGCTTGCATTGGGAGAAATCGAAGGTGTTAGGGTTTTGAGTGGAAAAATTGGGAGAATCGTTGGGTTGATGTGTTTTTGTGAGATTTGAAGTCTAGAATGGGTTAGAAATGTTGTAGAGGGCTTGATCTATGTCTTAGATGTGTTGCATTAGAGTTTGGAATGGATTGGGGTTGGAAAATCTGAGATTTTTGGGTTCGTGAACGTTTTCCCCGATCCGCACGTCGCGACGTGCTCAAGAACACGCCTTGTGGCGTCTGAATTAATTTTGCGTGACGCCTGGCAAGACTCTGCGCATGCGTGTGGCCATGGCGTGCGAGCATTCGCATTACGGCTTCGACGCGGCGAGCGAAGCCTTCGACGCGGCGAGCGAATGATGAATGAATGTGTAGAATGCATGTGCAGAATGTGTACATGTATGGGTATACGTATTGTTATACGGATCGAATGGTTATTTGTATGGATGTTGGGATCGGGTCCGACGGTATATGGAGCGCCCGAATACCGGCGCGGCCCGAGGGGCAGCTCTCGGGGATTGGGACGTACGGGGCCCGGGCCCAACATCTGTGACTGGCCTGGTTCCCACTGTCTCTGTCTGCCTCTGAGCTTGAACTTGGAAACCCTCCTGTCTCAGCCTCTGGGGACAATCTCTCATCATATGTCCCTTCTCTCCACACTGGAAGCAACCACCAAACCCCTTGAGACATCTCCCTGGATGAAACTTCCCGCACTGATCACACTGGGGATACTTGCCCTTCCATGACTTTCCTGAGCCTCCCATACTAGAGACACATTCGAAATTGCCCTAGGCTAGCGACTCTTGGCGGGACCACTCTGCCCATGCCACTCGAGTATGATGAGTCTGGTGCTCCTTGCAGGGTGGGTTACCCTCCCTTCTGGAGGATTGTTCTCTGTTCTTCCTTTTCTCCGCTCACTTGGCCTTAATATTCTCCACTTCTCGGCTGGGCATTTGCATCCACTAGCTGTTGGTAGTCCCGAAATTGTGGATCACCGACTTGTCCGGATCCTAGGTGCAATCCACCTCAAACTTCCGACACTTGTCTTCTTGGTTGCCACGATATTGGCTGCATACCGTGATAAGCGAGTGAACTTCAATTCATACTTTGCCACGCTCGACTCCTACGGCGAGATTCAGAAATTCCTGGCCTTATCCTCGCATGTAGACCATCGAGAAATACTTCCTCCGAAAGGCCTCTAGAATTCCTCCATGTCGATCTGGAGGTACTTCACGATCAAGACGCGACACCCACCGATCAGTGCATCCCTTGCGATAAGCTAACTGCATAGTCTAGCTTCTCTTCATCCGGGCACCTCATCATTTTAGGACCCTCTGGTCCTCTTGACCATGCTTCGCCTCCTCGGGATTAGTAGTCCCGCTTAAAATCGACAAACCCCATACTTAGGAGCTTGTCATCGCCCCTCCGATCTGCTGAGGCGGCATCGAGCTTGTGATCCTTGGCCCATGGCATGGATAAAAGCTTTGGCGAAGGCCTGAAAGAATTGTGGGTCTACTGGATTTGGCATAGGAGGAGGTTGGAGAGGCACTTCGTGCTGCACACTTGGTGCCTCAAAATCTGTAACAGGGATGGTCCCTGCATCCTGGGGAATATGAGATTCATCCGTACTTCCCCTCTGAGAGCCTGATCGAGATTGAGCTCCTCGAGTTCTTCTTTGAGGCGGCATATTACTCCTTTAAATGAAAACCATTTCAAAACTTTAGCTCATGCTTTGTGAAACCATTTCAAATCATGTAAAACAATTCAAAACCAATGATGCATGAACTGTATTTAAAACAATGCTTAGGGTTCATGTAACATGATGCATGCTGACTCTACCCTTGAGGCTACCCACTAGGGTTCCTAGGAAATCATAAACCTAGAGCTGCTCTAATACCACAGATGTCGGGCCCCGACTCGGAGACCGGACTCCAACTGTTGGATCCCGTTACCGGAGTCCAACTCTTGAACCGTAAAACATGACGCTTGATCATCTTGCCTTGTAGTGTTCATTTCATTTAACCCTAATTTCAAATTGATTTCTCTTGTAAATCATAACCTTATGACTCTTTTTTTATTTAAGACAAGAATCGCTTCAATCGGATGTTATATAACTCAAGATACACACCAAAAAACCAAAAAGAGTTCATACCCGAAGCATGCTCTCTTAACTGACCTCTCACTTGCTTTAATGCAAACCTCCTCAATTAACTCCAGATGATACCAAATTTTATGGAGTGAAATATATATGTCTTATAAATCCAATGGTTCAAACCTCACCTCAATTGGAGGTCGAATGAGTGTTTTACGCCCAAAAGAATAGACTATGCTCAATCCCAAAATCAAATTGAACATCTTTTGGCGAAAATGCTATAACTTTCACTATAGATGTCCGAATGACTTCTTTCTTGTACGGTTAGAAAATAGACATCTAGGGCTAAAACTTTTGTGAAGACCAAAATTCGAAATTCTGTCATTATCGGGTTACATGGACCGTGAGAAAATCACACAGTCTGTGCGAAAATTCACATAGGCTGTGTAATTTTCTGCTACTGCGTCTCCCTGCACCATGGATTTACACAGTCTGTGTGAAAATTCACACAGGCTGTATAAACCATTGCCACTGCCGTCTCCTGCAGAAATTTACGATGCGTGTGAAAATTCACACAGTGTGTAACCCACCGCCAAGCCGCGCCTCTACACGAGAAAATTACGATCGTGTGAAAATTCACACAGTCGTGTAACTTCTACCAACAACCACATTTCACTCTCTAAACCCTCTTCAATCCAAGTACCTACATAAAAACTTAAATCCTCCATATTCCACAACACATAACAACCTAATTATCCCAATGGATTTTTAATGGCGACAACACACTCCTAGCATTCTAATCAAACCCAAACCATAATGATCTTGTCATGATCACTCATGCAAAACTTATTAACCATAACCCAATCGCATTCTTACTTCTACATAACACTCATCAATCACAACTCTATATCGTCTTCACTTGAACTAAACATGCATTTCTACCCACATGGATTCCAAAACCATTTCATGCAACTTTGGATACTATGCTTAAACATGATAATAAATGGTTTTGAGAGACCATAATAAATCGTAATTCATGCATCTCATTCACATTCAAAACAAGTAGCTTACAATGCTTTAGTGGGCATTTCAAGCCCTTTACAACTTGGTTCAAAATACACTTCCAAAATGCTCTTGTTTTCTTAAAATGCATCTAAAGCATCGTTTACAACAATTGACTTGAAATACATCAAAACATAATCTTGGGTATGCCTTTTATGCTCGTTCCTCGAGATCACGCTCTTCACTGGAGATGGGACGGGAAGGTGGGGTGAGCTTTAAACTCGAGGGTAACACGTTTATATTTATACTACTAAGCTGAATCTATTCATTACTCATCTGTTGACAATATTCTCATCAACAAATCATACAACTTGCATTTTGTGAATTCATCGAGCTAAAAGCATAATTTCATGATTCATGCATTCATCATTCTTACAAACATATGCTAACACGTAAACACATAGCTGATGGTTCAAAAGTCCACGGTTCTTGATGAACTACACAAGTGTAGTCATATCTTTGAGAGTCCAAAAGGAACATCCTATGCCACAATCGGGCGGTAGTGGGCGAAGGCTATCTTGGTCAGCGTGCACGTGACTTTCTTTGGTGGACTTAACTAACCCACATAACACTGAATTTCATGCATAAAATTGGACTTTTTGTCCACTAGTTGATTTTCTGAAAATGGATTTTCATGCAATCCAATTAGCTAATTCTCTGGAAAATGCTTTTCATGCTTAGCTCAAATGTCATAAACTCACTAATATTCATGCTCATTCAATTCATGACTTTATCAAGCAATGTCAAGCAATGTCATATCTTGTCAAGTTCTCATATAATGGCATTCATACATCTATTATACTCAATCAAATCATCACAAAGTAATTTGAAAGAACATAATTTCTTTAATTAAGGTAGTATTTATCACTTACTAGCATAAAGATAAAAATGAAACCCACCTTATACTTGCTAAATCCTTGCTAAATGAAGCTCCTCCTCTTGCTCTTCTCCTCTCTCTTGCTCTATTTCAAGATAAATAAAACCCACTTCAACAATAGCTTCAATTGAAAATCCACATAACTACTTTCATGCAATTGACTTAAGAATCACTAAACCCATTCCATTCTTATTCTTCCTAACTCAAAACCCAAGTAAAAACTAAACTTTAAACTCATGGCTTACCTTGAATCTCTACTTAACCAAGTGATTTCTTGGTTCAAAGTGAAGCTTAGACTCTCCTCCACACTTTTCCTTCTTGAACTTTCTTGAAAACCTCTTGAATCTCTTGGAAAATCAAACCCAGCCAAGCTTCTTCTCTTTTTCTCCTCTTCTCCCCATTTGCACGAAACTCTCTCCCTCTCTCCCTTTAATTTCGTAACTTCTCTCTTATTTCCCTACAACTCATTTAATTCTTCCCCTTTTATACTTCTACTTAAGTCACTTAAGTCCATCAAGCCCTAAGGCCCATTTGCCTAACTCATTTCCTCTTCTTCTTACTTTACAACCTAACTCACTTAAGTCCACTTCATTTCCTCTTTCTTTTCCCATTTCCTCTTTAGGCCCAAAGCCCATTTGACCATTAATACACTTAACCTAACACATTTAATTTCATTAACTCACCACCTAACATTTTAATGCTACCACATATTAATTGATGATACCTTAATTAATGCTAATCTAACTTAATCAATTTAATCTAATCATGCTTAATCTAAAAAAAAAATTTGGGGCTAACATTTGATTCAAAATTTGATAAGATTCATGGAAAAATCTCACAAAAAGATCCAAAACTTGATTTAGAGAATATATATATCCATTTGTAAGACAAACTTTATTGCTTCGAATTGATAAAAATTGAAGGATATCATGCATATCATACTAGCTGTGACAAGAAAGCTCTAGCAACTCTATGGTTATGGCACCAAGGCTTGGAACATCCTTCTTCTGGGTATGCTAGAAACTTACAATTAACACATTTATTATTCACTGTTAACACATATTTTTGAATCTTTAGAAATCACTATTAACATTAATTTATCCTTAATCTAGTCTTAAAATCATGTATGTTGTTGAAATATAAAGTGGGAGTTTGTCCCACATTGAAGAAAGAAGAAAGAAAACTAGCATATAATTCTAGTGGGCTACTCCACCTATCATCAATTAATTTTAGGATGGAACTTGACTTAGACTTTTATGTGGTCTAAATTTCCTTCTCGTATGGACCCGTAGGCTCATTGTAAATTCCAACATAGTATCAGAGCATATTGCTCTTATATATGTTAGTCGTTAACCCCTCGAAATGATAGATTATGTCACGTGTTAGACCCACACGTGAGGGGGGTGTGTTGAAATATAAAGTAGGAGTTTGTCTCACATTGAAGAAAGAGAGGAAAGAAAACTAGCATATAAGTCTAGTGAGTTACTCCACCTATCACCAATTGGTTTTATAATGGAACCTCACTTAGACTTATACATCTAACTTTCCTTCTCGTATGGACCTATAGGCCCATTGTAAATTCTAACATATGTAATTATATATAATTATCACATTGATTTTCCTTCTTTGTTTAGACACATTCAATATATATAATAACGTTATTGTATATATCAATAGACGCATTGAAATACAAAATTCCACTTGTTATTTCTTTTCTGCTCTCAAATTTTACATGGTATCAGAGTCTTCTTTGTTTTCTTTTAACTTTTCCCTTGCAACCTTTTGTCCTTGCATTTTGAGTTTTTAATATGCTCCAAAAATAATTTTTCATATACCAAATTATTCCTCTATTTGAGCATATCACAATCGCTCAAAGAACACTGTCAGACGTTGCTGCGTGCACCTTTATATGTCACTGAAAGTCGTTGAGCTCTAAAAACCCTAGTTGATATTATTAGGAGGAAGAAAAAGACCTAAAAAAATGTTGTTTAGCTTCCAAGAAAAATGATATCATTTAAAAGCTAAAAGATAGTCTCTCCTCACACTAACACCACATTAACCGCCACATCTTCATTCTAGTCAGCACCATGTCATCATCCTAGTCAGTGCCACATCATCATCCTAGTCAAAACCATGTCATTAGTCCATGATGGTCTTGTAGTGCCACATCAATAACCTCATTATATTTCATTTGTCCTTGCCCCACTTGTCAATATGTCATATTTTCCCCCTCTTTGGTTCAGTTCAAATCCACTAGTTTGGTTTGGTCCAAAGAGAGTTAACCAAAACTTTGACCACCTATTGACTCTTTCTCCTCTAGTTCCTTTACAAATCATACCAATTCTTAAGGTTTTTTTGGCTATTTTTGAGGTCAGATTGATCAAATTTAAACTTTCTAGATAAATTTTCTCCATTTTATTCTTTATTATGGATTATGGGTATTTCTAAGCTTTATCAATACATATCAAACCCTATCAATGTTATGTTTGATGAATCAAACTATGATTTATGAGATGAAGAAATGAACATTTTTTTTTAAAAGGTTCCTTTAGCGAATTGTTACTGGAGAAATACTAAAGCCAACCACTACGAAAAATGAAGAAGAGGAAAAATTTATAGAGCGACTAGTACCTTAGGATGGAATGAATAATCAAATCCTAATATGGTTTTGGAGTATATGTGTTAAAGTGATCAAACTTGATTTTTGACACATTGGCACAATTAAAGAGGTATGGGATTTTTTAACAAATTATTATTCTATATTTGATTATGTTAATCAATTTTCAAATTTACCAAAGACTTTATTGGATGCAATAATAACTTGGACAAACAATCTACAACTATTTGTTAGAATTGTAAAAATTTTGGGATCAAATAGCACTTGCATACGCTATATGGCCTAGTCGTGTTGCAATCGCTTTTTATGCAAATCTCCTCTATTGTCAGCATATGTGGCATTTGTTGATGACTTTTCAAGAAGAATTTGGATCCATCCTTAGCTCCCTCCTCCATTGAGGTTCCTTGCCAACTCTTGACATTATAATCAATGAATCAATTAAAGAAAATATTTGACCCAATACACTCTGCAACAAGAAGTCTATTTCATCTACTATTATTGTCTTTGTAACTCATATCCCCTCTCGTCAAACTTCTCATAACTTAGTAAGAAGTTTTTTAAGGGGTCCTGTAGCTACTGTAAGAAAAGCCTAACATCACATTTTTCAATATAGAAAATGACTCAAATAGATCTATGGAAAAAGTAATTTTTCCAAGTCCCTTCAACCTCCTCCTGCTAATTCTCATTAAAATATCTTTACACTCTTCTTTAGCAACTTCAACTTCATTTTGGTATTATCTCATCTTCTACTTTACCTATCAGCTACTCCATCATCATGTACTTTGATTATGTATGTTGCAATCACATGAACTCTAACTTGTCTATTCTTACTTGTCCACAAATACCATTTGCTCCACATATTTTTCACAATGCTGATAATTCTACTATGGATGTTTAAAGTATAAACACTGCTCAAACACCTAAACTAGCTTTACCCTATACTTTTTTGGTTCCAAAACTATCCTTAAATCTCATTTTTGTCGGTCAATTATGTAAACTTGGTATTAACTTATATTTTTCAAGTCGTGATTGTACTATGTAGGATCCATAGATGTTCAAGATCCTTGGGGCGAGGGATAAGATTGGGAGGTTGTTCAAACTTACTTCCCTACATCTTCCATCCAAAATTATTTTTGGACCTGTCATGTCTCATCTTTTCCATTCTCACCTTGATTATATTTCTCCTACTAAATTAGTATCTTTAATTTCTAGTGGTTCTTTACGATCTATTAAACTAAAAAATATAATTGTGTCTCATTTTAGCTTTCTTAAAGTCGTTCTTTACCTTTTTCTATCAATGATTCCATTTTCTTAACACCTTTTAATATGATTCATTATAATATTTAGGTCCTACTCCTTATGACACTATGGGTAGTTTAAGATATTATGTGATCTATGTTGATGATTTCTCTCGTTATACATGGATATCTCATATGCCATAGGTTAGAATTATTTCCTATTTACTCTCATTTTTCCAATATGATTCAGACTCAACTTTCTTAGAAGATTAAAATATTTCACATTGATAAAGTCATGGAATACAGAGACATAAATTTCATACAATTTCTTGCTCAATAAGGTACCATTATCCAAAGATCTTATCTATGTATCTCACATCAAAATGGTTGAGCAAAATGAAAACACAAAGACCTCCTTGATATTGTTCGAGCCCTCCTTATGTCTTCTTCTTATCTAAAAAACTTTTAGGTTAAATCACAAGTACACAATATAGTAGTAGCTAGCATTGGTAAGTAAGGGTCGATTTCATGAGGACTAAAATTGTTAATACTTAACGTCTTTCTATTATCTATCCTAAAAAAATATAATGTTTAAAATAAATCAAATGCAAAATTAAACCAATAAATAAAAATAGATTAACACAATTAATTAACTAGAAAGAAGATTAAACTAAGAAACAATCAAGGAACGCTTCGACCTGGATTTTAAATCTACATAGAACTTCTCCTACAATCATGATTTCACTAATCAATTTAATCTTTTATTTACTTGACCATGAAAAATCTTATCTTATGTTAGTATCTTTCTCAAGACTATTAATATTTAATCCTCGATTGATTAACTAAAATCTCTTTCTAGTTAAAACCCTTAATATTTTATTAATCTATTCATGAATTTCACTATTAGGTTTGACCCTAATCTAGAGAATTTATATTGATCAATCTCTAGGTTTGCAACAACAACAAAAATTCAATTACGGTAGATCTATTCATACAAAAGGATTTCTCAATCTCACTTGTAGGAAATCACACATGAAATAATACATTAGAAATATTAATTTAAGAATAATTAAGCATATAATTGAATCTCAACGAAACTAAAGAATGAATTAGGTTAAAAAAAATCGCTACAAGGTCTGTCCTAAGGTTTATCTAATCCAAGTACCAACAAAACTTTAGCTCATAATCATAAACATCAAGACTAAAGGAAAAACATAAAACTAAATGAACCATGATGAGATCCCTTTTAATCTTCATGAAATTTACTTTAGATTAATGAAAATTGACCCCAAATAAGTTTCCTTTCCTGTCTTTTATTTATCAAATTATAAATCAATCCAATTCAATCCACAATTCTTTAAATTTTAACTCATTTCACACCATTCCACTTAATGCATAAAGTGAACATACATAAAAAATGCTAAAACATTTAAACACTTCCATATCACTTATTAAAAACAAAACATTATATTCAAATATTTTAATAGCATTTAAAAGTTTGTTTGACAAGTCACCTAGCCTTTCAACGTAAGAGCATATTTGCATGAATTCTCCCAATTACTCAACAAGGTTACTATCTCAAATGGCTATTAGCACTACTCTTTCACTTTACCCTTTTTATTGGTACAAAACTTGTAGAGTAAAATTATTTATTCTTATTTATTCATATATTGCTATTTTTTCTTTTCTTTTCATACGAGTAGTAAAAATTCTCAAAATAATTTACATTTAACTAAACGCATGTATAAATTATATTAAAGTATTATAATGCAAATCAAGTAAATTATATTAAAGTATCATAATGCAAATCAAGTATCCATTCTCAAAATTAACAAAAAAAATTAATTTCAACTTAATTATCAAAAATCATAACTATTTGCCTAAACAAATCAAATCACAGTCACAACCAAACTCATAATAAATCATCTTGATCAACACCCTCTACAAATCTTTGCTACTTTAAAGCAAGGGCTGATGTAGCCTTCATAACCCGTGGAACTTCAAAAATCTTAAGTAACAAAGTTAGGGCTATCAAATTAAAACTATGAAAATAACTAAACTACTAATGAAAATCCTGTAAACTGCTTAAGTAAAACAAAAGCCTATTTCTTAGGTTGCCTCAGCACTTGTTTATGATTCTTATAGTTGGACTTCTCAATAAATTTTTTTTTAAACTTAGATCTATAATTAGCGACTTGTTTCCACTCATTTCTCACATAAAATTTCAATAGCCTACAAATAGGCCACATGCTGCAAGATGATAAGGATATAAGGTATCAAATTAATAAAACCAACTGACTCTATTAATGTCTTTTTTAGTAACAAATTATCAATATAACGAGGAACAACAAAACGTCTTAAATATTTGATTGACTCTGATAGCTTATTTTGTGTAAAGTAGAAGCATTTCTTACTTAAGATGACTGTCGATAATTCCTTTATAGCCTCCTTATTTGGTTCCTCCTCTTCTTCATCATCTTTCTCCTCTTCCTTCTCTTCTTGAATAACAATTTCCTCATTTTCTTTAATCTCTATCTTCTCTGTAGAATAATTTTCCTTATTTTCTTGAAATGCAAATTCCTTTATGTATTTAACCTCTGGCTGTTGGGACCCGATCCGGAAACCGGATCCCAACCGGAAAACAAAGGAGACAAAGCGGATTCAAATCGAATAAATCGAATCACAACATGCGGAAGCAAACGCGAAACAAATACGAAGGTATCGAATCAAAACGAATCAAATACAGATTGAATCGAAACCAATTTCCGATACGTAACAAAACGGAGCCGACATCCGTGAACAAATATTAGTGAAGAAAACGTTGCGTTGGAAACCTTAAGACTGTCCAATCTGAAAAATCCGGTATATATTTTTTTTTCTTATTCACTCCTTTTCTCTTTACTCAATCACATTCAAATCATAACCATTCCATACAATTCCCTTTTTTGGAAACTCATCCTCACCAATTTACCAATCTCATAATCCAATCCAATTTCAACTCATCATAAGCATATACCATTACCATTTATCTTTCATAATCCCATAATCATATTCAAATCCATCTATAACTCAATTCCATACCTAAATCTATAATTTACTTACATAACCCAATTTCATAATCATGCACAAACTAAATTTTCTACATGAAATACATCAATCATCTACATATCCCTATACAATACCATAACTCAATAGCCTCATCCAAACCTCATAAATTCAATTACGATTTATACACCATTTCATAAATCAAAGCTCTACACAAATCATAGTGGCATTTTCAAGCCTTATACATTTCCCATAACCCTAAACCAAAGTACACAATACACAACAATTCCAGACTTCTCAGCAACCATCTCACTTAACAATAATACAATAAAACACATGCAAACAGAAATCTTCATTTTCTTTCACCGATCTTCTTCTCATCACTGTGGATGGGAATGAAGGGGTGAGCTTCTGACTTGTGGGTAACAGTTTATAACGAATATATATAAGCAAAATCCTTGAAATTCTTTTTCTTTTCTGGTCTTAGAAAACATTTCTTTGAAATCCGTAAAGCACATTTTCTAAAAGTTTCGTTCTTGCTGTAGTCAAATCACAATTGCAAAACGTATGATTTTTAGGCTTTCAGCCATAAACTCATAGGTTGCAAAACATGAATGCATCAACTTGACAATTCATAAATGCAATGGCAAACCACATATGCAATGCACAACACATGGCTCGAGAGTTCCGTGGAACACAACGAATAAACCGAAGTTTATCGTAAACACGAGTCTGATTTCTCAGGATCTCGTGACCTCAAGCGGCCAGCCGTAAGAAGGCTATCGTCGGCGTGCGTGACTAACACAACGTTCCTCTCGCCTAAACAAAAGCACATATTCATGCTCAATCACTTTATCGAATGCTCTTTTCCAAATATACGAAATGCCATGGAATCTTTTGAGGCATAACACAAATGTATTTTGCATTTCATCAAAAATTTATGTATGGAATCAATAATGATTTTTCAAATCATTCACATAATGGTGCAACATTTACGATGCAATTGGAATCAGAAAATCTCTTTATTTAAAGAAAGCATTAGTGGCTTATAAATTTTGTTATAAACAGGTACCCACCTCGAATCGATGCTAGAAATTTGTTCCTTGATTCCTTCTTTCTTCCAATTTAACTTTACCTAAAGCAATTTCACCTAAATTCAATATCATAATTAACTTAATCCTCAAATTGAACTTAGAAACACTACTCCCTCATATATTCAAGCTTTCTAAATCACAAATTTCCAAAATCCACCAAATTCCAAATTTGGGCATAAACCCTAATTAATTTCCATCCAAAATTAAACCCATAATACTTAGCAATCAACAAAATTAACTTCATACTTCACAAACCCATTCCATTTTCCATGGTTTTAAACCAAAACTTCAAGAGAAACTCAAACCTTAGAAATTGCTCTTACCTCATTTCTCCTCCATTTTTGGATTTTCTTGGTTCAAGATCAAGCTCTCATCATCCTCTACCTTTTTCTCTCTTGGAATGACATTAAAATCCCTCTTCAAGTGGTAGAAAAATCGAGCCCTAGCTCTCTTTCTTTTCTTTCTCCTTCACTCATTCGAAAGCTTGCTCTCCCTTCTCTCTTCTTTCTTTTGTTCTTTTCTTTGTTCAAATGTCGTGCTTCCTTTGATAAAACTACAACTCACTTGCTTTTATAGTGCCAGGACATTTAATGAATGAGGAATGACCCATAAGCCCCTCCATTTAAGCCTATAAACTTAATCCTTTGAGTAACCTTCCAAGATTGCCCCTTCATTGATCTTTAAAACTGACATCTTGTCTGATTATTTCGATCAGGTAAATGAAGTCATTTGACAAAACTTTCTTCTAGAGAAATTTTCCTCTATGTCTTATGAATCCAATTCTTCTAGAATCAGATTGATCAGAGCTCTATAGCTCAAAATATCTGCAAAATACTAAAGTTTGTTCTGCAGACCCGAGGCTGAACACTACACCTAACTTCCGACCCAAATTTGAAAGTCTTAGAGGCTAAATTATTGCTCGGCTTCTTCATAACATTTGTATCCCCATGTCTCTATTTTAATTAGCAACAAGAATCAATTCAATCGGAGCTCTACCGATCAAGATATATCCAAAATACTGAATACTGTTCAAACTTTTACAACTAATCAGCTCATTATAATATGAGCTATCTTTCTCCATTTAATTCCAAAACTGATCTATATAACATGAAAAGATAGAAAAATGTCTTAGGAATCCAACGCTTCAAAAATCGGATCAATCGGAAGTCTACACAAAAAGTTATGGCCAAAAGAAGGAAGAGGGGTCAGAAACACAGACGCAGACGATGATGTCAGTACAGACGCAGATGACGTCATCACAGACGATGACGTCAGCACAGACGCAGACGAAGATTAACTTCGTCAGACCTTTTTCTCCAGAACGTCTCCACTTTGAAAGATCATAACTTTCCACTCAAAACTCCAAATAAGACATGGTTTGATTCGTTGGAAAGCTAAGAGACAGATCTACAATTTTTAAGAAGGACTCAAAGGCAAACTCAGTCTTTAAAGGGGTCAAAAATGTACTCAAAGATGACCCATCGATAATCTACTCAAAACTTTACACAGCACCTCAACTTACAAACATCATAACTTTTTACCCAGAACTCCAAATTGAGCAAACTTGGTGTCTATAGAATGGTAAAAGAACCCTCTACAACTTTCATGAAGACCTTAAAAATTAGAACGACCTCTAAATGGGTTTGATCAGCCCCACACTAAACAACATCAGAACTTCTAAAAATCATAACTTCTCGCCCAGATATCGAAAAATTTCATACTTTATGGCGTTAGAAAGCTGGAAACATGAGCAACAACTTCCATTAAGACCACTTTGGCCAAATATATCTAGATCAGTACAGATTTGCCATTGAAGTTTCTAACACCATTTTAACACATCAACTTCACATATCAACACATCACCACAAACTCTTCAACTAATTCCTCTCAAACACAATACACACAAATCTATACACAATTGATATTCATACACAATTGATCTTTCATATCCATATATAAATCCATGTCTCATTAACATCATAAGATAAATGTTTATAAAATTAAATGGCATTCCAAGCCATATTACAACATCAGTATTCAAGTCCAAGTACAAAAGATACAAAACTCCACCATTCTCCACATATGACTGAAATCTTATTCTTACAATAATCTAACTTAAAACACCACATGCATAACCAAACAAATTGTCTTTACTTTCTAATTTCTTCAAAATTTTACACTTTCACTTTCTATTTCTTGATTTCAACTTCCATTTCAATCCACTCATCCACTTGAACTTTTATAACCTAAATAAAATCTATTTGAAACCCAAAGTTATCAAATCAAACAAATCTTTTCTCATCAATTTCCTTAAGGCAAAAATATCTATAACTCCATTCATATACAAAAACTCTTATCAAATTTTCATTTTCATATTTCTAATTTCCACTAAAAGTTTGGGGTCTAACACTGGCACCTCTCCATTTTGGAAAATTAATGCACTTACATTATCCCTTAAGTTTAACTTGGTGTATTCGAATGAAGCAACTAACTCTCAAAGTCTATAGAAAGTAGCCTCTTGACATCTCTAAGATGATCCTCTTCTTCTTGATATTGTTGTTTTAGAAATCCAGATGAAGCATAATTGTTTTATATAAAGTTGTAATAATAGTTTCACTCTGTATTACAATTGTTCTCATAATGAGTATCTTGAGGTCAATTTTTCATGCAATTAAGATGCTCCCTCATATAGTTTGATTCATTTCATTCACGATTAGGGTAACCACCCCCATAAATGTCGTAACACATCAGGGATATCGATTGAGCTACCAAATATATGTCACCATTCCTCTTGTTTCAAGCTTTCAAAGTTGTAAAAGGTGATGACATGCCATAATCCCTTAAGAATAATATTCTCTCTATCCTTCCATTATATTTGGTGGATATAATGATGACTACCCAAATCCTGAAAATAAGATACAAACACAAGATCAAGAAAGAAAATTAAAAGGAATAAAAGAATATAAAAGAAAAGAAAAATAAACTACTGAAAAGAAAAATAACTTGATTAATAAAAATAAGGTTTGCCTAATATTCTAGTCCCTAGCAACGATGTCAAAAACTTAATATACAATTTTATGCTTTAAACTGTAAGTGCAACATGTAGATGTAGCTAGTACTAGTAAGTATGGGTCGATCCCACGAGAATTAGAATTATTTCTACTTTTCATCTTTCTCGACCTATCTAACAAATTATGGTGTTTAAGATAAATCAAATACAAATCTAAAAGAATATAGTAAAATAGATCAACATAATTTAGTAACTAGAATAAATATTAAACTAAGAAAATCAAGTAAAACATTGATACATAGGTTTTGAATCCCCATGGGACTTCTCTTACAATCATAATTTCACCAATCAATTTAATATTTAGTTCCATGGATCGTGAAAATTCTTATCTTATATTAATATCTTTATCAAGAATATTAACAACTAATCATCAATTAATTGACCAAAATATTTTTCTAGTTAGAACCCTTAAGATTGCATAATGGATTCATGAATTTCATCATTAGGTTTAACCCCAATCCAATGGATTTATGTTGACTTATCTCTAGGTTTATCTGCAACTCCTTTCAACTAAGATAAATATATTCATACAAAAGGATTTCTTAATCTCAATTTCATCAAATCATACATAAAATATGCTAGCAATATTAATTCAAGAATAATTAAGAACACAAAATTTAATCTCAATAAAACTAAAGAATGAATTAAGTTAAATCAAATAACTACAAGGTTTATCTTAGGGTTCATCTAATCTAAGAACTAACTAAAGTTTAGCTCATAATCATAACATCAAGACTAAAGGAAAAGCAGAAAACTAAAAGAACCATGATTCCCTTTTTTGAAATTTACTTTTAAATGATGAAAATCCACCCCAAATATATTTCCTTGTTTGTTCTTCGTTCTCTTTATCGTTTTAGATCATCAATTTAGGTTTTTAAGTCTTTTACAAATCCCTTTTTGTACCTTTTCTCCTTTTATTTTCGTTTTGTCCATTTATAGCTTAAATTTAGGATTTTTAGAGTGGACACGGTCACTCACCCAGCCATGTATATGACTATATCCCTTAATCTTATTTCAATCTTTGAAAATTGCAAAGAAACCTGGCCCCGAAGAGCTACACAGGCACACAAATAGCCATGTAAACTTATACAATCAACTATCAAAGTAGCTTCAATTCTTCCATTTTTTGTCCCATATTTTCCTAATTATTCTCCTTTTATCCATGAAGACAAATAAGTCCAAAACATAATAGAAACAAAATAAGTATAAAAACAATAAGAAACTCTCAAATAAATAAGTTAAATGCATTAAATATAAGATTAGAAATATAGTCTATTTAAAATTATCACAACTCTTACTATAGTATACACTATAAATCATATCTCTTCTCCTATCACAGTTAACATCTCTATATATAAACACATATTTAATTGTACTCCTGACTATCAAACTCTCAAAGTTTTTGATTTTACTTGTTTTATTCTCTTATAACCCTATGAGTACACCAAACTATAATCACGAGCACGACTATATTGTTTCTTAGGCTATGATATAGAACCCAAAGGATATAGATGATAGAATCCCTTGTCACAGAGGCTTCACATCTTTTTTCATGTATCTTTCTAGGAATATAAGATGTTTTTAACTATTTGAAAGTTCCTTGTTAATGAACCACCACATTACTGCTTCTCTGATCTTGCCATATTCTTTTTTTTTTTGACATTTTTCTTATAGGTTCTTCCAATAGCCCACGCAATTTGACTCCACTTAACTACTTCTTCTCTAATTATGGATCCACCAAATCCTCCAAATGATCATCCTCCATCAACCCCCCCTGCTAATGCTTCGTCATATTGATTATGTAAGTCATGCTTTTATCTATCTTCATGTTTTCCATACTTGTTCCACTATTGTCTCTCTATATAAACCTCTCACCTATCACAAGGCCAATTCTAACCTTTTATGATAGCAAACAATGTCTAAAAATCTACTGGCACTTACTCGCACAAATACTTAAGACTTAGTTGACTTACCTCTAAATAACTCAGTTGTTGGTTAGTAATGGATCTATAAAATTAAGACTCGAAATGGTGAATCAATAGAAAGATACAAATCCCACCTTGTTACTGAAAGATCCACCCAAGAATATGGCACTAATTATGAGGAAACCGCATTTTCATTGTTATTGTTGCTAACAAAAGATGGAACGCATTCCAAATAGAAGTCAAGATTGCCTTTCTCAATGGATATCTCAAAAAAGAAGTGCACATGCAACCTCCTTCAGTACATGATCTCCCTCTCAATAAGATTTGACATCTTTGCAAAGCCTTGTATAGACTAAAACTGTTTTACCCCAACATATACCCTAGACGTATTATAACATGTCTAGGGTGTATTAAAAAGTGAACATAACGAATTAAGTACATCTAAGTATAGTAAGATATATATTGGTACTTAATGTAAAAGATAAGGCAAATGGATAATTTGTTCGCTTCGACATGGGCATACATATTTAGACGTAAAATGTATATCGAAGTCTTTGATATTTGTGCTTGGATTTATGAATTTGATTTGAGGGGGATTGATAAAAGAAGTATTTAAAAAGTAAATGGGTTGTTTTTGGTTAAATTGGATGTATTTTTTTGTTGCTTTTGCATGATTAGAATGAAGTTAGTTGATTTGGGATGTGTACCTCACTAAATGGATATGTTCCACAAAATGAATTTTTGTAATTTGGCCATATCTTGGCCTGTAAACCTCCAAATTGGATAATTTTAATTGGAGATTAAACTAGAAACATAATTTTAAAACTTTCATGAAGTAATCAAAATTTGGTTCTGCCTCAAAAAAATTTTAATTCTATTTTGAAATTGAACTCCATTGTCCTTGTTTTCAAATAGCCTATAATGTTTGGGGAATAACTTCGTATATAATTAACCAAATTGCACGAAATTTATGCTATTAGAAACTTAATACATAGGGGAATGAAATAAATTGATAAAATTATAGGTCAATATGGGAATTAAAGGAAGAAGAAGGACCAATATGCAATTTTCTAAAATCCACTCATGGACCAATAAGATTAAAGCATATGTGTCTAGTAGAATTGCAACACATGGTCTAATAGAATTGTAACACATGGATCAATAGAATTGTAACACATGGTTCAATAAAATTGCAACAATTGATCCAATAGAATTGTAAAATGTGGTCCAATGGGATTGTAACACGTGGTCCAATAGGATTGTTCATATGGACCAATGGGATTGAAACATATGTCTAAGACTAGAAAATCATGAAAAGGCATATGGAGAGGGAAGATGGACGAAACTTTGAGGGTTTAAATTCATGTTTTTCTCCTCTCCATTTCACCTTCTTCATCCCATCAGTTTTCACTTGGTGATTCAAACAAAGCCAAAGAGAAAGGGAAGGAAATGCATTAAAAGAACTACTTTGCCAATTTTAAGGTTTGGGACTTCACTTAGTTGAATTCTGTATTTGTGTATGATTTAATGGATATAAACATTCATTTGGATGTGGAATTGTTTCTACGATGTTTCTTTGGTGTTATTTTGGTGTTATCTTGGATAGAATTGGTTGAATATGAGAAGAGAGTATTGTGTAGTGGAATTCTATCTAGGGTTTATCTGAGTCAATAACATCGTTTGAGTCATAACTCAACCTACAAACCTCCAAATTGTGTGATTTTAGTTGCATATCAAATCTAAGACATAGAAATAAATATATCTATAAGGGACTCTAACTTAATTCTGGCTCTATGATCTTTGAAATTGAGATCAAATAAGGTGATCTGATGCTGGCCCTGTTTTGGAGCAGTTTATGATATTTTGCTTATATCTCATGATTTAGAAGTCCAAATGGTCTGACTGTTAGTGCTATAGAAACTACAGACATAGAGTAAAAATTTTCTAGAAGAATTAGAAACCCAGTTCTGAATTTTTATATATGCATATTAAGGAACAATTAGTGATATGAATGGAGAGAGTGTCTGTCACGACTATAACATTGTTTTTGTTTCCGATTTCTATCGCATCTTATCCGAACCTTTATGAATATGTATGAAAATTTTCAAACACCTAGAAATAAATAAAATAGGACGTACCATATGTAAATTAGGTGATTGAACATAATGCATTTCAAAGAAAACTTATATGTACATAAATGATTTGTATGTATATTCATTACTCATATGTGTATAGGATGATTATACAAGTATGATTTTGATATACTTCTAATGGTGGTCAGCCATGAATTGCATGTATGAACACAAATATAGATTTTATGACTTGAAATGTACATCATATGATTTGTTAATTTATGAATTATGAAATTTGCAAATGGTTAAAGGAAATTTATAGTGCCTGCTTTATTGTCTTGGTTGTAGATAGATAGGCTTGCCTATAGGGTTACAGTACAACTGTTAAAATTTGACACCACTGGTGTCCATAGTTTAATGGGTATCCATAAGTTGATACCTTCGGGTGTCCACAGTTTGATACCTTTGGGATCCGTAAGTTGATACCTTCTAGTATCCACAACATCTGTTATCCACACCCACAGAAAATGTGCAGACTTAACACAACAAGGAAACTTAACAGTCATAAATAAGAAATACAGCATGAAAACATTAACAATTGGTATTGATGAGCATTTGTATTGGTTGTAATGATGAATTGTAATGATGTGCAATTATATAGATAATTTGTCTCATATTAATATTTGGCTTATAAATGTGCATTCTCAGTATATGGATAATATGTTGAAGCATATTTGCATTATGTACTTTGTTTAAATATGCCATCATTGTTTACATGAGCATTGAATATCAATGTTTGGTTTGTAAATGTGAATTTATGTTATATGAGTTGTGATATTTTTGAATATATGTGCTTAGCGAATGATTGCTAAGAGTGGTCATCCAAACTAAGTGTTTTTCCCACTAAGTTTTCAATCTTAACATAGTTGTTATTCCGTGTAGGTTCAAGTCATAGGAGTAAGGTACATGGAACATCTACAGGGACTTCCTAAGGTTTTGTAAACTAAACTTGATCCATATGCCAAACGTTGTGTTTTTGTTATTTATTCATATTTTCAAAGATTATATAAGTGATATGATCCTTAACTGGAAAAATTACATGTGACCTTGGATGTCTCCTTATGTGAATAAGAACCATATTAGTTAGAGGGAGCTTCAACATCTTCCTTTTAGGGGAAGAATTTTGATGAAATGAATATGTTTTAGTAAGATTACATAAATGAGTTCTTAGAATTAGAGAAAGTAAGTGAAAGGCTTTATAAAAGGGGTCAACAAGTTTGTGATAGCGCTCATGAGGAGTCACAAATAAGTACATAGTTGCATATGCTAACACCATCTACTAAAGAATTAGTTTAGAATATAGTTCAAAATGTTGAACCTAAGGTATTATATGTCTAACAATTATTGTGATACAATTGTCACATCTAACGAGTCTCTTATTCATCCTTAAAATTTACGTATAAGACATTCACAGAGAATAAGAAAGAGTGTCCTAAAGAAACAATATGAACATGATCCTAAAGCCATTATCAAATACAAAATCAATAATTATGTCCTTATTTATAGATCTTCTGAATCATATGCACTTAATCAAATATCCAATGTATCTACTCCTTGTAGTGTGTAAGAAGCTTTGGCATCTCCAAATTAGGTTGAGGTAATGAATGATAAGATGAAGGCTTTACAAATGAACACTACATAAGAACTTGTTTCATTACTTAAAGGAAAGAAAACAATTAGATGTAGTTGGGTATTCATAGGTGAAAATTAGAACGGATGGAATCCATAAGAGATATAAAATGAGGATGGTTATATAAAGGTATATGCAAAGATACAGGGTGCACTACTAAGAAACATTTGCACTGGTAACTAAACTCCATAGAATTCACATCCTTATATCTATATTAGCAAGTCGAGATTAGCCTCTGCAACAATTTGATGATAGAAACATATTCCTTAACAAGAACCTAGAAGGGGAAGTGTACATGGATCTGCCACCAAGTGTGAAAGGTAGTTCTTCAAGTAGAAACAAAGTTTATAAATTAAAAAAAATCATTAAAGGGCTTAAACAATTACCTGGGGTTCATTTTGGGAGGTTTTCCTCTATATGAAGGCATTTGATTATAAGCACAGTCTTTCAGGTCTTTTTTTTATAAAATACAAATGAAGAAAGGTAATAGATTTAATTATATATATTGATGACCTAGTATTGACATAAGATGTTTAAGAAGAAATGAAGTTGTTAGATGGATATTTGGTTGTTGAGTTTGAAATGAAGAACAAATGAAAACTTAATATTTCATATGAATAAAAACAATAAGATTGGATCAAGGATTTTATTACATAATGAAAATCTGAGATAGACCTTTTAACTAAAACCAGAATGCTTACTTATAAACCAACATCAATGCTAATATAAGTAAATCATAAGCTCGAAATTTTTTCAAAACAAGTTTCAATAGATATAGGTTGCTACTAACGATTATTTAAAAGATTAAATTGTTTATCACATATAAGACCAAATATAACATATGTTATCAACATTGTAAGTTTGTTTACGTATAAACTAAGTGAAGAATATATGGACACAATGTATCGAATCCTAAGATACTTGAACGGTACTCTAGGAAAAGTTTTGTTATTATAAAAAGTGGATTCTTTAGCATTAAAGGAGATCAAACACCAATTTTAATTAGGCAGGAGATCAAACAACCAGAACATCTATATCTGCTTACTTCTATTTTGCAGAAAGTGATCTTATCATTCGAAGAAACATGAAACAAAAAGTTGTTGCTAGATCAAATGCAGAAGTTGAATTTCGAGGCATGGCTTATGGTGCATATGAATTATTTTGGATTAAGATTGTTCTAAAAGATTTATGGATTGAATATATAAAACCAATGAATCTTGATTGTGATAATAAGGAAACTATTAAGATTGTAAAATATCTTATACAACATGACCACACCAAACATGGGGAAATTGATTTTCATTTTATCAGGGAAAAGTTAGATTAAAGCTCATTCAATTTTCATTTGTCCAAGTCAAAATTTAATTAGCTAATATATTTACAAAGGCAATTTTCATAAAGTTATTCTATGATATTATCAATAAGTTGAGCATAATAGATATTTATGTTCCAATTTCAAGAGAAGTGTTGGTATGAGTTTTGTTTTAAATATAAAATATATTTTATAATTATAATAATATGATTAATTGACCAATTTTATATATTAATATAAGAATATATAGTTTCTATCACTTATTTCTACTTGTAAATTGTGCCTATATATTTTCTCTAAAGTAGAAGAATAAAAACCAAAAAAACTCAACTCAACTTAATCACTATTATTGTATAACAAGATCAACAAAAAAGAACACTTAATTAATTGTTTGCGCAATTATTAACAACGTTTTGAGGTACTCACTCTAGTACTAGTGTTGTCCTTGGGTAAGGGCAAGATGGGCAATTGCCCAGTGCCTAGATTTATAAGGACTCACTCATTAAATGCCCTTGTCTAAGGCTTAGATTTATAAGGGCCCACTCATTAAAAAAGTTGAAAATTTAAAAAAATAATAAATTTATTTAAAAGAGTTGAAAATTTGAAAGTTAATAAATCTATTTATTAAAAGGGGTAGAAAATGAAAAGTCTATAAATATATTTCAAGATGTGTATATATACCAAAGGGTTTCTTGGCACATTAGAAGGTAACAACTCCCGGAATGCAATTGGGATAAGCCTTTGCATAAATACATGACAATCATAACTTTTTATTCCAAATAATTAGTACTTCTTAGATCCACACACCTAGCCAAGTTTGAAACATATCCATCAGAAAACTTAAGACTTTTCAACCATTCACATAGAAGCTCCTTTGTGTCTTATCCAAAGAATAACATTCTTTCGGATATTTACCAGTTCGAAAATCTTTATGTAACTCATTTCTTTTACAAAATAGTTGCAAATCAGATCGAGATTTTGTATTGTCTTTTGTCCTCCCTTCAATGTTCATAATGGTATTGAACAAGTTGTTAAAAATATTTTTCTCAATGTGCACCACATCAAGATTATGACGAATCAAATTCGTTTTTCAATATGGCAAATCCCAAAAAATGCTTCGTTTTTGTCAACCAAAGTTCTGATTAATGGCTGAATTTACTTCATTGGCCTCTAATTATGTTACTTTCAGCAAGCCTAATTCCTCAATCTCTTGCAAAATGTCTTCACTGGATTTTATAGGAGGAGGACGAGTGTTTACTGTCCTATTTTTTCTAAACTTATATTTATTGCGCCTAAACAGATGATCTGAATGGAAAAATTTCCTGTGATTGTCAAACCAACATATTTTGCTTCCGTTTGGTAGATAAAATGCATTAGAATCATCGCAACAATAAGGACAAGCCAATTTCCCAATGTTCGTCCATCCAGATTGTTGCGCCCTGTTTCTGAAGCCCAACCAAGGTGTTGGATCCCATTCCCTGAGCCCAACAATCCGATTCGGAAACAAAAAGCGTAAGCAGGTTTCCTTGTAGGGTCATTTCAACGAACCCTCACTTGCTTTGAATCAATCCTTTTGAATTCAAAGCAAAAAGCTACCAATTTTTATGGAGAGGTATCAAAACGTGTTATAAATCCAATGCTTTAAGAATCACTGAATTTGGAGGTCGGACGAAGAAGTTATGGTCAAAAGCATCCAATATGTTCATGTCCTTATTCCAACTGAACATGTCTTGGCGCGATTTTCATAACTTCTTCTATAAATGTCGGATTGATTTCATTTTTAGACCATCGGAAAGAAGACATCGAGATATACAACTCTTATGAAGACCTCAAAGCGAGATACAACCTCCAAATTGGTCAAAATCGCAATTTACTGTAGCTGATCAGTAAATGTCCGTTAAACGGACATATGTCCGTTTAACGGACATAGACTGGTAAAACAACCCTTTTCGTCCGAAAAAATCCGTTAAACAGACATCCATATCCATTTAACGGACATACACTGGGATGAGGGTCCTTTTTCACCTGAGAATGTCCGTTAAATGGACACCCATGTCCGTTTAACGAACATTGGGGCTCCCCAAGCCTCCAATGCCTCTCCAATGCTTCCAACATCCATCCTAACACCATATACACTCAAAATCTCCCCAAATTAAACCCTTCAAGTGTAATAACACTCCTTAAACATTCAATTACCAATTGAGATGCATTAAACTTCCAAATATCAACTCAAAAACTCATACAACACACAAACTCTCATCATTCACCAAAGCTGTCACATTCATGCCTTCCATACAACATCATCACTTGCAAAACCCATAACTCTTAACATTGATATCCAAATTTCGCAAACTTTATACCGTTGAAAAATTAAAAGGATAAACTACAAAGTTCAAAAAGACCATTTTATACAATATGGCCTAAATTAACCTAGTTCCCCCCATGAATTCAACACACAATGTATACCCCTATGGAGCTTGAAATAAGCATTGCACACAACAAGATAAATAAGCACATACACAAGGGAACTTTTTCAATCTTCAATGCATTTCCAAGTCAAAATGGAGTTCATACAAAGCTTTCATACATAGCTTTAATTACATATCGACATTACACAAGTTGCAAAATACATTCGATGCTCAATGTTCAATATGCTTTTAAAGTTATTCAAAAATCTAGCTCCTAACTTAATACAAAAGCTAACTCTCTCGGAATTGCCCAAATGCCTGCAAGGATTTACTGATCTTCTCGATCTACACCTGAGGAGTGGGAAAAATAATGGGTTGAGCTACATAGCTCAGTGGCTAAAATATTTATAACCATTGACAATGAGCCACACAAACAACCATATATATATATACACGTAAACACTCATTAAGCATACACTTCACAATGCCAATTCAACATCCACAATTCAATTTCCAATTCATAATTCATAACATCATCACATATTAGATGTAATTCAATTCAAAACATGGATTATCACATCAAAATGCAAATGCACAACCAAATGTCTCGAGGGTTTCGTGAAACAAAAGCGGTGGCCGAAGTTTACACCGTGAAAAGCGAGTCCATTTTCGGATCTAAATGGGCCTGGCGCGGCAGCGGGAGAAGGCTTTTGTCGACGTGCACATGACTACGAAACGGTTCCTCTCTCGCCCAAACACAATCGATTTCATGCTCAAACCAAACATATCGAAATCTCAATTTCTCATGCTTTTCTTATACCAAAATGTCATAATTCAACTCAATGGCATAACAATCATATCAAAATGTCAAACATTATGCATAACATGAAATAATCACAATTCAATTGGTTTATCACAATGGCATACATCACAATGAATTTTCAATATCACAACAATTCAACAAGCCATTTAGCACATACAACACATACAAGCATTTTGCCCATATTACCAACAACTATAAATAATTTACCCACCTTATATCCTTGAAATGCCCAACTTCAATGGTGCCCCTTCTCTTGTTCTTGGGTAGGCTCTTAATTTCCTAACATAACCCAAAAATCCTCATTAAATTTCCTATCCAAATGGAAATCCCCAATTTCCATAATCATAACAAATTGCAATTAACCCTAACCAAACTTCAATTTAACCTACCCATGACTCATACATGTTAGAAAACTCAACATCTAGCTTAGAAGCCCAAAAACCCTATAGATCTTACCATCCTCTTCTTCCTCCAAGCATTCTCAACACAAACACCTTTCTCTCTCTAGAATTCCTTCATCTCAACACAACCCATTTTTCTCTACTAAAGCAAGAAGAAGGAGCAGAACTTACCTTGAAAGCCTTGATTTCTTCTTCTCCCCACAATTTTCCTCCTTTTTTCCTAGCCTTTTCAATTTTTCCTTCTCTTCTCTCCTCCCCTCACGTTTTTCTCTCCTTCCTTTGGGCTTGCTCGAAAATGCTCCTCTTTCCTCTAATTTTTTGCCTTTTTGTTCCTCCTTAACTTCCCATTATACCCCTCACTAACATGGCCTTCCCAAAAATACCCCTCTTTTGTCTTATAAGGCACTAACTAACCCCTTAAGCCAACTTAATTTCTATCTTAATCCTAACCCTTTCATTCTAATTTAGATTTCTAATTCTCAAATTTCTAATTAATGGACCAAATTCCAAAATAAATAAAATTTAAACCAACATACAAACATAAATAACTATTGAAGAAATTTAGAAAATTCAAGATCCAACAACTCTCCTCCCCTAAAAGAATTTCGTCCTCGAAATTCTTACCTGAACCATTGAAGAGATGCGGATACTTCTCCTTCATTGCTTCCAAAGGCTCTCATGTTGCTTCCTCTGTCGAATGGTTCCTCCATAAGACTTTAACTAGTTTCACAACCTTATTTCTCAAAACTTTTTCCTTCGAATCTAGGATTTCCACTGGTTGCTCCTCATATATCAAATCCTCTCTTAGCTGAACATTTGAAGGTTGAACTATGTGTGAAGGATCTGATCGGTACTTCCTCATCATCGACACATGAAAAACATTATGAATCTTAGACAATTCTGCTGGCAAGGCTAATTTGTAAGCTAAAAGTCCAATCCTCTCAACAATCTCATAAGGGCATATAAACCTCAGACTTAGCTTGCCTTTCTTACCAAATCTTAAAACCCCTTTCCATGGAGAGGCTCTAAAGAACATTCTGTCTCCAACTTCAAATTCTATCTCTTTTTTATGTGCATCCGTGTAGCTCTTCATCCTATCTTGAGCTGCTTTAAGTCTCTGTTTCACCAATTTAATCTTGTCAACAGTGACTTGCACTAACTCAGGTCCTACAAGTTTCCTCTCACCTTCCTCATCCCAACAAATAGGAGTTCTGCACCTCTTTCCATAGAGAGCTTCATATGGTGCCATCTGAATTCCCGAATGATAAGAATTATTATAAGCAAATTCTATTAAAGGCAAATGATCATCCCATGAGCCTTTAAAATCCATAACACAAGCTCTTAGCATTGCCTCCAAAGTTTGAATCGTTCTCTCCGAGTGTCCATCAATTTGCGGATGAAAAGCTGTATTAAAGTGTAACTTAGTCCCTAAAACTTCCTGTAAGCTTTCCCAAAATCTAGAGGTGAACCTAGGATCTCTATCTGAAACTATCGAACTTGGAATTCCATGAAGTCTTATTATCTCATCCATGTATTTCTTGGCCAACACATTCAACGAATCCGTCTGTCTAATTGGCAAGAAATGAGCAGACTTGGTTAGCCTATCCATACTCACCCATATTGTATCGTGCCTCCTACTGGTTCTTGGCAATCCCATCAAGAAGTCCATCGTAATCTTCTCCCATTTCCATTCCGGAATCGACAAAGGTTTAAGCTTGTCGGAAGGTGATTGGTGCTCAGCCTTGACTTGCTGGCACACTAAGCATCTTTTAGCATATTCTGCAACTTCTTTCTTCATTCCTTTCCACCAGAAATGCTCCTTCAAATCTCTATGCATTCTCGTACTTCCTGGGTGCATTACATAAGGCGCATTATGTGCCTCATCCAAAATTTCATCATTCAATTCTTGTACATCAGGAATACACAGTCTGTTACCTACCACCATCAATCCATCTTCCTTTACCTCTACTTCAGAAGGTTTACCATTCTTTATCTCTTTTTTGAGCTTGCTCAAGTACTTATCCTGTTCCTGCAATTCCTTAATCTTCTCACTCAATATTGGCCTTACTCTAAAGTTAGCCAATATACAATCTGATTCAGCTTGTGTCAATGTCACTCCAAGTTTGGCTAATTCCTTCAACAAAGGAAAATACACTGTCTGTACATATGCCATAGTCAATTTTCTACTCAGCGCATCCGCTACTACATTAGCTTTTCCTGGGTGATAATCAATCATCAAATCATAGTCTTTAAGTAGCTCTAATCGTCTTCTCTTTCTCAAATTCAACTGTTTCTGGCTCATCAGATACTTAAGACTCTTGTGGTCAGTAAGCACCCTAGTGGTGACTCTATACAGGTAATGTCTCCAAATATTCAATGCAAAAATTATGGCAGCCAGCTCCAAGTCATGCGTCGGATAATTCATCTCATAAGGTTTCAATTGTCTTGAGGCATAGGCAATCACCTTATCTCCTTGCATCAACACACAGCCTAACCCCTTCCTCGAAGCATCACTATACACTATGTATCCATCATTACCCGAAGGCAAGGTAAAAACTGATGCACTCGTCAATCGATACTTAAGCTCCTCAAAGCTCTTCTGGCATTCATCTGTCCATACAAACTTCTGGTTCTTCCTGGTCAACTTGGTAAGTGGAGCTACTATTATAGAAAAGCCCTCCACGAACCTCCTGTAATATCCAGCTAAACCCAAGAAACTCCTCACTTCTGCTATATTCTTAGGTGCTTCCCATTTCACAATCGCTTCTATCTTTTTTGGATCCACATGTACTCCGCGCTTCGAAATCACATGCCCAAGAAACACTACTTTCCTTAGCCAGAACTCGCATTTATCGAATTTGGCATACAACTCGTTCTTCCTCAAAGTCTCTAAGGCGACCCCCAAATGTTCCTCATGCTCCTTATCACTCTTAGAATAAACCAATATATCATCTATAAAGACAATGATAAATTGGTCCAAGAAAGACTTAAAGACCCTGTTCATTAGGTCCATAAAAGCTGCAGGCGCATTCGCCAATCCAAAAGGCATAACCAAAAACTCAAAGTGGCCATACCGTGTTCTGAAAGCAGTCTTCATCATATCGGACTCCTTTATCATTAATTGGTGGTAACCTGATCTCAAGTCTATCTTAGAAAAGACTCTCGCTCCTTGCAACTGATCAAACAAATCATCGATGCGGGGGAGCGGATATCTATTCTTGATAGTGACCTGGTTGAGCTTTCGGTAGTCCACACACATCCTCAATGATCCATCCTTTTTCTTTACAAAAAGGACCGGAGCTCCCCATGGTGAAGAACTCAGCCTCGTGTAACCCTTCTCTAATAAATTTTCCAATTGCTCCTTAAGCTCCTTCAATTCTGTCGGAGCCATTCTATAAGGTAGAATCGACATTGGCATTGTGCCCGGAAGAAGTTCAATGGGAAATTCAATTTCCCTATGCGGTGGTAATCCTGGTAATTCCTCGAGAAAGTCATTCGGAAATTCCCTGACCAAAGGGATCTCTTCTAACTTCCCTCCATCTGCCTTTGTATCTACCACATAGGCCAAAAACGCTTCACATCCTTTCCTCATCAATTTTTCTGCTGTCAGATCCGAAACCATTCTAACCGGACTCACTTTTCTATCCCCCATAAACACCACCTTTCTGTCATTGCCAATTTCAAACTCCACAGTCTTGTGTTTGTAATCCAAGTTGGCATTGTACTTCTCCAAAGTATCTATCCCCAAAATTACATCTAATCCGCCCATCCTTAAAGGCATTAGATTCACCACTAATCGCTCCTCTCTAATAAGTATCTCACAGTCTCTATATACTTGACTAATAATAATACATTGGCCGATTGGAGTACTCACCAAAGGAGTATCCAATTGGCTCGATTCTCTACCGTTCACAGTTCTACTCAATGACACAAACGAATGAGTAGAACCCGGATCAATCAAAATAATAAAATCTTCAGTAAAAAGTTTAATCATACACGACTTCTGGAGCTGTCTTGGCATCTTCCTTTTTCATAGCAAACACTCTAGCTGGTGTTTGTCCCTAAACCTCTCGGAGGTTCACTTTCATGGCGACATCAGGCTTCTACGCGCCCATACATCCATCATCTGTGTCCCTTGTCTCAACCCTCTTGGAAGCTTGCATCTGACTTCTCTTATTCCTTGGACTCTGAGGGCACTCTCTTGCCATATGTCTTTTCTTTCCACAATTGAAGCATGCTCCAGTCAGCCGATAACATTCCCCTTTATGGAACCTTCCGCAGTGCTCACATTTAGGAATGGGTGGTTTATCCCCATCTCCCCTCTTGTTGCCTCCAGCTGTTGAGGCTTGATGTGAGAAAGTTCTCATCTGTCGAGACCTGCTCGCTCCACTGCTTTTCTCCTCAGACTGTGCAGGGAAAGTCCTGGCACTCCTCTCTGACATAGGAGCATCGCCTCCCTTCTTAGACTGTTCTTTGCCTTTCCTCTTTTTGCTAACAGCACTCTTTATGTTTTCAATGTTTTCCACCTCGGTCTTGCTTCCACGATTCTTTGGAAATCTGTAAATTCTGCACCACCATTTTTTCCCTGATGGCTAGGTGCAGTCTTGATTCGAACCGACGACACTTAGCCGCCTCACTTAGCCTCATCTCTACTGCATACCGAGATAACTGTGTAAACCGACACTCATACTCACTGACAGTCATCTCCCTCTGGGTGAGACTCAAGAATTCCCTCTGCTTCTGCTGAATGTACACCTCAGATAGATACTTTTTTTTATAAACAGTGAGGAAGTCCTCCCATGCCAAAACTGGCGGTTTCAACTGACTTCCCGGGACACTCTCCCACCAATGCAAAGCATCCCCTTGTAGAAGACTCACAACATATACAACCTTCTCATCATCTTCACAGTCCATCTGCTCCAATATCCGTTCTGTCTTTCTCAGCCATACCTCAGCTTCCTCGAGATCAGTGGTCCCATAGAAATCCATTGCCCCATACTTTCTCAGCTTATCAAACTACTTACCCTTCTTAACTAGGGTCGGAGCAGACGATTGTGGCATCTGTCCTATAACCTGGACAAATGTCTGAGTAAACGCTTGGAACAATCTCGGATCTAAGGTAGGCGCTTGCTCCTGCGAAACAGGCGACTCCTGAGTCTGAGATCGGATGGGCTCACTACTTTGCCCTACAGAAGCCTCAGTATCTCCTAGGGCTCTAGACTCATCCGTGCCCTCCTCTCTCAGTGGAGGGTCAAGTGCAACCGATCCTTGCATAACTCCTCGTGTTCTTCAACGAGGTGGCATGTCACTCCTTCAATAGAAACACTAACAATCAGCTCATATTTTATCTTAATCCCATTTCCTACATGTATGCATGATATGCATGTCACATAATGCAAATACTCAATTCACAATGCAAGCAATTTATCACATAACACAATAATACATAGCACAACACATTCTAAGCCTAGGACTCTTTAAGAAGCCTAAGCTCTAATACCACAAGATGTTGCGCCCCAATCTTGAAGCCCAACAAGGTGTTGGACCCCGTTCCCTGAGCCCAACAATTCGATTCGGAAACAAAAAGCGTAAGCAGGTTTCCTTGTAGGGTCATTTCGACGAACCCTCACTTTCTTTGAATCAATCCTTTCGAATTCAAAACCAAAAGCTACCAATTTTTATGAGAGGTAGCAAAACGTGTTATAAATCCAATGCTTCAAGAATCACTCAATTTGGAGGTCGGACGAAGAAGTTATGGTCAAAAGAATCCAATATGTTCATGTCCTTATTCCAACTGAACATGTCTTGGCGCGATTTTCATACCTTCTTCTAAAAATGTTGGATTGATTTCGTTTTTGGACCATTGGAAAGAAGACATCGAGATCTACAACTCTTATGAAGATTTCAAAGTGAGAGATTCAGCCTCAAAACTGGTCAAAATCGCAATTTACTGTACCTGACCCGTAAATGTCCATTAAACATACATAGATTGGCAAAACAGCCCTTTTCGTCCGAGAAAGTCCGTTTAACGGACATACATTGGACTGAGGGTCCTTTTTCACCCGAGAATGACCGTTAAAAGGGCATCCATGTCAGTTTAACGGACATTGGGGCTCCCCAAGCCTCCAATACCTCTCTAATGCTTCCAACATCCATCCTAACACTATATACACTTAAAATCTCCCCAAATTAAACCCTTCAAATGTAATAACACTCCTCAAACATTCAATTACCAATTGAGATACATTAAACTTCCAAATATCAACTCAAAAACTCATACAACACACAAACTCTCATCATTCACCAAAGCTGTCACATTCATGCCTTCCATACAACATCATCACTTGCAAAACCCATAACTCTTAACATTGATATCCAAATTTTGCAAACTTTATACCGCTGAAAAATTAAAAGGATAAACTACAAAGTTTAAAAAGACCATTTTGTCCAATATGGCCTAAATTAACCTAGTTCCCCCCATGAATTCAACAAACAATGTACACCCCTGTGGAACCTGAAATAAGCATTGCACACAACAAGATAAATAAGCACATACACAAGGGAACTTTTTCAATCTTCAATGCATTTCCAAGTCAAAATGGAGTTCATACAAAGCTTTCATACATAGCTTTAATTACATATCGACATTACACAAGTTGTAAAATACATTCGATGCTCAATGTTCAATATGCTGTTAAAGCTATTCAAAAATCTAGCTCCTAACTTAATACAAAAGCTAACTCTCTCAAAATTGTCCAAATGCCTGCAAGAATTTATTGATCTTCTCGATCTGCACCTGACGAGTGGAAAAAATAATGGGTTGAGCTACACAGCTCAGTGGCTAAAATATTTATAACCATTGGCGATGAGCCACACAAACAACCATATATATGTATACACGTAAACACTCATTAAGCATACACTTCACAATGCCAATTCAACATCCACAATTCAATTTCCAATTCATAATTCATAACATCATCACACATTAGATGTAATTCAATTCAAAACATGGATTATCACATCAAAATGAAAATGCAAAACCAAATAGCTCGAGGGTTCTGTGAAACAAAACGGTGAAATCGAAGTTTACACCGTGAACGAAACGAGTCCATTTTCAGATCTCGTGGGTCACAAGCGGGCAGTCGGGAGAAGGCTTTTGTCGATGTGCACATGACTACGAATTGGTTCCTCTCTCGCCCAAACACAATCGATTTCATGCTCAAACCAAACATATCGAAATCTCAATTTCTCATGCCTTTCTTATACCAAAATGCCATAATTCAACTCAATGGCATAACAATCATATCAAAATGTCAAACATTATGCATAACATGACATAATCACAATTCAATTGGTTTATCACAATGGCATACATCACATTGAAATTTCAACATCACAACAATTCAACAAGCCATTTAGCACATACAACACATACAAGCATTTTGCCCATATTACCAACAACTATAAATAATTTACCCACCTTATATCCTTGAAATGCCCAACTCCAATGGTGCCCCTTCTCTTATTCTTAGGTAGGCTCTTGATTTCCTAACATAACCCAAAAATCCTCATTAAATTTCCAATCCAAATGAAAATCCCCAATTTTCATAATCATAACAAATTGCAATTAACCCTAATCAAACTTCAATTTAACCTACCCATGACTCATACATGTTAGAAAACTCAACACCTAGCTTAGAAACCCAAAAACCCTATAGATCTTACCATCCTCTTCTTCCTCCAAGCATTCCCAACACAAACACCTTTCTCTCTCTAGAATTCCTTCATCTCAACACAACAACCCATTTTTCTCTACTAAAGCAAGAAGAAGGAGTAGAACTTACCTTGAAAGCCTTGATTTCTTCTTCTCTCCACAATTTTCCTCCTTTTTCCCTAGCCTTTTCAATTTTTCCTTCTCTTCTCTCCTCCCCTTATGTTTTTCTCTCCTTCCTTTGGGCTTGCACGAAAATGCTCCTCTTTCCTCTAATTTTTTGCCTTTTTATTCCTCCTTAACTTCCCATTATACCCTCACTAACATGGCCTTCCCAAAAATACCCCTCTTTTGTCTTATAAGGCACTAACTAACCCCTTAAGCCAACTTAATTTCTAACTTAATCCTAACCCTTTCATTCTAATTTAAATTTCTAATTCTTCCATCAAATTTCTAATTAATGGCCCAAATTCCAAAATAAATAAAATTTAAACCAACATACAAACATAAATAACTATTGAAGAAATTTAGAAAATTCAAGATCCAACACAAATAATATGGCTAAAGCTGGGAAGTCCCTAATATTCCACATCAAAGCTGCTCTCAACACAAAATTCTATTTCTGAGACACATCATAAGTTTGAACACCATAGTCCCAAAGTTGTTGCAATTCAGATATCAATGGCTGTAAGAACACATCTATTTTTTGCTTCGGATTTGTTGGCCTTGGGACAATCACTGTCAAGAAAATATATGCCTCTTTCATACACATCCAAGGAGGCAAATTATAAGGATTTATTATAATTGGCCACGAAGAATATTGCTGACTAGATTGACCAAAAGGTTGAAATCCATTCGTAGATAATCCTAACCGAACATTTCGACTGTCAACTGCAAAATCAACATGGGTGTCATTAAAATGTTTCCAAGCCAGTGCATCTGATGGATGAGTCATTACTCCATCTTCCTGTTCGTGTTCAGCATGTCATCTCATGTGAGATGCAGTCACATCAGATGCATAAAGCCTCTGTAACCTCGAAGTGAGAGGAAAATAATACATCCGCTTCTATGGAACTAACTTCTGTTTCATAGAACGTTTTCTGGGCTTAAACCTAGGTTGACCACAAAATTTGCACTGGTCTAAGTTCATATCATCTCCCTAATATAACATACATCCTATTCAACAATAGTCAATCTTTTCCATAGGCAAACTAAGACCACGAATAAGTTTCTTTATATTGTAAAAACTATCAACCATTATATGATCAGCAGGTAATGATTCATTGTACCACTCCAAAATTTTATCAAAACTGCGATCCAAAATATGACCTTCACTCTTTATGTTCAATATTCGAGCAATTGATGAAAATTATGTCATTGTCTCACAATTTGGCCACAATTCTCGGTCAGCTGATTGTAGTAAGTCAAAAAATTGTTTTGGATGTGGGTTAGGTTCTTCGCCAATATTTTCCCCATTTCGCTCAAATGTATAACCGACCCCATCGTGTACCATTTGTCTGTAGGAGTTTTCAGGTCCATCAACATAATTTCTTCCATATCCATCCTCCAAATTATACTCATTTAAGTTCGAAGACATATGTTCTTCACTTCTCCTTGAGGTGCTAGCAATCAAGGGTTCCCCATGTCGGGTCCACTGGAAATAATTGGGAATAAACCCTTTTCTCAACAAATGTAAATAAACTTCATCAATAAAAAGGAAGCATTTGTGTTTGCACTTTTTACATGGACATCTGATCTTTGACCCATCCATATATGCAGGTTGCGAAGATGCATAATGAATAAACGCATCAACTCCCTCAACAAATTCAGGATTAATGAAACCATCAGTAATTAAACGTCTATACATCTAAGATCTATCGCTGACACTCATAACTGGATGACTGTTATTCTACAACATCGAATACAAAGTTAGGTTGCTATGTTAGCCACATATCAGAAAACGTCTATACAAAAGACGTGTTATTAAACTGAATCTGAGCTAAGCTCCTACAATATTTAAACTGAATAACCAACATATATGTTCGTAGTCATATATGTCATAAGATAATGGTTGATCACAATTTGATATTTGTTGGATATTATATATCTAACATTTTCCAAATAAGTATTCATACAAGTTTGAATATTATTGTAAAAACTTATTGTCATCAATTCGTTGTACATATACAATTTCACATAAACGTATCAAATTATGTCCATCTTACAAGTAAAGAGAAATCCATTTTACAGAGCATCCATCAAGCACATGGCTCAAATTAATTAAGGTAAGTGCAACAATGACATTAGTCAACCCCGTCATGTATAAATTATTACGTAAATGAAATTTATAAAAGATTCAGGAACATGCTATGGGAAGTTCATCTTCAAGAACATGAATCAAGCGATAAAAACTAGTAACAAAAGCATAAGAGCTGACCTTAATCGAAATGCAGAAAAATGTTCCTAAAGAACGTCACGGGCGGTGAAGATGATAAAGCTGCAATGAAAACCAACAATAAAACCATTCATACCTTAATTGCAAATATTATACTCAATGCATGACATATTATACTCAACGCATGACATTTATCATCCTCAAATAATTAAACTAATGAGCTCATGTTCTAATTTAAACATCATCTACTATGAGGATCCTATTGAAATTTCAGCAGCATTTCCTTTATAATTCGAAACTCCCCCTTATGAAATAAGGGTCCCCCTGTAATCAAAACACACTTCTATCTCAACCAGTAATCACAACGCAAATTAGGTCTCCATACTACATGTGTGTTGTCAAGTTTAACATCGTGCAAGACATCAATAAACGATTCAGGAACATGTTATGGGAATTTCATCTTCATGCACATGAATCAAGAGACAAAAAACAGTAATATTCGCATAAACACTGACCTCAATCGAAATGCAGAGAAAGTTGCTGAAGTACGTCACCGGAGATGATGATGATAGAGCTGCAATGAAAACCAACAATAAAATAATTCATACCTTAATTGGAAACCATAAGGTAAAGGAAAAGCTGAATGGAAACATAGCAAAGAAAATGTCAAGAGAGTTTATTATGATAAATTAAAGGAGAATGATATGAATAAGGCTAAGGCCGCGAACACTGGAGCCTCTAATGAGATCGATTCCTTACAAAGGCATTCTAATCCAATTGTATCTATGATGCAAGTTCCAATTAATGATCCTCAACTAAAGGTCTCTACATTCAGTGCAAGGACATTAAAGTTTTATTAAAAAGAATAGTAAGCTTTAATTTGTATAAAACTATCACATAGAACATCAGAATTAAAAAGGAAAGTAAGTTTGAATAAACTAAAACATCGATTAACAAATTTAAAGAATATGTAACAGTATCAAGTTTCAATAAATAAAATCAAATTCAAGAAATGGTAGGAACATAAAGAGTTTCAAAAATATATGAATGATGTCCAGTATCTATAATCAAACCATAGGTACATATAGCTTCAACATGGGCTTTGACACAGTTGTTCATAGAGACAAACTTTTTATTTGAATTTATGGTTTAAATTATTAAAATAAATCTCTAGATGGTATTAGTAACACGTATGGCATATGTATAGTCAATCCAAATTGTATTATAAGGAACTTCTCTAAATTTGAATGGAAACATATTAAAGAATTAAGGTTACGTTTCCTTCGAAACCTCAACTTTGAAATTTATATGATTGTGTTCATTCTTCTTATAGAAATGACATCTTTCATTAATCAATTCCTTCTTATAGACTGATGCTAATGAAACATTAACCTTTTATGGCACATGCTTTCCCTTTCTCATGTCCTTTCTATTCTTTTTGCTGGATCCTTAATAACCCCAATATTAATCAAGTGAACTCCTTATTTCTTAAACATTACATCATCTTGAATAAGTATACTTGATAATTCATTGGCATTCCATTTATCCTTTACAGTATTATAACGAATGGATTATATTCAATCTATATTATATCATCATAAAATCAAATAAATTTAAAGAATTTGACACATAATTGAAAGAAATCATTCTTATCAACTAAAAATTTAAAGTGTAATTAAAAATTATGTTAAATATCAATTAATTGATTTATTTTAATTTATAAAATTACATTAATTTAACTTATTTTCATTATTAAAATCAATTAAATCATAAAGTTAAAATCTGAACAAAATAATTGAACCATCCAAAGTTTTTATGATTGAACTACATGAATCGATTGAATTTTTAATCTTCATTTTCTTACTAATATTGAACCGATAATTATTTTTAATCATGAACAATAACTAATTTAAATTTAATGAATAAACTCTCTTGAAAATATTCTTAAATTTATAGACTAAACACGAATCCTTAAAATATTTATGCAATAAGGGAAAAAGAATTCTTTTGGCATCAATTAACTAAAGCATTATTTTGTAAGAATAAACAATTAACTCAAAAACAATTAGAAAAAAACAAAAAAAATAACCCAATAATGCGCAAACCATCGAAGAAATGAGGGGTTAAGAATAAACACGATACCTTCTGTTTGAAGCGTCGGAGAAGGCAACAGCAGCGACGCATCAGGTCCTGGCGATGACTTCGGTCAAGCGGCGGCAATGGCGAGAGACTGCGGCCAGGTGGTGGAGAAGGAAGAAGACGAAGGGAGAAGGCGCAGGGGTTGGGTGGGCGGGAAAAGAAAGGAGAGGGTTGGCTTTATTAATAACCAACACGACATCGTTTTGGCTTAATTCAAAACGACATCGTTTTAATTTCCCTTTAAACATTAACTGATGAGTAAAACGACGTCGTTTTGGGTTAAGATGAAACGACGTCGTTCTACCTTGCGAGGTTGGCTGCAAATGGTCAGCCTCACGAGGGCGAGGGCTCGCCCTCGCGAGGCTGCCCATTTATGATTTTATAATTTTATTTATTTATATTAATAAAGCTCAAATTATTTATTTATATTTATTTATAATAATTTTAGGTTTAATTTTTGTTTTTTGCAAAATGGTCCCTAAAGAATTTGAATTTTTGCGAAATGGTCCGGTATTTTTCGAAAACCTGGGTACCGGTCGATACCAATCGGAATTTTTTCCCGGTATGTTTTTACCCGTATCGGTACCGGTTTTCGTCTAGAACGGTACGTACCGGCCGATACTGACCGGTACGGTACGGTATTCATAAGCCTGTTTAAGCCTCTAACTCATAACCCATATGACGTTGTTTCGCGTAAATGAAAGGACGTCGTATGTCTAAGCCTCAAACGTTACAGCAACAAAACGACGTCGTATAGGTTTACCAACCATACGATGTCATTTTGTTTATGAACTCAACGTCTACAACTTCCCAAAATGACGTCGTATGGTTTCAAACCTATACAACGTCGTTTTGGTTATTTTAATGGACAACTTAACGTTAAGGTGAAAATCCGATGACTTAAAAGATTTTTCCAACACCATTACTGAAGGAAATGTCGATCGGTAAATATTGGGGCCTGATTTTAGCGATCGATTATGTTACCGTCTTCAAATGTATATTTGGGTCACAACATTACCGACGTCTACACATTTTCTGTCGGTAAGTACCCACGGAAGTCTGTCCGTCAGTAAAATACCGTCTCTAATATACATTTTCCTTGTAGTGTCTTATTCTAAATTTCAAGCATTATTGAATAGCGTTAAAGAAGAGTCTAGTTCCAACCATCAATTGGGCAGTCTAATGATTCTACTTTAATCTTGTTAAGGAGAAAAAAACAAGTTTTTTTTTTATATTTCCCTTTTTTTTATTTGCATTTGTTTATGATGTGCACATTTACTTAAGTTAATGGATGATAATATACACACATGCATATTAGACCTTTAAAAATGAAAATTTTAAGATTAATTTGTTAGAGATATATGTTAACATCTTTATTAACAATGATATATTTTATTAATATAATTAGATCTATAAGAAAAGGGTTGATTGATGATTTTTGGAGAGTAGAATTTTTAAAAGTTTTAAACATTTAAATGAGTAAGATAAGATCTCATCTAGGATGTTAATTTAACAAAACTAAGTTGTAGTGGGCTCCACTAATTAGATTAGAACGGATGGGTATTTATCTAAAAGTATATATTAAAATTTGAAAAAAGATAATTATTGCGGCCTTTTCATAATATTTGATATTTGCTTAGGAGAAATGACACATTCATTGACATATCATATCTCTTTGCCATATACAATGGACCATCTCTCTTTAACACTTAAAAGATTTACTATTTGTTGTTAGATATTTACGTAATAACTAATAATTTATGTATTAGCTACTAATTTTAAATTAATTTAATTTAAAATAATTTGATGAATGTTTTTGCAATAAATAATAAACATTTTGTACAAGAGAAATGAAGTATATAAATTGAATTGAATATTAATTAAATAACATGTAGTTACTTTAATGACCTATGGAATAGGCATAAGCATATGCCTAAGCCTAGAATATACTAAAAGAGAAGAAAACCCTAACAATTATAATTTAAAAGTCATATTACATAAGTTTGATAAGATTTAATTGAAGTAAATAAATTTTATAAAGTTGATGACTTCTTAACTTAATGTTACAACAAAATAAGTCAAAAGTTCATTTTAAAATAAAATTTTAAATTATCATTAATATGAAAATTTAATTATATTGATTAAGATTATTACATAGATGTTATAAGACATAATATACTAATGCAATCCGATCTATGCAAGGTTAATCATCCCATTATTATCCAATTTGAATCTTCATGTTTATATATATATTAAAAATTTCAAGTAATTCTTGTTAGTATCTTTTAATATAAATTATCGACAATTCTAATCAAAATTTATCTTGATAATCTTTCTTTCTTTCATTTCGCAGATATCATAATAAATTATTTTTGTTTTTTATATAGGGTATTAAAATTTTTCTCTTTATATAGGATATTGTTTTTCACTCTTTGTTTTCATCTAAATATTGTGATGATGTCAAGTCAAAGAATAAAAAGGAAAGTTTGGTTAGTAAACTTAAGAGTTTTGAGCTTTCATTTGGTATAATATTTTATTCACTATTAATATGAGTAAAAAAATTGCAGTTTCAATTTGTGTGCATCAACACTACTATAGAGCAATTAGAAGGTATGATGATATTTTTTTTAGAAATATAAAAACATTATCTCTAGTATGAATATTATCAAAAGTTTTACACATAAGACGAATGTAAAACCTACATTTCTTACTAGACATTGTACTATTAGGAGGAAAATTTGATGAAAATGATAATAATAGAGAAATAAAATCAGTTGAGGATTTCTTTAAAGTTAGTTACTTTCTAATTTTTGCGGATGTGACAATTGTTTCGTTGAAGAATAGACTAAAACAATTAACGACATTTGAAAGTACGTTTGGATTCTTATTTGATTCAAAGAAATTGAAGTTATTGCATGATAATAAACTAACAGAATGTTGCACTAGTACTTTTTCTCATGGTATTGTGTTGGATGTTGATTTATATGATCTTTTTCTAAATTAAATGTGTTGCAAATAACTTTCCAAATGAGTTAATGTCATCATTTAAAATTGGTGAATTTGTTAAAAGTTGCAAATTGTTATCCAAATATTTCAATTGCTTATGAAATTCTATTGATTGTACCTATCGATATAGCATCATGAGGAGAGTTTTCAAAATTAAAATTATTAAAAAATCTACTTGAGATTATCAATGTTATAAGAAAGGTTAAATGATTTAATCATTTTATACATCGAGAAAGATATTTTAGACAATATTAATTTTGATGCTATTTTAATGATTTTATATTTAAAATGTACAGAAAATTTTAATTATTTTCATAATCATTTGTGTATTTGTTAGTGCAATTCTCTTAATATTTTGCATTATGATATTATTGTTTGGTTGCTACTAATGCTATTTTATTGTTGTTGCTATTATTTTAGTAATTTTATTATTATTAAATTTACAAAATTATGTTATCTGTTATTACGATCATTTAGTATTTTGTTGAATCTCTTCACTTATAACTTTTGTCAGATATGTTTCAATATTAAATTTGAGCAATATATATTTATATATCGTCTATTTATTGAGGCTCTTCTTTTTATTTTGTTTGGGGGGCTTATAAAACCTGAGGATCAACCTGTACAATAAAGTGGCCATCTCCATCTTTATCATAAATACCGAGTTAGGATATGACAAATTATCGGGAACGGAACCCTGGTGGAGCAATCACAATCTTCATTTGCTGTACAGTTGTGGCCCAAAGTGACAAAGTTAAAACTGGGTCATTCTTCCACACATATCTTCTTCTGTCAAACTCCAACCAAAATAAGGGGAAAAGAAAGAGAAATGACTGACAGAATGACCTTGAAAGCCATGTCCAACACCCATAACTGCGCAGAGATGTAGTGCAATCAGAAAAGCTATATATTCCCAACAATTTAGAATGAGAAGAGAGATGTATTGCGTTAAAAAGTTGATGTTCAACAAAAACTTAACATCAACGAAATTCAAGCTGAATATATATATCTATATATTCATCTTCAATGCTATAAAAATTCTGATAAGACTAATTAGTAAAGTTTAAGGTCTCAATTAGAAAATTTAGAGATTGCATAATTGAAATAGAAAAAAACATTTAAATTGCGAATTAATATTTAGTAAGAAACAATATCACTAGAGCCAACCCAATATAATGATTGGGAGATCAGATTCTTGCCAGCTCATGCAAGACAAAGTTTTGGTCCCTGAGTTGGTTGATTCATTAAATGCAATCTCGTTGTTCTGATCTGTGCCCATTTGCTGCCTCGTTGAAAACATCTAAAACGGCCAGTCTTTTCATAGCTATAGCTCTGTCTTATAGCTATGAAAAGTCCTATCAGCTTTTATATTAACTTCCAGTAATGAGCTTGAGATTGCATCGTCTGTTGCAGAAAACAATGGGGCAAGTTCCAAGTTTCTCATAATTCTAAAAATTTCTTTTGATCGGATGCATGGTCAATTGAGTCGATAGGCAAATTATACGTTGGTACAAGCGTTGCAGTGCACTCAGGTTTTTGGGATTTGGGAATATTAGAACTATCAGAATATTTTCAGCGATCCTAATCTATAAAGTAATACTCCCTTCTATTCATAATAAGTATCGTTTTAAAAAAATACACGTTTATTAAGAAAGTTAATAAAATTATAAATATACCCTTATTAATACTTCCATAAAATTATCTCGGTAATCAGCATCTTAAATGAAATTGTAAGAGAAATTATCTTGAAATTGTGATCTGTATAATTAAGATGAGAGAGAAATGAATGGTTAATTTTGAAAGAAAAGTTATAAACATACATACAAAGTCAAGAATGACACTTATTTTGAATAATTAAAATGTATCTAAAACGACTCTTATTATGAATCGGATAGATTAAAGAATTGAGCACCCAGTTGGATATATCCCACGGAATGTAACGAGAATAAATATAGTAAAAAAAATATATTATAATTATGATGGTTGGTTAAGACGAAAGAATGATTATCATTATTATTAATGGTGGTTGGTTTGTTAAAAATGTTGAGGAGTAAAAATTTGTTAAAATTTTGTTTTATATCAAATTTTAAATATATTTTAATTAATTATTTTAATTTATGCACCCTAATTATAATGACATAATACTTAAAATAAAATATATTGCAGTTTTTCTTTCTAATAGCTCATAAAAAATACTCTGCAGTAACATATCATTAGTTATATAATATCCTTAAAATATAATTTAATCATCTAAAATATTGTGTAATTTATTGACACAACCATAATATCTACCATTCTATTATTATAGTAAAATCAAGTAACATAGTTTAATACAATTTACAATCATCGATAATGCAAATGATGTTATATTTTAAGTAATTAATAAATAATATTTTAATTAATTACATTGTAATTAACTAACTAATTAATTGCTTATATTTAATTAATCAATTACATTTTAATTAATTAATTAGATTTTAATTAATTTAATTATATTATATATTATATATTTTAATTAATTGCGTTTTAATTATATTTAATTAATAAATTAAAAAATATTAGTATTGGTAAAAATCAAAATCGTTCCTCTCATACATGAAAAGTATGGACTATTACCTAAAATTTAGGTATGAAAAATATGGACTATTACCTAAAATTTTGGTATGAAAGGTTTGCTCCACATCTACCACTTTTTAACAGCTCTAGACACGATTTCACATTGGAATACAAGGCAGAAGCCTAATATCTTTATGTTATAGCTTGTACCTTTCTATTTAACTAAGGAAACTAAACTAGATGGTCTGTGAGCTTTAGCTAGATAACGAACAAGTAATGGAGATACTTCAGCATAACTATATAGTTGTCAGTTTTATTGAGCTAGTTTCTAATTCTCTACTTGACAAATTTATCGTGTAACGGATCTGGAAAACCTTTTCCGTTGAGTAGATTATGGGATTGTTGAACTTACGATAGAAACCAGACCTCAATCATTTGGAAAATTTTAACTCCAATTTGCATTAACTGCTATAACAGCAATTGAGCTTCTTACAAATGGACCTCATGCTGCTTGGTTTTCCCCTGCTACAGCTGTGTTTCCTGTTGAAAAGAACAGGCACAGAATCTATGGGCTACCAACTAGTGCTCTCATATGCCTGCTTTTAGGAGTTATCATGTTCTTCCAATTCTTTTACCAATTTAACTGTGGTTTCAACTTAAAAGTGTAAGTGATGAATAGAACCACAGTCCACAGAACACCGGATGATTATTTATGAAGACTACCGTTAACCCTCTGGTTGAAAGTAATTGGCATATTCTGGTTGAGACTTTGTTACAAGGGCTTGTGGACTGCTTACAAAGAAGCTATTGGAATTGTTCAGAGTTATAGTTTTCATGGCTGAAACGTCTCTTGAACTATCCATTAAATGGAGGCCAGAAAGATGGTGACCCCAGATATCGTACGTATACTTGTCCCCTGCCTTCCTTTCCAAATTATCAGCCCTCTGATTGTAAACTTTAGGCCCAGGCGCTCGAGAATAAGGAACAATTGTAGAGCAAGTACCCAGAGAAGAAGGAAGCTTATTTGAAGCAGTACTACCAGCACTAGGATAAGTTGCAGAAGGTAGCTGGAGATGTTTACTTGAACTTCTCCCTGGAGCCAATGCTTGATCTACAGTCGAAGAAAAGCAACTTTTATTGCAGTACTTGCAAGAGATATTGGAATTGGATACAAATTCCCTGGAAGCAGATTCCGAAAATTGAACCTTCTTGCACTGCTGACTAATCACTTGACTATGTGGACTACTGACCTTAATCGTTTCCATGTCAGGAGATGCTAACAATGTAGCGTTAGAAGCCAGAAATGTTGCAGGGGGCAAGGGAGATGAAGGTGTAGAATTTCCACTTTGACTGCTTGAAACTTCGAAGAGTCCTGTTAAACCTGCATTAACAGCCTTGCTCTTCCTGCGCCGCCTTCCTTTTTCTTTTCCTACCCTAACTGTAAGGTTGCAAGATTGAGCAGCATCATCAGAGACATAATTCTTATCTGTCCCAGATTTTGTTGGTGTAGACAGGATTGTTTCATCCTTGTCCTTGTACACCAAATTCCCCATCTGCTTATGATTTCCTGTGGTTGCTGTTGCATTTTGACCGAACATATAATGCTCTACCATTCCATCCTGATCTCTAAGATAAACAGCATCCTGCTTCAAGGATTTATCTTCCTCACCTGACCTAAACAAGTTATCAATTTCAGTCGACGAAGGGAGTTCAATGTTTTTCTGTTTTTGTTGCATTCCTGAAGACTTCCCTGAACTTCTTATTGTATTACCAGAGCATTTGGTGTTCTTATAGGAGTAGCTCTGTGAACCAAGAGCAATCACTTGGAAAAATATGAAGTAGCGTATCAGAAAGATAAATGAAGCGCAAAGGACAAGTGCTGCAGATATTTTCTTCAACCATAGCCAGAAAATTGATTTCCTACAAAGATTGAACCTGTGAAAGGGAAGACTTGCCTTCATGGGTATTACGAGCACTCCACTGCTCAAGGCCAATCCAAGATCTCTTTGTACCATGGGAGCAGAAAAATCAGCCTTGTACGAAATCAAAAGCGTCATTGACTCACTTGGCTCAAGAGAAAAACCTATACAAGGATGAACAGAGAAACCATCCAAGTTACACCGTGTTCCTGAAATCTCAATTCTTCTAACCACAAGTGGCAAATCTCCTATATTCTTGACATGCAGTTCTTTTGACAATGGCTGAAAACAAGCATAAGAGACCTCTTTCAAATGAAATAGCAATTCCAGATGAGAGAAATCATCTGGAATTGCAAATTTTAGATTTAATTCTATTCGTTGAACAGGTACAGAACCCTCGAGCAACAGTAGAGAAGGGGACCCTCCATATCCTCGCAGAGGCAACCATTCCACACCAGAAAGATTGTTCCTTATCAAAGCCGAACTTCTCCATCCACATCGCTTTGAAGGGTGAAAGAATACAGGTCCCAATTTTGCTTCACCATAGGGATGAACAATAGCTTCTGTAAGTGAACCTTTTCCCATCAAGAATCCATACCTAGTTGATGCATTAAGCTCAGTGCGGAGCAAACGACATGGAAAGGAGGGCTGCATAATTCCATCTGTCCTGCAATCCTCAAGAATTTCTCCAGAATGAAGAATGAGCTGCACTGCAACAGGCTTTTGACTAGGATTCTTTACAATGATCCACTTAGAGCCATGACTTCCAATCTCAACCATCGGGAACAATAACTCTTGATCATCAAGCACAGACATTCCACTTGGCGTACCTTGAGATTTCCAACTTTCAAGTATAAATTCATCCGCTTCTGCTGTCTCCCGAACCTTCAGTATTAATTCATGCAGGCAACTAAGTCACAATGCAGAAAGAATATGAAAATGAACATGTAAACAGCACAATGGACATTCTAGGGTGAGAAACGTCAGTCGTAAGCCCGTAGGATAGCAGCATCCTATGTCATTTGAACCATATACACTTATTTTAAATGTTTGAGAGGTATTCTTTTATCGTCCCCAGAAGTTCCCCACTCCCAACCCCAAAACCTCCCTCAAGTGCAATTTTCTAGGAGTTGTCAAGAAAAAAATTTGGAAAGAAAGCTTTTTCCCATAGGAGACCAGAAAAAGAAATCCGTACAACTGTTATTGACAACCCAAGTTTCAGGCAGAACACAAGATAGCAGATGGAAGCATCAGCTCTAAAGCTGAACAAACTACACTAAATTTGAAGATTTCTCATTTCTCACTTGCCCCAAGCATAACTGCCAAACTGCCAGATGCTAACAACCCATTAAACCTCATTCAGGTGTTACTGAACTCTAAAATGTTCTTGTGTTTGTGAGTCTCTTCCCCTCAAAAATCCCCATAACTTTGTAAACCTTGTGTTATTACACTAATGGAACTACCATTTAACTTTGCCTTATTACACTAGTGGGACTATCGTTACACAGTGCAATGCTTTCTATCTAACAGCAATTGAAATTAAGAATATAAAGCCAAGGTTTGTCCAAGCTTATTTCCAATTTATGGGACTAATAGTATTATTATTCTTGTCATGGCCCCTCAAAATCAACTGCGATGATACTACAAATAAAAGACTATTTATATTGCATGTGCCTGTCTAATGAAAAGTTAAATCCTTGTAAAAAGAATTCAGGTATCAATGAATAGAGAATAGTAAAAGCTGGAAACATGCAAAAGAATATCTGTACCTTGTTTGTTGATGACATTTGGATGCTGTTATCCAAAGCTCCTGGCCCCCTATTGCTAATAGCACTGTATTCAGGTCTATGAACATATCTGACAGCAGAATCCTGTTGAGCTCCCAAACAGACATGTATTAGATCCTGACAAGGGATTTTAATTTGAGCACTGCTGGAGTAATTTGTCAGGACAACCAATTTGCAGTTCTTGATGATACTTGATATTTCAGTTAGGGAATCATGTAACTCTGCTAGCAGCTGGTTGCATGGGATGGTGGCCGCTTTTGTAATACTGGCTGGGAAAAGAAGCAACCCTTCAACATACTTTACCTGGAAAACCTTCGTTTCTGCGACTTCAGTAATTTCTATTACCTTCAACACGTGAGGTTCCCTGTTTCTCAGAGAGATGACCACAAAAGCTGTCCCATTGGCATTACATGGCATCAAAGCCTCAAGAGAAATAGAAAGAGAACCTGCTACTCCACCATAAGTCATACTTTTTTCAAGCTCAACCTCCACAGGAATCATTAATTCATCAGGCTTTTCTTGAGAAGACCTCAGCAATTGCATGCAAAAAGCACCAACAAGTCTTCCTTTAGGAACATATGAGAAGTCAATCTCCAAGACAGTTCCAGTGCTTTTAGGTCCAATCTCCCAATTCTCATGAGCTCTCATACTCACTAACGGAGGACCAACTTGGCCATTCTTCACAACCAACCAATCATTGATAGTCAGCAACCTAAGCTCGTTTGAATTCTCAATATTTTCTCTTCTACAGATTGCTTCAGTGTGGTAGGAATTATTCCCTAGAGAAAACAATATCCATGCACTCGCTTCCTTCACGTGGAGGGCTTCATCAAAGGGATTAAATAAGGATAAATTCTTACTCAACTGCCCATTTGAAGGAACAGTAGAGATCACTAAAGGACTAATCTGGTAAGGGGACTCAACAGCATAACCCTTAATCTGCACTAGAAAGCCACCAGCACTTGTCTGCAAGATCAAGTGAGTTGAGGACAAACCCAGCCATCTTGGTAAATAGACAAAACAAATTGAAGCTATTTCACCTGGTCCTAGCAAAATTTCACTAAAGTTACAAGGATAAAATTGTAAATTGGTACTAAATGGTTCATAGACATGTAAAATGCTGTCATTATGTGTATTTTCCACAGTTAAGAAAGCTACAGAAGGAAAGTATAAATGTTTCTCTCCCCAGTCAAGCACAGGGGGGCTTATTTGTACATGTGGTGAAGGAGAAGGACCAAATGAACTAGATTGCATCATCTTCAAGTTTTCTTTCAGTATAAGAGTGTCTCTCTGGTTTTTTAAGAGGTGTCTAAACAAAGAATGAACATATCGGTTCATAGGATCAGTTTGGATACGTAATAGCCCGTCAGTATCTCCTTGGAAGTTCAAAAAACAAGAAACAGTGTGGCCATTTAACAGCCCGAAAATGCCAGAATCTGATAACCAGCTGTTGTTACTTGTCTTTCTAATACTGTCATACTGATGCCTAGAAACTTCTAAACCTCCATCTTCAAACTTCTGCCCTCTGTTTGAAAAACCAGGCAATGTTGAAGGAAAGCAGAATGAATCAGAATTTGCACAAACTGCTTCAATGTTAACATGGGTAATTGGACTTCTGATGTCACTACAACTTGCATCACCAAAGACAATATCTTGAAAGCCCATTCCTTGATCACCTGCCCCAAATTCCTTTGGTTTCTGCATCCCGTTTGGTGTCCCCAGTTCATATGTAGATATGGCAAATAAAGTACAAGAGAGAAGAAGAAGAAAATTGACTGCTTTAACTTGGTGGAACAATCCCCTGAATAAACAAACAAAGAACTTCAGAAATGAGAACATTTTGCATTGTCACATATAGCTAGCTAACCAAAAAGTCTTCAATGCAAGACTCCCGCGCCTTTGAACTCCACAAACTGTAGCAGGAAGTATAGCAGCAAAAGAAGCAGAAGGTCTATGACAAATGGACCTATATCATGAGCAAGATTTAAGGGGAAAAAACTAAAACCAAGCCGATTCCCGTTTACCACTATTCAATGAACAATCAAACAAATCCGTGATCCTAAAAATTACGAAGACAGTTAATGAAAAAGGAAACAGAACCAAGAAAAGGCGATCCAAAATGCACTACAGTCTAAGATTATTAGAAGAAACAAAACACCAATAAATGAAACGTAAGGAACGGGAAACAATTCGCAGAAAAAGACAGGATTGTTATACAGGTCTCTCTCTTTTTTTTTTCGAATGTCATACTTCATTTGTTACACCAACTCAATTCCAAGACTTAACACCAACCCCATAAACAACGAAGTACGAATGGTTTACGCATCCAGAATTGACGAAAATCATTCGCACCTCGACTGAAGAAGTAATCATATTTGGTTCCCACAAATATGGAAGCTATTCAAACCCCTATAATCATATAAATAGCCATAACGCCATAACTCAAAACTATGAGGAACAGTCTCAAAACAAATACAGTCAATAGCACCCAAAAGAAGAAGAAAAAAAGGAGCTTAGAATCCATTTCCTGTCAGTCTCAACTAAAAAGCCACTAAAACGAAATCGTTAAACAGCTCATGGTTCTTCTACCATCCATCACGGTCAAGAAGTGCCATTTCTTAATCCATGTTCAAAAAAGAAGCAACCGAAAGCAGTGACCAGTTGAAAAACATTGAAGAAGCCATCGAACTTCTTGAACTAATAGCAAACATTGACAGAAGAAGAAGAAGAAGAAGAAGAAGAAGAAGAAGAATGTCAAGATGGAACGAGGAAAAAGTAGAAGGAACAGAGAAGCAAAAACGGAGTTTAAAAATAACTATCTTATCCATTTTCATGCCAAAACAAAGAATTTGAAAACATCGAACAAGTTATATAAGTAGCAGATGGTGGTTACCGGCCGTACATGGAGCGCCGCCTGAGCGGCGAAGGAGTGATCGTCGAAACAGTAGAGTCCATATCGGAGAAAGAAAAGTATCATCTGAGATTCTGAGCATAAGAAAGAGAAGGAGAGAAATAAAAAAAAGGAAAAGGCAATCTTTTGTAGGCAAAGAGCAAAAGCCAGGGAATCCAGAAGGCGTGACTAATGGCCAGAGGTGGAGAGAGAAACAAAGAGAATGGTAGATGGATTGAAATTACCAAATACCCCTGAATCCTTGTCATGTCATGGTTGTCGTTTTGTGCTATTATTTATTGCATGGAGAGATATTATTTCGTAACTCCCAAGTGGTCGGACAGTAACAGTGTGCTACGGGATTTGTACGGAAGAGCCGCAGCTTTGATGAAAATAAATTCTTGTTTTCCATTTTGTATATTTTCCTTTTTTCAGTTTGATGTTAAGTGTAACCAATGCATCCTCTTTTACTTCGTTTAATCTTTTTAAAAATACAAATTATTATGATAATTAAGTGTCTCATGGAAAGGGTCTTATAATGATAATTAGAATAGATTCGTTCATAAAACTAGTTAAATTAAGATTTTAAAACTTATTTTAAAATATTTTTACATTTTAAACAAAATACGTAAATAATGATTCATACTTTTTACCAAATAAGAAACCTTAATAGATATAGAAAGATTGTTTTGAGTTTTAATCTTACATTAGGGTAATCATCCCATTGCATATAAATATAAGATTTAATTTTAAGTTGAAGGGTCATATTTCTAGCATTTCTTATTTCATAGTTATTATTTATAAAGCAATGTATAGTTCTAGTTCTTATATATGTAATATAAGTTTTTCGATTAAGTAAAATTTTATCTCATATAAGTAATATATGGAATAATTTTTCATAGCATTAGTTGATTGCTCAATCACCAACAAATAAATAAAAGTTCAAATAAAATCTTAACTCTTACAAAATAAAAGTTTAAGAATTAGAGTTTACTTTAAATACATTTTAATTAGTGGAAATGCCAATACTTTGTCAATCAAAAATAGGTCTCACATTCATGTAACAGTAGGGCTGCTATTTATATATTTTAAACAATAAATTTTATTTACTATGTAGTTCAATTTAAATACTTCAAAAAATATAGTTTGTATTATATTATATTGTAAATGTGGAGGCTAAAAATACATTTGTAGTGTTACTTACACGGTGGTCTTGGGCAATGTTGAAGCGGTCCAATGCTAAACAAGCTGACATGGAAAGAGGCTAACACCATGGCGCATTATGGAAACAAGAGTTGGGCACTGCAATAAAGTCAAACAAAGGATTCTGTATGTCGCCGTCCATGCAAATATTTACTTGTTTTATATCGTAAAGAGTGAAAAGTGAGATTAACTCTGTTCATTGTTTATATGATTAGGTATGATAATGATTCAGATTCAACCTAAATTATAGATCCAATTTTTTATAATTTGAGTTTAACACAAAATTTAGTTAAATTCGATTAATTTAAATTTTAATTAAGCAAAAACAGAAATAATATAATTTTAATTAATTAATCAATTCATTAAAAAATATTATCATAATGATATTATTTTAGTATAAACTATTCATAAACTCAAATTAGGTTCGCAATTTAATTAACTTGAATGTGTCTTATTAACCTTGTATCAAATTGGATCGAATTGGAGGAATTAATTTCATTAGGACATTGGAAATTTAAATAATATAAATTTTCTTAAAATGTATATTTAAAAGCATCATATGTCACGGCTTAGCAGTAAACAAATGAGTCAGTTGGGTCCAACAATCTCACAGCTTAGCGGCACCGTCAAAATCTCCCGGATTCCCTAGGCTTGTCGTCCAACCTGTGTCAAAACAGGCAATTAGTGGACGTCTGATCCAAACCACGTCAGCTTCCGTGATTCTTTTTTGGTCTAGTGGCCCCTACCACTTTGGATTGTTCCTGTTGGGACTTGCAAAATCAAAGTAGTACCCACTCCGATCTGGTCTGCGTTGGGCCCTCGAATGAAAAAAACAAAAGAATACTAGATCTTATCAAGCGATTTTTATATTAAATATGAATTAATTTAATTAAGTTAGAATTAGTATAATATTAAATATGTTTAAGGAGATCACAAATTATCTAATAGCATTCAAGACACCAGTACATAAGCAACTAATCTATACTCCAAATGATCAACGTGGTCAACGATTTGATAGAATGATTAATCATGGAATCGATTACATGCTGAACAGTGTTTATTTGCAACATTTGTTCTAATTATGTGGCTTAAAATTTGGAAATACAAGAGCTTTTACGTAAAAATCAGAGCTATTCATAAAACGGATGATAGGATGGAAACGTTGTTGCTAAACGTCGTCGCTTTCAAACAAAACATAAAACATAAGAAAAGAAAAAAAAAAGGAACGACAAGAAGTCTCAACATAATACAGGGTTATGATTAATTGTATTATGATTAAATCTTAATCATAATACAGGGTTATGATTAAGATTAATATTATTATATAAAAATAAACAGCAATGAATAATTAATTTAAAATAATTACAGAGTTAATAAAACATTTATTTTGTGTATTTATGTAACTTTTATGACTCAGTCTATACATTAAAGAGTCATAAGCACACGATTTAATATTAACATATTAATATTTAATTATTAATTACTATTAGCTTATATTATTATTAAGTACTATATATTAACATTGTAACACCTCACTCCCGCAAGACATATATTAATTTTGGGTGAGTTTTGCGAATTCAGTGAGTGACCATCATCGATGGCTCACTCATCACATATCACATAAGACATATATTTCATAAGTCACATTTCATTACACATTTTCTTTTCAATATCGCACATGTTCCTATTATTTCACATTCAATCACTGCACCAATCTCACTTTATTTCCTATATCACATTATTTCCCATATTCATATCATTTCATTAACAACCATATTGAATCACATAAACTTGTTCAGTTATTTCACATTCAATATCATTTAATCACTTATGTCATGCATACTCCGTGTATGTAAGACCCACTTTCTAATTGTTACTCTGTTGTGACCGAGTGCCTGGACTGTCCTATATAGGGCTCATTGATAACTGTCTCATGTAGGGCTCATTGATAACTGTCCCATGTAGAGTTCATTAGTCACTGTCCCATGTAGGGCTCATTGATAACTGTCCCATGTAGGGCTCATTGGTCACTGTCCCATGTAGGGCTCATTGATAGCTGTCTCATATAGGACTCATTAATCGTTGAACTTGTAACTCTGATCGGTGGCTACTCTAGTCACAACAGCCATTATATGACATGCATTCACGAAATGAAATGCATCACTCTCAATTTCATAAACCCATTCATTTCCATATCATCGGACCTTAGTCCGGCATTTAACCGTAGTATAGAGAATTCAACCGTCATTCATATGCATTGAAATGCATCACTCATAATTGCATGCTCTTATTCACTCATTGTCGCTTATCAAAGGACCATAGTCCAGTATGCAATAGATAGTTGAGAAATTACACTTTCACTTGCATGCAATTTACATATTCAGGAAACACAAAGCAATCACTCAATACATTTAGTTCTTCCAATTCACAAACAAATAGCACTTCAATATCCAAGTCAATCATCACAATCATCGGACCCCTATTCGGAACCCAACCTATTTAATCACATTTACACAATCATCCAATAGTCAAATAATACAAGAATTCAATTAACAACAATAAAGTAAGATCATCTAGGTCTACTCACAGTACGCTCCAGATTAGCATTAGCTTTCAATTTTTGGGAACGCCTGAATGCGGGCACTTGACCTGCACAACCCGTTTATACAAAATACACATTGCACACTCATCAATAATTGCACACTTAAAAACATTCATTTATGCACAATTATAGTAATGAACTATGTACAATACATGCTCAATGACAAATCCTAGGCATATGTTTTAGAACACATTTTATGCCCATTCCCATTTCAAAATTCATGTCTCTAATTGAACTTAGACTTACACTTCATTTGTACATGATCAATCTAAATGCTCCTTTCAATCTTTACCCTTTTTATAAGTCTAGCTTATTCATAAGCTTTCACTTCAAGAACACTTGGTTACTTTATATCATAACTCAATTTCTCATCATCTCTTTTCTATCCTCATATGATCTCATAATATCCAATTCTCATTCATGGTTTAGCACTTCATACTTATAAACACACTTAGGTAGGATTATCTTAATTTACTAAGACAAACCAAATCTCATTCAATAGGAATCCATTTTAAGATCCCATAATGCATAATCACTGAAATTGGTTCTAAAACATTTAAACCCAAGCATTTTCTAAACTCCATAAACTAGAATCTTTACAAAAATCCAAAGATTCAAGTGATCTTACCTTGATTCTTCACCAAATGAAGAGGTCTTTAGCTCAAATGGAAGCTCTTTTCTTCCTCTTCCTTATTCTCTTCTTGAACAATCTCAAAATCTTTCTTGAGGGCTAACACAAATGAAACCCTAGCCAGTATCTCTTGTTTCTCTATCTCATTCTTTTTCATGTTTTCTCTCTCTTATCTCTTTTCTAATCCACTCATTTTGTTTCTCTCGAATCTTCTCATTCACGTTTTCCCCTTTATTTATAAGCAGAACATCACTTCTTCTTCCATTTATGCCCTTAATGAGTCCAAAAAGTCTATTTTATCCTTCCTTATAGGCTTATGTTCTTTTAAACTCAAGTGTCTTGCCAGAAATGTCCTTGACCATACTTAAACATCACTTTCTTCTAGAAAAATATCCTCCATTGTCTTGAGTTTCTAATGCCACCGAAACCATTCAATTTGGTTCAGTGATTCAAAAGATATACTTCAAACATTTTTAGACTGCTCCTGTCCAAAATAGTACACTATGCACAACTTCCGCCCAAAACTTGAAACTCTTAGAGTCAGATTCAGAATTTGATTTCTCCATATAAGTTGTAGCCCTATCTTTCTAATTTACCATAAAACAAAAATCGTCTCATTTGGACTTCTACTGATCCAGAAAATATCAAAATACTGAAGTATGTTCAGTAAGAAAACACCAGTTCATATTATTGAAGAACATACTCACTGTACCAGTCTCACCCTTTTCACTAAATCTTTCTCCGTTAGCTTCATATGACTATGATTCTTGGTGGCGATGTAGGGAAATGTCTTACGAATCTAATGGTTTAAAAATCAAGTCATTTGGAGGTCTAGAGAAGAAGTTATGGCCAAAACAATCCAACATGTTCATATCCTCACCTGAAATGTACATGTCTCAGTACGAATACCATAACTTTTGCTACAGAGGTCCGATTGACTTAGTTTTTAGACCATTAGAAAGAGGACTTCTAGATTCTGTATCGTCTCATTTTCTATCGTTTGTTTTCTTCCGTCTGCTTTTCTATCTTCTGCTTTCTTCCGTCTGCTTTTCTATCATCTGCTTTTCTATCGTCTGCTTTCTTCCATATGCTTTTCTATCGTCTTCTTTTCTATCGCGCTTTTCTATTATGCACTTTTTTATCGCCCGCTTTTATAAATACGCTTTTCTATAAATCGCTTTTTATCGTCTGCTTTTTATCATCTACTTTCTTTTTCGTCTGCTTTTCGCGTCCAGAACGTCTCCACTTATAAGATGCATAACTTTTGACTCTGATATCCAAAATTTACAAACTTTATACCGTTGAAAAGATGAAAGAAAGATCTACAACTTTCAATAAGGAAAATTTTCAAATTCTATCTAGATCATGTCCACATTTGCCCCTAAAGTCCGAAGGTAAATTTTTCATTCATACACCAACACTGCACCCAATTCTTCACTTCATGACAATATTTGAGACTCTTAGACACAGAATTAAAATTCAATGTCTTCACACAAAATGTAGCCATATATCTCTATTTTAATCCAAATTAAGAATTATCTCGTTTGGATTACTAGACAAAACGTTGTGGCTAAAGAACTGAAGCATATTCAGTGAACATTTTCCAGATCACTACCAATCTTGTTTCTAAATTTTTCCTTATCACGACTCATACCAAGATTACTCCTTCTACTCCTTATTTTCAATAAAATCACATTTAATATCAATTATACCTGAAAGTTGTCAATGAATGCATGTACACTTTTTATCCGAAACATGATGCATGAGTAAGAAAGATGCAATCCTTAATCTCAATTTCTCTTTGAGCTTGCATGTACTGAAATTTCGGTCATAACCTTTAATAAGGAGACGGGATGTTACATTTCTCCCTCCTTAATAAATTTCGTCCTCGAAATTCTCTTTTTTTTATCTGATTGATCAATACAGTAAAGGTGACCATTTTTCATACGCTCCTATATTTCTCATACACTTCATCACTTCCAAAAGACCACAGTAGACAAACTCACTAAGTCTTTCAATCACTCATTTAGCTATACTCACTAAGTCTTTCAGTCACTCATTTAGCTATTACACTATCTTGACTATTTCAGGAGCATATTTTAAACTACTTACCAACTTATACTTTGTATATTGTCAATCTATCTCTGTTAATCATCCCATTATTTCTTAACATATTCATATATCACACATTTGTGAAATTAAAACCTCTTCCACCAGTAACACTAACTCATAAAAATTTTCACACATACCAATTCATATAGCTTAACCTACACTTTCTTCAAATCTAAGCACACCTTTCCAAGGTGATACTCACAAAAACATTTCATCTTTCCTTTGACAGTTCACTTCTCTTTAATGTTAACACATTCAACTCTTATGTCCATTTCACTATAGTCTCTAAATACGGCGTTGGTCCACCTACCTCATTCATCTTTCGTAAGTCACTGTACTCTTATTTCAAATTCATCTCACTTACTAACAATATCTCACATTTATTATGGCCTTATATCATATTAGGCCCTCTTCATCTCAATGTTAGGGTGAATAACCACCCTTCTATCATACTATGCCCCATATCACTTCTAATGATGCCACTATAACAATAATTGTTATACCTGTAATCATTTCGAATTATGCCTCAATCTCATCTTCCTACTAATTAAAAAATATGAGCTTTAAGCATATTCCTAACAGTTAAAACTGCTGGTAGCTCAAACCTTCAATCACTTATTTCTACATCCTTAACAGCTAAAATATAATCTTAGTATATTCCTACTAGGATGTTTATCTTAGGTTGTTACTTAGGCTTCTCTAACACTTTCTTTGCTCAATCATCCTAATCAGATATACGTACTTCTTATTTCAATTACCAAATATCATTCTTCTGATTTCACTCGAAAGTTCAGATTCGTTTTCACTTTTTCCGGGTGATTCACAATTCTGAATCTTTAGCTTTTTGGTTTCTTACTTCATTCCAGTAGACTTGATCTTAAATTTTAATGCAACCAGCGACATTTTATGTTACCCCGTATGCCACTCAATATTCTGCACTCCTCATTACACTAAATTTGAAAACCTCAATATCTGAATGTGTATTATTCCATTATAGAATTGTCCGCTCGATGTGTCAGATTACACACTACTTTTATCAGTATAGAACTCATTTGTGCATTTCCTCCAAACTAAATAATTTCCTCAAATTTACATAATTTGTACATTCCAGAAATGGCTTTGCACATCTAATGTCTCCCAGATCTTAAAGCGATTTTTTTTATCATGGCAATTCTAAACCATGTATCATAATCAACTCATAAGACTTTCATTATCCTATGCACATCAAAAACCACTTTTTTTACTATTACAACATATTGCATCTTAATCTCTGACGCGAAACCTCATTAAGCATCACACAATCTCCAAATCCAATTGATATTTTATCATCGGTGTCTTATTCTTCAATTACTCAAAAACGCCTCTTTTTACTTTTCAAACACACTCAAAATACCATATATGATCACAGTCACTAATTGATACAATTTTTCTTGGATCACTTAATTCGTCAATATCATAATGCCATTGGGGTATCATTAACTATCACTCAAAATTTTCCTTGTGTTAGTTTCTTGCAATTCCTTAGGTGCCTAATTTCCCCAATGTAAGTAATTTTGTCTCCTGTCATTTTCAGTCTCCCGCTTGACTTCTTGTCTCTAATGATTTCCTCTTTTTCTTCGAATTCTTTTAATTCACATCGGCTTACTCAAATGCCTATTCATTTGTACTAATTCCTCCACACATTTCAATTTATTTGAATGCTTCACTTTATGTGTTGGTATTTCATTCCTCAGATTGAATTTGTATCTCCCGAACATATTTACATCGAAGATAAGGGGGACCCACATTTTTCTCACATTTGCAATTGTGTCACCTCGAATTATAATCCACTCATGTAGTTGGTGTACACACTCTCAGTGGCATATTCTACTTTTTATGCCTGAGTTTCTGCTTAGGATATGACTCCATTATTCACTTTTGATTTATTACATATTCTTTTCCAATTTATTTCTTCAATGATCACTCTTAAACTGAATCGTCTAATCAACTAGACTCACTTTAGGGAAATTCTTCTTTGAAAGAAGATTTCTTGCTACAATCGTCGATACTGTTCATGAAATCCTTATCAACCAATTTTTTTTCCATAATTACTTATCATTCATTCTTAGTATCTCCAGAAGATCAATTTCAACTATACATAATATCTCAGTAAGGTCAATTTATGCCATAGCTTACATAATCAGAACATCCCTTGAAATGAGGCTTTGTAGGGAACTTAAACAATTTCATTTGCTCTAATATCTTGGCATACATCGCCAAAATCATCACATCTTATATGGAGATGTAATCACATAAATTTACCACTTAGTAGGTTACACTACTAAGGACACTTTAATCCCATTTAATTCTAGATAACCTTTCTCTTTTTATGTCAGTTCGCGATCATGGGGACTTTGCTATAATCATGTTCCTCTTCTTTTCCCTCAAGATCATCACCTATGCTAACATCATTAACAGTCTCAATTCTTTCCCCATTGATCACTACAAGTACTCTCACGTCTTACTCTATCTTGAACTTTGAACTATAGGAACTATAATCGGCACTTATTCAATAAATCGCCAATTACTTCCTATGTCATCTTCACGCATATTATTGACATATGCTTAATAATTCCACCTGTTATGGTGATCCCACTATCAGATGTACACTTACAAAGACAATCTAATCTGAACTCAACAACTTTTTCGTATATCACTATCATTATCTCATCTTCCAATTGTCATTTATTTCATCTCACACATCTTTATTCTCAATCAATTTATAATGGTAGGGGCATAACCCATATGAAACTCAAATCTCCACTTAACTCCTATATTGATAATTACACAACCATCCTAAGTCCAAATGCAACCTTTCGAGGTTATATCAACTTGGCTTATACACTTTCACCTCATTATATCTACTTATATCCCTATTTTTTCTCAAATAATCCATGACATTGTATTCACATTTATATCACATTTAAGGACATATCACTCGATTGAAATTTCGATTTCATATTCACTAATACTTCCATCGATACAATTACACTGAATCTTTATCTATTATATCCAAACCCAAATCCAAAAGTTCTGAAGCATAAACATTATGAATTTTCGGTCTCAAGAATTTTTTTTTCTACTATCCCCTTATACTGAATTACAAACTCTTATCACAATACTCACATAACCATTTCGATTCCGAATTCACCCTTTTATGATCATAATAGTTTTATGATTTCCTTTCATTCTGTCTATACACATTAGTCTCCTAATTTCTATTCATATTCTTATTTTCCCCAATCACTCTATGGCAATATGTCGATTCACACTTATTTCACCCCCAAAGGATATATATTACATTCAAGGATAAGCACCCTTTTGTGGGGGACTCTTATCTACCATGCAAAACCAAACACTATTTCTCATTTCCAATATGTCCATAAACCTTATTTTCTCACATTCAGTCAGATCATCATTTCTCTCAATGCTTCTAACAACTCAAACTCTAAAGGAATGCTCATGCATGTGATTCATACTGGGATCAGTTGCCGTTGTCTGCTATGACATGACTAATGTGCATGTAACTTGACACATATTTCAGAATGCCCATATAAGATTATACTTCTGGGCTCTGATACCACATATGTAACACCCCACTCCCGCAAGACCCGAACCTGACATCAACGGTGATATCCGAGTCCGTGCCCCGCAAGGGTGGCGTGCTAAAACACCCACTCAGAAATCGGTACATTTTTTTTGAAAACAAAATATGCGGAATTCAATGCCTAATTTGGTTCCTCATTCAATCATATACAATTTCATTTTACACAATTTCCAATAGCCACTCGGGCCCATTTCTCAAATACAAATATACACTTTATTACATAAATAAAGACATGCAATGCAGACACGAACTGATCCCGACTTCTATCATTCACTTGAATCCTGCAAATATACTCTCGTTGGCTTAACAGGGTATTCTTCTGATCCTGAAAAATAATTGCAAATTTTGGGTGAGTTTTGCGAACTCAGTGAGTGACCATCATCGATGGCTCATTCATCACATACCACATAAGACATATATTTCATAAGTCACATTTCATTACACATTTTCTTTTCAATATCGCACATGTTCCTATTATTTCACATTCAATCACTGCACCAATCTCACTTTATTTCCTATATCACATTATTTCCCATATTCATATCATTTCATTAATAACCATATTGAATCACATAAATTTGTTCAGTTATTTCACATTCAATATCATTTAATCACTTATGTCATGCATACTCCGTGTATGTAAGACCCACTTTCCAATTGTTACTCTGTTGTGACCGAGTGCCTGGACTGTCCCATATAGGGGTCATTGATAACTGTCTCATGTAGGGCTCATTGATAAATGTCCCATGTAGGGCTCATTGGTCACTGTCCCATGTAAGGCTCATTGATAACTGTCCCATGTAAGGCTCATTGATAACTGTCCCATGTAGGGCTCATTGATAGCTGTCCCATATAGGCCTCATTAATTGTTGAACTTGTAGCTCTGATCGGTGGCTACTATAGTCACAACAACCATTATATGACATGCATTCACGAAATGAAATGCATCACTCTCAATTTCATAAACCCATTCATTCCCATATCATCGGACCTTAGTCCGACATTTAACCGTAGTGTAGAGAATTCAACCGTCATCCATATGCATTGAAATGCATCACTCATAACTGCATGCTCTTATTTACTCATATTCGCTTATCAACGGACCGTAGTCTGGTATGCAACAGATAGTTGAGAAATTACACTTTCACTTGCATGCAATTTACATATTCAAGAAACACATAGCAATCACTCAATACATTTAGTTCTTCCAATTCACAAACAAATAGCACTTCAATATCCAAGTCAATCATCACAATCATCAAAACCCTATCCGGAACCCAACCTATTCAATCACATTTACACAATCATCCAATAGTCAAATAATACAAGAATTCAATTAACAACAATAAAGTAAGACCATCTAGGTCTACTCACAGTACGCTCCATATTAGCATTAGCTTTCAATTTCTAGGAACGCCTGAATGCGGGCACTTGACCTGCACAACCCGTTTATACAAAATACACATTGCACACTCATCAATAATATCACACTTAAAAACATTCATTTATGCATAATTGTACTAATGGACTATGTACAATACATGCTCAATGACAAATCCTGGGCATATGTTTTAGAACACATTTTATGCTCATTCCCATTTCAAAATTCATGTGTCTCTAATTGAACTTAGACTTACACTTCATTTGTACATGATCAATCTAAATGCTCCTTTCAATCTTTACCCTTTTTATAAGTCTAGCTTATTCATAAGCTTTCACTTCAAGAACACTTGGTTACTTTATATCATAACTCAATTTCTCGTCATCTCTTTTCTATCCTTATATGATCTCATAATATCCAATTCTCATTCATGGTTTAGCACTTCATACTTATAAACACACTTAGGTAGGTTTCTCTTAATTTCCTAAGACAAACCAAATCTCATTCAATAGGAATCCACTTTAAGATCCCACAATATATAATCACTGAAATTGGTTCTAAAACATTTAAACCCAAGCATTTTCTAAACTCCATAAACTAGAATCTTTACAAAAATCCAAAGATTCAAGTGATCTTACCTTGATTCTTCACCAAATGAAGAGGTCTTTAGCTCAAATGGAAGCTCTTTTCTTCCTCTTCCTTATTCTCTTCTTGAACAACCTCAAAATCTTTCTTGAGGGTTAAGACAAATGAAACCCTAGCCGGTTTCTCTTCTTTCTCTCTCTCATTCTTTTTCATATTTTCTCTCTCTTATTTCTTTTCTAATCCACTCATTTTGTTTCTCTCGAATCTTCTCATTCACGTTTTCCCCTTTATTTATAAGCAGAACATCACTTCTTCTTCCATTTATGCCCTTAATGAGTCCAAAAAGTCTATTTTATCCTTCCTTATAGGCTTATGTTCTTTTAAACTCAAGTGTCTTGCCAGAAATATCCTTGACCATACTTAAACATCACTTTCTTCTAGAAAAATATCCTCCATTGTCTTGAGTTTCTAATGCCACCGAAACCATTCAATTTGGTTCAGTGATTCAAAAGATATACTTCAAACATTTTTAGACTGCTCCTATCCAAAACAGTACACTATGCACAACTTCCGCCCAAAACTTGAAACTCTTAGAGTCGGATTCAGAATTTGATTTCTCCATATGAGTTGTAGCTCTATCTTTCTAGTTTACCATAAAATAAAAATCGTCTCATTTGGACTTCTATTGATCCAGAAAACATCAAAATACTGAAGTATGTTCAGTAAGATAACACCAGTTTATATTATTAAAGAACATACTCACTGTACCCGTCTCACCCTTTTCACTAAATATTTCTCCATTAGCTTCATATGACTATGATTCTTGGTGTAGATCTAGGTAAATGTCTTACAAATCTAATGGTTCAAGAATCAAGTCATTTGGAGGTCTAGAGAAGAAGTTATGGCCAAAACAATCCAACATGTTCATATCCTCACCTAAAATGTACATGTCTCAGTACGAATGTCATAACTTTTGCTACAGAGGTCCGATTGACTTATTTTTTAGACCATTAGAAACAAGACTTCTAGATCTAAATCTTTCATGAAGACCTCCAAGGCCAATTCTATCTTCTACATTCTGTATTGTCTCATTTTCTATCGTCTGTTTTCTTCCGTCTGCTTTTCCATCGTCTGCTTTTCTATCGTCTACTTTCTTCCGTCTGCTTTTCTATCGTCTGCTTTTCTATCATCTGCTTTTCTATTGTCTACTTTTCTATCGTCTGCTTTTTATCGTCTGCTTTTTATCGTCTACTTGTTTTCCGTCTGCTTTTCGTGTCCAGAACGTCTCCACTTATAAGATGCATAACTGTTTACTCCGATATCCAAAATTTACAAACTTTATACCTTTGGAAAGATAAAAGAAAGATATACAACTTTCCAGAAGGAAATTTTGTCAAATTCTATCTAGATCATGTCCAAATTAGCCCCTAAATTTTGAAGACAAATTTTTCGTTCATACACCAACACTGTACCCAATTCTTCACTTCATGACAATATTTGAGACTCTTAGAGACAGAATTGAAATTCGATGTCTTCACACAAAATGTATCCATATATCTCTAGTTTAATCCAAATTAAGAATCATCTCGTTTGGATTACTAGAGAAAACGTTGTGGCTAAAGAACTGAAACATATTCAGTGAACATTTTCCAGATCACTACCAATCTTGTTTCTAAATCTTTCCTTATCACGACTCATACCAAGATCACTCTTTCTACTCCTTCTACTCCTTATTTTCAATAAAATCCAATTTAATATCAGTTATACCTAGAAGTTGTCAATGAATGCATGTACACTTTTTATCCAAAACATGATGCATGAGTAAGAAAGATGCAATCCTTAATCTCAATTGCTCTTTGAGCTTGCATGTACTGAAATTTCAGTCATAACCCTTAATAAGGAGACGGGATGTTACAAACATTAAGTATGTTAATTACTTATAATTATACATGCAACAAGTTACAATCGTGCATGGAAGTGAGCATGAGTCATAACTGTGACAATTTAAGTCACAATCGTGATAAGAGTATAATGCGTAAAAATTAGAGTCGTTCATGAAACGGATAGTGGGATAAAACGTAGTCGCCCTTAGTAGATGGTAAATGCATTATAAACATCGTTGCTTTCAAACAAAGCACAAAACATAAGAAAGTAGCATGAGTCATAGCTGTGACTAAATTAGTCATAGGCGTGATAGTGAGAGGTAAGGAGTAAAGAATGAGAGCTGTTGGATGGATGGGATGGTGGAATGGAATTTCGTGATTGTCCATCCCATCCGCCCTCCTGGCCCCTGCCCAGGGCCCTTTATAAGAGGGGGCCCTTTAGCCCCCTCTTTAAATAACTTAATGGCTATAAGTAAAACTAGAACCCTTGGGTCGATTTAAAAACAGCAAGGGAAAATCGGGTGCATGATCACCGTCACCATCAAAGCTGATCATACTTGTAAAGATATTAATATTCCCATAACGAAATGTGCATAGTCAGCGGACTTACAGTCTTGCAATCATGGTTTTCTATTGCACAAAAATATTTTAATGAGCCTGACAAAATCATAGCAACGTATTACAATATTGGCAGTGACTATAAATAGATAGGATATCTTGGCATCTCAACTATCAAACTATCTTTCAATCTTGTCCAAAATTATGTTCTTTATTTTGAATATTGGATATTAAATTTTGCTATTTATTTTTTCTTGTATTACAGATATAATACTATTTATATATCTTTGTGATATATTGTGAAACTGTTGGAGTTTGATTGTGCCTGCATACTTCTTCCAGTTCCATATAGGTGCTTTTGTTCTTTTTCTAATCCAACTGTGTTATAATTAGTTTATATTATGTTGCCTAAAAAGCATTTATCTGAAAGTGAAAAAAGGGAAAAAAAAAAAAACAAGTAGCACAGTTGATAGAATCCAAAAAAGGAGCAATAAATGAATTTATTAAAAGAGTAGGCTGCTCTAATGAGAGTCCTAAGGAATTAGGTGAAGGTGGTTTTGAATAACATAAATAAAACTTAAGTGATGAGATTCATATTCATGAGGATATTAAAAATCTGAGTGAGGATGATCATATACCAAATGCATCCACATCAGAAAATTTTCAATATATTGAACAAATAAGCTCTATATTGATTATACTTGTGACTGTAACATCAGCTGAGGGAAGTTTTTCAAAGTTAAAATTATTAAAAACCTACTTGAGGTCATCAATGTCACAAGAAAGGTTAAATAGTTTAGCTATGTTATGTATTGAGAATGATATGTTGAACAATATTGATCTTGATAATATTATTAATGATTTTGCATCTAAAAATATACGGAGAAATTGTTTTTCATAAATCATGATCCTCTGTGTATTTGTTAGTGTTATGATCATTTAATATTTGTTGATTATGTAAACTTATAAATTGAATCATTTATGTTTCATACAAATATGTAAACTTAAACGTATTGTCAATTTATTGGGGCCCTTTTTTTTTAAATTTCGCCTAGGACCTATAAAATTATAGAAACGGCCCTGTTCGTCCTTATGATATATATACTTAATAAGTGCATTATACATGTCGTTGCTTTCAAACAAAACACAAAATATAAGAAAATGACATAAGTCACGGCTGTGACTAAATAAGTTATAGGCATGACAATGAGAGGTAAGGAGTAAAGAATGAGAACCGTTGGATAAAAGGGACGGTAGGATGAAATTTTATGGTCGTCCATCCCATTTGTCCTTAGTCTATGTATACTTAATAAGGAATCTGGTTCTGCCGGATTCTGACAGAACGGAACGTTGCCTTTTGGATCCATGATCTGGCCGTCTTCTGGGATGACTTCAACGTGAAGGTACCTACAAAACAAAGGAAGGCACGCCGGGAGTTGTGTCCCGATTAGCCCATCCGACGCTCAAGTCAGTCTTTGGTGAAGGTAGGATCGCTGTAAAAGCTGAGAGAGCTAGGTTATGATTGTGCGTACCTTTGTTACGATGAAATTATACCTTATATATGGGACGGATGCTAGGGTTAGGTCTTTACGTGTGCATGGGAGTCTCTTACATGCGGACGGGCTGAGAAGAGCATGGATCAGACTTGGGTTAACCAATGGGTGTGAGACCCATCTTTTAAGAGATCGACCGATCGGCCCGTGGATTATTATGATTGGGCTTGGGCCTAATTCAACCAACCTGATCATAAACCCCCCTACTCCTCGAGTCTGAGCGAAGAGAAGGGTCGGAGGAGTATGTCAGGATTTGATGGCTCGTCTGTGAAATAGCTCGTAAGGTGGACGATCGGTCGGGCATTGACGTTGTAGGTCGGTATGAGGCAGCTCGTACTTGATCCGATCGATCGGATATTGAGATGTAGTCCGTCTGCAGTCTTCTAGCTCGTCAATAGGATAGCTCGGGGTGGGCCTGGTTGGTCGAGTATTGACGGGCAGTATGTGACTGCTCGCATTGGGATCGGTCGGCTAACTGTCTCTAGTCGATCGGCATTGGCGTACTTTGCACGATAGCCTACGCCTAAGTTGGTCGGGAGGTTATCATTAGCAAGCGCGTGGTGGTACTTGGAGCATTTATTGTTTGACGGCGCGTGTCTTCTGACAGCTTTTCAGAATTTTAAATGGATCGTCCTTGAGGGATCGTCCTTGTAATCGTTGTACAGCTGTCATGGACGTTCTTTCAACTGTCACGCCGCTCCAACTTTTTAAATAAATTCTTCTTTACTTCAGCTCGGATTCTTCCGCGTGTCCAAGCTCGTTCGGATTTTCTCCACGTGTCACGCTCTGGTTGAGATGTCCGTTTAGCTGATCTTCTATAAATATTCGGGATCGATATGCTGTCATTCGATTTCCCTTTCTCCGTTCACTAAATAGGTACGTCCTTTCTTCCTCTAAATCTTTCTTATTAGAAACCCCTTCTCGGTAAACATGTCGACTACCAGTGCTAGGAGTATGGTAGAGGGTGTCGAGGAAATATCGACGAGGGAGAGAAAAGATGGGTTGGTTATGGAGGCGCCGCCTCGGGAAGCGTCGACGATGACCGTAAAGGAGCTGAATCAGTCAATACTCAGATACAACATCCCCGTGTCCTGGGGACCTCGGCTGGCTTTGGGGAACGAATGTATCCACAGCAACTCGAGTGGATACTTCGTCGTTTCCGATAGCTTCTTCTCGGTGGGTGGCATGAGGCTTCCATACGCCCCGATCGTTGACAAGATATGCACGGCTTATCAGCTAATGCCAAGCCAAATCCCTCCGAATAGCTGGAGATTTATAAACGATCTAGCGTTGCTGTGCCATCAGTTTGGCTGCCCTCCTTTGATCGACGTCTTGCGCCATTTCATGAGATTGAGTCAGAGTTCGATCTCTGGAGCCGGAATCCCTTCTCTGCAGTACAGAGACGCTCGCTATCGATCGGTCGGGACAGCTTCAAAAGTCGCTTGGCGGACAAAGTATTTCTTTGTGAAGCCTCCCGGGTCCTCCTCCGAGTCTCGGCCGTGGAGGTACTCCTTAGCCGAGCAATGAAATGACGTGTCAAGTGTATCCCTTAGTAGGAATGAGTGGATAGTAGTAGATCGTATTAAAGGGCTCGGTCGATATGACTTCGCTTGGCTCGTCCAGGGCTACTTGGGGGGGGTCTCGGCCATTTCTTTTCTGCTTGACCCCCCGCCATGGATTAGTGGGCTCGGAGAGGGAGCGGCCCCACCTAGTTGACCCCGCGTAGTTTAGTTATTTGCTGCATACCTTGATTATTGCATCTCTCTCTAACTTATGTTTGTTGTCGTGCAGCCATGGTGAGAGTAGAGGACTATACCGGGTCCGCCGCTCCCTCAAAGTCTAAAAAGCAGGCCACGGGGAAAAAGAAGAAGGGGAAGGAAACGGAGATTGGTGAGGGCTCTGCTCCGTTGGTGGACCTCGGTCGTTCTTCGGTGTCTCTGGTCCCTTCATTTGTTGAGGACGATCCTCATGGGCGGCGTCATTGCCGATCGTACCGATGAAATACGGCCGAAAGGCGGTATGGAAGAGGACGAGGAGGAGGAAGTGGATCCTCCGCTTAAGAGGAGGAGACTGGTCTGACTTTGTGATCTTCCATCCGAGCCGTCTAGGCTAGTTGTGAAGGCGAAAGAGAAGGAGAGCAAAGGGAAGAGTCAAGCGATTAGCGCCGGGCAGTGGGAGTCTCTGATCAAGCTGCCCATGACCTCCTCGATTGGGGACTTCGACGTGTCCCGCCACATTGTTGAGAGGATTACCCCCCTGCGGACGAGGAGATTTTGGATAAGAAGAGTAATCGGGAGATGGGGTCTCTACTTCGCTTGTTGTGTACGGAGCTCGATTATGTCCTGCGGTGGTGCGGCGTCTGAGGCTCTGGATCGGGAAGTTCAAGACCTTCATGAGCAGATGAGGACTTTGAAGGACGAGCTTTCGGAGGTGAAAGAGGGGAGAGACCTTCTTCAGGCTCAGAATTTCTCTTTAGAGGAGGAGAAGAAGATTCGGGAGGAAGTGATGAGCGTTTTGAAAGCTCGAGTCGATACGAGGGAGGAGGAGAGGATCAGGGCGATTACGGAGAAAAGTGAGCTGGAGCGGAAGGTAGAGTTGGAGAGGAAGCTTAAAGAGAAGTTCCTCCAAGACTACCATGCAGCGGTGGAAGGCAAGCGGGACCAGGAGGTGTTGACGGCTGGGATGCTCTGTTAAAAGCGAGAAGGTGAGGCGATCAAGCGGTGGAAGAGGAGGAATCTAAATGCGGAATGCTTGGAGCTCGCCTGCGACTCGACCCTTTTGGCCCTGAGGAAGAGCTACGAGGTTCACGTTCCCGATGGGTCAGAGCGGCCTTCATTTGAAGAGTATGCCTAGCCGTTGCTTCCGGCTCTCGACCTTTCGCTGGAGGAAATGAAGGAGAAGGTCGTCGGGGAGTGGATCGTTATTCCGGATGAGGAGTTGGATCTCAGCTCAGAGGAAGAAAAAGAGGAGGATGTTTCCCTACTGCCAGCTCCTCTCGACCCAATTGCGGGCCCTTCTCTTCCCTTAGCCGATTCTATTGCGGATCCTTCCTCCGCTGACCCGGTTGTTGGTTCTTCGTCTCCTCCTCCTTAGGTGTCTTTATAAAGCTCATCTGGTCGGGCATGTGACCGGAACTTTTAATTTTAATGTCGCTTTCTTTGTAAAGCTCATCCGGTCGAGCATGTGACCGAAACTTTTGAAATGAATGATAGTTTGTTTTTTACTATCTCTTCTGCTTTTTCACTACCTCTTCTGCGTTTAGGATGAGATTGTCTCCTCAATTAGCGGATTGTGAACGAGTGTATTCGTTTATATGGTTGGGTGATTATGAGGCCGTATGGTCCTAGGTTTTTCCTTAGGATCCTGGATGAGTGTGTTCGATCTGCACTGAGCAAGGAGCCCCAAAGCTCTTGCCTTGGCGACCCGACCGTCCGTAGTGGATCTATGGAGATGCCGAGCGATGGCGAACGAGGGTCCCAAGGATCTCGTCTTGACGACCCGACCGATCGTAGTCGATCTTTAGAGATACCGAGCGATGGCGAACGAGGGTCCCAAGGATCTTGTCTTGGCGACCCGATCGACCGTAGTCGATCTTTGGAGATACCGAGCGATGGCGAACGAGGGTCCCAAGGATCTTGTCTTGACGACCCGACCAATCGTAGTTGATCTTTGGAGATGGCGAACGATGGCGAACGAGGGTCCCAAGGATCTTGTCTTGGCGACCCGACCGACCGTAGTCGATCTTTGGAGATATCGAGCGATGGCAAACGAGGGTCCCAATGATCTTGTCTTGACGACCCGACCGACCGTAGTCGATCTTTGGAGATGGCGAACGATGGAGAACGAGGGTCCCAAGGATCTTATCTTGGCGACCCGACCGACCGTAGTCGATCTTTGGAGATACCGAGCGATGGCGAATGAGGGTTCCAAGGATCTTGTCTTGGCGACCCGACCGACCGTAGTCAATCTTTGGAGATACCGAGCAATGGCAAACGAGGGTCCCAAGGATCTTGTCTTGGCGACCCGACCGACCGTAGCCGATCTATGGTGATGGCGAACGATGGTGATTTTTTACTCTTTGCCACATATGATGGAACTTTTCATTGCCAAGAAATCTGAAAATCCCTTTATTGATGATAATGAGGGCGTGGGCCGCTAAAACAACTGTCTGGCAGGGACAGAAAAAAAGTTCCCACGTGTTGTATACAAAAACGGTAATAAGCGAAGACTAACTAAAATAAAACTTATCTATTGGTAGAGCGTCTTCACGTTTCAAGAGCAGCCTCCCTTTCTTTGTCTTCACTGAGGGGAATGAGTTCCGCTTTACGGGCTTCATCATTTCGTTCTCCTTCACAGCCCGACGCCCTCTGATTATGAGTCACCCTGTCCATCTCCTCGTCGGCCCTCACATCAAGAGAGCTCGCCAGGACTACCGCCCCATCTAATGTTTTCGTTTCTGTTAAGTAGCACTCCCTTGCGATGCTCTGATGACCCCTGATAGTACCGATTCCATTAGGCGTTGAGAATTTCATCGCTTGGTAGTAGGGAGAGACGACTGCTCTAAGGGCGTTCTGGGTAGCTCGTCCAATTATTGCATTGTACGCCCCTCGAAACTTCACGACTAGGAACTCAACATCCCTTTTTATTTGACTCGACTTTTGTCCGAACTTCACTTTTAAAAAGACTCGGGCGAACGGGTAGACTGATGCTCCAGTTACTCCTTTAATGGGTCCGTCTATAGGCAAAAGTCGATCTTCAGGTACCTTCATCTGCTTGAAGGCCTCATAATACAACAAGTCGACCGAGCTGCCCGTATCAATCATTACCCGTTTCACCTCGTAGCCATCCATGTTCAGATTTACAACGAGGGCGTCATCATGAGGGCAACTTACTCCCTCAAGATCAGACTCGTCGAGCGATATCATCCGTCGCTCTCCTTGACCTTTTGGTTCTTGAATCTCTGCCGACCTGCTTGGCATATCTTTTTCTCCCTTTAGCAGTGGATCCCCCCGCTGCGTTTCCTCCGAATATCATGTTGATGACCCCAGTCGGTCGGTCACCTTGTTGCCCAGTATTTCTGTCATCTCTTTCCCTTGATCGCCCTCTCTCTTCGCGTCGATTATCTGTATTTGCGTTCCGACTTCCTCCGTCATTTCTATCATCCCGTCTCCAATTCTGTCGTCTATTATTATGTCGACCGCTCTTATGCTCGTTATCTCGGTCGGCATTTCGCGCGTGCTTCACAAATCGGCCTAATCTTCCCCTTTGTATGAGGAATTCGATTTCTTTTTTCAACTGCCAACAATCCTCCGTATCATGACCGACCTCTTTGTGGAAACGGCAATATAAGTTGGGGTTCCTATCCTTGTAGGGAGTCTTCATTTTGTCAGGTTCTCGGATAGTTTCCCCGTCCGCTCTCATGGTCGCCAATACTTCCGCATATCGCCTGTTGAGCGGGGTGAAGTCTTGGTGATGCCACTGTCGACCGTTCGGCTTTCTCCAGGTCGACTGATCCCTCTGTCTCTTGTGAGACTCATCTGCTCTACCACTCGTCCCACGGTCATCTGCCTTGCGTTTTGTATTCTTTAATACTTCTTCGAGCTGAATGTACTTATCTGCCCGATGTCTGATCTCTTGGATGGACCGAGGCTGGTCGAGAGCCAACGACTTTTTAAACTCCTCATCCCTCGTGTTGCTCATAAGCGCGGCCAACATGGACGAGCAAGTGAGGTCGGGGACCTTGACCGCTTCGTTATTGAGCCCGAGTGATGAATTCTATCGCTTTCATTCCTTCCTTGGGTAAGTTGCATTACCTCCAAAGTGTCTTTCGTGGTCGCTTCTTGGTGGCGGCGATTCAGAATAATAACACGAAATCTTAAGCGAGTGTCTGACTCGAGGCGGTTGTTGAACCATCGCCGAGCTCCTTCTTGGAAGGCCGTGCAGAAAACCTTGCACTGGATTGCATCCGGGACACAATGTAGACTCATCGTGGGTGGAAGTCTGCAGTAATCCAGAGGTTGGTCTTTCGATGTATTTTTCAGGTCGATATTTTGGTCTTTGGGCGTCGGGAGGCTATCAAGATTTCGGAGTAAAGGAGAGTTGTCTTGGTGTTAGGCGTCTGGCGAAACTCATAGCTGCATTAATCCGATCATCCACGATTTTCTCTAGGGCTTCAGTTGGATGGCGGCCGATCATCATGCTGGTCTGTCGTGCGGCTTGTCGCGCAGATGGCTGTTGTTGTGCTGGCTGAGACTGCAAAATTTGGCTAATCAACAGATCAGCCGCCTCCTCAATCTGCTTTCGGGTGAGGGAGGTGTGTGTAGGCAGAAGAGGATCTGCATCCGATCGGTGTTGGAGATTCGGGCGCGTATTGCCTGCAGCGCTATTCTCCACAGCCACGCTCTGTTCTTCTTGCTCCAAGACTTGAGGTTGTGGTTGATCGTTCGGGTCTGAAGATTCCGTATGGGAAACATGAGGCGCAGGCGGCATGGTTGTGGGTAATTGCAAACCCATACGCTGCATCGCCAGAGCCGTGACAGCGGCTATATCAGGGTTGGTCGCCGCCGCATGGCTGATCTGTGTGTTTCTGGACGTGGTGCCCTGAAGTCGGGCCCCACGGTGGGCGCCAATTGGTTCTGCCGGATTCTGACAGAACGGAACGTTGCCGTTTGGATCCATGATCTGGCCGTCTTCTGGGATGACTTCAACGTGAAGGTACCTACAAAACAATGGAAGGCACGCCGGGGGTTGTGTCCCGATTAGCCCCTCCGACGCTCAAGTCAGTCTTTGGTGAAGGTAGGATCGCTGTAAAAGCTGAGAGAGCTAGGTTATGATTGTGCGTACCTTTGTTACGATGAAATTATGCCTTATATATGAGACGGATGCTAGGGTTAGGTCTTTACGTGTGCATGGGAGTCTCTTACATGCGGACGGGCTGAGAAGAGCATGGATTGGACTTGGGTTAACCAATGGGTGTGAGACCCATCTTTTAAGAGATCGACCGATCGGCCCGTGGATTATTATGATTGAGCTTGGCCCTAATTCAACCGACCCGACCAGAATCTATGATGTATCGAAGTGATGTGAAGCCAGTTACATTAGTTTTGAGCTTTTATACTCCTTGTTGTAAGACGTGTATTATTTATTATGTGTATCCAAAGATTTAACCGATGTGCCTGAAGATTATCAACAACGATTCTACCCTTATATTATACACCCAAAAAAAAAAAAGCACCAATCCTTGGACGACAGTTCACGAATTGAAATTTAACTTTTTGATATGATGTATGGTTATGCTCACTGTTAAAAAAAATAGAAATTACGTCGATAAATAAATTTTTAAAATTTAAATATTCAATTAATATTATATCATTATTTAAGTTTTGAAAATTTGTTTTGTAACTTTGTGATTATAACAAAATTTTCAATGCAAACTCTGGATGAAAGTAGACCTCGACTTGAAAGTGGAGCAACATAAGTATATAGAACTAGAAGAGCAAAATGCTTGAAAAGAATGAAAATTTACCAAAGGTTGGAAAATGAAGATGACCAAGAAAAGATTGTTGTTATGGGGTTGGGGCTTGGAGCTTGGAGTAATCTAGTCTCTGCCCGTAAGTACCTTAACCATAGGAGTTTAAGGTTTTGAGTAGTAGTCGAAAGCCTCGTAGCAAAGCCCTAGCAGTTGGGTCTAGGTGGAGAAATGATCCTCACCTTCATTTGTTGGTGATGTGTTTTAAGATAAATTTTTTATTATTATTTTAAACTATCTAAAAATAACATTATTGTTTAAAGATATTTTTAAATGAGTAAAATAACATAAAATTCTATTTCTCCACAAGACATTTTGAAATCTTTAGTGTAGACAAGATGAATGTAGTAGTAAGAGATCATTTTTCTTGTTGTAGTAGCAAGATCTTATTATATATGAATTATTACTCACTCAATGCCAAATCTTACAATTGAGGTGGAGAGAGTTTCTGCTAGGTCTGTTTGAGTTGATTGTGATTTTTAATTTTAATTTTTTAAATTTGTTAAAATTCATAAACTCTTATTTTAATTTTAATTTCATTTTGATAATTTAATTTACTTTTACCTAAATGTATGTTATTTAAGTGTTTAACATATATAATTTAATTACATAATTAATCTCAAAATTTTAAAATAGTTATTTATGAATTATTTTAAGTACCAATCAATTTATCCTAAATAAGAAAATTAGTCTTAAAATATATATTAACAAATAAGCGATAGTAATAAAATTTACAATTTTTACTTGATTTAATTGTTTACTTAAAATATAATAATATCTGTTTATATTAATTAATAAATATTTGTTAGAGATTAAAATAAAATTAATATCTTAACTAGTTCATAAAATTAATATTTAATTATTATCAATAATAAAGTGTAACTACATTAATATTCAAGAAAAAAAATAAAAACGAAAAACGGAATCAAACAATTCCTAAGCATTTAACTCTATTGCTTACGTTAATTTAGTCTAACAAAAATTGTATATTTTCATTTCGTTTATTTCATTTTGAATGGATTAAAAAAAATCTCTAAATTGAAAAAAGAAAACTTGTGATTAAGCACAACGCAAACTTTAAGAGTATCTAAGGAGTGGACGGCAAGAGATAAGATAACCATCAAGCAAGAAAACTCTACGCTAATCATCCCCACCGAAGAAGAAGAAAAAGAAAAAGAAAAGACATGAGCATCAAGTTCATGATTGTGGGTCGGTATTCGAAAACCAATGAACCTAATTGAAATCTATATGCTTCACTATAGTCTTCTAGAATGAGGAGTTTATTAATGAGTTATGAACTAGCTAGAGATTTGATAAGGTTCGGTGAGATAGCTCCTCCTTAATCTAAGCTTAGCTCCTCCTTAATCAAAGCTGTACGTTATGATGCAATTTCTACGTACCCCTCTATGTAGCAGATTCCCATTATATATACACTTTGAGATATGCTTAATAAATAGTACACTACATTACCCAAATCTTTTCTTACATAGCGTAGGGTATGCCTTCTAATCATTTAAGAGGTGAAAGAGATATGCCTATATCAACCATTAATTACTATTAGTACATATAAGATATTTTCCATATTATTAACTGATATAATTTTGCAGGACTTCAAACTTATTCAGTTTTGTGGGGGACAAAGAGTCATCTTTGTACACAAAAGATTACTTAGATACCTCTGTCTGCTTCTTAGAATATATATTAATAAAAGATATCTTCTTTAAATTATTAGGTTTAGTGGTTCAGCATTACAAAGATCATTCTAATCATTCTTATTGTTGTAAGCTGTAGCTTTAATTCACAATTGAATTAAGAAAGGATCTTGTTCACCACTAGCACTAACTTTTCAGTGCAACGTATATCATAATATGAGAGTATACTTTCATTTTAAAACTTTTTAATTTAACTAACAATCAACAAACTCTCTAGCAAGTAGCAAGGGCTCCAAAACCCAAATTGCTCCACATACTGACAATTTTGACTAGAGCATGCTCGAGGCCATTTTCGACTTCTATTTACTAAACTATAGTCGGAATCTAATAAAGTGGAGAGTCAAACAAAAAAGACAAGTACGAGGAAGGACCACAAGAATATATTAATGTATTACTAATTATGATTAAGCACTTGATTATTAATAATGCAATCAGTATTCAGCACAAAATTTTATTTTTATAGCAGAGAGCCCACCAGGGTTTGTCTCCAACTCAGACCAAATCATAAAAAGAATAACTAATCATTTCAATAAGCCAACTGAGTACACATTTTCAGCAGTCTTAAACAAGGCTACATTCGATTAAACGTAAAAATTTTTGATAGAATAAAGTGAAATAAAATAGTTTATAATGAAATGGAATATAAATAATTGTAATATTAAAAATTATTATTTGGAAGGAATAAAATAGTTCATAATATAATATAATAAAATATTATTTAAAAGAAGGATTCATAATATAATATAGTAAAATATTGTTTATTATTTTATATTCCATCCTAAACTCTTAAAATAAAGCTAACTTATATTTATTATTTAAAATAGAGTGAGATATAATGTGAAACTCTTCCGTTCTATCTTATTCTATTTTTTCTCCTTATAAACTCTTTTATCAAATGACAGAATAACATTAGAATTCTTTTCATTTTATTAATAACTACCTAACTAAATATAGCCTAAAAAGAGAATTACGGGTGTGAAAATCCGAAGAAACGGGAGCATAGGTTGTGGTGTGTCGCAAGGTGCCTGCTTTGCTTAAACTAACTTAACGGCCCCTATGCTGTAGGTGGGACCACTTGGGTTTGATTTAAAGATCTGTGACCTTGACTTTAAATGGTTCACAAATTAAATAATTTATTAAAATACACCATTTATGTATATATTTAAAGATTTATCTAATATATTACATAGCTACTGCTAGTATATTAACCACAGTGTTGCATTTACATCCTTTAAGACTCCAACTCTCGTCACCTGACGAGAAGAGGCTCATCATTTTTCTTTTCCACCTCACCATTTCAGCTTCATATATGCGTTTACGGCTTATTTGGTTGAACTTTTATCAGTAGAATTTTTATCGGTGAAACTTTGTCGATAGAACTTTTTCGATAAGAACTTTTTAAAAAGCATGAGTTATTTGTTGGTGTCGATTAAACAAATAGCTTTTTAAAAGAAACATTCAAGAGATATTTAGTAACGTAAAAATAAAAAGCAATTTTATTAATTTTAACTATATTTTATTTTATAATAAAGTTATTTATGCAAAATAAAATTTAAAGTATATTAAACAATATGCCAAGTATTATATTGTAGAAAATTTTGATAATCATCTTGTAAGAAATAATTTAAAGAGATGTCTTATTTTTAATAGAAAATAAAATTAATATGAAAACAAATATTAAAACATGTAAAAAGTTAAATAATATTACAAATTGTTAAGCATCAACTTTATTACAAATTCTTAAGCGAGAATCGATGGAAGAGTCTTGTGGTTTAACAACATCCATGTATTGTTGATGAGTAATTCTAATATTCATCTAATTATGTGTGTTTGTGGACTATTACTCAATTACAAGCTAATTAAAGCAAAAATTGCCAACAAGTTTTTCGTTCTAAAAAGAAAGTAAGGAGGCAGTCTAAGGTCTGCGTGTTTATGAGCAGTCGAGCGTGTCGTCAACAACACGATCGTCGAGCGTCATGTTCAAAATACGCGAGACGAAGGTCTACGCTACAGACGTCGACGTCTGCGTTAAAACGCAGCGAGCGAAGGTCTGCGTGTTAACGCTCACGTTTTTAATGTAAGCGTTCGAAGTTTGCGTTGAAGACAAGCGTTCGACGTCGCCTTCAATAGAGAAAATAAAATTTTAGGAGACAAATAAAATAAAAAGAAGAACCAACTCGAGAAGATAAGAGGTTAGATGAGCGGAAGAAACAAAAGCAGTCGTGAATGATTTTGTCAAGAGAAGAACAGACGCTATTTCAAGTTTTATTTACGTAAGTGACGGAAACATTAAACAATTAAAGAATCCATTATATATATATATTTTCTATTTTTCATTAATAAAAATTTTATTATTTTATTATTTTATTATTAATTATATAAAATTTATTACTAATTATATAAAAATATTATTATTAATTATTTAATAAAATTTATTATATTAAATATTATTCTATTTTATTTGATTTATATTTTAAAATATTTTATTTCTATAACATAAAAAACAGCTTTCCGAAAAAGCTGAAATTTGGGTTTTTCTGAAAAGCTCCAAATTTTAGCTTTTGAAAAAGCTGTATTTTAGCTTTTTCAAAAGCTATTTTTACTTAAAAAGTGCTTTTAAAATTTGCAACCAAACACCCATTTTTTCCTGAAAACAACTTTTGCGGTGAAAAAAAGTGCTTTTAGAGTCTCCAAAAGCTGAACCAAACAGGCACTACATTTGGTTAAATTTTTGACTTAGTGAGTTTATGAAGGCCTTTCTTGAAATCTAGTTTGGTATTTAGTTTTTTTTTTCCTTTTGTTCATGAGACAACCAAGAGTCACTCTACACTGCCCACATCTTGTGCGTCAAATTTTTAAGTGTCAGAAACACTAAAATTTTAAATTTAATAAATAGTTAACTTATAACATATGATTTTTCAATAATTACATGCAATCAAGAATTTGTCTAACACTTACTCACACTATAAGAAATTAATACAATCTACGACGTTTTATTGATAAAACGACACAGATTGTAATAAACCTCATGAAAAGTTTGAATTTTAAAACGTTGTGGATTATATTAATTGTCATGAAAAATTCGAATTTTCTGCAACGTTTTATAAAAAACGTCGCAAATTTGTAACGCTTTTTGTGATGATTTTGTATTAAAACGTCACAAAAAAAAACCGCGACGTTTTGTTGAATAAAACGTCTCGGTTGATGTTTGCCCTTTGTTTACTTAATATTTAAAAGTTCATCCTGCGCATTCATTTCCCACTTTCTTCTTTGATGTTTCTTCTTCTTCACTGTCATTTTCTTCATTTCTCTCATTCTTAATAGAAAAGCACCTAAGAGAACAAAAGCCTCGAGTCTGTTACAGTAAAAACGAGACAAAACTGCAAAAACTAAGGGACAAAATAGGGTGTGACTTGAAAGAACACACACACTCAAAAGCTAATGGTTACGATGTGGAGGAAACTGACTTCTTCACACATGAATGTTGTTCATTTTTAACTTTGGTGGCTATTTGTTGTTTTTTTGACTTTGGTAGCTTAATTTCAATCCCATATTGGGAAGAGATAAAGATGGGAGGAGTTTTTGAAGTTATAAAATAACTCATCCCCCTCCTAATCAAAACCATCCCAAAAAATTTGATAAATACTCAAAATTTGTATACATATCAAATTTAGTATAATCTTGTTAATCAGAGTAGGTTGCCTTAAATGGTGCTCGGAGAAGTATGCAAAATTAGCCGAACTCTGTTATCAATTTTCAAGTGTGTTCTTTCCTTATCTCTTTTATTTATTTTGCATTTATAGTATTCAATATTATTTGTCGTGTATATTTGTAGTGTTGTGTTTAATTTATTTGGATGTATTTACTGTTCGTGTATGTACACGGGTTAGGTGTGATAAATACACCGTGCACGTAATTTCTGTCTGGGAGGTCGAGTTTTAAGTGGGACCATTTGTGACCCCTCCGTCCTTTCCTGGGATTTTACATGGAATGGTAATACTGTCTTAGAAGTCTGTTTGGCGGTCTTTCCTGGGTATTACCGAATCAGTTCACTTCACTAATTGTTTACCTTAGAGGAAAAAATATCCGATTTTTCCAACAAGTGGAATCAGAGCCGAAGGTTCATCCTTTAGTTTATTTGTAATATTTGTAATATTGAATACTATTATTTGAGTCTATAATGACGTCTGTAAATTCACCAACAACTAGGGACATATCAAATATGACACAAGTGATATCGACTTCCTCATGGCAGAGGACTCCAATGTCAAGTATGAAGTTGGCGGTAGAAATATTTGATGGTACTGGTCATTTTGGGACGTGACAAGGTGAGGTTTTGGATTCTCTTTTCCAACAAGGCTTTCACATAGCTATTGAAGAAAAGAAACCAGAATATGTAGAAGATAAGGATTAGAGTATCATAAATCAGTTGACATGCGAAACAATTCGATCATGTCTGTCTAGAGAGCAGAAGTATGCTTTAAAAAATGAGACTTTTGCGCACAAACTGTGGAAGGCATTGGTGGATAAATTTATGAAAAAAAGTGGTCAGAATAAGCTCCTTATGAAGAAAAGGATGTTCCGATTTGATTACCGACCAAGTACTACTATGAATGAACACATTACTATGTTTAATCAGTTAGTAGCAGATCTGTTAAATTTGGATGTGAAATTTGAAGATGAAGACTTGGCTTTGATGTTGTTATCATCCCTTCCAAATGAATTTGAGCATTTAGAAACTACTTTACTTCATGGAAAGGAGAATGTGTCTTTAGATGCTGTGTGTTCTGCTTTGTATAGTCATGAATTGCGAAAGCAAGATAAAAAGAAAAGTAAAATGGTTATAGAAGATGAAGAATTTGTGGCAAGAGGTCGTCAACAGAGTCAATCGAAGGGAAGAAGAGGAAGATCCAAATTAAAAAGCAAAGTTGCCAAAGATGAGTGTGCTTTTTGTCATGAGAAAGGGCACTGGAAGAAAGACTGACCAAAGTTAAAGAAGAAAGGGAAGGCTCCGCAAGATGCAAATGTTGTTGAATGTAAAAGTGATGCAGAGTCAGATGTCTCTTTGGTGATATCACCTTCAACATTCTGTTCAAACGAGTGGAATTTAGATTCAGGTTGCACCTATCATATGTCTCCCATCCGGAGTGGTTCTTTGATTTTGAAGAAATTGATACTTTGCTTTTTAATTTGGATCTTCCTCTTCTTCCCTTCGAATGACTCTATTGTTGAGTGTGCTTTTTGTCATGAGAAAGGGCACTGGAAGAAAGACTGACCAAAGTTAAAGAAGAAAGGGAAGGCTCCGCAAGATGCAAATGTTGTTGAATGTAAAAGTGATGCAGAGTCAGATGTCTCTTTGGTGGTATCACCTTCAACATTCTGTTCAAACGAGTGGAATTTAGATTCAGGTTGCACCTATCATATGTCTCCCATCCGGAGTGGTTCTTTGATTTTGAAGAAATTGATGGTGGAGTTGTTTACATGGGTAATGACAATCCATGTAAAACAGCTGGGATAGGTTCAATCAACCTAAAAAATTATGATAGATCGACTAGAATTTTGAGGGACGTGCATTATATGCTGAAATTAAAAAAGAATATATTCTCTTTAGGGACCTTAGAATCAAAAGGTCTAGTTGTGATGATGCGAGATGAAATTCTTAAGGCAACTTCAGGAGCACTTGTGATGTTGAAAGGCATAAGGAAAAATAATTTGTATTACTACCAAGGAAGTACAGTTGTTGGAACAGTAACAGCAGCAACTTCTAGTAGCAAGAACGGGTAGCTTGGTTGGCCAACTAACAGGGTCAATTGGAACAAGGTCCTAGGTTCGACTCCTGGTAACGGGAGGCAGTGGACCGCTCTGTTAGGGGGCTGACCAAGATTATACCGTGATTCAATCCTCCAGCGGTGGCCAGGCCTGCGACTAGGGGCCCTTGAGGTTAGGGATTCAACCTTTTGGAACAAGGATGTAGAGGCAACAAAGTTGTGGCATATGCATTTGGGACATGCTGGTGAAAAATCTATAAACGATCTAGAAGGGGGTTGAATAGATCTTTAAAGTTTTTCGTAAAATTCTACAATAAAATCAGAAGTCAATTCACACAAAACAATTTAAACAAATTTAAATGCAAAAAGTAAGGAAGAAGAGCAAACACTGTTTTTATAAAGGTTCGGTGCTAAGACCTACGTCCTCTACCTAAGCTCCTACTTAGGATTTGGCAAACCACTTTACTACACACTTTTTAGTTTAGTGTGAACTCTTATAACACCACTTGATTTCTAGCTCAAGCTACCATTACAATCGATTTATTTTTCGGCACAAATCCTACCTTTACAACCGATTTATTTTTCGGCACAAATCCTACCCTTACAATCGATTTGTTTTTCGGTACAAATCCTACCTCACAAGTGATTCTCCTCTAATCACTCAACTCACAATAAAGATGATAAATAATTGAAGTAAGGCTCGATATAACTAGATATACTTGAATGTGTAGAGAGAAATTTTGAGTAATAACAATAATGATTATGAAAGATGATCAGAAAGCTTTTCTATTTTTCCACTCTAATTGATCTCTTGATCTTCCTCTATTTATTTGTAGGCTTCTAGATCAATATAGACGTTGTATATCATCTATTAGCCGTTGCTTGATATCTCCTAGTCGTTCCTTGATTTCCTCCTTTCCATTTGTGATTGATCTGGATGAATTTTGCTCAGTTTCACCTGATAGTCGACTGGTCGACTAGTGCTAGTCGACTAGTACCTTATAGTCAGTTACCTGATAGTTGACTAGTCGAGCTGTGATAGTCGACTAGTATTATCATTTTTCACTGCAGGCTTTAACTTCGCTCTTCGATCAGTCGACTAGTGAAATGATAATCGACTAGTGTTCCTATTCAATTGATTTGTAGTCAACTTGTAACATATTAGTTGACTTATTTTAACCCTCATCTGATGATCTTTAATTTATTAGTCGACTTATGAAATGCTAGTCGACTTGTTGCTGACTCCAACGGATATATTCAATCAAATCTCCTATAATCTTCATATTTAATGTCTCTAGCATGATGAAGATTATTTCCTTCTTGATTTCACCGTGATTTATGTCTTGCCCATTCAAGATTGATGCAGTCTTGATGTATTTGAATCCAAATTACCTGAAATAATTTCTTAACCAATTCTATACATTTTATTATTATCAAAACATAAGTGGGATTTAATTTGTCAACCATCATTGGTCCAACAAAATCCTTGCAAATTCTTGCCAAGCAAGGATTATTAAAAGGTACGAAGACTTGCAAATTGAAATTTTGTGAGCATTGTGTTCTGGGAAAACAACGAAGAGTGAAATTTAGCACTGCTATTCATAATACCAAGGGAATTCTGGATTATGTGCACTCAGATGTGTGGGGACCTGCTAAGACTCCATCTCTTGGAGGTAGGCATTATTTTGTCACTTTTGTTGATGATTTTTTTAGAAGAGTATGGGTGTTTATTATGAATAACAAAGATGATGTGCTTGGAGTTTTTCTTAAACAGAAAGCTCAAGTTGAAAATCAGACAGGAAGAAAGATCAAAGTTCTCCAAACAGACAATGGTGGAGAATGCAAGAGTGATCCTTTCCTAGAGGTATGTCAAGAGTTTGGCATAGTTCGGCATTTTATAGTTAGAAAAACACCATAACAGAATGAGGTGTCAAAGCGTATGAACAGGACATTGGTGGAGAAAGTTCGTTGTATGTTGTCTAATGTTGGGTTAGGCAGAAAGTTTTGGGCTGAGGCAGTGACATATGCTCAACATTTTATTATTCGTTGACCATCATCTGCAATTGGTGTCAAGACTCCTTTAGAGGTATGGTATGGGAAACATGCAACAAATTATGATTCTTTTCATATTTTTGGTTCTACTACATATTATCATGTGAATGAATCAAAGTTAGACCCACGAGTAAAGAAGGCTCTATTTATAGGCTTTAATGTTGGAGTTAAAGGATACCGTTTATGGTGTTTAGAGACAAAGAAGACAATTGTTAGCAGGGATGTTACATTTGATGAATTTGCCATGTTAAATAAGGTAATTCCAAAAGGGGCTGATGGTACTTCACAACAGGTGGAGTGTATGCCGAAGCAGGTGGAGTTTGAACAAATAGTGGTGATCCCAGCAAAAGGCACTATTAGTGACTCTCCTATGGCAGAAGAAGAGTTAGATGAGGAAGAGGTTCCGACCTAAAAACCTCCACACAATCAAAGTCTATTACCGCTAGAAGGACGAGACGAGAAATTCAAAAACCTACTTGTTTTATTGACATGGTAGCTTATGCACTTCTAGTTGTTGATGATGTTCCATCTACCTTCCCAGAAGCAATCTGAAGTTCAGAAAGTGGCAAATGGGCAGGTGCAATGGAAAGGGAAATGCAATCTCTTGAGAAGAACAAGACATGGAAGTTGACACAACTACCAAAAGGAAAGAAGGCAATTGGATGCAAATGGATATTTGCAAAGAAAGAAGGATTTCCTGACAAAGATGATATTCGCTACAAGGCAAGGTTGGTGGCTAAAGGCTACGCTCAGAAGGAAGGAATTGATTATAATGAGGTATTATCTCCAGTTGTTAAACATTCTTCCATTAGAATTTTGTTGGCCTTAGTAGCGCAATTGAATTTGGAGCTAGCTCAACTAGATGTGAAAACTGCATTTCTACACGGTGATTTGGAGAAGGAAATGTATATGTATCAACCAGATGGATTCAAAGTTGTTGGTAAAGAAAATTTGTAAATTGAATAAATCGTTGTAAGGATTGAAGCAATCACCGAGGCAAGGGTACAAATGATCTGACAAGTTTATGATGGGCTAGAAGTACACAAGAAGTAAATACGATCACTGTGTGTATTTGTGCAGACTTCCAGATAGGTCCTACATCTACTTATTCTTATATGTTGATGATATGTTAATAGCATCCAAGAGTCAAGATGAAATTAAAAAAATGAAGGCTCAGTTGAATGAAGAGTTCGAGATGAAGGATTTGGGAGAGGCCAAAAAGATTCTCGGCATGGAGATAAACAAGGATAGACAGGGAGGTAAGCTTTGGTTGACTTAGAAGCAGTATTTGAAGAAAGTAATACAACATTTTGGTATGAATAAAGCCACAAAACCTGTTAGTACTCCGCTTGCTCCTCGTTTGAAGCTTAGCAACCAATCATCTCCAAAGATAGATGAAGAACGTGAATATATGGCGAAAGTCCCTTATGATAATGCAGTAGGAAGCTTGATGTATGCAATGGTGTGTACAAGACCCGATATTTCACAGGCAGTTAGTGTTGTGAACAAATATATGCATAATCTTGGCAAGGTTCATTGGCAAGCGGTGAAACGGATTCTACGGTATATTTAACATACCGTAAATGTTGGCTTATTATTTGAGTGGGATAAATCACTTGGTCAATACATAGTTGGATATTGTGATTTTGATTATGCAGGCAATTTGGATAAGCGAAGATATACACCTGGCTACTTATTCACTTATGTTAAGGCACCAGTTAGTTGGAAGTCCACTTTACAATCAACAGTGGCTTTGTCTACAACAGAGGCAGAGTATATGGCAATTATAGAGGCTGTAAAGGAGGCGATTTGGCTTCATGGTTTGCTAAAAGACTTGGGAGTTGGTCAGAAACACCTTATGGTGTATTGTGACAGTCAAAGTGCTATTCATTTAGTAAAGAATCAGTTTTTCATGCAAGGACGAAACACATTGACGTTCGCTATCATTTTGTGCGGGAAACTCTGGAAGAAGAGGAGATACTTATTCAGAAGATACGGACTAAGGAGAATCCTGCAAATATCATGACCAAGGTGGTGACAAAAGCCAAGTTTGAACATTGTTTAGACTTGGTCAATATCCTGCACATTTGAGTTGACTCCTGAAGGCGCAAATTGAAAGCACTATAAATGCTATTTTGTTTGATTGAGAGGATGAATGATACTTGCATTTAGTAGGACTCGAAATTGTGCCAAGGTGGAGATTTGTTGTTCATTTTTGACTTTGGTGGCTATTTGTTATTTTTTTGACTTTGGTGGCTTAATTTCAATCCCATATTGGGAAGAGATGAAGATGGGAGGAGTTTTTGAAGTTATAAAATAAATCCTCCCCCTCCTAATCAAAACCATCTAAAAAAATTTGATAAATTCTCAAAATTTGTATATATATCAAATTCGGTATACTCTTCTTAATAAGAGCTGGCTGCCTTAAGTGGTGCTCGGAGAAGTAGGCAAAATTGGCCGAACACCGTTATCAATTTTCAGGTATGTTCTTTCCTTATCTCTTTTATTTATTTTTCATTTATAGTATTCAATATTATTTGTCGGGTATATTTGTAGTGTTGTGTTTAATTTATTTGGTGTATTTATTGTTCGTGTATGTACACGGGTTAGGTTATAATAAATATACCGTACAAGTAATTTCTGTCTAGGAGGCCGATTTTTAAGTGGGACCATTTGTGACCCCTCTGTCTTTTTCTGAGATTTTACGTGGAATGGTAATACTGTCTTAGGAGTCCATTTGGCGGTCTTCCCTGGGTATTACCGAATCGGTTCACTTCACTAGTTGTTTACCTTAGAGGAAAAAATACCCGATTTTCCTAACACTGAAAACCCTCGTTGCCGTTGCCGCAATCACCTCCTCACGATCTACACCCTCAACTGCTCAACCATTCATTTTGCGGTCTTCGTATGTTTCTCTCTTCACTCGTTACTTCAGTGCAGAATTAGGTGCCTATATCCTCTTCCAGATCTTCTCCTTTCTAATAAATTTGATTTTTGTGCTCTTTTTTAGGGGTAATTGGATTCTTGTGAATGTGTACGTGCTGTCTGTGTTGTTGATGATGTGGAAAAAGAAATGTTTGTTTTGTAGTGAAGAAGAGAGTTGAGGATGTGATGCCTATCACTACTAGGCACGAGCGAGAGGAGCTTGAAGCTGAGCTTGAGGATTATTTTATTGGATTTTGAGAGAGAAAGTAATGAGTTCTTTTGAGTTGCATTTCCATATTTTCGATTTGTTGTTTGGATGAAGAGGACCTAGGCAAAGACGAAGAGGAAGATGAAGACGACGATGAAGAAGATGATGACGTGAAAGGAAAAGGAAAAGGAAAAGGAAAAGAAAAGGGAAATGTGTCTCAAGTTAAGATGTAACACCCCACTCCCGAGTGACCCGGACCCGATATCGTTGGTGATATCCAAGTCCGTGCCCCACAAGGGTGGCGTACTACATCAGTAGATTAAAACTCAGTATACATTTCTTTTTTAAACCATTAATTCCACGTTAGCGCGACAAAAACAGTAAGTAATCAAAACCCATGTTCACAATAAACCAGTTTCAGTTATTACAGTCATCCAAGAATAATTTACAATCAGTCAATGAGTAAAACAATAAAATCACAATGAGCTCAGTAGAAATACAAAGCATTGTTATACAGTGATCGCGGAGCACAATTTGATAAGACACTAATGCTGGAACCTAACCGATCCAGACCCCTAATCTTCACTTTTCTGATGATCGTAATTGTCATTCATTTCGTAATTATCGATCTGATGAGTCATTTATACCCGTCTTTTTCCTAGAATTAACATCATGAATCCTTAGAGGAATCTAAAATATTTAATACCATTTATCAGAATCAGTATCAGTTCAATTTATCTGTACACTTTCATCTCACAATTTCTATCTCTTTCCAACCTTAGAATCACTTCGCCCCTTTTTTTTTGTTTAGAGTAGACCATTACGGTACAATATTGATCTCATTCCAATCTCGCTATCATCATCTACAACTTTCATGAGCAACCCAAAATCAAATTCCATAACTAACTAGGTCAAACAATTCAACAAAGAATCTGTCTACTGAAATCAACCAATCTGGACAGTAATTTTCCAATCAGCATAACTCTTAGCACAAATGTCATAAAATTCACTACCTTATATCGCCTCGCCCTAGTGATTAGGCCGGACCAGTCGGCCTCATGACGACGCCTACGCCATGAGGCTGGTTTTTTTAAATTATTATTTGATTATTTGGTATTTGGTGATTCTTTTGTCAATTTCTTTTCCGTCCGACGTCCGATTGACCTGATTCTTGAGGCATCGAATTTGTGAAATATTGAATTTCATTTTGTGAGAAATTGGAAATTTTTAGACGGAAAATTGACGTGGCCCCAGGTAATTGTTCTATGGTCACTTTTTCATTTATTTTTTGATCGATCGAGGTCCGAATTGAGTGCTGTCAGTGGCTATAGTTTTCTAATTTTAGATGGAATTTTTATTACGGGAAAAATTTGGATTTAGGGCCGGAAATCTCATGAACATGCATTATACACTTACATGTGCATTAATACTAGTTCGGATTGGATAATTAGTGATCGGGTTCCTCTCTGTTTTGTTATAGAGGCACAGTTGGAGCGTCATCCTACCGACGTTGCGAGACTTCCGGCATTAGCTCGGAATGCAGGTGAGTAACCTAGTTGGTTTCTCAATCTATGTGTGTTTAATATGACGATTGATGCCATGTGGAGATAATGGAGGGATTATGTGTGTTTACTTTTGATTGATTTGGACCATAGGTGTCCAAGTATTGAAACTTGTTATCGAAGTGCCATTTGTGTGTATTTGTTTGTGAATAATTACATTGGAGACCTCGGACCAAAGGTCCGGAGGAATGGGAAATTAATATTGAAGTGTTAATTGTCATTTTGATACATTGAATGTGACTTTTAATATGATATGGCTGGATGCAAGAAATTGTAAATGTATATGATGAAACACGGACGAAGGTCCAAGAAAGAAATTGGTCTTGAACTATAACTGACTATAAATGGGAATTAGAGCATATGCATCCATGCATGATGGCATGATCATATAAAGGCAGTTGTGACCGGAGCAGCCACCATATCAGGGCATATCGCGCCCAACGTATATGAGAGCTTTCAGCTCAACGCACAGGACCTCAAGTCCAACGTATTCAGAGCCTCAGGCTCAATGTACCAGGACTTCAAGCCCAATGTTTTCAGAGCCACTGGTGATATGCTTTACATTTGTGAATTGTGATAGTATGTGATATTTGGTAAATTGATTGAATATGCATGAATTGAGTGAACCATCGATGATGGTTTCTCACCGAGTTCATAAACTCACCCAACATTGCAAATATTTTTTTCAGAATTGAAGAGTACCCGTTAGTGAACCGGGAGTATGATTACTACAAGAGAGTCGATTGTTCGATGTAGGGATCGGTTCACGTCTGCATTTGTGTCATTTTGACTTATGTGTAAATTTATATTCATAAAAATAATCTTGAATTGTTTGAGGGCCCTAATTGATAAATATTGTTTGAAAAGTGATATTTGATAAAGAGTAAGACTGAAATGGGGTTTCGTATCACGGGCCCGAATCGTTTATTTTAATTCCGTGCACTCTACTGTTTCAAAAAATATATATCATAATGAGTTTTTGCACTGCATTGACTGCTCTAGCATACCACCCTCGCGGTTCGCGGGCTCGGATATCGCCGTCGATGTCGGATTCGGGTCTCGTGGGAGTGGGATGCTACATAAGAAGGTTGTTACTCCATTTCTTTCCTCTTTATTCGAATGGCTTCCTAGCGATACGATAGAACTCTAAATTGCTACTTGCAACTACAACGTTTTCCAAGGGTGCTCTAGCTTCTGCAGATGATGTGCCTGATTAGAGTCTTTGGCTATTGAGTTGCATCTTTATAAGCTTATTTCCACCTTTTCAATGCATATCTTAGGTAACGTAAATGGTTAGATAAGCTTTGCAGCGATAGCTAATATTAAGGCATGTCTATGACAGATGAGTATTTTCTAACGTTTCTTTTGATACAAAGCTTCCTCCAAGACCCGTACTTGAGAAATTGGCATAGGAACTCCGTTGCGAGCTGGTAGTTTCCCTCATATTCACTACTGATTTTTCAACAACATATATATATGTATATGGCAAATTGCAATAGCTAGTGTTTGCTTATCATATCAACATCTTTTCGGTAGTATATGGTGGCTCATTCACCCTTTGGTCACAATGTATAGTAATGTAGTTCCTACTAGCAGTTTGAGGACTTGTGTCAAACAGATGGTAAGCTCATTCCACAAGTACTTTACTCGAACATGATTCAGTTTTCTTAGATGGTAACTTTTTCTATCTTTAGAGATTTAACTATTCCTTTATTGAAAATCTTTAAACATAAACGTCTACCCTGCTAGGTATTTGGAAAATTTTGGAGTTTTAAAGTGTTTGGATGATTGCATTACCTATTAGTTTCAATACTGTTAACAAGAAGTCCATTTATTTTGATTTCTGTCTTAATTGTATGTTTTTATAAAGCATATGCTATTCATGGGAAGTATTAGTTTTCCTGATGAAAATGAGGTTTGTCTATCATCTTCTTATCCTTACAGTTTTTGCAAAATGAATCAGAAGAGAATACAATGTGGAGGAATGACATGTAAAACAATCTTTTTTTTTATTTGTAATGTAGATTGGTGGACTATAACCATATTGTGCTTAGAACACTATGCATTCTTCTCCGCTGTGTTTCAAGAATGCTTTGTTACTAACAACAAGCCAGAGGACTATGTTGTAAAGGGGGCCGAAGGCAAACTTCTCCTCCAGGCTAAATCGAGGGGAGGTACTTGGTGAGAAAAGGTTAATGTTATATTGGCCCAATATATTCCATTTTATTTTTTTCTTTACATTAACCACAACTAATTTTGCTACAACAAATACATATAATTCTCTAGGGTTTGGATCTATTGTACTGGTTGCATTAATTCACTTTTCGTAGTTTTTTAGATATTTTTCTGGGAATGTGATATATTTCTGTTATTAGAATGATGATATCAATCTCAAAAAGAAATGGCAACAAGATGCCTTTGTACGTATGTGTGGCCTTCATGGGTTATCATTTTAGTTTGAAACAGTTGTAGTTTGGACAGTGAAACATAGTATTTCATGCCCTTTCTATTCACAATCTATTTGCAATTGCTATTTTGATCTCCCTTTTTACTTATCAAGTTTGGCTCATTTTAGGTTACCAATTTTCTAATTACTTTTTCTTGTCATGAAGTTTCACTAACGTTTTTTCTTACAAGTACCAAGAAGGAAAACAAGGATGATGGAGGGCCATCCAAGCTTGCAATTGAAGATATGGAAGCCATGGGGCTTGGAAAAAAACCATCAGGTGTAGTTGAGGTCCAAAAAGAGTCGGTTGAAGTCTTGGAGGAAGTAGAAGTTGGGTTGCACTTGTTCTTAAAGTTTCAGGTGATGTTGAGCCCATTTGGTGACTTCAAAGCTTGTGTTTTTGCACCTAATCATACTGAGTTGTTCGAAGCCTAAGAGGATTTTCTCACATTTAACTTGGAATTACTTTGGTCTAATTTAACTAGTATTTAGTTTGATATAAAGACTTGTTTTAATTTCTGTTTTATCTTAGCCTGGATTTGTTATTTTGGCCCGATTTAATGACTTGTTTGGTTTTTTTTATTTTAGTTATTTTGTAAGAATTTTATTATAGGTTTTATTTCTTTTTTTAATGAGCTAAAAACTGAAGAATAGGAAAGGTGAGGAGCTGACTTTGTGGCTGCCCATTTGTTTCGTATTTCAACTCATTTTGTTTCCTATTCAATGGCATTCAGAAAAAGATAAGGAAAAGTCGAGATTTTTCTCTCAATCTTTTGGCAAGGAATTGTCTGGGTTTTGATTGTTTTTTCCCAAAGAACAATCATTGGGTTTGATTATTTTCCGAAAATAATGAAAAGGGCTTGTTTGTTTGCCGAAAACATTCAATTGTTTGTGTGTTGTACGATTTCCAGAATTCTGTCCAAGTTCCAATTTCTTTTTCCAGTTCCTGCTTCCTGTGTTCATCAAATCAAAAATTTTCCTTCTTAAAGTTTGTTCCTAACATCCTAAATTAAAAATCTCCAAAAGACATCTTCACCCAATTCGAACCCCAGCCTCCTCAAAATTCCCGATTTCCTCATCTGCCTTCATTCTACCTCCCAGATTAACATGTCACCACTAAATCCACTATAACTCAACCATTCCTTATCCAATTAATCCAATTCTTGCATCTAAATTGTATTTCACAAAATGTTCTACAACTTTTCTTGTTTTCTGGAAACCTAATTCCCAGTCGATTAACCCAGAAAATTCTTCAAAGTTACTGTTCCAGTTTTACTCGATAAAAACCAAATTGCCCAAAACTTTTCCAATAACCACCATACCCTATTCCGATCGCTTTCAGGACATTCCACCACCATTATTGGTATCAGAGCTCAGGTTCTAAGCTGTGTCTTAGGTCCCCACACATGTCCGGGCCGACTCAAAGCGATATGGATAAAATTATGGCCAAATTGGAGGAGATGAGCGTCCAAATGGCTAGTTTTGAGGCTTTCTGCAAGGAGACTGTTGCGACCAAAGCCAAGGAGGCTGCATATGCTCTGTTGGGTTTTTTTCGGCTCCTGGTGGTTCTTCACAACTTGTCCAAAATGTGGAGGAGCCACTTGATGATGAGGTAAACGAGTCTGAATTTGACGAAAGTCTAAGAATTGGAAGTTTTGCTCCATGAAGGAGAGGTCGAGGTCCTAATCGTGGAGGCCGTTTAGGCCCTGTTATGAATGTAGCACAACCGAGAGTGGATAGACATGATGGTTTGAATATCAAGATAGACATTCCGGATTTTCATGGTCAAATTGACGCGGATGTGTATTTTGAGTGGGTGTATGCCGTAGAGAGGATTTTTGAGCTCAAGGATATTTCGGATGAAAAAAGAGTGAAACTTGTGGCTATAAAATTTAGGAGTTATGCCGCTTTGTGGTGGGATAACATACAAAAGAAGAGAGTTAGGGCCGGTTTGCCTGGGATTTCTACATGGGACCGGATGAAGGTTGAACTTGAAGAAACATTTGTGCCTTCCTCAATATAGGCAACAAATGTTGGACAAGATGATGGGTTTGAAGCAAAATAAAAGACCGGTTGAAGACTATGTCATGGAGTTTGAACAATATTTTTTGAAATGTGATTTAGAGGAGAGTGAGGAGATCATACTTGCTCGGTTTGTCAGAGGCCTTGATTTGGAGTTGCAAAACTTTGTTAAAGTGTACCCATTTGACTCTTTGAGTGAAGCAAAGAGGCTAGCTTTTCGGGGAGAAATCAACTTGAAGACAACCAAACCGAAACCAAGCCAACCTTTCCCACAAAGAGCCAACACTCACCAAGTCCCATTTAGGCCGAGTCCCACCTCACCACAAATACCACAAAACACTCCACAAAAATCACCCCAAAGCCAAACACAATCACAACCGAGAGCCACTAAACCAAATTCACCATCAAACTTCACTCCTAAATACTACAATCCAAAAACTACACAAAATAGCCAAAACCAAGCAATGCCTAAAACCAAGCTTAGATGCTTTAAGTGTCAAGGCTATAGCCATTTCCAATCCGAATGCCCTAACCGAACCATCATGACCATTCAAGAGATGGAGGCCATTGATCAAGAAGTTGAATTGGAGATGGACAATGCACTTTTTGGGGAGTTTGTTGATGAGGCTGAAACAAAGGAGATTGAAGCCGAGTATGCTCATAGTGAAAACACTGAGGCTGAGATGTTGGCGATTTGTAGATTGTTGAATAGTGAGCATGGAGGAGGAAATGCCTCTTTCACACTCATTGCATAACCGGTGGTAAGAAGTGTAAGGTAGTAGTTGATAGTGGTGCTTGTGAGAACGTTGTGTCAAATGAGATGGTTGACAAGTTGAAGCTCAAAACCGAGCCCATCCCAAGTCCATACAAGCTCACTCGGTTGGACAAGAAGCATGAGATAAAAGTACAAAGAAGATGTTTGGTGCCTTTTGCTATAGGTGGCTACAAAGATGAAGTTTGGTGCCATGTAATTCCCATGAGTGCTTGCCACTTGCTCTTGGGAAGGCCTTGGCTATTTGATAGAGATGTTAGCCATCAAGGAAGGGCAAATAAATATACTTTAGAACACATGGGCAAGAGGTTTATTCTAACTCCATTGAAACCGATTACACTTACAAAGGTTGACAAGGAGCAAGTTTTGCTTAGTGTTGAAGAAAGGAAGGCAATCCTAGATGAGTTGCCTAGCTTTGATCCAATTGGTGTGGAAGATGAGAAGAAACCAAGAGCTCCCATTCCACAAGAAGTTCAAGAGTTGATTGATTTGTATCCAACTGTGTTCCCAAAAGAACTTCCTAAGGGGCTGGCCCTTTGAGATACGTTCAACATCAAATCAATTTTATTCTGGGAGCGGTTATTCCACACAAACAATCCTACCGTATGAGTCCAAAAGAGGGTGAAGCATTAAAGAACATTGTTGATGACTTGCTAGACCGTGGTTTCATTAGGCCGTCCACTTCTCCATGTGTGGTGTCGGCCTTTGTTGTGCCAAAGAAAATGGCAAATGGTGGATGGTAATCGACTCTAGAGCGGTGAACAAGATTACAGTCAAGTATAGGTACCCCATTCCTAGACTTGATGACATGTTAGACCACTTTTTTGGAGCAAAAATATTCACTAGACTTGATCTTGCCAACGGATTTCATCAAATAAGAGTGAGTGAGGGAGATGAGTGAAAAACGACATTCAAAACACGCGAGGGTCTGTTTGAGTGGTTAGTGATGCCGATGGGAATGTCAAATTCACCATCAACTTTCATGAGGCTTATGAATGAGGAACTTAACCCTTTCCTTCACAAATTTGTTGAAGTGTACTTTGATGATTTTCTAATCTTTTTCCAAATCTCTAGATGAACATGTGCTGCATTTGAAAAGTGTCTTTGATGTCTTAGCTAGAGAGCCCTTGTATGCCAATGTTGAAAAGTGCCATTTTTGTGATCATTCTTTGACTTTCCTAGGATTTTTCATTCGCTAAGATGGTATTAGTATGGATCCCTCAAAGGTCCAAACTATTCTAGATTGGCCGGTCCCAACTAGCCTTTTCCAAGTTAGAAGCTTTCATGGTTTTTGTTCATTCTATAGGAGATTCATTAGGAATTTTAGTACAATCACTGCTCCTATAACTGAATGCATGAAAAAAGGTGATTTTAAGTGGACAAATCAGGCCACTATTGCATTCAACACTTTGAAAATTTTGATCACAAGGGCACCTGTTTTAAAGCTAGCTGATTTTAGTGCACCATTTGAACTTGAGTGTGATACAAGTGGGGTAGGAATAGGGGCTGTTTTAAGCCAAGAAGGTAGACCAATTGCATTTTTTAGTGAAAAACTCAATGAAGGAAGAAAAATATACACAACTTATGATAAAGAGTTTTATACAATTGTTAGGGCCGTTAGACATTTCCGGCCTTATTTGTTGGCCAACCCTTTCATTCTTTTCACTGATCATGACTCACTAAAATATGTCCACAGTCAAGTCAACCTAAGTCAAAAACATGCTACTTGGGTTGAATTCCTTCAATCTTTTGACTTTGTCATTAAGTATAAAAAAGGGGCCACAAATGTTGTTTCTGATTCTTTGTCAAGAAAATTCTTTTTGTTGAGTTCAATGCATGCACATGTTGTAGGTTTTGATGATATTAGGGGGATGTATGAGAGTGATAAAGATTTTGGTGAGATTTTTGCTAGGACAAAAGAGAATAATGGTGCATTTAGGGACTTTGTTCTGCATAATGGTTACCTATTCAAAAATGGTTCTTGTTATGTTCCAAATTGTTCTTTGAGGGAGGCAATTTTGAGGGAAGTCCATGGGGGTGGACTTGCTGGCCATCTTGGGAGAGAGAAAACCTATGAACTTGCCCATTCCAACTTCTATTGGCCGGGGATGTTTAGAGAGGTAGCTAGGCTTGTGAGTGGTTGCAACACATGTAGTAGATCAAAAATGACATCCCAAGCCCACAGCCCATACACACCTTTGCCTACACCAAACAAACCTTGGGAGGATGTGAGCATGGATTTTGTGTTAGGTGTACCTAGGAATAGAAGAGGGTTTGATAGCATCACGGTTGTTGTTGACCGATTCTTTAAAATGGCACATTTCATTCCTTGTGCTAAATCTAATGATGCTCAACATGTGATGGATTTGTATTTTCATAATGTTGTTAAATTGCATGGCATTCTAAGAAGTATTGTGAGTGATAGAGATGTGAAGTTTGTGAGCCACTTTTGGAGAGTTTTATGGGCTAGATTAGGTAAAAAAAACTTAAATTTAGCACCGCTTTTCACCCACAAACTGATGGCCAGACCGAAGTTGTAAATATGTCAGTTTGGCGGATTTTGAGAAGTTTGTTGAGAGAGAAAACTAAGAATTGGGATACCATGTTGCCACAAGCAGAATTTGCTTACAATTGTTCCAAATCAAAGTCCACAGAATTCTCCCGTTTCAAATTGTTTATGGAGCTAATCCATTAACTCCAATTTCACTAATTCCATTTGTGCAAGATAAGCCTTTTCAAAGCATTATTGCGGAGAAAAGAGCCCAAGAAATTGTCAAATTACATGAGCAGGTCCAAGAGAACATAAGGAAGCATAATGAAGTTTACATGAGGCACGCAAAGAAGAAGAAGTCGGTGGAGTTCAAATAAGGTGATCTAGTGTGGGTTTACTTAAAAAAAGAGAGGTTTGCAAAGTCAAGAAAGTCCAAGTTGAGTGACCGGGCTAATGGTCCATTCACAGTTCTAAAAAAAGTCAACAGCAATGCCTACAAGATTGAGTTAACGGATCATTACCAAATGTCCTACAGTTTCAATTTAAGTGATCTAAAACTTTATGTGGAGGACACTATGATTGACTCTAATTCAAGTAGTGAGGCCGGTTCTCAAGAGGGAGAGGATGATGGAGGGCCATCCAAGCTTGCAATTGAAGATATGGAAGCCATAGGGCTTGGAGAAAAACCATCAGGTGGAGTTGAGATCCAAAAAGAGTCGGTTGAAGTCTTGGAAGAAGAAGAAGTTGGGCTGCACTTCTTCTTAAAGTTTCAGGTGATGTTGAGCCCATTTGGTGACTTCAAAGCTTGTGTTTTTGCACCTAATCATACTGAGTTTTTCGAAGTCTAAGAGGATTTTCTCACATTTAACTTGGGCTTACTTTGGTCTAATTTAACTAGTATTTGGTTTGATATAAAGACTTGTTTTAATTTCTGTTTTATCTTGGCTCGGATTTGTTATTTTGGCCCGATTTAATGACTTGTTTGGTTTATTTTATTTTATTTATTTTGTAAGACTTTTATTATAGGTTTTATTTCTTTTTTTAATGAGCTAAAAACTGAAGAATAGGAAAGGTGAGGAGCTGACTTTGTGGCTACCCATTTGTTTCGTATTTCAACTCATTTTGTTTCCTATTCAGTGGCATTCAGAAAAAGATAAGGAAAAGTCAAGATTTTTCTCTCAATCTTATGGCAAGGAATTGTGTGGGTTTTGATTGTTATTTTCCCAAAGAACAATCATTGGGTTTGATTATTTTCCGAAAATAATGAAAAGGGCTTGTTTGTTTGCCGAAAACATTCAATCGTTTGTGCGTTGTGCGATTTCCATAATTCTGTCCAAGTTCCAATTTCTTTTTCCAGTTCCCGCTTCCTGTGTTCATCAAATTAAAAATTTTCCTTCTTAAATTTTGTTCCTCACATCCTAAATTAAAAATCTTCAGAAGACATCTTCCCCCAATTCGAACCCCAGCCTCCTCAAAATTCCCGATTTCCTCATCTGCCTTCATTCTACCGCCCAGATTAACATGTCACCACTAAATCCACTATAACTCAATCATTCCTTATCCGATTAATCCAATTCTTGCATCTAAATTGTATTTCACAAAATTTTCTACAACTTTTCCTGTTTTCTAGAAACCTAATTCCCAGCTGATTAACCCAGAAAATTCTTCAAAGTTACTGTTCCAGTTTTACCCGATAAAAACCAAATTGCCCAAAACTTTTCCAATAACCACCAGATCCTATTCCGATCACTTTCAGGTCATTCCACCACCAAAGGAAGCTCTTGGTGAAATGTTAAATGCAGATTGCTTGGTCACTGTTCCTTAAAAACCTGACTTTTTAAGTGACAAGGACTCAGAAACTGCTTACAAAAGAAAGTTGACGAAGGAAGAAGTTATACATTTGTCAAGATGTTATATTGATTTGTATTAGATGGTAGTCAGATGATAGATGAACCTTCAGATTAATTAATGTATTAATTATGTATTATGATATGTTTGTAAATTGCAATTAGCGTATTTTGATATTAATTAGTATATTATGATATGTTTGCGAATTGAAATTAAATAATACATTATCTGCGAGTTTGAAATTTTGTGATACATAAATAATTATTAAAATTAGTTATATACTAAAATTGAAGAATTATTAATTAAATAAAATCATAAATAATATTGAAAAGTTATTAAACAAATAAGATTAAAATTTGTATTTTAAAATTAATTGTTAAAATTAAAATTATTAAATTAAAATTATTTTCAAAAATGGAAAAATAATACAAATAATGTTAGTGATCTAGAAGGGGGGGTTGAATAGATCTTTAAAATTCTTTGAGAATTTGTACAAGAAAATCAGAAGTTAAAACATACAAAAACAATTTTGATAAACTTAATTGAAAAGTGTCGGGAAGAGGATCAAACACTTGTTGTTATAGAGGTTCGGTGCTAAGACCTACGTCCTCTACCTAAGCTCTCACTTAAGATTTTCCCAATCACTTTATTGCACACTTTGTAGTTGAGTGTGAACTTTTTACAACGTCACTTGACTTCCGGCTCAAGCTACCTTGCAAACGATTTGTCTTACGGCACAAATCCTACCTCACACGTGACCTTCCACTCGTCACTCAAATTGTTCTTTCCATTATTATGAATGAAGACCTTACAACCAAAAGGATGAAAATAAGAGATGTTGGGTTTCCTACCTTTCCAAAGTTCGTAGGGTGTCTTATTTTTGTCTCTTTGCAAGTGCACCCTATTGATGACGTAGCATGCGGTATTAACTGCTTCCGCCCAAAATGATTTAGGAAGGTTGTATTCATTTAACATGGTTCTACTCATTTCCTCAAGTGAGCGATTTTTTCTTTTTACTACACCATTTTGTTGCGGTTCTAATTGCAATGATGGACAAATTTTTCTCATTTTGAACCAACCTACACCACTTGGTAAATTCGTTAAAAGCATCACTTTTATTAGCAAGAAATCTTACCCAATTAAATCTAGAAAAATCATCCACAATCACAAGGACAAATAATTTTCCACTAAGACTAGCATGTCTAGATGGTCCAATTAAATCCATATGCACAAGTTCAAGAATTCTAGATGTGCAAATTTCTTTCTTTGGTTTGAAAGATTCTCTAACATGTTTGCCTTTTAAACATGATTCACACAAGTGTTCTTTAACAAATCTTATTTTAAGCAAACCTCTTACAATGTCATTTTTCGAAAACTTAGAGATTAGAGGCAAAGGTGCATGTCCTAATTTTCTATGCCATAAAAATGCATTTTCTTCTAATGTCACTAAACACTTTTCATTAAACGAACTATCATCATGTAAATCAACAATGTATGTATTTCCATGTCTTAAACCAATGAAAGCTACATGACCATCCTTCTTAACCATGCAATGTGATGATTCAAAACTTACATTAAAATTCATATCACAAAGTTGAGAGACACTTAACAAATTATGTTTCAACCCATCAACAAGCAAAACATTGTCAATGGTTGGCAAAGGTTCCTTACCCACTTTACCAATTCCAATGACCTTACCTTTGTTGTTGTCTCCGAAAGTGACATAACCTTGATTCTTTGGTTTGATTTCCGCAAAAAGGTTCTTGTCTCCACTCATGTGTCTTGAACATCCGCTATCGATGTACCAAGTGCTTGACGGCCTTTCATCCCTTGCTTGTACCTACAATATCAACGTTCTTTCTTCTTATAGGTACCCAAGCCATTTTGGGTCCATTTTGGTTAGCCATATAAACCACGTTAGGTGGTGTTGTGCCTTTAATAACCTAAATTTTCTTAACCTTAACACATCTTCTAGTACTTTTGCAAGCAATTTCTATGTGACCATCTTTCAAGCATCTAGCACATTGAACGATTTTTCCATCCTTAGTAAATTTGGAAATTAACGAACAATCTCTATCAAAAGGATCATATCCTAATCCATGTTTCGAAATTGAATATCTTTGCAACGATAACAATTTTTCAAACTTTTCGTTTCCATTCACAAATTTTCCTACCACATACGAAAATTCTTTTCTAAGTCTATCAAGCTCACAAACAAGTTTTTCTTTTTCAACAAGGCATGCAGAATGGTTTTCCTTTGGACTATCTAAATCATCAATAGTTTCATGTAAAGCACTATTTTCAGCAACCAACTCTCGTATTTTCTTTCTTAATTTTTTGTTAATCTCAATAGCTTCTTCAAAATCAGCTTGTAAAGCATCAAAGGAATCTCTTAGATCTTGGTCATTGAAAGTTACCTCATTTTCATCATCACTTGATGAACTTTTTGCCATAAGTGCTAGGTTGTTTTCATCATCGCTTTGGTATGCATCCTCTTCATCACTCCAAGTTGCCACCATGCTAGTTTTCCTTTTATCTTTGTCGTATTTGTCATTTTTCTGAAAGTTTGATGTGGAGGATGAGCTTTTGCATTCTCTTGCGAGATGTCTCCGTTTTTCACATCTCCAACATTCTTCGTTGCCTTTCTTTTCGTCATAGCCTTTTGATTTTCTTTCCGCGCCAAACCTCTTTCTTTCTACCTGTTTTCTGCCATTTAATTCTTTCCTTCGATTTTTGAGAAGTCCCTTGAACTTCCTTAAATTTCTAGCGTACATAGGTATTTCTTCGTCTTCCTCGTCTTCATCTATTTCCTCATCACTTTCATCAACAAAAGAAGTGTTAACTTTAAAAGCAATAGATTTTTTAGGCTTATCTCTACCTCCTCTGGATTTGAGAATAATCTCATAGTTGATAAGTGATCCCACCAAGGCGTTGAATTCCAGATGATTGAGATCTTTGGACTCCATAATGGCGGTGACTTGTGAGTCCCATTCCTTTGGTAGTGAGCGAAGGATTTTCTTTACCTTCTCACTGTCCGACATATGCTTTCCAAGGTTGCCTAATCCATTTATGATTTCTGCAAAACGATCAAGCATAGTTGAAATGGACTCACCTTCCTTCATGACAAACATTTCATAGTCATGAAGCAGCATGTTGATTTTTGTCTCCCGGACTTGGTTGGTTCCTTCATGGGTGATGCGAAGTCTCTCCCACATTTCTTTGGCGCTGGTACACGAGTTAACTCGGTTTCTTTCCTCAACTGTGAGAGCGCAATAGATTAGCTTCATCGCTTTAGCGTTGATGTAGGCTTGCCTCCAGTCATTGTCATCGTATTCCAGCTCCGTTTTTAACTCACCATTTTCTTTTAACAGCGGTTGTGGACCGAAGATAATTATCTTCCAATATTCTACTCCCTCGCTAATGATGTGGTACTTCATAGGATTTTTCCAAGAAGAATAATTAGTACCATTAAATAAAGGAGGGCGATTATTAGTATTACCTTCTTCCCCTAAGTTATTGTGTGCCATCCCCGGATACTTCTGCTCTGATACCAATTGTTAGTGATCTAGAAGGGGGGTTGAATAGATCTTTAAAATTCTTTGAGAATTTCTACAAGAAAATTAAAAGTTAAAACACACAAAAACAAATTTGATAAACTTAATTGAAAAGTGTAGGGAAGAGGATCAAACACTTGTTTTTATAGAGGTTCGGTGCGAAGACCTACGTCCTCTACCTAAGCTCCCACTTAGGATTTTCCCAATCACTTTATTGCACACTTTGTAGTTGAGTGTGAACTTTTTACAACGCTACTTGACTTCCGGCTCAAGCTACCTTACAAACGATTTGTCTTACGGCACAAATCCTACCTCACACGTGACCTTCCACTCGTCACTCAAATTGTAAAAGAAATATAGTAAAGATTGAAGATCAAGTGCTCAAAACAATAGAGTAACAAAATAAGAGCAATAGTGAGCAATTTGAAGCAATAGAAGAGTATTTAGACTTGTGGAACTTGTGTCTACTATTCTGCCATCATCCTCTATTTATACTTGAAGAAATATAGCTGTTGGAGCTCTTCTAGTCGTTGCTTGATTTGTTATAGTCGTTCCTTGATAATCTCCATTCCATTTTTGGCTAATTGGACCGTTGGAGCTGATTTGGTGCATCCATAAGTCGACTTGTCGAATGTATAAGTCGACTTGTTTCAACCATTTACGTAAAAATTGTAACTCCGCTCTCCAATAAGTCGACTTGTCCCATGTAAGTCGACTTGTCGTCCTCGATAAGTCGACTTGTGTATGATAAGTCGACTTGTATTGTTATATCTCCATGTAAGTCGACTTGTATTGACTTCAATGGTAACATCCGACCAAATCCTCTATAATCCTTATGTTTTATGCTATTTTCTCTTAGAAGGCAACTCCCATCTTGATTCTTTAATGATTAAACACTTGCTCTTCTTGATTTGCACAACTCTTTCATTGAATAGTACCTGAAATAATTTCTTAACTAATTCTAGATATTTTATTATTATCAAAACATAAAGGGATTTAATTTGTCAACCACCATTGGTCCAACAAATAATAATAAAAATGTTGTGCAAGACATTCCACGACGCTTCTAAAAATATTGCGGAAGACATTTTGCGACGTTTCTAAAAAAATGTTGTGGATTCCTTCACATTCTGTGACATTTTAAAAATGTCACGGAATGTTAGACAATTTACATTGTTTTTAAAAATGTTGTGGATTGTTCAAACTTTCAATGACATTTTTATAAATGTCACGAAATATCAGTATTTTCTGTGAAGTTTTACATGAAACGTCGTAGAAATCTTTTGTTTACATCACATTTTGTGACGTTTTTTGTGACGTTTTTTAAAACATCACAAAATACATTCTACGATATTTTTAGACATTTTGTGATGTTTTAAAAATGTTGTAAAATACCTTGTTTTCTTGTAGTGTCAGTAGAATACCAAGCTCGATCGTGGGCAAGGGCAAGAAGAGCATCTACGTAAAGTTTACTCTTATGAAGAATAAAATATGGTCTATTATTGACTCTCATAAAGATCAAAATGAGACAAAATAGAGACCAGTTCATTCTTAACACTCATAAAGAGTAAAGTAAGGCAAATTCTTTTAACTTTCTTCTTTTATACATATTTTTTCATTTGATTTTTTTTTTTTGAGTTGTTCTCATAATCTTAATGTGAGGAGTTAATGCAACTTATTAGATTCTTCTATTGTGTCACAATGAGAGGCTTAAGGTAGTCCTTTTAATAATAAAAACATATTTTAAAAATTTAGAAATTTATATATTGTCGATTTATTGAAACTTTTTTTTAAACTTTGCCTAAGCCTATAAAACGTTAGGAACGACCTTAAGAATAACATAAAAATTAAGACTAAGTGCCTATTTAATTGAGTTTTTGAACGGTAAATAAACACTTTTTTTATCGTAAAAGTTGTTTTATTAAGAAAAATGAGTATTTAGTTGTAAAATGAAAAGACATTTCTTTTAGTAAATATAGTTTTTTTGGCAGCAAAAATATAATTTTTTGAGAAGCTCAAATTTGAAGCTTCTTGAAAAAGCATTTTTTCAGATAGATTTTTCAGATCAATTAATGAACCTATTTTTTAGTCCCTTTTGTCCTTATGCTTGACACGTAATTTTCACAATATCCACAAACTCATCTTCACGTTTATTTTGAGATTTATATAATATTATTTGACTTTTTTATATATTTTATATATTTTATATTAGTTTTATTTATGTTATAATCCATATAAAAGATTTGGTTAGATATATTTTCAATTATGTTTCATATGATTTAAAATCATACAATAATTAATAAATTGTGATTTACATATTGTTTAATATATTTTAAATAATATTTATATGCATAAATAAATTTTATCACAAAATAAAATATAGTTAACATTAATAAATTTACTTTTTGTTTGTATGTTCCTAAACAGTTTACTGTATGAAACTCTTTCAAAAAAGTTGTTTTCTTAATTGACAGTAAACAATCAACTGATTTCTTAGAAAATCTTTTTTAAAAAAACTATATTAATAAAAGCTCTGCTAATATAAGCTCATCCAAACAAGCATTAAGTATGTTTTAATTAAGAATAGACATGGAGTGACATATTAAACCTGGCAAGGACAATGGAACAATGAGGCTTAAAGAACTGGCAGACATGAAATTACAGGATCCCGCAGGGCGCATTTCTTTTCAATGGAACATTGAAACCTGTCCAGTGATGAATCTAGGAAAAGATAAAAAATGCCATGGGCACTTTGTTTGTGTTTCGTTGGAATATTGAATCGGGACATAGAATTGCAAGAATAATTGTGTATGAAGGCTAATTAAAGCAGCAGCTATTCTTCTAGTCGGATAAGCATCAAATAAATTCTCAAACTTCAACAAACGTTATTCCCAATGATTTGTTTTCCTTTTTGCTTATAATCATAAGCCTGGTTAATTATCTGCAAAATATCCTTCTTACTCATTTACATCCGCATCCAAAATTTCACTCAATCCCTTGTTGCTTGCTTTTCTTAGTTGAAATAGCACTTTGAGCTCTGTAGATTAAAATATGAAAATATGTAACTTTCCAACTAGTTCTGAATAGCACTAAACTTTTGGTACTTTCTTGCACTTTTCCACAATACGTTTTGTACCAGTCAAAAAACAGTACCGAAACGGGCATAAAAATACCGGAAATAAATTCCGGTTGCTACCGACCAATTCCGGCTGTATCAGCCGATATTTAAAATACCGGTCAAATACTGGCCGGTATCGGAAATTTAAAAAAATTGGGGGACCTTTTTGTAAAACTTTTAAAAATTTTCAAAATTTCCCTCCCTCTCTCTTACCTCTTCTTCCTCCCCTTTTTTTAAAGTTTTTAAAATAATAATAAATATTTTATTACTAATAATAATTATAAATTAAATAAAACTTTAAAATAAATTATTTTATTTTATTACCAATAAATTATTTTTATTTTATTACTAATAAATTATTTTTATTTAAATTTATTTTAACATTTTATATAATATTAATTAATAAATACTAATAAATTAGTTTATAAATAATAATTTTAAAATTATTACTTATAAACTAATATTTATTTTATATATTTTCAATTATTAAATAAAATTTATATATTTTAAAATTAATTATATTTATTAATAATTATTAAATTAATTTTATATATTAAATAAAATTGTAATTATACCCAATTAAATGTAAAATGAAATGGAATGTGAAAAATAACAATTCTAAAAAATAATTCAAAATTTTCATAAAATAGAAAATAATTAATAATTCAAAACTTTGAATTATTTTCATTATTTTACAATTAATTATTATATTTAAATAATTATTATATATAGATATATATTATATATAGATAATTATTATATATAGAAATAATTAAAATATAATAAAGATATATATAAACTAAAATGAATAAGATATAAACAAAAAACTAAATTAAATAATCTACAACTTTAAAATAAGACAATGGACTATTTTATAAATTTTTTAAAATTCAGAGACAATTTTATAAATTTTAAAAATATTTTTGTATTATTGTAATATTTTAAATACTTTGTGTTATTCTTAATTTTATAATTTTATGATGATAATTGTTTTATTTATATTAATTGTGGTTATTATTTATATGTAAAATATTTAAAATTATTGTTATTTCATATTAATTTTATTATTATTTATTATTAAGATTTTTGAAAGAATGGTTGATGTAAACAATAAACTAATAAAGTATCTGATCTGTTGTGTAATATACCAATATGGACTATTTTGCAATTCTTAAAAATTTTAAGAACTATTTCATAAATTTAAAAAATTTTCTCAAACGGTATCCGGTACCGGTTCCGTTCCAGAGCTCAATCCGGTACGGTATTCATAACATTGCTTTTCCAAAGGGGAGACTTTCGGCTAAACCGTAAGGATTAATTATGAATTTCTTTTGTACTAACCAATGAGAAATGAATTTAAGATTTTTTTAATTATTGGTTATTAAATTTAAATTCAATAAAAGAAAATTTTAGTTTTAAAAATTAAGAAAATCATGAAAAGTATTTGTTATTTTTTATATTTTGATTATTCGTAATCTGATTTATTATCAAACGAAAAAAAGAAACTGAAAGAAAAAATAAAAAATAAAAATCACAAAAAAGAATTAATCAATCATAAATTTAGAAAATTATCTTTTGTAGTTCCGTTGATCCGATTTAAAGTTTGTACTCTCAACCATAGTTTGACATTTTTCCTTTCCATATTAAATAAGAGATGCCCATAATTATTACTTCAATAATGAACACTAATGAGCCTCGGTAGTTGGTATTTGAAAGAATAGAAGGAGAGAAAAACAATTTGTATGTAATTGTTTTGTATTTCTACTGTATTTTACTGAATGTATTTACATGTATTTATACACATTTTGGTATCTCATAAGATATTGAAGATCATATGAGATGCATGAAATAAATTCAAATAAGATACAATTAAAGATAAAATCATATCTATGAGATTACATGAAGATCATTTATCAGCCTCCCTTAAGCTCACGATGGGTAGCTACAGTGAGCTTATCACGAAATTTTTAAAAAGCGGATGAAGGGAAAGTTTTAGTCATGATGTCAACAATTTGATGGTTTGACAAAAGATGTCGAATTGATAGTGTCTTGTTGGTAACTAGATCTCGTATAAAATGAATATCAATATCAATGTGTTTTGTGCGAGTCTGAGTGATTGGATTCGCAACAAGAAATGTTACATCAAGATTATCACACCAAAGTGTAAGCATGAGAGAAGGGAAGTTAATTTCACCAAGGAGAGATTTAAGTCAACAAAGTTCAGCAGCAGCAAGAGCTATACTTCAGTATTCAACTTCAATACTAGATCTGGCAACGTTAGATTGTTTCTTTGCACTCCAAGAAAAGAGATTTGGTCCAAGGAAAATACAGTAGTCAAAAGTAGAGCGACGATCATCAGGACAACCTACTCAGTCAGCATCACAGTGTTAACGATCAAGAAGGGGGGGTTGAATAGATCTTTAAAGCTTTTTGTAATTTTCTAGAACAAAATCAGAAGTCAATTCACACAAAAACAATTTAATCAAAATTAAATGTAAAGAGTAAGGAAGAAGAGCAAACACTGTTTTTATAGAGGTTCGGTGCTAAGACCTACGTCCTCTACCTAAGCTCCCACTTAGGATTTGACAAACCACTTTACTGCACACTTTTTAGTTTAGTGTGAACTCTTACAACATCACTTAATTTCCGGCTCAAGCTACCTTTACACTTGATTTGTCTTCCGGCACAAATCCCACCAACACTACTTGATTTCCGGCTCAAGCTACCTTTACACTTGATTTGTCTTCCGGCACAAATCCTACCAACACCACTTGATTTCCGGCTCAAGCTACCTTTATAATTGATTTGTTTTCCAGCATAAATCCTACCTCACAAGTGATTCTCCTCTAATCAGTCAGCTTACAAGAATAATGAGATAAAAGGTGAAAGAACAATGCTCAATACAAAGATGAAACAATCTAAGAGCAATATGGAGCAATATATGAGCCAATAGTAGAATTCTTTTGCTAGTTGAGCTTCAATGCTTGATCCCTTGATGATTCCTCTATTTATCTGGAGCTTTTAGAAGAATATAGCCGTTGTTTATTTCTTATGGACGTTGCTAACTTTTCTCCTTTCCATTTGTGAATACTTGACTTCGTAAGTCGACTTGTCGTGGTGTGTAAATCTACTTGTAACAACGATTTTCGTAAAACTTTATCTCCGCTCTTCTATAAGTCGACTTATGCTATGTAAGTCGGCTTATGTCATTCGATAAGTCGACTTGTGTACTATTAGTCGACATGTGTTGTTCTTAACTTGACAGATCTTGATGTATTAGTCGACTTATGATGAACTAGTCGACTTATGTTGTTCAGATCTTGATATATAAGTCGACTTATGATTGTACTAGTCGACTTATGTTGGCTTCAACGGAAATATCCAATCAAATCTTCTATAATCTTCATGTTTAATGTCTCTAGCATGATGAAGATTATTTCATTCTTGATTTCACCATGATTTATGATATGTTCAATCAAATCTTCTATAATCTTCATGTTTAATGTCTCTAGTATGATGAAGATGATTTCCTTCTTGATTTCACCATGATTTATGTCTTGCCCATTCAAGATTGATGTAGTCTTGATGTATTTGAATCTAAATCACCCGAAATAATTTCTTAACCAATTCTATACAGTTTATTATTATCAAAACATAAGTGGGATTTAATTTGTCAACCACCATTGGTCCAACACACAATAGACATGAATGGAAAGAGAGGCTGGTCGGGTAAATTGGATACCAGAAGTGGGTGTGGAGCGAAGGTATCGAAGTATCCGTTTAAAAACGGTTCAGTAAATGTTGGTGGGACAATGGAGAAATTGGGAGACTTTATTGACTATAAATTGAATATCAGGGCGGGTAAGGTAGAGATATTGAAGAGCACCAATAGTACTTCGATACTCAGAAGGATCAGTGAGAGGAGTTCCATGGTTTTTGGAAAGAGGAAGAGTGGGAGTTATTGGTGTATTGGCAGGATTGAATTGAACAAGATCTGTGCGGAGGAGAAGACCTTTGGTGTATTTAATTTGGGTAAGTAGGAGTTCAATAAGGGTGTGTTTGGCCTCCATACCAAGAAAATAATGAAGATGGTCGAGATCTTTAATGGAAAATTCAATGTTTAGGTCATAAATGAGATTGGTGATGAAACAAGGTGAAGAGCCAGTAATCAAGATATCATCGACATAGACCAAGAGAAAAGTGGTGTGAGAAGAGGTAGTATGAATAAATAGAGAAGTGGGCTCTGATACCATGAAAGAATAGAAGGAGAGAAAGACAATTTACATTAATTGTTTTGTATTTCTACTCTATTTTGCTAAATGTATTTACATGTATTTATACACATTTTAGTATCTCATAAGATATTGAAGATCATATGAGCTAATTGAATATCATATGAGATACATGAAATAAATTCAAATAAGATATAATTAAAGATAAAATCATATTTATGAGATTACATGAAGATCATTTGTTAGTATGACTTCAAATATTCTTGACAAACGTGAACATTACATAACAGTAGTGACTCTAAGTTGATCTCTTATAAAACAAGATTAATCACTGTTTAGATTTATGGAGGATTTTGGATTTTTCAAATAAAAATAAAATAAAACTATACTAATAAAACCAAATTAAAGAAAATATACAAAAAAATAAAAGTAGAGAATTCTGTAGGGACTTAGTTCTTTGGTTCAATCTTTACTTACACCCTAATTAAGCATATTTCATGGATTTGTTATTCTCAAACCTTTTTTAGCAACTATTAATCATAAGTTAATAATTAACCCGAGTTTTCTCTTAGGTTTTGTTTAATCAAGATATGATCATTAATTAAACCTAACCATCGAATAACCTAGGGTACGATCTCTAGATTTAATTAGGCAATAGTATTACGAATTAGGAAAACCGATTAATCAAGGCAATAATTACATATGATGCATCATTTAACCAAAGATATGTTATCCCTAATGATTACGAGTCATTTGTTACTACACATGAATATCAATATAATAATTACGGATTATGTCAATATTCTAGCAATGATTTTGTAATTAAATGATTTAATGAATGCATTAAAATCATTATTTCACAATTTACAACGAGTTCATACACAAATAACCGAACAATAACGAAAATCTGATTATTCATATACAAAACCCAAATTAATTAATATAGAATAATACAATCAATTTCTAATGAGAGAAAAACAATAAAAATATGAAAAAAGCTTAACTCGATTTGTCGGTGTCAATGTTGCCTCTGAACCGGCGTCGGAAACTTAGCCTTCCATGAGTCTAAAAAAAAAAAGTTTCAACCCCACAAAAATTACCCCTGCCAAAGACCATCTTTCTGTCTTGCTACTACCACTACTGTTATATTCTGTCTCTTCCACGTTGTCTAACCTAAGCTATTGTTTATTTGTTTTTTTCATTCTTTTCAACCTTTTGCAATGTTAAACGCTGGCGTTAGCTTTTGATAGAATTTTATCATAATTGTGGAGTAGCATAATTGAAATTATTTTGTACAAATCTTGATTAATTAGATGTCAATTGTAATTCTCTCATTAACGTGTCATTGGGCCTGTGTTCATGGGCTTGCTATGATGGGTAGGCTTGACCCATGTATTATAAAGCACAGGAGGCCCTACTGCTAGCCAACCTTTAAAAATACAGTTGCTCCATTTAAACTGGATGCGGTTTTTTGCTGATTAAGGATTCAGAATAGCAGTAGTAAATCCTCTGCGTCTCTGTCGTTTTCGCTTCACTTCACAGAAAACAATAATGGATTCAATGTTTCTCCAATTTCCAGGTATTTATCAATCCAACTATTGAATATAGTATGTTGCAATTCTAGGGTTAATTATTTGTGTTGATTAATTATGATATTAATCTATAATTTCGGGTTTAATTTTTTTTCAATTGGTATCAGAGCTAATTAACCCTAATTGTGACTGCTGATTGTTGTGCAATTTTTGTGTAATTTTTCGGTATATTATTTTATGAAATTTGGGATTTTCGGTCTTGTTATCGTTTTTCTTTTAAATCGATTTTTTGTAGTTATTGATTGGTTTTGGTTTGACGTCAAAGCATGTAGTAAGTTGTTCGATTTGCTATTGTCTATCGTAAACCTCAAGAAAAGTCTCAACATCAAAATCTGATACAACACCTTTCAAGAATCGTGACTAGCTATTACATTAATTTGTGCTTGATTTATAGTAATTAAATTTACTTTGTTTCTCCCGATTTGCATCTAAAATGTAGTGGGCAATGAATCTTTAAGACGACAATTTTTAAATTATTTTTAGTGACTAATTACAATCATGACAACTATAACAACTCCAACGTACCTGTAAGTAAACAAGATTCTTCACTTTGCGGCGATAATAGAGGGACATCAATTATATACCATCTTCTTTTTATATTTTATATAAATTTCTGTGACTTAAATTTATGACTTTTTGGTCATAAAAGAACAACCTTATTAATTACTCTAAGGCTCACCCTCACTAATTATAATCATAGCAAACTCTACTTAATATTTTGATCAAAAAGGTCAATTTTTACAGCTATGGCAAGGGGTAAAATATCAAATTACAACAATAAGGCTTATCTTAAAAATTAAATTGAGAGACATTAATATTGAGGAGCAATTATATGTTCAAACTGTGATATAAGCTTGTTCTACCACTTAAGAGCAAAGTCTCCCAACATCAGTAAGAAGAAGATGATTACAAAGAAAAACAAGACGTTCAATTGTTAACGGAGTGTCCAATACCAGGACTATGACCTGGTTCTGTTGGACGGAAATCTTCAACGTCTTCTGCCTTACTAATTGCTTGCTCTTGACCGCTCAAACGAGTACCAGTACTGTTCTTACCATTCTCTGATTCATTCCCATCTTTGGTCGAGCATTTCACGCACAGCTTGGACTGCAGAAGCCTTCCGTCCACCCATAAAACTTCATGAAACAGCACAAGAACAAGAAGAAAATAACTCGCAGCAAGAACTTTTCTTGTTGTCATTTATGGAGGGATTTTGAAGTTGAGGTTTTGGAAAGCAGACGCCGAGTTTATATAGTATATATGATCACGAGCTCTTCCCTTCTGTTGTTCAGTTTTAAGGGTTTAGAAGTCGGACTAAAACCTCTTCACACTGTGCTAGTTCACTTCGAAATCTCCTGAAGTTATCATGTCGCTTCTACTACGTCAGGTGGGGTGGATGCCGTCCATTTATGTGGACCCACATAAATGGACGGCATCCACCCCACTTGACAGTAGTAAGGACATCAATAACTGGACAGAAGATTGATCCGTGCTAGTTGTACCTACAGGAACGGCAAGTGGTGTGACCATTTTCAATTTAGTTTTAGTATTTAAGGTTTCGACAAAGACATGTGAAGGCCCTGTTCCGTCTTTTTGAAACACAATGGAGAAAAGAAACTTCGGATGGTTTAAAATAAGGGTTAAATCACTGCCCCTACTGAACAGAAACAGAGCACATAAACATCCGAGCACAGGCTAGTTGTCTATATTCTGTTTGCTTCATAATCATATAGCCCATGGCTTTGCAACTATATTACCTCTTATTTACTTGTTTATGTGGGTAATTTTAAAATCCATCAACTATGTTTAATTATTAACAGCATGTAATAGAATGTAATATTATTCTATAATTTATAAGGAGGGTTTATAATAAAATGAAATGGAATAAGATGAAAGGGGATGGTTTCACATTACATCTCATTCCATCCTAAACAGTGAAAATAAGTTACCTCTAATTTGAGAGATTTACGGTGAAGTATAAAATGATAAATATATACTACCTAATATACCCTCAATAATTTTTTATAATACCAATTATACCCTAACTTATCCTAATAACAAGCAAGACAATACATCCATTGTGTTGGTCACCAACAATCATTGTAGTAGGGGAAGAGCGCCATTGCCGCCCAGCAATGGGGGAGCGTTGTCCCCGGCCAAATAACCGACACATCAACCATCAAAATTTACATGTTGTTTTATTAGTATTCTTTGATAAAGTGTTGAACTTTGGTTAGAGGAAAACAACAACAGCTTCTTCGATCTCTTATCTGAAGAGATTGTTTTCAGTCTCTTAGCTTCATTGATCCTATCCCACTAGACAGAATGTCTTTTGTTTTTTGGTTTGCAAGTCATTTTATATTGAGTCAACCACAAATCCCTTAACCCTCTTCGCCAGAAACATCTTCAACGATATCTCTTAATTGTTATATGGATTCTCTATGGACAACAAATATCGTTGACATTAATTGTTATATGGATTCTATGGACAACAATAATTATTAGCTTGTCATTCCTATAATCTGTGCGATGATTTTAGCTGTATATATAATAACTCTATGCTATGAAAATGAGCAATATATTATGTTACCGAATCTGTGAACTTAATGCCCTGTTGGCCTTTCGCAGTTTAGTTCGTTGATATGCATGAGATAGTCCATTAATCAAGCAAAAACAAAAGTCTATCTTTAACACGTTAAAATGGTATGGATCAACTGTTAATTTTTTTCTTACATGATAAATTACAGGATCTTAGAATCTAATAAGTTTTCATAATAACATAAACGTACCTTGATCTATCGTATTTTCGATACGTTCTGAACAAATAATCTTCAATAATTTTTTACAAGATATTCTTAGATTGTGTTTTCTCTCTCTTAGCCTTTGTTTCATTATTTTCCGTATATGTTTGATGGAGAAATACATGAAAGACTTTATAGGCAGAGAGAGAGCGAGAGGGAGTAGTTCTCCATTTAAAATTCAAACGACACCTCTTTTCATTATCTTTATCTTTACGTTCCATTAACGTAAATACATCATATTATTTAGTTTAATTAAACCTAATATCTCTTATTCAAATAACTAATGGGATTTAATATACTTAAATGATTAAACCAAAATATATGGGCCACATATAATGAAATTATCTAACATCAATGTCATTAACTCTATTGTCTGTGCTTACCATATCTCCTTGTCTATTATTCGTAGCTCACTCATTTTATATGTTGTGTGTTGTCTATATTTGGGGTGTTTTACAATCCGTCTCACTATCTTCTTTCTTTTTGTTTTGTTGTAACTTTCCTTGAAATTGTAGTGCGGGAATGATTTAGAATTCCCTCAGTTTGAAGCTTCCATTTAACGATGCTTCTTGTTGTTTTTATAACATCATATATAAATGGACATATCTATGTTATATTTGTTTTATTTTGATTTTCACAATCTAAAAACTACTCCTAATTTTGTTTTTTAGATATGAGCGGTGAAGGTAATCGAGTGAATAATCAAATTATAAAATTGATTCGTATACATCAATTAACACTTGTTCATGTTGCTTATCTTGTGGTCTATTGGTAGGTGTTACGAAAGAGATGTGCGAAAGACAAGCTTGAAATGCTTACACCATCGGAGAGATCTCAATCAAGGGAGAGTATTATATGAAGAATTTTATTTCATTCCAAAGACAAAAATATAATTAGACTGCAGCCTAAATCATTTGTTGATTATGTGATTTATTAGTTGGAAAAGGTGTGCTTCGACCTACTATGAATGCAACTGTTGAAGAACAAGAAGCGAAGTTTCTATAGATATTAAGGCATAATGTTACCAATAAGGAGATTGCATTCTTTTAGAGTCGATTTGGGGAAATTGTAAGTCGTCATTTTCATAGCGTTTTGAAAGCAGTTATAAAGCTAGAAGACATCTTTCTAACACAATCTAACAGATTAAAAACCCCGTAAAAAATATTGAACAGTAGTGGATTCTACCCATTTTTTAAGGTGACTATCTTTTCTCAACTTAGTATAATTATATTAAACACACATAAAGTTTCATAATAATATAGTTCAATGTTAGGATTATGTTAGCAATTGATGGTACAGATATCTATGTCAAAGTACTTGCTCGAGATGCTCCTAGGTTTCGTGGGATAAAGGATTATCTAACACAAAATGTGTTATGTGCTTGTTCTTTTGATATGAAGTTCACATATGTATTGGTTAGATGGGAAGAAACAACATCTGATTCATAAATTATGAAAAGTGCACTAACTAGGCAGTACTAACTTAAAATTCCCCAATGTAAAAATAAGGTTAAAATCTTATTAGTTAATAAATGTCATAACTTACATTTTGATATAGTTTTATTCTTCATAGGAAAACACTATTTTATTGATGCTGGATTTATATTGAGAAGTGGACTTATTACACCGTATAGAGGGGAACGATATCACTTGACAGAATATTCAAGGAATCCTCCACGAAATGCTTATGAATTATTCAATCATCGACATTTATTGTTGTGTAACGTTATCGAAAAGGCATTTGATGTGTTGAAAAAAATGGTTACCTATTATAGCATCCACCATAGAACCAACATATAGCATTAGACTTAAAAAAAATTATTATGGCTTATGTCATTTTGCACAATTTCTTAATTAGTGTAAATTTGGATGATTCATTCCTTAATGAAGAGTATGATAGAGGAGAAAATGATAATCAAGATGAATATGAAAATGATGATGAAGATGATGCACACAGTGGGGAAATTATAAGAGATAACATTACTACTCGTATGTAGGTTGATTGCACATTAGGGTAGATATTGCCAAATCATAATAAATTTATGTCTTCCATTATTTTTTATGCTTTAAAAATATTTAATGGATACTTTTATTTAAATATGACGCTGTTTATTAGTGTTAACGCTTTCACATGCAATGTCTCTTTGTAATTCTTATTCATTATTTTCACTTATTTTTTAAATTGTTCTTGCCTTTTATATTATTAGGAAAGATTTGAAGCTTCAATATTGTGTACGCTTTAGATATAAAGTTCAACCTTTGTAATTGAATTTGTAACACACAGAATACCACCCTAAACAGATTCATATATTTGAAATCAAGCTATGGATGATGCCTTGGTTGATGCATACTTGCACCAGCATCGACTAGGCAATCAAGTTGGTAGGATTTTCACAAGACATGCACTTCACACAAATGAAGTTGAACTAAAGAAAAAAATTTCTGATAAAGGAATCGATAAGGAAAAAATAAAAAATCACAACAAGATTATCAAGAGTAAAGGAACTAAATGTTTTAATTTATTCTCAGATGGAGGTAGTGGATTTGCATAGAGTCCTATAACAAATATGTAGAGTGCTGAGTCAGAAGTGTGGTAGAGCTTGATCCAGGTAAACCTGTTTATTATTTTGTTGGAAGAAAATATAATATATATTATGATTTGTTTAATTCATGAACTTGTTTTTTGTAACAGGCTAAACCAGAAGCCTATGAGTGGAGAGAGAAACCTATTCATAACTATAAGAAGTTGGCGAAGATTTATGGTCTTGATAGAGCAACTGGGGAGCATGTTGAAATAGCACACGAGATAAGAAATAGGTTCACGTTTTTGTCAAAAGTGGATTTTCGAACATTATGGAAGACAATGATGAAATGTTGTTTCATAATGAGTTAAGTTTCAAAGACAATGTGATGATGGATGATGATTGTATTGAATCTCTAATGGGAATCCTAGCTCAGTCTCAAAATGTAAACCCAAGTACATCTAGGAAAAGGAAAAATAGGGTGCACAGGGCATCCTCTGATCACGGTGAAGATGTCATCAAAGATGGACTTAACATAGTTGTTGAAGCCATTATAAAATCCACATCATCGTTGGTTAAACCACTTCCAATTCCAAAAGAAGAACTATATAATCATTTGGTGGAGTTATGAGTGGAAGGTTCAAAAATTTAGAAAGTAACGTAAGGGCGTTACTTGGTGCACTAGTCAATATACATAAGACTATATTGGAATTTATGATGTCTTTGAAGGAATAGTAGATGATACTGTCATTGTTACTATATCTTAGGACTATTTTGATGACTTGGTGTCTTTTAGACACTGGAGTTTAGTATGTCCAGTCCTTTATCCCTCTCTTATATTTTGGTCACATATTTTGTGGATGGAATTGATGGTCATTATTGCTTGTTTTGCAATTTGTTTTTGATATATGCATCTTAGTTGATGATTGAGTAGCAACTAAATGAAGACTTAACTTTTCTTGATTCGTTGCTTTGATGTTGTTTATTCTGACCTTAATCATTTATAATATTTTCAATGCACATGATGGATATTTTGATGTTGTCTTGCATGTTTTGGTTCACAAATGCATGTTATATTTATTTGTTCTTGGAGATATATTTTACTGACTTTATGTTGCTGTCCGAGTTTGACCTTAACATCGTGAATTTTTTTTGGAAAAGTTGTGTCAGTGGAATGCAAAAGAGAATGCGAGAGAATAATGAGGATAATGCCTTGAGAATGTCACTAAAGATTGTGATCAATTCTTTACCATTATGATGATATTTTATCCCAATATTCACTTTAGCTTCAAATTATGGGTTGTTCAAGGCAAATGAGAATTTTAAGTTTTGTGACAATGTCAAAAATCTCATAACCAAACTCAGACTTATATCGATTTTGGACATATCTAATCCCTTCAAATTGGGCAATTTACTCCAAACTTGCGATGCTAAACCCCATTTCAGATTTCTTATCCAAGCAATCGGTAGATATCATACAGAAGCTAGATTCCCTAATGCCAATTCGTCAATTACATCTGATTCCAAGAATGCAATCTCCACTAGCTGCTGCTGACAATTCCTAGACAACGCATTTATGGCATCTGCATTAATTTCATAAACACCAGACATCTAAAGCTTCTTCAACCGGGGGCAGCAGAGTGCTATAGCTTTAATGGTATCACTACTAATCATTTCACATGCATTTGTTCCAAATTGAAGACTCTCAAGCATATCATGTCTAGCTGCTATGATTGCATGTTGTAAAAATTGACTGAATTAGAGCAGGTTTGTAGCTAAATAGGACTAAAGGAACAGTAATAAACACATAGATTTTACGTAAAAAAACTCCCAAATTAGGGTAAAAATCACGGGCAAGGATAGAAGAATTTCACTACTGAAAAAATGGAGAATTACAAAAAAAAACTAGACCCACAAAAATATATAGAATATTTTTATCTCTCTTTCTTTTCTCTCTCACCTCACGTCTCTCTTCCCTGCTAATGGGATGCACTCTCTTTGTTTATCTCCTACTTATTTATATGCAGGAGATTGAAGGTATGGTTGACCAAATTGGCCAACCATTATTTGTCCAAGCCTATTAAGTTTGACAATTCTCCTACTTGAAGATTTGATTGATATTCAATCATATTTCACACAATTCTTTCTATCTTGCTGCTTCATATTGTTTAAGTCTCTGTCAAGCCGTTTGAGGATCGACACCATATAAACTTGTTAACATTTATTGCTTTTGTCATAAAATTTGCTAAGTTATCCAGTGTATGAAATTTCTGCATGTCCACCATTCCTTCTTCCCTTATCCTACAAACGAAGTGATATTAAACTCGAATGTGTTTTGTCTTTGAATGAAATGTTAGATTCTTTGCAAGATGTAAGCATTCCGACTGTCACAATACAGAGTAATATTCTCTTATTTATTCCGATGTTCTTTCAATAACATCTTTAATCACACTATCTCTGCTATATATTCTGCTTCTATTGTTGACGTAAGCACAACTGACTATAGTTTTGAAACTCAGCTCACAGCCCCTCTAGCTAGTGTAAACGCATATCTTGTAGTGGATTTACTTTTATCATGATCACTTGCATGATCAGCGTTAGCATATCCTCTGATAGTAAAATCTAATCCTTCATAACATAATACAACATCTGAGGTTCCCTTGATATACATGAGAATCCTCTTAATAGTATTCCATTGCTCTAGACCAAGATTCGTCATGTATCGACTAACTACTCCCACTGCATGTGCAATGTCTGGTCTTGTACAAATTATAGCAAACATTAAGCTTCCCACTACTGAAGCATATGATACTCGAAACATTTTTATCCTCTCTTCTTCATTACTAGGACTCATACTTGAGGATAACTTGAAATTAATAGGAAGAGGGGTATAAATTGACTTACAATCTTGCATGTTGAATCGTCACAAGATCTTCTTCAGATAATTCTTCTAAGAAAGCCAAATCTTCCTATTATTTATCTCCTGATGAATTTTCATCCCTAGAATCTTATTTGTTGGTCCCAATTCCTTCATTTCAAATTCCCTAGCTAACTGTACCTTCAATTCTTTGATACAATCATTATTGGGGCTTGCTACCAACTTGTTGTCTACATACAATAGCAAGACTATAAAATCATCTTTTTCAAACCTCTTGAAATATACACAAGGGTCTACATTTAGTCTGCTATATACAAGGCTTATGATGAAGGAATCAAATCTCTTATACCAACACCTCGGCGTCTACTTTAAACCATGCAAAGATTTGTTTAACTTGCAAACCAAGTTCTCTTTCCTTTTTTCTTCAAAACCTTATGGCTGGAGCATATAAATTTCTTCTTCAAGATCTCCATGAAGAAATGCAGTTTTCACATCTAACTGCTCAAGATGTACGTCAAATGTAACACACATTGCCAGGACTACTCGAACTGTGGTGAGTCGAACCACAGGAGAAAATATTTCATTGAAGTCAATTCCTTCCTTTAAGCATATCCTTTTACCACCAATCTAGCACGATATCACTCTATTTGATTGTCACCACTTCTCTTGATCTTATAAACCCATTTATTATCAATAGGTTTTCTTCCTTGTAATAGTGATACTAGCTCCCATGTCTTATTCTTATATAGAGTTTCAATTTCTTCCTGCATTGCTGCCATCCAATGAGATGCATCTGAACTATTCATTGCTTCTTAAAGAGTTGATGACTCTTTGTCCTCAGTTAAAAGATAGTATACAATATTGCTCTCCATAATATAATCTGAGTACTAGCTTGATGCTCTTCATGTGCGAGTTGATCTTCGAGTATCTGAAACATCAGATTAGACTAGTTCTTACTTCTCATGCTTTAATGCAGCATCAGAATAACCATTTTGATCAAATCCCCTTTCCACCTGTATTTTTGTAGTCTCTGAATTCTCTTTTAAAATGTTAACATCTTCTGTTTACTCTTGATCATTATCTTTTAAGATAATAACATCTCTGCTGATAATAATCTTATGGACAGTAGGCAGTGGGATCCCACAGACGATACCCCTTTACTCCTTTAGCATATCCCAAGAAAATGCATCTTTTAGATTTTGGATCCAACTTCGTAGTTTCTTAGGCATTGAACATCACATAGGCAGGACTTCCAAATATATGGAGTTTGAAATAATCCACTAGTTTACCATTCCACATCTTCATCGATGTCTTCAATTCAATTGCAGTTGATGGAGCTCGAATCACCACATAATAAGCGGTATTGACTGCTTCTGCCCAAAATTTCTTATCTAAGCTTGCAGTTCTCCGCATCTTGTTCTTTATAACAAAGTTCTATTCATCTACTTTGCTACTCCATTTTGTTAAGGAGTGTATGCCGTTGTGAATTGCCTTTTAATGCCTTCTTGCTTACAGAATTCATCCAATTCTTTACTAGTATATTTGCCTCTATTATCTGAATGCAAACACTTGATCTTCTTACCAGATTCAAGTTCCACCCACGCTTTGTAAAATTTGAAAGTTGGAAACACATCAGCCTTCTTCTTGATAGGAAACGCCCAACATCTCCTTGAATAATCATCAATGAATGATATGAAAAAATTTGCTTCTCCTAGGGACATAACTAGTGCTTGCCATACATCAAAGTGAATCAATTCTAGAATTTTTTTGCTTATGAACTTTGATGTTTTGAACTTCAATCGATGTTACTTACTCACAACGCAATGCTCATAGAAGGGTAGTGATATCTTTGTGAGACTTGAAAGTAGATTCTTTTCTGCAAGTATCTTCGTTCCTTATTCCGACATATGCACAAGCTTTTTATGCCACGCTATTGTAGATTTGTCATCTAGACTAGTCACCGCAACAGATGTCTCTCGTTCTTGCAAAGTTACTCCCTTCACTATATACAGATTTACAACAATCTTCTCTGCTTTCATAAATACCAACGCTCCTTTAATCACTTTCATGATCTTGTTTTGAATCTCAAATCTGAAATCGAGATCATCCAGTTATCCTACAGATAATAAATTCTTCTTTAGGCCTTTCGCATGTCATACTTTTTCAATAATTTGAGTTGTCGCATCATATATCTTCAACTTGACGGTGTTGATACCAATGATCATCAAAGCTTGATCATTACAGTTGCACACAAATCCCCCAGAGATATATTCATACTAATAGAACCATTCTCTTCGATAGGTCATATGAAAAGTATCTATTGAATCGAGAAGCCATTTATCAACAAATATTTTCTTATTTCTAATAGTCATTGCCGCTTCACATTCCATTGCACCTCCATCATTTAAAGTATTTGCCGCATTTTCTTGAGGAATAGAATCTTTCTTCTTTGGATTCCAACAATCTTTCTTCAGATGCCCTTTTTTGCCACAATTGTAGCACTTAAAATTCTTCTTACTCTTGGATTTTGATCTACTATGACTATGACTCCCTCTTGGGCCACATTCCATTGATCTTCCTCTCGTCACCGCTATGCCTCCGCTTGTTGAGAATTTGCTAGCTTGTCTTCCTTACTTTTGTGTCGACTCTCTTCTTCCAGAATAACGGTTGCAACATTGTCAAAAACTAGAGTATCTGTGTTGTTTATTAAATTGATAACAAGTTGATCATACGAATCTGGTAAACTTTCACACGTTCACTTACCTCTATTGTGTGCCCCAATGATGTGAGTTTAGAAAATAAAGTATTTAAGTGGTCGGTCATCGAAGTGGATTCTGCCATGTGTAAATTGATAGTTTTCTCTTCAGAAATTTTTTGTTATGGAGTGGTTTGGCCTTGTACATTTTTATGAGATGATTCCAAATCTCTTTTGTCGTTTTCTTCTCCTCTATGCTTAACAACACCCCATCTGCTAGTTCCAAATGAAGATTTGCAATAGCATTCCGATCTATCTCATTCCACTTATTAACATTAGTAAATGTTGTCGGCCTTTCGTTGATGGTTGTTAAATAGTTATCTTTTCTCAAGATAGCCTTCACCTTCAACTTCCATAATAAGAAATTACTCCCATTGAACTTTTCAATCTCAAATTTTGCTACCATTGCTTCTATCACGAGCAGAATTTTGGCTCTCACTATTTCACATGAATAGTACCTAAATGTATAAATAATACCCGTACATACGAATAATTTCGTATAAGTGAATAGTACCGTATGCGTATGTATGAATAGTACCATATATGTGAATGGTACTTTATACTTGAATTACAATAACTACATTGTTTAATGCAAAAATAAATGCATGAATAGTTGTAATCTTTTGTGATTACTGTTCACCAACTTTTACTATACTCACTCGAACTCTGAATGGATTACGCCAAAAAATTCGTCATAATTTTCTCAACTAGTTCTGATACCACTTATTGTAAAAATTGACCAGATTAGAGCAAGTTCATAGCTAAATAGGACTAAAGGAATATTAATGAATACAGATTTTAAGTGAAAAACTCCCAAATTAGGGTAAAAATCACGGACAACGATAGAAGAATTTACAAATGAAAAAAGGAGAATTATAAAGAAAAACTAAACCCACAAAAATACACAAAATATTTTTGTCTCCCTTCCTCTTTCTTTTCTCTCTCACCTTACATCTCTCTTCTCTACTAAAGGGATGCACTCTCTTTGTTTATCTCCTACCTATAGATTGAAGGTATGGTTGGCCAAAATGGGCAACCATTATTTTTCTTATTAGGCAAGCCTACTAAGTTTGACAACACAAGTGTAGAATCTGTTATGTCTTGACAAAAATCACAACTAATTTCACAGACTCCCTGGTTTCAAGTGTAATTATTTCATCTGTTATCTCTGGCCCTCAAAACTGAAGCTATTAGGTTTTTTTGGATCAAGAAGAAAGCGATTATATAGTTGTAGCATCCAATTAGTGGAATCTGAGACCCAGTGTATCCCACAAGTAAGGGGAGGAACCCAATAACCTAAAGACTCCATATACATTTCTAGTATTGAAGATTCACATTATGTCATTATTCAATAAACGTCCCCAATTAAGTCTATCAAACTTCATTATTCAAGCTTCAAGAGACGGAAAAAGCGAGAGAGGGGAGAAAGAGCTATAAAATAAAGCTAAACTTTGCCTAAGATTAGAGCTAAATCTAAACATGAACGTGTAATGGGCAATACCTGCATAAGAATTGTCATGTAATTACCAAGTTTAAAGCTTGGAGAACATAAAGAATTTTGCTTCAATTTCAACTGATACATCTTAATGAGGGCAAGTTAACTTTGAAATAATTACACAGACTAAGAATAAAGATCCAAACACACCATCCATTTTGATTCTTTATTCCATAATAATAATTGTATAATAATGCAGTCATTATATCTAAAAAGACATTGTCAATTGCCACAATTCCTAAATTCTACCTTATTATCTTGAATGTCATAAAGTACACTTAAGCTTTGTTGTTGATGATTACCAATAATTTGTTCTGCATCTTTTGGTGAACCTTTGTGATTCTCTCCACTCGTTCGTGATTCTCATCGTCGGTTCATCGTCTTGTCATCGTCCAATCATCATCGAGGTAAGTACACTTATCCCGAGCATTGCATTTTAGGTTTTATTTCTGCTTTGAATATTGTTGTTAAATGGTATATGAATGGCCAATTTTTGGGTGATACTTTGAGTTGTTTCTGTATAAATGGAGTGTTAATGTTGTTTGTATGTGTGAAGGAAGGGAGAAGTCAAATTATTTGTTATAAGTTAGGGTTTAATTTTTGAAGCCTATGAGGTTTTCGATGAAAGTCCTCTTATGTATTTATTATTCAGCTTTGATAGGAAATGAATTTTCTAGCACAGGTATGCTTTGAGTGTTCAAACATTCACAAAATTCGTATTGGCTATCCTACAGTTAATGTTATAGACATTTCCAAAATCCAAGCTTTAGGAAACAATTATGATGTTTAGAGCACAAATATGACAAGTCCATAAAAGAAAATATCTTTCAATGCATGAAGGAAAATAATGGGAATAGTGAATACTAGAGGTAGGTATTTGAAAATCATAGGAGAAGAATGTTGGAGAATAAGGGAAAAAATAAAAGAAAGAACTTGGATGAAATTTTTTGTAATTAATCCTAATACATATAATATTATTGATTGATAATATATTTATTATTTTATGTGATTATATAATAATTATTATTTTTATTTATTAGTGGAGCTAGTGGATTAAAGGAGACAATTTTCTATTAATTAGTGAAGTTAGTAGAAGAAATGTCAACTCTTTACAAATTTAGTGGGTTAGTAGAAAATGGTTAGTTTAGCTTACTTGGTTTATAAATTCTTGTAAGCTTATATAAAGACATTATTTGTAAGTTCATTTGTATGATATTATACATTCAATTGTGTGTTAAGAAAAGTTGAAAACTTTAAAAGAAATTTTTTGTTGAGAATTTGGAGTCAGAATATTTTGTTGGAAAATAATTCAAGTTGAAAGTAACCAGAGTCTTTTGTATTATTTTAGTATATGAAGAGATCAACAAAAGGTTGGCTTTTTCATATCTCTCTTGTTCATTTTATTTGATTGAATTGTAATAAACACTTGTGTGTTGAAAATATGAGTGAACACTAAAATACTAGTAAAATAAACATATTTATTAGTGAACAATTAGACTTTAGTAAACTTAAGTTAAACTGTTGTACGAAGACTTCAACATTCTTATTTAATTCCTCTACACCTAAAAAGGTCCCATAACACTTGTAATTAACAAATGGCAAACAAAGTCACATAAACCCCAAGGAATCAGGGTTCTATTTCTATACTTTTTAATCCATAAAAAAAGAAATATGAATCAATTAATTTGTACACATAAATCAATTTAGGGTTCTTTTTATATTTTATGTTTCTTATTTTATTTTTAAAAAGAATTATATTAATAAAATAAGTTTGTCTTAATATGTTGTACTTTTTTAATTTTAAAATTGAAAAACAATAGGTTGCAAAACACAAATTTTGTTTAAAAACCCTAATTCTAGTTATCACAACTAGTTTAAAAACCCAAAACAAGTTTTTATGTATCATCATATATGGTTTAAAATCAAAACAAGTTTTTTTTCTTTCATTTTTTCACGCAATCCCTCCTTTTTACTTTATTCTTCATACTTTGACATTTTCATTTCTTTTATTTTTCTATTGATGTTTTGAACTTCTTCATTTCCTTCATTCCTTATGCTCTATTTTGTTTAATCTCTTGTGTTTTTCTTTACAAGGTATCTTATAATGATGATCATGATCTCTTGATTTAATTTCTTTAGAATGATTATAATCGCCTTTTGTTAAAAACGATTACAAGAAACTTAAAAGACAAATTTTAGTAGGTTGCTAATATTCTATTTTAGAATGTGTTTTTACTTTTACTTTAAAACTCAAAAATAAAAGTTTTATAACTTTTCTAAACTTTTAAACTATATGAACCCATGGATTCATTAAATACGAAATTGTCTTTATTATAGGTCGTGTTCTGTGTTGAAGAGCGTCGATAATCTTCCAACCTCGTCCATCTTCTTCGTAGTTTGCGGTTGTCTGTCTATCAAGGTAAGTCATCTAACTAAGTAACGTCTACAATGTGATCGATTTTGTGTTGTACTTTGCAATTTTCTTAGAATGATTGATAAGTTTTTATATCAGGGTTTAATAGTCTAAGTATTTATGTTTGAGTTTTGTTTAAATTGAAACATAAACATTTGATCTTTAATGTGATTAATTCAAACTTAGTATTAACATTAGAAATTAACGTGATGTTCATGACAATCCTTTGCATAATAAACCCCTAATATGGTATATAGGTTGGAAACCTGTAATGCAACTCCTATGAGGCTTACTGTAAAAAATTCATGACAATTATTTCTCGATTCACATGGTATAACAATGCTACGTACCATAGTGCTTCCTTTTGTATTTCATTATGCTTCATTTTGTAAAAGTAATGTATTTTATTATGCTTCTTTTGTATTTCATTATGCTTCTTTTGTATTTCATTTTGCTTCATTTTGTAAAAGTAATGTATTTTATTATGTTTCATTTTGTAAAAACAATGTATTTCATTATGCTTAATTCATTTATCTTTCAAATGTTGTGAAGTATGTATAACTTTGTTCATAAGTCAAGATCATCAAATCACTTCTTATAACTATATTGGTTTAAGCACTTTTTATTACTATGTTGATTAAAGCAAAAATACCTACTTTGCATGAAATGCACATCACTAAATTATTGAAAGCTTACTTCCTTACTAACTTTCACCCTATAAGCATGTAATAAACTTTGTACGGAGTTGGTAATAGTAGTACCAATATATGTAACAAATTCCTTATTGAAAGAAACTATAACCATATTAATGCTAATTTTTGAAATATGATTCAAAGTTTCTTTATATTTGTTAGATGTGATATTTATAGACATAGAAAATTCAACATTTGTAAAGTTTTGAATTTATACATTAATTCTTTTAACAAATCGTATTTTCTTTATATTTGTTAGATGTGATATTTATAGACATAGAAAATTCAACACTTGTAAAGTTTTGAATTTATACATTAATTATTTTAACAAATAATGAACTTTGTAGTGAACAAAACACATAAAAAAATGTTTCTAATGTGATTCAAACTGTGGGGCCAAAGATCCAATCATCTTCTTTTTTTTTTGAAAAATTGAATAATATATTTCTATAGCAGGAACAAATACAAAATAGTAATAAGTTCTTGGAAGCCTTTACAAAAGATTGGACAAAAGATTAGTAGTAGAAGAAATAAGTAACAAGAACAATGAGTAACTTTCAGAAGAAAAGTTGACATTGGTTGCAATCATCTTTGATTATGATTTGTTAATATTTTATCAAATGCTCTGAAATGATTTAAGGAAAAATTTGACAAGTTCTTTATGTTGTTATTCTAATTATTTTATTTTATATTGGAAAATCATATAGAAATAATTTAATAATATTTTATATTAAAAATCATTGAGAAATCATTATAGATATTCAATATAATGACACTGGACAAAATAAGAGAAAGAAGGTGGCAACTAGCGGAGATATTCTTCCTTATAACAACCAGATCAATTTGACCTATCCAACAACAATAACGAGTTCATCCACCAATGAAGCTAGTCAATAACAACCTCTATCTACCTCAATTAGTATTGAGAGATCTTCATGTTTGTAAATCTTTACCACCTATAATTACAATTATCCTCAAATATATTTTTACATGTTTAATGCGTTTTTTTGTTATAATTAATTTTTGGTCAATTTCCAATACTAGCATTAGAAAAAGAGGTAGAGGTATCATTAAAGGTTCTGACTTATAACACATGAATGCTGCAATGAACAACAAGTTGTCCATTCATATTGATACCTCACAAAGTTGTCCTATTGACAAGATCTAATCAATAAAATTATCAAGTGAGTTAGGGGTCATTATCATGATTGAATTGTCTTGCCTTCAAAATACCAAGTAGTTGAAGGAAGACAACATGCTACAGAATGCTATGTTCAGTAAATTTTCAATTTATTTAATTGTATGTATTTTTTACTTATTTAAAGACTAATTTCACTTTTACTTGTTCACATATGAAGCTCAATATCGTTGATATTAAGAAGCCTGAAGTATTAAGTTGTATGAGTTCACTGTTGAAACAAAGGGCCAAAGATCATCATTATCGACTACATAAATACTACAAATATTTTCCTTTGGATGAGGAGGCAAGAAGACATGTTTTCGAGTGAGTGACTCCAGAAAATTGGATCCAAATGTATGATTATTGGTCCTCTACTAATGTTAAGGTATGTCTTTTTTCTCTTCACATTTGCTTCAATTAGTCTTGTTTCACAATTTAATGACAATTTATTTTCTTTATTTAAAAAAAGTGTGAGAAAGCCGAGGCTAATAGAGAAAAAAAAAAAGAAAACTCATCACAACTAAGGCTCCAAATCATTTGTTGTCGTATAAAATGAATTTGTAAGTTCTTTATTTAGAAATTATAATTATATCGATAAATACAATAATATTTATTGTGTTTCAATCCTTTTTTTCTTCTTCATAAAACAGAGTCAAAAGGAACTACATGGAGAAGAATCTGATAGGATCACACTCTATAAACTCACATACTACAAGGAAGGTGAAGGTTGGACTTCTGAAAAAGCACAAAATAATTATGTAAATATAATTTTTTTTAATTTTTATACTTGTTTATTTATGTAGTACTAACTAATAATTTTTTAAATTTTAGAATAAGACGTAAGAGTTGTTACAAAGATCATTGTCTAACGAAAATGAGCCAAATATGGATGAGATTTGCAACAATATCCTTAGTATAAGATCAGGGTATATCAAAGGTCTTGGGCATAACTCGAAGCTAATTGGTTCACCGTTGTCACGACTAGCATATGTAACAACCCTTCAAGAGGACAACTAGTTGTTTAAGGCTCAGTTACAATATAATTAGTAAAAATTAAACCGTATTGAACGAAAGTTGACCAATTTTAAAAAGATGATCAAACAAATACTTTTCTCAAATTATGTAAGTAGCAGTGATGATGAGCATGAGTTTTAATTTGTACATAACGTTTTTGTTAACATTTGTAAATAACATTTAATTTTATATAAAATGCTTCTAATGTTTAATTATTTTAATTTTATTTTCATTTAATTAATTATAAATAAAAATTCTAAATATTAAAAACAATAAGATGGATTAAAAATCTTACCATTAATTATAATTAAATACAAAGTTATTAGTAGGATTGTTTAGTAAAAAATCAAAAACTGTCACCAAAATTTTTTAGCTATGTTTTAACGTCTACAATCATTTTTATAATTAAAAATTATATAAAAACTTTTTTAAAATAATAAAAAGCATAGCTAAAAAGGTTCGGTAATCATTGCCAAACCTTTTAGCTACGTTCCAAAACTGTCATAAATAACTTTTACATACGTTTTTAAAAATAGTCGATAATAACTTTTAGCCACGAAAACAAAACGTCCGTATCTTTAGTGACAATTTATCTTTTCTTCAGCTATCACTTTTAGCAACATATCTGAAATTGGAGCAAGATATGATTTGCGACGATATTTACAAAACGTCGTTGATAATATTTTGCTTCCACGATTTTATGACTATTTGTGTGACCAATTTTTGTCATCGCTAAAAAGTATTGACAACAAATTTTTGGCTTTTAGCACGAAAACATTAGTTGTCAAAAGCCCATTTTGTTGCAGTGTGGATTTATAATGTTTATCCATTGCTAGATCGATCATACTTGCACAACCTAGTCAACTTAAATTTGTTTGGACAAGCCACAAACAAGTATGATCTATAATCAAATTACTTAAATCTTGTTTCAACATTATCTTAAGCTAGTAAATTTAAGGGTAGAGAAACGAAAAGGATGCTATAATGACTAATTAATCTCAAGCAATAAACATGTCTTAATTAGGAGGTTTCTAAATTTTAAAATATTAAAAAGAAGAAACAAAAAAATCTAGAGATGTCACAATTTTAAACAACTTTTTTATCATGATTATATTGCATCAAGTGATTAAAAGTGTCCACATATCTTTGAATAAATCTATTTGTAAAAACTACCTAGTTAAATGTGTATGTTGCGCCACAAGAAAATGTGGATTAGCGACGGAAATTTAGCGACGGAAAATTACCGTTGAAAATTAGCGATGGAAAGTATATTTCCGTCGCTAAAATTGAGTAATTTAGCCACGATACTAGTATTCATCGCTAAATTTGGAGGGAATTCGTCGCGGCAAAATTAACGACGGAAGTTAGTGACGGAAAATATTGCCGTCGGTAATCACTACAACTTAACAACGAAAAATTAGCGACGAAAAATATACCGTTGGTAATTAGCGACAGAAATATGCATTCCATCGCTAAAATTGAGCGATTTAGCGACGGTACTATTATTCGTCGCTAAATTTGAAGGAAATTCGTCGCGACAAAATTAGCGACGAAATTTAGCGACGGAAAAATTCTGTTGCTAAATATGAAGGGAATTTTTGGCGGAATAAAATTTTTTGAATTTAAATATGATTTAGCGACGGAAATTTTCGTTAAATTCGGTAAAAAGGCGATAATTTTGGCGAAATAAAATTTTGAGTTTACCTACGGAAAATTCGTAGGTAAATTCGTCGGTAAATATGATTTAGCGACGAAAATTTTCGTTCGTCGGTAAAAGGCGGAATTTTGACGGAATAAATTTTTAAGTTTACCTACGGAAATTTCCGTCGGTAAATTCTTTTTAAATTCCAACATCTCCCTCCCACTTGTGTCTTCTTCTTCCTTCCTTCTTCTTTCCTTCTTCTTGTGTCTCCTTTTCGGTTTTCTTGGAGCCCCTTTCTCTGTTGTGGACTCCTTTTCGCTTTCATTAAGGCGTTGCTTTCTCCAACCATTATCATCATGTCCTCGGTGGAGGTATTTTTGCAACTCTGTTGTATTTTTTCGGATATTGGATGAAAGTTAATTTGAGTATTTATTACTTTCGTTTATTTGTATATTTTGTGATTGGAAAATAACTTTAAGGTATAAATATTAGTGATAAAAGGGATAAGACGTAATTTTAGTTGCTATATTGGGATAAATTTATGATACATGTAAGGTATTTGATGAAATGTTTATTCTTTTAAAAAATAATTTCAGTTCTTTATTTTCGAATCTTTTTTAGTATGAATTTCATTATTTGAATTCTTTTATTTGAAATAATGAAGTTATCTTCAAGGTAGCTTTTACAGAAACTAAACACTTTGCAGGTAAAATTCAAAAAATAGTTTTCAGCAAATTTATCGACGAAAAAAATTTTTCCGTTGGTAAAATATTAGATTTAGCGTCGGAATTCTTTTCCGTCGCTAATTACCGACGGAAAGTCAATTCCGTTGGTAATTTTCTGACAGAAAATTTTTTATTTTATACCGTCGGTAATTCTGTAGGTAAATTTACCGACGGAATAATTTCCGTCGGTAAATTTAACTACGGTTGTATCTCCGACGACTTTTTTCATCAGTAAATTCCGTCGCTAAATAAGGTTACCGACGGAATATGTCCAAATTCCGTCGGTAATTTTTGTCGCTAAACTTCATTTTTCTTGTAGTGTTGTAAACAAAAGAATTATATCATTAGAAAGCTTTCTAAAGATAAAAATTAACAAATATTTGGTGATAGAAATGACAATGAGTCAGGTTGAGCTCAGGCATGGGCTTAGGGCCCAGACCATTTGAAAGAGCTTTTTTAAAGATAAAGTTCAAATATTTGGTGATATAGATGATAATAGGTTGGGTAGGGCTCGAGCATGGGTTAAGGGCCCAGATCTGGCCCGTAGCTTGATTTAGCCTGAAGCAATAGGCCGGAGCTCGAGCTCGAGCTTGATCAAGCTAAAGGCAACTTGAGCCTGAGTTCAACTCAAAATGACGAAAATTTATTTAATTTATAATGCCAAAATGACGTTGTTTTGTGTATAAGGATCAGTTTTGTCTCGGGCTCAATTTAGGTCCAAATTTGGCTTATTAACTTCCAGTTGGGCCCTCAAGGCCCAAGCCTAGTTACCATCACTATTTGGTGAAACATGTTTAAGTACAAGTTAAAAAAAATCTAGTTGATACGTGACGTCCGGAAAGATCTAGTAATACGTTGATGTTGTTGAATATATAATATATATTTATGTTATTGATTAATAAGAGGACGTACACACACAACCCACATTAACAAAAGTTACGGAAAATGCACTCGACACTACTAGCAAATTGATGACAGATACATAATTGCGACGAGCCAGAAATATTCTCAACTCGTGTGTTCCCTTAGTTATTAATGGAATGACCAATACCGGGACTATGACCTGGAGTTGTAGGTCTAAAAGCGTCTATGCTATCTTCATTAGCTTTGATTACGTGGTGAATATGGCCTCGACGAATTACTTTTATTGTTTCTCCTCCCTTCTTTGCAGGTACGTTCTTCCCAATGGAGGAGTTCGTACACTTGTAGCACTTCATGTCGTCTTTTCCTTGTTTCAAATGCCTTCCTTGAATGCAAAGAAGATCTTGTGACAGTATCATTAGTGAAATGATCAAAGCAGTGAAGACAATTGTTCTGGACATACTGAAGGAAACGATTAACAGATTAGACGCTAGATTTTGCTATAAAAGGTTCTGTTGTCGAACAATTTCTCTAGGCTGTTGCTTAAGTGAGCTTAAAGGCTTAAGAGATATATATAGGACAACGGAGGGCTTGCTATATATAGAAAAGGACGATACTACGAAGATATTCAGAAATTAGGTCAATACAACAAATGGTTTGTTAAAAAGCTCTAGGCAAAGCACACGAAGAATTAAATTCTCCACACAATCAAACAAAAGAGGAAAAGGTAAAAACCCGTAAACTAGTTTTCCACAAACCAAGGAAGATTCCATTGCTTAACTGACCTAAACTTGATCAAGATGATTAAATGAAATGCTCAGGCATGAATTCTAAAGACAGCAATTAATGCGTCCACTAACTGTGTATAAGAAAATATTTGCTTACAAGGTAAGGTCCCAGACAAAGAATTGTGATGACAGCTTAGTTTTCATGCATCTTTTAGGGTGTAATGGTGTATGCATGTTACTTATTAACTATCACTAAGAGTCATGCGATTTCCTTTCATTAGAGTATTAATGGTTCATACACAAACACCTCGAAACTCTTAAAAATCTTTATTTTTATTTACTAATAAAAGGAAGTCCTACTTATTATACTTGCATGTGATGTTTTCCCCTTTTGTATTTACATTTATAATATGGGAAGATAAACGAAACCTGACCCAAAAAGGTCGGAGAGATTCTTTAGGCCTACCTTTTGTCACTATTCTGGACTCTAGAGATATATATAAATAAACCAAATTAATGGTTAGGCCTTTTCTAGGATTTAATTGATAACAAGTTGATCAATTGATAACAAGTTGATAATACGAATCTGGTAAACTTTCACACGTTCACTTACCTCTATTGTGTGCCCCAATGATGTGAGTTTAGAAAATAAAGTATTTAAGTGGTCGGTCATCGAAGTGGATTCTGCCATGTGTAAATTGATAGTTTTCTCTTCAGAAATTTTTTGTTATGGAGTGGTTTGGCCTTGTACATTTTTATGAGATGATTCCAAATCTCTTTTGTCGTTTTCTTCTCCTCTATGCTTAACAACACCCCATCTGCTAGTTCCAAATGAAGATTTGCAATAGCATTCCGATCTATCTCATTCCACTTATTAACATTAGTAAATGTTGTCACCTTTCGTTGATGGTTGTTAAATAGTTATCTTTTCTCAAGATAGCCTTCACCTTCAACTTCCATAATAAGAAATTACTCCCATTGAACTTTTCAATCTCAAATTTTGCTACCATTGCTTCTATCACGAAAGCGAATTTTGGCTCTCACTATTTCACATGAATAGTACCTAAATGTATAAATAATACCGTACATACGAATAATTTCAGTATAAGTGAATAATACCAGTATCATTATGTATGAATAGTACCATATATGTGAATGGTACTTTATACTTGAATTACAATAACTACATTGTTTAATGCAAAAATAAATGCATGAATAGTTGTAATCTTTTGTGATTCTGTTCACCAACTTTTACTATACTCACTCGAACTCGAATGGATTACGCTAAAAATTGGTCATAATTTTCTCAACTAGTTCTGATACCACTTATTGTAAAAATTGACCAGATTAGAGCAAGTTCATAGCTAAATAGGACTAAAGGAATATTAATGAATACTGATTTTAAGTGAAAAACTCCCAAATTAGGGTAAAATCACGGACAACGATAGAAGAATTTACAAATGAAAAAGGAGAATTATAAAGAAAACTAAACCCACAAAAATACACAAAATATTTTTGTCTCCCTTCCTCTTTCTTTTCTCTCTCACCTTACATCTCTCTTCTCTACTAAAGGGATGCACTCTCTTTGTTTATCTCCTACCTATAGATTGAAGGTATGGTTGGCCAAAATGGGCAACCATTATTTTTCTTATTAGGCAAGCCTACTAAGTTTGACAACACAAGTGTAGAATCTGTTATGTCCTGACAAAAATCACAACTAATTTCACAGACTCCCTGGTTTCAAGTGTAATTATTTCATCTGTTATCTCTGGCCCTCAAAACTGAAGCTATTAGGTTTTTTTGGATCAAGAAGAAAGCGATTATATAGTTGTAGCATCCAATTAGTGGAATCTGAGACCCAGTGTATCCCACAAGTAAGGGGAGGAACCCAATAACCTAAAGACTCCATATACATTTCTAGTATTGAAGATTCACATTATGTCATTATTCAATAAACGTCCCCAATTAAGTCTATCAAACTTCATTATTCAAGCTTCAAGAGACGGAAAAAGCGAGAGAGGGGAGAAAGAGCTATAAAATAAAGCTAAACTTTGCCTAAGATTAGAGCTAAATCTAAACATGAGCGTGTAATGGGCAATACCGCATAAGAATTGTCATGTAATTACCAAGTTTAAAGCTTGGAGAACATAAAGAATTTTGCTTCAATTTCAACTGATACATCTTAATGAGGGCAAGTTAACTTTGAAATAATTACACAGACTAAGAATAAAGATCCAAACACACCATCCATTTTGATTCTTTATTCCATAATAATAATTGTATAATAATGCAGTCATTATATCTAAAAAGACATTGTCAATTGCCACAATTCCTAAATTCTACCTTATTATCTTGAATGTCATAAAGTACACTTAAGCTTTGTTGTTGATGATTACCAATAATTTGTTCTGCATCTTTTGGTGAACCTTTGTGATTCTCTCCACTCGTTCGTGATTCTCATCGTCGGTTCATCGTCTTGTCATCGTCCAATCATCATCGAGGTAAGTACACTTATCCTGAGCATTCTGTTTTAGGTTTTATTTCTGCTTTGAATATTGTTGTTAAATGGTATATGAATGGCCAATTTTTGGGTGATACTTTGAGTTGTTTCTGTATAAATGGAGTGTTAATGTTGTTTGTATGTGTGAAGGAAGGGAGAAGTCAAATTATTTGTTATAAGTTAGGGTTTAATTTTTGAAGCCTATGAGGTTTTCGATGAAAGTCCTCTTATGTATTTATTATTCAGCTTTGATAGGAAATGAATTTTCTAGCACAGGTATGCTTTGAGTGTTCAAACATTCACAAAATTCGTATTGGCTATCCTACAGTTAATGTTATAGACATTTCCAAAATCCAAGCTTTAGGAAACAATTATGATGTTTAGAGCACAAATATGACAAGTCCATAAAAGAAAATATCTTTCAATGCATGAAGGAAAATAATGGGAATAGTGAATACTAGAGGTAGGTATTTGAAAATCATAGGAGAAGAATGTTGGAGAATAAGGGAAAAAATAAAAGAAAGAACTTGGATGAAATTTTTTGTAATTAATCCTAATACATATAATATTATTGATTGATAATATATTTATTATTTTATGTGATTATATAATAATTATTATTTTATTTATTAGTGGAGCTAGTGGATTAAAGGAGACAATTTTCTATTAATTAGTGAAGTTAGTAGAAGAAATGTCAACTCTTTACAAATTTAGTGGGTTAGTAGAGAAAATGGTTAGTTTAGCTTACTTGGTTTATAAATTCTTGTAAGCTTATATAAAGACATTATTTGTAAGTTCATTTGTATGATATTATACATTCAATTGTGTGTTAAAAAAAGTTGAAAACTTTAAAAGAAATTTTTTGTTGAGAGTTTGGAGTCAGAATATTTTGTTGGAAAATAATTCAAGTTGAAAGTAACCAGAGTCTTTTGTATTATTTTAGTATATGAAGAGATCAACAAAAGGTTGGCTTTTTCATATCTCTCTTGTTCATTTTATTTGATTGAATTGTAATAAACACTTGTGTGTTGAAAATACGAGTGAACACTAAAATACTAGTAAAATAAACATATTTATTAGTGAACAATTAGACTTTAGTAAACTTAAGTTAAACTGTTGTACGAAGACTTCAACATTCTTATTTAATTCCTCTACACCTAAAAAGGTCCCATAACACTTGTAATTAACAAATGGCAAACAAAGTCACATAAACCCCAAGGAATCAGGGTTCTATTTCTATACTTTTTAATCCATAAAAAAAAAAGAAATATGAATCAATTAATTTGTACACATAAATCAATTTAGGGTTCTTTTATATTTTATGTTTCTTATTTTATTTTTAAAAAGAATTATATTAATAAAATAAGTTTGTCTTAATATGTTGTACTTTTTTAATTTTAAAATTGAAAAACAATAGGTTGCAAAACACAAATTTTGTTTAAAAAACCCTAATTCTAGTTATCACAACTAGTTTAAAAAACCCAAAACAAGTTTTTATGTATCATCATATATGGTTTAAAAATCAAAAACAAGTTTTTTTTTCTTTCATTTTCTGCTGCAATCCCTCCTTTTTTACTTTATTCTTCATACTTTGACATTTTCATTTCTTTTATTTTTCTATTGATGTTTTGAACTTCTTCATTTCCTTCATTCCTTATGCTCTATTTTGTTTAATCTCTTGTGTTTTTCTTTACAAGGTATCTTATAATGATGATCATGATCTCTTGATTTAATTTCTTTAGAATGATTATAATCGCCTTTTGTTAAAAACGATTACAAGAAACTTAAAAGACAAATTTTAGTAGGTTGCTAATATTCTATTTTAGAATGTGTTTTTTACTTTTACTTTAAAAACTCAAAAAATAAAAGTTTTATAACTTTTTCTAAACTTTTTAAACTATATGAACCCATGGATTCTGTTAAATACGAAATTGTCTTTATTATAGGTCGTGTTCTGTGTTGAAGAGCGTCGATAATCTTCCAACCTCGTCCATCTTCTTCGTAGTTTGCGGTTGTCTGTCTATCAAGGTAAGTCATCTAACTAAGTAACGTCTACAATGTGATCGATTTTGTGTTGTACTTTGCAATTTTCTTAGAATGATTGATAAGTTTTTATATCAGGGTTTAATAGTCTAAGTATTTATGTTTGAGTTTTGTTTAAATTGAAACATAAACATTTGATCTTTAATGTGATTAATTCAAACTTAGTATTAACATTAGAAATTAACGTGATGTTCATGACAATCCTTTGCATAATAAACCCCTAATATGGTATATAGGTTGGAAACCTGTAATGCAACTCCTATGAGGCTTACTGTAAAAAATTCATGACAATTATTTCTCGATTCACATGGTATAACAATGCTACGTACCATAGTGCTTCCTTTTGTATTTCATTATGCTTCATTTTTGTAAAAGTAATGTATTTTATTATGCTTCTTTTTGTATTTCATTATGCTTCTTTTGTATTTCATTTTGCTTCATTTTGTAAAAGTAATGTATTTTATTATGTTTCATTTTGTAAAAACAATGTATTTCATTATGCTTAATTCATTTATCTTTCAAATGTTGTGAAGTATGTATAACTTTGTTCATAAGTCAAGATCATCAAATCACTTCTTATAACTATATTGGTTTAAGCACTTTTTATTACTATGTTGATTAAAGCAAAAATACCTACTTTGCATGAAATGCACATCACTAAATTATTGAAAGCTTACTTCCTTACTAACTTTCACCCTATAAGCATGTAATAAACTTTGTACGGAGTTGGTAATAGTAGTACCAATATATGTAACAAATTCCTTATTGAAAGAAACTATAACCATATTAATGCTAATTTTGAAATATGATTCAAAGTTTCTTTATATTTGTTAGATGTGATATTTATAGACATAGAAAATTCAACATTTGTAAAGTTTTGAATTTATACATTAATTCTTTTAACAAATCGTATTTTCTTTATATTTGTTAGATGTGATATTTATAGACATAGAAAATTCAACACTTGTAAAGTTTTGAATTTATACATTAATTATTTTAACAAATAATGAACTTTGTAGTGAACAAAACACATAAAAAATGTTTCTAATGTGATTCAAACTGTGGGGCCAAAGATCCAATCATCTTCTTTTTTTTGAAAATTGAATAATATATTTCTATAGCAGAACAAATACAAAATAGTAATAAGTTCTTGGAAGCCTTTACAAAAGATTGGACAAAAGATTAGTAGTAGAAGAAATAAGTAACAAGAACAATGAGTAACTTTCAGAAGAAAAGTTGACATTGGTTGCAATCATCTTTGATTATGATTTGTTAATATTTTATCAAATGCTCTGAAATGATTTAAGGAAAAATTTGACAAGTTCTTTATGTTGTTATTCTAATTATTTTTATTTTATATTGGAAAATCATATAGAAATAATTTAATAATATTTTATATTAAAAAAATCATTGAGAAATCATTATAGATATTCAATATAATGACACCTGGACAAAATAAGAGAAAGAAGGTGGCAACTAGCGGAGATATTCTTCCTTATAACAACCAGATCAATTTGACCCTATCCAACAACAATAACAGAGTTCATCCACCAATGAAGCTAGTCAATAACAACCTCTATCTACCTCAATTAGTATTGAGAGATCTTCATGTTTGTAAATCTTTACCACCTATAATTACAATTATCCTCAAATATATTTTTACATGTTTAATGCGTTTTTTTGTTATAATTAATTTTTGGTCAATTTCCAATACTAGCATTAGAAAAAGAGGTAGAGGTATCATTAAAGGTTCTGACTTATAACACATGAATGCTGCAATGAACAACAAGTTGTCCATTCATATTGATACCTCACAAAGTTGTCCTATTGACAAGATCTAATCAATAAAATTATCAAGTGAGTTAGGGGTCATTATCATGATTGAATTGTCTTGCCTTCAAAATACCAAGTAGTTGAAGGAAGACAACATGCTACAGAATGCTATGTTCAGTAAATTTTCAATTTATTTAATTGTATGTATTTTTTACTTATTTAAAGACTAATTTCACTTTTACTTGTTCACATATGAAGCTCAATATCGTTGATATTAAGAAGCCTGAAGTATTAAGTTGTATGAGTTCACTGTTGAAACAAAGGGCCAAAGATCATCATTATCGACTACATAAATACTACAAATATTTTCCTTTGGATGAGGAGGCAAGAAGACATGTTTTCGAGTGAGTGACTCCAGAAAATTGGATCCAAATGTATGATTATTGGTCCTCTACTAATGTTAAGGTATGTCTTTTTTCTCTTCACATTTGCTTCAATTAGTCTTGTTTCACAATTTAATGACAATTTATTTTCTTTATTTAAAAAAAGTGTGAGAAAGCCGAGGCTAATAGAGAAAAAAAAAAAGAAAACTCATCACAACTAAGGCTCCAAATCATTTGTTGTCGTATAAAATGAATTTGTAAGTTCTTTATTTAGAAATTATAATTATATCGATAAATACAATAATATTTATTGTGTTTCAATCCTTTTTTTTTCTTCATAAAACAGAGTCAAAAGGAACTACATGGAGAAGAATCTGATAGGATCACACTCTATAAACTCACATACTACAAGGAAGGTGAAGGTTGGACTTCAAAAAGCACAAAATAATTATGTAAATATAATTTTTTAATTTTATACTTGTTTATTTATGTAGTACTAACTAATAATTTTTTAAATTTTAGAATAAGACGTAAGAGTTGTTACAAAGATCATTGTCTAACGAAAATGAGCCAAATATGGATGAGATTTGCAACAATATCCTTAGTATAAGATCAGGGTATATCAAAGGTCTTGGGCATAACTCGAAGCTAATTGGTTCACCGTTGTCACGACTAGCATATGTAACAACCCTTCAAGAGGACAACTAGTTGTTTAAGGCTCAGTTACAATATAATTAGTAAAAATTAAACCGTATTGAACGAAAGTTGACCAATTTTAAAAAGATGATCAAACAAATACTTTTCTCAAATTATGTAAGTAGCAGTGATGATGAGCATGAGTTTTAATTTGTACATAACGTTTTTTGTTAACATTTGTAAATAACATTTAATTTTATATAAAATGCTTCTAATGTTTAATTATTTTAATTTTATTTTCATTTAATTAATTATAAATAAAAATTCTAAATATTAAAACAATAAGATGGATTAAAAATCTTACCATTAATTATAATTAAATACAAAGTTATTAGTAGGATTGTTTAGTAAAAATCAAAACTGTCACCAAAATTTTTAGCTATGTTTTAACGTCTACAATCATTTTATAATTAAAAATTATATAAAAACTTTTTTAAAATAATAAAAAGCATAGCTAAAAAGGTTCGGTAATCATTGCCAAACCTTTTTAGCTACGTTCCAAAAACTGTCATAAATAACTTTTACATACGTTTTGAAAAATAGTCGATAATAACTTTTAGCCACGAAAACAAAACGTCCGTATCTTTAGTGACAATTTATCTTTTCTTCAGCTATCACTTTTAGCAACATATCTGAAATTGGAGCAAGATATGATTTGCGACGATATTTACAAAACGTCGTTGATAATATTTTGCTTCCACGATTTTATGACTATTTGTGTGACCAATTTTTGTCATCGCTAAAAAGTATTGACAACAAATTTTTGGCTTTTAGCACGAAAACATTAGTTGTCAAAAGCCCATTTTGTTGCAGTGTGGATTTATAATGTTTATCCATTGCTAGATCGATCATACTTGCACAACCTAGTCAACTTAAATTTGTTTGGACAAGCCACAAACAAGTATGATCTATAATCAAATTACTTAAATCTTGTTTCAACATTATCTTAAGCTAGTAAATTTAAGGGTAGAGAAACGAAAAGGATGCTATAATGACTAATTAATCTCAAGCAATAAACATGTCTTAATTAGGAGGTTTCTAAATTTTAAAATATTAAAAAGAAGAAACAAAAAAATCTAGAGATGTCACAATTTTAAACAACTTTTTTATCATGATTATATTGCATCAAGTGATTAAAAGTGTCCACATATCTTTGAATAAATCTATTTGTAAAAACTACCTAGTTAAATGTGTATGTTGCGCTACAAGAAAAATGTGGATTAGCGACGGAAATTTAGCGACGGAAAAATTACCGTTGAAAATTAGCGATGGAAAGTATATTTCCGTCGCTAAAATTGAGTAATTTAGCCACGATACTAGTATTCATCGCTAAATTTGGAGGGAATTCGTCGCGGCAAAATTAACGACGGAAGTTAGTGACGGAAAATATTGCCGTCGGTAATCACTACAACTTAACAACGAAAAATTAGCGACGAAAAATATACCGTTGGTAATTAGCGACAGAAATATGCATTCCATCGCTAAAATTGAGCGATTTAGCGACGGTACTATTATTCGTCGCTAAATTTGAAGGAAATTCGTCGCGACAAAATTAGCGACGAAATTTAGCGACGGAAAAATTCTGTTGCTAAATATGAAGGAAATTTTGGCGGAATAAAATTTTTTGAATTTAAATATGATTTAGCGACGGAAATTTTCGTTCCGTCGGTAAAAAGGCGATAATTTTTGGCGAAATAAAAAATTTTGAGTTTACCTACGGAAAATTCCGTAGGTAAATTCCGTCGGTAAATATGATTTAGCGACGAAAATTTTCGTTCCGTCGGTAAAAAGGCGGGAATTTTTGACGGAATAAATTTTTTTAAGTTTACCTACGGAAATTTCCGTCGGTAAATTCTTTTTAAATTCCAACATCTCCCTCCCACTTGTGTCTTCTTCTTCCTTCCTTCTTCTTTCCTTCTTCTTGTGTCTCCTTTTCGGTTTTCTTGGAGCCCCTTTCTCTGTTGTGGACTCCTTTTCTGCTCATTGGCGTTGCCTTCTCCAACCATTATCATCATGTCCCTCGGTGGAGGTATTTTTGCAACTCCTGTTGTATTTTTTCGTATATTGGATGAAAGTTAATTTGAGTATTTATTACTTTCGTTTATTTGTATATTTTGTGATTGGAAAATAACTTTAAGGTATAAATATTAGTGATAAAAGGGATAAGACGTAATTTTAGTTGCTATATTGGGATAAATTTATGATACATGTAAGGTATTTGATGAAATGTTTATTCTTTTAAAAAATAATTTCAGTTCTTTATTTTCGAATCTTTTTTAGTATGAATTTCATTATTTGAATTCTTTTATTTGAAATAATGAAGTTATCTTCAAGGTAGCTTTTACAGAAACTAAACACTTTGCAGGTAAAATTCAAAAATAGTTTTCAAGAAATTTATCGACGAAAAAATTTTCCGTTGATAAAATATTAGATTTAGCGTCGAATTCTTTTCCGTCGCTAATTCACCGACGGAAAGTCAATTCGTTGGTAATTTTCGACGAGAAAATTTTTATTTTATACCGTCGGTAATTCAGAGGTAAATTTACCGACGGAATAATTTCCGTCGATAAATTTAACTACTGTTGTATCTCCGACGACTTTTTTCATCAGTAAATTCCGTCGCTAAATAAGGTTACCGACGGAATATGTCCAAATTCCGTCGGTAATTTTTGTCGCTAAACTTCATTTTTCTTGTAGTGTTGTAAACAAAAGAATTATATCATTAGAAAGCTTTCTAAAGATAAAAATTAACAAATATTTGGTGATAGAAATGACAATGAGTCAGGTTGAGCTCAGGCATGGGCTTAGGGCCCAGACCATTTGAAAGAGCTTTTTTAAAGATAAAGTTCAAATATTTGGTGATATAGATGATAATAGGTTGGGTAGGGCTCGAGCATGGGTTAAGGGCCCAGATCTGGCCCGTAGCTTGATTTAGCCTGAAGCAATAGGCCGGAGCTCGAGCTCGAGCTTGATCAAGCTAAAGGCAACTTGAGCCTGAGTTCAACTCAAAATGACGAAAATTTATTTAATTTATAATGCCAAAATGACGTTGTTTTGTGTATAAGGATCAGTTTTGTCTCGGGCTCAATTTAGGTCCAAATTTGGCTTATTAACTTCCAGTTGGGCCCTCAAGGCCCAAGCCTAGTTACCATCACTATTTGGTGAAACATGTTTAAGTACAAGTTAAAAAAAATCTAGTTGATACGTGACGTCTGGAAAGATCTAGTAATACGTTGATGTTGTTGAATATATAATATATATTTATGTTATTGATTAATAAGAGGACGTACACACACAACCCACATTAACAAAAGTTACGGAAAATGCACTCGACACTACTAGCAAATTGATGACAGATACATAATTGCGACGAGCCAGAAATATTCTCAACTCGTGTGTTCCCTTAGTTATTAATGGAATGACCAATACCGGGACTATGACCTGGAGTTGTAGGTCTAAAAGCGTCTATGCTATCTTCATTAGCTTTGATTACGTGGTGAATATGGCCTCGACGAATTACTTTTATTGTTTCTCCTCCCTTCTTTGCAGGTACGTTCTTCCCAATGGAGGAGTTCGTACACTTGTAGCACTTCATGTCGTCTTTTCCTTGTTTCAAATGCCTTCCTTGAATGCAAAGAAGATCTTGTGACAGTATCATTAGTGAAATGATCAAAGCAGTGAAGACAATTGTTCTGGACATACTGAAGGAAACGATTAACAGATTAGACGCTAGATTTTGCTATAAAAGGTTCTGTTGTCGAACAATTTCTCTAGGCTGTTGCTTAAGTGAGCTTAAAGGCTTAAGAGAGATATATATAGGACAACGGAGGGCTTGCTATATATAGAAAAGGACGATACTACGAAGATATTCAGAAATTAGGTCAATACAACAAATGGTTTGTTAAAAAGCTCTAGGCAAAGCACACGAAGAATTAAATTCTCCACACAGCCAAACAAAAGATGAAAAGGTAAAAACCCGTAAACTAGTTTTCCACAAACCAAGGAAGATTCCATTGCTTAACTGACCTAAACTTGATCAAGATGATTAAATGAAATGCTCAGGCATGAATTCTAAAGACAGCAATTAATGCGTCCACTAACTGTGTATAAGAAAATATTTGCTTACAAGGTAAGGTCCCAGACAAAGAATTGTGATGACAGCTTAGTTTTCATGCATCTTTTAGGGTGTAATGGTGTATGCATGTTACTTATTAACTATCACTAAGAGTCATGCGATTTCCTTTCATTAGAGTATTAATGGTTCATACACAAACACCTCGAAACTCTTAAAAAATCTTTATTTTTTATTTACTAATAAAAAGGAAGTCCCTACTTATTATACTTGCATGTGATGTTTTCCCCTTTTGTATTTACATTTATAATATGGGAAGATAAACGAAACCTGACCCAAAAAGGTCGGAGAGATTCTTTAGGCCTACCTTTTGTCACTATTCTGGACTCTAGAGATATATATAAATAAACCAAATTAATGGTTAGGCCTTTTCCAGGATTTAATATGTACCACTAAACCTCACCATTTGAATTGGAATGCACTTTGGCCACTAGCTGTTAGTTGCCAGTGCAAGTTGCCCCGGCATATGCTTCAGAAGATTTTAATATCTTATGATAAATACATATAAATGTTTGGTCTTTTAGAAAGAGATCTCAATCACAACTGTAAATGGCAGTTAGTTAAAAGGACCACACAACTTAAATTTCAACTTGACATCAATATCATCCTTGTGATTGCCACTGACAACTTGGAAAGACAAGACCTTCAATAATTATATACATATATATGTATAACATTCTCTTACAGCTACGAGAATCTAGCTACCTATGTAAAACTCCAACGTTAATGGATCCAACTCTCTAAAAGTTTTGCGGCGCTATTCTTTGGTGCCCAACCAGAGGCAACTTGGTACTTTTGGTTCGTGAACTTTGTTATTATAGTAAATACATTGACGGCCACTGGGACGCGTTTCCTTCTTCTTGATCATATTTCACATGGTATGTTGTATCCTTTGTCTGGTAATTAAACTATAGAGCTCAGATTCCATTCAAAATATCAACGGTTATCATTCCTCGTGAATAGTAAAGCACTTGCCGCATTGGCTTTTTCAAACTTGATTTTGCGTTAAATTAGAGAGCTCCGAGGTGACTTGCTGAACTGTTGGACAAGCAAATTGGATCCACTTTTTCTGCGCATGCAAGGGTAATGGACAAGCAACTTACCACAATTTGATTGGATCAACATTCTTTTAAGACCAATAGATATGAATATATGTATGTATGTATATGTATGTTTTTTAGTTGTGCCTCAAACGTGTAAAGACGTAACAAAAAGTGTTTAACCATATAAAAATTATATACATTTCAAATTATTTAGTAAATACTACATATTTTGTTCTAAACTACGTCTTAGAACTGAATGCTTTTGTTTGGATCTCATGTTCACATTGGATATAAAATGTATATATTTGTGCGCATCTTAAAGAAAATATGAACATAAATTCCTTATAAAATCGCGTCAAAATAAAGAACTAGTGGAAAGGTTTGCCTTTTCATATTCTGGTTAAATAATCAAAAGGGCTGGTTTCCTTAACCCCTTTTAATACAGACCTCTTGTTTCTATACACGCCAGGATCAGGGCTTCAAAAAGGTAAATGGGAGGTCAGAATACTACTTTTCTAAGATTTCATGGTGTAGAGGGTATCTGAGTGCCTCTCTGATTTTGGGAATATTTACTTTGTAAGTAACCAAGCCGTTTCTAACATTTTATAGGCTCTAGGCGAAGTAAAAAAAAAAAAACTCCAATAAATTGGCAATAGATAAACGTGTAAATTTAAAAGCATATTTTATTATTAAATTTAATATATATATATATATATATATATATATATATATAAGTGATTCAATTTATAAATCCACACGCTCAATAAAATATTAAGTAATCATAACAGACTAATAATATCTTACAAAATTTCATTAACAATAAAATCACTAAAAATAGCAACAGTAACAACAAAATAGCAATAGCGAAGAATCGAACAAACAAAACATTAAGAGAATAACGAAGAATAAACATACAGATGATTATAATTTATGAAAACAATTTCTCGTATATTTTATATGCAAAATTATTAATAATATTATCAAAATCAATAATGTCTAAGATATCATTCACAATAAATAAAATAGCTAAACTATTCAACCTAATACGATCTTATTTAATTATCAAATAAATTTTATTTAATTATAAAATGCATCCAACTATTTACGATCTTATTTAATTATTAAATGATAATAATTATTATTTAATTATCATGACATGTTTAATAGAATCATACAAATATTTATAATAAATGAAACCATTTATGTAATCTTTTAATTGAGTAACTTAAATTATTTGATTTAGTCATAGTATCACTAAACTTATGTGAACCTATGTAAGAACACAAATCTAACAATTATTACATTCCTTGTGGCAAAGAATAATGAAATTTATAATTACAAAATTAAATTATTTATAATGTTTAATTATATTTTATGAATAATAAGTAATCTAAAATAAAAACTAAAAATACAAATAAATACAGTATTATTTAATATTAATGTTATGACTTAAAATGCTAATATAATATTCACGTTAACGACAAATTACAAATTAATTATAATATATTCAAATATTTAATAAGCTAAAATACATTAAAATAAAACTTTACCTTTAAATTATCACTCGAGCTCATAAGACAAAATCGTAAAAAATTTTACTGCCAATTTTAAGTTGAATATGTTGATGAAAATAAAAAAGTGTATAAGAAATATACTCAAATGATTGAAAGGTATTTATAAATTTAACAAGTTAACGTTATATAGCAAATAAAGGAAATTATTTGGCTTTCAAGATTCAACAACGTTAACTTTCTCAATAAGTTATTTATTAGTTAATGTCAACTTTTTCTTCTATTTTAACTGACAAGTAAGAATTTATTACCCTTTTAACTAAAAATTGTTGAAAAAATACTGTTGAAATTTATTAAAGGTGGGCCCCTGACGAGGATGATCCCTGACCCTGTAAGTAACTATTTGTAGAATACAAAATTTTCTTGCTTATAAGAGAGAGTGATTGGCATTTGCCTATTGGGATCCATGTGTCCTTCTCGTGGTATATTGAAGGCTAGTTTTTTCTTTTTCTTTTTTATGTCTGGGCGTAGCTGCTTGATGATACTTTGAGTTACAAATGGTAAAAGTGTTTGATTAGCACTTCCTGTCCAAGACCGCTTTTCTTTTTCTTAAAATTTTCACTATTTTTTTCTCTCTTACGTACTCTCAGTTTCCCGTTATTCATCAGAGGTCACCCTCTCCCCGTTTTGACCCAAAGCCAAACTTTCTTGACATGTCTAAATGCTTGAATTTCTCTTTTTGCTTCTACTATTTGCATTTCAACTAATCATTAAAATTGTTCTAGAGCGAACCTTGGAATAATTGATAAAGTTACTTTTTTATAATAAAAAGATCACGAGTTTGAGTCATAAAAATAGTTTTCTTGTGAAAATAAAAAGGAACAATTGTGTAAGATTAATAAGCCTCGCCTAACTATCCCAAAGTAGGGAGCTTTGTAGATTGAATATGCCCTTTTTTTAATTAGACATGGGATTTTTGCATGAATTATTGGGTAATTTTAATAAATTGAAAAGAGAAGTTGCTAAGTATTCAATTAGGTTAAAATGTTAGTCTCTTAACATCAAAGTTATGCATAGAGTAATTATGTTGTTAAACAAAATATTAATATTGTTAGGAAGGACAATATTATGGCCATTATTTTTAAATTATTTGATGAAAAGATATATTTATTTTAAAAGATTAATTGAATTAGTTATAAAGTTTACTAATTTTTAAAAGGAAATTACTTATTAATAGGTACAATTTAAATTTTTAAGCATGTGTCAATTATACTTTCTAAAGCTCTGTAATAATTTTAAAACTTAAAATTTTATTATGAATCAAATTTAAGATTTTGAATTCTTCCGCAAATTTTTTTATAAATCGATATATATATTTCAAAATGTAAAGATATATCTTTTATTAAAATTTCATTTAAACCTACCTTCCATCCTTTCATATTAATTAACTACTATTTTTAAATTTTGCACCTGCAGCAGCCAGTGGCAATGATTTTGTAATGATGGTGTAAAGATGTCACTGTGGTTTGTGGACCTAAACCGGCTAAAACTTCAAAGTGCAGGAAGATTTTATATATCCAAATTATTTCAAAGTAGTTAAAGAAGATAATAATACTGTAAACTCAATGAATAATGAAACATATCTAATGTAGCAAAGATCTTTATTACGACAATACAGCTGATTACACACGGATGAAGAGTCTAATTAACATACATACATCAGGTTGAAATAGCGGAAATTCATACATACACAATCTTGATGGCAAATTGGCAATTATTTTTGTGGCAATTACTTTTCTTTTTGGGAATGGGGAACTTACAGGGTATTTTTATAGTTTCCAAATGAGGTAAGATATGTTCAGGTTTATGTCTATTCCCTTGGTTCTACAATTTTGGTTTGATAAACATGACCAACGCCAGGGCTGTGACCAGGTTGTGTGGGACGGAATTCATCATTTTGTCCTGAAATAAAACGGTTGATGCTGGAATGAGTTGCTGATGATACCTTTGAGTCAATTTCATCGGATTCTAACGGGTGGCCAACACCTGGGCTAGTGCCTGGTGTTGTTGGCCTGAAACCATTCTGATCATACGCTGAAGTAGACTCACTTGAGACAGAGCTAGAAATTTGGGTAACTCTTGGGAATAACTCTTGTTTCCCTGCCAAAGATCGGTGGTCAATAGGAGTAATGGGACTTGGGGCCATAGCAGGTTGAGAACTTTCTGCATTTCCTGCCGCATTGTTATGGCGCAAGTTGATAGTATTGCTGCTGATGTGCTTTTGTGAGTGCTCTTTGATGGCTGCAGCCTCTTGGTTTTTTATTGTCTTGATTTGCCTTCCTCCAGTTATTGGAAAGTGCTGAATGGAGATGATTAGTACAAATAGAATAGCATATGTGGAAATATTTAGGGTTTGTGCCATTGCAAAACAAGATAGAGATATTTTTCGTAACTATTGGACAAGAGAAGAAGCTCAAGGTTTTAATGTATGATAGTTTGAGATGGCTGAAGAATAGCTTAAGTTGTAGGAAACTGTAGTTACAGGAGGATGTGCTTACTTGGGACTATGGACTAATATAAGATGCAAGCTACCAAATGGATGCTAAGGTTTGGTTTCCAGGAAGGCATTTATAAGCCTAAAAAGTACGCTCAATGACATTCCTCACCGCTAATTATTTCATATTAGAAATATGTAGGCTATGATCATCAACTTGGACGGTTTATACACTATGTCATAGATATAGTTTGAATTAGTAATGGAGCTAAGAATTTAAGAAAAAAGGACCCAAAAATTTATTTTTTAAAATTTTAAGGGGCCTAGTGTACGAATGAACTCCAAATAACTCTCTCTCTCTCTCTCTCTATATATATATATATATATATATATATATATATATATATATATGTCATAGATATAGTTTGAATCAGTGATGGAGTTAAGAATTTAAGATAGGAGGATCTAAAAATTTATTTTTTAAAATTTTAAGGGGCCCAGTGTACCAATGAACTCCAAATATATATATATATATATAATTTTTTAAAATATTAGAAGTCCAGAGCACCATTAGCCCCCATGTAGCTATGTCCATGGTTTGAAAGGATCCTCTTTCAGATGGAGTATATTATCTTGGAGATCCTCCAAATTCTGCATGTTCCACTAGTATTGCCCTATTGTTTAATAAGTTATCATTAATGTGGCATAGTTTTCATAGTTGACTTGATATATAATAATAGGAAGAGTGATCATTATATTAAGCCGTCCTATCTTCATCATAGTTCCTATGAAGCTGAAATCCTGGTCAGTTAGAAAACTTGAAACCGGTCCAACCTTTCAATTGTAGTGGTAGCTTAGATCTCAAAACTCAAACTTTGCTTGTTTTAATCATGAAATTATGTCTAATAGTTTTACGAGTGGGCAGAACAATAGCCTCGATTGCAACTTCTCGCCTTTATTCCAAAGTTTGTTGCTTAACTGCATCCACTCATAATTTTAAGTCTATAAGCACGATACAAGTACTTCAATTTTAACAATTATTTTTTAGACAATCACTATTATCTTATATTGTAGGTTATACTACAGTGGCATTAATGATTACAGTAATACAAATGATGCAAGTATAAGTATGAATATTGCAGATGCAATTACCGCAAAAAAAAAAAAAAAAATCACAAGCATGCATCTTAACACACAAGTTCATTTACATGTAAACAAGATACAAGTATGATATTCACCATATTTAGCAACGGAAGCATAACAGAAAATACCTCCAACCATTGCTGTGAAGATGTTCAACAACGTCCCTGAAACTTTTTTAGTATATATCTAATTTCCACAATGGGATGGTGTCTAGTATTTGTTACATGAAAAAAGAAGTATATATATATATATATATGTATATATATATGTATGTATGTATATATATATATGTATGTATATATATGTATGTATGTATATATATGTATGTATGTATGTATGTATGTATATATATGTATGTATATATATATATATGTATATATGTATGTATCGCTTCATCATCTCTGCCCATCATAAAAGATGAAATTAATGAAGAATGGGCATTTTCATTTGCATGGTTAACTGGTTAAATATTAAATGGATCATATTCTAAACAGTAGGAACAGTGGTAAGATTTTGAGAAAATCTTACAATTACAACAAATTGCGGCAAATATTTCATCTACAATTGAAGTTGCGATAGTAATTTAAAACCTTGAGTCATATGATCATAACAACCACAATACTTGTTCTGCCCTTAATTCACGATTCAAGGTCTTGAATCCATCTAGAGGAAGTTGAAGCCTGAAACTTGACCTTTCATTGAAATGAAATGTCGCTATAATATTGTTTGAGAACGGTGAGGGCGGCAGTCTACTTAATCAATATTTTTGTCGAAAGAGTCTCAAATTATCGTCGGCTTCCCCCACCACCGAAATACACCTAAATGATAGGGATTCTCATGTACTCTCCACTTAGAGATGTATAGTATTAAATGTTGATGGTTTGTACGCAGGCTCAGAGATCTTTTGGTCGACAAGTCCAAGTGAAACACATCTGTCCATTCCTTCATTGTTTGAAGTTCATTTTTAAAATGGTCTTGTAAACTTTCTAAATGGCCTGAATCATTACTAGCTGCTGAAAGTTAAAGATTCCTTATGAGTGGTAACCAGAAGAAATTCAGTCCTTGATCATCTATTCTGTAAATATACATTCTATCGATGTTCAATGATCTGTGAAACCCTTTTCATAGTTAAGGTTTTACAACTTAAGTTTGTATTGCTTAGCAGTTTCTCGACAATCACAGCGCACACGAGACCATATTGTCTGCATATGTCATTTGCGTATTCTGCTTTTTTAAAAGCTCTGCTTCCTCCTGCATTCCTAAGTTAAGTTCCTAGTTGGCTAATTCCATTAGTTCACTTAATCTAAGCAAATTTCGGTAACAATAAAATCCACTATACTTAATTGCAGGCTTGAAGAACATGGTACGTGATTTGTCAGACAACTGCCACTAACGGAAGAGGCAATTTGGTTGGTCCTTAAACCGGCCGAAATTAGACCCACATATAATTAATATTTAGTAGTAACATATTGAGGATTGATGTGATTTGAGGTATTTGGAGTTTTGTGCAGTGCTCTTTGACCACTATTTCTTTATCCTAAAATGTTTTTTATGTTATTCCAAGTTGTCGGAGACTGACTGTCTTTTCTATCAATTAAAAAACAACTTGGAAGTGCCAAATCGCAAATTTAGATCCTACATAAAGGAATGTTCCATTGGCAGTCCCAGAAAGAAACTTGATGACTTTGTTTGAAAGATAGAAATCCCAAGAGCGGAAAAGAAATAATGAAGCATCGAAGAAACTTTTTTGGCATGCATTATAGGCTAGGGTCAGGATGCTCCTTTTAAGTTCTTCCCTTGGTGCAGCTCTACTTGGAAGAACCCAAAGAACATGCCGCTAATTCCAGTTATGTACATTTTTGTAGGGCAGAAAGTTTTATCAGTCAAATAAAACAACTTCTTGTTAAAAGGGTTATGTTTTACTTCAACAACAGAACTTATTTTTAGGGATCGAAAATACTTTGCAAAAAGGTATTCCGTTCATAATTAAGAGTGTGATTGATTGAACTTTGATAGAGTTACAAAAAATCCGTTGAAAACCAATTTTTATTTACCTATCTATTCGTTTCTTGTTTTATTTATTCTATGGATTGATTTTCTTATAAATTTTGTCTCTTAGAATTTAATTTAAGCTAAATAAATTAAATTTTGGTGTAGTTTAAGCCTTTTTTTAATAATTCCTTAGAAATATTATATACTTATTATACTTAAATATGATTTTCATCAGCCAGTAAAATTTAAATATTATTGAATATGTCGTTATATCTAATTGTGAATTTAATGAAACCCTCTTATACTAATCGTCATTAAATAACTTTAACAATAATCAACAACTTACATGTATATGACTTAGAAGTTAGGTTTAGTTAAAGAAATTAAATTTTGATGTAGTTTAAGCCTTTTTCTTAATAATTTCTTGGAAATATTAAATACTTATTATTCTTAAATATGAATTTTATAATCCAATAAAATTTAAATATTATTGAATATTTTGTTATATTTTATTGTGAATTTAATGAAACCCTCTGGTACTAGTCATTAAATAGCTTTAACAATAACCAACCACTTAAATGTATATCACTTAAAGAAGACAGTCTAATTTGGACAAAGGAAAACAATTATCGAGTACGAAATTTGAATAGGCGCAGCTGATGTCAGGAGCCTTTTTAAAGTCCACAATTAAGTGCATTAAATCATTTGATAATTTCTAGAATTTAAGGACTATAATAAAAGGCTTAGAGGAAAAAAGTGACCAAGAATTAAGGGTAAAATAAATGTACATTCCATATAATTTTAGAAAAACTCTACAATCTTTAAATTTCTCAAAAAGATTTTAAATCCTCAAAAAAGCTCATTTTATAAATTTCGGTTAAAAATACGCTCATTATGAATATCAAATATGCACTATTCAAATATTGTATGCATGAAAATTTAACATATCTTTTAAATTGAACCAAATCAATTAAATCTGATTCAAACTAGTAATTTGTCATAATTATTATTATTAATTTAAATCAAATTTAAATAATTAGAGTCGAGTTTAAAATTGAAATGAATTATAATATTGGTGATATTTAATTATTTCACATACGATGTTTATTGTGTATATGTTTGTTATTACTTTTGACCTGAAGATTAAAGAAGTTTTTTAAAAAATTAAAAGCTAGGAGTTTATTTTTAGAATGTTAAATGTTAGAATATATTTTATATATTCTTTGTTTAGTTTTAGCATTTTAAATTGGACATATAAAAGATGGAGTTTGTGTTTTATTAGAAGTCCATGTAGTTATTGCCGATTTTAAAAAGGAATCTTTGAGATACATGTGATAAGGATGAAATCCTAGTTTCGGTGAAATTTAAATTCTTAAAGATTACCTATACATGTGTGTATCTTCTTATTATGGAATATGTCAAGTTGTAAATTAAGGTGAAAAATCTGGTAGCAAGGCAATTATTACGCAGATGTGGATTTGGGGTCAAGTGAGGTTAGGCTGAATTTTTTAAGAATCTAAGTTTGGCAGATCACATGATTTTGGGCAAGCAATGTGTGTGCTGGTTGTGTAATTTTTGGAGATATTGTGAAAGGTAAAAAGTGGTCTTTGTGGCTATGCATATGCGTTGATCTTTTGGTAACAAATTGTAAAAACCTAGCTGCTGCGTTTTTTTGGTTTTCATCTTTTGATTGAGTTGGTTTTGTGGGGCTTTTGGAGCAGTATTGTCACACTTTTATCATCTCCAACAAGCAGTCCAAAGGTTGCACAGTTGCTGATTTTGTTGGGCTCTAAATTGATGTCTGCAGCACTATGAAGTATTCGTCACAGATGAGTACACATACAATTGGTGTTGTGACTTGGTTGTTTTGGTGAAAAATTTCAGATATGAAATTGTTGCGTTCCTGTTTTATTTGTCTTTGTTTCTTAGTAGAAATAGTCAGGAAAATCCTCTGATGAGGTTAACACGAGTTCGTCGTGTTATTGGGTGTGAAGATCTTTCACGGGTAGTTAGGTTGTGGGTTGGTTACATAGATTGAGTCTTAAGGAGTAGATCAATCTTGTGTAATTTTTGTGGACTATAGTGAAAGAATTTAATATGGGTGAGGGCCCCACAAATGTAGGCAAAGTGTGCCGAACTGCGTTACCAAACGTCGGTGTTTTTGGTGTTTTGCTTTTACGATTGTTGATTTACTATTGCGGAAAAATTAATTTGTAGATAGTCTGCGAAATTAATTAACTCCTTTCGGTTTTTCATTAAAGATCTGAAAATTTTTGTGAGGTTTTTAAGTTATAAAGAATGTCTATATCTTTTGATTGAAGACTTAAAATAAGGGTCAAATATATTCCTTTGAGATTTTGTTGTGACTTGAAATTTTCATACCCACGGGATTTTCTGCTATCTTGAATTCTCTAAACTCCGCGCTAATTTCTCCCTTGGAAGTGTCCGCGATCCAAACCCCACCTTACTATTGTAAGAAACGATTTCTGAAAGAAAATTAAAACCGAAAACACAGATTAATTTCATGATTAATCTACACATTAACCCTAGAATTGCAACATACTACGTTCAATAATTCGATTAATAAATACCTGGAAACTGGGGAAACATTGAATCTATTGTTGTTTTCCGTAAAGCGACACGATAGAGATGCAGAGGATTTGCTACTGCTATTCCGAATCCTTAATCAGCAAAAGACGCATACCAGTTTCAATGGGGCAACTGTATTTTAAAGGTCGGCTAGCAGTAGGGCTTCCTGTGCTTTATAATACATGGGTCAAGCCTACCCATCATAGCAAGCCCATGAACACAGGCCCAATGACACGTTAAAAGGAGAATTACAATTGACATCTAATTAATCGGGATTTGTACAAAATAATTTCAATTATGCTAGTCCACAATTATGATAAAATTCTATCATTCTTCCACTTGGACAACATAACCAATATCATTAAACAGCATAAACAAATCCCAGATTAATATAACAATATGTGGCCACAATAAGATGTCAAAGTAGAGTCAACAATCTCTCAATCATAAGTCCAAAATGAGGTTACAAGTACCTCAACAATATAGAAATCAGTCCCGATAGGAGTACTGATAACATATATGCAAGATACCTATACCTCGATGACCTAAACAAAATGTGTCATAAGGAAATGCACACAAAATGGTAATCCGTTTGTGCAATTCCAAACAAAATGGCCCAAGCATCCAAGGATTCAGATTTCTCACGCAACAATTCAATCCATCCATACTGCGAAAAATCATCAATGAAGGTGATAAAGTACCTATAACCTCCCATGGCAATAGGAGTAATGGGTCCACAGATGTCTGTGTGAATTATCTGTAATGGTTCCTCCTTCCTGATCATTTTCTCCTTTTGCACTTTAGCTGTAAACTTCCCTTTTAAGCAATCAACACAAGTGTCAAAATCAGAGAAGTCCAAATCATGCAAAATAGTTTCCTTAATCAACCTTTCCATTCTCTCCTTAGAGATATGTCCTAATCGTTTATGCCACAACATAGAAGATTTTTCAGCAACTCTCCCACGTTTCTCTCCAACAACAGCATTAACATTATCATGCAGTCGATCACAACGAGAAGAATAAGCAATCAACATAAACAATCCATCACGCATAATTGCAGAACCAACAACAGCAGAATCATAATATAAAATAATTCCATTATTGATTATATGGAAATTGTATCCACAACTGTGTAAAACAGAAACTGAAATCAAATTCCTTCTTATAGAAGGCACATAAACAGCATCTTTCAATAGCAAATCATGTCCACTACTCAATTTCAAGGAAACTACTCCTATGTGCTCAACATTAACACTAGATCCATCTCCTAGTTGCACCATCACTTCCCCTTTATTTGGTTTCCGCCTGCTTTTGAACTCCTACAATGAGTTCGTTACATGAATAGTGGCACCAGTGTCTAACCACCATGAATTAGGAGGAACATCAACCAGATTTGATTCAAAACAGACAAAGATTTGAGGAACACCACCCACACCATCATACTTGGTCTTAGACAATAAAAACAAGTAATTAGACTTTTCAGTCTTATCAAACTTCTGAAATTTTTCACCAACAGCCTTAAGATAATCTTTGGCATTATCAGTTTCTGTGATGCTCTCTTTAATAGTCTTCTCCATTGTGTATTTAATGGTCATCAAACAAACCTTATTAGCACGAACCCATTTATCATATTTAACCCTATCTGCAGCGGAAGACTCAACAGTGGGTTGTGCAGGCTCATCCTCAGTGAGAGCAACATCAACATTAGAAACCGTCAAAAAAAGATTTAAAGATTCAAGCCAGTCCTCATAATTGGTCCCATTCAGCTTAATCAAAGAATTCAAAGCTGGAAATTGATACAAAGCAAGGAGATTTAGCAAATGTATCAAAAACTAGCATAATTGGGCAAACAACACAGCTAGGTTCTCATGCAATTGCAATCCTGCCTAAGGGTCTCGAATTACAACATAGATCACCCAGAACATTAAACTATGCCCTAAAGCTAATATCGATAGGATATTGAAAACTTTAAAGACATAATTCAATGAATTAAACAAACATTAGAAACCACATTGATAAAGACAAACCGATAGGGTAAGTGCATCATTAACATAGCATCTAATGTATGCCCAATAACAACATCACAACAACAATTTGTAATAATTGGTCTCACGATAGGCGAGCTCACAATTACACAAAATTAATGACAATAGTCTAATAGCATTCCCCAAGAATGTTCCCATATATTCAATTAGCACCATAATTGCAAAAATAACCATAATTAATCATATAATATAACATTATATGCATAAACGACATCAAAATTAATTTTGGTGCACAACTATATAACTCTGAGAGTACACAAGACTCCACAAGCCCAAATAATACTAGGAATAAGTACAAAAAATTTCAAGGAAAAATTCAGAGAGTACAGTATATTTTAATTAATTTTAAAATTCGGGAAAAATAAAAATAAAAATTCTAGCGTTCCAAAAATTTCAGAAAAATTACCATAAAATAGTACTGGGCAAGTGGAGCATGTAGGAAAAAATTTGAGGAAAAAAGACTACCGGACGACTCCACACGCGCCACCAGTCTGGCGTGGCGAAAGTGTCTGGCAGTCGAGACTTCATCTTCTCACTTGCCAGATCGGTATCCGGTCATGTGACCGATTCGCGACCGATTTGGATAAACGTCCATATCTTCCTTATTTTTGATCCGTTTTCAACGAAATTTACGTCATTAGATTCAGAATTTCAAGATCTATCAAAGCCCTTAAGAAATTTCATGAAAAACACTACTGTATATGGGTCGAAAAAATCGAAAAAAACGTTAATGGGTTCGGTGCTTTCATTCTTGGGTTTTTAAACAGACAACAGCAAATTGCAAAACCTAACACATGCTTGGACACCAAAACGAAACATATCAATATCCACAAAATCGATTTCAGAAAAACACAAATATAAAAAAAACAAAAAACCCCAAATTCTGGAAATAATATGCCGAAAAATTATACAAAATTGAACAATAATCAGCAGTCACAATTAGGGTTAATTGTCTCTGATACCAATTGAAAGAAAATTAAAACCGAAAACACAGATTAATTTCATGATTAATCTACACAAATAATTAACCCTAGAATTGCAACATACTACGTTCAATAATTCGATTAATAAATACCTGGAAACTGGGGAAACATTGAATCCATTGTTGTTTTCCGTAAAGCGACACGATAGAGATGCAGAGGATTTGCTACTGCTATTCCGAATCCTTAATCAGCAAAAGACGCATACCAGTTTCAATGGGGCAACTGTATTTTAAAGGTCGGTTAGCAGTAGGGCCTCCTGTGCTTTATAATACATGGGTCAAGCCTACCCATCATAGCAAGCCCATGAACACAGGCCCAATGACACGTTAAAAGGAGAATTACAATTGACATATAATTAATCGGGATTTGTACAAAATAATTTCAATTATGCTAGTTCACAATTATGATAAAATTCTATCAATTTCAACGAGCAATTTATCAAAATACCTAAGGGTCCAAACTCTAGAGCTTCCCCACTCACACAAAGCCACTCTTTTTCCAGCATGCCTAGCAAAATAACCCACCCGTTTATAGACTTTGTACATCTCCAAAGGATTTTATAGAGTTAATTTAATGAATTTGATATATCTAATTATTATATACTTATTATAACTTAATTATCTCATAAATTAATTCATCTAGTTTATATAATTAAACATATTTGAATAATTTAAAAATACTTTTTTCTTTTGTTAGACAAGACTTTTGTTGATAAAATTAACTGGATTAGAGCAGGATGACAACAAATAAATTTGAGATAATTAAACACACATATTTTACGTGGATTAGGGCACTACAAGGAAATTGTTAAATAGCGGCAGAAATATACCGACGAAAAGTATATCGTATGTGATTTGCGACGGGACTCCCTAATCCGTCGATTAAAGAAAGAAAAGTTGTGACGGTAAAGAAATCCGTTGCCAACGGTGGAGGGAAAATTTCGCGGGAAGTTATAGCGACGGAAATATGCCGATGAATACATTACCGTTTGTAAATAGGGATGGAATTAAAATTCGGTCGACAAATTTGTCGGCGAGAGAATTTTCACCGACGGAAATAAGCCGTTGGTATATTTCAAAACGGCGTCGGGAAACTAGGTTAGAAAGTTTAATTTTGTGACGATTTTTTTTAATTATACCGACGGATCATTCCGTCGCAAAAATAAAATTAAATCCACTGTGTGGTTATCTTTCTTGTCTCCTTCCCCGACTCTCCTCTTCTCTTTCTCTCCTCTCCTCCGGTGACATTGAACCACAGTGGATGTTCGACCAGCCTACCTCGTCTCTGGCGACCTGCTGCTTTCGTCTTCTCCGGCGATGTGCTGCTCCCTCTCTCCTCTGGACAATCCGAAGGTAAAGCATGGGTTTTGTAGGTTGCAGTTGTTGTGATGTGGATTTGGACTGATTTAATGCATTTCATTTGTTTATTTAGGTTTGATTGGCGTTGTGTGAATGTTTTGGATGTTCATAATGGAAAGAATTAAAGGATTTGTGTGTAGATAGGGTTGAGATGGTTTTGACCTCAAGGTGTTCGATGAAATGCATTAGGAGTTGTAGAACTAAACTAGTATCATTATATGAGTGTTCAAAGTGAGTATGAGGATTATAAAGATGATATGCTTACATTTAAAAGTAATAAAGAGGAAAGCATCGAACTAGTATGAAGGAAAAGAATGAACATAAAATTTGAATTAGGAATGAGATTCATAGCAATTTATAAAGTAAAATGAAAAGTATGCATTGTGAATTCCTTTGATATGTGATGGGTCTAGAGTATTAATAAAATAATGGACTTCATATGTACACAGGATACCCTTAGAGGGCTTGGATTGAGAATGAGCGAATTTCTTTGCTTTAAATTGTTAAAGGGTTAGATATATGTTAACATGTTATAAAGAACAAGCAAGTTAGTAGTTGGTGGATCTTTATAGAAACAATATTTGAAAAATGTTAACAAATGAAAAGGATATTGAAAAGCATGAGTTATTAATTTTAATAACTTGATGAAGAACGATAGGTATGTTAGTGTAACGATGACAAAACTTTGAAGACGTGTCTAACAAAATAAGAAAAATTAAAGGAGTCAATATCCCTAAGCATAAACCACTGGAACAATTGAACCTAACATAAACCATTGATTTTTTTTAAATCAATTCTTTTCTAAAATAAAAAATGGTTCTTAGAATTTTAAAATCCAAACATTTGGTTTTGTTTTGATTCTTAATATTCTTAATTTATTATTGTTATAATATCTACCAAATACTTCATTTCATTTATCTTTCTTCTAGTAATTTCCATTAAAATTTTAATTTTCTTTAATAAAAGTAGAAAATATGTTTATATTTCTTATTTAATTGATTTTATAAATATTGATACTTAATCAATCTTTATTTAAAAATATTGAAAAGTGTAAATTAATTATTTTAATATTACAATTTTATACTTTTTAGTTTTGTTTAATAGTTTATTAAATATATCAATGAATGATTTTCCTTATTATAATACAAAGATATAACATTCTTGTGTCTTAGATGTTTTATTTAAAGGATAAAATTAAATAAAGAATCAAGTACAATTTAAGAGAATTTCAAGGTAATTCAAATCAAGTAGACCAAGTACAAAAAGAATAAAATAATTCCATATATAACAATCATTTTATAATCTTATATTAGCCATTTCAATAAATTAGGAGTTCAATCATTGCATGACTATTTATGAGGCATAATGAAAAGTCTTTTGATAATCAGGAGAAAATTTAATTATTTTGAACTAAACAAATTCTTAATCTTCAAACAAATTTTGAAACACTTTTAAAATAAATGGTATTGAATATAGTATTTATTAAATGGAGTATTTTGAAACTTTTGAAAATATTAACATATATATATATATTTGATGCCTCAAAATGTTTTTCAATCTTAATCTTTGATGGGGGTTTTGTTAGGTAGATAAATTTCAAAAACTTTCCTAATAGATCAATTTTATACTTTTTAGTTTTGTTTAATAGTTAATTAAATATATCAATGAATGATTTTCCTTAATATAATACAAAGATATAACATTATTGTGTTTTAGATGTTTTATTTAAAGGATAAAATTAAATAAAGAATCAAGTACAATTTAAGCGAATTTCAAGGTAATTCAAATCAAGTAGACCAAGAACAAAAAGAATAAATTAATTCCATATATAACAATCATTTTATAATCTTATATTAGCCATTTCAATAAATTAGGAGTTCAATCATTGCATGACTATTTATGAGGCATAATGAAAAGTCTTTAGATAATCAGGAGAAAATTTAATTATTTTGAACTAAACAAATTCTTAATCTTCAAACAAAATTTGAAAAACTTTTAAAATAAATGGTATTGAATCTAGTATTTATTAAATGGAGTATTTTGAAACTTTTGAAAAATCACTACTACTTATTTTATAATTGCATTATTCCTCCTTCATTTGAATCAATCCTATGAACTTCTGTGACAAATGTTAGGACGCCTCAATATGATAAGACACAATTTGATTTTCTTTGTTGTAGTAACTGTATTGTCCCCAATATTTATACTTTCGAGGAACGTGAAGAGAAGCCTATGCAGGTATTAAAATGACAACTATACTTTTACTTCAATTGTGGTAACTTTAAGCATATATTTGTTAATATAATTTGACCTAATAAGAAAATTTTGTATGGTTGTGAATTGCTTTGAGTTTAATGTTTAATTCTTGATAAGTAACATGAGTTGTTGACAAGGCAAAGTATGGACATGTAGTTTAGAGATCAGTTGTGAGTTGACTTTACTTGTCGAATATAGAAGTGTATTTTCACATGCAGGGGGCTCTCTTATGTGTAAGAGGGGGATGATTATGTGATAGGAGAAATGCTGCCGAATTTTCAGCATAATCCTCGTATAACAATTAATGATACTGACATACCTTGTTATATGTGGCATACATGAATTATACTGACAATTAATTGACTGGTTGAAATTAACAGTATCCCAGCTATGAGCTGCCAGGATAGATCTTAGATGTATAGACGATTAACCCCTGTTGGCTTCATTAATCCTGAATTCGTGCATGGAGTTGATAGTTTTATTCATTATGCATGCTCTCAACCTGCATATATGGATGGACAAAAGATCAGATGTCCATGTAGCAAGTGCAAGCACAAATGTTTCCTTACTCTTGATGAAGTTAAGTTGCATTTGCTGCAAAAAGGGTTTGTACCCAATTATTTTGAGTGGACACGACATAGCGAACCGTTAATTTGTAGCACCTCAAGGGGGAATGAACCACAAATGTCTGTCAACGTAAATGAGTATGAAGGGGAGGTTGGAAGTAGAGGGAATTTTGTTCATGGAAGTGAAAACTCGTACAGGCAAATGGTCTTTGATGGGGTCGGTTGTACCTTTGGGACAAATAGGGTAAATGTTGAAGAAGAACCAAACGCAGAAGCACAATTTTTTTTTGACTTACTCCAGTTTGCTGACCGAGAATTATGGCCCGGTTGTCAGAAAATGACGCAATTGTCTTCAATTGCGCGAATTTTGAACGTAAAGAATGAAGGACACATATCGGATCGTAGCTTTGATAACATTCTGGAGTGGTATACTGAATCACTACTCGCTGATCATTCAATGGTTAACATTTTTTACAATATGAAGAAACTGATTCGGGGCCTTGGGTTGCCAGTGCAAAAAGTTGATTGCAGTCGGTTAGGATGTATGTTGTACTGGGGAGATGATGTGAACTTTGTTGGACCAATGGTGGTTGAAAAATTAAATCCCTTTATGTTTTGATAATAATAAAATATCTAGAAATAGTTAAGAAATTATTTCAGGTATTATTCAATGAAAGGATTGTGCAAATCAAGATGAGCAAGTGTCTAATCAATGGAGAATCAAGATGGGAGTTGTCCTCTAAGTGAAAAATGGCATAAAACATGAGGATTATAAAGGATTTGGTCGGATGTTACCATTGAAGGAAATACAAGTCGACTTACAAAGCACAAGTCGACTTACAGATGAAGCAATGTCAATACAAGTCGACTTATCAAACACAAGTCGACCTATCGAGGACGACAAGTCGACTTACATGGTACAAGTCGACTTATTGGAGAGCGGAGATGAAACTTTTACGTAAATGGTTGAAACAAGTTGACTTATACATTCGACAAGTCGACTTATTGATGCACGAAATCAGCTCCAACGGTCCAATTTGATAAAAATAGAATGGAGATTATCAAGGAACGGCTATATCCAATTAAGCAACGGCTAGTAGAGCTCCAACAGCTATATTTCTTCAAGTATAAATAAAGGATGATGGAAGAAGAGAATATACAAGTTCCACAAGTCTAAATACTCTTCTATTGCTTCAAATTGCTCACTATTGCTCTTATTTTGTTACTCTATTGTTTTGAGCACTTGTTCTTCAATCTTTACTATATTTCTTTTACAATTTGAGTGACGAGTGGAAGGTCACGTGTGAGGTAGGATTTATGCCGTAAGACAAATAGTTTGTAAGGTAGCTTGAGCCGGAAGTCAAATGTAGTTGTAAAAAGTTCACACTCAACTACAAAGTGTGCAATAAAGTGATTGGCAAAATCCTAAGTGGGAGCTTAGGTAGAGGACGTAGGTCTTAGCACCGAACCTCTATAAAAACAAGTGTTTGATCTTCTTCCCTACACTTTTCAATTAAGTTTATCTAAATTGTTTTTGTGTGTTTTAACTTCTGATTTTCTTGTAGAAATTCTTAAAGAATTTTAAAGATCTATTCAACCCCCCTTCTAGATCACTTATAATTGGTATCAGAGCAGAAGTATCCGGGATGACACACAATAACTTAGCGAAAGAAGGTAATACTAATAATCGCCCTCATTTATTTAATGGTACTAATTATTCCTTTTGAAAAAATCCTATGAAGTACCACATCATTAGCGAGGGAGTAGAATATTGGAAGATAATTATCTTCGGTCCACAACCACCGTTAAAAGAAAATGGTGAGTTAAAAACGGAGCTGGAATACGATGACAATGACTGGAGGCAAGCCTACATCAACGCTAAAGCGATGAAGCTAATCTATTGCGCTCTCACAGTTGAGGAAAGAAACCGAGTTAACTCGTGTACCAGCTCCAAAGAAATGTGGGAGAGACTTTGCATCACCCATGAAGGAACCAACCAAGTCCGGGAGACAAAAATCAACATGCTGCTTCATGACTATGAAATGTTTGTCATGAAGGAAGGTGAGTCCATTTCAACTATGCTTGATCGTTTTGCAGAAATCATAAATGGATTAGGCAATCTTGAAAAGCATATGTCGGACAGTGAGAAGGTAAAGAAAATCCTTCGCTCACTACCAAAGGAATGGGACTCACAAGTCACCGCCATTATGGAGTCCAAAGATCTCAATCATCTAGAATTCAACGCCTTGGTGGGATCACTTATCAACTATGAGATTATTCTCAAATCCAGAGGAGGTAGAGGTAAGCCTAAAAAATCTATTGCTTTTAAAGCTAACACTTCTTTTGTTGATAAAAGTGATGAGGAAATAGATGAAGACAAGGAAGACGAAGAAATAGCTATGTACGTTAGAAATTTAAGGAAGTTCAAGGGACTTCTCAAAAATCGAAGGAAAGAATTAAATGGCGAAAAACAAGTAGAAAGAAAGAGGTTTGGTGCGGAAAGAAAATCAAAAGGCTATGACGAAAAGAAAGGCAACGAAGAATGTTGGAGATGTAGAAAACGGGGACATCTCGCAAGAGAATGCAAAAGCTCATCATCCACATCAAACTTTCAGAAAAATGACAAATACGACAAAGGTAAAAGGAAAACTAGCCTGGTGGCAACTTGGAGTGATGAAGAGGATGCATATCAAAGCGATGATAAAAACAACCTGGCACTTATGGCAAAAAGTTCATCAAGTGATGATGAAAATGAGGTAACTTTCAATGACCAAGATCTAAGAGATTCTTTTGATTCTTTGCAAGCTGATTTTGAAGAAGCCATTGAGATTAACAAAAAATTAAGAAAGAAAATACGAGAATTGGTTGCTGAAAATAATGCCTTACATGGGACTGTTGATGACTTAGATAGTCCAAAAGAAGATCATTCTGCATGTCTTATTGAAAAAGAAAATCTTATTTGTGAGTTTGATAGACTTAGAAAAAAATTTTCGTATGTGGTTGGAAAATTCGCAAATGGAAACGAACAGTTTGAAAAATTGTTATCGCTACAAAGATATTCCATTTCTAAACATGGATTAGGATATGACCCTTTTGATAGAGATTGCTCTTTAATTTCCAAATTCACTAAGGATGGAAAAATTGCTCAATGTGCTAGATGCTTGAAAGATGGTCACATAGAAATTGCCTGCAAGAGTACTAGAAGATGTGTTAAGATTAAGAAAATTTGGGTTATTAAAGGCACAATACCACCTAATGTGGTTTATATGGCTAACCAAAATGGACCCAAAATGGCTTGGGTATCTATAAGAAGAAAGAACGTTGATATTGTAGGAACAAGCAAGGGATGAAAGGCCGTCAAGCACTTGGTACATCGATAGCGGATGTTTAAGACACATGAGTGGAGACAAGAACCTTTTTGCGGAAATCAAACCAAAGAATCAAGGTTATGTCACTTTTGGAGACAACAACAAAGGTAAGGTCATTGGAATTGGTAAAGTGGGTAAGGAACCTTTGCCAACCATTGACAATGTTTTACTTGTTGATGGATTAAAACATAATTTGTTAAGTGTCTCTTAACTTTGTGATATGAATTTTAATGTAAGTTTTGAATCATCACATTGCATGGTTAAAAAGGACGGTGATGTAGCTTTCATTGGTTTGAGACACGGAAATACATACATAGTAGATTTACATGATGATAGTTCGTTTAATGAAAAGTGTTTAGTGACTTTAGAAAAAAATGCATTTTTATGGCATAGAAAATTAGGACATGCACCTTTGCCTCTAATCTCTAAGCTTTCGAAAAATGAAATTGTAAGAGGTTTTCCTAAAATAAGATTTGTTAAAGAACACTTGTGTGAATCATGTTTAAAAGGCAAACATGTTAGAGAATCTTTCAAACCAAAGACAGAAATTTGCACATCTAGAGTTCTTGAACTTGTGCATATGGATTTGATTGGATCATCTAGACATGCTAGTCTTAGTGGAAAATTATATGTCCTTGTGATTGTGGATGACTTTTCTAGATTTACTTGGGTAAGATTCCTTGCGAATAAAAGTGATGCAGTTAATGAATTTATCAAGTGGTGTAGATTGGTTCAAAATGAGAAAAATTTGTCGATCGTTGCTATTGGAACCGATCATGGAGGAGAATTTGAATGTGAACCTTTCGAAAGTCTTTGCGACAAATACGGGATGGAGCACAATTTCTTAACACCAAGGACTCCGCAACAAAATGGTGTGGTAGAAAGGAAGAATCGTTCTTTTGAAGAAATGAACAGAACCATGTTAAATGAGTACAATCTTCCTAAATCATTTTGGGCGGAAGCAGTCAATATCGCATGCTACGTCATCAATAGGGTGCACTTGCGAAGAGACAAAAATAAGACACCCTACGAACTTTGAAAAGGTAAGAAACTCAACATCTCTTATTTTCATCCTTTTGGTTGTAAAGTCTTCATTCATAATAATGGAAAGAACAATTTAGGAAAATTCGATTCTAAATCTGATGTTGGTGTGTTTATCGGTTATTCTCAAACTAGTAAGGCTTTTAGAGTTTATAATAATAGGACTAAATGTGTTGAAGAAAGTATACATGTTAAATTTGATGATATGATTTCACCCCCAAGAAAGGCTTGTTTTGATGATGATGCAGGAAGTTCAGGAAATAAAATTGAAGAAATTGAATCCAAGATTGAGGAATTGAAGCTAGACGAAGAAAATCATATACCCGACATTAAATCATGGGCAAAAACAAAGAACCATCCTATGGAGCAAGTCATTGGTGATTTAAATGTTGGTGTAAGAACTAGGAGAAATATCTATGAGAATATGAGTAATTCAGCCTTCATTTTATTAGTAGAACCCAAAATATAGAAGAAGCTCTTAAAGATGGCGGCTTTTAACTATGCAAGAGGAGCTTAATCAGTTCAAGCGAAATGATGTATGGGATTTGGTAGCTCCACCAAAGGACAAGACCATCATTGAGTCAAGTGGGTAAATCGGATAAAATATGATGAGAATGGTGAAGCGATTAAAAATAAATCAAGGCTAGTGGCTCAAGGATTTTATCAAGAAGAAGGTCTTGACTACAATGAGACATATGCTCCTGTGGCTCGTTTGGAGGCAATTAGGCTACTATGTGCATTTGTGTCTCATAAAAGGATCAAATTAAATCAAATGGACGTCAAGAGCGCATTTCTCAATGGGTATATTCAAGAGGAAGTCTATGTCAAACAACCGCCGGGATTTGAAGATCATGAGCATCCGGATTACGTCTACAAACTCAAGAAGGCTCTTTATGGACTAAAGCAAGCACCTAGAGCATGGTATGAGAGGTTAAGTACTTTTCTAACTCAACATGGATATGTTCGTGGTAAGATAGATAATACTTTGTTTATTAAACATGTTGATCATGATATGCTTATTTGTCAAATTTATGTTGATGACATTATGTTTGGTGCCACTAATGAATTTTTGTGTAAAGAATTTAGCGATTTAATGCAAGGTGAGTTTGAAATGAGTATGATGGGAGAATTCAAGTTCTTTCTTGGATTGCAAATCAAGCAACACAAAAATGGAATATTCATCCATCAATCGAAGTATACAAAGGAACTTCTTAAGAAGTTTAAAATGGAAGGATGCAAAGTGGCAACAACACCAATGGCAACAAATGTGGTCTTGGAGAAAAATGAACATGAAGAAGATGTTGATCAAAAACTCTATAGAGGTATGATCGGCTCTCTCTTGTATTTAATTGCTTCTAGACCTGACATATTGTTTGCCACATGTCTTTGTGCTAGATTTCAATCTTGTCCTAAGATTTCTCACTTGAGTGCTTGTAAAAGAATTTTTAGATATTTGAGTAGAACTATTAATCATGGTTTGTGGTATCCTAGTTGTGATTCATTTGATTTGTATGCTTATAGTGATGCTGATCATGGTGGCTGTAGAATTGATAGAAAAAGTACTAGTGGATTATGTCATTTCTTAGGATCATCTTTGATATCTTGGGCTAGTAAAAAGCAAGTTAGTGTAGCCATTTCTATTGCTGAATCTGAATATGTAGCAGCTGGGAGTGGTTGTGCCCAAGTTCTTTGGATTAAACATCAATTGCTTGATTATGGTATTGTAGTTAAAAACATTCCTATCTATTGTGATAATACCGGTGCTATTTGTTTGAGGAAAAATCCTATATTGCATAGTAGAACAAAGCACATTGAAATTAAACATCATTTTATTCGTGATCATTGTTTGAAAGGTGACATTGTTTTGAAACATGTTTAAATCTAGTGATCAATTGGCTGACATTTTACTAAACCTCTTAAGGAAGATGTGTTTGTGAATATTAAATTAAGGTTAGGCATGTGTGATTTAAATTCCTTTGGTTGAATTTGATTTTGCTACATTAAATGGTCAAAATTTGAGGCAAAAGTGCAATCACATCCGAAGATACATTCATCGTGTTGGTTACTTGGGCTGAATAAGTGAATTATTTGGAGTTTTGGACACACCTTTTATGACTTGACCATTAGCAAGTTGACTTATGAGAAAATTAGTATTATGGGAATGCAGATATTTAAGGATAAGTCGACTTATACAAATCGACAAGTCGACTTATGAAGGTTGATAAGTCGACTTATTCAGGGAACAAGTCGACTTATGGTTGGACGGAGGCTTTAAAACAAGTTCTTCCCTTTCTTCTCCGCAGACCTCTTCTCTCCAAAACCCAGAAATTTCTCTCCCAAAACTCGACTTATCTTCCACAAATTCCTCAAATCTTACTTACCCACAGATTTTCGACCTTCATCAACTCTAAATCACCCCATTTTATCTCCAAATCACCTCTCCTTTTTAAAACCCCTCTTTTGAAACCCTAACTTGCATTTTCCCTTTCTCCCTCTACAAATCAATGCCTCCTCAAAAATCTTCTCAGAAAGGAAAAGAAACGGCTCAATCTCCAGGTCCCCATGTTCCTCAAAGACCATGGGTTCGGGGGTCCTCATCAAGGGGAGATGCGACAAGGGAGGATGATGCGATTGAACCCAGATTTGCTTCGAGGGATGCTCAAACATTGTATTATAAGGTACTTAAAGATGAAGTATTGATTCCCTCCATGAGATTTGATTGGATTGAGCTAGATAGTAGTGAGTTCTCGGATGTGTTTTATGAAATTGTTAACCTTGGGTTAAGAGATTTTTTGGGTTTTCATGATGATATCTATGAAGAAACAGTAAAGGAATTTTATGCGAATCTGGTTGTTATTGGAAGTAATGTTGAGGATGGAGTTACCTTGTCCTCTAAAATTAACGGGAAAGCAATGTATCTTTGTGAATCAGATTTGTGTACCATGTTTAATTTGCCTAGAGGAGGAGTTAGGCCTATAGCTTCTCTTACTGATTTTGAGATTTTGAGAAATGCTGAGGGTGACACTGATGAAGAAGCCGAAGAGAATTTCGGCTATAATAAGAAAAAAGGGGCTGATTTGTTAGTTCGGTTATGTTCCGATTATTCCCCTCCATTTGAGGCGATGGATTTACCGTTGAATTATCGGCTACTGCATTATGCGATAAACAGGGTTATGTACTCAAAGAAAGCCAGTAATAATCAAATTACTTCTTTAGATAAGGAGATTCTGTGGCATATGGAGGAAGGACAGAAAATAAACTATCCGAGCTTAATTATTCAGATGATGAGGAAAAAGGCGAGCTTATTACGTGGACAGTTGAAGGGAAACTAGTCCGGCATAAAGGAATACCGTATGCCGCACTGATTACCCATATCTCTCATGTTAGAAAATGCAATCTGGATTCCTATGTTAGTTTTCCCTATCCTCAGAGTTGGAGGTTCACACCTTACAATTTAAGGAGCATGAAGCTTGTTAGAACAGTTGAGAAAGGTTGGGTTTACTCCTATCATGTTGAGAAGCTTGGGTTGACTTTGGTAGGTGAGCAGGTACCTTCAAGGAAACGATCTAGGACAACAGAACGTCTAAGTAGCTCACAACTAAGTAATGTCGGAAGAAGTGAGGTTTCTCAAGCTGATATTCAGGAAATTCGAGATCAGTTGGATGACATAAATGAACGACATGATGATCAACAAGATGTGCTTATAAGATTGGAAAGGAAAGTTGATGAACAACGCAGCATGCTTACCCGCTTAGAAAAGAGCGTCAAGAAGATTTTTGACAAGCTAGGGTGTAGGCACGATGATTCTTCGTCATGATGTGTATTGCATTATGCCTTGACCAACATTTCGACTTCTGTTTTGTTTTATGTTGTGTTTGTGTTTGTTTGACATTTTCTTGTAATGACTATTACTATCATTTATGTTTGATGTTATGTTTGGTTTTAAATTTCATTACTCTTCATTTCTCTAATTTTTTATTATGACAAAAGGGGAGTAAGATTGAAATTGATATTTGATTTAGGGGAGTGAAAAGTGAAAATGAAAATTTCATTGATTTGCATTTTAATTGATTTCTATTTAAATCATTGATTTATAAATTAAGGGGGAGACAACCTAACCATCAAGACAAGGGAAACCTTGATCAAATTTTATGTCCTTCAAATTTCTTGTCAATTTCTACATATTTTGTCATTATCAAAAAGGGGGAGATTGTTGAACCAATGGTGGTTGACAAATTAAATCCCTTTATGTTTTGATAATAATAAAATATCTAGAAATAGTTAAGAAATTATTTTAGGTATTATTGAATGAAAGGATTGTGCAAATCAAGATGAGCAAGTGTCTAATCAATGGAGAATCAAGATAGGAGTTGTCCTCTAAGTGAAAAATGACATAAAACATGAGGATTATAAAGGATTTGGTCGGATGTTACCATTGAAGGAAATACAAGTCGACTTACAGATGAAGCAATGTCAATACAAGTCGACTTATCAAACACAAGTCGACCTATCGAGGACGACAAGTCGACTTACATGGTACAAGTCGACTTATTGGAGAGCGAAGATGAAACTTTTACGTAAATGGTTGAAACAAGTCGACTTATACATTCGACAAGTCGACTTATGGATGCACGAAATCAGCTCCAACGGTCCAATTTAATAAAAATGGAATGGAGATTATCAAGGAACAGCTATATCCAATTAAGCAGCGGCTAGTAGAGCTCCAACAGCTATATTTCTTCAAGTATAAATAGAGGATGATGGAAGAAGAGAATATACAAGTTCCACAAGTCTAAATACTCTTCTATTGCTTCAAATTGCTCACTATTGCTCTTATTTTGTTACTCTATTGTTTTGAGCACTTGTTCTTCAATCTTTACTATATTTCTTTTACAATTTGAGTGACGAGTGGAAGGTCACGTGTGAGGTAGGATTTGTGTTAGTAAGAAAAATAGTTTGTAAGGTAGCTGGAGGAAGTCAAGTGGAGTTGTAAAAAGTTCACACTCAACTACAAATTGTGCAATAAAGTGATTGGCAAAATCCTAAGTGGGAGCTTAGGTAGAGGACGTAGGTCTTAGCACCGAACCTCTATAAAAACAAGTGTTTGATCTTCTTCCCTACACTTTTCAATTAAGTTTATCTAAATTGTTTTTGTGTGTTTTAACTTTTGATTTTTTTGTAGAAATTCTTAAAGAATTTTAAATATCTATTCAACCCCCTTCTAGATCACTTACAAACTTAGATGAGTGCAAATTTTGTGGTCAATCGAGGTTTAAGCCAAGAAAGCGTGCAATGAAATAGAAATTAGTTCCATAGAAGCGGATGTATTATTTCCCACTAACTCCGAGACTGCAGAGACTTTATGCATCTGATGTGACTGCATGTCACATAAGATGGCATGCTGAACACGATCAGGAAGATGGAGTTATGCATCATCCATCAGATGCACTGGCATGGAAGCATTTCAATGACACCCATCAGCACTTTGCAGTTGAAAGTCGGAATGTGCGGTTGGGATTGTCGACTGATGGATTCCAACCTTTTGGTCAATCAGGGCAGCAATATTCATCTTGGCAGGTGATAATTACTCCTTATAATTTGCCTCCGTGGATGTGTATGAAAGAGACTTACATGTTCCTTACAGTTATTGTGCCAGGACCAACAAATCCTAAGCAGAAAATAGATGTTTACTTACAACCGCTGATATTGGAATTGCAACATCTTTTGGGAAATTGGTGTGCAAACATATGATGTATCTTTGAAACAAAATTTTGTAATGAGTGCAGCTTTAATGTAGACGATAAGTGACTTTCCGACTTTGGCCATGTTATCTGGTTGGAGCACAGCTGGGAAGTTGGCGTGCCCTCATTGCGGCAATGATTTAGATGCGTTTTATCTTCCAACCGGTGGCAAAATTAGTTGGTTTGACAATAAAAAAAAATTCCTTCCTCCTGATCATCCGTTTAGGCGCAATAAATATAAGTTAATGAAAAATAGGACTGTCAAACAACCACCTCCACCTCTGAAATGTGGTGTTGAGATTTGCAAGAGATTGAGCCATTGGGCCTGCTTAAAGTAATTGAATTTGAAGACGATGAAGTAAATAGAAGCATCAGTCAAAACTTTGGTTGGCGAAAACGAAGCATATTTTGGGATTTACCATATTGGAAAACAAATATGGTACGACATAATCTGGACGTGATGCATATTGAGAAAAACATGTTTGACAACTTGTTTAATATGATTATGAACATTGAAGGGAAGACAAAAGACAATGCCAAATCCAGAGTTGATTTGGAACTACTCTGTAGAAGACATGAGTTACATAAAGATGTTCGTACCGGTAAATATCTGAAAGCATCTTACACTTTGGACAAGTAAGAAAAGGAGCGTTTGTGTGAATGGTTGAAAGGACTAAAGTTTCCTGATGGTTATGTTTCAAACCTGTCTAGGTGTGTAGATATGAGAAAGTACAAATTATTTGGGATGAAAAGTCATGATTGTCATGTTTTTATGCAAAGGCTAATTCCAATTGCCTTTCGCGAGTTGATACCTTCTAAAGTATGGGAACCATTAACGGAGATGAGCTTGCTTTTCAAAAGCTTAACATCATCTGAAATCAATTTAGATGAAATGGAAAAACTAGAGAATGAAATTCCAGTTATTTTGTGCAAGTTAGAAGGGATTTTTCCTCCAAGCTTATTTGACTGCATGGAGCATCTACCGATGCATTTACCATACGAAGCAAAACTTGCCGGTCCAGTCCAATATCGATGGATGTATCCATTTGAGAGGTAACTCCTGTACTATCATATCCTTACCCATTTGTATATGTTGTGTGTACCGAACATTGTAATAACCATTTGCTTTATTATAGGTATTTACATCATTTAAAAAAATGTTAAAAACAAAGCTAGAGTTGAGGGCTCCATATGTAATGCTTATTTAGTTGAGGAAGCTAGCACGTTTTGTGGACATTATTTTGAGCCTCATGTGCGTACAAGGGCGAGACAAGTTTCTCGTAACGACGATGGGGGAGGAACAAGTGGTGCGGATAGGAACTTGTCAATTTTTACATATCCAGGACGGACCTCTGGACGTGCAACAAGATGAATGCTAACAGAGGAGGAAATTGATGCTGCACATGGGTACATTTTATTGAATTGTCAGGAGGTTCTTTCATTCGTACAGTGAGTTGCACAACTGGTATGCTCAATTGCAGGTATTAGTGTGTTGAACGTTTTTGATTGGTGTCATGTCATATATAGCTTATACGAGGCATTGTTGCACGAGATAATGCCTGGTATCACACAGGATGACATGAATAACGAAGTTGGGAAACAATTCCCTTGATGGTTCGCGCGATATGTAAGTGCTCACTTTAAACTATTCCTATTGTTACCCACCATGTTAAAATGTTCCGATGACATTGTACTCTTTCCTTTGCTACTTCCTGTTACATAGGCTGCCGAAAATCCAATACAGAACAAGTTCATTTCTGATCTTGCGAAGGGACCTCTATGAACCGCTTACTCAGATCCGTGTATTTCGTGAATGGATATAAATACCATCTGAGTCGCATGGACATACCATGTCAAGTATGAGCGATGGGGTTTCGATCTGAGGGAGAATTGATGGACTATTATGGGAAAATAATTAAAATACTTGAAGTTGAGTACCCTGCGTTGCCAATTAAGTGATGTGCGATATTTAAATGTGACTGGTATGACCCGACACCAAACGTTGGAACAAAAGTGCATAGCCGATACAATGTCGTTGAAATCAACTTCCGTAGACGTTTAAGACAATTTGAACCATTCATCTTGGCTATGCAAGCAAGACAGGTGTGTTATGTCCCTTTTCTAAGCTTACGACGTGATAAGGTGGATTGGTTGGCGGTGTGCAAAGTTAAACCTAGGGGAATGTTTGAATCCCATACAAACGGAGAGCAGAGAAATGATAGTGAAGCGTTTCAAGAAGACGTGGCTTCTATTCATGAAACAATAACGTGTGACGAGACGGAACCTTTGCACGATCCTTCTAATGCTTATGTTGATATTTCATCTATATAGTCTGACGAGGGTAACAATGGATCTGAACAAGAGGAAGAGTTTGATTCTTATTCTTCTGATGAGGAAGATGATTGTAATTTACATTTAAGTTCTGATAGCAATTAATTTATCTTTGTAATATACTATTTACTGTACCAAATACAGTATTCCTTTTAATCATTGCAATTCTTATTCAAGGAATGTCGATATGGTGAATGGTTCCCGACGGTAATAATTCTTTCCGTTGGGATGAATGTGAAAAATTTATCCCGTCCTAGGGAATCACCATTGCAGAAAAAAGTGTTGCGAAAATACTCCGATTCGTTTGCCATCCATGACCGATCTTCTACTTGAAGGTGTTTCCTATGATTATTATGTCTGTGTTCTTATTCTGTACATCTCATTTCCTTAGTTTAAGTGCCCATAATATAATAGTAATTTGATGGTTTGCACTTCATTTTGCTCAAAGTGTCCTGTATTCTCAACGAAGAAATAAGTGCCAGTAGAGGCCAGAGCCATGACACGACGACATATGAATGATATGGCAAATCAGTTGTTGTGAAAGATTCGTCAATTGCTCATACTGGGTCTGGAAAATCACGTATGCTATCATATCCAGTTTTGCTTTGTGTCACGGTGGTCTAATAGCATGGAATCAAATGTGAATATATGTTCTTCCCTATTTTAGGTGTAACTGTTCCCCCTTGTAGTAGTTCATCTGGACAATTCGTCCTCTGTACCAAGAGCGGCGACACATTTACAATTTCCTCACCAAATATGGCTATAGCCAAAACGTTATTGAGAGAAGGTGTCCAAAGCCCTTCACCTGGTGGGAGAAGTCTAACTGTTTCCTGAGCTTCGTTTGAACGTGCCAGGACGCTTCTTAGAAATCCAGACCTCGGGGACTCATTTACTTTTACCGACTCTCATGTCACATGGAATCCGACTGAATAATTTACTCATGCATTACATAATTCGACAAAGCTTAAAAGATGTTTGTTGTTGTATATGTTTGAATTTGGTAAACACAGTCATAATTATATAATTGTTGACGTTGATTTGTTGTTGTTAACTTGTTTGTTAACTTTCAATGACATTGGCTTATATGTAAATAACTTGTATAAACGATTGCTCTTAAGATTGTTATATTTGTACAGAATTCGATAAATTTTGTATTTCATTCATTAATATGGGACCTAAGAGACCACGTGAGGTTATGCGGCCGAGGATTAGAGGGATGTTCGGCGTGCAGCCGTGTGAAGGTGGATCGTCACAATCTGCGACTCGCACTGACTCACCTCCTCCTTTTACACATCCTCCCGTTGCAGATGAGCCATCACCTGCTACTACTAATGCCACACCATCCCCTACGCCAACTTGTTTATCATCCAATACCACAATAGGGGATGGAGGACATGCCCAACAACCTGGATCTGTAGGAGATGATGGGCGAAAGTATATCACTTTCATCAATGACCAGTAAGTATTGTTATAGGATTACGCACTGTTTCTAATCGATTAAGCCTTAGGCTTTTCGGTCTATTTGTACACTACAATTACTTCTTGTTTTAGGTTAAATGCAAATGTCGGAATGGTTTCGAGCGAGATGACCTCCACTTTTAAGGAAAGGATTGAACCCGATGGATATACGTGGAAGAATATTACTGCAGCTATAAAACAATTGTACTTTCATGAGTTCGAGGTACAATAATTATTTTTGTTATTTATTATATATATATATATATATATATATAGTGTCATGATTAATATATATATAGTTTTAAATTAACTAACATATTTTTTTATTCTTTAATCAGAAAGCATTTTTCTGGGACGCTACTTTGGATGGGAGCATATACAAATTTTGGGAGAGGCGGGCTCGTACACATTATCGCGACTTCATTAACGCAATAAACAAGGCTGGTGCACGACCCCGCTTTATTTCGTAGGATATTTGGAGTCGTTGGCTGGCGTATTGGGCATCACCTGCAGCAATGTCCATCTCAGGACGTAACTCGGCCAACAGACGTGGAGGCCCAGGTCAACAGAGTCTTCCCGTACATACGGGAGGCTCAATAACTCACCAAGAGCATGCAGACAGACTTGTAAGTATCTACACTTTACACTAATTTTGTCGATAGTTAGCTTCGTTGTATTATGGATAATGATAATGGTCTACCTATCTGGTGCCACTTATGGATGTGTTGAGTTATTTTCTTTGTCCAACAGGAGGCGAATATCATACAACTTTACGAACCTCTGCCGAGGTTTAAACGATTTCTAGTTCACATCTAACGTTTTAGTCTTTCTCATGTAGGATAAGTCATTGGGCACGAAGCCTACCCCCTTCAGTTATTTCTGCACACTCACACAAAGAAGCATGACGGTGTAACCTTCATCAACAACCGCTGTCGAGAGCTAAATGTATGTCCATTTATTGCATTTTATTTATTTCTAAATACTGCTCCCGTCCTTCTTCTTAATGTTAACTTCACATACCTTATAGGACCAATTACAACAAACCCTTGAGCTACAGTCATAGGAGGAACAACCTGTAGACGTGTCTCAGACTTTTTTTGAGGCCATGGGTAGTAGGGATCGCCGTGGCAGGATATTTGGTCTAGGTTCGTATAGGAACACATGTTATTCCCAATCTTCCATGTCCAGTATAGCAACGTCCACTAGGCCATCAAACAACAATGAAGTCATCGAGCTCCGGGCCACAGTACAAACATTAATGGACAAGATTGCTCATTTAGAAGAGGGCCAGACAGAGCGGGAGGTACAACGGATGAGGGAGCAGACAGAGCGGGAGGAACAACGGATGAGGGAGCAGGAGCAACGAATCAGGGAGCAGATGGAGCTACAGATGAGAGAGCAGATGGCGAAGATGAGAGAAGAGATTATGCAGATGGCTCAGTGCAACCACCGTTCGAACAGTCGAAGGGAAGTTCTACAAAGGACCACCTACGATCACCATACCTTTAGATATTCGTGTAGGTGTAAGTCGACTTGTATTGAGATGTAAGTCGACTTATACCAGTTCGGTACTAATAAGTCGACTTATATGTGTACAGTACCGGGAGATTGTTAGAGTAGTGCCCTAAAGGCAATCCCCTTTAGCGTTTTTTGTTCATAGTCATGTACAGACTTTATGAATAAATAAAGAAAGGCATGTTTCATTTATTTGATGTTCTTTATGAATTGATATTGATCTTTAATCAAATTAATGAAGTCCATGATATATGACATAGCATGAAGGAAATTATGATGTAATCATAATCCTGAGATTCCTATCAAGTGCAATTATGTCAGTATCTAAATTTTCCCTAGTCATAGGATTAATGAGACTGGACATTTTTAATCCGGACAGACTAGCATATGTCATACTCCTTGATTGGATCAGCGGTGGATCTCGAAGCTGTAAATATGAGATATTTAGAGTTGACATGTGGATGCTTACTAAGGGTAGTAAGTACATTGGATGACTGCCATGAGATCATCACATGGATGTCCTATTCAAATGTCGGTGATAATCTCATCATAGCAATGGTGCAAGTATCCTTAGACTTGAGGTACTCGAGGATATCTTGAATCTTGATCTTGTGCTTTGACTCCATTCCTTGTTGCCTTCGAGAGGTTACTCATAGGGTGGTGCTTGGGTACGACTTGAGGTATTGAAGGTAATTGAGTAGCCAATAAAGGATTCATCACTTACGTGATAGCGTAAGAGATACCACAACCTCTTGTCGGGATCATTACTTTAAGTCTCTGGCCAGAGCATAATTATGTCATGATGAGAGTGTCTTCATGGACATATAAAGTAATGAGTCCTAAGACAGGAACTGATATCCCTTGGGCTAGACTTAGTCTAGTAAGAGTTGACACTTTGACCATACTCATAACCAAGTGGGGTATAGGATGATGAAAGGACGAATTGCACGAGAATTGTCTATGGAAGGGTTCGTGATCCGGTTCGTGATGAATTCATCAAACCAATTACTTTTCGGTCAATTGGGGGTCATGATGTGTTGCTAGGCGCCGCCATGACTTGCTCAGATTAAGTGTTAATCTAAGTGGCCAACATAACAAGGAACCTAAAGGGTCACACGATAAGAGTGTTTGGAGAATTTGTAAAATAGTTTTGAACCGAGTTCCAATATATGGAGAGCAACTGGATTAAATGGATCCGATGAGATCGAGATATGTCCCGATGAGATCGCGACATCGATATTCTTGAAAAAGGTTTAGGGGTTTATCCATACTTGGGACCAGTGAGCAGTAGGACCGACCCCAATGTGACTGGACCGCAAGCAATTATATATATATATATGTGTGATCGTGGAAGCATAAAGGAGAAGGTCATCTTTTAAGCTTTATATATATATATATATATATATATATATATATATATATATATATATATAAATGGCTAACGTGGACAAGCCTCCACCATAAGCCTTTTATGAGTCTTTAAAGTGTTAAAGACATATAAAAGGTAATGAGAAGAGATGGTTTCGTAGGTTTTTGCAAAGGTAAGAAGTTGAAAGCTTAATTGTTAAGCTTTGCTTTGGAAAGGTGATTTTCAAGTCTTCTTCCTCAAGCATCATCGGATCTTCTCTTCTTCTCTAAGCTTTCCAACGTTGATTCAAGCTCTCCAAGGATAGAGGTAGGTTCTAGCAGCCTTTACTTTGTTCTAACTATTCCCGGGTCAAAGGGGTTTGTCCCGGTTAGGTTTTCTGATCTCTGCGTGGATACCTTTAGAGATAGTCTCTATTGGCTATTCAGGTTTGAATCTTCATACAGACACATAGATCCTGGCCTTCGGGAAGGTCCCGGTAACAAAAATTTTTGTTTTCCGCACCTGGTACATGTGATGTACCTCCTGGGATTTTCCTACAGTGGTATCATAGCCACTTGTGTCGTGTATGAAGCTAAAACCCTAGCTAGGCCGGACTTCCTATTTGAATTTGACGTTGATGCATGCATGCTGTCTAAATTTCGAATTAATATAGGGATATGTTTTTCGAAAATTTTCTGCCCAGAATTGTTCATAACATGTTATAGAATATGTCTGTGAAAGATGAGAATTTATCAATTTGATTTGATATAGTTTTGCTAATTTATTCCCTAAGGTTCTAGATGCTGTTTTGATACACATTCTGTGAACAGGCATGTGTATAAATTCGATAACAAATTCTAGAAACATTGTTTTTCGGATTTGCCTTCACCAACATGTCCCTAAGATGTTTTTGAATGTCTATGTGGATATAAAAGTGTTTTCAAGGTGATTTGCTATTTATTCACGAATTTATTCTATGCTGTTGGGAATAGCTGTGTTGATGAACACAGATTTTGAATCGGTTTTGTTGCTTAGGTTGACTGAGTTTTTGATGGATATAAATCCTGAAAAAAATTCATGAAGCATGTCTGAACATTTAGTAACCTGTGTAATTTTCTCAGAATTTATTGAAATTGTTTCAATGATTATTTCGAGCAATGTGTAGTACTTGGCAGTTTTGTGAACATTGCTGGGACTGTTTTGCTTGGCATAATTGAATGTGTATTTTTCAGTTCCAATGCCTTGGACCATTTTTAATGTGATTGAAAATGAGTTATCTTGATGTAGTATGCTTGTCAAACTGAATTGCTTGAAGTAGGTTTTTCAAGAATTTTCGGATGCCGAATAGGTCACATTAGCGTCTCGTTAGTGTATTTCATTATCTTGCTTGTTTTGGCTGTCATAATTTTTTGTGACTTGTGCCGAAGTAATTTGATAACGTATGGACTAGCTAGAGATGATTAGGGTGATAATTTGGTGTTTCCTAAATTGTTTGGATATTTATGAGTAATGACTCATTTTCAAGCTTTTCTTGTATGGTTTGACTATATATGGCAATCATGTAACAATGAAGTGTTCATTGGTACATCAAATTGATAGATATTACCCTAGGTATGATGGTATTGTGAATTGGGATTACATGGATTGAGGAATTAGCCGATTAGATATAATAGCAATTTTCGTTGGATAAGTCGACTTATACAGGACATAAGTCGACTTGTTTAAGGTCTTACCATAAGTCGACTTGTATCATGATATAAGGCGACTTGTGCATGGGCAGGGGCATAGGGCGACTTGCATTCTTTGTAAGTCGACTTGTGACATGCTCAAGAGGAATGATGGATGATTATAAGGAAAGATTCAATGTGATTGATGAAACCTAAATCATTCCATATAGTCCTGGCGACTATAATCCTTGACTTGAGTCTAGAGTTCGAAATCCCTCAATTATTATATGAAAACTAACGCCTTCGGTAATATGGTAAGAACCAGAGTTCTTATAGGGTTGGGTTGTTAGGTAAACCCAAGCTCGCTCTATCTGGATATGTTGAACCATGAAAATGTGATTTTCGGATTAATGGGTTGGTTTTCACTAGAAGCGTTGGTTTGTTGAGTAAACTCAAGGTCGGCGTGGGATGAGGCGAAATTGGGTAGCATACATCGGATGTATGGGCATCAAAGAGTTGATAACCCAATGTAGTGCACGCATCAACAAGTTGATAGCGATCGATAGTTGTGTCTAAGATGTAATTGGTATATCTGATACCTCCCGAGACATAAGGTGGCTTGTTGGGTAAACCCAAGGTCATGCTTAATGTCGGTTATCGATGATGCAATTGGTATGTTCGATACCTACCGATTGACCTAAGTTGTGGCTTGTTGGGTAAACCCAAGGTCATTCTTAGCAATATTGGATATCAACCCACTAGGACATTATGTCATCTTGTTTCTTTGGATTCGTAATGAGGGTTATGGATTCTATGAAACTAGTGGGGGCTTTTTGCATATCATTCAAGTCCTTATGATTATGCATCTATTCCTATTCTAACATTCTTTCTCTCTTTCCGTTTAGGTTGGTTAAAGATGTCTTCCAGTGTGAACTTACGCTCGCTAATGGATTCCAACAAGTTAACTGGACCAAATTTTCTTGATTGGCTACGGAATCTGAGAATTGTTCTCAGATCTGAGGAACTGGGATACATCCTAGATATTCCACTTCCAGAAGCACCTGCTGTCGATGCTTCTGATGAGGATCAGAAGGCATATCGTAAGCATCTAAAGGCGATGACATGGCTACTTGCATTATGCTTGCCTCGATGTCACCAGAGTAGTAGAAGCAAAGACGAGTCCATGGATGCTCACACTATAGTATTTCATTTAGGGAGTCTGTTTGATGAGCAAGCTCGATGCGAAAGGTTCGAGACCTCAAGGCTTCTCTTCACCACAAAGATGGCTCGAGGGACATCTCGCATGCAAGATGCCACGAAGATGAATGGCTATATTGAGAGATTGGCCGTCTTAGGTTTTGTAATGGATTATGAGTTAAGTATAGACTTAATTCGGTTGGATTGTCCGAGAGTTATTCACGATTCGTGTTAAACTATCGGATGAACCAAATATCCACAACAATTCTGGTGATCAATCTTTCAAGACGGTGAGCGGACTATCAAGAATGATAGTAAGCAAGTGCTAATGGTGGCTTCTTCTTCTTACGGTTCAAAGAAGAAAAGAACCCAAAGAAGAAGAAGGCCAAGAAACCAAAGGAAGCGCCATCGAAGAAGACCAAAGAAGCGCCCGAAAGGAACTTGCTTCCATTGTGGTAAAGATGGCCATTGGAGGCGAATTGCAAAGTCTATCTGGAGTCTTTGAAGCGAAGAAGGCATCGGATGCCTCAACTACTTGGTATGTTTGTCATTGAGGTTAATCTGTTTCGATCACAACATTTGGGTATTTGATCTTGGTTGTGGCTCACACATATGTAATGATATCACGCAGGGCCTAAGGGACGATGAGCGACTCATGAAGGAGAAGTGAACTGCGTGTTGGAAATGGAGCAAGAGTTCTTTGCATTAGCCGTAGGAACCTATGTTTTGTCTCTCCCTCTTGGGCTTATACTTGAATTGGATGATTGTTATTTTGTACCGTTTGACAAAGAACATATTATACATTTCTTATTTAAATAAAGTGGTTTCCATTTGAATTTTAATAGCAATGGTTGTTCTATTAATTCTAATGGAATGCTTTATGGTCTTGGTACATTATGCAATGGTATTTACATATTAGATATGTCTCATCCAATTATGAATGTCAATGACACCAAACGGCATAAAAGAGATAATTTAAAGTCAACTTACTTATGGCATTGTCGGCTTGGCCATATAAATGAGACACGCATCGCTAAACTCCATAAGAGTGGCAGTTTAGGTTCATTTGATTATGAATCATATGACACATGCGAATCTTGTTTATTAGGTAAGATGACTAAGTTACCCTTCAAGGGAAAGGGTGAATGAGCGACTGGAGTATTAGACCTAATACATTCAGATGTATGTGGTCTGATGTCCATCCATGCTAGAAGTGGTTGTCGTTACTTCATTACCTTTATCGATGATTATTCTCGATATGGGTACTTGTATCTGATGAGATACAAATCTGAAGCGTTTGAAAAGTTCAAACAATTCAGACATGAAGTAGAAAACCAGCTTGGTAAAAGTATCAAGACATTACGATCTGATCGTGGTGGAGAATACTTAGACCAACAGTTTCTGGATTATCTCAGAGATAATGGCATTTTATCTCAGTGGACTCCTCCTTACACACCACAGCACAATGGTGTGGCTGAAAGGAGAAATCGAACCTTGTTGGACATGGTACGATCAATGATGGGTTTCGCAAAGTTACCAAAATCGTTTTGGGGGTATGCGCTAGAGACAGCTGTTTACTTGCTAAATAGAGTTCCTTCTAAGACAATTGATGTTACTCCATATGAGATGTGGACTAACAGAAAACCTTATCTTTCTCATTTGAAAGTTTGGGGTTGTCACGCCACGTGAAGCGGATTCGATCGAGATAAGCTTGAAGCAAAGTCGACAAGTGTTTGTTTGTAGGATATCCTAAAGAGACCATGGGATATCAATTCTACCTTCTTGAGGAACAAAAGGTGTTTGTTTCAAAGCATCTTTGTCTTTAGAGAAAGAGTTTCTTCCGAAGAAGGCGGTGGGAGCAAAGTTGAACTTGAAGAAGTTCAAGATGCTCAAATGCACCGAATCAACCGCTGAACTCGAGGTCGTCACTCATTTAGATGAAGTAACAGTTCAACCTTCTACTACACACGAAGTTCAGAGGTCAAGTAGGATACGACCGCTCCCGAGAGATATGGATTTTCGTAAGTGAGCAGAATGACGTATTGCTCATAGAAGATGATGAGCCTGCTACCTATGAAGAGGTTCTGAAAAGTTCAGAGTCTGAAAAATGGCTTTGCGCCATGAAAGCTGAAATGGATTCCATGTACCAAAACCAAGTATGGACTTTGGTTAATGCACCTAAAGGGATAAAACCTTTAGGGTGCAACTGGGTTTTCAAGAAGAAAACTGACATGGATGGTAATGTGATTACTTATAAAGCAAGGCTTGTGGCCAAAGGATTTCGTCAGAGACAAGGAGTTGACTATGACGAGACCTTCAGCCCTGTAGCAATGCTTAAATCCGTTCGGATACTCCTAGCCATTGCCGCTCATTATGATTATGAGATATGGCAAATGGATGTGAAGACAACTTTCCTTAATGGAAATCTGGACGAGGATGTGTACATGACACAACCAGAGGGCTTCACTTCCATCGATGGCGAAAAGGTATGCAAGCTTCAGAAATCCATTTATGGATTGAAGTAAGCATCCAGGAGTTGGAACATCCGTTTTGATGAGTCAATCAAAGAGTTTGGTTTCTCACAAAATTCGGATGAATACTGTGTGTACAAGAAGGTTAATGGGACTGCAATCGTATTCCTTGTGTTATATGTAGATGACATATTATTACTGGAAAACGATGTTTCTATGTTGCAATCAGTTAAAATTTGGTTGTCCAAGCAATTTGCCATGAAGGACCTTGGTGAAGCAACTTATATCCTTGGGATAAGAATCTATAGAGATAGATCAAAAAGGTTGCTTGGTCTTTCACAATCATCGTACATAAACAAGATGCTAAAGAGGTTTAGCATGGAGCAATCCAAGAGAGGGTTTCTTCCCATGTCTCATGGGATAACACTCTCGAAATCTATGTGTCCTAAGACACAAGATGAGAGGATGCGCATGGATCAGATCCCGTATGCATCTGCAGTAGGATCTATCATGTATGCTATGTTATGTACGAGGCCCGATGTATCGTATGCTCTGAGTGTCACGAGCGGATACCAATCGGATCTGGTGAGGGTCATGGGTGGTGTCAAGAATATCCTCAAGTACTGCGAAGGACTAAGGATGTTTTCTTGATATATGGAGATGGAAATCTCAGTGAGCGGCATCTGGATGCGATTTTCAACTGATAAGGATGATTCAAAATCCCGGTCAGTTATGTTTTCACATCGAACGACGGAGCGATCGGTTGGAAGAGTTCCAAACAAGAGACGATCACGATTCGACAACCGAGGCGAGTACATTCTTCGCATCGAGGCGCAAAGAAGGAAGCTGTTTGGATCAAGAAGTTCATTACTAAACTTGGTGTGGTTCCTAGCTGTGATGGGCCCATACAGTTGTATTGTGACAACAATGGGGCTATTGCTCAGGCAAAGGAACCAAGGTCTCACCAACGATCTAAACACGTACTCCGCAGATATCATCTGATTCGAGAGATCATTGCCATAGGTGATGTCACGATCGAGAGAATTCCCACAGAGCAGAATATTGCTGATCCGTTGACGAAGCCATTATCACAAAAGAATTTTGATTCTCATGTACTCGCTTATGGTATTAGATACCAAGGCGATTGGCTTTAGGTCAAGTGGGAGATTTGTAGGTGTAAGTCGACTTGTATTGAGATGTAAGTCGACTTATACCAGTTCGGTACTAATAAGTCGACTTATATGTGTACAGTACCGGGAGATTGTTAGAGTAGTGCCCTAAAGGCAATCCCCTTTAGCGCTTTTTGTTCATAGTCATGTACAGACTTTATGAATAAATAAAGAAAGGCATGTTTCATTTATTTGATGTTCTTTATGAATTGATATTGATCTTTAATCAAATTAATGAAGTCCATTATATATGACATAGCATGAAGGAAATTATGATGTAATCATAATCCTGAGATTCCTATCATGTGCAATTATGTCAAGATCTAAATTTTCCTAGTCATAGGATTAATGAGATCGACATCTTTAATCCGGATGACTAGCATATGTCATACTCCTTGATTGGATCAGCGGTGGATCTCGTAAACCGTAAATATGGGATATTTAGAGTTGACATGTGGATGCTTACTAAGGGTAGTAAGTACATTGGATGACCTGCCATGAGATCATCACATGGATGTCCTATTCAAATGTCAGTGATAATCTCATCATAGCAATGGTGCAAGTATCCTTAGACTTGAGGTACTCAAGGATATCTTGATATCCGATCTTCGTGCTTTGACTCCATTCCTTGTTGCCTTTCAGAGGTTACTCATAGGGTGGTGCTTGGGTACAGCTTGAGGTATTCGAAGGTAATTGAGTAGCCAATAAAGGATTCATCACTTCTGTGATAGCAGAAGTGATACCCTGGCCTCTTGTCAGGATCATTACTTTAAGTCTCTGGCCAGAGCATAATTATGTCATGATGAGAGTGTCTTCATAGACATATAAAGTAATGAGTCCTAAGACAGGAACTGATATCACTTGGGCTAGACTTAGTCTAGTAAGAGTTGACACTTTGACCATACTCATAACCAAGTGGGGTATAGGATGATGAAAGGACGAATTGCACAGTAATTGTCTATGGAAGGGTTCGTGATCTGGTTCGTGATGAATTCATCAAACCAATTACTTTTCGGTCAATTGGGGGTCATGATGTGTTGCTAGACGCCGCTCATGACTTGCTCAGATTAAGTGTTAATCTAAGTGGCCAACATAACCGGGAACCTAAAGGGTCACACGCATAAGAGTGTTTCAGAGAATTTGTAAAATAGTTTTGGACTGAGTTCCAATATATGGAGAGCAACTGGATTAAATGGATCCCGATGAGATCGAGATATGTCCCGATGAGATCGCGACATCGATATTGCTGAAAAAGGTTTCCGGGGGTTTATCCCATAATGGGACCCGGTAGGCCGGTAGGACCGACCCCAGTGTGACTGGACCGCTTAAGCAATTATATACATATATATATATGATTAATTAATTAAATAATTAATTAATATATATATATATATATATATGTGTGATACGTGGAAGCATAAAGGAGAAGGTCATCTTTTAAGCTTTTTATATATATATATATATATAAATGGCTAACGTGGACAAGCCTCCACCATAAGCCTTTTATGAGTCTTTAAAGTGTTAAAGACATATAAAAGGTAATGAGAAGAGATGGTTTCGTAGGTTTTTGCAAAGGTAAGAAGTTGAAAGCTTAATTGTTAAGCTTTGCTTTGGAAAGGTGATTTTCAAGTCTTCTTCCTCAAGCATCATCGGATCTTCTCTTCTTCTCTAAGCTTTCCAACGTTGATTCAAGCTCTCCAAGGACAGAGGTAGGGTCTAGCAGCCGGGTTTGTCCCGGTTAGGTTTTCTGATCTCTGCGAGGATACCTTTAGAGATAGTCTCTATTGGCTATTCAGGTTTGAATCTTCATACGAACACATAGATCCTGGCCTTGGGAAGGTCCATTAATAAAATTTTGTTTTCCTTTGGTACATGTGATGTACCTCCCGGGATTTTCCTACAATTCGAACTCATTATTTTAAGGTACAAACATAACAATTTATGTTCACTTTGATGTGTTTTTATCCAATTGTATAACAATTGACATTATTTAAACCTTTGATGTACTGGTTGATGTGTGGATGTCCAATTATGTACATCCAATTGTATAACAATTGGCATTATTTAAAGCTTTAATGTACTGGTTGATGTGTGAATGTCCAATTATATATGTACCTAATGGTTTACACCATTTTTATTTCACCGACGGAATACACAAATCCGTCGATATATATTTACCGATGGAATGGAACATACCGTCGGCACAGAACCTGAACTAAATTTGGCGACGTCCAAATTACTGTCGGTAATTTGTGAAACTTTCCAACAGATTCTATTTCCGTCGTTAACGTTATAACTTACTTTCGAAACGTTGCGACGGTGGTTTTGTCCTTAAATTATACCGACGGATATATGTCATTGGTGATATATTAATTTCACCGATGCAATTTTAAATCAATGTCCGTCGCAACATAACAACAACAGATAATATTCCGTCGGTTTTCCGTTGACAATATACTGACCGTCGGTAAGTTATAACGACGCCCATGTTTACGACAGTTTCTTCTTTTGTCGCGTTCCGTCGGCAAATATAATTTCCAACGTAAATATCCATTTCTCCGACGGAATATTCCGTTGGAGAATGTGAGTTTTCTTGTAGTGGGGTAAAACCACAAGCAAGAGTAGAAAAGTTTCACTATAAGAAATAATAGTAGTTACAATCTCTCTATATTTTATACAATAAATATGAGAACCACTCTATATTGGCCCTCACTAAATGATAAAAAGATTTGGATATGAAAAACAAGATTTTTCTAAGAAGGGATGCTTTGTAAATGAGGCCTCCCTCACACAGTTTTGGATAGCTAAAAATTAGCTATCTATGTTGCAATTTAATTTCCAGCGTCCTCTGCCTCCTCCCTTTTTGACTATAATAGTTAGCAATTATTGACCACCTATTATTCTAACAATCTCCGACTTGAATATTTGATTGAGTATTAATCATTTCTACATACAAATTTTTCTATTTTGTCATTTTTATGCTGTTCACATCCCTATCAGGCCACAAGAGGATCGACACCGAATAAACAAGCCTGTATTTATTGCCTTTGTCATGAAATTTGCTAAGTTACCTATGGTATGAATTTTTTGCATATCTACAACTCCTTCAACTTTTTGACGAATGAAGTGATATTGTCCTTGTATGTGTTCAATCTTTGAATGAAATGTTGGATTCCTTGCAAGATGCAAGACACTATAATTGTCACAAAACAAAATTTTTTTTCTTGTTTGTGCCTGAATTCTTTCAAGAGAATTTTTAACCATAATACTTCTTTACTGTTTTGTGTAGTTGCTATATAATATGTTTTTGTTGATGACATTGCAACAATTGATTGCAATTTTGAGATTTAGCTTATAGTTCCTACAACAAGTTTAAACATATAACTTGTAGTAGATTTACTCTTGTGAAAATCACCTGCATAACCTGAATCAACATATCTACTGACAATAAAGTCTGATCCTCTATAACATAATGCAACATTTGACATTCTCTTAATGTATATTAGGATCCTCTTTATAGAATTTCAATACTCTCTTCTAGAATAACCATTCCTACTCCATGTGCAATGTCTAGTATTGTACAAATCATAACAAACATTAAACTTCCCATTGTTGATTCATACGGTACTTGAGACATCTCCACTCTCTTCTTCATTGTTAGAACTCATTTTAGAGGATAACTTGAAATTAAAAGGAAGTGGGGTAGAACTAGCTTACAATCTTGCATGTTGAATAGTCGTAAGATTTTCTTCAAATAATTCTTTTGAGAAAGCCAAATCTTCCCATTTTTATGTCTCAGTAAATTTGCATCCTTAGAATCTTATTTGTAACATCCCATTACTGATGGGAAGGGTAGAATAGTAAATGGAACGGGTTATGAGTATTTAGAATTGTCTTGGTATGTTCATGCATACACATACATGTAAATAGTGACTTTTGCGCATTTAAATGATTGTACAAGCATTCATGACATTTTTCCGGTATATTTGGTCATAAATGTGATTTTGGTAAAAAATGTGATATTTGTGCTTGAAAATTTAATTGGAGTGGGTCATTGTGTGTTTTAAATTTTGGAAAGATTTTAGACATTTTTCTGGAAAATTTCTAGACTAGAAAAATTGCCAGGTGACAGACTGATTGGTTTCCGGTACTGGAAAGGACTGTTCAATGGCATTGAAAAATTAAATACATGAAGTTTGGATTTATTAATTCGAGCCATTGGAATTTGGGGAAAATTTAGAGTAGAAATTGGAGATCAAATGGACTAGTTACTAAAGTGGACCAATTGGAAGCATAAGAAATTGACATGTGGCAAGTGACATGTGTCACTTGCCCCACCACACATATAGGCCACGGAAGTGATAAATGAAAGACCATATTTTGGTCTTTCATTTAGCTTTTTACGACACTTTACATGGGAAAGGGTTAAAAAGTGATAGGTGATCATGCGTGGCCTTCCTTCCTCCTTCTTTTTCGATGGTTTCCTCTACTTGTTATACCCACACAAAAGCTCCTATGTCCTTCTTGCCTTCTCTTCTCTTGTTCACTAAAAAAAAAATCCATACCTAAGCCTTAAGAGGTTGATAATCGTATATGTGTGTGAAGGTAAAGAAGTTGGAGAGTTTGAAAAATTGAAGAAGTGGAAGCTTGATTTGGTTAGTAATATGTTCTATTTGATGGGTAATTACATTAATTGTGATGTTATTTAAAGTGAATTGCATGAACTTGTGTTTGGTACAGATGGGTAGGTTATTTTCTTGGTTGAGTTATGATTGATTGAAGATGAATGATATAGCATATGTAGTATGTGAATTAAGTGTTTTGGATTGCTTTTTATGATGATAGATGAGTATTCATCCAAGAAAGATAATTGAGTGTGTGTGCTGCCATTTGTGGATTAATGTTTAAGGAGAGGTTGTGATTTAGTTATGGTGGATTAATTGAGTGAGAATTGGTGTAGAAATAGTATTAGAATGATAGGATTTGAGTTAGGTGTAAAATCTGGAAAATTTGATGTGTGTATTTTTCAATGTTTTGGTTATAACTTTTTATATGGTTATCCTATTGAGATGAGGTTTGACTTAAATTAAGCTTGAGAAGTTTGGCTAGAATTCTTATGAAGGAAGTTCTATCCAATTGTGGCTTGAAGGGTTTTGAATTTTGCTTTGAAAGTGAGATATATGTGCAAGGTGAATAGTGATAATTCTAGCATTTAGAGATTTGTGACCTAAAATCTTTGTAAATTTTTATGGGTTGATTTCGGCTGAATGTAAGAAAAATGATCTCCATGAAAGTTATAGAGAATTTGCATAGCTTTTAAATGATGTATAATATTTTATTTTTGGTTGTGGAAATTGGACGATATGAAATTTGGAAGTTTGGATGTTGTTTTAGGATGACAAATTTCTGGTAGAAACTTTGATTGAAAAATTGACCCAGATAGAGGTTGAAATTGCTTTTAAGTGTTTCACGAAAGTTTTAGATTATGTCTTGATCTTTCCATTGATGTAAAGTATGAAAATTTTGAACCATGGACTGTGAAGTTATAATTTTTAGAAGTTTCAATTACTATTTAGCATGACATTTAGTGGAAAGAAACTTTGATTGGCTATTTTACCCCTTTAAAGACAAAATTGGCTTTTAAGTTCTTCATAAAAGTTGTAGATATTCCTTTTAACTTTCCAATTATACTAAGTTTGTAGATTTTGGAGTTCTGAATCAAAAGTTATGGAGTTTGGAAGTTTAGATGTTGGTGAAGAGAATGTGGGGATCGGCTTGCCAGATCGGTAGGCCAAAATGTGGTGTTCGGTCGGCTAGATCGATCGGCCAGAATGTGGTGATCGGTCGGCCAGATCGGTCGGCAAAAATGTGGTGATCGGTTGGTCAGATCGATCGGCCAGAATGTGGCGATCGGTTGGTCGGCTAAAATGTGGCGATCGGTCTTCTGAATACACTTCACTCTTTTGCTTATATCTTTTCTGTCCGACATCCGATCGACCTGATTTTTGAAGCTTTGGATTCCTAAGACATCTATCTATATGTACATGGAAAATTGTGTATTTTTTAGATTAAATTGAGTATGATTGATTTAATCAAAGTGAGTTGAGAAAATTTCTGAACCTGGTTCAGTATTTTGGTGAATTCTTGATCTGTGGACATCCGATTGACTTGATTCTCGAGGCATCAGATTCGTGAATTATTTAATTTCATTTATATATAAAATAGAAAATTTTTAGAGATGAAATTGATGTGGTTTCATTAGGTCAAAGTGAGGGGACCAGGTAATTATTTTTCTGATCCGTGTTTTGACAATATTTGGACCTATAGAGGTCCAAATTGAGTGATTTTAGTGTCTATAGATTCCTAGAGCATAGAGGAATTTTTCTAAAAGAAGAGGTTGCCTAGGTTAACTTATGTGAAGGGTCTGATTAATCGAGAACAACAGACCTGAAAATATGGTTTAGAAAAAATTCAATAAGCATAAATTGCCAGTTTAAGGATTTTAGTGCGGCTAAACCCTAGGCATATTTGAGTTGTTATATTGGAATGGTTTTTGAGATAAAATTTATCGATTGATACCAGGATAGTCATGAATATGCATCAAACATATATGCGCATCAATAATTATAATTGTGCAAAATTATTAATGTGTGTGCAATGTATTGAATAAATGGGTTATGTAGGCTAAGAGTTCGTAGACAGGCATTTTCAGAATTTGGAAGCAAATGCCAATCTGGAGCGTACTGTGAGTAGACTGAGATCGTTTTATTTCACCCTTTATTCTGTTTTGTTTTATTTTGTATAAATTAATTACTGGATATAGATTGATTTTATTAGGTTCCGGACAGGAGGTCCGATGATTGTGATACTGAGCTGTGTTATAGAAGTGCTACTTGTATGTGAATTTGAAACCTACATGCCTATGATGTGATTACTTGTGACATATGTGTTGGTTATGATATATATATACTGCTTTATGCATTTCATACATGAATGCATACTCAGATAATGACAGTTGTGACTAGAGCAACCACCGATTAGAGCAAAAGCTCAATGATTGTACTTGGTCCTCGAGCCCTATAGTGATATAGAGCCTCAGGCTCAATGCTTAATGTGCCCATATTGGGACAGTTCAGGTGCTCGGTCACAACATCGTAATAAATTGGAAAGTGTCACATGGTTATTTCATATGTATCTGCTTACATATATTTGATTAAGTGAAAGGAAAAATGCCTTATGCTTATGTGAAATAAATGTGTTTTGATTGCATTGCATGGCATAAGTGTATGAAATAAAATGGTTATTGTGACCAGAGTCGCCACCGATCAGAGCTTTAAGCTCAACGAGTGGAAATGAAATTTGAGCTCATAAGTGATTCAGAGCCTCCGACTCAACATTTAATGAGTCTTGTATCCACCAACGGATAAGGGACAGTTATTAATGAGCCCTACAAGGGACAGTTTAGGCACTCGGTCACAACAAACTAATAAATGAAAAGTGAGTCTCATGTGCATGTATCGAATATGAATAATGTGACTGTGCAATTCCATAAATGTGTGAATGTGAAATACTGTGAATGTGCACTATGAAATAAAGTGAGATGTATGAATATTGTGTTATGTGACTGGGTGAACCATCGATGATGGTCACTCACTGAGTTCGCAAAAACTCACCCAAAATTTGCAATTATTTTTCAAAATCCAGAAGAATATCCCGTTAGGCAACGGGCATATAGCAACCGCTTGTGAGTGAGAGAAGAGGTCGGAATCAGTTCGCGTCTGCATTAGTGTCTGATAACTTATGTATAAAATCTGTATTTTTTGAATTTGTGTACAAATGATTAAGTCATTTTGTAAAGTCAATGGACTAAATTAATTTGTAATTATGAAAGCCCCCCTTGTGGTCATTGTATTTACAGGTGATTTATGTATGGTAATGATTTTTCGCATAGCATATGCTTGTGTTTTTTTTAAAAATTATGCTGAGTTTTAACTGAGTGATGTAGCACGCCACCCTTGCAGGGCACGAACTCGAATATCACCATCGATGTCGGGTTCGGCTCATGCGGGAGTGGGGTGTTACATTATTTGCTAGTCCCAATCCTTCATATCAAATTGCCTAGCCAATTGTGTCTTTGACTACTTAAGTCGATCTTTATTGGGGCCTATGACCAATATGTCATCTACATACAATAGGAAGATAGTGAAATTACATTCACCAAACCTTTTGAAATATGCACAAGGGTCTACATTGAGTCTATTGTATCTAAGGCTCATGATAAAGAAACCAAATCTCTTATACCAACAACTTGGTGTCTGTTTTAGATCGTACAGAGATTTGCTTAACCTGCAAACTAAGTTCTCTTTGCCTTTTTTCTTCAAAACCTTATGGTTGGAGCATATAAATTTTTTCTTAAAGATCTCCATAGAAAAATGTTGTTTTTACATCTAACTGTTCAAGATGTAAATAAAAAATAACACACATTTCCAAGACTACTTGGACTATAGTGAGTCAAACTACAGGATTCAATATTTCATTGAAGTCAATTCCTTCTTTCCGAGCATCTCCTTTCACCACCAATCTTCCACTATAGCTCTCCACTTAATCTTCGCCATTTCGTTTAATCTTAAAAACCCATTCATTTCCAATAGGCCTTCTTCCATATGGTAATGGTGCAAGCTCCCAAGTTTTATTCTTATGAAGAGCTTTAATTTCTTCCTGCATTACTGCCTTCCATAAAGATGCATCTGAATTACTCATTGCTTCTTGAAGGAGGGTTGATGACTCCCCTTCCTCTGTTAAAAGTGTATGCAATATTAATATTCATAATATAATCAGAATGCCAACATGTTTACCTCTTTGTGCGATATGACCTGTGAATTTTTGGAGCTTAGTTCTTGTGCCTCGTGCTCTGTTGTTGCTTGAAAAGAGTCTTCTTATTCAACTTCTCTTTCCACTTGTACAATTGTAATCTTTGAATTTATTTTTGAAGTATTATCATCTCCTTCATCCTTTTGTAGTTGATCTCCTACAAAGACAACATCCCTGTTGACTATGACCTTATAGGTAGTGAGATCCCATAGGCGATACTCCTTTGCTTTGTCAGCATATCCCATGAATATGCATTTCCTAGATTTTGGATCCAACTTTGTGATATCATGGCATTGTACTTCACGTACTCTAGACTTCCAAATATATAAATATTTGAATAATCAACTGGTTAACTAGTTCACATTTGATGGAGACCGATTCATCATATAATAAGCATTATTGACTGCTTCTGCCCTTTGTTTTCTTCTTCTTTTTTATACTTGACAACACCCCATTTGCTAGTGTTAGATGAAGATTTGCAATAACATTACTATCCATCTCATTCCTATTAGTATTATTTGTATACTCAACCAACTATTCGCTTATAGCCACTAGGCAATTATCTTTTCTAAAAATAATCATTTTCAACTTCCACAGTGAGAAATTACTTCTTTTGAATTTTTCTATTTCAAAATTTTATGCCATTTCTTGTATCACAAACTTCTTTGATCAAAGAATCTACCCCCACTATTTTACGTGAATAGTAACCATACACATAAATAGTAACTGTAAATGTAAATAGTAATAATACATATGAATAGTATCCAGTATCTTCAAATAGTGATCTAACTTATTTTTTGATGAGAAGAATCCACTATTTAGAGGCAAAGCATAATGTAAGTATACCTGCATGCCCAAATTGGGCTCTAATACTACTTGTTGAGAAAATTAACCAAATTCGAGTAGGATCACATCAAATAAATTTGAGATAATCGAACACAAAATTTTTAAATGGATAACCCCTTAAATGAATTAGGGTAAAAACCAACAGGACGAGTAGAAAGTTTCAATATAAGAAATAATAGTAGTTACAACCTCTCTATATTTTATACAAAAAAATGAGAAACACTCTCTATTAAACATCATTACGTGATACAGAGATTTGCATATGAAGAATGAGATTTTCTAATAAGGGATTCTTTGCAAATGAACTAGGGAAGCCTATTGATAGGCCACCCTCACACAGTTTTGGATACCTAAAAATTAGCTATCCATGCCACCATTTAAATTAGCTATCCATGCCACCATTTAATTTCCAACCTATTTGCCCCCTCCCTTGCCTCCTCCCTTTTTGACCATGGTAGTCGCAATTATTGACCACCTTATTGACCACCTATCATTCCAAACAACTTTCAGGTTAAATTTGGGTTAAATTCTAATATATACAAGTCATATAGCTATTTAGATATCGTATACAATAGTTACCTATGTAACAATTTCGATTAAAATGGTTTGATAAAAGTCTAAAGATTTATTTTAATTTCAAATATAATAAGATTTATGTAATTTAGAATAAAATAAATTTAAATAGATAGAAAGATTGGAAAGATTTGTTTCCTTTACCCATACCTATCATTCCCCAAAGTATATAAATGGCATTTTAATGCCATCACTAATATTCACATGATAGAAATTTTAAGTAAATTAATAAACACAACATCTTTTATTTTCATATCCATCATTAATCAACCAAATTATTTACTTAAATTTAAATTTTAGGAGAAATTATCCCTTTTATTTATTTGTGTTATGTTCAAATGATAATCATCAATCTCATTTAATTGATTATTATCTAGATAATGTTAAGATATATTGTAAACATATAACAATCAAATGATCTCACCTCAAATTCCTGAAGTATATTCTAACTCAAACCTAGAAGTAGTCATTATTTCCATGTCTTCATCATTAAAAAGCCAACCCATATGCTAGAAAACTTCCCCACATAGTCATATATCTATTAGCAACATATGATGTCTCGATCATATATTTGTTAGGAATATATGATGTCTTGATTAATGAATTGATCAATGAGTAGATTTTGTATGATGTATCATAGGTCATATCTAGCATTTTAATCTTCTCTCATCTTAATTATTTCATTGTGTCATAAATATTCTCTCACTAAGAGTCTACATCTTTGAATACAAAATTTTCTTATGTGAGTTAACAATCAACAATGACCTTCTTTTATTCTAAATTCTCTTAAATTAAATTAAATTTAGTTTCTACATTTATCTCATAAGATGATATAAAATAATATTTTAGTAACATTTTAAAATAACAAATCTTAAACTTAATTCTAATGAATTATATAAGAGTTCTAGTGAGTATATTACGTGACTCACGTGACTTTTGAGTCTCGCACAATGTAAATTTTAAGGGTATATTATGTAACCTTTAGGGTTTTATATATTTCGAGTTAGAATAATTCATTAATTTTAAAATACTACATTAAAGATGATTCATTGAGAAAAGATAAGGACTTTTATTATTATTATTATTTAATTTTAACATATCAAATTTACAATCACATTAAATTTCCTAAATAAAAATTATATGTAATTTTATTAAGGAATCAATGGATTAAATTTTAAATAATTTATATATAATGAGTAACTCTAGTTAATGTAAAATTTCAATTGCTATGGCTTTTTCTCTCTCTCTCTCTCTATATATATATATATATATATATATATTATGTATGTATATAGATTCTAATAGTTTATTAGATAATATGAAACTTATCTTAAACCTTTTAACATATAAATATTGAAATAACAACAAGGAACAAAATAAATAATTTTTATTTTCATAATTTATTTATATAAAATATAAAAATAAAATTCAATGTTCTTCATACACTTGTCTAAATTTCAAATATTAAAAGGGGTTTTCACCCTCATCAATGAGTCAAATCTTGTAATACTTTAATTTAAGTTAGTTTTAATAATTATATGAGGAGTCTTTTCTTAAATTCACCATTTTTGCATGACTAAAATTTATTGATTGCAAAATCATGTGTTTTAAACATCATCTTTTTCTTATACACATAAAGGAATGAGAATATTATAGATACATTTATTGAGTTTTAAAATATTCAAATTTTGTATTGTATTGTGTTTATTGAGAATATTATGTTGCATAACTAAAACACTATAGCTAAATGTAAAAAGTTCCTCCGATACAATGCATTCATCAAAATTTGGTAATTATTAAATAAGAAAATGCTACTATTTATTTATTAAAAATAGTTTTCCTAATCGATTCTCACCTAAGAAAATGAAACATGATGTTGAGATTTATTTTAAGAAGCAAAATAAGAATTTGCTATATCTTTATTTACGCACAAAGATCTATTTATATATAGAGTTTTTTTTTCAGTTGAAGCTAATAACAAACTAACTGATATAACCATTTCTTTTATAGTTACAATATATCAGCTCTAGAGAAAAACAACCATGCTATTAACTTTCATTAAAAATATCTATACTATTTCTACGCTATATATTTTACACACCCGCTCAAGTTGAGGTTGGTGAAAATCAACCAAGCCCAACTTGGAAAGTAGTGTAGAAAAAAATAGGAACAATAAGAGGCTTGGTAAACAAATATGCTAATTGACGTGAAGACCGGACATGAGTTGGTTTAATAAATCCTTTCGTAACTTTGTCTCGAACAAGATGGCAGCCAATATCCAAGTGTTTCGTGCATTCGTGAAACATAGGATTAGTTGTAATATATAAAGCAGCTTGATTATCATAGTATAAAGGAATTGATAGAGGAGGCGAAATGTGAAAATCCTTCAACAGGTAAGTGAGCCATTGGAGCTCACAAATAGTCATAGCCATACTATAGTACTCTGCTTCAACAGGGGAACACAAAACCATAGCTTGCTTCTTGGTTTTTCAAGAAACAAGTGATGAACCTAGAAAAATATAGTAACCCATAACAGATTTATGAGTAGACATAGAAGTAGTTGAATCAACATCATAATATCTATTGAGAGTAAATCAAGAATTAGAAGGGCAAAATATACCTTTAGATAGACATCCTTTAAACTAACTTAACTGTTTAACGACATAAGAGATATCTGGTCGAGAAAGATTAAGATAGAGAAGATGACCAATTAAACGATGATATTTAGCTGCATCTGAATATGGAGAATTTATCATGGACTGAAGTCGAGTGTTCACAAAGAAAGGAATAGCAGCAAGTTTAGCACTTTGTAAACCAGGTTCTTGTAAAATATAAAGCACATATTTCCCTTGATTAAGATAAATCCCATCAGAGGAGTGAGCTATCTCAAGACCAAGGAAGTATTTAGCAGATCCAAGGTCTTTGACAATAAAAACAGCACGTACAAATCACTTAATATCTTGAATAGTTTCTTTATTAGGTCTTGTGATTAACACATTGTCTACATACATGATGAGAGCTAAGAAAGAAGAACTGTAAGACATGAAAAATAAACAGTGGTCATGTTTAGATTGAACAAAACATAATTACTAAAGTTTAGTAAAAAAATGCCAAGTTCCATTGTCTAGAAGCCTGTTTAAGGCCATAAGAGACTTAACAAGCTTGCAAACTTGATGTGGACCAACTCTAGTATATCCTTCAGGAGGCAACATGAACACTTTTTTGTTAAGAGAATAATGGAGAAAAGCATTGTTTATATCAATTTGACGCAGAGGCCATGAATTAGTAGAAACAAGGGCAAGAAATAAATGCACAGTAACGAGTTTAGCAATAAGAGAAAAGCCATCGGTATAATCAAGACCTTCGATTTGAATTTGCCCTTTAGTTACCAATCTCGCCTTACATCGATCCACACTACTATCAGGTTTAAATTTGTTTTTATAAACCCATTTAGAACCAATAGCTTTCATATTGGGAGGAAAAGGAGTGAGCTGTCAGGCGTTGTTTTCTCTAGCGCATAAAACTCCTATTGTGTGGCTTAACCCAAATTTCATCTAGTTTAGGTTGATTATAGCTCTGAGGTTTATGGACTATAGATATATTTACTATAAAATGCAGATATGAAGAAATAAAACAAGGTGCGTGAATGAATTGAAAGGAGGGAGGAGTATAGGACATACCTAAAGTAGGTTACTGAGCTAAGAAAGAACTAGCAGTAGATGTGAAGTCGTAGGTAGAAGCAGTTATATTCGAGACAAAATCATTTAACGTTGTAGAGGGATATTTGACTTTTGTGCTTTTCCAAATATATAAAGAAGGTATAGAAGGATCATAAACATCTGAAGTAGAGATCAATATTGATGCTTCAATTGGAACTGAAGTAATTTGCATTTTATCTATAGAGGATGAATCAATTGATGATACATGAGCTATGGTATTATATGTTGGCCCCTGAATTTTCTTGTTAAATTAAGCATGATTTATATTAATTATGAGGTTTGATGGATAAATTTTTGGACCTACTTATTCTGTAAATGTGAGAAGAATTTATTATATGGTTTCGTTGTATTAAAAGTGGTAAGAATGCATAAAGGCATTTTGGGCATGACACTTAAGATTTTAAGACTTAAGGCTTTAGTGAAAGGGCAAGATGGACATTTCACAATTATTAAGGGTATAAAAAGAAGGAGAATTGGTTGTTTTGTTTGGAAAATGAAGGAGAGAACCGTGGAAGAAGAAGAGAAGAAGAGGAAAATTAGGGTTTTGGAAATCTTGAAGAATTTGACGAATCTTAGAGCTAAACAAGTAAGTATAAGCATCATCCCTTCTTGATTTGTTAAATGAATTATGTTTTGTGATGGTTAGAAGTGAAAAACGGGGTTGAATGTATGAAGTGAGTTTTCGGTTGATGGTGTTTTAGGTTTGATGATTTTGTTGTGTTTGTGAATGGATTTTGTGTTGAAATGAGTTAGAAATGAAGTAGGAATGATGATTTAGTGTTAAGATGAGTTATTTGTGAAATTTGGGAAGAATGGAGATGAAAAATGTCGAAAAACAAGTGTTCGGAAGGTTTCCGACCTCGCACGTCGCGACGCACGCAGGCACCCACGTCTCGGCGCCCACGAAGCGACGAGGGTGAATGTCAAAAAACAAGTGTTCGGAAGGTTTTTGACCTCGCACGTCGTGGCGCACGCAGGCACCCACGTCTCGGCGAAGACGCGCCCCGCCAAGGCGTGTCTGAGTGCCCTCATCATTGCGAGCTCCAAAGATTTGACGCCCGACACATTTTCGTCATGCATGAGCTCCTATTTTCCTGTATAGATATGCTTTGATATTTTGGACAAAATTTTGACGTAGATATCCAAATGAAGTGATTTTTAATTTTTTGTAAAATAGAGACAAAGGTCTACAAGTTTTATGAAGAAAGAAAGTTGTAATTCAGTCTTTAAAGATCTAAAAATTGTGGATGGAAGTTAAGGATAGATTCTTATTTCAACATAAGGATAGTCCCAATATGTTCGGATCATAACTTTTGGATTTCTGAAATAAAGTGAATGATTTTGGAGTCAGTAGAAACGTAAGAAAATGGGGAACTCTTATGGAAAAATTGACCCAAATGTTTGGACTTTTGGAAGAGTTTGAGTTTTTAGAATTTATCTTAGTGAATATGCAATATTTGGGTCCTTAAATTGTATTCCCATTAAATGGGAATTTTCTATTTGATAAAGGGAATCAAGGTAGGCAAGAGGATCAAGAGGAGAGGCATCTTTTAAGCATGTATCCAAGCAAGGAATTCATGTGGGTTTCATGTTTATAATTTAGAAATGAGCCAATAAAGTTTTCTCCCAAATCAAGAATGATTTCAATTACTTCATAAATATTGTTTTTGTTTCTTTTGAATGATTTGCAAAATTGCTACATGTTTCAGCATATGAACTTTTCTGATGAATTTCAAAATAAAGATGAGAATGCATTGAAACATTTTATGTTATGTCTTGAAAAATTCATGGCATTTTGTATATTCGGAAAGGAAAGAAAAGAGCATGAAAGCATTTGATAAAATGATTCGAGCATGATTATGTGCTTCTGTTTGGGCGAGAGAGGAACATTTCGTTAGTCACGTGCACGTCGACATATAGCCTTCTCCCGGCTGCCCGCTTGAGGCCACGAGATCCTGAGAAATTGGACTCGTTTTGTTCACGGTATAAGCTTCGATTGATCTGTTTTGTTCCACAAAACTCTCGAGCCATTTGTTTGTGCATTGCATCTTTGAATTGTCAAGTATGTTGCATAAATTGAGTGTTTTGTATTGATGATTAGATGGATATAGGTGTTGATGTGATGAAATTTTCAACTATGAGTTGTGAACTCAAAATTTCGAACTCGACTGAGATTTGGGAAGAAAGCATTTTTATGAACTCAACATGATTTATAACAAATGAACCTTTCAACGGTTTTGCTTATTCTTCGTTATAAACCTGTTATCCACGAGCTATAAGCTCACCCCCCTTTTCATCCCCATCCACAGGTGATGAGAAGATCGGGTGAAGGGAAGTGACGGTTTTTAGTTATATGTGTCTATATTGTATTATTTTTAGTTAGATTGTTGTTGGAAATTTTGGGAGTTGTGTATTTTTTTGTATATTCGGATTTCGATATTGGTATTGTATCGTGGCTTGGAATGCCATTAGAGCTTGTAAATTTCTATTCTTTCAATGTTAAGGCATTATGTATGGATGATGTTGAGTGGAAGTATGCATTGCGTATATAGATCAGGTGTAAGTGTAAGTCGACTTGTACCATGTGTAAGTCGACTTATGCTTGTTTCAGATCGATAAGTCGCCTTGTTCACCAAAGGTAAGTCGACTTATGGATGTCCAAGATCGTTAGATTGTTAGAAAATACTCAAAGACAATCCCTTTAGCGCGTTTTATTCAAAGTCGTACGACTTTATGAATAAATAAAGAAAGACATATTTCATTAATTTGATATTCATGAGCAGTGTTTATGAATTGATTGGATCTTTAATCAATTAATGAAGTCCATGATATATGACATAGCATGAAGGAAATTATGATGTGATCATACTACTAAGATTCCTATCATGTGCAATTATGTCAAGATTCTAAATTTTCCTAGTCATAGGATTAATGAGACCGACATCATTAATCCGGTTAGAGTAGCACATGTCATATTCCTTGATTAGATCAGCGGTGGATCTCGTAAACCGTAAATATGAGATATTTACAGTTGACATGTGGATGCTTACTAGCGGTAGTAAGTACATTGGATGACCTGCCATGAGATCATCACATGGATATCTTCTTCAGTGTCGTGATAATCTCATCATAGAATGGTGCAAGTATCCTTAGACTTGAGGTACTCAAGGATATCTTGATACCGATGATTACGCTTTGACTCCATTCCTTGTTGCCTTCCAGAGGTCGCTCATAGGGTGGTGCTTGGGTACAATTTGAGGTATTCGAAGGTAATTGAGTAGCCAATAAAGGATTCACCACTTCTGGATTAGCAGAAGAGATACCCATGGCCTCTTGTTGGGATCATTACTTGTAAGGCTGGCCAGCAAATATGTCATGAAGAGTGTCCTCTTTGACATATAGAGTAATGAGTCCTAGGACGAGAACTAATTTCACTTGGGCTAGACTCAGTCTAGTGAGAGTTGACACTTTGATCATACTCATAACCAAGTGGGGTATAGGATGGTGAAAGGACGAATTGCACGGTAATTGTCTATGGAAGGGTTCGTGATCTGGTTCGTGATGAATTCATCAAACCGATTACTTTCCGGTCAATTGGGGGTCATGATGTGTTGCTAGACGCCGCTCATGACTTGCTCAGATTAATTGTTAATCTAAGTGGCCAACATAACCGGGAACCTAAAGGGTCACACGCATAAGAGTGATTCAGAGAATCTGTAAAATAGTAATTGGACAGAGTTCCAATTATGGAGAGCATTAGGATTAAATGGATCCCGATGAGATCGGGATATGTCCCGATGAGATCGCGACATCGATATTGCTAAGAAAGGTCTCCGGAGCGTTTTCGGTACCGGGGCCCGGTAGGCCGGTAGGACCGACCCCAGTTGGACTGGACCTTAGCAATTATATTCTAATTAATTAATTAATTATTATATTTATTAAGCATGTGGACGTTGGACTTGGTAAGGAGGATGAGATATTTGACTTTTCAACCTTATTAGTTTAATGCTTTAATAAATGAATGGTTGTAAGGCTCACACTTGGCTTAATCTTATGCTAGTATTTTTAATTGTTAAAAATCAACATAAGAAGGCTTTTACGGAGGTGTGTTGCCAAAGGTTAATGCTTGGGTTTGAAGAAGTGGAAGTTTCCTTAAGAGTTAAGGTTAAAAGCTTTGAAAAGTTCATCTTTCTTCTTCTTCCTAAGGCAACAATCGATTTCTCTCTTCCTCCAAGCAAGTGTTCAGCGTCAATCCAAGCTCTCTAGAGGACAAAGGTAAGGTCTAGCAGCCTTTAATTTGTTCTAGCTATTCCCGGGTCAAAGGGGTTTGTCCCGGTTAGGTTTTTTGATCTCTGCGTGGATACCTTTAGAGATAGTCTCTATTGGCTATTTAGGTTTGAGTCTTCATATCGACACATAGATCCTGGCCTTCGGGAAGGTCCCGGTGACAAAAATTTTTGTTTTCTGCACCTTGTACATGTGATGTACATCCCGGGATTTTCCTACAGTGGTATCAGAGCCACTTGTGTCGTGTATGAAGCTAAAACCCTAGCTAGATCGGAAGTCCTATGTGAATTTGACGTTGATGCATGTGTGCTGTCCCAATTTCGATTCTGTATAGGGATATGTTTTTCGAAAATTTTCTGCCCATAATTGTTCATAACATGTTATAGAATATGTCTGTGAAAGATGAGAATTTATCAATTTGATTTGATATAGTTTTGCTAATTTATTCCCTAAGGTTCTAGATGCTGTTTTGTGACACATTCTGTGAACAGGCATGTGTATAAATTCGATAATAAATTATAGAAAAATTCTTTTTCGGATTTGCCTTCACCAACATGTCCCTAAGATGTTTTTGAATGTCTATGTGGATGGAAAAGTGTTTTCAAGGTGATTTTCTATTTATTCACGAATTTATTCTATGCTATTGGGAATAGCTGTGTTGATGAACACAGATTTTGAATCGGTTTTGTTGCTTAGGTTGACTAGTTTTTGATGGCTATAAATCCTGAAAAACTTCATGAAGCATGTTGTGAACATATAGTAACCTATGTAATTTTATCAGAATTTATTGAAATTTTTTCAATGATTATTTTGAGCAAAAGGTAGAACTTGGCAGTTTTGTGAAAATTGCTGGGACTATTTTGCTTGGCATAATTGAATGTGCATTTTTCAGTTCCAATGCCTTGGACCATTTTTAATGTGATTGAAAATGTGTTATCTTGATGTTGTATGCTTGCCAAACTGAATTTCTTGAAATTGGTTTTCCAAGAATTTTCGGATGCCGAATAGGTCACATTAGCGTCTCGTTAGTGTATTTCATTATCTTGTTTGTTTTGGCCGTCATAATTTTTGTGACTTATGCCGGAGTAATTTGATAACGTATGGACTAGCTAGAGATGCTTAGGGTGATAATTTGGTGTTCCTAAATTGTTTGGATATCTTTGAGTTTTGACTCGGTTTCAAACTTTTCTTATATGGTTTGACCATATATGGCAATCATGGTACAATGAAGTGTTCATTGATACATCATATTAACAGATATTACCTTAGGTATGTTGGTATTGTGAATTGGGATTACATGGATTGAGGAATTAGCCGATTAGAAAGTATAGCAATTTTCTGGATAAGTCGACTTGTATTGTACATACGTCGACTTGTTCTAGGTATTGCCATAAGGCGACTCAGATCGTATAAGTCGACTTGTGTATGAAGCAAGGGCATAAGGCGACTTGCATTCGATGTAAGGCGACTTATGACATGCTCAGTTGGATGATGGATGATTATAAGGATGGATTCATTGTGATTGATGAAACCTAAATCATTCCATATAGTCTGGCGACTATAATCCTTCACTTTGAGTCTAGAGTTCAAATCCTCCTCGAATATGAAAACTAACGCCTTCCATTAATATGGTAAGAACCAGAGTTCTTCTAGGGTTGGGTTGTTGAGCTAACCTCAAGCTCACTCTATACGAATATGTTCGAACCATGAAAATGAGATTTTCGGATTAATAGGTCGGTTTTCCTAGAAGCGTTGATTTGTTGAGCTAACCTCAAGGTCAACGTGGACAGAGGCGAAGTTGGGTAGTGTACATCGGATGTACGCGCATCAAAGAGTTGATAACCCAATGTAAGTGCGCACATCAACAAGTTGATAGCACTGAACGATAGTTGTGTCTAAGATGTAATTGGTATGTCTGATACCTCTCGAGACATAAGGTGGCTTGTTGAGTTAACCTCAAGGTCATTCTTAATATCGGTTATCAATTTTGCAATTGGTATGACCGATACCTACCGATTGACCTAAGAAGTGGCTTGTTGGGCAAATTCAAGGTCATTCTTAGCAATGTCGGATATCGACCCACTAGGACATTTTGTCACTTTGTTTCTTTAGATTCGTAAAGAGGGTTATGGATTCTAGGAAACTAGTGGGAGCCATATGCATGTCATGCAAGTCCTTGTGATCATGCAGGCATTTCTATTCTAACATTACTTCGCTCTATCGCGCTTAGGTTGATTGAAGATATCTTTCAGTGTGAATTTTCGCTCCCTTTTCTGGACCGAATTTTCTTGATTGGCTGAGGAATCTGAGAATTGTTCTCAAATCTGAGGAACTGGGATACGTCCTAGATGTTCCACTTCCAGATGCACTCTTGTCGATGCTTCGATGAGGATCGAAAGCATATCGTAAGCATCTAAAGGGCGTTGATATGGATACTTGCATTATGCTTGCCTCGATGTCACCAGAGCTGCGAAAAAGACGAGTCTATGGATGCTCACACTATAGTATTTCATCTTAGGGAGTCGATGAGTAAGCTCGATGCGAAAGGTTCGAGACCTCAAGGCTTCTCTTCACCATTAAAGATGGCTCTGGGACATCTGCATCCAAGATGCCCTCAAGATGAATGGCTATATTGAGAGATTGGCTGTCTTAGGATTTGTAATGGATTATGAGTTAAGTATAGACTTAATTCGGTTGGATTGTCGACGATTATTCACAGTTCGTGTTAAACTATCGATGAACCAAATATCCACAACAATTCTCGAAATGATCAATCTGCTCATGATAATGAGTAGACTATCAAGAAGGATAGAAGCGAAAGTGCTAGTGGTGGATGCTTCTTCTTCTGGTCCAAAGAAGAAAAAGGCCAAGAAACCAAATGGAAGTGCCATCAAGGAAAAACCAAAGTAACTGCTTTGCTTTCATTGTGGCAAGATTGGCCACTAGAGGCGAAACTGTAAAGTCTATCTAGAGTTCCTGAAGCAGAAGAAGGCATCAGATGCCTCTACTCCTTCAAATATGTTTGTCATTGAGGTTAATACTGTTTCTGATCAAAACATATGGGTGTTTGATACCGGTTGTGGCTCATATATATGAAATGATATGCAGGGCCTCAGGGACAGTAAACAGCTCATAAAAGGAGAACTAGACCTTCGTGTAGGTAATGCAGCAAGAGTTGCTACATTAGCCGTAGACACTTATGTCTTGTCACTCCCTAGTGGGCTTGTATTCAAATTGGATGATTGTCATTTTGTACCTGTTTTAACAAAGAACATATTGTCTGTTTCTTGTTTCAATAGAGTTGGTTTCCATTGGACTTTTAGTAGCAATGGTTGTTCTATTAGTTCGAATGGAATGCTCTATGCTACTGGTACATTATGCAATGGAATTGACATATTAGATATGTCATATCCAGTTCTGAATGTCAATGACGCGAAAAACATAATCGAGATAATTTAAAATCAACTTACTTATGGCATTGTCGGCTTGGCCATATAAATGAGACACGCATCGCTAAGCTCCATAAGAGTGGCAGTTTAGGGTCATTTGATTATGAATCATATGACACATGCAAATCTTGTTTATTAGGCAAGATGACCAAGTTATCCTTTAAGGGAAAGGGTAAACGAGTGAATGGAATATTAGACCTGATACATTTGGATGTATGTGGTCCGATGTCCATCCATGCCAGAAGTGGTTGTCTTTACTTCATTACTTTTATCGGTGATTATTCATGATATGGGTACCTGTATCTGATGAGATACAAATCTGAAGCGTTTGAAAAGTTCAAATAATTCAGAAATGAAGTAGAAAACTAACTTGGTAAAAGTATGAATACATCACGATCTGATCGTGGTGGAAAATGTTTAGACCAACAGTTTTGGATTATCTCAGAGATAATGGGATTTTATCTCAGTACACTCCACCTTGCACGCCGCAGCACAATGGTGTGGCTGAAAGGAGATATCGAACCTTGTTAGACATGGTGCGATTAATGATAGGTTTTGCACAGTTTTTGGGGTATGCGCTCGAGACAGCTTTTTACTTGTTAAACAGAGTTCCATTAAAGACAGTTGATGTTACTCCATATGAGATGTGGACTAACTGAAAGTCCTATCTTTTTCAGCTGAAAGTTTGGGGTTGTCCTGCTTATATGAAGCGGACACAGTCAGATTAGCTTGATGCAAAGTCTGACAAGTGTTTGTTCGTAGGATATCGTGGGATATCAATTCTACCTTGCTGAGGAACAAAAGTTGTTTGTTTTAAAGCATGTTGTTTTCTTAGAGAAAGAGTTTCTTTTACAAGAGGACAGTGGGAGCAAAGTTGAACTTGAGGAAGTTCAAGATGCTCGAACAAACGCAGATCAATCGCTCGAACCTACAATCGTAACTCATATAGATGAGGTAACAGTTCAACCTTCTATTACACAAGAATTTCAGAGGTCATGTAGGATATGCTTTGTTCCGAGAGATATGGATTTCGTGGGAGCAGAATGACGATTGCTCATACGAGATGATGAGCCTACTACCGTGAAGAGGTTACGAAAAGTTCGAGTCTGAAAATGGCTTTGTGCCATGAAATCTGAATGGATTCCATGTAAGAAAACCAAGTTTGACTTTGGTTGTTGCACAGAAGGAATAAAGCCCATAGGGTGCACATGGGTTTTCAAGAAGAAACCGACATGGATGGTAATGTGATTACTTATAAAGCAAGGCTTGTGGCCAAAGGATTTCGTCAGAGACAAGGAGTTGACTATGACGAGACCTTCAACCCCGTAGCAATGCTTAAATCCATTCGGATACTCCTAGCCATTGCCGCTCATTATAATTATGAGATATGACAAATGGATGTGAAGACAGCTTTCCTAAATGGAAATCTTCCCGAGGATGTGTATATGACACAACCAGAGGACTTCACCTCCTATGATGGCGAAATGGTATGCAAGCTTCAGAAATCCATGTATGGATTGAAGCAAGCATTCAGGAGTTGGAATATCCGTTTTGATGAGGTACTCAAAGAGTTTGGTTTCTCACAAAATTCGGATGTACATTGTATGTATAAGAAGGTTCATGGGACTACAATCGTATTCCTTGTGTTATAAGTAGATGACATATTAATACTAGGAAAACGATGTCTCTATGCTACAATCAGTTAAGATTTGGTTGTCCAAACATTTTGCCATGAAAGACCTTTGTGACACAACTTATATCCTTGGGATAAAGATTTATAGAGATAGATCAAAGAGATTGCTTGGTCTTTCACAATCAACGTACATAGATAAGATGTTAAAGAGGTTTAGCATGGAACAATGCTATGTACGAGACCCAATGTATCATATGCTCTAAGTGTTACGAGCAGATACCAATCGGATCTTGGTGAGGGTCACTGGGTGGCTGTCAAGAATATCCTCAAGTACTTGCGAAGCACTAAGGATGTTTTCTTGACATATGGAGATGAAAATCTCCAAGTGAGCGGGCATACAAATGCCAGTTTTAATCTGATAAGGATGATTCTGAATCACGATCAGGTTATATACATTCACACTGAACGGCCTGGCGGTCAGTTGGAAAGAGTTCCAATCAAGAGAGGACTGCTGATTCAACAACCGAGGCAGAGTACATTGCCGCATCGATGCAAAGAAAGGAAGCGGTTTGGATCGAAGTTCATTTCTGAACTTGATCTGGTTCCTAGCTGTGATGGGCCCATAGGGTTGTATTGTGATACAATGGGGCTAGTGCGCAGGCAAAGGAACCAAGGTCTCATCAACGATCCGAACACGTACTCCGCCGATTCCATCTGATTCGGTAGATCATCGATCGAGGTGATGTCTTAATAGAGAGAATTCCCACAGAGCAAAGTGTTGCTAATCTGTTGACAATGCCATAGTCACAAAAGAATTGTGATTCTCATGGACGCGCTTATGGTATTAGATACCAAGGCGATTGGCTTTAGGTCAAGTGGGAGATTTGTAAGTGTAAGTCGACTTGTACCATGTGTAAGTCGACTTATGCTTGTTTCAGATCGATAAGTCGCCTTGTTCACGGTGTAAGTCGACTTATGGATGTCCGAAGATCGTTAGATTGTTAGAGTAGTGCCCTAAAGACAATCCCTTTAGCGCGTTTTATTCAAAGTCGGTATGGACTTTATGAATAAATAAAGAAAGGCATATTTCATTAATTTGATATTCATGAGCAGTGTTTATGAATTGATTGGATCTTTAATCGAATTAATGAAGTCCATGATATATGAAATAGCATGAAGGAAATTATGATATGATCATACTATCGAGATTCTTATCATGTGCATTTATGTCAAGATTCAAATTTTCCTTAGTCATAGGATTAATGAGACCGACATCATTAATCCGGTTAGACTAGCACATGTCATATTCCTTGATTAGATCAAGCGGTGGATCTCGTAAAGCGTAAATATGAGATATTTACTGCTGACATGTGGATGCTTACTAGCGGTAGTAAGTACATTGGATGACCTGCCATGAGATCATCACATGGATATCTTCTTCTAGTGTCAGTGATAATCTCATCATAGCAATGGTGCAAGTATCCTTAGACTTGAGGTACTCAAGGATATCTTGGATACTGATTCTGTGCTTTGACTCCATTCCTTGTTGCCTTCCAGAGGTCGCTCATAGGGTGGTGCTTGGGTACAGCTTGAGGTATTCGAAGGTAATTGAGTAGCCAATAAAGGATTCACCACTTCTGGATTAGCAGAAGAGATACCCATGGCCTCTTGTCGGGATCATTACTTGTAAGGCTGGCCAGCAAATATGTCATGAAGAGTGTCCTCTTTGACATATAGAGTAATGAGTCCTAGGACGAGAACTAATTTCACTTGGGCTAGACTCAGTCTAGTGAGAGTTGACACTTTGACCATACTCATAACCAAGTGGGGTATAGGATGGTGAAAGGACGAATTGCACGGTAATTGTCTATGGAAGGGTTCATGATCTGGTTCGTGATGAATTTATCAAACCGATTACTTTTCGGTCAATTGGGGGTCATGATGTGTTGCTAGACGTTGCTCATGACTTGCTCAGATTAATTGTTAATCTAAGTGGCCAACATAATCGGGAACCTAAAGGGTCACACGCATAAGAGTGATTTAGAGAATCTGTAAAATAGTAATTGGATAGAGTTCCAATTATGGAGAGCATTAGGATTAAATGGATCCCGATGAGATCGGGATATGTCCCGATGAGATCGCGACATCGATATTGCTAAGAAAGGTCTCCGGAGCATTTTTGCATCGGGTCCGAAGCCGGTAGGACCGACCCCAGTTGGATTGGACCTTAGCAATTATATTCTAATTAATTAATTAATTATTATATTTATTAAGCATGTGGACGTTGGACTTGGTAAGGAGGATGAGATATTTGACTTTTCAACCTTATTAGTTTAATGCTTTAATAAATGAATGGTTGTAAGGCTCACACTTGGCTTAATCTTATGCTAGTATTTTTAATTGTTAAAAATCAACATAAGAAGGCTTTTACGGAGGTGTGTTACCAAAGGTTAATGCTTGGGTTTGAAGAAGTGGAAGTTTCCTTAAGAGTTAAGGTTAAAAGCTTTGAAAAGTTCATCTTTCTTCTTCTTCCTAAGGCAACAATCGATTTCTCTCTTCCTCCAAGCAAGTGTTCAGCGTCAATCCAAGCTCTCTAGAGGACAAAGGTAAGGTCTAGCAGCCTTTAATTTGTTCTAGCTATTCCTGGGTCAAAGGGGTTTGTCCCGGTTAGGTTTTTTGATCTCTGCGTGGATACCTTTAGAGATAGTCTCTATTGGCTATTTAGGTTTGAGTCTTCATACCGACACATAGATCCTGGCCTTCGGGAAGGTCCCGGTGACAAAAATTTTTGTTTTCCGCACCTTGTACATGTGATGTACATCCTGGGATTTTCCTACATCAGGTTGAGTGGAAATTCAGTATACTTGAGGAAGTTATGGATTTGATATGAATATTTTTTTATAGTGAATTGTTGTTATATATATATATATATATATAGCAGTGAGATGTGTTATGGAAAAAGGGAACATCGAAATGGTATGAGACCTTAAGCTTCACGATTTCTTTGGTTTACGCCAACGCTTATGGTTCAATGGTTGGACTCTGAAAACGGGGTTCATCATGTTTGGTATCAGAGCAAGAAAAGATTACAACCACACTCAGGTATGTATGATGGTATTTTGTTCCGAAGCTAGGTTCCGAAAACGGGGCCCAGCATTATATATGGGTGAGTCTATACAAAGATAAAGAAAGTCATTAGTAAGTGTGGGAGGAGGACCAGTGGGAGAAATTTCTAGAAGAGGAGTAGAATGAAGTGGGGGTGGTGGTAAATCTTGAACATAAGGAAAAGTAGATTCATGAAAATAACATCTCTGGAAACAAATGTTTTGTAGGTAGCAATATCATATAGTTTAAATGCCTTCTGAACAGTAACATAGCCAATAAAGACACACTTAAAGGCTGATCAAATTTATCCTTATGGGGTAAGGTATTGGTAGCATAACAAAGATAAACGAAAGTTTTAATAGTTTCATAACTTGGTAGCTTATTGTAGAGCAACTCATAAGGAGTTTTCTAGGACAAAAGAGGTGTAGGATGTCTGTTGATTATATAGGTAGCCACTAAAATGGAATCTCCCTAAAACTTCTTTCGTAACTTACTTCGAAACATCAAAGATCGAGCAGTTTGCAAGAGATGTTTGCTCTTTCTTTCAAATATTCCATTCTGATGAGGATAATATGGACATGAACGTTGATGCAAAATTCCTTTAGTTTGAAACATACGAGAACAATATGAATTAACAAACCCACTACCATTATCACTTTTCACAACTTTAACAGTGGTTTGAAACTGATTTTCAATGCAAATGAGATAATTTGCATGGATTTTGGCTATTTGAGTCATGTGGTTAAGTAAAAAATGTCCAAGTAGCTCGACTGTAATCATCAACAACAATTAAGAAATAATGTGCTCCAGAAATAGATGGAGTTTTATAAGGTCCCCAAAGGTCCATATGTATAATATCAAAAATATTGGATGAAGTAGTTTGTCATTGAAAAAAATGTAATTTGTTTTGTTTAGATAAAGGACAAATGTCACATTGATGTAAGGAGATTGAATCAACAGAATGGATGGCATCAATATGTTTAATAACAGAGTAAGGTGCATTCCCTAATTTGTTATGTTAAAGCTGAAAATTAGTTTGTTTTCCCTTGTTTATACATTTAGTAAAAGTACAAGTTACTTGCTATTGTGTATGCAAACTTTTCATCTTCTTATCTGGAATCATTGAATCAATTATGGCTTGTGAGAAACTGATTTTCTCTAGAATGTAAAGGCTTCGCATAACTCGTCCAACTGCTAAAATCCTCTCAGTCAGTAGGTCCTGAAATAAACAAAAAGAAGGGTAAAAAATCATTTTAATTCCAGACATATTCACAAGCTTATGAACTGAAAGTAAATTGAACTTGAAACTAGGTATATAAAGAACTGAGGTGAGTTTAAGAGAAGAACTAATGGTTATATCACTTACATAATGAACCAATTTAATTGATCCTTCTAGTAAAAACATTGATGTACATTCTTTTAGTATTTTTGGTTGAGCAAAGAGCTTAAGGTTTGATGCCAAATGGTTTGAGGCTCCTGTATCAATTATCCATGAACTTGGTTCTACAAAATCAAGTAAACTATTAAAAAAAACCATAGAACCTGTAAACACTATTAGATGAGCAAAATTAACTTGATTACTATCTTCACCCATACTCATTCATTCATATAATTCACAACTTCTTGTTGTATAACATTTTTAATTTCTGGAAACCATCCAGGTGATTTTTGAATAATCTTATATTTATCAGTTCCTTCAAATGGCGTGTCAACTAGGTTTGCCATCGCTCTTGATTATTTCTTTCCTTTTTTTTTTAAATCCTTATTGCCTTTGAACCATTCTGGGTATCCATGTAACTTGAAGCAAGTTTCCTTCAAGTGACCTTTAGTTTTGTAGTAATCACAATACCTATCTTTCTTCACTTCTCTTCTCTTATCGTTCCACTGATTATGTTCTTCTCCTCCTTCCTTCTTAAAAACCAAGTTTTCTGGCCATCAACACATTATGTTCAGAAACATCCTTAATGGCATACATTTCCCTTTGTTTTTAAATGTGTAGTATCATTGAATAAGCTTTATTCACACTAGGAATAGGGTCTATAGGAATAATATGATTTTTAATGTGATCAAATGAATCGTTTATACCTATCAAAAACTTGATTAATCTATTCACTTGATTTGAATCAGCTGTGATTTTTAATAAACCACATGTACATTTTGGCATTGGCAGTAGATAACTTAACTCATCCTATAGTTTCTTCAATCTGGTATAATATCTAGCAATATTCATATTGCCTTGAATATTCAAACTTATTTCTCCTTCAATCTGGTAGATCATAGGTCCATTACTTTCTCCAAATCTCTCCTAAAGTTCTTCCCACAATTTATTTTGCATTTTTTGTATAAATGAATGCGTCAACTAACTCTTTGGAAATAGAGTTCAGAATCCATGATGTAACCACATTGTAAAATTCGAAAGGATATAGTAGTTTCACAAAATCTATCACAATAAAAATAGAAAAAATACACATAAAATAACAAATCAACACACAAAATTTGTTAACATAGTTTGGTACATATTACCTAAGTCTGTGGGGCCCTTACCCAGTTAAATGTTTTCACTAATGAAAATAGTTTTATACAAGGCCTTACTAAGTTGACTCAGTCAATCTTTGACATTATCCCTCATACTCACAACCCATGAAAGTATTTCATACCCCATAACACGACTGACTTATGCTAACCTTAACAAAATATTTTCTTAACAATAATTTTTAACGATAAAGATTATGAACAAACAACTCAAGTGATTAAAACTATTACGAACATAGACAAATACACTTGAGATAAAAAGAAACAACTTCCCAATGAATTTAACTCCTATAATGATAGATCGAAAAGTTGTTCATTAATAGTTTTATTGTATTTAGCTACTGGATTTCCCAAAAATCATTTCCACAATGGACAACCAAACAATCAACATCAATTCAGTTTACCAAAAACCACGTAATAGATGAGAAACAACAGCACAAAAGGAATACATAAATCAAACAATGAATCAGCTGCAAAACTCCCAAGGAACACCCTCAATTTATTATTGAATAATAGAAGAATATTCAACTACAGAAAGTCATAAATCACCCAACCAAAAACATGCAAAAGCCTAGAGAAAGAAAATCACAGCTGTTGTACAACCACCATTAATCACAACATCACTAAAGAAAAGTGCAACATAAAAAAAAGAAAAAGCAGCCTAGGGTGCGTAAAAATAAGATAGAATTTACCTACTGCAAGAACACCCAATTAATGACAACACATAAAAAAAACTCACTCACGTACTTCAACCTTAGTTCATAATACACTAGAAATTACAGCACCAATGATACAGTTCTAGGTTACGTGATTCATAAGAAGGTTTACAACAGATAGGTATTTATCTTCACATAATCAGCTCATAAAAATATATGAATATTTTCCTTAGAAATCCCAACTATAACGTCGTTAATAAATCCTTCCCAAAAATGACAACATTCGGTCAAGTACACATCAGGATCCTAGCCATATTACATCTACCATAATCAATACAAAATCTTTGGATAACGATTATCCCAAAAATAATCAATTCAAAAAAAATCCTTAATTAGGATTTCAAGCCTTATCAACATTTGTCTTGAAAGAGTCCCATATACACACAACTAGATCTAATTATCAAATAATGTCCAAAATGAAATAATATGATATAATCACCTACATCTTAACAATCTCCCTCTTTTGGGCATTATTTGTCACATATTTGAAACTCCCCTAAAGGAGATAATTGGACATATAACATCGAATTCACAAACCACAAAAGAACTCCCCCTTAATCTATCAATAAGATACAAAGATACAAATATCCAAGTTTAGCAGAAGTCAAACAAGTCAAAACGTGGAACATAATGTTTTCCTCGTTAGGACAAAAGATATCAAAAAGTAAGACTAATAGTCAAATCTCCCCCTGAATTGAACAGGCACCAAAAACAATCCTATATCTCCCCCTTGGAACAAAACAATTCCGAAACGAAGGGTGAATTCAATGTGATCAGTCTCAGCAAGTAAAGAGCTTAAAACTCCATAGTAGGTATAGCGAAATAATCATAAGGACATAGTATAGTAGCAGAAGGCCAAGATGATAATTTATTATCGATCAAAGCACTGGCGAACATATTATTACTTATAGCAAAGTCATCCATATACGACTGATTAAATTCAAAAACTCCAAAAATGCATTCACCAAATCATAATCAAACTTAATCAATCTCTTCCTCATATAAACAATATAAACAAAAATTACCCGAATTCATACAGCCCACGATGTAAAGAGAAACCAATATAAACTTAAGAAGCCCAAATCATAGAACACTTGAATCTTCCTACAGGTCTCCAACCAAGCATCAACATATTCTTGACATAACTCCATAAATCAAAGAACAAAAGTAGAATTCTTAAATTATCAAACAGAGCCTCATTTTTACATCAGATATACTACTTAACAAGGAAAGAAAAATCCAAACTCACCAATCAAATGAGTCTTAGAAAACCCATAAATAAAAAGTTAGAAAGCCTAGGCGATAACTCCTTCGCACCATTTTTTTTGTTTTAAAAAGTCAATATACTTAAAAAATGTAAAGAACACAACCCCTGTGCCCCTTGAAGAAATTCAAATATGTCCTTTTTCCTCGTCACATTAACTAAACTGGTTGATTCCTCCCTTAGAAGCCACCAATTGGTCTTCTATTTGAAAATTTTCTTTAACAACAACAACTAACTGTGAATTTGGACAATTTCTTGTTTTTCCTTCACTACATATTTATGCTTGTAAGTATGTTTTGGTAACATAGGTTGTTGGTGGAAATTAATGGAGAATGTCTAAATTTTTATTTTTGAACTTGTTGAAATATCATTTGTCGCAGTTTGTAACGATCTAACCTTATATTCTTAGTTACCCCACAAAAGTGACCAGTAGGTATAAATTTCTGATGCATCCTCGAAGTTTTTCCTTGGAAAGATTTGGTTGCACTATTTTTCTTATCATTTAACTTAGAACATTCATCTTTATAGCTAATGGCTTAAATGTTGGATCCCGTTTCCGGAACCCAACTCTTACGAAAACCATCACAATTAACTTAAGCGTGCACATCATCTTGAAGGGTTATTGCATTAAACCCTAATAGCCATCAAATTTTTTCACCCATAATACACATTATTAATTCATCTTTATTCTCTTAACATTCCAAAAATTTACTTACAAATTGTTCCATGGTGTGCCACACAAAATAGTCACCATGCTTGAACTCAATTTTTACTGCTTGCGAACAGAAATTGGAAAACTTCAAATCAGAATTTCAAATTGACTTGTTCATATAAATCATAGATCTATGTCTCTTGTTTATTTTGAAGCAAGAATCACCTCAATCGGAGTTCTACAAATCAAGATATCATCAAAATAACATAATGTGTTCATACCCTAAACAAGCCCTCCTAACCGACCTCTCACTTTTTCTAATTCAAACTCTCTCAAATCAACTCCAAATGATAAAAGGTTTTATGGAGGGATACATACATGTCTTACGAATCCATTGCTTCAAGAATCACTTCAATTGGAGGTCGGATGAGGGAGTTATGATCAAAAGAATTCAACATGCTCAAACCCTAAATTGATTTGTAACCCTCTTGGCGCGATTGCCACAACTTTCACCAATATTATCAGATGGCTTTCGTTTTAAGACCATTACAAAGAAAACATCCGGACCTACAACTTTTATGAAGCCCAAAAAGTCTGATTCTGCCTCTAACATTGTACAAATTCACCATCTTTCCCGTGAATGTCCATTAAACGGACATCCATGTCTGTTTAAAGGACATGTATAGGGTAAGCTGCACCATTTCACCCGAGAAGGTCCGTTAAATGGACTCCCATGTCCGTTTAACAGACATGAGGCTTCCAAAACCCCTCCAAACCTTCCAATATGCTTCCTACATCAAACCTAACATCATAAACACTTATAATCTTGCAAAATTTAACTCTCCTAATGCAAATTCAATTCATAACAACTCAAACATCAAACTCTCAATTCTTGATCCATTTGGTCCATCAAAATCACAAATCCTCATCAATTACCCTAGCTATCACATTCACACCATATACAGCACCCTAACTTGTCACAATCATATCTCTTGATTCCGATTTCCAAAAATTACAATCTTTTTAGCGTTGAAAAGATAAGAAGATCATCTACAACTTCAAAGAAGACAACTTTGGCAAACTGTAACTCAATTATTCCAGAATTTCCCTGGAAGTCAGACACAAATCTTATCCTTGTGGAATCTTGAACTTGTCCCAAATTCACTTCTTTAACTAAAGTAACACATTCTTATCGATTCAATTACCAATTGGAATTCATCAACCCTCAACTTAAATTTATGCAAAAACATCTCATGATTATCATCATAACTTTCCTATCTTTCTTGTCCATATTGCCTCACTTATATATATATCGATTTATATGAAAAGTTCATCAACTCATATGGATTGCTTCTTCAATTATATCTAATTCCATCTGAACATCATTATACACTATTTCACATTCCAATTTCCCAATCATCCATAATTCCTATGTTCCATTTTCCATAATAACTCACTGATGTGTACACATATATATACATATTCATCATCCATTCATGCTCCACATTCATCATAGTCATCCATATACAAATTTACATTTCAAAACCATACACAATTCATATTTTCATAACATCATAAATAATAGCTTTACAATCTTCATGGGCATCTCATGCCACAATACATCATTAAAATACCAAAATCCAATATACAAAGCGTGCAAAACCAAATGATCCTCATAATACAATGGAAGCCTTTTTTTACATCAATAATTCCTAAACATAACAAAACATGTAATTTTGGAGTTATGCTTTGATTCAGTTTCAGTTGATCTCTTGTTCAATACCTGGAAATGGGGAAAGAGAGGGGGGTGAACTCGAAAGCTCTGTGGGAAACATGCTTATAATAAAAAATACGCAAAACCATTCAAAAACATTCTTTATCATGGAAAATGCTTGTTGAGTCATAAAACACATAATTCTCAAAATTCTTGTTGAGTCGTAAAACCTATATTTCTCAAAATTCTTTTCAAATAACCAAACTCACAAAAAACACAATTCATGCATTTTCAACTTATTCACAAATCATAAATATGTAAGCACATCATAATGGTTTAGGTAAGCCCATAAACATGACGAACTACACAATTCCATATAATGGCCTTGTGTAGTCATAAACTTGAGGGAGCTCCGTGCCACTAGCGGGCAGGCGGGAGAAGCCTATTCTTGGGTCAACGTACACGTGACAATTTCTTGGATGGGCTATACCAAAACCCACATAACATGTATTTCAAAACTTGTTGCCCTAAATAGCACTTTTCGAAAACTTGATTTTTTCTTGACATTTTGCCATAAAGGCATATTTCAAAAACACAAATTATTCATGAACATGAAATATCTCATATTGCATCAACCAAAATTCACATAGCAATTTCTCAAACATTCAAAAGCAATGAATGCACAATTGTAGCAATTTCTAACATTAATCGCAAACAATAAAGGCAACATTTGTGAAGCTATTGACAATATTTTGTTTTCTTGATTTTGAAAACACATTAAAGGCTCATTACTTAAATTATAAACATGAAAACCCACCTGAAATTGCTTGCATAATACTTGTTCAAATGCATCCCCTCTTGCTCCTTTTACTCCACTTCCTTTCTTTGATTTCCTTCATCAACATTCACAAAATCCCCAAATCAAATTACTTTTCAATTGAGAAACCCATAAAACACAATCACCAAATTGACTTTAAAATCTCTAAACCCATCCATTTCCTAAGCTCTTTGAATCAAAATACTCCAAAAATCTAAAACATTAAAATATCACTTACCTTGAATCTGTAAGTGATCTAGAAGGGGGGTTGAATAGATCCTTAAGCTTTTGTAATTTTCTACAACAAAATCAAAAGTTAATTCACACAAAAACAATTTAAACAAATTTAAATAAAAAGAGTAGGGAAGAAGATCAAACACTGTTTTTATAGAGGTTCGGTGCTAAGACCTACGTCCTCTACCTAAGCTCCCACTTAAGATTTTGCCAATCACTTTATTGCACACTTTGTAGTTGAGTGTGAACTTTTTACAACGCCACTTGATTTCCATCTCAAGCTACCTTTACAATCGATTTGTCTTCCTGCACAAATCCTACCTCACACGTGACCTTTCACTAGTCACTCAAATTGTAAGAAAAATATGATAAAGATTGAAGAACAAGTGCTCAATACAATTATATAACAAAGTAAAAACAATAATGAACAATTTTGGAACAATAGAAGAGTATTTTGGCTTGTAGAACTTGTGTTAACTCTTCATCAATCATCCACTCTTTATACTAGAAGAAAAATAGCTATTGGAGCTCATTCTAGCCGTTGCATGATTGTTATAGCCGTTCCTTAATAATCTCCTTTCCATTTGTGGCTAATTGGACCGTTGGAATTGATTTGCTGTATCCATAAGTTGACTTGTCGAATGTATAAGTCGACTTGTGACAACATTTTACGTAAAAATTGTATCTCCGCTCTTCTATAAGTCGACTTGTGTTGTGTAAGTCGACTTGTGGTCCACGATAAGTCGACTTGTATGCTGTTAGTCGACTTGTGTTGACATATCTTCATAAGTTAGTCGACTTATGCTGTTCTAGTCGACTTATGTATAAGTCGACTTATGCTTGTGTAAGTCGACTTGCGGTCCTCCAACGGTAACATCCAACCAAATCCTCTATAATTCTCATTATTTAAGCCTCTTTCACTTATAAGGAAACTTCCATCTTGATTCTTCAATGATTTGTCACTTGCCCATCTTGATTTGCACAATTCTTTCATTGAATAATACTCCCAAAATTCCTGAAATAATTTCTTAACTTATTCTAGATATTTTATTATTATCAAAACATAAAGGGATTTAATTTGTCAACCACCATTGGTCTAACAATCTCTCCCTTTTTGATAATGACAAAATATTTAGAAATTGAAAAGAAATTTGAAAAACATGAAACTTTATCAAGGTTTTTAATCCCTTGTCTTGATGGTTAGTTTGTCTCCCCCTCAATTCATAAGCTAAGGAATTTTAATCTCAAATCAAACACACATATTCATACTCATACTCCCCCTTAATCAAACATCAATTTTTAATATTACTCCCCCTTTTTGTCATAATAAAAAATCACTAGGGAAAATAGTCTCAAATGAAGTTTATAACCAAACATAGCATCAAACACAAGTAATAGCAATAGTCATTACAAAATATGTCAATCCAACACAACAAGCACAATAAACACTAAAAGAGAACATAAGAGCAAGTGTTGGTTGAGGCGAAGAGCAATACACATCATGATGAAGATTCATCATGCCTACATCCTAACTTTTTGAAGATCTTCTTGATCATTTTGTGTTGTGCATCCATTTTCTTTGCAAATCCATGAAGTACAGACTGGATACCATCGATGCGATCATGTAAATCATCCAATTGTTCATTAATTTTAGCAATCTCATCTTGTGATACCTCACTTCTTCTCATTACTGGGCCGTGAACTACTAGGACGATCTGCTTTCCTCTTAAATCATTTCCTCGAAGTTGCCTGCTCACTTTCTAAAGTCAAACCAAGCTTCTCAACATGATAAGAGTAGACCCAGCCTTTTTCAACTGTTCGTACCAGCTTCATACTTCTCAAATTATAAGGCGTGAATCTCCAACTCTGAGGATAAGGAAGATAAGCATAAGAAGCCAGATCACACCTTTGGAACTGAGAGAGATGGGTTATCAAAGCAGCATAAGGCATTCCTTTATGTCGAACAGGTTTCCCTTTCAGTTGTCCCCGTAATAAACTAGCCTTCTTCCTCATCATTTGAATAATTAGGCTCGCATAATTGATTTTCCGTCCTTCTTCTATATGCCACAGAATCTCCTTATCCAATGAAGTGATCTGATTATTACTAGCCTTCTTTGGGTAAATGACCCTATTGATTGCATAATGTAATAACCTATAATTTAAAGGCAGATCCATAGCCTCAAAGGGAGGGGATTGATCTGAACATAACCTACTCAATAGATCAGCTCCTTTTTCTTTGGTATAGCCGAAATTCTCTTCGGCTTCCTCATCAGTATCACCTTCAGCATTCCTCAAAATTTCAAAGTCAGTAAAAGATGCTCTAGGCCTTACTCCATCTCTAGGCAAATGAAACATAGAACACAAATTTGATTCACACAGAGTAATATCCTTCCCGTTAATTTTGGATTTCATAATAACTCCATCCTCAACATTACTACCGGTCACAAATAGATTCGCATAGAACTCTCTTACTACATCTTCATAAATATCATCCTGAAATCCTAAGAAATCTCGCAATCCCAGATTCGTAATTTCAGTAAACACATCAGTGAACTCACTATGGTCTAGTTCACCCCAGTCAAATCTCATAGAAGGAATCAATACCTCATTTTGTAGCACCTTGTAGTAGAGAGTTTGTGCGTCCTTTGACACAAACCTAGGTTCAACCACATCTTCTTCTCTTGAAGCATCTCCTCTAGAGGAAGACCCATGAACACGTGGTCCATAATGAATATGAGGAGCTGGTGGAGGAGCGGTTTCTTTCCCTTTCCCTGAAGACTTTCGAGGAGCTATTGATTCGTAGAGAGAGAAACAATTTCACAGGTTAGGGTTTGAGAGATAAAAGAGAGGGGTTTTTGTAAAAGAAGGTTGATTTGAAGGTAAAAAGAAGGGGTTTTGTGTTAATGGAGGTCAAAAATTGATGGGTAAGGAAGATTTGAAGAGATTGAAGAAATAAGTCGAGTTGTATGAGAGGATTTTCAGAGATTTAGAGAGAAGAGGTCTGCGAAGAAGAAAGGGAAGAAAAGGTTTTAAAGCTTCCGTATAAACATAAGTCGACTTGTCTCCCTCATAAGTCGACTGATCGACCTTAAGAAGTCGACTTGTTACCTTCATAAGTCGACTTATCGACCTTTATAAATCGACTTGTCGATCTATATAAGTCGACTTATCCTCCAATTTCTGCATTCCCCAAACGCTGTGAAAAATCATAAGTTGACTGATTCTCAGATAAGTCGACTTGTTAATGGCCAAGTCATAAAATGTGTCCAAACTCCAAATAAGTCATTTTTCAGCCCAAGTATGCAACACGATGAATGTATCTTCAGATGTGATTGCACGTTTGCCTCATAATTTGACCATTTAATATATGAATGTAGCCAAAAATAAATTCAACCAAAGGAATTTAAATCACACATGCCTAGTCTCAATTTAATGTTCACAAACACATCTTCCTTAAGAGGTTTAGTAAAAATATCAGCTAATTGATCACTAGTTGATACATACTTCAAGCAAATGTCACCTTTTAAACAATAATCACGGATGAAATGATGTCTAATTTCTATATGCTTTGTTCTACTATGCAAAATTGGATTTTTACTTAAACAAATTGCACTGGTATTATCACAATAAATAGGAATATTTTTGACCACAATACCGTAATCAAGCAATTGATGTTTAATCCAAAGAACTTGGGCACATGCACTCCCAGCTGCTACATATTCAGATTCAGCAGTAGAAATAGCTACACTAACTTGCTTTTTACTAGCCCAAGATATCAAAGATGAACCTAAGAAATGACACAAGCCACTAGTGCTTTTTCTATCAATTCTACAGCCACCATGATCAGCATCACTATAAGCATACAAATCAAAGGATTCACAACTAGGATACCATAAACCATGATTAACAGTTCTACTCAAATATCTAAATATTCTTTTGCAAGCACTCAAATGAGAGATCTTAGGGCAATATTGAAATCTAGCACAAAGACATGTGGCAAACATAATATCAGGTCTAGAGGAAGTTAAATATAAGAGAGAGCCGATCATACCTCTATATAGTTTTTGATCAACATCTTCTTCATGTTCATGTTTCTCCAAGACCACATTTGTTTCCATTGGTGTTGCTGCCACTTTGCATCCTTCCATTTTAAACTTCTTAAGAAGTTCCTTGGTATACTTAGATTGGTGGATAAAAATTCCATTTTTGTGTTGCTTGATTTGCAATCCAAGAAAGAACTTGAGTTCCCCCATCATGCTTATTTCAAATTCGCCTTGCATTAAATCACTAAATTCTTTGCACAAAAATTCATTAGTAGCACCAAACACAATATCATCAACATAAATTTGACAAATAAGCATATCCTTGTCAACATGTTTAATGAATAAAGTATTATCAATCTTACCACGAACATACCCATGTTGAGTTAGAAAAGTACTTAACCTTTCATACCATGCTCTCGGTGCTTGCTTTAATCCATAAAGTGCCTTCTTGAGTTTGTAAACATAATCTGGATGCTCATTATCTTCAAATCCCGGTGGTTGTTTGACATAGACTTCCTCTTGAATGTATCCATTGAGAAATGCGCTCTTGACGTCCATTTGATTTAATTTGATCCTTTTACGAGACGCGAAAGCGCATAATAGCCTTATTGCCTCCAACCGAGCCACAGAAGCATATGTCTCATTGTAATTAAGGCCTTCTTCTTGATAAAATCCTTGAGCCACTAACCTTGATTTATTTTTAATCGCTTCACCATTTTCATCATATTTTATCCGATTTATCCACTTGACTCCAATAATGGTCTTGTCCTTTGGTGGAGCTACCAAATCCCATACATCATTCCGCTTGAATTGATTAAGCTCTTCTTGCATAGCTACTAGCCAGTTTTCATCTTCAAGAGCTTCTTCTATATTCTTGGGTTCTACTAATGAGATGAAGGCTGAATTTCTCATATTCTCATAGATATTTCTCCTGGTCCTCAAACTATCATCCAAGCTACCAATGACTTGCTCCATAGGATGATTCTTTGCTTTTGCCTACGATTTAATGTTAGGTACATGATTTTCTTCATCTAACTTCAGTTCCTCAATCTTGGACTCAATTTCTTCAATTTTATTACCTGAACTTCCTGCATCATCATTAAAATAAACCTTTCTCGGGGGTGAAATCATATCGTCAAATTTAACATGAATACTCTCTTCAACACATTTAGTCATATTATTATAAACTTTAAAAGCCTTACTAGTTTGAGAATAGCCAATAAACACACCAACATCAGATTTTGAATCAAATTTCCCTAAATTGTTCTTTCCATTATTATGAATAAAGACTTTACAACCAAAAGGATGAAAATAAGAGATATTGGGTTTCTTACCTTTCCAAAGTTCGTATGGTGTCTTATTTTTATCTCTGCACAAATGCACCCTATTGATGACATAGCACACTGTATTGACTGCTTCCGCCCAAAATATTTTAGGAAGATTGTACTCATTTAACATAGTCCTGCTCATTTCTTCAAGAGTAAGATTCTTCCTTTCTGCTACACCATTTTGTTGCGGAGTCCTTGGTGTTGAGAAATTGTGTTCCATTTCGTATTTGTAGCAAAGACTTTCGAATGGTTCACATTCGAATTCACCTCCATGATCAGTTTTAATTGCAACAATTGACAAATTTTTCTCATTCTGAACCAACCTACACCACTTGGTAAATTCGTTAAAAACATCACTTTTATTAACAAGAAATCTCACCCAAGTAAATCTAGAAAAATCATCCACAATCACAAGGACATATAATTTACCACTAAGACTAGCATGTCTAGATGGCCCAATTAAATCCATATGAACAAGTTCAAGAATTCTAGATGTGCAAATTTCTTTCTTTGGTTTGAAAGATTCTCTAACATGTTTGCCGTTTAAACAGGATTCACATAAGTGATCTTTAACAAATTTTATTTTAGGCAATCCTCTCACAATGTCATTTTTTGAAAGCTTTGAAATTAAAGGCAAAGGAGCATGTCCTAATTTTCTATGCCATAAAAATGCATTTTCTTCTAATGTCACCAAACACTTTTCATTAAAAGAACTATCATCATGTAAATTAACAATGTATGTATTTCCATGTCTTAAACCAATGAAAGCAACATGACCATCCTTCTTAACCATGTAATGTGATGATTCAAAACTTACATTAAAATTCATATCACATTGTTGAGAGACACTTAACAAAATATGTTTCAACCCATCAACAAGCCAAACATCGTCAATGGTTGGCAAAGGTTCCTTACCCACTTTACCAATACCAATGACCTTACCTTTGTTGTTGTCTCCAAAAGTGACATAACCTTGATCATTTGGTTTAATTTTTGCAAAAAGGTTCTTGTCTCCACTCATGTGTCTTGAACACCCGCTGTCGATGTACCAAGTGCTTGACGGCCTTTCATCCCTTGCTTGTACCTACAATATCAACGTTCTTTCTTCTTATAGTTACCCAAGCCATTTTGGGTCCATTTTGGTTAGCCATATAAACCACACTAGGTGGTGTTGTGCCTTTAATTACCCAAATTTTCTTAACCTTAACACATCTTCTAGTACTTTTGCATGCAATTTCTATATGACCATCTTTCAAGCATTTAGCACATTGAGCGATTTTTCCATCCTTAGTAAATTTGGAAATTAACGAACAATCTCTATCAAAAGGATCATATCCTAATCCATGTTTAGAAATTGAATATCTTTGCAACGATAACAATTTTTCAAACTTTTCGTTTCCATTCGCAAATTTTCCAACCACATACGAAAATTCTTTTCTAAGTCTATCAAGTTCACAAATAAGATTTTCCTTTTCAACAAGGCATGCAGAATGATCTTCTTTTGGACTATCTAAATCATCAATAGTCTCATGTAAGGTACTATTTTTAGCAATCAATTCTCGTATTTTCTTTCTCAATTTTTTGTTAATCTCAATAGCTTCTTCAAAATTAGCTTGTAAAGCATCAAAATAATCTCTTAGATCTTGGTCATTGAAAGTTACCTCATTTTCATCATCACTTGATGAGCTTTTTGCCATAAGTGCCAAGTTGTTTTCATCATCTCTTTGGTATGCTTCCTCATCATCACTCCAAGTTGCTACCAGGCTAGTTTTCTTTTTTTTTTTGTCGTATTTGTCACTTTTCTGGAAGTTTGATGTGGAGGATGAGCTTTTGCATTCTCTTGCGAGATGTCCCCTTTTTTCACATCTCTAACATTCTTCATTGCTTTTTTTTCGTCATAACCCTTGGATTTTCTTTCAATTGCAAATTTCTTCCTTTCTCCATTTCTTCCACCATTTAATTCCTTCCTATGATTTTTGAGAAGTCCTTTGAATTTTCTCAAATTTCTAGCGTACATTGCTATTTCTTCGTCTTCCTCCTCTTCATCTATTTCTTCATCACTTTCATCAAAAGAAGAAGTATTAGCTTTTAAAGCAACTGACTTTTGTGACTTACCTCTACCTCCTCTGGATTTGAGAATGATCTCATAGTTGATAAGTGATCCCACCAAGGCGTTGAATTCCAGATGATTGAGATCCTTGGACTCCATAATGGCGGTGACTTGTAAGTCCCATTCCTTTGGTAGTGAGCGAAGAATTTTCTTTACCTTCTCACTATCCGTCATATGCTTTCCAAGGTTGCCTAATCCATTTATGATTTCTGCAGAGCGATCAATCATAGTGGAAATAGACTCACCTTCCTTCATGACAAACATTTCATAGTCATGAAGAAGCATGTTGATCTTTGTCTCCCGGACTTGGTTGGTTCCTTCATGGGTGATGCGAAGTCTTTCCCACATTTTCTTGGCTCTGGTACAAGAATTAACTCGGTTTCTTTCCTCAACCGTGAGAGCGCAATAAATTAGCTTCATTGCTTTCGCATTGATGTAAGCTTGCCTCCTGTCATTGTCATCGTATTCCGGCTCCGTTTTTAACTCACCATTTTCTTTCAACGGTGGTTGTGGACCGAAGATAGTTATCTTCCAATATTCTACTCCCTCGCTTATAATGTGATACTTCATAGGATTTTTCCAAGATGAATAGTTATTACCATTAAATAAAGGAGGGCGGTTGTTTGTGTTACCTTCTTCCGCTAGGTTATTGTGTGCCATCCCTGGATACTTCTGCTCTGATACCAATTGTAAGTGATCTAGAAGGGGGGTTGAATAGATCCTTAAGCTTTTTTTAATTTTCTACAACAAAATCAGAAGTTAATTCACACAAAAACAATTTAAACAAATTTAAATAAAAAGAGTAGGGAAGAAGATCAAACACTATTTTTATAGAGGTTCGGTGCTAAGACCTACGTCCTCTACCTAAGCTCCCACTTAGGATTTTGCCAAGCACTTTATTGCACACTTTGTAGTTGAGTGTGAAATTTTTATAATGCCACTTGATTTCCGGCTTAAGCTACCTTTACAATCGATTTATCTTCCGGCACAAATCCTACCTCACACGTGACCTTTTACTAATCACTCAAATTGTAAGAGAAATATGATAAAGATTGAAGAACAAGTGCTCAATCCAATTATGTAACAAAGTAAGAACAATAATGAGCAATTTTGGAGCAATAGAAGAGTATTTTGGCTTGTAGAACTTGTGTTAACTCTTCATCAATCATCCACTATTTATACTACAAGAAAAATAGCTGTTGGAGCTCATTCTAGCCGTTGCATGATTGTTATAGCCGTTCCTTAATAATCTCCTTTCCATTTGTGGCTAATTGGACCGATGGAATTGATTTGCTGTATCCATAAGTTGACTTGTCGAATGTATAAGTCGACTTGTGACAACATTTTACGTAAAAATTGTATCTCTGCTCTTCTATAAGTCGACTTGTGCTGTGTAAGTCGACTTGTGGTCCACGATAAGTCGACTTATATGCTGTTAGTCGACTTGTGTTGACATATCTTCATAAGTTAGTCGACTTATGTTGTTCTAGTCGACTTATGCTATTCAGGTCTTGATGTATAAGTCGACTTATGCTTGTGCAAGTCGACTTGCGGTCCTCCAACGGTAACATCCAACCAAATCCTCTATAATTCTCATTATTTAAGCCTCTTTCACTTATAAGGAAACTTCCATCTTGATTCTTCAATGATTTGTCACTTGCCCATCTTGATTTGCACAATTCTTTCATTAAATAATACTCCTAAATTTCCTGAAATAATTTCTTAACTGATTCTAGATATTTTATTATTATCAAAACATAAAGGGATTTAATTTGTCAACCACCATTGGTCCAACAGAATCTTCACCCAACAAGGGATTTTCTTGGCTCTAAAGGAAACTCTAATCATCTTCCACCTTTTTCCTTCTTGAACAACTTGAAAAATCACCCTTGGAGGCTTAGAAAAGTTGAACCCTAACTTGCTCATCTTCTTTCTCTCTTTTCTCCATTTTCGTGCTTCTCTCTCCTTCTCCCTCTTCAATTTCGTTTCCCTCTCTTCTAAAGTGAAAGACCACTCCTTTATCTTGCCTTTTATACCACTTATGATGCTAAAAAGTCCATAATGCCCTTACTTATAATCCTAGTAACTTACATGCTTAAGTTTTCTTCCAATTTTGCCCCTCTTGCAACTTACCACTCTAATTCAATTTAATCCATGTCATATGGTCTTACTCACATTAACACGCTAATTAATTCCACAAAATAGAATAATTACTCTATCAATACCTCAAAATTAATTTAAATCATGCTTAGCTTCTTCCAAAAATCAAGACCTTTTCTAATCATGCAATTGAAGGAATTTGCTTGCACTTCCTTCTAGAGAAATGTTCCTTTTTGTCTAAATTTTCTAATGACATCCAAAATCATTCAATTTGGTTCCATGGTCCAAAAGTTATATCCAAAACATTTTCAGACTGTTCTTATACTGAAACATTATCCTGCGCTTGACTTCCGTCCGAAAATTGGAATTCTTAGAGACTGAATTAGAACTCAATTTCATCATACAATTTGTAGCCTTATCTCTCTAGTTTAATCCAAATTAAGAATCATCTCATTTGGATAATTGGGGATCAAGTTATGGCTAAAACACCGAAGCATACTCCATGAACATATTTCACTTGAAATTTCCTACTTTTTAACTTCAACATATCATATAAAATCCATCTTATATCAAAACCATATTTTTCATTTCATTTCAAATTCATGAATTCTCCTTTCTTTATACATGAATAATCATGAACAGCTTCTCATTTAATAGTCCTCACTTCCAAGAAAGATTCGGGGCCCAACAATTCTCCCCCCTTAAAGAATTTCGTCCTCGAAATTCATATCTTACTGATCTAGTGGCCAGGGTTTGCTTCCTCTTGTACTCCTTTATTTTTCTATTTTACTCCATCACTCAAATGCTTTCTTGTCAATGACCTTAGTTAACAGATTCGAACAATCCCTCTATAACTTGTTCAGATATCGCACCATCCTGATCCTGCTTGTTTGATCTTGAGCACACCTTAGCATGATTGTACTCATAAACATGTGCTCATGTGAGAGTATCACAGAGGTAATTTGTCTTGCGCTTGATGATTCACATCAGGGTCGTGCTAAGTGACTGTGTGCTTATCCACTTAACTCTCATGCCTATTCTTGTTAAATTTTATACCCTTGATGTTGATCCTTCTAATTCATTCATCTTTCTTAATTCACTTGATTCTTATCATTCATCTATTTAACCTGTCCATAACATCTCCAATTCTAACCTTCAACGACGTGTAGGCCTTACTCATCATAATACAAAAGTGATGACTCATTCTATCATCTAACTCCTCATACAGTGTTCAACTGAACTCACTAGGACTGTGATTTTTGTGCTTAAGGTCAAATAGATTATACTTGGATCTCATGGTCCTATTAAACTTCAAACGATATGCCTTAAACATATTCTTGCTAGTTACGACCATCAATTCAAAAATTCACTTACTTACTTTGACATTCTTAGTCACTAAAAAGGTCTTTCGATGTATCCCTACTAGGATGCATAACTTATGCCACCAATTTTACTTTGCTAGCAATCTCTTTACTCAATCATCTTTATTGATTTCACATACTTCTTATTTCATTCACCATGTATCATTCTTCTTATTCGAACTCGAAATTCTGATCTGCTTTCAATCTCGTAATCAGATTCACAATCTTTTACTCTTCAATTTAGGATATACTTAGCCCCACATGCTATGCTTCTTTTTGCTCTTGTTCTGATAATCATAATATCGAATTTATGCTTAATTTATCTGATATAACACTTAACCTTACTTGGAATATCTCACTTGTACAATCATAGTCTTTTGCTATTTATGTCAATCTCTTGAGTCTCATATTTAATTCTCCCAATTCAGTGATTGTCTTATACTTGTACGATCTGTACTTGCATATGTATATCTAAGGTGTTCCTGTGCATATACTGTCTCCAAATTTTCAAAACAATCATTAATGAAGCAGTTCTAAATCATGTATCAAAAATCAACTCATAGGACTTTAGTTGTCTCCATACATATGAAATCACTTTGTTACGCTGCATTGGATTTTAGCCAAATGTCTTACACAACATCAGTGCATACCATAAAATCTCCAAATCTATATAATATAGTCTACATCAGCATAATTCTTTCAAAATTCTCTTTACTTACATTACTCATACGCTTTACACATTTTTCTTCATGTATTCAAACTATTCTTCTCAATTCTTCGAATACCTTTAATACATCATCAAATCTTGAATCATTTTAGTCTTCAATACCATATTGCTAGTGGGCATTTGTTAACTCCAACAATTTTTATCAAATTTCATGTGTCTCATGATTAGCCCTCGTGATTCCTTAATGAGGTACATTGTCTCACTTTCTTTTCAATTTCCCCTATTAACTTCCTTCCTCGAATGATTTTCTCTATTCCTTGCATTTCCTCAGATCTCACTTGAACTTATCCTTATGTTTGCTCATTCATTATACCTCTTTGCTTGAATCTCTGCTAGGGAGTATACTCACTTTCGAATCATTACATATTCCTTTCCGATCAGTTCTTTCATCGATCACTCTTAACATAAACTATCTAATATGCTTATTCTAACCTAATAAAATTCTCTTGAAAGAGGGTTTCTTGCTACCATCCTCTATGCTATTCATGCAATCTTGATCAAAAACCTATTATCATCATCACATTATCAACTATTCTTAATACCTTGGGAAGACCAGTTTCTATCGTCCTTACAAGGTCGTAATGTTTAAGTCACTCAAAACTCAATGGAGTAATGAACATACTTGCTGTCACATATGCTTGGATGGGCATCATGAAATTCATCCCATTTTATCCACCTATCTATCTCCATCAATTTACAAATAGATCTCTTACATGATTGATAGTTTAATCTTCATTAATCCTAGACAATATTCTTCTCTTGATCTTTGACTTTATTTCTCATTGCAACATCATATATAAAATTCAATCTATCTCTGCTTGAGCATTGTAAGCACTTTCATGTGTCACTCTAGTTTCCCCTTAGACTCTAAACTATGGTAACTTTGACTAACAAATATTCAATGAGTCATAGGTTTCTTCCTCTATCATCTTCACACAAATATTACCTGTGTGCTTAATATACTTACAGGTGTATGATGATAGATCATCATATAGCTTCTCACAATAACTATCAATTTAACCATCCTGGACTTGTACAAATATCAATATCATTCATCTCATCTTTCCATTATCCCTCACATTACATCTTACATGTATGTTATTTGCCATTAATTCAAACTTATAGATGGAAAATCATCATACAATTCACATATCAAACATGTAGCAATTTCGCAATACACTCAAAGCAAAATTGATGCAACAATTATGATGCAATTTAAAACATTAATTTCCTTGATTTAAAGAAAGAAAAAATGACTTATTTAATCTATTATAAGCATGTACCCCCCTTAGGTTCTGATTTCATCTTTGGAAGACCATAAGAATGTCTGTTTTCAATACATTCCGCTTGTTCACTTTAAGCTCAACCTTTCCACCTATATCCTTGTCTTCCTCAAACCAGCCATGATCATACATTTACATTATTCTATTAGCTTGAACTCTTAAAAATTTCTCATGTGTGCAACTTATACACATGCACCCATGTAAGATCCTAATACTGGAGCTCTGATACCACAAATGTTGGATCCCGTTTTCGGAACCCAACTCTTGCGAAATCCATCATAATTAACTTGAGCGTGCACATCATCTTGAAGGGTTATTGCATTAAACCCCAATAGACATCATTTTTTTTGCACCCATAATACACATTATCAATTCATCTTTATTCTCATAACATCCCAAAAATTTACTTATAAATTGTTCCATGGTGTGTTACACAAAAAAGTCACCATGCTTGAACTCAATTTTTACTGCTTCCTAACAAAAATTGGAAAACTTCAAATAAGAATTTCAAATTTACTTCTTCATATAAATCATAGCTCTATGTCGCTTGTTTATTTTAAAGCAAGAATCACCTCAATCGGAGTTCTACAACTCAAGATATCATCAAAATACTAGAATGTGTTCATGACCTAAACAAGGCCTCCTAACCGACCTCTCACTTGTTCTAATTCAAACTCTCTCAAATCAACTACAAATGCTACAAATTTTTATGGAGGGACACATACATGTCTTAGGAATCCATTGCTTCAATAATCACTTCAATTGGAGGTCGGATGAGGGAGTTATGATCAAAAGAATTCAACATGCTCAAACCCTAAATTGATTTGTACCTCTCTTGGCGTGATTGCCATAACTTTCACCACTATTATCGAATTGCTTTCGTTTTTAGACCATTAGAAAGACAATACTGCGACCTACAACTTTTATGAAGACAAAAGTCTGATTCTGCCTCTAACAGTGTCAAAATTTGTGATATTTCCCGTGAATTTCTGCTAAACGGACATGTATTGGATAAGTTGCACCATTTCACCTGAGAAGGTCCGTTAAACGGACTCCCATGTCCGTTTAACAGACATGAGGCTTCCAAAACCCCTTCAAACCTTCCAATATGCTTCCTACATCAAACCTAACATCATAAACACTTATAATCTTGCAAAATTTAACTCTCCTAATGCAAATTCAATTCATAACAACTCAAACATCAAACTCTCAATTCTTGATCCATTTGGTCCATCAAAATCACACATTCTCATCAATTACCCTAGCTATCACATACACACCATATACAGCACCCTAACTTGTCACAATCATATCTCTTGATTCCGATTTCCAAAAATTACAATCTTTTTAGCGTTGAAAAGATAAGAAGATCATCTACAACTTCAAAGAAGACAACTTTGGCGAACTGTAACTCAATTATTCCAGAATTTCCCTGGAAGTCAGACACAAATCTTATCCTTGTAGAATTTTGAACTTGTCCCAAATTCACTTCTTTAACTAAAGTAACACATTCTTATCGATTCAATTACCAATTGGAATTCATCAACCCTCAACTTCAATTTATGCAAAAACATCTCATGATTATCATCATAACTTTCCTATCTTTCTTGTCCATATTGCCTCACTTATATATGTATCGATTTATATGAAAAGTTCATCAACTCATATGGATTGCTTCTTCAATTATATCTAATTCCATCTAAACATCATTATACACTATTTCACATTCCAATTTCCCAATCATCCATAATTCCTATGTTCCATTTTCCATAATAACTCACTGATGTGTACACATATATATACATATACATCATCCATTCATGCTCCACATTCATCATAGTCATCCATATACAAATTTACAGTTCAAAACCATACACAATTCATATTTTCATAACATCATAAATAATAGCTTTACAATCTTCATGGGCATCTCATGCCACAATACATCATTAAAATACCAAAATCCAATATACAAAGCGTGCAAAACCAAATGATCCTCATAATACAATTGAAGCCTTTTTTTACATAAATAATTCCTAAACATAACAAAACATGTAATTTTGGAGTTATGCTTTGATTCAGTTTCACTTGATCTCTTATTCAATACCTGGAAATGGGGAAAGAGAGGGGGCTGAACTCGAAAGCTCCGTGGGAAACATGCTTATAATAAATAATAAGCAAAACCATTCAAAAACATTCTTTATCATGGAAAATGCTTGTTGAGTCATAAAACACATAATTCTCAAAATTCTTGTTGAGTCGTAAAACCCATATTTCTCAAAATTCTTGTCAAATAACCAAACTCACAAACAATACAATTCATGCATTTTCAACATATTCACAAATCATAAATATGTATGCACATCGTAATGGTTTAGGTAAGTCCATAAACTTGACTAACTACACAATTCCATATAATGACCTTGTGTAGTCGTAAACTTGAGGGAGTTCTTGAAGGAGCTCCGTGCCACTAGCGGGCAGGCGGGAGAAGCTTATTCTTGGGTCAACGTGCACGTGACAATTTCTTGGATGGACTATACCGAAACCCACATAACATGTATTTCAAAACTTGTTGCCCTAAATGGCACTTTTCGAAAACTTGATTTTTTTCTTGACATTTTGCCATAAAGGCATATTTCAAAAACACAAATTATTCATGAACATGAAATATCTCACATTGCATCAACCAAAATTCACATAGCAATTTCTCAAACATTCAAAAGCAATGAATGCACAATTGTAGCAATTTCTCACATTAATCGCAAATAATAAAGGCAACATTTGTGAAGCTATTGAAAACATTTTATTTTCTTGATTTTGAAAACACATTAAAGGCTCATTACTTAAATTATAAACATGAAAACCCACCTGAAATTCCTTGCTTAATACTTGTTTAAATGCATCCCCTCTTGCTCCTTTTACTCCACTTCCCTTCTTTGATTTCTTTCATCAACATTCACAAAATTCCTAAATCAAATGACTTTTAAATTGAGAAACTCATAACACACAATCACCAAATTGACTTTAAAATATCTAAACCCATCAATTTCCTAAGCTCTTTGAATCAAAATACTCCAAAAATCCAGAACATTAAAATATCACTTACCTTAAATCTTCACCCAACAAGGGATTTTCTTGGCTCTAAAGGAAACTCTCATCATCTTCCACCTTTTTCCTTCTTGAACAACTTGAAAAATCACCCTTGGAGGCTTAGAAAAGTTGAACCCTAACTTGCTCTTCTTCTTTCTCTCTTTTCTCCATTTTCGTGCTGCTCTCTCCTTCTCCCTCTTCAATTTCGTTTCCCTCACTTCTAAAATGAAAGACCACTCCTTTCTCTTGCCTTTTATACCACTTATGATGCTAAAAAGTCCATAATGCCCTTACTTATAAGCCTAGTAACTTACATGCTTAAGTTGTCTTCCAATTTTGCCCCTCTTGCAACTTACCACTCTAATTCAATTTAATCCATGTCATATGGTCTTACTCACATTAACATGCTAATTAATTCCACAAAATAGAATAATTACTCTATCAATACCTCAAAGTTAATTTAAATCATGCTTAGCTTCTTCCAAAAATCAAGACCTTTTCTAATCATGCAATTGAAGGAATTTGCTTGCACTTCCTTCTAGAGAAATATTCCTTTTTGTCTAAATTTTCTAATGACATCCAAAATCATTCAATTTGGTTCCATGGTCCAAAATTTATACCCAAAACAATTTCAGACTGTTCTTATACTGAAAAATTATCCTGCGCTTGACTTCCATCCGAAAACTGAAATTCTTAGAGACTGAATTAGAACTCAATTTCATCATACAATTTGTAGCCTTATCTTTCTAGTTTAATATAAATTAAGAATCATCTCATTTGGATAACTAGAGATCAAGTTATGGCTAAAATACCAAAGCATACTCCATGAACGTATTTCACTTGAAATTTCCTGCTTTTTAACTTCGACATATCACATAAAATCCATCTTATATCAAAACCAAATTTTTCATTTCATTTTGAATTTATGAATTCTCCTTTCTTTATACATGAATAATCATGAAAAACTTCTCATTTAATAGTCCTCACTTTCAAGAAAGATTCGGGGCCCAACATTAAAGGTCTCCTTTAATCTTACCAATTTTCAGAAACTTTTCTAACTTTTTGGTGCCTCCATTTAACATTCTTATTCCCTTTTTGGTAATTACTAGCTTCAATTTTATTTCATCATGCTCATTTATTCTAGATAACAACTTCTTATCTAAATCATGAATGATGTTCTTCATATAGGAGTTTTCCTTCTTTAGCTTTTCATTCTTCTTACACGTTTGCACTCATTTTGCATACATTAATTTATAGGCTTCATAAATATCATTCCTTTTATCATCTGAATTGTTAGCATCACTATCCTAATATGAATTTAAACTTTGAGCTAATCCACCTATGTTTTTTCCCGAAATCTTATGCAGTTTTATCCATGTTTTCATCATTAGTTTCTTCCTTCCTAGTTGCTGTTAAGAAAGCAATTGGACTTTTGCTATATAAAGCAACCAACACAACAGTACTAACAAGTTCCTCTTCATTTCCGTAGTCACTTTTGGTTCATTCTCACTCTAAGTGCTCGTATAAAACTTCCCTTTTCTCTTCATCAAAGTGTTAACACATTCAGCTTGCACATGTCCGAAGCCTTGATATTTATGACATTGAATTTTCTTTACTTTTCTTTTACCCTTTTGAGTTTTAACTTATTGTTTAAAGTTATTATTTGATAAGCTCGAACCGTTTTGCCTAAACTTGGATCTGTCTTTTTCACTTTCTTTAACCAATTGCCAAAATTTCTTATCAATAACTCCATATCCTCATTATCATCAGGTTCATCTCCTAAGTCATTCACGACTTTTCTAACCTCAACCTGCAATGTCAATCATTTGTTCTTCTCTCGTTCATCTCTTAACAAATTCATCTCAAAGTTGGTAAAAATCCTAGATACCTTATCCAAAGAAAATTCTGTGATATCATGGGCTATTTTGATGGTTGGAATTTTCAGTATGAATCTCGGAGGAAGTGATCTCTAAGTTTTCTTAACAAGTTTTATATTCGAATACTTCTTCCCAAGTTGATGTGCTTGGTTGGCTATATCACGCAATCTCTCATAGAAGTCTCTAATATTATCGCTTTCATTCATTTTAAGCTCTTCGAATCTAGCAGGCAACATATGAAGTTTCGAAGCTATCACATATTTTGATCCCTTATGTATAATTTTCAAAGTGTCCCATGTGTATTTCGTTGATTCATTGGTTGATATCATAACAAAGAGACCTTTATCAACTGCACTGAACATAATGCGTAAGGCTTAAGAATTTCCAAATGCTCTCTCTTCTTTTGACCTTGTTCACTCAGATGAATCTTTAAGCACTACTTCTCCCTTTTTATCAGTCGTCATTGGATGTGTCTAATCATTTAAAACCGAGTTTCATGCTTTTTTTCCTTATGCCTGAATGAATACTCTCATTTGTGATTTTCATGTAGGATAATTTGAACCATCTAATAACAGTGGCCTAATGATTGATTCCCCTTTTTTATAGCCATAATTTTGAAACACGGATCTACACCAACTTGACGTACTAATTCGATGACCCGCTTTGATACCAATTGTAAAATCCGAAGGGATGTAGTACTTTCGAAAAATCCAACATAATCAAAAATAAAAAAATAAACATAAAATAACAAATCAACATAAGAAAATTGTTATTGCAGCTCGGCACACATTGCCTACATTTGCGGGACCTTCACCAGCTTCATACTTTCACTAATGACAATAGTTTTTATACAAGGCCTTATTGAGTCGACTCACTCAACCCTTGATATTTTCCCTCATCCTCAAATTCCGTGAAAGTATTTCACATGCAATAACACGACTAACTCGCGTTAACTTGAACAGAGAATTTTTTCAACAATAATTTTTAATAATAAAGATTATGAACAAACAACTCGAGTGATTAAAAATAATAATGAACATAAACAAACACATTTGAGATAAAAATGAACAACTTCCCAATGAATTCAGCTCCTTCAATGACAGATCGGAGAGTTGGTCATCAATAGTTCTATTGTATTTAGTTGTTGGATTTTTCAGACATTACTTCCACAATGGACAGCCACACAATCAACATCAATTCAATTTCACCAAAATCCACACAATAGATGAGAAGCAACAACGTAAAAGGAATACATAAATCATACAATGAATTAGCTGCAAAACTGTTGGACCAATGGTGGCTGACAAATGAAATCCTTTTATGTTTTGATAATAATAAAATTTATAGAATTTATTAAGAAATTATTTCAGGTGTTGTAATTTAAATAAAAGACTTGTGCAAATCAAGAGAGCAGATAAACCATTGAAGATTTTGTTAAGACTATCTGTTGGAGTCAGCACCAGTCGAGTAGCATTTCACAAGTCAACTGATAAATCCAGATATGTCAGATGGGGCATGAAACAAATCGACTAACATGTGACAAGTCGACTATTAATCAACTGGATAGGTGCACTAGTCGACTATCATTACACTAATCGACTATTCGAAGAGCAGAGATGAAACTTGCATGGAATAACGTTGGCACTAGCTGACTATAACACCTCGACTAGTCGACTATTAGGTAGAGCTGAACAAAACTTATTCGGATCAATCCCAAATGGAAAGGAAATAATTTTGCAACGTCTATGAGCAATCAACAACAGCTGGAAAAAGATCTCCAACGACTATATTCATCTAGAAGTCTGCAAATAAATAGAGAAAGATCAAATGATCGAGTAGTGAAGTCCAAAAACAAAAGCATACTACTATTGTTACTAATTTGCTCTCAATTGCTCTTAGCTTGTTCCAAATTTTTATTGAGCATTATTACTTCTTCTTTATCTTTGTGATTATTGTGAGTTGAATGATTGGTTGAAAATCACTTGTGAGGTAGGACTTGTGCCGGAAAACAAATCAATTGTTAGGGTAGCTTGAGCTGGAAATCAAGAGGTGTTGTAAAAAGTTCACGCTGAAATATAAAGTGTGTAGTAAAGTGATTTGCCAAATCTTAAGTGGGAGCTTAGGTAGAGGACGTAGGTCTTAACACCAAACCTCTATAAAAACAATGTTTGCCTTTCTTCCCTACTCTTTGCATTTAAATTTGTTTAAATTATTTTGTGTGTATTAACTTCTGATTTTTTGTAGTACTCTACGAAAAAGGTTCAAAGATCCATTCAATCCCTCCTTCTAGATCGTTTACAATTGGTATCAGAGTAGAAGTATCTAGGGATGGCACACAATAACCTAACTAAAGAAGGTAACATGAATAATCGCCCTCCTTTGTTTAATGGTACTAACTATTCCTCTTGGAAAAATCCTATGAAATATCATATTATAAGCGAGGGAGTGGAGTATTGGAAGATCATCATCTTCGATCCACATATTCCATTGAATGAAAATGGTGAGGTAAAGACGTAGATGGAATATGACGACAATGATTGGAAGCAAGCCTACATCAACGCAAAAGCTATGAAATTGATATATTGTGCTCTCATTGTTGAGGAAAGAAATCGAGTGAACTTGTGTACTAGTGTTAAAGAAATGTGGGAGAGACTACGCATCACTCACGAAGGAACTAATCAAGTTCGAGAGACAAAGATCAACATGCTTCTCCATGACTATGAAATGTTTGTCATGAAGGAAGGTGAGTCTATTTCCACTATGCTTGATCGTTTTGCAAAAATTATCAATTGATTAGGCAACCTTGGAAAGCACATGACGGATAGCGAGAAGGTGAAAAAGATTTTTATTCACTACCGAAAGAATGGGACTCACAAGTCACCGCTATTATGGAGTCTAAGGATCTCAATCATTTGGAATTCAATGCCTTGTTGGGATCACTCATAAACTATGAGATCATTCTCAAATCAAGAGGAGGAAGAGGCAAGTCACAAAAATCAATTGCGTTAAAAGCTAATGCTTCTTCTCTTGATGAAAGTGATGAAGAAATAGATGAAGAGGAAGAAGATGAAGAAATAGCAATGTATGCCAGAAATTTGAGAAAGTTTAAAGGACTACTCAAGAATAGGAAGAAAGAATTACGTGGTGAAAGAAATGAAGAAAGAAAGAAGTACACCATGGAAAGAAGGTCCAAGAGCTATGAAGAAAAGAAGAGTAATGATGAATGTTGGAAATGTGAAAAATAAGGACATCATGCTAGAGAATGCAAAAGCTCATCCTTTACTTCAAATCTCCAGAAAAATGACAAGTATGACAAAGGAAAAAAGAAAGCTAGCCTTGTAGCCACTTGTAGTGATGATGAGGAAGCATATCAAAGCAATGATGAAAACAACTTAGTTCTTATGGCAAATAGCTCCTTAATAAGTGATGATGAAGATGAGGTAATAATCATTGATCAAGATCTTAGAGATTCTTTTACTGCTTTACAAATTGATTTTGAAGAAGCTATTGAAATCAACAAGAAATAGAGAAAAAAATAAGAAAACTAGTTGCTGAAAATAGTGTCTTGCATTAAACTATTGATGATTTAGATTGCACTAAGGAAGAACATTCTACATGCCTTGCTGAAAAAGAAAATCTTACTTGTGAACTTGATAGACTTAGAAAGGAGTTTTCTTATTTGGTTGGAAAATTTGCTGGTGGAAATGAGAAGTTTGAAAAGATGTTGTCTTTACAAAGATATTCAATTTCTAAACATGGTTTAGGATATGATCCTTTTGATAGAGATTGTTCCTTGATTTCTAAATTTACTGAAGATGGAAAAGTTGCTAAATGTGTTAAATGTTTGAAAGATGGTCATATAGAAATTGCATGTAAGAGTATTAAGAGATGTATTAATGTTAAGAAAATCTGGGTAGTAAAAGGTACAACACCTCCTAATGTGGTTTATATAACTAACCAAAATGGACCCAAAATGACTTAGGTACCTATAAGAAGAAAGGATGTTGCTATTGCAGGTACAAGCAAGGAATGAAAAATCACCAAGCACATGTTACATTGATAGTGGATGTTCAAGGCATATGAGTGGAGACAAGAACCTATTTGCAGAAATTAGACCAAAGAATCAAGGATATGTTACATTTGGAGACAACAAAAAAGGTAAAGTCATTGGTATTGGTAAAGTGGGTAAGGAACCTTTGCCTACCATTGACAATGTTTTGTTTGGTGATGGCTTGAAACATAATTTGCTAAGTATTTCCCAATTATGTGATATGAATTTTAATGTGACATTTGAATAATCTCATTGCATGGTTACTAAGGATGAAAATGTGGCTTTCATTGGTTTGAGACATGGAAATACATATATTGTTGATTTACATGATGATAGTTCTTTTAATGAAAAGTGTTTGGTGACATTAGACGAAAATGCATTTTTATGGCAGAGAAAATTAGGACATGCACCATTGCCTTTAATTTCTAAGCTTTCTAAAAATGATATTGTGAGAGGTTTGCCTAAGATAAAATTTTTTAAAGATCACTTGTGTGAATCTTGTTTAAAGGCAAGCATGTTAGAGAATCTTTCAAACCAAAGAAAGAAATTTGTACATCTAGAATTCTTGAACTTTTTCATATGGATTTGATTGGACCATCTAGGCATGCTAGTCTAAGTGGTAAATTATATGTTCTTGTCATTGTTGATGATTTTTCTAGATTTACTTGGGTGAGATTTCTTGCAAATAAAAGCGATGCCTTTAACGAATTTACTAAGTGGTCTAGGTTGGTTCAAAATGAAACGAACTTAACAATTGTTGCTATTAGAATCGATCATGGAGGTAAGTTTGAGTGTGAACCATTTGAAAGACTTTGTGACAAATATGGAATGGATCACAATTTTTCAACACCAAGAACACCACAACAAAACGGTGTAGTAGAAAGGAAGAATCGCTCACTTGAAGAAATTGTTGAGTCAAAATGACTTTACATATATATGATTTTGATGAATAACAAAGAAGAAGAAAAAGCAGACGCAGAATGAAAAACAGATAGATGCAGAAATGAAAAGCAGATGAAGAATTCAAAAGTAGACGAAGAAGTTGAAAAGCAGACGCAGAAATGAAAAACAGATGGAGAAGTAAAAACAGACGCAGAAAAGAAGACGCAAAATTCAAAAGCAGACGCAGAAAAGCAGACGCAGAATTCAAAAGCAGACAAAGAAAGAAAAGAAGACGCAAGAGTCAGTTCGAGTTAGTTACAGAACTCAACTGATTAACCGTTTCTTTCAAGATTCAAGAAGCAAGAATCAAGAAGCAGTTGCAGACGAAGGCTATAAATATGAGTCGAAGTCGAAGATTGCATAGTTAGTTGATTTACGTATACGCGAACGAAAAAGCTTATTTATGAGATTATTGTGCGAATTAGCTAAGAGCTAGTGTTACTGTAACATAGTTCAAACACTTTTGTAAGAAATTAATACAGATAGCCTGCAGATGCTAAGAGTAAAAGAATACTGAGTGTAGAGACCTGAAGAGGCTCAGAAAGATTACTTGTAAATGTTGAAGAGAAAGTGAAATCTTAGAAAGACTTCTGAGGATTAGACGTAGCCCACGGTTTGGGGTGAACCAGTATAAAATTGCTGTGTCGACTTCTCTCTACTCTATCTTTCTTTAAGTTCAAAGTTTTGTTATTACTTGGATTTCAAAACAAGTTTTTCAAAGTTTTGATTAATTCGAACTTACCGAAGTTTCTGTGAAAAGAACTTGTTTTTAACAAAACATATTTTGGAAAGATTTTTTTTTAAAAGGAATACACAATTCAACCCCCCCCCCTCTTCTCGTGTATTCATATATCGTATTATAAGCATTGTAATAACGTGTGATTCACTTCAATTGGTATCAGAGCCTGGTATCCAAGGATCACTGTGGTAAAGTGTGAATCAAAAATAATGGTAGAATCACATATATACATTGCAGAAGGTGCCTCAGTCACTAGACCTCCAACATTCAACGGAGAAGACTATCATTATTGGAAAGATAAAATGCGGTTGTTCATAGAATCTACTCATGTCGACCTTTGGGATGTGATAAAGAATGGACCATATACACTAGTAGATGAAGATGGAAATCTTATTCCATGGACCAGATGGACGACTGACCAAAAAGCGAGAATTTAGTTGAACTCTAAGGTGAATTTTTTCTTGACGTGTGCCCTGAGCAGGAGTGAGTATGACAAAGTCCACGGATACGACACTGCGAAGGAGATGTAGGACACATTGTCCATCGCTCATGAAGGCACAAACCAAGTCAAAGAATCCAAGATAAGCATTCTTGTGCACCAGTACGAACTTTTCAAGATGAAAGAAGAAGAATCTATTGATCAAATGTTTGGAAGATTTCAAACAATCGTCAATGGATTGAAAGCCCTTGGAAGAACATACAATAACCAAGATCACGTACAAAAAATCTTAAGAAGTCTTCCGAAGAGGTGGAGACCAAAAGTTATGGCGGTGCAGGAAGTTAAGGATTTGAGCGTGCTAAAGCTTGACGAGTTGCTTGGATCACTGAAGATTCATGAAGTAGAGCTCGATGCTGAAGACAAGCCCAAACGGGACAAGTCAATAGCACTGAAGGCCGGATAGAAGAATCACAAGACTCAAAGAAGGAGAAAGTCATCGAAAGCATTAAATATTGAAGAATCAAAGAATGATGACTCAAGTGAATTAGAAAAAGAGTTAAGTGATGAAGATGACGAATTATCTTTCATTTCTCAGAAGATAAGACAGATGTGGAAGAAGAAGTCCAAAGGAAGTCAGCTCTTCAAGAAGAATTGCAAAGATGATGGTAAAGTAGAAAAGACATCTATCATATGCTACGAGTGTAATCAACCTGGACATTACAAGTCCGAATATCCTACTCTAAAGAAGAAACCAAAGAAGAGTATAAAAGGTAAGAAAAGCATGATGACAACTTGGGAAGATCTAGATTCATCAGAGTCAGATACAAGTTCCGAGACATCTGAACATGCAAATATCTGCCTAGTAGCCAAGGAAGAAAGTGATGAGGAGGTAACTACTGAATACGATAACTTGCATGATGCTTATTCAGAACTATTAGAGGATTCTCATGCTATTCTGAAATAGTATAAACTGTTAAAGAAGAAGTATGTAGAAAACCTTAAACATCTGTAAGAAATAGAGAGAAAATATCTGCTTAAAGAAACAAATAGAGGATAAAAAGAAAGTTGTAGATAAATCTGATGAGATCAATCAGTTGAAGTTTAGAATTAAGAGTCTTTCATCTGATTTAGCTACCTTCACTGAGAGTACAAAGAAAATGAATGAGATGCTAGAAAAATGTAGACATCCGAGTGATAAAACCGGATTAGGGTTTACGGGTAATAAGTCTCATTATGATAGAAAGCCTTTTTCTCAAAATAAAAGGTATTACCAAACACGTATTCATCAACAATCTAGTAAAAGGCATCAAAGGACTCATTATGTGCATATTACTAACCAGAAAGGAACCAAGAAAATATGGGTACTAAAAAGTAAAATAGTTTCTCCTGCAGATATCCTTCCTTGGAAGATGCAACAAGCACCGTTGGTATTTAGACAGTGGTTGCTCGTGACATATGACGGGAAGAAGGTCTATGTTCCTAAATCTTCAGTATAAGAAAGGAGGATCGGTGACTTTCGGAGACAACTAGCAGGGCAAGATAATTGGAATCGGTAAAATAGTTAAAGATTCCTTTGCATGCATAGATAATGTACTGCTTGTTGATGGTCTGAAACATAATTTTATTAGTGTCAGTCAATTGTGTGATTCTGATTTGTTAGTCACGTTTAATCAAAATCTTTGTGAAGTCAGAAACAAAGATGGGTCTATATTCTTTTCTGCCAAGAGAACAAATAATCTTTATAAAATTGATTTAGAAGAGTTTCAAAATCAAAATGTTTCATGTTTTTTATCTTCTGAAGAAGAAAGACTAATCTGGCATAAAAAGCTAGGTCATGTCTCTTTTAAACACATTTCAAAGTTGGCAAAATAAGATTTGGTAAGAGGCTTACCAAAAATGAGTTTTGACAAAGAATTTTTCTGTGAAAGTTGTTTGAAAGGGAAACAAGTTAAAACATCATTTTCTTCTAAAAATTTTGTAACATCTTCTAGACTTTTAGAGTTGTTACATATGGATTTATTTGGTCCAACTAGGACAATAAGTCTTGGAAGAAAGAAATATGAACTTGTTATTGTTGATGACTTTACTAAGTTTTGTTGGATATTATTTTTGTCACACAAAGATGAATCTTTTAAGTGTTTTAGGACCCTTTCCAGAAAGTTACAAATTGAAAAAGGAGTACCTATAGCCAGTATCAGGAGTGATCATGGTGTAGTGTTTGAGAATGAGAAGTTTAGATTATTTTGTGAGGAGAATGGAATTTTTCACAATTTCTCTGCTCCCAGGACCCCACAACAGAATGGAGTTGTTGAAAGGAAGAACAGGATGATTCAAGAGATGGCAAGGACTATGCTATGTGAGATGGATCTTCCTAAGTGCTTTTGGGCAGAAGCTATGAATACAGCGTGCTGTATTCAGAATAGAATACTGTTGTGACCTATGTTGAAGAAGACTCCTTATGAGTTATGGAATGGAAGGAGACCGAACATATCTTATTTTCATCCATTCAGTTGCAAGTGCTCTATTCTGAATACAAAGGAGTTGTTGGATAAGTTCAATTCAAAGACCTATTCAGGAATTTTTCTAGGCTACTCATCATCATCTAAGGCATTTCGGGTATATAGCCTCATCTCAAAGACAGTTGAGGAAACCATCCATGTCAAGTTTGATGATCGTTCCCAACCCCATAAGGAAGATGACATGGAGAGTGAAGGTCCTTCAAAGAACTTAGATGATACAACAGAAACTCCATCATCAGGAACTCAAGTAGACAAGGTTGAGGATATTCTAGAAACTATTGGATTAAAAAGAGACTGGAAATATAGGAGTTCTCATCCAGAAGAACTAATTATCAGGGAGACCTCAGAAGGAGTTAGAACAAGGTCCAAATTCAGAAGAGAAGTTAATGTGGCTTTCATCTCTGAAATAGAGCCTAAGAAGATTGAGGAAGCTCTTCAGGACGAAGCTTGGGTTTTATTCATACAAGAGGAGCTGAATCAGTTTACTAGGAATAATGTTTGGCCCTTAGTTCCGAAACCCTCGAAGAAATCCATTATAGGAACCAGATGGGTTTTTAAGAATAAGTTAGACGAATCAGGTAGAGTGAGTCGGAATGAAGCTAGATTAGTAGTGCAAGGCTATAATTAGCAAGAAGGAATAGACTACAATGAGACATATGCTCCAGTAGCAAGACTTGAAGCTATTAGGATATTGCTAGCATATGCTGTTTGTCATGATATAAAACTTTTTCAGATGGATGTGAAGAATGCTTTTCTGAATGGTTTTATAGACGAAGAGGGGTATGCTAAGCAACCTCCTGGTTTTTAGGATGTTAGGAATCCAGATCATGTCTATAGACTTCATAAAGCTTTATACGGCCTGAAGCAAGCTCCTAGAGCTTGGTATGATCGTCTAAGTACTTTTCTCTTAGAAAGTGGGTTTAGTAGAGGTCAAGTTGATAAGACGCTTTTTAGAAAGGATTATGAAGATGAGTTTATTTTAGTACAAATCTATGTTGATGATATTATATTTGGTGCTACCTCAAAGAAGTTATGTATGAGTTTTGAGAGTCTGATGAAAAATGAGTTTGAGATGAGTATGATGGGTGAGTTAAAGTTCTTTCTTGGGTTGCAAGTTAAGCAAACTGAAGAGAAAATCTTTATTCATCAACAAAAATATCTGAAAGAATTGTTGTGTAAATTTGATATGAATAATGTAAAGCCTATGGCAACTCCGATGCATCCTTTGAACCTCTTGTCGAAAGATGAATTTGGTAAGAAGGTGGATCAAACCCTGTATAGAGGGATGATCGACTCTTTACTTTATCTTACAGCAAGCAGACTTGATATTCTGTTCAGTGTATGCTTGTGTGCAAGGTTTCAGACTGATCCTAGAGAGTCTCATTTTATTGCTATTAAAAGGATTATGAGATATCTCGCAGGTACTACTGATCTTTGTTTAATGTTTGAGAAAGGTAAAGATTTCAGGTTAATCGGATATTGCGATGCGGACTATGCTGGATATAGAATTGAAAGGAAGAGCACTAGTAGAGGATGTCACTTTCTTGGCTCAAACCTAGTTTCCTGGTCAAGCAAGAGACACAACTCAATCGCTCTATCAACTGTCGAAGCCGTGTACATGTCTGTCGCAAGCTGTTGTTCACAAACATTGTGGATTAAATATCAACTGGAAGATTATTCAGCTCAAGAAGAGGAGATCCCAATCTATTGTGACAATACCAGTGCCATCAATCTATCAAAGAACCTAATACAACATTCGAGAGTAAAGCATATCGAAGTCAGACATCATTTTTTGAGAGACTACGTTCAGAGAAAGGTGGTGAGACTGCAGTTCATTGAAACAGAGTATCAATGGGCAGACATCTTCACTAAACCATTGAGTGAAGAATGGTTCAAGGAAATCAGATGGAACCTTAACATGGTTATATTAAATGACCAGTCAGGCTAAGAGATCGTCAAAGTTAACGGCGTCAGAAACAGTGGTTTACAGCTGGTAACTTCTCTCACAAGGAAGTTGTGGAGGGAAAGTTTCATAGTCTTGAGGATCCCAACGATTCTAGAACACACCTGATAAGACCCTTCGAGTAGTCTGAAATTGAAATCATTTCAATTATTCTTAAACACAGACGTTTCATCTCTCTCTGTAAAACTCTTGCAATCAACTTTACCTTTGAAGAACGACTTACGAGCGGTTTTATTCGTAATCAATGAAGCCAGCTATGATTTATGGAAGATATGTGGACTTCGAATCTCTGAGGAAAGATGGTATGGATGTTGAACCAGAGATTGTAGACGCTAGATGGAGAAAGTTTTTCCAGGTGCGGGAACTGGTGTATACTGATGAGGTATTTGATTTTTGGAAGAATGCGCAACTGGTAGATGACACTATTGTCTCCACAGTAGATATGATATCTATTGTTGTGACAAAGGAGATAGTAGAGAAGGTGATTGAATGTTCATCGGTTGGAGAAACCTTATCAAGCAAAGCCAAATGGATAACAAAGGTCAGTCTGAAGGAAGAAGATGTCAGTAAACAGCTGTATGGAGTTAATGACCCATCGGAGAGGAAGACCTCAAGTCTGGTCCCGAAGGCCAGGGTTCTTCATGCGATTCTGTTCAACTGCATCTTATGTAGAACAGGGTTAAGGAATTTAGTGACTACCTTAGATGAGCAATGCCTGTTCTACTTGTTAAATCGTCGTCCTATAGATCTACCATTTCTAATTTTTCATTATATGGTTAAGGGGATGAAGGATACTAACAGTTATCCTTACGGCATACTACTCACGAGGATTTTTAGGGAATCTGAAATCCTTCTTCATAAAGGAATCAGAAGGACGATATCTATCAAGAGTTCTATTAACTCAGATACAATAAGAAGAATGGGCTTGAAGATGGTGGTAAAAGAAGAAGCAGATTCTACGAAGAAAGCTAGAAATGATGGGGAGCGGTTACTGAAGAAGTATCCCGCTACAAGTTCGAAATCTCAAGAAAGTATGAGAATGCCCATAGATGAAAAAAGAAAATTATCTAGAAGACCTTTGATAAAACAGGCGATTTCTCAAAAAGAAGTTAGCCTAGTTCGGAGGACAGAAGAAGGTGCGTTGAAAAGAACAAGGGAGAATCTTCTGGGTGAAATTTCTAAGAAGGCAAAGAGATCACCTAGGATTCGTACTCTGAGACAACAGGAAGAGAAGAGAGCCAAAGAACATAATCAGGTAGAAATTTATGAATCTCGCGCACCAAAGGCAACGAGATCTCTAGTTTCAATCTTACAAGAAGACTCGGCCAAACAGGCTAAGGAGACTGAAAAGAAGAGGAAGTCAGAGTCTGAGAAGCAAAAATCTCAAGTTCAGAAAACTTCGACACTGACTGAGACATTGGAGAAAACTAAAATAATTAGTCGAAAGAAGAATGTGTCTACTGCCAAGGAAGTTAGTCAAAAGAAGGATACTATCGATGCTGCTCAAAAGGAAAAGCAAATTGAGTCTAGTTTAGTTCAGTTTACTCCTATTGATGTTTAACAAGAGGCAACAACAGATTTAAGCTTGGTACAGATACCACAGGAAAAATTTGATGAACCTAGTCTGGTTATATACAACTATTCTGAATTTTTGAGAAAAGACAAGTTGGAGATCAGACTGGTTGAATTTGTGACCAAGAGGAGTACTTCAATTGTTATCTGTGATCAACCAAGAAGGAAGGTGAAGGCAGTCTTACAACCTATTTTGATAAATAGTGAGACATGGCATCTACTGAGTGAATATGAAAAGAATTTTTATGATGCTTTGAGGGATACTGCTACAAAGCCATACCCTTCAAAAATGTCCAGTCAACCATATACCATTTATCCAATAATAGAGAAGACGGTGATGAAAGTTGTACCGGACATTCAGCCTAGATATCCTTTAGATGTGAATAAGGGGAAGATAAAGTTATATCCTGAAGGAATCAGTAATGATCTGTCCGCAGATCAGATTGAAGATGAAATGTGACGAATTGATGAAACATGCACTTCAAAGGAGAAAAATGACAGAGCTGGTTGTAGTTTTACAGATAAGAATGAATAATGTCCAGTAGGGGGAAGACTGATTACAGGGACGTTCATTGAATCCCTTGTGCAGACAGTAATGCGTATTAGGTTACTATCTAATACACTGTCTATTCAAGTTGAAGCCATACCCCTGCAAGGAAGACAAGTGCTCATACTACCTACTCCTTATGATTTAGATCTTCTGGAGCCTAATATATCCGTTCATCCACCAACTTTTGAGATTGTTGAAGATTACATTCCATCCTCAGACGCATATGCTACCACAATTGCGTTCATAGAACCCTCAGCGGATGATGATCAACTCTCCTCATCGTTTGACTCGTAAGCTGAAATTAGGCACTTACGCAAAGAAGTCAAGGAGCTAAAGGAGATGATGAATGAAATGAAGGAGATGATGACAGAACTGATGAAGAGTCATCGTCATTGATCATTTTTTATTATAACAAATAGGGGGAAGAGAATGGAAGGCAGCAATCAAAGAGTCTCAAAGGGTGTGATTGAAGGAGTTGATGAAAAAAGATAGGGGAGGAAGAGGAAAAATAATGAAGAAGTCAGAAGAACACACATGAAGATATGTTTTGAAGATAAGTTTTTCTTCTTTTTACATATATGATTTGTTATCATTAAAAAGGGGGAGATTGTTGAGTCAAAATGACTTTACATTTATATGATTTTGATGAATAACAAAGAAGAAGAAAAAGCAGACGCAGAATGAAAAACAGACAAACGTAGAAATGAAAAGCAGACAAATAATTCAAAACCAGACGAAGAAGTTGAAAAGCAGACGCAGAAATAAAAAACAGACTGAGAAGTAAAAAGCAGACTTCTCCAATGGCTACAATCATCTTAGAGCTTGCAAATAAATAGAGGAAGATCATATGATAAAAGACAGAAGTCCAAATCAAAGCATACTATTATCGTTCCATTAATTTGCTCTCATTCTACTATTAGCTTGGTCTTAATTCCATTCATCTGTACTGAGAGTTATCGTTTTTAATTTTCTATCATTGTATTGTGAGTTGAGTGATTAGAGGAAAATCACTTGTGATGTAGGATTTGTGTCAAAAAACAAATCAATTGTAAGGATAGCTTAAGCCAGAAATCAAGAGGTGTTGTAAAAGTTCACACTGAACTAAAAAGTGTGCAGTAAAGTGATTTGTCAAATCCTAAGTGGGAGCTTAGGTAGAGGACGTAGGTCTTAGCACCGAACCTCATAAAAACAGTGTTTGCCTTTCTTCCCTACTCTTGTACATTTCAGTTTTAATTGTTTAAATTAGTGTGTTCTAATTCTCTATTATTTGTAGCTCTTTGCGAAAAAGATTCAAAGATCTATTCAACTCCCCCTTCTAGATCATTTATAGATTTTGCAAGGTTATTGAATTCATTGATTATATGATTAAGGGGGAGACAATCTAACTAAAAATACAAGGCATAAAAACCTTGATCAATGTTTCATTGTTTTCATTTCTTAAACAATTTCTAAATATTTTGCCATTATCAAAAAGGGGGAGATTGTTGGATCAATGGTGGTTGACAAATGAAATCCTTTTATGTTTTGATAATAATAAAATGTATAGAATTGATTAAGAAATTATTTCAGGTGTTGTAATTTAAATAAAAGACTTGTGCAAATCAAGATAGCAGATAAACCATTGAAGATTTTGTTAAAACTATCCGTTAGAGTCAACACCAGTCGAGTAGCATATCACAAGTCGACTAATAAATTCAGATATGTTAGATGGGGCATGAAATAAGTTGACTAACATGTGACAAGTCGACTATTAATCAGCTGGATAGGTGCACTAGTCGACTATCATTACACTAGTCGACTATTCGAAGAGCGAAGATGAAACTTGCATGAAAAAACGTTAGCACTAGTCGACTATAACACTTCGACTAGTCGACTATAAGGTAGAGCTGAACAAAACTTATTCGGATCAATCCCAAATGGAAAAAAATAATTTTGCAACGTCTATGAGCAATCAACAACAGCTGGAAAAAGATCTCCAACGAATATATTCATCTGGAAGTCTGCAAATAAATAGAGAAAGATCAAATGATCGAGTAGTGAAGTCCAAAAAGCAAAAGCATACTACTATTGTTACTAATTTGCTCTCAATTGCTCTTAGCTTGTTCCAAATTTGTACTGAGCATTATTACTTCTTCTTTATCTTTGTGATTATTGTGAGTTGAGTGATTGGTTGAAAATCACTTGTAATGTAGGATTTGTGTCAGAAAACAAATCAATTGTAAGGGTAGCTTGAGCCAAAAATCAAGAGGTGTTGTAAAAAGTTCACATTGAACTATAAAGTGTGTAGTAAAGTGATTTGCCAAATTCTAAGTGGGAGCTTAGGTAGAGGACGTAGGTCTTAGCACCGAACCTCTATAAAAATAGTATTTTTCTTTCTTTCCTACTCTTTGCATTTAAATTTGTTTAAATTGTTTTGTGTATATTAACTTCTGATTTTTTGTAGTACTTTACGAAAAAGGTTCAAAGATCTATTCAACCCCTCCTTCAAGATCGTTTACAATAAAACTCCCAAGGACATCCTTAATTTGTTATTGAATAATAGAAGAATTAATGACAACGTCACCAAAGAAAGTGTAGCATAAAAACAAACAAAAATGACCTTGGTTGCGTAAAAACAAGATAGAATTTCCTTACTATAAGAACACCCAATAAACGGCAAGACATAAAAGAAAAACGCAACTTGCGCACTTCAACCGTAGTTCATAACACACTAGAAATTACAACACCAATGATGCAGCCTTGGGTTGCGTGATTCACAAGAAGGTTTGCAACAGATAGGTATTTATATTCACACAATTAGCTCATAAAAACATATTGATATTTTTCGTTGAAATCCCAGTTGTTAGGTCGTCAATAAATCCTTCCCAAAAATGACAACATTCAAGCAAATACACATCAACATCCCAATCGTATTACATATGCCATAATCAATTCAAAATCCTTGGACAACGATTATCCCAAAACAATCAATTTTAAAAAAATCCTTGATTAGGATTTTAAGCCTTATCAGCACTTGTCTTCAAAGAGTTCTACATAAATACAACTAGGTCCAATTATTAAATAATGTCCAAAATTAAATAATAAGATATAATCACATATCTTAACACGTATAGTCTACCCAAACCCAATGTTCATTTTCAGGTGATGTTTTATCTAGCACACTATACGTTCCATTGATGAATCCCAGTTTTAACTTATCTCCTCTCATGAATCCCAATCTTAACTAAGCTCCTAAGATAATTCTCATCAATCCCAATCTTGACAAATAATTGGATCCATTAGGAGGAGATGATACAAGAGCCATATTAGGATGATTTGATGATTGAAGCTGCAGAGGATCTTCAACAGATTGGCTACTATAGTGTTGTCTCATATCATGAAGATGATCACTTTCTAGCAGAAAAAATCAGCAGCAGAGTTCAACAACCAGTAACCGTTTTTGTTCTGATACTATGTAGAGATTTATTTAAAGAAGCAAAATAAGAATTTGCTATATCTTTATTTACGCACAAAGATCTGTTTATATACATAATGTTTTTCAGTTTAAGCTAATAACAAACTAATTGATATAACGGTTTCTTTTACAGTTACAATATATTAGCTATAGAGAAAAACAGCTACACTATTAACTTACATTGAAAATATCTACACTATTTCTACGCTGTATATTTTACACATGACAACAAGCTAATGTAGGCAGAAGAGAAACTTTTAAACTTCGGCAGTTACAATAGTAAAGCTCCACTAAAAATCTCCCCCCCTTTCCAACCCATTCCTTTTTTTTTTTTTTTGTGTTATCTAATGGAAAAGGAGGTAGTCAAAAGAGCAGAATTTCAAGTCAATTCCACCATAGCCACCAACCTTAGTTGGTTAAAGGAGTGGTCCTATATAACGCACGGAGTCACTATCTCGACAACAAACTTTGTTTTTTGTACCGATCGAAGTAGTCAAATGAATCAAATGATGAATAGTTTCTCTTAAGTGCTGTTCCACGTCGAAGAATCTTGTTAAAGAGGACTCCCTTGTGTTCGGTTCCAGAGTTCGGGGAAGCCCCACTCAGCCTCCGCCCACTGAATCTCTGTAGTAAAATAGTAGTTTTTTGTCAATTCTTTTATAGTAGACCTCGTAGGCGACAAACAATGATTCTTTGTAATTTGCTAGCTAGGCTGTAGTGCACGAGAATTGTTTCTTAATATATGTACGGCGGCTGACCATAAATATATTACGACAGCGTGCAAAGGGTTTGGTGGCAAAGACAAGAGGATCTCCCACGTTGCATTCGAATCCCAAAAGTTGAGGATTCATGGGATCTTTTCCTAGAGTGTAACTGTGCATGCTGGTATGTATTTCAGTGGACTAAAACAAGCGAGCTGCCTATTATATTCAAGTAAGTCATTTTTTTTTTAGTTCAAATATACTTGAATCATATTATTTTTGTGGGTATTTAATTTTCATAGACGAACGCGGTTAAATAATTCAAAGGGCTAGTTTCCCTTAACCCCTTTTAATATAGACCTCTTGTTTCTATTCATACCAGGATCAGGGCTTCAAAAAGGTAAATGGGGAGGTCAGAATACTACTCTTCTAAGATTTCATAGTGTGGAGTGTATCTCAGTGCCTCTCTGATTTTGGGAATGTTTAGTTTGTAGGCAGCTACTTATAGAATACCAAATTTGCTCGTTTGCGATAAAGTGATAAGCATTTGCCTATTGGGATCCATGTGCCCTGCTGGTATATTGACGGCTGGTTTTTTCTTTTTCTTTTTTGTCTGTGGGCGTAACTGCTTGATACTTTGAGTTACAAAATGGTTAAAAGTGTTTGATTGACACTTCCTGTCCAAGGCCACTTTTCTTTTTCTTACATTTTCCGATCATACTTCCACGAAGCTTCATTATTTTTCTTTCTTTCTTACGTACTCGATCAGTTTCCTATTATTCATCACAGGTTACACCTCTCCTCATTTTGCTTCAAAGCCAAACTTTCTGGACATCTCTAAATGCTTGAATCTCTCTTTTTTGCTTCTAGTACTTGCATTTCAACTAATCATTAAAATTGTTTAAGAGTAAATCTTAGAGGAATTAGTAAAGTTATTTTTTTCATGACCAAAAGATCATAGCTTCGAGCTAGTTACAAAAATAATCTCTTTGTAAAAATATTTAAAAAAAAAGGCTATGCACAATTTAGTGACTCTCACCCGCTCCTTTAAAAACAAGAAACTTTGTTCACTGAATTTGCCCTTTTTAATTAAACAAGAAGTTTTGCACGAATTCTTGTGGGGAATTTTAATAAATTGAAGAAAGAAATTATGAAGTATTCCATTAGGTTAAAATGTTGGTCACATAATATCAAAGTTATGAATAGAGTAATAAACATTAATATTGTTCGGATGCACAATATTATGGCCATCATTTTTAAATTATTTGATAAAAGATTTTTAAAAAGATTAATTGAATTAGTTATAAAGCTTACTAATTCTTCCGCATAACTTTTTTTATAAATTAAGATATTTCAAAATATAACGATGTATTCTTTATTAAATTTCATTTAAACTTAACTTCCATCTCATCGTCTTCCATCCTTTCATAGTATATTATATGACTGGGCCAAGAGTTTGAGCTACTATTATAGTTTTTGTCACCTGCACATAGCAGCCAGTAGTGGCAATGATTTTGTAATGATGGTGCAAAGATGTCACTGTCAGTGACCCTAAACCAGCTAAAAGTGCAGGAAGATTTTACATATCCAAATTTCAAAGTAGTTAAAGAAAATAATAATACTGTGAATCAATGAATAATGAAACACATCTAATTTGGCAAAGATCTTTATTACGACAATACAGCTGATTACACACGGAGTAACAGTTCATAGATACACAATCTTGATGGAAATTATTTATGTGGCAGATCCTTTTCTTGTTGGGAATCGGAAATATATAGGATATTTATATAGTTTCTAAATGAGGTAAGATAAGTTGAGGTTTATGTCTATTCCCTTGGCTCTACAATTTTGGTTTGAAAAACATGACCAACGCCAGGGCTGTGACCAGGTTTTGTGGGACGGAATTCATCATTTTGTTCTGAAATAAAATGGTTGGTGCTGGAATGAATGGCTGATGATACCTTTGTGTCGATTTCATCGGATTCTAACGGATGGCCAACACCTGGGCTAGTGCCTGGTGTTGTTGGCCTGAAATCATTCTGATCATACTCTGAAGTAGACTCACTTGAGACAGGGCTAGAAATTTGGGTTATTCTTGGGAACAACTCTTGTTTCCCTGCCAAGGATCGGTGGTCACTAGGAGTAATGGGATTTGTGGCTATAGCAGGTTGAGAACTTTCTGCATTTTCTTCCGCATTTTTATGTTGCAAGTTGACAGTATTGCTTCTGTTGTGCCTTTGTGAGTGCTCTTTGATGGCTGCAACCTCCTGCTTTTTCATCGTTTTGATTTTCCTTCCTTCAGTTATTGGAAAATGAATGGAGATGATTAGTGCAAAAAGAGTAGCATATGTGCAAATATTTAGGGTTTGTGCCATTGCAAAACAAGATAGTTCGTAACTATTGGACAAGAGAAGAAACTCAAGGGTTGAATGTATGATAGTTTGAGATGGCTGAAGAATAATAATTCAAGTTGTAGGAAATTGTAGTTACAGGAGGATGTGCTTACTTGGGACTAACACAAGATGCCAGCTACCAAATAGATGCTGAGGTCTGGTTTCCAGGAAGGCACTTATAAGCCTAAAAAGTATGTCCAGTGACATTCCTCACCGCTAATAACTTCATATTAGAAATACGTGGGCTAAGATCATCAATTTGGACGGTTTATACACTTTGTCATAAAATAGTTCAAAAGGGTCAATGGAGTTTATTATATTAGACGTTTTTTTTTTACAACCTAATAAAACTTTCACAGATAAGCAAAGTCTAAAAAGATTCAATAATACTTAACCTTACCTTAATTTGCAGAGAAACTGTTCTAAAAATTTACTAATTTGGAAATCTTCCTCCAAATTCTGCATATTGCACTAGTATTGCTCTATATATTGTTTAATAAGTCATCATCAATGTAGCAAAGTTTTCATAGTTGACTTGATATATAATAATAGGAAGAGTTATCATTATATTAAACCGTCCTATCTTCATCATGGTCACTATGAAACTGAAATCCTGGTCACATAGAATGCTTGAAAACGGTCCAACCTTTCAAATGACGTGGTGGCTTTGATCTCAAACTCAAACTTCGCTTCTTTTAATTAATGAAATTATCTCTGATAGTTTTACGAGTGGGCAGAACAATAGCCTCAACTGCAACTTCTCACCTTCATTTAAAAGTTTGTTCTTAACTACATCCACTCATAACTTTAAGTCTATAACCAAGCTACAAATATTTCAATTTTAATATTAATTGTTTCATATATAATCACTATTACCATAGATTGTAGGTTATACTACAGTTGCATTAACGATTACAATAATATAAATGATGCAAGTATAAGTATGAATATTTGCGGGTGTAATTACAACAAATTGCGGCACCAAAAGGACAATTATAATATTTCACCTACAGTTGAAGTTGCGATTGTAATTTATAACCTTGAGTCAGATGATCATAACAACTACAATATTAGTTTTGCCCTTAATTCACTATTCAAAGTCTTGAATCCATCTATAGGAAGTTGAAGCCTGATACTTGACCTTTCATTGAAATGAAATGTCGCTAATATTGATTGAGAACAGTACTGAGGGTGGCAGTCTACTAAATCAATACTTTTGTCAAAAGAGTCCCAAACTATCGTCGGCTTCCCCCACCACCAAAATACACCTAAATGATAGGGATTCTCATGTACTCTCCACTTAGAGATGTATAGTATTAAATGTTGATGGTTTGTACGCAGGCTCAGAGATCATTTGGTCGACAAGTTCAAGTGAAAAACATCCCTCCATTCCTTCATTGTTTGAACTTCATTTTAAAACTGTTCTTGTAAACTTTCTAAATGGCCTGAATCATTACGAGCTGCTGAAAGTTAAAGATTCCTTACGAGTGGTAACCAGAAGAAATTCAGTCCTTGATCAACTATTCTATATATATACATTCTATCGATGTTCAGTGATTTGTAATTTAGTGCATCAATTCCGAAGATTCTTTGACTAGACAGCTCAAATCGTTACTATTTTATTTGCCAGTAGTGCACTAGTCCACCACTAGTTTTCCATTTGATAAGTTTACATGATAAGGGGTGAAAGTCTTCAAGTCTTATAGGGTATTTACTATTTAGCTGAAATTTCATAAATGCATTCTCTTGCGGAAAATCTTGCATATAATCAATATATGCACTAAATAAAAAAATGGCTTGGAACCCTTTACATAGTTAATGTTTTACAACTTTAAGTTTGTATTGCTTGGCAGTTTTTCCCAATCCCAGCACACTAGACCATATTGTCTGCATAAATGTTTTACAACTTTAAGTTTGTATTGCTTGGCAGTTTTTCCCAATCCCAGCGCACTAGACCATATTGTCTGCATATGTCATGTGCGTATTCTGCTTTGTTCAAAAGCTGTGCTTCCTCCTATATTCCTAAGTTACATTCCTAGTTGGCTAATCAGTAATCCCATTTCTTCACTTAATCTAAGCAAATTTCTGTAACAGTAAAATCCACTATACTTAATTGCAGGTTTCAAGAACCTGGCACGTGATTTCCCAGACAATTGGTTCTTAACCAGCGGAAATTAGAATAACATATTGATTGCACCCAAAAAAAAAAAAAAAAACACATATTGAGAATTGATGTGACTTGAGGTATTTGGAGTTTTGTGTAGTGCTCTTTGAACACTATTCCCTTATCCTAAAATGTTTTTATGATGTTCCAAGTTGTCGTGTCCTTTCTATCGATTAAAAAACAACTTGGAAGTGCCAAATCGCAAATTTGGATTTGTACATTGTTAACTTTATGTACTGAAGTGTAGTCGTTTTATAGTTATTAGTTAGTTTAGCTGAAGTGTAGTCGTTTTATCTTTTATTTATTGACTTTGTATATAAAGGAAATCTGACCTTGTACAGTTTCGAGAGACTTCTAATAAAAATTGGGTCAATTCTTATTTTCTCTGTGCAAGTTGTTTCATTTCTTCTCTTCTGTGTAAGTTGTTTCATGGTATCAGAGAGGGTAAATCATGGCTTTGCTGGACTGATATGAGAGATCGTTTGTTTTTGTAAGGAATCGACTATTGCTTGTCCTGACGAGTTCTATATGTGAGTTTGGGTTTGAGGAAGTAACGGAGTCGAAGGATCGAGAGTTAGGGTTTCCGAATTTTTTGTGTGCTTACGGGAGTGCATCTGGTGTACGCCATTGGTAACAATGGATGACTTTTCACATGATTCTCCAGCTGGATCAACTCTGGATCACAGATTGAGAGCCTCACTAGAAGAAAATCAAACATACCTTCAAGGATCGGATTATCCAGGTATGAGTTTAGTTACTGCAGTCTTGAATGGCAACAATTTTTTAAGCTGGAGTAGATCAGTTGAAATAGCTCTAGGAGCTAAGATGAAATTAGGGTTTGTTCATGGAACATGTCAAAAACCTAGCTCAGGATCTACTGAATATGATAAATGGGTTAGGACCAATTACATGGTTAGATCGTGGCTTTTGAATTCAATGTCAAAAAACATCATAGAAGCCTCATTTATACAAATTCTGCTCAAGAGTTGTGGTCAGAATTAGAAGAAAGGTTTGGTGAAAGTAATGGTCCTTTGTTGTATCATATACAGCGGCAGATTAGTGCTGCAACACAAGGAAATCAGTCTGTTGCTAAGTACTTTACTAGTCTTAAGAAATTGTGGGATGAACTCGGGGGTCTTATGCCTATCCCACAATGTACTTGTGGGGCGGTAGCACAGTGTACTTGTGGAGCACCTAGAGCTCTAGCTGATTTAACATCATTAAATCAGCTAATGCAGTTTTTAATGGGTTTGAATGAGAGTTATGATCCTATTAGGAATCAAATTCTAGTTATGGAACCTCTGCCTACTATTAATAAGGCTTACTCTATGGTCTTAAGAGTAGAAAAACAGAGGGAGGTGCAGATGGTTTTTAGTGAAGGAATAGAACATAATGCTATATTTGTGAGTAAAGGCAATACTAAGAAAGTTGGGGATGGAGGAGGAAAACAGTTCAAAAATAAATGGGATAGTACTGACAAGAGTGAGTTGTACTGTTCTTATTGTAAAAAGAATAGGCATATGAAAGAAAACTGTTTTAAGCTTACCGGTGTCCCAGATTGGTACAAAGAGCTGCAGAATAAGAAAGGTAAGGGAAGTGGGAAGGGTTATACTGCTAATGCAGTGAATGAAGATAGTGCATTTACTGTAGATAACAGTAAACTAGTGGTAGATGCTGCCACTGGTACTCCTAATCCTCCATTGTCTGAATTGATCAGACAAGAATTATTAAAGCTGATGAGGAATAAAACAAACTCAGATCCTCTCATGGTGAACATGGCTCATCTTTCGGATTTTGCAATTACACTTCCTTTTGTAGCTCTTTCTAGTCTAGATGGATTGGGTTTAGATTCTTGGATATTAGATACAGGAGCCTCTAATCATATGTGTGTGGATCTTTCTTGGTTGACAAAACCGGTTGTGCCTAACACTTTTATACCTGTATATTTACCTGATGGATCACAGAACCGTGTACATCACATTGGTGATGTATTCCTACCCAATGACCTTGTTTTGACTGAAACATTACATATCCCTACTTTTAAATTCAATCTTTTGTCTGTAAACAAACTTGCAACCACTTCCTCTGTTACCTTCAAATTTTAACCTAACTGTTGTATCTTGCAGGACCTGAAGACTAAAAAAATCTTGGCAGTTTGTAAAGTTGTAGGGCGACTTTATATCCTAGACAAGGATTCTTTCAAGGATGACACAATAGCTAAATTTTCTTTGTGTACTGTTGACAGTTGTTCTAATAAAGTTCATTCGGTGTCTATGTACAAATTATGGCATCAACGTTTAGGCCATATTTCTGACAATGTACTTAGACATATTGTTTCTTTTGATAATAAAGTGAATGGTATAGCTGGTGTTTGTGATGTTTGTCCTATTGCAAAACAAAACAGATTATCCTTTCCTTCTAGCACTATACATACTGCTTCTGTTTTCCAATTGATACATGTTGATGTTTGGGGTCCTTATAATCAATATTCTGTTTCTGGTGGGAGGTATTTCTTGACAATAGTTGATGATTATAGTAGGGGTACTTGGACATATTTGATGAATCATAAATGTCAGGTTGTCCATTGTCTGGAGAGATTTTTTAAGATGGTAAAAATACAATTTCAGAAATCTGTTCAGATTGTCAGAACAAATAATGGAACTGAGTTCTTGAGTGGGGAGTGTCAGAACATGTTTGAGGATTTGGGGATTTTGCATCATAGGTCTTGTGTGTATACACCCCAACAAAATGGGGTTATGGAGAGAAAACATAGACATCTCTTACAAATATCTAGGGCACTTTTATTTCAAGCTTCTTTGCCTAAAAGTTTTTGGGGGGATTGTATACTGACAGCGACTTACCTCATAAATAGACTTCCTTCTTCTCTTCTTAGTTGGAAAACACCTTATGAGATTTTATATGGTTGTCCACCGAAATATGATCATATGAAATCCTTTGGATGTCTTTGTTTTGCAACAAATGTTCAGCCTCATAAAAGTAAGTTTGATCCGAGGGCCTATAAGTGCATTTTCTTGGGATATTGTCATGGACAAAAGGGTTATAAATTGTTTGATCTAGAATCTCATTCTGTTTTTGTTTCTAGAGATGTTATATTTCATGAAAACATTTTCCCTTACCAGTCTTCATCTCATACAACACCAACACTTCCATTACCTTTGATTTCAACTGATCAGTCTTTTGATCTTCTTGATGTTGTACCTACGGGTACTAAAGATTATTCTGTACATTTACCAGTTTCAGCCAATGATCCACATATTCCTGAATCGTCATCTTCTCATACTTCAACCTTTCCAGTTACTGCTCCTCCTGGTATGCGTAGAAGTACTAGGATCTCACATAAACCAGCTTGGTTGAGTGATTTTGTGTCTCATGTCAACACCCACAATGTTGTATCTTCCTATTCAGGTTCTAATTCTTCTGTTTACACTCCACCTAGCTTTCCTTTTATACATACCCCACATCTTACATCCACATATATCTCTTTTTTGGCGAATGTTTCTAATATCCAAGAACCACAATCTTATCATCAGGGTAGGGCTAATATACATTGGGTAAGGGCTATGCAACAGGAGTTGGAGGCTCTAGAATCTAATAATACTTGGGTTTTAACTTCTTTACCAGAAGGTAAGAAGGCTATTGGTTCTAGGTGGATTTATAAAGTGAAACTTTTTCCTGATGGGACTGTTGATCGTTATAAGGCTAGGTTGGTAGCCAAAGGGTATGATCAAGTTTAGGGGATTGATTTTACTGATAGCTTTTCACCAGTAGCTAAAACAGTGAATGTTCGGTTATTGTTGGCTGTTGCAACTTATTTTTCTTGGCCTATCCATCAGTTAGATGTGAATAATGCTTTTTCTGCGTGGGTTTCTTGATGAGGAAGTGTATATGGTTCCTCCTGATGGGTATACTAAAGCTGGCCCGAATGACGTTTGCAAATTAAATAGATCATTATATGGTTTAAAAAAAGCTTCAAGACAGTGGAATTGTGAGTTCACTAAGAATCTGCTTTCTTATGGTTTTATACAATCACAGCATGATCATTGCTTGTTTACAAAATCTACTGGTTCTACATTTGTTGCCCTTCTTATATATGTGGATGACATTTTGATGATTGGTCCTACTGCTGATGTTCTAGCTGATGTTAAACATTTTCTGCATACTGCTTTTACCATTAAGGATCTTGGGCCAGCTAAGTACTTTCTTGGTTTGGAGATTGCTAGATCATCTGATGGTTTGTATGTTAATCAAAGGAAGTATGTGTTGGACATTCTTTCTGAATCAGGTTTAACTGGAGCAAAACCAGTGTCTACTCCCTTGCCTAAGGGCTTGCATTTGACTGACCATTCTGGTCAGTTGCTCAATGATGTGGGACAATATAGGAGGTTAATTGGTAGGTTTTTATATTTGGGTTTTACTTGACCTGATATTACTTATGCTGTTCAGCAGTTAAGTCAGTTTCTTCATGCTCCTTGTCAAGGTCATTGGGATGCTGCTGTACATTTGTTGAAGTATTTGAAGGGTAGTCCTTCTCAAGGACTGTTTTTCCCTGCTTCAGCTGCCCCTTCTGTTTCTTCTTTCTGTTCAATTGAAGCTTATTGTGATGCTGATTGGGGGTCATGTTTGGAGACTAGACGCTCTCTTTCTGGATTTTGTGTTTTCTTGGGTTCTTCTTTAGTTTCTTGGAAAACTAAAAAATAGCCCACGGTTTCTCGTTCTTCAGCTGAAACGGAATATCATAGCATGGCTTCAGCTGTTTGTGAATTGTTATGGATTTCTTATATCTTGCGTGATTTACAAGTTTCTTTTACTTTACCTATTCCTTTGTGGTGTGATAATAAGGCTGCTTTACATATTACTGCTAATCCGGTCTTTCATGAACGCACTAAGCATCTTGATATTGATTGTCATGTGGTTCATGATCAATTTAAGTTGGGATTTGTGGCTCCTGCTCATGTTTCTTCGAAGGACCAGTTAGCTAATCTTTTTACCAAGGCCTTGCCAGCTCCGGTTTTTGCTTCTCTTATGTCGAAGTTGGGTTTGGTTGATGTTCACCAAACTCCAACTTGAGGGGGGGACGTTAACTTTATGTACTGAAGTGTAGTCGTTTTATAGTTATTAGTTAGTTTAGCTAAAGTGTAGTCATTTTATCTTTTATTTACTGACTTTGTATATAAAGGAAATCTGACCTTGTACAGTTTCGAGAGACTTCTAATAAAAATTGGGTCAATTCTTATTTTCTCTGTGCAAGTTGTTTCATTTCTTCTCTTTTGTGTAAGTTGTTTCATACATCAAAAGAAATGCTCCATTGGCAGTAACAGAAAGAAACGTGATGACTTATAGAAATCCCAAGAGTGGAAAAGAAATACTGAAGCATAGAAGAACTTTTTTGGCATGCACTGTGGGCTAGGGTCAGGATGCTCCTTTTAAGTTCTTCCCTTGGTGCAGCCCTACTTGGAAGAAACCAAAGAATATGCCGCTAAATATTCCAGATATGTACATTTTTGCGGGACAGGGAGTTTTATCAGTCAAATAAAACAACTTCTTGTTAAAAAGGTTATGTTTTACTTATGAAAATCCCAAAAAATATGGTTTCGCAAAAATCTTGTTCAACTGTAGTTACTTTGAACTGTATTTATCGGTTGCTTGATATAAGTAACTGTGTTAATAACCATTAATTTTTTAGCACAGAAGAAAACAAAAAGATTAAATACGAAATAAACAAATCAACACTTGAAATTTGATAACGCAGTTTGACACATCTTGCTTATGTTTGTAGAGCTCTCACCCAGCTTAATCACTTTTATCGAAAAATAATAGTTTTATACAAAACTTTACTGAGCCGACACCACTCAACCTTGATACTATCCATTTGTTCTCACACCTTGTTAAAGAATTTCACTCACAATAATATGAATACCTCGTGCTATCCTCAACAGAGGATTTTCACAAACTAGAAAGACATCTCAGAACCTTCATTCTTAATGTTGATTATTGAAGCATCAGAAAGTTGCTCGGTAGTTTGCATTAAACTATCAGCCTTGGAAGATTCTTTTTCATCTAATGGAACCGTACTCTTTTCTTCAGCATCAGTTACCATTGGAACCAAAATAGAGGAGGATTGCATATCACTAAACACGCAAGAAGCACCAATACTAGATCCAATTTTTGCAAGAGTATTTAAGAACTTAATTAGCATATCCACTCTAGGTCCACGTAATAAAAAAGCATGATGCATGAGTTCATCCAGTCTACTAGACAAGAGTCCTAATATCTCACCAGCAAGGGCACGTAAATATATTCAAAAAGTAAATGTTTTCATAAAACATGTTAAAGCGTTGCTTGGAGACCAATGTTGTTTAACCACAAAGCAATGAAACATTGAGGAATACACATTATTTCTTCTGTAGAACAAAATATTCCTTCCATTATGGCTTTAAATAAAGCAAAAGGAAGACCAATTGCATCTAAAACTAGAAAGCAAGTAGGATATTTGTGAATCAAATCACACATGACAGTAGCTGCAAATGAAAATACGACTCCACAAAAATCTTTTGCTCTTTTAAAGATGATATATAAGAATTATAGCAGCACACTCAGACAACTCAAGATATAGAGAGAAGTCAAGATAAAACTTGAAAAACCAAATTATAGAAAACCCAAATCTTCCTACAAATTTTCAACCAGGCATCAACATTTACTTAACATAATTCTATAAATCAAAATCCAAAAATAAAACTCTTAAATTATCAAACTGGGCCTCTTTTTCACATCAAATATACCTTTTAGTAAGTAAGAAAAGGCCAAATACATACCAATCACCTAAACCTTAGAAAACCTATAAATAAAAACTCAAAAAGACTAGACGTTAACTCCTTTGAACCCTGTTTTTTTGTTTTGTTTTTTTCATAAACAACATCAATTTACTTCAAAAATGTAAAGCTTATAGTCTCTATGTCTTTGAATAAATTCAAACTTGACCTTATTTCTCATCACATTATCTCTGTCATCAACTGTTTAGTTGATTTCTTCCTCTAAAGCAATCAATTGATCCTCAGTCTAAACAATTTCATTTTCAGCAGTAACTAATTATGAATCAGGAAAGTTTCTCATTTTAGCTTCGTAGCATCTCTGTTCTGATTTGTGAAGCTGATTTTGAAGGTTTTCTTCTACCACCAAATTGGTTTTTAGACCATTCACATGAAGAACATTTTTGAAGTGTGGTAGTCCATCCATGCAAAGGGTCCCTCTTCCAATAATCATGGCCTTCTTTCCATCTCCAAAAGTAACGTGGCCATCCATACAACTTTGATAATCCATCAAGTAGCTTCTTTCATTCTTTCGAATCCAAGTATGCTTTGGTAATATAGGCTATTACTGAAAATTGGCCAAAAGGGCTAAATGAACCTTAACGTTTATAATGATGTACAAAATAGAACCTAACATTTTATAGTGTTCAAATTGAGCTCTAATGTTCGTAAAACATTCAAAATAAACCAGGACATTTGGAAAACATTCAGATTGAAACTTGACCGCTAACGGTATTAGGGCACCATCAATTATTTTCTGATGTAGTTTAAAAAATTGTTGATGTGTTTTTTTTTTAATTTTTAGTTGTAGGATCCACCAAAGATTGACGTGGACATTTTTAAAATAGAAGTGGGTCCGTCTCCAGTTAAAATGCCTACTACATTCTTCACCTTTTGTCTCTAGTTTTTAGTCAAATGAACAACCACAAATTCTTATTTTCATTTCTTAGCTCTTTGTCTTTCTAGACATTAGTACATCTCATCAATGGTGGGACAAAATTTAGGAAAGTTGTCAGGAACCAATCAATAATCAAACTAGTCTTAGTAATAAAACCAACAAAATTAATGCCATTACGAGTAGCTTAGTAGCACAAAATGATTCCGCTGTATCTAATAATTCATAATAACTACCAGCTAGCAACTCATGGTCTCCAAGCATTGACTCATTACATATAATCCTCAACAGCCACCTCCTCTTCAACCTCTATAGGGTCGATAAATTTTGTTTCTATTGAGCCAAAGTTTTTCCAACGATCTTTGCTCAAATTCTATGAGCTAAGTCATTGATTTTTCTTTCCTAACAACATAGTAAATTAATGCTTCTATCCTCCCAATTCTCACTTTGGAAATAGATCACTCTTACACTCTACATATTCTTGATATTGGAGTCTCTCACAGTGTGCAATGGCCTACACTTCTTGATGCATTGACTCGATGATCTGAAGTCACTCCACCATTGGTAAGCATCATAGTAATTATTGCCCCTTTTGAAACAGGCCAAAACATAAAGACCCCATTTTTTATCAGACCTCTAGGAGACAATGTTTCCATGAGGCTACATAGGTTTGCAAAATCTTTGAACATCAATTTGCAAATCAATAGACTTGATAATCATCCTTTACAAATCATCAATCCATAAGTTTTCAACATTTTATACCTAATTTAGGCTCCATCATTTGAAACACAATACCCCAGATGAGAGAACTGAGTTCTTGAGAGTCTTAAGAAGCCTAAAACCAAAAGGTGTGATACTCATTGAAAACAATATGGATTATAGTTGCAACACATGTGGTGATTTTTCCACAGAATTTTCAAGGAGAGTAGAGTATCTTTCGAGGTTTTAGATAGAACAAGCTCAACTTTCAAAGTTCGTGAAAGCAAAGAAAGGAGGGATGGAAGGAGAAGTAATAAAGGCATTAACAAACCGCTATGATATGAATGAAGCTAAAGAGAAATGGTGTGAAAGGATGAAAGGATGATAAACACTCTCTATTGACCCTCACTAAATGATGCAGAGATTTGGATATGAAGAATGGGATATTCTAAGAAGGGATTCTTTGCAAATGAATTGGGGAGACCTATTTAGAGGCCTCCCTCACTTGGTCTTGGACAACTAAAAATTAGTTATCTAAGCTGTAATTTAATTTCCAGCCTCCTTTACCTCCTCCCTTTCTGAGCATGGTTGTTGTAATTGTTGACCACAACAATCTCCCACTTGAAGATTTGATTGAGTACCGATCATATATTCACATCATTTTTTCTATCTTGTCATTTTCATATTACTCACATCCCTATTAGGTCACAAGAATATCGACACCAAATAAATTTATCAGTATTGATTACCTTTGTCATGAAATTTGCTAAGTTGTCTTTGGTATGAATTTTTTGCATATCTATAGCTCCTTCTTCAACTTTTTCACAAATGAAGTGATATTATACTTGCATGTGTTTGGTCTTTGAATGAAATGTTGGATTCCTAGCTAGATGCAAGGCACTCTAACTGTCATAAAACAAAGAAAAATTTTCTTATTTGTGCCCGAGTTCTACCAAAAACATTTTCAACCATATTGTTTCTTTACTGGCTTATGTAACTGCTACATATTTTGCTTTTATTGTTGATGTAGTAATAATTGATTGCAGTTTTGAAACCCAACTTACAGTTCTGCCAGTAAGTTTAAAGATATAACTTGTAGTAGATTTTCTTTTGTCAAAATCACTTGCATAATCTAGGTCAACATATTCACCGACAATAAAGTGTGATCCTCCATAAAATAATGCAACATCTAAGGTTGCCTTAATGTATCTTAAGATCTTCTTTACAGAAGTCCAATGCTCTCTACTATGATTTGCCATGTATCGATTAACCACTCCCACTGTATGTGCAATGTCTAGTCTTATATAAATCATAGCAAACATTAAACTTCCCATTGCTGATGCATACAGTACTTGAGACATCTCCATCCTCTCTTCTTCATCGCTAGGACTCATTTTAGAGGAAAACTTGAAATTAACAAGAAGTGAGGTAGTAATTGGCTTACAATTTTGCATATTGAAAAGTCATAAGATTTTCTTCAAATAGTTCTTTTTAGAAAGCCAAATCTTTTATTTATTTCTATCTCAGTAAATTTGTATCCTTAGAATCTTATTTGTTGATTCAAAGTTCTTCATATCAAATTCCCTAGCCAATAATGTCTTTAACTCCTTAAAATGATCTTTGTTGGGGCCTGTGACCAATATGTCATCTACATACAATAGAAAGATAATGAAATCATGCTCAACATGTCATTTGCATTAAGTTTGTTGTATCCAAGGCCCATGATAAAGGAATCGAATCTCTTGTACCAGCATCTTAGCATCTGTTTTAAATCATATAGAGATTTGTTACCCACAAACCAAGTTATTTTGACCTTTTTCTTCAAAATATTCTAGTTAGAGCATATAAATTTCTTCTTTAAGATCTCTATGAATAAAAAGTTAGTTTTACATCTAACTATTCAAGATGTAAATCAAATGTAAGATACATTATTAAGATTACTTAGACTATAGTGAGTTGAACCACAGGAGAAAATATTTTACTAAAGTCAATTCCTTCTTTCTAAGCATATCCTTTCACTACCAATCTTCCACAATATCTCTCCACTTGATCTTCACCATTTTGCTTAATCTTGAAAACCCATTTATTTCTAATAGACTTTCTTACATGTGGTAGTGGTACAAGCTCCCAAGTCTTATTTTTACGAAGAGATTTAACATCTTCTTGCATTATTGCCTTCCACAAAGATGTATCTGAATTACTCATTACTTTTTAAAGAGTTGATGGATCCCATTCCTCTGTTTAAAGAAAGTATGTAACATTACTCTTTATAATGTAATCAAAATGCCAATCTGGTCACCTTTTTTTGCAATCTGATTGATGAATTTCTAAAACTTCATCTTCAACTAGTTCTTATGCCTTATGCTTTGGTTTTGCTTCAGAAGAATCTTTTTATTCAACTTCTCTATCCACCTATACAATTGTAGTCTTCGAATTTTCTTTTGAACTATTATCATCTCCTTCATCCCTTTGTAGTTGATCTCCTACAAAGGCAAAATCCCTATTGACTACGACCTTATGAATAGTGGGATCCTATAGGCGATACCCCTTTATTCCATCAATATATCCCATGAGTAAGCATTTTTTGGATTTTGGATCGAGCTTTGAAATTTCATGTGCCTTGTATATCACATATAATGGACTTCCAAATATATGAAGGTTTGAATAATCAACTGGTTTACCATTCCACATCACTATTGATGTCTTCAACTTAATTGCAGTTGATGCAGACCAATTCACCACATAACAGGTGATATTGACTACTTCTACCTAAAATTTCTTTTATAAGCTTTCAATTTTTAACATCGCTCTTGTTCTTTCTAACAAGATTATGTTCATCTGATTTGCCACTCCGTTTTTTTAGGAGTGTATGATATTGTGAACTGTCTTTTAATCCCTTCTTGCTTGCAGAATCTTTCAAAATCATCACTTGTATAGTCTCCTCCATTATATGTCCTCAAACACTTGATCTTCTTTCTAGATTCAAGCTCAACTCTCTCTTTATGGACTTTGAAGACTAGAAACACTTCTGATTTTCTCTTAATTGGATATACACAATATCTCTTAGAATAATCATCAATGATTGACACAAAATAATTTCTTCCTCTTAGGGATGGAGCTGGTCTTTGCCATACATCATAATGAACTAATTCTAGACAAACCTTGCTTTTAGAATTTGATATGTTGAACTTCAAACAATAATACTTACTTGTAATACAATTCTCGTAAAAAAAGGGACACTTTTGTAAGTCCAAGAACTAGCTTTTTCTCTGCAAGGATTCTCATTCCTTTTTCAGACATATGCCCAAGTTTTTGATGCCACATCATTGCTGATGCTTCAGCGTCCTACAAAGTTTCTCCCTTCAGCAAATACAAATTTGCAGTTATCTTTACTCCCGTCATAAGAGCAAATGCTCCTCTTATTATTTTAATGATCTCATTCTCACAATTTAGCTTACATCCAATATCATTCAGTTGTCCTACATATAATATGTTCTTCTTTAGGCCCTCCATATGTCACACGTCTTAAATACTACGAATTGTATCATCATACATCTTCAGCTTGATAATTCCAATGCCAACAATCTTTAAGGCATGATCACTGCAACTGTACATAAATCCTTAAGAGATAGGTTCATAATGATGGAACCATTCTCTTCGAGAGGTCATATAGAATGTAGCTCTTGACTCAAGAATCCATACTTCAGCAAATCTTTTCCTACCTTCATTAGTTGTTGCTGCTTCACAACATAGAGCATCTTTGTCATTAGAACAATTTGGCAAATTTCCTTGAGGATTGAAATTTTTCTTTAAATTCCAACAATCTTTCTTCAAGTGACCTGTCTTGTCACGATTGTAGCATTTTAAATTCCTCTTAATTTTTTATTTTGATCTACCATGATTATGGCTTGTAGTTTGACCTCGTTCTATTAATCTCCCTCTTATCACTATCAAGGTCTCCATATTTTGTGAACTTGCCTACCTGTCTTCCTTGTTCTTGCATCAATTTTCCTTTTTTTAGTACAATAATTGCAACATCATCGAAGACTAGATCATTCATAAGATACTATTTGTTAAGTTGATGAGTTGATCATATGAATAAGGTAAATTTTGAAGTAGAAGCTTAGCATGTTCATTTGACTCTATTTTACAACCCAACGAAGTGAGTTGACATAATATAGTATTCAAGGTATTGATGTGGTCTTCCACCAAAGTAGATTCCGCCATACGAAGGGTATAGAGTTTCCTCTTACCAAAAATTTTATTGTGCAAAGATTTGGCCTCATATAATTTTATAAGATGATCTCATATTTTCTTTGTCATCTTCTTCTCTTCTATGCTTGACAACACTCATCTGCTAGTGCCAGATAAAGATTTGCAATAAAATTCCTGCCCATTTTGTTCCACTTAATATTATTTGTATATTCGGTTGGCCTTTCACTTATAGCCGCTAAGCAATTATCTATTGTCAAGATAGCCTTCATTTTCAACTTTCACAGTGAGAAATTACTCCCGTTGAAATTTTCTATCTCAAATTTTGTCACCATTGCTTCTATCAAAAACGTCTTTAATCAAATAATCAGCTCCCACTATTTTACGTTAATAGTAACGGTACACGTCAATAGTAACTGTACATGTAAATAATGATCATACACTTAACTATTAATAGTACACATGAATAGTGCCCAGTATCTTCAAATAATGATCTAACTTATTTTCTAATGTGGAGGATCCACTATTTATTGGTGACACATAGCATCCAATAAGTAGACCAATACACCCAAATCGGACTCTAATATCACTTGTTGAAAAAATTAACCGAATTAGAATAGGATCATACAAACAAATTTGAGATAATTAAATACACAAATTTTAAGTGAAAAACCCTTTAAATGAATTAGGGTAAAAACTATAGGCAATAGTAGAAAAGTTTCACTATAAGAAATAATAGTAGTTACAACATCTTTATATTTTATACAAGAAATATGATAAACACTCTCCATTGACCCTCACTAAGTGATCCACAAATTTGGATATGCAAAATGGGATTTTTTGAGAAGGGATGCTTTGCAAATGAAATGGGGAGGCCTATTTATAGGTCTCCCTCACACAATTTTGGACAACTAAAAATTAGTTATCCAAGCTACAATTTAATTTCCAACCTCCTTTGCCTCCTCCCTTTTTGACCATGGTAGCCACAATTGATTACCACCTGTCATTCCAACAACTTTTAGGTTAAAGTTAGGTTAAATTCTAATATATATATGCCAGATAGCTATTTAGACACCCTAAACAATAGTTACCTATATAATAGTTTCGATTAAAATGATTTAATAAAAGTCTAACGATTTTTTAATTTCAAATACAATAAGATTTATGTAATTTAGAATAAAAAATTAAATAGATAGAAAGATAAGAAAGATAAATTTGTATCCTTTATCAAGAACTATCTTTTCCCAAAGTATATATAATAGCCTTTCAATGCCATCACGATTTGATCATCACTAATATTCACATGATAGAAATATTTAAGCATATAAATAAACACAAGATCTTTTATTTTCATATCCATCATTAATCAACCAAATTATTTACTTGAATTTAATTTTATTTTAGTAGAAATCATCCCTCTTATTTATTTGTAATATGTTCAAATGATAATCATCAATCAATTTAATTGATTTTTATCTAGATAATGTTAAGATATTTTTAACATATAATAATCAAAAGTTCACACCTCAAATTTATCAAGTATATTCTTACTCAAATCTAGAAGTAGTCATTAGTTACATGTCTTCATCATTAAAAAAGCCAAACTCATATGCTAGAAAGCTTCCCCACATGATCATATATCTGTTAGCAATATATGATATCTTGGTCATAAATTTGCTAGGAATATATGATGTCTCGATTAATGAATTAATCCTTGAGTAGATTTTGTGTGACGTACCATAGGTCATATTTCTCATTTTAATCTTCTTTCATCTTAATTATGTTATCGTGTCATAAATATTCTCTCACTAAGAGTCGACATCTCTAAAACCAATTTTTCTTATTTGAGTTACCACTCAATAATGACCTTCTTCTGCTTTTAAATTATGTTAAATTAATTTAAATTTACTTTTCTATAATTGTCTCATAAAATCATATAAAATAATATTTTAGTAATACTTTAAAGTAACAATTTTAAACTTAATTCTTAAGAATTATTAAGAGTATATTACAAGACTCACGTAACTTGTAGAGTCTCACACAACATAAATTTTAAGGATATATTACGTAACTTTTAGGGTCTCATATATTTTGATTTAAAATAATTTCTTAATTTTGTAACACTACATTAAAGATGATTCATTGAGAATAGATAAAAGACTTTTATCATTATTTAATTTTAACATGTCAAATATACAATCACATTGAATTTCCTAAATAAAAATTATATTTAATTTTATCAAGGAATCGAAGATTTAATTTTAAATAATTTATATATAAGGAGTAACCCTATTTTTAATGTAAAATTTCAATACATTATGTCTTGTGTGTGTGTGTGTGTGTGTTTACTAATTCTAATAATTTATTTCAGATAATATGAAACTTATGTTAATAATTATATGAAGACTTGAAGAGTCTTTTCTCAAATTCATAATTTTTGTATGATTAAAACATCACCGATTGCAAAATCACTTGTTTTGAACATTGTCTTCTTTTCTATACACATAAAGGAATGAGAATATCATAGATATGTTTATTGAGTTTTTCTAACACTATACCAATATGAGTTGAACTAATAACTCTTCGTGGAAAGTTCCAATTGTTTTAACTTTTAATTTAAATATAAACTTGACAATAACTATTTAGAGTCGGAAAAAATGTTTTATTATATTATAAGCTTTATTAGGTAGCTACAAAAATGTTCTAAAGAGTATCTCTATTTTTAATCGAGCCAATAATTTTTTATTTATGTGGAAACTCTACTATCTATTTCTTAAAAAACTTGTTCTTGTAATTGATTACTACCTAAGAAAATAAAACATAAGAACAAGCTAATGCATCTGTGAAAAAAACATAAAGATTCTTCATAAAACTACAGTGAAACACTACGAATCAAGAGTACAGCTAGAAGAAACGAAGAAGAAAGGAGAAAGTATCTGAAGTTTACAAAAGGGGAGACTCTTGAATGTTCTGAGTTGTCTGAAGTCATTAAGTTACCTATGCCACTTAAGTTCAAAACACACGTGGAATAAGGAGGCAAAACGCATAACACATGAAAGGAAAACGCAGAGAATGGCTAGCATATAGGAAAACGCAGCACTTCATTTGGATATGTTAAAGTCTAGTGCAAGTCAATTAAAGAATAAAAGGCAAAGAGTTTTTAAGTAAGTCATGTAGACAAGCACGAGTATATGCATGGACAAGGCTTATGGAAGTCAACAAAGTAACTAAGGAAGACTTTACAGATTCATGTGCATAACACATGCATATATGTTGACCCAATCAAAGACTTGTGAAAAAGAACAAGATCAAGAAAGATGGAGTCTTTAAAGTATTGACTTAGTCCAGTCTTATCCAACGACAGTTATCTGAAAAACCTATAAATGGCCCAAGCCTCAAGCATTCAGAGATAGAACAACACAATTACAATTACAAACTATTGTATACATTCAGTCATTAGGTTCAGAAGAGAAAAATAGAGACAGTGCTAGAGTACCTATTAAAAGTGTACTAGTGAGTTTGTGAGAAACTCTTGCAGGTGTTTCAGGGAAACACTCAATCTCTTGTATACCTTTTTTCTTATCCTAGTAAAACCAGTGTGTGTGATTAACCCTTAAACGTAGATAGCTTTGTGCTATCGAATCAAGTAAACTCATTTTCTTTACTTTCTTGCAAGTCTTCCATTTCTGCAAAATCAAGTCCAAGAAAATCATCATCAGATCAGAAAGTATTATACAAAAATAATACAAAAGCTTATAACAGATTGGTATCAAAGCCATTTTAAAGTTTTTGCCTACATTCACCAGCTAAGAATCCATTAAAGAAAGCTCAAACGCAAAGTCTTTACAAAGATCCTACAAGATGGTGGGAAAGGAGATGGAAGTATTCATTGGAAAGGAGGATTTTGCAATATGGAAATTACAAATGCAAGCCCTCCTTGAATCCTATGAGTGCTTTGGAGCCATAGATGCTACATATGAAGATGAGCAAGATCCTGTGAAGAATCTTAAGAAGGAAAGATTAGCACATTGCAAGCTAATGTTGCATCTTTCACCAATTGTCATCAGAAAGGTGAAAGATTGAAACACTGTAAAGCTTCTGTGGGATAAATTAGTTGAGATTTATTCCAAAAAATGCTTATTGTTGAGCCCGGGCTCCGGATCCCCGATTCCCGAGGTGGCCCCTACGGTCGCGCCAGCAACGGGCGCCCCATAACGTCGGACCCGATCCCAACATTTAAACATAGTTCGATCATACACAAACATTCTCATACAATCGATCACCTACGCATGCATTCTAATCATAAACAATTCATCACGATTACATAAGCCATCAAGTTCATAAATTAAACATGTGTTTGAAACAATACACAGTATAAAATAAAGTTTCAATCCAAAATACATGAAATATGCTCCATGATAATGTGTTTGAGGGCCAACCAAAATACTGAACTTAATACAAGACTCCTAATTAGCTCGAAGTTTCGATGCCTCGCAAGTTCAAAGATCGTCCCGCCTGCACTGAGGAGGGAAAGTAATGGGTCGAGCTACATTTCACTGGCTAATATAATTATAGCCATCGGCAACTAACACAAATCCAGCATATGAATGTATATATATTATATATATATTGACATCAATTCAAGCATTTCACATGCTACTCAAACAATTTACGCATTCAATAAACTTAATTAAATTCATAAATATGTCACAAAACATTCACAATGAACAATCCACATATGTAATGCACATCACAATGGCTCGAGGGTTCCATGGAAACAAAAGGAAGAAACCGAAGTTTACATCCTGAACGAAATGAGTCTATTCGGATCTCATATGCCACAAGCGGGCAGCCGGGAGAAGGCTCTTTTCTACGTGCACGTGACGAACGAAATGGTTCCTCTCTCGCCCAAACAAAAGCATATAATCATGCTCATGATCATTTTATCGTATGGTATTCTTCCATATCTTGCATTTAGTCAAAATGCCATGACCGAAGTCGAGGCATAACATGATCGGAATCAAAACATAATGCTATCAATTCTTATGATTCTTTCAATTCATCACATTTAAACATGCATAACAAATAACATATATTCATACATAGGCAAGAAATTGCCTAGTCACACAATAACTATAAGTATATTACCCACCTAAGATCGCTCGAGTAGTCGACTCACTGGTGTCCTTCCTCTTGCGATGAAATAGTGTCAGCTTGGTTTCCTAAAACAACCAAGTTTCCATCCAATCAAATAATATTCAAAGGCAATTACTCAAAAACTTCGGAAAAACAAAAGAAGAAATCAATGGAAAAAGGGCTCATGGCGAAGGCTCGCATCATCATGGCGAAGGCTTCGTCACGCGACGTCATAGCGACAAAAGCCAAGCCTTCGCGACGAGTAGCTCACAGACGCATGCGCGGCGCCGGACGACGCTTCCCTCGGCACGCCGCGACGCAGCACCATACGTGCACGCCAAGGCAGATTAAATTTGCACGTCATGGCGGTTTCTTGAAAGCACGCCACGACGCATGGATCGGAAAACATTCCCAAACCTAAAAAATCCTAGATTTTCCAACTCCAATCCGTTCCAAACTTAAATGCAACACATCTAAGCCATAAATCAACTCTTCTACTACAATTCTAACCCATTCTAAGCTTCCAATCCATCCTAAAATTATCAACCCAACAATTTGCCCAACTTTTTCACACAAAAACCCTAAATCATCGATTTCTCCCAATCCAAGCTATCTTAATGTTTAATCTAACCATAAACAAGAAGAAACGAAGCTAAACTTACCAGGTAACGCTCCAAACTGTCGAAAGATCCGAGAAATCGAAATCTCCACTCTTCTTCCTCTTCTCCCTATGACATCTTCTCCTTCTTCTTTTCCTCTTCTTTCCTTTCTATTTTTATTCTATTTCTAATTTCTTCTTTTAAACCTAAGGGAAAGCACAAAGACTACAATGCCCTCCTAATTAAGCCCTAAACCCATTTCAACTTAAATAAACTTCCCAAAATTCCCTCATAAGCTTTTACACTTTTTAAACCTCATAAAACCACAATTAAACCGTAATTATCCATAATACTCCCAATTAACTCAAACTAAGGCATAATCACTCAATTATCAAAATTTATGCTTAATGACATCATAAAAAAATTCGGGGTCTAACATTTCTCCCCCTCTTAAAAGAAATTTCTTCCTCGAAATTTACCTGAACCATCGAAAAGATATGGATACTTCTCCTTCATAGGTTCCAATGGCTCCCAAGTAGCCTCCTCTACCGAATGATTTCTCCACAGGACTTTGACTAGCTGAACCGTCTTGTTCCTGAGGACTTTTTCCTTAGTATCCAAGATCTCCACCGTAGCTCCTCATAAGTCAAATCATCCCGCAAATTAACCTCACTAGCTCGAACGATATGAGAAGGATCCAATCTATACCTCCTCAACATAGACACATGAAAACATCAGGATCTGCGGACAACTCCGGAGGTAACGCCAACTTGTAGGCGAGTGGTCCAATCCTCTTAAGGATTTCATACGGACCCACATACCTCGGACTCAACTTACCCTTCTTGCCGAATCTCAATACTCCTTTCCAAGGAGACGTCTTAAGGAACACCTTCTCACCGACCTCATACTCCATCTCCTTTCGGTGAGCATCAACATAACTCTTCATCCTATCCTGTGTTGCCTTAAGCCGTTGCTTAACCAGATTGACTTTCTAAACTGTCATCTGAATCAATTCTGGTCCCACCAATTGCCTATCTCCTTCTTCATCCCAACAGATCGGAGTCCTACATCTCCGCCCATACAATGCCTCATACGAAGCCATCTGAATGCTCGAATGGTACGAATTATTATAAGCAAATTCGACCAACGACAAATGCTCATCCCAAGCTCCTCGGAAATCCATCACACACGCCCGAAGCTTCCCCTCAAGAGTACGAATGGTCCTCTCCGATTGACCATCCGTCTGAGGATGAAATGTCAGACTAAATGCAACTTGCGCCCAAAGCATCCTCGCAAACTGCCCCAAAACCTCGAAGTGAACCGAGGATCTCTATCCGACACAATCGAATCCGGAATCCCATACAATCTCACTATCTCATCGATATACTTCTTTGCCAACACATGCAAAGAATTAGTCTGCTTGATCGCCAAAAAGTGAGCTGACTTTGTCAATCGATCCACAATGACCCAAATGGCATCATGCCTCCTACTGGTCTTAGGCAAACCCATCAGAAAATCCATGGTCACCCTTTGCCACTTCCATTTCGGGATGGACAATGGCCTCAACATGCCTGAAGGTGCCTGGTGTTCAGCTTTGACTTGCTGACACATAAGACACTTACTCACAAAGTCAGCCACATTCCTCTTCATGCCTTTCCACCAAAAGTGCTCTCTCAAATCCCTGTACATCCTGGTGCTATCTAGATGCATAGTATAAGGCACATTGTGTCCCTCATCCAATATCTCATCCTTGATCTCCCGCACATCCGGAATACACAGCCTGTTGCCCACTGTCATCAATCCATCATCCCTCACCTCTATCTCCGAAGTCTTGCCATTCCTAATCTCATCTCTGAGCTTGCTCAAATCCGCATCCCTAGCCTGCAATTCCTTAACTCTTTCCCTAAGCATCGGCCTCACTCGAAAATTAGCCAGAAGACAATCCGGCTCTTCCTGCCTTAAGCTTATCTTAAGCTTAGCCATTTCTTCCAATAAAGGAAGATAAAATGTCCGAACATGAGCAATCGAAGACTTTCTGCTCAAAGCATCCGCCACTACATTGGCATTGCCCGGATGATACTCAATCAGTAAATCATAGTCCTTGAGTAACTCGAGCCATCTTCTCTGCCTCAAATTCAATTCCTTCTGACTTAGTAAATACTTAAGACTTTTATGATCAGTGAAGATCCGAGTCTGAACTCCATACAGATAATGCCTCTAAATCTTTAAGGCAAAAATCACAGCTGCTAACTCCAAATCGTGCGTCGGATAGTTCAACTCATACGGCTTCAACTGCCTCGAAGCATAAGCTATCACCCGATCTCCTTGCATCAAAACACCTCCAAGTCCCTTCCTCGAAGCATCACTATACACAGTATAGCCCTCATCTCCAGAAGGCAATACCAGAATCGGAGCACTCGTCAATCAAGGCTGAGCCCTCGAAGCTCTCTCGACACTCATCACTCCAAACAAACTTTTGATTTTCCTTAATGACTTAGTCATCGAGCGGATATCATTGAGAATCCTCCACAAACCTCCCGTAGTAACCTCGCCAAACCCGTAAAACTCCTCACCGCTACATTCTTCTGGGCTTCCCAATTTACTACCGCTTTTATCTTCTTTGAAACACATGCACCCCGATCCAAATCACACGCCCAAGGAATGAAACTTCTCTCACCAAAATTCGTGATTTTAATTTGGCATACAACTCATTGCTCCTCAAAGTTTCCAAAGAAATCCTCAAATGTTCCTCATGCTCCCGATCACTCTTGGAATACACCAATATATCATCGATGAAGACAATGATAAATTGGTCCAAGAATGGCTTGAAAACCTGATTCATCAAATCCATAAAAGCTGTCGGAGCATTCGTCAATCCGAAAGGCATCACCAAAAACTCAAAATGTCCATACCGAGTCCTGAAAGCAATCTTCAGCACATCCGACTCCTTAATCCTCAACTGATGGTATCCCGATCTCAAGTCAATCTTAGAGAAAACTTTTGCTCCTTGCAATTGATCAAACAGATCATCAATGCGAGGAAGCAGATACCTATTCTTCACCGTGACCTGATTCAGCTTCCGGTAGTTCACGCACATCCTCAATGAGCTATCTTTCTTCTTTACAAACAAGACCGAAGCTCCCCAAGGCGAAGAACTCGGCCTGATATATCCTTTCTCCAACATCTCCTCCAATTGCTCCTTAAGTTCTTTCAATTCCGTCGGAGCCATCCTGTAAGGCGGAATCGAAATCTGTGCCGTACCTAACAAAAGCTCGATCGGAAACTCAATCTCCCGAGCTGGTGGTAGTCCTCGCAATTTCTCGGGAAAGACATCCAGAAATCCCTAACCACCGAATATCCTCCAACTTCCCACTATCCGCCTGAATCCACCACATAGGCCAAAATGCCTCACATCCATTCCTTATCGCCTTCTACCGCCAAAGTCAAACAAACTGAGCGGACCGCCTTCTATCCCCAAAGAACACCACTTTTTCGCCATCTAAATCAAACTCTCATCGCCTTCTTCTTACAATCCAACAGCATCAGACCTCTCCAACGATCCATACCCAAGATCACATCTAATCCTCGATCTTCAAGTGGCATCGATCTACCACTAGAAGTCCTCCACCAATACTAAGCTCACATCCTCTAAACACCGACTAATCACAAGGTACTGGCCGATTGGAGTACTCACCATTAGCGGAGTATCCAAAGGGCTCATAATCCTATCACACATAGGTCTACTCGACGACACAAACGAGTGAGTAGAACCTGGATCAATCAACACAAGCACATCATCATCAAATAATCAAGCCATACCAATAACAACATCTAAAGCGGCCTCTGCATCCTCTCGAGTCATAGAAAACACCCTGGCTGGTGCCTGCCCTCTCGGTCTTCCTGGAAGACTTGCCCTCTTGGCAAGATCAATCGCCACCTGCCCAAGTCCTCCGACCCACGCCTCGTCCTCCTAGAAGCTTGCATCTGAGATCCCTCTCTCCTGGGTGGCTGAGAACACTCTCTAGCCCGGCGTCCCTTCTGTCCACAGTTGAAGCATGCACCCGTCAATCGGTAACACTCTCCGCCATGGAAATTGCCACAATGCTCACACTTAGGGAAAGATGACTTGTCCCCATCTCCCTCTGCTGCCTCCTCGTCAGAAGCTTGATGAGAAAGTAGGCGCCCTCATCTGCCGAGACCGCCGCATCCGCTCTTCTCTCTCGACCGAGTAGGGAAGCTCCTAGCACTCCGCTGCATAGGAGTACTAGTGCTACCTCCTCCTAAACCGCCTCGCGCCTTTCTTCTTGTTGATCGCACTTTGATATTTTCTATGTTCTCCACTCTCAAAGATGCTTCAACCAATCGCTGAAAGTCATGTAAATTTCAGATAATCACCTTCTCCCGATAGCCAAATGTAGTCTCGACTCAAACCGACGACATCCGGCAATTTCACTCAAAGATCAAGTCTCAAGCATACTGGGATAATCTGTGAATCGGCCATACTCGCCACAGTCATCTCCTCTCAGGTGAGACTGAAACTCCTCTCGCTTCATGAACATATACCTCTGACAAATACTTCTTCCTAAAAGCAGCTAAGAAGTCTTGCCATGCCAACCCTACCGGTCTCCTCTGACTGCCCGGCACAGTCTCCCACCAATGCAGAGCATCACCCTGAAGCAAGCTGGCAACATACACCACTCACTCGTCATCCTCACAGTCCATCTGATCTAGACCCTCTCGCTCTTCCGCAACCATGTCTCGGCTTCCTCAGATCTCGCCGTCCTAAAGAAATCAACTGCGCTTATACTTCCTCGCTTTGTCGAACTATTTTCCCTCTTATCGGGGCGGGAAAGTAAGGTCGGCATCCACCCATAGCTTTGAACAAACGCCTGTGTAAAGGCCTGGAACATCCTCGGATCAAACTGAGGCACTTGCCTTGGTGGAATCGGCGACTCCTGAGATTGCGACAAGGGCTCACTGCCTAGTCCTACAGAAGTCTCAGCATTCCCTGGGGCTACTGACTCATCAGTCCTCTCCTCTCTAGTCGGAGAGTCAGGTGCAACTGATCCTTACAAAAGTCCTCGTGTCCTTCTACGAGGTGGCATCGTACTCCTTCAAATGGAAACACTAAGGATTAGCTATATGGCAATCTACATGTATGCATGATATGCATGTCACCGAATACAATCAAGGAATGCAACAAATAATCATAGAGCACACAATCCTATTATGCATTCTAAGCCGAGGACATCTAAACCTAGGCGCTATGATACCAAACATGGTGAGCCCGGGCCTCGGATCCCCGATTCCCGAGGTGGCCCCTCGGGTCGAGCGCCCCATAACATCAGACCCGATCCTAACATTTAAACATAGTTCGATCATACACAAACATTCTCATACAATCGATCACCTACGCATGCATTCTAATCATAAACAATTCATCACGATTACATAAGCCATCAAGTTCATAAATTAAACATGTGTTTGAAACAATACACAGTATAAAATAAAGTTTCAATCCAAAATACATTAAATATAGCACCTCCTCATCGTAGGGTACACATCGGGAAACCCGAAGGTCGCTCCGACACGTATCCCACGATAAAGGTGCACTACAAGAACATTTTCCCAATAATATCCACATGGCATCGCAATAATTAAAACCATAATATCAGAAATCAGTAACTTTTAAAAATCCAAAATAATCTTATCATAGCAGCAATTTCAATACAGTCATCCAAAAGCATAATAGACAAGTCTATCAGTCCCCTAAACAAAACCAAAAGGAAACCGATATAAGCGCTCATCCTAAGTCATCCTCAAAATTCCAACCCAAATGACCGACCATGTGTACATCGCTTCTTGCCAAAGACGTCAAGACGGCAGAAAAGACTATCTCCGGAGCTAGGGGTCTACTATATCGATCCTGAAAAATTAGATGCAATTTTTGGGTAAGTTTGCGAACTCAGTGAGGAACCATCATCGATGGTTCACTCAAATCATGCATTACACAAATTGTGTACAGCACGGCACAGTAATATTCAATTAACAGTATTATATAACAATTCACAGTAGTCTATAACAATTTGCGGTATCAAATAGCAATTTACAATAGTATATAACAATTTACAGTAGCATGTAACAATTTCCAATCTCTCATGTCATCACACAATTCAGTAAGTTTGCAATTCAATCAGTCATGTGTAAACAATGCATATGATACTCTTTTCCAGTTATTCAGTGTTGTGCCCAAGTGCTCAGTCAATGTTTAGTGGGGGACGCGTCAGGGATTTCTCCCCTCGGGCTCGAGGCCCGGTCAGTACAGTATTCGAGCTCGAGGCTCTTTTCAGTGATAATAGCACTTGGGTCACAAATCCATTATCTGATCATGCATTTATGCATGCAATGCAGTGTTTAGTAGTTCAGTGTATGGCTATAAAAGCCCAGTATTACATTCCTCAGTATCATACAGTAATCCAATCCAATACAATAGTCCAATCCCATACAGTAGAAACATGTCATTCGATCATGTACATTTCAACAATCATGTAATTTCACAGCGGCAAGTAATTCACATTAAACATTTAAAAATCAGAATTTGAGAAACCAACTAGGTTACTTCACCGTAACTTCCGAAGCCATCGCCTGAAGTCCCAAAGAATGTCCGTGGAACGACGATCCAACGGAGCCTCTATAATAGTAAAATACAGCCCCATTACTAGATGCTCAAATAAGCGCTCAAGAATGCATATGTCTCAAGAAATGATGTACAATGCATGTTCACGATTTCCTGTGTTAAAACCCAATTTTGAACTCGTGCCCCATTCTAACTCTTCGCTCAATTGATCGACAATAATTGATCCAATCCTAAAATTCAGTTCAATTTTCTCAATTCAGATTCCTATAGCAATTTCCTAGACATCGGTCAAAACCTCTATTGAAAATCCCAATTAAAACTCCAATTGTCTCAATTCAATACTTAGGTCACACTATGAACCATAATTGACGTTATTCCCTATAAATCAATGTCATGTAAATCAATTCAAATTCCCATAATTATCCTCAATTGTAGACCTCTTTCCCTAGTTCATAACGAATCTGGAATTACCTCAATCGGAGGTCTACACCTAATAAACCAAAATATAACCCATCAAAACAGTCCCCTTCGTCGCGACCTTGCGGGCTTCGCGCATGACGATGCTGGTTGCTCGTCATGGCGTGAGAATTGCTACGCGCAACAACTCTCATCCTTCGCCACGACGCCATTATCGCCTCGCCATGGCGTTAACTTTCTCCGCCGTCATGACGTCACGTAGCTCGCCGCGACGAAGTCAGATTTCGTCACGGCGCGTCTTTTTCGACATCGCGACGTGCGGCCAAACTTCTTCTTCCCCAATCGTTTTTCCGCCATTTTCTCTTCCTAAACCCACCATTAAACACTCCCAGCTACTCAAATCAACCATAATAAATGACATAAATTTCTTAAAAACTATCAATAACAACATTAAAACCATTAAAACTTACCAATCAAGCTCAAATCCACCGATCCCTCAAAAACACCGTAAACCTTAAAATCTTTCAAAACCAACGATGATCCACTCTAAAGCTCCTCAATCCTTCATCAATCACAATAAACATGTTAGCCTTACACAATGAGGAGGAAACCACAAGGAAAATCGAAGAATCCTCACCAATGGGAGGAATTGATGAACGCCGTAGGGGAGAAGAAGAAACTCCAATGCCTTAGAGAAAATTTCCCCAATTTCTTTCAACCCTAGTATTTATAGACCTAAGTCTCCAAATCAGTCCAAATTTCATTCTCTAAATTTTCAATGGCTCAACGTATTTATTTCCTATCAGTAAAATTCTAATTTTTACATTGCCATTGGATAGTTCTTTCAAGAATATACAACTAATCAATCGTCATCATCCAAATATTTCCGGTCCGCATTTTCTCTCAATTCTCAAAATTTCCTATAAGTCACTATAAATTACCAATTACACTTAAACTATTCCAAATCACCATTTGAACCCAATTACTCCTAATTTCTCATTTAATCCCGATCCAAATACCCAAATACCATACTCACAATTAAGTACCGGAAAATCATGAATGCATGTATCTATGAATATTTGCATATGCAATAAACCTGTTCCTCTATAATTAGAGGCCAGTAACATGCTCAGTCAGTGAATGCAATGAAACCTATCAGTCTGTCCCAATATTACCATAATACCCTTGCTCACAGTAACGGGATGTTACAATTCACCCCTCCTAATAAAAATTTCGTCCTCGAAATTTAAGACCTGTCCGATCGAATAAATGAGGATACTGACTCCTCATATGCTCCTCAGTTTCCCATGTAACTTCCTCAGAAGAGTGGTTTTTCCAAAGGACTTTCACCAATGGAATCACCTGGTTTCGTAGCTGCTTGACCCGTGATCCTATAATCTGTACCGGCTCCTCAACATAACTCAGATCACTGGCTATCTCATTCTCCTGAGCTGAAATCACATGAGTCGGGTCTGAACGGTACCGTCGGAGCATACTAACATGAAGTACATCATGCATCTGGGACATCTCACTCGGTAATGTCAATCTGTAAGCCAACGGTCCTATCCTTTCAAGGATCTCATACGGACCAATATACCGAGGACTCAACTTGCCCTTACGGCCAAATCTCAGTACTCCTTTCCATGGAGACACTTGGAGAAACACTTTGTCACCTACACTATATTCCATCTCTCGCCGATGCTGATTTACATAGCTCTTCTATCTGTCCTGAGCCGCCTTGATGCGACTCCGGATCAACTGTACCTTATCCACTGTGTCCTAAATCAGCTCGGGACCCTCTATCGATCTCATACCCTCTTCATCCCAATACAGTGGCGATCGACACGGCCTCCCATACAAGGCCTCATACGGTGCCATCCCAATACTACTCGACATCTTTGGTTATTATATGCGAACTCAATCAAGCAACATCGTCCCATGCTCCTCTGAACTCCAATACACATGCCCGAAGCATGTCCTCAATAGTCTTAATTGTCCTCTCACTCTGTCCATCCGTCTGAGGATGAAATGCATTACTAAAGTTCAACCTCGTACCCATAGCAGTCTGTAGGCTCTTCCAGAACCTCGAGGTGAACTCGGGATCCTCGCTCGAGACTATCGACAAAGGAACCCCATGCAACCGCATAATCTTCGCCACATACTTACGGGCCAACTGACGAGAGTATTGCTCTCCTCATCGGCAAGAAGTGAGTCGATTTGATCAATCGGTCCACTATGACCCAGATAGCATCATGCTGCCTCGGTGTCCTAGGCAACCCCGTCATAAAATCCAGGTAATTCGCTCCCATTTCCACTCCGGGATGGGCAACGAATGCAACTTTTCCACTAGAGCTCGATGCTCGCTTAACTCGCCGACAAATCGACACTGAAACATACACTGCCACTTGCCTCTTCATACCAGGCCACCAAAAATGTTGTCTCAGAGTACGATACATCTTGGTCATACCAGGATGCATAGCATAGGCAACTACATGTGCCTCCTCTAGGATCTCCCGTTTCAAATCATCTATATCAAGCACACACAGTCTCTGTCCCATCCATAACGTCCCATCTCTCAACTCAAACTCCGAATCAGTACCGGCCTGGACTCTCTCATTTAGTCTTACTAACACTGGGTCTTGATCCTGAGCTCTCCGGATCCTGTCATGCAACATCGGTCTCAGCCTCAGAGTAGCAATCAGAGCTCCATCCTGACTCAAATCCATTCAGACATTAAGAGCTCTCAACTGAATCGCACTCAGTAACCTCAAACTGAACTCGAGTCCGACCGCCATGCGATCTCCTACTCAAAGGCATCACCACCACATTGGCCTTCCCCGATGATACTCAATCGCGTACCATAGTCCTTCAAGAACTCTATCCATCTCCTCTCGCTCTCGATTGAGCTCTCTCGACTCAACAGATACCTCAAACTCTTATAATCGGTGAAGATCCGAACGTCTCCCCATACAGATAATGTCTCCAGATCTTCAGAGCAAATACAACTGCGGCCAACTCCAAGTCATGCACTGGATAATTCACCTCGTGAGACCTCAACTGTCTCGAGACATACGCTATAACTCTCCCATGCTGCATCAATACACATCCCAATCCTCGATAGAGGCATCATCAGAAACCACAAAGTCTCCGGCCCCAGATGGAATGCCTAACACCGGCAGTCGTACAACCGATGTTTCACTCCTCAAAGCTCTTTCCGCACTCCTCGCACCATCCGAACGGCACATTCTTCCTCAATAGCTTCGTCAAAGGGGCAGAGATTAACAAAAACCCCTCGATGAACCTCCGGTAATAACCGGCCAATTCTAGGAAACTCCGCAACTCTGGAACACTCCTCAGAATCTCCCAACTCATCATCGCTTATCTTGTGAGGATCCACCGATACCTCACCGACACCACGTGCCCCGTAAACACAATCTCATCAAACCGTAATTCACACTTAGTGAATTTGACGAACAATCGCCTCTCTCTCATGACTGCAGAACAATCCTCAGTGCTCAAGATGCCCTGCTCTACCTCGAATAGACCGAATATCACAATAAATACTATCACGAACCGATCCGTAGGGCTGAAAACTCTATTCATCAAAGCCATGAAGGCCGCCGGGTATTAGTCAACCCAAACGGCATCACTAGGAACTCAAATGCCCGCCTACTCCGGAAAGCACTCTTAGGCACATCGGCCTCTACAATCCTCAACTGATAATAACCTGACCTCAGATCCAATTTAGTGAACACCTAAGCTCCTCTGAATCGATCAAATAAATCGCCGATCCTAGGCAAGGATACTTATTCTTCATCGTCACCCGATCTAACCGCCTATAATCAATACACGCCTCAGCCGTCCGCCCTTCTTCTTCACAAATAATACCGGAGCTCCCAAGGCGTAAACACTTAGTCTAATAAACCCTTATCCAAGAGCTCGTGAATCGAGCCTTAAGCTCTCTCGGCCCACCGTGCCATCCTATACGGAGGATCGATATAGGCTGTACCAGAACGAGATCAATCGAGAACTCGCTCTCCCGCTCTGGCGGCAATCCCGATAACTCCTCAGGAAACACATCTGGGAATTCCCTGACTGCGGGAACATCCTGCAATCTCGGCTCGACTCTAGAATCCACTAGGTGAGCCAGATAGGCCTCACACCCCTCGCATCAATCTCGTGGCACTCAAGAAGGATATCATCCTCACGGCATCGCTCGACTAATCCTCAAACACGCTTGGGCTGACCAGAAGACTCCAATACGACCTCCTTGGTATAACAGTCCATGATAGCCCTATGCGCGGTCAACCAGTCCATCCCCAAAATCACGTCAATCTCCCTCAGAGTCAAAACGATCAGATCGGCACTCAAAACTGCTCGATCGATCTGAACCTGACACCCCATACAGACCTCTCCCAATACAGTCGTACTACCTAGAGGTGTACTCACTTCTAACCCATACTATAACCTCTGCCCATCCCCATGCAGTCTACATGCTAAATGCGGTGCAATGAAAGAATGGGTGGATCCAGGATCCAATAATGTATATGCTTCAAAACCAGAAATTAGAAGCATACCCGCAACAACATCCGGGGAATCCTGGGCCTTCTGTTGAGTCATGGCATAAACCCTAGCCTGTGACTGCTGTCTGCTGCTCGGTCCCTCTAACCTCACTGCAGACCCCTCTGCTTGGCCTCGGCCTCTCCATCCGGATCCACCTCCACGGCTCTGCTGCACTGTGGTATTGCTTCCTGATCTTCTAGTCATAGTAGACTGGGCTCCCAAAGTCTTTGGGCAGTTCCTCACTAGGTGGTCCATCGAATCACACCTCAAACAGGCTCCAGACAGCCATCGACACTCTCCACTGTGTCTCTTGCCACAATGCTCACATAAAGGAGCAGATCGCCTCAAACTCGGCACTTCCGCCACCACTAGCCTCATACAAATATGCCCTTCCGCCTATGACCTATCTGTCTAGCCCTCCGCAGATCTCAAGGGCCCTACTCGCCATATACCCTCCGCCAAAGACCGCCTCGCTATCATCAATCTCTTATGCTGGTCCCATGATCGGTCTCACCACACGTTGTCTCAAGAATGCCTATCCTCACCGCCGCAGCCTCACCAATAAAATTACCCATATCGATCTAGCCAATAGGTACGGATCTCCAAATTGAGTCCGCCCTCAAAACGCCAACACTTGTCACCTCGAAGCCACCGGTGAAGAAGCATAGACCACTAACTCGTTGAATCAGACTCATAATCGCCACGGTCAATCGCCTGTCTCGGCTCTAAAACTCCCGCAACTTCATTTCCAGATAGATCTTGGGCATGAAATTGTCCTTGAAGGCCCTCGTAAAGTCGTCCCCATCGGTCAGTACAAGGCCCGTGGTACCGCGGGGACATCTTCCACCATCGATATGCAGGACCTCAAGCAGTAGAAATCGTGATAGTCAAAACGCTCATCCGGTCGCAGCCCATCCGATTGAGGACTCTCGCCCTCTCTAGCCATCCTTAGCCTCTGCAGGTCGATGCCGCCATAGAAGTCAATCGCCCCGCCACTTTAGCTGATCATATCTCCGCTCCTGCCTCACAGAACTCGAGGAGGCAACTCCTCCGAACGAGGCGCAAGAGACTCCCTACTAGCTCCTACAGATTCCGTGTCACCGGTAACTCAACTCGATCTCCAAGGACGGATGACCTAAAATGCATAAGAAATTCCAATCGGCCACTATTTTTGCAAAGGATTCCACTTAATTTCACTAATCCCAAAGATGTCAAACCATGCTCGATACCACTTAATGTAGCGCCCCCACCGTAGGTACACATCGAAACCCAAGGTCGCCCGACACGTATCCCACGATAAAGGTGCACTACCGTAACATTTTCCCAATAATATCCATATGGCATCGCAATAATTAAAACCATAATATCGTAAATCGAAACTTTTAAAATCCAAAATAATCTTATCATAGCAGCAATTTCAATACAAATATCCAAAAGCATAATAGACAAGTCTATCACCCCTAAACAAAACCAAAAGGAAACCGACATGGCGCCTATCCTAAGTCATCCTCAAAGTCCAACCCAATGATCGAATTGTGTGCCATCGCTTCTCTTGCCAAAGACGTCAGACGGCAGAAAAGACTATCTCCGGAGCTAGGGGTCTACAATATCGATCCTGAAAAATTAGATGCAATTTTTGGGTGAGTTTGCGAACTCAGTGAGGAACCATCATCGATGGTTCACTCAAATCATGCATTACGCAAATTGCATGCACAACGACGCACAAGAATATTCAATTAACAAGATTATATAACAATTCACAAGAGTCTATAACAATTTATGTATCAAATAGCAATTTACAATAGTATATAATAGTTTACAGTAGCATGTAACAATTTGCAATCTCTCATGTCATCACACAATTCAGTAAGTTTGCAATTCAATCAGCCATGTGTATACAATGCATATGAGACTCTTTTCCGCTTATTCGATGTTGTGCCCAAGTGCTCACCAATGTTTAGTGGGGACGCGCAGTGAGATTTCTCCCCCTGCTCGAGGCCGCCAAGACAAAGATTCGAGCTCGAGGCTCTTTTCAGTGATAATAGCACTTGGGTCACATATCCATTATCTGATCATGCATTTATGCATGCAATGCAGTGTTTAGTAATTCAGTGTATGGCTATAAAAACCCAGTATTACATTCCTCAGTATCATACAGTAATCCAATCCAATACAGTAGTCCAATCCCATACAGTAGAAACATGTCATTCGATCATGTACATTTCAGCAATCATGTAATTTCACAGCGGCAAGTAATTCACATTAAACATTTAAACAGTCAGGAATTTGAGAAACCAACTAAGTTACTCACCTGTAACTTCCGAGCTACTGCCTGGAAGTCCCAGTAATGTCCGTGGAATGACGATCCAACGGAGCCTCTATAACAGTAAAATACAGCCCCATTACTAGATGCTCAAATAAGCAGTTCAGTAATGCATATGTCTCAATAAAATGATGTACAATGCATGTTCACGATTTTCGGTGCTAAAACCCAATTTTGAACTCTAGTGCCCCATTCTAACTCTTCGCTCAATTGATCGACAATAATTGATCCAATCCTAAAATTCAGTTCAATTTCCTCAATTCGTATTCCCTATAGCAATTTCCTAGACATCGGGTCAAAACCTCTATTGAAAATCCCAATTAAAACTCCAATTGTCTCAATTCAATACTTAGGTCACACTATGAACCATAATTGACGTTATTCCCTATAAATCAATGTCATTTAAATCAATTCAAATTCCCATAATTATCCTCAATTGTAGACCTCTTTTCCTAGTTCATAACGAATCTGGAATTACCTCAATCGAAGGTCTACACCCAATAAACCAAAATATAACCCATCAAAACAGTCCCCTTTGCCGCGACCTTGCGGCCTTCGCCGCGACGATGCGGGTTGCTTTCGTCATGGCGTGAGAATTGCTACGCGCATGGCGTAACAACTCTCATCCTTCGCCACGACGCCCATTATCGCTTCGCCCGGCGTTAACTTTCTCCTCGCCGCGACATCACGTGTAGCTCACCGCGACGAGTTCGCATTTCCTCGTCGCGGCGTGCCCTTTTTCAGACGCCGCAACGTGCGGCCAAACTTCTTATTCCCCAATCGTTTTTCCGCCATTTTCTCTTCCTAAACCCACCATTAAACACTCCCAACTACTCAAATCAACCATAATAAATGCCATAAATGCCTTAAAAACTATCAATAACAACATTAAAACCATTAAAACTTACCAATCAAGCTCAAATCCACCGATCCCTCAAAAACACCGTAAACCTTAAAATCTTTCAAAACCAACGATGATCCACTCTAAAGCTCCTCAATCCTTCATCAATCACAATAAACATGTTAGCCTTACGGTGAGGAGGAAACCACAAGGAAAATCAAGAATCCTCACCAATGGGAGGAATTGATGAACGCCGTAGGGAGAAGAAGAAACCCAATGCCTTAGAGAAAATTTTCCCAATTTCTTTCAACCCTAGTATTTATAGACCTAAGTCTCCAAATCAATCCAAATTTCATTCTCTAAATTTTCAATGGCTCAACGATTTATTTCCTATCGGTAAAATTCTAATTTTTCATTGCCATCGACGGTTCTTTCAAGAATATACAATAATCGGTCACCATCCAAATATTTCCCGTCAGGCATTTTCTCCCTAATTTCCTAAAATTTCCTATAAGTCACTATAAATTACCAATTACACTTAAACTATTCCAAATCAGTCATTTGAACCCAATTACTCCTAATTTCTCATTTAAACCCGATCCAGTCAGTCCAGTCAGTTCATACTCACAATTAAGTACCGAAAAATCATGAATGCATGTATCTATGAATAATTGCATATGCAATAAACCTGTTCCTCTATAATTAGAGGCCAGTAACATGCTCAGTCAGTGAATGTAATGAAACCTATCAGTCTGTCCCAATATTACCATAATACCCTTGCTCACAGTAATGGGATGTTACATGAAATATGCTCCATGATAATATGTTTGGAGGGCCAACCAAAATACGAACTTAATACAAGACTCTTAATTAGCTTGAAGTTTCCGATGCCTCGCAAGTTCAAAGATCGTCCTGCTCTGCACCTGAGGAGGGAAAGTAATGGGTTGAGCTACACAGCTCAGTGGCTAATATAATTATAGCCATCGGTAACTAGCACAAATCCCAGCATATGAATGTATATATATTATATCTATACAGACATCAATTCAAGCATTTCACATGCTACTCAAACAATTTACGCATTCAATAAACTTAATTCAATTCATAAATATGTCACAAAACATTCACAATGAACAATCCATATATGCAATGCACATCACAATGGCTCGAGGGTTCCATGGAAACAAAAGGAAGAAACCGAAGTTTACATTTCGAAGCTAAATGAGTCCATTCGATCTCATATGCCACAAGCGGCAGCCGGAGAAGGCTCTTGTTCACGTGCACGTGATTTAATGAAATGGTTCCTCTCTCGCCCAAACAAAAGCATATAATCATGCTCATGATCATTCTATCGTATGGTATTCTTCCATATCTTGCATTTAGTCAAAATGTCGAATCAAGTCGAGGCATAACATGATCGGAATCAAACGTAATGCTATCAATTTTATGATTCTTTCAATTCATCACATTTAAACATGCATAAAAATAACATATATTCATACATAGGCAAGAAATTGCCTAGTCACACAATAACTATAAGTATATTACCCACCTAAGATCGCTCGAGTAGTCGACTCACTGGTGTCCTTCCTCTTGCGATGAAATAGTGTCAGCTTGGTTTCCTAAAACAACCAAGTTTCCATCCAATCAAATAATATTCAAAGGCAATTACTCAAAAGCTTCGGAAAATCAAAAGAAGAAATCGCTGGAAAAAGGGGCTTGCCGCGGCGAAGGCTCGCTTGCCACGGCGAAGGCTTCGTTCACGATCGCGCCATGACGACGCCCCTCGCACGCCGCGACATGCACCATAGTGCACGCTGGCGCTATAAAATTCAGACGCCTTGGCGTGCTCTTGAGTACATCGCGACGTGCGGATCGGGGAAACGTTCCCGAACCCGAAAAATCTCAGATTTTCCAACTCCAATCCGTTCCAAACTCAAATGCAACACATCTTAGGAATAGATCAACTCTTCTACTACAATTCTAACCCATTCTAAGCTTCCAATCCATCCTAAAATTATCAACCCAACAATTTGCCCAACTTTTTCACACAAAAACCCTAAATCATCGATTTCTCCCAATCCAAGCTATCTTAATGTTTAATCCAACCATAAACAAGAAGAAATGAAGCTAAACTTATCGGGTAACGCTCCAAACTATCAAAAGATCCGAGAAATCGAAATCTCCACTCTTCTTCCTCTTCTCCCTACGACGGCTTCTCCTTCTTCTTTTCCTCTTCTTTCCTTTCTATTTTCTATTATATTTCTAATTTCTTCTTTTAAACCTAAGGGAAAGGACAAAGACTACAATGCCCTCCTAATTAAGCCCTAAACCCATTTCAACTTAAATAAACTTCCCAAAATGCTCTCATAAGCTTTTACACTTTTTAAACCTCATAAAACCACAATTAAACCATAATTATCCATAATACTCCCAATTAACTCAAACTAAGGCATAATCACTCAATTATCAAAATTTATGCTTAATGACATCATAAAAAAAATTCGGGGTCTAACACTTACCAAATAAGATGACATTGTTGCACAATCTTGCCAATTTCAAGATGAATACAATAGTAACTCTAGAAGATAATCTAGATTACTTTTTCAAATTAATTCAAGATCTTAAAGCTACTGGAGAGATTATTTCTGAATAACACCAAGCAGTGATGATTCTAAAGTCCCTACCATAGGAGTATAATGCATTCAGAAAAGTGGTGAAGCATGCAAGTGGTGATGCTTTAACAGTAAAGAGTGTTTTTGACTCTTTGATGGAGGAAGTGATAGACAACAATCACTTTAAGAAGGAATCAGAGGTGATGTTTTTGGACAATAAATTTGAAAATAGACCAGCACATTTTGCTTCAAAGAAAGGTAGGCAGAAAGCTAAAGGAAAGGGTAAATAGAAGAAAACTGAACATAAAAAGAAAAAGAACAAAGCCAAAGATAAGAAATGTTTTTACTGTGATAAAATTGGTCATTTTGCTAGAGATTGCAAGAAGAAAAAGAAGGACAAAGAAGCAGAGAAGGCAGATGCTGGAAATGTTGAAAAGCTTGAGGAAACTAGTGAAGATGAAATTCTTGCATTGACAGCAGGAGTGGATGAGCCAACTACAGACTAGATCTAGATTCTGGCTATACAATGCATGTAACTTCCCACAGGGAGTGGTTTTCAAAATTTAAGAACTTTTCAGCCAAGGTAAGAATGGTTGATGCAGGGAAGCAGGACATTAAGGGCATTGGCAATGTTTCCATCAAGATGCATGATGGAAAGAAAAGGACATTGAGCAATGTGAGATATGTCCCTAGAATCAGAAGAAATCTTCTATTCGAAAGTGCTTTTGACAAGCAAGGATACAAGATCAGATCCAAAGATGGCTTAAGAGAAATCATCAAGGATGGAATGGTGGTTATAAGGGCAATTGAGAGAGGAGGCCTATATTATGTTGTAGGAACTACAAAAATCAACTTAATAGTAAAGGAAAAGGGGCTGGACCAAACAATTCTATAACATGCAAGACTTGGACATGCAGGAAATAAGAGTTTAAAGCACCTAGAGCAACAAGGAATGCTAGCAAACACTACTGTAAAGAAAATTGACTTCTGTGAAGGGTGTATCCTAGGCAAACACCACAGAACTCCTTTCCCAAAGAATGCAAGGAAAGTCACCAGCAACATGGAGTATGTTCATAATGACTTATGGGGGCCAGCACAGACTCAAACCATTTGAGGAAAGAGATACTTCATGTCTATCATTGATGACAAATCCAGAAAATACTGGATTTATCTCCTAAGATCCAAAGATGAAGCACTAGAAGCATTCATCAAATGGCATACATTGATGGAGAACCAAACTGGAAAGAGGATGAAGTATTTGAGGACAGATAATGGCTTGGAGTTCTGCAACAAGGAGTTTGATGACTACTGTGAAAAGAAAGGGATTCAAAGACACAGAACAGTTAAAGCTACCCCTCAATAGAATGGAGTAGCAGAAAGGTTGAACAGGACACTCCTAGAGAAGACAAGGTGCATGCTACTGTCTTCAGGCCTATCTCAAGCACTGTGGGGAGAAGCCATAAATATAACAGCATACCTAATTAACAGACTACCTACATCAGCTAATGAGTACCAAACTTCTGAAGAGGTATGGACTGGAACTAAACCAAATTTGACAAACCTAAGACCTTTTGGATGCAGTGCCTACATCCATCAAACAGAAGGAAAGTTAGAACCTAGAGCCATCAAAGTAGTGTTTCTAGGATATCCTGAAGGCACAAAAGGGTATAAAGTTCTAATCCTACAGCCAGGAGTTCACAAAACTCAAATCAACAGAGATGTGGTGTTCAGAGAAACTGAATACCCACTACTGAAACAAAAAGATGGAGGAATGCAAGTTCAGGAGAGTGTCCTACAGCATCTGGGATCAAACAACAGTTTGACTCCCTTCTATGTCCCACCCTCCATATATGAGGAAGGACATACAAAACCAGCTACTGAATAGCCTAGAGAAGTAGTAGAAGAATCAATGGACTCAAGTTTTAACCCTCAGGAGGGAACAGAACAAGAAGAAGCAGCAGTTGAAGCTTAAACACCTCTACAAGACTATCAACTAGTTAGAGATAGAGAACCAAGGCAAGTAATACCTAACAGAAGGCATTTTGACACTAACCTAGTTGAATATGCTTGTTTAGTTGCAGAATCTATAGAATCTGAAGCACCAGAAAGTTATGAGGAGGCTATGAAGAGAACTGATGCAGATCAGTGGAAAAGGGCTTGCCAAAGTGAATACTCTTCTCTAATGAAGAATGAGACTTGGAAGCTAGTTCCCAAGCCACCTAATGCTAAGGTGATTGAATGCAAGTGGATTTTCAAACTCAAGGATGGAGTAACAGAAGTTGAATCGAAGACCTACAAGGCAAGATTAGTTGCAAAAGGCTTCAGGCAAAGGGAAGGTGTAGACTACAAGGAAATTATTTCTCCAGTGGTCAAGTTTAAAACAGTAAGGATAATTTTGACTCTAGCAACATTAAATGATTGGGATATACATCAGATGGATGTGAGGACAGCCTTCCTATATGGAAGACTAGAGGAAACCATCTACATGAAGCAACATATTGGCTTCATAAATAAGCAGAAATCAGATCATGTGTGTTTGTTAGAGAAATCACTAAATGGCCTGAAGCGAGCTCCTAGGCAATGGAACAAAAAGTTCCATGAGGTGGTGACTGAATTAAGGTTCAAAAGGAGTGCCTATGATTACTGCCTATACTACAAAGACTTGGAGAAAGAGGAAGTGGTCTACATGCTGGTGTATGTTGATAATTTAATCATCACAGGAAAGCTGATGAAGAAAATACAAGAAGTGAAAGATGTTGGATCGGAAAAAGAAAACATGCTTAGTTTGGAGAAACGATAGATTTCAAAACTTTTTAAGAAATCATCTTACAGCGGAAGCAATATATCCAAATCAACATGCTAATCCATACATGATATGGTATAAGGATAATAAAACCAAGAACAAGATAAAAGGAATTACCGACTCCTTATTCACAACTTTAAATCCTCGCCACGCTATCCTCTCCTTCTTATATCCAAATCCTTTGCCTTTGAGTCTTTTCCTTTAGCAATCTATCTTCTTCCTTGTTGTAGTATCCTCAACCAATTAGATTTACCACTTGTTCTTCAAGGACAACTAGGTTAACAAAATCCTTTGGTGGGAAAGGAGAAGAAATATTTGGAGGAGATTTTCTTAGAAGAAGAAGAACCAAAAATTGAAACTCTTTCAATTCTTTCACTTAGGAATTTCGGTTCTTCCTTGCATGAAAGGAGAGAATGTCTAAAAACCATGCAAGAAACCTTTCTTACATCTCAATTTCGAAATATGCATGAATGGAAAGAGTGAGAGGCATCCAATGCATCACTTCTTACATTAATCACTCATAAAATAGCCAATAAATGAGACTTACTTCATTTATCTTTAAAATGGCTATTTGAAAAGACCATAACCTATAATTGAATACCCATTTCGATTTTGGCAAGAAGAAAGAAGGAAGATGGTCCATCTAATGCACATCTTTCATCTTTAATCTAATAAATGCAAATAGGTTACATGCCAACATTAAAAGCCAACTATTAAACCATTTAATGGTAAGTTCATAACTCCATTTAATAATGATGAACCATAATAAAGACCATCTTTATTTAGTATTTTAATGTCAAATGTGTGGTTACACATCTAACCTAACACAATTTCGAAATTGCTTCTTCTCCATTTAAAAAAAATTGTTTTAATATATTAATCTAATCAATTACATTAAACCAAAACAAGCCCATTTCTAAATAAACATATAGACTTCCAATTAACCATTAATTAGTATAAGCCCATCATTCAATTATGGACTTCTAAAGCCTCCAAACTACTTCTTACTTAGCTTGATAACCTTCCTTAAAGCCAAGTGGAGAATCTTATTGGACTTTGATAATTCAAGCTCCAATAAGCCCAGAAATAATTCAATCTCATTGGAATTAATTCTAGCTTATTAACTAAATGTCATTCCACTAAAGACAATTAGTTGAACTCTTCAATTATTAAATATTATGAGAATATGTCCAATCGCAAACCCTATTTAGAACCTTATTATAGCCATCCGCACAACAAAGGGTAAAATTACCGTTTTGCCCTTATGTTGGTTTTTCCTTCTAGATCTCTCATTTTACTTTATATGGTGATTAACACATAAGATCTCATCTTAGTGTTAAGACTTGATGGGTAGCTAGTCCATCAAACTATTGGGCGCATTTAATCACCAAATCTCCTTAAAACATCTAGAAGAGATGATAACACTATAAACTCTTTATTTGAGTGAATGTTCCCTGATACATGTTTCAATTAATAATTCTAACATGCAGACACTAGATTAATACCCTGTAAAAATCCATTCCGATCATATCAAGAATTATAATGAAACACATATGAGTTCACCACTCATCAAGATTGTGGTTCATAATAAGCGAATGCTTAAGTTGTATGTTTTAAGATTAAAGTAACGGCCCACTTTATTCTTGAAAACATACTTGATTCCATATTCATTTAGTAGTGCCATTATCGATAGTCTACTACTATCATGATATGAAACTCATCATTCCCTTTAAGTAAACTCCTTTACTTATATGGAGATAAATCGCAACACTACAGTCTAAACCATAATCAAACGACCAACTTTATTATTCAACTGTGAATCAATTAATTCAGATTCTAATAATATACATGTTTCCCATACATCTCTATGTATATGTATATTACTTACAAATGAATCTTGGTACCTTATGACCAGATATATAATGCTCATACAGATAAAACCAAACTCTTTTGTTTTATTAATAATAAATATTTTCATTACAAAACTGTAACTAAAGAAGATAAAGTTACATGTAAATACACTTGCTTTCCAGGGCACTATATTTATATAACTCCAATAAAAGATGCCTTGAAGAAGAATTTTGACATGAAAGACCTAGGGAGAGCTAAAAAACTTTTGGGAATGCAAATCATAAGGAATGAGGCTAAAGGGAAACTATGGTTGATACAAAGGGATTACATTAGGAAAGTCCTATGCAAGTTCAACATGGAAGACTCTAAACCTAGCCCTGCTCCAATTGCCACACACTTACAGTTGACAGCTGCTAAGAGTCCAGCAACAGAATCAGAAAGGGAACAAATGCTGAAATATCCTTATGATGTGGGTATAGGTTGTATTATGTACATTATGATTTGTACTAGACCTGACTTAGCACATGCAATCAGCCTACTTAACAGATTCATGTCTAATACAGGTCTAGAACATTGGTCTGATTTTAAGATAGTACTCAGATATCTGAAGGGGACCCTAAACCATGGACTATATTTTTCTAAGTCTAACCTAGAAATACATAAACATATGAATTTAAATGGCTATTTAGATGTAGATTATGCAGCAGACAAGGACACACGCAAATCTTTATCAGCATACTATTTTACACTATCAGGTAACACAATAAGCTGAAAAGTGTAACAACAAGTAGTGGTGTCACTATCTATAACAGAAGCAGAATTTTACGCAATCACAAAAGGCCTAAAGGAGCTAATATGGCTTAAGGGACTACTATCAGAAATCAAAGTACAAACTTCAAAGGCAACTATACACACAGACAGTCAGAGTGCGATTTACATCAGTAAGGATCCAGTCCTACACGAGAGATCGAAGCATATAGACGTCCGACTCCACTTCACCAGAGACAAGGTCAATACCGGTGAAGTCAACCTGAAAAAAAATAAAAGGAGAAAAAAAACCCATCAGATTTTAGAACAATTATGGTTCCAATAAAGAAGTTCATTTTTTGTAGATAGTTTCTACAGAAAAATGAAGCACCTTGACAGAAAAAGAAGGAGTTACCCGTCAATCGCACAACACCAGAAGAAAAGGAAAAGAAAAAAATTAGGGTTTCGAATTTTAGAAATTGACCATGAATCGAAAGATTGAGTGAGGGTTTATGAAGAAGGAGGGAAAAATGTGAAGAAAACACAAAGATTCTTCATAAAATTACATTGAAACACTACGAATCAAGAGTACAGCTAGAAGAAACGAAGAAGAAAGGAGAAAGTATCTGAAGCTTACAAAAGGAGAGACTCTCGAATGTTTTGAGTTGTCTGAAGTCATTAAGTTACCTATGCCACTTAAGTTCAAAACACACGTGACATAAGGAGGCAAAACGCACAACACATGAAAGGAAAACGCGGAGAATGACCAACATATAGGAAAACTGTAGCGCCCCCTTATATAAATTGAACACCTTAGAGGCTGGATAAAGATTCAGAGTCTTCATATGATTTGTAGATCTATTACTCTAGTTTACTACAAATCAAGAATCACCTCAATTGGAATCCTACAGACCAAGATATCATTGAAATACTGAAACATATTCAGTAAAATATCTAGTTCATGCTCTTTCCATCGATACCCTTACTTTGATTCAATCAATCATTTTCAATTTAATACCAAAAACCATAAATTTTTGTGGAGAGATAAAGAAATGTGTTAGGAATCTAATGCTTCAAAAATCAGGTCATTTGGAGGTCTAGAGAAGAAGTTATGACCAAAAGAGTCCAGTCTGTTTTTTATTTTCGTCTTAGCTCTATCGTGTCATTTCCATCGTCTCATTTCTATCGTCTGCTTTTTGCGTCTACTTTTTATCATTTACTTTTTTTCCGTTTGCTTTTTGCGTCTGCTTTTTATCGTCTACTTTTTTTCCGTCTTCTTTTCATCGTCTACTTTTTTCCATCTGCATTTTGTGTCTGCTTTTTATCGTCTACTTTTTTCGGTCTGTTTTTTGCGTCTGCTTTTTATCATCTACTTTTTTCTGTTTGCTTTTCATCATCTACTTTTTTTCTGTCTGCTTTTTGCGTCCAGAACATATCCACTTATAGAGATCATAACTTTTAACTCCGATATCCAAAATTTACAAACTTTATACCGTTGGAAAGATAAAAGAAAGATCTACAACTTTTTAAAGGAAACGTTGCCAGAATCTAACCAAATTAGGTCCAGATTTCTTCCCAAATTTGGAACACTAATTTTTGCTCAACTCTCAACGTCCTGCACCCAGTTCTCAACTTCGTGACAACTTTTGAGTCTCTTAGAGACAAAACTGAAATTCAATGTCTTCATACGAATTGTAGCCATATATTCCTAGTTTATTCCGAATCAAGAATCATCTCGTTTGGACAACCACAGAAAACGTTATGGCTAAAAGACTAAAACATACTCAGTGAGAAATTTTCCAGATTTTCTAACTTTCAATACTTTACGTCACCAAAACACCAAAAGTTTTCTCAAAAACTAATTTAACACTATAACTGAATTTATTTCTCCCCAACTACCCAGTATTTATGAACAAACACATAAAGTACATTTTCATATAGATGACAGTAATTTATCAACTTTATTTCACAAATCCCTAACTGCAAGGGATTTCTCCACTACTTACCTGCTGAAAACTTCAAAATCTTCAAGCCCTAAACTCTACACGTTTTTATGTACTTCTCTGAGTACAATGGTCAGCTTCTCATTTTTCTCAGGGCAGAGGACACAAATGGTAAAGTAAGTTTGGTGAAAGGAAAGAAAAACACAGAAGTCTCTTAGAAGGTATTTGATGGAAAACTCTGGGTCTCAAAAGAAAGTTTTAAAAAGATGATAATAAAAAAGGGACTAGGACAAAACTTAACCTGTCAATTCTCAAAGAATAGTAACCTACTTATAGCAAGAGTACAAAAGCCTAAGTGACACTGGTCACTTACCCAATACCCAAGTTCCAACTTAGTTTTTTTTAAAACTAACTCACTTGACTGTCATCTTTACAATCCAACTATCTCCAAAGCTTCGTTTAATTTCTTGTTTCATATTATATATATGTCTTTCTCAATACTCCATAATTTTAAAAGGAAACTCCTAAATTCACCAACATACACAAATACGATATTTTTACCAATCACTAATATTTTCAATGTAAAAATATTCGTAACTCTAAAAATTCATAAATCAATCCAATTATACCCGGAATTATTCATGAATGCATGTACAATTATTTTTATGTGCAAATAAATTCACTATTCATGTGTAAGTGTATGACATATCATGCATGAACATGGAAATGCATCTCTAACTCTCATTGGTCATTCACATTTACCATTCTAATCCTCTCACAAATAATGAGATGTTACAAAAACGCAACACTTCATTTGGATATGTTAAAGTCTGGTGCAAGTCAATTAAAGAATAAAAGGCCAAGAGTTTTAAGTAAGTCACGTGGACGAGCACGAGTATATGTATGGACAAGGCTTATGGAAGTCAACAAAGTAACTAAGGAAGACTTTACAGATTCACGTGCATAACACATGCTTATATGTTGACCCAGTTAAAGACTTGTGAAAAAGAACAAGATCAAGAAAGATGGAGTCTTTAAAGCATTGACTTAGTCCAGTCTTATCCAACGACAGTTATCTGAAAAAACCTATAAATAGCCCAAGCCTCAAGCATTCAGAGATAGAACAACACAATTACAATTACAAACTATTGTATACATTCAGTCATCAGGTTCAGAAGAGAAAAATAGAGACAGTGCTAAAGTACCTATTAAAAGTGTATTAGTGAGTTTGTGAGAAACTCTTGCAGGTGTTTTAGGGAAACATTCAATCTCTTGTATACCTCTTTTCTGATCTTAGTAAAACCAGTGTGTGTGATTGACCCTTAGACGTAGATAGCTTTTTGTTATCGAACCAAGTAAACTCTGTGTATTTTCTTTACTTTCTTGCAAGTCTTCCATTTCTACAAAATCAAGTCCAAGCAAATCATCATCAGATCAGAAAGTATTATACAAAAATAATACAAAAGTTTCTAACAGCAGCATCGAAAGAGAAACTTTCAAACTTTGGCAGTCACAATAGTAAACCTCCACTAAAAATCTCCACTAGTTTTCAACCCATGCTTTTTTTTTAGTGTTATAAAATGAAAAAGGAGGCAGTCAAAAGAGTAGAATTTCAATTCAATTCTTCCATAGCCACCAACCTTAGTTGGTTAAACTAAGGATTGGTCCTGTATGACGCATGGAGTCACTATCTCAACAAAAAACTTTGTTTTTTGTACCGATCGAAGTAGTCAAATGAATCAAATGATGAGTAGTTTCTCTTAAGTGCTCTTCCACTTCGAAGAATCTTCTTAAAAAGCACTCTCTTGTGTTCGGTTCCAGACTTTGAGGAAGCCCCACTCAGCCACCGCCCACGAATCTCTGTCGTAAAATAGTAGTTTTATATCAATTCTTTTTTAGTAGACCTTGTAGACGACAAAAAGCATTGAAATGATTCTTTGTAATTTGCTAGGCTGTAGTACACGAGAATTGTTTCTTAACATATGTACGGTGGCTGACCATAAATATATTACGACAACGTGCAGAGGGTTTGGTGGCAAAGCCAAAAGGATCTTCCATGTTGCTTGGGAATCCCAAAAGTTGAGGACTCATGGGATCTTTTCCTATGCTTAGATTTGTTGAATAAGTGGGATTTTAATTAATTTTGCCACTGAAAGAAAGTCTGGTAGCCACTAGCCTGTAACTATGCATGCTGGTATGTATTTCAGTCAAGGACTAAAACAAGAGAGCTGTCTGTTCGAGCAAGTCATACTTTCTTTCACAACAACTGTAATTAAATCTTATTATTTTTGTGGGTATTTAATTTTCATAGACGAATAATTCTTTTTCTTCTTCTTAGTTTTCAATAAAGATTATGAAAATTTTGGATCTTATATAACTAAAAGGTAAATCTCATTTGATTTTAGATAATAAAGATCACATCAAATTATCATACGTTCAACATTCCACTATACAACAATTTCAACACATCTAGTGACCATTACTCTTTGGGGTCCATTCAGTATTAATATTTTAAAAATCAAACCGAAAGTTAAATTTATAAAACAAAAGTTTAAGGTTTAAAAATTTAAGCGGGCAGTTATAAAATCGATTAAAGAATAAATAAAATTAAAAATTTAAAATATGATTAAAAGAAATTGTCTTTACTACCTATCAAAGAATTTGAAGTTTAAATAGAAAATTATTAAATAAAAATTAATCAGTTTATTTTGATCTATAAAACTTACTAATTTATTAAAATTGACTGATTAATTAATAAATTGATCAGATCTTAATAACAAAAGTTATTAAAGTAAATAAAACCAAAAAATTAAAAAACAAACTGAAAAGTTAAACGATTCAAAATTTTTACAGTTGAATAGACCGAACCGATTGAGTTTTTAATAATTGGTTTGTATGTTATTACAAATAAAATCCACGATGAATATTGATCATATTATGAGTAAGAAGGAAAACAATGGCAAGTTTAATTTTCTGCCATTGAAACAGAAAAGAAAATGAAGAAGAGGAAATACGGTAGATGAGAAAGTTTTCTCTTCGTTACTTTTACGTGTATAAAGATTCAGTATATATATCCATGAAAACAAGCACGAAGATTGTGTGCTTATAAGAAAGAAAAATACAGCTCATTATTTACACCTCATCATAAGAAAGATCTAGAATATATACACCTAAAACACGAATAACAAACTTAACTACCATGTGAGAGAGAAAGAATAAAAAACTGATCTAATGAAAAAATACTTCATATTTCAACATCCCCTCCTCAAGTTAAGGCTTGATAACAATCACAAAGGCCTAACGTGGAAGCCAACTTGTTAAAAAATGGAGCACTTAGAACCTTTGTGAAAGAATCTGCCAATTGTTGAGACGAAGGAATTTTTCTCGGTGAAATGAAGCCTAGCTTGAATTATTCCCTTACAATGTGGTAATCAATGTCTAGATGTTTGGTTCTTTCATGCAAAACTGGATTGGTTGTTATATGTAGTGTAGCTTGATTGTCACAGTGAAGAGGAATAAGAAGTGATTTTGGAATTTGAAAATCTCTCAGGATATAAGATATCCATTGCAATTCACATACTGTTAATGCCATGGATCTGTACTCTGCTTCAACTGAGAATTTTGACACTATGGTTTGTTTCTTTGTTTTCCAACTAACAAGAAAAAATTTTAGAAAAATGCAGTACCCTGTTAATGATTTTCCACTACCAATACAGGATCCCCAATTTGCATAACAAAAGGCTTCTAATCTTAAAGAATTGTTTGCTGGAAAATACAGCCCTAAGGAAGGACTATTCTTGATATATCTCAAAGCATGCAAAGTATTCTTTAAATGAAGTTGCCTGGGATCATGCACGTATTGGCTAAGCTATTGTGTAGCATGACTCAAGTCAGGTCTTGTATATCCCAAATAGAGTGATCTTCCCACTAACTGTCGGTATGAATAAGGATCTTCTAACTTTGGACCATCATCAATGCTCATCTTATGCCCCTTCATTAATAGTGTAGCAATAGGTTTACTTCCCATCAACCTTGCATCTTGAATTAAATCTAGAGCATATTTCCTTTGGTTAACATAAATACCATTTTCAGACCTTGTGATTTCTAAACCAAGGAAGTATTTTGCATGTTGAAGACCTTTGATGGTAAATTTATCATCCAAAAAGGATTTGATTGCTACAATCACTCCTTCAAAATTTCCTATAATTAGAACATCATCCACATATACTAGCAAAGCAAGAAATATATCAGATTTAGAAAGGATAAAAAGGCAATTTTCATGACATGATTGCTTAAAACAATACTCTTGTAATTTTGTTGTCATTTTTGTGTTCCATTGTCTAGAGGCTTGTTTGAGACCATATAGTGATTTACTTAATTTGCATACTTAAGTTGGTTTAGCCTTATCATATCCTTCTAATAATGACATAAAAACTTCTTCATCAAAATAACCATGCAAAAATGCATTGTTAATATCAAGTTAGTGTAGACTCCATGACTTTGATGCGACATTGGTAAAGAAAATTCTGACAGTCATTACCTTAGCCACAGGTGAAAAACTTTCATGAAAATCTACCTCTTCTATTTGATTGTAGCCTTTTGTTACTAATCTTGCCTTAAATCTGTCAACTTTCCCATCTTCCTTTAATTTCACCTTGAAGATTCACTTGCATCCTATAGGATTCTTGCTTACGGGTAACTCAGTGATCTCCCATTTTTGTTCTTTTATAATACCTCAATTTCTTCATTCATAACTTTCACCCATTTTGGATTGATTTTTGTTTTTTGGTATGATATTGGCTCCTGCATTTCAGACAAATTTGCAATAAAACATATATGTGCACTTGATAGGTGTTTCGGTATAATGTATGGGTAGGTACAAGGAATGTATTTGGTAAGGTTATTGACATGTAAGGGTTTTTGTTAGCTTGATATACCATGCTCAACATTTGATACATAGTCGTTCATCCAAGTTGGAGGTTTTCTCAATCTTGTACTATATCTAATGGGAGCTGTTTTAGTTGTAGGTTTGCAGCTAATCGTCATCATTCTCGACTTCTATTTGTGTATGCTCAATAGGATTGTCACATGTAACATCCTCCTTTATGAATTCATTTGGGATGTCAGGTATAATCTGTAAAGGAATTTGACTACTTGGGGTCGTAATGATATAGTCTTCCTTGGTTGCAAAAGGATAAATGTGTTCATGAAATGTAATATCTCTATAAATAACCATTTTATTTTTGTCTAGATCATAAAGTTTGAAACCCTTTTTCCCTCATAAATACCCCAAGAAAACACTACTAAAAGCTCTCGGAGAAAACTTGTCTTTGTGAGGTAAGGTATTTATGTAGAATCTTATAGGGAGTTTTCCAATGTAAGATAGTTGTAGGTAAATTGTTTAAAAGAAAAGTGACATGTAAGGATCTTGCTAATTGGAGTATGGATCTATTTCTTCTTTCTACTATTCCATTTTGCTGAGGTATGTAGACACAGGTTTTCTCATGTATAACTAAAAAAACTCTAATAATCTGTTGAATTTCTCTCCTAGTAACTCTAAACCATTATTAGTTCTAACTCTTTTGGCTGATTTCTCAAATTGATTCTTAGCCATGACAATAAAATTCTTCAAAATGGATGTGGTTTGACTTTTATGTTTCATAAAAAAAGTCCAAGTATATCTACTTAGATCATCAACCAAAGTGAGGAAATAATGTACTCCTGTTATGTTAGAATGTTTATATGGTCCCCATATGTCAACATGAATTAATTCAAGAATATCATTGGCATTAATACTGCTTTGTGTAAAAGGTAATCTAGTTTGTTTTACAAGAGGGAAAATACTGCAATCAACAGAAATTTTAATCCCTTTCATAAAAGATAAATGTTTAAGTACAATGTTTGAAGAATGCCCCAATCTTTGATGCCAAGTAGGAATATTAACATCAACTACATTATTTAAGCAGTAAATATTTGCTTTACTAGGTATTGGATTAAGAAAATTGCAGTATTTATGGATAACTTCTAGTGTGTATGAACTGGAATCAAGTATACATAGATTTCCCTTCAATTTGCCAACTCAAAGGGCTCTATTAGTCTTCAGGTCCTGAAAATGCAACATTTCTGATAAAAACTACAGCACAAAAATTCCCTCTCAACCAATTTACTTACTGACAGTAGGTTGTGTTAAATTAGGAATGTGCAAAACATTCTTCAATTTAATGTTATTATGTATAATCACATCACCGTATGGGTTGACTTGTTTGATAGTTCCCTCAGGTAAATGAACAAAAAAAAATTTGGTTAAAGTTTTTTGTGAAGAGAATGAGTGTTTAAATGCACATATATGGTTAGTTGCACCAGTGTCCACAATCCATTCATCTTTAAGCTCATCAGATATAGGTTCTAGGACATAATTACTAGCAAAATCTAAGATTTGTGCAAAGTTCATTTGCTATGTTGTTGCCATCTGCTTCCCTTTCAGAAGCATGACAATCTTTTGCTGAAGCATTTCTGTGACTGCAGGTGGGTACTGTGTTACTGATTCTTTCATATAATCACTGAGATTATCCTCAAACGGACTGTTAACCATGTTCACTCATCCCTTTGTAGTTGCTGCTATGTCCTTATTTAACTATTTATAACAATCTGGATATCCATGAAGCTTAAAACACGTATCCTTGGTATGTCCTCCTCCTTTACAATATTCACAGCTTCTATCATCCTTCTTCTGTAGTTCCCTTTTTTTATAGGAAACATTTCTATTTAAATCAGTTCTAGATCGAATTCCTTTAACCATCATAGCACTCACTTTAGTGTTTTCTGAAAAGTTTGTTTGTACATTCTTCTGCTTTTTTACCCTCAGAATCATTGAGTAAGCCTTGTTGACTGAAGGTATAGGTTAGATCTAGTTCCTAACATTGTCATAACTTTCATTTAAACCCATAAGAAATTGAATGAGTTTAGTCTGAGATATAATGTCTAGAAAATTTCCAGCAACATTACAGGTACAATCTCTCATAGCACCACAAGAACATTAAGGAATAGGCTGAAAAACATTCAATCCTTCCCATAGTTTTTTCATCCTATTGTAATACATAACAACAAAGGAATTAGCTTGATTCATAGACGAGATATGTCTTTGAATTTGGTAGATCTGAAGACCATTACTTTTATCAAACTTTTCCTCTAGCTCTTGCCAAAGTTTTCTAGTAGAGGAAAGTAAATAAAGGTTTCGGCTATATCTTTTTGCATGGAACTGATGATCCTTCAGCTAACCATTTCATCCATCCTTCTTTATTTCGAACGAGTAGCTTCATCTATTGGCTCTACTAAGCTACCATTGATAAAACCCAGGTTGTTCTTAGCTACTAGAGCTCTCTTTATAGATCTGTTCCATGTCAAAAAAATTGTTATCGTTGAGCAATACAATAACAAGGGTCATTCTAGGGTTATCGGATCCTTGTAAAAATAAAGGATCATCAAAATTCTAAGTCATATTTGTACTTCTATTTGTGGGATCAACAACTTCATCATTTTTAGCCATGACAAAGAGTAAGACAAGTGGTTAGGTTTAAAAACTGAGTAGTAAGATTCACAGATTTAAGAAGTCAGCTCTGATACTAGGATCAAATTATAAGTAAGAAGGAAAACAATGGCAGATTTAATTTTCTTCCATTGAAGCAAAAAACAGAATGAAGAAGAGGAAATACAGTAGATGAGAAAGTTTTCTCTTCGTTACTTTTACGTGTACAAAAATTTAGTATATATATACATGAAAACAAGCACGAAGATTGTGTGCTTATAACAAAGAAAAATACAGCTTATTATTTACATCTCATCATAAGAAAGATCTAGAATACGTACACCTAAAACAAGAATAACAAATTGAATAACAAACTTAACTACCATGTGAGAGAAAAAGAATAAAAAACTGATCTAATGAAAAAATACTTCATATTTCAACAAATATGAATGAACATAGAAATAGAAAGATTAAATTTTACTAAGTTAGAACGTTTAGACGAGTTAAAAAATAGCTCATTTAATCGAAGGTCATCTTTGAATATGCGTACTTGCTAATACTAGCTTGGAGAAGGACAACAATTTGACTTTTAAGCATAACGAATACATAACTCTAGGGTGCAACAAGACAGAAAAGATTCAAAAGGCCGCGTTTCTGGACATAAACTTTATTCCTCGAGAAAGAGTCAGTGAAGCAAATATTTCATGGACTCCTCAAACTTCAGCAAGCTATAATATCTAAAGTGCAAGACGATATGTACGTACATTAAAACTTAAAAGGGTCTATTGCGGCAATGAGATGAAGTTATAATCTCAAAGGTGTGATTAATGCATGTCCTAACATGGGATAAGCCCTATATGCTTTCAAGGCAATACCTTTCGGTCTCCATGCAAACACCGCGATAATGTAATCCTGCCTCACAGCTTGGGTTAAGGGAATTCGTGTTTTTTTAGAATGGTTCATTCGACATCTGATGAACTATTATTGTGCAGGAATCCAAGAAATGGCTGAATAAAAATGCCAAATATTATAACTATCACATACATGCATTAACTTTAATAATATTACTGTTGGTTGTACGTTAATCCCTCCAACATATATAGAGTCAAGTTCAAAAATAGTGATTTTTTTCAGCTGATTGATCTTCGACATATTTGGTTTTTTTTCAAGAAATGAATAAACACACATAGAAAAACATTTTAGTAGATAAATCTAGTAAATCTAAGTAGATTTCTTATATTGATTTGGAAGCCACTTTAGCGTTGGTTGATATAATAAGATGGTCAGAATGTTTTTCCTTAAGAAATGGGAAAGCATTAACTACCTCTAACCCGAACCACATTCGCATATAGTCATATCGTGGTTATTCTTATACCAGTATGAAAATTACAGAAGGAATTGAAAATTTATTAGTGGATTCAAAGCATTTATACAATCAGAAAGGGAATATTTTTCATTTTTGTCTGACTCTAGAGAAGAAAGTAATTTAAAGCATTGACTCAGACAATTACAACAATGACTGAAAGTGACCGTGCACAGAAAAGTTGCCCTAGTTATGGATGGAATGGCCAACACCTGGGCTGTGACCTGGAGCAGTTGGCCTGAAGTCGTCAACGTCACGGCCTGGTGGAGACAGACGAGGGTTGCCGCCAACTGGGGGCGCCGGTGGGCTGACAAACGGAGAAACTGAAGATGGGGAAGTGTTAGTTGCATTTACCACCGTGGCTACTGTCTTATTACCAGAATCGGCATCAACATGCAATTTGTCGGTAACGAACACAACTTCATGCTTTGAGGAAGTATGCTTTCTCTCTAACTTCAAGTGCCTTCCCTCAATGCACTCAAGGTTTTGACACAAAGTGAATAGGAACAGAACACAGGCAAAGGACAATTTCAATTGTGCCATCTTATAGCAAGCAAAGATGGAGGTAGGCAAGAGTTTCGGAAATCTTTTTATTGAGGATCAGGAAATGAGCAAGAATTCAATGGAATCAACTAGCTAGCTAGGCAACTGACTTGCTTGACACACTCACTTCACCTTAGTATTTATAGAGGGTTGAAGCCTCCATGTAAGGCTTAAAAGTGTACTTCGCCAGATTAAATAAGCCATAAGTTGAGGCGGAGCTTAGCTAGCTCGAAATGTGCGTTCCACTTTGCACATGCATGTGTGTCGTTTATTTTTATCCTTTAACATGCATGAGTACGGACCATTTTATATCCTTCTCTCCTTCAACATATTGTCACTAGGTTAATTGTTATGGAAAACCTCCAGCTCCATACAGATCTTAGTTAACTCAGATTTGATGAACCAGAAGTAATGTGTACGATATGCATAATTAAACAAGAAATATAGAAGCTATTCGTACCACATTTTTTTGTTTAAAACATTAAGCACAAGTCGGTACCCCTTTAGTCCCTTAAAGATACATTCTTACTAACAGGGTTTTGAAAAACCGGTCCGACCGGTGACCGGTCGGTGGTCCGGTCCGGTCCATGCTCCAAAACCGGTCTCCAATTGGACCGGTGTGAACCGGTCAAAACCGGTCCAATTGACCGGTTTTGACCGGTCGGACTGGTCCGGTTGGACCGGTTCGATAATTTTTATTTTTATTTTTAATTTTTTAAATATTTTAATATTATATATAATTAAATATAATTATTGCGATAATTATTACGTCATGGGATTCGACTGAGTAGTTGAGCCGATCGAGCCGATAACAGAATAAGAAGGCCACCGGTTCGATGACCAGTCCGAGTTTCAGAACATTACTTACTAATATATATTAATGGAACTACATACTCTCATGCAAATTCTCCTTTAATTAACATGGATTTTGTGGTCCAATAATAATAATTATAAAAAAATTTACAAACTTCTTTTAAAATAATAATATCATCTTTAAACATTCTCATGCATATTCAGAAACTTCCATCTAATGTTTCCACATTTTAATGTCATTAACGCAGCGGGGTTCGTGCAAGATTAATTATTAAAATAAAAATAAAAACCAGGGAAAGGTCAGGAGGCAGTGTCAGCTTTCCAACTAAGCATGCGAATGCTCAGGCATGCTTAGGCATGTGTCACGTTGGAGTGTTGAGTTAACCCCTCAAGTTGTCGAAGGACCTGTTTGGTTGAGCTTTTATTAGTAGAGCTTTTATCAGTAGAACTTTTGTCAGTAGAATTTTTCTGAGAAGAGCTTTTTTTAAAAGCTAGTTGACTGTTTGGCTGTCAATTAAAAAACAACTTTTTAAAAAGAGCTTCATTCAGTAGACTGTTTGGCAACATAAAATAAAAACATTTTATTAATTTTAACTATATTTTATTTTATAATAAAATTATTTATGCTAAATAATTTTAAAGTATATTAAACAATATGCCAAGTATTATATTGTAGGAAATTTTGATAATCATCTTATAAGAAATAATTTAAAGATATGTCCCATTTTTATAGAAAATGAAATTAATATAAAACAAATATTAAAACATGTAAAAAGTTAAATAATATTACAAATTGTTAAGCATTCAACTTTATTACAAATTGTTAAGTAGAATCGATGGAAGAGTCTTGTGGTTTATCGATGGAAGAGTCTTGTGGTTTAACAACATCTATGTACTGTTGATGAGTAATTCTAACATTCATCTAATTATGTGTGTTTGTGGACTATTACTCAATTACAAGCTAATTAAAGCAAAAATTATCAACAAATTTTTTCGTTTTAAAAAAGAAAGTAAGGAGGCAGGTCTAAGGTCTACGTGTTTCTGAACGCAGACGTTCGACTGCGTTAAAAACGCAGACATCTGCGTCAACAATACAGACGTCGAACGTCTGTGTTCAAAAATACGCAGATGAAGGTCTGCGCGCAGACGTCGTCCTCTGCGTGTCGACGCCTGCGTTTTTAATGCAAATGTTCGACGTTTGCGTTGAAGACAAACGTTCGACGTCTGCCTTCAATAGAGAAAAATAAAATTTTAGGAGACAAATAAAAATAAAAAGAAGAACCAACCTGAGAAGATAAGAGGTTAGATGAGCAAAAGAAACAAAAGTAATCAATGATCGATTTTGTCAAGAGGAAAACAGACGCTATTTCAAGTTTTATTTACGTAAGTATGTAAACATTAAACAATTAAAGAATCCATTTTTATATATTTTCTATTTTCATTAATAAAATTTTATTATTTTATTATTTTATTATTAATTATATAAAATTTATTATTAATTATATAAAATATTATTATCAATTATTTAATAAAATTTATTATATTAAATATTATTCTATTCTATTTAAAATATTTTATTTCTATAAGATAAAAAAACTTTCGAAAAGTTAAAATTTGAGCTTTTCCGAAAAGCTCAAATTTTAACTTTTGAAAAAACTATATTTTAGCTTTTTAAAAGCTATTTTACTTAAAAGTCTTTTGAAGTTTAAGTAAACACTCATTTTTTCCTAAAAATAACTTTTGCAGTGAAAAAAATATTTTTAGAGTCTTCAAAAGTTGAACCAAACAGCCACGAAAACTCGTTTCGGTTTTTAGTACGGGTTTACAGTCCACAGCGTATGATTGTATATATTCAACTCTACGTGAAAAGATAAAAAGGATGCTTAAAAATAGTTATTTGCCTCCCATGACTAGGTTCATTGAACCTGCATATTAATTAGTTATTTGGCAACTCATAAATTTTGAAATGACAAATATTTTACTCAGTTAAATTTTTTAATAATGTTTTCGAAACTCAAAAGAAGGAGAAATTTAATCCCCATTCCGTACAGGATAAATCTGTCTACAACATATTCATGTTATGATTCAATATGGAATGAACCAAAAATGATTTATTAAAATTACTAAATTCTCACATCAATTTCCAAAATCACGAAATATATATATTAATTAATTCTAAGATATATTCTTGAGAAATCAATATATCGGTTTTTATTATTGGTCAACTGAAATAGATTTTTCATCATCTATTGTTGTTGTGTTACCGCAGGAAGAATCATAGATATTTTTTTTAATATCTATGAAGTGGTTGGTAACTTTATTGAAGAACTAGAAGGTGTATCTATATGAGGTCTTAAATCAATGTTCATTTTGTGAAGAGAGAGTTGTTGGAGAGCATCTCTTTTTGGATGTGTGAGAATATCTGGCTTGAGAGTTGCAGACTAACTGAGCTTTATATTCCACTATTTTGAGACTTGAAATTTCATAGTCATCAATGTTCATTTGAATAAGATTACTACCTCGTTTTATCAAACTAGAGACTTCTCTTGTCAGTCTAGGGAGATTTGTAATATCAAGAAAATCTGAGACTGTATATTTAATAGATTTTATCTCTATATCTATATGTCCAATTTCTTCAAATATCTGACGTTGATGGTCTTCCATTTCGAATTTATTGCCTTAATAACCATGTGTTATTCAAAAGTTGCTAAAAAAACCTTGACATATAAAAATTAGCAAAAAACACCCTGAACTAAAATTTTATTAACTCACATTGCATAGCGTGGAGGAACAACCTTGCAGTTAAGGGTTTTTTGCAACAAAATTGAAAACATAAGGTTAATAGAGTAACATTTTATATCTCAGGGTTTAATTAACTACTTTCGTATAACACAGGAGTCACTACAGCAATTTTGTCCTTCCATTTCTTGTAAGAAAATCTGCTAAAATATTTTTGTCAGATTTAACAATTTCAATATCAAAAATATAATCGGAAAGTAATGTTTGCCATCTAATTAAGCGTTTATATTCAAGTGCGCTTGGAAGATTATTAATAATAAATGCTTTTACATTAATATTATCAGTTCTTAATAAAAATTAGGAGTAAAAAGTAATAAATTTTTTACAACTTTTACCACCGCTAATAATTCTTTTTCGTTGATATGTATTTAGTTTGAGATTTGTAAATGTTCTGAACAATATTGACATATACTTTCTCCTATTTTTCATTATTGTTATAATCTATTTTTTAAGAAGCATCGGTTTCTAATATTAAATTATCTTTGTTATTAGGCAAATATAATTTAGGTAAAGTTTTGCATAATCCTTTTATAGCTTTTACTTGAAATTCTAATTACAGAGTAAAACTAAATATCTTATCTTTTAAGTAAATCTTGAAAAGTTTTAAAGAATCGAGCTAAATTTTGTATAAAATCGAAGCATATGTTTGTATTCTAAAAACTTTGCACTTGCTTTTTATCTATTAATTTATCATTAAATTTTGAAATCTTTTCTAAGATATGACTCTGAAGTTCTATTCCTTGTCTATCTACTTGCATACTTAAAACTCTACTTTATTTTATAATAATTTAGATTTCTTTTGATAATCTGATCCATTTTCTATAAAAATATCAACAGATTTATCTAGATGTTTTAAATGATTTAAAATATCTTCATAAGCTATCAAAATATCATCAACATATACATACATACATATATATATATATATATAAGAATAATCTTTAAAGAGATTATCCATTTTCTCTGAAATATTTGTGGTGCATTTTTAATCCAAAAGGCATTACTAACCATTTATAATATTTAAAAATATATATATATTACTTTTGTATATGAACTATTCTAATATCTTGTCCCGTAAACACTAAAGATATTCAATCCTGCAAATATTTATGTATCAGATATTCATTTTTAGACGTAGATGAGTGTATTGTTAAATCCACACATTGATTATTAATCATAATTAGAAATGATTCGTATGCAAAAACATTTCCATAACTTAATAATTTAAAGTTTTAATGAAAATATAAATCATTATTGTAAATACATGAAAATTCGATATTACAATTTGAGCCTACACCAGTAACAGAGTTTAAAATTGGACCTTTTCTAGGTCGAGAACGAACTGGGCTTGAGATCAAACGATTTCCGTGAGACCCATTAGCGCAATCATTATTAACGGGCTATAATTTCGTGGCTAAGCAAGAGGCTTCTACTGAAGGAATACAACTGGTGTTTATTTGAATATTAAACACACTTTTCAAGAATTTTATTTCAATAAACGAGTTCCAAATGTTTGTCTGTAAACTGTATTTTGTAATCCCTAATAAGCCTCGTTGTTCATTTACAACCTTAAACAAGACAAAGCAGTACCTGTCCGTATACTGCAGAAGCTTGAGCTGCTCTTGTAGTCATCAAAGCTGGGAGTGGTCAGAAGTTTACTGCCTCTTGGAGGGCTGCTCAAAGTTCAGATCATTTGCCTTTTCATTTCATGAATCATATGCTTCCCATTATCAATCAGCAAACACATGTTTTTGTTGTCTATATGTTTAGAAAACTATTTAGTAAAATGTAGAGCTTCCATACTATCTCAATCCGCAAAAAGCTATTATCGTTAATAAATAGTCAAGTCAAGAAGTAGCCCACCGCCAAGTTTTCGAGCCAGTGACTGAGGGCAGTACTATAGTAGTAACTGCTAAAGTTGCTGAAGATTGAAATTTTTCATTCAATCGGTACTTGAAACATGTCTGCATCTTACATAACAAAATTGACCAGCTTCAAATTAGTGATCACTAAGAAGAATAGAAGATTAAGAAACAGGGCAGCTTATGGAACAATTACTTGGGATTTGTTCATGTAAGGCTAAATTGTTTGAATGCATGATCAACAAGACGCTGAACAGGATTTTTGCGTATAGGGACCATAGGATTCACCAACTCTAAGTGTCTTGAAGATTGATATAAACACATCACTTAGAAAATATAGAAGAAGAAGGGAAGTGATATGGCTGTGAAACTTTTTACTATCTTATTCATTCAGACGTTTTATAGGAAAAGCTACAAGCCTACAACAGACAAATACCAGAAAAATAGGAAACTAAGCGACCATGATCTGCACTGGTCCACTATCTCCAAAAAATTAGATCACACGATCTAAAATGTCATAAGATAATCTTTGACTCTAACAACAACCAAATAACACTACAAGAAAAATGTAAATTAGCGACGGAAATTTAGCAACGGAAACATTTTCATAGGTAATTAGCGACGGAAATATGCTTTCCGTCGCTAAAATTGAGTTATTTAGCGATGGAACTAATATTCGTCGCTAAATTTGGAGGGAATTTATCGCGGCAAAATTAACGACGGACATTAGCGATGAAACAATATAGCCGTCGATAATTTATTAACGACGGAAAATATACCGTTGAAAATTAGCGACGGAACGTATATTTTCGTCGCTAAAATTGAGTAATTTAGCGACGGTACTAACACTCGTCGCTAAATTTGGAGGGAATTCGTGGCGGCAAAATTAGGGACGGAATTTACCTATGGTATACGTTCCGTCGCTAAATTTGAGGAATTTTGACGAATAAAAATTTTGAATTTTCTTTCCGTCGGTAAAAAGCGGAAATTATTGGCGGTATAAAATTTTGAATTTAGCAACGGAATTTTTAAATCGGTAATTCCGTCGGTAAATTCTTTTTAAATATAAGCTCACCCGACATCTCCCTCCCACTTCTATCTTCTTTTTTCTTTCTTCTTCCTTCTTCCTACATCTTCTCTTCGTTTTTTTTTTAGCTCATTTCTTTGTTGTAGACTCCTTTTCTGCTCAAAGATGTTGTCTTCTCTGGCTATTGTCATCGTGTCCTCGTAGAGGTATTTTTGCAACTACTGTCATGTGTTTTTTCATATATTAGATGAAAGTTAATTTGGGTATTTATTACTTTAGTTTATTTATGTATTTTATTATTCAAAAATAACTTTAAGGTATAAATGTTAGTGATAGAAGGGACAAAACGTGATTTTAGTTGTGATGTGTTCATAAATTTCTGATGCATGTAGGGTGTTTGATGAAATGTTTGTTATTTGAAAAAATGATTTCAGCTTTTTATTTTTAGTTATGTTTTAGTATGAATTTTAATATTTTAATTCTTTTACTTGAAATAATGAAGTTCTCTCCATGGTGGCTTATAGAGAAACTAAACAGTTTGCAGATAACTTTTAAAAAATAATTTTCAGCAAATTTACCGACGGAAAAAAATTTCGTTGGTAAATATATTGGATTTTACCGACGGAATTACAAATTTCGTTGCTAATTTTCTGACAGAAAAATTTATCAACTGAACAAAAAACCGTCGGTAAATTTACCAACGGAAAATTTTACCGTCGGTAATTTCGTCGGTACATTTACCTTCCGTTGCTAATTTTCTAACAGAAAAATTTATCGACCGTCTTCCGTCGATAAATTTATCGACGACCATATTTCCGACGTCTTTTTTCGTGAATAAATTCTGTCGCTAAATAAGCTTACCGACAGAATATTTACAAATTCCGTCGGTAAATTCCGTCGCTAAACACTATTTTTCTTGTAGTGTAACCAAGTCTACAGAAATCAAATTGCTAAAACATGCAGAAAATAACATGGAATTTATTCAAACGAATACTAACATTCAATTTAAAGCCTTGACAGTGCAGACCCTAGTAATTCTCTGAACTTCATGAAAGACTCCTTCTTGAGGGCTTTGGTGGATATGTCAGCCACCTGATCTTCACTCTTGCAGTCTCACCTGCAGTAGACCAGATTAATTGCTTTATCATTGCTCAGGTCTCTCAAGAAATAATACTTCACATAAATGTGTTTGCTCCTTCCATGTAGCACTGGATTCTTTGAGAGCTTAATTGATGAATTATTGTCGCAGTAAATTTCAGTAGCTCCATGTTGTTTAAACAGTAGCTCTTTGAAAACTTTCCTTAGCCAAATGGCTTGACAAGCACAAGTCGTTGCAGCAACAAACTCAGCTTCTATACTTAACAAAGTGACAATAGGCTCCTTCTTTGACAGCCACGAAATAGCACCTCTTCCAAGCATAAAAGAAAAACTATAAGTAATCTTCCGGTCATCTCGATCTCCTTCATAATTACTTTCAGACTTTTCAGTAAAGCCCACCAGATTGGACTTGTCAACTTTCTTATAAAATAACCCAAAGTCTCTGGTTCCTTTCAAGTAATGGAGGATTCTCTTGGCAGCTAACAAATGTATTTCTACCTGATTCTCTATGTACCTACTGATCAAGCTCACAACATAAATAATTTTACGTTGTGTGGTAGTTAGATATATCAAACTACACACAATTTGCTTGTACAATGTGCTATCCATCTTCTTCCCTTGCTGATCTTTGTGTAGCTTCAAACCACACTCAGTCAAAGTATTTACAGGATTACAATCCTTCATCTGAAACTTGTCCAAGACTTCTCCCATATATTTCTTTTGAGAGAGAAAAATGCCATCATTATATTGCATTACTTTTATACTAAGAAAGTAACACGTCATGCCTAAATCAGATACTTCAAACTCATCCATTATGGACTTGTTAAACTCAGCAAAAATGACAACACAATTTCCAGTAAAAATAAGATCATCGATATACAAGCAAACTATGAGCATTTTCCCTTTATCCCAATCTTAACAAACAATGTATACTTATAAGGACATTTCTTAAAGTCAACTTTCAGAAAATAAGTTTCAATATTATTAGCTCAAGGTTTATTTTGTAATGACTTTGATAATAACTATATGATATTTCAAATTTCAAATTGGATTCATTTCCTTGAACAATTAATGGTCTAATTCTTAAAAGGAAATAAAATTATAAGAAATACGTTTTCTTTCTTGCAAGAACCATTTTTATAAACTTACCTTATTAGAAATGATTTGTTTAAAAGGATCTTATTAATTATAAAGGTTATATATTAGCTCCGTGATTACTAAAAGATTTTTGAAAAAGATGACATCGAAGTTATTCAGACTCAAATCAATTCGGTTGACTATGGATGCAAGCAAAGCAATGAATAATTGAAGAAATGCCTATTTAAGGAAGAGCCAATGCAATTGTGAAAAACAACTGAACAATACAGAAGCTTGCAAAGCTATATTGTCGAAATTCATCAAAAGCATATACATTCTTGAAAGCGATACTTTGTAAAAAATTCTCTTGTGCGTTAGAAAATGAAATTCTGTTGAGAGAGATTACTGAAGCTCATATCGAACAAACTACTTTTTTTTAGAGCTTGTAAAGGCTAATGAAATACTACTAGTGTGGAAGGTTGAAGAACTTTGAAAAATATTAACTTGTGAACTTGGAAAGGCTCGTCAAATTACTACTTGATTTTATAGTGAAATACTCAAGTTGGATACTTGGGGATTGGATATAGGCTTAGGTTGTAAGCTAAACTAATATAAATCAACTGCATCCTCCTTCTCTATCTCTCTGTATCTTTTATATTTCTGCATTATACTGTGTGTGTGATCATTTCAGTAAGAGGCTCCTTCACTTTTATAATAAATCTCTTCTATTTTCAACTTGCTGACGGTTCCCTTTAGCAGGCTCCTTCCTTTTTATTGTTTTCAACGGGACTTATACTTTAGCAGGGCCCTATCGATTAATAGGCTACTATCTTCTGACAATATCCTAGTGTTTTAATTTTTAACAAGCCTCTGTCTTATACGAATTGAAAGTAACTAAAAAAAATTTAAGTCACACACTATTCACCCCCTCTTGCGTGTGTTTGTTTTATCATTTGACATCAGAGCGAGGTTTCACATTTTTGTGTTTTACAACATGTGATAGATCATGGTAAATAATATGAGAAGTTTTGAAGGATAATCTGTCTCAAAGCTTCCTTACCTCAATGGAAATAACTACTCATATTGAAAAAAGAGACTAAAAATCTATCTCCAATCTATAAATATTTAAGTCTGGTAAGCCATTAGAGTTTGAGCTGTTAAGTCAACATGACTTTACATAAATATGATTTTGATGTATAACAAAAAGAGTTCAAATACAAATAAAAACAAAACAGACGAAGTCGGATACAGACGCAGAGGCAAATGCAAAGCAGACGCAGACGTAAATGCAAAGCAGACGCAGACGCAAATGCAAAGCAGACGCAGACGCAAATACAAAAACAGATGCAGACGCAAAAACAAAAGCAGATGCAGACGCAGAAAAGAAGAAGACGCAAGAGTCAGTTCGAGTTAGTTACAGAACTCAACTGATTAACCGTTTCTTTAAAGATTCAAGATTCAAGATTCAAGAATCAAGAAGCAGTTGGAGACGAAGGCTATAAATACAAGTCGAAGTCGAAGATTGCAAAGTTACTGAAAACTTACGGAAAGTTACACAAAACAGTTTCACAAAGAGCTTACAGATACTTACACGAAATAGCGAAAAAAAATTACTTCGTGAGAAAAAGTGATTTAGCTGAGTGCTATTATTCTGTAACAAGTGTTCAAATATTTTTCGAGAAGAAAAGTTGTACAGATAGCCTGCAGAGGCTAAGTGTGAAAGAATACTGGTTGTAAAGACCTGAAGAGGCTCGTGGAAAGAATACTTGTAACGTTTGAAGAGATACTGAAATCTCAGAAGAAACTCTAAGGACTGGACGTAGCCCAATGTTTGGGGTGAACCAGGATAAATCTTCGTGTTTACCACTCTTACTCTCTATCTCTATTTCAGTTTCAAATTTTATCATTACTTACTTTTTATATACACAGTATTGAAGAGTTTGACTAATCAGAATCCATAAAAATTCTGTAAAGAATTTTATTTCTAACAAAGAGTTCTGAAAAGATTTATAACAAGGGGAATACACAATTCAACCCCCCCTTATAGTACATTCTAATATCGTTTTCTAAGTGCTGTATTAACGTGTGATTCACTTCAATTGGTATCAGAGCAATGTAACACCCCACTCCCGCACGACCCGAACCCGACATCGACGGTGATATCCAGGTCCGTGCCCCGCGAGGGTGGCGTGCTACATCACTCAGTATAAACCATTCATTAATGCGACATAAACAGTGAGAAACTTGAGCCCATGTGCACAATTAATCATTTCAGTTATTACAGTCATCCAATAATAATTTTATAATCAGTTAATGTAAAACAATAGAACTACAATGGCTCATTATAAATACAAAGCATTATTGCACAATGATTGCGGAATACTATACGATAAGACACTAATGCATACCGAATCGATCCCGACCTATATCCTTCACTTCATTTACTGAAGAGACATACTCCCGTGTCAAACGGGTATTCTTCAACACTGAAAATAGATGCAAATTTTGGGTGAGTTTTGCGAACTCGGTGAGTGCCCGTCATCTATGGTTCACCCAATCACATAACATATAACACATACTTTCATTTCCATTAAATCACATCTCATATTTCCTATCACACCACGCATTCACATACAGTTTCATATTATCATTATGTCGATACAATGCCATATTCAATATAATCAAATCAGTCATTCAATCAAATTTATCATTCCCATTCAACACAATGTCACATTCCCATTCAATACAGATGTTGCGGTCCATTCAATACAATTAATTCAACCATTCCCATTCCAGTATAATCAAATCAATTATGTTATGCATATGTGCATGAGACCCACTTTCCATTTAATTACTTTTGTTGTGACCGAGTGTCTAAACCGCCCTGCATCTATGGATATCGGGCTCATTGAAACCGTCCCATATAGGGCTCATTATAAATCGTCCCATAAAGGGCTCATTGTAAACTGTCCCATAAAGGGCTCATTGTAAACTGTCCCATAAAGGGCTCATTGTAAACTGTCCCATAAAAGGGCTCATTGTAAACTGTCCCATAAAGGACTCATTGTCGTTAAGCCTGAGGCTCTGAATCAGTATCTGAGTACGAAGCTCTTTACTCATTGTTGACTACTCTGGTCACAACTCTCATTATCTTTCATGTATTCATGCAGTGGAATGTCTTATGCATATTTGCATGCGCTCAGTCAATCATAATTACTATCATCGGATCATAGTCCGACATTCGACATCAATTAAGAAATCACATTTCATTTATGTGCAATTATGCATGCAAGACATTTTAACAATCTCAGTATATACACTTAGGTCATCCCATTCACATTCAAGGAGCACTTCAATAACGCAATTCCAAATACATAATCAATCACCGGACCTCCTGTCCGGAACCCATATTTAATCACAATCAATAAAATAAATCAATACTCATTCAACATATAACAAAAGCAAATAACCAATAAATAAGATCATCTAGATCTACTCACAATACGCTCCAAATTTGCATTGGTTTCCAATTTCGAGAACGCTCGATCTGCGACTACCAATTTATGCCATATGCACACATTAATCACTTTGCATAAAAATTCCCATTTATGCACAAATATAGAATAAGGACAATGCATGTTCATGATATTCCCGGCCCTAATCCCATTTTTTTCCATCATAAAATCCGTCTAAAAATTAGAAACCTAATGGCGCTGACGGTGCGCAATTCGGACCTCTATAGGTCTCCAATTAAATAAAACAGTGATCAAAGAATCATTACCCGGACCCACATCAAATTCCCGTCCAAAAATTCTCAATTTCCCATGAAATGAAATTCAATGTTTCACGAATCCGATGCCTCAAGAATCAGGTCAATCGGATGTCGGACGGAAAAGTTATGAGCAAAAGAAGGAAAAATACCAATCCAGGCGACTAGTGCATGTTGTAGTCGACTAGTATAGGAAAACACAGGTCCTAGTCGACTAGTGCAGGTTCTAGTCGACTGGTTTGAGAATCCTAGTCGACTAGTACAGCTTATAGTCGACTAGTCTTATAGAAATAACAAATCTGAAACCCCTTTTCTCCGACATGCCAACTTATACAGGGCATAACTCCCTACTCTGAATTCCAAATTGAGCAAACTTGGTGTCTATTTTATAGAGAAAAGAGAGCTCTACAAGTTTTATGATGGGAAAAAAAGCTAATTTCACCTCTAAGGGTGTCAAAAATGCAAATTAAAGTTACTGCCCAGTCAATGAGTTCCTAACCAGTGCAGTATTTTGTAAATTCAATAACCTCCCATTTACTTAATCAAAAATTATACAATAAATGTGCTCAGAAAGATCACAATGTGATCTACAACCTTTATGAACAGTCCAAATTCAAATTCAATGGCTAACTAGGTCAAACAATTCAGTGAAGGCTACTGCCCCTGAAAGTACTCAAATTGGACAGCGATCTTTCAAACAGTGTAACTCCTTGTACAAATGTCAAAAAATTACATACTTTATACCTATGAAAAGATAAAACATAGTAATACACTTCTCATGAAGGGCTCAGAATCAAATTTCATCATTAACCAATTCAAAACAGTCTTGCAAGTTACTGCCCTGATCAGCAGCCCATGACCTAACTTCAGTCCAATCTTTGAAAAAGGATAAGTCCCAATTCTGGTATCTAAAAATAGCATGCTATATACCATTTTCAAGATAATCACTTCTTCTACACTTTTTCAGAAGATCACTCAAACCAATTCAATTCAAGTAAAGTGCTAAAATTACTTCTAATCAGGATGTTCACAAGACCGACACTGATGGCTAGGTTACACCAATTGCTCAAAATCAGTCAATATTTCACAATGCATATCTCCCAATATACAGATCAAAAAATTACAAGATTAGTGGCAATGGAAAGCTAACAATGTAGGCTTCAACTCTCATGAAGACCGTTTTCCCTAATTCCATATCAATTAATTTAGAAAAATCAGTAAAACTCTAGGTTCTATATCTCGGTTACTGTTCACATAAGTCCCAGCAGCAACTTTCCAAGCCAAATTTCAACCTCTTAGAGTTACAATTAGACAACACCTATTTCAACAAAAATGTAGCCAACAAACCAAAGTTTCAGTGGGCACAAAACTCGACTCATTTGCATAACCACACAATTAGTTATGCTCAAATCAGTATACTAGGTCAAAACCAAATTTTCCAGCTTTGTTATTCAATTCAATTCCTTTCATTCTCATGTCCATTCTACTTCAATTTAGCACTCAATTTACCTTCCTATTCAACCAATCTTTCATCAAACACTTCACTTCAACATAAACCCTCAAAATTTCAGCATCCATATTCAATCAATTTCTTTTAAGTACTAATCTTCTAACCTTACTAAAATCACTTCAAAACCACCTTTTATACACTAATCATCTTAACCTTGGTAAGTTTTATACAAACATACCTAACAATTTAACCCATATGATTCATGACCTTTATGCATCCTCAATCATATATAATGCACAATATGTCGCAATTCTACATGTAACAAGCATAGAATAAAATCTTACCTATTTAAGCTTTTAACCCTTCAATTCTTCTTCACTTCTTCTAACTACCTCACCAACCCTCCACTTCACTATAGCCATACGATCACCCTCATAAAAAGGGGTGGAGAGGAAGGCTCTTAAAGTAGAAAAGAAAAGGGAGCAACGATGAGGCTAAAGCCAAAGGAGAAGCCAAGGCAACTATGAAGATTTTGGTGGAATGAAGGAATAAACTCAATTTTATTCATTCTTTCCCTTTAAGAGAGACGTGAATGGATGAACAACCATAAAAGTAGTCATGACTTGAAGAGTATCGTGAATGATGCCACCAAATAAGACAAAAACAAGTAAGGATTGGAGGACACTTGTCACTTTAGAAAGAAAAAACAAAATAAACAAAAGACAAAAGTCAATAACTAAACTTTAATCAATTAATTTCCATTCCTTATTGCATTTTCAATGGTCCCACAGTTAACCCAATAGCCTAAGTCCATTTAACAAAAACTTTCCGTACTTAAACCGACCGGTTCGCCACTTAGCGTTTTTTTTTCCGGTCCAGGGATTTTCTCCGAAAAATTTCAAAAAAATTCCTAAAAATCTCTTAAAATATAAAACACTCAATGGCGCACTCAGAATAATTTTTCAAACCCAATAGCCACGTTAATCACAATAAAATTGCCTTAGGTACAAAAACCGGGAATGTCATGTATGCATGTACAGTACTTCCATGTGCACAAATGATACTGCATACCAATCCTATTATGCATGAACAGTCCTAAATCAATTCAATACATCTCATCCTATGCCAAATTTACTATTTTACCCTTCCAGTAGGGGGTGGGATGTTACAATTCTCCCCTCCTTATAAAAATTTCGTCCTCGAAATTCTCAGTCCACAGTTCAGTATGACAATGACCATATGTCCCTACAGTTCCCATATACTACGTCACTCAATACTTCTGCTATTAAAAGATCACAGTAAGACAATCCATTTCTTCGGTGGCTTTCTCGCTATCTTACCTATCTCACTCGTCATTGTCAGAGTAGCTACTACCTTTAGTTCCCATGCTATGACTCATTTTATTATTTCTGAATCTCTTCACTTATCCTGTTTTATCAATCCAATACCTTTCTCTCTAGTAATATACAAACTAATCCTGGTCCTTTGATGCTCTCTTTGCCACTTCTATTCCGAGTACACCTTTTTAAGGTGATACTTACAATACAATAATTTCACTATAATCGGTGGTATCCACCTGATGCATTTATCCTTTATCTTTCATTGACTATTAATCCAAATTCAGTTTTCTTTTGACATTCACTGCTCTTTATACATTTAAGTCTGTTTCATTTATCCGATTCTGATTTACCGCACTAACCCATGCAACTTTCCTAGGTCACTTTCCTTTAGGTCACTCATTACATCACAAGTATCTCGACTCAATGATGCACTTTTTTGTGTAATACAAGCGTGTACAATTCCATCTTGTGATCACCATTAGTTCGATAATCATTCAGTCAAAACTATATAACAAGGTCATGATAATCCTATGAAGTCCAAAACACTTAAGCACTTTTTCTGTGGAACATTCAACTTATAATCACTTGAATCTATAATCATTTTGTTCTATACCCCTAGTGATTCAATTTCACTTTTTGCATATACTTACTAGAATGTCTAGCTTCGACTGTTCACTTTCTTGTTCTATCACTTTCTGTCGGGTACGCATACTTTTTCTTTGAATCTTTAAATATTGTTTTTCCGATTTCACTCGCATATGCAGAAGCATCATAGGACTCACCATTTTAACTCCTGCACTCTTAACCCTTCTTACCTTTATCTAGTATCTCAATTTTTCAGAAACACTTCACAATTACCCATAAGCTACTTGACATTCTTTGGACATCCCTATATCTGTAATAGGTCTGTTCCTTGCAACATTATCTGTTCACTATTTGAATTTAGTCGGCAGAATTATCTGTTCATTTTAGAAATTGTCGGTATAGTAGTCATTTATGCTCATCATTTTTCTCGAATTAACACAATGTATCCTTATAGGAATCTAAAGTCTCCAATACCATTTATCAAAGTCAGTTCAATTTATCTTATACCATTTTAACATATTGTCTCAGTTCATCACACACTGCCCACTCTCCAAGGGTATGCTTATCCTCCGTATCAAATTCCTCGATTATTCATATAGTTCTTTTTACTTTTCACTGTTCAACACTTTCAAACACATTTCGTCTATAATCATAGTCACTACCATTTGCTTATCTCCCATAATTCCCTATTAGGGTCTTGTTGATTTTATCATACATCATTCAACTTTTTCATTGAGTCCGCCAGTAATGTCTTTACAATCCCTTTATGAAGGTAACACTACATCACGTCATTGTCAGTTTCCCTTTAGGACTTCTTGTCTCTACTCATTTTCCCTTTTCAATTGATTTCCTGTCATTCACATCAACATATGCCAATACCTAGTCATCCGTACTTGGACTTCCATAAATTCCACTTCATTTAAGTATTTCACTTCGTAGGTCGGGACTATTTTCTTCCTAGTTTCAAATCAAGATTTCTCAACAATTTTGCGTCACATACGAAGATCTATTCACTTCACATTGCAATAGAATCACCTCAAATTAAAATGCCACTCGTGTTATTGGATACTTTACATTTCCGTACACACAATACAGATAACTTCAGTAGTATGAGATCTGACCCAATTTCACTTTTAATTTTATCCATACTTCTTTCCGTTTGACCATTAGTCTTGTTACCAGCTTTATGCTGTTCACGAAAGTCTCATCAGCCAATTAATGTCCCTATTGCTTTTCAATCATTCTTGAGCACTATCTCAACCAGAACAATTTTTATGCCATAATTTAAAGATCAGAACATTCCTTACACTAAGGTTCCTTGTGACAGTCACATAAACACTTTCTTTCACACTTATTCAGTAATCTATATCTCAGCATTTAATCCGGAAACCGGTTAGTAACCTATACAATTCAGACTTCCATAAGACTCCTTTCCGTTTATGCTAATTCTCAAATAAATAACTGATGCAATAATCATTTCTCATTTCCTCTCATAAAGATACATTCAGTCCTCCTATGTCTTATTTTAACCTAATATAAACTTTACACTTATAGCCACTCATAGAAGCACGTATTTAATCATTCACTGATCATCTCCTCCATGATTTCCATGTATCTGTCACATATGTTTCATTAATCACGATCAACGTTACTGTCCAATAGATATTCCCAACGGTAGATCGACTTAAATGCGACAACTCTTTTCTTATATCACTATTATTGTTTCATTTTCCACATATCATTGAACTATATGTCTCATCATTTTATTTCCATATCCGTCATGTGCAAGCTTGACCTTATAAGGTTATAACAGCTTGACTTATACACTGTCATCTCCTTATTACTACGTATCTCTTTATTTTCCTCAAACAGACTATGATAAGGTATTCACAGTCCCCAATACACGACAAAATCGTTGATACAACTTCATTGTATCTCCATCCATTTATCTATTTACCTATCCATTTATCATTTCTGTGTCCAAATCCACATATTCAACAAATCCATAATTCCCCGATATAAAATCAGTAGAAATTATCAGTTTTTCTTTTTCCTTTACGATCTTATTATACTGATTTCCAAACTCTTAGCACAATATTCACCTAACCATTTCAGTCTCACGCTTATGCGTTCAATATCATTCCCTTTTCATGAGTTCATTTCAGTTTATCTGTACACTTTCTACTTTTTCTTACTCTACCAGGCACTAGGCATCTAGTTTTTTTTTTCAGTTCTTTCAGTTCTAGGTAAACCGATACGGTACAATATTGATCCTATCACAATCCCGCTATCCTCATCTACCAATGATATCTACTGATATTGAACACAAATGCAGTGAATCCATATCTGCCTGATCGGATCATCTACTCTTTACTCAGTTCCAAAGTTTCCCATGTCCTCACATATACAGTCAGAACTCTAATTACTTACTCATCCCGGACCTTTAATCTCACTTAAGACTACTATAACTATTATGCTTCTCCTATCTCCAGTGGACCTTTCCAAGTTCTAGACATATTCATTTTTCTGTCACCATAATATTGCCATTTTAATCCGAGAATTCATTGTGATATCACTTCTTTCCTTAATCAATTTAAGCCAACATAGTCATTCTAACCACAATACATTATAATTCTCATTATTGATGTTTCCTTTTTCCATTCCTCATTGCCCATACACATTCATGTGCTCACATTCAAATACGGTCTCACTTTTCTCTCACTTAGTCACTTAACACATATGCACACGTAGGATTTCTACTCGTGCGAGTCAAACTAGGGATCAGTTGCCACGGTCTGCAATGACACGACTCAAATGCATACACCTTATGTTTCAGACTGTGCCCAGATACATTACGTACTACTGGGCTCTGATACCACCTAAATGTAACACCCCACTCCCGCACGACCCGAACCCGACATCGACGGTGATATTCAGGTCCGTGCCCCGCGAGGGTGGCGTGCTACATCACTCAGTATAAACCATTCATTAATGCGACATAAACAATGAGAAACTTGAGCCCATGTGCACAATTAATCATTTCAGTTATTACAGTCATCCAATAATAATTTTACAATCAGTTAATGTAAAACAATAGAACTACAATGACTCATTATAAATACAAAGCATTATTGCACAATGATTGCGGAATACTATCCGATAAGACACTAATGCAGACACGAACTGATCCTGACCTATATCCTTCACTTGCCTACAGTAGACATACTCCCGTGTCAAACGGGGTATTCTTCAACACCTGAAAAATAGATGCAAATTTTGGGTGAGTTTTGCGAACTCAGTGAGTGCCCGTCATCTATGGTTCACCCAATCACATAACATATAACACATACTTTCATTTCCATTAAATCACATCTCATATTTCCTATCACACCACGCATTCACATACAGTTTCATATTATCATTATGTCGATACAATGCCATATTCAATATAATCAAATCAGTCATTCAATCAAATTTATCATTCCCATTCAACACAATGTCACATTCCCATTCAATACAGTGTTGCAGTCCCATTCAATACAATTAATTCAACCATTCCCATTCCGTATAATCAAATCAATTATGTTATGCATATGTGCATGAGACCCACTTTCCATTTAATTACTTTTGTTGTGACCGAGTGTCTAAACTGTTCCGTACCCATGGATATCGGGCTCATTGAAACTGTCCCATATAGGGCTCATTGTAAACTGTCCCATAAAGGGCTCATTGTAAACTGTCCCATAAAGGGCTCATTGTAAACTGTCCCATAAAGGGCTCATTGTAAACTGTCCCATAAAAGGGCTCATTGTAAACTGTCCCATAAAGGGCTCATTGTCGTTAAGCCTGAGGCTCAATCAAGATGTCGAGTGAAGCTCTTTACTCATTGTTGACTACTCTGGTCACAACTCTCATTATCTTTCATGTATTCATGCAGTGGAATGTCTTATGCATATTTGCATGCGCTCAGTCAATCATAATTACTATCATCGGATCGTAGTCCGACATTCGACATCAATTAAGAAATCACATTTCATTTATGTGCAATTATGCATGCAAGACATTTTAACAATCTCAGTATATACACTTAGGTCATCTCATTCACATTCAAGGAGCACTTCAATAACGCAATTCCAAATACATAATCAATCACCGGACCTCCTGTCCGGAACCCATATTTAATCACAATCAATAAAATAAATCAATACTCATTCAACATATAACAAAAGCAAATAACCAATAAATAAGATCATCTAGGTCTACTCACAGTACGCTCCAAATTTGCATTGGTTTCCAATTTCTGAGAACGCCTGATCCTGCACTACCAATTTATGCCATATGCACACATTAATCACTTTGCATAAAAATTCCCATTTATGCACAAATATAGAATAAGGACAATGCATGTTCATGATATTCCCGGCCCTAATCTCATTTTTTTTCATCATAAAATCCGTCTAAAAATTAGAAACCTAATGGCGCTGACGGTGCGCAATTCGGACCTCTATAGGTCTCCAATTAAATAAAACAGTGATCAAAGAATCATTACCCGGACCCACATCAAATTCCCGTCCAAAAATTCTCAATTTTCCATGAAATGAAATTCAATGTTTCACGAATCCGATGCCTCAAGAATCAGGTCAAACGGATGTCGGACGGAAAAGTTATGAGCAAAAGAAGGAAAAATACCAATCCAGGCGACTAGTGCATGTTGTAGTCAACTAGTATAGGAAAACACAGGTCCTAGTCGACTAGTGCAGGTTCTAGTCGACTGGTTTGAGAATCCTAGTCGACTAGTACAGCTTATAGTCGACTAGTCTTATAGAAATAACAAATCTGAAACCCCTTTTCTCCGACATGCCAACTTATACAGGGCATAACTCCCTACTCTGAATTCCAAATTGAGCAAACTTGGTGTCTATTTTATAGAGAAAAGAGAGCTATACTAGTTTTATGATGGGAAAAAAAGCTAATTTCACCTCTAAGGGTGTCAAAAATGCAAATTAAAGTTACTGCCCAGTCAATGAGTTCCTAACCAGTGCAGTATTTTGTAAATTCAATAACCTCCCATTTACTTAATCAAAAATTATACAATAAATGTGCTCAGAAAGATCACAATGTGATCTACAACGTTTATGAACAGTCAAAATTCAAATTCAATGGCTAACTAGGTCAAACAATTCAGTGAAGGCTACTGCCCCTGAAAGTACTCAAATTGGACAGCGATCTTTCAAACAGTGTAACTCCTTGTACAAATGTCAAAAAATTACATACTTTATACCTATGAAAAGATAAAACATAGTAATACACTTCTCATGAAGGGCTCAGAATCAAATTTCATCATTAACCAATTCAAAACAGTCTTGCAAGTTACTGCCCTGATCAGCAGCCCATGACCTAACTTCAGTCCAATCTTTGAAAAAGGATAAGTCCCAATTCTGGTATCTAAAAATAGCATGCTATATACCATTTTCAAGATAATCACTTCTTCTACACTTTTTCAGAAGATCACTCAAACCAATTCAATTCACGTAAAGTGCTAAAATTACTTCTAATCAGGATGTTCACAAGACCGACACTGATGGCTAGGTTACACCAATTGCTCAAAATCAGTCAATATTTCACAATGCATATCTCCCAATATACAGATCAAAAAATTACAAGATCAGTGGAAATGGAAAGCTAACAATGTAGGCTTCAACTCTCATGAAGACCATTTTCCCTAATTCCATATCAATTAATTTAGAAAAATCAGTAAAACTCTAGGTTCTATATCTCGGTTACTGTTCACATAAGTCCCAGCAGCAACTTTCCAAGCCAAATTTCAACCTCTTAGAGTTACAATTAGACAACACCTATTTCACACAAAAATGTAGCCAACAAACCAAAGTTTCAGTGGCACAAAACTCGACTCATTTGCATAACCACACAATTAGTTATGCTCAAATCAGTATACTAGGTCAAAACCAAATTTTCCAGCTTTGTTATTCAATTCAATTCCTTTCATTCTCATGTCCATTCTACTTCAATTTAGCACTCAATTTACCTTCCTATTCAACCAATCTTTCATCAAACACTTCACTTCAACATAAACCCTCAAAATTTCAACATCCATATTCAATCAATTTCTTTTAAGTACTAATCTTCTAACCTTACTAAAATCACTTCAAAACCACCTTTTATACACTAATCATCTTAACCTTGGTAAGTTTTATACAAACATACCTAACAATTTAACCCATATGATTCATGACCTTTATGCATCCTCAATCATATATAATGCACAATATGTCACAATTCTACATGTAACAAGCATAGAATAAAATCTTACCTATTTAAGCTTTTAACCCTTCAATTCTTCTTCACTTCTTCTAACTACCTCACCAACCCTCCACTTCACTATAGCCATACGATCACCCTCATAAAAAGGGGTGGAGAGGAAGGCTCTTAAAGTAGAAAAGAGGAGCAACAACGATGAGGCTAAAGCCAAAGGAGAAGTCAAGGCAACTATGAAGATTTTGGTGGAATGAAGGAATAAACTCAATTTTATTCATTCTTTCCCTTTAAGAGAGACGTGAATGGATGAACAACCATAAAAGTAGTCATGACTTGAAGAGTATCGTGAATGATGCCACCAAATAAGACAAAAACAAGTAAGGATTGGAGGACACTTGTCACTTTAGAAAGAAAAAACAAAATAAACAAAAAACAAAAGTCAATAACTAAACTTTAATCAATTAATTTCCATTCCTTATTGCATTTTCAATGGTCCCACAGTTAACCCAATAGCCTAAGTCCATTTAAAAAAAACTTTCCGTACTTAAACCAACCGGTTCGCCACTTGGCGTTTTTTTTCCGGTCCAGGGATTTTCTCCGAAAAATTTCAAAAAAATTCCTAAAAATCCCTTAAAATATAAAACACTCAATGGCGCACTCAGAATAATTTTTCAAACCCAATAGCCACGTTAATCACAATAAAATTACCTTAGGTACAAAAACCGGGAATGTCATGTATGCATGTACAGTACTTCCATGTGCACAAATGATACTGCATACCAATCCTATTATGCATAAACAGTCCTAAATCAATCCAATACATCTCATCCTATGCCAAATTTACTATTTTACCCTTCCAGTAGGGGGTGGGATGTTACAAGCAAGGTATCCAAGAATCACTTTGGCGAAGTGTGGATTAAAGATAATGGCGGAGTCACATGTATACATCGCTGAAGGAGCCTCAGTCACTAGACCTCCAGCATTCAACGGAGAAGACTATCACTACTGGAAAGATAGGATGCGGCTATTCATCGAATCTACACATGTCGACCTTTGGGACGTAATAGAGAACGGACCTTATACACCTGTAGATCAAGAAGGCAATTCTATTCCATGAAACAGATGGACGGCTGATCAGAAAGCAAGAATATAGTTAAATTCAAAGGCGAAATTTTTCTTGACGTGTGCCCTAAGCAGGAGCGAGTACGACAAAGTCCACGGTTGCGACACTGCAAAAGAAATGTGGGACATACTGTCCATTGCTCACGAAGGCACAAGCCAAGTTAAAGAATCCAAGATAAGTATTCTTGTGCATTAATATGAACTTTTCAAGATGGAAGATGAAGAATCTATTGATCAAATATTTGGAAAATTTCAAACAATTGTCAATGGATTGAAAGCTCTTGGAAGGACATACAACAATCAAGATCATGTTCGAAAGATTCTAAGAAGTCTTCTTAAGAGATGGAGACCTAAAGTTACTGCGGTGCAAGAAGCCAAAGACTTGAGTGTGTTAAATTTGGATGAGTTCTTTGGGATCCTGAAGATTCGTGAAGTTGAACTCAACGTCAAGACAAGCCCAAGCCGGACAAATCAATAAAGATCAAGGCGGACGGAAGAATCATAAGACTCGAGAGAAGGAGGAAGTTATCAAAGGCGTTGAAAATTGAAGAATCAAAGGATGACAACTCCACCAATCGTAATCGAGTCAAGTGATGAAGATGACGAATTATCTTTCATCTCTAGAAAGATAAGACGATGTGGAAGAAGAAATCCAGAGGAACCGGACATTGAGAAAAATGGGAAAGATGAAGCTAAACCGAGAAGTCTTCTATTATCTCGCCACGAGTGCAATCACCGACACTATAAGTCCAATGTCCTACTCTCAAGAAGAAACCAAAGAAGAGTAGAAGGCAAGAAAAGCATGATGGCAACTTGGGAGGACCTAGATTCATCCGAATCGATCTGAGTTCGAGTCATCGTAACATGCGAACATCGCCTAATGGCCGAGGAAAATAGTGATGAGGAGGTAAAATCGACTCACGATAATTTGCATGATGCTTACTCGTAACTATTAGAAGATTCTCATGCTATTCGAAACAAAGACAAGTGTTGAAGAAAAGTATGTAGAGAATATTAGACATCCTGAGGTAATAGAGAGAGAAAATATCTGTCTAAAGAAACAATTAGAAGATAAAAAGAAAGTTGTAGACAGATAAGAAGAGATCAATCAGCTTAAAATTAGGATTAAGAACTTATCAGCTGATTTAGCTACTTTCACAGAAAGTACAAAGAAAATGAATGAAATGCTTAAAAAATGTAGACATCCGAGTGATAAGACTGGATTAGGGTTTACAGGAAACAAGATTCAGTCACGTAAAAAATCTATCTTTCAGAAAGGAAATTATAAGATATTTCATTTTAATCAATGTCCTAGTTATATGCATCAAAAATCACATCACATGCATACTACTAACCGTAAAGAACCCAAGAAAATTTGGGTACCAAAAAATAAAATAGTTTCTCCTGCAGATATCCTTCCTTGGAAGATACGGCAAGCACCATTGGTATTTAGACAGTGGATGCACGCGACACATGACGTGAAGAAAGTCTATGTTCCTAGACCTTCAGTATAAGAAGGGAGGATCAGTAACTTTCGGAGACAACCAGCAGGGCAAAATTATTTGAATCGGGAAAATAGGTAAAGAATCTTTTGCATGCATAAATAATGTCTCGCTTGTTGATGGTCCAAGCATAACTTGATTAGTGTCACCAATTGTGTGATTCGGTTTCACATTACATTCAATCAAAATCTTTAAGTCGAAACAAAGATGGGTCTATACTTTTCTCGCCAAGAGAAGAAACAATCTTACAAAATTAATTTAGAAAATTTTCAAAGTCAAAATATTTCATGTTTTCTATCTTCTCAAGAAGAAAGACTAATCTGCATAAAAGCTAGGTCATGTCTCTTTGAAACATATTTCAAAATTGGCAAAACATGATTTAGTAAGAGGTTTGTCAAAAATAAGTTTTGACAAAGAATTTTTTTGTGAAAATTGTTTGAAAGGAAAACAAGTTAAAACCTCTTTTTCTTCTAAAAGTTTTGTAACCTCATCAAGACCTTTAGAATTGTTACATATGGATTTATTTGGTCCAACAAGGACAATAAGCCTTGGCAGAAAGAAATATGGACTTGTTATTGTTGATGACTTTACTCGATTTTGTTGGATATTATTTTTATCACACAAAGATGAGTCTTTTAAGTGCTTAAGAACCTTATCCAGAAAGTTACAGAATGAAAAAGGAATGTCCATAGCCAGTATCAGGAGTGACCATGGTGGAGAGTTTGAAAATGAGAAGTTCAGAATATTCTGTGAAGAGAATGAAATTTCCCACAACTTCTCGGCCCCTAGAACTCCACAACAGAATGGAGTTGTTGAAAGGAAGAATAGGACGATTCAAGAGATGGCAAGAACCATGCTATGTGAGATGAATCTTCCTAAGTATTTCAAGAAGAAGTCGTGAATACAACATGCTATATTCGAATAGAATTACATTGCGACCCATGTCAAGAAAACTCCTTATGAGTTATGGAATGGAAGAAGACCAAGCATATCTTACTTTCATCCATTGGTGCAAATGTTCCATTTTAATACAAAACAATTGTTGGATAAATTCGATTCGAAGACCTATCCAGGAATCTTTCTAGGCTACTCATCATCGTCTAAGGCATTTCGAGTTTACAACCTTACTTCAAAGATTATTGAAGAGACGATCCATGTCAAGTTTGATGATAGTTCTCAACCCCATAAGGAAGATGACATAGAAAATGAAGGTCCTTCAAAGAACTTAGATGATACTACAGGAACTCCTTCATCAGACACTCATGAGAACAAAATTGAAGATATTCTGGAAACTATTGTACTAAGACGAGATTGGAAGTATAAAAGCTCTCATCCAGAAGAGTTAATTATCGGTGAGACCTCAGAAAGAGTTAGAACAAGGTCCAGATTTAGAAGAGAAGCTAATGTAGCTTTTATCTCTGAAGTAGAGCCTAAAAAGGTTGAGGAAGCTCTTCAAGACAAAGCTAGGGTGTTAGCCATGCAAGAGGAGCTGAATCAATTTACTAGGAATAACGTCTAGTCCTTAGTTCCAAAACCTCCTAAGAAATCCATTATAGGAACCAGATGGATTTTTAAGAATAAGTTAGACGAATCAGGCAGAGTAAGTCGTAATAAGGCTAGATTAGTAGCACAAGGCTATAATCAGCAAGAAGGAATAGACTACAATGAAACATATGCTTCAGTAGCGAGACTTAAAGCTATAAGGATTTTGTTGGCATATGCAATCTGCCATGACATAAAGCTGTTTCAGATGGATGTTAAGAGTGCATTTCTGAATGGCTTTATAGATGAAGAGGTGTATGTGAAACAACCACCGGCTTCAAGATGTTAAAATCCGACTATGTCTATAGACTTCACAAAGCCTTATATCGGCTCAAGCAAGCTCCTAGAGCTTGGTATGATCGTCTGAGTACCTTTTAATAGAAAATGGTTTCAGAGAGGTCAAGTTGATAAGACGCCTTTAGGAAGAAGGTTCGTAATGATTTTATCTTAAGATACAGATCTACGTTGATGATATCATTTTGGTGCTACTTCAAAAGAGTTGTGTTTAAAGTTTGAGAGGCTAATAAAGAAAGAGTTTGAAATGAGTATGATGGGTAAGTTAAAGTTCTTTCTTGGGTTGCAAGTTAAGCAAAGCAAGAGAAGATCTTCATTCATCAACAAAAGTATGTGAAAGAGTTGTTGAATAAGTTTGATATGAATAAAGTGAAGCCTATGGCAACTCCGATGCATCCTTCAAACCTTTTGTCGAAAGACGAACTTGGTAAGAAGGTGGATCAAACCTATATAGAGGATGATCGGTTCTTTATTGTATCTTCTGCAAGTAGACACGATATTTTGTTAGGTGTATGCTTATGTGCAAGATTTCAAGCCGATCATAGAGAGTCTCATTTATTCTTTGTTAAAAGAATTTTGAGATATCTCGCAGTACTACCGATCTTTGCTTAATGTTTGAGAAAGGTAAAGATTTGAGTTAATTGGATATTGCGATGCGGACTATGCCGGAGATAGAATCCAAAGGAAGAGCACAAGTGGAGGATGTCACTTTCTTGGAGGAAATCTAGTCTCCGGTCAAGCAAGAGACAAAGCTCAATTGCACTATCAACCGTGAAGGTAATATATATGCGCATGAAGTTTTCGCTCACGAAAGTCGTGGATCAAGTATCAGCTTGAAGACTATTCAGTCCAAGAAGAGGAGATCCCAATCTTTTGCGACAACACCAATGCAATTAATCTATCAAAGAATCCAATTCAGCATTCCAGAGTGAAGCATATAGAAGTCAGACATCAGTTTCTGAGAGACTATGTTCAGAGAAAAGTAGTGCTTCTACAGTTCGTTGAAACAGAGCTTCAGTGGGCAGATATCTTCACTAAACCACTGAGTGAAGAACGGTTCCAGAAGATAAGACGCAACCTTAACATGGTTATGTTAAGTGAACGGTCAGGACTAAAGTAACGTCAAAACTAACGACGTTAGTTACAGTGAGTTACAACTGGTAACTTCTCTCACAAGGAAGATTTTTGGAGGAAAAAATCTGATTATATCGAGGTTCTTAATGATTATAGAACTCACCAGACTGTAATCCTACAAATAGACTGAAGGTGAAAGCATTGCAGTCTTTTCATCATCTCCTGACGGTTCATTTCGGCTTTACCAATTCTCTCAAAACATCTCACTCAAAAAGTTCTCCAGAAGACAGTTTTTGCTCTACACAATGGAAGCAGCTATGATTTTTGGAAGACTTGTGAACTTTGAGTCACTGAGAAGAGACAGAATGGATGTAGAACCAGAAATCATAAAAGCTGGTTGGAGGAACTTCTTCCAGACGCAAGAACCTGTGTACACGAATGAGGTATATAAGTTTTGGAAGAACGCCAGTCTAATAGACAACACTATCGTATCTTCTGTAGATAGGATATCTGTTGTTGTGACAAAGGAGCTTATAAAGAAGGTGATCGAGTGTCCATCGGTTGGTGAGAAATTGTCTACCAAGGTGGGATGGATGTCCCAAGTCGGTATGAAGGAAGAAGATATCAAGAGGCAACTATATGGCACGAATGATTCAGGGGAGAGGAAGACATCCAATTTGATTCCAAAGGCTAAGGTGCTTAACGCAATTTTATTTAATTGCATTCTACCCAGAGTCGGTTCAAGACATTTGGTGACCACTCTGGATGAACAATGTCTGTTCTACCTACTGAATCGAAACCCCATAGATTTACCCTTCTTGATCCTTCGTTATATGATTAAGGGGATAAAGGAAACAACGAGTTATCCTTATGGCATGCTTCTGACGAGGATTTTTAAGGAATCTGGTATTTGTCTGCACCAAGGAAATAGAAGAACTGTTCCTGTGAAGAGCAAGATCGATGCATACATGATACGACGAATGGGTCTAAGCACAGTAGACAAAGACCAAGCCGACTCTTTAAGGAAGTCAAGAACTGAGGGGGAGCATGTATTGAAGAAAACTCCCGTTTCAAGTTCTCAATCTCCAGTGAGTATCAAATCGCCTGCTGATGAACTAAGGAGAGTGCTAGGAAGACCTCTCATGAAACAGGCGAGTCCTCATCTCGAAGAAAGCCAATCCCAGAGGACATAACAAAGTGCATCAAAAAGACGAGGAGAAAGTATTTTGAACGAAGTGGTGAAGAAAGCAAAGAGATCACCAAGAATTAGGACTCTGAGGCAACAGGAAGAAAAGATTGCCAGAGAACAGAGTCGAGAAGAAACTTCTAAATCTTGTGCACCTAGAGCCACAAGATCCTTAGTTTCTATTCTGGAAGAAGATACGGCCAGAAAATCCAAAGAAACTGAGAAGAAGAGAAAATCAAAATTTGAAAGAGGAAAATCTCCAGCGAAGAAATCGGTAAGACTGACTGAAGCAGAGGAAAAGACTAAGAAGGTTAGTCGAAAGAAGACCACCTCAACTGTTGAGGAAGTTAGTCAACAGAAAGAAACTATTGATGCTATTCGAAAAGGAACGGAAATCGAAGCAAGATCTGATTTAGGAAACACCTATTGCTCAACAGAGGAGCCAGCAGATGAAAGCTTGTTCAGATGACTCATCAAGCACATCAAGAAGCAACAAAGAAGATCGATTCGGATGATGATAAACCGTGTCGATGGTATACAACTACCATAAGTTCTTGAGGAAGCGAAGTTGAAGATCAAAATGGTAGAAGTAGTTACAGACGGAGGACCTGCTATTGCAATCGGTGTTCAACCAATGAAGAAGATAGTAGGCGTGGTACAACCTATGGTGATTAATAGTAACACATGGCGATTACTCAAAGAAAACGAAAAGATCTTCTATGATACTTTGGGATTTTTGCTACTATGCCATATCCTTCAAAACGACCCGCCATCCATGTACTATTTTCCCAATCACAAAGAACACAGAGATAATGGTTGCACGGATATACAGCCAAGATATCCAAAAGATTTTACCAGGGGAAATCAAAATTATATCCGAAGATGATGCGGTGATGATCGTCGCAGATCAAATTGCGAAGAAGTGCGAAGAATTGATGAAGCATGCACTCCTGCACAGGATCCAGATGAAGCAAGTTGCAGCTATACTAATAAGGTGGAAGACTGTCTAGTAGGGGGAAGACTAAGAACATGAACATTTATTGAGTTCCTGGTTCGATACCCACGATTAGCCCTTTGTCTAGTACTGCCTATACAATCACAAGCATTACCCGCAAGGAAGGCGATTCTTGATCTTTGCTGTGCCTTTTGACTTAAATATTCACGAAAGTAAACGCTCATTCGTCCACCTACCTTTGAGATCAATGAAGACTACACTCCATCCTCTGATGCTTACACTACTTCAATTCCTTTTACTCCTCCATCAGCAGAAGTTGCTCAAGCCTCCTCGTCAGTTGATCCACCCGATGAAGTCAGTAGATTACGTGGTGAACTCAACGACATGAAGGAGACGGTGAATGATCTGAAAAAGATGATAGCAGAATTGCTGAAAAGCCAGAATCATTAATCATTTTTTGATTATAACAAATAGGGGGAGAGAATAAAAGGAAGAGGAGAGCAGGAAAAGAAGAAAATGAACAGAAGAGGAGAGGATGTTCAGACAAAGAAGGCGTGACCACATCAGACGAAGAAAGGAAGAAGATAAGTTTGTTTTACTTTTGTAACATCTATATTTTTTTTTTGTTTTCTTTTCTTGTATATAATTTGTTATACTCAAAAAGGGGGAGATTGTTAAGTCAACATGACTTTACATAAATATGATTTTGATGTATAAAAAAAAGAGTTCAAATACAAAGAAAACAAAATGTATAAAGTCGGATCTGACGCAGATTTAAATGCAAAGCGACGCAGATGCAAAAATAAAAGCGCATTTGCACATAAATACAAAAGTAGATGCTGACGCAGAAAAGAAGAAGACGCAAGAGTCAGTTCGAGTTAGTTACAGAACTCAACTGATTAACCGTTTCTTTAAAGATTCAAGATTCAAGATTCAAGAATCAAGAAGCAGTTGGAGACGAAGGCTATAAATACAAGTCGAAGTCGAAGATTGCAAAGTTACTGAAAACTTACGGAAAGTTACACAAAACAGTTTCACAAAGAGCTTACAAATACTTACACGAAATAGCGAAAAAAAAAATTACTTCGTGAGAAAAGTGATTTAGCTGAGTGCTATTATTCTGTAACAAGTGTTCAAATATTTTTCGAGAAGAAAAGTTGTACAGATAGCCTACAGAGGCTAAGTGTGAAAGAATACTAGTTGTAGAGACCTGAAGAGGCTCGTGGAAATAATACTTGTAACGTTTGAAGAGATAGTGAAATCTCAGAAGAAACTCTGAGGACTGGACGTAGCCCACTGTTTGGGGTGAACCAGGATAAATCTTCGTGTTTACCACTCTTACTCTCTATCTCTATTTCAGTTTCAAATTTTATCATTACTTACTTTTTATATACACAGTATTGAAGAGTTTGACTAATCAGAATCCATAAAAATTCTGTAAAGAATTTTATTTCTAACAAAGAGTTCTGAAAAGATTTATAACAAAGGGGAATACACAATTCAACCCCCCCTTCTAGTGCATTCTAATATCGTTTTCTAAGTGCTGTATTAACGTGTGATTCACTTCATGAGCTACACATCCAAATTCAGATAATGTAGAAGTATAGACTGATGCTGATAGAAGAATGCACAGTTAAATGCTAAAGCAAAACATCTGACATGTGCATTATCTCTAGAAGAATATGATAAAATATCCTACTGTTCTAAGCAAAGGAAATGTGGGACAAACTACAAGTTACATTTGAAGGAACGAATGAGGTAAAGAAGTATAGAATAAGTCTTTTAGTACGTCAATATGAAACTATTTGCATAAAATAGGGAGAGACTATAGACGAATTCTTCAAACACTTGAACAATATCATCACGTCCTTAAAGAACTTGGGAAAGATATATCCTAATGATGAGCTCGTAACAAAGATTTTGAGGTCACTACCAAAGGAATAGAGACCTAATTAAGGTGATAGCTCTAGAAAAAACAAAGGATCTAGACACTATTTCACTTGACTGACTACTAGAAAATATGATGATCTATGAAATCGAGCTTAGACAAGATGAAGGATCCTCTTACAGAAAAGGAATGACATTAAAAGTAATTGACGAATGAAACAGTAATGAAAGTGACATTGAGATGCAAATAGATGGAGATGACGAGTTAAACCTTATGATCATAAAATATGTTTGTTTCTATAAAAAGAAGTTGATGAAGAAAAGAGAAGGAAGTAAGAAGTTGGAAACTATAGGTTCCTATCAAAAGGTAACAACAACAATAACAATACACAAAATAATCAAATCATATGTTATCACTTTAAGAAGCTTGGACACACAAGACCAAAATGTCCTCTTCTTCAAAAGGACAAGTTCGAGAATAGAAAATATAGAAAGAAAGTGATGACTACAACCTAGTCAGATGAGGATTTTGAAAACTTTGAAGAGGAAGAGCCAAAAGAAGTCAGCAATGTTTGCTTTATGGCTGAATCAAGAGACGGTGAGGTATATTATTCTGACTTTGATATTGAAGTTGATAAATTGAAAAATGCATATCATGAATTGTACGATCAATACAAAAGGTTGACAGTGACGTATTTCAAAGAAGTTGAGAAGTTCAAGATTAATGATGCATCTCTGAAGGGTAAGATTAGATCATTCGAATATGGGAATAAAAATTTGGTGACCAAGAATATGTCTCTTGAGGTTGACTCTAAACAGAAGGTTTCTAAAAAGAAAGTTATGGAAGAAAGAGTAGGTAAGTTGGAAAATACACAGCTAAAAAATGATTATGATAAGGTAAAACAGTTAGAAGAAAAAGTCATCACCTTAGAATTTGAAAAGGAGAAAAGTTCTGGAAAGATCCTATCTCTAGAAAAAGATATGGAAACGTTTGTTAATGAAAGGAAGAATCTTGATACATTGCTTGGTAGTGGTAAATGCATTTTTTTAAGGTCAGAATATGATACAATGAAAATAACAATATCAGGCCATACAAAAACTTCTTTGTTAAATCCAACACTAGTTATAGCCAAAACAGTAGGAATATACTAAATGGAAAAAAAATCACAACAACCATCATTTATCTTTTTTGTGCGATTACTGTGGTAAACATAGTCATATTAGTCATTCTTGCAATTTTCGTAAAAAGAAATTATCTCAAATATATGTTTGGAGATCGAAAGGTCAAAACACTAATTCTAAAGGACCCAAAAAATTTTGGGTACCTAAAATAAGATAATATTTTTTATAGATGTGCTTCAAAATGGAGACAAATGACAATCAATGGATAGTTGATAATGGTTGTTCGAGACACATAACAGGCAAAATATCACACTTTAACTACATTGAAAGAAAAGATGGAGGTAATATTGTCTTTGCAGACAAAAATAAAGCAAAGGTCACTGCAATTGGTAAAATTGGTAGTTCTAACTCTACCTCTGTTTATAATGTTCTCTTTGTTGATGGTTTGAATCATAACCTGTTAAGTATGAGTCAGCCATGTGACAAAGGTTACACAGTCATTTTTTGTGCATCTCACTGTGAAATTGTCGATATTCATAATGATAATATTGTATATGTTGGTCCTATAAATCAAAATATATATTGTGCTCAACTAGAAGACATGTCCTTACAAAGTGTTAAGTGTTTTGTCTCTCTAAAAAAGGATTTATTTATCTGGCACAGAAGATTTGGACATGCTAGATGAGAATTCTATCAAAATTGTCCAAAAATGAGTTAGTAAGAGGACTACCGACCTTAAAGTTCGAAAGAAATCAAGTTTGTCAAGCTTATTTAAAAGTGTTTGAAAAGTTTAGCAGAATAATTCAGACATAAAATGGGTACTACATCACTTCAATTTGAAGCGATTATAGAGGAGAATTCGATAATAAAAAGTTTGAAGAATTATGTTACAGCAATGGCAGAACTCACAACTTCGCCGCGGCAAGGCCCAACTCTCCCGGAGGTCAAATTTTTCTGAAGGGTTTTCTTGTTGAATCTCGAGAGTTCGTTGCGACAAACTTTTCCCAAAAGGTGCATTCAAAAAATCTTATGGCACCATAACGTATTTATCCCAAAGGGTGCAGTCGGTCACCTTTGAGAGTTGCTATGGCGAAGCTAGAAGTTTGCCATAGCGAACTTCTCCCAAAGGGGCCTTGGAGATAATAACACAATGTTTGCCGCAGCGAACCCTCCACTACTGCCACGTTGCTAGTCCAAATTCAAATTTGAATTCTTTCGACCCTCCTCTCGCGTGATCCTCACCTGAATTCCTAAATTGAACCTCAGGATTAATCACGAGACTCGGGCCTAACAACATCTATCTATTTCACGAATTTCATTCAAATTTGTTTTGAAGACCCACTTTACACCAATAGTTTTGTGCCCTTCTGGGAGTAGCTCCCAAGTGTCATTTTTTTCAATAGCATCAATTTAATCATCCATGGATTTTTACCATTTTTCTTCTTTAACAACACTCTCAAAAGTTGTAGGATTGCCATCTGGAAACAAAGCGAAGTGAGTGACTTGATTATCAAGTAGGCCAATTACCTCATAATCCTCCATCCAAGCAGATCTTTTTATGACACAGTGAAGGGATTTAACTTCTTCTTCTTCTGTAATTATATTAGCTTCTTATGTAACTATGGTAGCTATTGGTGAAGCTTTAGAAGTTATTGAAGTTCTGCTTGATTCATTTTTAGTTGCAGGGGATGTGGATAGTTGCTCTCCTTTAGTTTTAAGGTCAGGAAAGACTTGAGTAGGTTATAGCTCAGTTTAATCCCAAGTACTTTCTTCATCAAAAACAACGTCCCTGTTGGTCATAATATTCTTTGTAAGAGGGTTAAACAATTTATATGATTTTTATGCTTCACTTACACCAAGAAAGACATATCTCTCGGCATTGTCATCAAGTTTCTATTTTTTCACAGCCGACACATTAGTATAGGCAATGCACCTGAAGACTAAAAAATGATCTACAACAGGCTTCCTTCCACGCTAGGCTTATTGTAGTGTCATCTTTTGAGCAAAAAAAGTAAGACTTTTGTTTAAGATACGAACACTCCAATTTACAACTTTAGGACAAAAAGTCTTCAAAACGCTCCCTCTTGCCAATGAGCTTCTCACCATGTTGAGGATGGTTCTATTTGTCCTTTCAGATGTTTCCTATAGATAATAAATTCATGTTTTTCTAGAAAAATCATCAATGAACGTAAAAAAGTATCTTTTACCTCCCTTAGAAATCGATTTTATTAGACCAAAAATATCCAAATGGACCAGCTCTAACAATGCTTTTGCTCTCCAAGGCTTCCCTTTGGGAAATTCATAATGAGGTTGTTTGCCAACAGCACACTCTTCATAAACACGAGAAGGTGCAATGATGTGAGGAAGACCTGTAACAATATTCTTCTATTGAAGCATATTTAGTCTACCAAAAATCAAATGGCCATAACAAAAATGCCATAACCATGAGGGATCTTTTATTTCAGCTAACAAACTGGATTGAATGCTTTCAATCTTTAATGGAAACATCCTATTTGAACTCATCTGAACAATAACATTGGCACCTGTAACAAGATCATAAATCTCATAACTACCCTTTTGGATAATGATAACATAGCCTTTTTCTTGTAATTAACCATCACTTAACAAATTACTTTTCAAGTCAGGAACATACAACACATTAGAGATTTTTTTTACAAAACCATTCTTAGTTCTTATTTAAATATCACTTTTTCCCTATCAATTTCACAAAAGAGCAATCACCAAAACTAACAGTAAGGTGAAATTTCTAATTTACGTACAAAAAAGAGGACTTATATCTAGTCACGTGGTTGTTGTAGCTAGTATCCATATCCCAAACATTTGATCCCAATATCTTCTTGTCTTGGATAGCCATCAACAAAGTCTCCATTTCCTTTGTATCAACAAAATTTGAATTCTCCCCCTTTACTTTGTCATTAGGCAGCTTGGTATAGCATTTGAAAACATAATGACCAAACTTATGACATCTATAGCACTTTACCTTGGGTTTGTCAAAGTCTTTTCCTCTGAATTTTCCTTGATATTGGTCATTACTACTTCTAAAATTCTTTCTAGAACCTCTGTTTCTGCGATCTCCCCTTCCTCTACCTCTATACCTTCCTCTAAAGTTGTTAGAAGGATTATTAGTAGAAGCCTTCAACTTTTGCTCCTCTACTGATGAACTCTTGTTCATCTTTTGTTCATGCACTAATAAGGAGCTTTATAACTCATCACAAGAGAGTATATCAATGTCTTTCAACTCTTTAATTGAGCAAATCACATAGTTGAAATCCCACATCATGGAACACAAGATCTTCGCCACTATGGAGATTTCATTCATCTTCTCACCATGAAATTGCATATTGTTACATATCTCCATCATACGCGCAAAGTAGCTAGTGACAAATTCTCTATCCTTTATTGACAGTGTCTTGAAGTCCTTTCTCAAGGCTTAAAACTGTGCATGTTTCACTCTCAGGGATCCTTGATATTTCATCATCATTGAGTTCCAAATATCCTTGGAAGGATCTTTGCAAAGAACAATTTTTATGATGGGACGATCGATAGCTTGGAAGAAATAATTTTTTTCCTTTCAAGTCCTTTAGCCTTAGGCCTTCCAATTCAGTTTTTTAAGTATTTGTCATAGTCGTGCCTTTTGCCAGCTTTTGAATACTCCTTTTAGCTTAAAAAGTTCTCCATTAACATGCTCTAATGATCATAGTGACCATCAAAGTGAGGAATTGCAACTTATACAAAATTGGAATTTGGGTCTGCCATTAAACAAGTGAACAAAGAAAAATGTGTTGCTACCTCACGTGTTTCACTCTCTAAGATCTTAGGCTATGATACATATAAACTCATCACTCAAAAAATATATAAGAAGAGAAGTGATATGGAAGCGAAATTTTTTACTGATCTTATTTATTCAGAACTCAATACCCTTTTATAGGCAAAGCTACAACAGAAAAATACCAGAAAATAGGAAACTAAACAACCATGATTTACACTAATCTACAGTAGTCCACTACCTCCTAAAAGTCAGATAATAACTCCTTAAAAATTAAAAAAAATCTTTGACTCCAATAATAACCAAATGACCAAGTCTACAGAAAACAAATTTCCAAAACATGCAAAAAATAAAATGAAATTTATTCCAACAAAGACATCCTCTCAGTTCTTAACAAATTTTCAAAATGAACCTTTGTGTATCAAAACCTAACGACTTATTAACTCCATCTTTGGTAACCTATGAAATTCTTGAACATCCTGAAGTTTCTGGATCAAAAAGTGGCTAACAGTGGGTATTTAGATTGCATGAAGCACAATGACATATAGTGGATTGGTTAGCCCCATGACTGAGAAAATTGATATGGTTGATTGTTCATTCACCAATCAGGACCTACCGTATGATTTATAACAAGATCCTCATAGTATGAGACAATATGTTTAGTGTTATTTAAGTATTCTAAAGCTCTTGCATCCATTATATCTACTTTCTTTAGATCATCTATCAATAATGTAAAATTTATTTTAGGTTTGTACTTTGGCAATGTTTTAGCCTATAAAATGAAAATACAGCTATGAGTTAAAGAATTTTTTTTCTTTTTCATGAGAGATTGAAAAAGATTAAAATGAAGGAATGTTGAGATACCTCTTCATCTTAATGAGCATGAGACTTGTGTGTCCCGTTCAATAGTTTAGCATATTGATCATATGAATTTGCAAGAACTACGCCATACGATGTAGATTTCTCCTGAAAAGAAATATTATCGATACGTCTTTACAATTGAAGTAGTCTACAATGTCCTTATCATGCACCATTACTCCCTACATAAGATACGACATCATTAAATGTTGATAACATCCGAAAATTTCCAGTACAAAGAATCAAAAACCTAACCTCTCCTTCAATCATAAAAACAATATCTTTTAGGAAAATGCACTAGAACTCAAAGTTTATTTTTTAGTAAAATTACAAATTTCTCTTGTAGTGTTATAAACCTATTGCTAAGGAAACAAGATAGCTAATGATATCATAAGACAACATCTAAAAATAGAAAAGTCTAGTTCAGATATTTTCTAATGCACTCACTTATTCAATTAAGAGCATACCTAAAAATGTTCTTTTGAGCGGTTTAATTAATTACATATCTTATATTAGCAATAGAGATACTCAAATGATCCTGCTTACCATGAATCAGCTAAAATTTGTTGGATCAAAAACATTAAATGAATTTTACATCAGAGATTACCTTAGGTTAAATTGTATAAAATTGGAAATTTACATATTGCAAAATCATATCCTCAAGTGGGTAATTTCATTTCATCATCAATTATATCTGAAGTTTAGCTATCATTGTGATGTGAACACTAGGCTATGGATTAATGGTTAAGCTAGTATAGCAAGATATACATGAAAGAGTTCATAGTGGAGAGGTGAAGTCAATTCAAGAATTGGTAAAAGTAATAGATGCTAGTCATATTTGATTCCATAGAAAAAAACTTATACTACAAACAGCTTTACAGTTTCCATGTCAATAAAAGGAAGGCTTATTTGCTCAAATAAGCTCATACAGAAAGTATATAACACACTTTAAAAATTGAGAACCTTGGCATTATTGTTACCAAATTTTCTTTTTTTACTATCCAATGCAACATTTAAACCAGAATGTTTTCTCAATACTGGCATATATAAAATATAAACTAAAACATGAACAATCTGCACTACTTGAGTAAACATTCGCTTGAAGTTGATTGCTACAGAGCATTCATTCTTAAAAGCGTTGGTGAACTAGTGTAGGTTGTATATGTTATCCAGAACCTATTAGATGGAGGAATCGTTCTTCCTTCTGCCTAAAACAAAGAATATCTCCCAATTTGAGCTCACATTAATATGACTATTTAACAAAGTTCTCAAACCATCCACTTTTAGATCTTTTCATTCATAAAATTGTAAAGTATTGTATAAGATTATGCTGGCACTCATGTTAGTTTATACCCTTGCAACCAATTAGTTGGATGCAATTTGATGTATGCCATTATTATTTAATTAATGAAAAGGCATTCTTTATTTTTATAAAGTTAATTACATTTGTTGTTTTAATATTAAATGTAAAATCCCTTAAATAATTAATGTACAATTGAAATTATGATGAGATCATAATTATGAGATTCAATTTACATTTACATATTGTTCTAAATGTTCCTAGCTATAGTTTCATCAAGGCGGGATATTGTTAAAACAATAAAACTAGCACTTATTATGCTTCTTTCTTATAAAGAAAGTAATTAATCTTATAAGTTAAAGTATGAAAATATTTAACTAATTTGTGGGTACTTATTAAAGAATAAGTCACTGAATTGATCCGACTATGAGAATCCTAAATGGAATATTACTTATGTGTCTATGAATTTTCTCATAATGACGGTTATATAAATGATCCTTAGGCTTCAGATTACCAAGATATCTTGTATGAGAATTAAAGTGTTTTGATGTTGTTTATGAATTGTTTTAAGATAATTTAGTCGATATTACTTGGATGCAGTATGAACAATATAAAGATAGTTAAATAAGCTAATAAAGTTTCTCACTCTAAAGTAATTATAGAAAATGTTCTACTATTCTTAATTAGTAATGATTTATTGAATTCTCTAGCGAGTATATTGACATTTGAAAAGGAATTTTAAATTTCAATTATAAATCAATCACTAAATAGCAAGAATGAACATGATTGGATGAAAAGAGTAGATATTGTATCCATATACATGCATGGATATGTTAAGTCAAACTATTTTGACATTCTTCATATTTGGGTGATCATGACATATTGCTAGGCGTTAATCTTGATCTATGATTATAAATTGTTAAATTAAAAGGATTTTAATTGTTCCAATTTTAATTGTGAATTAGAATTAGAATTTATAATTAATATATTAGGTATCTAATGAGTCACATATAAAAAGCGACTTATGAAGGAAATTTTAATTTTAATTAAGTTGAACTTAACTATAAAGTTTGAGAAACTTTAGGGATCAATTATGAGATATTTGATTTTATTAAAATTAAATTAATTATTGATTATGACTTTAACGATAATTAAGGAATTTAATTTAAAAAAATACAAACTCTAATTATTTTTCTATAAATGGGAATAAGCATTAGGGAGCTAATACTCGTGCTTATTTCCTCTTATGCATTGAGAAGCTGTTCTATGGATATTGTTAGAGGTAGGATAATTGAATAACTCATGGTTCACATGTGGAGAAGCTTTTAAAGAATTTCATGGTTAACTCATGGTTAGGTACAATTTTATTTTTACAATTCATGTTTTCATTAGTGAAGTTATTCAATTATTGAGATCTGTATGCAAACCGTAAAAAAAAAAAAAATTATTGCATTCATAATTTGATCATGACTAGTTCTCAACAGTGGTATCAGAGCCTCGTTTAATTGTTTAACTTGAATTAGATGCTTGATTGCTATTGATTTTATAATAATTAAGGTTTTATGACTTAACTAAAAACTGAGAGTTGATTTTATTTCGCGAAAATTCCTGTTTTTGCTTATGGGTTTTGTTATGTTTATGAATCGATTATTGATTTGAACAATAAAATATTTGTTCTGGAAATTGTTTCCACAGTTGATCTTTGTTTTGATTTCTGAAAATTTGTTCTATATGCCTCTGTGTATGTTCTGGCCATCTTTGTGTTACAATTGTTTTGTTTTGCTCAGGACAATTAATTCCTTGAAAACCAGACTGCATGTTCCTTGTCAGCCCATATTCATATTTCTACTTCTAAAAATTTGCATATGGTTTTATTTTGCTGCCAGCGACCCCGTTTTGATTATGGCTAACATTAAAACCACCAGTGGCGGTTTACCGCCGATTGGGTGGTCGAAATCAATTGTGAATCGCAGATAGTGTTGAAGGACGGACGGTTTACGCCTATGGATAACACAGCACACTACGCGACGGGGAGGCGACAGTGGAGACCAATGGACGGCAGAGGGTGGCAGCATAAAGGACGCAGTTGGAGAAACATAGGCGCAAGAAAAACATAGCGAGAGAAATATGGGCAAATGAATCGTGAGCACGTTTATCATCAGACATGCTTGACGTGTGCACTTGTTGACTGTGGGCACGTGCAGTGCACTCGTTCCATAGTAAATCTCTGCCGCTTGCACAGTCTCTTGGCCTTATTTTATTTGGTTATTTATGTTTTTAAAGCCTTAATTACAATTTAATTAATTTAATGAAGATTAAATTAGTTTATGTTCCTAATAAAATTGAAAACTACATTTTTTCCAATTTTGAAAATTGTTTTCAAGGGTAGTTTTATGGGAATATTTTGTAATTTAATTTAATTTTTCAAGAGTTGAATTATGAAATTAAATTAGAAATCAAATCAATAATTAGAATCAAGCAAACTTTTGAATAATTTCTTTCATAATTAGATTATGTTTGAAATCATAAATATAATGAGATTATATTTATTTTGATGAGATCAAAAATGTAAATTTTAAATCCTTCAATTAAAGATTAAGTACACATTAGGAACATGATAGTTATCTTCTATTATTTAAGTATAAAATCAGAGTTTTGTTTGACTTTTCAGTAAACTCAAGGTTACTTTAACTTGGATATGTTTTATGTTAAATTAATATTTCCTACTTAAATAAATTTGTATGATTGAATGAGCAAACCTATGATCATATGAATTTAACATGAGGTTTGGAATAAATGATATATTTTGGCAAAGAGTTGTTACCTAATGGATCTAAGAGTTACATAAGATATGATTAAGAAAGTTGTTTTCTACCTAATTTAAATTTAGTTGGTTTGTTGAGCAAACTTAAGATTAATTATTTTTAATGAGATCCTAGCTCATTAGAAAATTATTTGATAATTTCTCATTTTAATAGTGCGGGCTATTATTTTGAATAAAATAGTGGGAGTAATCAAATGTTTTAAAGTCCTTAGTTTATTTGATTTTGGGTATAAACTAATAATTGGTCCTTTTCTGTATTCTGGTTATCGAATTAAAAGATAAGTACCAACCTAATGTTGAGGAGCATCATGGATGCTAACAAGCTGACTAGGCCTAAATTTTTATATTGGTTTCGAAACTTGAGAATAGTTCTCTGGAAAAAAAAAAAGAAGTTATACATTCTTGACAATCCACCAGAACCTAATTTAGATGTAGCAGATAAGGTTTACGAGAGAAATCAACGTTAAATTGATAACGTTAAGCAAGCCATATATGTGATGTTGACAAGCATGCCTCTTAAGCTTTAGAGGCAGCACGAGAACATGGATGCACTATTATGATTCTACATCTCAAGGAGTTATTTGGTGCACAAAGTAAAGTAAAGAGTTATCAATTCTCCAAGGCGTTGTTTCTATGTAAGTTGTGTAACACCCCTATACGAAACCTACAACCATCCACATACTTAGCACCCAAATTCTTATACATGCATTCAAGGTATACAATTCTATTCAATGCCATACATATACACATTACAAAACTTCCCAATGCTTAACATTATCATTTAACAGCAATAATACATCTTTACATTTAAATGGTGATCCAAAGGAAAACATAAAATTTCCTTTCTGCATTACATGTACAATCATCTTTAATTAAAACAAATTCCAAAAGTACTTTTTCTCCTATCTGTCGGTCTTGATCCCTACAAATATTCCATATACCTCACTCCTATAACTTGGACCTACATCAATTAATACCCATGCTAAGCTTGAAAGCTTAGTGAGGAAATACTTAATTTCGGTGATACCACTCACAGCAGTCATCAGCCAAGTACACACATTCAGAAATAGCACGACAAATATAAATAGTGATGGCATACATAATCAAATGCATAATTTGTTTTTCATATACCATAAATGCACCTTAAAAAGTCAAACATTGATATTCAACACTCATGTAAACAATGGTGGCATACTTAAGCAAAGTATATAATGCAAATATGCCTCAAGATATTATGCATATTCCAAAAATGCACATTTATATGCCAAATATTGATATTTAACACTCATTGATACAAATTATCAATACAAATGCAAATGCTCATCCAATTATTTATGTTGTCATGCTGCATTTCTTATTTATAACCATTTACTTTACTTTTTGGAGTAGGCCTGCACGATTTCATGAGTGTGGATAACAAGCACTGTAACATTTCCTTTAATCATTTTTCAATTTCACAATTCGTATATTGAAAAATCATATGATATACATTTCAAGTCATAAAATCTATATTTACGTTCACACATGCAATTCATGGCTTGCCACCATTGGAAGGGTATCAAAATCACACTTGTATAATCATACTATACATATAAAAGTAATGAATATACATATAAATCATTTATGTACATGTAAATTTTTTTTGGAATGCATTATGCTCAATCTTATATTCCAATACTCAATCAATATGGGGTGATTGAGTATTCATACCTGTATCCCCATAATGACACACTGGGCCGGATAAAACCTTTTCCTAAAAGCTCTTGTAACTGAATCTTTAACTCTATAGGAGCCATTCTATAAGGTGCCCTTGAAATAGGAGTAGTGCTAGATACAATATCGATTGATAATTCCACCTCCCTCTTGGGTGGAAAACCCGATAACTCTTCTAAAAACACGTCACGAAACTCATTTACTAGCAGTATGTCTTTTAAGTTCACCTTCTCTCTTTTTAAATCAAGTAATAAAATCAAATATGCCTAATAACCTTTTCTAAGTAGTCGTCTTACTAGGATAGCTGATATTATATTAGTCAAATGATTAGACATAATACCATGAACCACTATTTGTAAACTATCAGAATCTTTGAGCACAACTATTTTCAACCCACAATGTAGGACCCTGTTTTCGAAGCCCAACATCAGAATCATGAAACGTGAGCTTATTCCAATGAAATCTCCTTAACTATCATTGATTCATCTTTATGCTCTAATACATAAATGTTGGGTCTCTGGGCCCCAACGGGTGGGCTCGCCATGATAAACTTTATGTTTCGTATGCCAAACAAAGGAGAACTTATATTGAGACCCTTTAGGAAAAGTTCACTGCAGCGAAGTTCCCATATTAGACCTAAATATCTCTCGGGATAAGTACGCCGTGGCGAGAAACTTAACTTCACCATAACGAAGACGCACAATTAACCATAATAATACCTTTCGGGAAGGGTTCACGCAAGAGCCTTCCCTAGGTTTCTCCATCTATCCTAACCTTACTTTCACTCTAAGTTGTCCCGAATTCACTCCCTTTAAGGTAACATCATTTCCTGACAATTCAACCACCAATGTTATTTCATCATACTCTCTAATCTCTTTTCTTAAAACATTTAATTCATTTCTTATAACTAATTCTCATTCTTCACAATTTCTTATCTTTCCTTTTTCCATATCACATCTCACTTATATGTTACCACAATTCGTAATCAAAAGGATCAATCTCAAAACGATGACTTCCTCAAGTATACCTAATTTCATCTCAACCTCATCCATGCACAAATTCATATTTCATTAACCTCAAAAGTACAGAGTTTTACAAACTTTAATCACATATCAACATGGCTTCATTCACTTAATACAAAATACACACGGATGCTTATGCTTGATATGTTGCTAAAGCTATTCAAAAATCAAACTAACTTAGTACAAAGGCTAACTAAAGCTACTCAAAAATCAAACTAACTTAGTACAAAGGCTAACTATCTTGTAGTTTCCAAATGCCTTTATGCTCTTAATCACTCATTCTTTTGCTTATCACCTAAAGATGGGGAGGAACGAGAGGTGAGCTTGAAAGCTCTTGAGTAACAATTTTATAACGGAGAAACAAGCAAAAACCATTGAAATATTTTTTAGTTATGGAAAAATTCTTATTGAATCATCAAATGCATAGTTCTCAAATTCTCAACCAATTCATAATAACACAAATCATGTATGCATCAACTTGTTGACATATCATAAGCACATCATAATGATTTAAGTAGGTCCAAAATAGAATATACTACACATTTCCACATAATGGTCCTATGTAGCTGTGATCAAAACGTACTATCACAATCCCACTTAATGGCCTTGCGTAGCTGTAAACTTATGGGAATCCATGAAAGGATTCCATGCTATTAGCAGGCAGGAGGAAGAAGCCTTTGGTTAAAGTGCACTTGACTTAACTTAGGGGACCACCACAAACCCATATAACATGTATTTCATGACTTATAAAACATATTGCTTAAAAGGCACTTTTTCGAAAACATGATTTTCTTAACATTTTGTCATAAATGCATATTTTAGAAACCCATTTTTGAAAACATAATTTCATAAACCATCCACGCAATTCATATATCAAACATAAAGCAATTTCTCAATTCAAGAAGCAATAAATGCAACATTTATTATTTAATTGAAATCATTAAACTTCCTTGATTCAAAGAAAATATTTGTTGACTTATTTACTCTATTATAGACATGTACCCACCTTAGAAATCCTTGCTTAAACCTTGCTCAAAGATGCATCTCCTCTTGATCCTCTTGCCTTCCTTGATTCCCTTTAACAATAATCAAAACTCCATTCAATAGGCATTCCAATTTAGAACCTAAAGAAACAAATTCACTAAAATGAATTTAGAGTACTTAAACCCATGCATTTCCTAAGCTTCATGTGATAGAGTACTTATTTACTCTACTATAAATATGTACCCACCTTAGAAATCCTTGCTTAAACCTTGCTCAAAGATGCCTCTCCTCTTGATCCTCTTGCCTTCTTTGATTCCCTTTAACAATAATCAAAAAATCCATTCAATAGGCATTCTAATTTATAACTCAAAGAAACATATTCACTAAAATGAATTTAGAGTACTTAAAACCATGCATTTCCTAAGCTTCATGAACCAAAACCCTTCCATAAACCCAAACCTTCGGTTCAATTTTCCATGATCATGCTGATCAAGTAAATGAAAATTTTTGATAACACTTTCTTTTAGAAAAATGTTCCTCATTGTCTTAAATGACACTAAAATCATTCAATTTAGTTTAGTACTCTAAAAGTTACGCCCCAAACATTTTCAGGTTGTTCTTATACTAAAACAACATTCTATGCTCAACTTCCATCCAAAAATTGAAATCCTTATAGACTAAATTAAAAATTGATTTCATTAGACAATTTGTAGTTCTATGTCCCTAGTTTAATCCAAATCAAAAATCACTCCATCTGGATAACTAGAAAAAAGTTATGCTTAAAATATTGAAATATGTTTAAACTATGTGGAGAAAAACTTCACCGTAGTGAGCTTTGATTTCTTGCAATTTTTGTTGTGACGAACCTCAGAGTTGGCCGTAGCGAACCATGGGGACTTTGCCGTAGCAAAGATAAATGTTCACCATGGCGAACTTTGACAGAAACTCGACTCGTCTTCCAAATTTTCCCGATTCTAACTCTTCATTTACATCATTTTACTTCTAACTATCACCAAAACATGCTTCATTCATCAAATCAAGAACAATGATGCTTATACTTACTTGTTTATCTAAAGCTATTTCATTCACCATGAAACCCTAGCTTAGAAATCCATAAAAATAAAAAAATGATTCTTTAGTTCTTCCTTTCTTCCAACACAAACCCCACACAAATCCATTGCTCTAATACCTTTTCTAACAAAGCAAGAAGGAGAGATGATTACCTTAGCAAATCCTTTTCCTTCTTCTTCTTTTCACGTTTTCTTCCCTCTTCCTTAACTCTCCATGCACACTTCTCTTCTACTCTCTTTTTCTTTCTTTCTTCTTTTCTTATTAATTTACGACAAACTTTTGTCTTTCTAAGTTTACCCTTCCTTATTTCATCTAATACCTTCTAACTCCTTAACTAAATCCTTAATTCAATTAACCAATGAAATAAATCCTACTAGCATAGACATAATAATTAACTCCACAAAATAATTCCATAAAGACCTCATATTTAATTTAAATCATGCTTGATTTAAGAAAAAAATTCGGGGGCCAACACACAATTAACTACAACTTGGTGTTTGGATAACTAATCCATGCCCAAGATCAAGTCAAATTCATGGAAGGGTAACTCCTCATTGGGTTCACACTATCAATCGACTCCTCAATTGCTTCATAACATCTTTGCATCTCTACTATCTATAAGAAAACAAAGACATCTGCATTAGGCCAATACTAAACCAAACCATTGTTGAGTCAAAATGACTTTACATATATATGATTTTGATGAATAACAAAGAAGAAGAAAAAGCAGGCGCAGAAATGAAAAGCAGGCGCAGAAATGAAAAGTAGACGCAGAAATGAAAAGCAAACGTTGAAATGAAAAGCAGACACAGAAATGAAAACAGACGTTGAAATGAAAAGCAGACGCAAAAATGAAAAGCAGACGCAGAATTCAAAAGCAGACGCAGAATTCAAAAGCAGACAAAGAAAGAAAAGCAGACACAAGACTTAGTTCGAGTTAGTTACAGAACTCAACTGATTAACCGTTTCTTTCAAGATTCAAGAAGCAAGATTCAAGAAGAAAGAATCAAGAAGCAGTTGCAGACAAAGGCTATAAATATGAGTCGAAGTCGAAGATTACAAAGTTAGTTAACTTACGTATACGAGAACGAAAAAGCTTGTTTGTTAGATTATTGTGCGAATTAGCTAAGAGCTAGTGTTACTGTAATATAGTTTAAACACTTTTGTAAGAAAGTAGTACAAATAGCCTGTCGAGGCTAAGAGTAAAAGAATACTGAGTGTAGAGACCTGAAGAGGCTCAGAAAGCGTTGAAGAGAAAGTGAAATCTCAGAAAGACTTTTGAGGACTGGACGTAGCCCACGGTTTGGGGTGAACCAGTATAAAATTGTTGTGTCGACTTCTCTCTACTCTATCTTTCTTTAAGTTCAAAGTTTTGTTATTACTTAGATTTCAAAATAAGTTTTCAAAGTTTTGATTAATTCGAACGTACCGAAGTTTCTGTGAAAAGAACTTGTTTTTAACAAAATGGTTTTCTGGAAAGATTCATCAAAAAGGGGAATACACAATTCAAACCCCCCCTTCTCGTGTATTCATATATCGTATTATAAGCATTGTAATAACGTGTGATTCACTTCAACCATTACATACATCACTGTACTCTTATTGGCCATAACCGCCTAAATTGTGCTCTGATACCACAAAATATAACACACCCTATACGAAACCTACAACCATCCACACACATATCTACCAAATTCTTGTACATGCATTCAAGGTATACAATTCTATTCAATTCCATACATATACATATTACAAAACTTTCCAATGCTTAACATTATCATTTAACAGCAGTAATACATCTTGACATTTATATGGTATCCCAAAGGAAAACTTAAAATTTTCTTTCTGTGCTACATGTACAATCATCTTTAACTAAAACACATTCAAAAAGTACCTTTTCTCCTATTTATTGGTCTTCGTCCCTGCAGATGTTCCCTGTACCTTAATCCTATGACTTGGACCTACACCAATTAGCACCCGTGCTAAGCTTGAAAGCTTAGTGGGGTAACATTTAGCTTGGATCATCACTCACATCAGTCATTCACCAAGTACACACATTCAGAAATATCACAACAAATATAAATAGTGAGGGTATACTTAATTAAATGCATAATCTGTTTTTCATATACCGTAAATTCACCTTCAAAAGTCAAACATTGATATTCAATGCTCATGTAAACAATGGTAGCATACTTAAGCAAAGTACATAATGCAAATATGCCTCAAAATATTATCCATATTCCAAAAATGCACATTTATAAGCTAAATATTGATATCCAATGCTCATTGATACAAATTATCAATACAAATGCAAATGCTCATCAATACCAACTATTTATGTTATCATGCTACATTTCTTATTTATAACCATTTCCCTTATTTTTTGTGTTAGGCTTGTAAGTTTATTTGGGTGTGGATAATAGGATTTGTGGATATTTGGAGATATCAAGCTATGGATACTAGAAGGCATCAAACTATGGATAACTAAAGGTATCAAACTGTGGACACTTGAAGGCACAGAATTATGGATACCCAAAGGTATCGAATTGTGGAGATACTATATGTTGGACTTCGTTTCTGGAGCCCAACAATCGATTCGGATACCAAAAGATATTTGACCTAGTTCTTGAGACTAATTTCGAGAAGACCATTCGGGACAGAGCGAGAGGGTGGTGTGAAAGAAAAGTGAAAAATATTACATTTATTAAAAAAAATCTCAGCGTAGCCACGACGAACCCATGGAGTTATCTCCATAGACCATTCAGGAAAAGTTCGCTGCAGCATAAGTCATTCTTCACCACGGCAAAACCCTTAGAAATCAAAATCCACAAACATTTTAAACAATCCAACTCACCCACCAAACAAACATATTCATACACAAATGGAATTTCAATTCTGCATTTCCTTACTAATTCAAAGAGTTTGAGCAAATACATATCATCATACACATCAAAACTTAAACAAAATACATAAGGATGCTCAATGTTGAGATGTTTATAAGGCTAACCAAAATCACTAACTTAGTACAAAAGTCTCTAACTTTCTTGGAGTTTCTGATGCCTTACAAGGATCAACGATCTTCTCGGTCTACACGTGAGGAGTGGAAGGTAATGGGGTGAGCTGCAGAGCTCAGTGGCTTATATATTTATAGCCATTGGCAACGAGCCACACATTCAAACATACAAACATATATATGTAACAATTTAACACTCCACAATTTAAACTCATAGTTACCAAGATCTCATCACAAAGAACATGTCATGTAATTTATTCATCATCACATAACACTCCATTATGCATCATGCTTAACAAAACAATGATGAAATGCACAAAAAATGGCTCGAGAGTTCTGTGGAACAAAACGGATAAACCGAAATTTATACTGTGAACAAAATGAGTCCAATTTCTCAGGATCTCATTGTTGGACCCCGATTTTGAGTGAAATTTAGAAATATTAAGTGAAATTAAAGTAGTGGTTTTATATATGTATTGTGAAATAGATGTATTTATGCTTTGAGGAAAATTCATGAGAAAAGAATTATTGGGTTTTGATAATTTTGATTATTGTGGAGATTTGTATAGTTTATGAAAGTTCAAGTGGATGAGTTGGTTGAAACAAAGTTGAAAAGCATAAATTAAATAGAAAAAGTTTGCAAAATTGAAATTTCATTTCTTCATATGATTTGTAGCCCCATGTCTTAATTTTATTTTGCCTCAAGAATCAATTCAATCGGATCTCCACAGATCCCGAATTTCGCAAAAGACTGAACCATGTTCAGAAAATTATCTAACTCACTTTTATTAAATTAATTCAAGTATTCCTCAATTTCATCTCATAATTGCATATTCAAAACCAATTCATCCCAATTCATCAAGAACTTTAAATCTCAATTTCATTTTCACAAGCCTAAAATCAATCATCATTTCTAACCTTAATCAACCAATCACTTTACTCTTCACATAAGTCATGGAAATACTTTTCCATGTTCAGCAAATTCTCACAAATTCAATCTTAACAAACATATAGCCCAATTAAGATCCTAATACTGGGCTCTGATATCATAAATGTTGGGACTCGATCTCAGAACCGAATCCCAACCAAAAAATGAAACGAAAACGAAAAGACGGTAACGAAAACATACGAATAATCCAATACCAAAAGCGGAAACAAAAGTGAAAGAGAAAACGAATACAAATTGATGGAAACGAAAGCAAAAATAGTGGATCAAAGCGAAAGGCGAAATGAACTAAACGAATAATCGAATGGGAATCAAACAAACAATGTAAACAAATGAAAGCAAATCGAATACGAATTACCGACATCCGAAAACATATCCCTTAGAAAAACTATCTTAGAAAGTGATCGCGTTGCATTCCTTGGACTATTATCTACATTCTCAGGAAAAAATTTGTATTTTTATGAGATTAAATTGAGGATGATTAATTTAATCAAAGTTAGTTAGATAATTTTCTGAACATGGTTCAGTCTTGTGCAAAATTCAGGATTTATGGAGATCCGATTGACTTGATTCTTGAGGCAAAATAAACTTAAGACATGGGGCTACAAATCATATGAAGAAATGAAATTTCAATTTTGCACACTTTTTCTATTTAATTTATACTTTTCAACTTTATTTCAATCAACTCATCCACTTGAACTTTCATAAACTATACAAATCTCCACAATAATCAAAATTATCAAAACCCAATAATTCTTTTCTCATGAGTTTTCCTCAAAGCATAAATAAATTTATTTCACAATACATATATAAAACTATTCATTTAATTTCACTTAATATTTCTAAATTTTACTCAAAATCGGGGTCCAACATTTCTCCCCCTTTTAAAAGAATTTCGTCCTCGAAATTCTAAATTAAGAAAATCTCCAAGTACTTACTTCTTAATGACCATAATCATTCACTTTTCACTTCCTAAATCTTATATCTCCAATATCATATACAAATTACTATATCCACAAAACAATATTCCTTAAGTTATGGACACCAATCAATGGTCCAATACAATTTAATCCAACCCCTTTTTGAACTTCCACACATATATCCTTATCATTTTCGTATCTTTCAAGTATTCCTCAATTTCATCTCATAATTGCATATTCAAAACCAATTCATCCCAATTAATCGTAAACTTCAAATCTCAATTTCATTTTCACATGCCTAAAATCAATCATCATTTCTAACCTTAATCAACCAATCACTTTACTCTTCACATAAGTCATGGAAATACTTTTCCATGTTCAGCAAATTCTCACAAATTCAATCTTAACAAACATATAGCCCAAGTAAGATCCTAATACTGGGCTCTGATACCATAAATATTGGGACCCGATCTTGGAACCGGATCCCAACCGAAGAATGAAACGAAAATGAAAAGGCGATAACGAAAACATACGGATAATCCAATACCAAAAGTGGAAACAAAAGTGAAAACGAAAACGAATACAAATTGATGGAAACAAAAGAAAAATAGTGGATCAAAGCGAAAGGCAAAACGAACTAAGCGAATAATCGAATCGGAACCAAACAAACGGTGCAAACTAATGAAAGCGAATCGAATACGAAGTTCCGACATCCGAAAACATACACTTTAGAAAAACTATATTAGAAAGCGATCACGTTGGATTCCTTGGGCTTTTATCTACATTATCAGGAAAAAAATTGTATTTTTATGAGATTAAATTGAGGATAATTAATTTAATCAAAGTGAGTTAGATAATTTTCTGAACATAGTTCAGTTTTTTGTGAAATTCGGGATCTGTGGAGATCCAATTGACTTGATTCTTGAGGTAAAATAAAATTAAGACATGGGGCTACAAATCATATGAAGAAATGAAATTTCAATTTTGCCCCTAGGACTTTCAATTTCTGAATTGAATTTCAGATTAGTGTGCAGTCTTGGATTAGGAACATCTGAAAGTATTTTGGCCATAACGTTTGTTTTAGTAATCCAAATGAGGTGATTCTTGATTTTGAGTAACCTAGAGAAATAGGCTACAATTGTTATGAAGAAATTGAATTTCAATTTTGGCTTTAAGAATGTCAATTTTTTAATGGAAATAACTTATTAGAAAATGTTTTAGCTTAAGACATGTCTGAAATGTTTTGAGCATAACTTTTGATATAGTGCTCAAAATTGGATGATTTTTGTGGCATTATGAAATTAAGACAATAAGGAACAATTCTATAGAAGGACATTTTGGAAAATTCCTTCAATTTAATAGTGAGAAAAATGTCCTAAAATAAGCATGAATTAGAATCAAGTTCAAGGGCATTTGTGGCACATCACTTAAGGATTTAAGACTTTAGGCTTAAGTGGAAGGGCAATTTGGTCTTTTAGCTCTCATCAAATGACATGGCACTATATAAAGCTCATGACTGTCGTTTAAGGGAGGAGACTCACGACTATTGCCTAAAGATTTGAAAGAAATAAGAGAGAGGAGAAGAGAAGCATTCGGCCATAGAGGAGAAGCAAAGTTTCGAATTTTTAGGAGACTTCAAACATGATTTCAAGTTGATTCTAAAGGAAAAAGATGGAAAAGGAGAAAATCTTTTCATGGAGCTTTGAAAATTTGAAATTTGGAGGAAAAATGAGGTAAGAGAAAAGTTTAAGTTTTGAGTTTTTCTTGAAATTTTGGTTTAAAATAATGGAAAATGATATGGGTTTGTGTATTATGAAGTCAATTTTGATGATTGCTAAGTATTATGGGTTTAATTTTAGTTGGAAATGAATTAGGGTTATGCCCAATTTTGTGAATTGGGGATTTTGGAAATTTGTGATTTAGATGGCTTGATTATAAGTGGAATTAGTGTTTTCTAAGTTCAATTTGAGGATTTTGTCATTTATGAAGTTGAATTTGGGTTAATTTGATTTAGGAAAATTTCAATTGGAAGAAAGAAAGAAGCAATGGTCAAATTGATGCTAGGGACAAGCTTCTAGCATTGATTCGAGGTGGGTAACATGTTTATTTTTCGAATTATAAGTTGATTATAATTTTTCAAAAATTAAAGAAGTGAAATTTCAAATTATTGCTTATATTTTCGAAAAATAAAGAAAGAGGATTTTGATTTGAGTTGTTTCCGAATGTTTTGGAAAAATTGGACAAGTTTTTGAGAAAATAAGGAATTTTCTGAAATTATGGAAATTGTTATAAAAGTTAGAATTATTGTTTAAAATGTTTTCGAGAAATTGTTAAAAAATTCTGAATTTCTTTATGCTTGAAGAATTTTATTATTTATGAATTGATACTTTTTGTTACATATATGTGAATTATAAAAAGTGTTGCATTTTGTGTTTATGAATGGTTGTGATTTGATTACGATTTTGTTTATTATGTGATTGATTGAGGATTTGTACTTTGCATTTTAAATTGCTATAAGAAATCATGTGATTATGAATACGTCATGTATGACACAATGTGAAAAATGAGATTTTTTTTAAAATCTGCCTTCGGGCAATTCGATTTTCGAGTATGATTATGTGATTTGTGAGTTTGGTTAGGTCCCTTAAGCTAGAGTCAGTGCACTGGTCTCGTTTTTAGTAGCTTTCTCCCGGCTGCCCAATAGTGGCACTAGAGCTCTGATTTTAAACTCCTATAAGTCACGGCTATACTGGACCGCTATGTGGGAACGTGTAGTATGTTCCGTTCAAGGCTACACAGGACCGCTATGCGGGAATGTGCAGTATGTTTCATTTTGGACCGACCCAAACCATTTTGATATGTTATTTATTTTTGGTTTGTGTATTTCTTGATTCATTGCATGTTTTGAATTTGATTATGAAATGTGAAAATTTGAAAAATTTTAGAACAGCGAAAGTGAGCATTAAATGATGAAAATTTTTAATTTGATTATGATGGTTTGATTTTGAAGAATTGAAAAGGTTGAAAATGAGCTTTTGAATTTTTCGACTGAGAAATGTTTAAACTGTTAAACGCCTTGAAAAATGTTTTTGCTTATTATTCGTTTTATAAACATATTATCCACGAGCTTTGTGCTCACCCTCCTCTTTCATCCCCATCTCTAGGTTTTGAGTAGGAGATCGGATGGAAGAATGTCAAGATGTGTTGTTCGATTTAGTATCGTTTGTATTTTGTATAAATTGGGATTTTTGTATCAGTTTGTATAAGGCTTGATTTGCCCATTTATGTATGACAAGCACACATTTCAGGATGTATGTGATTTATGAAATTTGTGTATATAGTGAATATGGTGTATATGAATTCTGGAATGGTGTATTTCATTGAATTATGGATATGATTGGTGTTTGTATATAACTGTGATCGATTTTTGGGTTTGGATTGAATGGGGAATTAGAATATGGAATTGAGATATTGAATGTGATTTGGGATTAAATGATGAATTTGTATATTGACTTAAGAAATGAATATGAATTGAATTTGGATAATGTGTTTTGGATATGGATAAATTTGATTGATTGGAACTTATTGAAGTTTTTTAGAAATAGGATTGAGTTTGTTTATGCTGAGTTTATGGATGGGGGGTCTGAGAAATTTGATGATTGTGTGATTGAACTGGTTTATTGAAGTGAATTTTAAACCTTTTGCAGGTTTGGGTTAGTTAAAATGCAGCTGTTATGTTGTCGAATTTTTGATTCAATTAGAGATAGAATAAAATAAGAATTGATTAAAAGATGAATTTTGGATTTGTATGAATGGATAAGAAGATGATTAAGGATTGAGACTTTACTTGTATAAGAAGTTTGTTACGCTTTGAGAAATTGATTGAGGATAATTTCTAAGAAAAGGGAAATTATATGGATTTGCATGAATTTGAATAAAGATGGTTATAAGAAAAGGAAAAAAAATTACACCGGTTTGATTCGTTTCGGATAGGTTTAGTCTAGGTTTCCAACACGATAGTTTCTAAGATATTTGTTCCTGGATGTCGGACATTTGTTTCGTTCAAATTGATCCGTTTGTTTGATTCGGTTCGATCAGCTTTGTTATTCAATTTTGCTTATGTTTTTGCCTTACGTATCCGTTTCGCATCCTTTCGATTTTGTTTTTTGCAATTTGAATCCGATTTTTCTTTTTGTTTCGCTTCATGATTCAATACTTTTGCTTTGTTATTCCGCTTTCGTTTCGTTTCGATTCATTGCTTTCGCATCTGTTTTGCATTCGTCCGCTTGTTTTCGTTTCGCTTCCCGGTTGGGGCCCAGATTGGAGATCGAGTCCTAACAGTTATGGTATCAGAGCCCAGTATTAGGATCTTACTTGGGCTATATGTTTGTTAAGATTGAATTTGTGAGAATTTGCTGAACATGGAAAAGTATTTCCATGACTTATGTGAAGAGTAAAGTGATTGGTTGATTAAGGTTAGAAATGATGATTGATTTTAGGCTTGTGAAAATGAAAATGAGATTTAAAGTTCTTGATGAATTGGGATGAATTGGTTTTGAATATACAATTATGAGATGAAATTGAGGAATACTTGAAAGATACGAAAATGATAAGGATATATGTGTGGAAGTTCAAAAAGGGGTTGGATTAAATTGTATTGGACCATTGATTGGTGTCCATAACTTAAGGAATATTGTTTTGTGGATATATTAATTTGTATATGATATTGGAGATATAAGATTTAGGAAGTGAAAAGTGAATGATTATGGTCATTAAGAAGCAAGTACTTGGAGATTTGCTTAAGTTAGAATTTCGATGACGAAATTCTTTTAAGAGGGGGAAAATTTTTCAAAGATCCATGGAAAGCTTTCCTCCTTTTCCTTCTTTTTTCCTTTAGAATCAACTTGAAATCATGTTTGAAGTCTCCCAAAAATTCAAAACTTTGCTTCTCCTCTATGGCCGAATGCTTCTCTTCTCTTCTCTCTTATTTCTTTCAAATCTTTAGGCAATAGCCGTGAGTCTCCTCCCTTAAACAACAGCCATGAGCTTTATATAGTGCCATGTCATTTAATGAGGGGTAAAAGACCAAATTTCCCTTCCACTTAAGCCTAAAGTCTTAAATCCTTAAGTGATGTTCCACAAATGCCCTTGAACTTGATTCTAATTCATGCTTACTTTAGGACATTTTTATCACTATCAAATTGAAGGAATTTGCCAAAACGTCCTTCTAGACAATTGTTCCTTATTGTCTTAATTTCATAATGGCACAAAAATCATCCAATTTGGAGCAATATACCAAAAGTTATGCTCAAAATATTTCAGACATATCTTAAGCTAAAACATTTTCTAGTACGTTATTTCCATTCAATAATTGACATTCTTAAAGCCACAATTGAAATTCGATTTCTTCATAACAATTGTAGCCCTATTTCTCTAGTTTAATCCAAATAAATATCATCTCATTTGTATTACTAGAACAAAAGTTATGGCCAAAATACTTTCAGATGTTCCTAATCCAAGACTGCACACTAATCCGAAATTCAATTCAGAAATTGAAAGTCTTAGGGGCAAAATTGAATTTTCATTTCTTCATATGATTTGTAGCCCCATGTCTTAATTTTATTTTGCCTCAATAATCAAGTCAATCGAATCTCCACAGGTCCCGAATTTCGCAAAAGATTGAACCATATTCAGAAAATTATCTAACTCACTTTGATTAAATTAATCATCCTCAATTTAATCTCATAAAAATACAAATTTTTTCTGAGAATGTAGATAATTGTCTTAGGAATCCAAAACTTCCAAAACCAAGTCAATCGGATGTCAAACAAAAAATTTATAAGCAAAAGAGTGAGAGGAGGACATTCAGAGATTAGGAATGGGCACGTCTAAGAAACTTAGAGACTAGGCGTAGCCACGCCTAAAGATGAAATCTGGATCTGTAGGAAAATTTCAGAATTTCCAAATCATATCTTTTGCTCCCGAACTCTAAAATTAACAAATTTGGTATCAATAGAAAGCTTAAATGAATTTTTACAACTTCCATGTAGAACTCCACAACTAATTCAGTCTCTAATGTGGCCAAATTTCTAATCAAAGATCCTGTCCAAATGAATATGCCCTAAGTTATAACTCAAATTTGAAAAATTCTATCTTTCAATTCCAAAGTCCAAACATATCATATTTTATATCAATGCAAAGATTAGAAAGTCACCTACAACTTTCATGAAGGACAGAAAAATCAATTTGACCTTTAAGGAAGTCAATTTTCCCATCAAAAATTCTGTCATCTAATAATCATGCTAAAACAATAACAGAAATTTGTAAAAATCATAACTTCTTATTCCATGATCGAAAAATTCTATACTTTATATCAAAATAAAGATCAAATCAAAATCTTCAACTTTCATGAAGAACTTAAAGACTAAAACAACCTCTAACTAGGTCAATTTTCCTGTCAAAGCTTCAGCCATAACATAGGTCAACCTATAACACACCTAAACTTTTAAATTTTATAATTTTCAATTCTCACATCCACTAATTGCATATTATACATCATTTTAAAGCTTGAAAACTCTTTTATGATTTTCATGAAGACCACTTTACTCAATTCAGACCACATCAATCCGACGATTTGCCTCAAAGTACAGCATACACAATTCCACTCTTCATAGCATTTTTCAAACAATAAACTAACCCTAACTTTGACTGATCAAAACTTTTACTCCCGATATCGAAAAATATCAAACTTTATGGCGACAGAAAGCTTTCAACAGGAGTTACAAGTTTCTTGAAAATCATTTTCTCAAATTGTGCCTATATCAAAAAGTCAACTCTCTATGGCCAAAAGTCAAACTTTCTATATCCAAAAGTCAACTTTCTTAAATCTTCAAATTTGCACACTTTTTCTATTTAATTTATGCTTTTCAACTTTATTTCAATCAACTCATCCACTTGAATTTTCATAAACTATACAAATCTCCATAATAATCAAAATTATCAAAACCCAATAATTATTTTCTCATGAATTTTCCTCAAAGCATAAATACATCTATTTCACAATATATATATAAAATCACTCATTTAATTTTACTTAATATTTTTAAATTTCACTCAAAATCGGGGTCCAACACTCATGTCCTCAAGCAGGAAGCCGGGAGAAGGCTATATGTCGATGTGCACGTGACTAACGAAACGTTCCTCTCTCACTCAAACACAATCAAATTTCAATGTTTAACTCATTTCGTACACATTCATACTTTTCATGCTCATCATGCTTTTTCTCTATTTACTTATACAAGGTGCCATGACATATTTCAAGGCATAAAATGATCACAATCACAATGCATTTTCATAATTTTCATAATTCAAATAAAGCAATTTAACAAATAACATACAAGCAAGCAAGACAGTTTTCTTATATTACACAACAACTATAAATATATTACCCACCTAATTTCGCTTGACAATCTAATTCAGTGTTGTCTTTCCTCTTGCTCTTGGATTGGGCTTGCTTGGTTTCCTATAACAAACTAAGTTCTAATTCAAACAACATTCAAAGGAAATTCGTAAAGCTTCAATAATAAGAAATGCTAAAATTGACTATAATCATTTCAAAACCTGGACTCTCGGGTCAATTTTTCATGATCATTATGATCAGGTAAATGAAGAAATTTGGTTACACTTCCTTCTAGAAAAAATGTTCTTCATTATCTTAAGTTTCCAATGACACCAAATCATTCAATTTGGTTCAGTAATCCAAAATTTATACTCTAAACATTTTCAGAGTGTTCTTATACTTAGACAATATTCTATACTCAACTTCCTTCCAAAAATTTATATCCTTAGAGAATGAATTTAAACTTAATTTCTTCATACAACTTGTAGCCCTATGTCTCTAGTTTACTCTAAATTAAAAATCGCTCCATTTAAATAACTATAGAAAGGGTTATACTCAAAATACTGAAGCATATTCAGTGCTGAAAGTTCGTTGCGATGAACTTTTCTAGAAAGGAAAAATTTGCCCGAAATAAGGAGTTCGCCGCGATGAACTTCACCCTTCAAGTTGGCCGCAATGAACTTTGATAGAGGCAACGCAGACATGTTTCATTTTTCAGATTTTCCTCCCACCTTTCACATATAATCCATCTTAAACCTGAACCATCCCTTCTAAATCATTTTCAACTCCATTTCAACCACAAAATCATTCACAAATACATCATAATCTATCTTTGATCATTAACCCTAAAATATTAAAACATTTTCATATACCATTCATCAATAACTTCCTACACCCATTCAACTTCATTTTCACTTCTAACTATCACTAAACATGGTTCATCTAACAATCAAGAAGGGTTAATGTTTATACTTACTTGTTTTAGCCTCAAAGTCTTCAAGATCTCCAAACCCTAGCTTCCTTCTTTCTTTTCTTCTTCTTTTCTCTTCTTTTCCCTCTTCCATGACACTTCCCTTCTTTTTTTCTAATCTAAGACTACATTTTATTCTAATCTTCCAATTTTGCCCTTCATGTAGTTGTTCTTTCCAAAAATGACCCTCCTTCATTTAATCCAAAGTCTACTTACCTTAGGCCATTTATCTAATACCTTAATCATACACTAATTTAATTTTAACTTTGGAATAATAATTAAATCCAAATAAAATCGTTTATCTAGCAAGACCACCAAATTTATTCAAATCATGCTTAATAAATAAATAAATAATTCGGGGTCTAACATTTCTCCCCCTCTTAAAAGAATTTTGTCTTCGAAATTCTTACCTGATTCGTTGAAGAGGTGTGGATACTTATCCTTCATGGCTTCCAATGGCTCCTATGTTGCTTCCTCGTTTGCATGGTTCTTCCACAAAACTTTAACTAATTTCACAGTCTTTGTAGCACCCCCTGTTGGGCCCCGAATTTTTATTTATTTATTTATTTGAATTATTTATTTATTTATTTATGGATTTATTCGTTAATTATTTATTTTTCCTTAATTGATTTAATTATGTGTTTATATAAATATTTTTATGTTGGGCTTGGGATTAGAAGTTAGAAATTAATTTAAGGCTTGGATTTAATATTGGAAAGTATTGGCTTTAGGAATGAATGAGTAAGAAGAGGGGAGCCCAAAAGCCTTGTAAGTTAGAAGAGGGAGAGCCCAATACCAAAACTATGTAGTTTTGGAAGGAGGTTTTAAGTGAAAGCAAATAAATGAGTGAAAGGAATTAAAGAGGAGAAGAGGAGTAAGCAAGTGTCGTAGAACAAAAGGAGAAGAGAAGGAAAAACGTGAGCTAGCAAGGGAGAAAGAAGAGGACCTTCGGCTAAGTGGAAGAGAGTCGTAGGGAAGAAGAAAGAAGGAGAAAAAGAAGAGAAACCAAGTGAGAAAGGTAAGCTTTCATCTTTTCTTAAGTTAGATTTGAAAATGGTGTATGATGAAAGTTAGGGTTTATGTAGAGATTGAAGAAAAATGGAAGAGAAGGTGAGATCTATGGATGTTAAGGAAGGTTATGGTTATTCTAGCTTAAATGAGCCATGGGTAGGTTAGGTTAAGGTTAATTTTAGTTTTCCTTTAATTTATGAATATTATGACCTTTCCTATGAATTTAGAAATTGATTGGAGATGTGTTTTGTTTAAAGGAACTCAAGAAAACCCTACTCAAGACAAAGAGGAAGGGCAATCTTGACTTCTGATTTCGACGATAGGTGGGTAACATGTTTATAGTTGTTGTGTAGTGGGCAAATGCCTATGTGTGCTATCTTTGTTATATTATGAGCATATTGAAAGTGTATTCATATGATTTGAAAGAAAAGAATGGAACTTTGATGATTCGAAAGTATGAAAGAAGCATAAAATGCTACTTTTACGTATGAATATGTGAACATAGTTTGTTTGTGTTTGGGCGAGAGAGAACCTCTATCGTAAAGTCACGTGCACGTTGACCCCTTTTTGCCTTCTCCCGGCAGCCCGCTTGTGGCCCACGAGATCCGAAAAATGGACTCGTCGTGTTTACGGTAAACTTCGGTTTTAATCGTGTTTAAGGAACTCTCGAAGCCTATTGGGTGCATTTCATCCTTTGATTATGTATATGATGCATAATATGTGTTTTAATTGATAAAAGATGTTTCCTTATGTTTTATGTAAGAAGTTCGATTAATTGTGATCTTGGTGATGAAGTTGGATATTATGACTTATATGTTGATTTCTAATGCTCTGGAATACTATCGTGTTATGTGTGGCTCATTACTCCTTGTTAGCCACTGAGCCGTGTTAGCTCATCCCATTCTCCCTCCTCAGGTGAAAATCCAAGTTGAGAGACGAACCTTGCAAAGGCATCGGGCATAACTCCAAGAAATTTTAGAAACTTTGTATTAAGTTAGTAACTAGCTCTTGAAATGGCTTTGTAAGCATATTGACCATTGAGCATCTCATCTTTTGTATTTTGCACTTGTTCTTGATGATTATGCCATTTTGTAACTTGAAGCTATGCATGAATCATTATGCTTGGAAGGGAACTTGAGTGCTTCAGTACACTCTTTTCATGTGTTGGTATTGATTTTTGTAGTTTGTGTATGGTATGGGAAAATGTGTGTATGATTCTTCTTTTGTTGAGTTACTGTTGATGTTGTGCTTTGGGAGAGCTCCTGGAATATTTGCTATGGTCTATGTGTTGTTGAAGTTGAGAAGAGTACTGCAGAAAGGATGGGCTGAAGTGTTCATGTGGGAAATTTTGGGGTTGTTGTGTTTTCTGCAGATTTCTGGGTTAATACGAGTAGTATGGGATCATTTAGTATTGTTGAGAGTGTTAGCCGGTCTGTAGAGCTCTCCCAGGGGGGTTTATGAGTTATTTAAGATAAGTTAATGGGTTGGTGTAAGTCGTTGGAATTAAATGTAGGTGCTGTCAAAGTGACAGATTGGTAGCATAAGCTTTGAGTCCACTTTTTACCCATATAGAGTTGGAATATAGGTCGGTGGTTTTCATGAAAGTTGTAGATAATTCTGTTACCTTTCCATAGACACTAAGTTTGCTAAATTTGGAGTTCTGGGTCAAAAGTTATGGAGGTCACAAGTTCTGGTACTGTTTGTGGAGAGCTAGCCGACCTGTCTTAGTGGGAACTTTTGATTCCCTTAGAGTCCGAGCTTGCTTGTGAGCCCTTCTCAAAAAATATATATTTTTCTCCTAGCTTTCCAACGCTTCTGACCGTGTCTAATTTGGAGCTCGGAGTCAAAAGTTATGAGGGTTAGAAGTCGGTTAGGTCGGGCGGTGAGGCGGTCGCCCAGCGCGTGGTGCGGCGCCGCGCTCACCCATGCCGGGCTTATGGCGGCGTCGCGCTCGCCCATGCCGGGTGAGTGCCCGCTCGCCTATCTGGGCGAAGGCTCAGCCTTCGCATCGCGTGAGGCGCCAAGAGCCCAGTGGCCGGGCTCTTGCAGCAATTGGGGTCGATCTCGGCCGACCGAACCCTCCTCCTTCTTTTGGTCATAACTTTTGCACAGACCTCCGATTGAGCTGATTTTCGGAGCGATGGATTCCTAAGAAAATTTTATATCTTTATACACCTGATTTATCACTATTTATTTTAAATTGAAAAAGGTGGTTTGAAACAAAGTGTGGAGATCAGCTGATTCTTTCTGAATATACTTCACTAATTTTTAAATATCTGGAGCTATAGGGCTCGGATTGAGGCGATTCTTGTTTTAAATGAAACTAGAGTTATAAAACTACAAGTTTTATGAAGGAGACGATCAGTAATTCAGCCTCTAAAGATTTCAAATTTTGACATGAAGTCGGTAGAGGGACTGTTTTCACTGTTTTCTTTAAGATTGTATTTTTGCCATAACTTTTTCATTTCTAATCTGAACTGAACGATTTCAGTGGTGTTAGAATTGTGAGATCATGAGGAACAATTTTCTTAAAAAAGCAAACCCCAAATTCTTTCTATTAAAAGTTTCTCTATTTGTGTTCGGTTTGGGTCTTCCATGCTTATATGTGTCCGAGTGAGTCATGGGTCTTCTATGCGTATGTGTGCTTGTGTGTTCCGAATGTTGGGCCTCGGAGATGGGGTCCAACATTGTTTGGTATCAGAGCTTAGGTTTCACTCCTAGGCTTTTGTTGGGATATAGGATTAAATGTTTGTATTATGAATTGATGGTTTGCATTAAGTGACATGCATTTCATACATACATATAGGAACTAAGATTAAAAAGAAATATAGCTAATCGGTAAATGTTTTCATTGAAGGAGTAAGATGCCACCTCGTAGAAGGACACGAGGAGTTCTGCAAGGTTCTATTGCACCTGACTCTCCACAGAGAGAGGAGAGCATGGATGAGTCCGTAGCCCCGGGAGTGGCCGCAGTTGAGGCTTCTCTAGGGGCGAGTAGAGAGCCCTTCGATCTCGAGACTCAGCGATCGCTTAGTCGATCTGAGCAAGTGCTCGCTCTAGACCGAGACTCTTCAGGCATTTACCCAAGCATTCGTTCAGCTATGGGTCAAATGCCCTGTGCTTCAGTTGACCCAGTAAGAGGGGAGACAGTTTGACAAGTCGAGGAAGTATGGGCGGTGGATTTCCACGGACCACGGATCTGAGGAAGCCGAGACATGGTTGAGGAAGACGAGAGGGTCTTGGATCAGATGGAGTGCGAGGATGATGAGAGGGTGGTTTATGCTGCCAGTCTGCTCCAGGGTGATGCCTTGCATTGGTGGGAGACTGTGCCAGGAAGTCAGACGAGGCCAGTAGGATTGACTTGGGGAGACTTCCTGACTGTGTACAGGAAGAAGTATCTGTCTGAAGTGTACATTCAGCAGAAGCAGAGGGAGTTTCTGAGTCTCGCCCAGAGGGAGATGACTGTTGCTGAGTATGAGCGTCGGTTTACTCAGTTGTCGAGGTATGCTTCGGAGCTGATGTTTAGTGAGGCTGCCAAGTGCCGCAGGTTTGAGTCGGGCCTACATTTAGCTATCAGAGAGAAGGTAGTGGTGCAGAATTTTTCTGATTTCCAGCAGCTGGTTGAAGCGGCTCTGAGGTTGGAGAACATTGAAAACATTAAGAGTGCAGTTAGCAGAAAGAGGAAAGGAAGAGAGCAGTTCAGGAGGGGAGGTGGTACTTCTATGCCTGAGAGAAGTGCCAGAACCTTTCCTGGGCAGTCTGAGGAGAGGAGTACCGGTGGGAGCCGGCCTAGATCGATGAGGATTCCTACTGTTTCTCACCAAGCTTCAACGGTGGGCGGCAGTAGAAGAGGTGACGGGGAGAGACCACCTCCTCCTAAATGTGAGCATTGTGGGTATCTCCATAAAGGAGAATGTCGCAGATTGTCAGGAGCATGCTTCAATTGTGGGCAGAAAGGGCACATAGCAAATTTTGTCCTAAGCGGACGTAAGAGAGGGACACAGATGCAAGCTTCGGAAGGACGAGGCGATGGGATAGAAAATTGATGACAGTAGGTAGCTCTGGTGTACCTAAGAGAGCTTATCCTCCAGACAGATCCAGGGGGCAAGCACCAGCTAGAGTGTTTGCTATGACTCGAGAGGAGGCAGAGACAGCTCCGGAAGTGGTAACGGGTATGATTAAATTGTTTGATGATTGTGTGCTTGCTTTGATTGATCTGGGTTCTACCCATTCCTTTGTGTCGTCGGGTAGAACTGTATGTGGTAGAGTCTTGAGCCCATTGGATACTCCGCTGATGGTGAGTACTCCGATCGGCCAGTTTATTATTATCAGTCAAGTGTATAAAGACTGTGAGATAGAGATTAGTGGAGGGAAGTTTGTGATGGATTTGATGCCTTTGAAGATGGGAGGATTGGATGTGATCCTAGGTATGGATACTTTAGAGAAGTATAATGCCAACTTAGACTGCAAGCAAAAGACAGTGGAATTCGAGTCAGAGAATGGCAGAAAAGTGGTATTTGTGGGAGATAGAAGAGCCAGTCCACCTCGGATTGTTTCAGCTATGTCAGCAGAAAGATTGATGAGTAAGGGGTGTGAAGTGTATTTGGCCTATGTGTTAGACACGGAGGCAGATAGAGGGAGGTTGGAGGATATTCCTGTAGTCAGGGAATTTCCGGACGTCTTTCCCGAGGAATTGCCAGGACTACCTCCTCCGAGGGAAATTGAGTTTCCCGTTGAGCTTCTTTCAGGTACTACGCCGATTTTGATTCCGCCTTACCGGATGGCTCCGGCGGAATTTAGGGAGCTTAAGGAGCAATTGGAGGATCTTTTAGAGAAGGGCTACATTAGGCCGAGCTCTTCGCCTTGGGGAGCTCCGGTGCTATTTGTGAAGAAGAAGGATGGGTCGTTGCAGATGTGTGTGGATTATAGGAAGTTGAATCATGCCACCATTAAGAACAGATATCCGCTCCCGCGTATAGATGATTTGTTTGATCAGTTGCAAGGGGCGAGAGTCTTTTCCAAGATAGATTTGAGATCGGGTTATCATCAGTTGAGGATTAAGGAGACTGATGTGTCCATGACTGCTTTTAAGACGCGGTATAACCACTTTGAGTTTTTGGTTATGCCTTTCGGGTTAACAAATGCTCCTGCAGTCTTTATAGATTTAATGAATAGAGTTTTCAAGTCTTTCCTAGACCAATTTGTCATTGTTTTTATTGATGACATATTGGTCTATTCTAAGAGTGATGAGGAGCACGAGGATCACTTGGGAGTTGCTTTAGAGACCTTGAGAAAGAACGAGTTGTATGCCAAGTTCGACAAGTGCGAATTTTGGCTAAGAGAAGTAGTATTTCTAGGGCATGTAATTTCAGAGCGTGGAGTGCATGTGGATCCACAAAAGATAGAAGCTGTGGTTAAATGGGAAGCACCTAAGAATGTGGCTGAGGTGAGGAGTTTCTTGGGACTAGCTGGATATTACTGGGAGGTTCGTGGAGGGCTTTTCTTTGATAGTTGCTCCACTTTCCAAATTGACGAGAAAGAATCGAAGTTTGAGTGGGTGAGGAATGCGAGTAGTTTTGAGGAATTAAAGAATAGGCTTATTCTCGCACCGATTTTAACATTACCTATGGTGATGATGGATATATTGTGTCTGATGGACTTCCGGAAGGGTTTAGGATGTGTATTGATGCAAGGAGAAAGTGATTGCTTATGCTTCCAGGCAATTGAAGCCTTATGAGATGAACTATCCTATACATGACCTGGAATTGGCTGCTATAATTTTCGCCTTGAAGATTTGGAGACACTACTTGTATGGAGTTACTACTAGAGTATTTACGGATCATAAGAGCCTTAAGTACTTGTTGACTCAGAAAGAGCTGAATTTGAGGCAGAGGCGATGGTTGGAGTTATTAAAAGATTATAATTTGGTGATAGACTACCATCCGGGGAAAGCTAATGTTGTAGCTGATGCATTGAGTAGGAAGTCCACTATGGCACATGTGGAGACAGTGTACCTTCCCTTACTGAAGGAATTAGCCAGACTTGATGTGACATTGAGGCAAGTTGAGCCTGACTGTATTTTGGTGAATTTCAGAGTGAGACCGGTGTTGAGGGGGAAGATCAAAGAATTGCAGGAATGGAATGAGTACTTGAGTAAGCTTAGAGCAGAGATAAAAGATGGTAAGCCCTCTGTTGTAGAGGTAAAGGAAGATGGATTGATGGTTGTGGGTGATAGATTGTGTGTTCCAGATGTGGTAGAGCTGAAGGATGAGATCCTTGATGAAGCACATAACGCTCCTTATGCAATGCACCCAGGGAGTTCTAAGATGTATCGGGATTTGAAAGAACATTTCTGGTGGAAGGGAATGAGAAAAGATGTGGCAGAGTACGCTAGAAGATGTTTAGTGTGTCAGCAAGTTAAAGCTGAACACCAAGCACCTTCAGACAAGCTTAATCCTTTGCCGATTCCGGAATGGAAATGGGAGAAGATTACCATGGACTTTTTGATGGGATTGCCGAGGACTAGCAGGAAGCATGATGCTATTTGGGTGATTGTGGATAGGCTGACTAAGTCAGCCCATTTCTTGCCAATTAAACAGACGGATTCTTTGAATGTTTTGGCTAAGAAGTATGTAGATGAGGTAATCAGACTTCATGGGATTCCGAGTTCGATAATGTCTGATAGGGATCCTAGGTTTACCTCTAGGTTTTGGGAAAGCTTACAGGAGGCTTTGGGGACTAGATTGCATTTCAGTACAGCTTTCCATCCACAGACTGATGGACAGTCGGAGAGGACGATACGGACTTTGGAGGCTATGTTGAGAGCTTGTGCTTTGGATTTCAAAGGTTCGTGGGATGATCACTTACCTTTGATTGAGTTTGCTTACAATAATTCCTATCACTCGGGAATTCAGATGGCACCTTATGAGGCTTTGTATGATAGGAGATGCAAGACTCCTTTATGTTGGGATGAGGAAGGTGAGAGGAAGCTTGTAGGACCTGAGTTAGTGCAGGTTACTGTGGATAAGGTGAAGTTAGTGAAGCAGAGACTTAAAGCAGCTCAAGATAGGATGAAGAGCTACACAGATGCCCATAGGAAAGAGATGGAGTTTGAAGTGGGTGAGAAGGTGTTTCTTAGAGCTTCTCCATGGAAAGGTGTTTTGAGGTTTGGCAAGAAGGGCAAGCTTAGCCCAAGGTATATAGGCCCATATGAGATCATTGAGAGGATCGGGCCTTTGGCTTATAAGATAGATTTGCCATTGGAGTTGTCTAAGTTTCACAATGTGTTCCATGTATCGATGTTGAGGAGATATAGATCGAATCCTTCGCACATAGTTCAACCTTCAGAGGTTCAGTTAAGAGAGGATTTGACTTATGAGGAGCAGCCAGTGGAGATCTTAGATTCAAAGGAAAAAGTGTTAAGGAATAAGATTGTAAAACTGGTTAAGGTCTTGTGGAGGAATCATTCGACCGAGGAGGCTACTTGGGAACCTTTGGAAGCCATGAAGGAGAAGTATCCGTACCTCTTCATGGATTCAGGTAAGGATTTCGAGGACGAAATTTTTTTAGGAGGGGAGAATTGTTGGGCCCCGAATTTTTTATTTATTTATTTATTTGAATTAATTATTTATTTATTTATGGATTTATTCGTTAATTATTTATTTTGCCTTAATTGATTTAATTATGTGTTTATATAAATATTTTTATGTTGGGCTTGGGATTAGAAGTTAGAAATTAATTTAAGGCTTGGATTTAATATTGGAAAGTATGGGCTTTAGGAATGAATGAGTAAGAAGAGGGGAGCCCAAAAGCCTTATAAGTTAGAAGAGGGAGAGCCCAATACCAAAACTATGTAGTTTTGGAAGGAGGTTTTAAGTGAAAGCAAATAAATGAGTGAATGGAATTAAAGAGGAGAAGAGGAGTAAGCAAGTGTCGTAGAACAAAAGGAGAAGAGAAGGAAAAACGTGAGCTAGCAAGGGAGAAAGAAGAGGACCTTCGGCTAAGTGGAAGAGAGTCGTAGGGAAGAAGAAAGAAGGAGAAAAAGAAGAGAAACCAAGTGAGAAAGGTAAGCTTTCATCTTTTCTTAAGTTAGATTCGAAAATGGTGTAGGATGAAAGTTAGGGTTTATGTAGAGATTGAAGAAAAATGGAAGAGAAGGTGAGATCTATGGATGTTAAGGAAGGTTATGGTTATTCTAGCTTAAATGAGCCATGGGTAGGTTAGGTTAAGGTTATTTTAGTTTTCCTTTAATTTATGAATATTATGACCTTTCCTATGAATTTAGAAATTGATTGGAGATGTGTTTTGTTTGAAGGAACTCAAGAAAACCCTATTCAAGACAAAGAGGAAGGGCAATCTTGACTTCGGATTTCGACGATAGGTGGGTAACATGTTTATAGTTGTTGTGTAGTGGGAAAATGCCTATGTGTGCTATCTTTGTTATATTATGAGCATATTGAAAGTGTATTCATATGATTTGAAAGAAAAGAATGGAACTTTGATGATTCGAAAGTATGAAAGAAGCATAAAATGCTACTTTTACGTATGAATATGTGAACATAGTTTGTTTGTGTTTGGGCGAGAAAGAACCTCTATCTTAAAGTCACGTGCACGTTGACCCCTTTTTGCCTTCTCCCGGCAGCCCGCTTGTGGCCCACGAGATCCGAAAAATGGACTCGTCGTGTTTACGGTAAACTTCGGTTTCCGTCGTGTTTAAGGAACTCTCAAGCCTATTGGGTGCATTTCATCCTTTGATTATGTATATGATGCATAATATGTGTTTTAATTGATAAAAGATGTTTCCTTATGTTTTATGTAAGAAGTTCGATTAATTGTGATCTTGGTGATGAAGTTGGATATTATGACTTATATGTTGATTTCTAATGCTCTGGAATACTATCTGTAGGTGTAAGTCGACTTGTATGGAGATGTAAGTCGACTTATACCAGTTCGGTACTAATAAGTCGACTTGTATTCCCGTGTAAGTCGACTTATACGTGTACAGTACCGTGAGATTGTTAGAGTAGTGCCCTAAAGGCAACCCCCTTTAGCGCTTTTTGTTCATAGTCATGTACAGACTTTATGAATAAATAAAGAAAGGCATGTTTCATTTATTTGATGTTCTTTATGAATTGATATTGATCTTTAATCAAATTAATGAAGTCCATGATATATGACATAGCATGAAGGAAATTATGATGTGATCATAATCCTGAGATTCCTATCATGTGCAATTATGTCAGTATCTAAATTCTCCCTAGTCATAGGATTAATGAGACTGGACATCATTAATCCGGACAGACTAGCATATATTATACTCCTTGATTGGATCAAGCAGTGGATCTTAGAAACTGTAAATATGGGATATTTAAAGTTGACATGTGGATGCTTACTAGCGGTAGTAAGTACATTAGATGACCTGCCATGAGATCATCACATGGATGTCCTATTCTAAAGTCAGTGATAATCTCATCATAGCAATGGTGCAAGTATCCTTAGACTTGAGGTACTCAAGGATATCTTGGATATTGATTATGTGCTTTGACTCCATTCCTTGTTGCCTTTCAGAGGTTACTCATAGGGTGGTGCTTGGGTACAGCTTGAGGTATTCGAAGGTAATTGAGTAGCCAATAAAGGATTCATCACTTCTGTGATAGCGAAGAGAGAGATACCCGCCTCTTGTCGGGATCATTACTTTAAGTCTCGGTCGGAGCATAATTATGTCATGAAGAGGTCTTCATGGACATATAATAATGAGTCTAAGACAGAACCGATATCACTTGGGCTAGACTTAGTCTAGTAAGAGTTGACACTTTGACCATACTCATAACCAAGTAGGGTATAGGATGTTGAAAGGACGAATTGCACAGTAATTGTCTATGGAAGGGTTCGTGATCTGGTTCGTGATGAATTCATCAAACCAATTACTTTCCGGTCAATTGGAGGTCATGATGTGTTGCTAGACGCCGCTCATGACTTGCTCAGATTAATTGTTAATCTAAGTGGCCAACATAACCGGGAACCTAAAGGGTCACACGCATAAGAATGTTTCAGAGAATCCGTAAAATAGTATTGGACAGAGTTCCATAATGGAGAGCATTAGGATTAAATGGATCTCGATGAGATTAGGATATGTCCCGATGAGATCGCGACATCAATATTGCTAAGAAAAGTTTAGAGTTTGTTTGAAGATCGAGTTCCGCAGCCGGTAGGACCCGACCCAGCTTGATGGACCTCTTTAGCAATTATATATTAATTAATTAATTAATTAATTAAGATTAATTAATTACATATATATAAGCATGTGGGACGTTGGAAAGGATGAGAGGATAAGAGCTTTGAAAAGTCAAAGCTTGATTTCTTTATTCATTTAATTAATGAATGGTCATTAAGCCTCCATTTGTAAGCATCTTAAGGCTAGTATTTTTAATTGTTAAAATAACTATAAGATGGCTTATTTGGGAGAGGATGGACGACGGTTTTTGCTAGGATGAGAAGTTGAAAAACTTAATTGTTAAGTTTCCTTTGAAAAGTTGATTTTCAAGTCTTCTTCCTTAAGCATCATCAGATCTTCTCTTCTTCTCCAAGTGTTCCAAAGTCAATCTCAAGCTCTCCAAGGATAGAGGTAGGGTCTAGCAGCCTTTATTTTGTTCTAGCTATTCCCGGGTCAAAAGGGTTTGTCCCGGTTAGGTTTTCTGATCTCTGCGTGGATACCTTTAGAGATAGTCTCTATTGGCTATTCAGGTTTGAGTCTTCATACCGACACATAGATCCTGGCCTTCGGGAAGGTCCCGGTGACAAAACTTTTTGTTTTCCGCACCTGGTACATGTGATGTACCTCCCGGGATTTTTCTACAGTGGTATCAAAGCCACTTGTGTCGTGTATGAAGCTAAAACCCTAGCTAGGTCGGACTTCCTATTTGAATTTGACGTTGATGCATGTATGCTGTCCAAATTTCGAATTAATATAGGGATATGTTTTTCGAAATTTTTCTTCCCAGAATTGTTCATAACATGTTATAGAATATGTCTGTGAAAGATGAGAATTTATCAATTTGCTTTGATATAGTTTTGCTATTTTATTCCCTAAGGTTCTGGATGCTGTTTTGTGACACATTCTGTGAACAGGCATGTGTATAAATTCGATAACAAATTCTAGAATTTTTTTTTTTCGGATTTGCCTTCACCAACATGTCCCTAAGATGTTTTTGAATTTCTATGTGGATGGAAAAGTGTTTTCAAGGTGATTTTCTATTTATTCACGAATTTATTCTATGCTGTTGGGAATAGCTGTGTTGATGAACACAGATTTTGAATCGGTTTTGTTGCTTAGGTTGACTGAGTTTTTGATGGCTATAAATCCTGAACAAATTCATGAAGCATGTTCTGAACATTTAGTAACCTGTGTAATTTTCTCAGAATTTATTGAAATTGTTTCAATGATTATTTCGAGCAATGTACAGAACTTGGCAGTTTTGTGAAAATTGCTGGGACTGTTTTGCTTGACATAATTGAATGTGTATTTTTCAGTTCCAATGCCTTGGACCATTTTTAATGTGATTGAAAATGAGTTATCTTGATGTAGTATGCTTTCCAAACTGAATTGCTTGAAGTTGGTTTTCCAAGAATTTTCGGATGCCGAATAGGTCACATTAGCGTCTCGTTAGTGTATTTCATTATCTTGCTTGTTTTGGCCGTCATAATTTTTTGTGACTTGTGCCGAAGTAATTTGATAATATATGGACTAGCTAGAGATGCTTAGGGTGATAATTTGGTGTTTCCTGAATTGTTTGGATATTTATGAGTAATGACTCATTTTCAAGCTTTTCTTGTATGGTTTGACTGTATATGGCAATCATGTAACAATGAAGTATTCATTGGTACATCAAATTAACAGATATTACCTTAGGTATGTTGGTATTGTGAATTGGGATTACATGGATTGAGGAATTAGCCGATTAGAGATAATAGCAATTTTCGTTGGATAAGTCGACTTGTTCAAGGTCTTGCCATAAGTCGACTTGTATCATGATATAAGGCGACTTGTGCGTGGGCAGGGGCATAAGTCGACTTGCATTCTTTGTAAGTCGACTTGTGACATGCTCAAGAGGGATGATGGATGATTATAAGGAAAGATTCAATGTGATTGATGAAACCTAAATCATTCCATATAGTCCTGGCGACTATAATCCTTGACTTGGAGTCTAGAGTTCAAATCCTCCTCGGTATATGAAAACTAACGCCTTCCATTAATATGGTAAGAACCGAGTTCTTATAGGGTTGGGTCGTTAGGTAAACCCAAGCTCGCTTCTATACGGATATGTTGAACCATGAAAATGTGATTTTCGGATTAATGGGTTGGTTTTCACTAGAAGCGTTGGTTTGTTGAGTAAACTCAAGGTCAACGTGGACAGAGGCGAAATTGGGTAGCATACATCAGATGTATGCACATCAAAGAGTTGATAACCCAATGTAAGTGCACACATCAACAAGTTGATAGCACGGATCGATAGTTGTGTCTAAGATGTGATTGGTATATTTGATACCTCCCGAGACATAAGGTGGCTTGTTGGGTAAACCCAAGGTCATGCTTAATGTCGGTTATCGATGATGCAATTGGTATATTCGATACCTACCGATTGACCTAAGATGTGGCTTGTTGGGTAAACCCAAGGTCATTCTTAGCAATATCGGATATCAACCCACTAGGACATTATGTCATCTTATTTTTTTGGCTTTGTAATGAGGGTTATGGATTCTATGAAACTAGTGGGAGCTTTTTGCATATCATTCAAGTCCATATGATTATGCATCTTTTCTTATTCTAACATTCTTTCTCTCTTTTCATTTAGGTTGGTTGAAGATGTCTTCCAGTGTGAACTTACGCTCGCTAATGGATTCCAACAAGTTAACTGGACCGAATTTTCTTGACTGGCTAAGGAATCTGAGAATTGTTCTTAGATCCGAGGCGGGATACATCTAGATGTTCCACTTCCAGATGCACCTGCTGTCGATGCTTCTGATGAGGATCAGAAGGCATATCGTAAGCATCTAAAGGACAGTGACATGGCTGAAGTAAATCACACGTTAATATATTGAGTAATAATATGACCAAGATACACAAGAAGGGGGGGTTGAATTGTGATAAACTTTTCTTTAATCCTTGATAACAATTGCTTGTTCTTTCGAAAACTTATCGTAAATCAATTCTTAACTAGTTTGAAAAACTTTGTTAATAATGAAAACTACGATTTAAGAAAAGTAAGAGTTAGAGAGAAACACGCAATTTTATTCGGTTCACTCCAAACCGTGGGCTACGTCCGGTCCTCGATATTCTTCCGAGATTTTCACTATCTCAAACCGATTACAAGTATTCTTTAGACCGAGCCTCTTGAGTCTCTTAATGGCAAGTATTCTTTACTCTTAGCCTCTTCAGTTATCTCAGAAGCACTTTTTCAAAATGAAAAAGCGATAAAGAGCTTTTACAAAAGAGTTGCTCTTCACAATATACACTCGAAAATAGTTCGCAATTTTTCTCGATAGCGGATATTAAATATACGAGTTTCATTCACTTTTTCCAAAAGTTATTTCTTCTTCAATCTCGACTCTTATTTATAGTGAACTTCAATTTGTTTCTTTGACTATCTCGCTTGAATCTTTAAAAAGCGGTTATTCAGCTTTAGCTCCATAACCGTCTTAAGCGATGTTTCTTTCTTCCGTCTTATTTTCGTATAAATCGCTTTTTGTCTTCGTAAAGCTTCCGCCGCTTTTGTATCGCCCGCTTTTCTTAGTCTGCTTTTTCTTTAAATGCCTTTTGTATCGCCTCGCTTTTCTTCCGTCTGCTTTTCTTTAAATGCCTTTTGTATCGCCTTTTCCGCCTCGCTTTTCTTTAAATCTTTTTCTTTCAGTATATTTCTCTTTGTTTATTATCAAAATTATTTAATCGTGAAGTCTGGTTTGACTTAACATTCTCCCCTTTTGATAATAACAAATACTTGTGAATTTAGAGAAATATGAAAAGTATCATATACTTGTGAATTATCTGAAGTATTGAGATAAAAAATTATCTTCATCCTTCCAATTGATTTCTTCCTTCTCCTTCTCTCTTCCTTCTCCCTTCTCCCTATTTGTTATTGATCAAAATTATTTTCCAATATGCTTCACCAACTTTTCAGCATCTTCTTAATCTTCTTCATATCTTTATCAAGCTTCGAACATGCTTCTTTAGAGTTGATGATTCATCTACGATCGAGTCTTGTCTTAACAACTTGCTTTTCAACGATAGCCTTTGTTGTTGTATAAGCTTCCTTGTTAAAGACATCGGTTCAATGATTTGCGAAGAGGAGGAGGAACAAATCTGACTTGTTCATTGATATCAAAATCATAGGAATCTCTTATTCGTTGAAAAGTGCGTCCAAACCATGGCATAGCTTCTGCGATTGAAGTGATCTCCCGGAGGTCGATTTAGCGAGAATGTTACGTATTATAGTAAAACAACATTACGAGTTGCCAATCGAATGAACAATCTTGACCCATTACGATATTGCCTCCTGTGGATCATCTGCTGTGGCCTTAGTTAGACTTGGTCACGGATCTTGATACACGCAGATGGACTTACCACTCCTTTTCTCCTTACATGCTTCATCAATCAATTTTTGCCTCTCAATCGATCGGAAGACATGTCATCCAATCTTGGCTCAGTTGAACTTTCACTTTAGCTTCTCATAATTGAGTTCAACAAAATTTGGTGGTTGAAGATCGGTACCACCTTGATTATTGTCGCCAATATAGGATAAGAAGTGATCGCCTCCAAATGGCTCTGGTGGATATGGTTCTCTCCCAACTCTCTTGATTGATCATAGAAATTTTGTAACCCCTATCCAACGGATGAGAAATGCCATTATCATATTCTCTGATTTGAAGAATGCTTTAACAAATCTCTTGGGTTTGTCTCGATGATGGTGACTTGGTCTTCTTCTCCTTTCTTACAACCAATCTATGTTCCCATCTTTCTCTTTGAGAAGTTAAATACTTGGATGGAACATTATTCATCACACTTACAACTTTTGAAGTAGCCTACATTCCAAAACATGTGTAGCAACTTGTTTATGGACAAGTGTGGACTGAAAAGTAGTAGGAACTATTTCTTCAAAATTGGATTATTAAAATTTTGTGAGAATCCTTAATATTACCCTTAATGACTTCCACAATCGCCCGATGGCAGCTTCCATATTAACTTGGTGACATCAACAAGACTAACAAAGACATGCAGCAGATTTTTAGAAATGTCAACAACGGTTTCTTCTAGCCTTGTCTTCTTAGCCTTTGCCTCTGTTGTTGGATTTTCTTCTTTTCTTGCACTCATTTTCTTTAACCTTGGTGACCTCTTGGATTGAACTTTCTTCTTCTCGGGTTCTTCTACTTTCCTTTTCCTTCATTTCCTTGAGATTGAGTTTCGAAACTTTCTCAAGGATTGATGATGATGATTTTGTAGCTTTTGATCTCATCGTTCATAATGCTTTGGTTTGCTTGAATCTCTGGAAGGATGGCTTCTTTCATCGTCAGAGTTTCCTTTGTGGGTGGCGTTCTTGCTTGCTTATGAATGTCACTCACCAAAGGTTCCCTTTCCGCTTTAAGTCACCCGATTCAAAAATCGAGCAGATCTTGACTTGACTCACGAGTGTGATCTTCTCTCCTTCATAGAGGATTTCTTGGTTTAGGCTCCCCTCGGTTGTTGCTTTCCTTGATTCTTACGCTCCTTGTTTGTCTGAAAATCTCGGACCCATTTTGGCAATCGATGTAGAATCTATATAACTTCTTACAGATACCTTACATCGACTCCCAACTCAATCGATTCACGATTCTTTAAACATCCTTGTCAACAACATCCCATACGGAGAGTGTTTGTATCCTTTATTGATTTAACCATATATTGATAAATCAAAATGGTAAATCTATTGGTTGGTGATTCAGGAGATGAAGGATACATTGTTCATCAAAGTAGTGACTTGATGTCTTGAACCTATCCTAGGTAACACACATCACACAAAGCAAACAAACAAAACCCTTACCTTTGGTACAAGCCAAGAGGCTCTTCTTTCGATTGGGTTGTTACGACCATAAAGTTGACGAGTAACTTCATCTTCGTTCAACTTGACTTAGTCATCCATTTCACCATGTTAGTAGGTTGAACTCCACTACTCGGACATTCGGTGACTCTTTCCGGTAACTCCTTGGTTACTATAACGAGGAGTGTTTCTACATCGATACGATTGTATTATCCACAGTTTTAGTATGTTTCCAGAACTCATAAACTTCTTTGAGATAAACTTGCTCTCGTATTTGAAAGAAGTTTCTCCATCCTGCCGCTATTATCTCCGGCTCTATATCCATTTGTTCCCTTCTTAGATCTTCAAAGTTTACCAATCTTCCCCAGTTTGCTCCTGGATCAACTCGCAAAATGGGCTTGACATTCATCTTGTTGATTACGGTGAATAGGAACTTGCTTGAAGAATTTTGAGAGATTTCAGAGAACTAGCAATTTCTGAATTTGTTAGAGATCCCAAACGTCAGTTTTAGGGATTTTATAGCAAATTCTAGAACGATTGTACTTCTCGATGATCTGACAGCCTTTTTTCCCTCTAAAATTTTTCTTTGTGAAAGAAGTTTTAAGTGCGAAACCGTCAGCGCCGTTTAACTCCACCGTTTCATTGTCTTTCTTTTGAAAAATCGATGATCAATCTGTTAACTCTGTAATCTTCTGTCTTTGTCTTTAAAAATCGGATGAATGATCCGTTAACTCCTCCGTCTATCTCTGCTTTCTTTACGAAAAAAACCAGATGATTGGTCCGTTAACTCACGCGTCTATCTGCTTTCTTCTTTTTGAAAAACCGGATGATTGGTCCGTTAACATTACCATATTGAGGTTCGTCGATTTCTTTAAAGCGATCTTCACTTAGTGGTTTTGTGAAGATATCGCCCACTGAAATTCGTTTCCATTAATTGTAGGTCGACAACTTTCTTCCGAGCGTAATCTCTCAAGAAATGATGTCTAACTTCAATGTGCTTCACCCTTGAATGTTGAATTGGATTCTTTGACAAGTCGATGGTATTTGGTGTTGTCGCGATATATTGGAATCTCTTCCTCTTGTATTGAGTAGTCCTCCAATTGATACTTGATCCACGAGAATTGTGAACAACAACTTGCGGCGGACATATATTAAACCTGCGGTTGATAATGCAATCGAGCTTTGTCTCTTGCTTGACCATGACACGAGTTTGGTCGAGGTAGTGACAACCACCACTCGTGCTCTTCCTTTCAATCCTATCACGGCATAGTCCGCATCGCAATATCCATTCAACCTGAAATCTTTACCTTTCTCATACATTAAGCAAAGATCGGTAGTACTGCGAGATATCTCAAATTTTGTTTTACAACTATGTAATGAGATTCTCTAGGATCGGCTGAAACCTTGCACAAGCATACACTTGAATAGAATGTCAGTCTACTTGCGTAAGATAAAGAAAAGAACCAATCATCCTCTAAATAGGGTTTGATCCACCTTCTTACCACTTTCGTCTTTCGACAACAAGTTTGAAGGATGCATCGGTGTAGACATACTTTTAACACTACACATATCAAATTTAGACAACAATTCTTTGACATATTTTGTTGATGGATAAAATCTTATCCTTAGTTTGCTTTACTTGCAATCCAAGAAAGAATTTTAACTCACCCATCATGCTCATCTCAAATTCATTTTCATCATATTTTCAAAGCTTATGCATAACTTTTTGAGGTGGCACCAAAATAATATCATCAACATAGATTTGCCTGATAATAAAATCATTATACAAGTTCTTCCTAAAAAGAGTTTTGTCAACTTTACCTCTAGTAAATCCATTTTCAATAAGAAATGAGCTCAGACGATCATACCATGCTCTAGGAGCCTGTTTCAGTCCATATAAGGCTTTATGAAGTCTGTAGACATGATCTGGATACTTTATATCCTCAAATCCAGGAGGTTGCTTGACATAGACTTCTTCATCTATAAAGCCATTCAGAAATGCACTTTTTACATCCATCTGAAAAAGCTTTATGTCATGGCAAATAGCATATGCAAGCAGTATCCTTATTGCTTCAAGTCTTGCTACTGGAGCATATGTCTCATTATAGTCTATTCCTTCCTGCTGATTATAGCCTTGTGCTACTAATCTTGCCTTGTTGCGACTTACTTTTCCTGATTCGTCTAGCTTATTCTTGAATATCCATCTAGTACCAATAATGGATTTCTTTTCAGGTTTAGGAACTAAGGACCAGACTTTATTCCTACTGAATTGATTCAACTCCTCTTGCATAGCTAATATCCATGCTTCATCTTTTAGAGCTTCATCAATCTTTTTAGGTTCTACTTCAGATATAAATGCCACGTTGGCTTCTCTTCTGAACTTGGACCTTGTTCTTACACCTTCGATGTTTCTCAGATAATTGACTCTTTAGGATGAGAGCTTTTGTATCTCAATCTTTCTTTAACTCAAAATTCTTAGAGATATCATCTTTTCATCATGAAGTGTTCCGATGAAGATACTTCCTTACAACTGCGTCAAGGGCATCTATTAAGATCATCATCTTGATTCCTCTTCCTTATTGGGTTGAGAGCTATCATCGAACTTAACGTGAATAGTTTCCTCAGCAGTCTTTGAGGTGAGGTTGAAGACTCTAAATGCCTTTGAAGTGAGAGAATAGCCTAGAAAAATTCTGAAAGTGTCTTAGCATCAAATTTGTCAGAGCTTCCTTTGTGTTCGAGAAAAGTGCACTTGCAGCCAAAAGGATGGAAATAAGAAATGTTTGGTCTCCTTCCATTCCACAACTCATAGGAGTTTTCTTGACATTGGTCGCATGAAGACTCTATTACGAATGTAGCATCTTTGTATTGATGACTTACGCCTTGAAGTATTTAGGAAGATTCATCTCGCACAGCATTGTTCTTGCCATCTCTTGAATCGTCATATTCTTCCTCTCAACAATTCCATTCTCATTGTGGAGTCCTTAGGGGCGGAGAAGTTATGAAAATTCCTTTTCTTCGCAGAATACTCTGAACTTCTCATTTTCAAATTCTCCTCCATGATCTCCTTATGCTTGCTATAGACATTCCTCTTTCATTTTGTAATCTCATGGAAAGGTTTCTAAAACACTTGAAAGACTCATCTTTATGTGATAGAAAAGTATCCAACAAAACCTTGTAAAATCATCAACAATCACAAGTCCATACTTCTTTCCACCAAGACTTATTGTTCTTGTTGGACCAAATAAATCCATATGTAACAACTCAAGTGGTCTAGAAGAAGTTATGAAATGTTTTGAAGAGAAAGAGGTTTTAACTTGTTTCCTTTTCGACAACTTTCACAAAAGAAATCTTTGTCAAAAGCAATTTGTGGCAAACCTTTTACCAAATCATGTTTCAAAAGTTTTGAAATATGTTTAAAACTGACATGACCTAGTTTTTTATGCCAGATCAGTCTTTCATCTTCAGTAGATAAAAACATGAAATATTTTGAGACTGAAAAACGTCTAAATCAATTTTATAAAGATTGTTTCGTCTTTTGGCTGAAAAGAAGATGGAACCATCTTTGTTTCTGACTTCACAAAATTTTTGATTAAAAGAAACTTCAAAACCAGAATCACATAATTGACTAATACTTATCAAGTTATGCTTTAAACCATCAACTAGTAAGACGTTATTAATGCATGCATGAGAATTCTTACCAATCTTACCAAACCCGATTATCTTTCCTTGTTGGTTGTCTCCAAAGTTATTGATCCTCCTTTCTTGATGAAGATCTAGGAACATAGACTTGTTTCCGTCATGTGACGCGAGCATCCACCGTCCATATACCAATGGTGCTTCTTTGGTTCTTCCAACGAAGGATTTCGTGGGAGATATTATTTTATTTTAGGTACCAGATTCTCTTGGGTCCTTTAGGGTTAATCGATGTAATGAATGATAATGATGTGTAGAATGATAATGTTGATGACCTTTCGAAAATCGATTGATATCTTTTCTTATTTTTTGAGCAAGCTGATTTTACTACGTAATCTTGGGGCTTATTTTTAGTAAACCCTAATCCAGCTTTTATCCTCGGATGTACGTATTCTCCTATCATTTCATTCATCTTTTTGTACTATCTCAGTAAATTTAGCTAGATCAATTGAGAGATTATTAATTCTCGATTTCAATTGATTAATCTCTTGAGATCTATCTACAACTTTGTTGTTATTCAATTCCTCAACTTGCTTTCTCAAACTTATATTCTCTCTCTATCTCATGAGTATGTTTGAGGTTTCTACATATTTCTTCTTCAACGGCTTGTCTTTGTTTGAGAATAGCATGAGAATCCTCTAACAATTATGAATATGCATCTTGTATATCATTATAGTGGAAGTTACCTCCTCATCACTTTCTTCTTGACTACGGACATATGTTAGCATGTTACGACGCTTGTGAACTTGTATCGATTACGATGAATCCAGATCTTCCCACGTTGCCATCATGCTTTTCTTGTTATCTCTACTCCTTCCGGTTGTCTTTTCAACATTGGACACTCGGACTTGTAATGTCCCGGCTTCTTGCATTCATAACGGTAATGGATGCTTTATCGACTTTTCATTGTCTTTGCCATTGTTCCTTCTAAATGTTGAATTTCCTTTGGACTTCTTTTCCACATTCTTCTTATCTTTCTTGAAATGAAAGATAGCTCATCGTCTTCATCACTTGATTCAGATTTCGACTTCTGGAATCATCATCCTTTGCTTCTTCAATCTTTAACGCCTTTGATGTATTCCTTTTGTTTTTTCTTCCGGATTTTGTGATTATTTTGACTTGCTTTGGCGCTATGGACTTCTCCTTTTGGGCTTATCTTCCGCATCAAGCTCTACTTCGTGTATCTTCAACGATCCAAGCAATTCATCAAGCTTGAAGACGCTTAGGTCTTTGGCTTCTTGTCTGTGATTACTTTGGGTCTCCATCTTTTGGGAGACTCCTCAAAATCTTTGAACATGGTCTTAGCTGTTATGCGTTCTTCCAAGAGCTTTTAGCCCATTAACAATTGTTTGGAATCTTCCAAACATTTGATCAATGGTCTCTTCTTCTTTCATCTTGAATAACTTCGTCTTGATGCACCAAAAGACTTATCTTGGACTCCTTCACTTGATTTGTTCCTTCATGTGCAATTGATAATGTATCCCACATTTCTTTGGCATATCGCATCCATGCACTTTGTCATACTCGCTTCGCTTTCAATGCACAACTCAAGAAAAATTTCGCTTTGGAGTTTAGTTGAAATCTTGCTTTACGCTCATTGTCCATCTTTCTCGTGGAATTGGATTTTATCATCATCTTCAGGTGTGTAAGGTCCATTCTCGATGATGTCCCAAAGGTCAATGTGAGTAGACTCGATAAACAATCTCATCCGATCCTTCCAATAGTGGTAGTCTTCACCATTGAATCTTTGGAGGTCCGTGACCGAGGCTCCTACGCAATATCGTGTGTGATTCCACCATTTTCTTTAGTTCACACTTTATTAGAGTGATTCTTGAACACCTTGCTCGATACCAATTGAAGTAAATCACACGTTAATATATTGAGTAATAATATGACCAAGATACACAAGAAGGGGGTTGAATTGTGATAAACTTTTCTTTAATCCTTCAATAACAATTGCTTGTTCTTTCGGAAAACTTATCTTAAATCAATTCTTAACTAGTTTGAAAACTTTGTTAATAATGAAAACTACGATTTAAGAAAAGTAAGAGTTAGAGAGAAACACGACAATTTTATCTGGTTCACCCCAAACCGTGGGCTACGTCCGATCCTCTCGATATTCTTCGAGATTTTCACTATCTCCAAACTGATTACAAGTATTCTTTAGATCGAGCCTCTTCAGTCTCTTAACAAGCAAGTATTCTTTTACTCTTAGCCTCTTGGGCTATCTATAACACTTTTCAAAATGAAAAGCGATAAAGAGCTTTTACAAAGAGTTGCTCTTCACAATATACACTTTCGAAAATAGTTCGCAATTTTTCTCGAGATAGGCAGATATTGAATACACGAGTTTCATTCATTTTTCCAAAAGTTATTTCTTCTTCAATCTCGACTCTTATTTATAGTGAAACTTCAACTATTTCTTTGACTATCTCGCTTGAATCTTTAAAAGCGGTTATTCAGTTTAGCTCCGTAACCGTCTTAAAGCGATGTTTCTTTCTTCCGATCTTATTTACGTATAAATCGCTTTTTGTCTTCGTAAAGCTTAAAATGCCTTTTTATCGCCCGCCTTTTTCTTAAAATGCCTTTTGTATAAATACGCTTTTCTTAGTCTGCATTTTTCTTTAAATGCCTTTTGTATCGTCGCTTTTCTTCCGTCGCTTTTCTTTAAATGCATTTTTCTTTCGTATATTTCTCTTTGTTTATTATCAAAATTATTTAATCGTGAAGTCTGGTTTGACTTAACATTCTCCCCTTTTGATAATAACAAATACTTGTAATTAGAGAAATATGAAAAGTATCATATACTTGTGAATTATCTGAAGTATTGAGATAAAAATTATCTTCATCCTTCCAACTGATTTCTTCCTTCTCCTTCTCTCTTCCTTCTCCCTTCTCCCCTATTTGTTATTGATCAAAAATTATTTTCCAATCTGCTTCACCAACTTTTCAGCATCTTCTTAATCTTCTTCATATCTTTATCAAGCTTACGAACATGCTTCTTTAGAGTTGATGATTCATCTGCGATCGAGTCTTGTCTTAACAACTTGCTTTTCAACGATAGCCCTTGTTGTTGTATAAGCTTCCTTATTAAAGACATACGGTTCAATGATTTGCGAAGAGGAGGAGGAACAAATACTGACTTGTTCATTGATATCAAAATCATAGGAATCTCTTATTCGTTGAAAAGTGCCCAAACCATGGCATAGCTTCTGAATTGAAGTGATCTCCACAGAGGTCGATTTAGCAGAATGTTACGTATTATAGTAAAACAACATTACGAGTTGCCAATTAGAATGAACAATCTTGACCCATTACGATATTGCCTCCTGTGGATCATCTCTTTGTGGCCTTAGTTAGACTTGGTCACGGATCTTGATACACGCAGATGGACTTACCACTCCTTTTCTCCTTACATGCTTCATCAATCAATTTCTCGCCTCTTCAATCGATCGAAGACATGTCATCCAATCTTGGCTCAGTTGAACTTTCAGACTTTAGCTTCTCATAATTGAGTTCAACAAAATTTGGTGGTTGAAGATCGGTACCACCTTGATTATTGTCTTTGCTCGATTATAGGATAAGAAGTGATACGCTCTCCAAATGGCTCTGGTGGATATGGTTCTCTCCCAACTCTCTTGATTGATCATAGAAATTTTGTAACCCTATCCAGCGGATGAGAAATGCCATTATCATATTCTGATTTGAAGAATGCTTTAACAAATCTCTTGGGTTTGTCTCGATGATGACCGACTTGGTCTTCTTCTCCTTTCTTACAACCAATCTATGTTCCCATCTTTCTCTTTGAAGTTAAATACTTGGATGGAACATTAGTCATCACACTTACAACTTTTGAAGTAGCCTTCTGTTCCAAAACATGTGTAGCAACTTGTTTATGGACAAGTGTGGACTGAAAAGTGTGGACTTAACAATGGCTACTTGCATTATGCTTGCCTCGATGTCACCAGAGTCGTAGAAAAGACGAGTCCATGGATGCTCACACTATAGTATTTCATCTTAGGGAGGCTGTTTGATGAGCAAGTTCGATGCGAAAGGTTCGAGACCTCAAGGCTTCTCTTCACCATTAAAGATGGCTCGGGGACATCTGGCATGCGATGCCACGAAGATGAATGGCTATATTGAGAGATTGGCCGTCTTAGGTTTTGTAATGGATTATGAGTTAAGTATAGACTTAATTCTGGTTGGATTGTCCGAGAGTTATTCACAGTTCGTGTTAAACTATCGGATGAACCAAATATCCACAACAATACCTGAGTTGATCATTCTGCTCAAGACAGCTGAGTAGACTATCAAGAATGATAGTAAGCAAGTGTTAATGGTGGCTGCTTCTTCTTCTGGTTCAAAGAAGAAAAAGAACCCAAAGAAGAAGAAGGCCAAGAAACCAAAGGGAAGTGCCATCAAGAAGAAAACCAAAGAAGCTGCCCCGAAAGGAACTTGCTTCCATTGTGGTAAAGATGGCCATTGGAGGCGCAATTGCAAAGTCTATCTGGAGTCACTAAAGCAGAAGAAGGCATCAGATGCCTCAACTACTTCAGGTATGTATGTCATTGAGGTTATCATGCTTCGATCACAACATTTGGGTATTTGATCTTGGTTGTGGCTCACACATATGTAATGATATGGGGCCTAAGGGACGATGAGCATTTCATGAAGGAGAAGTAGAACTGCGTGTTGGAAATGGAGCAAGAGTTCTTTGCATTAGCCGTAAGAACCTATGTTTTGTCTCTCCCCACTGGGCTTGTACTCAAATTGGATGATTGTTATTTTGTACCTGTTTTGACAAAGAACATATTGTCTGTTTCTTATTTAAATAGAGCTGGTTTCCATTTGAATTTTAATAGCAATGGTTGTTCTATTAATTCTAATGGAATGCTTTATGGTACTGGTACATTATGCAATGGAATTTAGATATTAGATATGTCTCATTCAATTATGAATGTCAATGACACCAAAAGACATAAAAGAGATAATTTAAAGTCAACTTACTTATGGCATTGTCGGCTGGGCCATATAAATGAGACACGCATCGCTAAGCTCCATAAGAGTGGCAGTTTAGGCTCATTTGATTATGAATCATATGACACATGCGAATCTTGTTTATTAGGCAAGATGACTAAGTTACCCTTCAGGAAAGGGTGAGCAAGCGATGGAGTATTAGACCTAATACATTCGGATGTATGCGGTCCGATGTCCATCCATGCTAGAAGTGGTTGTCGTTACTTCATTACCTTTATCGATGATTATTCTCGATATGGGTACTTGTATCTGATGAGATACAAATCTGAAGCGTTTGAAAAGTTCAAACAATTCGGACATGAAGTAGAAAACCAACTTGGTAAAAGTATCAAGGCATTACGATCGATCGTGGTGGAGAATACTTAGACCAACGGTTTGGATTATCTCGGAGATAATGTCATTTTATCTCGATGAGACTCCTCCTTACACACCACAAAGACAATGGTGTGGTGAAAGGAGAAATCGAACCTTGTTGGACATGGTAAGATCAATGATGGGTTTATGAAGTTACCAAAATCGTTTTGGGGGTATCGCTAGAGCAGATGTTTACTTGCTAAGCAGAGTTCCCTCTAAGGCAGTTGATGTTACTCCATATGAGATGTGGACTAACGAAAACCTTATCTTTCTCATTTGAAAGTTTGGGGTTGTCACCTTACATGAAGCGGATTGATCGAGATAAGCTTGAGCAAAGTCGACAAGTGTTTGTTTGTAGGATATCCTAAAGAGACCATGGGATATCAATTCTACCTTCTTTGAGGAACAAAAGGTGTTTGTTTCAAAGCATGCTGTCTTCTTAGAGAAAGAGTTTCTTCCGCAAGAAGGCGGTTGGGAACAAAGTCGAACTTGAAGAAGTTCAAGATGCTTAAATGCATACGGATCAATTGCTCGAACTCAGAGGCTGTCACTCATTCGGATGAAGTAATTCAACCTTCTACTACATACAAAGTTAAGAGGTCAAGTAGGATCGCCTTGTTCCCGAGAGATATGGATTTCGTAAGTGAATAGAATGACGTATTACTCATAGAAGATGATGAGCTTGCTACCTATGAAGAGGTTCTGAAAAGTTCAGAGTTTGAAAAATGGCTTTGTGCCATGAAAGCTGAAATGGATTCCATGTACCAAAACCAAGTATGGACTTTGGTTGATGCACCTGAAGGGATAAAACCTATAGGGTGCAAATGGGTTTTTAAGAAGAAATCCGGCGTGGATGGTAATGTGATTACTTATAAAGCAAGGCTTGTGGCCAAAGGATTTAAATCGAAGACAAGGAGTTGACTATGGCGAGACCTTGACCCGTAGCAATGCTTAAATCCATTAGGATACTCCCAGCCATTGCCGCTCATTATGATTATGAGATATGGCAAATGGATGTGAAGACGACTTTCCTTAATGGAAATCGGCGAGGATGTACATGACACAACGGAGGGCTTCACTTCCATCGATGGCGAAAAGGTATGCAAGCTTGTAAATCCATTTATGGATTGAAGCAAGCATCCGGGAGTTGGAACATCCGTTTGATGAGTCAATCAAAGAGTTTGGTTTCTCACAAAATCCGGATAAACAACTTTGTGTGTACAAGAAGGTTAATGGGACTGCAATCGTATTCCTTGTGTTATATGTAGATGACATATTATTACTTGGAAACAATGTTTCTATGTTGCAATCGATTAAAATTTGGTTGTCGAACAATTTGCGATGAAAGACCTTGGTGAAGCAACTTTTATCCTCGGGATAAAGATTTATAGAGATAGATCGAAGAGGTTGCTTGGTCTTTCATAATCATCGCATACATAGACAAGATCTTTGAAGAGGTTTAGCATGGAGCAATCCAAGAGGTTTCTTCCATGTCTCATGGGATAACACTCTCGAAATCTATGTGTCTAAGACACAAGATGAGAGGATGCGCATGGATCGAGATCGTATCGTCTGCGATAGGATCGATCATGTATGCTATGTTATGTACGAGGCCGATGTATCGCATGCTCGAGTGTCACGGCGGATACCAATCGAATCTGGTGAGGGTCCTTTGGGTGGTATCAAGAATATCCTCAAGTACTTGTGAAGGACTAAGGATGTTTTCTTGATATATGGAGATGGAAATCTCAGTGGCGAGCATCTGGATGCCGATTTTCAATCGATAAGGATGATTCAAAATCCGGTCAAAGTTATATTTTCACATTTGAGCAATGAAGCGATTAGTTGGAAGAGTTCCAAACAAGAGACGACTGCTGATTCAACGATCGAGGTAGAGTACATTGCTGCATCAGAGGCAGCAAAGGAAGCTGTTTGGATTAAGAAGTTCATTACTGAACTTGGTGTGGTTCCTAGCTGTGATGGGCCCATACAGTTGTATTGTGACAATAATGGGGCTATTGCTCAGGCAAAGGAACCAAGGTCTCACCAACGATCTAAACACATACTCCGCAGATATCATCTGATTCGAGAGATCATTGCCAGAGGTGATGTCGCGATCGAGAGAATTCCCACAGAGCAGAACATTGCTGATCCGTTGATGAAGCCATTGTCACAGAAGAATTTTGATTCTCATGTACTCGCTTATGGTATTAGATACCAAGGCGATTGGCTTTAGGTCAAGTGGGAGATTTGTAGGTGTAAGTCGACTTGTATGGAGATGTAAGTCGACTTATACCAGTTCGGTACTAATAAGTCGACTTGTATACCCGTGTAAGTCGACTTATGCGTGTACAGTACCATAAGATTGTTAGAGTAGTGCCCTAAAGGCAATTCCCTTTAGCGCTTTTTGTTCATAGTCATGTACAGACTTTATGAATAAATAAAGAAAGGCATGTTTCATTTATTTGATGTTCTTTATGAATTGATATTGATCTTTAATCAAATTAATGAAGTCCATGATATATGACATAGCATGAAGGAAATTATGATGTGATCATAATCCTGAGATTCCTATCATGTGCAATTATGTCAAGATATCTAAATTCTCCTAGTCATAGGATTAATGAGATGGACATCATTAATCCGGACAGACTAGCATATGTTATACTCCTTGATTGGATCAAGCAGTGGATCTCAGAAACTGTAAATATGGGATATTTAGAGTTGACATGTGGATGCTTACTAGCGGTAGTAAGTACATTGGATGACCTACCATGAGATCATCACATGGATGTCCTATTCCAATGTCAGTGATAATCTCATCATAGCAATGGTGCAAGTATCCTTAGACTTGAGGTACTCAAGGATATCTTGGATATTGATTATGTGCTTTGACTCCATTCCTTGTTGCCTTTTAGAGGTTACTCATAGGGTGGTGCTTGGGTACAGCTTGAGGTATTCGAAGGTAATTGAGTAGCCAATAAAGGATTCATCACTTCTGTGATAGCAGAAGAGAGATACCCTGGCCTCTTGTCAGGATCATTACTTTAAGTCTCTGGCCGGAGCATAATAATGTCATGAAGGGGGTCTTCATGGACATATAATAATGAGTCCTAAGACAGGAACTAATATCACTTGGGCTAGACTTAGTCTAGTAAGAGTTGACACTTTGACCATGCTCATAACCAAGTGGGGTATAGGATGTTGAAAGGAAGAATTGCACAGTAATTATCTATAGAAGGGTTCGTGATCTGGTTCGTGATGAATTCATCAAACCAATTACTTTTCGGTCAATTGGGGGTCATGATGTGTTGCTAGACGCTGCTCATGACTTACTCAGATTAATTGTTAATCTAAGTGGCCAACATAACCGGGAACCTAAAGGGTCACACGATAAGAGTGTTTCGAGAATCCAGTAAAATAGTATTGATGAGTTCCATAATGGAGAGCATTAGGATTAAATGGATCCCGATGAGATTGGGATATGTCCCGATGAGATCGCGACATCAATATTGCTAAGAAAGGTTTAGGAGTCGCTTTTTGATCGAGTTCTAAGCAGTTTGGTAAGAGCCGACCTAGTTTGTTGGACCTCTTTAGCAATTATATATATATTAATTAATTAATTAAGATTAATTAATTATATATATATAAGCATGTGGGACGTTGGAAAGGATGAGAGGATAAGAGCTTTGAAAAGTCAAAGCTTGATTTCTTTATTCATTTAATTAATGAATGGTCATTAAGCCTCCATTTGTAAGCATCTTAAGGCTAGTATTTTAATTGTTAAAATAACTATAAGATGGCTTATTTGGGAGAGGATGGACGACGGTTTTGCTAGGATGGGAAGTTGAAAACTTAATTGTTAAGTTTCCTTTGAAAAGTTGATTTTCAAGTCTTCTTCCTTAAGCATCATCGGATCTTCTCTTCTTCTCCAAGTGTTCCAAAGTCAATCTCAAGCTCTCCAAGGACAGAGGTAGGGTCTAGCAGCCTTTACTTTGTTCTAGCTATTCCCGGGTCAAAAGGGTTTGTCCCGGTTAGGTTTTCTGATCTCTGCGTGGATACCTTTAGAGATAGTCTCTATTGGCTATTCAGGTTTGAGTCTTCATACCGACACATAGATCCTGGCCTTCGGGAAGGTCCCGGCAACAAAAATTTTTGTTTTCCGCACCTGGTACATGTGATGTACCTCTCGGGATTTTCCTACACTATCGTGTTATGTGTGGCTCATTACTCGATGGCTATAAGCTTGTTAGCCACTGAGCCGTGTTAGCTCATCCCATTCTCCCTCCTCAGGTGAAAATCCAAGTTGAGAGACGAACCTTGCAAAGGCATCGGGCATAACTCCAAGAAATTTTAGAAACTTTGTATTAAGTTAGTAACTAGCTCTTGAAATGGCTTTGTAAGCATATTGACCATTGAGCATCTCATCTTTTGTATTTTGCACTTGTTCTTGATGATTATGCCATTTTGTAACCGAAGCTATGCATGAATCTGTTATGCTTGGAAGGGAACTTGAGTGCTTCAGTACACTCTTTTCATGTGTTGGTATTGATTTTTGTAGTTTGTGTATGGTATGGGAAAATGTGTGTATGAGTCTTCTTTTGTTGAGTTACTGTTGATGTTGTGCTTTGGGAGAGCTCCTGGAATATTTTCTATGGTCTATGTGTTGTTGAAGTTGAGAAGAGTACTGCAGAAAGGCTGGGCTGAAGTGTTCATGTGGGAAATTTTGGGGTTGTTGTGTTTTCTGCAGATTTCTGGGTTAATACGAGTAGTATGGGATCATTTAGTATTGTTGAGAGTGTTAGCCGGGTTGTAGAGCTCTCCCAGGGGGGGGGGGGGGGTTTATGAGCTATTTAAGATGAGTTAATGGGTAGGTGTAAGTCGTTGGAATTAAATGTAGGTGCTGTCAAAGTGACAGATTGGTAGCAGAAGTTTTGAGTCCACTTTTGACCCATATAAAGTTGGAATATAGGTCGGTGGTCTTCATAAAAGTTGTAGATAAATCTGTTACCTTTCCATAGAAACTAAGTTTGCTAAATTTGGAGTTCTGAGTCAAAAGTTATGGATGTCGCAAGTTCTGGTACTGTTTGTGGAGAGCTAGCCGACCTGTATTAGTGGGAATTTTTGATTCCCTTAGAGTCCGAGCTTGCTTGTGAGCCCTTCTTGAAAAATATAGATTTTTCTCCTAGCTTTCCAACGCTTCTGACCGTGTCTAATTTGGAGCTCGGAGTCAAAAGTTATGAGGGTTAGAAGTCAGTTAGGTCGGGCAGTAGGGCAGGTCGCCCAGGCGCTCGCGGGCGAGCGAGCGCCGGGCTCTTGCGAGCAATTGGGGTCGGTCTCTGGCCGACCGACCCCTCCTCCTTCTTTTGGTCATAACTTTTTGCACAGACCTCCGATTGAGTTGATTTTCGAAGTGATGGATTCCTAAGAAAATTTTCTATCTTTATACACCTGATTTATCACTATTTATTTTAAATTGAAAAAGGTGGTTTGAAACAAAGTGTGGAGGCTCATTGATTCTTTACGAATATACTTCACTAATTTTTAAATATCTGGAGCTATAGGGCTCGGATTGAGGCGATTCTTGTTTTAAATGAAACTAGAGTTATAAACCTACAAGTTTTATGAAGGAGACGATCAGTAATTTAGCATCTAAAGATTTCAAATTTTTACATGAAGTCAGAGAGGAATTTGTTTTCTTTGTTTTCTTTAAGATAGTATTTTTGCCATAACTTTTTCATTTCTAATCCAAACTGAACGATTTCAGTGGCGTTAGAATCGTGAGATCATGAGGAACAATTTTCTTAAAAAAGCAAATCCCAAATTCTTTCTATTAAAAGTTTCTCTATTTGTGTTCGGTTTGGGTCTTCCATGCTTATATGTGTCCGAGTGAGTCATGGGTCTTCTATGCGTATGTGTGCTTGTGTGTTCCGAATGTTGAGCCTCGGAGACGGGGTCCAACACCCCCTTACCATAGTATATGTACCGGGACGCCTGTAGGTCATTCCGATACACACCCTACGATAAGGGTGCGCTACGAACAAACACTAACACTCCACATGGCATCGAAAATCATAAAGCATTAATATGAAATCCACTAATGTTTGAAACCATAAATTTCTCATTTCATAACCTCAAAGCAGTAAATTACACAAATGTTATTTTCTGTACATTAGTCCAAAAGAGAGTTAAACATAAACCTAGCTAGGTCATCCCTCAAAAAGTGCCAGCTGACCGACCTGTGTGCCATGACTTCTCTTGCCAACTCAATCTATACGGCAGGAAAAGTCCCTCTGGAGCTATAAGTCTACTCTCGGTCCTGAAAAATAATTTACAATTTTGGGTGAGTTTGCGAACTCAGTGAGGAACCATCATGGATGGTTCACCCAATTCATGCATATACACAGTGTATCACAGCTACACAGTTATTTCACTAAAACACATTCAGAAGTACCACATGATTATTACGATATCAGTCAAAAGAACCAATTCAGATGCACATGAGATGCGTATGTGACGCTTTTCCAATTTATTACGTTGTTGTGACTGGCGCCTAAAAGCTGTCCCATTAGGCAAGATTAAGCGATGAGCCATAGGCTCGAATCATCTTAATGGGCTCGAGGCCCGATTACGTTGAGCTTAAAGCTCTGGTCGCTGCGTCACAACCGCAAATTACTGATCATGCAATTATGCATGGATGCAAATGTCCAAATAACAACATCTATACCATAACCGATTCCCATTTAACATAATCACATAAGTCAATCCCAAGTAATCACATGAAAATCAATTATAACACTTCGATATCTCATTCCAAATATTTCAGACATCCATGGTTCGAAATCAATCAAAATCAAATACACATATTCCCATCCATTATCTCCACATGGCATCAACGCGTAATATTAAACACATCAAGATTGAGAAACCAACTAGGTTACTCACCTAATAACTTCCGAGCTAATGCCGGGAAGTCTCTGCGATGTCCGTGGAACGACGGTCCAACTGAGCCTCTATAGCAATAACAATAGGTACACATTACTAACTGTATACTTAGAAATATTAAACAAGGCACATGGAATCATTAAAACGTGTATAATGCATGTTCATGGCATTCCCGGCCCTAATCCAAATTTTTCCCATCATAAAAATTCCATCAAAAATTAGAAAGCTATAGCCACTGACAGCACCCAATTTGGAACTCAATCGGTCGAAAAATAAATAAAACAGTGATTAAAGGCTCCGTTACCCGGGGCCACGTCAATTTCTCGTCTAAAAAATCTCAATTTCTCATAAAATGAAATTAAATATGTTACAAATCCGATGCCTCAAGAATCAGGTCAATCGGACTTCGGACGGAAAAGAAATTGACAAAAGAAGCAAGAAATTCTAAAATACCAATTAACAATTAAAAAAAAAAAAAAAATGAAAGACCAGCCTCACTGGGGCGAGACATCGCCCTAGTGAGGCCGACTTATCCGGCCTCGTTACTAGGGCGACGCGTCGCCCTAGTGATGCCGCCCCCTTATAAGCCTCGTCACTAGGGCGACGCGTCGCCCTAGTGACGGGCGTGAGTCCCATTCCTTCGCCCTCTTTCCTACTTCCAACCCAAAATTTACAACAACAATAATTCTTAGCATACAAATCAGAAAAATACAAATTATACCTTGTTGGAAAGAGCATAAAAAGCTCTACAATTCTCAAGAAGACCATAAAAATTAATTCCAACCCTAAAGGTGTCAAAAATCCCATCAAAACTACTGCCTACTCAAAACCCATCAACACTGGACAGTACATTGCAAATTCAAAAACTCACTGATTATTAAGCCAAAAATTACCACATAAATATGCTCAATAATTTCATAATGTCATCTACAACTTTCATGAACAACCAAAAATCAAATTCCATTGCTAAACAAATCAATTAATTCACCCAATGTTGCTGTCCCTGAAATCTTTCAATTTGAGCAGTAAACTTATAACAAGCATAACTCCCTGTACACAAGTCAGAAAAATCAGAACTTTACATCCCTGAAAAGATAAATCCTCAAACTTCAATTCTTCCTGAAATAACCAAACTCCAATTCGGCCTCATCCAGTTTCAAATCTATTATGCAAGTTTCTAACCTAATCAGCACTTAACATCACAATGTAGGTTCAGATTTTGAAATTCCATATCTCCCACATCTAATTTCCAAAACTTATAAGCCATATATCATTTTCAAGATAAATGTATCATCTAGAACGCTTCAGTACATTTCAAACTCCAATTCAATTTACAAAAATTACTAAAATTCTTCCAAACCCGAATGTGTACTAAATGTGCCAATCCAACTAGGTTTCAGTCAATGCATAAAAACAGTCAATAGTAATCAGGTCATATCTCCTAATATACAACTCGAAAAATAGCAAGATCAGTGACAATGAAAAACTAACTCAATATTATACAACTTTCATGAAGACCATTTTCCCAAATTCCACATCAATTAATTCAGAAAAATCACCAAACTAATTAGGTCATAAATGCGGGTACTGTTTACAGGCAATAAAACAGTAACTTCCCATGCAAAATTTCACCCTTCTAACATTACAATTTAACAACACCTATTTCACACTAAATTGAAGCCAACATCCCAAAGTTTACTTGGGCACAAACCTCACATCATTTTCTCACCTATACCATTAGTTATGAACAAAACATGACAGTAGGTTTAAAACTCAATTTCCAGCTTTCATCAACAACCTAGCTTCTATCACTTCTAACATCAATAACACATCACTAAGCATCCATTTCTACCTCTAATTCAACCACAAATTCATCACAACATACACTTCTATAATGACACAAAAATTGGCAGCCCATACCTACACACTTCCATACTTTATTTCCCTTCATTACACATCACAAACATCATTAACAACATTCTTATCACATACTTTAACTACCATAACCAATTCCCTTACACAAATATGCATTAAACCCATTCAAACCTACCTCTTTCATAATCAAATAAATGCTAAAAGGATGCTCATAAATGCTTCTAACTACCAAAAGCATAAAAACAACTCTATTCCTTACCTTAATAAGTTCAAGCTCTCAATACTCCTTAATTCTTCAAGCTCACACCAATTTCTTTTTTTTTTCACATCTCACCCACGGTTTTCATAAGCTTACCAAAGGTTTTCATCCACTCAAAGCTTCAACTTGGTTTATGTGTGAAGAAGAGTAAGCAAAGAACCAAGGAGAAATGTCTTGTATGATATAAGTAGAAGAAAATTTCGAAGGAGAAAAAGAACACTCCAAGGAAAGAGGAACCAAGTTTCGGATGGGAAGGAAGAAGAGCTTTCCAAAGCTTTCCAAGACCAATTTTATAAGTATAATAAGGAGGAAGGTCGTGGGTGATAATAAGATGGGACAAAATCAATTAATGGAAGGGGACACTTGGCTTTTGAAATGGAGAAAAGACAAAATAACTTAAGTAACATACTTTATTCATAATCTAATCTCATTTACTCCCACTTAAACACTAATCATGACTCTCACATAATTTCCACAATTAATTTATTCAATAATCCTATGCCATTATGCAGCCCCTTTTCAGTACAGAAAAGGCTCACTCAGTCCGTCAGTTGGAATTTTCCAGTCCGGGAAATAACCCCGAAAAATTCCAGAAAAATTTTCATAAATCCCTAAAAATGTAAAACAATTTATGGCACACTCCAAATAATTTTTCAAATACGATTATCCAATAATTTTCACAAAGAAACTCAATTAGACACTTATGCCGGAAATGTCATGAATGCATGTATACCATGTGCATGTGCAAAACAATCATCAGTTATAGAGGCTATATAATGTAAGTTCATGCCGAGTTATAATTTAATACTTCTAACCCGTCCCAAATGACCAATAAACCCTTCCAATAGAAGATGGGATGTTACAATTCTCCCCTCCTAATAAAAATTTCGTCCCTGAAATTCTTACCTGGTTGATCGAAAAGATGAGGATACTGTCTCCTCATATGCTCCTCGGTCTCCAAGGTAGCCTCCTCAGTCGAATGGTTCCTCCAGAGAACCTTCACCAGTGGAATACTCTTATTCCTCAAATGTTTCACCTGTGACCCGACAATCTGTATCGGCTCCTCTACATAACTCAGATTACTAGAGATTTCAATCTCCTGAGCCGGTATCACATGTGTCGGATCTGACCGATATCTGCGGAGCATACTCACATGGAAGACGTCATGCAACTGAGACATCTCACTCGGTAAAGCTAGCCTGTAGGCCAAAGGTCCTATTCTCTCAGTAATCTCATATGGACCAATGTACCTAGGGCTTAGCTTACCCTTCTTGCCGAATCTCAGCACACCATGCCACGGTGATACCCGTAAGAATACTATGTCGCCAACATGATACTCCATCTCCCTCCTATTCTGATCCACATAGCTCTTACATGCATCTTGGCGGCTTTAATTGACTCGAATCAGTTTCACCTTATCAACAGTGTCCTGAATCAACTCTGGACCCTCAATCATCCTGACACCCTCTTCATCCCAATACAACGGTGATCTACACGGTCGCCCATACAATGCCTCATAAGGTGCCATCCCGATGCTGCTATGATAGTGATTATTATATGCAAACTCTATCAAGGCCAAATACTGGTCCCATGCTCCTCTGAACTCCAATACATATGCCCGAAGCATATTCTCAACAATCTTAATAGTCCTCTCACTCTGTCCATCTGTCTGAGGATGAAATGTTGTACTGAAGTTCAGCTTAGTACCCATAGCAGACTGCAAACTCTGCCAGAATCTCGACGTGAATCTGGGATCCCTGTCTGACACTATCGACACTGGGACCCCGTGCAGTCTCACTATCTCTTTCACTTACTTCTAGGCCAACTGATCAAGAGAATTGTTCTCCCTCACTGGCAAGAAATGGGCCGATTTAGTCAACCGGTCCACTATGACCCAGAGAGCATCATGCTGCCTCGGCGTCCTAAGCAAACCCATAATGAAATCCATGGTAATTAGTTCCCATTTCCACTCCGGAATAGGCAACGAATGAAGTTTCCCTACTGGAGCCTGGTGCTCAGCCTTAACCTGCTGGCACGTCATACATCTGTAGACATATTCTGCCACCTGCTTCTTCATACCAGGCCACCAGAAATGTTGCTTAAGAGTGTTATACATCTTGGTAGTACCAGGATGCATAGCATAGGCAGCCATATGTGCCTCCTCTAGGATCTCTCGCCTCAAGTCATCTACATCAGGTACACAGAGTCTCTGTCCCAACCATAAGGTCTCATCTCTCAACTCAAACTCGTAACTCGAATCGACTTTTACCTTCTCAATCAGTCTCACCATAACAGGATCCTTGTCCTGAACTCTCCTGATCCTGTCCAGTCGCATCGGTCTCAGTTTCAAAGTAGCCAACAACACTCCATCCTGCTCCAAATCCAACTGCACATTCAAGGCTCTCAACTGAATCAAATTAGGCAACCTCATTGCCTGCATCTGAGCTGTACTGGTATGTGACTTCCTACTCAGAGCATCTGCCACTACATTGGCTTTCTCCGGGTGATACTCAATAGTACAATCATAGTCCTTCAACAACTCAAGCCATCTCCTCTGTCTCAAATTCAACTCTCTCTGGCTCAATAGGTATCTCAAACTCTTATGATCTGTGAAGATTTGGAATGTCTCACCATACAGGTAATGCCTCCAAATCTTCAAAGCAAACACAACCGCAGCTAACTCCAAATCATGAACAGAATAGTTTACCTCGTGAGACCTCAACTGTCTCGAGGCATAAGCAATGACTCTACCATGCTGCATCAAGACACACCCCAATTCCTGATGCGATGCATCACTGTATACCTCAAATCCTCCAGTCCCAGATGGAATAGCTAACACCGGTGCAGTAGTCAACCGATGTTTCAGCTCCTCAAAGCTCCTCTGACACTCCTCACTCCATCTGAATGGCACATTCTTCCTCAGAAGTTTTGTCAGAGGGGAAGAGATCAGTGAAAACCCCTCGACAAACCTCCGTAATAACCAGCCAATCCGAGGAAACTCGAATCTCGGCACATTCCTAGAGCCTCCCACTTCAAGACCGCCTCAACCTTACTCGGATCCACTCAATACCCTCTCCGGTCACTATATGTCCCAAAAGATCACTGATCCGCCAAAATTCACACTTCATCAACTTGGCATATAAGCTGTCTCGCCTCATAGTCCGCAACACAATCCTCAAGTGCTCACTATGCCCTGTCGTCCCTCGAATACACTAGAATGTCATCAATAAATACAATAACAAACCGATCCGGTGGGGCTGAAATACCTTATTCATCAAGGCCATAAAATTCGCGGGGCATTAGTCAACCCAAACGACATCACTAAAACTCAAATGCCCATACCGCCCTCAGAAGGCACTCTTGGGCACATCGGCCTCAAATCTTCAATTGATAGTAACCAGATCGCAGATCTAACTTGGTGAATACCTGAGCCCCCTGCAACTGATCAAATAAATCATCAATCCTAGGCAGTGGATACTTATTCTTCACTGTCACCCGATTCAACTGCCTGTAATCAATACACAACCTCAATGTCCCATCCTTTTTCTTCACAAACAAAACTGGAGCTCCCCATGGTGAGACACTAGGTCTGATAAACCCCTTCTCTAGCAACTCCTGCAACTGCACCTTAAGCTCCCTCAGTTCCACAGGTGCCATCCTGTATGGAGGTATAGATATAGGAGCAGTACCTGGAATGAGGTCAATAGTAAACTCTGTCTCTCGATCCGGCGGCAAACCTGGTAGCTCATCAGAAACACATCCGAAATTCCCTAACCACGGAATATCCGAAGCCTCTCGCTCAACTCGTATCAACCACATGAGCAGATATGCCTCATGACCTCCCGCATCGGCCTCGTGGCACTAAGGAAAGAGATCATCCGGCCGGTATCGCCGACTAACTCCTCTCGAACATCGCTTCAGTCGACCAGAGACTCCAAAATAACCTCCTTGGTATAACAGTCCATAATAGCCCTATGGGCCGTCAGCCATTCCATCCCCAGAATGACATCGATCTCTCTCAGAGGTAATACTATAAGGTCTGCCCTCAGCACTGCTTGATCAATCTGGATCGAGCATCCCCTGCAGACCTCTCCCAATATAGTAGTCATACCTAGAGGTGTACTCACCTCTAACCCATACTGTAACATCTCCCTATCCCCATGCAATCTACATGCCATATGAGGTGCAACAAAAGAATGGGTGGATCCAGGATTCAGCAATGCAAACGCCTCAATGTCAGAAATATAGAGCATACCAGCTACAACATCAGGGGAATCCTGGGCCTCCTGTCTCGTCATGGCGTAGACCCTGGCTTGGGAGTGTGGTCGGCTGCCCCGACCCTCAGTCCTCACAAAGGATCCCTCAGCTCTACCATGGCCTCTACCTCGGCCCTCTCATGACGGATCCATGCTCGATCCACCCACTACTACTCACAGATCAGAAGATTACTCTGGCTCGGCCACTACCAAGAGATCGAGCTCCCAATGTAGCTGGGCAATCCCGAATCTGATGATCCATGGAGCCGCATTTAAGGCAAGCTCCAGTCACTCGCCAACACTCTCCACTGTGCCTCTTCTCGCAGTACTCGCAGACTGGGGGAACCTACCCAAAACCTCTCGCCATCGCCACCGCCATCGCCATCAGGTAAATCTCCTCTTTGTCCAAAACTCGATTGTCTGGATCCTCCGAAGATCTAAAGGTCCCGCTCTGGCGCTGCTAAAACTCCTACCAGAGTCGCCTCGATGTCACTAACTCTCTTCCCTCGGACCCTCGACCTATCTCTCGATCGTCTCGTCTCACTATCTCGCTCCACTCTCTGGCATGCAGCTCTCAATCAGTATAAAGGAGCCCATGTCGATCGGGCCAATCTCGCACGGATTTCCAAATTCAGCCCCATCTCAAACCTCCGGCACCTATCTGTCTCAAGAGAAACCACGTGAGTCAGATACCCCATCAACTCATTAAACCTCACCTCGTACTGCCATCACATCATCCTACCTGTCTCACTCAAGAATTCCTACATCTTCATTTCCAGATACACCTTGGGCATATAGTTATCTCTGAAAGCCCTCAGAAAATCTGCCTAGGTCAGTAAGCAAGGCCTGGTGGTACTACCCGGAACAGTCTTCCACCATGTATAAGCGGGGCCCTGCAGAAGAGATACTGCATAATCGAACCTCTCATCAGGTTCGCAATCCATCTGATCAAGGACTCTCTCAGTCCTCTCCAAACATCCCTCAGCCTCGGCCGAGTGCATCTTCGCCATAAGTTCTGACCTTCTACTTACGCATGACAAATCGTATCTCCTCTCCCGTCTCACGGGAACGCTAGGATGTAACTCCTCAAATCGAGGCACCGATGACTCTCTGCTAGCTCCTACAGATCCCTGGTCAGCTGGTTGATCTATCTGATCACCTAAAACAGATGACCTATAACAAAACAAGAACTCTGATCAGTTTCTACGTTTCTCACAATAATTCAAGCCTAATTATGTCCTAGTCCCAACAGATGCCAAACCAGGCTCTGATACCACCTAATGTAGCACCCCTTTACCATAGGATATGTACCGGGACGCCCGTAGGTCATTCCGATACACACCCTACGATAAGGGTGCGCCATCTTAACAAACACTAACACTCCACATGGCATCGAAAATCATAAAGCATTAATATGAAATCCACTAATGTTTGAAACCATAAATTTCTCATTTCATAACCTCAAAGCGATAAATTACACAATTGTTATTTTACGTACATTAGTCCAAAAGAGAGTTAAACATAAACCTAGCTAGGTCATCCCTCAAAAGTGCCCGGTGACCGGCACGTGTGCCATGACTTCTCTTGCCAACTCAATCTACGGCAGAAAAGTCCTCCTGAGCTATAAGTCTACTCGGTCCCGAAAAATAATTTGCAATTTTGGGTGAGTTTGCGAACTCGGTGAGAACCATCATCGATGGTTCACCCAATTCATGCATATACACAATGTATCACAGCTACACAGTTATTTCACTAAAATACATTCAGAATTACCACATGATTATTAAGATATCAGTCAAAAGAACCAATTCAGAAGCACATGAGATGCGTGTGTGATGCTTTTCCAATTTATTACGTTGTTGTGATTGGCGCTAAAAGCTGTCCCATTACGCAAGCATTAAGCGGTGAGCCATAGGCTCGAATCTTTATGGGCTCAAGGCCCGATTACGTTGAGCTTAAAGCTCTGCGTTCGCTCTCCGTCACTGTTGTCAATTACTGATCATGCAATTATGCATGGATGCAAATGTCCAAATAACAACATCTATACCATAACCGATTCCCATTTAACATAATCACATAAGTCAATCCCAAGTAATCACATGAAAATCAATTATAACACTTCGATATTTCATTCCAAATATTTCAGACACCTATGTTCCGAAATCAATCAAAATCAAACACACATATTCCCATCCATTATCTCCACATGGCATCAACGCGTAATATTAAACACATCAAGATTGAAAAACCAACTAGGTTACTCACCTAATAACTTTCGAGCTAATGCCGAAAAGTCTCTGCGATGTCCGTGGAACGACGGTCCAACTGAGTCTCTATAGCAATAACAATAGGTACACATTACTAGCTGTATACTTAGAAATATTAAACAATGCACATGGAATCATTAAAACGTGTATAATGCATGTTCATGGCATTCCTGCCCTAATCAAATTTTTCCCATCATAAAATTCCATCAAAATTAGAAAGCTATAGCCATCGACAAGGCACCCAATTTGGACCTCAATCGGTCCAAAAATAAATAAAACAGTGGTTAAAGGCTTCGTTATCCAGGGCCACGTCAATTTCCCGTCTAAAAAATCCCAATTTATCATAAAATGAAATTAAATATGTTACAAATCCGATGCCTCAAGAATCAGGTCAATCGAACTTCGGACGGAAAAGAAATTGACAAAAGAAGCAAGAAATTCTAAAATACCAATTAACAATTAAAATAAAAGTAAAAAATAAAAAAAATGAAACACCAGCCTCACTGGGGCGAGACGTCGCCCTAGTGAGGCCGACTTATCCGGCCTCGTCACTAGGGCGACGCGTCGCCCTAGTGATGCCGCCCCCTTATAAGCCTCGTCACTAGGGCGACGCGTCGCCCTAGTGACGGGCGTGAGTCCCATTCCTTCGCCCTCTTTCCTACTTCCAACCCAAAATTTACAACAACAATAATTCTTAGCATACAAATCAGAAAAATACAAATTATACCTTGTTGGAAAGGGCATAAAAAGCTCTACAATTCTCAAGAAGACCATAAAAATTAATTCCAACCCTAAGGGTGTCAAAAATCCCATCAAAACTACTGCCTACTCAAAACCCATCAACACTGGACAGTACCTTGTAAATTAAAAAACTCACTGATTATTCAGCCAAAAATTACCACATAAATATGCTCAATAAGTTCATAATGTCATCTACAACTTTCATGAACAACCAAAAATCAAATTCCATTGCTAAACAAAACAATTAATTCACTCAATGTTGCTGTCCCTGAAATCATTCAATTTGAGCAGTAAACTTATAACAAGCATAACTCCCTGTACACAAGTCAGAAAAATCAGAACTTTACATCCCTGAAAAGATAAATCCTCAAACTTCAATTCTTCCTGAAATAACCAAACTCCAATTCGGCCTCATCCAGTTTCAAATCGATTATGCAAGTTTCTGACCTAATCAGCACTTAACATCACAATGTAGGTTCAGATTTTGAAATTCCATATCTCCCACATCTAATTTCCAAAACTTATAAGCCATATATCATTTTCAAGATCAATGTATCATATAGAACTCTTCAGTACATTTCAAACTCCAATTCAATTTACAAAAATTACTAAAATTCTTCCAAACCCGAATGTGTACTAAATGTGCCAATCCAACTAGGTTTCAGTCAATGCATAAAAACAGTCAATAGTAATCAGGTCATATCTCCTAATATACAACTCGAAAAATAGCAAGATCAGTGACAATGAAAAACTAACTCAATATTATACAACTTTCATGAAGACCATTTTCCCAAATTCCATATCAATTAATTCAGAAAAATCACCAAACTAATTAGGTCATAAATGCGGGTACTGTTCACAGGCAATAAAACAGTAGCTTCCCATGCAAAATTTCACCCTTCTAACATTACAATTTAACAACACCTATTTCACACTAAATTGAAGCCAACATCCCAAAGTTTACTTGGGAACAAACCTCACATCATTTGCTCATCTATACCATTAGTTATGAACAAAACATGACAGTAGGTTTAAAACTCAATTTCCAGCTTTCATCAACAACCTAGCTTCTATCACTTCTAACATCAATAACACATCACTAAGCATCCATTTCTACCTCTAATTCAACCACAAATTCATCACAACATACACTTCTATAATGACACAAAAATTGGCAGCCCATACCTACACACTTCCATACTTTATTTCCCTTCATTACACATCACAAACATCATTAACAACATTCTTATCACATACTTTAACTACCATAACCAATTCCCTTACACAAATATGCATTAAACCCATTCAAACCTACCTCTTTCATAATCAAATAAATGCTAAAAGGATGCTCATAAATGCTTCTAACTACCAAAAGCATAAAAACAACTCTATTCCTTACCTTAATAAGTTCAAGCTCTCAATACTCCTTAATTCTTCAAGCTCACACCAATTTCTTTTTTTTTTCACATCTCACCCACGGTTTTCATAAGCTTACCAAAGGTTTTCATCCACTCAAAGCTTCAACTTGGTTTATGTGTGAAGAAGAGTAAGCAAAGAACCAAGGAGAAATGTCTTGTATGATATAAGTAGAAGAAAATTTCGAAGGAGAAAAGAACACTCAAGGAAAGAGGAACCAAGTTTCGGATGGGAAGGAAGAAGAGCTTTCCAAAGCTTTCCAAGACCAATTTTATAAGTATAATAAGGAGGAAGGTCGTGGGTGATAATAAGATGGGACAAAATCAATTAATGGAAGGGGACACTTGGCTTTTGAAATGGAGAAAAGACAAAATAACTTAAGTAACATACTTTATTCATAATCTAATCTCATTTACTCCCACTTAAACACTAATCATGACTCTCACATAATTTCCACAATTAATTTATTCAATAATCCTATGTCATTATGCAGCCCCTTTTCAGTACAGAAAAGGCTCACTCAGTCCATCAGTTGGAATTTTCCAGTCCGGGAAAGAACCCCGAAAAATTCCAGAAAAATTCTCATAAATCCCTAAAAATGTAAAACAATTTATGGCGCACTCCAAATAATTTTTCAAATACAATTATCCCATAATTTTCACAAAGAAACTCAATTAGACACTTATGCCGGAAATGTCATGAATGCATGTATACCATGTGCATGTGCAAAACAATCATCAGTTATAGAGGCTATATAATGTAAGTTCATGCCGAGTTATAATTTAATACTTCTAACCTGTCCCAAATGACCAATAAACCCTTCCTATAGAAGATGAGATGTTACAATTCTCCCCTCCTAATAAAAATTTCGTCCCCGAAATTCTTACCTGGTTGATCGAAAAGATGAGGATACTGTCTCCTCATATGCTCCTCGGTCTCCAAGGTAGCCTCCTCAGTCGAATGGTTCCTCCAGAGAACCTTCACCAGTGGAATACTCTTATTCCTCAAATGTTTCACCTGTGACCCGACAATCTGTATCGGCTCCTCTACATAACTCAGATTACTAGAGATTTCAATCTCCTGAGCCGGTATCACATGTGTCGAATCTGACCGATATCTGCGGAGCATACTCACATGGAAGACGTCATGCAACTGAGATATCTCACTTTCGGTAAAGCTAGCTTTCAGAGGCCAAAGGTCCTATTCTCTCGGTAATCTCATATGGACCAATGTACCTAGGGCTTAGCTTACCCTTCTTGCGAATCTCAAAGACACCACGCCACGGTGATACAGTAAGAATACTCTGTCGCCAACATGATACTCCATCTCCTCCTATTACGATCCACATAGCTCTTACATGCATCTTGGCGGCTTTAATTGACTCGAATCGGTTTCACCTTATCAGCGGTGTCTGAATCAACTCTGGACCCTCGATCATCGACACCCTCTTCATCCCAATACAACGGTGATCTACACGGTCGCCCATACAATGCCTCATAAGGTGCCATCCCGATGCTGCTATGATAGTGATTATTATATGCAAACTCTATCAAGGCCAAATACTGGTCCCATGCTCCTCTGAACTCCAATACACATGCCCGAAGCATATTCTCAACAGTCTTAATAGTCCTCTCACTCTGTCCATCTGTCTGAGGATGAAATGTTGTACTGAAGTTCAGCTTAGTACCCATAGCAGACTATAAACTCTGCCAGAATCTCGACATGAATCTGGGATCCCTGTTTGACACTATCGACACTGGGACCCCGTGCAGTCTCACTATCTCTGTCACATACTTATGGGCCAACTGATCAAGAGAATTGTTCTCCCTCACTGGCAAGAAATGGGCCGATTTAGTCAACCGGTCCACTATGACCCAGATAGCATCATGCTGCCTCGGCGTCCTAAGCAAACCCATAATGAAATCCATGGTAATTCGTTCCCATTTCCACTCCGGAATAGGCAACGAATGAAGTTTCCCTACTGGAGCTTGGTGCTCAGCCTTAACTTGCTGGCACGTCATACATCTGGAGACATATTTTGCCACCTGCTTCTTCATACCAGGCCACCAGAAATGTTGCTTAAGAGTGTTATACATCTTGGTAGTACCAGGATGCATAGCATAGGCAGCCATATGTGCCTCCTCTAGGATCTCTCGCCTCAAGTCATCTACATCAGGTACACAGAGTCTCTGTCCCAACCATAAGGTCTCATCTCTCAACTCAAACTCAGAACTCGAATCAGCTTTTACCTTCTCAATCAGTCTCACCATAACAGGATCCTTGTCCTGAACTCTCCTGATCCTGTCCAGTCGCATCGGTCTCAGTTTCAAAGTAGCCAACAACACTCCATCTTGCTCCAAATCTAACTGCACATTCAAGGCTCTCAACTGAATCAAATTAGGCAACCTCATTGCCTGCATCTGAGCTGTACTGGTATGTGACTTCCTACTCAGAGCATCTGCCACTACATTGGCTTTCCCCGGGTGATACTCAATAGTACAATCATAGTCCTTCAACAACTCAAGCCATCTCCTCTGTCTCAAATTCAACTCTCTCTGGCTCAATAAGTATCTCAAACTCTTATGATCTGTGAAGATCTGGAATGTCTCACCATACAGGTAATGCCTCCAAATCTTCAAAGCAAACACAACCGCAGCTAACTCCAAATCATGAACAGGATAGTTTACCTCGTGAGACCTCAACTGTCTCGAGGCATAAGCAATGACTCTACCATGCGCATCAAGACACACCCCAATCCACGATGCGATGCATCATCAGATACCTCAAATCCTCCAGTCCCAGATGGAATAGCTAACACCGGTGCAGTAGTCAACCGATGTTTCAGCTCCTCAAAGCTCCTCTGACACTCCTCACTCCATCTGAATGGCACATTCTTCCTCAGAAGTTTTGTCAGAGGGGAAGAGATCAGTGAAAACCCCTCGACAAACCTCCGGTAATAACCAGCCAATCCGAGGAAACTCCGAATCTCTGGCACATTCCTAGGAGCCTCCCACTTCAGCACTGCCTCAACCTTACTCGGATCCACCTGAATACCCTCTCCAGTCACTATATGTCCCAAAAAGATCACCTGATCCAGCCAAAATTCACACTTACTAAACTTGGCATATAACTGTCTCGCCCTCATAGTCTGCAACACAATCCTCAAGTGCTCACTATGCTCCTGTCTGTCCCTCGAATACACTAAAATGTCATCAATAAATACAATAACAAACTGATTTAGGTAGGGCTGAAATACCTTATTCATCAAGGCCAATAAGGTTGCCGGGGCATTAGTCAACCCAAACGGTATCACTAAAAACTCGAAATGCCCATACCTGCTCCTGAAGGCACTCTTAGGCACATCGGCCTCTGAAATCTTCAATTGATAGTAACCAGATCGCAGATCTAACTTGGTGAATACCTAAGCCCCCTGCAACTGATCAAATAAATCATCAATCCTAGGCAGTGGATACTTATTCTTCACTGTCACCCGATTCAACTGCCTGTAATCAATACACAACCTCAATGTCCCATCCTTTTTCTTCACAAACAAAACTGGAGCACCCTATGGTGAGACACTAGGTCTGATAAACCCCTTCTCCAGCAACTCCTGCAACTGCACCTTAAGCTCCCTCAGTTCCACAGGTGCCATCCTGTATGGAGGTATAGATATAGGAGCAGTACCTGGAATGAGGTCAATAGTAAACTCTGTCTCTCAATCCGGCGGCAAACCTGGTAGCTCATCAGGAAACACATCTGGAAATTTCCTAACCACGGGAATATCCTGAAGCCTCTGCTCAACTCGGGTATCAACCACATGAGCCAGATATGCCTCACAGCCTCCCTGCATCAGTCTCAGGGCACTAAGGAAAGAGGTCATCCGGCTGGTGCTTGCTCGACTAACTCCTCGAACTTCGCTCTAGGTGACCAGAGACTCAAAACAACCTCCATGGTATAGCAGTCCATAATAGCCCTATGGGCGTCACCGATCCATCCCTGAATGACATCGATCTCTCTCGGAGGTAATACTATAAGGTGCGCCCTCGGATCGCTTGATCAATCTGGATCGAGCATCCCTGCAGACCTCTCCCAATCTGATAGTCATACCTAGAGGTGTACTCACCTCTAACCCATACTGTAACATCTCCCTATCCCCATGCAATCTACATGTCATATGAGGTGCAATAAAAGAATGCGTGGATCCAGGATTCAGCAATGCAAACGCCTCAATGTCAGAAATATAGAGCATACCAGCTACAACATCAGGGGAATCCTGGGCCTCCTGTCTCGTCATGGCGTAGACCCTGGCCTGGGAGTGTGGTCGGCTGCCCCGACCCTCAGTCCTCACAAAGGATCCCTCAGCTCTACCACGGCCTCTACCTCGGCCCCTCTGTACGGATCCATGCCCGGATCCACCCAATCTACTCTGCTGTACTGTAGTACTACTCCTGGCTCGGCCACTACCAGTAGACTGAGCTCCCAATGTAGCTGGGCAATCCCGAATCTGATGATCCATGGAGTCGCATTTAAGGCAAGCTCCAGTCACTCGCCAACACTCTCCACTGCGCCTCTTCTCGCAGTACTCGCAGACTGGGGGAACCTGCCAAAAACCTCTGCCACTGCCACCGCCACTGCCAGTCTGTGCAAATCTCCCTCTTTGTCCAAAACTCGACTATCTGGATCCTCCTGAAGATCTAAAGGTCCTGCTCTGGCGCCTGCTAAAACTCCTACCAGAGCTGCTCTGACTGTCACTAACTCTCTTCCCTCTGGACCCCTGACCCATCTCTGACTGTCTCTGTCTCACTATCTGCTCCACTCTCACAAAGCAGCTCTCAACTCTATAAAGGAGCCCATATCTGATTGGGCCAATCCTGCACGGATTTCCAAATTCAGCCCCATCTCAAACCTCCGGCACCTATCTGTCTCAGTAGAGACCACAGTAGCCGCATACCCCATCAACTCATTAAACCTCACTCGTACTACTGCCATGTCATCCTACCTGTCTCGCTCAAGAATTCCTGCATCTTCATTTCCAGATATACCTTGGGCATATAGTTATCTCTGAAAGCCCTCAGAAAATCTGCCTAGGTCAGTAAGCAAGGCCTGGTGGTACTACCCGGAACAGTCTTCCACCATGTATAAGCGGGGCCTGCGAAGAGAATCTTGCATAATCGAACCTCTCATCAGGTCGCAATCCATCGATCGAGGACTCTCTCGGTCCTCTCCAACCATCCCTCGGCCTCGGTGAGTGCGTACTTCCATAGAAGTCTGACCCCCGCCACGCAAACAAATCGTATCTCCTCTCTCGTCTCACGGGAACTCTAGGAGGTAACTTCTCAAATCGAGGCACCGATGACTCTCTGCTAGCTCCTACAGATCCCTGGTCAGCTGGTTGATCTATCTGATCACCTAAAACAGATGACCTATAACAAAACAAGAACTCTGATCAGTTTCTGCGTTTCTCACAATAATTCAAGCCTAATTATGTCCTAGTCCCAACAGATGCCAAACCAGGCTCTGATACCACCTAATGTAGCACCCCCTTACCATAGGATATGTACCGGGACGCCCGTAGGTCATTCCGATACACACCCTACGATAAGGGTGCGCTACGAACAAACACTAACACTCCACATGGCATCGAAAATCATAAAGCATTAATATGAAATCCACTAATGTTTGAAACCATAAATTTCTCATTTCATAACCTCAAAGCAGTAAATTACACAACTGTTATTTTCTGTACATTAGTCCAAAAGAGAGTTAAACATAAACCTAGCTAGGTCATCCCTCAAAAAGTGCCAGCTGACCGACCTGTGTGCCATGACTTCTCTTGCCAACTCAATCTACACGGCAGGAAAAGTCCCTCTGGAGCTATTAGTCTACTCTCGGTCCTGAAAAATAATTTGCAATTTTGGGTGAGTTTGCGAACTCAGTGAGGAACCATCATCGATGGTTCACCCAATTCATGCATATACACAGTGTATCACAGCTACACAGTTATTTCACTAAAACACATTCAGAAGTACCACATGATTATTACGATATCAATCAAAAGAACCAATTCAGATGCACATGAGATGCGTATGTGACGCTTTTCCAATTTATTACGTTGTTGTGTTGGCGCCTAAAGCGTCCCATTACGCAAGCATTAAGCGATGAGCCATAGGCTCGAATCACTTTATGGGCTCAAGGCCCGATTACGTTGAGCTTAAAGCTCTCGTTATCGCTTTCTGGTCACTGTTGTCAATTACTGATCATGCAATTATGCATGGATGCAAATGTCCAAATAACAACATCTATACCATAACCGATTCCCATTTAACATAATCACATAAGTCAATCCCAAGTAATCACATTAAAATCAATTATAACACTTCGGTATCTCATTCCAAATATTTCAGACATCCATGGTCCGAAATCAATCAAAATCAAACACACATATTCTCATCCATTATCTCCACATGGCATCAACGCGTAATATTAAACACATCAAGATTGAAAAACCAACTAGGTTACTCACCTAATAACTTCCGAGCTAATGCCGGGAAGTCTCTGCGATGTCCGTGGAACGACGGTCCAACTGAGTCTCTATAGCAATAACAATAGGTACACATTACTAACTGTATACTTAGAAATATTAAACAATGCACATGGAATCATTAAAACGTGTATAATGCATGTTCATGGCATTCCCGGCCCTAATCCAAATTTTTCCCATCATAAAGATTCCATCAAAAATTAGAAAGCTATAGCCACTGACAGCACCCAATTTGGACCTCAATCGGTCCAAAAATAAATAAAACAGTGGTTAAAGGCTCCGTTACCCGGGGCCACGTCAATTTCCCGTTTAAAAAATCCCAATTTATCATAAAATGAAATTAAATATGTTACAAATCCGATGCCTCAAGAATCAGGTCAATCGGACTTCGGACGGAAAATAAATTGACAAAAGAAGCAAGAAATTCTAAAATACCAATTAACAATTAAAATAAAAGTAAAAAATAAAAAAAATGAAAGACCAGCCTCACTGGGGCGAGACGTCGCCCTAGTGAGGCTGACTTATCTGGCCTCGTCACTAGGGCGACGCGTCGCCCTAGTGATGCCGCCCCCTTATAAGCCTCGTCACTAGGGCGACGCGTCGCCCTAGTGACGGGCGTGAGTCACATTCCTTCGCCCTCTTTCCTACTTCCAACCCAAAATTTACAACAACAATAATTTTTAGCATACAAATCAGAAAAATACAAATTATACCTTGTTGGAAAGAGTATAAAAAGCTCTACAATTCTCAAGAAGACCATAAAAATTAATTCCAACCCTAAGGGTGTCAAAAATCCCATCAAAACTACTGCCTACTCAAAACCCATCAACAGTGGACAGTACCTTGCAAATTCAAAAACTCACTGATTATTCAGCTAAAAATTACCACATAAATATGCTCAATAAGTTCATAATGTCTTCTACAACTTTCATGAACAACCAAAAATCAAATTCCATTGCTAAACAAATCAATTAATTCACTCAATGTTGCTGTCCCTGAAATCATTCAATTTGAGCAGTAAACTTATAACAAGCATAACTCCCTGTACACAAGTCAGAAAAATCAGAACTTTACATCCCTAAAAAGATAAATCCTCAAAATTCAATTCTTCCTGAAATAACCAAACTCCAATTCGGCCTCATCCAGTTTCAAATCGATTATGCAAGTTTCTGACCTAATCAGCACTTAACATCACAATGTAGGTTCAGATTTTGAAATTCCATATCTCCCACATCTAATTTCCAAAACTTATAAGACATATATCATTTTCAAGATCAATGTATCATATAGAACTCTTCAGTACATTTCAAACTCCAATTCAATTTACAAAAATTACTAAAATTCTTCCAAAACCGAATGTGTACTAAATGTTCCAATCCAACTAGGTTTCAGTCAATGCATAAAAACAGTCAATAGTAATCAGGTCATATCTCCTAATATACAACTCGAAAAATAGAAAGATCAGTGACAATGAAAAACTAACTCAATATTATACAACTTTCATGAAGACCATTTTCCCAAATTCCATATCAATTAATTCAGAAAAATCACCAAACTAATTAGGTCATAAATGCGGGTACTGTTCATAGGCAATAAAACAGTAACTTCCCATGCAAAATTTCACCCTTCTAACATTACAATTTAACAACACCTATTTCACACTAAATTGAAGCCAACATCCCAAAGTTTACTTGGGCACAAACATCACCTCATTTGCTCACCTATACCATTAGTTATGAACAAAACATTACAGTAGGTTTAAAACTCAATTTCCAGCTTTCATCAACAACCTAGCTTCTATCACTTCTAACATCAATAACACATCACTAAGCATCCATTTCTACCTCTAATTCAACCACAAATTCATCACAACATACACTTCTATAATGACACAAAAATTGGCAGCCCATACCTACACACTTCCATACTTTATTTCCCTTCATTACACATCACAAACATCATTAACAACATTCTTATCACATACTTTAACTACCATTACCAATTCCCTTACACAAATATGCATTAAACCCATTCAAACCTTCCTCTTTCATAATCAAATAAATGCTCAAAGGATGCTCATAAATGCTTCTAACTACCAAAAGCATAAAAACAACTCTATTCCTTACCTTAATAAGTTCAAGCTCTCAATACTCCTTAATTCTTCAAGCTCACACCAATTTCTTTTTTTTTTTCACATCTCACCCACGGTTTTCATAAGCTTACCAAAGGTTTTCATCCACTCAAAGCTTCAACTTGGTTTATGTGTGAAGAAGAGTAAGCAAAGAACCAAGGAGAAATGTCTTGTATGATATAAGTAGAAGAAAATTTCGAAGGAGAAAAAGAACACTCCAAGGAAAGAGGAACCAAGTTTCGGATGGGAAGGAAGAAGAGCTTTCCAAAGCTTTCCAAGACCAATTTTATAAGTATAATAAGGAGGAAGTTCGTGGGTGATAATAAGATGGGACAAAATCAATTAATGGAAGGGGACACTTGGCTTTTGAAATGGAGAAAAGACAAAATAACTTAAGTAACATACTTTATTCATAATCTAATCTCATTTACTCCCACTTAAACACTAATCATGACTCTCACATAATTTCCACAATTAATTTATTCAATAATCCTATGCCATTATGCAGCCCCTTTTCAGTACAGAAAAGGCTCACTTAGTCCGTCAGCTGGAATTTTCCAGTCCGGGAAAGAACCCCGAAAAATTCCAGAAAAATTCTAATAAATTCCTAAAAATGTAAAACAATTTATGGCGCACTCCAAATAATTTTTCAAATACGATTATCCCATAATTTTCACAAAGAAACTCAATTAGACACTTATGCCGGAAATGTCATGAATGCATGTATACCGTGTGCATGTGCAAAACAATCATCAGTTATAGAGGCTATATAATGTAAGTTCATGCCGAGTTATAATTTAATACTTCTAACCCGTCCCAAATGACCAATAAACCCTTCCTATAGAAGATGGGATGTTACAGTCTTATTTCTCAAAACTTTTTCCTTCGAATCTAGGATCTTCACTGGTTGCTCCCCATACGTCAAATCCTTCCTTAACTGAACCTCCAAAGATTGAACTATGTGTGTAGGATCAAACCGGTACTTCCTCAACGTCGATACATGGAAGACATTATGAATCTTAGACAATTCAAGTGGCAAAGCTAACTTGTAGGATAAAGGCTCAATCTTCTCAATAATCTCATAAGGGCCTATGTATCTCGGACTAAGCTTGCTCTTTTTACCAAACCTTAAAACCCCTTTTCATAGAGAAGCTCTAAGAAACACTTTGTCTCCAATTTCAAATTCCATCTTTTTTTTATGTGCATCCGCATAACTCTTCATTCTGTTTTGAGCTACTTTAATTATCTGTTTCACCAATTTAATCTTATCAATTGTGACTTGCACCAACTTAGGCCTTAAAAGCCTCCTTTCAACTTTCTCATCCTAACAAATAGGAGTTTTGTACCTTCTACTATAGAAAGCTTCATAAGGTTCCATCTGAATTTTTGAATAATAGGAATTATTGTAAGCAAACTCAATTAAAGGCAAATGATCATCCCATGAGCCCTTGAAATCCATTACACAAGCTCTCAACATTGCCTTCAATGTCCGTATTGTCCTCTCTGATTGTCCATCAGCCTGTGGATGGAAAGTTGTACTAAAGTGCAACTTAGTTCCCAAAGCCTCTTATAAGCTTTCCCAGAATCTGGAGGTGAACCTGAGATCTCTATCCGAGACTATAGAACTTGGAACCCCATGAAGCCTGACTATTTTATCTATGTACTTCTTGGCCAAAGAATTCAAGGAATCTGTCTACTTAATTGGCAAGAAATGTGATGACTTGGTTAGCCTATCCACAATCACCCATATTGCGTCATGTTTCCTGTTGGTTCTGGGTAACCCCATTAAGAAATCCATCGTAATCTTTTCCCACTTCCATTTAGGAATAGACAAAGGCTTAAGCTTGCCTGAAGGTGTCTGGTGCTTAGCCTTGACTTGCTGACACACTAAGCATCTTTTAGTATACTCTGCAATATCCTTCTTCATTCACTTCCACCAAAAGTGTTCTTTTAAATCTCTATACATTCTTGTACTCCTCGAGTGCATTGCATATGCCTCATCAAAAATCTCATCTTTCAGCTCTTTAATATCTGGAATACATAATCGGTTACCTACCACCATCAATCCATCTTCTCTTATCTCTATTTTAGAAGGTTTACCATTTTTAATCTCCTCTCTGAGTCTACTCAAGTACTCATCCTGTGCCTGCAATTCCTTAATCTTTTCATTCAACACTGGTTTTACTCTAAAGTTAGCCAATATACACCCAAATTCGTCTTGCTTCAAGGTCACCCGAAGTTTGACAAATTCCTTCAACAAAGGAACATACACTATCTCCACATGTGCCATGGTCAATTTTCTACTCAATGCCTCTACTACTACATTAGCTTTCTTCGGGTGGTAGTCTATCATCAAATCATAATCTTTCAATAGTTCCAACCATCTTCTCTGTCTCAGATTCAACTCTTTCTAGCTCATCAAATACTTAAGACTCTTATGGTCTGTAAATACCTTAGTAGTAACTCCATACAAGTAATGTCTCTATATCTTCAATGCAAAAATTATGGCAGCTAACTCCAAGTCATGCGTAGGATAATTCATCTCATAAGGCTTTAATTACCTAGAAGCATAAGCAATGACTCTATCTCCTTGCATCAATACACAACCCAATCCCTTCCTTGAGGCATCACTATATATTGTATACCCATCGCTACCCGAAGTCAAAGTCAAAATTGGTGCAGTTATGGGACTATTCTTTAATTCCTCAAAACTATTCTTACACTCCTCTATCTACATAAACTTTTGATTCTTCCTCGTCAATTTGGTAAGTGAAACTGCTATTATATAAAAGCCCTCCACAAACCTCCTGTAATACCCAACTAAACCCACTTCTACTACATTCTTAAATGCTTCCCATTTAACCACAACTTCTATTTTTCTTGGATCCACATAGACTCCTTGTAACATCCCATCACCGATGGGAAGGTTATTTTGGTATATTGGGACGGATTAGGATTTTTATTGCATATTATTGATTGAGCATTCATTTGGCCTCTAATTTTAGAGGAATAAGTCATTCTGCACATGCGCATATATGTACATGCATTTCTGACATTTCCGGCATTTTACTGTGGATATGACGTGTTTTATGAAATCTGAGAAAATTGAGTTTGACTACTTGATTAGGAACTGTTTTAGAGTGATTGCCAGTTGATAGTGAATCTTAGGAAATTTTTCTAGAAATTCGGGAGAAAAAGTTCGGACCGGAAATGATTATGAAAAGAAAGAGGAACTTGATGAGTGTTTGAGAAAAGAGAGCAACCCCCCTTTTAAATGCCTTAGGTTTTGAATTTGGTGAAAAAGCATTTCTCCTCTATCCTACGGCATGATGGAGATGGTGATGTTTTGTGTGGATATGGGAGATAACCGTGGGTGTTTGGGCTTGGAGGAGATTTTCAGATATTTGAAGATTTAAGGCTTGATTGGTCAGTAAATTGGCTTTAATGTTGTTTTATTGTTGTTGAAATGCATTTATTGTGGTTAACATGAAAGTTTGTGTAGTTGAGAGTGAGTTATTACTGGTTTTAGAGAGAGAGAAATGGTTAAAAGTTAGTCGGAGAAGACGGAGGGACCTTGTTGGCCCCTGAATTTTTTTATTTATTTACTTAAGCATGTCTAAATTATTTTGAGGTATTGTTTAAATTATTATAGGGTTTTAGCTCTTAAGAAGATGAAAATTTAATGATGGATTATGTTTAAATTGAGCGGAGTATGTTATTGATATTAAAGGAACAAGACATATATAAGGGCAATTTGGGTAGTTCACTTATTTGTGCCAAATTAAAGGTTAAGAGAGAGGGGCCTTGTAGTCTTTTTAATTCCATTAAATTAAGAAGGAAGGACTTGATTGTGTAGTAGCCGTATGATGAAGGAGAGACATGATTTTAATAAGGAAAAAGAAGAGTAGATCTATTGCAAGTGTAGAGGAGAATAAAACTACGTAGTTTTGGAGGGTGGGAGCTTAGGTTTTAAGTTAAAAAGCAACTTGTTAGGTCATTTGATAGGGGGTCTCGAAATTTCCAAGGAGAAAGGAGAGAGGGAGTCTTTTTGAGAAAGAAGAAGAAGAAGAAGAAGAAGAAGAAGAAGAAGAGAGAAGAATAAAGGTTAGGAATTTGGTTCATCTTGTTTAGAAAGGAGAAGGAAAAGGGAAAGAAGAAGGATCAAACTTCTATTAGAAGCCAAAGGAGATTTTCGTGGGTTTCATCTCCAAGGTAAGGAATTGTGATTTCTTTTGAAATTATGGATAGGTTTTAGTGAAAATAGCTTAGGTAAGGCTTGGGTAAAGTTAGATAGGTTCTTCTATATGCTTTCCTCTCCTAGAAATGTTTAATTTGGGTTATCACATGTTAATTGAGTTATTATTGCTTAATGAAGTTTAAGAGAGGGAATTGAAGTGAAAGGAAAGGCCAAATGTTCAAGGCTCCTAGCTAAAGGAATTGAGGTGGGTGATAATTTAATAGTTGAGTTAATAAGCTACTTAAGTTCTTTGAAATAAATGTCATATAATGCTTTCCTATGCTTTCCAAATTTTAAATGAATTGTTTTTATGATAGTTGAAACATATATGAAATGCTTTGAATGTAAAGACTTTGTGAAAATATGTGTGAAATGTTTTGTAAGAGAAAAAGATCCGCATGGATGATTTCAACGATTATACAAAAGTGATTTTGCCATTTGAGGCTAATGATCATGAATTGTGTGCATTATGTGATATACATGTTTGTTTGGGTTTGTGGTGGTCCCTCACGTGTGATAGGTGAACCTGTCAAATTATAGCCTTCTCCCGGCTGCCCGCTAGTGGCCATGGAGCTCCTCACGAACTCCCTCATGTGTTCACGGCTACATGGCGCTTTAGTAAATGTGTAGTACGTCTGTTGGATCCACCAAACCATCTTATATGTGATCATGTGATATGCTTGTCTATGTTGTTTTTATATGTTATGTTGTTTTGTGAATGCTTTTGATAAATCGATTTACCACTTTATCTGTGCTTATGTGATAGTTTGATGTGTGAATATTTTGATGTGATGAATTTGTGTGAAAAATTTTAAATAAAATAGTAAAGGTTTTCATCAATGTGATGTTGGCTTTGCAAATAAGGAGTTTTGATGAAGTGAAAGTGTTTTGATCAATGCAAATTGGCCTTGATAAGTTTGAAAGATTTTTATCAATCTAAAAGTTGCTTTCAGAATGAGAAATAAAGAACATTTTTGCTTACTTCTTAATTATTAAGTTGTTACCCACTGAGCTGTTGAGCTCACACCCCTTTCCCCCTCCACAGGTGACGAGCGGGAACCTAAGTTACAGTGTTGGGATTGAGGCATCACCCTGATGCTTTCGCTTAGAAGTTTTTTTTTTTGAAATAAAGCATTAGGTTGCTTTTGGAGAATTGTTTCACTTTGGACTTTAACTTTTGTTATTTTGGATTGTAATTGGGCTAGATTCCCTTTAAAGCTTTGTATTGACTCATCTCCATGTAAATATAAGATTTTTGAAGTTTAAAGTCTATCTTGTATATGTTTTCTAATAATGTATGGATTTTATGATTGAAATTGATAAAAGCAAGTATGAGATGGTATTTCTTAGGTTTTGAAATGTATAAATACCTAAGAGTGTGTTACTGCCATTGGAATTTGGGAAAATTGGATTAGTTTGAGTTGTGGAAGATTGGACATTGAGTTTCTCTATGCAGGTAATGGAGTTTAGATGAGGAAATTGAAGTTTTGGCTAGTGGAATATTCTAAGTAGGTGCTGTCAAATTTTTACAAAATTTGATAGAAACTTCGCTTAGATTTTAGACCCTCTTATTGTTTGAATTAAATGGAGGTGTCTTCTTGAAGATTATAGTATTTGTTGAGAGCTTTCCATCCGATATAGAATTTGTCACCATTGGACTTAAAATGAAGAAGTTATGAGGTTGGGAGTACATTCGATTCATTATTCATAATGTGATTTTACTGTTTCATTAGTCCTAGTATGAGCAGTGGCTTTGAATGACTTTTTACCTTGTTTAATGATGAAAATAACTTTTGCATCCTCATGAGAGTTGTAGAGCATCTTGTTATCTTTCTAGTGAGGTATAATATGCAAGTATTGGAGTTAGGAGTAAAACGTTATGAGAATTGGAAGATAACAGTTATAGTTCTTTATCCTGGTTATATAGTTTGTATTTATGATAGCTTCGATGATTAATGATTGGAATTCATGATTATGATAAACCAATTAAGTTGAAATTTGTGAAGTTGGTGAGTGAACTTGGAATTTGAAGTGTTATGAATTGTTTATGCTTTAGAATAAGTTAAATTTGGAAAGTATACAAGTGGTTATGAAGTTAGGTTGAAGGTGAGATGTTTGGAAGAGGTATTGGAGTTTTGAAAAATGACATGTCCGTTAAACGGAAAGCCTCGGGTGCAAAAACAACCCTTAGCCTGCCCATGTCCGTTAGACGGACTTGCATGTCCGTTTAATGGACATTCTCGAAGCTTTTGGACCACTTTCACCCGAATGTGTCCGTTAAACAGACATGGATGTCCGTTTAACGGACAGCTACGGAAAAGATTGTGAATTTGGACAAAGTTAGAGGCTGAATCTCGTTTTTTGGTATTCACGAGAGTTGTCTATATAGATGTCTTCTTTCTAATGGTCAAAGCAAGAACTCAATCCGACATCTAGATTAAAAGTTATGATAATCGCGCCAAAAGAGTTTCAATTTGATTTCGGAAGTGAACATAGTCTATTACTTTGAGGATAACTCCCTCATCCGACCTCCAATTGAGGTGATACTTAAACCATTAGATTTATAAGACATATATCTTTCTCCCTACAAAAGTTTGTACCATTTGGAGTTAAATTGAAGAAGTTTGCATTAAAATAAGTGAGAGGTCGGTTTGGAGACCATATTTGGAGCATGAGCTCTTTTAGGCTTTTTAAGCATAACCTGAGGTATATACCTCCGTTTGAGGTGATTCTTGTTTCAAATCGAACTAGAGACTTAAGAATACATTTTGTATGAATAAAGCAACTCATGATTTTGGTGTTTAATTGGTGTGCGCTCGTCACGAATGTCGAGTTACAGCTAATGACCCTGTAAGGAAATAAGCACAAGGCTTTAGGACTCCGAAAATTGGGCTCTAGAAACGGGTCCAATAGATATGGTATTTAAAGCAAGAGTAAGAGTGTTAAGTTATAAGTAGTTGGGGTCTGATCCCAACAGACCCCGCATGTCGCGACATCTGGGAGGGGCCTCGTCGCGACCAGTAAATGGGTACTTGCCGCGATGAGCGCATTCGTCGCGACGAGCGGTTAAGTCCTCGTCGAGACGAGCATAGTGAGACGTCGCGGCGAGCCCATCGATCCTCGCCGTGACGAGCGTATGGGACGTCGCAGCGACCGCGGCGAACTCCATTTTTCTGAAGTGAGGTATTTTAGTTTTTGGGGCATAACTAATGGTGTAAACCTCCAATTGAGGTGATTCTTGATTCGTTATGAACTAGAGAAAGAGGTCTACAATTGAGGTAAAGAAAGAAAATTTGAAATCAAATGAGTGAGATCTCAATTATGGAAAGACAGTTGAGTAAGGTTTCCTACTTCAGCCTAAGGATAGTTTCTTGAATTGGGGTATAATTGTGAGATTTCTGAATGTAAATTCAATGCTATTGGAGTCTTCAATAGGTGAATTTGATCTAGTTCAAAATGAAATTGATTTTTGAGGTTTTCTTGAGATGAGTTTAGTGTATATGATTTGGCCAAAGGAACTGAATAGTAGAAATGAAACTTGTGGAGTTCCAGGTCAGTATATTGAAATGAAATGAGTCATTACTGATCAATTGAGTGAAAAGTTAGATATTGACAAATGAAAGATGGTGAAATTGGGTTATAGCGTCGGAAAGTCAGGAGCATGCATCGCACATCTTTTAATAAAGACATGTGCATCATTGAATTGTTCTGATTTTTGCATCTAGTAATGGGAAATTATTTGTCTATTATAGAGGCACCGTTGGATCGTCATTCCACGGATATTGCTGGGACTTTCAGGCAGTAGCTCGGAAGTTATAGGTAAGTAACCTAGTTGGTTCCTCAATTTTTAATTGTTAAAATGCTCTGTAAACTGTCTGCGAATGTGAATTGTATGATCATGTGAATGATTTGGATCGTTACGTTTGTTCTTGATAAATCGGATTTGACTGCTACGTGATTATGAAGAATAGTGATAAATAGGTTTTAATGGCAATGTGACTGTGAATTATTGGGCATTTTGCATTTCATACACAAATGCATGAACAGATAATGACAGTAGTGACCTGAGTCGCCACCGATACTGAACCGAGCCTCGAGCTCGAAGGGAGTTAGTGCATACCCAGAGGGCTCTCCTACTCCCTAGACGCGTCTATTGAATACTGTCCACTGTTTAAGCGCTCGGTCACAACACTGAAATAAAATGGGAAAGAGTCACATATGCATTGCATACACATTGTGATGGATTGAATTCAGTGAATGGAAAATAGGCAAGAGTGTATGCTATAACTGAGATAACTGATTTGTTAAATTTCTAAGTTCTGTGATTGTATGAGAAATTGTAAACTGCTATATGGTATTCTAAATGCGTTATTGTGATATGTTGTACGCTATTTGCGTAATGCATGAATTGAGTGGACCATCGATGATGGTTTCTCATTGAGTTTGCAAACTCACCCAAAATTGCATCTATTTTTCAGGATCGATAGATTAGACTCCTAGCTCCAGAGATAGACTGTTCCCATCGTGTGAGCGCGTTGGCAAGAGAAGTTATGGCATACAGGTCGGACAGCTTGGATTGATTTTGGGGATGACCTAGTATAGACTTTTGTATCAGTTTTCTTTTTGGAGTAATGTATTTTATACAGTGGAAAACTGATGGACTTATATATAATTTTGTTTGATGATATGAAATGAGAACGCATCTTGGTTTATAAAATATAGTGATTTTTATATTGCGGCTTTTATTATTGATGCCATAAGAGTACTGTAGTGACTGATTGTTCATAGCTCTCCCTTATCGTGGGATATACGTCGGAATGACCCACGGGTGTCCTGATGCGTACCCTACGGTAAAGAAGCGCTACATTTAAGTGGTATCAGAGCATGGTTTGGCATCTGTTGGGCATAATACAAAATTTAGGCTTGAAATTCTATGAGAAAAGCATAAATTGATCAGAATTCTTGTTTGTTATAGGTCATCCATTTTTGGAGATCAAGTAGATCAACCAGCTGACCAAGGATTAGTCGGAGCTAGTAGGGAGTCCTCTATGCCCCGTTTTGAGGAGTTGCCTCCTAGAGTTCCCGTGAGACGGGAGAGGAGGTACGATAAACTGCGCAAGCAGGGAGCTGTTGATTTCTATGGCAGCACAGACCCCTCTGAGGTTGAGGGGTGATTGGAGAGGACTGAGAGAGTCTTCGATCAGATGGACTGCGACTCTGATGAGTGTTTTGATTATGCAGTCTCTCTCCCTGTGGTCCGGCAGTACTAGTGGTGGAAGGCTGTTAAAGGCAAGTACCACGGACCTCAGATTCGACTTGGGAGGACTTCTTAAGGGCTTTCCGGGATAACTATATGACCAAGGTTTATTTGGAGATGAAGATGCAGGAGTTTTTAGAATTGAGACAGGGTCGGATGTCAGTGGCCGAGTATGAGGTTAAGTTTAATGAGCTTATGGGGTATGCCACTATTCTGATTTCTACTGAGGTTGATCAGTGCCAGAGGTTCGAGAATGGCCTCAACTTGGAGATTCGCACCAGATTGGCCAGATCAGACATGGGCACTTTTATTGAGTTGAGGGCTGCTGCAGTGCAATTGGAGCAGCTTATGAGACAGAGCGAGACTGAGATGGGTTTCAGAGGGAAGAGAGTGAGTGTGATCGGGGTAGTTTCTGGCGGGGGCTTGATGGCCTAAGCGGGACCTTGGTCATCTGGAGGAGTTAGACAGGCTGGTTTTGGGCAGAGGGAAAGATTTTTACAGACTGGAAGTGGTAGTGGCAGAGGTTCAGTGCAGCTTCCTCTAATGTGTGAACATTGCGAGAGGAGGTACAGTGGGGAGTGTCGGTGGCTGACTAGAGCCTGCCTCGGGTGCGGCTTGATGGAGCACCAAGTTAGGGATTGCCCCGCCACCTTGGGAGCTCAGTCTACTATGACTGGGCGATCTGGCAGCAACACCACAGTACAGCAGAGTTGTGGTGGTGGATCAGGACTGAGGGGCCGAGGTAGAGCTGAGGGGTCCGTTGTGAGCACAGAGGGACAGAGCAACAGAACGCAGTCCCAGGCTAGAGTCTATGCCATGACTCGGCAGGAAGCTCAGGATTCCCCAGATGTTGTTGCGGGTATGCTTCTGATTTCTGACTTTGAGGCATATGCATTGTTGGATCCTGGATCCACTCATTCATTTATTGCACCGCATTTGGCATGTAGACTGCATGGAGCTAGGGAGAGATTACAGTATAGGCTAAAGGTGAGTACACCTCTAGGTAGTACGACGGTGTTGGGAGAGGTCTGCAAAGGGTGCCCGATTCAGATTGATCAAGCAGTATTGAGTGCAGATCTTATTGTACTGCCTCTGCGAGAGATTGATGTGATTTTGGGAATGGACTAACTTACTGCTCATAGGGCCGTCATGGACTGTTATACCAAGGAGGTCATTTTGAAGTCTCCTGGTCAGCCTACAGCTGTTTTTCAAGGAGTTAGTCAGGCAGTGCCAGCCCGTATGATTTCTTTTCTGAGTGCCCTGAGGTTGATGCAGGGAGGATGTGAGGCCTATCTGGCCCACGTCATTGATTCCAGAGTTGAGCAGAGGTTACAGGATATTCCCATGATCAGGAAATTTCCAGATGTGTTTTCCGATGAGTTACTGAGTTTACCGCTGGATCGGGAGACGAAGTTCTCGATTGACCTCGTTCCAGGTACCGCTCCTATATCCATACCTCCATATAGGATAGCACCGGTGGAACTGAGGGAGCTTAAGGCTCAACTACAGGAGCTTTTGGATAAAGTATTTATCAGACCCAGTGTTTCGCCGTGGGGAGCTCCAGTTCTGTTTGTGAAGAAGAAGGATGGGATTTTGAGACTGTGCATTGACTATAGGCAATTGAATCGGGTAACAGTAAAGAATAAGTATCCACTGCCTAGAATCGATGATTTGTTTGATCAGTTGCAGGGGGCTCAGGTGTTCACTAAGTTAGATCTGAGATCGGGTTATTACCAGTTGAAGATAGCTGAGGCTGATGTGCCTAAGAGTGCTTTTAGGAGCAGTTTTTAGTGATGTCGTTTGTGTTGACAAATGCCCCGGCAGTTTTCATGGCCTTGATGAATAAGATTTTTCAGCTCTACCTGGATCAATTTGTGATAGTATTTATTAATGACATCTTGGTGTATTCGAGGAGTAGACAGGAGCACGCTGAGCATCTGAGGATTGTTTTGCAGATCATGAGAGAGAAGCAGTTGTTTGCCAAATTCAGTAAATGTGAATTTTGGCTGGATGAGGTGGTATTTCTGGGGCACATTGTGACTGGTGAGGGTATTCAGGTGAATCCTCACAAGATAGAGGCAGTGTTACATTGGGAGGCTCCTAGGAATGTGTATGAGGTTCGGAGTTTCCTAGGATTGGCCGGTTATTACTGGAGGTTTGTCGAGAGGTTCTCGCTGATCTCAGCCCCTTTGACAAAACTTCTGAGGAAGAATGTACGTTCAGATGGACTGAGGAGTGCCAGGAAAGCTTTGAGGAACTGAAACATCAGTTGACTACTGCACCGGTGTTAAGTATTCCATCTGAGACGGGAAGCTATGAGGTATATAGCGATGCTTCGCATCAAGGACTGGGATATGTTTTTGCCCTGAAGATTTGGAGACATTATTTATATGGCGAGACATTCCAGATTTATACTGATCATAAGAGTTTGAGGTATTTATTGTGTAACATCCCATCACCGATGGGAAGGGTATTTTAGTAAATTGGGACGGGTTAGGAATATTGAATTATATCTCGGCATGAACATACATCATGTAGCTTCTATAAATGATGATTTTTTGTACATGCACATGGTATACATACATTCATGACATTTCCCGGCATAAGTGTTTAATTATGGTCTTTTGTGATTTATGTGGTAATTGGGTTTGAAAAATTATTTTGACTGATCCATGGACTATTTTATATTTTACGAGATTTTTAGGAATTTTTCTGGATTTTTCCGGAGAAAATTCCCAGACCGGAAAAAAAATCGCCAAGTGGCGAACCGATTGATTTTCTACTGTTATTTGGGACTAAACTATTAAATATCTTGGTGGGACCCATAAATGGACCCACAAAACTAGTGGGAACCGAAATTGGTGGAGTTTAATTGTTTTTGAATTAATTGTTTTATCAAATTATGATTGGTTGGTTGACTTTTCTTCATCTCTCCTCCATTTGCCACCTATCCACACCATTTAATGCCTCCTCACTTCATCCTACGGATTTAATTCATTTAAAGAAGGAAGCTTATCATTTTTTTTGGCTTATGTTTATCTCCACCGAAACCCACTCCTTGCTTTTGTCTTTCCATTGTTTTTCTCCTTTCTTCCTCCAAAACTCATCCAAAACTCAAGAGTTCTTCTACTTGTCATCAAGTTATTGCTCTTAGCATGATGATGGTCATGTTTGGTGTGGGGGAATAAAAGAGTTATTGACAAAGAAATTGGGAAAAGTGAAGAAGAAATTGATGGAAGCTTGAAATAGGTAAGAATTGTATTATGCTTGATTTTGTAGTTTAATACATCATAGGTGTTAGAAACATTTAATGGGAATTTTGGTGTGTTTATTATGTTGATTGATGCTTTACTTTGATGATAATTATTGCTTGACTTGGTGGGTAAGAGTATGTTGAATATGACTTGATTGATGAGTGATGGAGTAGTTAGGAATGAATGTTTAGCTTTGAATTTGGATGGTAGATGATGACTAATCTTGCAAATAAAGTGAGAGTTTAATGCTGCCAATTTGTGAATATTAGCCCTAGTGAATGTATGAATGTTATAGATACTGATTTTTATGCTTTATTGGAATGCTTATGGTTTTAGAAGTTCAATTAGTATGATAGGAAGAGGAATTGTGTAGTATAGCTGAAAATGTGAGTTTGACCTACTGCATTGTTTTGAGTATAACTAATTGTGTGGTTACGCAAATGAGGTGAGGCTAGTGCCAAATGAAACTATGGTTTGTTGACTACATTTTTTTGTGAAATAGGTGTTGTCCAATTTTAACTGTAAGAGGTTGCAATTTGGCTTGGAAAGTTACTGCTATTGACCGGAATGAACAGTAACCGAAACCCTACCCTAGAGTTTTGCTAATTTTTCGAAATTTATTGAGAAGAAACTAGGACAAATGGACTAATGAAAGTTGAAGCCTATTAAGTTAGCTTTCCAATGCCACTGATTTTGCAATTTTTCGATATGTATATTAGGAGTTATGGACTAATGACTGTTGGCTGTTTTAATGCATTGAGTGAAACCTAGTTGAAATGGCAGATTTGATGCACATTCTGATTAGTAGCAATTTTAAGAATTTTTTTGAATTGAATTGGCTTGAGTGATCTACTGGAGAGTTGTAGAGGACACATTTATCTTGAAAATGGTATATGGCATGTAATTTTTGGAGATCATATGTGGAAGTTTTGAATTTTCAAAATAACTAAACCTACATTAGGTTTCTCACTGCTGCCCTGATCAGTACATTTTTTGGCAGATTTGAAATTGTTAGAGGTTGAATTGGAATTTGAGCTCTTCATAAAAATTGAATTTTGAGATCTTATCTTTTCAGGGATATAAAGTAGTGATTTGTTTGACATTTGTGCTAGGAGATGTACTGGTTGGAAATTTACTGCTCAGATTGGGACAGTTTAGTAGACAGATGCTTCGGTCAATTATTTGACCTAGTTAGTAAATGAATTGGGATTTTGGTTATTCATGAAAGTTTTAGATAACATTGTGATATTGATGAGCATATTTATTGTGTAATTTTTTACTTAAGAGCATGAAAGTTACTGAATTTACAAGATACTGTACTGTGCTGAGTGACTTTGAGTGAGCAGTAGCTTTCATGGGATTTTTGACACCCTTGAGGATGGAATTACTTTGAATGGTCTAAATGAAACTTGTAGAGGGTTTCATTATCTTTCCAATGAGATATGGTTTATAATTTTCTGAATTGTGTGCAAAGAGTTATGGGTGTTGGAAGTTTGGTTGGAAATCAGAAAGAAAAAAAAAATAAGGGTTATATATATGTAGATATTAATTGTTTAATGTGAATTTTGGTTTCTTTCGTGAATAACTTTTCCGTCCGACGTCCGATTGACCTGATTCTTGAGGCATCGGATTCATTGAATATTTAATTTCATTTTCTGAGAGATTGGAAATTTTTGGACGGGAAATTGACGTGCGTCAGGGTAATAGTTATGTAGCCCTTTGTTTTATTTATTTTGGATCGATCGAGGCCCGAATTGAGTAATTCGGTGCCGTTAGATTTCTAATTTTAGGTAGAATTTTATGATGGGAAAATTTTGGTTTAGGGCGGAATGCCATGAACATGCATTGTATCGTTTAATTGTTTCATGTGCATTGTTTGATATTTCTAACTATCTGATTGGTAATGTGTACTTATGTTAATTGTTATAGAGGCACGATTGGAGCGTCATCCCACGGACGTTGCAGAGACTTCCCGGCATTAGCTCAGAAGTTATTAGGTGAGTAACCTAGATGGTTCCTCGATTAGTAAGTGTTTATAATTCTGCACTTATAACTCTGTGGAAAATAATGGTGGGACGATTTTGTTTGTTTATGCCTGGATTGCGGACCGGAGGTCCGATGGATTGGGAGATTCTGACATAGAAGTGCTATATGTGATTTTCATGTGATTACTTGTGAGTGACTTGTGTGAATATGTTGAATTGGGATCAGTTATGATGTTGATTTTGTTTTATTTGGATATATGCATTTCATGCACAATTGCATGATCAGTAATTGGCAGTTGTGACCAGAGCAGCCAACGAGAGATTCAGAGCCTAAGGCTCACCGTTTAATGCGCCCTTAATGGGATAGTTTTAGGCACTCGGTCACAACAATGTAATAAATTGGAAAAGCGTCACATACGCATTTCATGTGCTTTTGAATTGGTTCCTTTGACTAATATAGTAATCATGTGGTACTTCTGAATGTGTTTTGGTGAAATAACTATGTGTATCTGTGTTATACCTGTGTATATTCATGAATTGGGTGAACCATCGATGATGGTTCCTCCTTGAGTTCATAAACTCACCCAAAATTGCAAATTATTTTCAGGGACCGAGGAGTAGACTCATAGCTCCAGAGAAACTTTTCTGCCGTAGATTGAGTTGGCAAAAGAAGTCATGGAACATGTTGGTCGGTGGCACTTTTGAGGATGACCTAGCTAGGTTTATGTTTGATTTTCTTTTGGACTAATGTCTGAAAATAACAGATTGTGTAATTCTTTGCTTTGAGGTTATGAAATGAAAAATTTATGGTTTCAAAATTAGTAGATTTCATATTAATGCTTTATGATTTTGATGCCATGTGGAGTGTTAGAAATGGTTTGTGGCAACCTTATCATAGGGTGTGTATCGGAATTGACCTATGGGCGTCCGGTGCATATCTATGGTAAAGAGTGCTACATTAAATAATATCGAGCATAGTTTGGCATCTGTTGGGACTAGTACATAATTAGGCTTGAATTATTGTGAGAAATCTAAACCGATCAGACTTCTTGTTTTATTATAGGTCATCCGTTTTTAGTGATCGGATAGATCAACCGGTGACGAGGATCACGGAGACTAGTAGAGAGTCCTCGGTGCCTCGATCGAGGAGTTACCTCTAGAGTCCCGTGAGACGGAGAGGCGTCGATTTCTTTGCGTGGCGGGGCATGAACTTATAGCGAGATGAGACCCCACCGAGGCCGAGGATGGTGGAGAGGGCGAGAGAGTTCTCGACCAAATGGACTCTGAACCTGATGAGAGGTTCGATTATGCGGTGTCACTTCTGTAGGGCCCAGCATACAAGTGGTGGAAGACTGTGCCAGGCAGTACCACCAGGCCTTGCTTACTGTCATGGGCTAATTTTTTGAGGGCCTTCAGGGGCAACTATATGCCCAAGGTCTATCTTGACATGAAGATGCAGGAGTTTCTGGAACTGAAGCAGGGTTGGATGTCGGTGGCTAAATATGAGGTGAAATTCAATGAGCTGATGGATTATGACACTGTGATGATCCCGACTGAGGCTGATAAGTGCCGGAGGTTCGAGAATGGCCTCAATATTGAGATCCGTACCAGGTTGGCCCGATCAGACATGGGCACATTCATTGAGTTAAGGGTTGCTGCCGTGAGGATGGAGCAGCTGAGGAGGCAGAGACAGGCTGAGATAGGGTCCTGGGGTAAGAGGCCAAGTGTGGTCAGGCGACTCTGGCAGGAGCTTGATGGCCTTGAGCGAGGACTTCCGGTCATCGGGAGGATCGCACGATCTGGATTTGGACGAGAGGAGATTTATGCAGGCCGGCGATGGCGATGGCGAGAGGTTTTGGCGATTCCCTATTTTGTGAGCACTGCGAGAAGAGACACAGTGGGGAGTGTTGGCGGTTGACTGGAGCTTGTCTTAAATGCGGCTCCATGGATCATCAGATTCGGGATTGCCCAGCTACATTGGGAGCTCAGTCTGCTAGTAGTGGACGAGCCAGGAGTAGTACTATTGTACAGCAGAGTAGAGTGGGTGGATCCGGACAGAGGGGCCGAGGTAGAGCTGAGGGATCCTTTGTGAGGGCCGAGGGTCTGGGCGTGAGACCACGCCCCCGAGCAGTAGTCTATGCCATGACGAGGCGGGAGGCCCAGATTCTCGATGTTGAGGTGGTATGCTTCTCATTTACGATATTGAGGCATTTGCTTTACTGGATCCTGGATCCACACATTCTTTTATTACACCTCATATGGCATGTAGATTGCATGGGGATAGGGAGATGTTACTGTATGGGCTAGAGGTGAGTACACCTCTAGGTAGTACTACTGCATTGGGAGAGGTCTGCAAGGGATGCTCGATTCAGATTGATCAGCGGTGTTGAGGCGGACCTTATAGTGTTGCCTCCGAGAGATCGATGTGATTACGGGGATGGGTGACTTATCGCCCATAGGGCTATCATGGACTGCTATACTAAGGAGGTTGTTTTAGAGTCTCCTGGTCAGCCTAGAGCAGTGTTTAGAGGAGTTAGTCAGGCAGTACCAGCCTGGATGATCTCTTTCCTTAGTGCTCTGAGGCGATGCAGGAGGTTGTGAGGCCTATCGGCTCATGTGATTGACACGAGTTGAGCGAGAGGTTTGAGGATATTCCGTGGTTAGGGAATTTCGGATGTGTTTCTGATGAGTTCTTTGGGTTTGCGCGGATCGGAGGCGAGTTTACTATTGACCTCGTTCAGTCTTGCTCTATATCTATACCTCCATATAGGATGGCTTTGTGGAACCGAGGGAGCTAAAGACTTCGATTGCAGGAGTAGTGGAGAAGGATTTATCGTGCCCGATGTCTCACCTTGGGAGCTCGGTATTGTTTGTGAAGAAGAAAGATGGGACTCGAGATTGTGTATTGATTTGAGCAAATTGAATCGGGTGTGATGAAGAATAAGTATCCTTGCCTCGGATCGATGACTTATTTGATCGATTGCGAGGAGCTCGGTGTTCACTAAATTGGATCGAGGTCGTGGTACTATCGGTGAAGATAGCGGTGATGTACCTAAGAGTGCATTCAGGAGCAGGTATGGGCATTTCGAGTTTCTGGTGATCCCGTTTGGGTTGACTAATGCCCCGACAGCTTTTATGGCCCTAATGAATAAGGTATTTCAGCCCTACCTAGATCAGTTTGTAATTGTCTTTATTGACGACATTTTGGTGTATTCGAGGAACAGACAGGAGCATAGTGAGCACTTGAGGATTGTTTTGCAGACTATGAGGGAGAGACAGTTGTATGCCAAATTCAGTAAGTGTGAATTTTGGTTGGATCAGTGATTTTTGGGGCATATAGTATTTGGAGAGGGTATTGGTGGATCCGAGTAAGGTTGAGGCAATCTTTGAAGTGGGAGGCTCTAGGAATGTGTCGAGATTGGAGTTTCCTCGGTTGGTGTTATTACGGAGGTTTGTCGAGGGTTTTCATCGATCTCGGCCCTCGACAAAGCTTCTGAGGAAGAATGTGGCATTCATATGGACTGAGGAGTGTCAGAGGAGCTTTGAGGAGCTGAAACATCGGTTGACTACTGCATCGGTGTTAGCTTTTCCATCAGGGACTGGAGGTTTTGAGGTGTACAGTGATGCTTCCCATCAGGGATTTGGGTGTGTTTTGATGCAACATGGCAGGGTGATCGCTTATGCCTCGAGACAGTTGAGATCTCATGAGGTAAATTATCCAGTGCATGATTTGGAGCTAGCTGCAGTGGTTTTTGCCCTGAAGATTTGGAGACATTACTTATATGGTGAGACATTTCATATTTATACTGACCATAAGAGTTTGAGATATTTACTGAGCCAGAGAGAGTTAAATTTGAGACAGAGGAGATGGCTTGAGTTCTTGAAGGACTATGACTGCATTTATCGAGTATCACCCAGGAAAGCCAATGTAGTGGCGGATGCTCGAGTAGGAAGTCGCATACTAGTCAAATGATTCAGTCAAGTAGTGAGATTACCTAATTTGATTGATTGAGGGCTTTGAATGTTGAGATGAATCGAGCGGGATGGAGCTTTAGTAGCCACTCAAGCTCGGACCGATGCTTCTGAGACGGGATCAGAGAGTTCGGGACAAGGATCTGTTTTGGTGAAACTGATTGAGAAAGTGAAATCGATTGGGTTTGGAATTTGAGTTGAGAGATGGGACTTTATGGATGGGGCGAGAGGTTATGTGTGCGAATGTGGATAATTTGAGGCGTGAGATTACGGAGGAAGCACATATGGCTGCCTATGCTATGCATCTGGTACTACCAAGATGTATAACACTCTTAAGCCACATTTACGGTGGCTGGTATGAAAAGCGGATGGCGAATATGTCTCGGATGTATGGCGTGCGGCGAGTTAAGGTTGAGCACCGGGCTCCAAGAGGGAAACTTCATTCGTTGCTATTAGGAGTAAAAATGGGAACGAATTACTATGGATTTTATTATAGAGTTGCCTAGGACGCCGAGGCCTTGAAAAGCATGATGCTATCTGGGTCATAGTGGACGGTTGACTAAATCGGCCCAATTCTTGCCAGTAAGAGAGAATAATTCTCTTGCTCGAGTGGCCTGTAAGTATGTGATGAGATAGTGAGAATGCACGGGTTCGATGTCGATAGTGTCGACGAGGATCCCAGATTTACTTGAGATTTTGGCGAGTTTGTAATGCGCTTTGGGTACTAAGTGAACTTCAAGACAACATTTCATCCTCGCATGATGGACAGAGTGAGAGGACTATTAAGACTGTTGAGGATATGCTTCGGGCATGTGTATTGGAGTTCAGAGGAGCATGGGATCAGCATTTAGCTCTGATTGAGTTTGCCTACAACAATCACTATCACAGTAGTATCGGGATGGCACCATATGAGGCACTGTATGGGCGACCGTGTAGATCACCTTTGTATTGGGATGAAGAGGGTGTTAGAATGATTGAGGGTCCCGAGCTGATTCAGGATACTGTAGATAAGGTGAAACTGATTCGGAGTCGCATCAAGGCGGCTCGGGATAAACGAAGAGTTATGTGGATCGACATCGAGAGAGATGGAGTATAATGTGGCGACGAGTTTTCCTCCGAATGTCACCTTGGAGAGGAGTTTTGAGATTCGGCAAGAAGGGTAAGTTAAGCCCTAGATACATTGGTCAGTATGAGATTGTTGAGAGGATTGGACCGTTGGCTTATAGACTAGCCTTGCCGAGTGCGATGTCCCAGTTGCACGATGTGTTTCATGTGAGTATGCTCCGACGGTATCGATCAGACCTGACTCATGTGATTCCGGCTCAGGAGATTGTGGTGTCTAGTAATCTGAATTATGGAGAAGAGCCGATCCAGATTGTCGAGTCACAGGTTAAACAGTTGAGGAATAAAGCGATTCCATTGGTGAAAGTTATTTAGAGAAATCACTCAGCTGAGGAGGCTACCTTGGAGACCGAGGAGCATATGAGGAGACAGTATCCTCACCTGTTCGATCAAGCGGGTAAGAATTTCGAGGACGAAATTTTTATTAAGAGGGGGGACTTGTAACATCCCATCACCGATGGGAAGGGTATTTTAGTAAATTGGGACGGGTTAGGAATATTGAATTATATCTCGGCATGAACATACATCATGTAGCTTCTATAAATGATGATTTGTTGTACATGCACATGGTATACATGCATTCATGACATTTCCCGGCATAAGTGTTTAATTATGGTCTTTTGTGAAATTTATGTGGTAATTGGGTTTGAAAAATTATTTTGGCTGATCCATGGACTATTTTATATTTTACGAGATTTTTAGAAAATTTTCTGGATTTTTCAGGAGAAAATTCCCAGACCGGAAAAAAAGTCGTCAAGTGGCGAACCGGTTGATTTTCTACTGTTATTTGGGACTAAACTATTAAATATCTTGGTGGGACCCATAAATGGACCCACAAAACTAGTGGGAACCGAAATTGGTGGAGTTTAATTGTTTTTGAATTAATTGTTTTATCAAATTATGATTGGTTGGTTGACTTTTCTTCATCTCTCCTCCATTTTCCACCTATCCACACCATTTAATGCCTCCTCACTTCATCCTACGGATTTGCTTCATTTAAAGAAGGAAGCTTATCATTTTTTTTGGCTTATGTTTATCTCCACCGAAACCCACTCCTTGCTTTTGTCTTTCCATTGTTTTTCTCCTTTCATCCTCCAAAACTCATCCAAAACTCAAGAGTTCTTCTACTTGTCATCAAGTTATTTCTCTTAGCATGATGATGGTCATGTTTGGTGTGGGGGAATAAAAGAGTTATTGACAAAGAAATTGGGAAAAGTGAAGAAGAAATTGATGGAAGCTTGAAATAGGTAAGAATTGTATTATGCTTGATTTTGTAGTTTAATACATCATAGGTGTTAGAAACATTTAATGGGAATTTTGGTGTGTTTATTATGTTGATTGATGCTTTAATTTGATGATAATTATTGCTTGACTTGGTGGGTAAGGGTATGTTGAATATGACTTGATTGATGAGTGATGGAGTAGTTAGGATTGAATGAATGTTTAGCTTTGAATTTGGATGGTAGATGATGACTAATCTTGCAAATAAAGTGAGAGTTTAATGCTTCCAATTTGTGAATATTAGCCCTAGTGAATGTATGAATGTTATAGATACTGATTTTTAAGCTTTATTGGAATGCTTATGGTGTTAGAAGTTCAATTGGTATGATAGGAAGAGGAATTGTGTAGTATAGCTGAAAATGTGAGTTTGACCTACTGCATTGTTTTGAGTATAACTAATTGTGTGGTTATGAAAATGAGATGAGGCTAGTGCCAAATGAAACTTTGGTTTGTTGGCTACATTTTTGTGTGAAATAGGTGTTGTCCAATTTTAACTGTAAGAGGTTGCAATTTGGCTTGGAAAGTTACTGCTATTGACTGGAATGAACAGTACCCGAAACCCTACCCTAGAGTTTTGCTAATTTTTCGAAATTTATTGAGAAGAAACTAGGACAAATGGACTAAAGAAAGTTGAAGCCTATTAAGTTAGCTTTCCAATGCCACTGATTTTGCAATTTTTCGATATGTATATTAGGAGTTATGGACTAATGACTGTTGGTTGTTTTAATGCATTGAGTGAAACCTAGTTGAAATGGCAGATTTGATGCACATTCTGATTAGTAGCAATTTTAAGAATTTTTTTGAATTGAATTGGCTTGAGTGATCTACTGGAGAGTTGTAGAGGACACATTTATCTTGAAAATGGTATATGGCATGTAATTTTTAGAGATCATATGTGCAAGTTTTGAATTTTCAAAATAACTGAACCTACATTAGGTTTCTCACTGCTGCCCTGATCAGTACATTGTTTGGCATATTTGAAATTGTTAGAGGTTGAATTGGAATTTGGGTTCTGCATGAAAATTGAAGTTTGAGATCTTATCTTTTCAGGGATATAAAGTAGTGATTTGTTTGACATTTGTGCTAGGAGATATACTGGTTGGAAATTTACTGCTCAGATTGGGACAGTTTAGTAGACAGATGCTTCGGTCAATTATTTGACCTAGTTAGTAAATGAATTGGGATTTTGGTTATTCATGAAAGTTTTAGATAACATTGTGATCTTGACGAGCATATTTATTGTGTAATGTTTTACTAAAGAGCATGAAAGTTACTGAATTTACAAGACACTGTACTATGTTGAGTGACTTTGAGTGAGCAGTAGCTTTCATGGGATTTTTGACACCCTTAGGGATGGAATTACTTTGAATGGTCTAAATGAAACTTGTAGAGGGTTTCATTATCTTTCCAATGAGATAGGGTTTATAATTTTCTGAATTGTGTGCAAAAAGTTATGGGTGTTGGAAGTTTGGTTGGAAATCAGAAAAAAAAGGAAATAAGGGTTATATATATGTAGATATTAATTGTTTAATGTGAATTTTGGTTTCTTTCGTGAATAACTTTTCCATCCGACGTCCGATTGACCTGATTCTTGAGGCATCGGATTCATTGAATATTTAATTTCATTTTCTGAGAGATTGGGAATTTTTGGATGGGAAATTGACGTGGGTCCGGGTAATAGTTATGTGGCCACTGTTTTATTTATTTTTGGACCGATCGAGGCCCGAATTGAGTAATTTCGGTACCGTTAGATTTCTAATATTTAGGTAGAATTTTTATGATGGGAAAATTTTGGTTTAGGGCCGGGAATGCCATGAACATGCATTGTATACGTTTTAATTGTTTCATGCGCATTGTTTGATATTTCTAACTATACAGTTGGTAATGTGTACTTATGTTAATTGTTATAGAGGCACAGTTGGAACGTCATCCCACGGACGTTGCAGAGACTTCCCGGCATTAGCTCGGAAGTTATTAGGTGAGTAACCTAGATGGTTCCTCGATTAGTAAGTGTTTATAATTCTGCACTTATAACTCTGTGGAGAATAATGGTGGGACGATTGTGTTTGTTTATGCCTGAATTGTGGACCGAAGGTCCGATGGATTGGGAGATTCTGACATAGAAGTGCTATATGTGATTTTCATGTGATTACTTGTGAGTGACTTGTGTGAATATGTTGAATTGGGATCAGTTATGATGTTGATTTTGTTTTATTTGGATATATACATTTCATGCATAATTGCATGATCAAGAATTGACAGATTGTGACAGAAGCGACCAACGAGAGCTTAAAGCTCAACGTGATTGGGCCTCGAGCCTGATGATTGAGCCTAAGGCTCACCGCTTTATCGCCTCTTAATGGGACAGTTTTAGGTGCTCGGTCACAACAACGTAATAAATTGGAAAAGCGTCACATACGCATTTCATGTGCTTTTGAATTGGTTACTTTGACTAATATAGTAATCATGTGGTACTTCTGAATGTGTTTTGGTGAAATAACTGTGTGTATCTGTGTTATACCTGTGTATATGCATGAATTGGGTGAACCATCGATGATGGTTCCTCACTGAGTTCGCAAACTCACCCAAAATTGCAAATTATTTTTCAGGACCGAGAGAGTAGACTCATAGCTCCAGAGAAACTTTTCCTGCCGTGTAGATTGAGTTGGCAAAAGAAGTCATGACACACAGGTCGGTCAGCTGGTACTTTTTGAGGGATGACCTAGCTAGGTTTATGTTTGATTTTCTTTTAGACTAATGTACAGAAAATAACAGTTGTGTAATTTACTGCTTTGAGGTTATGAAATGAGAAATTTATGGTTTCAAAAATTAGTGGATTTCATATTAATGCTTTATGATTTTTGATGCCTTGTGGAGTGTTAGAAATGATTTCTAGCTCAACCTTATCATAGGGTGTGTGTCGGAATTGACCTACGGGCGTCCCGGTGCATATCCTATGGTAAGGGGGTGCTACATATTGAGTCAGAGAGAGTTGAATCTGAGACAGAGAAGATGGATAGAGCTGTTTAAGGACTATGATTGTACGATAAAGTACCATCCAGGGAAGGCCAATGTGGTAGCTGATGCTTTGAGCAGGAGGTCTTACGTCAGTGCAGCTCAGATTCAGATTGAGAGATTACCTAGTTTGATTCAGTTAAGAGCTCTGAATGTACAAATGGATTTGGATCAGGATGGGGCTTTGATAGCTACTCTGAGGCTTAGGCCGATGTTACATGACAGGGTCAGGCGAGTTCAGGACATGGATCCTGCTACAGTGAGACTGATTGAGCGAGTGAAATCTGATCTGACTTTTGATTTTGAGTTGAGAAATGGGACATTATGGATGGGTCAGAGACTCTGTGTTCCTGATATAGATGATTTGAGGCGGGAGATTCTAGAGGAGGCGCATATGGCTGCCTATGCTATGCATCCTGGTTCTACCAAGATGTATAATACTCTTAAGCCACATTTCTAGTGGCCTGGCATGAAGAGGCAGGTGGCAGAGTATGTTTCCAGATGTTTGACGTGCCAGCAGGTTAAAGCTGAGCACTAGGCTCTAGTGGGGAAATTGCATTCGTTGCCCATTCTGGAGTGGAAATGGGAGCGAATTACCATGGATTTTATTATGGGACTGCCTAGGATGCCGAGGCAGCATGATGCTATCTGGGTCATAGTAGACCGATTGACTAAATTGGCCCACTTCTTGCCAGTGAGGGAGAACAATACTCTCGATCAGTTGGCCTAGAAGTATGTGGCAGAGATTATGCGACTGCACGGGGTCCCGGTGTCTATAGTTTCAGACAGGGATCTCAAATTTACCTCAAGGTTTTGGAAGAGTTTGCAGGCTGCTTTAGGTACTAGACTGAATTTTAGTACAACTTTTCATCCTCAGACAGATGGGCAGAGTGAGAGGACGATTAAGACTACTGAAGATATGCTTTGGGCTTGCGTATTGGAGTTCAGAGGAGCATGGGATCAGTATTTGGCCCTAATTGAGTTTGCATACAATAATCATTACCACAGCAGTATTGGGATGGCACCGTATGAGGCTTTGTATGGGCGACAGTGTCGATCACCTCTGTATTGGGATGAAGAAGGTGTGAGGACGATTAAGGGTCCCGAGCTGATTCAGGATACTGTAGATAAGGTGAAACTGATTCGGAGTCACATCAAGGCGGCTCAAGATAGACAGAAGAGTTATGTGGATCAGCATCAGCGAGAGATGGATTATAGTATGGGAGACAGAGTGTTCCTCCGAGTGTCACCTTGGAGAGGAGTTTTGAGATTCGGCAAGAAGGGCAAGTTAAGCCCTAGATATATTGGTTCGTACGAGATTGTCGAGAGGATAGGGCCATTGGCATATAGATTGGCATTGCCGAGTGAGATGTCCCAGTTGCACGATGTGTTCCATGTGAGTATGCTCCGATGGTATCGATCAGATCCGACACATGTGATCCCGGCTCAGGAGATTGAAGTGGTCAGTAATCTGAGTTATGTTGAGGAGCCGATTCAAATTGTGGGATTTCGGGTCAAGCAGTTGAGGAACAGGGTTATTCCACTGGTAAAAGTCCTATGGAAGAACCACTCAACTAAGGAAGCAACTTGGGAGACTGAGGAGCATATGAGGAGTCAATATCCTCATCTATTTGATCAGACAGGTATGAAATTTCGGGGACGAAATTTTTATTAGGAGGGGAGATTTGTAACATCCCATCACCGATGGGAAGGTTATTTTGGTATATTGGGACGGGTTAGGATTTTTATTGCATATTATTGATTGAGCATTCATTTGGCTTCTAATTTTAGAGGAATAAGTCATTCTGCACATGCACATATATGTACATGCATTTCTGACATTTTCGGCATTTTACTGTGGATATGACGTGTTTTATGAAATTTGAGAAAATTGAGTTTGACTATTTGATTAGGAACTGTTTTAGACTGATTGCCAGTTGATAGTGAATCTTAGGAAATTTTTCTAGAAATTCGGGAGAAAAAGTCCGGACCAGAAATGATTATGAAAAGAAAAAGGAACTTGATGAGAGTTTGAGAAAAGAGAGCAACCCCCCTTTTAAATGCCTTAGGTTTTGAATTTGGTGAAAAAGCATTTCTCCTCCATCCTAGGGCATGATCTTTTCTCCTTCGATTGATTCTCCTTTCCTCCTCTTAGTGTGTGATCTTTCGTTGTTTGCTTGCTTGCTTCTTCTCCTTGTGTGAAGCCAAGCTTAAACCTTGGAGATGGTGATGTTTTGTGTGGATATGGGAGATAACCGTGGGTGTTAGGGCTTGGAGGAGATTTTCGGAGATTTGAAGATTTAGGGCTTGATTGGTAAGTAAATTGGCTTTAATGTTGTTTTATTGTTGTTGAAATGCATTTATTGTGGTTAATATGAAAGTTTGTGTAGTTGAGAGTGAGTTATTACTGGTTTTAGAGAGAGAGAAATGGTAAAAAGTTAGTCGGAGAAGACGGAGGGACCCCGCACGTCGCGACGTCTGGGAGGGGCCTCGTCGAGACGAGTAAATGGGTACCCGCCGCAACGAGCGTGTTCGTCGCGACGAGCGGTTAAGTCCTCGTCGTGACGAGCATGGTGAGACGTCGCGGCGAGCCCATCGATCCTCGCCGCGACGAGCGTATGGGACGTCGCGGCAACCGCGGCGAGCTCCATTTTTCTGAAGAGAGGTATTTTAGTTTTTGGGGCATAACTAATAGTGTAAACCTCCAATTGAGGTGATTCTTGACTCGTTATGAACTAGAGAAAGAGGTCTACAATTGAGGTAAAAAAAGAAAATTTGAAATCAAATGAGTGAGATCTCAATTATGGAAAGACAGTTGAGTAAGGTTTCCTACTTCAGTCTACTTCGAAGGGAGTTAGTGCATACCCAGAGGGCTCTCCTACTCCCTAGTCGCGTCGATTGAATACTGTCCACTGTTTAAGCGCTCGGTTACAACACTGAAATAAAATGGGAAAGAGTCACATATGCATTGCATACACATTGTGATGGATTGAATTCAGTGAATGGAAAATAGGCAAGAGTGTATGCTATAATTGAGATAACTAATTTGTGAAATTTATGAGTTCTGTGATTGTATGAGAAATTGTAAACTGCTATATGGTATTCTAAATGTGTTATTGTGATATGCTTTACGCTATTTGCGTAATGTATGAATTGAGTGAACCATCGATGATGGTTTCTCATTGAGTTCGCAAACTCACCCAAAATTGCATCTATTTTTTAGGATCGATAGATTAGACTCCTAACTCCAGAGATAGACTGTTCCTGCCGTGTGAGCGCGTTGGCAAGAGAAGTTATGGCACACAGGTCGGTCAGCTGGGATTGATTTTGGGGATGACCTAGTATAGACTTTTGTATCAGTTTTCTTTTTGGAGTAATGTATTTTAGACAGTGGAAAACTGATGGACTTGTATATAATTTTGTTTGATGATATGAAATGAGAAAGCATCTTGGTTTATAAAATATAGTGATTTTTATATTGCGACTTTTATTATTGATTCCATAAGAGTACTGTAGTGACTGACTGTTCGTAGCTCTCCCTTATCGTGGGATATGCGTCGGAATGACCCACGGGCATCCCGGTGCGTACCTTACGGTAAGGAGGCACTACACTCCTTGCTCTGAAATCACATGTCCAAGAAATGCCACTTTCCTTAACCAAAATTCACATTTGTCAAATTTGGAGTACAGCTCGTTCTTTCTCAATGTCTCTAAGGCAATCCTCAAATGCTCTTCATGCTCCATATTACTCTTGAAATAAACCAATATATCATCAATAAAGACAAAGATAAATTGATCTAAGAAGAACTTAAAAACTCAAAATGGTCATACCGTGTTCTAAAAGCAGTCTTTGGCACATCAGGCTCCTTTATCCTCAACTGATGATAACCCGATCTTAAGTCTATCTTAGAAAAGACTCTTGTCCCTTGTAATTGATCAAACAAATCATCTATGCGTGGGAGCGGATATTTGTTCTTGATGATGACATGGTTAAGTTTCCTATAATCCACACACATCCTCAATGATCCATCTTTCTTCTTCACAAAAAGGATCGGAGCTCCCCAAGGTGAAGAGCTCGACCTTATGAACCCTTTCTCTAAAAACTCTTCCAATTGCTCCTTAAGCTCCTTCAATTCCGTCAGAGCCATTCGATAAGGCGGAATTGAGATCGGTGCAGTACTTGAAAGAAGTTCAATGGGAAACTCATCTCCCTAAGTCGTGGTAGTCCTGGTAATTCCTCAGGAAAGCCATTCGATAATTCTATGACCATAGGTATTTCCTCTAACTTCCCTCCATTAGCCTTTGTGTCTACCACATAGAGCAAAAATGTTTCACACCCTTTTCTCATCATTGTTTCTGCTTTCAGAGCCAAAACAACTCTAGGCGGGCTTGCTTTTCTGTCTCCCACAAACACCACCTTTCTACCATTGTTTAACCCAAACTCTACTATCTTCTGTTTGCAATTTAAATTAGCATTATACCTCTCTAATGTGTCTATTCCCAAAATCACATCCAATCCTCCCATCTTCAATGGAATCAAATCCACTACTAACTGTTCCTCACCAATATATATCTCACAGTCTCTATAAACTTGACTAATAACAATATACTGGCCGATTGGAGTACTCACCATTAGCGGAGTATCCAATGAGCTCAAATCTCTACCATACATAGTTCTACTTGATGAAACAAAAGAGTGGGTAGACCCGGAATCAATTAAAATAACAACATTAGCATCAAACAATTTAACCGTACCAGTAATAACTTCTGGAGAAACCTCTACATCCTCCCGTGTCATTGTAAACATCCTAGCTGGTGCTTGCCCCCTTGGTCTCCCTGGAAGACTCACCCATTTTGCTGCATCCGAATTACCCACTTTAGTTGTAATCTTGTGTCCCACAGTCTCAGTTCCCTTCGAACCTTGCATCTAAGTTCTCTCCTGTCTTGCTTACTGAGAGCACTCTCTAGCCATGTGCTCTTTTTCTCCACAGTTGAAACAAGCTCCTATCAGTCGATAGCACTCTCCCTATAGAGTTTTCCACAGTGATCACATTTGGGGATGGACAATGTATTTCCCTCTCCCTTTCTGTTGCCTCCAGTCGTTGAGGCATTCTGAGAAACAGTTCTCATTTGTCTCGATTTACTTGCACCACTGCTCCTCTCCTTAGACTGTATAGGGAAGGTCTTGACACTCCTCTCAGACATAGGAGTATCACCTCTCCTCTTGTGTTGTTCTCTCCCCTTTCTCTTCTTGTTCAGACGCTCTTTATGTTCTCAATGTTTTCAATCCTTAGTGCCGCTTGAAACAGCTGCTGAAAGTCACAGAAGTCCTGCACCACTACTTTTTCTCTTATGGCTAGGTGCAGTCCTGATTCAAACCGACGACACTTAGCCGCCTCACTCTGCATCATTTCTGCTGCATATTGGGATAACTGTGTAAACCGATGCTCATACTCACTTACTGTCATTTCCCTCTAGGTGAGACTCAGAAATTCCCTCTGCCTCTGCTGAATATACAGCTCAAACAAGTACTTCTTCTTATACATTGTTAAGAAATCCTTCCATGCAACACTGACGGTCTCATCTGACTCCTCGACACACTCTTCCACCAATGCAAAGCATCTCCTTGAAGCAAAACTAGGCGCATACACAACCTTCTCATCCTCCTCACATTCCATCTAATCCAGTATCCTCTTGTTCTTTCTCAGCCAATTCTCGGTTTCTTCTGGATCTGTTGTTCTATAGAAGTCTACTACCCCATACTTCCTCAACTTGTCAAACTGTTTCCCTTTCTTAGCTGGGGCCGGAGCAGAAGTCTGTGACATCTAACCTATGGCCTGGACAAATGTCTGAGCAAAGGCTTGGAACATCCTCGGATCCAATGGAGGTATTTGCTCCTACGGAACAGGTGACTCTTGAGTCGGTGATTGAATGGGCTCACTACCTCGCCCTATAGAAGCCTCAGCATTTCTTGGGGCTACTGACTCATCAATACTCTACTCTCTTGGCAGAGAGTCAGGTGCAACTGATCCTTGCAAAATTCCTCGTGTCCTTCTACGAGGTGGCATCTTACTCCTTCAATGGAAACACTAATGATTAGCTACAATTCAATCTTATCCTACATGTATGCATGATATGCATGTCACTTAATGCAATCAATCAATTTACAATGCAAAAAATAATCACATAGCATGCAATTCATACTATTATGCATTCTAAGCCTAGGAAAAACCTAAGCTCTGATACCACAAGATGTTGGACCCCATTTTTAGAGCCCAACAATTGATTCGGATACTAAAAGATATTTGACCCGAGTCTCGAGACAAATTTCAAGAAGACCATTCGAGACAATCGCGAGAGGGTGGTGTGAAAGAAAAGTGAAAAATATTACATTTATAAAAAATCTCAACGTAGCAGCTCGCCACAGTGAACCAATGGAGTTATCTCTATGGACCCTTCGAGAAAATTTTGCCACGAAGAAGACGTCTTCAGAAAGGTTCATCGTGGCAAAACCCTTAAAAATCGAAATCCACAAACATTTTAAACAATCCAACTCACCCACCAAATAAGCATATTCATACACAAATGGAATTTCAATTCTGCATTTCCTTACTGATTCAAAGAGTTTGAGCAAATACATATCATCATACACATCAAAACTTAAACAAAATACATAAGGATGCTCAATGTTGATATGCTTATAAGGCTAACCAAAATCACTAACTTAGTACAAAAGTCTCTAACTTTCTTGGAGTTTCTGTTGGACCCCGTCTCCGAAGCCCAACATTTGGACCCAACAATGTTGGACCCCGTCTCCGAAGCCCAACATTCAGACCCATCCAGCGTAGAAAACCCACAACCGAACACATATGCTAATCACAAATATGGAAAAATTTCACTTTATAAAAATTCGGGGTTAGCTCTTGATAAAAAAATGATCCCTCGGATCTCACGATTCCAATGCAACTGGAATCGCTCAATTGAGTTAGGAATGAAGATGTTATGGTTAAAACACTATCTCAAGAAAACAATCAAAAGCGAGCACTACCGACTTGGGTAAGCATTTGAAAATCTTAAAGGCTTAATCACTGATCGGTCTCTTCATAAAACTTGTAGGTTTATGCCTCTAGTTTAATTTAAAACAAGAATCGCTTTGATCGGAGCTTTATAGCTCAAGATATTTTAAAATTTCTGAAGCATAGTCACTTATCAAGCGATCGCCATGCTTCGTTTGAAACCACCATTTTCAATTTGAAAGGAAATCTGATAAGTCCAGTGTAGAAAGGTAGAAAATCTTTTAGAAATCCAATGCTTCGAGAATGAGGTCGATCGAGGTGCATGCAAAAAGTTATGGCCAAAAGAAGGAAGAGGGTCGTGAGACAAAAAGCAGGCGATAAAATGAGGCGAAGATGGCGTCATCCTTAGCAAAAAATCAGACGGAGATGATGTCATCCTCAGCAAAATCAAGCGGAGATGAACAGTAACATCGTCTGGTTTTTGCTCTGATAACATCGTCTGGTTTTGCTACTGATGCATCGTCGGTTTTTTCTGATAAGGCATCGTCTCGGTTTTTTGCTACTGATGCATCGTCTGGTTTTTTTGCTGATGCATCGTCGGTTTTGCTACGATTGCATCGTCTGGTTTTTGCTACGGTGCATCGTCTGGTTTTTGCTCTGATGCATCGTCTGGTTTTGCTACGGCAGCATCGTCTGGTTTTTGCTCTGATCTGACTCCACTTGCAAAGGTCATAAATTTCCATTCGAACTCCAAATTTAACAAAATTGGTGTCTATTTCATAGAAAAGAAAGATCTACATTTTCATGAAGATCACTGACCCAAATTCCAACTCTATAAGGGTCAAAATGGTCACAAAGGTTCTGTCTAAAATCTTTCATTTGACAAAGCACCTACATTTAATTCTAACCACTCACACCTACCATTTTAATCCTCATAAATAGCTTATAAACATCTTAGAAGAACCCTACAGCTCGCTTTATTACTCTCAAGGAGTCATAAAGCTCCCATACAATCCTCTAACAACACGAAATATCAGAAAATGCAACATACCCGAATTTACAAAACTTTTACAACTCCTAACCTTGGAAATTTTCCAGCAAGCTCTTTCAAGGCAAAAACCAACAGACACCCAATGTAAATCTCCAAACTTAAAAGAATGGTACACATGCTTCACACATAGGTCACAAATCAACAAAAACATATAATGAAGAGAGTACTAGAGCTCTCATTCTCTTTTCCAATCATAAGAAAGATTCATGCATAGCTTTGGTTACATATTGGCATATTCATCAAAATCAAGTACAAAACACAAAAGATGAGATGCTCGATGATCAATATGCTTACAAAGCTATTCCAAAAGCTAGTTATTAACTTAATACAAAAGTTCCTAAGTTCTTGGGTGGTGTCGATGCCTTGCAAGGTTCAACTCTCAACTTGAATTTTCACCGAGGAGGAGAATGGGGTGAGCTAACACGGCTCAGTGGCTAACAAATTTATAGCCATCACATAATGAGCCACACACACACAATTAATAATCCAAAGCATTAGCAATTACATAATATGCTGAAATACTCAACTTTGTCACATAAATCACAATTTACTCAACTCATCACATAAAGCATAATATGGAATCCTCTTGCAATTGAAACACATATTATGCATCATAAACACAAATAAATGATGAAATGCACACATTTGGCTCGAGAGTTCCATAAACACGATGGAAACCGAAGTTTACCGTAAACACGACGAGTCCAGTTTTCGGATCTCGTGGGCCTGGCGGGCTGCGGGAGAAGGCAAAAAGGGGTCAACGTGCACGTGACTTTACGATAGAGGTTCTCTCTCGCCCAAACACAACAAATTATGTTCACATATTCATACGTAAAGTAGCATTTTATGCTTCTTTTATTCTTTCAAATCATCAAAGTTCCATTCTTTTCTTTCAAATCATATGAATACACTTTCAATATGCTTATAATATAACAAAGATAGCACACATAGGGCATTTGCCCACTACGTAACAACTATAAACATGTTACCCACCTATCGTCGGAAATCCGGATTCACGATTGCTCTTCCTCTCTCTCTTGAGTGAGGTTTCCTTGGTTCCCTTCAATAAAACACATTTCGAAACTCATTGGAAAAGTCGAAACATTCAAGAATCGATAAATCGATAACGAAGTCTTAAACCTAACCTACCCATAGCCCATTTAAGCTAAAACAACCAACCCTAGCTTGAATCACAAAACCACTCATCTCTTCTTTCTTTCTTCATTTCTACACAAACCCTAACCTTCATTTCATCCCATTTCTTGAATCTAACTCAAAGGAAGATAGATACTTACCTTAAGCTCTTGATTTCTCTTCTTTTCTCCTTCTTTATTCTTCTCCACAAGCCTCCCACGATTTTCTCTCTTCCTTTCTTCCTTGGCTAGCTCACGTTTTCCTTCTCTTCTCCTCTCCTTTGGATTCTCGACACTCTCTCTTCTCCTCCTCTTCCTTTAACTCTTCTTTAATTCCTTTAATTCATCCTACACCAAAACTACATAGTTTTGGCTTTCCCTACATAAAGGCTTTTGGGCCTCCACCTCCCAAGGCCTACTTCCACCAAACCCACTTATTATTAATCCTCCTTCTACTTAATCCATTTACCTAAGCCCATACTTTCCAATATTAAGCCCAAGCTTTCATTTAATTTCTAACTTCTAATTTCCAAGCCCAACATAAAAATATTTACATAAACACATAATTAAATCAATTAAGACAAAATAAAATAATTAATTCAAATAAAATAAAATAAAAATTTTCGGGGCCCAACAATTCTCCCCTCCTAATAGAATTTCGTCCTCGAAATTCTTACCTGAGTCCATGAAGAGGTAGGGATACTTCTCCCTCATGGCTTCCAAGGGTTCCCAAGTAGCCTCCTCGGTTGAATGGTTCCTCCACAAGACCTTAACCAGCTTCACAATCTTATTCCTTAGCACTTTTTCCTTTGAATCTAAGATCTCCACTGGTTGCTCCTCATAACTCAAATCCTCTCTCAACTGAACTTCTGAAGGTTGAACTATATGCGAAGGATCCGACCTATATCTCCTCAGCATCGACACATGGAATACATTATGAATCTTAGACAACTCCGATGGCAAAACTAACTTATAAGCCAAAGGCCCAATCCTCTCAATGATCTCGTATGGGCCTATATACCTCGGGCTAAGCTTACCTTTCTTACCAAACCTTAAAACGCCTTTCCATGGAGAAGCTCTAAGAAACACCTTCTCACCCACTTCAAATTCCATCTCTTTCCTATGGGCATCCGAATAGCTCTTCATCCGATCTTGAGCTGCTTAAGCCTCTGCGTCACTAGCTTTATCTTATCATTGTGACTGCACTAACTCAGCCCCCAAGCTTTCTTTCACCTTCCTCATCCCAACATATAGGAGTTTTACATCTCCTACCATACAAGGCTTCATAGGCGCCATCTGAATTCGAGTGATAGGAATTGTTGTGGCGAATTCAATCAAAGGTAGGTGATCATCCACGAACCTTTGAAATCCAAAGCACAAGCCCTCAGCATTGCCTCCAAAGTCCGAATGGTCCTCTCCGACTGTCCATCGGTCTGCGGATGGAAAGCTGTACTAAAATGCAATCGAGTCCCCAAAGCCTCCTGCAAACTCTCCCAAAATCTGGAGGTAAACCTAGGATCCCTATCAGACACTATCGAACTCGGAATCCTATGAAGTCTGATCACCTCGTCCACATACTTCTTAGCCAAAATATTCAAAGAATCTGTCTGATGAATCGGCAAGAAGTGAGCTGACTTAGTCAACCTATCCACAATCACCCATATAGCGTCATGCTTCCGGCTAGATCTCGGCAATCCCATCAGAAAATCCATAGTTATCTTTTCTCATTTCCACTCCGGAATAGGCAAGGGATTAAGCTTGCCTGAAGGTGCTTGGTGTTCAGCTTTAACTTGCTGGCACACCAAACATCTTTTAGCATACTCTGCTACATCTTTCCTCATTCCTTTCCACCAGAAATGCTCTTTCAAATTCCGATACATCTTAGAACTCCCTGGATGCATTGCATAAGGAGCATTATGCGCCTCATCAAGAATTTCATCCCTCAACTCTAACTTGCCCGGAACACACAATCTACTACCCACAACCATCAATCCATCTTCCTTTACCTCTACATTAGACGGCTTTCCATTCTTTATCTCTTCCCTAAGCTTACTCAAGTACTCATCCTGATCCTGAAATTCCTTGATCTTCTCCTTGAAAGACCGGTCTCACCACGAAACTTGCCAAAATACACTCGGGCCCATCTTGCCTCAACATCACATCAAGTCCGGCTAAATCCTTCAAACAAAGGAAGGTACTTTGTCTCCACATGTGCCATGGTGGACTTTCTACTCAATGCATCAGCTTCTGACATTAGCTTTCCCGGATGGTAGTCTATCACCAAGTCATAATCTTTTAGCAACTCTAACCATCGCCTCTGCCTCAAATTCAGCTCTTTTTGGGTCAACAAGTATTTAAGGCTCTTATGATCTGTAAATATCCTAGTGATAACTCCATACAGATAATGTCTCCAAATCTTCAATGCAAAGATTATAGCGACCAACTCAAGTCATGGATCGGATAGTTCATCTCATAAGGCTTCAACTGCCTAGAGGCATAAGCAATCACTTTCTCTCCTTGCATCAATACACACCCTAAACCCTTCTGGAGGCATCACTGTACACAATGTACCCATCATTACCAGAAGGCAATGTCAGAATCGGTGCGGTGGTAAGCCGCTTCTTCAACTCCTCGAAACTACCCTGGCACTCCTCAGTCCATTCAAATTTTTTATTCTTCCTTGTCAACTTGGAAAGTGGAGCAACTATCAAGGAAAAGCCCTCCACAAACCTCTGTAATATCCGGCTAATCCCGAAACTTCTCACTTCACTACATTCTTTGGCGCTTCCCATTTAACCACGACTTCTATCTTTTGCGGATCCACATGCTCTCCTTGCTCGAGATCACATGCCCCAAAAATACCACTTCCCTTAGCCAAAATTCGCATTTATCGAATTTGGCATACAGCTCATTCTTCCTCAATGTCTCCAAGGCAACCATCAAATGATCCTCATGCTCCTCATCACTCTTAGAATAGACCAATATATCATCAATAAAGACGATGATAAATTGATCTAAGAAGGACCTGAAGACTCTATTCATCAAATCCATAAAGACTGCAGGAGCATTCATTAACCCGAAAGGCATAACCAAAAACTCAAAGTGGCCATACCTCGTCCTAAAAGCAGTCTTTGACACATCGGTCTCCTTAATCCTCAACTGATGATAACCCGACCTTAAGTCTATCTTAGAAAAGACTCTCGCCCCTTGCAACTGATCAAACAAATCATCTATGCACGGGAGCGGATATCTGTTCTTAACAGTGGCATGATTCAACCTCCTATAATCCACACACATCCGCAACGACCCATCTTTCTTCTTCACAAAAAGAACCGGAGCTCCCCAAGGCGAAGAACTCGGTCTAACATAACCCTTCTCTAAAAGATCCTCCAACTGCTCCTTAAGCTCCTTCAATTCCGCCGGAGCCATCCGATAAGGCGGAATTGAGATCGGCGCAGTGCCTGAATGAAGCTCAATGGGAAACTCAATTTCCCTAGGAGGAGGTAGTCCTAGCAATTCCTCGGGAAAGACATCCGGGAATTCCCTGACTACTGGAATGTCTTCCAACCTCCCTCTATCTGCCTCCATATCTAGCACATAAGCCAAAAAGGCCTCACACCCCTTGCTCATCATTCTCTCTGCCATCATAGCTGAAATAACCCGAGGTGGACTGACTTTTCTATCTCCCTCTGGGTATCACTTTCCTGCTATCCTCTAGCTCAAACTCCACTGTCTTCTGTTTACAATCTAAAGTAACATGATACCTCTCTAATGTGTCCATACCTAGGATCACATCCAATCCTCCCATCTTCAAAGGCATCAGATCCACCACCAATTTTCCTCCACTAATCTCTATCTCACAATCTCTATATACTTGGTGATAATAATATATTGGCCGATTGAGTACTCACCATCGTGGAGTATCCAATGGGCTCAAACTCCTCTAGATATAGTCTATCCGAAGACACAAAGGAATGGGTAGAACCTGAGTCAATCATAGCAAGCACATAATCATCAAACAGTTTAACCATACCCGCTACAACTTCTGGCGCGGTCTCTGCCTCCTCTCGAATCATGGCAAACACTCTGGCTGAAACTTGCCCTCTAGATCTGTCTGGAGGATAAGCTCTCTTAGGACCTCCAGAGCTACCCACTTCTGTCACCGCTTTCTGAGCCACTGCCTCTGTCCTTCTAGAGGGTTGCATCTGAGATCCCTCTCTCCTGTCCGGCTTGGGACAAAACTTAGCGATATGCCCCTTCTGGCCACAATTGAAACATGCTCCTGTCAATCTGCGACATTCTCCTCTATGGAGATATCCACAGTGCTCACACTTAGGAAGGGGTGGTCTCTCCCCCTCTCCTCTTCTACCATGCACCGTTGAGACTTGGTGGGAAGCGGAAGAAGTCCTCATCGATCTGGCCGGCTCCCACCGGTACTCCTCTCCTCGGGCAGTCAGAAAGGCTCTAGCACTTCTCTCTGCATGAAGTACCACCTCCCCTCTGAATCGCTCTCTTCCCTTCCTCTTCACATTAATTGCACTCTTGATGTTCTCGAGGTTCTCAACCCTCAGCGCTGCTTCAACCAACTGCTGCAAGTCACAGAAGTTCTGTACTATCACCTTCTCTCTGATAGCCAAGTGCAAACCCGACTCAAATCGACGGCACTTAGCAGCCTCACTCAGCCTCATCTCTGCAGCATATCTAGCCAACTGTGTGAACCGACGCTCGTATTCACTGACTGTCATCTCCCTCTAGGTAAGGCTTAGGAACTCCCTCTGCTTCTGCTGAATGTACACTTCAGACAGATACTTCTTTCTGAAGACAGTCAGGAAGTCTCCCCATGTCAATCCCACTGGTCTCAACTGACTCCCTAGCACAGTCTCCCACCAGTGCAAAGCATCACCCTGAAGCAGACTGGCAGCATAGACTACCCTCTCATCATCCTCGCACTCCATCTGATCCAGCACTCTCTCAGTCTTCCTCAACGGGTCTCGGCTTCCTCGGGATCCGTGGTCCGTGGAAGTTCACCTCATGCTTCCTTAGCTTATCAAACTGTCTTCCCTCTTGGTGGGGCGAACAGAAGCTCGTGGCATTTGCCCATAGCTTTGAACAAAAGCTTGGGTAAATGCAGAGCGACTGGGTCTAACGTAGGCACTTGCTCAGACAGACTAGGTGATCTTGAGTGCGTGAGCGAAGAGGCTCACTACCACGCCTAGAGGGGCCTCTGCCACTCACAGGGCTCACAGACTCATCCGTGCTCTCCTCTCTCGGCGGAGAGTCAGGTGCAATTGAACCTTGCAAAACTCCTCGTGTCCTTCGATGAGGTGGCATCGTACTCCTTCAATGAAAATACTAGTGATTAGCTACAATTCGTTTTTAAGCTTAGTTCCTATATGTATGCATGATATGCATGTCACGTAATGCAAACAATCAATTCATAAAATAAACATTTAATCACATACAATGTTCCCTACTATACATTTTAAGCCTAGGAGTAAGCCTAAGCTCTGATACCAAACAATGTTGGACCCCGTCTCCGAAGCCCAACATTCGAACCCAACAATGTTGGACCCCGTCTCCGAAGCCCAACATTCGGACCCATCCAGCGTAGAAAACCCACAACCGAACACATATGCTAATCACAAATATGGAAAATTTTCATTTTATAAAAATTTGGGGTTAGCTCTTGATAAAAAAATGATCCCTCGGATCTCATGATTCCAATGCAACTGGAATCGCTCAATTCGGGTTAGGAATGAAGATGTTATGGTTAAAACACTATCTCGAAGAAAACAATCAAAACTGAGCACTACCGACTTGGGTAAGCATTTGAAAATCTTAAAGGCTTAATCACTGATCGGTCTCTTCATAAAACTTGTAGGTTTATGCCTCTAGTTTAATTTAAAACAAGAATCGCTTTGATCGAGCTCTATAGCTCAAGATATTTTAAAATTTTGAAGCATAGTCGTACTTATCAAGCGATCGCCATGCTTCGTTTGAAACCACCATTTTCAATTTGAAAGGAAATCTGATAAGTCTAGTGTATAAAGGTAGAAAAATCTTTTAGAAATCCAATGCTTCGAGAATGAGGTCGATCGGAGGTGCATGCAAAAGTTATGGCCAAAAGAAGGAAGAGGGTCGTGAGACAAAAACAGACGATAAAATGAGACGAAGATGACGTCATCCTTAGCAAAAAATCAGGCGGAGATGATGTCATCCTCAGCAAAAATCAGACGGAGATGAACAGTAACATCGTCTGATTTTTGCTACTGATAATATCGTCTGGTTTTTGCTTCTGATGCATCGTCTGTTTTTGCTTCTGAGGCATCGTCGGTTTTTGCGATTGCATCGTCGGTTTTTGCTCTGATTGCATCGTCTGGTTTTTGCTACAGTGCATCGTCTGGTTTTTGCTACAGTGCATCGTCTGGTTTTTGCTACAGTGCATCGTCTGGTTTTTGCTACAGTGCATCGTCTGGTTTTTTTTTGTCTGGTTTTTGCTACAGTGCATCGTCTGGTTTTTGCTACAGTGCAGCTCCACTTGCAAAGGTCATAACTTTCCATTCCGAACTCCAAATTTAACAAAATTGGTGTCTATTTCATAGAGAAAAGAAAGATCTACATTTTTCATGAAGATCACTGACCCAAATTCCAACTCTATAAGGGTCAAAAATGGTCACAAAGGTTCTGTCTAAAAATCTGTCATTTGACAGCACCTACATTTAATTCTAACCACTCACACCTACCATTTTAATCCCTCATAAATAGCTTATAAACATCTTAGAAGAACCCTACAGCTCGCCTATTACTCTCAAGGAGTCATAAAGCTCCCATACAATCCTCTAACAACAAAGAAATATCAGAAAATGCAACATACCCAGAATTTACAAAACTTTTACAACTCCTAACCTTGGAAATTTTCCAGCAAGCTCTTTCAAGGCAAAAACCCAGCAGACACCCAACAGAAATCTCCAAACTTAAAAGAATGGTACACATGCTTCACACATAGGTCACAAATCAACAAAAACATATAATGAAGAGAGTACTAGAGCTCTCATTCTCTTTTCCAATCATAAGAAAGATTCATGCATAGCTTTGGTTACATATTGGCATATTCATCAAAATCAAGTACAAAACACAAAAGATGAGATGCTCAATGATCAATATGCTTACAAAGCTATTCCAAAAGCTAGTTATTAACTTAATACAAAAGTTCCTAAGTTCTTGGAGTGGTGTCGATGCCTTGCAAGGTTCAACTCTCAACTTGAATTTTCACCTGAGGAGGGAGAATGGGGTGAGCTAACACGGCTCAGTGGCTAACAAATTTATAGCCATCACATAATGAGCCACACACACACAATTAATAATCCAAAGCATTAGCAATTACATAATATGCTGAAATACTCAACTTTGTCACATAAATCACAATTTACTCAACTCATCACATAAAGCATAATATGGAATCCTCTTGCAATTGAAACACATATTATGCATCATAAACACAAATAAATGATGAAATGCACACATTTGGCTCGAGAGTTCCATAAACACGACGGAAACCGAAGTTTACCGTAAACACGATGAGTCCAGTTTTCAGATCTCGTGGGCCACAAGCGGGCTGCCGGGAGAAGGCAAAAAGGGGTCAACGTGCACGTGACTTTACGATAGAGGTTCTTTCTCGCCCAAACACAACAAATTATGTTCACATATTCATACGTAAAGTAGCATTTTATGCTTCTTTTATTCTTTCAAATCATCAAAGTTCCATTCTTTTCTTTCAAATCATATGAATACACTTTCAATATGCTTATAATATAACAAAGATAGCACACATAGGGCATTTTCCCACTACGTAACAACTATAAACATGTTACCCACCTATCGTCGGAAATCCGGATTCACGATTGCTCTTCCTCTCTCTCTTGAGTGAGGTTTCCTTGGTTCCTTCAATAAAACACATTTGAAACTCATTGGAAAAGTCGAAACATTCAAGAATCGATAAATCGATAACGAAGTCTTAAACCTAACCTACCCATAGCCCATTTAAGCTAAAACAACCAACCCTAGCTTGAATCACAAAACCACTCATCTCTTCTTTCTTTCTTCATTCCTACACAAACCCTAACCTTCATTTCATCCCATTTCTTGAATCTAACTCAAAGGAAGATAGATACTTACCTTAAGCTCTTGATTTCTCTTCTTTTCTCCTTCTTTATTCTTCTCCACAAGCCTCCCACGATTTTCTCTCTTCCTTTCTTCCTTGGCTAGCTCACGTTTTCCTTCTCTTCTCCTCTCCTTTGGATTCTACGACACTCTCTCTTCTCCTCCTCTTCCTTTAACTCTTCTTTAATTCCTTTAATTCATCCTACACCAAAACTACATAGTTTTGGCTTTCCCCTTACATAAAGGCTTTTGGGCCTCCACCTCCCAAGGCCTACTTCCACCAAACCCACTTATTATTAATCCTCCTTCTACTTAATCCATTTACCTAAGCCCATACTTTCCAATATTAAGCCCAAGCTTTCATTTAATTTCTAACTTCTAATTTCCAAGCCCAACATAAAAATATTTACATAAACACATAATTAAATCAATTAAGACAAAATAAAATAATTAATTTAAATAAAATAAAATAAAAATTTTCGGGGCCCAACAGTTTCTGATGCCTTACAAGGATCAATGATCTTCTCCTTCTACACCTGAGGAGTGGAAGGTAATGAGGTGAGCTGCGAAGCTCAGTGGCTTATACATTTATAGTCATTGGCAACGAGCCACACATTCAAGCATATAAACATATATATGTAACAATTCAATACTCCATAATTTAAACTCATAGTTACCAAGATGTCATCACAAAGAACATGTCATGTAATTTATTCATCACCACATAACACTCTATTATGCATCGTGTTTAACAAATCAATGATGAAATGTACAACAAATGGATAGAGAGTTCTATGGAACAAAATGGATAAACCGAAGTTTATAACGTGAATAAAACGAGCCCGATTTCTCAGGATCTCGTGGCCTCAAGCAGACAGTCGGGAGAAGGCTATATGTCGACGTACACGTGACTAAAGAAACGTTCCTCTCTTGCCCAAACATAATCAAATTTCAATGTTTAACTCATTTCATACCATTCATACTTTTCATGCTCATCACACTTTTACTCTTTTTACTTATACAAGGTGCCATGACATATTTCAAGGCATAACATGATCACAATCACAATGCATTTTCACAATTTTCATAATTCAAATCAAGCAATTTAACACACAACATACAAGCAAGCAAGACAATTTGCACATATTACACGACAACTATAAATATATTACCCACCTAATTTTGCTTGACAATCCAAGTCAACGTTGTCTTTCCTCTTGCTCTTAGATCGGGCTTGCTTGATTTCCTATAACAAACCAAGTTCTCATTCAAAAAACAATCAAAGGAAATTCGTAAAGCTTCAATAATAAAAAATGCTAAAATTGGCTATAATCCTTTCAAAACCTAGACTCACAGGTCAATTTTGCATGATTGTTATGATCAGGTAAATGAAGAAATTTGGTTACCCTTCCTTCTTGAAAAATGTTCTTCATTGTCTTAATTTTTCAAGGACACCAAAATCATTCAATTTGGTTTAGTAATCCAAAAGTCATACTCCAAACATTTTCGGATTGCTCTTATACTGAGACAATATTCTATACTCAACTTCCTTCCAAAAATTCATATATTTAGAGACTGAATTTAAACTTAATTTCTTCATACAACTTGTATCCTTATGTCTCTAGTTTACTCTAAATTAAAAATCACTTCATTTGGATAATTATAGAAAAAGTTATACTTAAACTACCAAAGCATGTTCGGTGCTGGAAAGTTCGTCGTGGAGAACTTTTTCAGAAAGGAAAAATTCGTCGGAAATCAGGAGTTCGCCGCAGCAAACTTCACCCTTCAGGTTGGCCGCGGTGAACTTTGACAAAGGCAATGCAGACATGTTTCATTTTTCAGATTTTCTTCCCATCTTTCACATATAATCCATCTTAAACCTAAACCATCCCTTCTAAATCATTTTCAACTCCATTTCAACCACAAAATCATTCACAAATACATCATAATCTATCTTTGATCATTAACCCTAAAAGATTAAAACATTTTCATAGACCATTCATCAACAACTTCCTACACCCATTCAACTTCATTTTCACTTCTAACTAGCACTAAACATGGTTCATCCAATAATCAAGAAAGGTTAATGTTTATACTTACTTGTTTTAGCCTCAAAGTCTTCAAGATCTCTAAACCCTAGCTTCCTTCTTTCTTTTCTTCTTATTTTCTCTTCTTTTCCCTCTTCAACGACACTTCCCTTCTTTTCTTCTAATCCAAGACTACATTTTATTATAATCTTCCAATTTTTCCCTTCATATAGTTAGTCTTTCCAAAAATGACCCTCCTTCATTTAATCCAAAGTTTACTTACCTTAGGCCATTTATCTAATACCTTAATCATACACTAATTTAATTCTAGCTTTGGAATAATAATTAACTTCAAATAAAATGGTTTATCTAGCAAGACCACCAAATTTATTCAAATCATGTTTAATAAATAACAAAAAAATTTGAGCCCCAACACTATAGTCTCGAAATGAAGACACCAATGGTGTCAAAACTGTAGTAGTTGTACTGTAATCCACCACCAGGACAATAAACCAAGCACTGTAACATTTCCTTTAATCATTTGCCAATTTCACAATTCATATATTGACAAATTGTATGATATACATTTCAAGTCATAAAATATATATTTACGTTCATACATGCAATTAATGGCTTACCATCATTAGAAGGGTATCAAAATCACACTTGTATAATCATACTGTACACGTATGAGTAATGAATATGCATACAAATCATTTATGCATATGTAAATTTCTTTCTAATACATTATGGTCAATCTTGTATTCCAATGCTCAATCACCCAATTCACATATGGTAAGTCCTATTTTATTTATTTCCAGGTGTTCGAAAAGTTTCATACATATTCAAAAAGTTTCATATAAGATTTGGTAAAAATAAAAAATGAAAACAAACTCAAAATAGTACAATTTGGGTCAAGGCCACGGTGGTCTAAAAATAAGCAACCAATCAATCCAAAAGCAATTCATATGACAGAATCCAGTTGTTCTTTAATATGCATATAGATAATGTTTGAATTAGAGTTTAAGGGCTTCTATAAATTTGTTCCCTTATGTCTCTAGTTTCTATATCACTAATAATTAGAACATTTGAACTTTTAAATCATGAGATATAAACAAAATATCACAAACTACTCCAAAACAAGGGCAGGATCAGGTCACCATTCTTAATCTCAATTTATAAGGCTATAAAGCCACAATTAAGCGAAATCACACAATCTAGAGGTCTGTAGGCTGAGTTATGACTCAAACAATATGACTGGTTCAATAAACCCTAGACAGAATTCCATTACATGATATTCTTTTGTCATATTCAAATAAGTATCATACCAAAAACTATTCAACATCCAAATGAATCTTTTTACATATTCAAATATACATAGATAGAGAAATTAACTAAGTGACGTCCCAAGTCTTAAAATTTGCCAATTAGCTCTTCTTTTAGTACTCTTCCTTCTCTTCTCAATTGGCTTTGTTCGATTCACCAACTAGAACATCACAAATTCACATCTAAATCCCACTTCTAACCTTATAATTTCAGTTATTCATAAGCAAAGCAAGAAAAGGTAAAGGTGAAGAGAAAATCTGTAACTTTTACCTTAATTTCTACCTAAGATTGACTTGATTTCTTACATAAAAAATGATGGGATGAAGAAGGTGAAATGGAGTAGAGAAAAATCCGAACTTACAACCCCAAAATGTCATACATCTCCCCTCTCCATATGGCCACTCCAAAACTTTCATCACTCACACATATGCTTAATTCCTATTAGATGCACATACTTTATTATTATTGGTTATATATGCCTTAATCCAATTGTCCATGTGTTAACTTTAGAAAAATTACCTATTGGTTCTTCTTCTTCCTTTACTTCCCATGTTGGCCTACAATATTATTAATTAATTTTGTTATCTTATGTCTTAATTTTCTAATGAAATAAATTTCAAGCAATTTGGTTAATTATTCAAGGAGTTATACCCAAAACACTACAGGCTATTCAAAAATAAGGACAACATCCCGAGCTCAACTTCAAACTAGAATTCAAAACTATTATAGGCAGAATCATATTTTGGTTCCCTTATGAAAGTTTTAGATCTATGTCTCCAATTTAAATGAAAATTTGAATTATTCAATTTGTAGATATACAGGCCAAGATATGATCAAATTGCATAAGTCTATTTAGTGGAACCTATCCATCCAATGAGGTACACATCCTAAATCAACTAACTTCGGTCTTATCATGCAAAAACAACACAAAAACATATCCAATTTAACCAACAACATACCATTTTCTTTTGGAATACTTCTCACATCACGTTCATAAATCTAAACAATCATGACAAAAATTCCTATCCATATTTCACTTCTAAGTATGTATATCCATGCTGAAACAAACAAATTACCCATTTACCCATGTGTTTTACATTAATTACCATTATGTCTCTTACTATGCTTAGATGCACTTAACTCATTCGTTATGTTCACTTCTTAATACACCTTAGACACGCTATAATATTTCTAAGGTATATGTTAGGGCCTTACAAGATGACAGAAGGATCTTCAGTCAACCTTCCTTTGCTAAAGATGATTGGGTACATTAAAAAATTAGCCCAATTAGGTTTTGTAATAGAACATGAGTTGAGCGTTGATCTAGTGCTGCAGTCTCTCAGTTTGAAATTTTCATAGTTCATCATGAACTTCCACATGAACCAGAAGGATATATCACTGTCCGAATTGTTGAACATGCTTAAGACTGTGAAAGGGTGCCTTAAGAAGGAGCTTAGTTCTGTACTTGTTATGGATTCTTCTAAGAACAAGAAAAAGGCTCCAAGAAGAATAAGAATAAGAAACAAAAGGCTTATACTAATATAGTAAGGCCCAAAGGAGGTGTCAAGAAGAAGAGTAATGACAAGGGCACACGCTTTCATTATAGAGTGAATGGACACTAGAAGAGGAACTGCTCATCTTATCTTGCTACCCTAAAAGATAAGAAGCTTAAAGAAGTTGTCTCTTCAGGTCTGTGTATGATTGAGATCAATCTTTCTAACTTTGTTCCACATTTTTGGGTATTAAATACCGGATGTGATTCTCATATTTGTAATAATATGTAGACATTACCATGAAGTAGATTGTCTAGGAAAGGCGAAGTGGATCTATGAGTTAGTAATGGAGAGAGTTACTACATTAGCTATAAGAATTTGTAGTTCAGCTTTTCCTTCTAGTCTTGTACTATAATTAAATAATTGTTATTATGTTCCAGTTATTACAAGAAACATCATTTATATTTCTTATTTAGATTTGAATGGATTTGTCTTTATTATTAAGAATAAGAGTTGTTCTTTCCATAAAGATGATATTTATTATAGATCTGGATTACTTACAAATGGTTTATATGAGTTAGATCTTAAAAGGTCGATTATTAACATAAATAACAAAAAAAGAAAGTTAAAAGACCAAAATCGATCTTATTTATGGCATTGTAGGTTAGGTCATTTCAATGAAACTAAAATCACTAAGTTACATAAAGAAAGATATTTGTATCCTTTTAATTATGAATCATATGAAACTTTTGAATCTTGTTTGTTGGGAAAGATGACCAAACTACCCTTTAGTGAAAATAGACAACATCCCAGTGATTTACTAGAGCTAATACATTCCAATGCATGTGGGCCTATATCCACTAGTGCTCTAAGTATATTCTCATATTTCATTACATTTATAAATGGATCATTTTATATATGGTTATGTGTACTTGACGAAACAAAAGTTTGAATCATTTGAAAAGTTCAAAGAATTTAGACTTGAGGTTGAGAAACAAACTAGCAAAAGTATTAAGACACCTAGATCAGATTGATGTGGTGAATACTTAGACCACGAGCTTTTTGGTTACTTAAAATAGAATGAGATTTTCTCACAATGGACTCATCCTACAACTCCACAACATAATAGAGTATCTGAGAGGAGAAATCATACTCTGTTAAATATGGTATGTTCCATGATGAGTCATGCAGTCCTTCCTATCTCCTTTTGGAGATATACTATTGAAATTGCTACTTACTTTCTAAACAGAGTTCTATCTAAATTAGTTGACAAGACACCATATGAGATATGGATTGGTAGAAGACTAAGGTTATCACATTTAAAGATTTGGGGATGTCATGCTTATTTGAAGCATGTTATATCTGACAAGCTTTAAGAAAAATAAGATAAATACAAATTTTTGGGGTATTTAAAAAAGAGTTTTAGATATCAATTTTATCATCCTCTTAAGTAAAAGTTGTTTGTCTCAAGATTTTAGAAAGAGAATTTATTCTCAAAGAAAGTAGTGAGAGTGAGGTAGAACTTAGAGAAGTTCAAGAGTCACAAATTCACATCGAGATGGAACAAGAACCTCAAGTTGATAGATATGATGTACAACCGAGGGTGGGTTCTAGAGACATATAGTCCGTGACATACTGATATGATACATTGTCCCCTATTAGATTAGATCTACATATTGAGTAGAGTAAGGATAATGTATCACTCATACACGATGAGCTTACTACCTTCAAAGAAGCAATGTTTAATGTTGATTCTTTAAAATGGCAAAAGGCTATGAGATCTGAAATGGAATCCATGAACACTATCCAAGTTTAGACTTTAGTGGATACGCATTATGGTATGGCACCTATTGGATCTAAGTGGGTTTTTAAGAGAAAAACTAACATGAATGATAATATACATACGTACAAAGTGAGGTTAGTGACTAAAGGTTACAAATAAAAACAAGGAGTTGATTTTGTTGAAACATTTTTCCTAGTAGCTATTTTAAAATCCATAAAGATCTTATTGGCTATGTTCGCATATCAAAATTATGAAATATGGCAAATAGATATCAAAACAACATTTCTTAATATAAATTTGCAGGAGGATGTGTATATGACACAACATGAAGGTTTTGAATCTAAGAGATTTCCTAATCAATTATGCAAATTGAAAAGGTCCATTTGTGGACTTAAGCAAGCATCACAGAGTTGGAACATCAGTTTTAATGAGACAATCAAAGAGTTTGATTTTATCAAAAATGTAGATGAACCATGTGTCTATAAGAAGGTTAATAGGAGTGCAGTCATTTTCCTAATGCTATATGTGGATGACATATTGTTAATTAGAAATGAAATAACTATGCTTCAATCCGTAAAGATTTGATTATCCAAGAACTTCTCCATGAAGGATATGGGAGAAGATGCATATATTCTAGGAACAAAGATCTATGGAAATGGATCAAAGAGGTGTACCAATTCACGTACATAGATAGAGTACAAATGACATTTAACATGGAGAATTCCAAGAGAGGATTCTTACCTATGTTGCGTAGGATTTCTCTCTCACATAATATGTGTCCAAAGACACAAGAGGGGAGAGATAAAATAAATTGTATTCCATATGCTTCGGCAATTAGATCAATCATGTATGTGATGCTATATACTAGATCAGATGTCTTTTATGCTTTGAGTATAATATGTAGGTTTCAAGTCAATCTAGGTGAGGGTCACTAGATGACTATTAAAAAAATATTAAAGAACTTGAGAAGAACTAAAGATATTTTCTTCTTCTATGGAGGAGCTGAATTGAGAATTCAAAAGTATTTAGATGCTAGTTTCCAGTTAGATTATGATGATAGTAGATCACAGTTAAGGTACATGTTTATAATAAACGATGGTGTGATAAGTTGGAAGAGTTACAAACAACCAACCATTGCGATTCAACGGCCGAGATAGAGTACATTTTAGTGTCAGATGTGGCAAAGCAAGCGGTTTGAATCAAGAAGTTCATCACTAAACTTGGAGTAGTTCCTAGCATTATTGAGTTGACAGTATTGTACTGTGACAATAATAGTACTATTGCACAGCGAAAGGAACCAAGCTCTCATCAACAGTCACTTAAGAAAGTTTCATTTGATCAGGGAGATATTGAGTGGAAAGAAATAGTATTGATGTGAGTTCCTACTTAAGAGATCCTCTCACTATGCCATTATCTCAAAAGAAACATGATTGGCATACGGATGGATATGGTATCAGATACATAGGCATTGGCTTCAGTATAAGTGAGAGATTATTAGTTTACGCCCTTACAGGCAACCAGTTGGATGGAATTTGATGTATGATATTATTATTTAATTAATAAAAAACATTCTTTATCTTTATGTATTAAGTTAATTATATTTATTGTTTTAATATTAAAAGTAAAATCTCTGGAATAATTAGTCTGCAATTGAAATTATGATGAAATCATAATTATAATATTCAATTTATATTTGTGTATTGTTCATAAATGTTCCTAGTTATAGTTTCATTATTACAAGATATTGTTGATGACTTGCTCTGATTCCATGGTGAATAGGGCCTCGACGATTTGCTTTTATTGTTTGTCTTCCCATCTTTTCAAGTACGTTCTTCCCAGTGGAGGTGTTTCAACATTTAGAGCACTTCAAGTTGTCTTTTCTTTGTTTCAAATGCCTTCCTTCAATGCAAAGTAGATCTTGTGACAGTATCATCAGCAAAATGATCAAAGCAGTGAAGGCAATTGTTTTAAACAATGACGGAGCCAGAAATTTAATATAAGAGGGCCCGAATATTAATTTTTTAAAATTTTGAGGGGCCCAGTACACCACTGACCCTTAAATAACTCCATTTATATTTATATATATATATGTGTGTGTGTGTGTGTGTGTGTGTGTGTGTGTGTGTATACATATATTAAAAATAATTTTTTAAAAAACCTTGGGGGGATTAGTGCACCACCGGCCCCATGTATATATATATATATATATATATGTGTGTGTATATTAAAAATAATTTTTTTAAACCTTGGGGGGCTTAGTGTACCACTGGGCCCCATGTAGCTCCATCGTTGGTTCTAGACATACTGAGGGAAACGGTTAATAGATTAGAAGCTAGATTTTGCTATAAAAGGTTCAGTTGTCGAACTACTTCTCTAATATGTAGCTTAAGTGAGCTTAGGGGCTTAAGAGCTATATATAGGACAACGGAGGGCTTGCCACATATAGAAAAGGAAGATACTACGAAGATACTCAGAAATTAGGTCAATACAACAAAGGGTTTGTTAAAAAGCTCTAAACAAAGCACACGAAGGATTAAATTCTCCACACAATCAAACAAAAGAGAAAAAGGTGAAAAAACCCTTAAATTAATTTCCCACAAACCAAGAAAGATTCCATTGCTGAACTGACCTAAACTTGATCAAGATGATTAAATGAAAGGCTCAGGCCCATGAATTCTAATTAAAGACAGCAATACGTCCACTAACTGTGTATAAGAAAATATTTGTTAAAAGGTAAGGTCCCAGACAAAGAGTTGTGATGACAGCTTAGTTTCCATGCAACTTTTAGGGTGTAATGCTGTATGCATGTTACTTATACCTATCAACTATTACTAAGAGTCATGCGATTTCCTTTCAATAAAGTATTAATGGTTCATACACAAAGCCATTAAAGCTCTTAAAAAATCCTTATTTCTTATTTAATAATCAAAAGAAGGAAGTTCCTACTTATTATACTTGCATGCGATGTTTCCCCCTTTTGTATTTACATTTATAATATGGGAAGATAAACGAAACCTGACCCAAAAAGGTCGGAGAGATTCTTTTGGCCACCCTTTGCCACTATTCTGGACTCTAGAGATATAAATAAACCAAAGTGATGGTTAGGCCTTTTTCAGGGTTTAATATGCACCACTAAACCTCACCATTTGCATTAGAATGCACTTTGGCTGTTAGCTGATAGCTGCCACTGCAAGTTGCCCCAGAATATGCTTTAGAAGACTTTAATATCTTATGACAAATAAATATATATATGTTTGGTCTTTTAGAAACAGAACTCAATCACAACTGTAAATGGCACTCAATCATAACTACTATTTTTAATTTTTGTCAGCTGCACACAGCGGCCAGTAGTGGCAATGATTTTGTAATGATGGTGTAAAGATGTTGTCACTGTCAGTGAACCTACACCAGCTAAAAGTGCCGGAAGATTTTATATATCCAAATTTCAAAGTAGTTAAAGAAAATAATAATACTGTGAATCAATGAATAATGAAACATATCAAATGTAGCAAAGATCTTTATTACGACGATACAGCTGATTACACACGGACAAAGAGTCTAATTAGCATACATACATCAGGTTGAAATAGCGGAAATTCATAAATACACAATCTTGATGGCAGTTATTTTTGTGGCAGTTACTATTCTTTTTGGGAATGGAGAATTTACAGGATATTTTTATAGTTTCCGAATGAATTTGTAAGATATGTTCAGGTTTATGTCTATTCCCTTGGTTCTACAATTTTGGTTTGATAAGCATGACCAACGCCGGGGCTTTGACCAGATTTTGTGGGACGGAATTCATCATTTTGTCCTGAAATAAAATGGTTGATGCGGGAGTAAGTGGCTGATGATTCCAGCTTTGAGTCAATTTCATCGGATTCTAACGGATTGCCAACACCTGGGATATTGCCTGGTTTTGTTGGCCTGAAATCATGCTGATCATATGCTGAAGTAGACTCTCTTGAGACAGAGCTAGAAATTTGGGTTACTCTAGGGAATAACTCTTGTTTCCCTGCCAAGGATCGGTGGTCAATTGGAGTATTTGGGGCCAAAGCAGGTTGAGAACTTTCTGCATTTCCTGCTGCATTGTTATGGCGCAAGTTGATAGTATTGCTGCTGATGTGCTTTTGTGCGTGCTCTTTGATGACTGCAGCCTCTTGCTTTTTTATTGTCTTGATTTGCCTTCCTCCAGTTATTGGAAAGTACTGAATGGAGATGATTAGTACAAACAGAATAGCATATGTGCAAATATTTAGGGTTTGTGCCATTGCAAAACAAGATATAGATTGGATATTTTTCGTAACTATTGGACAAGAGAATAAGCTCAAGGGTTTAATGTATGATAGTTTGAGATGGCTGAAGAATAGTTTAAGTTGTAGGAAACTGTAGTTACAGGAGGATGTGCTTACTCGGGACTATGGACTAATATAAGATGCAAGCTACCAAATGGATGCTAAGGTTTGGTTTCCAGGAAGGCATTTATAAGCCGACGCTCAATGACATTCCTCACCGCTAATTATTTCATATTAGAAATATGTGGGCTAAGATCTTCAACTTGGACGGTTTATACACTATGTCATAAGACATATATATAGATCAAAAAGGTTCTCTTGCAGATGGAGTATACTATCTTGGAGATCCTCCAAATTCCACATGTTCCACTAGTATTGCTCTATTGTTTAATAAGTCATCATTAATGTGGCATAGTTTTCATAGTTGACTTGATATATAATAATAGGAAGATTGATCATTATATTAAGCCGTCCTATCTTCATCATAGTCCCTATGAAGCTGAAATCCTGGTCAGTTAGAATACTTGAAACCGGTCCAACCTTTCAAATGTAGTGGTGTCTTTGATCTCAAAACTCCAACTTTGCTTCTCTTAATCATGAAATTATGTCTAATAGTTTTACGAGTGGGCAGAACAATAGCCTCGATTGCAACTTCTCGCCTTTATTCAAAAGTTTGTTGCTTAACTGCATCCACTCATAATTTTAAGTCTATAAGCAAGATACAAGTAGTTCAATTTTAACAATTATTTTTCAGAAAATCACTATTATCTTATATTGTAGGTTACTACAGTGGCATTAATGATCCATGCATGATTACAGTAATACAAATGATGCAATTATAAGTATGAATATTGTGGATGCAATTACAAATTGCGGCAAATATTTCATCTACAATTGAAGTTGCGATAGTAATTTAAAACCTTGAGTCATATGATCATAACAACCACAATACTTGTTCTGCCCTTAATTCACGATCCAAGGTCTTGAATCGAAGTTAAAGCCTGAAACTTGACCTTTCATTGAAATGAAATGTCGCTATAATATTGTTTGAGAACGGTGAGGGCGGCAGTCTACTTAATCAATATTTTTGTCGAAAGAGTCTCAAAATATCGTCGGCTTCCCCCACCACCGAAATACACCTCAATGATAGGGATTCTCATGTACTCTCCACTTAGAGATGTATAGTATTAAATGTTGATGGTTTGTACGCAGGCTCAGAGCTCTTTTGGTCGACAAGTCCAAGTGAAACACATCTGTCCATTCCTTCATTGTTTGAAGTTCATTTTTAAAATGGTCTTGTAAACTTTCTAAATGGCCTGAATCATTACTAGCTGCTGAAAGTTAAAGATTCCTTATGAGTGGTAACCAGAAGAAATTCAGTCCTTGATCAACCATTATGTAAATATACATTCTATGGATGTTCAATGATTTGTAATTTAGTACATCAATTCCAAAGATTCTTTAACTAGACAGCTCAAATTGTTACTATTTTATTTGCCAGTAGTGAACTAGCTAGTCCACCCCTAGTTTTCATTTGATAAGTTGATATACTATTTAGTTGAAATTTCATAAGTGCGTTCTCTTTGAAAATCTTGCATATAATCAATATATAAATAGAAAAATGATGGCTTGAAAACCTTTTCATAGTTAAGTTTTTACAACTTGAGTTTGTATTGCTTAGACAGTTTTTCGACAATCACAGCACACGAGACCATATTGTCTGCATATGTCATTTGCGTATTCTGCTTTTTTAAAAGCTCTGCTTCCTCCTGCATTCCTAAGTTAAGTTCCTAGTTGGCTAATTCCATTAGTATAGAAAGTGCTCCCTCCAAGGATTGAAGAAAGCTCCTTCAGCTAGCAACCTGTCTAGCTTGAATATTGGTTGAGGCAAATGATTGAACACTTTCAGCTGCTCAAGAGATAACTCTGGTGCAACAGTCTTCTACTCCTCCTCTGTTCTTGACTTTGTACTCTTGAGTGCTCTACTTGAAATTTGCTACTGAAAACAAAATAATAATGAAAACATAACAAGAAGATTGAACTTTGAAAAAAAAAAAATCTTGTATTGATGGTTTATGGTTTTTTTTCTCTTTCTTCCTCCTTCTACTTCTTTTACTTCTTCTACTTCTACTTCTACTTCTAAACTTACTGTTGGAAAACTAAAACAACAATGTAACAAGGAAAAGAAACTTGAAAGAAAATGATCTTGTACTGAAGGTTTTTGGGTTTTTCTTACACCTTTTACCTTCTTCTACTCTTCTACTTCTACATCTACATCTCTACTTACTTCTACTTTTCTATTTACTTCTCTTTTTTTCTACATCTCTAATGCATCTACGAAAATAAGGAGGATAATGAGCTTTATATATATAGCTCTATAACTTTGTCTGCTACAACTTTTGTAAAAAGACTGAAAGATAAAAACATGATCTGGTAAGTAATAACTAGCTGATGGACAAAAACTTGGACTGATAAATAATACTACCTGATTTAGCTAGACACAAAAGTAACTCCATTTGTCTTTAGCCTAACTAGAACCAACATTTGCAAAAAGGCTGAAAATGTAACAGCATGAATAGCACATATTTTTCAGCTGCAACTTGATTTTCCAGCAACCAAAGACTGACATACAAATCATATTGTCAGTTGTGGATTAAGATTTTTCAGCTTCATGCATTTGATTAGCTCTAACTAAACTTAATTTTGCTGATTAATTTGCTTCAGACCTTTACTGGTTTTTTCAACTCTACACTTCTGGTTACTTCGTGCCTGGTTACTTCCTGCTAAGTAACTAACTGGAATCTTCATCTTCTGCAGGTTTTCCTGCACTTCTTTATTCTGTTCTTCTTCAACACTTCAGACTGCCCTAGACAACTCATCTCAACAATTAGTTCACTTAATCTAAGCAAATTTCGGTAACATAATGCCACTTACGGAAGAGGCAATTTGGTTGGTCCTTAAACCGGCCGAAATTGGACCCACATATAATTAATGTTTAGTAGTAACATATTGAGGATTGATGTGATTTGAGGTATTTGGAGTTTTGTGCAGTGCTCTTTAACCACTATTTCTTTATCCTAGAATGTTTTTTATGCTGTTCCAAGTTGTCGGAGACTGACTGTCTTTTCTATCAATTAAAAAACGACTTGGAAGTGCCAAATCGCAAATTTAGATCCCACATAAAGGAATGCCCCATTGGCAGGCCCAGAAAGAAACTTGATGACTTTATTTAAAAGATGGAGATCCCAAGAACGGATAAGAAATGATGAAGCATCGAAGAAACTTTTTTGGCATGCATTATAGGCCAGGGTCAGGATGCTCCTTTAAGTTCTTCGCTTTGCAGCTCTACTTGGAAGAAACCAAAGAATATGCGGCTAATTCCAGTCATGTACATTTTTGTAGGGCAGAAAGTTTTATCAGTCAAATAAAACTTCTTCTTGTTAAAAGGTTTATGTTTTACTTCAACAACAGAACTTATTTTTAGGGATCGAAAATACTTTGCAAAAAAGAATTCCGTTCATAATAGTGTGACTGGTTGAACTTTGATGGAGTTCTTACACATTTCAATACAAAAAAATCCTTATTTACCTATTTGTGTTTCTTATTGTTTTATTTATTATTTGGATTGATTTTCTTATAAATTTTGTCTCTTAGAATTTAACTTAAGTTAAATAAATTAAATTTTGGTGTAGTTTAAGCCTTTTTAATAATTCCTTAGAAATATTAAATACTTATTATACTTAAATATGAATTTCATTATCCAACAAAAGTTAAACATTATTGAATATCTAGTTATATTTAATTGTGAATTTAATGAAACCTTCTTATACTAATCGTCATTAAATAGCTTTAACAATCAAAAGTACATGTATATCACCGAAAGAAGACAATCTAATTTAGACAAAGGAAAACAATCATCTTTAAAGCATCATTTTATGTTGATCAAAGCATTTAAAGATCACGACTGCCACGAAGGAAAACAATCATCTTACTGCAAAAAGATGGCAGATGCCAAAATAAGAGCGGGAAGGAGGGTGCGAAACGTGTTCGTAATTAGAGTGGATCTAATCCAATGAGGTACATTAGCTAACCAGCGATAAGAAAATATCAATTTTAATTATTTTAAAAATATTTTAGCAATTTTATAGAGTTAATTTAATAAACGTGATATAACTAATTGTTATATAATTGTTATAACTTAATTATATCATAAATTAGTTCATCCATCTTATATAATTAAAATATTTGAATAATTTAAATATATTTTTTCTTTTATTGAACGAGACTTTTTAAGTTGAAGTTGGGTTATATTTTAATACAGACAGGTCGGATAGCTATTTAGACATCGTATAAAATAGTTATTTATATAACAGTTTGGATTAAAATGATCTTTTTTTAATCTAGTTAATTTTTTAAATTTTAAGTACAATAAGATTTACGTAATTTAGAAATATAAAATAATTTTAAATAGATAAGAAAGATTTGCTTCCTATTCCTACCCGAACTATAATGGCCTTTCGATGCCATCATTATTTATGTTGAAACTATACTATTTATTTCTTTAAAAAGTAGTCACTGACTCGACAACAAACGTTGTTTTTTGTACCGATCGAAGTAGTCAAATGAAGCAAATGATGAGAAGTTTCTCTTGAGAGCTGTTCCACTTCGAAGAATCTTGTTAAAAAGGACTCTGTTGTAGGAAGTCCCACTCAGCCTCCGCTCACTGGATCTCTGTACTAAAATGGTAGTTTTATATCAATTCTTCTTAGTAGTCCTTCTACGGCACGAGAACTGTTTTTTAATATAGATATACGGTGGCTGACCATATATAGATATATTACGACAACATGCAGAGGGTTTGGTGGCAAAGACAAGAGGATCTCCCACGTTGGTTTGGAATCCCAAAAGCTGAGGACTCATGGGATATTTTCCTATGCTTAGATTTGTTGAATAAGTGGGATTTTAATTAATTTTTCCACCGAAAGATTAAGTGGTATGTATTTTAGTCAGAGACGGAGCCAGACTCAACTCTAAGAAGGGGTCGGGGTCAATATCTAAATTCAAAAAAATAATACAATTATATAATATTATTAATAAATAATCAAAATACAACACGCCGTTCTTTTAGATCACGAAAATCATCTATCAATAAATCATTACTAACTGTTTCAACAATTTCTCTTTCAATAAACACTAATAAACAATCAGAGAGATATTCATCTTCCATCTTATTATGAAGTCTCGTCTTCACAATTTTCATAGCTGAAAATGATCGCTCTGTTGTAGCAGTAGAAATTGGGAGAGTGAGAACCAAAGTAACCACTCTATAAACAAGGGAGGAAATTTCTGATTTTCTAGTTTTCACCAACTATTGGCACAAATCAGAAATGGTTACCAAGTTTTCAAATTCTGGAACTTGTGTTGCATGATTAAAGTGCTCAAATTGTATCCTCAACTGTAGCATGTCATATTCTGCAAAATCCTGTGGGTAGAATTTTTGTACTAACTTGCAAATATCATCAACCCTGAATGACCTACGGATCTCCTTTAGGTCTAAAGCTGAACTGAGAATAAGGAGCTCTATCGTGTGGTCATTGAACTTATTGTTCAATTCCTGCAATTGAGAGTCAATTACTGCATTGAAAATGTCAACTTTATAATGATGTTCTAATAAAATTTCAACTTGTTGATGACGAGCCCTTCCTCTTCTAGCAACATAAAGAGCATTCAAATCTAGCACAGGTATATTAACCTTTTCACAAAAATATTTCACTTCTAAAAACAATTCTTCCCACCTTCATCTCTCAAATTCGGATAAGTGACTTTGTGGGCGAAACTAAGTGCATTGCATTCAGTATGTCTTGAGATTTGAGTTGTAAAGCCTGATAAAGTGAGTTAGAAATCTCCAAAATCTTTCTCATGAGATGCAAAATAAAAACAAATTCAAAAGAGGTTAGTGCCTCATATGTTGCATCTGCTTCTCCACGTTGAGCCGATGTAGCTCCATCTTCAATAATATTCAATAAAACCTCACAAGTAGCACTAAATATGTTTATCAAACTGGAAACAGATTTCAAATAAGAACTCCAACGAGTGTCTCCTACTCTTTGTAAAGTGCCAATCTGATTCAAGCCTTTTCCACTCTCAAGTTCATTAACAGCAAGTAAATGACCGATATTTTCAGCATGAGCAGCTTTCAGTTGGTCGTTGCGTTTACATGATGCCCCAACAATATTAACAATACAATTTAATTTTGTAAAAAAATGATGAATCGGGATAACTTCCTTCAATGCTGCAACTGAAGCCAATTGCAGCCTATGTGTCATATAATGAACATAGTAAGCATAAGAGCACTCCTTTAAAATTAGAGTTTGCAATCCATTCCATTCCCCTCTCATATTACTTGCACCATCATAGCATTGTCCTCTAATGTTTTGAACATCAAGATTATGATGTAATAAAACTGAGAAATTTCCCTCTTTTAATGTCAATGCAGCAGTATCTTTAACATGAACTAACCCAAAGAATCGTTCTCGCACAAGAACTTTTTTATCAACAAATCTCAAGACAATAGACATTTGCTCCTTCTTAGACTCATCCTGAGCTTCATCAACAATTATACAAAATTTACCATCACCAATTTCTTCACGGATAGCATTCTTCACTTTGATTCCCAAGACATGTAAAATTTTCTTTTGCACTTGTGGTGATGTATATGAGGCATTCAAGGGAGCTTTTTTCACAACTTCTGCTACTTTTTCATTATAAGAGGATATGAAATTTAATAATTCAAGAAAATTTCCACGATTCGTTGATGTTGCACTCTCATCATTACCTCTGAAAGCATATCTTTGACATGCAAGCCATCTAGCAACTTCAATTGACACTTTTAATTGAAGTCTATTATCTACAATTTGTTGAGATGTAAACCTTTCAAACCGTTGCACTATGTGTGATGGTTGATTCATGAGATCTATGCAAGTTCTGGTTTAGGCTTCTTTTGAGCTAGATAATGATGCTTCTAAGATTCATCTATTTAAATTTATTCAAGGTGAAGCTATCAGAAATTTTATCATGAGATACACTGGATAATGATGCTTCACTCTTCTTCGATTGTGATGAAATCCAGCTGCTGACACCCTCCACTATCGTCACTATTCTCCCTTTTCATATGATAAAATAATCTCCTCTTTAAGTTGCCACTGTCACTATTGTTTTTGCCTCTTGTTAATTCTCTCTGTTGAAGTCACTCTTGTTTTTGTCTCTTGTTAATTCTCTCCAAAGTTGCCGTCACTCCCCCCTCCTTTTTGCTCCCTAGGTTTTTGTTCCCTTAAATGATGTGGGCCCCTCTCTTGTGACCATTAAAAACCCACTTCTTTTAAAGCCACCTTAAACCTCCTGATCTCTATTTTATGCGACCCACTAGTGCCACTATGGGCCCCTCATTTACTTGCCATTTAATTCCCTTCTGCTATGCTTTTCCGTGTGGGTGCGTGACTGCCTTGAATTTTGCTCCTCTTTAATTCATAAGTCGCTTGTATTGCGTGTCTAGAAAATTAATTCTCCAACTGATTTAATTCTCTCATCCCACGTGCCTGCTTTAATTCATTTTGCTCCTGCGTTTGGCTCTCGTTTTTATTCTCCTATGCGTGACTTCCTCATTTTTATTCCTTGTATTTGTTAAAAAAATATTTGAAAGGGGGGGCCATGGCCCCCCTCCTCTATAACGTGGCTCCGTCCCTGATTTTAGTGAATGACTAAAACAAGAAAGCTGCCTATTCGAGTAAGTAATATTTTCTTTTTAAGTCAACTATACTTAAATCTTATTATTTTTGTGGGTATCTGATTTTCATAACCGAGCAATTCTTCTTTTTTTCTTCTTAGTTTTGAATAAAGATTATGAAAAATTTTGGATCTTATATAACTAAAAGGTAAATCTCATTTGATTTTTAGATAATAAGGATCACATCAAATTATCATATGTTCAATATTCCACCATACAACAATTTCAATTCATATAGTGATCATTACTCTTTGGGGTTTAGTCGTATTAATGTTTTAAAAATTGAACCGAAAGTTAAATCTATAAAATAAGAGGTTCAAAGTTTAAAAGGTTTAATCGGACGATCATAAAATCGATTAAAGATTAAATAAAATTAAAAATTTTGAAATATAATTGAAAGAAATTATACGACCTATCAAAGAATTTAAAGTTTAATTAAAATTGTTAAATAAAAATAATTAGTTTATTTTGGTCTAGAAAAACTTACTAATTTATAAAAATTGATTGATTAATTAATTAATTGATCGATTTTAACAACAAAAGTTATTAAATTAAATAAAACCGAAAAGTTAAAAATTGAGCCGAAATGTTAAATGGTTCAAAAGTTTTACTGTTAAATAAACCGAACCAACTGAGTTTTTTAATCATTGGTTTGTATCTTATTACAAATAAAATCCATGATAAATATGAATGAACAAAGAAATATAAAGATTAAATTTTACTATCCTAGAACGTTTAGATGAGTTAAAAATGGCTCATTTAATCGAAGGTCATCTTTGAATATGCGTACTTGCTAATACTAGCATGGAGAAGGACAACAATTTGACTTTTAAGCATAACGAATACACAACTCTAGGGTGTAACATGACAAAAAAGATTCAAAAGGCCGCGTTTATGGATATAAACTTCACTCCTCGAGAAAGAGTTAGGGAAGCAAAGATTTCATGGACCCCTCAAACTTCAGCAAGCTATAATATGTAAAGTGCAAGATGATATGTATGTATATTAAAACTTAAACGTGTCTATTACGGCAATGAGATGAAGTTATAATCTCAAAGGTGTGATCAATGCATGTCCTAACATAGGATGAGCTCTATATGCTTTCAAGGCAATACCTTTCGGTCTCCATGCAAACACCTCAATAGCTAATTTAATTCTACTTCACTGTTTAGGTTAAAGGAATTCATGTATTTCTAAAATGGTTCACAGGATATCTCCTCACCCAATATTGTGCAGGAATCGAATGAATGGCTGAATAAAATGCCAAATATTATAACTATCACATAGATGCATTAACTTTAATAATATTATTGTTGTTTGTACGTTAATCACTCCAACATATATGGAGTCAAGTTCAAATATAGTGAACTTGACTCTATATGCAGGTTTGAGGAAGTATGCTTTCTCCCTAACTTCAAGTGCCTTCCCTCAATGCACTTAAGGTTTTGACACAAAGTGAATAGGAACAGAACACAAGCAAAGAACAACTTCAATTGTGCCATCTTATAGCAAGCAAAGATGGAGGCAGACAAGAGTTTCTGAAATCTTTTTGTCGAGGATAGAGAACTAAGCAAGAATTCAATGGAATCAACTAGCTAGCTAGGCAGCTGACTTGCTAGACACTCACTTCACCTTGTTATTTATAGAGTGTTGAATCCTAAATGTGAGGCTTGACAAAACCAATGGAGGTGGGACAAATTTTATCCTTTTTGCCTCAGCATTTATTAAACATTAGATTCCTTTATATAGGCACGCTTACAGACAAAAAGACAATAAGAAAGATAGAGAACCATCTAGAATGACAGGTCATTAATGAGTATTACAAGGCGTTGGGCTCGGAGAAGAAAAAGGTGAGGCCGTGTAAGGTGAGGCCTTGTCCTAATTAGCTGGGTCCTAGGTAAAAACAAGAAGTGTCTCCTTCATTCTTTGGGTAAAAACTAGAAGAGCCTCCTTCTTTGTTTGCGACTGTCGTAGTTCTGGGTAAATCTTCATGATAGGATGACGAAGCTTCTACTCCTAGTATGTGCTCCTTTGATAGCCCCCCGTAAGCTGGAGTATACACATTGTGTATGCCCAGCTTAAGCAAGAGTGTCTCAAATAGGCCTCTCGACAATGCTTTCATGAAGATGTCAGCCAGTTGTGAGTGAGAAGAGACTGGGAGTAGGTGGATGATTCCTTCTTGTACCTTGGTACGTATAAGATGACAGTCGATTTCTATGTGCTTGGGCGTTCGTGAAAAATGGAATTTTCGGCAATATGAATGGCAGATTTGTTGTCACAATAAAGGTAAGCTGCTCCTTTATGTGTAAAGTCGAAGTCTTGGAGTAGATAGACTAACCATTGAAGCTCGCAAGTTGTAGCAGCTAAGGCCCGATACTCTGCTTCTGAAGAGCTGCGAGAAATGGTGGCTTGTTTCTTTGATTTCCAAGAGATCAAGGCAGAACCAAGGAACACACAAAAGCCAGTGACTGATTTGCGTTAGTCCGGACACATTGTCCAGTCAGAGTCTGAGAAAGCACGAAGGTGTGCTAAGGAGTTCGTTGGGAATAAAAGGCCTTGATCAGGTGCCTTTTTGAGGTATCTTAACACACGGTTGACGGCTTGTAAATGCTCAGTGGTTGGTCTATCAAGAAACTGGGATAACTGCTGGACAGGAAAGCTGATATCTAGTCTTGTAATGGCAAGGTAAAGCAACTTTCCAATGATGCTCTGATATCTGTCGACGTCTGTGTATGGTTCACCGAAGGCTATTAAGTGCGTGTTTGGAGCCATAGGTGTTGAGGCTGGTTTGCAGTGGAGAAAACTAGAATCCCCCAGGAGATCCATTGTATATTTTTGTTGTGACAAATTAATGCCAATGGAGGATCGTGCCAGCTCCAGTCCGAGGAAAAACTTTGCTGGTCCAAGGTCCTTAATCTGGAAGGTATCATTTAGAAACTTTTTCGTTGTTTCAATTAGTGAAAGGTCATTGCTTACGAGAAGAACATCGTCTACATGAATCAGTAAAACGATAAACTCACAACCTTGGCTCTTTGTGAACATGGCAGGATCGGAGACGGACTGAGCGAAGTGGTCAAAAATCAGTGCGGAGGTCAGTTTGGCATGCCATTGACGACTGGCTTGTTTGAGTCCATACAAACTTTTTTTAAGTTTGCAGACCATCTTGGGATCAGGCAGGGAAAGACCAGGTGGAGGGGTCATGTAGACCTCCTCATGGAGGTCCTCGTGGAGGAAGGCATTGTTGATGTCCAGCTAGTGGAGATGCTAGTTGTGAGAGGATGTTAGAGCAAGTAGAACCTGAATTGTAGTGTGTTTTACAACTGGGGAGAAGGTTTCTGTGTAGTCTAACCCTGCTTGTTGTGTAAAGCCTCGTGCAACCAGTCTGCTCTTGTAGCGATGAAGGGAGCCATCTTGATTATATTTAAGTTTATGCACCCACTTGCAAATCGATAGTGGACTTGCCTGGTGGCAAGTAGGTAAGGTCCCACGTTTGATTTTTTTTCCAAAGCTTGTAATTCTTCCTTTATTGCGTTCTGTCATTCGATGTGTTTTATTGCTTCTGTGTAAGTGGAAGGGACTTTAGAAGTGTTGATAGCCATGGCAAGGGATTTGTACTGAGGGGATAGGTGTTGATAAGATAAGACAGACGAAACTGTATGTGGTGAGGTATGGGGTAAAGTGGGGCAGTCATAATCCTTTAAATGAGAAGGTGGTTTTGAGTGCCTAGTAGAACGACGTGGTTCAGTAGTGGGCAAAGGTAGGTCTAGTAGGGGTTTATTTGTATCAGATGTGGTTTGTAAGTTGTCATAGTAGGGAGAGTTTGAAATAGTAGGTAAGATTGGACTAGGGACTGAAGGGTTGACAGAGGGTAGATGTTGGAAGGAAAAAGTGTCTTCATAGAATAACACATCTCTAGATAAGAAGAATTGTCTTGTCTCCAAGTCCAATAATTTGTACCCTTTGGTTCCTGTTGAAAAACTAAAAAAAAAACACATTTTCTTGCTCTGGTGTCTAGTTTGCCTCTGTTTGCTTCCTTTTTTGAGGCAAAACAAAGGCAACCGAACACCTTTAGGTGAGCAAGATTAGGATTAGTACCAAACAGAATTGAATAAGGTGATTTGTGTGACAAGAGTGGTGAAGGAATCCGATTGATGAGAAAAAATGCATGTAGAACACACTCTAACCAATATTTAGTAAGAAGATTTACTTGCATTTTCAAAGCTCTTGCCACACATAAGATATGTTGATGCTTCCTTTCAGCCATCCCATTTTGTTGGGGGGTCTCTATGCATGTAGTTTCATGTAGAATTCCATTTTTGAAGAAGAAATCATTCATCGAAAATTCAACCCCTTGGTCACTTCTGATGCATTTAATTTTTTTTACAAATTGTCTTTCCACATAAGCAAAAAAATTTCTTATTAAGTCCCTAGTTTCGGATTTGTGCTTCATTAAATGTACCCATGTCATATAGCTATGGTCATCTACTATGGTTAAGAAAAATCTATGTCCATGAATAGATGCAGTATGGTAGGGTCCTCATATGTCAACATGAATAACATCAAAGCAAGCAGAAGCTATAGAAGTGCTCAATTTGAAAGGTAAACGTTTTTTCTTTGAAAAATGACATATATCACATTGTGTAACATGCTAAAAAGGAATAGATGACTCTATAGAAGATAATAATTTCAATCTGGAGTTGGACAAATGTCCTAGTCGATGATGCCAAATGTGGCTTGATTGAGAGAAGGCTGTTTTGGCTTGATGTGTGGGTCCTAGGTAATAGAGTCCATCAAGTTGTTTAGCAAAACCAATCGTCTTCGAGGTTCTGGTATCCTGAATGTCACAAAAGTGATTGGAGAAGATTAGTTTGCAAAGAGGGAATTTATAAGCTGACTGATGGAAATGAGATTAAGTGAGAAGATAAGAACATAGAGAGCATTAGTCAATACTAAACCAGAGATATAAAATGTTCCTATATGTGTAACAGGTATTTGTTGGTCATTGGGGAGCCTCACTGTCAAATTTCTGGCAGTTGTATATTCAGAAAATAATTCCAGACTGCATACAATGTGATCTGTAGCACCTGAGTCCAAGATCCAAATGGATGAAGGTAAATACGATTTTACAGGTGAGTGTGTACCTTTTATCATATTTTTTGAGTGTATTTATTTGTGATACTGAGGGCGGACTGGTTATAGGGACTTTTCCATTGTGCAATAATTCTTTCAGTTGGTAGTATTCTTCCTGAGTCAGATTGTAGGTAACACTCAGTGGTGTGCTGCCTTTCTGGTCTTCTGAGGTGCAGAGGGTGTTTTCTAAAGAATTGTCGAGGTGCGTTTCGATTTGGTTGGCAGCTCTAAACCTGGACTTGTAAGCATCTTTGGACTGGTGAGTAGTTGATTTATTGTTGTTGGTTGCAAAGTTGGAAGAAAAGCCATGTTTCCTGTAACACTTGTCTTCCATATGCCCGAGGAGTCCACAGTAATTGCATGCAGTTTTTTTTGCTAACTGAAAAAGTTTTTTTCATATCTATTTTGGTATAGAATGCTTGAGAGTCAAGACCTTTTAAATCAGTGACAGTGTGTGAATAAGAGGAAATTAATTGTCTCTCGTGCTGTGCTACCATAGAGAAAACTTTCTTAATATTAGGTAATGGCTCCATCAACATAATCTGAGAGAGTACCGTAGTATATGAGTCATTTAAGCCCTTTAAAAAACGTATGACACTGTCATTTCTTGGTATGATTTGATGATAGTCTGGACATCACATGTGCATTGAGGTTGACATCTACATCAGGGCAGTAATCTTAGGTTGGAAAACTCATCCCAAAGCATTTTAAGGTTTGTGTAATAATCGGACACAGAGAGGTTTCCTTTCTTTAGTGAATAAATTTCCTCTTGAAGGTCTGAAATACGGAAAGAGTCTGCTTGGGCGAATCTTTCTTGCAGGTCCTTCCACACTTCAGCAACAGAATCTAGCCAAATAATACTTTGAACAATAGAATCACTTGCAGAACGCATTAGCCATGATAGCACCATTGTATTACATCATTCCCATTAGGCATAAATAGGATCATTTCTATTTGGCATAACGATCTACCATCACTGAATCTTAATTTATTTTTTGATAACAGTGTCATTCTCATTGGCCTAGACCATGAGTAGTAATTTGGTCCGATCAATGGAGACGACACGAGGACAAGTGATGGGTTTTCATTGGGATGAAGATAATATGGGGAAGATGGGTGGTCTTCGGGTCTATCATTGTTTGGAGTTTGGCTGCCTGTGATACTGACGTAAGATGGCCCTCCCGACATATTGAAGATGAAGGGGACCCAAAAACAGAAAATGCACAGCAACGAAAAAAAGAAGTAAAAGAAGGTAAGAAGAAAACAGAGGACTATCAGAGCTCTGATACCATGACAAAACCAACGAAGGTGGGACAAATTTTATCCTTTTTGCCTCAGCATTTGTTAAACAGTGGATGCCTTTATATAGGCACGCTTACAAACAAAAAGACAATAAAAAAGATAGAGAACCATCTAGAATGACAGGTCATTAATGAGTATTACAAGGCGTTAGGCTCGGAGCAGAAAAAGGTGAGGCCTTGTCCTAATTAGCTGGGTCCTAGGTAAAAACAAGAAGTGTCTTCTTCATTCTTTAGGTAAAAACCAGAAGAGTCTCCTTCTTTGTTTGCGACTGTCGTAGTTATGGGTAAATCTTCATGATAGGATGACGAAGCTTCTACTCCTAGTATGTGCTCCTTTGATAAGGCTTAAAGTGTGTAACATCCCGCTACTGTTAGCAAGGGCATTCTGGTAAATTGGGACAGACTGATAGGTTTCATTGCATTCACTGACTGAACATGTTACTGGCCTCTAATTATAAAGGAACAGATTTATTGCATATGCATTTATTCATAGGTACATGCATTCATGATTTTCCGGTAGCGAATTGTGAATTAGAATTCTTGAATATTGAATTATTTGGATCGTGGTGATTGAGAAATTAGGAGATTACTGGGTTCAAATGATGATTTAGAATAATTTAAGAGTGATTGGTAATTGATGGTGGCTTATAGGAAATTTTCGGGAAATTTGGGAGGAAATGCCCGGACCGAAAATATTTGAGAGACCAACCGATTATCAGATATAATCTTGAAAGAATTGTCCAATGGAAATGGAAAAGTTAGAGTGGAATTGTTAGGAAATAAATATGTTGAGCTCTGAAATTTAGAGACTGAAATTTGGATGATTTGGAGACTATGCTATAAATAGCTAGGTTTGAAGGAAATTGGGAAATTTTCCTAAGGCTATCATGAGCTTCTTCTCCTCCTCCACGGCGTTCTTCGTTTCCTCTCATGGGTGAGGATTTTTGATTCTCTCTTGTGGATTTCCTCTTATTGTGTAAGGCTAACAAGTTTATTGTGATTGATAAAGGATTGAGGAGCTTAGAGTGAGTCATCGTTGGATTTGAAACATTTTAGGGTTTATGGCGTTTTGAGCGATCGGTGGATTTGAGGCTTGATTGGTAAGTTTTGATGTCATTTATATAGTTATTGATGGTTTCTCTGCATTTTGGCATTTATTATGGTGTTTGAGAGTGTTAATGGGAGTTTTAGAGAGACTGGATGGAAAGCGATCATAGAAGGCGAAGGATTAAATCGCACGCCGCGATTTGTCTTGAGCCTCGCCACAATGACGAGAAGGGACGTCGCGGCGGCGTCAATTGTTGACGCTTGGCGAGCCTCTTCGCCTCATGGCCTGCCTTAATTTGATTGTTCGCTGGCAAGCAGACCTCACGCATGGCGACAACCATTCGTAGCCATGACGAAAGCCTCTTGGCATGGCGAAGGACATTTCTGATTGGATTTAATTTGGTTTATTTCATAATTTATGGTATAGACCTCCGATTGAAGTGATTCAGATTCGTTGTGAACTAGGAAAAGAGGTCTACAATTGAGGATAAATATGAAATTAGAATCTAATTATAATGATCTTGATTCTGATTAAGGTCAATTATGGTTCGTAGTGTGACCAAAGTATTGAATTGAGACAATTGGAGTTTAATTGGGATTTGCAATAGAGGTTTGGACCGAATGAATAGGAAATTGACTGAATTATAGGAATGGATCAAATCATTACCGATCAACTGAGCAAAGAGGTAGGGTTGAGCGTTAGATATCAAAATTGGGTTTTAGTGCCAGGGAAAATCATGAGCATGCATTGTACATCCTTTCCTTTGAGACATCGCATTCTTGAAGCTATTTAATTGAGCATCTAGTAATGGGATTGTATTTCCTTTATTATAGGCGCCGTTGGATCGTCATTCTACGGACATTACTGGAACTTCCAGGCAGTAGCTCGGAAGTTACTGGTGAGTAACCTAGTTGGTTTCTCAAATTCCTGACTGTTTAAATGCTCTACGTGAATTACTTGCCAAATGTGAAACTGTATGATTACTGAAATATACATGATCGGATGGTATGCTTCTACTGTATTGGATTGTGAAAATGTACATGATTAAATTACATGTTCCTCTTGTCGGATGAATTCTTGTGATAATCTTTGAGGCGATATCTTGGGCTTTGTAGCCATACATCGTAAATTCTTGAATCTTGAATCTTGAATTCTTGAACAACTGCATCTGCATGCATAAATCGTGATCGGATAATGGGCGTGTCCCAAGTTGCTATTATCTTTGAAAAGAGCCTCGAGCTCGAACCTTTATCTCGAGGGCTTAGCGAGGAGAAATCACAGCGCGTCCCCCATCGAACACCGATCGAGCACTTGGGCACAACATCGAATAACCAGGAAAGAGTCACATCGCATTGCATCTACGAATGATCGTATTACGTGACAATCTTGAATTACGTGATGGCATGATTGATGGTAAACGATTACGTGATGACATGATTGATCGTAAGCGATTACGTGATGGCATGACTTACTGTAAATTGTTATATTGTACTGATAATTGAATATTATTGTATTGTGCTGTACGCCATGTGCGTAATGCATGATTTGAGTGAACCATCGATGATGGTTTCTCACTGAGTTCGCAAACTCACCCAACATTGCAAATATTTTTCAGGGTTTGAAGAGTACCCCGTTAGACGAACGGGAGTATGTCTACTGCACTGGAGTCGGAGACTAGGGTCGGGATCAGTTTGCGTCTGCATCAGTGTCTTTCTGAGTTGTGTGTAAATGAGTCTTTCTGATTGATGTGTAAATTTGTGTTTCCGCAGGATATTATTGTTATTATTATTATAGAGGGCCCCAACTGACTAATAGAGTATCATGAATTGATTATTGAAATAGTGTTTTGATTGAAAATGTTTCCACGTCGTGGGCCCAAATGGTTTATTATTTTCTGCGCACTCCAATGTTTTCAAAAGAAAAATGTTTTACCGGGTATTTGATTGTTTTGACTGCTCTAGCATACTACCCTCGCGGGTCACGGGCTCGGATGTCACTGTAGATGTCGGGTTCGGGTCTGACGAGAGTGGGGTGTTACAAAGTGTACCTCGCCAGATTAAATAAGTCATAAGTTGAGGCGAACCTTAGCTAGCTCGAAATGTGCGTTCCACTTTGCACATGCACTTGTGTCTTTTATTTTTATGTTTTAACATGCATGAGTAGGGACCTTTTTCTGTCCTTCTCACCTTCAACATATTATCACTTGGTAAAGTGTTATGGAAAACCTCCATCTCCATACAGATCTTAGTTAAGTCAGATTTGATCAGCCAGAAGGAATGTGTACGATATGCATAATTAAACAAGAAATATAGAAGCTATTCGTACCACATTTTTTTATTTGAAACATTAAGGACAAGTCAGTATCCCTCAAGTCCCGTAAAGGTACATTCTTACTAATATATATTAATGGAACTACATACTCTCATGCAAATTCTCCTTTAATTAACATGGATTTTGTGGTCCAATAATAATAATTATAAAAAAATACTTACATACTTTTTTTCAAATAATAATATCATCTTTAAACATTCCCATGCGTATTCAGAGACTTCATCTTCCATCCAATGTTTCCACATTTTAATGGTACGTTTGGTTAAACAGAACAGTTATTCTATTCTTAGCATATTTTATTCCATTCCTTAAATTTGTGTTTGGTTAGAAACAAATACAAAATAACTAATCATTAAGGATATATATTATGCAAGTTTGAAAATAGCTAATACTAATCCTTACTTATTTTATCTACTCCAAGAATTACTATTCTTATTCAACACTACTTTATCCTTCTTCCACTTCTTCTCGGAGTAATAAAATAATTGATAAAATTAATAATAATAAATAGAAAATTAATAATAATAATTTATAATAATAATAATAAATTTAATAATACTAATAATAAGAAGAAGAAAATTAATTTTATAATAATGATAATAAGAATAATAAGAATTTAGTTTTATAATAATAATAAGAAGAAATTTATTTTTATAATAATAATAATAAAATAGAAGAAGAAGAAAATTAATAATAATAAGGAATTTAATAATAAAAATAAGAGTAAAATAATTAATAAGATTAATAATAAGTAGAAAACTTATAATAATAATTAATAATTAATAAGAATAATAAAAACATAAAAATAATAACAATAACAACAAATAATAATAATAATAATAATAATAATAATAATAATAATATAATAATAATAATAATAATAATAATAATTATATTATTATTATTATTATTATTATTGAATAATAATAATATATAATATAATAAAATAATAAAATATAAGAAAAATTAAAAATAATAAGAAATTTAATAATAAAATAAGAATAAAATTATTTGATAAAATTAATAATAATAAGAATAAGAATAATAATAAGAAGAAAATTTATAATAATTATTATTAATAATAAAATAATTAAAAATAATAAGAATAATAATAATAATAATAATAACAACAACAACAACAACAATAATAATAATAATAAGGATATTTTGATTTTTTGTTAGTTATTCCTTTGTCATTACAAATTTATATTTTCAAACCAAATATTAACATAAAATTATTTATCTATTTAATTCTTTAAACCAAATAAAGTAATGCATATTTTATTCTATTCCTTATCTTTTCTATTAGTAAAAATAACTATTATATTTTTATCATTTATATTTATATTTCTTGAACATAAATTCATCCTATGAATGGATTACATTTAGGGATAATAACTGGGCTCGATTCGGCCAGTTCAAAGTTAATAAGTCAGGTTGAAAGATCGAGTTTGGAATTTTTAAAAATGAACTTCTCGAAGCCACTCTTGTAAATAAAACAACGTTTTAAATTTTTAATTTTTAAAAAATTAAGCCGAGTCAGACCAGGGCTTACCCCAGTAATAGAGTTTAAAGTTGACGCTCAACTTTTGTAGACACTCTGGGCTGAGATCAAACCATTAGCGCAAATTCAATAATATTAAACAGACAATCATAAGAAGCCTCGTTATTCATTTATAACCTTAAATATATTAAAACTACTCACATGTAAATGTCTCATATTAAATCTCACTTGAATTTATAAGTCCATTGCCAATTTAACATGACAAAGCAGTACCTGTCCGTATACTGCAGAAGCATTGAGCTCCTCTTGCATATAAGCTGAAGTCATCAAAGCCGGCAGTGGTCAAAAGTTTACTGCCACTTGGAGGGCTGCTCAAAGTTCAGATCACTTGCCTTTTCATTTCATGAATAATATGCTTCCCATTATCAATTGGCAAACACATGTTTTTGTTGTCTATATGTTTAGAAAACGGTTTAGAAAATTGTAGAGCTTTACCATATTATCTCAAACTGTAAACAGCTATTGTCGTTAATAAATACTCAAAAGTCAAGAGGTAACTTACCACCAAGTTTTCGAACAAGTGACAGAGCGCAAAACTATAGTAGTCACTGCTAAAGTTGCTGAAAGATTGAAATTTTTCATTCAATCGGTACTTGAAACATGACTGCATCTTACAGAACAAAATTGACCAGCTTCAAATTAGTCACTCAAAAAGAATAGAAGATTAAGAAACAGGGCAGCTTATGGAACAATTACTTGGGATTGGTTAATGTAAGGCTAGATTGCTTGTATACATGATCAACAAGACGCTGAACAGGATTTTTTGTGTATAGGGACCAACAACTAGTTGAGAAGAATGGGTATAGCATTGAACCGACTGGTTGTTGCATAAGTTAGTTGACTCCATATTCACATTGTGCCAAAATTAGCAGATTCACCAACTCTAATAGTCAGCTTGGAGGAAACTCTCGTACTCTGATCCATTAAGTTTCTTGAAGACATCCTCCCAGTTCTCAACAAATTCTGACAATGAACCTTTATGTATTTTAACCTGACGGCTTGTTAGCTCCATCTTCGGTAACCTGAGAAATTCTTGAACATCCTGAAGTTTCTGCATCAAAAATTGGTGAACAGTGCACATTCAGATTGCATGAAGTACATTGACATATAATGGAGCAGCCAACTTCATGATTAAGAAAATTGATATGGTTGATTGTTCATACACCAATCAGGACTTACCGTACGATTTGTAACAAGATCCTCATAGTACAAGACAATGTGCCGAGTGCTATTGAAGTATTCTAAAGCTCTTGCAGCCATTATATCTGCTTTCTTCAGATCATCTATCAATAACGTAGAATTTATTTTAGGTTTGTACTTTGACAGTGTTTTAGCCTGCGAAACGAAAATACAGCTACACATTAAAGAACTAATTTTTTCTTTTTCATGAGAGATTAAAGAGGTTAAAATGAAGGAATGCTGGGATACCTCTTCATCCGAATGAACATGGGACTTGTGTGTCCCATTCAATAGTTTAGCATATCGATCATATGAATTTGCAAGAACTGACACCATACGACGTAATAGATTTCTCCTGAAAAGAAATATTACTGATACGTCTCTGCGATTGAAGTAGTCTACAATGTCCTTGTGATGCACCATTACTCCCTGCATAAGCCATGAAATCATTAGAGGCTAATAACATCTGACAATTTCCAGTACAAAGAATCAAAAGTCTAACCTCTCCTTCAATCATAGAAACAATATGTTTTAAGAAAATGCACTAGAATTCAGAGTGTATTTTTGAGTAAAATTACAAATTGGCCCTGTAGTGTTTGCTAATGAGATCGTTAGACAACATCTAAAAACAGAAAAGTATAATTCATATATTGCCTGGTGCATTCATTTGTACAATTAAGAGCATATCTAAAAAATGTTCTTTTGAGTGGTTTAATTGATTAGATATCCTGCAATTGCAACAGAGATACTCAAATGCACCTGCTTACCATGAATCAGCTAAAATCTGTTTAATCGAAAACATTAAACCAATTTTACATCAGAGGCCCGGATTAAATTGCATAGAATAGACAATTTACATGTTGCAAAATCATATCCTCAAAAGTTGGTAATTTGATTTCATCATCAATTATATCTGAAGTTCAACTATCCTTGTGATGTGAACACTAGGCTATGGATTAAGGTTAAGCTAGTATAGCAAGATATACATGAAAGAGTTCAAAGAGGAGAGGTGAAGTCAGTTCAAGAATTGGCAGAAGCAGCAGATTCTAGTCATATTTAATTCCACAGAAAGCGATTGTACTACAAAGAGCATTACAGTTTCCTTGTCAATAAAAGGGAGGCTTATTTGCTAAAACAAGCTCGGGCAGAAAGCATATAGGATACTATAGAAATTGAGACTAGTACAAAACTCTGGCTAAAACCTTGGCATTATTGTCACCAAATTTTCTTCTTTACTATCCCCTGCGGCATTTGAACCAGATAGTTTTCTCAATACTGGCATATATAAAATATAAACTAAAACATGAACAGTTTACACTACCTGATTAAGCATCCACTTGAAGCCGAATGCCGCAGAGCATTCACTCTTGGAAGCACTGGTGAACCAGTCTAGGTTGTAGACCTTATCCAGAACCTGTTGAATGGAGGAACTATTCTTCCTCCTGTCTAAAACAGAGAATATCTCCCCATTTGAGCTCACATTAACATGACTATTCAACAAGGTCTCAAACCATCCACTTCCAGATCTTTGCATTGATAATATTGCAAAGTATTGTACAGGATTATGCTGGCACTCAGACCTGACAGTTGTGCCAAATACAAAAATTCAAGTATGTCTTATCAAAATTCAAGCTCAAAGCCAAAGAACTGAAGTTGTAAATTACCTGTTAAAAGTTTTAGGATCAGGGTAATGTGCCCCAGGAATTTGTAATCGTATAGGTTCAGGATCAGGAGTTGGCCCATCAATGACTTGGATATCTTCGATGTCTATTTTACTTTGTGTACTTATTTGCTTCAGACAAACAAAGCACGCATAAACCCCGCAAACCATTGTGAACATCAAAACTATCATCCTTAACAAAATCGAAGATTTCTTAGGAGCCTTTATGATTACCGTACCCTGGAACACAAAATGCGGGGAGATGTTATTAATGGGGGAATTTAGAAATACTACAAACTTGGTATAACGTCAAATAGTTCTAAATCAAAGCAGAATAGAGCAAAAATAGGTTTTATGGGCGAAAATGTTTAAAACGGAAACTAATTAACTTCAAGAGAAAACAAAGATCAAAGAAATTGCAATAAGGTGCAGAAGACAGAGACCCACGTCCTCTTCAACCCTTCCTCCACGTGCCTTCCGACAAGGTCGGCCAATGACAACCAAAAACAAATAGAAGGTGAAGTTCTTTTCTTTTCATATTTTTAGGAATGGAAACTGTGAATGAAACAGCTATAAGCTGAAGAATGAATGCTAACAACATAAGCTCACTAATTACGGATGAAACTCGATCAAACCCAGATCGGAACACGAACACATCTAAGCAAATAAAATCCATTTAGAACAGCTTCCACGCTCACCAATCTAAGACAACATAAGACTAGTTGCAAGACAACAGTTTTTGCGACACATTAAACCGCTATAACAAAAGGGAAAACAAAGTACTGTCCTTTAAAGCCGGGTGAACTTAAACACAAGCACATAAGACCACCTACCAAGGAAAATATTGACATTTAACAAAATACCCATTGCTTTACTCCAAAAAATAAAGATAAGAAAGCTAGAATGAAACAGAAGTATTAAGGATTCGTGTCAGCACCTTGTTAACTACGTATACAAACTCGGCCATTCTTACGCTTCCAGAAGCTGTAGAGAAAGAGAGCCCCAAAATTGTGAAAAGGGGTTCACATACAGCAAAACCAGAGCGCTTTCTACACAAACATACTCTCAAATTATCGTAGTCTAGCCGACCCGGTCATGTAGACAGCCACGAGAGAGCGAGAGAGAGAGAGAGAGTAAAAAGAGTAAAGTTACTGACAAAAAGGAAGCAGGCTTGAGTCGGGAGCTAATTTTCTGATAATTAGAGTCCTCGTGGAATACAATGCTCCATTAAAGGGCGAGATCTTTTGTTAAAATTATTAGACAGACGGTCGTCGCTGGCACTGCGCTCTCCCTTACAATTCTTGTTGCGTTGGCGTCTTCCTTCGCTGGACTCCCATCCACCTTCCTAGATTTCCTCAATTAAATTCCACTTCTTAATTTTATACACATAATTTATATTAATTTTGATATAATCGTGTACGGCATCTTTGTATTCCTTTGTTATGTGTATGCGTGCGTAATCTAAGATTCAAAGACTTTGGCTTTGTCGTATCGTTGAAAAGTACAGTCTCCTAAAGCTTTCCTAAGACTTGACTTTTACTTATTTACGATGTCTTTATCTGTTTAGTTGATATGCTTAATGACCCTTCTCTCTTTAGGTTTCTGTCTGGAAGCCAGTAAATTTTTTTTTTTTTTGCCCATCTCTAGTTTTAAAACAGTATCATCGACCAATCCACCAAATAGTATGTTGCATGAAAAGGGTGTCGCTTGATTGTGAAGACAAAATGACGTTTGGAACAAGGGTTTTGGCTTTTTAGTGACAAATCAATCGCTGTAATTAGCGCCTAGCTACAGGTTTGGCATATAAAGTTAATGCTGTAGCTGCAAACATCCAGAGGCTTTCACCACCTCGTTTACGGTGTTTTCAAAGTGCATACAGCTGTGCTAATAAGCCATAAATTATAATATAGTATAATATAAAGAATACAAAATGAAATTATTTCTTGAAATTTGGTATGATATGTAATTTAAGATTTTGAATTTCACATTCTCGTTCTCGATTCATTTTAAAAGTGTCCTTGACTCGAGTTCAGATCTTCTGTCTAATATTATGATATTTTATTGTATCCAATAAATTTCAGTCATTTATTTATGTGAATTCCGTATAAATTTTACGTGAGTTTCACAAAATAAATGACTGAGATTTCATGAAACAAAATAAGACAGGATAATATTGGGCAGAAAATTTAACTCCCTTAACTCGCTCTTAACCCCCAAAATTGTGGTCCAAAACAGACCGAGATTAAGATTATAGGTATAATTCTTACTAAAGAACATCAAAAAAAGGAAACAACCAGTACAAAATCAATAGATATTTTTAAATACGATTCTCTGTTTAGTGGCAAGATCTCCAAAAAGATATGGAAGGTCAACATTTGGCCCCTGACAAAGGAGCGTTGGAATCTGGAGCTGCCATCCTTGACTTTCTTCCTTAAATTCGAAGAATGATAGTAATAATACTAACAATCGAAGCAAGTGGGGTATTTACGAAATGAATAGTCATAATGGGGACTGAAATTGTAACTTCCAGGTAATTGTTAAATATATGAGAGGTTCCAGACCTTTTCTTTTATATAATATAATCTGAACATCACCAATTAATATATAGAGATAAAATGTTTAAATTTTTTGTCAAAGTTATGATCAGAAATGAAAAGCTATGGAGAATAGAGAAGAGATGACATATTTGGGAGCTAGATATTTTGCTCTTCGGAATTCTTACTTATTTATGTAATAACAGTTGGGCTATATACATAAAAGCCCAAAATACAAAACTAACTATCAAAACTAAATTATTAATTACATTTCTTCACTCCCCTCAAGTTGGGGTTTCATATACATTTTAACACCCAACTTGGACAAGAGATACTCATGTTCTTTGTACTCTAATCCTTTGGTAAGTAAATCGCAATCGCTCACTTGTGGAAATATCTTTGCGTCTGAATTAATCCACATTGAATCTTCTCACGTACAAAGTGACAATCTATCTCGATGTGTTTCGTTCTTTCATGATATACAGGATTTGCTGCAATTTGTAAAGCTGCTTGGCTATCACAATATAACACAATGGGTCTTTCACTTTTAATTCCCAGTTCTTCAAGCAATCCTGATAACCAAACCAACTCAGCAGTAGTAATGGCCATACTCTATACTCAGCTTCTGCTGAGGATCTAGAATCTCTCGCTTCTTTGACTTCCATGAAATCAATGAATCTCTAATTTTACAAAGAATCTGTAATAGACTTTACGGTCATGGGACAAGAGGCCCAATCAGAATCACAATAAGCAGACAATTCTAAATGTCCATTAGCAGATAAGAAGATTCCTTGCCCTGGACATTTCTTAACATAACGCACAATTCTCAAAGCTGCCTCATAATGTGAATTTTTCGGCTTCTGCATAAACTGACTCAAGTGTTGTACTCCATAAGCTATATCTGGCCTTGTGTGAGTTAAATACAAGAGTCTCCTATCAACCTTTGATACAAGGCTACATCATCATTTCTTCATCAACAAGTTCCAATCTGTGCCTTTATCAAACTCAACGAAGTCAACTTTTGATTACGCTCCAAAGGTGTAAATGCGTTTTGCTCCCCTAGACTGCATCTTCAATTAACTCAAGAGCATATTTTCTTTGATTCAAAATAATTCCAGACTTGGATCTAAGTATTTCAATACCAAGAAAGAACTTCAAATCTCCCAGATCCTTCATTTTGAAATTCTGATGCAAAATCTGTTTCAATTCTTCTATCATCACAGAATTACTTCCAGTTATCAACAAATCATCCACATAGATTAGAAGAATAACAATATCAACTCCATTCTTTTTTGTAAACAATGAATAATCATGTTTACTTTGAACATATCCATGGGCAACTAAAGCATCACATAACTTCAAATTCCATCGTCAGAGGCTTGCTTCAAACCATATAAAGATTTGAGCAACCTACATACCATATTCTCTCCCCAGTTGCCAAATCCTCAGAAGTGTCATATAAACCTCCTCGAACAAATCACCACGCAAAAAGCATTATACACATCCATCTGATACAAAGGCCAATTATGCACAGCAGCAATAGCAATAATAGTCCTAACAGTAACCATTTTTGCCACAGGAGAAAAAGTCTCCTGAAAGTCAACTCCCTCATCAGTTGTAGCCTTGGCAACCAATCGTGCCTTAAACCGTTCAAGCTGTGCCATTGGAGTTATACTTAACCCGATAGACCCATTTACGACCAATGGGATGCTTACGGTGGGAGGGAACCACCTTCAAGTGACATTAGCTTCCAAAGCTTGAATTTCTGTTGCATAGCATCTACCCAACGCTTGTCTAAAATTGCCTCATGGTAAGTAGTGGGTTCAACAATGCTAGAGATTGAGTTTGCAAAAAACACTGAATGTGAAGGCAAGTGATCATAAGAAAGGGAATCATGAAGGGGATATGGAGTAGTGATAACAAGAGAGGAAGAGGAAGAAGATTTATGAGGATAAATAAAATTTTGTAACCATCCTGGAGGTCTAGATTGCCGTGTGGATCGTCTTAAAGATGCAGGTGGACCAAATGAAGGAGAAGAAATAGAGGATGCAGGTGGAATGGGAATCAAAGATGATGGCTCAGAACTAGACTCCGGTGAGTGTGATACAGCTAAAGGATGGTGAGGTGGTGGAGGTACAAGCTGTAAGAAATCTGGATCAAGAACAGAATTGGAGTTTTATGGAGAATAGAGAAGAGATGACATATTTCGGGAGCTAGATATTTTGCTCTTCTGGAATTCTTACTTATTTATGTAATAACAGTTGGGCTATATACATAAAAGCCCAAAAATACAAAAACTAACTATCAAAACTAAATTATTAATTACATTTCTTCATTTTTCTAAGAAATGGTTTGACCTGCGAGACATTAAAGGCTTGTGGAAATTAAGCGAAGTCCTTTAATTAGTTGAATTCATAAACGTTTGAATTTTTAATCTATATATTATCAAATTCACTAGCCTTCACAAGTTCTTCATGCTCCTTCAAGGTAATGCTATATCTGTACGTAATGAATAACTTTTATCTTAGAAGGTCGTAATAGTCCTTCAAGGTAACGCTATATTTGCAATGAATAGCTTTTACAACTTGTATAACACTTCTCGAACAAGAGTGGTAATATTGTTTTCTGGAGTTCCTCTCCATCTTCTTCAATACTCACCAAATGCGCTTTGAACATTTCCAAAGTTAGAGGTGGAACTTTCAGCATCTGCCCTCAAAATTCCAACTTTGTAAGGAGAGATGTTTAAATCAATCAGGTTTGTTAATAAACACAAATTTACGTAAAGTCCTTCACATAATAACCACCGGACTATGGAAAACATCTAAACTAAAGGGAGAAGTTAACGAGCAGCCTCCACCATGCACAAAAAGCTTCTTCTTTAATTAGATTCCTCGCCGTTAACGTCACGTTGAAGGTTTCCGGATAACATAAAAGAAAAAAGAAAAAAATCATTCTAAAAACATAGATTTCCCTGTTCCTACGCAAACGTGAATCCTACGCTCGTGACACCCCATGTTCATGTTACTGTCATGTACTTAAATGCACTTGTACATATTTATATTGGAAGAACCATTATTACCCGAATCCTTTCTCGATCTATGTGAAGGGAAGGTATCATTGTGTATTGTTGTTGGGGTATGTTTTCAGCTACTTACCTCCCTGGCCCCTCACAATAGGTCCATAGACTAATTACAATTGGCTTCATTTGTTAAAACCCATGAACATTTGTTGCGAGGATCTACGAGGAAATTGAATATTAAAGGCTATGGACACTGGAGGAGAAGAGTATAAGAAAATGTTTTTTTTTAATTTTTTATTAAATTAATCACAAACTAATTATAATTAAGCATACTGTCTAGACATTAAACTACAAATATATGTAGTGCAACTTTAATTATATTAATTAGACAAATCCTATAAATTCTATGTACTAGAAAGGGTATGTTAAGCGCCTGGATCGCTCCATGGCCTTGGCCACATCCTCGTCCATGCTCCGTGGGCTTTCCTGGAACTATGATGATATGAAGTATAGTAAAGAAATATAACAAGGCAGTATACTTTTTAATAGATTTTTAGTTCACTAGCTTACGTACACCAAATAGTCCTAATTTAACTAAATAATATAATAAATATTTAACATAATAACAACTCCTACTTTATCGAAAAATATCAACTCCTAATATAGTAGAATACTCCTAATAGGTAGAGATAACCAAGGATAGATTTGGGATACGTAACATACCTCACCCCTTAAAAAACTCTTTGTCCTCAACAGTAGAAAAATTAGAATTCTTAACTGAAAAAGACCCGATGTACCCAGCTAGCTTTAGACTCAATTTCACCCTGCTAATAAATCAAAAACTCTTGGTTTTTCCACAACCATGTTTGTTCAAAATAGTAAGATGTTGTCACATTTCCCATCTCAACATACTCATGAAAATCAACAAATGTAACCTCTAAATTTCCAATATATTTTTAAGTACCAAGATATAGAAGACGAGGTGTATCTTACTAGAAGAAGGCAAATATAACTTATAAGCAACCTTTCTAATCCGATCAAGCACTCGAAATGGTCCATAAAATTTGTCTACTAGTTGTTGTTTCTTGTGATTTCTAATCGACAATTGACGATATGGTTGCAACTTGACATACACCAAATCTTCCATCTCAAACTCCTTCTCCCTATGTCTCTTGTCCTAAACTTGTTTCATTCGATTCTGCACTTGTGAAAGTCTTTGACACAACTCCGTAGCAATCCTATCCCTTTCTATGAGAACATCCTCGAATGCTTGCACTTTTGTCGTTCCGAGTTCATAAAACATAATTGAAGGCAGTAGCTTGCCATAAACTACTTCAAATGACATTCACTGAAAGGTGGAATGCCAACTCATGTTGTAACAGTATTCAACCCAAGCTACCCATTTTGTTCTATCCATAGGATTTGAATTGGTGAAACATTGCAAGTAAATCTCAACTATTTAATTAACTACCTTGATTTGACCATCTGTCGGTGGCTGATAAACAGAGCTAAAAGTGAAATGTGTTCCAAGCGGGCATATTTAGATAGTCTATTAATAAGAAGTATAGTGTTGTATTTTTCTCCACTAATACTTTTTCTTTTATGCTTATTACTGGCCAAAAAGTACTCATTATGTGTATTTTTTGATTTAGGTGTGTTATGGAAGCAAAAGGAGCAAAACGAAATAATTTTGCAAATTTGGACAATTTTGACTCATTATTGTATTTGGGTCGTAGCTTTCAAATGAAAAAACCAATTGAGATTATTCAAGTGGAGTTTGAAAACCCATAAAGAGAGCTACAACTTTTATGTTTTGAATTTTTAGTGACTCTGCCTAGAATAGGTCATAAATCAGCCCAGAAGTGAACATTGTTGCACTAATCCAAACCAAATTCGCGAGATTGCTACACAATAATCAAGGAGATTATTAAGAAAGCATCCTATGCCAACTTCGACGTGAAATATCAACTGAAAGGCCACTTCCCTCAATCGAGAATACTATTATTTGGATTATTATTATTTTCCTTAATTGGATATTTTGTTGTGGTTACAATATTTGACATATCTTTAAGAGATTTTCTAGGTTTCTATCTACTGGTTTTATTACTTGAAAGAGGAGGGGAAGACATAAAAAAAACCATGCACACACATATACAACACATGCTTGTCTCTCCTTTTTTCACACCTTAGAGCTTCTTATATAGCCCTACGTAGCTAATCTCATTCTTGGACGAAGGAATTGAAACCTCGGAACATCAAAACTGTGAGATCTAAATGAATTTATTGTTTTAATTTCAACTTTGAATTCTATTGGTTTTTTATGCTTATTATCATAATTATCGTTCATGATTGCTAGGAGGCTTACTAATTAATTGTGTTTGATAATCTACAACTAATCAAGTAGCAACTAGGATTTAGTAATTTCGTTGGTGTTGTTATTAAATACTAGGAAGAATAATAGGCTACGTCTCTCTTAATCACTGGTGGTTAAAGGAATTTTGATTTATTGATCTTTCTATTGCTTAATGATGTTGTTAGATCAAATCTTTCGTGCTGGGCTTAGATCGTCTAATAATTAGGGTTAACTGGTTCATTGGTGTTCTTTTTTAACTACACGTAAGGAAAGATAGGAAATACTTGTGTTCCCGATAAATACTCAAAGTGGAATTAATTATCATTGTATCAAGGATCAGTTGTTAGTTCTGATGATAAATATTTCCTTTGGCCAAGCTAGGTATTATTGATTGTCTTTAAGCTTAATTTTATTAGCTTTATATTTTATTCACAACAAACAAAACCCCCCATCAATCTTAGTAGTAATTTACATACATTTTCAATTGCCTTTCTCTGTGGATCGACCCTTATTCCCAAACCTAGAAGTATAATTTATAGGAGTAAGGTTTATTTTTGATAACCCTCGACAAGTTCATCAAATATTGGCACGATTGTCGAGGATAAGTTTTAATTGATTTTGTGTGTTTTTGTTATGACCTACTACTGAAAAATACATATAATATTAGACAAAATAAAAATAAAAATTTTAATTATCATTATATTTTTTTCCATTGTGCAAAATTTTTAATCTGTTTCTGGCTCAAAAATCCCTTTTTTTGCAGGAAGTAGACGTTTTGAACAAAATTGATTAATCTTTTGGAGTATAAGCCTTTGAGGTTTTAGGCCAAATTCGATAAGTTTTTAAGAGTTTTTGGTAGTTTTAGTTTCTGACGCAATTTTTAAATTTAATTTTTTTTGTGTTTAACTTTTTTTTTTTTGCTACATAATTTATGCATAATACTCGTTCTTCTAATTTTGGTTTACAATTTGATCCAAAGATTGTGAAAATAGCAAAGAAATTTAAAAAAGCAACTAAAGGAAGGAGATGTAAGATTGATCTTATTGGACTTGATTTGTTATTTACAAGTGATTCAGATTCGAAGAACAAGGAGACATGGCTCAAAATTTGAAGGAGCTTGTTGCTCCTAATTTGGACCAACACATCACTTTTCCTGCAATAAATAATGATGTTTCATTTGAGTTGAAGTCTGGACTGATACATCTTTTGCCTACTTTTCATGGTTTGCTAGGTAAAGATATAAATAAACATTTGAAGGAGTTCCATTGGATATGCACAACTATGAAACTCTTAGGGGTAATAGATGAGCAAATCAACCTAGGAGCTTTTCCATTATCGTTAAAAGATATAACTAACGATTGACTCTATTAGTTACCTCTTGGGAGTATTTCCATATGGAATGACATGAAGAAAGCATTCTTGCAGAAGTACTTCCCAACATCAAAGAGCTCTAACATTAGAAAAGAGATTTGTAGAATAAAGCAAAAATAAGGAGAGTCATTGTACGAATACTGGGAACGTTTCAAGAGATTATGTACAAGTTGCCCTAACCATCAAATTAGCGAGCAATTACTTATACAATGGACTTTTCTCTATGGATAAGAGCCTAATTGATATAGCCAGTGGAGGTGCCTTGACGAATAAGACACTTGAGTAGGCTAAAAATTTAATTAAGAATATGATAGCTAATTCACAACAGTTTGGAACAAGATTAAACTCATCTTCTAAACATGTTAATGAGGTGAATGTTTCTTATTTACGCCAATAGATTGCTGGAATAACCTCTCTTGTTCGTCAACTTACTGTAAGTAACGTGCAATCAATGAAGGCTTATATAATTTGTTGAGTAGTTTGGCACCCAACTGATATGTGTCCTATGCTTTAAGAGGAATCTATTGAACACGTTAATGCAGTAGGTGGATTTTCAGGATAACCATAAAGGAGATATGATCCTTGTACAAATATGTATAGTCCAGGATGGAGGGATCATCCCAATCTTAGTTATGGAAGCTCACAAGTGAATCAATTGCATCCAAATTTTCAACAATACAAGCAATCATGTGTCCTAAAAAAACAACAACCATCTTAACCCTCTAGTTCCAATTCTCGTTCTAATATGTCTTTAGATGATATTGTCAAATCTTTAGTTTCTAACACTTTGCAATTGCAATAGGAGACATGACAATTTCAACAAGAGACAAGGACTAGTATCCAAGACTTGCCAAATCAAGTTAGCCAATTAGCCACTACGGTGAGTAATTTAGAATCAAGGGGTTATGGAAAGTTGCCATCTCAAACAATTGTTAATCTAAAAGAGAATGCAAGGATAATGAAATTATCTCACTCAATAACTTTCCCCACAAGTATAAGGAGAATGTTCTTGAAAAACATGAAGAACTAGAAACACGTAAGTTTCCTCTATTGTCAGATTTGTAAATCTGTTGTACCTTTTTCAAACGTTTGAATAAATCTAAGAAAAAATAGAAAGAAAAAGAATTCCTTAAGGCTTTTCGTAAGTGTGAAGCAAGTATTCCTTTACTTGATGCTATTAAATAAATACCTTGTTATGATAAATTTCTCAAAGAATTGTGTACACATAAGAGGAGACAAAAGCTTAGGGAGTTGAAAAGATTAGAATAGGGGAGAGCGTTTCTATTGTGATTCAAAGAAAGCTCCCTACTAAATGCAAAGACCCAGGTACTTTTGCTATCCTTTGTACAATTGGTGGTATTAGATTTGAAAAGGCTATGTTAGGTTTAGGAGCTTCAATTAATGTCATGTCGTATTCTATTTATGCTTCTTTGAAACTTGGTCCTTTATGCAAAACTGGTGTTATAATTCAATTGGCAGACATATCTAATGCCTATTCTAAAGGTGTAGTTGAGAATGTTCTTGTGCAAGTCAACAATTTGGTTTTTTCTGCTGATTTTTATGTTCTTGATATGGAAAACAATGATCAAAGTGCTCCTATTTTGTTAGGAAGATCATTCTTAAATATGTCCAAAACTAAAATTGATGTGCATGATGATACCCTCTCCATGGAATTTGATGGTGAAGTTATTGAATTTAATATTCATGATGCCATGAAATTTCCTAAAGAAGATGATTCTATTTGTACCATCTATGTAATTGATTCTTTAACACAAAGGGTTTTTTATCTTAATGGAAATAATGCTTTGGAAGTAGCCATTAGTTAAGGTGTTAATGAAGAGGACTTTGATGACTTTTCATTCACTAATGGACTACAAGAGAACATTTCAATGCTCAATGAAAATTATAAGGAACAAGTGCCAGGTAACGTTTCCTATATTGATTTACCTATTTCTAACGAGAGATTTTTACCTTCTGTGAAATAGGCACCAATTATAGAATTAAAACCCCTTCCTAAGCATTTAAAATACGTGTTCCTTAGAGAAGGAGGAACGTTGCCAACCATCATCTCAAGCACGCTTAGCAAACAACAAGAATACAAATTGGTGTAGGTTCTTAAGGAGCATAAGATAGCTATTAGATGGATAATTGCCAACATTAAAGCAATTAGGCTGTAGCACCCTACTCCTGTAAGACTCGAACCCAATATCGATGGTGATATCCGAGACCGCACCCCGCGAGGGTGATGTGTTACGCACTCAATCAATCAAAATTCGGTATTTTTTTTCTTTTTCATAGACACACATGCGGAAGTCAAATAATCAAATAGGACATAAGCCATTTTCAATCATATAAGGCCATTTACAAAATTCTCATAAGGCCATTTGGCCCTTTCACAAATACAACACTTGAGTCATTTCAAAATATACATTTCATGACATAAATAAAGACATGCAATGTAGACGCAAACTGATCCCGACTTCTATCCTTCACTTGAATCCTGCAAATATACTCCCGTTGGCCTAACGGGGTATTCTTCTGATCCTGAAAAAAATAATTGCAATTTTTGGCTGAGTTTTGCGAACTCAGTGAGTGACCATCATCGATGGGTCACTCATCACATAACACATAAGATATATATATATATATATATATATTAAATTACATTCCATTTCACATTTTTTTCCAATAACGCACATGTTCATATTATTTCGCATTCAATCACTGAACCAATCTCACGTTATTTCCTATATCACATTATTTCCCATATTCATATCATTTCGTTAACAACCAAATTGAATCACATCAACTTGTTCACATTCAATATCATTTAAACGTTCATATGATGCATATGTCACTTGTATGAGACTCACATTCGTTTTTATTGTTGTGACTGAGTGTCTCTTCACATATACAGAGTACCAGCCCGTAGGCTTAGTCGAATCAGAATACCGGCCCGTAGGCTTACTCGAATCAAAATACCAGCCCGTAGGCTTAGTCGAATCAGAATACCAGCCCGTAGGCTTAGTCGAATCACAATACCAGCCCGTAAGCTTAGTCGAATCATAATACTCACGGAGCATAGCTCTACGTGGAAACGCTTTAAACAGACAACTCAAGTAACAACGCCTTTATATTTTATGCATTCATACCATGGAATGCATCACTTACATTGCATGCACTTATTCAATCACGTTCACTTATCATCGGACCGTAGCCCGACATTCAACATATAGTTGAGTATTCACTCTTTCTCTTGCATGCAATGCACATTCTGAAAACACTTAGTTCATCTTATCCACATATAATGAGCACTTCAATAATTCGGATCATTCATCTCAGAGCAAATCATTCACATATCACATTATTTCACATTCAGTACATTCAATCAATCATACTTTGTACCAAAAATCACATTTTTCATTATGCATATGCAATGCACATGAGACTCATTTTTCATTTGTTACTTTGTTGTGACCGAGTGCCTAAATTGTCCCTTAAAGGGCTCATTGAACATTAAGCTTATAGCTCTGATCGGTGGCTACTCGGGTCACAATTACTATTTTGTTTTATGCATTCATGCAATGGAATGCATCACTCACAATTACTTATCCCATTCAAATCACTTTCTCATAACATCGGATTTTAGTCCGACAATCCACATTAAAGTGGAGCATTTCACTATTTCATCTACAACTAATATGCTTTTACCAATTACATATTTACACATCATTCATCCAATTGATAGTCAATAGCATTTCTATATTCAAATCAATATCACAATCATCGGACCGTGGTCCGGCATTCCACATTAAAGTGGATCATTTCACAATTTCATTTATGTGCCAATACACGATTTATAATCACATTCACATACAATTAACACTTCAATATCTCATTCATATAGCACCTTCATCGGACCTTCATTGTCCGAATTTCAACAATCAAGACACATTCATAATTAGTCATAATCACTCAGTTTATAACATAAACAAAACAAACAATAAGGTAAGACCATCTAGGTCTACTCACAGTACGCTCCAAAATAGCATTTGCTTCCCAATTCTGGAACGTTAGAATGTGGACGCTTAACCTGCACAGCCCATATATGCAATACACACATTGCACACTCATCAATAATTACGCACATAAAAACATTCATTTTTACACAATTGCAATAATGGGCTATATATAATGCATGCTCAATGACAATCCCGAGTATATGTTATAATATACACTTTATGCTCATTTCTATTTCAAAATTCATATACGTTTCATATACTTCATTGGTACATGATCGTTCTAACTTCTTCTTTCAATCTTTGCCCTTTTTATAAGTCTAGCTTATTCATAAGCTTACACTTCAAGAACACTTGGTTACTTTATATCATAGCTTAATTTCTCATCATCTCTTTTCTAATCTCATATGAACTTATAATATCAAAACCTTATTCATAGCTTAGCAATTTAAACATATGTACACATTTAGGCATATTGCCCATTACACAAAAACCATAAATATATATTACCCACCTAGTTGGCTTGCAAAACTTTGAGTCAAATTTGTCTTTCCCCTTGTTCTTGGGTAGGATTCTTTTGGTTTCCTAATACAAACCAAATCTCATTCAATAGAAATCCACTTAAAAATCCCACAAAAAAAATCTCCAAAGTTGATTCTAGAACATTTAAACCCAACCAATTTCTAAACTCCATAAGCTAGAATCCTTCAAAAATCCAAAAGAGTCAAAAAGATCTTACCTTGATTCATCACCAAAAAGAGATCTTTAGCTCAAATGGAAGCTTTTATCTTCCTCTTCCTTATTCTCTTCTTGAACAACTTTAAAATCTCTCTTAAAGGCTAAGAAAATTAAAACCCTAGCTTGCTCTCTCTTATTTCTCTCTCTTTCTTTCTTCTTCTCTTCGTATTTCTCTTTCTTCTTCAAGATATTTCTTTTTTTCTTTCCATTTTCGTTCTCCTCTTAATTTATAAGCCAGACCATACTTATTTTTCCATTTATGCCCTTAATGAGTCCGAAAAGTTCATTTTATCCTTCCTTATAGGCTTATGTTCTTTTAAATTTAAGTGTCTTGCCAGAAATATCCTTGACCATTCTTACACATCACTTTCTTCTAGAATACTCTTCTATATTGCCTTACGGGTCTAATATCACTAAAAGCATTCAATCTGGCTCAGTGATTCAGAAGTTACACTTTAAACATTTTGGACTGATCTTGTTTATAACAGTACACTATGCATAACTTCCATAAGAATTTTAGACATCCTAAAGACTGAATCAGATTCTAAGTCCTTAATACCATTTGTAGCTCCATGTCTCTAGCTTACCACGAATCAGAAATCATCTCATTTTGATTTCTAAAAATCAAGATATCATTAAAACACTGAAGTATGTTCATTGGAATAACACCAGTTGATATCCTTTAAGAGCATACTCACTGTACCCGTCTCACTCTTTTCACTAAATCTTTCTCCATTAGTTTCATCTGAATATGATTCTTGGTGTAGAGGTAGGGAAACTTCTTAAGAATCCAATGGTTCAAGAATCAAGTCATTTGGAAGTCCAAAGAAGAAGTTATGGCCAAAAGACTCCAACACGTTTCTGCCCTCACCTTAAATGTACATGTCTCAGTACGAATGCTATAAATTTTTCTACTGATGTCCAATTGACTTCGTTTTTAGACCATTGGAAATAAGACTTCAAGATCTACAACATATATGAAGATCTCAAAGGCCAATTCTATCGTCTAGCTTTTGTATCATCTCACTTTTCTTTCGTCTGCTTTTCTGCATCTGCTTTTCTGCGTCTGTTTTTCTGCGTCTGTACATATCTCAGTACGAATGCTATAACTTTTGGTACAGATGTCCAATTGACTTCATTTTTATACCATTGGAAAGAAGACTTCAAGATCTACAACTTCTATGAAGACTTTAAAGGCCAATTATATCGTCTAACTTCTGTATCGTCTCACTTTTCTTCGTCTGCTTTTCTGCGTCTATACATATCTCAGTACGAATGCTATTACTTTTGGTACAGATGTCCAATTGACTTCGTTTTTAGACCATTGGAAAGAAGACTTCAAGATCTACAACTTCTATGAAGACTTTAAAGGCCAATTCTATCTTTTAACTTCTGTATCGTCTCATTTTTCTTTCGTCTGCTTTTCTGCGTCTGGAATATCTCTACTTATAAGACGCATAACTTTTGACTCAGATGTTACAAATTTACAAACTTTATAACTTTGGAAAGATAAAAGAAAGATAGACAACTTTCCAGAAGGAAACTTTGCCAAAATCTATCTAGATTAAGTCCAGATTTGCCCCGAAAGTTCAAAGACAAACTTTTCATTCATATACCAACACTACACCTAATTCTTCACTTTATGACAATATTTGAGACTCTTAGACATAGAATTGAAATTCGATGTCTTCACACAAAATGTAGCCATATATCTCTAGTTTAATCCAAATTAGGAATCATCTCGTTTGGATTACTAAAGAAAACGTTGTGGCTAAAATATTGAAGCATATTCAGTGAACATTTTCCAGATCTCAACAAATCTTGTTTCTAAATCTTTCCTTATTACAACTCATACCAAGATAACTCTTTCTACTCCTTCTACTCCTCGTTTTCAATAAAAACACATTTAATATCAATTATACCCGGAAGTTGTCAATGAATACATGTACATTTTTTTATCCGAACATTACGTATTTATGTGCATATATGCTAACCTGATGCATGAGCAAGAGAATGCATTCCTTAATCTCAATTTCTCTTAAAGCTCGCATGTACTGAAATTTCGGGTCACAAATCTTAATATGGGGACGGGATGTTACATTTCGCCCCCTCTTAATAAATTTCGTCCTCGAAATTTTCATCTGATTGATCAATACAGTAGAGGTGACCATTTTTCATATGCTCCTCTATTTTCCATACACTTCATCACTTTCAAAAGACCACGATGAGATGACTCGATGAAGTCTTTCAATCACTCATTTAGCTATTACACTGTCTTGACTGTTTCAGGAGCATATTTCAAACTACTTACCAACTTATACTTTATATATTGTCAATCTATCTCTGTTGACCATACCATTATTTCAGAACCTGATCACATATCACATATTATGAATTTAAGACCTCTATAATTTATAGAACTTTTCATACATACCAATGCATATAACTTAACTTATACTTTCTCCAAATTTGAGCACATCTTTCTAAGGTGGTACTCACAAAAACATTCCTTCTTTCCCTTGACAGTTCACTTTTCTTTAATGTTAACACATTCAACTCTTATATCCATTTCACTAAATTTGGAAACCTCAATATCTGAATGTGAATTATTCCATTATAGAATTGTCCATTCGGTATGTCAGATTACACACTAATTTTACCGGTAGCACTCATTTATGGATTACCTCCAAACTTAATAATTTCTTTAATCTTACATAATGTACATTCCAATTTTATCATCAGTGTCTTATTCCTCAAATATTCAAAACGTCCCCTTTTTGCCTTGTAGACACTCTCAGAATATCATCTATGATCACAGTCACTACTTGATACAATTTTGCTTGGATCACTTAAATCTTCAATATCATAATATCATTGGGGTATCATTAACTATCACTCACATTTTTCTTATGTTAATTTCTTACAATTCCTTAGGTAACTAATTTCCCCAATGTAAGTAAATTTTTGTCTCATGTCATTTTCAATCTCCCACTTGACTTCTTGTCTCTAATGATTTTCTCTTATCCTTCGAATTCCTTTAATTCACATCGGCTTACTCAAATGCCTATTTATTCTTATTAGTTCTTCCACACATTTCAATTCATTTGAATGCTTCACTTTGTGTGTTGGTATTTCATTCCTTAGATTGAATCTGTATCTCCCGAGCATGTTTGCATCGAATGCAAGGGGGGACCTATATTTTCCTCACAGTTGCAATAGTGTCACCTCGAGTTTATAATCCACTCATGTAGTTGATGTATACACTCTCAGTGGCATATTCCACTTTTTATGCATGAGTTTCTGCTTAGGATTTGACTCCTTTATTCACTTTTGACTTAATATATATTCATTTCCGATTTGTCTCTCATTGATTACTCTTAAATCAAATCGTTAGGTCAACTTAACTCACTTTAGGAAGATTCTTCTTTGAAAGAAGGTTTCTTACTACAATCATCAACACTATTCACAAAAACCTTATTAATCAACTATTTTTCGTCATCACATATCAGTCATCCTTAATACCTCGAGAAGATCAATTTTAACTATGCATAATATCTCAATAAGATCAATTTATGTCATAGCATACATGATCAGAACATCCCTTGAAATGAGGCTCTGTAGGGCACTTAAACAATTTCATTTATTCTAATATCTTGGCATACATCGCCAAAATCATCACATCATATATGGAGATGTATTCACATCAATTTACCAATTAGTAGCTTATACTACTAAGGACACTTTAATCCCATTTAATTCTAGATAAACTTTCTCTTTTTATGCCAGTTCGCGATCATGGGGACTTTGCTATAATCATGTCCCTGTTCATTTCCCTCAATCTCAGCACCTATGTTAACATCATTAATAATCTCAATTCTATTCCCAATTGATCACTACAAGTACCCTTACTACTACTAACTCTATCTTGAACTTTGAACTATATAGGAACTATAATTGGCACTTATTCAATAAGTCGCCAACTACTTCCTATGTCATCTTCACGCATATTGTTCACATATGCTTAATAATTTCACCCGTAACGGTGATCCCACTATCAGATGTACACTCACAATGACAATTTAATCTGAACTCAACAACTTTTTCCTATATCACTATTATCATCTCATCTTCCAATTGCCATTTATTTCACCTGACACGTCTTTATTCTCAATCAATTTATAATGGTAGGGGCATAACCTATGTGAAGTTTAAATCTCCACTCCACAGATATATTCTCACACTGAATCGTAAACTCTTATATCGATAATCAACTTAACTTATATACTTTCATCTTATTATTTCTACTTATGTCCTTTTTTTTCTTTTCAACAATCCATGACAATATGCCGATTCACAATTATTTCACCCCCAAAGGATATATCACCTTCAAAGATATGCACTCTTTTATGGGGGACTCTTATCTACCATGCAAAACCAGATACTATTTCTCATTTCCAATATGTCCATAAACCTTATTTTCTGACATTCAGTCAGATCATCGTTTCTCTCAATGCTTCTAACAACTCAAACTCTTAAGGAATGCTCATGCATGTGACTCATACTGGGGATCAGTTGTCGCTGTCTACTATGAAATGACTAATGTGCATGTAACTTGACACATATTGTTTTATGCCCATACAAGATTGTACTTCTGGGCTCTGATACCACCTAAATGTAGCACCCTACTCCCGTAAGACTCGAACCTGATATCGATGGTGATATCCGAGACCGCACCCCGCGAGGGTGGTGTGTTACGCACTCGATCAATCAAAATTCGGTATTTTTTTTCTTTTTCATAGACAAACATGCGGAAGTCAAATAATCAAATAGGACATAAGCCATTTTCAATCATACAAGGCCATTTACAAAATTCTCATATGGCCATTTGGCCCTTTCACAAATACAACACTTGAGTCATTTCAAAATATACATTTCATGACATAAATAAAGACATGCAATGCAGACGCGAACTGATCCCGACTTCTATCCTTCACTTGAATCCTGCAAATATACTCCCGTTGGCCTAACGGGGTATTCTTCTGATCCTGAAAAAAATAATTGCAATTTTTAGGTGAGTTTTGCGAACTCAGAGAGTGACCATCATCGATGGCTCACTCATCACATAACACATAAGATATATATATATTTTATAAATTACATTCCATTTCACATTTTTTTCCAATAACGCACATGTTCATATTATTTCGCATTCAATCACTGAACCAATCTCACTTTATTTCCTATATCACATTATTCCCCATATTTATATCATTTCCTTAACAAACAAATTGAATCACAACAACTTGTTCACATTCAATATCATTTAAACGTTCATATGATGCATATGTCACTTGTACGAGACTCACATTCGTTTTTATTGTTGTGACTGAGTGTCTCTTCACATATACAGAGTACCAGCCCGTAGACTTAATCGAATCAGAATACCAGCCCGTAGGCTTAGTCGAATCAGAATACCAGCCCGTAGGCTTAGTCGAATCAGAATACCAGCCCGTAGGCTTAATCGAATCATAATACCAGCCCGTAGGCTTAGTCGAATCACAATACTCACGGAGCATAGCTCTACGTGGAAACGCTTTAAACAAGCAACTCAAGTAACAACGCATTTATATTTTATGCATTCATACCATGGAATGCATCACTTACATTGCATGCACTTATTCAATCACATTCACTTATCATCGGACCGTAGCCCGGCATTCAACATATAGTTGAGTATTCACTCTTTCTCTTGCATGCAATGCACATTCTGAAAACACTTAGTTCATCTTATCCACATATAATGAGCACTTCAATAATTCAGATCATTCGTCTCAGAACAAATCATTCACATATCACATTATTTCACATTCAGTACATTCAATCAATCATACTTTGTATCAAAAATCACATTTTTCATTATGCATATCCAATGCACATGAGACTCATTTTTCATTTGTTACTTTGTTGTGACCGAGTGCCTAAACTGTCCCTTAAAGGGCTCATTGAACGTTGAGCTTATAGCTCTGATCGGTGGCTACTCGGGTCACAATTACTATTTTGTTTTATGCATTCATGCAATGGAATGCATCACTCACAATTACTTATCCCATTCAAATCACTTTCTCATAACATCGGATCTTAGTCCGACAATCCACATTAAAGTGGAGCACTTCACCATTTCATCTACAACTAATATGCTTTTACCAATTACATATTTACACATCATTCATCCAATTGATAGTCAATAGCATTTCTATATTCAAATCAATATCACAATCATCGGACCGTGGTCCGACATTCCACATTAAAGTGGATCATTTCACAATTTCATTTATATGCCAATACACGATTTATAATCACATTCACATACAATTAACACTTCAATATCTCATTCATATAGCACCTTCATCGGACCTTCATTGTCCGAATTTCAACAATCAAGACACATTCATAATTAGTCATAATCACTCAGTTTATAACATAAACAAAACAAACAATAAGGTAAGACCATCTAGGTCTACTCACAGTACGCTCCAAAATAGCATTTGCTTCCCAATTCTGGAACGTTAGAATGTGGACGCTTAACCTGCACAACCCATATATGCAAGACACACATTGCACACTCATCAATAATTGCGCACATAAAAACATTCATTTTTACACAATTGCAATAATGGGCTATATATAATGCATGCTCAATGACAATCCTGGGTATATGTTTTAATATACACTTTATGCTCATTTCCATTTCAAAATTTATATACGTTTCATATACTTCATTGGTACATGATCGTTCTAACTTCTCCTTTCAATCTTTGCCCTTTTTATAAGTCTAGCTTATTCATAAGCTTACATTTCAAGAACACTTGGTTACATTATATCATAGCTTAATTTCTCATCATCTCTTTTCTAACCTCATATGAACTCATAATATCAAAACCGTATTCATAGCTTAGCAATTTAAACATATGTACACATTTAGGCATATTGCCCATTACACAAAAACCATAAATATATATTACCCACCTAGTTGGCTTGCAAAACTTTGAGTCAAATTTATCTTTCCCCTTGTTCTTGGGTAGGATTCTCTTGGTTTTCTAATACAAACCAAATCTCATTCAATAGAAATCCACTTAAAAATCCCACAAAGAAAAATCTCCAAAATTGATTCTAGAACATTTAAACCCAACCAATTTCTAAACTCTATAAGCTAGAATCCTTCAAAAATCCAAAAGAGTCAAAAAGATCTTACCTTGATTCATCACCAAAAAGAGATCTTTAGCTCAAATGGAAGCTCTTATCTTCCTCTTCCTTATTCTCTTCTTGAACAACTTTAAAATCTCTCTTAAAGGCTAAGAAAATTAAAACCCTAGCTTGCTCTCTCTTCTTTCTCTCTCTTTCTTTCTTCTTCTCTTCGTATTTCTCTTTCTTTTTCAAGATATTTCTTTTTTTTCTTTCAATTTTCGTTCTCCCCTTAATTTATAAGCCAAACCATACTTCTTTTTCCATTTATGCCCTTAATGAGTCCGAAAAGTTCATTTTATCCTTCCTTATAGGCTTATGTTCTTTTAAACTTAAGTGTCTTGCCAGAAATATCCTTGACCATTCTTACACATCACTTTCTTCTAGAATACTCTTCTATATTGCCTTACGGGTCTAATATCACTAAAAGCATTCAATCTGATTCAGTGATTAAGAAGTTACACTTTAAACATTTTGGACTGATCTTGTTTATAACAGTACACTATGCATAACTTTCATAAAAATTTTAGACATCCTAGAGACTGAATCAGATTCTAAGTCCTTAATACCATTTGTAGCTCCATATCTCTAGTTTACCACGAATCAAAAATCATCTCATTTTGACTTCTAAAAATCAAGATATCATTAAAACACTGAAGTATGTTCAGTGGAATAACACCAGTTGATATCCTTTAAGAGCATACTCACTGTACCCGTCTCACTCTTTTCACTAAATCTTTCTCCATTAGTTTCATATAACTATTATTCTTGGTGGAGAGGTAGGGAAACGTCTTAAGAATCCAATGGTTCAAGAATCAAGTCATTTGGAAGTCTAAAGAAGAAGTTATGGCCAAAAGACTCCAACACGTTTTTGCCCTCACCTTAAATGTACATGTCTCAGTACGAATGCTATAAAATTTGCTACAGATGTCCAATTGACTTTGTTTTTAGACCATTGGAAATCAGACTTCAAGATATACAACTTATATGAAGACCTTAAAAGCCAATTATATCGTCTAACTTCTGTATCATCTCACTTTTCTTTCGTCTGCTTTTCTGCATCTGCTTTTCTGTGTCTAGTTTTTGGGTCTGTACATATCTCAGTACGAATGCTATAACTTTTGGTAAAGATGTCCAACTAACTTCGTTTTTAGACCATTGGAAAGAAGCCTTCAAGATCTACAACTTCTATGAAGACTTTAAAGGCCAATTATATCGTCTAGCTTCTGTATCGTCTCACTTTTCTTTCGTCTGCTTTTCTGCGTCTGCTTTTCTGCGTCTGTACGTATCTCAATACAAATGCTATAACTTTTGGTAAAGATGTCGAATTGACTTAGTTTTTAGACCATTGGAAAGAAGACTTCAAGATCTACAACTTCTATGAAGACTTCAAAGGCCAATTCTATCTTCTAACGTCTGTATCGTCTCACTTTTCTTTCGTCTACTTTTCTGAGTCTGCTTTTCTGCGTCTGGAATATCTCCACTTATAAGACGTATAACTTTTGACTCAGATGTTAAAAGTTTACAAACTTTATACCTTTGGAAAGATAAAAGAAAGATAGACAACTTTCCAGAAGGCAACTTTGCCAAAATCTATCTAGATTAAGTCCATATTTGCCCCGAAAGTTCAAAGACAAACTTTTCATTCATACACCAACACTGCACCCAATTCTTCACTTTATGACAATATTTGAGACTCTTAGACATAGAATTGAAATTCGATGTCTTCACACAAAATGTAGCCATATATCTCTAGTTTAATCCAAATTAAGAATAATCTCATTTGGATTACTAGAGAAAACGTTGTGGCTAAAAGATTGAAGCATATTCAGTGAACATTTTCCATATCTCAACAAATCTTGTTTCTAAATCTTTCCTTATTACAACTCATACCAAGATCACTCTTTCTACTCCTTCTACTCCTCGTTTTCAATAAAAACACATTTAATATTAATTATACCTGGAAGTTGTCAATGAATACATGTACATTTTTTTATCTGAACATTACGTATTTATGTGCATATATGCTAACATGATGCATGAGCAAGAGAATGCATTCCTTAATCTCAATTTCTCTTAAAGCTCGCATGTACTGAAATTTTGGGTCACAAATCTTAATATGGGGACGGGATGTTACATAGGCCGTCTACATGCATGCATAGAATTTTATTACAAGAAGAAGCAAAACCTTCTTATCACCCCAAAGGAGATTAAATACACCTATATTGGATGTGGTTAAAAAAGAAATACTCAACTGTTTGAGGTTGGAATTATTTACCCTATTTCTGATAGTGATTGGCTTAACCCCATGTAGGTAGTGCTAAAAAAGATAGGACTAATTGTTGTAAAAATCAGGATGATGAATTGATCCCTACTCGCGTGTAGAATAGTTGAAGAGTTTGCATTAATTATAGAAAACTAAATTCAGTAACTAGAAAGGATCATTTTTCATTACCTTTTATGAAATAAATTCTTGAAAGACTAAATCATTTTTCATTACCTTTTATGGACTAAATTCTTGAAAGACTAACACTGTAGCATCCCGTTACCAATGTGAAGGGCATATTGGTAATTCGGATGGATTAGGTCTGGGTACATTTAGAAATTGATTTGCATATGCATTTATAGCCTCTATATTATTGATAAATGTTTATGATTGCACAAGCATATGTATGTACATGCATGTAGGACAATTTCCCGACCTGATTGTGTAGATTGGAAAATTTTAATTGTGCAGATTAGGTTTGATTTTCGAATTGGAGTGAGAAATTGAATTTAGGGATTGAGAAATGGAAATTGGAGTATAGGAATAGGTATTTCCTAATTTTGAGGATTTATAGAAATTTTTCTGAAATTTTTAGAGTATCATGTCCGGACCAGAAAATTGACCTAATGACTGAATAATTGTTGTTCCGGTTCCGAATTTGATTGACAATTGACGCGAGGTAATTTGAATTATGATTTGAGGATTTATTATTCATAGTCATTGTGAAGTCGGGAGGAAATTAGAATAAGAGTTGGATTTTTAAACCCGGAGAATTGGGCATGTGGCATAGGAGTTGCCAAACATGCCCTTAACTTTTAAATCTCTATTATATAAACCCTAATCTTTGAATCTCCTTCCACGATGCTTCTCCCTTTTGAAAGAAAACGTGGTTTTCTCTTGGATCTTCTCTTTTCCATCCTGGACCATCATCCTTGCTTGCTATTTCCATTTTCTTCCTTTAAATTGCTTCACTCATTCTCTTTAACCTAGCTCAAGCTTTGGAATGGAGAAAAATGGATTTGGTGTTGGTTTGGAATGAAAACCGTGGGTATCGATTGTGTTGGGTATTGGAGTTCTTGGTGATTTCAGAAGGTTAAAAGCTTGAACCAAATAAGTTTCTACTTGTTTATGTTTTAAATAGTTGATTTGAGCATTGAATGAAGTTGTAAATTGTTTAAGAAATGTGTGAGTTTCGGATGATGTAGGTTTTGAGAAATTGTTGATTTAGATTTGGGTATTTGATGAATAAGTGATTTTAGATGGATTTGAGGTTAGAAATGAGTTATGTTTAGTAGTTGGAGTTGTTTGAGAGTGTTTGGAATGGAAAGGGATGGATTTATATAAGAAGATCTGAGGAATTCTGGGTTTCGGAGGCTTTTTCTGGGTTCGCACGTCGCGACGTGTGATGAACACGCTGCGGCGAGCCACCCCTTCCTGCACATCGCGACGAATATTTATTAAATGCGCCGCATGACAATCGATTTTTTCCCACGCCATGACGAGTGGAGGTGAGCGCCTTGAAGCGGATTTAATTTACACGTCATGACGGCAAAGAACGCACGTCGCGACGAGCAGAAGATTTTACACCGAGGCGAGGGATCAGGCGTCGCAGCGAGGGCGCCTATTTAGGCCGAAAGGGATTCTTTTAATTAGAGAATTTTGAGGTTAAATTGGGATTAGTTAGTGATTGATTGGAATATAGTCAATTGAATTATGGTATTAGGAATTGCTATGGATTAGAGTGAAAACGCGGAATTGAGATAATTCGGGAATAGGGTCAGAAATGTCATAACATGTATAGTACGTAAATCATTCGATACATATGCATCCTTGATTATTGAAATTGTACAATTAGTAATATTTGGATATTATGATGATTGTAGAGGCTCAAGTAGAGCGTCGATTGTCCGACGTAGGCGAGACTTCTCGGCAGTAGCTCGGAAGTTCTGAGGTGAGTAACCTAGTTGGTTTCTCAACCTTGATGTGTTTAATTCTATGCAATTATGCCATGAGGAGTTAAGGAAGGATTATGTGTGATTGTTTTGATTGATTTCGGACCACAGGTGTTCGAAATATTGGGAATGTGCTATAGAAGTGTTAATTGTGCATAAATTGTCATTAATTGGTTTTAAATGTAAATTGGATAGGAGATGTTAGACTGTGACATGATTAGGGAAATGTGGAACATGTGCATTCATGCCATTATGCATGATCAGATAATTGATAGTTGTGACCGGTGCAGCCACCGTATTCAAAGCTTTAAGCTCAACGCACAGGGCCTCGTGCCCAATGATTTTCAGAGCTTTATGCTCAACGTATCAGGGCTTCAAGCCCAATGTTTTCAGAGTCAATGGCTCAACGTAAATGAGCTCAGGCGCACGGTCACAACAATGAAATAAAATGAAAGAGTCACATGTACATTGCATATATATGAATGTTCAAATGTGAATTGTATGAAAGGCGAACTGTCTTATAAATGTGAAATTGAATGCATGTGATTCTTGGTTGTGATATATATATATATATATACGATATTGTGTGAATTGTTTGAATATGCATGAGTTGGGTGAACCATCGATGATGGTTTCTCGCTGAGTTCGCAAACTCACCCAACATTGCATTTATTTTTCAGGACAGCGATAGTTGACTCCTAGCTCCAATTAGCGAGACTTTTCCTGCTGTGTGAGTGCCGGCGAGAGGAGTATGACCCACAGGTCGGTCAGCTGGGATCTTTTGGGGATGATCTAGTTAGGAGTTATTTTAGTCCCTTTTGGTTCTGTACAGTTGTAACCAGATAGAATTGTGAACTTGTGGTTTTAAAGAAATGAAATGAGAAGTATCTTTTGGTTTTAAATTTTAGCGAATTTGATATTGTAGTTTAATTATATTGATGCCATGAGGTTTATAAAAATGATCGAATCGTAGTGCACCCTCATCGTAGGTTATGTATCGGTATGACCTACGAGCGTCCCGGTGTATACCCTATGGTAAGGGGGCGCTACAAACACATCGTTCTTACTATTATTTTCTTGATGGTTATTCAGGTTATTTTCAAATTGCAAGTGCACTAGAAGATCAAGAAAAGACTACATTTACATGCCCATTTGCAACATTTACATATCGACGCATTCCCTTTGAACTTTTCAATTCCCCCACCACTTTTTAAAGGTGTATGGTTAGCATATTTTCAAATTATATTGAAAACATCATTGAAGTTTTTATAGATGATTTTACTGTTTATGGAGATTCCTTTGATAACTATTTGCGTAACCTTACACTAGTCCTTAAGAGATGCATTGAAATTAACCTTGTTTTAAATTTTGAAAAATGTCATTTATGGTGGAACAAAGAATAGTTTTGGGTCATGTTGTCCCCTCTAAGGAAGTTGAGGTTGATAAACCTAAAATTCATTACCTTACCCTATTAGCATGTGGGAAGTTCATTCTTTTCTTAGACATGTAAAGTTTTACAAGAGATTTATAAAGGATTTCTCAAAAATTGCCTTGCCTCTATGCAAGTTGTTGTCAAAGGTTGTAGCTTTTAAGTTTGATGCAATATGTAAGAGAGCTTTTGATCAGTTGAAAACATTACTGATTATTGCACCAGTTATGCAACCACCCAACTAGAGCGTTCCCTTTGAGATAATGTGCAACGTAAGTGATTATGTTGTTGGTGCTATGATAGGACAAAGAATTGGGATGACATTACATGCCATTTATTATGCTTCCAGAACTCTAGATGATGCTCAATACAACTACTCCACCACTGAAAAAGAACTTTTGGCTATTGTTTTGCTTTAGAAAAGTTTTGCTCTTATTTGCTTGGTTCTAAAGTAATTATTTATTCTAATCATGCAACTTTTTGTTATTTATTGAGGAAGAAAGAGGCAAAACTAAGACAGATAAGGTGGATACTTCTCTTGAGTGAATTCAACATAGAGATAAAGGACAAGAAAGGAAAGGAGAATCAAGTTGCTAATCCCTTAGTTTGACTCGGGAAGAAGATAACTTTTCTTTAAATGATAACTTTCTTAATGAACAATTATTTGCAATTAAGGAAATAAAACCTCGCTATGTTGATATAGTTAATTATTTAGTTGCCAAGACTTTTCCTAATGATGTGCCTAAATAAAAAAGAGATAAGATTAAAAGTGATGTTAAATATTATGTGTGAGATGACCCTTATTTGTGGAAACATATACTGGCCAAGTAGTTAGACGAAGTGTTTCTAATAATGAGACTTTGATTATTTTAAATTTTTGTCACTCTTATACATGTAGTGGTCGCTTTGGAGCCAAAAGAATGACTAGAAAGGTTTTAGGATGTGGTTTTCACTGGCCAACCCTATTTCGAGATTCATATGTCTTTTGTAAACTATGTGATAATTGTCAAAGAACATGTAATATATCCCAAAGAAATGAGATGCCGCAAATAGCTATACTAATTAGCAAAAATTTTTATGTTTGGGGCATTGACTTTATGGGACTATTCCCTGCATCATTTGGTAATGTTCATCTTATTAGTTGTTGATTATATTTCGAAATGGGCGGAGGCTAAAGCCACAAAAACTGTTGATTCTAAAATTGTTGTAGCTTTTATGAAGTCTCAGATCTTTGGCAGGTTTGGAATTCCAAGAGCATTAATAGGTGAACGAGGCACTTACTTTTGCGATCGAACCAGTGAAGCCTTACTTAGAAAATATTATGTTACCCACAATATTTCAACTGCTTATCATCCACAAACAAGTGATTAAGCGGAGTTATCTAATTGAGAGATCAAGTTTATACTTAAAAAGACAGTAAACCTAAACAGAAAGGATTGGACCTTACGTTTAGAGGATGATTTATGGGTATATAGGATAACATATAAAACACCTGTTGGTATATCACCTTATCGGTTAGTGTTTGAAAAACCATGCCATCTTTTGGTTAAGATATCGCATAAAGCTTAGTTGGCCATCAAAAAATTCAATATGAAGATGGATGAAAGTGGGGAACACAGGAAGTTGTAGTTACAAGAGTTAGAGTAGATTTGTAATGATGCCTACGAGAACACAAAAATTTACAAAAAGAAGACAAAAGTTTTTCATGATAAATGATTTCACAAAAGCAGTTTAACGTTGGACAACAAGTTCTTCTTTATAACTCTCGACTTCGATTGTTTTCAAGTAAGCTTCATTCTCGATTTAAAGGGTCCTTTATTGTTATTAATGTTTTTCCACATGGTGCAGTTGAAATTCAAAGCGTGAAAACATCTAAGGTATTCAAGGTCAATGGTTATAGACTTAAGCCTTATTATGAGGGCTTTCAACTTAAAAATGTAGAGGAAATTTTGATTGAGGTTCCAATTTGCTTAGAATGAGGAAGTAAAAATTAAGTTGAGCCTTTGACATTAATCAAAGGTGCTGCTTGGGAGGCAACTTAAGGAGAGTTTGTTCCTTCTCTATTTCTTTTCGAGCTAGTTTATTTTTCGTTATTTGTTCCTTACTTTGCATTTAGCCTTACATTGAGGACAATGTAAGTTATAAGTGTGGGGGAGGGAATAATTTCAGATTTATTGTAAAAAAATTCCTTCGTTTTGTTTTTAACATGTTAAATTGTTTTTAAGAAGATGGTGCATTCATATATGGAGAGTGAATAAATAGAAAGATTCATGGTATGTTAGCTTACTCTTGTGATTGATTGATAAGTGTTCCTTTAGAAGAGTAATAACTAGTAGTAGACACAAATTATCCCATGAGACTTGAGCCTACTTGACTAACTCATCAATTCAATCTCATACTTCTTTTCATGAGTGACATTCTTGAACTTGTACCTCCCGACCTTGTCGTGGTTCCTACTCCATGCAACACAAAAACGATTAAATCTTTCTAGATTATTAAACTATATTAGCCAAATGGCCTACCTTCAAGTATTTCCTTTAAGTTTAACCCCATTGAGCTTATTGCCAATCTTTTTCATTAACCTACATTACAAGCCTAAAGACTTGAAAAACAACATACTAACGTGAGCTTGAGAAGTTACAGAGTAACATTCCCTTTGTTATTACTCGTGACAGTCATTTGTGTGGTCTCCTGAAAGTGAATTATGGGTTAATTATTCAGTTTGGTACGACTAATTTAGAGCACGCCTTCATCTTTTGCATTCTTAGGCTCCATCGTTTACATAGTTTACTAATCTACTCTATTGTTGATATGTATTCTCTTTTAAGTCATTTTTATATTTTAATTTGGAAAAAAAAGCTCGCTAGGTGAAAACCTAAAAGGGCGCCTAGAAAAAAGTTAGAGCTAAAAAACCAAAAAGAAAAAATATTTCATGAAATTAGTTTATAATGATAAAGGGGATCAATTCCTAATATCTTGTACTCTTTTAAGAGTGATACTCCCTCGTTCTTTAATAATAAAGGGGTGATTTAGGATATTTGCTAAGGGTGTATAAATAGTGATGTTAAGATTTGGTTTGTAAGTTGATGGCTTTGTTGGGGATTTTATTATTCATCTCTTCAAGATTATGAGGTGAACTACGCTATATTTACTACTACTCCACCACTTCTTACGCTCTTGAGCTTTATTCTCAAAATATTATCTTACCCTTGCCCTAAGCCTACATTACAACCCCATGAAATACTTTTGATTTGTGCTCTACATGTAAACCTTTGCACATCTATAGGTTGTCAGTGGGACGAGAATTAAGTTCAGTGGATTGTCTGGTTCATAAAAGGTATTTGAGTGAGTATGGCCGCGCGCCGTAACGCTAGTCAAAATTAAAATAACTAGACTATTACTATAGCAGTGACAAGTCTAGGTCGATCTCACAAAGAGTGTGTGTAAAGTTTATGAAATGAAATTAATCGATGTTTACACTTAACAGGGGGTTTTGAATTTTTAAAGAAGGAAATAAAATGAAACTAATTAATAAAAAAAATTAAAGAAAACATGTGAAAAATGATAAAATTGGAGAATTCGATAGGGACCTGGTTCTTTGATTCAATCTCAGCCTAAACTCTAATTAAGCATATTTTATTAATTTGTTGTTCTTTAACCTCTCCTAACAATTATTAATCGTCCGTTAAAAATTAACCCAAGTTTTTCCTTAGGTTTTGTGTAATCAAGATACGATCGTTAATTAAACCTAACCATCGAACAATCTAGGATACGATCTCTATATTTAATTAGGCAGTAGCATTACGAATTAAAAAAATCGATTAATCATGGTAACAACCACATACGATGCGTCATTTAACCTAGATCATGTTATCCCTAATGATTACGAATCATTAGTCGCTACACATGAATTTCAACATAACAATTATGGATTATATCGAAATTTTAGCAATAGGTTTGAAATTAACGATTAAATGGACGCATTAAAATCATCAATTCACAATACTCGATTAGTTCATACACAAATAACCAAATAATAACAAAAATTCGGTTATCCATATACAATACCCAAATTAATTAAAATATGATAACACAATCAATCTCTAATAAGAGAAAGAAAAAACAAAATAATAAAAAATACTTGACTCAAGTTATCTGTGTCGATGTCGCCTCCAAACCGGTATCAGAACGTTTAGCTCTTTATAGATATTTTCCGAAAAAAATGTTTCAAGCTCATCTTAATCCCTAACCAAAAGTTCCAAATTAACTCCTAATTTGTTTCGGTCCTCTCTTTTCACTGTAGCATCACGCACTGTTTATTGATGTGACGATTTAAGTTTGCTGCTTCTCTTAAACCTTAGGGGTGAGCATTCGGGTAATTCGGGCCGAAATTTCACTGTTCGGGCCTGGCTCGAATTACCGGAATTTTTTTTCATCTTATCCGGCCCGAACCTGAACTTTTTCTTACCCAAGCTTACCCGACCCGAATTACCCAAAATCTTGTTCGGCTTTACCCGAATTATCCAAAGTTTTTTTTGATAATTTTTATTAAAAAAAACCCGAAATTTTGTATTTTTATAGCCTAATTCTGTTAATTGGACCGGCTCGAAATTTTTTAGAATTACCCGACCTCAGCTTGAAAATAATTCAGGTAATACCCGAATTACCCAAAATTTGAATTTTTTTTACCCGAATTAATTCGAGACGGCTCGAATAATGCTCACCCCTATTAAACCCTGCTGCTCCTCTCAGTTGCCTTAGCCTGCGTTTTTACCGAAACGCAGACAACGTCTGCGTGTTGTCTGCGTTTCACGCATGCCTCCAACGTTTCTGTGTCCTCTGTGCCGCCTATTCTCCTTGTTCCTGTGGCTTCTACTGTTTTTTTTCCTCCCTGCACTATTGCGTTTTGAGCCAAAACGCATCTCCATCTGCGTTTCGTCCCCTCCTCTATGTTTTTCTTCTGCGACGTCGTTCACCACAGCACGCTACTCTCTTGGCTGCCTTCCAACGTCGTCGTTCCTCTTGCTAGGTGATGTGGCTTTTTAATTTGCCCTCCACTGAAGCTCATTTATTCCTCTCTAGCGCTACTGTTGCGTGACTTGATAATTAAAATGTCACTCAACTTAAATCCCTTCACGCTTCTCCCGCCTGCTTCCTCCTTGTAGCTTCTTGAAACGCAAGCTTATATGTGTTTTGTAACGTTGCTACGTCGTTTTTGTAATTCTTTTTTTTTTTTTATAAAGACAAGCAAAAATAAAAATTCAGAAAATAAATCAAATGTAATGCTTTCAACTCACTTTAATTTCTATGCTCTCAAATTATACCTAAAATCATATATAAATTAAAGTGAGTATCTTAAATATTTTATGTCAATAATCGCTAATTGTAAATAATTAAATATATCAATAATTAAACACTTATCAAAGCACTAGAAATTGTTTTTATTTTTAAACACGTGAGAGTTTTGACTCGTGAGAGTCTACTAATTGATTGCTTACTTTCGACAGGGAATGGTTGTTGATTAATCATGAGTAAGATAATTGATATTCAATCATTGTTGCGAGTTTTGATAGTTATTGATCTCTTTATATTTTGATTGTGCCTAACCTTCTAATAATTGGGAGGGGAAGGTGTTTTTGAACTTTTACTTTATCTGAGGACGGTCAAAGGCTAAGTATGAATGAATTTAATAAAAAGTATAATATTGTATTTTTCTCCGCTAATCCTTAGTCTTTTATGTTTATTACTAGCCAAAAAATACGCATTATGTTTATTATTTGATTTAGGTGTGTTATGGAAGCAAAATGAACAAAACAAGATAATTTTGCAAATCTGGACAATTTTGACATATTATTGTATTTAAGCCATAACTTTCACGTACAAACTCCAATTGAGATGATTTAACTGGCATTAGAAAACCTACGAAGAGAGCTACAACTTTCATGTTTTGAATGTTTAGTGATTCTAACTATAAAAGGTCAAAAATCAGACCAAAATTGAATACTACTGCATTGATCCAACCCAGATCTGCGAGATTACTACACGATAATCAAAAAGATATTTAAAGAAGCTTCCTAAGCCAACTTGGACGTGAAATATCAGCTAAAAGGCCACTTCCCTAAGCCAAGAATACTATTATTTGGATTATTATTATTTCCCTAAATTGGATATTTTGTTATGAAGAGAATATTTGGCATATCTTCAGGAGATATTCTAGGTTTCTATTTACTTTTTTTAGAAATAAACAAATAATATTATATCTCTACCAAAACTATTACAAGGATTGTCGAATAGTAAGAGAACCTGACGTCCACTAGCTTATGGACAAGATGACAGTTCAACTGCCAAGATTAAAAAAAAAAACATCATAGTAATGGTAAATATAGCACTAACTCTATCTCCTAATATATATCATAACGTCTTCATACTAACAGCGAGAGCGTGGCCAACGTTGTCAGCTAGGAATGCAACTCTAATCCAATTTACTTTTTTATCAACAACTTAATATTTCGGTACCTTTGTATGTTAATAGATGTGACTATTTCTCTCCTTCCATATTGATTTGGGCCGGGAGCCTCATGGGTCAGATTATCGTTGATCACACCCACATCCTCAGAAAGGCCACGCATCTGTGGAAAGTCATGAAGTCGAATCTGTGATCTCAGGATTTTGATGCGTTGAGCGTCACGCTGACGGCTGAAATTACGTGGCTCGATGGTGGTGTGGCGATGACCCAACAAAACTCGAGGTCATGAGTTCGATTTCATGAGGAGAAGGCTAAATCTAGAACCCGACGTGACCAAAGGAGACAAAACCCTAATAGTGCGGACCCACCCAAACCACATATCATGTAAATGGTAGTAAAAAAACTACTTTATGTGGTAAAACATATTTTGTACCCTTAAAAGAGTAGGGTATTATTACATGAAATAAGAGGGGAAGACATCAAAAAAAAAACACAACACACACCTCTCTCTCCTTTCTTGACATCTTAGAGCTTCTTCTATAACCCTACGTGGCTAATCTCATTCTTGGATGAAGGAATTGAATCCTTGGAACATCAAAACTGTGAGATCTAAATGAGTTTATTATTTTAATTTTGTCTTTGAGTTGTATTGTTCTTTCATGCTTACTATCATAATTATCGCTCATGATTGGTAGGAGGCTTACTAGTTAATTGTGTTTGATAATCTACTGCTAATCAAGTAGTAACTAAGATTTGTAATTTCGTTGGTGTTGTTATTAAATCTTAGGAAAAATAATAGGCTAAGTCTCTCCTAATCACTGCTGGTTAAAGAACTTTGATTTATTGATCTTTTTATTGCTTAACGATGTTGTTAGATTAAATCTTTCGTGTTGGGCTTAGATTGTCTAATAATTAGGGTTAATTGATTTGTTAGTGTTCTTTGTTAACCACACGTGATAGGAAATACTTGTCTTCCTAATAAATAATCAAAGTGGAATTAATTATCATTGTATCAAGGATTAGTAGTTAGTTCCGATGGTGGATATTTCCTTTGGCCAAGCTAGTTATTATTGATTGTCTTTAAGCTTAATCTTAATAGATGTATTAGCTTTATATTTTATTCGTAACGAAAAAACGCTCCATCAATCTTAGTAGTAATTTACAAACATTTTCATTTGCCTTTCTCTGTGGATTGACCTTTATTTCCATTAGTACAAGTCTAATTTCCAAAAGTAAGGTTTATTTTTGATAGTCCTCGACAAGCTCATCATCTATCAACTACCATAAAGAGGATTGTTTTATCTTTTGATAATGGAAGCCCATCAATGAAATCCATTAAAATGTTAGTCTAAATTTGAGAAGGCATTGGTAGAGGTTGGAGCAACCCAGCTGGCTTTTGGAAATCAACCTTATGTCTTTGACAAACCTCACATTCCCGAATGAATGTTTTAATACCCTCTTTCATCTTCTTCTAGTAAAAAGAACTTTTGATACAATGTAGGGTTTTGTGATACCCTTCATGACCTACTCTATTTATTTCTTTAATTATGATCGGAATTAGCTGAGAATCTAAAGGAAGATAAATTCGGTCTTTAAAGAAAAGGATGCCTTTACTTACTTACCATGGTCTCACTGCTTCGTCTTGTTGCACTAGCTTATGTAATTTTTGTAACTCAAGATGATTCTTATTTTTAGCCACCACAGGATCTAGCCATTCTAGAATAGGTATCGAGATTGCATGTATCTCACCATGTTCTCTTCGAGACAGAGCATCGGCAATTGAATTATATTTCCCTTGCTTATACTCAACGTTGAAATCATACCCCATTAACTTTTTAATCCAACGATGATGAGCTTCGATAGCTACCTTTTGCTTCAATAAATACTTGAGGCTTTTTTGACTGGTTCAAACAAGAAACCAGTTGCCCCACAAATATGGTCGCCATTTATGCATTGTCAAAACAAGAGCAATCAACTCCTTTTCATATGTTGACAGAGATATTTTTTTCTTCGAGCTTGGTGCTGAAATATGTAATTGGTTTTTGTTTTTGCATAAGGATAACACTTAATTTGGTCCTTAATGCATCACATTCCACTACAAAAGGAATAGCAAAATTTGGAAGTGCCTCCTATACTGGAGCTTGAGTCAGATTTTTTAAGCAGTTGAAAAGCCTCCTTTACTTCTAGACTCCACACAAAAGCTCCCTTCTTGAGCAAATTGGTGAGTGGTCTTGCTATCATCCTACAATCTTTGACAAACTGACGATAATATCCGGCGAGACCTAAAAAACCTCTCAATTCTTTGACATTCTTGTGTCTAAGCCAAAAGATCATCACCTTAATTTTCTTTAAATCAAATTTTACCCCCTCATGGACAATAATGTGTCCTAAGTATTGTATTATTAAAATATCTATTAAAAATTATTTTTTTTTATCTCCCTCTATTGCTTTCCACCTTTTTGTTTTCCTCATTTCTCTGTTTCGAAAAGTAAATATGCATCTATTCCTATTGCAAAAATTGACTAAAAGCAATATGTGAAAATAAGTCAAAGAAGTGAATCAATTTTATAAAGACATCATACAACAAAAAGATGTGCACATATTTGTTGGAGGACATTTTTGTTTAGGAACAACAGTTGGAAGTCTAGACAAAAGCTCTAACCAACAAGTAATAAAACCACTTTATAACTAAAACCCCAATCACAATTAGGGTTGAGAAACTATGATAGCAATAAAAAAAAAAGGAGTTGTTTGCTTTTAGGTTTAGTTTTAGCTTTCTATTTTCTAAGTTATGTTTTTTATATAAAAAATCTATTTGATTATTAATGTCAATATAAATATATTTTATTATTGATAATAATTACATAGTAAATAAAATTTCAAGATAAATTATTTTATAAATAAATTTATATTATCTCTTATATAATATAATATTTATTGAAAATTATTAGAAAAGTATTATATTTTATTAAAATAAATAATAATTAAAATAATAATTTATATTTTAATTACTAAAAATTTATTTGAAATTATTAATTAAATTAAATATAAAACAAATTAAATTATTCATCAAATTATATTAATAATAAATTAAATTATTCATAATTATTAATTTTAAATAGCTAAATAATATATATTTAGTTGATAGTAAATTATATTATTAAAAAACTAAGTTTTGTAGTTTTCATAAGTTATTGAAAACTAGAAGAAATCAAAACCAAAAACATAAACTAAAACTCATTTAAACAAATTTTTTACCAATTTTAAAATAAAACAGAAAATTAAAATCAAAAGTAGAAACAAATCAGCTTTTATCATAGTTAACAATTTATGAAAGGTAGTTACACTCTATATATAAACATTAAAATAGTCGTTAACTAAAATCAATAAGAACATTACATGTTCAATGATTGAACCATTGAACAATTGTTATTTCTTTTTTCACTGAACACTCAGTTCCTATGCTCCATCTTACACGTTTTTCTCTTTAAGTTTCCATTGTTCCCACTCTCAGCAACCTTGTCAATAAGGTTAATTGCTACTGCGACTTGTAAATATATTTCCATGTCACATCTTTTCATCTTCAACAGAACATTGAACCAATATATAAATAATTTGTTTATTTTCGTGCTTTAGATATTTCTTCAATGACTATATATAAAATGTCATTAAAAATGACTAAAAGATTTCCTCCAGTAAGCTCCAAAATTGAATGCATTGAAATTTAAATATAGCTTTTTTTACATATTATGCACATGCATTTTATATGATAATAACCAACTTTGAAACCCAACTTTGAAAAGTGACCAACTTTATACAATTCATTTAACAAATGTTCAATTAAGAGAAGAGGAAATTTATATTTAATGGTATTCTTGTTGAGAGCTCTATAATTCATACAAATCTACTCTCTATATGAACTATCTTTCTTTTTAATTAAAACAACTGGATAAGAAAAGAGATTTACACTTTGTCGAGTACTTATGCTTCATCATATTATCAACCAGTTCCTTAATTGCCTCAGTTTGGACTTTAACATATCTTTAAGACCTCAAGTCGATTGTTTTAGTTCCCTCCTTCAACAAAATCCTATAATCATATGCCTTTGTTGGTGGTAGGCTTTAGGTTCTTCCAACACATCTTCAAGTATACTTTAACAATTGTTTCATATCCTCTATTGACTTCTTGCTTTATGACAAATCCAATTCCACTGATTAACAACATCAGAGTGGGGAGCTATTCCATTGCAAATAGCCATCCTTTTTCAATAACAAGAACTAACAAAAACTTTCTGTTTCCTTAACGCATTTGCATACTTCTCCACTGGTAGCTTCACAAGAACTTCCATGCTCTCCACTACTCAACTCTACCAATTTCTCATTCCATGTAAACTACTAATCCTTTATTATAATTACATATTATATAACTTAACGGAGCCACTCATTACTCTTAAAATCATATCACTCCCTCTTATGTTAATGACCAAAGTATCACGAGTAAATTATTGGCCAATCATAACCTAACTAAAACCTTTGCACACATATTGACATTTATTTTGTAACCCTCCTTTTACTATACTAATGCTTGGGTTTATTTCTTCCAATACATATTCTTTTTTTTTCCTTATCATTGTCTAATCAATAAAATAATGATAGCTTCCTCTGTTCAACAAAATATGTATCACTACAAGGAAAATAGAGTTTATCGACGGAATTTGTACATATTCTGTCGGTAAGCTTATTTAGTGACGGAATTTATTCACGGAAAAAGGCGTCAGAGATAAGGTAAATTTACCGACGGAATTACCGACGGTATAAATTTCCATCAGTAAATTTACCGATGATTTTTTTGTTCAGTTAATAAATTCTTCTGTCAGAAAATTACCAACAGATTTTGTAATTCTGTCAGTAATTAGCGACGGAATTTTTTCCGTCTGTAAAATCTAATATATTTACCAATGGAATTTTTTTACGTCGGTAAATTTGCTGAAAATTATTTTTTAAAATTTACCTGCAAAGTGTTTAGTTTCTCTAGAAGCCACCATGAAGAGAACTTCATTATTTCAAGTAAAAGAATTAAAATATTAAAATTCATACTAAACCAGAACTGAAAATAAAGAACTGAAATCATTTTTTCAAATAACAAACATTTCATCAAACACCTTACATGCATCAGAAATTTATCTTAACATCACAACTAAAATCACGTCTTGTCCCTTTTATCACTAACATTTATACCTTAAAGTTGTTTTCCAATAATAAAATACACAAATAAACGAAAGTAATAAATACTCAAATTAACTTTCATCTAATATATGAAAAAACACATGACAGTAGTTGCAAAAATACCTCTACCAAAGAACACAATGACAATAGCCGGAGAAGACAGCATCGTCGAGCAGAAAAGAAATCCACAACAGAGAAATGAGCTCCAAGAAAACCGAAGAGAAGATGTAGGAAGAAGGAAGAAGAAGAAAGGAAAAAGAAGATAGAAGTAGGAGGGAGATGTCAGGTGAATTTAAATTTAAAAAGAATTTAACGACGGAATTACCGACGGAAATTTCCGTAGGTAAATTCAAAAAAAATTATACCGCCAATAATTCCTGCCTTTTTATCGACGGAAAGAAAATTTTCGTCGCTAAATTCATGTACCAACGGAATTTTTCGTAGGTAAACTCAAAATTTTTTATTCCACCAAAAATTTTCTCTATTTTTAGCGACGGAACATATACCGTCGCTAAATTCCGTCGCTAATTTTTCTGCGACAAATTCCCTCTAAATTTAGCGACAAGTATTAGTATCATTGCTAAATTACTCAATTGTAACGCGTCGCTAATTTCCAACGGTATATTTTCTATCGAAAATTTATTACCGACGGTTATATTGTTCCGTCGCTAATGTCCGTTGCAAATTTTGTCGGAACAAATTTTCTCCAAATTTAGCGACGAATATTAGTACTGTCACTAAATTACTCAATTTTAGCGAAAGTATATTTCCGTCGCTAATTACCGAAAAAAAAAATTCGTTACTAAATTTTCGTCGCTAATCTACATTTTTCTTGTAGTGTATAATTCTTAATCACTGTTATTTATTGGAATGTCCTAAGAATTGTACATATCATCTTTTGTAGGGAGATCGCAACTTCTTGCTCTTAGTAAACAATTTCCTCTTATCTTCACTCCGATCCTCCATTGCATACTTGTACATCATTTTTTTAATTTACACCTAGGAACAAATTTCTCATTGCATTGGAAACAAAGTTCTTTCACTCTCCTTTTAACTATTTCCTTGCTACTAGTGGTCTCGTTTCTTATCTCTTTTTCTGTTTGATGTTAATCACTAAATGGGTTTAGGTATAATATTAGGGTAACTCTTTTAAGGAACGAATTGTAATACTTACATCACTTTCATGTGTTACCAAACATTATTGAAAAACAACTTCATGTTTCTTGGCTAAATCACATGCATGTTGCAAAATTCTGATTTTCTAGATCTTAACTAGATATCTAATCTTGGATATCTCATGTAGTTTAAGTACCTGTTTAAATAAGCTTATATTAGTAGAGTTTTTGACAGTAAATTTTTTTTCAGTAGAACTTTTTTTAGAAAAGCTTTTCTAAGAAGTCAGTTGATTGTTTGGTTGTCAATTAAAAAACAAAATTTTTAAAACAGCTTCATACAATAGACTGTTTGGCAACATAAAAATAAAAAACACTTTTATTAATTTTAACTATATTTTATTTTGTAATTAAAATTATTTATGCATATAAATATTATTTAAAATATATTAAACAATATGTAAAGTACAATATATTAATTATTATATCATTTTAAACCATATGAAACATAAATGAAAATATATCTAATCAAATCTTTTATATGGATTATAATATAAATAAAATTAATATAAAAATAAATATTAAAACATATAAAAAAGCCGAATAATATTATATAGATTCCAAAATAAATGTGAAGATGAGTTTGTAGATGGTTCAGTCGGATTCTGACGGGGCTGGGCGATGCTGCTTAGATCCATGAGATTTGTCGATTCTGTGTTGAAGATACCTGCAAAATAATAAAGGCACGCCGGGGGTTAATTTTCGGTAGGTCCCTCCAACGCTCAAGTCAGTTTTTGTGTGAGCTTTTTGTAGCTAGTGAGTAGTGAAAAGTAGGGTTATGGGAATCATACCTTTTTATGATGAGGTAATGAATTTATATGATTATTACCTGAGATAATTGGGTCAATCCCCAAGGCATGGGCTGATTGGCCCATGTTTCGTTCTGCGTCTAGGCTTGGGCCTAGCACGACCGGCCCAACTATAAGCCCCTACTCCTCAAGTCTGACCAAGGAGAAGAATCGAAATGTCCCGATCGGTCGGCATTGATGCTTAGTGTATGATAGTTCGTGCCGAGATCGGTAGGCTGAATGTCGACGCCGAGCGCGTGAGGGCACTTGATTTAATCATTATCAACGACACGTGCCCTCTGATAAGTTTTCAAATTTCAAACGAGGCGTCTCTTTAACTGTTGCGCAGTTGTCATGGGCGTCCTTTCAGCTTCGTGTCATTTTAACTGCTACGCAGCTGCCATGGGTGTCCTTTCAACTGTTGCGCCGTTATGGATCATCTGGTAACCCTAATTTGGACGGTTCGAATTTTGCCACGCGTCCAAATTCTATCGTTACGCTCGCTCAGTATCTTGTTATAAATGCTCGAAATTGACGCATCTCTTTGCTTTCTGCGTGTTCGATTCTTATCTTTGCTTTCTCTTTTCATCTCCCCTTTTACAGTCGTTGGAATTCCCTTTTTCATCGTCGTCCAATCTTTAACTCCAGTCACTAAACTAGGTACGTCCTTCTTCCTTTCCTCGTCTGTAAGTGTGATTTTCAGTAAAATGTCGTCAACTAGCTCTAGGAAAAAATCTAACTCCCCCTCTTCTTCTCCGTCGCCTCCTCGCCAGCCTTCGCCACCAACATCCCCGAGTCCTAGTGGGGAAGTAAGTATGGTTCTGAGGGAGCTCCATCAGGAATTGGTCGCCGAAGGAGCTTTACAGGTTGTTGGGTCGCTGGAGATACCAGCGGGAACGATGGAGGCGCCGGAAGCTGGCCAAAATGAGGCATCGGAGTTAAGGGGGAACGAGGAGGTCGGAGCGAGTGCCCGAAAGGATGGGCAAATTGTTGAGAAACCGCCGATCGACCCTTTGACGATGACCGAAAGGGAGCTGAATTGGTCAGTTATTAAGCATAATATCCCATCGTCTTGGGGGCCTAGGTTGGCTGGCCGGAACGAGAGGATTTATAGCAGTGGATGCGGCTACTTTGCCGTGACTGAGAGCTTTTTCTCGATCGGTGGTATGAAGCCTCCGTATGTCCCGATCATTGACGAGATGTGTGTTGCCTACCGATTGAGGTCGAGCCAAATTCCTCCGAATGGATGGAGATTCATTAACGGTTTGGCCTTACTGTGCCATCAGTTCGGTTGTCCGCCTTCAATCGGCATCCTACGCTATTTTTTAAGAATGAACCAGAGTTTAAGCGCTGAGGTCGAGGTCCCTCATCTGCAGTATAGAGACGCTCGATATCGCCCGGCCAGAACAGCTTCAAAAATCCAAGCTTGGCGGACGAAGTACTTTTTCGTGAGGCCTCCGGGATCTTCGAGTTTGTCTCTTACTAGAGAGGAGTGGGAGGTAGTCGATCGCATTAAGGGGCTCGATCGGTATGACTTCGATCGTCTCATTATGGGATATCGCGGGGGGGCCTCGACCGATTCATTCCTAATCGACCCCCCGCCCCGAATTAGCGGGCTAGGAGAAGAAACTGCCCCCTCTGGTTGACTCCTCGTGGTTGAACTATTTACTGTATTTATAAGTATTGGTTTCGATTTCTAACATGTTTTTTTATTGTGCAGCCATGAAGGTCAAGGAGTTCGTCGGGTCCTCCCGTCTCCCAAAATCCAAAAGGCAAGTCGGGGGGTCTAGAGCTTCTTCGAAGGTGAAGAAGCAAAGGAAGGAGGCAGAGGCCAGCGAAGGCATCGCTCAGCCAGCGATGTTGGACCAGCCTTCAGCAATTCTGGCCCTTTCGTCCACTGAGGGCCGATCTGACGTGTCAGCGTCGTTGCCAGTCCAGCCGATGAATGTGGACCGAGCGGAGTCGGAGGAGGAAGAGATGGAGCCGCCCCTCAAAAGGAAGAGGATCGCTCGGAGTGCTGGTCGATCATCCTGTCAGTTGGACAGAGGAGCAGGGGAGGGGCAAGCGCCCCGATTGGATAAGGGCAAAGGGAAAGAGCGAGCTCCCAGTGGCGAAAAATGGGAGTCCACGATTAGTCTTGACAAGACTGCGACGCTGAGGAATGTTGATGTGGCTCTGCACATTGCCAAGAAGGCTGTTCCTCCTGAGGACGAGAAATTTTTGGATACGTTGAATAATAAAGAACTGATGGCTAGCCTCGTCCGTGGTTGTGCCAGGGATATGGCGTTCGCCTCTGTGATGCTTCAACGTCTCGATCAGCTCGATGAAGTGAGGCAAACATTGGATCGGGAGGTTCATGACCTCCTTGAGCAAATTAATACTTTAAGAGCTGAACTAGCAGAGGCGAAGAAGGAGAAGGGCGTCTTACGAGCCCAACTCTCTTCGATGGAGGAGGAGAAGAATATTTTGGAGGAAGAGAAGAGTGTTTTGAGGGCTCAACTCGCCTCGGGGGAGGAGGAGAGGGGTAGAATGCTTACTTCCAGGGCCGAGCTGGAGAGTGAATACCGAGTGTCGCAGCTCCACATTGAGGACCTAGGGAAAAAGGTGGCTGATGCCGCTTCAAGGGTGCGACTGGAGGAGGAGCTTCGTTCGAAAGCCTTCCAACAGTGTCACGAGGCGGTGACAGAGAAGATAGAGGTCGAGAATGTTAAGTCAAAATGACTTTACATATATATATGATTTTGATGAATAACAAAGAAGTAGTAAAAGAAGAAGCAAAATAGAAAATAGACAGACGGAGAATAAAACACATACGCAGACGAAGTTAAAAGAAAGACGAAGAAATACTGACGTAGATTAAACAAACAGACGGAGAAGTAGAGACGCAGACGCAGACGCAGATGTAAAGCAAACGCAGACGCAGACGCAAAATAAAAGCAGACGCAAATGCAGATGCAAAGTGAAAAACAGACGCAGACGCAGAAACACAGACGTAAAAATACAGACGGAGAAAAGCAGACGCGGAATTCAAAAAGAAGACGCAAGAGTCAGTTCGAGTTAGTTACAGAACTTAACTGATTAACCGTTTCTTTCAAGATTCAAGAAACAAGATTCAAGATTCAAGATTCAAGAAGCAGTTGCAGACGAAGGCTATAAATATAAGTCGAAGTCGAAGATTGCAAAGTTAGCCAGTGCGAAAGCAAAAAAAAAGGAGCAAAAGCTGAGATAATTGATTTACGTACGCAAACTCTATGCAAATTAGCTGAGAGCTAATTTTACTGTAACAAGTTCGAAATACTTTTGTAAGAAAGTAGTGTAGATAGCCTGCAGAGGCTAAGAGTGAAAGAATACTGAGTGTAGAGACTTGAAAAGGCTCGGAAAGAATACTTGTAAAAGTTGAAGAGATAGTGAAATCTCATAAAGAACTCTGAGGACTGGACGTAGCCCACGGTTTGGGGTGAACCAGGATAAAATCACCGTGTCAACATCTCTCTACCCTATTACTTTTAAAGTTTAAAGTTTTGTTATTACTTCAATTCTAAAACAAGCTTTCAAAGTTTTGATTAATTCGAACTTACTGAAGTTTCGATAAAAAGAATTTTTTTAAAAAACAAAACAGTTTTGAAAGAATTTTCAAAAAGGGAAATACACAATTCAACCCCCCTTCTCGTGTATTCGTTATCGTTTTATAAGCATTGTACTAACGTGTGATTTACTTCAATTGGTATCAGAGTAAGTTATCCAAGAATCACTGTAGCAAAGTGTGGATTAAAGATAATGGCAGAATCACATGTATACATTGCAGAAGGTGCCTCAGTCACTAGACCTCCAGCATTCAACGGTGAAGATTATCACTACTGGAAAGATAAAATGCGGTTGTTCATAGAGTCTACTCATGTCGACCTTTAGGATGTAATAGAGAATGGACCATATACACCAGTGGACGAAGATGGAAATCTTATTCCACTAACCAGATGGACGGCTGACCAAAAGACGAGAATTCAGTTCAACTCTAAAGCAAAGTTTTTCTTGACGTGTGCTCTAAGTAGGAGTGAATATGAAAAAATTCACGGATGCGACACTGCGAAGGAGACATGGGACACACTATCCATCGCGTATGAAGGCACAAACTAAGTCAAAGAATCCAAGATAAGCATTCTTGTGCACCAATACGAGCTTTTCAAGATGAAGGAAGAAGAATCTATTGATCAGATGTTTGGGAGATTCCAAAAAATCGTCAATCGATTGAAAGCCCTTGGAAGAACGTACAATAACCAGGATCCCGTAAGAAAGATCTTAAGAAGTTTTCCTAAGAGGTGGAGACCAAAGGTTACAGCGTTGCAGGAAGCGAAGGATTTGAGCGTACTAAAGCTTGACGAGTTGCTTGGATCACTGAAGATTCATGAAGTAGAGCTTGATGCTGAAGGCAAGCCCAAACGAGAAAAGTCAATAGCACTGAAGGCCGGATAGAAGAACCACAAGACTCAAAGAAGGAGAAAGTCATAAAAAGCATTGAAGATAGAAGAATCGAAGAATGATGACTCAAGCGAATCAGAACAAGAGTCAAGTGATGAAGATGATGAATTATCGTTCATTTCCCGGAAGATAAGACGGATGTGGAAGAAGAAGTCCAAAGGAAGTCAATTCTTCAAGAAGAATAGCAAAGATGATGGCAAAGTAGAAAAGATATCTATCATATGCTACGAGTGTAATCAACCTGGACATTACAAGTCCGAATGTCCTACTCTGAAGAAGAAACCAAAGAAGAGAAGAGAAGGCAAGAAAAACATGATGGCAACATGGGAAGATCTAGATTCATCAGAGTCAGACACAAATTCCGAGTCGTCTGAACATGCTAATATATGCCTTGTAGCCGAAGAAGAAAGTGATGAGGAGGTATCTTCTGAATACGATAACTTGCATGAAGCTTACTTAGAATTATTAGAGGATTCTCATGCTATTCTGAAACAGTACAAACTGTTAAAGAAGAAGTATGTAGAAAATCTAAAACATACAGAAGAGATAGAGAGAGAAAATATTTGTTTAAAGAAACAACTAGAGGATAAGAAGAAAATCGTAGATAGATCCAATGAAATAAATCAGTTAAAGCTTAGAATTAAAAGTCTTTCATCTGATTTAGCTACATTCACTGAAAGTACTAAAAGAATGAATGAAATGCTAGGAAAATGTAGACACCCTAGTGATAAAACTGGATTAGGGTTTACGAGTAATAAGTATCATAATCATATAAAACCACTTTCTCAAAATAAAAGGTATCATCAAACACGTTTTCATCAACATTCTGGTAAAAAGCATCAAAAGACTCATTATGTGCATTTTACTAACCAAAATGGACCCAAGAAAATATGGGTACCAAAGAGTAAAATAGTTTCTCCTGTAGATATCCTTCCTTGGAAAATACGACAAGCACCGTTGGTATTTAGACAGTGGCTACTCGCGACATATGACGGGAAGAAGGTCTATGTTCCTAGATCTTTAGTATAAAAAGGGAGGATCGGTAACCTTCGGAGACAACCAGCAGGGCAAGATAATTGGAATCGGTAAGATATGTAAAGATTCCTTTGCATGCATAGATAATGTACTGCTTGTTGATGGTCTGAAGCACAATTTGATTAGTGTAAGTCAATTGTGTGACTCTGGTTTCATAGTCTCATTCAATCAAAATCTTTGTGAAGTCAGAAACAAAGATGGGTCTATATTCTTTTCTGCCAAGAGAAGAAATAACCTTTACAAAATTGATTTAGAAGATTTTCAAGACCAAAATGTTTCATGTTTTCTATCTTCTGAAGAAAAAAAGACTAATCTGGCATAAAAAGCTAGGTCATATCTCCTTTAAACACATTTCAAAGTTGGCAAAATTTGATTTGGTAAGAGGCTTACCAAAAATGAGTTTTGACAAAGAATTTTACTGTGAAAGTTGTTTGAAAGGAAAACAAGTTAAAACATCATTTTTTCTAAAAATTTTGTAACATCTTCTAGACCTTTGGAGTTGTTACATATGGATTTATTTGGTCCAACTAGAACAATAAGTCTTGGCGGAAAGAAATATGGACTTGTTATTGTTGATGACTTTACTAGATTTTGTTGGATATTATTTCTGTCACACAAAGATGAATCTTTTAAGTATTTTAGAACCCTCTCCAGAAAGTTACAGATTGAAAAAGGAGTATCTATAACTAGTATCAGGAGTGATCATGGTGGAGAATTCGAGAATGAGAAGTTTAGGTTATTCTGTGAGGAGAATGAAATTTCCCACAATTTCTCAGCCCCTAGAACCCCACAACAGAATAGAGTTGTTGAAAGGAAGAACAGGACGATTTAAGAGATGGAAAGGACTATGCTATGTGAAAAGAATCTTCCTAAGTACTTCTGAGCCGAAGCTGTGAATACAGCATGTTATATTCAAAACAGAATACTGTTGCGACCCTTGTTGAAAAAGACTCCTTGAATAGAAGGAGACCCAATATATCTTACTTTCATCCATTAGGATGCAAGTGCTCTATTCTAAATACAAAGGAGTCGTTGGATAAGTTCGATTCAAAGACCTATTCAGGAATTTTCCTAGGCTACTCATCATCATCTAAGGCCTTTCGGGTTTATAACTCTATCTCAAAGACAGTTGAGGAAACCATCCACGTCAAGTTTGATGATCGTTCTCAACCCCACAAGAAAGATGACATGGAGAGTGAAGATCCTTCAAAGAACTTAGATGATACAACAGAAACTCCATTATCAGGAACTAAAATAGACAAGATCGAGGATATTCCAGAAACTATAAGATTAAAGAGAGATTGGAAGTATAGGAGTTCTCATCCAGAAGAGCTAATTATCGGAGAGACCTCAGAAGGAGTTAGGACAAGGTCCAAATTCAGAAGAGAAGCTAATGTGACATTCATCTCTGAAATAGAGCCTAAGAAGATTGAGGAAACCCTTCAGGACGAAGCTTGGATTTTAGCCATGCAAGAGGAGCTGAATCAATTTACTAGGAATAAAGTTTGGTCCTTAGTTCCAAAACCCTCGAAGAAATCCATTATAGGAACCAGATGGGTTTTCAAGAATAAGCTAGACGAATCAGGCAAAGTAAGTCGGAATAAAGCTAGATTGGTAGCACAAGGCTATAATCAGCAAGAAGGGATAGACTACAATGAGACGTATGCTCCAGTAGCAAGACTTGAAGCTATTCGGATATTGCTGGCATACGCTGCTTATCATAACATAAAGTTTTTTCTGATGGACGTGAAGAGCGCCTTTCTGAATGGTCTTATAGACGAAGAGGTGTATGTGAAGCAACCTCCTGGCTTCAAGGATGTTAAGAATCCAGAACATGTCAAGAGACTTCATAAAGCTTTATACGGCCTGAAGCAAGCTCCTAGGGCTTGGTATGATCGTCTAAGTAATTTTCTTTTGGAGAATGGGTTTACTAGAGGTCAAGTGGATAAAACGCTTTTCAGAAAGGTTTATGAGAATGACTTTATCTTAGTGCAAATTTACGTTGATGATATTATTTTTGGTGCTACCACAAAGATGTTGTGTATGAGTTTTGAGAATTTGATGAAAAATGAATTTAAAATGAGTATGATGGGTGAGTTAAAGTTCTTTCTTGGGTTGCAAATTAAGCAAACCGAAGAGAAAATTTTTATTCATCAACAAAAGTATGTGAAAGAATTGTTGTCCAAAATTGATATGAATAATGTGAAGCCTATGGCGACTCCGATGCATCCTTCAAACCTTTTGTCGAAAGATGAACTTGGTAAGAAGGTGGATCAAACCCTGTATAGAGGGATGATCGGTTCTTTACTGTATTTTACAGCAAGTAGACCTGATATTTTTTTCAGTGTATGCTTGTGTGCAAGGTTTCAGGCCGATCCTAGAGAGTCTCATTTTATTGCTGTTAAAAGGATTATGAGATATCTCGCAGGTACTACTGATCTTTGCTTAATGTTTGAGAAAGGTAAATATTTCAGGTTAATCGGATATTGCGATGCGGACTATGCCGGAGACAGAATTGAAAGGAAGAGCACCAGTGGAGGATGTCACTTTCTTGGCGCAAACCTAGTTTCCTGGTCAAGCAAGAGACAAAGCTCGATAGCTCTATCAACTGCCGAAGTCGAGTATATGTCTGCAGCAAGTTGTTGTTCACAAACATTGTGGATTAAATATCAACTGGAGGATTATTCAGTTCGAGAAGATGAGATCCCAATCTATTGCGACAACACTAGCACCATAAATCTATCGAAGAATCCGATACAACATTCAAGAGTGAAGCATATCGAAGTCAGACATCATTTTTTGAGAGATTACATTCAGAGGAAGGTGGTGACACTACAGTTCGTTGAAACAGAGTATCAATGGGCAGATATCTTCATTAAACCACTGAGTGAAGATCGGTTTAAGGAAATCAGACGGAACCTTAACATGGTAATGTTAAATGATCAGTCAGGCTAGAAGACCGTCAAAGGTCACGGCGTCAGAAACAGTAGGTTACAGCTAGTAACTTCTCTCACAAGGAAGTCTTGGAGGGAAAATTTTGATAGCCTTGAGGATCCCAACGATTCTAGAACCCATCGGATAAGATCCTTCAAGTAGTCTGAAACAATAATCATTTCGATTACCTTTACTCCCAGATGTTTCAACTCTCTTTCAAAAAACTCTTGCAAACAACTTTACTTTTGAAGAATATCCTACCAGAAGCAGTCTCAAATCAGAAGCAATGGATTCAGCTATGATTTTTGGAAGATATGTAGACTTCAAATCTCTGAGGAGTGACGGCATGAATGTTGAGCCAGAGATTGTAGAAGCTGGATGGAGAAATTTCTTCCAGATGCGGGAACCAGTATATACAGATGAGGTATATGACTTTTGGAAGCATGCGTAACTGGTTGATAACACCATCGTCTCCACAGTAGATGGAATAAGCTGTTATTGTGACAAAGGAGTTAGTGGAGAAGGTGATTGAATGCTCTTGATTGGAGAAACCCTATCAACCAAAGCGGATGGATGTCCAAGGTTAGTATGAAGGAAGAAGATGTCGAAAATGTTATATGGAGCCAATGACCCATAGGAGAGGAAGACTTCAAGTCTGGTCCCGAAGGCTAGGGTTCTACATGCGATTTTGTTTAATTGCATCTTACCAAGAGCCGGGTCAAGACATCTTGTGACTACCTTGGATAAACAATGTCTGTTCTATCTGCTGAATCGTCGTCCAATAGACCTACCATTTTTTATTTTTCATTATATGGTTTAGGGGATGAAGGATACCAACAGTTATCCTTACGGCATGCTACTTACCAGGATTTTTAAGGAATCCAGAGTCCTTCTTCACAGAGGAATCAGAAGGATGGTATCTGTTAAGAGTACTATTAACTCTGATACAGTAAGAAGAATGGGCTTGAAGGTAGTGGCGAAAGAAGTAGCAGAGTCTACAAAGAAAGCTAGAACTGAGGGGGAGCGGTCATTGAAGAAGTCTCCCACCACTAGCTCTAAATCTCAAGCAAGTATGAGATTACCGATAGATGAAAGAAGAAAACTATCAGGTAAACCGTTGATAAAACAGGCAAGTCCTCAAAAGGAAGTGAGCCCAGTTCGGAGAACAGAAGAAGGTGTGCAGAAAAGAAAATGAGAGAATCTTTTGGGTGAGATCTCTAAAAAGGCGAAGAGATCACCTAGGATTCGCACTCTGCGACAACAGGAAGACAAGAGAGCCAGAGAGCAGAGTCAAGCAGAAGTATCTGGATCTCGAAAATCAAGAAGGAACAAGATCTCTAGTCTCAATTTTAGAAGAAGACTCAGCCAAAAAGGCTAAAGAGACTGAGAAGAAGAGAAAATCGGAGTCTGAAAAAGAAAAATCTCAAATGCAGAAATCTTCAAGACCGACTGAAGCAAAAGAAAAGACTAAGAAGATTAGTCGGAAGAAGACTGTGTCCACTGCTTCGGAAGTTAGTCGAAAGAAATAAACCTTCAATGCTGCTCAAAAAGAAAAAGAAATTGAGCATAACAGAGTTCAAGAAATTCCCACTGCTCAATAAGAGGAACCAGAGGAGATAAGCCTGGTTCAGTAGAATTTTATTGAAGAACAATCAGAGGCAGCAGCAGAACCAAACTTGGTTCAGGTACCACAGGAGAAATCCGATGAATCTGATCTAACTGTATACAACTATTCGAGAATTTTGAGAAGACACAAGTTGAAGATCAGAATGGTTGAAGTTGTTACCAAGAGGAGGACTGCTATCGCTATCTGTAATCAACCAAGAAAGAAGGTAATGGCTGTCGTACAACCTATTTTAATAAATAGTGACACATGGCATTTACTGAAAGAAGATGAAAAGATGTTCTATGATGTCTTGAGAGATGCTGCTACTAAGCCATACCATACAAAAATGTCCAGCAAACCGTGTACTATTTATCCAATACAGAGAAGACGGTAATAAAGGTTGTACTAGATATTTAGCCACGATATCCTTTGGATTTCAGTAAGGGGAAGTCGAAGCTATTTCCTGAAGAAGTTAGTGATGATCTGTCCGCAGATCAAATTGAAGAAGAAGTGCGTCGAATTGATGCAGCATGCGCTTCAAAAGAGAATACTGATGGAGCTAGCTGTAGCTACACAGATAAGAAGGAATATTGTCCAGTAGGGGGAAGACTCATAACAGGGACATTTATTGAATCCCTTGTCCAGACAGTTTTGCGTATTAGACCTTTATCTAATACACTGTCTATTCAGGCTGAAGGCATACCCTTGCAAGGAAGACAGTTGCTTATGCTACCTGCTCCCTTTGATTTAGACCTTCCAGAATCAAATCTATTCGTTCATCCACCTACATTTGCAATTCGAGAAGATTACATTCCATCCTCGGACGCATATGCTACAACAATTGCGTTCACTTCACCCTCAGAAGATAATGATCAATCCTCCTCACAGTTGGACTCACAAGCTGAAATCAACAAATTACGCGGAGAAGTCAACGAGATAAAGGAGACAATGAATGATTTGAAGAAGATGATGACAGAACTGTTGAAGAGCCATCGTCGTTAATCATTTTTTATTATAACAAGTAGTGGGAGAAGAGAATGAGCAGAGGAGAAGAGAATGTTTAGAAAAGAATCTCAAAAAGTGTGACTGAAGTAGACGAAGAAAAGAAAGGAAGAAGAGAAAGAAGAGTTCTGAAGATAAGTTTTTTTGTGTTGTTTTTAAAACATTGTATTTTCTTTTTTGTGTATAATTTGTTATCATCAAAAAGGGGGAGATTGTTAAGTCAAAATGACTTTACATATATATATGATTTTGATGAATAACAAAGAAGTAGTAAAAGAAGAAGCAAAATAGAAAATAGACAGACGGAGAATAAAACACAGACGTAGACGAAGTTAAAAGACAGACGAAGAAATACAGATGCAGATTAAACAAACAGACGGAGAAGTAGAGACGCAGACGCAGATATAAAGCAAACGCAGACGCAGATGCAAAGTGAAAAACAGACGCAGACGCAGATGTAGACGCAGAAACACAGACGTAAAAATACAGATGGAGAAAAGCAGACGCGAAATTTAAAAAGAAGATGCAAGAGTCAGTTCGAGTTAGTTACAAAACTCAACTGATTAACTGTTTCTTTCAAGATTCAAGAAACAAGATTCAAGAATCAAGAATCAAGAAGCAGTTGCAGACGAAGGCTATAAATATGAGTCGAAGTCGAAGATTGCAAAGTTAGCCAATGCGAAAGCAAAAAAAAGGAGCAAAAGCTGAGATAATTGATTTACGTACGCAAACTCTGTGCAAATTAGCTGAGAGCTAATTTTTCTGTAACAAGTTTGAAATCTGTGCAAATTAGCTGTACGCAAACTCGGAAAGAATACTTGTAAAAGTTAAAGAGAAAGTGAAATCTCATAAAGAATTCTGAGGACTGGACGTAGCCCACGGTTTGGGGTGAACCAGGGTAAAATCACCGTGTCAACTTCTCTCTACCCTATTACTTTTAAAGTTTAAAGTTTTTGTTATTACTTCAATTCTGAAACAAGCTTTCAAAGTTTTGATTAATTCGAACTTAACGAAGTTTCGGTAAAAATAATTTTTTTAAAAAACAAAACAGTTTTGAAAGAATTTTCAAAAAGGGGAATACACAATTCAACCCCCCATCTCGTGTATTCGTTATCATTTTATAAGCATTGTACTAACGTGTGATTTACTTCAGAGAAGAAAATGCTGGAGCTGTAAGGCTTCGTCAGGGAGCAAAGGATTAGGGCAGTCAAGCGATGGAAAGAGCGGTATTTACACGAAGAGTGTCTGGAGTTTGCTTGTGACTTGGCTCTTTCCCTCTTGAGGAGCTGCCACAACGTTTGCATCCCTAACGGGTCGGAGGGTCCTTTATTCAAGGATTATTCCGAGCCGATGCTTTCCTCCGAGCTCGGCCTTTCACTTGAAGAGATGAGAGAGATTGTTGAAAAGGAATGAGAGGTATTGGAGGATGAGATGCTAGACCTGAGTAAGAAGAGGATGTCTCTCCATTGTCTTTTCCTGCCGATCTGGCTGTTGGCCCTTCTCCTACCGATCCGGCTGCTGGCCCTTCCGCTCCTCCCGAAGGATCAAAATGATTTTTCCCCTTTTCAATGCTCATCTGGTCGGGCTTGTGGCTAGAACGTTAATTCAAGGAAATAGAGTTCTTTTATTTTTCATTACCACCTTTGTTTATCGTGTTGAGATTGAGCGATCTTTCCAAATAGCATGGTCGATCGAGACAAGAGAACTTGGCCGAGCGATCCAAGATTTTATCTTGGCATCGCCTGGTTCCAAGATCCCGTCTTGGAAACCTGGCCGAGCGATGTCGAGGCCGAGTGATCCAAGATCCTGTCTTGACATCGCCTGGTTTCAAGATCCCGTCTTGGCAACCTGGCCGAGCGATCCAAGATCCTATCTTGGCATCGCCTGGTTCCAAGATCCCGTCTTGGCAACCTGACCGAGCGATGTTGAGTTCGAGCGATCTAAGATCCTGCTTGGCATCGCCTAGTTCCAAGATCCCGTCTTGGCAACCTGATCGAGCGATGTCAAGGCCGAGCGATCCAAGATCCTGTCTTGGCATCGCCTGGTTCCAAGATCCCGTCTTGGTAACCTGGCCGAGCGATCCAAGATCCTGTCTTCGCATCGTCTAGTTCCAAGATCCCGTCTTGACAACCTGACCGAGCGATATCTAGGCCGAGCGATCCAAAATCCTGTCTTGGCATCGCCTGATTCCAAGATCCCGTCTTGACAACCTGACCGAGCGATGTCGAGGCTTAGCGATCCAAGATCCTGTCTTGGGATCGCCTGGTTCCAAGATCCTGTCTTGGCAACCTGGCCGAGCGATCCAAGATCCTGTCTTGGCATTGCCTGGTTCCAAGATCCCGTCCTGACAACCTGGCCGAGCGATGTCGAGGCCGAGCGATCCAAGATCCTGTCTTGGCATCGCCTGGTTCCAAGATCCCGTCTTGGCAACCTGGCCTAGCGATGTCGAGGCCGAGCGATCCAAGATCCTGTCTTGGCATCGCCTGGTTCCAAGATCCCGTCTTGGCAACCTGACCGAGCGATGTGGACGACGATTAGTTGGTGAAATTTTCTCCTCTTGCCAAATTTAATAAGATTTTTTTTGTCAAGAAATCTGAAACCCCCTTATTGACGATGACAAAGGCATGGGCCGTTAAAAAACCTGACTGGCAGGGCCAGAAAAAAGGTACCCACAAGTTGCGTGTACAATAAATAATAATAAACAAAGAAATGAGAACTAAAATAAAGCTTATCTATTGGTAGAACATTTTCAGGTTTTGAGAATTCCAGGGCCTCAATAGAATCTTCCTATTCGTATCGCGCAGGATGTAAGAGTACTTGTCTGCTCGATTTCTTATCTCTTGGATGGACTAGGGATGATCAAGAGCCAGCGATTTCTTGAACTCTTCATCCCTCGTGTTGCTCATCAAGGCAGCCAACATGGACGAGCAAGTAAGGTTAGGAACTTCGACGGCTTCATTGTTAAATCGGGTGATGAACTCCCTCAAACTCTCGTTCCTTCCTTGGGTTAGCTGCATTACTTCCAAGGCAGTCTTCTGTGGCTGTTTACTTGTAGCGAATTAGTTGAGGAATAGCAGCTTAAAATCCTCAAAACTGGTTATGCAGCGTGGGGGCAAGCTGTTGAACCATCTTCGGGCCCCTTCTTGAAAGGCTGTGCAGAAAGCCTTGCATTGAATGGTGTCTGGAACGCAATGCAAGTTCATTATCGATTGAAAATGCTGCAGATAGTCGAGAGGATCGGTCTTTCCAGTATACTTTTCTGGCGTCGGTATCTTAGTATCAACCGCTGGGAGGCTGTCCAAGATCTCTGGGATGAAAGGAGAGTTGTACTGCGTTGATGGCTGGCTAGGACGGGAATTCATGGCTATGTTGATCCGGTGGTCCACAATTTTTTCCAAGGCTTCCGCAGAGTGTCGATCGGCCATCACACCGACCTGTCGATTTGGTGTTTATTCTTTGTTAATTTGAGGAGATCAGAAGATTTGTGGATCAATAGATCTGTCGCTTCTTCGATTTGTCTCTGCGTGAGGAAGGGTGGTTGCGGTGCAGGAGGGTTCGTGTTGAGGGGGTATTGGATGTGAGGATGTGAGCTGGTTCGAGCGTCATCCTCCAGGGCCACGCTTTGTGCTTCTTGGTCTTGGTTTTGGGATTGTTGTGGTTGGTCATGCTGGTGTGAGCGTTGAGGGGGTGGCTCGTTTATACTAGGGTTTTGATGCAGGGATGGAGGGTGTGTCTGGTGATCAGAGTGAGGCGATGGAAGGGCGGCGAGTAGCCGCAAGCCCATTAGCTGCAATGCAAGTGCCGCAACAGCGGCTACATCGAGATTCGTCGCCACCGCCTGACTGATCTGTGTGTTTCTAAACATGGTGCCTTGATGCCCAGGCCCACGATGGACGACAATTGGTTCAGTCGGATTCTGACGGAGCTGGGCGCTGCTGCTTGGATCTATGAGATTGATCGATTCTGTGTTGATGATACCTGCAAAACAATAAAGGCACGCCGGGGGTTGATTTCCGGTAGGCCCCTCCGACGTTCAAGTCAATTTTTGTGTGAGCTTTTTGTAGCTGGTGAGTAGTGAAAAGTAGGGTTATGGGAATCGTACCTTTTCATGATGAGATAATGAATTTATATGATTGTTACCTGAGGGAATTAGGTCAATCCCCAAGGCATGGGCCGATCGGCCCATGTGCCATTCTGCGTCTGAGCTTGGGCCTAGCACGACCGGCCCAACCAGTAGGTATTGTGAAAATTATGTGTAAAATATAAAGACAAAAGGAACTAAAAAATAGGCTCATTAATTGAGCTTCTTAAAAAATTATATTTTAGCTGTCAAAAAAGCTATATTTATTAAAAAAGGCTTTTCTATTTTACTGTCAAACAGTTATTAAAAAAAAAAGGGCTTTTGCAGTGAGAAAAAGTGTTTATTGACCCTCTAAAAACTCAATCAATCAGGTACTAAGAAACTTTAGAAAAATTCCCTAATCTTTAAAAATATTGAAAAAAAACACTCCTCATTTTAGTTTTGTAGAAAAATGCTTTTTTAGACTTTGATTAAATAATAATAATAAAATATGCCTAATATAAATATTAGATGTGGACTAACCAAATGTTATTAATATAATAACACAGCTTAACTCTTAAACTTGACTTAAAATAATTAATCACGAAGTAAATTAATACTTTAAAATAATTATAATAAATTATTAATTTAAATTAAATTTAATCGGTTCTCTTCAAGTTTAAGGGTTAAGTCGAATCGTCATTTAAGCATTGGTACATGATGTTTATAACAGGTGCAATAGTATACACGCACCAATATTGGTGCAAATTGCAATATTTGATCCTTTAGCTCCCACATACTTCTTTCCTAAAGTGACAGTTCTTGTATACTAACCCTTAAATAAGGAGCCAAAAAAAAAAACGAGACAGGAATACAACAATTGAACCCTGCCCATTGAAGGACATCGTTTCTTTCTCCAACACTCAGCCTCCATCCCACACGTTTCTCTAACTTTACCACCTTTTCCAATTTCAATTTTACAAGTATTAATACCTGCCCTCCTGATTCTTAGGAACCGTGACGGATGGAGCTTTTCGAAAGTATTCTTTATCCGTAACCATCAATCGCGAAACTCGTGTATCAAAGCTCACATAAGCATTCGTTAAGCTAATTCTCAGCTGTGTAGATAATCAGTATCATCATGTGGACATCGGCAGCTTAGTTCCTTGAAGCATATCAGTCGACATAAAAGCAAATGACTGCCCAATCTGTAAGAAACGATTATTAAAAGCAAAGCGCCAACGTTGCATGTGAAATCGAAAGTTTCAATTGTAGTATACCATGCATTCAAACGTAGAAATGTTTAAAACCAATTGCTTGCAAACATTTCCAAGTAAATAGTTAGCTTTTTGCTGGAAATAAGTCTAAACATGTAGCATAAAAAATAAAACTTCAATAAAAAAGATAAAACTTTAATAATGCTTTTATGAAATTGGGATAATTTTTTGAAAAAATTAGCTTTCTATTGAATGAAAAAGAAATTGTTATTTAGAATTTATAATTTATAAAAGTCAAAAGGATCAAATAAAGTTTTAAATCTCCGTTTAAATAAGTTTAACTTACTTATTCTTATAATATGAAAATTTTAGTTGAATATTAGAAAATATATAAGTATTTTATATTCCCTTTTCACCTTAAGGAAATATTGAAGAGTTGAAGGATAAGTGTCATCTTTCCACAGTGTCAATTGGCGGGCTTGTGTGCCTTAAGCCTTGAATCCCAACTTTGTAGCGTGGGTGAGCATAACCTGTTGTTCCTGGTCATCCATCACCAAAATATCAAGTTAAATTCCACGCATATTCAACGAGGAGAACTAGTCGTGTCACTCTTGTAAGCATGACTAATCATATTGGTTGAGACCATCAACCAAGAAGCACCAATATTGCAATATAATTTTAGCATTACTAACAAATCCCTTGTGATGTTTTGAGCTCCATTTGCAGAAAGTTGAGCAATTCCCACAGAGAATCAAGTCTGGTGGGTCCTGTAATTTCTGATCACTTCCTGGAGCAATACAGAATGCTTCAATACCCAGTGACTTGCATTTATTCATTTTCCTATTTCTATCCAGCTTTCCCCTGATGGCTTAATCAACCCTTTGCCTTCCATATTTTTTCTCACCCTCACAGCATCATCCCATCTTCCTGCTTTTGCATATATATTAGACAATGCCACATAATGCCCAGCATGTTCTGGTTCTAATCTGGTTAACTGTTCAGCAGCATGCTTTCCAATATCGAGGTTTTGGTGGGCTCGGCAAGCAGCTAAAAGAGTTCCCCAAATAGACTTATCAGGCTCTTGAGGCATCCTCTCAATGAAACTTAAGGCATCTCCAAGCTGGCCGGCCCGTGCTAGCATGTCAACAACACAAGAATAGTGTTCCATTCTAGGTGTCAATCCATATTCCTCAGGTATCCTGTAAAATAGATTAAGTCCTTCATCCACAAGACCCGAATGACTACAGGCTGATAATAGAGACGTGAAAGTCATAGAGTTAGGGCAACAACCCGATTGGCTCATATCCTGAAAAATTTGTAAAGCAACCTTACCAAGGCCGTGCATGGCATATCCTCCAATCATTGTATTCCAGGATACCACATCCATGCTGGCCATGCTATAGAACACAGAGCAAGCTGATCGAATGCAACCACATTTGTAGTACATGTGAATCAATGCATTACAAACTGGAATAACCAAACAGAGACAGTTTTTCTTGATGTAGGCATGAATCTGTTTACCACATGCCAAATCACAAATTGGTAAAACAGTGGATACTGTTGTCTGGTCATACTCAACACCCAATCTTCGCATTTCAGTGAATGATGTCAGTGCCATGTTTCCCATATCTAGTTCAACATAACCAAAAATCATAGCATTCCATGCAACAAGTTCGGATTTATCCATGAAATTAAATACCTTTTTAGCATCCCGAATTCTGCCGCATTTAGCATACATTGTCACCAAGGCAGCACCCGCGGAACTGTAAAATGCAGTCACGTGTTCTGTTTTAATACCATAACCATGGATTTCTTTCCCATTCATCAATGCATTGAGATACCGGCAACACACAATAACAGTAGAAAGACAATCCACATCAGGAAAAATCATTGGCGCATTGACCATCTCCTTGAAAATCCTTAATGAAGTTTCATGATATCCAATCCGAGAATAGCCTGAGATCAAAGTGGTCCAAGATATGACACTAGGATCTTCTATTTGTGTAAAAACTCTCCAAGCCTCATCGCATAGGCCCATTCGACAATAAGCATCCATAAGAGTGTTCAAAGTGACAAGATCAGGCTTCAAACCGTCAAATCTCAAGCCACTAGAAAGCTCTATAGCCAACTGTAACAAACCATGATATACAAACCCTGAAATCATTAAGTTCCAGGACAACAAATCCCTCCTTTCCATCTTCTCAAATACCCACCTAGCACTCCTAATATCTTTACATTTAACATACATATCAATCAAAGAGTTAGAAACCTGCGAGTTGAATTCACATCCCAAAACAATTACATCTCTGTGGAGCCAAGTCCCTCCTTCCCACCACAGTAACTGCGCGCATGCTCTTAAAACTTTTGGAAACACATAGTTATCCGGAGAAACACCCTTAAATTTCATTACCCCATAATTCCTAATACATCTCTCGTACATTCCGTGCCTGATATAGTAACCAAGTAGTGAGGTCCAAGCAAAAACATTTTGATGGGGCATTTCACCAAACAGTTTCTGGGCAAAGATGAAATGATCGCAATCCGCGTACACTTGGAGCAGTTTCGTGGACAAGAAGGGATTTTGGTGCCATCCACATACGGTGATTCGTTGGTGAACTTGTAGGCCATGTCTTAGCGCTTTGTAGTTGCTGCAGAGTTGAAGTATATGGTTCAGTTTGAGAAGAGAACTGTATTTGAGATTGGATTCGGTAGACAGGATACCATTTGCCATAAGCTCATGTTAGCTAGAGTTGATCTCTCTTGACCGGCGTCTCAGTGACCGTTAAGGGAACCACTGGCAGATTTTTGCACTGTTCGTGCGAGGATTAATAGTCTACAGGTACAATATAACTCGGGATACATAAAATATTCATACCATTATGAAGGCAAATAAGTTCATATTAGCATAAGAGTGCATTTTTGTAGCTCAAGTGTTATGCACCCTACCTAGGGATGAGAGTTGGTTTTCAACCCGATTAATATTCGCACTATCTGATTCAATAAATTTAGATATGGACAGTAAATTATAAAAACTGATGGATATGGATATGGATATGGATATGGGTTGAGTCATAAAAAATAGATATGGATATGAATTGAGTAAAACTAGAACCATAGATACCCATATCCTACCCGTTTTTTATTAACTCTATTTTTTCTATTTTTTTTTGAATATTTATGGTTAAATATAATAAAATATTAAAATTTTATACGAAAAAACAATTTTAAAATCTCTACTTTATTCCTCAGTACTCACATTTTTTATCATATTTTATTTTTCTTATAGGATGATAATAATGTAAATGATATGGAGATGAAGTTTTGAATGTTGTAGAGTTCACGCAAAGACAATTTGAAGCTTTAATTATTTCAATCTTTGTTCCAGTTCTAAATTGTGAAAAATGTATGTTGATTTTGTACTAAATATTATGATTTTTATTATTCCAATTTTATGATTTTTTTAATACATACAAATCAAAATCTTGACTTATTATTATTAAAGTTATTTTGATTTGGAGCGCTCGCAAAAATCTACTCTTTATATTGTTTATTTAGAAGTTATATTTTTATGTGTTATACAACCCGATGGATATCCAAAAACCCGAACAACCCAATGGATTTGGATATGAGTAGTAAATCGTAAAAACCGATGGATATGGATATGGATATGAATTGAGTCATAAAAAATGGATATGGATATAGGTAGAGTAAAACCCGAACCGAACCCTACCCATTATCATCCCTAACCCTACCTTTTATTGAACAGAAGATGGGTTAAACCAAAAGGTCTAAGTCTTCTTTTAGTTTGCAAAACCTTTGAAAATGTTGGGAGCGTTGCATCTTGAACTCACTTTCCTTTCTAATGATCAACTGGGCTATCTGTGCGGACCGGGAGCGTAGCATCTTGAAAGTACAAGGGTAACCTATAAAAAGAGTCATCTTTTATTTTTTTTAATTTCAACGCTTAAATTTTTAAAATTTTCAATTTAAGTAATAAATCTTTTAACAATTAGATAATTCACTTAAAATCTTATTTTAATTAACTTTTTATTGATGTGGTGTGATATGTCGAGTCCATACTTGAGCCAACACTTAGACGGTTAGACCACATATTTCATTGACATGACTTTTTGAGTCTAATTTTAGAAAATTACTAATTTTGTTGTCTCCATCTCATTACCAAGAAAACGATTAATTATTAAAAAAAATTATTTTATAATTTTAAATTTGACAATAAGATATTCAAAATTTTAATTTTTTGTGAAAGTAGCTCATTTCACTTTCTCTTCCACCTCTTCCTGTGCTATATTCTACCTCTCTCATTCTTCTTTATGCTACTGCACTGACTAGATCAAACTTTGTTTTCCATTGTTGCGTTTACCATCTCTCCCAGGCAAATTAAAGTTAAAAGATTTCCTTCTAGGACTATGTTTGAATGTTTCTCTGAAAAAGCAAATGAAGTAATTATGCTCTATATTTAAACCTTTACTCACCAAGGATATGTCTAGTGGCTTTTATTTCTCTTTGCTCATGCTTTGACTTTTCAAACCATTTAATGGCCACACAATTTTCTTAGGTTGGAAATCCTTGCATAATAAGCTTGAGGTTAGCAGCTAAGAAAGAGCACAAATAGCACTGATTTATTTGCATGGGAGAGCCGAGATACAAAGCTAACATTTGAGTGATATTTTTCACCACTATAGCTAAAGTTTTATTCACTTTAGTTGGAGAGAATTTTATGTTTATTTTATGAAACCAAACATAAAATTATTTCTTCGTTGTGCTTAGACCCTTAAGGATTTTATTGTGACTCTTCTCTATTATAGTGAATTATTATACTCATCATTATCTGTAGAAGTAGTTCTACATTGGGTGAATCACCTAAATTCTTGTGTCTCATTTTCTTTGCTTTTCTTATCTTATTTATTTTTACTTCTCTCACTTACGTTAATCCTTATACTCACTTTTACAATTGTTCTAAATCCTAATAAGTGGTATTAGAGAAGGTTCAAGATGTCTAATGGAACAAATTTTGATATCAAGAAATTTAATGACAAGATTATATTTAGCATCTCGAGAGTCCAGAAGAAAGTCATTCTTACTTGGAACAAATTGGAAAAGGCTCTATATGAAAAGGTCAATAAAGCGAGAATTTTTTACTGATCAGCAACGGGAGGACTTGGATGAAAAGACGTTATCAACAATCTAACTTTGTCTTTCTAAAGAGGTTTTTGCTCGAGGTCCTTCATAAGATTGCAACTATAGGCTTATGGTTAAAAATTGAGTGTCTCTATATGACCATAAGTCTCAATAATAAGGTTGTGTTTTTGGTTGTCTCCTTACCATCTTCCTTTAAGAAATTATGTTATATGGTAATAATGATACTTTTTTTAGGACATCAAATCTAATTTGTTATCTAAAGAAAAATTTGATCTTAAAGTGCATGTTGACGATAAAGGTGAAGGCTTTTCTGTAAGAGGTAGGTTATATAAAAAAGGGAGTACCACTGGAAATAAATCCATATCTAAATCTAGAAGATGTAAATCCAAAAATATTGCTATTGTAAGAAATTTAGGCACGAAATTAATAATTATTATAAATTGAAAATTAAAAAAGATAAAGAAGAAAAGTAGAAAAAACCTCAGAAAATCGTCGAAGCCAATGTAGTTGACACAAATTCTGATGGTGAAGTTTTGTTAGCTACCTCTACTTAAAAGGGATAAGACTAAATGAGTTCTAGATTCAAGATTTACCTACCATATGTGCCATCACAAGGATTGGTTTATTACATATGAGCCTGTTGATTCTAGTATTGTTTTGTGGGTAATAATATCCAATGCAAAGTTGAGGGAATTGCTACAATTCAAATTAAGATTGATGATGGTGTGTCTGAGAATTCACAAAAGTTTGTCATATTCCTAATTTGAAATGTAATTTGATTTCTTTAGGAACTCTTAAGTTTCTTAGGTGCAAGTTTTCTATTAAAGGTGGAGTTCTAAAGTATCTAAAGGTTCTTGTACTTTAATGAAAGGTATTAGACATAGTAGTCTGTACATCTTCCAAGGTTCTGTTATGTCATATTCAACATCCATTTTTACATCCTTATTTGATGATGATAACATTTGTTTGTGGCACATGCTCTTGGATCACATGAGTGAGAAAGGTACAAAACTTCTGAGCAAGAGGGGGTTACTTGATGATAAAGGTCGGGATAATTGGAGTTTTATGAACAACGTGTCTTTAGGAAACAAAGGTAGGTTAGCTTTTGTATAACAACGCACTGTACTAAGGGCTTCCTCGATTATATTCATTCTAATCTTTAGGGACCTTCTAAGGTTTAAATTCATAGATGATGCCATTATATGATGACCCTCATTGATGTTTTCTCGCACAAAGTGTAGGTTTATTTTTTCACCACAAGATTGAAGTTATTCCCATCTTTAAGAGTGGAAATCACTTGTTGAGACCTAAACTAGTAGGAAGATTAAAAAGCTCATAACCAAAAATAGTTTAGAATTATGTGAGATATATTTTATTGAATTTTGTGAACATCATATAGCATCATTGGACATTGGACACTAATCAAGAAGCCCCAATAGAATGGGATTCTAGAATATATGAATAGAAATCTTATCGAGAGGGCATAATGTATGTTCTTAATTGCTAGATTGCGGCATCGTTGAGAGTTTTGGTCTAAAGCTGCTTCTACAACTTGTTATCTTATCAATCGATCTCATCACTCATCTATCAACTTCAAAATCCTAGAAGAAGTTTGGTCAAGTAATCTTGTTGACTACTCCATTTTTTGAGAGTTTGGATGTCTTATTTATACCCATGTTAATGATGAAAAGTTTGCCCCTATGGCTATTAAATGCATTTTCCTTGATTATGCCTTTAAATTTAAGGGATATTATATATGGTGTATTGATTATCGAAAGATTATTCTTAACAAAGATGTTACTTTTAATGAAAATGCATTGTTATCTTTTCAGAAAGATTCTTCTGGTATAGGTGATCAGTAGGATGCTAGTGAGAAGCTAGAGTTAGAAGTGAGAACTAAAGCTCCTAATATAAATCCTACCTCTTCCCCACTTTCACAATCTGGCAATGATATTCATATTTATGAATATGATCATGGTATCATTAGTCCCATGTAACCATAACGTCATGATTATTAAATTACTTATGATAGATTAAAGAGAGGAATTAGGAAGCTTGCTAGATATATTGAAGAAGATGATAATAAGTTTGCCTATGCATTAGCAGTTGCACATGATATTCCTAAAGGTGTTTAACCTTCTTATGACTCCAAGGCTACCACTACAAGGAAAATGAGAAATACCGACGGAAAAATACCGACGGTATATAAACCGTTGGAAATACCGACCGAAATAACGTAACCGTCGGGAAAATTGGGTGGGCGTTAAACTTTTTTCGACCGAAAATGATTCGGTCGATGAATATGTTGAAATATTTTTCGACGCTCAATTTCCGCCGGACATGGCGTCGATGAAATCCACGGCCTTCACTTACTGAAAACGACGTCCCGACGTTGTTTTGGTGTAAACCAAGACGACGTCGTTTTGGTTATTATTTAGGGCTGCATCTGCGATTCTTCCTCCTCTTCCCGCAGACGCAGCCCTTCTCCTTCTCCTTCGTTTTTTCCTCTCCTTTCGTCCATCTTCTTCGTCGTTGCTGCCCGCCGTTTCGTCCGCCGCCGCTCGTCGCTTGCTGCTCGTCGGTCGCCGTACGCAACCGTCGCGTCTCCGACAACGTGGTAAGTTCTCCTCCCTCCCCTCTTTAATTACTCTGACAGTGTTGAATGGGTGTGTTAAAGGTTTTTAAGTTTTTATATGTTAATTATTGCTCTAAATGTATGAAAATTATTGCTGTTATATGTAAATGTAAATTATTGTTGTAATTATATGTAAAATATTGGTCTTATATCCCATCATAAATTATATGTTAATTATTTAAATTATTTGTAAATTATTGTTGTAATTATATGTAAAATATTGGTCTTATATGCATCTCATAAATTATATGTTAATTATTTCGTAATTATATGTAAAATATTGCATGTCTATGCATCAGTAAATTATATGTTAATTATTGCTGTAATTATATGTAATTTATTGGTCTTATATGCATGTAAACTATATGTAAATTATTGTTGTTATTATTGCTCTTATATGCATATGTTAATTATATGTACATTATTGCTCTTCAATTGCTTTTAAAGAAAAATGAAAGATTTGAATAAGAAAATTAAGAATTTGTGTACTACATTGCCAAAACTTTCAATTAGGTGATCATTATTTTTAATTATTAATAATTATTCTAAAATTAGGTGATCATTATTTAATATTTATTAATAATGATTCTAACTATCTATCAATTCCATTTAATTTAATTTGATACCCATTATTAATATTCTAAGTTGGACTGAAATTTTGATTAAACTAAGGAGATACTAAAATATAGTTATTTTAATCAATTATATTACAATCATTTCAATTCCTAGTGAGTTAGAATTTTGCAAATTTTAAGTCAAATTTTGAACTAGTCCATCAAATTTTAACTCAACTTCAATTTTGATTTATTGACACCAAATCAATTTTATATGGGTTAATATTATCAATTATGATTAAAATTATTAAATAAATAAGTTTATAAAATAATATCTTTACAAAGGTAGACACCAACTCAAAATGTCTTATTTGTTGAAGCACATTATGTCATTTCTATATAATTAATATTACAACTTCATTCATACATTCAATCTCATTTAATCAATTATCATTTTTATGTTTTCTTTTTGACAAAAGATATGCAATTACAAAGAAAATGAGTAAGGTGGTTGGTTTAAAGTTGACAATTCAATTTAATTTTAACATTAAGTTATAGTATAGATCTCACTACATTGTGTGCCAAGATTTATTTTATTATTTGATGTTTAGGATTAATTTATAAATGTTTTTCATAACAGTTAGACCACATTTGAAGTTTTATAAATGTTTTAGAAGTGAATACATATCTTTAGTTATTCTTAAATCATAATGCAAAATATAAAAATCTTAAAAGAATTGAAACACAAAACTTTCTAATCGTTAACTAAGAAGCAACCCAATGGTCGTGACAATATGTTTCTTAATGGTAAGTTATAAGGTTATGTTTACTTAATTGCACTTTTAAATAACAAATTTAAATAGTAAATACATAATTTTGATTATTCTCAAAACAAAAGTAAACTATCAAAACTCTTAAGATAATGGAAAGAATAAAACTTTCTCATGTCGCAACTAAATTTGAAGTTTATAATGGTGACAATGTAGTTCTTATGATAAGTTATAAGGTTATCTGTAATTAATTAAACTCGTAATTAACATTGTCATAAAATCTAATTTTAAGCGTATCTATCCATCCTCCTTTGAAAAAATTGATGTACCTTAACTTTAAAAGGTTTAATGATCAATTGATATTAACCGACATTAGCAAGTAATTTTAAAGGCTTCAAATCAAGTAATTTAGATTATGGACCATGATAACGTCATTTGATCTAAAATAATATTTACAACTTGAAATACATTCAATCTCCTTCAATTAATTAATATTTTAACCTTTATTATCTTGTAGAGATATACTATTACAAAGAATATGAGTGGGTTAGTTAACCTCAGTTGACAATTCAATTTGAAACTAAAATTGAGTTGCGCTATAGATCTCACAACTTTGTGTATCATGATTTGTTATTTTATTTTACATTAAAGATTAATTTATAATTATCAAAGATTAAAGAAGATATCTGAATTCTTATCAAATTTTAGGAGTGAATATATATCGTCCAACACTTGCGAACCGGAAGCAGCAGACGTCCGTCAGCTTGGCGCTGAGGGACCTGATGGAAGAAAGTTTGTTTCTATTGTCAATGACCAGTAAGTGAACTCAAAGCACTTCACAATTTGCTTATTATCAACATGGACTTTTACCAATATGTACATAGGATAACATCACTTTACATGTTAGGATGGTTCCGTTTGGACCAATTTCAAGAAATATGACTTCCTCGTTCAAACAAAGAATTGAACCAGAGGGTTATGTGTGGAAAAATTTAGCTGACACCACAAAGCAATTATACTTTCAAGAGTTTGAGGTAGAAATCATAGTTATTTTCTTGTTACATTGCGTTTTATATTCATAATGTTCACACAACATTTTAACTTTTTGTTATTATTACTCATCTTATTTCAGAAAGAATTTTACTGGGATTCTCGTTTCGACGCCATCATGTATAAACAATGGGAAAAGAAAGCTCGCATACGTTATCGCGACTTAATTAATCAAATACGCAAGGTTGGTGCACGCCCGCGTTATATTTTGAGCATATTTGGACTCATTGATTGAATATTGGACATCACCGCGATGTCCATATCTGGCGTAATTCACCAATAGGCGTGGAGGTCGGGGCCCCGAGTCTTCTTGATGCATCGGAGGATCAATTACCCACAACGAGCATGCACATAGACTAGTAAGTATCTAATTTCTCATGTCAATTTTACATATATCTTGCTTTGCTTTATTGAACAATGTGATTATGATATAAATGTCTGGTGCCATATGGTTGTGTGAAGTTATTTTCATTGTTGAACATGGGGCAAATATCATATATACAGAGGAAACTCTGGCGAAATATTTTTAAATACTAGTTAACATCTGACAATTTAAGTTATACGTGTAGGAAAAGGCATTTGGCACGAAGCCTACACCTATGCAGGTATTTGTGCACACGCACACGAAGAAACATGATGGTGTCACCTTCATCAACAGTCGATGTAGAGAAGTCAATGTCAGTGAAATTAACATATTTTAATAATTTCTTAACAATTATACCTTATTTACTAATGTAAAGATTGTTTCCTAATAGGATCAACTACAAGAAAATATCCAGCAACAATCTCAGGAGGAACAACCTGTGGACGAGACTCAGACATATCTTGATGTCGTGGGTGGTTGGGACCGTCGTGGAAGAATATTCGGCCTGAGCTCATATGCAAACACCTGTTATTCGCGCTCTTCCCTTTCTAGTACAGTAGCATCTGCTCGGCCATCTCAATCTCATGATGTGTCGGAGCTCTGAACCACAGTGGACTCATTAAGGGAATAGCTAGCTAATCAAAATGAGCAGCTAGTTACTCAACATCACCGGCATATGGAGGACATAGCTAAGGTGAGGGAGGAGATTAGTCTGCAGATGACAGAACAACTGAGAGTAGAGATGAGGACGGAGCTGGAGCAAGTTTCAAAGATCAAAGAGTCGTTAGAGCAGATGGAGCAAGCAGCTAAGATGAGAGAGGAGATGAAGCGGCTTACTAAGACGAGAGCGGAGATGGAGCAGATGGCCAAGGACAAACAGCATGCGGAGGAGATGGCTAAACTTAGGCAGGAGATGGAAATGTTAAAGAAGGGGGGACACAATTCAGAGCATCTATGATCATTACGACATTAATTACCATAACATTGTCATGTGTTTTCAATTAAAAAACATAAGAGATTTGTTATTTCTTATTTTTTAATTATTAAATTAATTTCTTTTTATGTTTTATTAATTATTAATTTTCTGATTATTCATTATTCTAACGCAACACAAAATAATAAAGTTAATATATAATATAATTATTATTATAACAGCGCAAAGGCAAAAAAAAAATCAGTTATTACCGACGGTCAAATGTCCGTCAAAAATTTTATCGTATTTACCGACAGTATATTATACCGTCAGTAAATGTTGTTGAAGATAACTTCGCCTCACCGACGGAATAAATGACCGTAGCAAAAATTCTCCGATGGAATCTTACTTGTCATTCTGTCGTTAAATAAATACCGACAATAATAGTTCCGTCGTTAAATCCGTCGTAACATTGCTACGGAAAATGTTGGTCGGTATTTTTAGCTTCGGCCAGTTCACTGACCGATTTTTGGTCCACCAAATTCCGTCGGTGATTAATTCCACCGACGAATATCTCTTGTTTACCAAAGGTAATTTCCGTCGGTAAAACACTGATTTCTTGTAGTGTACTTCTTGTGTTAATTTTTCACTTTGGCTTGGGGATAGGGATGAAGAGGTCTAGAGTCTTTATAAGAACAAAACTTGGGATTTGGTTAAGCTTCTTAAAGGTCATTAGACATTAACTTTTAAGTTGATCTATAAATGGAAAGATGGTATATTTGGGTTGAAGATACAAGATGGAAATCATGCCTTATTATCAGGTGTTGTAACCAAAAGGAAGGTGTTCATCATACCTCCATTTGAGTACTTCAGGTATTTATTGCTTTTTTTATTTAAAGTTGGAGCAAATCGATGTTAAAACAAATTTTCTCCATGGTGAGTTAGAAGAAGACATATATATATATAAAGCAATTCGAAGGTTTTGTTGCATATGGCCTTAAGCAGGTTCCTAGGAAGTGGTATGAAAGATTCGATTCCTTTATGATTGGGCGAGGTTATACAAGGAGTAAGTATGATAATTGTGTTTATATTAGATAGCTTAAAGATGGTTCATTCGTCTACTTGTTGTTATATGATGATGACACGTTGATTGCTTCCAAAAATAAGTCCTTAATTAACAAGTTGAAATCTCAAGTTAATAGTGAGTTTGAAATGAAAGATCTTACTGTAGCTAAGAAAATTTTAGGTACGGAGATTTATAGGTACCATTAAGCTAATAAATTATACCTGCCTCAAAAGAAGTACATCAAAAAATTTCTCAATAGTTTTAATATTGATAATTGCAAACATGTTTCTACTCCTCTAATTACTAATTTCTAATTGTTTTCTAAACATTGCCCCTAAATGGAGGAAGAGATTGAATGCATGTCACACATTCCATATTCTAGTGTAGTTGGTAGTATTGTGTATATCTTGGTTTCGTTAGACTTGATCTTGCATATGCAAGTAGCATGGTGAGCCGTTATATGCATAATCCTGAGAAGGTTCATTAGAAAGCTATAAAATTAATATTTTGATATTTGAAGGTTATTCTGATCTAGTTTTGGTATTTGATAGAAGCAAAATAATATCTAATAATATTGTCGATTTTGTGGACTCTGATTATGATGGTGACCTCAACAGGCATATGTCTCTCTCCAGTTACATCATCACCTAATATTCTAGTGCTATCAGTTAAAAAGCACTGCTATAATGTATTGTTGTTTTATCTAGTATTAAGGCAAAGTATGTTGTAGCTACAGAGGGTGTTAAGGAGGCTACTTAGTTACAAGGACTTGTTATTGAGCTTGATGTTACATAAGGTACAACCGTTGTGTTTCCAAATAGCCAAAGTGTTATTCGTCTCTTCATGAACGATGTGTATTATTACAAGATCAAGCACATTAGTATCACATACTATAACATCGGAGATACAATTGATGCTGAAAATTATGTTGTAAAGAAGGTTCACACATATAAGAATTTTGTATATATATTGGCAAGCCACTTCCTAGCTTTAAGTTCAAGCATTATTTGGACTCAGTAGTTGATGTTTGTGGCATTTAATTGCCCTTTGAGACTTTTATATAGTGATAAGTAGCTCATCAAATTTGAGCTAAGCGCAGGATTCTTCACATTTAAAATCATTATTTTAATGGCTAATATTAAATCCTTAATCACCAAGGATATGTCTTGTGGTTTGACATGTACTTAATTGATTGTTATATTATGTCATAACACTTATCGATTAATGACATAAAATTACTTAAGATACTCATTTTAGTTCATATGTGGTTTTAGGCATAATTCGGAAGTGATGAAGCTAAAATAAGTCAAAAGCATGATATTTAGATCATTTTTTAAAGATTAATTTTCACTTGCCTTCACGAGCAAGAAGAAAAAAATTAAGACAAGAAGAAAATAAGAAAAATGAAAGTACAAAATGCAAAGAACGTGAGCTACATGATTATGCATGGAATTTTATATGCAATTTACGTTGATTTAATGACCATGCAATAAGTTAATTAATGGAAAATGTATAAGGCAATGTCCATAGGGCTAAGGTGCAGTAGTGGAGCATGAAGCGTAGCAGCATGAAGAGAAGAGGCTGTTGGGAAGAAGCAAAATGCAGCATATAATGTGGATTAAAACAAGAAGCATAAAACGACGGCGTGATAGACAGTGCAGTAGCCATGAACAAGCAGTAGGAGACGATGATGCATAGTAGCTGAAGGCAGGGAATGACTGCATTTTCAGACAGATGTTCCACGTTTAATGCAGACGATGTCTGCGTTTCACGCATACTAATTTCACGCAAACGTTCTGCGGAAGCATAGACAAAGTTTCACGCAGATGTCCTGCAGAAATGCAGACGTTTTAAAGACATTGGGCGCATTTTTCTTAGAATGCACAGAAGATAACAACGAGGTTATAAACAAACATGAACCGTGGTTTGGGCCAACAATGTTTATTTGTCACATCAGAGCTACAGTAGCGTGAAATAAAATAGAGAACATAAGAGAGCTGCGAGAGAGTGAGGCGCGACAGTGAAGAGCAGTTGCTAGGGGTTTCGGCTAGGATTAGTTGAGTAAGGTGAAGCATTTTTTACGGAGAGACTCTCGACGTCAATTCGGAGGTGACATTATCACCAAAGACTTGAGTTAAGTGTATTTTACTATTTTTATTATTTTTTTCTCTTATTAGAAATTTATTGTGTTATCTTATTTTAATTTATTTGAGTTTTATGTATGGATAATTAGATTTTGTCATTATTATGTTATTTGTGTACAAACCTATTAAGTATTGTGAGATAATGATTTTAATACGTTTATTGAATTATTTAATTGCAAACTCATTTTTAAAATTTCGATATAATCTATAATTGTTATGTTGAAATTTAAGTTTAGCGACTAATGATTCGTAATTATTAGGGATAACATGACCTAGGTTAAATGACGCATTATATGTGATTGTTACCTTGATTAGTCAGTTTTTTAATTTGTAATGCTATTGCCTAATTAAATCTAGAGATCATATTCTAGGTTATTTGGTGGCTATGTTTAATTAACAACCATATCTTAACTAAACAAAACCTAAGGAAAAATTTGGGTTAATTATTAACTCATAATTAATAATTTCTAAGAGATATTTAAGAACAACAAATCAACGAAATATGTTTAATTAGAGTATAGGCCGAGATTGAATTCATTTTCTCCTATTTTCTTTAATTTGTTTTTATTAGTCTAGTTTCATTTTACTTTCTTGTTTGAAAATTTCAAAACTCCCTAAATCTAAACACCGATTAATTTCATTTCATAAACATTACACATACTCTCTATAGGATCACCCTAGACTCATCACTACTATAGTAGTAGTCTAATTATTTTATTTTGACTAACGTTACGATGTGCCTAGTTATTTTATTTTGACTAGCATGAGTGCGTTGTTATGGCATTTATTTCTCCTATCATGCTTTGACATTTCAAAGAATTTAATGGCCATACAATTTTCTTATGTTGGAAATCCTTGCATAACAAGCTTGAGGTTCGTGGTTAAGAATTAGTACAAATAACATTGCTCTATCTACCATGCATAAGAGTCGAGATACAAAGTCAACATTTTAGTGAAAATTTTCACAACAATAGCTCAAGTTTTATTCACTTTGTTTGGAAATAATTTTATCTTTATCTTGTGAAACCAAATATAAAATTATTTCCTTATTGTACTTAGGCCCTAGCTCAAGTTTTATTCACTTTGTTTGGAGAGAATTTTATCTTTATTTTGTGAAACCAAAAATAAATTATTTCCTTATTGTACTCAGGCCCTTAGAGGATTTTATTGTAACTCTTCTCCATTATAGTGAATTATTTTCCTTATCATCACCCGTGGACATAGCCTATATATTGATTGAACCATGTAAATCGTTGTGTCTCAATTTTTTAATTAGTTTTCCTATCCTATTTATTTTTACTTCTCTGACTTAATGGCATTCTTGACTTGGTAAACTCAGTTAGTTGTAATATATTTACTGTATGTTAGCTGCCTAATTCCTAGGAATAGATATGGGAGTTTCAGTTTGTTTTGAACTCCACCTGGTTTGAATTTCAAATGTAAATAATTGTAATCTGTTTTGAGTTTAAATACTCACAATCAATAGAAGATCAACACAACTTTTTACAATCCTTTATGGTATCAGAGCCTAAACCTCTAAAGAGTTTTTTTTCTCCCAAATAACCCGTCCTCTACCTACTCAATGGCTCGACTAGCTACTGTCCTTAACTCTGATAATACAACCATCACCACCATTGTTCAATTTAATCCAGCCACGCAGCTCCCGATCAAGCTCACTAGCTCCCAAAACTTTGCCACATGGAAAGCACAAATCTCCATGTTGATGAATGGCCACGACTTATTCGGTCATCTCGATGGTTTCTTCCCAGCCCCAAGCAAAACTATTATTGAAAACAACACCATACCCAACCCTGCTTATAATACATGGTTTAGACAGGATCAATTGATCCAAAATGCACTCATGGCTTATGTTGATCCCACCCTCGCTTCCTCTGTTGGAACCCCTCCCCGATGAGTCGTGTGTCCGACGTCTTACGTGACATCTGGATGCGCATCTCACGAGGGAGGAATTCCTTACCACGAAAGAAATCTCAAATCGAACTTATTTTAACGTCATCCGAACAAAACTTGATAAGTTCACCCTAATTATCACCCAATAAAATTTCTCTGCTTATGGCCCATAACTAAATCCTAATCCTAATATAAAATGAAATTTCATATCCCTCGATCAATTAGAATCAGAAATCGCCTCAATCGGATCTCTATAGCTTACAAAATCGCCCGAAAACGAAATTACATTCAAGAAACATCACATACAAGTTTAAATCCTCACAAAGAAATATTAATACAAACTTCTTAAATCATTGGAAAGCATTAATTTGCATTTATTCTAAAAACGTTAAATTGCCTATTAACTCAATTATTAAGGAATCACCCACCTTAATTCCTTTAGCTCTAGGATTGGTCAATTTGCCTTTCTTCTACCTCCAAATGCCTCCTTTCACCTTAATCAAACACAATAATCCAAAAAGCATAAGAGATAGCAAAATTCATAATCATTAGAAAAAGGAAACATGAATTAACACTTACCTAACCTTACCCATACCTTAACTAAGCTATTTAAACCCAAAACCCATCAAGAAACTTCAAGAATTTCGAAATTTCCCTTACCTATATGAAACCCACGAAATTCTCTTCTTGCTTCTATTGGAAGATTCATCCTTCCTTTCCACCTTCTTCTTGAATAAAACTCTTAAACCCTCCTTTCTAAAGCAAAATAAACCAAGCTCTTACTTCTCTTCTTCTTCTTCTTCTTCTTCTTCTTATCTTAGCCGTAAGTCTCCTCTCCCACTCTTTTATGTTATAAGTTTCGTATGTCTCTTGAAAGCCTTAAGGAATTGTGTCTTACTTATAACCTAGAGCAAAACTACGTAGTTTCATCAAGTCACTTATTTTCCTCCTTTCCTTGCCATTTTCGTTTCCTTCTTCATGTTTTAAGGCTAAATCATCAATCATTTTATTTCTTTTCCTTATAAGATACGTAAGCCTACATCCTTAAGCCATTTATTTCCTCTTTTCTTCATTTAACTTAAACTAAAAAGACAATTTAAGCCCTCCTCCTTAGCCTTTAACCTTAAAAACATAAGTAAACTTCCCAATTTACCCTCAATTCATCTTATTCTTTTTAACTTCTCGAAACTTATCAAACCTCTAATTTAACTCAATTCCTTCATTTCATTTAATTCTCCTTCATTTAATAACATTTAAAAGAACTAAAAGCCCATCTTCATAAACCCTAAGCCTAAAGCAATTAGGGACTTCCTCAAACGCCTTCACACCAACTTATTGCCTTTAATTTCTAAGAATTTATCAAAATTCTAAATTTAACTAAATCTCTTCAATTAAATTCTATTAATCCCAAATTAATTCTAACTAAAAGGAAATTAGTAAACTAATCCTCAGAATACACAAAACATGCTTAATGTGAATCGGGGCCCAACACATACAAGTTTAAATCCTCACAAAGAAATATTAATACAAACTTCTTAAATCATTGGAAAGCATTAATTTGCATTTATTCTAAAAACGTTAAATTGCCTATTAACTCAATTATTAAGGAATCACCCACCTTAATTCCTTTAGCTCTAGGATTGGTCAATTTGCCTTTCTTCTACCTCCAAATGCCTCCTTTCACCTTAATCAAACACAATAATCCCAAAAGCATAAGAGATAGCAAAATTCATAATCATTAGGAAAAGGAAACATGAATTAACACTTATCTAACCTTACTCATACCTTAACTAAGCTATTTAAACCCAAAATCCATCAAGAAACTTCAAGAATTTCGAAATTTCCCTTACCTATATGAAACCCACGAAATTCTCTTCTTACTTCTATTGGAAGATTCATCCTTCCTTTCCACCTTCTTCTTGAATAAAACTCTTAAACCCTCCTTTCTAAAGCAAAATAAACCAAGCTCTTACTTCTCTTCTTCTTCTTCTTCTTCTTCTTCTTCTTATCTTAGCCGTAAGTCTTCTCTCCCACTCTTTTATGTTATAAGTTTCGTATGTCTCTTGAAAGCCTTAAGGAATTGTGTCTTACTTATAACCTAGAGCAAAACTACGTAGTTTCATCAAGTCACTTATTTTCCTCCTTTCCTTGCCATTTTCGTTTCCTTCTTCATGTTTTAAGGCTAAATCATCAATCATTTTATTTCTTTTCCTTATAAGATACTTAAGCCATTTATTTCCTCTTTTCTTCATTTAACTTAAACTAAAAAGACAATTTAAGCCCTCCTACTTAGCCTTTAACCTTAAAAACATAAGTAAACTTCCCAATTTACCCTCAATTCATCTTATTCTTTTTAACTTCTCGAAACTTATCAAACCTCTAATTTAACTCAATTCCTTCATTTCATTTAATTCTCCTTCATTTAATAACATTTAAAAGAACTAAAAGCCCATCTTCATAAACCCTAAGCCTAAAGCAATTAGGGACTTCCTCAAACGCCTTCACACCAACTTATTGCCTTTAATTTCTAAGAATTTATCAAAATTCTAAATTTAACTAAATCTCTTCAATTAAATTCTATTAATCCCAAATTAATTCTAATCTAAAAGGAAATTAGTAAACTAATCCTCAGAATACACAAAACATGCTTAATGTGAATCGGGGCCCAACATCTTCGGTTATCACAACCTTAATCACATTGTAAGCTTTTAATTTTACGTACTTATTCTTGATACTTGTAAATAGATATAAATAAAAATCAAACTACGCTTCTTACATCATTAAGTTTTTTAAGGGAAGTAGAAGCAATATTTTTTTCATATAGATGAGGTTGCAACAATGCAATATGTGAATTGTTAGTAATAATTGAAGTGATATATCAATTAATAGAGTTTTATGAAGTAGTTGAATTATTTTCTCCTCTTATCAATTATGTAATTGACTAAATAAGGTATTATTGATGGTTTTCCAAGAGAACCATAACATGGCTTGCATCGCAAAATCAATGTTCCAATGACATATGGCACTACAACCAATTTTAAGGAGCACTTGCTTAAGGTTGCAAATCTTATTGGATTAAAAAGCTTAAAATTTTATATGATGATTCTTTACTTAGGTTTGAAAGACTTCCAGGTGTTTTAGGTGTACTTCATGTCCCTATTATTAGTTGGGAAGAAGATCTTGAAGCTTGGCATGTTTAGATAATTTCTCTACTCCTTACTTATATGGTCAAAGAATGAGGGTGATATTGATAGTTTTTGGTTTTAGTTTTATCTTAGAACTATTATTGTAAATTTCTTGAGTAAGTTAACGTTAACAATTTGGTTGTCTCGGACTCACCTTTGAAGAGTTTAGTATAAACAAATTCAATTATATTTAGAACTAGAAGAATTTTCTATTCCCCTGTGCTACATTAAAAAAAACTTTTATAGAGTTTTATTGGTGTATGATTTGGTGTTCGGGAGAGAAGTCATAAGACCTAGTTCAGGGATTTACATCTTTTCATAACTTATTTCCTTATTTAAAAAGTATTAATTTACTAATGTGAAAATTAAAATCCACATGTTATCCATATGATAAAGATGTCATATCAACTTGTTAAATGACCGTTTCATCACCATAATTTCAATTGTTGTGTGAGATCATCTTAATTGGTTTTATATATTCACTAACATACCCCCTCAAGTGAAAGCCCTTTTGGGCTTGACACTTGCACAAGCTTACTTTACTTTGTGCTGAATAATAGGTGAGTAGTAGGATTTGAACTCACGACCATTTGATCATAGAGGCTCTAATACTATATTAAGTGACCGTTTTGTTCGTGAGTGTAAAGACATGCTATCCTATGAATTATACCAGTCTGCTGAAAATATTTATTCAATTTTTGGTATTCCCCTCCCCAATCATAATGAAAAGCTATTTTTTAATTAAATTGACGCTCTACAAGAGATTGAAATTGAAGAAACATGGCATATACATCACTTTTATTTTTCAACAAATGTAGCCAAGTAAAACGAGTGAAATTGTCAATAAATAGCAAAACATATTTATGACGTAACAGGAGAAGGGCCCCAAACATCAAAGTGAATTATTTGAAAGGGACCCGTGCTCTTGTGTTCAACATAAGCTAAAGAAAATCTACATAATTTTCCTAAATTGTAAGCAGAACAAGGATTAAAATGAAAACTAGAGTAAGCTAACTTGAAATCTTTGATTATTTTGGACACAGTCCTACAATGTGGACGACCCAAGGCAGAATGTCAATCGGAAAACGAAGGAACAGTGGTTGTCATGGCAGACTTCAAAGGTGATTTAAGAGAATAGATACCATCTTCACTTGGACTTTGCAGAAGAAAGTGAGAGGAATTTGTGGATTGGTATATGGGACGATTTGGTTGAGTAATTGGCGGAAAGTGAGAGGAAAGGTTAACTACATGGTCTAATCCTGGTGGATTTTGTGGATTGGTATATGGGACGATTTGGTTGTGAGGGGAAGAAGATGTATTGGATGTAGAAGTCTGATTATTTTCAGATGCAGTGGTTTTATATATTCATTAACACAACTATGCTAATAGAAAGACAAACGGTGGCCTAATTTTGTGAAAAAAAAAATAAAAGTTTGAGGGGATGCTTAGTTAGTTGGTATGAGAAGAAATGAATTAATAAGGAATGAAAAAATATGTTGGTAATATATTATGATTGAATGAATAATATTTTTATATCTCCTTTTGGGACAATATTCCATACCCCTCAATATAGTGAGGAATGGACATTATAATTCTTATTATCATTCTCCTAAGTGAATGAAGCACACTTTTAAGTATTTTACAATTAATTTTCAAAGTTCATGTTAGAATTGTAAGATTCAGTATGGTTTAGGATATTTTTTATAAAAATTAAAATCCAAAGTGATAACTAAAGGTAGTTTCTTTGTCAATTTGATCCTTGAAAACTGCAAACGTGGCATCAACAAGGTAGTAATGGAAATTGGAAGAAAGATTACTCACTTGAAGACCTACGATATCCCCTCATATGTAGTAGGCAAACTAGTAGAAGACATGAAAGTTTCATAGGTCGTATTTTCGTTGTCAACATGCATACATTTTGTATGTATACATTTTGTTAAGCATGACACTACATGATTGCATCTGGTCGAGTGTCAAATTGCGCGCCTATGTCTTATGGAGCATGAGATAGCATATCTACGACTTTGTATCTTGAAAACTCGAGATCTCTATTTTGCATATTTACATCTTATCTAGTGTGAGACTCTATGATTATTTCTTGTCGAGCACAAGAGCGCGTATCTACAACTTAACATCTTGTAGGGACTGCTAGTTGGTCTCCAGAGTGAGATTGCAAGTTTGCATCTTATTGAACGCAGATTATGACTTTACTTCTTGTCAAGCTACATGTCTTCTCAAATCTGAGACGATATGCTTACATGTTGGCGACTATGAGATTGCATGTTTATGTTTGCTTAAGCGTAAACTTACATGCCAACTTCTTGTTAAGCATGAGATCATATAGCTACAAATTCGCAGCTTGTTTAGCAAGATATCGGAGGTCTACATGTTTGCTTATTGTCAAGTGTGAGACTATGGCTCTACATCTTGTCGAGTGCAAGTTCATAAGTCTGCGTCTTATGAAACACAAGATTATGTGAGTGCAAAGCTGCAAGCCTGCAACTCTACAGCTATGAGACTGCGTATGATTAAGTCTACTTCTTATAGACGCAAGACTACTTTTAACAAGTTTGTCTTTTGTGTGTACGTACTACTCATGAGAAACTTTGCATCTTTATGAGCTTGAGATTGAGAGAGCACGCATTTTATGGTGCAAAAGGTTGCGTATGAGCAAGTCCATATGTTTAAAGTGTGAGTTTGCTCAGGAATAAGTCTCAGTTTCTGTAGGCGAGAGACTTTTACAAGTGAGTGTATGCCTTATACTACCTCAAAACTGCATATAAGAAAATTTGTATTTTTATAAGCGTGAAATTGCTTAGGAACGAGTCTTCTTCTTTATGAATACTAGATTGCTTACGAGTGAATCTATGTCTTATGGTTGTGTGAGACTGTGTATGAGTGAGTATGCTTTCTTATGATTGCATAAGACTACTTAAGAGCGAGCTTGCATCTTATGAATGTACCAAACTATGTATAAGCACTACACATCTTAGGTGCAATATTGCTTAGGAGTGAGTTTACACCTCTTCCTAGGCAAATTTTTCTATAATATAATCAGCACTATCTTTTTATTATGCAAGCAGTTATTGCATGTTTATCTATATTAAAAATCAACAAAACAAGGGTTGCATTATATATCCATTTATATATGCAGACTATTTTTATCAGTAACCTTATTTTCTATTACAAATTGTCATATTTCAGTCATCTTCTTGAAAAATGGATGTTCTTCGACTTAATAGTTATTTTCACTTCTTCGGATAAACTGTGCACCAAGCTTGAATATATTGATCTTCAAACATGTCGATAGATAAGGCCACTCTGATGATTAAGTTAATAAATGTAAAAAGAGAGAGATAGAATTTAGAAAGAGAGACAAATGAGTTATCTTCTGTTTAAGTGCAAATTCCTTTTATGTAAGAGAGGTGAGACGATCTAGCCTTTACATGTGAATTTATCTCCTTGACTAGGAAATGTCAAGGTATGGGCACCTTGAGGCATGTATGCCTATGTTCTTCTTCACGTAAAGGTCAATCTATCCCTTTACGTGAGTCATTCTACCCCTTTATATAAAGGGACAGGATCCTCTGTCCAATTTTATGGTATCTTATTTTATCCCATGAATCTCAGTCATTCATTTATGCGAGACTCGCGTTCATTTATGTGAGATCCACGCAGGACTCACATAAATGAATGGCTGAAATTTATTGGACACAATAAGACACCATAAAATTAAACAGAGGATCTAAACTCTTATGTAAGTAGCATCATTGATAGAGCGGGTTGTCCGCGTAAGACTACATGTCACTTTTTGACGTACTTCGTCAATTACAATAGCAAAAAATTAATATAAATAAAATTTTAAATTGAATTATTCATTTTTTGAATTTGTATAAAATTAAAAATCTTAAAAGATTAGAAATTGAAATAAAAATTAAAAAATTAACATCTTTTATGTGTTATCCTAAACTAAAATTTGAAGCTTTCAATAATGATCTTTGAAGACTATGCAAATATCACAAATTGCATAGATTTTTATGTTGTTTGTGTCCAATCCTATTTTTGAGACTTTCGGTCCTTCTTGACACTTTTATGGTTCATGGGATTGAAGAACAAGTGAACACAAGATGGATGATAGATGACTTAAGCCTTTTCTAAACAAACACGCCAGTGTAAAGTGCCATACGTTTGTGTTCTCTACTTACAAGGCAATGTGTATCGTCTGTGTAAGTCTCTGGAACTAAGTAAAGAAGGACATGAAAGGTGAAGACATACATGATTGTGTACATGCTTGTGTTCATGACTTAATCGTGTGTGATGATTATGTAGCTCTTTGTGACCTTATACATCTACGAGTGAGACGGTGCTGAAGAAACTTGATCACTTACACGGCCGTGTATATGATCATATACAGTGCAGAAAAACTTATTTCTTAATATAAAAGAGAAGATATGTAGGTTTTTGCATGTGAGAGTGGCCAAAACACCAAAAGTGAGGAAAAATGCACAGAGAGCAAGTATTATAGTCATCCATTTTTTGATTATTTTTAGATTGGTTTGAGAGTTTGTTGATTCACATATCGACTTTGATTTCAATCCTGAAACTTTATGAGACAGTTTGTAGTTTTGGGGTGATATATTAAACTTTGTACCTTGTTTGACCTTAGTGGATTTGTTTGTCAATTTGGCACATAGTTTTTTCTTTACACTTAAGATTTTCCATATAAATCATGATGTTTGCTTCTTTATTGAGTTTCTTATTCTTGTTCAAATTTGCTGGTTAAACTTGAACAGTGTTTGTTGTTTTTCTTTAGTTGATTTTAGAGAATTATGTTTTTTGATTCCCAATAAGTGGTATCAAAGTCATCGTGATGGAAGGTGGAAACAACTATATGGTCAAGTTGACCTTAACAAATTACTCTATTTAGAGGCCTATGATGAAAACATTTTATATTGCATGGATCTCTTTGATCCTATTGATGTGAACAAAGGTATGAAGGTTGATGTTCCTTCAAAACCTAAGAAGATGTCAAATAGAGAATGAGAAAAGATGAAGCAAAAAACTATGGGCATGGTTCGATAATGGATTGATATCAGTGTATTCAACCATGTGTCATAAGAAACGGATCCTTTTAAGATGTGGGAAAAGATAGAAGGACTTTATGAAAGGAAGATTGTCTATAACAAAGCCTTTTTAATTAAAAAAATTGTAAACTTGAAGTTGAAAATTGGAAAATCTACATTAGAGCATTAGAGTGATTTCCAAGATAAAATCAAGAAGCTTACAATAATGAAGATCATTCTTGATGATGAGCTTCAAGCTTTGTTCCTTTTGAGTTTGAACAAGATAAATAGGAGGCATTGGCGGTAATGATATGCAATTCAACTCCTAAAGATGTGTTTTCTTTGGACTTAATCAAAGAGAGTGTGCTTAATAAAGAAATCTGAAGAAAATAGAAGAAAGTTGACAATATATAGGCTTTGGTGGCAAAAAAACAGGGGAAGGAGCAAAAGTAAGGGTCCCAAATGTTATGGTAAGTCTAAGAACCGATCGAAGTCTAGAGGTGACAAAGATGTGCAGACATGCCACTATTTCAAAAAGCTAGTACACATTAAAAGGTTCTACTACAAATGGAATAGGGATCAAAAACAGCAAGATCATCAAAATGATAGAGATGATAAGAATACAGTCACAATATCTTTAAGCACAGATGAAGAAGTGTCCCTAGTTTATGCGATAAGGGAATATCTCGATGTCAATAATTTGGGTTCTAAGTGGTTGATTAACAAAGGAGCTTCATATCATTGTGTTCAAAAAGTGAAATACTTCTCAAATTATAAAAGCAAAGACTTTGGGAGCGTAATGAAGGGTAATCAAAGTTCTACCAAGATTGTCAGTATGGTTGATATCTAAGTTCAGGAAAATGTCAATTTCGTACTAACCCTAAGAAATGTATGAAATATTCCTGATTTAAGGTTAAATATGTTATTGATTAATGTGTTAGATCAAGAAGGATTTCATCACATTTTTGGGGATAAAAAGTGGAAACTATTAAAGGGAGTAATGGTATTACTCGAGGAGAGTTATGTTGCATATTATACAAGACACACTTAAAGGTATGAGGTGGTGGAGAAGTATACACAGTTAAAGCGAACAATTGAGGCACATGAGTGAGAAGGGATTAAAGTTGCTATCTAGTAAATTCTTTATCCCAATTAACAATACACTACCATTTAATCTATGTGATCATTATTTGGCTGGAAAGCAGCATATAGTCTCTTTTAGATTTTTGTGGCCCAATTAAGAAGAGGTCAATAGGTGATAACAAATACTTTATTACATTTATTGATGATGCTTCAAAGAAGACTTGGGTATACATGTTGAAAACAAAGAGTTAGGTACTTGAAATTTTTTAGAAGTTCTATGTCATGGGAGAAAGAGAAGCTAAGAGGAAGTTGAAATGCCTACTAACAGATAATGGAGAAGAGTATACTTCCAAGGTGTTTGAAAAGTAGTGTAAATCGTGTCACATTAGACATGAGAAGACTAAACGTGATACTCCACAATATATTGGTGTTGCTGAGAGGATGAACAAGATAATTATGGAGAATGTTCATTATATGCTCAGAATGTCTACGATGTTGAAGACATTTTAAGGTGAAGTAGTCTAAACTATAATTTATTTGATCAATTGAGCTCCCTCAATTGTAGCACCTCTACAGGGGTGGTGTGCTAGGATGATCAAACAATCGAACTTATTACAAAATTTTCAAATATCACATGCATATTACAGAAAATCACTAATCAAATTGGGCCCTTTTTTCATAAAAATTTTCAATCACAAGTGTTACAACCATTATACATATCATCATAATTTCAGTAGTCACTTAGGCCCATTAAAAATACAAAACACTTTTAGTCATAATATCATTACATTACAAAATCATTCACATACACATTGTACAATACTTATGAATACACATTTTAATACAAAATAATGAAATACATATGTAGGCGCGAACTGATCCCTTCCTTTATCTTTTATCTGAATGCAGTAGTTAGACTCTAATTTGTCTAACTGGAGATCTTCTTCGAACCTGAAAAGTCCATGTTACAATTTTGGTGAGTTTTGCGAACTCAGTGAGTTAACCATCCTCGATGGTTCACTCATATCATATAACGCATTAACTCATACAATCACTTAATTTATATCATTTCATTTATCATCATGTAGCATCGCAAAACTCTTTTGTTCACAATTTTCATATTTCTCATTCATCACAATTCAACAATACATTTCAATCGTTCAAAACATACATATTAAATGTATATATAATGCTCATGAGACACACTTCTAATTGTTATTGTTATTGTGACCGAGTGCCTATAATGGTCCCGTATCCATTGTGAATACTTGGCTCATTACTAAATATCTCTTATTTGTTGGAGATATATGGCTCATTTTACATAGTGAGTCAGAGGCTCTTACCACATTCCGAGCTTTAAGTTTTTTTTCAGTGGCTACTCCGGTCACAACAGCCTTTATGTTATCATGCATTCATGTAATGAAATGCATCACATTCACATATATTCAATCAGTCACTTGATTTCAGTTTCACATTTACATTCACATTTATTATTGGACCTTGGTCTAACATTCAACAATAATGTTAAGTATCACATATTCATTCAAATTCACATTCCAGGAGCACTTCCAATAATTTTTATATACATCAAATGTCTCGGATATTTATTGTCTGGAATCAACACATTCACATCAATTATATCAGTAGTAATTCAATATAGAAATTTAAAACAGAACAAACAATAAAAATAAGACCATCTTGGTTGACTCACAGTATGCTCCAGATTAGCATTAGCTTCCATGATGCGGAAATGTTTGGAGGCAGACGTTCTATCCTGTATATCAGCATCATGCAATACATATATTGCATACACATTATTAATTGCACAATCTTATGCTCAATCGCATACATATGTATATGTGTTATGTATAATGCATACTCAATAATAATCCTGGCTATATTACCTAAATTCACATCTTATGTTTATTCTCATTTCATAAATCATATGCGTCTAATTGAACTTAAGTTTACACTTCAAGATCACTTAGTTATTCTAATATCATAAATCAATTTCTCATCATTTCTTTTCTAACATTATATGCTCTCATAATACCCAATTCCCATTCACATTTATTTAGTATATATTACTCAACTCCTTTGAATCATAATTACAATCATATGAGCATCTTCATTCCCCCTATACTCATGCCTTTGATATTTTGATATCAGCAATTCATTTACTAAGTTATAACCTCAATTATAACTTCATACATATCACACATTTAGTTACTTAATCCAAGAATCATTCCAGCTTTTCTTAAAACAGATTTTCGGGTCAATTTTTCATGGACATATGTCTCTAGTTTAATATTAATTAAAAAAATCCCATTTGGATATCTACAGATCAAAATATGATCAAAATACCGGTGAGTTTTCAGTGAAAATACTCCATCTAACACACATTTAACTTCATTTTCAACTTTACTTTGTCTCAAAACTAACATCCTACTTCTTCTTATTTCAAGACAACACACTAGCCTTTTCTTTGGCTTTAAACTCATTCTAGTTCATGCTTATAGTAGCTACCAATAATCCACGTGATCACACCTCAAAACTGAACATGAATATATATCATCCCTTTATAAATTTCTGCATTCATTCTACAACATTTAAAATGATCATTCTAGCTAAAAATTATCTCTCTAACAATTTATAAATTATCACTCACAATATACAAAAAAACAAGACATCTATAAGCTCATTTTTCTCATCCTTACTTCAACATGTTTTCATCACCACTTCATGACCTTTCAACATCTAACTATCATCATGCATGTTTCACTCAACATACAAAGAAGAATAACTACCTACTTACTTGTTTAAGCTTCACGATCTTCAAATCACTCTTAACCCTAGCTTCTCAACACCACACGATCATTATCATTTATGAGGGAGAGATTCAGTTTTTTTTGTGACATGATGAAGGAGATAACATATTCTTGAAGAAATAAGATAAAGGAATTGAACAAAATCAACGTGATGGGGTGGTTGAGAAAATGTCGCGAGATGGAGAAGAAGAATGAAGAACGAAATGAAGAAGAGAAGAAAAGAGTGCATTTAGCCAAAGGTGAGAAACAAATGAATATTAGTCTTCCAAGGTAAGTTATGAGAGTGAGGTGTGTGGCATGGTAAGTGACACTTGTCACTTGCCACATGTCGCCACCTTGTGGTTTTTAATTGGTCATAATTAATAACTAGTCCATTTATGTCTAATTTCTAATCCAATTGACTCCCAATTTTTAATTACGTATATCATTAAATCCTAATTTCATTCATCAAAATTTCTACCGCCATCTGTCACTTATTTATGTTATTATTCATCAATTGTCTCGCCACTTGACATTTTTCTTAGTCCAAAACTTAATTTCAGAAAATTCTCAAATTTTATCAAAAATTCTAAATCACTAATTATACACACCAACTCAATTTTTAAGACAAATAATCCATAACCCACATTATAATCACATTAAAGCAATCATTTATATTCGAAAAATGTCAAATGAGTGCATGAACAAATTATCTCAATGTGAGAAAAATTCAAGTTCATCTATGTGTATGTTAATATTATGCATGAGTATGAAATGTATATTTCTAATCTCTCATTGTTATTTCTCAATTATAGAAATCTAGGGTTCTAACCTTTAGTATAGAAACGGGATATTAAATCAGTTCTATTAGATTTTGAGATTCTTGAGAGAGTATAGACAAGTTGAGATCTCATATATCACCATTTAATAGTATTTAACTGTAAGGTATTTAAATATGTATCGAAAAATTAGAGATAGAAACTTGACTCAAAGGCAATACCTTGCATTTTGTTGGCTATGGTGGTGATAAGTTTGGCTTCAGACTCTATGACTCAAAGAAGTAAAAAGTTGTCAGAAGCAAGAATGTGGTATTCTAGGAGCATGACAGAGGTGTATATCTTTTAAGTGAAGATAAAGTTACACATAGTAGCTCTTCCTATAGTGTTGTTAATTCTTCTTTAATCTTTACCACTACTGAGCAGTTTGTAGGTGAAGGAGATGAAGTGTGTGACAAAACACATATTGATGGTGATCAAGTACAACCTAATAATAATGAAGTATATAAACCACATATGGATAATGTTAAAGATGAAATTGTTGAGGATGATAAGCAGGGAGCGCGTCTAGATCCAACAACTAATGAAATATAGCTTTAAAGGCCGATGAGGGACAAAAGGGATTCTACTGGATATCCGAGTTTAGAATATCTATTGGATACTGTTCAAAGTGAGCTTGAAAATATACAAGAGTTAGCATCTTGTGAAAATAAAGATCTTTGGCTCATAGTTATGAAGGAAGAGATGAACACTCTGGAGAATAATGATACATATGAGCTTGTGAAGCTTTTAAAAGGTAAAAAAAAAAGGCCCTAAAGAATGAATGAGTACTCAAGATAAAGAAAGATAGTGACAAGTTGGTGACGCATAAGACAAAACTAGTGGTGAAAGGATGCATTCAAAAAAAGGGCATTGATTTTAATGAAATCTTCTCACCAGTGGTTAAGATGATCTCAATTCAAGCAGTATTGGGTTTGACTGCCTACTTAGATCTTGAACTTAAGCAGTTGTATGTTAAAACTACTTTCTTGTATGGAGATTTGGAAAAGGATATCTACATGAAGCAACCAAAAGATTTCAAAGTTAAAGGTAAGGAGAATCTGGTCTACTAGTTGAAGAAAGGTTAAAACAAGATATAAGGTAGTAGTATTAAAATTTTAATTTTTTAATGATGGATCATAGTTACAAACAAACTTATACTAATGCTTGTGTATATTTTAGGAAGTTCATAAGTGAGAACTTCATCATTCTTCTTTTATATTTTGATGATATGTTAATTGTGGGTCAAGATGTTAAAAGAATCCAAAAATTGAAGGAGAATTTGTCTAAATCTTTTTATATGAAAGATTTTGGACCTATAAAGCATATTGTAGCTAGGCATGAAGATAACTCGATACATAAAGAATAGGAAACTGTAATTGTCATAAGTGTTAGAAAGGTTCAATATGAAGCATACCAAGTTATTTAGCATGTCATTGAGGCACCTCAATTCAAGCCGAGTAAATATGCATATTCCTCAACAGAAAAGGAGAAAGATTGTATGTCTTCTGTTCCATCCTCATTAGCAGTAGGGTCTTTGATGTATGCAATGGTGTATGGAAGGTCAGATACTCCACAAGTTGTTATGTTAGTAAGAAGATGCTTGTCAAATCCAGGTAAGATTCACCGGGAAGTAGTGAAATGGATTTTGAGATGCTTAAAAGGTACTTCAAAGTAGGGTTTGTGTTTTGGTGATTGTAAACCAACTCTAGAAGGTTATACGGATGCAGATATATGGTTGGAGATCTTGATGAAAGAAAATCCACTTCATATTTTTTGGTTCAAGTTTGTAATGAGACGATGTTAAAGAGGTTACTTACATAGCCATATATATGACTATATGCAGTGTAACAAATTCCATTTCGTGATATAAAAGAGAAAATACTTAGGTTTTGCGCGTGAGAGCAGCCAATACACCAAAAGGTGACAAAAAAAAGGCAAAGAGAACAAGTAGTATATTATTCTCATCCCTTTTGTTATTGTTTTTTAGATTAGTTTGAGAGTTTGTTCATTCATATAGTAACTTTGATTTCTAAAACTTTGTGAGACAAATTATAGTTGTAGGGTGAGATATTAAATTTCGTAAATCCTTATTGAGTTTAATAGATTTGCTTATCGATTTGGCCTGTAGTTTATTCCTCTACATTGGAGGACTTTTAACGTAAATTTCAGTGTTTACTTCTTTATTGAGTTTCTAGTTCTCGTTCAAATTTATTGGTTAAACTTTAGGATTTTTTTTTGTTGCTCTTTGATTGATTTTAAAAAGTTGTATTTTTTGACTTCCCATATTCTAAATTTGAACTAGATATAAAAATTTGATAAAATAAAAATTCTAATTTAAAGAAGGCATATAAACTAGATTTTATGGAAGACAGGTTTGGTTATCAAAACTTCACAACAAAAGACGAACTACAAAGTTTAACGATAAAACAAGGATTAGATTTAATGGCAGAGAACATAAGAAAGAAAGAATTATATTTTATTGCAACCTTAATTGATGCAACAATTTAAACCTAAATTGAAAACTATCTAATAGCATTAAGTGGAACCCACCCATTAATAGATGAATTAGGATCATTTCACAAATATAAATTTAGTAAAAAAATTGGAATATATAGCAACTTGAGTTTGACTGACAGTTAGAAAGAAACTATTAATTCAAATCACTGATAACTTAGGATATATTATAGCTAAAACGAATTTAAATAAGAATTCCCAGACATCGATATCCTATATTTTCCACAACAACTATATTAGGCTTTGTTCCCAGATACTATTGTTGCGCCATCCAAGGCGACCAAAGAAAATAATCATCACATACTTGACCCATACCAATGTTGTAGCAAAGTTCCAATATCATTGTCACATAATTCCAGTTAAATTTTTAAATTTTATGTGAAATCTTCATTTATAACTAATAAAAGAAACTAATGAGTCAATATGAGTGTAAACTAATAAAGATATCATCTTAATAAAATCCTTAACTAATAAAAATATTATTTTAAAAAAATTAATAAACAAAAGGGTGACCAATGATTATATTTTAAAAATTATAATTATTATTTTTGAAATATTGACAAAAGTTGAATATATATATAATAATTTATAAATTATATGTTTAAAATAAATTATTAACTTAAAATTAAATGATGAGCTTAATTCAAATGATCATTTGGAGGTCAAAATTTTTAAAATCTAAGTAAACTCTGAACCTTAAAAATTTTAAGACTTCAAAAAATTAAAAAATCTTAGAGAATACTTAAGAATTCAATCACCTGTTGAGAGGCATTCAGCATATTTTGTTCTTAAATTACAACAGAAGTCATATACCAATCTTATACAGGACAATGAAGAGCCCCAAAGCAAAGGGGTATGAACTTTATCTACAAGCAGGGCAAAGGCTGGAATTCAGTTGGGAGAAGATAGGTCAAATAGGGATACATAAATACAGAAGTTGACGCACAGTTGTTGGTAGAACAAATTGTAGAATAGAATGACAAATTTTGTGTTTGGTTTTTGGACAGATTGGTGTAAGGATAAAACAGCAAACTTTGAGCCCCCACCAGGCACCAGCCCCTCCCGCACAAAATGCGGTCATGTCCAAGCACGACGATCTGTCGTTTTCCTTCACCCCCATTAGGAATCCAATGTTGTAGATATGTGCCTTTACGTTCTGGCCCATGCTATTTTATTTTTATATTATCTTATTTCAGTCTCTAAATTTTACTCATATTTGTATGTAGATCGTGACTCCAACTCGACCTTCACTCGCTTGTGCAAGTGAGAAATCAAAAGGAGAAGGTAAGATAGGTGAAAAAAAATATTTACATGAAAAGACCTGAGAAAAGGATACTGAAGGTACAAGGCCAGTCATTGGAAGTTTATGTACACCAACTTACGCCACCATGTATGCAGATCCCCACCATTGCTTCTATTGTTGCCAGCATGAGAGCGATCTGTCCACAACTTGCCATGGTGTCTTGATTAGTCCTACACGATAAAATCTTCCAGAATTAATACAAGTGGTGTGGGAGTTGTGAGTGATGAGTCATCTCAAAACTATTTTACGTCTTCAAGTGGTTGGTCCGGTGGTAACTGGGCCAAAACCTTGTCTTGTTTATACATTGTATCGTGACAAGCAAACAGAATGGTTTCAAATTTGAATTCATTATTCATTGGAGCCTCGAGTTATGTGTAGATAAAATCAAATATTTTTAGACAGACTACCTGGCATCGTAGCAGTAGCAAGAACATCCACTGTTACATACCAGTTTATCAAATGAGCAGGTTGATCTGCAACTGCCAATTTATTAAAGATGGTAGGTTCTACTGTTCTTGTCATAATTAACACCCTATAGCCACCTACGGACTTATATCTCTAGCCACTGGACTTGTCTGGAGGAAATTCGTATAAGATTAAATGGACATACCCAGTACGCTTACTATTATTACTTTTCATACAATAATCAGAGATAATAAAACTGTACATTTTTTGTCATTCATCTAACAAGTACTGCTGCACTTTGTAACCAACTGATGCATGATTAATGTATCTCCACTCCAGCCTCTTTAAGTTTGATTCACAAAAACTGAAAGGAACCTGTCAGTCGTAGGCCAAAAGATAGCACCACCCACACTCCAAGCTATTAATTAGATGGTCCATTCCAACAAAACCAAATGCTGTCACTGTTAAGTGCGTGTAGCCAATTTCTGGAATATTTTGGTCACAGTATCAATGTTCACTTACTCTCTGACATGTACTTTGCTCAATGTACTACATTACTAATATTACCTTCTTTTATGGAGCTAAAATATGCCAGTGTTCTCCTAGTTCTTGTGATTCAACGGCAGAAGAAGATTTGCTTTCTTTTAGTAGAGACTTTAGGTTTTTCTACATAAATAAAAACATCATACTAGCACTTGTTGATTACTTCGATTCGTGAGCCTATCGGTTTTGCTGAAAAATATAGCATACATCCGAGGTCAAATCTGTTGTTCCCCGATAAACAGCCCTGTTTAGTAATAATATCTCACCGTCTACGTAGATCTTTTTGCAGGAATATCACATTATGTCATGTTAGGCCATCTTATTAAAATAATAAATTGTTTGTCCAACAATGAACCTGCGGCTGCAATGTCGCATTGATGCAACGTAGCTTATACATGCAAGTGACGAGGTACTGAGGTAGTCTGCTGGGGTTAAAATGGCAGTCCTTTGAAGCGTGCATGGTCCCAGAAAACACTTCGCTTATCCAGAATTTATATGCCCTCGATTTTGATTTTGAAACTAGCAGAGGATTCTTATTAGATTAGTTATACTTCAAAAAATAATAATTCTCGTTTAGTCCAATGGTACTCGAGAGAAGGTTTAAAAACTTCCCTTCTCTCCAAAAGTCAAATACGCTTTGGTGACAACTATTAATTTATCTATTTTCAAGTAGCTAATTTATCTGAAGCTTTTAACGGAGACAGTGGATAATGATTTGCTACATTTTGAAACGGTAAGAATTATAGAAACAGGTGATCTGTCTCTAACTTCATAAGTTCCGAAATTGTAGGAGTTACCCGACTGCCGATGTTGCCACATGCGAAACTGTAATGCTACTCTACGTAGAACCAATTTGTTTTAAGGGTAAAACATGTAAACTTCTAAATGATTTTATTTATTTTAAAATATTTTATTATTTAAATAAAAATATGTTATGATATTAAAAAACCTGATAAATCAATTTTTATTAAAAATTTAATATTTTAATAAAATTCACAATTAAAATTATGTAAAAAAATTGTATAGATTTTGCTGGATGCTTAATAATCAGTCACAAAGCATTCTAATTTAAGATAATTTGAAGGTAAAAGTCCTTTTAAATTATTTATAATACTAAAAGATATTTTAAAATTAGCCCCTATATCACCATTATTATCATCATTATTATTATTATTATTATGACCTCGTTTGATAAATGACTGAACAACCAAAAATTAACTAATTGACCATGTTAAACAGTTGACTATTGTGTTTAGTTATCAGCTTATTGGATTAGCTAATTGAACTCAATCAATTAATTTTTAAAAAATTCAAAAAGTTCGTTTGGCCTTCAACTGGTAAAAAATGACAGATTGTATCCTTTAAAGAATACCCACAGAAAGCGACAAAGCCCCTATTTCTTTTTTTTCTTTTTCTTGGTTGCTTATCCTTAATCTTATAAGTTGTATGCAACTTTCATGTAATCATTGGTGAAGTTTTCTTTTTTTCTTGGCGATAATTATTAATCTTGAGCTAACTGTCATTAGTTTAAGATTAAGAAAGGAGGAAAAAGTACTTATTTATTATTATTATTATTACTATTACTATCACCACTAGGGGTGAGCATTGATCGGGCCGGCCCGATTACCCGGCCCGGCCCGGCCCGACAAAATTCGGGTAAGGAAATATGAAAATTCGGGTAAATCGGGCCGGTCCGTTTATTACCCGAATTTTGTTCGGGCCGGTCCGGGTTACTCCAAAACAAATCGGCCTACCGACACCAAATATCCTACCATTAACTCTTCTCTCCCTAACCCGAATTAGGTATTACTAACCCTATCTAACACTCAAGAAGACTCTAACTCTCTAATGACTAACACACACTAACCCTATCGCAGCGTCTTCATGCGCTCCCATCCCCAATCAGATCAAGACAGTAGTGAGTAGTCCCAATCGGCAATGGCAACTCACAGTAAGGACTAAGGATTTCTTCTCCGTTTCTACTCTTGTCGCCTTCATGCGTTCTTCTCTGTTTCATTTGTCGTACAAGGTACTCGTGTTCATGCGTTAAGAAGAACACGTTCTTGTCATGTTCTCCAATTAATCTAAGTCTCTAACTTCTTGTTCTTCTCTGTTCTCTCAATTCTCAAATCAACACGACAACACGCTTGAGGGTTGACCCTCGTTCCTGGTTCTCTGCGATTTCTAGGGTTTACATTGTAACATCCCACCCCCTCCTGGAAGGGTAAAATAGTAAAGTTGGCATATGATGAGATTAATTAGGAATAATTATTACTGTTCATGCTACACAGTATCAATTGTGTATACGGAATTACGGTAAATGCATTCATGACATTCCCGGTAATTGGGCCTAACGGCATTTTATTGTGATTAACGTGGTTATGGGATTTGAAAAAATTATTCGAGTCTACCGTTAAGCGTTTTCGATTTTAAGGGATTTTCAGGAATTTTTCTGAAATTTTTCGGAGAAAATTTCCGAATCGGCAAAATCGCCGGTAACTGGCCTAAACTTGTTTTGGAGTAGAAAAGGTGATTTTGTGATTGAAAATTATTTGGAGTGCATTATTACTGCTTTATAATTTTAGGAATTTCATTAATTCTCGTAAAAATAATTCGGAAATTCTGACCGGATAAATCACCAATTGGCTAACCGGTTGCTTTTCGTAGCAAAAATCGCTACCCACTGGTACTGTAATATTGGTTATTTTATTTTGGGACTGAAAGTAGGGTCATTGGAGTTTAATGGAGTAACATTTTTGGACTGGATTAAACTAATATACTTTGACCTTTCTTTTAATGTAGAACCAATCAAGCTTTGCCATTTAAAAGCTTCATTAAATGTTCCTTCTTAAATGCTCTCGGTTATGTATGTTTAAAGGAAAGTTGTAGAATTTGTTAAGGATTTATATAACTCATCCGAAACACAAACACAAAAACTCTTCCTTCAGTGTAACCATCGTAAGTTTAGCTCTTCTTTTCTCCTCTTTCTCCATAACTTCAAGCTCTTCTCTTTGATTCCATCAAAGCTTAAAGATGAGCTTTGTACATACTTGAGAAGGAAAAGGTGGTAGCTTGGTATAGTAGTTAGAAGGTAAAAGTTAGAAGTTGAAGGTTTGAAGGAGGTTTTGATTTGGTAAGTTTTCCTTAAGTTTTGATCTTTAAATGTATTTTTACATGGAAATAAATGTCATGATAGTATGGGGGTAGTTAATATAAGGATTTAAAGCATGTATAAGGTTCATGTAGACATTAAAGTGATGATTATTGTGATTTGTATTTATTTTGATGTCTAGTGATGTGAAAAAGGCATTGGAAGTGATTGAACTAAGGTTAACATTAAATCTGGAAAGTTAGAGTTGAGATTGATGTTACTGTTTTATTCATAATTTAATGTGTAGAAATGCAAATGAGGTAAGTTTAGTGGCCACTGAAACTTTAGACTGTTGGCTTCAATTTAGTGTGAAATAGGTGTTGTTGAATTCCAATGATAGAAGGGTGAAATTTTGCATGGAAAGTTACTGTTCCATTGTCTGTGAACAGTAACCGCAACCATGACATCTGAGTTTTGTTGATTTTTATGAATTAATTGAAATGGAATTAGGGAGAATGGTCTTCATGGAAGTTGTAGCATATTTGATTATCTTTCCATTGCTACTGATCTTGCTATTTTTGGAATTGTATATTGGGAGATATGAATTGATTACTAATGACTGGTTTTGAGCATTTTGGATGAAACCTAGCTTAAATGTGATTTTGTGAGTTTACTGATTAGAGGCAATTTTAACATTTTAAGTGGACTGAACTGATGTGAGTAAGCTTCTGAAAAGTTGTAGAGAAAAATATTACCTTGAAAATGACATATGGTTTGTAATTTTTAGAAGTCAGAATTGGGAGTTATGATTTTTCAAAAACTGACCCTACATTAGGTTATGAATGGCTGATCATAACAGAAACTTCCATAACAGTTTTGAAATTGTTAGAGATCGAATTGGATGTTGAGTGCTTCATGAAAATTGAAGTTTGAGATGTTATCTTTTCAGGGATATAAAGTTCTGAATTTACTGACTTGTATATAGGGAGTTATGCTTGTTGTAATGTTACTGCCCATATTGAAGGATTTCAGGGACAGTGACATTGAATGAATTAATTGACTGGCTTAGCAATAGAATTTGATTTTGGGTTGTTCATGAAAGTTGTAGAGGACATTGTGAACTTATTGACCATATTTTTGTGGTAATTTATTTCTGAAGAATAAGTGAGTTATGAAATTGTAAATGTACTGCTCTGTGTTGATGGAAATTGAGTAGGCAGAAGGTTTGATGGATTATTTGACACCCTTAGGGTTGGAATTGATTTTATGGTCTTCTTGAGAATTGTAGAGCTTTTCATAAGCTTTCCAATGAGGTATAGTGGGTATTTTCTGATTTGTGTGCTAAAAGTTAGAGTAGTTGAAAAGTAGGATTGAAATCTGGAAAAGGAAAAGGGCAAGGCAGAGAATCGCCATCTCGCGAGGCGACTTCTCGCTCATGAGGCGGGATTATTGGCCTGGTCGCGAGGGCGACTCCTCGCCTCGCGACAAAGCAGGATGATTCCGCCTCGCTGGCGGCGCCTCGCCTCATGAGGCGTGCTTCAATATATATATATATATATTATTGTTTTGCTTATTATTCGGCATAAATTGATCCGATTGTTCTTTTGTCAATTTCTTTCCCGTCCGACGTCCGATTGACCTGATTCCAGAGGCATCGGATTCGTTGAATATTTAATTTCAAATTATGAGAAAACGGGAATTTTTAGACGGGAATTTGATGTAGCCCCTATTGACGGAACATGTAAACACTGTTTTATTTAATTGAGGACCTATAGAGGTCCGAATTGAGGTCCGAATTGCGCACCGTCAGCGCCTATGGATTTCTAATTTTTGATAGAATTTTATTATGGGAAAATATTGAATTAGGACCGGGAATTCATGAACATGCATATCTCATCATCATGAGCACAAATTTCATATTTAGTGATTCGTACTTTTTCTGATTCATATAGAGGTCCAATTGGAGCGTCGATTGACCGACGTCACAGAGGTTTTCCGGCTTTAGCTCGGAAGTAATAGGTGAGTAACCTAGTTGGTTTCTCAAATTTCTGGTTGTTTACATGCTCAACGTGAATTACGTGCAAAAGTGAATTGAATGATCACTGTATGAATCTTGGCATGTAATGTATGAGATTGTATTATATGATTTTACTGTACTGAATGATACTGATATTGATAGACTGGGCTTTATAGCCACCGCATCAACATCGCTATATTGGGCTTTATAGCCATATCATTGATTCACTGATACACTGGGCTTTATAGCCAAACACCGTACATTTATCGTGATATCGCATCGCATGCATAATTGCATGATCGATAATGGACGTGCCCTAAGTTGCTATTATTATCGATAAGAGCTTCGAGCTCATATTGCATCGACCGCCACGAGCCCGAGGGGAGAAATCCTCGACGCGTCCCCATCGAACACCGATCGAGCACTTGGGCACAACATGAATAATCGGAAAGAGTCACATATGCATCGCATTCGCATAAATGACCATTTTGTGATAAGTACCGCTTCGTGATGGTATGTGTTATCGTGAATGGTTTATCGTTATCGATATGATTATTGATCGCTTATCGGTAATCGATGATTAATGTATTATACCGTACGCCATAGGCGTAATGCATGATTTGAGTGAACCATCGATGATGGTTTTCACCGAGTTCGCAAAACTCACCCAAAATTTGCATATATTTTTAGGTCTCAAGAATACCCCGTTGACACGGAGTATGTCTCCGTAGATGAGTAAAGGTTAGAGATCGGGATCGATTCAGGTTCGCATTAGTGTCTTAGTAAATCGTATTCGCAATCATCAGATAACAAGGCATTGTATTTTACCGAGCCATTGTGGTAGTAATATTTACCGCATTGATCGATTGTAATTAATCTTGAATGACCGTAATAATCAAATCGGTTTATATTAAACACGGATTTTATTTACTTACTGTGTTTGCCGTGTGAACGTGGAGTTAATGGCTCCAAAAAAAAAAAAAGTGTATATGAATTTTAAATCGACCGATGTAAGACGCCACTCGTGGGACACGGACTCGGATATCACCAACGATATCGGGTTCGGGTCTTACGGTGTGGGGTGTTACATACATTTGGGTATTTTTCTTCTAACTTCTGTTCTTCTCACTTCTCGCTCTCCATTCTCCGCCTTGCTCACGGTAAAAGCGAAACATCATACACGTTTGAGAGTGCTCATCGCTATCGCTCACAGTGAAGGAGTCATTTTCTAACTGTTCTCTCAAATGCTCAGGCTTACTGTCTCACGGTCCACTTGCATTTTGCTTGTTGTGATTTGTGAAGGCTTTTGGAATTTGGATTGAACTTGGCCTAACGTTGAATGCTAGAAAATCTAATCTTCTTGACAGATTGCGTTTTTGGCTCTCAAGTCTCAAATGCTCTGTGGACACTGCTTTGTTTGGTTTCTATGTTACATTGGGTTATATATGATTTTCTGGCACATTTCTATATGAAACATTTGCCTTTCAAAATGGATTGCATTTATGTATTTGTTGAGGGAAGCTGACAGGAAGTATAGCAACTTCCTAAAATTGAAATTGGGGTTGACATAAGAAGTAGAGTTTTTGGTCCATTTCCTTTAGATGAAAATGATTCATGAGAGAATCATAATTCACAATATAGTTGATCTTATCATCTTAATATGTTAAACGCACAAGTTAGGACATTAGATCGTTGATGTTTATGGACATTAGAGATTAGATAGCGATGTTTTGCTCCATTTCCATTAAATGTAATCATTGATGTTTATGGATTATAATTGATAGATGTAAGTGTTTTATTCTAAACATTTAGGGATTAAAATAAAACTTACAATCTTTGTCTACTTTAGATTTATTAGGCATTAGCATTTATTCTATTGGAACATGTTCTTATATTGTACCAATATATATTTGCATCTTTTACATGAAATTTGAACTCTCTTCTAAATAGCTCTATAACAATGTGTATAAGGACACTTAAATTCCAATTGCTAACAACCACCATTAAATATAAAAACCAATTTCTAAATAGCTTTACTTTAAAAAGTCTTCCACCATTAAATATAAAAACCAATTGCTAACAAGTTGTTTACACTCACCTAAGGATTTTTTAGTCTTAGGACAAATGGATCCATTATGTATGGGTGACAAATTTTTTAGTCTTAGGACAAATGGATCCATTTAATAAGTGCAATAGGTAGACTAATATGTATGGGTGAGAAAATAAATTTTCTTAATAAATTAGTTTAGGGTGAGTTGTTAATTAGTTATAATGTATTAGTAATGTAAATGGCTAGGAACTTATGAGTTAAAAGATTAATGCATGATAAGTAAGTGGCTTATATTTTAAAATTGTTATCATGTTATGCATAAACTTTTCAAGTTTTAAAACATTTGTAACAAATTTCAGATAACAAAATTAAGATCACTTTTCTATTTCATTTAAAAGGTATTATACATTTTATCATTAACTTAAAATGAGATATTGAAGTCTAAACTTTAGATTCACATTGTTGTTCAAAAGATTATAAATGATGCTTTTAATTACAACAACATGTAAGCTAATTAAGTCTACACTTTATAGATGTTTTGATTCTAATTGAAGATATGCTTTGATTCTGATTTGCTTCCTCTTGATTAACCAATGATGTGATATGGCTTTTCTTTTATCTTAGATTCTTTCCTCAATCCCTTAAATAAACTTTTGAGATTCATCTTTCAAGTGAGTTAATTATAAATTGACTTCGATCTTGAATGTTGGGTTTTTTTTCTTGTTTTAGATGGAACAAGGAGGGTCGGATAATCCATGATTCCAATCAACGCCGAAGTCTCCGAATGAAGAGGCTAGAGACGCCTCGAAAAGAGATGCCTCCAGCCCACTAGCACCAAAGCGAAAGGCTATAACAAAAGATCCGAGGTATGGCATCATTTTACTGCATTTGTGGCTGAAGATGGACGTAGAAAAGGTAGATGCAATTATTGTGGTAAAGAGTATGCTGCTGATTCAAAAACTATAGGTACTCGTCCACTTATTTATCACATGAATCATTGCACAATGACCCCTTTCTTAGATCCTAGTAAACGTGAAGTTAATGTAGTTAAGGGTGAGGGGGGTAGTCAAAATATTATGACAGCTTGGAAGTTTGATCAAAATGTAGCTAGGGAGGCTTTGACGTATATGATTGTATTAGACGAACTCCCTTTCAAATTTGTAGAGAACCAAGGCTTTAGACATTTTATGTCTAAAGTTCAACCAAAGTTAGTTTTTCCATCCCGATTTACTGTGTCTAGGGACAGCTTCCAACTCTACACAAATGAGAGGAATAAGTTGAAGCAATTGTTAGGAACTCCACCCATGGGTTTGTTCGACAACGGATACATGGACTTCTTTGCAAAGAATCAATTATATGTGTTTAACTGTACATTTTATTGATAATGATTGGAAATTGAACAAGAGGATCATTAACTTTTGCCCTATTGATAGTCATAAGGGTGAGGCCATTGGTATGGCAGTTGAGAGGTGTTTGATTGAATGGGGCATTGATAACGTGTTAACGATGACTGTTGACAATGCTAGCTCGAATGATACTGCCATTGCATATTTGAAAAAAAGGTTTAGCACTAGGAAAATAGTGTTATTCGATGTGAACACTTTCATGTTAGGTGTGTTGCTCATATAATTAATTTGGTGGTTGGTGATGGTTTAAGTGAAGTTTCTAGCTCAATTATGCGAATTCGAGCTGCTGTTAGGTTTGTTAGACAATCCCCTGCTAGGTTGAAAAGGTTTAACGAGGCAATTGTGATGGAGATGATTAATTGTAAAAAGTCGTTGTGTTTAGATGTTTCAACTAGATGGAATTGACTTATTTGATGCTTGATGTTGCCCAAAATTTGAAAAGCTTTTGAGAGATTTGAAATTCTTGATCCTAGTTTTAAGAGTGAGATGGAGGGTGATATAGGGTTCCCACTTGTAATGATTGGGAGGTTGCTAGAAGATTAACATTATTCTCAAGCAATTTTATGAGTTGACTTTGAGAGTTTTGCTCTTATTATGTGACTTCAAATACTTATTTTAGTGAAATAAGTACAGTGGCTAGTAATTTAGATCAAATGGTAAACAACAATGATCTTGAATTGAGTTTGATGGCAAGCAATATGAAAAGGAAATTTGACAAGTATCGGGGAAATATCGAGAAGGCCAATATGTTCATTTATATTCTTGCTATTCTTGATCCTCGATCTAAATTAGAGTATGTGGAATTTGCTTTTCATCAACTTTATAATGGGAGGATATTTCACGATGTGTCATAAGGTGAGAGATACTTTGTTTGCCATGTTTAATGAGTATAAATGCATGTTGTCACCTGAAACTAGCCAATCATTTGAGAGAGGGCAATCTTCAAGCAATTTAGATAAGGATAGTGAACCATTTGAGACTATGGAATCCAAATTTAAGAAATTCAAGAGTGCAATGGGAGGTTGGGATACACGATCGGAATTAGATAAGTATTTGGGTGAAGGGGCAGAAGCGGTTTGTGAAAACTTTGATATACTTGGATGGTGGAAAATTAATGGAGCAAGGTTTCCTACACTTGCTATCATGGCTCGTGATGTTCTAGCAATCTCTATCTCAACCGTGTCTTCGGAGAGTGCTTTTAGCACAGGAGGGAGGGTTCTTGATGTATTTAGGAGCTCATTGACTCCTAAAATTGTTCAAGCACTCATATGTGGACAGGATTAGATTAGAGCTTCAGTGACTCGTCACGAGATCAAAATTGAGGAGGATTTGGAGGACTTAGAACGTTTGGAAAATGGTAATTTTTTTTATAGCTTTATTATTTAATATTTCAATTTGTTATACATTGTGATATTTTTGCATGATTGATTGATTCTCTGATTTATGTTCTTTTAATGTAGAATTGTCACAAATTTCTGTGGATCCTGAATTACCTGAAGTTTGATGACTTTCATGATTTACCAGACTCCATCAGCAAGCAGCAACAAGTCAGCAACAAACACTCCGGTTTAATTTACCAGGCTACTTTTCATGACTGTTTTTTTCTTGTAGAATTAACAATCAAATTATGCTAGTTAATTGTAATATTTGCATTTGGACTCTTTATTTTTATATTATTTCGGGTAACTCAAAAATTTTCGGGCTAGATACGTTCGGGTTACTAAAATTTCAGGTTCGGGCCAAAAATTTCGGGTTATTAAAAATTCAGGTTCGGGCCGGGTTAGTTCGATTTTGGGTTCAAATAAAATTTGTATTGACAACTTTGTTTGGTCAAGTTACTTCAATCTTGGTTCGGCCGACAAATTTCGGGTTACTAAATTTTCGGGTTCGGGCTGGGTAACATATAAAAAATTCGGGTAATTTGGGCCGAGCCCGATCAGTGAAAATTCGGCCCGAATTACTGGAATGCTCACCCCTAATCACCACTACTACTAGTATTATATGTTCTATATTTTAATAAATTTATAAACTTAATTTTGTAAAATTAAATTTCTAAAATAGTAGTATTATATGTTCTATATTTTTAATAAATTTATAAAATTAATTTTGTAAAATTAAATATCTAAAATTTAAATTCTTATGAAAATATTTAAAGAATTATTAAAATATAATACTAATGTATTTATAAATATTTTTAAGTCATATCTTTATAAATCATTTTACACATAAACAATTAATACTAAATAACTAATTTTACCAAACATGTGTAATAAACAATTGATGTTATCTACTAGTCAAATCAAGTGATATAATCCGCTATCAATTAATCGCTGATAGAATTAGTTAATAGTTAATGCAATTCACTGATTGTCAAACAGAGCTTATTATTATTATTATTATTATTATTATCCAAACTACAATTAGTGAATTTTTAAATATCAAACAAAATGGTTTAAAGTTGGTTCAAGTCTAGAAGGATGCTAGGTATTGGGCTAAGTTTGTGAAGGACAAAGGGATATCCCCCACCAAGTACTCATCTCCACGTCGGACCACAACTGTTTACGGACAACAATGCCCTAATGCTTTTAGATTACCAACTTTCTCAAATTATTAGTGCTTTTATAGTGGATTTCATTACTGTGTTTTGATTCCTTTTCTGGGATTTGGACCATTTCACCCTACTGGCTTTACCATGTGCTTGCAATATCGAATAGGGGTGAAGCCTATGAGCGTTTTAGGTTCTATATGAAGCACCAAGATGGTGCATTCTCGTTTTCTTTTGCTACTTTATGAAAAAAAAAAAAAAAACTGTAGATAAGGTGTTGAAGTTCAGAGATAAAGTGATGGCCTTTCGCAGCCTTCGAAATCTTTGAATTGGGCAAGTATTATGAATAGTCAACTTCGGTTTCTGATAAATTGGAAGGGTAAAGGATTAAAGAATTTTGCTGAAGTCAATTAGTATTTTAGAGTCTGGATAATAAAAATTGGCTGGTATATATGTCATTTAGCATGCGATACAAAACAGAAGCTGTAAATTAAGATGGTCTAAAACCACTTCCTTGTCTTTTAGCCCCGCAAATGTCCCATAACTTTTCAGTGTTTTGACTAATTTACAAATGCTCTTTTTCTCCGGGGGAACACTTTCTATGCTATCACCAATGGATTCAGTTTCTCATTAAAAAAACGTAGTTAGGAGAAATGAACTTAAGCAATGGAAATTGAGGTCATAATTACATCGTAATTATTAATTATAGGCAATTCTTAAAGTAGAAAAATTTGACCTTAAGCCAATTGTTAATGGATTATGATCAAGAGAGCTTTGACAAGAACGTATGCATCGACTTACATGGTACAAAGGCACCAAATTCACCATCCATGAATTCTATAAATTGTGCGCATGTTTTATGATGTCATTGGAAAAAAAAAAGTGAAGGGAAAAAAAAAAAAAAAGGGAAGGACGTGAGCCGCAAAAGCCATGCTTTTAAAGGGAAAGCAGAGTCTGGAGCCAAAGGTAAAAGGCCCCGACTGACTTAGGAAAGAAAAGTAATGCTTTTGGAATTGAAAGGACACAAAGGAATCACTCACTTATATTTTTTTTTGAGGATTTTTTAACATCTTTTTACAATAAAGCGATCTTCAAGTTGACTCCATATTTCAAATAATGTGTTCCAATCAGACGGAAGCCAAAGGCCGGATCATTTCATTTTTTAGTTTTTAATTTCTGTTTTTAAAATAAAAATAAAATCTTATTTGCTTATTAATATAAATATAGTAATAATAATTACATATTATATGAAAGATAAATTATTTTAATTAAATAAAATTATTTTAATCTCTTATATAATATTTATTTAAATATTTTATTTTATTTTATTTTATTAAAAATAATTCAAAATTTGATATTTTTAAATATATTTTATTATTAAATGAAAATTTATTTGAAATATATATTTTAAGAAATTTTAAATTTAATTATATTTATTAATAATTATTAAATTCAATTTATTTAATTTAATTACAAAATTAAATTAAATTATTAAGTAAAATTAAATTATTCATAATAATTAATTTTAGTTAATTAAATATATGATATTAAATTAAGTTATTTATAATTCTTACTAAAATTAACATATTGAATAACTAAATAATATATATTTAGTTGATAGTAAATCATATTATACAAAATCAGAAACAAAAAATAGTTTTTATAACTTTTGATAACAGAAAGAAACCAAAACTAATAACAAAAACAAAAATTTAAACAACGATATTTTTACTAAATTTGAAAATAAAATAAACAGAGCCTAATTGTAAACTTATCTTATTTTCCAAGTAACAATAGAAAAGGTTATACATAAGCTCTTCAAAATTAAGAAAAATACTACTTTTCAAATCCTTTATTGTGAGCCAATTCCTTAAATTGAAGTTTCGAGGTCGCCCTCCTACCTTCATTCAAATTCTGTATATTTTGAGATCCCTCTTTCTTTCCTTTTTTGTAATTTGAACTTTTCCACTTTGCTTTTCTTTTTTCAATTTCTCTTGTCTAAACCTTTGCAATTTCAATTCTGCCAAATTAACGTCACAGAGACATAAAATTTAAAGTTATTTAGTCCTTTTGGCTGTAAAGTTTTGGCAACTATAGATGTGCATGTTCCTCGCTTTAATATTCCCCTTGGATCCACCACCATTTAGTATATCGATCTTGACTTCATTGATTTTTATGTGTACTTTTTTTCAGTACACAATTTGAAGTTACCACAAATTATTGGGAGCTCGTATGACAGCCCCTCGAGCTCCTGTGATTTCAACTCAAGTATTGCGCGCTGAAATTCATTGTTGATTAAAAGCTACCTTATAATTGGTTAATTACACTCTTACGAAAATAGGGTACATAAGCTATGAAAGACATTACTACTTGCTAAGGTAGCCCAGAATTGGAAAGACACCACATGCAATTCTAATAATTCCATGCAACCCAACTAACGCTTGCTAGGGTCTATAAATATGCTTAGCTTGAAATGGGTATGGAAATTTTAAAGAAGATAACCTATATATTGGCAAAAGTGTGGTTGAGGTCGCTTCATAATTCAGATAAGCTTTCATAATTATTAACGTACACCTTCAACTGAAGTAAATCAAAATAGAAACACAAAATTATCTTATTATTAAGAAAAGGTGAAATTATGGACACAATTCTTACAAATTGTAGTTCCACTCCCAGGACCCAGGTTTAAATCATTTATTTTTATTATTTTATTTTATGGACGTTTATTTATTAGATAAATAAATACCAATAGAAGAAACGGAATGGTTATTGTTTCTCCCAACTATTATCATCTTCTTTAAGGCTCTGTGTTGGTGAAAGTGAAATTGTAGTCTAGTTTTCTGTGCCCACACCATTGACTACTATCCATGTCCATGTGCCTTTGTCTCTAGCTAGCCCTTTTTTTTCTTTTATCTAAAATTTAAGGAATCTTGCTTTTCCTTTCATCTTTCTACTCCGTGTTTGGAACTTTGGATTCAAGGAAAAAAAGTTTGAGAAAGTCATCATTATGGTCATGATATTAGGCACATACCCTTTAAATTTATATAAAACCAAAACATCCAACAATCACTAATCATTGGTTTTGGGGGTAAATTTATTGGAGATCTCACTGCTAGTAGGAAAAAAGAAAAACAAATTTGTACCTCCCTAGTCATCATCGTCTTTTTCTTTATCTCTGTCCCATCTTTCTCTCTTATCATGCATTTAGCTTTTGTTAATCCATTCTTTCCATGATTGTCCATTTAGTTCTATGCTTTCGTGGTTCGGGTCATTTTGTTCTCATCAAAAGGAACAAGCAAATTTCTCCTCTGTCACCCCATCCATAAATAGTACCACCCATAATAAAGAATCGTATTTTACTGCCGGCTAAGGAATTATGTCTTCCCTTAGAGAGGACACCTTTTTACTTTTCAGGTCTTTTACGAACTCATCATTCAATCTCTGTTTATGATTCACAGATACAAGAATATAGTGTTATTTCTTCCTTCCCGTAATAAAATTTTGACCATATATAATTCTATCTTATATATATCCACTTTGCATAATTTTAATTTTTACAAGTGACCAAGTAAGTTTTGTTTATATATGTATATATATCATCATCAAGTTCAAAACCAACTTGCATATTTCTTAGATTAAGAAATAACATATAAGTTGAACAGAATCAATAATATACTAATATCAGAAAGCTTATGTCGTGCAGAATACGTATTTAAAAGAAAATTTTGTGTGCCTGAAGTGAATAGAACATTTCGGCGTAATATTTTATTCTCCAATGGATAGAAAATAAGATCGATGGCCATGAAATTTTTATTCTGCGGTTCGTATATATGCATGTGCTATTCACCATCTTTCTAATTATTGTGTCGTGATCAGATTACAATCCCTTCAATTAATTTTCTTATTCTATGGGAGCATGGATCCAACATCTTAAATCATGAATTAAGCTTCACGAATAAGTCAATATCAATTGAGGTTATTGAACATAACCTTTACATTTTAATTAAATATAGAATTTTGTCATCACAACATCTCCTCAAGAAAAGAAAAAGGAAATGGTGGTATCAATTTTTAAAATTTTAAAATTAATAAAATTTGATTGACATTTTTTTTAAACTTTTTTTTTCCTGTTTTAACAACATAAAATCAACTTTGTACTTGCTCTGCCATGCAATTGATGCATCGGTGTGCCCCCGAGTTAAAAAGGAAATTCTCTGGTGAGAGTATCCTGAGAATGGCCCCAGATCATGAAGTTTCGATGCGATCTTTACCCAATTTGAAATAGCATGAGCAGTGAATCTTCCTCATCGCAAAATTTAGAAATATCAAGTACTGCACCGCTTCCCTCCCCGTTAACTCACACAAGTCACTCAAGTTATTACTATAACAAGAAACTCTTATCTACTCTAGCTGGCTGCTTATAACTTCCCTGTCTCTCCCTCCAATCGATAGGAACCAATTTCTTCTGTCTAATATTACCTTGTCTTATTCTGTCTCATGAGATCTCAATCATTTATTTTACGGGATCCACTCGGGGTCTACACGGGACCTACACAAAACTTATATAAATAAACGACTGAAATTTATTGGACACAATAAGACACCATAATATTGGACAGGAAATCTGAACTCTACCAATAGATGAATAAATTGAAGTACGAGTCAACCCAAAAATGTTATCTTATGTTAGTTCGGATAGTTAATTTGTTATATATTTGAAATAGTCAATTGTTTATAATAGGTGCTAACAGTTAGTTTTTTTTTAATCTCCTGGAAAATAACAAATTTAGTTGTGCCTCTGTTGTATTTAAACATGTAAAGTGACTGCAGATAAGATATACGAGAAAAACCTTATTCTCTACTGCAAACTTCTTTCTTTTGAATTTACATGGTATCAGAGACTCTTTGCTAACTGAAAATCATGGTCAATCCACAAGATCTTGAAAATAATTCTGGAAGGTCTACCCAAAAGGGAGACTCATCTGGTTCATCCACCACTGTGCAGGTGCATGAAATCAATGTTGTTCTTACCCCTGAAAAACTTGCTGGATCCAATTATGCAGAGTGGTCCATCAATGCTGAAATTAGTCTGCGGGGACGGAAAAAGTGGGGCTTCATTTCTGGGTCTATACCTGCTCCTACTAATACCGAATCTGCAGAGTATGAGACATGGTTAGGCGAGAATTGTGTCGTAAAAATGATGGTGCTCAATTCTATGACACAACAAGTCAGAGGATTGTTTATGAGACTTCGCACTGTAAAGGACGTTTGGGAAGCAGCCAAGGCCACCTATTTTGTGGTTGATGATGCATCCCGTGCCTACAAAATACACTGTGAGATCATGAATCTCAAACAGAATGGTGGTCCAGTGGTGAACTATTATGCCAAGCTTCTACGAATGTGGCAGGAGCTGGATTCAATTGAACAGTGCCGATTGTTACATCCTGATGATATTGCAATTTATAATGGTTTTTTAAACACTTAAAGAGTGTATAAATTTCTTGCAGGATTGGATCCTAATCTGGATAATGTGAGGGGAAGGGTTCTCGCTACCACATCGTGCCTAATTTACGTAATGTTCATGCAATCAGTATGTGCGAAGTTTAACCGATTGGACACTATGATGAACTCGACAAGGGTGCAAGTGAAGCGCTTGCTTTGGTGCGAGAAGGTTCAACCGGAAGGACAAAGGACCTCGATACTGTACTCATTGCAATGGAGATAATCATACTGTGGACAAGTGCTTTAAACTGCATGGTTTTCCAGAATGGCATCCCAAGGGAAAACCAAAGGAGATACGCCCGAGTATCACTGTCAAGACAAGAAATCAGAATCGCGTTGGTCGCAAAATCGTACACCTAAATCTAAAAGTCCTTCTCCTCCTTCTAGTAATAGGGATTGGATTGTTGACTCAGGGGCCTCAGACCATATGGCCTGTGATGATACATAATTCACTAAATTGAATCCCTCAATCCATAAGACAATAATTGTTACAGCAGATGGTGAGTCTTCTCATGTTGAAGGAATTGGTAATGTAAAATTATCACCTTCACTGTCCCTTGATAATGTTCTTCTTGTGCCTAATCTAAACTGTAATCTTCTCTCCATTGGCCAATTAACAGACACATATGACTGCACTGCACTGTTTAACTCACGAATTTGCATATTTAAGGACAATCATACTTTGGAGACAATTGGCAGTGGTAGAAAAAGGGATGGACTATACTATTTGGATTCTTTTCTTGATCAGAATAAAGCTGGAGTTTGCCTTGCAGCCAGTAATAAACAGGATCAGAATAGTATCTCAATTTGGTTATGGCATAGAAGATTAGGACACCCTTCTTTTCATTATCTAAAACGATTGTTTCCTTCTTTGTTTGATGGTATTGATTTGAGTCAGTTATTGTGTGAAACTTGTGTTTTATCAACGAACAAGAGAACTGTTTTTCCTGCATCGGACTTAGTTTCCAAATTACCTTTCGATTTGATTCATATGGACGTTGGGGTCCAAATTTCTCGTGATCACACAATAATATGCTATATTTCTTGACATTAATTGATGACTGTACAAGAGTTACGTGAGTTTATTTATTAAATTCTAAAAGTGATGTATGTTCAGTTATTCAAAGTTTTGTCAAATTAGTTCAAACTCGCCAAGTGACAAGAAAAATTTCAGTGTCCGATAATGGTGGTGAGTTTCAGGTCTCATAACTCATGTAATTTCTTCAACTAAACAGAATACAACATCAAACGTCATGTCCTTACTCACCTCAACAAAATGGGATTGCAGAAAGGAGGAATCAAATTATTTTGAACATAGGAAGGTCTCTTTTAATTGATAGTTCTGTTCCTAAATGTTTTTGGCCAGAAGCTATACTCACTGCTGTATATCTCTTAAATAGAACTCCTTCTAAATTTTTAAACTTTCAAACACCAATGGATGTTCTTGCTAAATTTCATAATCTGCCTTCTATTGTCAAACTGCCACCCCGTGTATTTGGTTGATGTGTGTTTATACATCTGCAGAGTCATCAGCGATCGAAATTAATGCCAAGAGCTTTGAAATTTGTTCTAATGGGATATGGAGTTTCACAAAAAGGATATAAAGTTTATGATCCAGAGTCCAGGAAATTTTTTGTTACAATGGATGTTATTTTCAATGAGAAAGAAATGTTTTACAAAGCTGACTCTTCACTTCAGGGGGAGAGTGTGAGTTCTAGAATCTCAGAGTCTGCTAGTAATTATCAAAATAGTGGTGGTGGTATTAGTATTGTTGTTCCTGATAAACGAGTTGATTGTGAAAATTCAGAATGTTTGAATGCTGAACCTGTGAACATTGATTTAGGAAGTCCAGTACAGGAAATGGGTGAAGCTGTGCATTTAAATGAGGAAGTCCAGAATCAGTCTAGTACATTTCAACCTTTGCCTACTACTACAATGTTGCCAAATGAGGTATGTTCAGATATATGTGAGTTTGTTGAGGTACCTAGTGTAATACCCCTTGTTCCTGAACCAGAATTTAATACACCATCTGCTACTATTATTGAACCTGAGCCTGAAATTAATATTTCAGAACCTACACCTGAACCTAATCATCCTGTGCCTGCTGCTAATGAACCCGAGCCATATCAATTACCTCCTCGCATTAATAGAGGAAAACCTCCTGCACGTTTTGAGCCTGACTTTACCTCCAAAGCTAAGTACCCAATAGTGAATTATGTAGATACTCACAGGTTGTCTGCGTCTTATGCTTTCTTTGTGTCCAATATCTCTTCGGTCTCTATTCCTAGTTGTTGGTAGGAGGCATTAGACGATCCTAGGTGGATGTGGTTTATGGAAGAAGAATCAATGCCTCAGATAAAAATGCTACCTGGGAGATTGTTGATCTGCCTGAAGGAAAGACTGCAGTTGGATGCCGGTGGATTTATGTGATCAAATACAATGCAGATGGGAGTATTGAAAGGTACAAAGCTCGATTGGTTGCGAAAGGATACACTCAGAAGTATGGTGTTGATTATCAAGAAACCTTTGCACCGGTTGCAAAATTGAATGCAGTAAGAATTATTCTCTCCCTGGCAGTGTCTTATGATTGGCCATTGCTTCAGTATGATGTTAAAAATGCATTCCTTAATGGAGAACTTACTGAAGAGGTTTATATGGAGCTGCCTCCGGGTGTGAAGTGATTTGCAGGCTCTAATAAGGTGTGCAGGCTTAAAAAGGCACTCTATGGTCTAAAACAATCACCTAGAGCGTGGTTTGGAAGGTTCACATGTTTTATGAAGAAGATTGGATATAAACAGTGTAATGGTGATCATACTCTATTCTATAAAAGGCGTGGTAACCTTGTTACTTTATTACTCATCTATGTAGATGGTATGATTTTGACTGGCAGTGACATACATGAGATGAATGAATTGCAGTCTAAGCTGGCCTCAGAGTTTGAAATGAAGAAACTTGGTGATTTGCGATATTTCTTGGGCATAGAAGTAGCAAGATCAAGGCATGGAGTTTTTCTGTCACAATGAAAGTACGTCCTAGACTTGCTCAAAGACTGCGGTATGTTAGACTGTTGTTCTATAGATACTCCTGTTGAGCAGAATAAGAAAATGTCTCAATATCTCGATGAGGAACCGATTGATCGTGGAGAATACTAGCGTCTGGTAGGGAGATTAATCTATTTATCACATACCAGACCGGATATAGCTTATGCAGTGAGTTTAGTAAGCCAGTACATGCATAATCCTAGAGTCTCTCATAAAATCGCAGTTGAAAGGATACTGAGATATTTAAAATCTGGTCCAGGAAAAGGTATTTTGTATTCTAAGTGTGATTTATTAAAAGTGAATGCCTATACTGATGCAGATTGGGCGGAGTGCGTTGACAACAGGAGGTCAACTTCCGGTTACTTTGTTTTTGTTGGTGGTAATTTGGTGAGTTGGAGAAGTAAGAAACAGAATGTAGTGTCTCGATCCAGTGCAGAGGCCGAGTTTCGTGGAATGGCCTTGGGAATCTGTGAAATTTTGTGGGTCTATAATCTTCTCACTGAGATTGGAATTGAAATTGATAAACCTATGGCGATCGAGATTGCCAATAATCCTGTCCAGCATGATCGGACTAAACACGTTGAAGTGGACAGGCTTTTCATAAAAGAGAAGTTGGATTCGAAATTGGTCTGCCTCCCTTTCGTGAGTTCAGAAAATTAGCTTGCTGATATATTAACAAAAGGTGTGTGCAGGCGTGTGTTTGACGAAGTGGTGTTCAAGCTTGGCATGACAGATTTGACCAAATGACAAATCGGTTTGACCGGTGATCGGTCGGTGGTCCGGTCCGGTTTAAGTCCCAAAATCGGTCTTCAATTGGCCCGGTGTGAACCGGTCAAAACCGGTCAATTGACCGGTCCGGTTGGACCGGTTCGACAATTTTTTTTATATTTATTTATTTAAAATATTTTTAATATTATATATAATTAAATATAATTATTGCATAATTATTACGTCATACCGGTTCGATCGGTAGTTGAACCGATCGAACCGATCAAACCAATAATTAATAAGGCCACCGATTTAATAACCGGTCCGAATTTTAAAACATTGGCTGTAACTGAAAGCGCATATACCTCAGTTGAGTTCAAATCCGAAAGTGAAGTATTTGTACCCTCCCCGTTACGGGACGCTCTTTTGGTTTACGACGATCATAATAGTTTCACTTTAACTTGACACTCCTAACGTGCGGGACCGCACGTGGCTCGCACTTATTCACCTAGAATTCGGCGCATTCCCTCCTTAACGGCCCAATCAATATAACGGCGCCGTCAACTTCCCCGTCACAGATTCCCCGTCAGTGTTAACGGAGACTGGACCACTAAACTTCTGCTGACTTGCCCTTCCTCACTCAGTCAGGCCTCTCCTTATATCTCCAAACCCATGCCTCACCGTTAAATCTCCGCTCCTAATCATCTGATCATCAACTACAGAGCTCCATACAGCCATCGTGTGGAGGAATTGCGGTGGTGGAAATGTCTGAGATCGCTGGCGTTCGAACCAGACCTCGCTCTCTTGCACTGGAGACGGTTGTTTCCACCGTCACTGCCAAGAAAAGGAAAATCAACCGTGAAGAATTGAACACCTCCACTTCGTACGTTAAATTCAGGAGTACTACTGCTGACACTACTCGTAGAACTCGCAGTAGTAATCGTAGACGTGAACGCGTCACTATTACCACTGAGAATCTGGTCTCACAGTCTCCGGAGGTGAATTCTGACTTTTGGAGCGTGATTGATGAGGACTGGTGCGCCAGCCCTAGATCTGATCATGCTTCGACATCTTGTTGCTCTAGTAATGGACCGAGCGACAGAGTTAAATTCGCAGATCTGAAGGTGATAAATTAATTAGGTTTTCGTGTTTTAAATTTCAAAAATTCTCTTCTTCAATTTCCGGTTTCTAGTGCTTTAATTTCTTTGCCTCTGTCAAATATTTATATGGTGGTATATTGTTTGGCTTTTTCAGGAAAAGAGTGTTGAAGGCGAGACATCAATGGATTATAGCTGCGGAGAGAGGTTTGATCACTTTATGTTACATCGCTAAATTTCGAAATTCAGAATTCTCCGATCTATTAAATTCTTTAGTTCTTAAAATTCAGGCTCAGTGTGAGTGTAGTCTCCATTTTCATCGGTGTAAACTGCTTATCTTTCAGGCGAGAGACGACGTCTTCAAGTGAATTGTTAGACGACCTGGATTCAACAACAAGACCATTGGAGACTAGCTCTGGCCGTAGTTCTACTACGGCGAAGAAGATACCGACGGAGTCTGAACTCGAAGAATTCTTCGCCGAAGCTGAAAAGGGAAGCAAGGAATATTTCATGAAGTAAGATATAGAGCAAAATTCTGAATAGTAACTCAAAATTCGACGCCACAGTGATGCATGCATTGCACATAATTCTCATGAACCTCCTGTATGTTTCCCGGGAAATTAAAAGCAAAATGATTTCATGGCACAGGTACAACTACGATATAGAAAAGGACGAGCCCTTGGAAGGACGTTGGGAGTGGTTTAGATTAAAGCCATGAAATGAAGGCTAACAACAAGGGTTGCTATCACTCTTCTGCTTAGCTCATCAATCATTGGCTTTGGGTACCGCCAGTCACTGGAAGTACTAATCCAATATTCTCGCTCCAGCTACCTAGTTCTTGTTCTAGGCATTCTTCTTCTTCTCTTTGTCGTGACTTGTTCGTGTACATCTCTCTCAACTCATTTGAGTTGTTGTAAGAGCTACGTTTTAATTACGTATGAGTCCAGGTAAGAGAAATTGCAAAAAATTGCTGCCCAGTTAAGGAGATAAAGAGCAGTAGACAGTTGAATAATAACGAGAAGTTGTTCTTTCGTTTTCTGTTAAATAAAAATGATTTAGATCCCCCTCCTTAAATATCGTGTCTGTTTATGATGATGTGCTCAGTCTAAGACGGCTTTCGGTTCTCTCTTTATCTGCAGCTGTGCCTCCATGTACTGTACATTTTTGCAGCAAGCTGCTTTTGTTCGTCGTTACTCGTTTAGAAATTTGTTTTTTCACATCTGGTTGCTCTAACTCTAAATTATATAAATCTATAGTTGGGTTGCTGAAGAACACACCAAAGATTTAGGGGGAAAGAGAGGAAGGAACAAGGAACACAAAAAGTGAGGGGTGGGGGTAATTGTTGGGTGAAGAAGAGGGACACGTGTAGAGGAATGGAAAGTTCACTCTATTGCCCATGTCAAACTGTTTTGGGCTTTGTCCAATCTTCCACTCTCTCTACCACTGCAGCTATTGCTATCTTCTTTTCCTTTCCTTTTCATCATTGATTTCCTTTTCCATTTCATGATTTTAACACTCTAGCTTGTGAGGATCTTGTTTCAAATCTTCCAAGTTTTCGGAAGTTGCTCTTTTGTTCACATCTCAAAACAGCCAAACCTAACCCACTCATTCGCTTCTTCTATTATCTCGTGTTCTGGAAGATGAGTGGGGATACTGCAACGTGTAATTAGGATAAATTGGAATAAAGACTTGAATTTCAGGATGGCATTCGGTTTGCAAACGACTCCAAAGAAAATTGTAATGCCATAATTCTCAAATTCAAGATCGCATAAAAGAAAAAGTATCTAACTCCTTATTGTCACTTCAATAGACATGTGTATTGGCTACGACTTATTTGGCGACGAAATAGAAATCGTCGTTAAAACTGTCCCCTTGACGATGCTTTAATAGTTTGTCACTAAAAGGCAAAGAATCTATGTCGATTAAGCAAAATGTAGGGAAACAATCTTATGATGCTTTTATAATTTCGTTGAAATAACCACACATTTTAATGACGTTAAGGTACTTCTGTTGTAAAAAAGAAACAATTATCGACGATTAGAAATTATCGTCGACATATGGAGACAAATCAATGTAATTAGCGTCGATTTACTAAAACGGCGGCACTTGTCAAGAAAAATAGCGACAAAAAATTAAATTGCGTTGCAAATTGCATTTTTTTTACAAATGTTTTTATGAATCATCGAAGAAGGTCAAACTAAGATAATACAAAACGGCGACAAATGTTTGAATGTCGTGGAATGTCACTATTGGCGATGATTATTGTACTTCATTGGTAAAGTTTGGTGATGATTTTCTTTAGCGTCTCGAGTTGGTGACATATTGCGACCATTTTTCTTCATTTGACACTAACTAGCAGGTTAATACTGCTTAAACGCTGTGATGAAAACGCCCAAATTAATTTATATCGCTGTGAGTAAAATTTAATATATACGCTTAAATAAAAATAATACGAAACGTAATGAAATAATCATCTGGTTGGGTAAGAGCCCAAGATGAAATGAGTTTCTTTCATATATGATTAAAATAAGACACATGTCTACTTTGGATAAGTAACTCATCTAATTGATTTTGACGATCATATGTTTCCTTTATGACATTTTTCAAATATCTTTATGCTCAAATAAATGAAATTCATATCTGGCATTACAAAAACGAAATTAGTGTATAAATGTGATAATTATTTCACAACTTTATTGAGAAGCAAGAATAAGACGAAGGTTGGAGTGGCAAAATGCAACACGTAATAAGGAGGAACCTATAAAAATGTTGCGAAAGATAAAGAAAGGGTTTTGTTGACATTATAAATTGAAAAATTAGGATGAAAAAGTAATCGAGAAAAAATCGTTATTGACACGAGCGGTCGTTCTTTGTTTGTTGAAATAGAAGAAGTAACCTTGACTATTGCTATCTTTCTCGAATGGAGAATGAGATGTATTTAGGTTAAACGAGAAGAAGGCAAAAGAAGAGGGTAAGAATTGTTCGATCAAGAACTAAGATGAAATGAGTTTCTTTCATATATGATTAAAATAGTACACATGTCTCTTTGGATAAGTAACTCATCTAGCTGATTTTGACGATCATATGTTTCCTTTATGACATTTTTCAAATATCTTTTGCGATCGAAATAGCTGAAATTCATATCTCGCATTAAAATAACGAAATTAGTGTATAAATGTGATAATTATTTCACAACTTTATCGAGAAGCAAGAATAAGACGAAGGTTGGAGTGGCAAAATGCAACACGAGTAAGGAGGAACCTATAAAAATGTTGCGTAAAGATAAAGAAAGGGTTTTGTTGACATTATAAATTGAAAAATTAGGATGAAAAAGTAATCGAGAAAAAATCGTTATCGACCGAGCGTGCCGTTCTTTGTTTGTTGAAATAGAAGAAGTAACCTTGACTATTGCTATCTTTCCGGAATGGAGAATGAGATGTATTTAGGTTAAACAAGAAGAAGGCAAAAGAAGAGGGTAAGAATTGTTTGATCGAAGTTAGTGGAGAAAGGATATAAAGTTTAAATATAGAGTTGTTAGGGGACCATATGGAAGGTGAGACTCAAGAGTTGCGTGGTATTAAATAAGGGCGTTACTCAAATGATTTTCCTAGAGATAGCAAAAACATAGCTCATTTATTAATTGAAACGTCAATCTATGTTTTGATCTTATGTTTGTTTACTCGCAATACGTTATTGGTAGTATTTGACATTATTATAGAAGTTAAAAGATTATTCGATATAACGAAAAGACGCCTCGATATCTCGCTTTGTAGATTTTGGGGTTACATGTTTTCAAGAAGGATTAGTCAATTCAGATACTCCAAGAAGAATTATGGAATTGGTAAGTGAAATTTAATCGAGTTGGAAATGACATCAACCGAATCGCTTAAATAAAGAAGAACAAGAACATGCTCAAAGAAGCAAAAATACGCTCAAGTAGTAAGACGTTGAAAAGCGCATTTAAAGAAGAAGAACGGACGAAAGTTCAAAAGTAGATGAAAGCAAAAGCGCTTGTTATAATCGATAGATAATCTAGTGGAAAATCTTCAACAAAGCGTACGCAGCATAAAAATGACGCAGACGCTAATACTAAAGCGCATTTGATGTAAATAGTAAAATGAGCGAAGACGTGAATAATGACGCAGGAGAAGAATCAAGAAGCGATGCAAGAATCGATTCGAAGTTAGTTAGGAAGTCAACCGATTAACTGCTTCATAAAGATTCAAGAAAGAAGAATGAAGAAGCGGTTGAAAGCATTGAGTGTGGAAAATGGTGGAAAGAATCGAATGAAGCGAGACGCAAAAATAAGATTCAAAGCCTGTTTGAGTATGAAGATTGTGTATAAAAAGAAGCGATTCTAAGAAAATAGCAAGATTGAATGAAGAATGTTGTTATATCGATGATAATCTAATGGAAAGATTGTAATAATGTTGATCTTTCTTGTAGTCATTCATAATGTGTGAATCGGGTTTTGGGTAAGAGCTATTGAAAAGGTAGGGAACTTCAACAAGACTGAGTTGAACAGAGAGGAGTTGGCATTCTCTTTCCTTGTACATATATTTTTTCATGTCGAAGGAACCTCCACAAAGCAGAGGTTCGAGGATTATCGTGAGGAATCATCTAGTTTAAGACATATCGCTTTGTAAAGTTTTATGCTCTAACTTTTGTGCTTTATGTCTTACTTGAGTCGCATTTTAATTTTCAATATCTGAATTTGGTCGTTTCACTTCTATCGCCTCGCTTCTTAATTGGGAGGTGATTTGTTATTCTATCGCCCCGCTTGTTAATTCGGACGTGATTTGCTCGTTGGTTTTCCATCGTCGCTTTTCGTCGCCTCTAACACACTAACTTGACAAGACAGAGGAAGCAGAGAAAAAGATGGAGTTGAGAAAGTAGACTAACTTAAAATAGATGGAATTGAAAAAGTAGACGGTTATAAATATAGACGGAGATGAAAAAGTAGACGGTTAAAAATATACACGGAGTTGAAAAAGTAGACGGTTAACAATACAGAATTTGACAATAAGAAAATTAGACGAAGATATAAAGATGTATTTAAAAGGCATTTAAGCAAAAAAGCAGAGGAATCGAAAAGGCATTTAAGTTCAATTTTCTTCGAGAGAAGTAATCACTTTGATTTAAATACATCAAATTTGCTATAAAACATAATGGATACTGGAGTAGGAAGCATTCATCTAAATTGAACTTGAACAAGGCAACATCCCGTAACAAATTAGCATGGAGAATACAAACGTCAGACGAAGACATAAAGACAGACGAGAAGCGCATTTATACGAACACAAATGTACGAAGCACAAAAGGCATTTAATGAGAAAAGGCATGTAAGCTCAATTTTCTTGTCGAGAAGTAACGAGCTTTGATTTAACTACATCGATTTGCTATAAAACATTATGGGCATTGAGTAGGAAACTCAATTGTAATAGAATTGACCCTGATATTAGGAAAACATGATGTCAGAGGAACTGGAAACGGAGACGAAGCAGTTACGATATTATGCTATCTATTATTACAATTCTTCAAAGTAAATTACACGTTAATATATTGAGCAATAATATGATCAAGATGCACAAGAAGGCGGGTTGAATTGTGATAAACTTATCGTTAACCCTTTAGAGATATGACTTGTTCTCTCAAACACTTATCGTAAGTCAATGTGTAACTAGTTTAAAACTTGTTAATATGAAAAGTACGATTTAGATAAAGTAAGGGTTAGAGAGAGACACAAAGAATTGATTCCGCCTCGATTTTTGTATCGGCCGCTTTTCGCTCCTAAGGCTTCCGTCTCGCTTTTGTAAATGCTTCCGCTCGCTTTTGAAAAAAGCTTCCGCTCATTTTTTTTGCTTAGCTTCATTCGCTTTTCGTAAAAGCTCCGTCTGCTTTTTGCTTAGCTCCGCCTGGTTTTCTTTTAGCTTCCGTCCTGCCTTACGTAAAATGGTTCCGTCTTCTTTTCTTTTAGCTTCCTCTCATCTTTCGTAAAGTGCTTCCGCTCGCTTTTCTTTTAGCTTCCGTCATCTTTCGTAAAGTGCTTGCCTCGCTCGCTTTTCTTTTAGCTTATTCTGCATCTTCGTAAAGTGCTTCCGCCCGCTTTTCTTTTAGCTTTAAATCATTTTTAAGTAAAATGCTTCCGTCCTTTTCTTTTAGCTTAAAATCGCTTTAATTTAAATCTTTGTTGTATAGTTCTCTTTGTTTGTCATCAAAATTATTTAATACGTGAAGTCCGGTTTGATCAACATTCTCCCTTTGATGATAACAAATACTGTGAATTAGAGAAATATGAAAAGTATCAAAATATCTGAAGTATTAAGAGATCGAAATAACTTCGCTTTTACAAAATATTCTACTTCGCTTTTCCTTTCAAATTGATTCTTCTTTTCGATTCTTCCTTCTCCCCTATTTGTTATTAATCAAAAATCTATTTCCCAATCTGCTTCATCAACTTTTTCAGCATCTTCTTAATTTTCTTCATATCCTTATCAAGTTTCGAACTTGCTTCTTTAAAGTTGATGATTCAATTTGCAATGAGGATTCTCGTCTCAACAACTTGCTTTTCAACAATAGCATTTGTTGTTGTATAAGCTTCTTCTTTTGAGACATTTGATTCAATGATTTGTAGGAGAGGTGGAGGAACATATACGACTTTTGTTCAGAATATCAAGATCAAAGGGATCACGATATATGTAGAACGGTGCTTCCAAACCATGGCATAGCTTCGAATTGAGTTGATCTCCACAGAGGTCGATTTCGCAGAATGTTCGTAAAATAGTATAACAACATTTCGAGTTGCCAATCGAAGTGAGCAATATTGACCCTTTCTCGATAGGCCTCCCCGTGGATCATCTCGTTGTAGCCTCGGTTTGGCTTGATCCGGATCTTGATAAACGCAGATAGAGGTACCACTTCTTTTCTTTTCACATGCTTCATCAATCGGGCCACCGCTTCGCAATCGATCGAAGTCATGTCATCCAAGACCGGTCGGGTTGAACTTTCACTTCATTTCTCATACTTGAGTTCAAAAAATTTGGTGGTTGTAAATCGGTACCACCTTGATCATCTTGATCGCCCAAAGATTGGATAAGAAGTGAGACGCCTCCAAATGGCTCGTGGATATGGTTCTTTTGCAACTCTCTTCAGTTGATCATAAAAGTTTTTGTAGCCCCTATCTAATGATGTAAAATGCCATTATCATATTCAATCGATTTGAAGAAGGCTTTGACAAATCTTTTGGTTTGTCTCGGATGATACAGATTTGGTCTTCTTCTCTCAGAATAACCAATCTATGTTCCCAACTTTCTTTGAAGGTTAAATACTTGGATGGAACATTGGTCATTACATTCACAACTTTTTAGTAGCCTTCGTCCCATAACATGTGTAGCAACTTGTTTATGGACAATTGAAGACCTAAAAGTAGTAGAAACTACTTCTTCAAAAATGTATTATTAAGGACATTGTGAGAATCCTTAATATTACCCGTAATAACTTCCACACTATCTTGATGAGGTTTCCACATTAGCTTGATAAAATCAACAAGATCAACAATAGATTGTTCTAGCCTTGCATTCTTAGACTCGCTCTCATTGTTGAAGTTTCTTCTTTTCTTGCACTCATCTTCTTTAACCTCGGTGACCTTTTAGATTGCATTTTCTCTTCTCGGGTTCTTCTTTTCTTTTCTTCCACTTCCTTGAGATCGAGTTTCGAATCTTTCTAAAGGATTGATGATGATGACTTTGTAGCTTTTGATCTCCGCCTTCATAATGCTTTGAATGGCTTGATTGTGTGGATTGAGTGGCTTCTTTTTGTCATACAGTTTCAGCTCTGGGTGACCTTTTGCTTGCTTTGGAATGTCACTCAACAGAGGTTCCCTTTACGCTTTAAGTTACCGATTCAAAGAATCGAACACTTCTCGACTTTGGTTCCCGAGAATGTGATGTTGTTCCTTCATAGAGGATTTCTTGGTATTGGCTCCCCTCGGTTGTTGGTTTTCTTGGTGCTTCGCTCCTTTTCTATCTGAAAATCTCGCACCCATTTTGGCAATCGATGTTGAATCTATGTAGCTTCTAACAGATACCTTTTGTCGAACTCCCCAATCCAACTGATGCCGCCTTCTAAATATTCTTGTCAACAACATCCCATACTAAGGGTGTTCAGATCCTTTATTGATTTTACCATATAGTTAAAAATCGAAATGGTAAATCTATTGGTTGATGATTCGTAAGATGAAGGATACATTGTTCATCCAGGTAGTGACTGATGTCGTGAACCTATTCTAGGTAACACGATCCACAAAGAACTGCTAACAATACCCTTGCCTTTGGTACCGACCAAGAGGCTCTCCTTTCATTGGGTTGTTACGTCCATAAAGTTGACGAGTAACTTCATCTTCGCTCATCTTCAACTTAGTCATCCATTTCACCATGTTAAAGGTTGAACTCCACTCCTCTGACATTCAAAGGACTTTCTCCACTAACTCCTTCACATTATAACAGGTGTGTTTCTACATATGACATGATTGTATCGTCCACTGTTTTAGTATTCTTCCAGAACTCATAAACTTCTTTGAGATAGACTTGATCTCGTATTTGAAAGAAGTTTCTCCAACCTGCCGCTATTATCTCTGGCTCTATATCCATTTGTTCCTTTCTTAGTTCTTCGAAGTTTACCAATCTTCCCAGTTTGCTCCTGGATCAACTCGCAAAATAGGCTTGACATTCATCTTGGCCGATTCGATTGAGTAGGAACTTGGTTGAAAAGATTTCAGAGAGATTTCAGAGAAGCAGCAATTTCTCGATTCGGTAGAAATCCCAAAAGTCAGTTTTGAGGGATTTTATGGCAAATTCTAGAACGATTGTACTTCTCGATGATCTGACAGCCTTTTTCCCTCTTAAATTTTTCCTTGTGAAAGAAGTTTTAAGTCCGAAACCGCCTAACGTTAATTCCACTGCTCCTTTGTCTTGTCTTTAAAAGAAAAACCGGATGAATGGTCCGTTAACTCCTCCGTCTCATTCGCTCTTGTCTTTATAAAAAAACAGATGGATGGTCCGTTAACTCCTCCGTCTGTTCTGTCTTGTCTTTATGAAAACCGGATGGATGGTCCGTTAACATCATCATATCGAGGTTGCGTCGATTTCTTTAAAGCGATCTTCACTTAGTGGTCTTCAATTGTTTCTTGAATATGTGCTTCTTGAATCTTGAAAGAAACGGTTATTCAGATTTGAGTCCGTAATTAACTAAAACTTATGTTTCTTTGTAAAATCGATTTTGTATCGGCCGCTTTTTTCTTCCGTCTGCTTTTCACTTGTAAAGCTTCAAATGCGCTTTTCTTTATGAAGCTTCCGCTCGCTTTTTCTTATAAAGCTTCCGCCCGCTTTTGTTGTAAAGCTTCGTCGGTGTTTGCTTCAGTTGATTTTAACTTCTACTGTTTTTTGCTTCGCTGATTTTTCTCGTTAATTGTTTTTGCTTCTGATTTTTCTCCTTCATTTGTTTGTTACTTCTCAAGCGTCCATCTACTTTTCATTTGTTCATGCGTCTATCTACTTTTCATTGTATATTTCTCTTTGTTTGTCATCAAAATTATTAAATACGTGAAGTGTGGTTTGACTTAACAATCTCCCCTTTTGATGATAACAAATATTTTGATATAATAGAGGAATATGAAAAGTTTCAAATATACTGAGTATGAGTAAATAAAAAATAACTTCGCTTTCATCTTTAAATGCCTTTTTCCTTCCAAATTGATTCTTCCTCATTCTTCCTTCTCCCGCTATTTGTTATTAATCAAAATTATTTCCTAATCGCTTCACCAACTTTTTCAAAGATCTTCTTAACCTTCTTCATATCCTTATCAAGTTTCGAACTTGTTTGTTTAGAGTCGACGATTCAATTGCAATCGAGGATTACGTCTCAACACTTGTTTTTCAACAACAAGAATCGTTGTTGTATAAGCTTCCACGCTTGAGACATGTGTTTCAATAATTTGTAGGAGAGGCGAGGAACATATACAATTGCTCAGAATATCAAGATCATAGGAGTCAAGTATACGTAGATATGTACTTCCAAGCCAAGGCATAGCTTCTGCAATTGAGTTGATCTCCCACAGAGGTCGATTTTGCAGAATGTTGCGTAAAACAATAGAAGAACATTTTAACTTGCCAATCAGAAAAGAACAATACTGACCCTTTCTGATAGTACCTCCCTGTGGATCATCTGTCTGTAGCCTTAGTTTGGCTTGTTCCTGGATCTTGATAAATGCAGATAGAACTTCGACTTCTTTTCTCTTCACATGCTTCATCAATCAATTGCACTGCTTCTGCAATCTGATCCGAAGTCATGTCATCCAAAACTGGTTCTGGTTGAACTTTCAGCTTCAGTTTCTCTTCACGCCTGCGTTCCACAAAATTTGGTGGTTGTAAATCAGGTACCACCTTGATTACTGTACTGTCCAGTATTGGATAAGAAGTCAGACGCTCTCCAAATGGTTCTGGTGGATATGGTTCTCTTGCAACTCTTTTCAGTTGATCATAGAAATTCTTGTAACCCTATCCAACAGATGTAGAATGTCAGAATCAAATTCAAGTGATTTGAAGAAGGCTTTCACAAATCTCTTTGGTTTGTCTCGGATGATGAGAGATTTGGTCTTCTCCTCTCAGAATAACCAATCTGTGTTCCCAACTTTCTCTTTGAAAAGTTAAAGATTGGATGGAACACTAGTCATCACACTTACTACTTTCTCGAGTAACCTTTTGTCTCATAACATGTGTAGCAATTTGTTTGTGGACAAATGAAGACCGAAAAGTAGTAGAAACTACTTCTTCAAAATTGGATTGTCAAAGACAAGTGTGAGTATCCTTGAGATTACCAAGAATAACTTCGACATTAACTTCAGAATATCGGTAGTATCATCAGCGGACATTTGTTTAGTATCAACAATGTCTTTTCTTGTCTTGCCTTCTTAGACTTTGGTTTTGTTGTTGGACTTCCTTCCTTTCTCGGACTCATTTTCTTTCGCCTTGGTGACCTTTTAGGTTGCGTTTTCATCTTTCCGTGTTCTTCTTTCCTTTTCCTCCGGCTCCTCGAGATCGAAGTTTCAATCATTTTCAAGGATTGATGCGGGGACTTTGTAGCTCTTGATCCTTGTAGTTGAGAATGCTCGATTGGCTTGAGTCTTTGGATTTATGGCTTCTTTCGCTTTGAGTTTTCGCTTTGGGTAACCTTCTTGCTTTCTTTGGAATGTCACTCGGTAGAGGTTCCTTTACGCTCAAGTCACTGATTCAAAAATCGAACACCTCTGGACTTTGATTCCTGAATGTGAACTTTTGTTTCCTTCATAGAGAGGCGCTTCAGATCCTTCGGCCTCAATCGTTGTTTTCCTTGGCGATTCTGCTCCTTTTCGTCTCGAAAGTCTCGGACCCATTTTCGCAATTGATGTTGAATCGATGTAGCTTCTAATAGATATCTTCATCTAATCGCCTAATCAATCGATACCGATTCTCGAACACTCTTGTCAACAAAGATCCCATACGGACTAGTGTTTGTATCCTTTATTGATTTTACCATGTCTTGAAAAATCAAAATGGTAAATCTATTGGGTGATGATTGTAAGATGAAAATACATTGTTCATCCAGGTAGTGACTTTATGTCGTGAACCTAATCTAGGTAAACACAAATACATAGAACCGCGAACAATACCCTTGCCTTTGGTACCAGCCAAGAGGCTCTCCTTTCACTTGGGTTATTTTGTCCATAAAGTTGACGACTAACTTCATCTTCGTTCATCTTAAGCTTAGTCATCCATTTCGTCATGTTAGTGAGTCGAACTCCATCCATCGGACATTCACTGACTTTCTCCAGTAACTCCTTCGTTACTTTAACCGAGTGTGTGTCTACATACGACACGATTGTATCATCTACTGATTTAGTATTCTTCCAGAACTGATAAACTTCTCTGAGATAGACTTCATCTCGTACTTCAAAGAAGTTTCTCCAACCTGCCGCGATTATCTGCGGCTCTATATCCATCTCTTCGTTTCTGAGTTGTTCGAAGTTTACCAATCTTCCCCATCCTGATCCTGGATCAAGTCGCAAAATAGGCTTGACATTCATCTTGCTGATTCTGATTGAGTAGGAACTTTGCTTGAAGAAATATCACAGAGATTTAAGAGAACTAACAATTTGTGAATTGGCGAAATCCCAAAGGTCGCTTTTAGGGATTTTATAGTGAATTCTAGAACGATTCTACTTCTCGATGATTTGATGTTTTTTCCCACTAAAACTCTTTTTGTCAAAGAAGTTTTATATCTGAAAACCGTAACGCCTTAACTCCACCGTCTGTCTTTGTTGTTTTCATGAAAACGGATGAATGCCCGTTAACTCCTCCGCTCTATCCGTCGGTCTTCATGAAAACCGGATGAATGGTCCGTTAGCATCACCATATTGAGGTTGCGTCGATTTCTTTAAAGGGATCTTCACTTAGTGGTTTTGTGAAGAAATTCGCCGACCGATATTTGGTTTCCACGAATCAGGTAGACGACTTTCCTCTGAACGTAATCTCTCAAGAAATGATGTCGACTTCTATGTGCTTGACCTTGAATGTTGTATTGGATTCTTCGAAGTCGATGGCGGTGGTGTTGTCGCGAGATATTGGAATCTCTTCCTCTTGTATTGAGTAGTCCTCCAATTGATACTTGATCCACAATATTTGTGAACAACAACTTCGGCGAGCACATATATTCAATTTCAATAGATTGATAATGCAATCGAGCTTTGTCTCTTGCTTGACCATGACACTAGGTTTGGTCCAAGAAAGTGACACCACCACTAAATACCATCTTTGTTTCGACTTCATAAAAGTTTTGGTTGAATGTAACTTCGAACTAGAATCACATAATTGACTAATACTTATCAAGTTATGCTTTAGACCATCAACTAATAATACGTTGTTAATGCATGCATGGAATTCTTATCAATCTTATTTAATATACATTCTTTCTAGTGAATCGAAATCCCATAGATTTACCCTCGGTGGTGTTTGTGAGGAAGATCATGGTTTCTTCTATCTTGGTAACATTTCAGTTTTCTTTTGTTTATTCTATTTCGTAATCAAATTTCACATTTTACTTTGTTATTTTACGCCTAATTCACTTGAAATGGATAATTCAAGTGGTGAGGATGATGAGCTTGGTATCAACGAACTCTTTGAGGTACTTGTTCCTTTTAAAGGAGTGCAAAGGTTGATCGGGTTTCACGAAGTTCTTTGGAAATCTTCCAGGTCAGCAGTTCTTCTAACTCCATACAGGAACTAGTGTATCGATTCTATCCGAAAATATATGGTGAGGGGTGCTTTGCATTCTTGAATCCATGAATATGGTTGATCATGAGAAGATGCAAAATATTGCAGAAGCGACTTTTGAAACGTTTAGACGTCTATCATTAGACTATGAGCATTTTGCTGAAGGTGTAAAGGAATTCATACACCTCTCATCTAAACTTGCTCAAATAGAGGGGTCTATGGGCGAAGACCTGTGTTTTGAAAAGCTCATTGACATCTATGACAGCAAGAAGATGCTATTTGACAATGATTCTGGCCAACACAAAGCAGCAGTAGCTACTTTTGAGGTTTTCGAGAACCGCCTTTAAGTCGAAAAGAAGAAGTATGATGAACGAAAGAGATGCTTCTTGTCTAGAGAAGCGGTGTTAGTTGTTGTGAGGCTAAGACATTGAAACTGCAGGCTTGTGCGGAAGAGTTTGGTGAAGATGCATTGGAGTCAGAGAGAAGCATGGATGCTGCTTATAACGAAATGGTAAAAGCCATGGACTGGGAATAGGAGAAGGAAGCTCATGTGGAAGCATTAAAGACAAACCTTGGAGACATGAAGGGTTCGACCTGAGGTTTCCAACTATATTAAGTTGTAATAATATTGTTGATGTAGAATCTGTAATCGTGTATTTATTGAATTAAGTGATGTTGATGTTTTGTGTAAACAAAAATAAAAGCATGTGAGTTTGTGTTTCCAAGTTCTAGGATGGGCCATTTTTAGAATCTTCTACGGTAGTTCTTTGCATTATCTAGATCGAAAGCTAAAGTTCTATCCATTGTAAGTCTTACTAATGACAAAGGTTTGGGTGCATTTCGATCTGTATTTCTCCTTTCTGTGGTTACCAAATTTTCTTGAAATGTCGGTGTCTCTGTGGTGCTCTTCTTCTCTAATTTCGCTCATGTTTGCTTACTTCTTGAATACGTTTTGGCAAGAATCGACATTATTATACCGCTTAGAACATTATTCGATACAAGAAAAACAGTCTTGGTTCATACATTTTGGGGTTAGCGTGTCTTTCCTTGCCACAATTAAAAATTATGACGGTCTCACCTATGAATTAAAGCGTTAATCTCTTTTCTCGTGTTTATTTACATGTCTGGTATTGTGATGTTTGACATTATGCCTATTAATTGAACGTCAATCTACCCGATGAAGAAATCATGCGATTAAAAAGAAGAGATTTTAAGTCTAAACGACTTGACATAAATGATGTTGATAAAGTACAAATAATGATGAAAACAAGACGAATTTTAAAAGCAAACTCAAGTTGAAAAGAGATGGAAGCAAAACCAGACAGGAAGCTTAAAGCGCATTTAAAGTCAGGCAAAAGTAGACGGAGTAAAAGGGCGATGGAAAGCAGAGGAAAGCAAAGCACGTGTGAATTAAGAATCAGTTTGAGTTAGTTACAAAAGTCAATTGAATAACCGGTTCTTTCAAGATTCAAGCAATCTCTGCTCGCCATCTTCATCTTGCGGAAAAATGAAAATAATTGTAGAAGGTCAATCATGTCAGAGTAGTACGTGAGAAACCTATTAGCTATGAATTGAAACGCCACGGCATTTGGCGTGAATTGCCATTATCATAATAGTTAGAAGATTATTGGATAGAGAAAACAGATGTGAAAGTGATCAAGTTGTGGTTTTGCTTTTGCTTCCGTCTACTTTTGCTTTCGCCTCGCTTTTCAACTTCCGTCTGCTTTTCCTTCTCTCGTCCACTTTTCACTTTTAAATGCGCATTTCAAGTTTACGTAAATATGAATTTATTGGCCTAGAAATATTGCCCTTTGGTTTTGATTTTATAATATATTTAACTATGTTGAGATTTAAATCGTCTGATTTCGCTCAACCGTTCTTCACTGAATGGTTTAATGGGCGTAATCGAGTTAAAAGAGCGCCCAGAGTGGCGTTGCTCGTAATGTAAGTTACACCTGGTAACTTGTGGAACAAGGAAAGTTCTGAAGGAAAAATTTAAGTGTTCAGAATCCCAACGAGTCTAGAGCACGCCTGACAAGACCCTTTATATAACCTCAAATCAGAAACGGTTCGAGTACCATTAGCCTTGAGGCGTTTGATCTCTCTGTCTCTCAAAATCCTATCGAACGAGATAACCATTGAAGAACAGAGTATCTGAATCATTTTCAAATCAGAAGCAATGGAAGGAGCTATGATGTATGGAAGGCATGTGGACTTCGAATCTCTACGAAGAGATACAATGGATATCGAACCAGAGATTATTGGAGCCGGTTGGAGAAATTTCTTCGCAGTCCGAGAGGATGTGTATCCAAATCAGGTATTTGATTTTTGGAAGTATGCACTGATGGTGGAAAAGACTATTGTGTCAACGGTAGACGGAGTTACCATTATTGTTACAATGGACTTAATTGAGAAGTCGATTTGGATGTTGGTAGTTGGAGAAAAGCTTTCTACCAATCCAAAATGGATAACAATGGGCGGTTTAAAGGAAGCGGATGTTAGTAAGCGACTTTATGGAGTGAATGACCCATCGGAAAGGAAGACATCAAGTCGGTGCCAAAAGCTAGGGTTCTTCATGCGATTACATTGCCTTGCATCGTACGAAACGAGTTCAAGACACTTGGTAACTACCTTCGATGAAAGCAATGCTTATTCTATCTCTTTGAACCACACACCATTAAATTTACCATTTACGATATTTCATTATATGGTGAAACAAATGAAACATACAACTATTTATCCGTACGGCATGCTATTGACAAGAATTTTAAGAGAATCGAATTCGCCTTGGAAGTGGGGAAAACCTCGAGTGCTGTAAAAGCACTATCAATTTAGGTACTATAAGCGAATTGACTTGAAGATTCTCAACAAGAGAAATGAAGATTCCGAAAACAAAGTTAGGAATGACGGGGAGGAGTTATGAAGAAGTCTCGTGCAACAAGTTGCGAGATCTCAAGTGAGCTCACATGCGGATCAATGGAAGGAGAAAATCATGTGGAGGACCTTCGTTGAAAGAGTTTATCGTCAAGAAGAAGTTAGGCTTGTTAGAAGATAATGTAGGTGGGTCAAAAGGAAAGCAGAGGACTACATCCAATCGCCGCGCGATATGATACTACACTTACGCCTCTAGAACTCGTAGCGAGATGATGATGATTGCTTCTTTGCCTTCCGACGCCGCATAATGAAGTACAAAGTTTACGTCAAGAAGTCAAAGAACAGAAGGAAATAATGAATCGAATGGAGAAGATGATGACAGACATGCAGGCCAGGATGATAGATATGCAGAAGATGCTGACAGAATTTATGCAGAGTCATCACCGTTAATCGTTTCTTATTATAACAAATAGGGGAGAAGAAGAAGTTGTTATTGTATTCTCTATGTTTTGTTTTTGTTGTCTAATTTGTTATCATATATATATATATATATATGGGTACGACTTATGCGGATGTCTTCTGAACAATATCATCTGAATTAAATACTTGGTATAGGAAAATAATTTTAGGACTTGGAAAATTATTCAACTCTCAAATTTTAACCTAATTATCATTCCTCAGTAGATCATCTGTCAGGAATGTTTGCAGGACACTCATCTTCATGATGATAGTTGCCAACCCCATAAGGAAGATGACATGGTGAGTGGCAGTGGTTCAAAGAAATTAGATGATATAATAGAAACTCCATCATCAGGAACTGAGTAAGATGACGTTGAGGATTTTCCAGATACCAGTGTATTGAAAAAAGATTGGAAGTATAGGAGTTCTGATCCAGAAGATCTAATTATTGGAGAGACCTGTCAAAGAAGACGAAGCTTGGATTTTATCGATGCAAGAGAAAAACAGAGGGAGTTGAAAAATACATGAAGTTGAAAAATAGAGCGAACTTCGGAAAAAATGCGAAGTTGAAAAATAGCGAAGTCGAAAAGCGATTTAAGTATGCGAAGAAATACAAACATAGAGCGAAGTTGACAGCACACACGGTCGAGAACGCAGACGGTTAACAACAGTATTTAAGTTCACAACACCGACTAAGTTTACAATACGTACGGTTAACAAACATGTACGGTTAACAACACAAATGAACTCGACAAAGCACACGGAAGCATATGCAAGAATGAGTTTGAGTTAGCTACATGACCTCCATCGAATAAGCATTTCTTTCAACATTAAAGAAGAAAGAATGAAGAAGCGATTAGAGACAAAAGTTTTAAATACAAGTCGAAAGTTATGAGAATCTGGTTTTTCCTATTACGACGAGTATCTCGTAGTGATTAGGCCCGATTGCGGCGTACATTATTTGCCATCGACAAAGCTTATCCATTTGTGACGGCAAGTGGTATTCAAAGATCGGAAACCTTTTTCGAGACATAGTTTAATGATGAAGAAGATTCAGCATTTTTCCTGAAAATATCAAAAATCAATATATATTAAGCAAGCGATATAAGGGAGATGAATTGAAACTAAATGGCACATACTGAAATAATTAAAGATGATGTTATAGATAAAATCAAGATAAAGTAAGAATAAAAGCACCGAGAGTGGTGAAACCGAGCTCTCAGTAGTTCATCAAGATCAATTTTTCAAGTGATAAACAACGAAGAATCGTTGTACCGACCGCAGATCGAAAGTGTTCACCGGCTTCACGTGGAGAAGAAAGGTATCGCTTTTCAATTGTCGTAGACTTTCTCGAGGAAGATCCATGTTCTTATAACGGAGAAGAAAAATGTCCATTGTCAGTGAAATAACTAGTTGTAAATATTTCGGGCTGATTAAACTGGAAATGTACATGAAAGAAGGAAGGGAAAATATAACCTCATTGTAATATTTCATTGCTTCAACGGCGGTTAAGTTTAATAGTTTCTCAATGAGGTCGCCAAAATAGAAGCCGTTATAGTTCCGGTGTCATCGGTCAAATCCATGTCGATCGGCATCCTTTCAATAAAGTAAGAATAGTAGGGTAGGCAAAAAAGTAGTGCGGCGACATGGAAGTAAAAAGTCATGTGAAAATATGGAATAGACACGAAAGGAATAAGCAACAAATCGAAGATTGCAAATAGAAGGCGAAACCTTGGCTCTCTGCATGCGTTTTTCTCACAAGAATTACAAGTAAAGAGAACTCCAGATCAAAGAAATGAGAGGAAGCATTTGTTGCATGCCATATACCAAAATTTTTGTAAAATGTCTTTGAAAGGAAATTTTGGCTTCAATCCATGATATCTAAGGAAAAGTTGATAACAATGTTCAGAGGAAGAAGTTTCAAATTCAATATGTCCTTTGGAATATGCAGATGTGATTACCTTAGGGTAGAATCTAAAGACATGATCTTGGTGATATTTGGTGAGATCCGTAAGATATCTGGGATTATATGTAAAGTAAGATTTTCCACCGACGAGGTTTTTGATGTGGTTGTTATTTCGTTGTGCCTCAGAACATAATATTTATATAGGCGACAAAAGAAAGAAATTTTAAAATTCCTATTAATTTGTAACAAAATGTTAGAAAGGTTATACGTAACATAATGGATTACCAATTTTGAGATCGGCAACTTCTTGTATGGGTGGCTCAACGAGGATGGTCGAGTCGAACCACGTTGACAATGCAATGACTAACATTTCAAAATGATTTTTAGATAGAATGAAAAGGACGAGTAAGATGTGTTATTATGAGCAAGGAACAAATACCGTTAAAGAAATTAACTTTGAGATTCGTGCAAACAATAAGCTGGATGAGAGTGAAGTAATTCCATAATCTTTCGCCCTCGTTCTCAACAAAACAATTCAAAGCGATAGTATAACCGCTTGTTCCTAAAAAAACAAGAGATAACGAGAAGATGTAAAATTTGTTCATCTCGACACAAAATAGTAACAAAGATACAGAGTGAGAATTACTCTTTATTTATGATAACAAATTTTTGGACGATTGAAGTTTTTCCGTCTCGACGACATCTTTTTTTCCAACACTTCAACGACGACGGCTATAATATCTATCATGTGTTAAACATTAATAATGTAATCACAAAGTGGAAAGTTTTGTAAGATTGTATGAAAAATATATTAAGCATCTAACCAATGATTTTTGCTTGTCGTCCACATAATCCATAAGACTTTGGAAAGGCGTGAAGTTGAAAATCGGAGGATGATTGCATCGTCTTGTGTGTGAGTTCGATGACCGTGCGACTTGTGAGAATCCATTGATGTTCAAATTTTCAGTTTGATATTGAGGGGAATTGATTTGACAATTGCATTAGAAATGATATATTCTTGACACTACCGTAAGATGTCTCCAATTCTTTGTATATCATTGTTGAATATGATACCCTCAACTTGTGATCCCTGTTAATTATAAAGAAATTATTGATAGGTAAGTTGATAAAATGTGAAAGGAAAAAAGTGTAATTGATATACCTGAGAATCGCAGAAGACAAACTTTTGTCTTTTAGTCGGTGAATTAACCGAAGCAACGACCTGTTGTTTTTGTTGGACCATCACTTGACAAGACCATGATTGCGCTCCAGGCAAAATATTCTTCATCAATAAACGATTATCCATGCTGAAAGAAAATGTTGGATGGTCAGCGAAGACAAATAATTATGCCTATAAAATCAAATCATGTGAATCGAGACAACAAACAAATAATATACCTTGTCTTGTGAGGAAATTTGATGTTTTATTATTTGACTAATTCAAAATTTCACGGAAAACAATATTCCTTGTCTTTTTTTCGAAGTCTAAAGATTGAAAAGTTCCAGAATAATAAGAACTTTAATCGATTCAGAGTTCGCGCCTTGACAGAGCTACATATAATTGTCCGTGTGAGAATACAGGTTGACGGAGATAAATTCCAACATGATCAAGTGTTTGACCTTGGGATTTGTTTATAGTCATTGCAAAACATGCATTTAATTGAAATTGTGTTATGATAAAAGGAATTCCATTTTTTGTTCTCCGGGAGATTGCAAGGAATCTTAGGTATAAAATGATTTTTCCTTTGTGAGGTCCAAAACAATTTCAGCTGAAATTGTATGATCTTTTAGCTGTCGCATATCAACCTTGTTCCATTGCATAATCCTTCCGTTGGATTTAAATTTCTCGGAAGCATAATTGGAGAGCCTTCTTTCAAAGAAAAGTTTATGAGGAGGTAGTCCTTTAGGTTCAAAGAATTGAGAAAATCTTGATAATCGACTTGATGTCTGCGATCAACCGTCTTGTCAAAACTCACATATGAATGCAAATCTCCGTTAATTTTGAATCATGATGTCATTAATTTCATCAACACAATTATTCGTTGGACATAGCACGATCCGCTTATCATCCGACACGGGTCGGATGAATATAAGCTTAGGTCGTGGAAAACATTTTCCAGTAACCTAGTAAGCACAATCAGATATTAGGAAAGTATAATCGTAATGCAAAAAAGATTAGTATGTAATTTAATGAAAAAGAAGCAACCTATGAGCATGATTCATCCTTGTTGTCGTGAGGAATAATGAGTTCATCCGTAAACATATTTGATCTTGTTCATCCATTGGTTCGAGCCTTCTCCAACCCGCAATAAGAAATCACAAAATGTGGATTTGAGATAGCTCTCATATTTGTCGTTAAACGAGTTTAGAGATATCTTTGCCAGAGATGTGAATTTAGAAGACTTGAATCAATGAGTTGTTGTTTCGTTGCTTGGTGAATAATCGCAATGTTTGTAAAGTCACCACCAAATACAACAATTTTACCTCAAAAGGCTGATCGAGTTCATTATATCTTGTAGTAAACCATTAAATGCTTCGATGGCTTCTCGTTTTGCCATGGAAGCCTCGCCCCATAAAATAAATTTGGATTCAAATATCAATTTTGCAACACCGCTTTGTTTGCTCAATCGACAAACTTTTGCTTTGATAAATCAAGGGGGATTTTAAATCTTGAGTGACTATCCTACCGCCCGGAAGAATTGACGCAGCAACGCCTGATGTCGCCATCGCTATTGCAATGTGTCTCTGTGATCGTAAATTTGCAAGAAGAGCTCGATATAAGAAAGTTTTACCTGTTCCCCCGAGACCATCGATAAAATAACTTGCACTCGTTGAAGTGAGAACTGATTTCATTATTAAATCAAATATGTGCTTTTGCTGGCTGTTTAGTTTTGATTGTAATAAGAAGTCCTGTTCATCAATCTCTATATTCATCTCACTTTCTACCTCCTTATTTTGTCATGGTGATAATCGAGAAGAAATTCATGTTCGGTGAAATGATAATCGCCTAAGCTTTTTCCCATTTGTTCCAGATTTATTGATATCTTCAAGAGCCATTTTGTAATATCATCATATGTATACGTATTAGAGGATGAATAAGCATATAGGTAGTCGAGGTAGGTGGTCTCGAAAGTTTCCCGAGTTCCCTAGATTTGCGGTGAACAATAGAACAAGAGTGTAGCAAATAACAATCTGAGGGATGTTGGCATTTGAAATATGACAGCTTCGTCAAGTGTTTGTTGTATGTAAGAGTCAGATGCTAGCAATCCTAATTGCGGCAAAGATCCACAAACAGTTCACCTTTTCACCATCAACAGCTAACAAGTTGTCAAACGACGTTGGTCCTCTAACATTATGAGCAATAATCTCAAGTAATACCTTTCTCCTTCTCGAGGGTCAACAGTGACTAATCGTCCTATCACTTTTCTCCGCTTTCTTTCCGACCACGTCCTTGTTTTTTGATTCCAAACAAAATGTTGAGGGAAATCCGCATACAGACATTTCATTTCTGCAGCCTTTTGATTTGTTGAATTGGTCCTAAAAAATTCCGTAAGAATTGTTTTGGAGAAGTCAAAATTCCTCAATAAATAAGACAAATTAGCATCTTTAGCGAAGGAAACAGATTGTTGATCTGGAAGGTGAACTTGGAGTATATAGATGGATGGATTAATCTCTGCAAGGCGGAATTCATATATGCGCCATAAAGCTTCGGGTGAAATCCAACGGCCTTCTTGGAAATTTGTGATTTCGTCAATATCAGACCTGGTTTCTTGGTCGTTGACGCTAAAGTTGACAAGGTCGTGGCCCTTAAATACATATTTGTATAAATATTTAACAAGCTTCACAGTGGAACATATTTCAACATTAATGTGGCAGTTAAGCAACATCAGAAGGTACGGGTTATGAGGAACCACCCATCTATTATCAACCTCATGTCTGGATATTTTAACTTTTCTTTCATTATCTCTACGCCTATAGACGGATAAGCTGTCTTCGCCATGGACGGTGAAAGGAGTAAAACTTGGGGTAATGACTTTTGCATACACCATTTCTCATGCAGTGGCATCGCTTGTTCATAAAACCACAAGGACCGTGGATCATGTGCTTAATGACAAGAGAATATAATCTGAATTATCATCGATTAGGTATTTCGGTGATATGATTTGATCATAGGAATCTGGATTCAACAACTTAAATTGTGGTTCAAGTATTAGAAGCAAGTGAGCATGAGGGAATCCACGCTTTTGAAATTCAATTACGTAAACAAATGCGGCAACATCTCCAAATATTCCTTTTTGATCAAGTTGATTTTCGAATTTCAAATTTATACTCAACACTCGCACAATAAATCTGGTCTCTCTTGTGCTTTTTCATGGAATTTAAGATTCTCTTGTATTTCCTTCCACATAGGGTCGCAAGTCATAGTGAGAAAAAATCTGGTTTGCCATATTTTGCACCAGAGCCATTGCATCTAGATAGCTGCTTCATGTCCTCGTCACCGATAAATGAAGTTGGGAGGACAACTCGCCGCCAATTGTAGAAGCCTCGGTTTGACCAATATTAACGCTTATCTAAAACACCCGCAAAATTTCGATCGATTTCGCTCGCTTTTTCCTATGGAATTCAAGCCGTGATGTTTCAATCTTTATATAAGAACCAACAACGAATTGTTGTAGTAGTCTTAAGTCGTGGATAAGCATGGATTCATCATAACTTCTCATTTGAAGTCGATGGCGATAATACTCTCTCGCAGATACTACGCCATGTTTGCGCTCGTCCTCGAGTAATTAGTAATAGTAAGAAAAAAATGATAAATTAGTTTTGCCCAATTAGACAATATGTCGGAACCAAGGTAATAAGGCATAACTAACCTATGTTTTCGAGAGCAAATAATTCAGCCGCTGAGTAAAAGTGTTTAAAGGAGCACCGCTTGTTTGATCAGAACCATTGGTGCTGTTTGTTTGAGAATTTAACCGCTTAATGCGAGGATGCCATCCTGATTCACCCCGTGGAAACTGAAGTGGGTATTGAAGCTTGTCGTAGCATGCATAATAAGATTGAATTCTATAGCTCCGACGACGAGGATCAGAGACTTGATATGAGGAGATTTATCATCTTTGTTCATCATCGCTTTCCATCCATATAAATGCTACTTGGGATGCGGTTGGAAGATTGTAAACGCTACCGATCAAGACCGGGATAACATCTCGAAACAATCTGGTGATTTTCAAGGAAGGAATATCTTTAAGACGGCGAAAGAACCTAGCATAAGGGTTATCTTCAAGAATTGTCATAATCAGCTTCAAGGTACTTTCACGAAGTTTATCACAACTGCCGAGCCTTTGTTGTAGTTCTTCATCGGTATCAAAGAAATAAAGTTGGATTCCAGATACTTTATTTCTTGTCGACACTAAACTGTCAAGGAAATGGTAAACTTGTCCTTGAACACGGAATGTATAAACTCCCATGTGTTTTTGTCACCACGATCATATCTCGCTCCATAGGAAGTGAAAGCTACATTGTTATTATATGTACAAACATTCTTTCTGAAATGTTCGGATTCTTCGTCGCTATTTAGAAACAAAGACTTTAAAGCATAAGGCATCTGAGGAGCAACAATAGAAATTTGTCTGACGAACAACAAAACGATGGAGGTTCAAGGTAAAATCGCTTTATGCTACAATATTGACAATCTTCAACAAAAGGGAGCCGTTTCAATTTCAACCGTAAATTTCAGAACAATGTTAATGTTGTAGGAGATGTGCGATGATTTATCCTTGAAACGATAAAAGGACATTATAATGATGTGGAGTAATTAGGTTGGAAATAGTTTGATATATTGTAAAACAGCTTACCTTCATTTATGTAAGAGGGTTCATAACTTGGAAGTCGACCGTGGAAGGTTCGATATTAATGAAAGATTCCTTCGTTGAGGAGTAATTCTTTCTTTGAAGTGTAGATGAAGTGGAAGATGTGTTTTGGCAGCTCGATTTTCTCTCGTCGTCGCAATTCTTGTTTTTTCATTTGGCATTTGAGCATAATTTTGACGTCTTTTAGCATTTCTATCCATATGTAAATACCGAGGAATCGACATAATATAAACGCCCTTGATCTATCCATTCATGATCTTGATTGTATCATGTTGAACATTAATAAATAAACATTATGTTTATGACCTAATAAACAATATGTCGAGCAAACATGAATACAAACCATTTAAACAACTAAAGCGTAATTTATATAAAAATATTATTTAATTTAACAACAAAAATAGAGTATACATGCACCACAACGTAGAAAGGAGAATATGCTCTATTCAGGTTAATAAATAACAACAGCAGAATTTTGGCTCAAAATTTATTTTACCTAAACATATATACCTTAGTACTCCAAGAATGCAGCAGAGAATAAGCACGGGAACTGAAAAAAATGGAGTATAAATGCAGTTAGAATCTAGAACGGTGAATTTGATAACTAAAAGAAGAGGGTAGTTGAGAGAAGTAAAGTTTGGGTGGAGAAAATGTTTCAAATGGTTGGGATAGATTTGGTTTAAGGATTAAGAGAGGAGAACAGTAAGAAGTTAGAATATAAAGGTGTCACTGAGTGCGGACGATGATCAAATATCGTTCTAAGTTATTTTGATGCCAAAGAAATTGCTCTTGAATGATTGATTGACAAAGGGATGCAAAAGGCAAGCTTCTAAGAAAAGGAAATGATTGTAGAAGACCATCACAGAAGAAACGAAAGGCAAACAACGATAGTAATTTCAAGAAGAGAAAATAATTGTAGAAGGTCAACTCGTCCCGAGTAGCACGTATAATAATTTTATCACCTATGAATTGAAACGCCGATCTCTATCGTGGTGCTCTTCTTCTAATTACGCTCATGTTTGCTTACTTCTACAATATGTTTTTGGCGTGAATCGACATTATTATACTAGTTAGAAGATTATTCCATACAAGAAAAGCACGCCTTCCGTTCAAACATTTTGGGCGTTACGTGTCTTTCCTTGCCACAAGTAAAAATTATGACGGTCGACCTATGAATTAAAACGTTAATCTCGTTCGCGTTTACTTACGCAATACGCTGGCAAGTGTTTGACATTATACGATTAATTGAAACGTCAATCCGGTGACACAAGAAACTTCGCAGCTTTAAAAGGAAGAGATTGTTAAGTCAAAACAACTTGACATCAATGATTTCGATGAAGTACAAATAATGATGAAAAGGAGACGATGAAAACAAGACGGAAGTTCAAAAGCAAACACAAGTTGAAAAGGATGGAAGCAAAACGGGACGGAAGCAAAAGGCATTTAAAGTTGTGCAAAAGTAGACCGAGTAAAGCGAGGCGGTCAAAGGCATTTAAAGCAAACCACGTGTGAATTACTTAATCGTTTATGACCTATGAATTGAAACGTCAATCATATGGTCCTCTTCTTGTCTTTGTAGTCCTCATTTTGCTTATTTCGAATAGGTTATTGGCATTTGGTCGAATCGAGATTATCATAGCAGCTAGAAGATTATTGGATACAAGACAAAGAGATGTGAAAATGATTCATACATTTTGGGAGTAACCGTAAAGCGCGACATGATAAAATTTCGTTCTAAGTTATTTTGATGCCAAAGAAATGGCCCTTGAATGATTGATTGATAAAGGGATGCAAAAGCCGAGCTTCAAAGAAGAGCAATGATCGTAGAAGGTGAACCGCCACGAAGAAAAGTAAAGGAAAACAATGATAGTAATTTGGAAGAAGAGAAAATAATTGTAGAAGGTCAACCTGTCCCGAGTAGGACGGTATAATAATTTTATCACTATGAATTGAAACGTCGATCTCTACTACGGTGCTCTTCTTCTCAATTTCGCTCATGTTTGCTTACTTCTTCAATACGTTTTGGCAGAATCGACATTATTATAGCAGTTAGAACATTATTCCATACAAGAAAAGGTGTCTTCTTAATCTACGCCTCGGTGTTTACTTGCAATACGCTATTGGAAGTGTTTGACATTACCTATTAATTCAACGTCAATCTACCCGATGTAAGAAATCTCTGCAGTTAAAAGGAGGAGATTGTTAAGTCAAAACGACTTAACATAAATGATTTCGATGAAGTACAAATAATTATGAAAAGGAGACGATGAAAACAAGACGGAAGTTGAAAAGCAAACACAAGTTCAAAAGCGATGGAAGCAAAAGCGCATTTAAAGTTGTGCAAAAGTAGACGCAAAAAAAATGCGATGCAAAATGATTTAAACCAAAGCACGTGTGAATTATTTAATCGGTTTGAGTTAGTTACATAACTCAATTGAATAACATGTTCGTCAAGAATCAAGCAATCTCGTTATGGTCGCCTTCCTCTTGCGAAAAATGTAAGATAATTGTAGAAGGTCAACTCGTCAGAGTAGCGGTAAGAAATCTTTCACCTATGAATTGAATCGTCAATCTCGTTATGGTCCTCTCTCTTTGCAATTCCGATTTTGCTTACTCGAATACGTGATTGGTATTTGGCGAGAATTGACATTATCATACCGGTTAGAAGATTATTGCATAGAAGAAATACAGATGTCAAACCGTTGTGTCAACAATTAAGCAATCGCATTCGGTCGTCTTCCTCGCGAAAAACATAAAATAATTGTAGAAGGTAAACCCGTCAAGTAGCGGTAAGAAATCTATCACCTATGAATTGAAACGCCAATCGTGTTCGGTCCTCTTCTCTGCAATCCTCATTTTGCATACTTGTGGAATACGTTATTGGTATTTGGCGAGAATCGACATTATCATACCGTTAGAAGATTATTGCATGAAGAAAAACAGATTCGAGAGTCATTCATACATTTTGGGGTTACGTGTATTTCCTTGCCACAAATAAATCAATATGACGGTGTCGAGAAGTCTTATCACGTATGAATTGAAACGTGAATCGTGTTCGTTTACTCGCAACACGCTATTGGCAAAGTGTTTGACATTATTATAAGCGGCTAGAAGATTGTACCTATTAATTGAAAACTCAATCTACGCGAGAGAAAAAATCTATGCAGGCGTAACCTATTGAATCGCATGTTAAGTAAAAACGACTTGACATATATGATTTGAATGAAAACAAACTAACAAAAACGGAGAATGCGAAAGCATAAATAATATGTTGACTTGACTTTTATTTATAACCTTCGTGTTCAACCGCTTGTCCACCCATCTGTAGTAGCATTGTCGAGAAATTTAGACATAAAAGACGATATGTTCAGCCATGCAAAGGACGCATTGAAATAAAGAAGACGAAAAGAATAAAGAATTCAAGAAAAGTGTCAGTCCAAATTTTTTTTTAAAATTAAGCATGATTAGATTGATTAAGTAAGTTAAGTTAGCATTATTTTGGAATTCATGTGGGTAGATGGATGATGTAAGTTTAAGTGAGATTATAGCATGTTGAGAGTGGAGTGGATGACTTGAGAGGTTTAGAAGATAAAGAAATATGTTAGGAATCCAATGCTTCAAGAATCGGGTCATTTGAGCTCTATAGCTCAAGTTATCCCGAAAACACCGATCTATGCACGGATTTGTTTTCTTTCATTGATTTTATTTCATCGATTTTCGCTTCATTGGTTTTCGCTTTAAACTGGTGATTTTCCTTCAAATTGATTTTGCTTCAATTGATTTTCGCTTCATTGCTTTTTTGTTTGGTGATTTTCCTTCAATTGATTTTTGCTTCAGTGGTTTTCGCTTCAATTTGATTTTTGTTTCAATTAATTTTCGGTCAAATTGATTTTGTTTCATTTGATTTTGGTTCAAATTGATTTTCGGTTCATTGATTTTTGTTTCAATTTGATTTTCCTTCACTGAATTTTTTTCAGTGATTTTCGCTTGGTGATTTTCTTTCGGTGATTTTCGTTCAAATTGATTTTCCTTCAGTGATTTTCATCAAAGATAAGTGGAGACGTTAGTCAAGTGTTTTGGGCATAGTTAGAGGTCAATCTCATTTTTCGATCTTCATGAGAGTCAGTATATCTAGATGTACAAATGCATGAGTTAATGAAAACAGATTACATCGTCTTTTTTTGTTCACACGTCCGCTTTTAAATTCTGCCTTTATGTCTTCGTCTCACTTTTGTATACTCAAATCGATTGTTAACTTCGTCTACTTTTTGAACTCCGCTTATATTTTAAACTTCGTCAACTTTTAAACTCCGCTTATATTTAAGACTTCGCTCACTTTTTCAATCCATCGATTTTGAACTTCGCCTACTTCTCAATCTACGCGAGAGAAAAATCTATCTTGTGGAACCTATTGAATCGCATGTTAAGTAAAAACGACTTGACATATATGATTTGAATGAAAAACAAACGAACAAAAAAAGACGGAGAATGCAAAAGCATAAATAATATGTTGACTTCGACTCTTATTTATAACCTTCGTGTTCAACTGCTTGTCCACCCATCTGTAGTAGCATTGTCTGAGAAATTTAGACATAAAAGACGATATGTTCAGCCATGCAAATGACGTATTTAAATAAAGAAGACGAAAAGAATAAAGAATTCAAGAAAAGTGTCAGCCCAAAATTTTTTTAAAATTAAGCATGATTAGATTGATTAAGTAAGTTAAGTTAGCATTATTTTGGAATTCATGTGGGTAGATGGATGATGTAAGTTTAAGTGAGATTATAGCATGTTGAGAGTGGAGTGGATGACTTGAGAGGTTTAGAAGATAAAGAAATATGTTAGGAATCCAATGCTTCAAGAATCGGGTCATTTTGAGCTCTATAGCTCAAGTTATCCCGAAAACACCGATCTATGCATTTGTTCGCTTTTTCAAATTTGATTTTTATTTCATCCGATTTTCACTGGTTTTCGCTTCAAATTGATTTTCCTTGATTGATTTTTGCTTCAACTGATTTTGCTTCACTTGATTTTCGCTTCAATTGCTTTTTTGTTTCACTTGATTTTCCTTCAAATTGATTTTTGCTTCACTGGTTTTCGCTCACCTGATTTTTGTTTCAATGATTTTCGGTTCAGCTGATTTTGTTTCATTGATTTTCGGCTGGTGATTTTCTGCTCATTGATTTTGTTTCACTGATTTTCCTTCAACTGAATTTTTTTCATTGATTTTCGCTTCATTGATTTTCTTTCGGTGATTTTCGCTTCAAATTGATTTTCCTTGGTGATTTTTCATCAAATATAAGTGGAGACGTTAGTCAAGTGTTTTGGGTATAGTTAGAGGCTGAATCTCATTTTCATCTTCATGAGAGTCAGATATCTAGATGTACAAATGCATGAGTTAATGAAAACAGATTACATCGTCTGCTTTTTGTTCATAGCGTCGCTTTTCGCCTATCTTTATGTCTTCGTCTCACTTTTGTATACTAAAATCAGATTGTTAACTTCGTCTACTTTTGAACTCCGCTTATATTTTAAACTTCGTCAACTTTTAAACTCCGCCTATATTTAAGACTTCGCTCTACTTTTTCAATCCATCGATTTTGAACTTCGCCTACTTTCAATCTACGCGAGAGAAAAATCTATGCAGCGGAACCTATTGAATCGCATGTTAAGTAAAAACGACTTGACATATATGATTTGAATGAAAACAAACGAACAAAAAAGACGGAGAATGCGAAAGCATAAATAATATGTTGACTTGACTCTTATTTATAACCTTCGTGTTCAACCGCTTGTCCACCCATCTGTAGTAGCATTGTCCGAGAAATTTAGACATAAAAGACGATATGTTCAGCCATGCAAAGGACGCATTTAAATAAAGAAGACGAAAAGAATAAAGAATTCAAGAAAAGTGTCAGCCCAAATTTTTTTTTTAAAATTAAGCATGATTAGATTGATTAAGTAAGTTAAGTTAGCATTATTTTGGAATTCATGTGGGTAGATGGATGATGTAAGTTTAAGTGAGATTATAGCATGTTGAGAGTGGAGTGGATGACTTGAGAGGTTTAGAAGATAAAGAAATATGTTAGGAATCCAATGCTTCAAGAATCGGGTCATTTGAGCTCTATAGCTCAAGTTATCCCGAAAACATCGATCTATGCTGCGGATTGTTTTCTTTCAAATTGATTTTTATTTCAGCTGATTTTCGCTTCATTGGTTTTCGCTTCACTGATTTTCCTTCACTGATTTTTGCTTCACTGATTTTGCTTCAACTGATTTTCGCTTCACTTGCTTTTTTGTTTCATTGATTTTCCTTCAATTGATTTTTGCTTCATTGGTTTTCGCTTCACTGATTTTTGTTTGTTGATTTTGGTTCACTGATTTTGTTTCAGTTGATTTTGGTTCACTGATTTTCTTCACTTGATTTTTGTTTCAATTGATTTTCCTTCACTGAATTTTTTCAGCTGATTTTCGCTTCACTGATTTTCTTTCGGTGATTTTCGCTTCGGTGATTTTCCTTGGTGATTTTTCATTCAAAGATAAGTGGAGACGTTAGTCAAGTGTTTTGGGCATAGTTAGAGGTCAATCTCATTTTCGGTCTTCATGAGAGTTGTATATCTAGATGTACAAATGCATGAGTTAATGAAAACAGATTACATCGTCTGCTTTTTGTTCGCAACGCCCGCTTTTAAATGCATCTTTATGTCTTCGTCTCACTTTTGTATACTCCGTCTGTATTGTTAACTTCGTCTACTTTTTGTTCGTATCGTCTGCTTTTCGTTTGTCTTTATGTCTTCGTCTGACTTTTGTATTCTCCGTGTGTATTGTTAACTTGGTATACTTTTTCAACCCCCTTTATATTTTTAACTTCGTCAACTTTTTCAAGTCCATCGATTTTAAGTTCGCTTACTTTTTCAAGTCCGTCTATATTTAGAACTTCGCCAACTTTTTCAACTACTGCGATGTTTAACTTCGCCGCTTTTCCCTTCTTCGTCTCATTAGAGGTGAGAAAAGGGCGATTGAAAGCAAAGCAAAGCAAATCACCTCCAATTAAGAAGCCGACGATAGAAGAAGCAAATCACCTCTCATTAAGAAGCGAGACCATAGAAGTGAAACGATGAAAGTAAGATCTTGAAAAGTTAAAACCCCGTCGCTTTTCAGATTAAATCGCCTTTTATTCGCCGTCTGTTTTTCTTCAGATTGCCCGCATTCTGCCTTTATGTCTTCGCCTCACTTTTGTATTCTCCGTCTCGATTGTTAACTTCGTCTACTTTTTCAACTCGGTTATATTTTAAACTTCGCCTACTTTTTCAACTCCGGTTATATTAAAACTTCGTCTACTTTTTCAACTCGGTTATATTTTACACTTAAATCTGTTAGAGGTGAGAAAAGCGGGCGATGGAAAGCAAAGCAAATAACCTCCGAATTCGAAGCGAGACGATACAGGTGAAACGATCAAAGTGAGATATTGAAAAGTGAAAAGCACACTGAAGTAAGACATAAAGCAGAAAAAGTTGCAGCAACCGAAACTTTCGCTCTTAATATATATACGTAATAAAACTTTTCAAAGCTGCAGCCTTCGTAGTTATATGGACAAAGACTGACGATGAATCTGCTCATATCCAAGTCTGCACTACAGCTTCTTTGTTGAACGCATCCATTTTCAAATTAAAGCAGATGATTCCTGGTGATAATCGTAAAACTTCTGTTTTCACAGAGGAGTTCGTTTTTGACATGAGAAAAATATATGTACAAGGAAAGAGGATGATGGTGGTGAAGTAATAGCTTTGCAATTTATGATAAATCTCCTCATAGCTAAGTCCGACTATATACTTCGTTTGGGGCACTCTTTTCGAAGTCTCGACCACGCATTCTTTATTCGAGCCATCCGTGTTATGATGGCAACATGAAAAATCTCCTCATATCCAAGTCCTGTTGTAGCCCTCGAAAAACATCTCAGACACACCAAAACCTCCGACGTGCGGTTGGTGAAAACCTTAAACAACCTTATGTACTTCAAGACTACGCCTTTGGTGAAGTAGCGACTTTGCAATTTATGAAGCTACAATATCGATAAATATCCTCATATCCAAGTGCGCACTACAAAGAAAAATAGCCAAACACGGAAACTCATCAGACAAAAAAAAACCTTATGTACAAGACTACGCCTTCTCGTTGGTGAAGTAGCGACTTTGCAATTTATGAAGCTACAATATCTGATAAATATCCTCATATCCAAGTCTGCACTACAACAAAAATAGCCAAATACGGAAACTACTGTATACAAAAAAAAAAATCCTAAAAGAAGATTTACAAGTAACAAAGGACAAAAGCAACATGAAGCAACTCTTTCGACAAAGAACAACAATCCACAAGAACTAATCAAACAACAGCTATGACAACCACGATATCGACACAGAGATAAGAGAGGATAAGAAAACGTTAAGAAGATTTACAAGTAACACGGTTTAAACCTAAGACCAACGGAAACCGTAATTTGTAAATCTTCTTTACGCGATTCTCATCTTCTCTTATCTTCAGGATAACGATTGTGATGGTCATCGCAGACTATTGTTCGCGAAAGAGTATCATTGTTCACCAATCAACAAAGAACAACGGCTAGACAACAGAACAGAGGAAACCATCGATACTCTTTCGACAACAACATTCTACGACAACACGAACGGAGGAAACCATCGATACTCTTTCGACAACAACAAATGGAGAAAGCGAGAGGAACGCAAGGCGTGAGAGGAAAAACAAAGAGAGAGAAAGGACACAACATGAATGAAGACATATGAACACATATAAGCAGTGACAAGGGCACACATTGGGCGGTCGTCTGCGCGGTGGCCTGACAAAATATTACAACAGAAGATTGCGTCTGAAGATTGAAGATTGTGTCAGAAGATTGCGTGTATATCGCGCGCGAAGAAACAACATTCAATAAACAGTCTGGATTAGATTACATGAAAAAGCAGAAAATGTAAATCGCTGGATTAAATGGACGAAGCAGATCTGACTGAATATAGGCCGTCAGATTAAATGAACGAATGGGATGGATTGCATGGTCGTCCATCCCATTCGCTCTTAGTATATATACTTAATGAGGTAGGATATAGCGACGACCTATTATTTTGTCACTAAAAGTGGTTCTTAGATTTTTTCCAAGAATTTTATATGAATATTGATGAAATTTGATATGTGATAATATTGTTAAAATGAAGATAGTTTGTTAATGGTAAGTAATAATCGTAGTTAAGGTTAATTATAATTGACATTTTATAATCTATCCTAATTAAGGTATGTTTTGTTGTAAAGTTGTTTTCAATGTTTAAAACATATTCTTCAAACATGGTAAGTTATTTAAAATATCAAAAGTAAATATATTTTGAAATGGTAAATTTTAAAATATTAAAAATACCATAATTTTAAGTTAAAAGTATTATTAATCATTAATATTTAGTAACAAAGAAAATAATTATTTATAAATATTTTGAAAATGATATCAATATAATATAATGATATATGGTAAATAGTGCAAACTTTCAATTAGAAGGTTAATAAACAGACATAGAACAACAATAACAATAGGACGCAACCTTACCTCTAACTAGTAGAGAAACTGTCTGAAAATTTTTTACAATAGAATAATAAATAAAGTTTAAAGTTGAGTCCAATTGTACCTATCTATAAATGATAATAATATAATTATTTCTTTTGGATTCTAAGTGACATGAGAGTCGATAAAGGTATATAAGTTTCCTTTATCTAGATTCCTGGGAAGGGTCCTTGCACGATTGAAGGCTCTGATTGAAATAATGAAAGATCTTTCGATCCCTCAGGTGTAGAGTTGTTGACACCTTCTTCCAACAACTTCTTTGCTATAACTAAACTTATAGAAAATACAGTGAATGAGTCCTCATATTTAGTATAAAAGACAACTTCTTCGGATGAACTGCCAGTATGATGCGTTTCACCTAAAACACAATCAGTATAGAACTTAGATTGCTAGTTTAGTGAAACTGTTTAACGAAATCAAATTAGAACAAATGCATACCTAAATGAACAGACCAAGTCTTTGAGATCAACTAATTTTCCAAAGCTACAAATTTTCCTAATCCTTTATGAACTGTTGTGATATCGCCTCTGCCTCCATATGCATAGAAGTTATCTTGAAGATTCAAGGAAGCTTAACACAACATATAGTATATACCATCAAATGTGAACATATATATAATAACTTTATAATAGGAAATGAGATTTGCATAATAAGGAAAGTGACGTATTTTGGATGATACTAAAAACCTTGAAGAAGAAGATCAACTGTGAATGGAAAACGATTATTAGTGTATGAAGAAAAGATTTGTTCTGCATTGTTTTTTTCTTCAATAGGGATAATTTTGCCACATTCCTCCTAACACAATGAATTTCTACCATCTGAAACTAGTTGCCATATAAAAATTCCTTGATTAATTATGTTAAGAGTTATATTATGCAAATGTGAATAATAGTAATCTATTTACCCTTTGTATCATATAAAAAATTTAGAATTTAAAGTAGATTATTTATGACCATGTTCTTGATGTACATAAATATAGTATTATTTATATTGGGTTATATTACTATTAAAAAAAATTAAATATTCTTTCAGACCTTTCATCAAATAGTTAGCAAGCTTTCCTGGGGGAAGCGTTAAAAGTCATAAAAAGAAGGCAACCCATATACAACTAACAAAGGAAGACAATAAATCATCTTCAAAATACAACCACAAAGACAACCCATACAATAAATGCAAAATTAAGAACTCACAATAAACACCTAAAGGTATAAATTAATCATATTAATCATTTTAGCAAAATAAAAAATTTTATGAAAAAGGTTTAGTATTGACGACATTTATCTAGTTTGGTAGCAAAATGTTGCAGAATTAGCAATGTTTATTTAATTTGGTAGGTAAATATGGGATTTGGCAACTAATTTTATCTTCGTCACCAAATGTAACAGATGATGAAAAAAAGTTGAGAAGACATCTTTATTTGACTACAAACAATGTTGTCCTTGTTTGTTTAAACACAGATGCGTGAAACACCTCTCTTTTTTTCATCCATTCCTTACCATAGATGCTCCATTGTTGAAACTCTTTCACACCCCATTGTCTGTTTTTGCACTTTCTTCTCCTCTCTTTGTCACCGTCGTCTCCCTGTGCTTTGTCTCCAACTAGTGAGTGGTGTTGCTTTCGTATTTTTGTCTCATAATAAACATCGAATGTATATGTCGAACACCATGGGTATTTTTTATTTGGAATGTTGAATTCTTTCCGTTATTTGTTGATGATAATGATTGAAATGTAGTAGATATATGTTATTGTAGTTGAAGAAAAGGAAAATAATGAAGTGTTTTTGTTAATTTAGGGTTGATATGTGGCTGCACATTAGGTGTTCGAAGAAATTCACGAATGATATTGATATGATTTTTTAGAATATTTTCATGTTTAAATTCATTAAGTTTTGTTAAATTTGAAATGTTCAAATGTGGTTGCACATTGGAATAATGTTAAATGTGAATAGTTTTGTTAATTTTGTGATGGAGAAAATTATTATTCAGATAAAGTCTTCTTTAATGCATGTAATTTTCTTTCCTGTCCATCTTTAATATAACTAAGGTATTGATAAACAAATACATATACCATGAATTATACGTTTCCAACATAACTACAAATTTAATTGTTTAACGTAATTAGTGTGAATAGTTTCTTATAATCAACAAGATATTCTTATTAAAAGTGTCGTGCTACTAAGCACACTTTGAGTATGTCAAACCACTTTGCTTTAATTTTGTCTTTTAGACTCATATGATTCAAATTGTAACACCCCACTATTATAGGGCATATTTTCGAACATACCAACGGTATTCGAGAACATACTCTATGAGGGTAGCATGCTAGAACAGTCAAACAATTATGCTAATTGCAATTTTTTCATGCATCACATGTATATTTAGAAGACCAATAAATCTTTTCGGTCCAGTTTATTCAAAAATAATTTCAGTCACAAATGTTACAAACAATTAAGACATCATCATATATTCCAGTAATTATCTGGGCTTAATACTAAACATTTCCAATCATACAGTTAGTACACTTTTCAATTTGTATAAATGTTGTACAATAATTTTGAAATACAATTTTAAAATATAAAGAAAGACTGTAGACATATGTATGTACAACTGATCCCGACCTCTAACTCTTATCCGTATGCAGTGGTCAGACTTCAATTGCTCTAACCGGATAACTCCTTTGGGCTTGAAAAATAGTGTTGCAACTTTGGGGTGAGTTTTACGAACTCAGTGAGTAGGCCATCCTCGATGGCTCATTCATAACACATAACTAGGGATGACAATTGTACCCGAACCCGATGGGTACCTGATAAAATTACCCGAATGAGGGCGGGTATGGAGAGCAAATTTTTACCCGTGGGGCGGATATGGGGGGTTAGGAAAAATACCTGTTGGGTATCGGGGCAGGTATGGGGATACCACCCCCCATACCCATTTACCCGTTATATAGTAATTACAAAAAAATTATTTTTATTGGCTTGGACACAGCTAATATGGCTCATAATATTTTTATGAGTTATTAAAAAATTATTTAGTTGACCTGGTATTTTTCCTTATTACGAAAGCTCGTATAATTGTTAAAACTTTCTAAATTCCTCATGGTTTTCCATGCGTCCAGCCAACTCTCGCCTCCTTGTTTTCTCAAGTTCTTCGTGGTTCACTGGTTCCATCTGTTTTCTTCGTACTGACTACTGACGCTAGCTCCTTCACGTCAGCGTTTCGTTATTTTTGGTGCAACAAACAATCTACTTTCAGGCTCAGCTGCTCCTTCACGTCAGCTTGTGTCTTGCGTTGTCTTCACACAAGGTTGTCTTCATCATACCAGGTTCGTTAACGTCGTTCATACCAGGTTATTTTTGGTGCAACAAACAACGTTGTTCACTTGTTCTGGAGTCGCTTGTGGAGCTGCTGTCAGTGCTGTGTGTGTGACGTTAATTCCTTTGATTAATAAGTATTGTAAAAGCTTACCTAGTGCAGCCCAAGTGTAGTCCTGCGATGAAAGTATGTTGTGGGATTTAATATAAATGCTAGAAATGTGACTACGTGAGCTGGGAAAAGAGGGTTAGTGTGATAACCACCGAAGGGGCACAATTATATTAGAATAACATCACAAAGATTGTGAGAAGCGAGGATTTCACCCAGACATCAAAGCTAGGGACACATTGCTGGATTTTCAATTCTTAATTTTTCTCTCTCAAATTAACTCTAATCATGTTTAAGTTGTTATTTTATTTTATTTTATGATTTATGCTTGTGATTGTGATTCTCTAATCAATCGTTAAATGATTTGTGAGACCAAAAAATAATAATTGATCGATCTTATGTAAATATTTAAGAAATTATATACAATACTATGAATTTTGAGTACTTAATGAATTATATAAGTTCATGGTTAATTGCTAGTTATGCTACTTACATGATGATCAAAACATTTATAAAATAATTGCTTTGATCCCGCACAAGTATGTTGTGGGATTTAATTATTTTTAATTTCCTTCATTAGATAAAGTATTATCAATACCTTTGGATGATAATTTGATTGGATACTTGTGCAGGTAATTTGGGTTAATTTTTGTTGGATTACAATGAACACGAGTGAGAGTATTTCTCAAAATCCTATATCTATGGATAGTCCTCTCATTCCTACTGACCTCTCTCCTTGATTCACTCACCAAATAGTACGAGTCGGGAACCCACTCCAACTTCAGAGGTTGTACAAGATGTCAAGATACACGAAAAGAAGATTAACATCGGTTGTTTGGAATCATTTCAAAAAGGTGAAAATTGAAGGGGAAGATGAGAAGGCCATTTGTAATTATTGTCAGAAAAAACTTTCTGGCAAAAGCTCAAATGGAACTAAACACTTGCATGATCACATAAAGAGTTGTCCTCGAAAAAATTTTCAAGATGTTCGACAACAAGTTTTGGTGCAACAAACAAATGCGGTGGCAAATTATCTTTTTGATAAAAAAAAATCAAGGGATGATCTTGCTAAGATGATTATAATACATGAGTATCCTTTGGTTATGGTCGAGCATCACGGATTTCGCCAATATTCTGCTACTTTGCAACCCTTGTTTAAGGTTCCCTCACGAAATACCGGGAAAAGCGATATCTTAAGGATATATGACTACGAAAGGGTGAAGACTTTGAGTTTGTTGGAGGCAAATTGTAGTAGGATTGCCTTAACTACGGATATGTGGACTTCTAGTAATCAAAAAGGGTTTTATGGCTATCACCGCCATTTAAATCGATGATAAGTGGACATTACAAAGTCGTATCATGAGGTATTAATTTGCTTTCCTCTTTTTTTGAATCACATTTGTCTATGTTTGCTATTTCTATCTAATTGCATATTAATAATGCCAACAATATTGTTTTTGATCAGTTAATAATCATTAATTGACAATATTAATTATCTAATTCTTGTTTATTTACTTATATAATATAGGTTCATATATGTACCTTGTCCACACACTGCTGAAGTTCTTACCAATGTTTTATTTAATACCATTTTGGATTAGAACATTGATCGAAAGTTATCAACTTTGACGGTTGATAATTGTACGACTAATGAAGCTATCATTCGTGATATCACAAAGAAGATTTCTCTTGATTCACTTATGTTGAATGGGTCTTTGTTTCACATGCGTTGTTGTGCCCACATTTTAAATTTGATCGTTCAAGATGGTTTGCTTGTCATTGGCAAGGGTATAGAAAGGATTAGAGATAGTGTGGTGTTTTGGACAACATCTCCAAAAAGGGAGCAGAAGTTTGAAGAAGCGGTGCGACAATTACGCATTGCAAGTACCAAGAAATTGGTTCTTGATTGCAAGACCCGGTGGAATTCCACATATTCAATGCTTAATGCTACTTTGATATACAAGGATGTCTTTAATCGTTTGAGACAAGTGAACCATTATACAAAGATTTGCCAACCAAGAGGATTGAGACTTGCAGGAATGGTTTATAGAAGTTAGGATTGTTCCATTCAGAATCGAGATGTTCTCGTGTACAAAGTATCCAACGACAAATATTGTTTTCCCTAAAATTTGTGAAATTAGAAGCTCATTGGAAAAATGGTGTGAGTCTCCAATTGAGGTGATTTAAGGCATGGCAAGAAATATGTTGGCCAAGTATAAAAATTATTGGTCTGACATTCATGGAATCATGGGAGTGGCAGTCATATTGGATCCAAGGTACAAGAACAAACTATTAGAATATTGTTTTAAAAGAATTTATGGAGAGTACTTATATGTTGATGAAGTCAAAAAAACTATGAATGTTTGCTATGATTTGTTTGAAGAGTATAGAATGAGGGATTCACCTTCTTATAATGGTGAAGTTTCATCTACTTTAGGGTATGATAGAGATGCTAATGAAGGATTTCTCCAAAGTTTTGATGAGGAAGTTACTCTTGAAAGAGAGAGTAGTTTGTTTTAAAATGTAATTGGATCATTATTTAGAGGAAAAGTGTTACCAAGAATGTAAAATTTTGATATTTTAAGTTGGTGGAAAACTAATGGGGTAAAGTATCCACTCTTGATGAAGTTAGCAAGAGATGTGTTAGCTATACCAGTTTCAACTGTAGCTTCAGAGTCTGCTTTTAGCACAAGCGGAAGGTTGGTGAGTCCACACCGTAGTCGGCTTCATCCCAAGACTTTAGAAGCGTTGATGTGTGCACAAAGTTGGTTGTGGAGTGAAATAAAAGGTGATTCTTATCTTTATTTGAATGAAATTCAATGAAATAATTAAGTTATTATTATATATATTAATTGAATCCTTTATTTTGTGGTTGTTTTTATAGTAACATGTTCTGATGAGACGAATGCATATTGTCGCACTATTGAGTATGATGAGGATGTTAGTGAGGTATTTTTAGCAATTCATAATCCATTAATTTAAATAACGATTTTTATTTTTTAGTATGAATGACTAATAATTGTTATTGTTTAATGATAGGCAAGTGGTCCAATAAATGCTTAACGTTCAAGAAATAGTGCAAATGCAATAAAGAGGTAACACACTTTTTTCCTTTTATATACAAATTGCATGGTTAGCTTTAAATCGGAAACAAACATTTCAATTAAAGATATGCTAATTGATTATTTTCAAAAAAGAAAAGAAAAGAAAAGAAAAAGTAACTAAGTGCTAGTTAACATGTACATGTTGTTAAATTTAATTTGTGCAATTTATGCTCTTCAAGTACAATGCAGAAATTTCAAAGCATCTATCGATCTATCAAGTGTCATGGCATCCTCGAGCAGAACCTTCAATTACAATACAAGGATCTCATCAAGTTCTATTGCTTTTTATGTTTTGGAATTTCCATTAAAACTAATGTATGTTATTTTAATTTGTTGTCTTTTTTTTTAATTCACTCTTGGATTTGTACTAACTATCAATTTATAATCTTTGTTTACTCATTTCTTTTATGTTAAATTCAGTATGTATGTATGAATGTAGCATGAAAATTTAAAAGAAAAACAAATAGTCCATTCATATTAAATAAGCTTATCTTTAAAAAAAAGGGCGAGTAAACAGTGCAGATGGGATCAAACCCCAACTGTACGGTAATGGTGTTAAACAAATCCCCGACGGGGATGGGGGCGGGTATGGGGGTGGGGGCAGGTTCATGAGGCGGGTACGGGGGATGGCATACCCGCCCCATACCCACCCGTTGCCATCCCTACACATAACACAATAGTTCATACTTAAATTTCACATACACTTCATGTCATCATATAATACACATCATTCCACCAATAATCATATAGCATCAAATAACATTTTGATCACTTATTCCACATTTCACATTAAGAGCAGTCAAATAGTTCATTTCGATCATTTAAAATATACATATCAATTATATATGCAATACTCATGAGACTCACTTTTAATTGCTATTGTTGTGATCGAGTGCCTTTTTATGGATCCATATCTTTTGTGAATACCGAGCTTGTTTTAGATATTGTCTCATATCTCTTTGTAGATATCATGCATATTAACAACTGAGCTTGTGGCTCTTGTGTATATTCCGAGCTTTAAGCTCTTTTAGACTGGTCACTCTGGTCACAACTGTCTTTATGTTATCATGTATTCATGTAATGAAATGCATCATATTTACATATATTTAATCAATCGCTTGCGTTCAATTTCACATTCATATTCACGTTTTTCATTGGATTGATGTCTGACATTCAACAAAAATGTTGAGAATAACTTATTTCATTCACATTCACATTCACATTCAATAAACCATTTCCTACGTCCTCACATTTTTCAAACTCCTAGGACTATTAATGTCTAGAATTGTCTCAATCACATTTACATTCAGTAGTAATTCAATACAAAAATTTAAACCAGAGCAAACAATGAAAATGAGACCATCTAGGTCGATTCACAGTATGCTCCATATTAACATTTGCTTCCTTGATCTAGAAACGTCTGGATGTGGATGTTCTATCCTGTATATCAACATTATGCAATACGCATATTGCACACACATTATTAATTGCACAATCATATAAACATTTATGGTCAATTTGACTATTCTGATTATGTTTCTTTAATTACTTCAAACCTTATCATTTGTATGTGTCTAGCTTATTCTTAGGTTTAGCCTCAAGAACACTTAGTTATTTTTAGTTCATCAATCAATCATACACTAAGATTCATAGCTCAATACATTTGATTATTATAACATCATCAATCAATCATTCACCAATATTATTCTAACATTTTATGATCACAAAATATCCAAACTCTCTTTCATTCTTACTTGATACACAATACTTATCTCCTTACAATCATATTAGCATTTCTAAGAACATTTTTATATCATTAATGACTCATAACTGTCGAATTGAGATACATTCATATATCATATCTTGTGAAACTTGATCATCCATGTTCATCAATCCCTTTATCAATACTTTCCTAATGAATTCAGATGAAAACGAAATTTGGTGGAGAGGAAGGAAAATGTGTGAGGAGCATGTGGTTCAAATTTTAAGTTAATCGAAGGTTCGGAGAACAAGTTATGGTCAAAAGAGTGAAGGGTGTTGAAGGCTATCAAACAGTAATGCACCTTCTCTGTCATGATCGTGCAACCTCATGATGTTTCATCTCTATCACGATTATGCTTATGCATGATCATGCTTTTCCATGATCATGCTACTTCCTGATGTTCCTCTTTGTCTTGATTGTGATTGTGCACGATCGTGCACTACCTGATGATCCCTTATTCAAGCATCATTTCAGCTTTTTTTTCAAAACAATTTTTTTTTCAAAACAATTTTTTTTCAAAGCTTCATGGCCATTTTGACAGGGAAAATGAAGTATTTAGGCAATACATTCTTCTAAAAAAATGTTCCCATATGTCTTAAGTTTCTAACGACACCAAGTTCACACAATTTGGTTCATTATTATGCAAGTTATATATAAAATACTCCATAATATTCTCACACCATGATAGCATGTTGTACTCAACTTCAAGCCAAAATTTTAAACCCTTAAAGGCATAATTCAAATTTGATTCCTTCATGAAAAATATATCTATATGTATCTAGTTTAATATGAAATTAAAGTCATCCCATTTGGATATATAAAGATCAAGATATGACCAAAATATAGATGCATATTCAGTGAAAACACTCCATCCAACATATTCGAGCACACATTTAACTTCATTTTTAACTTTACTTTGTCTCAAAACTATCATCCTACTTCTTCTCATTTCAAGACAACACACTAGCCTTTTCTTTGGTTTTAAACTCATTCTAGTTAATCTTTACAACAGCTACCAATAATCCACATGATCACACCTCAAAACAGAATATAAACATATATCCTCCTTTTATAAATTTCTGCATTCATTTTACAACATTTAAAATGATCATTCTAGCTATAAATCATCTCTCTAACAATTTATAAATTATCACTCACAACATACACAAAAACAAGACATCTATAAGCTCATTTTTCTCATCCATGCTTCAACATGTTTTCATCACCATTTCAAGATCTTTCAACATCTAACTATCATCATGCATGTTTCACTCAACATATCAAGAAGAATAACATACTACTTACTTGTTTAAGCTTCAAGATATTCAAATTACTCTTAACCATAGCTTCTTAACACCACACGATCATCATCATTTATAAGGGAGAGATTAGGTTTTTCTTATGACATGATGAAGGAGATAACATATTCTTGAAGAAATAAGGTGACGGAATTGAACAAAATGTAGCACCCCAACTCCCGCGAGACCCGAACCCGACATCTACAAAGGACATCTCGAGCCGTGACCATGAGGGTGGCATGCTAGAGCAATAATCACAATTAAAACTCGTTATGAAATTTTTCTTCCAAAACTTTTTAACGCTGCAGAAATCAAAACACACTTTGGGTCGACATATCACAAAAACATTCTCGATACAAAACACTTTCAGTTATTAATTAGCTTTCGACGATTGCTCAATCAAGACATAAGCGTAAAGGCATGACCTAACTGGCTCGATGCCATTTCAACACAATTCGTAAATCAAAATCTCAACACACTATTACATTTATTAAACTAGGCCCACCATACAAAACACTGTACTCATGCAGATGTGACGACACCGATCCCGACCTCTACTCGCTTGCTAGTAACGATCATACCCCGTTAGTCTAATCTGGGTACTCTTCGCCTCTGAAAAATAGATGCAATGTTGGGTGAGTTTGCGAACTCAATGAGAAACCATCATCGATGGTTCACCCAACTCATGTAGGAACATCCCGGGGTAGGCATCACATGCCCACGGTGCGGAATTTAAAATTTTTTAGTTCCGGACATTCCAAGCCAGGATCCATGTGAAGTTACAAACAATCAAACCATAAGGACCAACGGAGACCGCCTCTAATCCAGATCCACGCAGAGGTCTGAAACCTAACCGACAAACTCCTTTGACCGGGAATAGCTAGACTAAAGAAAAGAGTGCTAGCTCTTACCTTAGCCTTGGAGAGCAAGTGGAGATGACTTGGTGGAACCTTGGAGAAGAAGAAGCAATCTTGAATGGAAGATGATGAAGAAGATGGAAAACCAAGTTTTAAGGCTTAACCATTAAGCCATCGATTTTCTCCTTCCATCAACCGTGCAAAACCTCTTCCTTACACCTTCTTATGTTTATTTAACACTTAAATAACATATTTAAGGCTTGGTTGATGAGTGATCCACGTGAGAGGCTTTAACATTTCTTAAAATGCTAATAATCATTAGTTTGAAAAGTCAAACCAACAAAACCTCTCCACCAAATTTCATCCACCGAATTATCTTTAATATATATATTAATTAATTATTTACTTAATTAATTAATATATATAATTGCTGAAGTGGTCCATCAAATTGGGGTTGGTCCTAACTACCTACCGCCCCCCATTAAAAAATTAGGAAACGGTTTTCAAGAATGTCGATGTCGCGATCTCATCGGGACATATCCCAATCTCATCGGATCCATTTAATCCTATTGTTTCCAGATATCGGATCTCCGTCCGAAACTATTTTCTGATTCTCCGAAGTCACTCTTATCGTGTGACCCATTAGGTTCCGGTTATGTTGGCCACTTAGATTAACACTTAATCTAAGCAAGTCATGAGCGGTATCTAGCAACACATCACGACCCCAATTGACCGGAAAGTAATTGGTTTGACTAATGAAACCATATCATTTAACCCTTCCATAGACAATTACCGCATGATTTGCCTTTTCACCATGCTATACCCCACTTGGTTCGAGTATGGGCAATGTGTCAACTCTTTACTAGACCGATCGATCAAATCTAGTCCAAGTGTCATTAGTTCTCGCCCTAGGACTCATTACTTTATATGTCCATGAAGACCATCTTCATGACATATGTATGTCTTCGGCCAGAGACTTCAAAGTAATGATCCCGATAAGAGGCCATGGGTATCTCTTCCGCTATAATGTAAGTGGTGAATCCTCTATTGGCTACTTAATTACCTTCAATACCTCAAGTCGCACCCAATCACCACCCTATGAGCGACCTCGAAGGCAACAAGGAATGGAGTCAAAGTACGTAATCAAGACTCAAGATATCCTCGAGTACCTCAAGTCTAAGGATACTTGCACCATTGCTATGATGAGATTATCACTGACATTTGTATAGGACATCCATGTGATGATCTCATAGCAGGTCATCCAATGTACTTACTACCACTAGTAAGCATCCACATGTCAAATCTAAATATCTCAATATTTACGCTCGAGATCCACCGCTTGATCCAATCAAGGAGTTTGACATGTGTTAGTCTATCCGGATTAACGATGTCCAGCCTCGTTAATCCTATGACTAAGGATAATTTAGATATCGACATAATTGCACATGATAGGAATCTCAGTAGTATGATCGCATCATAATTTCCTTCATGCTATGTCATGTATCAGGGACTTCATTAATTTGATTAAAGATCATTATCAATTCATAATAAAATGAACATCAAATAAATGAAATATGCCTTTGCTTTATTTATTCATAAAGTCTGTACATGACTATGAACAAAATGCGCTAAAGGGGATTGCCTTTAGGGCACTACTCTAACAACTCATGCATTCACAATTCATATACACACTGAATCACATATTCACACTTTCATATATTCACATGCATTCAATTTCACTTTCACACAGTTCACTTTAGATCATTTACATATGAAGATGCATGTGACACTTTCGATTTCATTTCATTGTTGTGACCGAGCGCAATCGTAAATCAAGAATCACATTTTGGCAAGTAGGAGGGCCCTCGGGTATGCACTACGCCCACTCACATTAGGGATAGGAGAGCCCATTTGGGTATGCACTAATCCTTTCACATAATAGACCCCACACCCCACCCGTAGGTGTTTGCGTGTTTTATTGCGGCGTGTGTTATGGGTTTTACCATGGCGTCCTCAAATATACAAAGGACGTCTCGGGTCAACAACTATCATTATCTGATCATTTAATTATGCATGAGTGCATATGTCTTTCACATTTCACTGTCATATCTCATTTATTTCACTAACACTTTTACAATTCGATTCACTATTGCATTTATGCACATTTATTCACATTTTGCACTTCCATATCTCAATTCAATATTTCGAACACCCATGGTTCGAAATCAATCAAAACAGTTACACATATCCATCCGCATCTCCACATGGCATATATACACAAAATGTAACACATATAGGTTGAGAAACCAACTAGGTTACTCACCTCTAAACTTCCGCCATCACGGAAGTCTCAACAAGCGTCGATGATCGACGCCCACTGAGCCTCTATCAAATCAGAATATTCACATATCACTAATTGAACCAATTTCAATAATCAGAATGCTAATATTTCAAATGAATGTTGTACTATGCACGTTATGACATTTCCGACCAAAATCTCGAATTATCTCAATTCTGCTCTTTTGCTTTAGTTCATAACAATTTCTAATACCATAATTCAATTGGCTAAGTTCCATATCCTCCAAAGTCAAAATCAAAGACATAGGACTTATCGATGAATCGGAATCAAATTCACCAGGATCCGATTGGTATCTGCTCGTAACACTTAGAGCATATGATACATCGGGTCTCGTACATAGCATTGCGTACATAATAGATCCTATTGCAGACGATACGGATCATATTCATACGCATCCTCTCGCCCCGTGTCCGAGGACATAGACTTCGAGAGTGTTATCCATGGGTAATGGAAGAAACCTCTTGGATTGCTCCATGCTAAACCTCTTTAGCACTTGTCTATGTACGTTGACCGTGAAAGACCAAGCAACCTCTTCGATCTATCTCTATAAATCTTAATCCCAAGGATATAAGTTGCTTCTCCAAGGTCTTTCATGGCAAATTGTTTGGACAACCAAATTTTTACCGATCAAAGATTGAGACATCGCTTCCTAGTAACAATATGTCATCTACATATAACACAAGGAATACGATTGCAGTTCCATTAACCTTCTTGTACACACAGTGTTCATCCGGATTTTGTGAGAAACCAAACTCTTTGATCGTCTCATCAAAACGGATATTCCAACTCCTGGATGCTTGCTTCAATCCATAAATGGATTTCTGAAGTTTGCATACCTTTTCGCCATCTGCGGAGATGAAGCCCTCAAAGTTGTGTCATGTACACATCCTCACCAGATTTCCATTCAGAAAGTCGTCTTCACATCCATTTGCCATATCTCATAATCATAATGAGCGGCAATGGCTAGAGTATCCTAATGGATTTAAGCATTGCTATCGATCAAGGTCTCGCCATAGTCAACTCCTTGTCTTTGGATTTAAAACCTTTAGCCACAACCTCGCTTTATAGGTAATTACATTACCATCCATGTTGGTTTTCTTCTTGAAACCCATTTGCACCCTATAGGTTTTATCCTTGGTGCATCAACCAAAGACCATACTTGGTTTTCATACATGGAATCCATTTGATTTCATGGCACGAAGCCATTTTTCGACTCAACTCTTCGTAACCTCTTCATAGTGGTAGGCTCATCATCCTCTATGAGCAATACGTCATTCGTTCACTCACGAAATCCATATCTCTCGGGAACAAAGGCGTATCCTACTTGACCCACAATTTCGTGTGAAGTGGAAGGTTGAATGTTACCTCATCTCAGATGAGATACTGAGTTTGAGTTCAGCGATTGATTCAAGGCGTCTGAAAGCATCTTGAACTTCTTCAAGTTCAACTTTGCTCCCATCGCCCTCTTTAAAAGAAACTCTTTCTCTAAAGACAGCATGCATCAAACAAACACCTTTTGTTCCTCAAAGAAAGTAGAATTGATATCCTCTTGTTTCTTTAGGATATCCTACGAACAAACACTTGTCGATTTTGCTTCAAGCTTATCCGACCGTGTCCGCTTCACATAAGGTGACAACCCCATACTTTCAAATAAGAAAGATAAGGTTTCTTGTTAGTCCACATCTCATATGGAGTAACATCAACTCTTTGATGGAACTCGCTTAACAAGTAAACAAATGCCTCAAGTGCATATCCCCAAAAGGATTTTGGTAATCGCAAAGCTCATCATAGATCGAACCATGTCCAACAAGGTTCGATTTCTCCTTCTCGCCACACCATTATTTGTGGTGTGTAAGGAGGGTCCATCGAGATAAAATCCCATTATCTACGAGATAATCCAAAACTCTTGGTCTAAGTATTCACCACCACGATCGGATCGTAATGTTTTGATACTTTTACCAAGTTGTTTTTCTACTTCATTGCTGAATTGTTTGAACTTTTCAAACGCTTCGATTTGTATCTCATCGATACATGTACCCATATCGAGAATAATCATCGATAAAGGTAATGAAGTAACGACAACCACTTCGCATGGATGGACATCGGACCACATACATCTGAATGTATTAGGTCTAATAATCCGATCGCTGCTCACCCTTTCCTTAAAGGTAACTTAGTCATCTTGCCTAACAAACAAGATTCACATGTGTCATATGATTCATAATCAAATGACCCTAAACTTCCACTCTTGTGGAGTTTAGCGATCGTCTCTCATTTATATGGCCAAGGCGATAATGTCATAAGTAAGTTGATTTTAAATTATCTCTTTTATGTCTTTTAGCGCCATTGACATTCATAACCGGATGTGACATATCTAATATGTATATTCCATTGCATAATGTACCGATACATTATAAAGCATTCCATTTGAGCTAATAGAACAACCATTGTTACTAAAAGACAAATGGAAACCATTCTATTTAAACAAGAAATGTATAATATGTTCTTTGTTAACACGGTACAAAATAACAATCATCCAAGTTAAGTACAAGCCCACTAGGAGTGTCAAAACATAAGTTCCTACGGCTAATGCAAAGAACTCTTGCTCCATTGCCAACACGCAGTCCATTTCTCCTTTATGAGTCGCCATCGTCCTCGAGGCCCGCGATATCATTGCATATGTGTGAGCCACAACCGTATCTAATACCCATATGTTATGATCGAAGCGGTAAGATAACCTCGATGACAAACATACCGAAGAAGTCGAGGCATCCGATGCCTTCTTCGCTTCAGATTGTTCCAGATAGACTTTGCGATACGCCCAATGACCGGTCTTACCATGATGGAAGCAGGTACCTTTTGGTGCAGTCTCTTTGGTCTTTTTTTGCCTTTACAAGGCTTCCTTTAAACCGAGCCTTTTCTTCTTCTCGCTTCCTTTTCTTGGAACCGGAGGAAGAAGAATCCACCAATAAGAACGCCATATCTTGCTTGACAAATTGTTTCATTGCCTCGAGCAGATTGATCGGGAATTGTGGTGGATATTTGGTTCATTCGATAGTTCAACACAAACCGTGAATAACTATCGACAAACCAACTAGAATTAAATCTATACTTAACTCGTAATCCATCACAAAACCTAAGACGGCCAACCTCTCAATATGGCCATTCATCTTCAATGCATATGCGACCGCAGATGAACCAGAGTCATCTTCGTTGTAAAGAGCAACCTTGAGGTCTCGAACCGCTTGGACCGTGCTTGCTCATCAAACAACTCGTAGATGAAACACTATCGTGTGAGCATCCATAGACTCGTCGTCGCTTCGCAGCTCAGTGACATCGATGCAAGCATAATGCATGTGGCTATGTCACCGTCTTTTAAATGCTTACGATATGCCTTCCGATCATCATCGAAGCTCCTTCAGAAGTGGATCGAGCGGATAATCAAGGATGTATCCTAGATCCTCGATCCGAGAACAATTCTCGATTTCGCAGCCAATCAAGAAAATTTGGTCCAGCTTAATTTGTTTGCATCCATTAGTGAGCCAAGATTCACCCTAGTGACATCTTCAATCAACCTAAACGTAGAGAGAGAAAGAAAGTTAGAATAGAATTAAATGTATGCTCATAAGGACTTAAATGACATACATATGGCTCCCACTAGTTTCAATGTAATCCATAACCCTCATCATGAATCCAAGAAACAAAATGGTACAATGACCTGGTGGGTCGATATCCGACATTGCTAAGAATGACCTCGAGGTTAGCTCAACAAATCACCTTAGGTCAATCGGTAGGTATCGGTCATACCAATTGCATCTCTCGATGCAACTATCGCCGAGGTTATCAACGGTTGATGTATGCACATACATTGGGTTATCAACACTGATGCGTGTACATCGATGTACACTACCCAATTCGCCTCTGTCACGTTGACCTTGAGGTTAGCTCAACAAATCAACGCTTCTAGGAAAACCGACCCATTAATCCGAAAATCATATTTTCATGGTTTGAACATATTCAGTATAGAGTGAGCTTGAGGTTAGCTCAACAACCCAACCCTATAAGAACTCGGTTCTTGCCATATTAATGGAAGGCGTTAGTTTTCATATTTTAAATTGAGGATTTTAGGTCTCATCAAATTAATCTCATCCAAGGATCATAGTCACAATGACTATATGGTGCGATTTAGGGCATCGCATCAATCACATTGAATTTATACCGAAAATCACCCATCATCCCACTACAGGCATGTAATAAGTCGACTTGTTTATGTATAAGTCGATTTATGGCTCTGAATAAGTCGACTTATGCATGTGTAAGTCGACTTGTGTAATGTAGATTGTAACAAGTCGACTTGTACCATTGTGCAAGTCGACTTATTTGTCTACAGTGCACCAAACAAGTCGAGTTATGCACATATAAGTCGACTTGTTTGTAGTGCATTTGGAATTTGCTATCTAATCGGCTAATTCTCAATCCGTGTAGATCCAATTCACAATACCTAGTGTAATATCCTTCATATTGATGTGCTAATGAATCATATTCATTAAATCATGCATGCCAAATAGTCAAACTATATGAGAAAAGCTTGAACCGATTAATTCACTATTAATCACTAGATTTCCACATAATTCAAGGACACCAAATAATCATACTAAATAGCTCTAAATAGTCTACACATTATCAAGATTACTCCGCACTTGTCACAAAAATTGTGACGCCAAAATAACCAAGATAACGGAATAAGCTAATAAGACGCTAAAGTGACCTATTTACCATCCGAAAATTATTGGAAACCTAATTTCAAGAATCTCATTATGGGATGCATGCCACATCAATATAACACATTTTTAATCACTATAAAATGATTCATGGCATTGGAACTGAAAATAACGCAACCAATCATTTCAAACAAAACAGCCCCAGCATGTTTCTCAAAACTGCCAAGCTCTGCCTTTTGCTCAAAATGACCATTGAAACAATTTCAATAAATGCTGAGAAAATTACAGAGGTTAGTACATGTTCCCAACATGCTCCATGAATTTTTACAGGATTTATTTCCACAAAAACTCATTGAACCTCAGCAATCTAGCTGAAACAGAATCTGTGTTCTCCAACACAAACATTCCCAACAGCATACAAGAAATTCGGAAATAAATAGTAAATCACCTTGAAAACATTTTTCCTTCCACAGAGACATTCACAAACATCTTAGGGAAATGTCAGTGAAAACCAATCCGAAAAACAATTTTTCTAGAATTTATGCTCGAATTTACAAGCATGCCTGTTTCAGAAACAATCAACAAGACAGCATCCGAAAGTTGAGGGAATTAAATAGCAAAACCATAGCTAATCAAATTAATAAATTTCGAGCTTCCACAGACATAAACTACAACACCTTGTGAACATATCTGGGCAAGAAAATTTCGAAAACACTATCTCTATACTGATTCGAAATTCAACAGAAACAACATGCATCAGCAGCTCATTCACTAAGGAACTCCGACCTAGTTATCATTTAGACTGTTTATACAACACAAGTGGCTCTGATACCACTGTAGGAACATCCCGGGGTAGGCATCACATGCCCACGGTGCGGAATTTAAAATTTTTTAGTTCCGGGACATTCCCGAAGCCAGGATCCATGTGAAGTTACAAACAATCAAACCATAAGGACCAACGGAGACCGTCTCTAACAGATCCACGCAGAGGTCGGAAAACCTAACCGGACAAACTCCTTTGACCCGGAATAGCTAGACTAAAGAAAAGAGTGCTAGCTCTTACCTTAGCCTTGAGAGCAAGTGGAGATGACTTGGTGGAACCTTGAGAAGAAGAAGCAATCTTGAATGGAAGATGATGAAGAAGATGGAAAAACCAAGTTTTAAGGCTTAACCATTAAGCCATCGATTTTCTCCTTCCATCAACCGTGCAAAACCTCTTCCTTACACCTTCTTATGTTTATTTAACACTTAAATAACATATTTAAGGCTTGGTTGATGAGTGATCCACGTGAGAGGCTTTAACATTTCTTAAAATGCTAAATAATCATTAGGTTTGAAAAGTCAAACCAACAAAACCTCTCCACCAAATTTCATCCACCGAAATTATCTTTAATATATATATTAATTAATTATTTACTTAATTAATTAATATATATAATTGCTGAAGTGGTCCAATCAAATTGGGGTGGTCCTACCGCCTCTCAGCCCCCCCGTGAAAAATCACCGGAAGCGGTTTTCAAGAATGTCGATGTCGCGATCTCATGGGACATATCCCAATCTCATCGGGATCCATTTAATCCTATTGCTCTCCAGATATCGGATCTCCGTCCAAACTATTTTCTGATTCTCCGAGTCACTCTTATCGTGTGACCCATTAGGTTCCGGTTATGTTGGCCACTTAGATTAACACTTAATCTAAGCAAGTCATGAGCGGTATCTAGAACACATCATGACCCCAATTGACCGAAAGTAATTGGTTTGACTAATGAAACCATATCACTAACCCTTCCATAGACAATTACTGCGCAATTAGTCTTTTCACCATGCTATACCCCACTTGGTTTGAGTATGGGCAATGTGTCAACTCTTTTACTAGATCGATCGATCAAATCTAGTCCAAGTGTCATTAGTTCTCGTCCTAGACTCATTACTTTATATGTCCATGAAGACCATCTTCATGACATATGTATGCTCGGCGCAGAGACTTCAAAGTAATGATCCCGATAAGAGGCTATGGGTATCTCTTCGCTATAATGTATGGTGAATCCTCTATTGGCTACTTAATTACCTTCAATACCTCAAGTCGCACTCCAATCACCACCCTATGGCGACCTCGAAAGGCAACAAGGAATGGAGTCAAAGACGTAATCAAGACCAAGATATCCTCGAGTACCTCAAGTCTAAGGATACTTGCACCATTGCTATGATGAGATTATCACTGACATTTGTATAGGACATCCATGTGATGATCTCATAGCAGGTCATCCAATGTACTTACTACCACTAGTAAGCATCCACATGTCAAATCTAAATATCTCAATATTTACAGTTTTCGAGATCCACCGCTGATCCAATCAAGGAGTTTGACATGTTAGTCTATCCGGATTAACGATGTCCGGCCTCGTTAATCCTATGACTAGGGATAATTTAGATACTGACATAATTGCACATGATAGGAATCTCAGTAGTATGATCGCATCATAATTTCCTTCATGCTATGTCATGTATCAGGGACTTCATTAATTTGATTAAAGATCATTATCAATTCATAATAAAATGAACATCAAATAAATGAAATATGCCTTGCTTTATTTATTCATAAAGTCTGTACATGACTATGAACAAAATGCGCTAAAGGGGATTGCCTTTAGGGCACTACTCTAACAACTCATGCATTCACAATTCATATACACACTGAATCACATATTCACACTTTCATATATTCACATGCATTCAATTTCACTTTCACACAGTTCACTTTAGATCATTTACATATGCAGATGCATGTGACACTTTCGATTTCATTTCATTGTTGTGACCGAGCGCAATCGTAAATCAAGAATCACATTTTGGCAAGTAGGAGGCCCTCGGGTATGCACTATCGCCCACTCACATTAGGGATAGGAGAGCCCACTGGGTATGCACTAATCCCTTTCACATATAGACCCCACACCCCACCCGTAGGTGTTTGCGAGTTTTATCGGCGTGTGTTTCATGGGTTTTACCATGGCGTCCTCAAATATCAAAGGACGTCTCTAGTCAACAACTATCATTATCGATCATTTAATTATGCATGAGTGCATATGTCTTTCACATTTCACCGTCATATCTCATTTATTTCACTAACACTTTTACAATTCGATTCACTATTGCATTTATGCACATTTATTCACATTTTGCACTTCCATATCTCATTCAATATTTGAACACCCATGGTTCAAATCAATCAAAACAGATTACATATCCATCCGCATTCCACATGGCATATATACACAAAATGTAACACATATAGGTTGAGAAACCAACTAGGTTACTCACCTCTAAACTTCCGCTCATCTTGGGAAGTCTCATTGCGTCGATGATCGACGCCCACTCGAGCCTCTATCAAATCAGAATATTCACATATCACTAATTGAACCAATTTCAATAATCGAATGCTAATATTTCAAATGAATGTTGTCTTTACGACGTTATGACATTTCCACCAAAATCTCAATTATCTCAATTACGCTCTTTTGCTTTAGTTCATAACAATTTCTAATACCATAATTCAATTGGCTAAGTTCCATATCCTCCAAAGTCAAAATCAAAGACATAGGACTTATCGATGAATGGAATCAAATTCACTATTCAAATGTCGTCCGATTTAGAATTATTGAACTAAATCTCCAAAATCACATTCTTCTAAATTTATACTCGTAGCCCCAAAATTAAGATCACTTAATCACTCCCAATTCATAACTAGAATAACCTTAAAATTTTAAAACCAAGCAACACATATGTGGAAGACAAGCGTCCTCGACGGCATCCTTTCCCTGCGCATGCGCCCGCTTCTTCGGCCTTTCGCACAGGCTTCGTTGTCATTGTCGCGGCGCTGCGCCTCCTCGCTCGTCATGGCGTGTTAAATTAAATGTCCACAAGGCGTCGATCAGATCCGCCAGAAACCCAGAAATTTTCCAGATTTTGACAGATAAAATCATCAAATTCAAGTTTTCTCCTTACCAATCACTCCTAAGTAATTCCATACATGATATACAACCAATCTCTAACTTCTATTTCATCAAACAATCAATATCCCCAAATCTCAACCCTAAAACCTATATCGTCCGAAACACCTTAATCCTCAAACAATTAATCACTAAATTTCTGCTTGAATCAGAAGATTAAACACATAAATAAACAAGAACTTACTTGATTAAGCTTTGAAACTCTTCCAAACACCAAGAAATCCACGCAAGGGAAGAAGAAGAACCAAGCAATTTTCTCCATAAACGAAACAAGCATCGAGTCAAATTTCAAAGGCTTAAGTTATATATATATATATATACTGAATACCTTAAGACTTGTTTGACAATTAATTGCCACCAGTCCAGATCGAACAACCTCAATCCAATTTCTGATTCTAATTTCTACCAATACACAATAACAATTAATAATAAATTCTAAAGTCATAATTCAACTTGCCTCATATCAATTGCCAATCAATCACGGACCCGGAATTCGATTTATCAGTCACTATACCATTTTTTTCGGTCCGGACTCGATTCTCTAAAAATTCCAGAAAAATTTCCATAAATTCACAAAATTAGGAATTGCATATTCCTACACTCCAATCTCATAATCCAGTTCTCTAAATTCAATTTTTCTCATTCCAATTCATATACAAAACTCATTTATACACTTTTCGTACAAATTTCCAATTTCCACAATTCAATCGGGAAATGTCATACATGTACGCATATTCATATACTTATGCCATCAATAATCATTTACCGATGACTATAGAAACTATAATGCAGGAAGAATTCACATTTGCCTGTACTTTAACCTGACCCGATCCAATTTACAAATATATCCGTTACTTCGGTAACGGGATGTTACAATTGAACAAAATCAACGTGATGAGGTGGGTGAGAAAATGTCGTGAGATAGAGAAGAAGAATGAAGAACGAAATCAAGAAGAGAAGAAAAGAGAGCATTTATCCAAAGGTTAGAAACAAATGAATATTAGTCTTGCAAGGGTAAGTTACAATAGTGAGGTGTGTGGCATGGCAAGTGGCACTTGTCACTTGCCACATGTCACCACGTTATGATTTTTAACGGGTCCTCATTAATAACCAATCCATTTTTCTCCAATTTCTATTCCAATTGACTCCTAATTTTTAATTACATATATTATTAAATCCTAATGTCATTCATCAAAATTTCTATGGCCATTTGACGCTTATCTCTACTACTATTCATCAATTGTCTCACCACTTGACATTTTTCCTAGTCTAAAAATATCCTTAATTCCTGAAAATTCTCAAAATTCACCAAAAATTGTAAAATCACTACTTATTCATACCAACTCAAATTTTAAGACACATAATCCATAATTCACTTTATAATCATATTAAAACAATCATTTAAGCCTGAAAAAATTTCAAATGAGTGCATGGACAAATCATCGTAATGTGTGCAAAATTCAAGTTCATGTGTGTGCATACTAAGATTATGCATGAGTATGAAATGCAATTTTCTAATCTCTCGTTGTTATTTCTCAGTTACAGAAATCTAGGGTTCTAATCCTTAGTATGGAACGGTGTGTTACAATTTTCTCCTTAATAAATTTTGTCATTGAAATTCTTATCTGATTGATCAAAAGGGCAGGGGTATTATTTCCTCGTATACTCCTCCATTTCCTGTTTAACATCATCACTTGAATAATTTCTTGCAATTAACTTTAGTTAATGGAATCACTTGGTCTTTCAAGTACTTATTCAGATACCACACTATCTTAACTAGTTCTCTCTCTCTCTCTCTCTCTATATATATATATATATATAATTATTAACAAGCTTCACTTCCTGTTGATACATCTATGTTAGATTATATTGATATATCTTAACATACTCCCATGTAACACAGTGTGAATATGATATATCTTTGTTGGTAGGATTAACTTAAGTTAATGGTCCTATGCTCTCAATAACTTCATATGGACCAATACAATTCAAGCTTAGTTTATCCTTTTCCTAACCTGAGCACACGTTGCTAAAGTGATACTCTAAAAAATATTTTATCTTTCTCTTAATAATTCACATCTCTTTAGTATTAATACACTTAACTCTTATGTCTGTCTCACTATATTCTATATCTTTGGTGTTGATCCGCCTAATTCATTCATCTTTCTTGAGTCACTTAATTTCCAATACAAATCAATTTCACTTATCAACAACGTCTCCAATCAATTCTAGCCTTCAACTATTTTAGGGCTTATTCATCCCAATATAAAGGTAAACGACTCTTTTTGTCATATAACACCTCATACGGTATTATAACGATGTCATTGTGATAATGGTTGTTATGCTTAATGTTGGACCCCAACTTTTAAATGGAATTTTGAAATACAAATTGAATTTAAATGAGTATGTTAGTTTATGTGTTGTGTTATGGAAGTATCTATCTTTAAAGGAAATTGATAAGAAAGGATTAGATTTGAATTTGATACCTTTGGGTTTTGAGTAGATTTGTATAGTTTATGAAAGTTAAAGTGAATGAGTTGATTGAAATGGGAGTTGAAAATCAAAAAATAAAGAAAGAAAATGTGAGAATATGAAGAATTGTGAAAGTTTGACTTTTTTTGCCATAGAGAGTTGACTTTTTGATTTAGGCACAATTTGAGAAAATGATCTTCAGAAAACTTGTAGCTTATGTTGAAAGCTTTCTGTCGCCATAAAGTTTGCAATTTTTTGATATCAGGAGTGAAAGTTATGATCAGTCAAAGTTAGGGTTATTTCACTTTGACTTTGAGAATGTTTGTAAGTGTAGGATTGTGTATGCTGTACTTTGAGGCAAATCGCCGGATTGATGTGGTCTGAATTGAGTGAAGTGGTCTTCATGAAAGTCATAGAAGACTTTCCAAGCTTTACAATGATGTATATTATGCAATTAGTGGATGAGAGAATTGGGAAATATAAAATTTGAAAGTTGGGATGTGTTATAGGTTGACCTATGATATGACAGAAGTTTTGACTGGGAAATTGACCTAGATAGAGGTTGATTTAGCCTTTAAGTTCTTCATGAAAGTTGAATATTTTGATTCGATCTTTATTTTGATATAAAGTTTAGAATTATTGGTTCATGAAATAATAAGTTATGATTTTCACAAGTTTCTGTTAATGTTTTAGTATGAGTATTAGAGAATAGATCCTTGGATTGGAAATTTTACTTCCTTAGAGGGCGAATTAATTTTTATGTCCTTCATGAAAATTGTAGGTGACTTTTTGATCTTCGCATTGATATAAAATATGACACGTTTGGACTTTGATGTTGAAAGATATAAATTTGAGAAGTTATGTGACTAATTAGGGTTTTATTGATGTGGACAAAATCTTTTATTTGAAATTTGATCATTTTAGAGCCTGAATGGGTTGTGGAGTTCTACATGGAAGTTGTAGAAATTCCTTCAAGATTTCTATAGAGACCAAATTTGTCAAATTTGGAGTTCAGAATCAATAGTTATGAATTTTAAAAAAATTCTGTTATATGATGTCGTTTCTGCTTGCTTCACATTTTGCTTCTTCCTTCCAAATCCGACCCTTTTACAACTTTTTGCTTATATCTTTTCCATCCGACATCTGATTGACTTGGTTTTCAAAGAGTTGGATTCCTAAGACAATTATATACATTCTCATGGGATATTAGTATTTTTATGAGATTAAATTAAGGATGATTGATTTAATCAAAGTGAGTTGGGAAATTTCTGAACAAGGTTCAGTATTTTGAGAAATGCTTGATCTGTGGAGATCCAATTGAATTGATTCTTGAGAAAAAATAAAATTGATATTTGGGGCTACAAGTCATATGAAGGAATCAAATTTCAATTTGGCCCCTAAGACTTCCAATTTCTGAATGGAAGTCGGGCTTAGGGTGCAGTCTTGGGTTAGAAAAATCAAAAAGTATTTTGGTCATAACGTTTGCTCTAGTCATCCAAATGAGCTGATTCTTAATTTGGAGTAAACTAAAAATATACGGCTACATTTCTTCGTAAGAAAGTGAATTTTAATTCAGCCTCTAAGATTGTCAATTTTCAGATGGAAGTAAAGTGCTGAAATTTTTTTCAGCATAATGGCAGTCTGCAATGTTTGGACTATAACTCTTGGTGTAGTGCACCAAATTAAACGATTTTTGTGGTATTATGAAATTAAGACATAGGGGAACATTTCTCTAGAAGAAAGTTTTGGCAAATTCCTTCAAATTGATGATTACAAATTGTCCTAAAGTAGCATGAAGTTAGGGGCACATTGGGAAGTCCACTTAAGGACATAAGTTAAAGGCTTTGAATGGAGGGGCAATTAAGTCATTTCTCCATCATTAAATGACATGGCACTATAAATATCAAGTGGCTGTGTAGCGCCCCCTTACCGTAGAGCACACACCGATACGCCCGTAGGTCGTACCGATACACACCTTATGATGAGGGTGCACTACCAAACAATCGATTCTATTAAAACCTCATGGCATCAATATAATCAAAGCAGTAAGATCACAATCACTAAATTTCAAAACCAAAGAGTACTTCTCATTGCATTCATAAATCCTAAATACAATATCTGGTCATAATTTACAACTACATATGTCTAAAATAAACAGTAAGCTCCTATCTAGGTCATCCCCAAAATATCCCAAAGGATCCCCAGCTGATCGACCTGTGGGCCATGCTCCTCTTGCCGGCACACACAGCAGGAAAAGTCTCAAAAATCTGGAGCTAGAGTCACACTACCGCTGTCCTGAAAAATAGTCACAATTTGGGTGAGTTTGCGAAACTCAATGAGTAACCATCATCGATGGTTTACCCAATTCATGCATTACGCACAATTGCGTACAAAGCAACACATATCATAACTCAGAAATTCACAACATCAAAATCACACATTGGCAGTTAGTCCATAGCACATTCATAGCATGAACATAGACTGTATGCACAATGATTTCCATTTCATTATTAGTGTTGTGACTGGGCGTCAGAGTTATCCCATTTCTGGGCACATCACACAGAATCGTGTTTTCGGGAGTAGGAGAGCCCTCTGGGTATACACTACAGCCCACGCGCACTAGGGATAGGAGAGCCCTCTGGGTATTCACTAATCCCTTTTCACTTATCACAATTGATGAGCTTGTAGCTCCACTCGGATCAGAATGTGCTCCACCACTGGCTATGGATTCTTGATTTCTAATCATGCCTAGCATGCTTTCACAATTTATACCGATATATCTCATGCAAATCATTTAATCAGAATCACAAATAATTCACATACAAGGCACATAGCACTTTAGAGATTGAGAAACCAACTAGGTTACTCACCTTAGAACTTCCGAGCTACTGCCGGGAAGTCTCGCCTATGTCAGACGATCGGCGATCCGCTTGAGCCGCTATATCAATCAAAATATACATAACATTATTACTGGTACCAATTCCGATGCTTAATTATGCATATGAATCAAATCATGTACATACTATGCAAATTATGACATTTTCGACCTAATTCCGAATTTCCCGATCTCAATCCTTAATTCCCGAACTAAATTTCTAATTTCCAAATTCAAAATCTCCAAATTGAATTTAATCCATAGCCAATAGATCCTCAATTGCCTAAACCCCAAATATTAAAACCCTAATTTCATTATCGGTGAAATAACTTTCCTCATGGCAGATATCCCACGTCATGACGACGCGCGCGTTAATTGCGACGTATGCCTTATCCTCCTCGCCGTTAAGGCCGCCATTACGTCATGGCGTCTGAAGCAATTCTGTTCGTCATGGCGTGTTCTTTCAGACGTCGCAAGACGTCGCAATGAGCAATTGCGGACATGCCGTAAAACCCAGTTTTCGATGATTTCAGCCCAAATCCAGATTTTCTTCTCACAAACCACTCTAAATAAATCCATACATATCATACAACAAGTCTTTAGTTTCTATTTCATCAAACAATCAAATTCCTAAAATTCAACCCTAAAACCACGAAAACCAACTTTCGAAATCTTAAACCCAAATCCTTAGATTTTCATGTTTAATCCTCTAATAAACTCTATAAATCAACCAATCAAACTATATAAAACAAGCTAGAAGTAACTTACTTGATGAAGAACCTCAAATCTCCAAGAGAAATTGGTCAAGAAGAGGAAGAAGAGAACGAAGAAGAAGAAGCAAATGTCGTGGGAGAAGAAATTCAAAGGTAGGGCATATATATATATATATATAAAGACAAGGGCTTGTTTGGCTAGAATGCTTACCACCAGTCCGGATCCAAACCACCTCAAATCAATTTCAAATTCTAATTTCTTCCAATTTAATGGCTAAACCATAATTCCTCAAATCAAATTTCTAACCCGTCCGTGCCATAGGATAATCAATTTCGGAACCGGATATTCAATCAACCATTCATTTATCAAATTTTCCATTCCGAGCCTATTGCTCTCAAAATTCCAGAAAAATTCCTATAAATCTACAAAAATAGAAAACTCATTAGCATATACTCCAATTTCACAATTCAACTTCCCAAATCTCATTTCTAACTCAAATCAAATTCTCGAACCTAATTTGACCTAATTATCATACTTGCCCTAATCATTTCCAGATTTCATTTTACAATCTCCAATTTCTCATTTCTTATACCTATTAAATTTCTCACAGATCAATTAACCCAAATAAATTTCCAAATCAAATCGGAAATATGTCATACATGCATGTACATACAAAGGCCAATTATACAATATACTATAATGCATGCACATCTACAAATACGAATGTAATGAACTGTACACATCCCATCGGTGACGGGATGTTACAGGCTGTCATTTTAGAGGAGGTGATACACGATGAAGAACAAAAGAAAGAAACAAAAGGGAGGAAGGAGAAGAAAGTTGCCGTGGAGAAGAGAAGAAGAGAAAAAAAAAGGGAGAAGCTTGGGGTTTCGAAATTTTGGGTCCTCCAAGATGAATTTTCGTGCTTATTCAAGAGGAAAAAGGTGGAGGAGCTAAAGAACTTCCTTCCAAGCCTATAAAATTCGAAAATGGTGGAGAAATGAGGTAAGAGATGAATTTTTAGTTTTGAGTTTTTCTTGAAATTTTGGGTTAGAAACCTTAGAAATGACATGGGTTTGTGATTGATGAGCTCAATTTTGGAGATTACATGTTTTAATTGGATCAATTTTGGATGACAAGTAATTAGGTTTTATGTCAATTTTTGTGAATTGGGGATTTTAGAAATTCTTGCTTTAGAAAGCTTGGAAAAATGATGATTTTGGGTTTCCTATAGTTAATTTTGAGGATTATGCTAATTATGATGTTGAATTTGGATGATTATGGCTTAGGTAATGTTAAATTAGAAGAAAGAAAGAAGCAATGGTCAAATTGAAGCTAAGGACGAGCTTCTAGCATCGATTCGAGGTAGGTAGTATGCTGATTTATTGAATTTTAAGCATAAGCATGTGACTTTGAAAAATTATTGTTGATGTAAATGTTTGAAAAATTATGATTTCGAACGATTAAATTCCTTATTTTAGAAATGATTTCAAGAAATTACAAGATTTAAGAAATTCATGGTTTTTGAATTATTTGACAAAAAAAAAATGCATTATGAATATGTATATGTTGATATATGTTTTCAAGAAATAAATTGCATCCATAGTTATGAATTTGATTGATATGTGATTAAATTGATGAATTTAGATTGAATGTGAATTTCTATATGATTTCATGTTTGGATATGTGATTGTGATATGAAAATGTGAAAATTAAGATTTTCAAAAAGTGTCTTCGGGCAATTCGAAATTTCGTTTTCGATTATGTGTTATGTGGGTTTGGTCAGGTCCCATAAGTGGGATGAGTGTGCACTTGTCTGTTTTTAAGCCTTCTCCCGATTGCCCGTTAGTGGCATTGGAGTTCCGATCTCGGACTCTCATAAGTCACGGCTACACCGGACCGCTATCTTTGGAAGGTGTGGGACGTTCGTTCACTGTGCATATAGACCATTATCTGAGAATGTGCAAAGACGTTCTATTTTGGACCGAACCAGACCATTTGATGTGTTATGTGTTTTGTTTTTGTTTCTAAGTATAATGGATTGCATATTTTGAAAATGTTTAAGAAATATCGACTTTGTTCATGAAATGTGAAAATTTTGAGAAATAAACTATTGTGGATTTTCAGCCGAAAATTTATCGTAATTGTTTGGCAATGCTTTGAAAAGTTTGAGAAATAACGGATTTGTCAAATCTTTCTAACGTGAAACTTCTGAAATAAAATGGCAAAGGTTTTTGCAAATATGTTTTCACTTATTTTTCAATTTATAAACATATTATCCACGAGCTTTGTGCTCACCCCCTTTCATCCCCACCTTTAGGTATTCGAGCAGGAGATCGGGTGAAAGGATGTCAAGATGTGTTGTTCGCTTTTGTAACATCTGTATTTTGTGTGATTTGGGAGTTTTGTATCGTTTTGTATAAGTCTGTAATTGCCCGTTAATGTATGACAAGTAGTCATTTCAGAATGTATAAGAGTTATGAATTTGTGTATAATTGAGTTGATGTATATGAATGAGGAAATTTTGTACGGATTTGAGATCTGTAATTGTAAATGATTTTGGAATTTGCATATGAAATTGTGTATGATTTTTGAATATATATTTATGATTGTTTTGGGGATTATATTGGATTATGAGATTGGTATATTGAATTGAGGATTATGGAAATGTTAGGCACAGATTTGCGTTTGCTGGTGTTTTGGATTCCGGACGGGAGAGTCCGATGATTCTGAATTTTGATTGGGATTATAGAAGTGTTTTTAAACCTTTGCAGGTTTTGGGTTTAATATAAGACAATCGTTATGCTGCTGAAATTTTGGTAGAAATAAAGGTATAATAAGATAAGCATGGTTTTTAAAAGATGAATTTTTGGGATTTGTATTAATGTAGAAGAATATTCTCATGAATTGAGATTGAGGAACAATTTTCAAAAGGGGAAAATTGTTATTGTTTTGTTTTGAATAAGATCGACGAAAGATGAGTAATGAATAAGAAAAAGAGAAGAGAAAATTTTTTTTACACCAGTTTTGATCCATTTCGGATAGTTTAATCTAGGTTTCCAACACGATAGTTCTTCTAAGTTTATCGTTCACAGATGTCGGAATCTGTATTTCAGTTCGATTTGACTCCGTTTGTTTGATTCGATTTGATACGCCTTGTTATTCGATTATTTCGATTTCAATTTGCTTCTGATATGTTTATGTTTCCGCTTTTGATTCGATTCAAATTTCTGATTACATTGTATTCGATTCGTATTCACCTTTGGATTCGTTTTGTCCGATTTGAATTCGCTTAGGTTTCGGCAATTTTTGTTTCGTTTTTAGGTTGGGATCTGATTCCGAGATAGGGTCCCAACACTTAAAATCTATTAAAACTATACATTGACCTTATATTCCTATGAACTCCAAAATATACACTTTAAACATATATCCAACAGTTAAGACTGTTGGGAATAAAATATTTAGTCATACCTTCATCCACTTATTTCTTCATCCTTAGTTGCTAAATGTTGTTTTAGAGTATTCCTACTAGGATGTATAGCATAGGTTACTATTAGTATTTTCTCTAATAATTTCTTTGCTCAATCATTTTTATCGAGTACACATACTTCTTATTTCAATCACAAAGTATCATTTTCCAATTCAAACTCAAAGTTCATATTCATTTTCAATTTCTCAGTAAGATTCATAAATTCTGAATCCTCAATTTGGGCTTTGCTAATCTTTTCGTGCAAAGCTAGTCTTAAATTCAATATAACTAATAATACATCATTTTATCCCAAATTCAACTCAACATTTAATCCTCTTAATTAAACTAGATTAGGTAACCTCGATATCTGAATTTGTGCTACTCTGTTATTGGATTTTTTGCTCAATGCATAAGATACATCACTAGCTTTACTAGATAATACTTAATTGTACAATCATAATCTTTAAGTAACTCTATCCATTGTCTCTGTCTCATATTCAATTCATTCTAAATCAATAATTTTCCTTAAAATTTTATAATCTAAGTAATTCCAAAATGTTTCACCCTACATATTATGTCTCCAAAATTTCAAAGCAATTACTATTGTAGCAAGTTTCAAATCATATACTAAATCGATAACTTAAGAGACCTTAACTGTGTCGATGTATAAGTAATCACTTTTCTCTGTTAAATCGGAATACATCTTAATTTCTTGATGTAAAACATCACTATATTACTACATAACTTCTAGATCCAGATGAAATAGCGAACATTGGTGTTGTAATTAGTCGGTGTTTTAATTCCTCAAAACTCTTTTTACATGTATCAGTCCATCTAAATGACACATTCTTCCTTAAAAGTTTTATCAAAGGGATAAGATCAGTAAAACCCCTCAACAACTTCTGGTAGCATCCAATATCTAATTAATTCTAGAAAACTCTAGATCTCTTATATATTCCTTGGAGTTTCTCATTTCATCAATACCTCTACTTTCCCTTTTGAGTCTACTTAAATACCCTCTCTAGATATTTTATGATCCAACATATTACTTGATAAAGTTGAAATTCACTCTTATTGAATTCGGCATATAATTTTTTCTCCTTCATGATATGTAAAATTTACCTTAAGTATTCAAAATATTCCTTTCACCTTTTCCAATATACTCAATTATCATCTTATGGTCACCATCATTAATTGATCCAAGCAAGGTTGGAACACTCATTTCATTATATCATGAATACTGACGAGGACATTTTTCAACCCAATTAGATATCACCAAGGCTCAATGCACCTATATATGGTCCTCGAAATCCTTAAGTAACTAATTCCTTAATTGGGGTAATGATCTCTCATGTTTTCTCAGTCTCCAAATTGACTTCCTTTCTTGAATGATTTTCTCAATTCATTCGATTTTTTCCTCTAATTTCTCATTGACTTATTTTAATGTCTAGTCATTCATACTAATTTCTCCACACATTTTAATTTATTTAAAATCTTAACTTCTTGAGCTAGTAACACATTCATCAAATCTAATTTGTATCTCCCGAACATATTTGCATAGAATATAGTGTGGACCTAAGCTCTCCTTACATTAGCAAGAGGGTCACCTCAAATTCGAGAATCCAATCACGTAGTTGGATACTTTACATCAAACAAAATGCATACACTCTTAGTAGCATATTCTACCTCTTATGCTTGAGTCTCAGTTAAAAATGAGACTCCAATATTCACTTATGTTTTATTCAATAGCCATTCATTCCTAAAAATGGAACATTCAACTTATATGATATAATTCAACGAAAATTTCCATCAACAGAAGATCTCTCTTCCCTATCATCTGTACTCTTTACAAACTCTTTATCAGTAAACTAAATTCATCATGGTTTTTCATCCCTTCTTAATACTTTAATAAGATCAATTTTCAACTATTCATAATATCTTAATAGGATTAATTTCTATCATATCTTACATGATCAAAATATTCTTTATAATAAAGTTTAGTGGAGCAGTACGCAGATTCCTTTACTCTAATACCTCACATGTTCCATCTAGATCACTACATCTTATCTAGAGATGCATTTTTGACAAGTCACCAATTAATACCTTATACCAAAGATACCTTAATGTCAATTGATTCCAGACAACTTTTCTCCCTTTATGTCTGCCCACGATCATGAGGACTCTCCCACGATCATGATAGAACTAATTAATCTTAGCTATGATTGTGGGGACTATGCCATGATCATGTCCTGCTTTTATTTCCTCGAACTTATCACATATAGTAACATCATTTACACTCTTAATCTATCCCCAAATGATCATTTTAAACACTTTTATGCGCTACTCTGAGTCATCTTAGAATTGTAAATATGGGAACTATGACTAAAGAGTATTCAATAAGCCATGTATCATTTTCTATTTCATCTCCACACATATAATACATATGTGCTCAATATTCTGACTTTTCATGGTGAACTCATTATCAAATATGTACTCACAATAACAAATCAACTTAACCTTGAGAACTCCTACATATATCACTATCATTTATCTCATCTTCCAATTATCATTTATTCATCTCACACACACACACACACACACACACACACACACACACACACACATATATATCCTTAATCAATTCAGAATTATAGAGGCCTAACCATTATGAAATTCTTATCTCAATTCCACAGACATATTTTTACACTGAATCATAAAATCTTATCACGATAATCAAACAACCATTCCAAGCCCAATTTCAGCCTCTTAAGGTCAAAGAAAATTTTGTTTTCATTTGTTAATACACTTTAAATCTTTCCATTTATACCATATCTCTATTTTCCTCAATCAATCCACAACAATATATTCACATCTATATCACATTCAATGGTATATCATCATAGTACAATATTGATATCATGTTCAGTGATACAACCACATATACAAATGTAGTGAATCTTTATCTATCATATAGAACCCTATACTATTTCTCATTTCCAAATATCCATAAACCTTCATTTTCTCACATTCTGACAGATCATCATCCTTCTCGTTGCTTCTAATAGCTTAAACTCTTAATGAATGTTCATGCTTGTGACTCCTATAAATGCGACTCAGATTGGGGATCAATTTCCATTGCATGCTAATACATGTCTAAAATGCATGTACCTTGACACATATTTCAAAAAATACCTATGTAAGATACTAAATCTGGGCTCTGATACCAACTCTGTAGCATCCCACTCTCATAGGGCATATTTATGAACATATCGACGGTATTTGAGAACACTCTATGAGGGTGGCATGCTAGAGCAATCAAACAATCATACTCATTGTAATTTTTTCACGCATCACACACATATATAGAAGATCAATAAACCTTTTTCAGCCCATTTTATTCAAAAATAATTTCATTCACAAATTTTACAAACAGTTAACACATCATCATATATTCCAATAATCATCTGGGCCTAACACAAAACATTTCTAGTCAGTACATTTTTCAATTAGCATAAATGTTGTACAATAATTACGGAATACAAATTTTAGAATACAAAGAAAGACTGTAGATATATATAGGTGTAATTGATCCCGACCTCTAAATCTTATCTGTGTGTAGTGGCTAGACTCCAGTTGGTCTAACCGAGTAACTCCTCTGAGCTTGAAAAATAATATTGTAATTTTGGGGTGAGTTTTGCGAACTCAGTAAGCGAACCATCCTCGATGGCTCACTCATATCATATGACACAACAGTTTATACTTGAATTTCACATACACTTCATGTCATCATATAATACACATCATTTCACCAATAATCATATAGCATCACATAACACTTTGATCACTTATTCCACATTTCACATTCAGAGCAATCAAACAGTTCATTTTGATCATTTAAAATATACATATCAATTATATATGCAATGCTCATGAGACTCACTTTCAATTGTTATTGTTCTGATCGTGTAACACCCCACTCCCGTAAGACCCGAACTCGACATCGATGGTGATATCCGAGTCCGTGCCCTGCGAGGGTGGCGTGCTACAACACTCAGTAAATTTTTTTTGAAAGCATAAGCATACACTAACTGAAAATCATTAATGAATATAATCACCAGTAATTTCAATGGCCACAGGGGCCCTTTCCATAAATACAATTTATTTTCGTCTGTTGACTTTACAAATTGACCTAATCATTAAAACAAAAATTCAGAAAAATACAAATTATATCAGACACTAATGCAGACGCGAACTGATCCCGACCACTACTCTCGCTCACTAGCAGATGCTATACGCCCGTTGCCTAACGGGGTATTCTTCTGGGTCCTGAAAAATAATTGCAAATTTTGGGTAAGTTTTGCGAACTCAGTAAGGTAACTATCATCGATGGTTCACTCAATTCATGCAACACGTCATGTCACATATAATTTACTCACATTGTTGAATATTTGGTCACATTTCACAATTGCACTTGAGCATAGACAATTTATACATTTCATTCGATTAGACATACATAACCAAATGAATTCATCCAACACTCAAGCATAACACAGTTGTTTCATAATTCACATTCACTTAGTGAGTTAACCATCATCGATGGTTCACTCAGTCACATAACACACTTTATATACATCTAACTTTATTTCATAATGCACATTCACCAAAATTTCACATTCACACATTAACAGAAGTCCACATTCATATTTTTCATATTTGATACATGCATATGAGACTCACTTTCTATTTATTATTTTGTTGTGACCGAGTGCCTAAATTGTCCCTTGTAGGGCTCATTAATATCTGTCCCTTATCCGTTGGTGGATACAGGGCTCATTATACGTTGAGCCTGAGGCTCTGAATCACTTATGAGCTCGAAGCTCATTTTCACTCGTTGAGCTTAAAGCTTTGATCGGTGGCGACTCTAGTCACAACAACCATTATGTTTCTTACAACACTCAGCATATCACAGTCATTTCATAATTTCACATTCAGAAGTACCACATGATTGTTATCATATCAGTATAAGGCATTTTACCTTTCATTCAATCAAATAGATTCAATCAAATGCATATGTAGCCCTTTTTTCCAATTTATTACGGTGTTATGACCGAGTGCCTAAACTGTCATAATATGGGCGCATTAATCGTTAAGCCTGAGGCTCTGAAACACTGTGGCTTGAGACCCAAATACATTGAGCTTATAGCTCTCGGTGGCTGCTTCGATCACAACTGTCATTATGTTTCATGCATTCGTGCATGGAGTGTACACATCGAAATTAAGCAATATCATCATCACACTCATTCCCAAATTATCACATAAATAGTTCACAATAAATCACATTAAAATCACGATCACAATTTATCACATTTAAACACGGAGGTCCCAAATTCTCAGACAACAGCACTTCTATGTCAGAATCTCCCAATACACCGGGTCTTTTGTCCAGAATCCATAATCAAGATACAATTCCCACCATTATTTGCCACAGAACTATAGACAAAACAAATAAAAATTGAGGGACCGTCTAGGTCACTCACCATTTGCTTCCGAAGCTAATGCCTAGAAATCTCGGCAATGTCTGTGGGTTGATGTTCCAAATGCGTCACTAAAACAGTCAAAATATTCACATATTACCCATTGTCCAATCAGAAACATTTAATAATGCACATGTAGCAATTTAAAATGTGTACAATGCATGTTCGTGACATTCCCGGTACTATTCCAAAAATTTCCGTCTAAAAAATTTTCCTCTAAATTTTTGAAACTCATTGTCACCGAAATCATTTAATTTGCTTCTGAAATCCAAAAGTTATACTCCAAACATATAGGGACTATCCTTATGTCGAAACTATATTCTTTACTCAACTTCCATCCAAAATTTGAGAACTTTAAAGACTAATTCAAAACTTCCTTTCTTCACAAAACTTGTAGACCTTTGTCTCTAATTCACAACAGATTAAAAATCACCTCATTTTGACATCTTCGTCAAAATTTATGGCTAAAATACCAAAACATGTCCGTACAGAAAAATGGGTCCTCGCTGCGGCGGAAAGAAGCTCGCCGCAGCAAGAGCACTTGCATGCGCCGTGACGTGCACGCTTGCGCATGCTGCGACGTGCATGCTCGCGCGCGCCGCAACGTGTTCGCTTGCTTGGCGCCGCGACGTGCGAACCTAAGAAACCTCCCGAAACTTGATTTTTAACAATCTTCAATTATATTCTTCCCATCTTTCAAAATATAACTCATCTAACATCATTTAAAACACTTTAAAACAACATAATACAACAAAACATCTCATCCATCAACTTCTAATTACCAAAATAAGAACATATAACTTCATTCTTACCTAAACAAGCCTTTAATTCTTAATTTCTTCACTTTCCACCAAGTCTCTAGCTTCCTCCCAACACCATACGATCATCACTATGGCAAGGCTTAGGTTAGGATTTATGTGAGAACAAAGGAAAGCTTCCTTGTCTAGGTGATGCTTGAACCAACAAAGGAGGAAGGAAAGAACAAGCCACGGGTGAGAGAAGAACTTACCATTTAAAATCACCTTGAACCCTTTTCCATCTAAAATCTCGTACATGGCTCAATGAAAGACCAAAATATGGTCTTTCATTTAACATTTTCGTGGGTTATATAAGTGGTGGGGCAAGTGACACATGTCACTTGCTACTTGTCAATTCCTTATGCTTCCAATTGGTCCACTTAGTAACTAGCCCATTTGGTCTCCAAGTTCTACTCTAAATTCGTCCCAAAATTCAATGGCTCCAATTAATAAATTCAAACATCATGTATCTAGTTTTTCAGTGTTATTGGATAGTCATTTTTGGTACCGAAAATTCAATCAGCCCACCATTTGACAATTTTTCCGGTCAGGCCATTTTACCCGAAAAATTTTAGAAAAATTTCTACAATTCCCCAAAAAATGGAAAACAAACATAAATCACTCCAATTAAATTTTCAAGCACTAAATCATATGTTTTTCACAGTAAATACATATGCCGGGAAATGTCATGAATGCATGTACAATCATGTGCATATACAAAAATTAAAATTTATGCATATATGGGGGGTCATATTATGTTTGAACATGCCGAGACTAGCTTACACACTCATAACCCGTCTCAAATAACCAATTTAGCCTTCCCATCGGTGATGGGATGTTACAGATTTAGTGCCTTTTTATTGGCCCATATCCCTTGTGGATACTGAGCTTGTTTAAGATATTGTCGCATATCCCTTTATAGATACCAGGTACATTAACAATTGAGCCTGTGGCTCTTGTGTATATTCCAAGCTTTAAGCTCTTTTAGACTGGTCACTCCGGTCACAACTACCGTTATGTTATCATGCATTCATATAATGAAATGCATCATATTCACATATATTCAATCAATTGTTTATGTTTAATTTCACATTTATATTCACATTTTTCATTGGATCAATGTTCGATATTCAAAAAAAATGTTAAGAATCATTTTTTTCATTCACATTCACATTTTTCATTGGATCGATGTCCGATATTCAACAAAAAATTTTGAGAATCATTTATTTCATTCACATTCACATTCAATGAAGCACTTCCTACGTTCTCACATTTATCAAACTCCTCAGACGATTAATATCTGGAATTGTCTCAATCACATTTAAATTCAGTAGTAATTCAATACAAAAATTTAAAACAGAACAAACAATAAAAGTGAGACCATCTAGGTCGACCCACAGTACACTCCAGATTAGTATTTGCTTCCTTGATCTAAAAACGTCTACATGCGGATGTTCTATCCTGTATATCAACATTATGCAATACACATATTGTACACACATTATTAATTGCACAATCACATAAACATTCAATTGTACATATATGTATAGCTGTAATTTATAATGCATGCTCAATTTGACTATTTCAGATATGTTTCCTTAATCATATCTCTTGATCATTCAAAACTTATCATTTGTTTGTGTCTAGCTTATTCTTAGGTTTACACCTCAAGCACACTTGGTTATTCTAAGTTCATCACTCAATCATACACTAAGGTTCATAGCTCAATACACTTGACTATTATAATATCATCAGCCAATCATTCACCAATGTTATTATAACATTTTACGATCATAAATATCCAAACTCTCCTTCATTCTTACTTGATACACATTACTCATATCCTTACAATATATTAGCATCTCTAAGATCACTTTTATATCGTTAACAAATCATAACTTCCAAATTGAGATACATTCATATATCATATCTTGCGAAACTTGATCTAACTAAGTTCATCAATCAACCCTTTATCAATACTTTCCTAGTGAATTTATATGAAAACGAAATTTGGTGAAGAGGAAGGACAATGTGTGAGGAGCTTGTGTTTCAAATTTCAAGTTAATCGGAGGTCCGGAGAAGGATTTATGGTCAAAAGAGTGAAGGGTGTTGAAAGTTGTCAAACAGCAGTGCACCTTCTTTGTCACGATCGTGCAATCTCATAATGTTTCCTCTCTATCATGATTGTGCGTATGCACGATCATGCTACTTACAAATGTTTCTCTCTTTCTTGATTATGCTTGAGCACGATCGTGCACTACCTGATGATCCCTTATTCAAGCATCATTCTATCTTTTTTTCCAAAACATATTTTCGGGTCAATTTTTCATGGCGATTTTGACAAGAAAAATGAAGTATTTAGGCAATAAATTCTTCTAAAATAATGTTCCCATATGTCATAAGTTTCTAACGACACTAAAGTCACACAATTTGGTTCATTATTTTGCAAGTTATACATAAAATACTTCAGAATGTTCTCACACCATGATAGCACACTATACTCAACTTCAAGCCAAAATTTTAAACCCTTAAAGATATAATTCAAATTTGTTTCCTTCATAAAAAAATATCCATATGTCTCTAGTTTAATATAAAATTAAAATAATCCCATTTGGATATCTAAAAATCAAGATATGTCCAAAATACAGATGCATGTTTAGTGAAAACACTCCATTTAACATATTCCAGCACACATTTAACTTCATTTTCAACTTTACTTTGTCTCAAAACTATCATCCTACTTCTTCTCATCTCATGGAAATACACTAAAAATTTCTTTGGCTTTAAACTCATTCTAGTTCATCTTTATAACAGCTACCAATAATCCATATGACACACCTCAAAACAGAACATGAACATATATCATCCCTTTATAAATTTCTGCATTCATTCTACGACATTTAAAATGATCATTCTAGCTAAAAATCATCTCTCTAACAATTTATAAATTATCACTGACAAAGTACACAGAAACAAGACATCTATAAGCTCATTTTACTCATCCATGCTTCAACATGATTTCATCACCATTTTAGATCTTTCAACATCTAACTATCGTCATGCATGTTTCACTTAACACATCAAGAAGAATAACATACTACTTATTTAAGCTTCATGATCTTCAAATTAACATTAACCCTAGCTTCTCAACACCCCACGATCATCATTATTTATGAGGGAGAGATCTGGTTTTTCTTATGACATGATGAAGGAGATAACATATTCTTAAAGAAACCAGGTGAAGGAATTGATCAAAATTGACGTGATCAGGTGAGTGAAAAAATGTCATGAGATGGAGAAGAAGAATGAAGAACGAAATGAAGAAGAGAAGAAAAGAGAGCATTTAAAAAAAGGTGAGAAACAAATGAATATTAGTCTTGCAAGGGTAAGTTATGAGAGTGAGGCGTATGGCATGGCAAGTGAATATTAGCCTGTGGTTTTTAATGGGTCCTCATTAATAACGAGTCCCTTTGTCTCCAATTTCTAAATTAATTGACTCCCAATTTTCAATTACATATGTCATTAGATCCTAATGTCATTCATCAAAATTTCTACGGCTATCTAACACTTATTTTTGCCGTTATTTATCAATTGTCTCGTCACTTGGTATTTTTTGTAGTAAAAAAAACGCTTAATCTTAGAAAATTCTCAAATTTTACCTGTTAGACCCCGATTTCTTTTTTCGTATTAAATAGGTTTGTTTAAATAGTTTGCAATTTGTATTGTCTTTTGGTTAGTATTACTTTAGGGTTTTAATTATTGGAGGTTTAGATTATTAAGTCCTATTTGTTAGAATAATTTGGGATTTTAGTGCAATAATTATTAATTGAAGGAATTGAGTTAAATTAGAATTTTTATTCTGGTGTTAGATTTTTTTAAAAGAATAAGAAAATGTTAAATTAGGCCATAAAATAGTGTTAGGATAAATTAAGAAGTGTTTATAAGGTTTTAAGGCTTTAGGTTATTAAAGTGGGCTTTTATGCCTTTGGAATGTTATTTAAATGATGGGGAAAGCAAACAAGTGGGCTAGGGTTTTAAAGGAGAACTAAATGACAAAGAAAGGAAGCATTTGGGCTTTTAAGAGGGAGCCCACAAAAATTTAAGTTGGAAGGAGGGAAAATGAAAATTTGGGAAATGTTATAAGGAGGGAAACTATTTGGGCTTGAAGACTTGGGCTTAGGGTTTAAGTTAAAGAGTTAGGTTAATGTAAGGAAGCTTAGGAAGTTTCCTAAGGCTTAAAGGAGACCAACGAAAATTGAAAGGGGAGGGAGGCTAAGTGATGTCATTTTTGCTTAGGGGAATAAGTGAGAAAGAAGCAAAGTAGGTCATTTTTGGTTTAGCCATCCGAAAGTCACAAAGAGAGGAGAGTGGGGAGAAGGTTTCGAAAATCCAAAGGAGAAAGAAGAGTGGTAGGTTCGGCCATCAAAGAAGAAGAAAAAGAAGAAGAAGGGAGGTAAGGTTTCTAAGCTTTAGCAAGGAGGATTCAAGTGGTTTATGTAAGAAGAAAGGAAGAGAAAGAGGATACTCCATCTTTACAAGCAAAAAGAAGCTTGCGTGGGTTTCCTACAAGGTAAGGAAATTCGAATTTCTTGGTTGTGTTGTTAGGATTTCATCTTTCTTGTTTCATATTGGTGGTTTGAAGAGTGATTAGAAGGATTTGTTGTTGGAGGAGGAGAAAATCAGATTGTGTAGGTTAGGGTTTTCGAAATTTATGAATTGATTTGTTAGAGTTTTGTTTTTCATGCTTTTAAAGGATGGTTGGAAGAGTTTATAGAGAAAGAATAAGAAAGGAAAGAGTTTCCCACCATTAGAAACTAGGAGGGTGATGTCGTGGGTTTCATGAGGGAAGAAGAATTTGAAATTTTATGGCTTAGTTGTTAGGGTTTGTCTAATGGTGGTTTGGAGAGTGTGTTGTGAAGGAAAAAAGATGGCCCTAGGGTTGAGAATTTTCAAAAATAATGGAATCAATTGAAAGAGGTTTTAGTTAATATAGCATAGGAAAGGTATAGGAAAGGTGTAGGTAAGGTTCGGTAGGTTTAAATTCAAGTTTCGACATTTTTGAAAAATTCCAGCATTGTGCTTTGTGATTAAGTAGACTTGTTATGCTTTGATTAAGGTCATTTAAGGCGTTTGGAGATTGAGGAGAGTCAAGATAATCAATTGGGGCAAGTTAATCAATTTCCAAACCAAAGAAGTCAAGGTGCGTAACTTTTTAATAATTGAGTAATAAGCTACTTAAATGTCTCTTGAATGGTTTCCTATGACTTTCAAATTTTGAATGCATTATTGTATGTGATAGCGTAAACATGTATTATGTGCCATTTTATGTAACTATATTGTGTAAAGATTCATATAATTGTTTGACAAGTAACAAAGTTCCGAATATGAGACTTTGGTGATTATGTGAAAGTGACTAGTTGTAATGGCCATTTGTGGCAAATCCTTATGAATATTGTAATGTTTGGAAACTTGATTTAAAATGAGAAAGATGTGAGTATGTGATTTTGGATGAATGCCTAAAGTGAAATTGCATGATTTCATGGGTTTGTAGTGATCCCCTCTGTTAGCAAGTGCGCACTTGTCTATTGGGCTTCTCCTGCCTGCCCGCTAGTGGCAAAGGAGTTCCGAAATCGGACTCCCCTCTATTCACGGACTACATGGTCGCTTGTCGGACATGTGTAATGCATCTGTTAGGATCACTCAAACCGTCGATATGTGATTTTGTCTTTATTACTTGATATTTCTTGACTTTGTAAATGTTTCATCTTGTTAGAATGATGATTGATGAATGGATATATTGGAATGATGATTAATGTGTTGTTAAATTGAATATCCTTATGCTTGGCTATTAAATTGTTACCCACGGAGTCGTCGTGCTCACCTCCCTTCCTCCCTCCACGGTATTGAACGAGAAGCGGGTCGTCGCATCGGGAATGAGGCATTACTCCGATGCTTTTGTTTTTGAAGTTATATTTTTGAAAACAATGCTTTGGCTAGCATTTAAAAAAAAAGGCTTTTGCAAACGTTCTTTGGAATTTTGATGTATCCGGGCTAAAATTCTCTTTAAAGCATTGTATTTGCTTATTTCATGTAAATATTAAGGTTTTGAAGTTTTCATTGTATATTGTATATGTTTCCTAAGCATGTATGGATGTATGGTTAAAATTTCTTTAGGAAATTGAAACGATGAAATGCTAGATACCTAAGATTGTGTTGTTGCCATTTGGAGTTGATGTGGTTTGGTTGTTGGATATGTGTGAGAATTTGGGAGATTGAAGTGTTTTTGTGTAGGTGGAAGTTAGGTTGGAAAATTGAAGATTTTGGCTAGAGCATTTTTAGGGAGGTGCTGTCCATTTTTTTTAAAATGGGCAGCCACCTTCTTTAACTTTAGAGCATGTTAGAGTAGGAATTTGAGTGAGAGGTATTTCTTAAAGTTTGTAGAGCTTGTCAAGATCTTTAAAGCGGTATAAAATGGGTTAATTTCGACTTAGAATGAAAAAGTTATGGGCGTTTGAAAATTTTGATTACTATTCATTTGGTCATTTTTACTATTCATATGGTAATTAGCTAGACAATACCTTTAATCAAGTTTCTACTTCTTTTAATGATTGAAATGACTTTTGTTTTCTTCATGAAAGTTGTAGAACATCTTTTAAATCTTTTCGAAGGTAAAAAGGACATTTTCCGCTTTTGATATCAAAAGATATGAATTTTCAAACTTTTGGCATGGTGTAGGCGAATTTGAGTTGGGCTAAAATTTGAAAACCATTTATGACCTTCTTAACGGATGTATGCGTTAAATCCTTCTAACATTTTCTATCCCTTTTTGGTAAAATGAGAGTGTCGGGTCTTCGTTGGACTTTATGGCCGATGTGTGTCGGTTTTGTGCGAAATTACGTTTTTGTGAGATATAAAGATCCGATTGAGACGTTTTCTGTTTTCATTTGACCTAGAAATATGGAATTAGCTTAGGAATCAGCTTTAATTATGAGCCCTAAGCAAATTATTTTTTTATTGGAGGATAATTAGGGTCAAATTATCAAGTTTATTCGGATGACATGCACTTAAGTTCAATTCGAGGTTTCTTTCGTGGTGAGGAATCCCTTCCTCGTGGGATGCACGTTCAGATGTCACGCAGGACGTCGGACACGTGTCACACCAGGGAGGGGTTCCAGCACTTATGGTATCAGAGCTTTCGGTTTAGATTCGGGTAGAAGGAGAACTTTAGGGTTTTCATGATCTTTATTAAACTTACATGATTTGTGTTCTTTTGGATTGTTTTAATTGATTTTACATGCCTACATGGTGATTTCGACTAAATGATGATTTTGGATGATTGTAACTTGAGTGTGCACGATACATTTTAAACTAAAGTTTTTCACTAGTTTTATTTTGAAGGAGTAAATATGCCACCTCGGCGTAGATCCCGCGGAACTCATTCTCTCTCTAGTTCCCTCCAGGGGAGCACAGATGAGTCGCATGTCCCACAAGATGCGGGGACACACTCAGCTCCTGGCTCAGAGGCACCTAGTGTGCAACTTGAGGAGCAACCTCCTCCTCCTCCTGCTATGCCTGCGATGGATCTGCAGTTTTTCCAGGCCATTGCCCAGGCATTCACCTTGGCCATGGGACAGGGATCTCAGGCCCCAGTGCAGCTCCGGTGATTGGTAGGCGGTATGACAAATTCTAAGTATGGTGCGGTGGACTTTCATGGTACCACAAATCTGAGGAAGTGAAGCTTGGATGAAAAGAACAGAGAGGTCTGAGTGCGAGATGAAATGCACGACGAGGAGAAAGCTTGAGTATCACGGTGAGTCTATTGCGGGGAATGCTCTTCTTGGTGGGAGTCGGTGCCACAGAGTCAGCGGTACCTCCGGTGTTGTCATGGAGATTTTGGAGAATTATTAGGAAAAAGTACTTCTCCGAGTTTATATCTGGGAAAAGGCGGAGAGTTTTGAATTTGGCTCGAGAGGAGATGTCATTAGTGAGTATGAGTGAGATTCACCCATTGTCTCGGTATGCAGCATATATGGTGGCTAATGAAGAAGACAAGTGCAAAAGTTTGAAGGAGGCCTCCACGGGAATCAGGGAGAAGGTAGTGATTCATAACTTTTCCAATTATCAGCAGTTGGTGGATGCGACACTCCAGGAAGAAAAACTGGAGAACATCAGACAGGAGGTGAGCAGGAAAAGAAAGGGCAGAGAGCAGTTTCCTAGGAGAGGGGGTAGTGTTCGGACGACTTTCAGGGGTGAGAAGAGTTTTCGTGTACAGGTCAGGGAGGCAGTAGTGTCCCTCGTGAGCGAGCAATTGAGCGAGTCGGTCAGAGGCCTCCTCGGTGGGAGAAGCAGCGGAGAGAAGCGAAACCGACCCTTTATGTGAGCATTGTGGGAACCCCCATCGAGGTGAATGTCGTAAATTGTTAGGCGCTTGCTTCAAGTGTGGAGAGAAGGGACACAGGATTAGAGACTATCCTCTGTGGGCTAAGGCGGGATCTGATCCACAGGCTCGAGAGGAGAGTGGAGACGATGGGGACAGACCGGCCTCCGGAATGGGCGATTACGGGTCGATGAAAAGCCCATTCCTCGGGGGGGAGACCGAGAGGGCAAAGCAGGGCTCGGGTGTTTGCTATGACTCGAGAGGAGGCTGCGGCGGCAGACGGAGGTTATTCTTGGTATGGCTCAGCTTTTTCATTCTGATGTTTATATTCTTTTTGATTCTGGTTCCACCGATTCCTTTGTCTCTGCAAGTGTGTTATTGCCCGATATGCAGTCAGTTCTTTTGGATGAGTTTACATTTGTTAGTACTCTGTTAAGGAGGATTTGTTATAAATGGCCGGATCTTTCGAGGCTGTGAGCTTGTGATTGATGGATCTAGTTTGGTAGTGGATCTGCTACCTCTAGATCTGAAGGGGTTAGATGTGATTGTCGGAATGGACATGATGGAGAATTATAAAGTGAGCTGGATTGTAGTAAAAGGAAGTGGAATTTGATGGGTGAGGGTCGAAAGTAGTTTCGGAGAGGAGAGAGAAGTTGACACCGCCACGGCTTGTTTCAGCTTTGTTAGCTGATAGTCTGATAGGAAGAGGCTGTGAAGCCTTCCTAGCGTGTGTTCTGGATACCAGTGTGAAGGAGAGTAAGGTGGAGGATATTCCCATTGTGAGGGAATTTCCTAATGTGTTTCCTGAGGAGTTTCCCGGTTTGCCACCGGAGAGGGAGTTTGAGTTTGCTATTGATTTGGCTCCAGGGACAGCTCCTATTTTGATTCCACCTTACAGGATGGCTCCGGTGGTGAAGGAGCTAAAAAGCGATTGGAGGATTTATTAGAGAAGGGATTTATTAGGCCGAGTTTCTCACTCTGGGGAGCGCCGGTCTTGTTTGTTAGAAAGAAAGATGGAACCTAGAGAATGTGCATTGACTACAGGAGGCTAAATAAAGTGACAGTGAAAAACAAGTATCCATTGCCCCGGATAGATGATTTGTTTGATCAGCTGCAAGGAGCAACAGTCTTCTCCAAGATTGATCTCAGGTCTGGCTACCATCAACTCAAGATTAAGGAGTCTGATGTGAGCAAAACAGCCTTCAGGACTCGGTATGGCCATTATGAGTTTTTGGTTATGCCATTTGGACTGACCAATGCTCCTGCTGCTTTTATGGATTTGATGAACAGGGTCTTTAAGGAATTTTTGGATCAGTTTGTTATCGTGTTTATCGATGACATTCTGGTGTATTCCAGGAGTGAGGGAGATCATGAGGAGCACTTGAGGATTGTATTGCAGAGACTGAGGGACAGAGAATTGTATGTCAAATTCACGAAATGTGAATTTTGGCTGCATGAGATGGTCTTTCTTGGTCATATCGTTTCTGAGAATGGGGTGCATGTAGACCCAAAGAAAGTTGAAGTTGTAGTAAATTGGGCGCTCGATGACGATGAAAGAGGTGAGGAGCTTTCTAGGTTTAATTGGTTACTATAGGAGATTTGTGGAGGATTTTCCTTGATTCTTTGCTCCTTTGACTAAGTTGTTAAGGAAAAATCAGAAATTTATCTGGAGTGATGAATGCGGAGAAGTTTTGAGGAGTGAAGCCTGATTTGTGATGCTCAGATTCTAGCTTTGCCACGGAGATGGGAGTTTTTACGTGTATAGTGATGCTTCGAGAAAGGGGTTAGGATGTGTGCTTATGCGGGAAGATAAGGTGATAGCATATGCCTCACATGAGCTAAAGCCTTATGAGGTGAATTATCCGACCCATGATTTGGAGTTAGCGGCGATGATCTTTGCTTTGAAGATCCGGAGACATTATTTATATGGGATTCGGATGAGGATCTTTCTGATCACAAGAGTCTCAAATATTTGTTGAGTCGAAGGAGCTGAATTTGAGGCAGAGGAGGTGGATTGAGTCGCTTAAAGACTATGACTGTTGATCGAGTATCATCCGGGTAAGGCAAATGTTATTGCAGATGCCTTGAAGGTGAAGTCTTCCATAGCATATGTTCGAACGGTATATTTTACGCTATTGGAAGAAATGGCTAAACTCGAGGATCGATTTAGGCGGGAAGAGTCTAATTGTATGGTTGCCACATTTGGGTAAGACCAATTCTTGAGAGAAAGTGAAAGAGTTGCAGAGTTCGGGATGCGAAGCGAGTCGGTTGTGGGAAGAGATTCGGAAGGGTAAGAAGTCCGACATGGTAATGAGTGATGATGGACTCTGACGATCGAAATAGGCATGCATTCAGGATGTCAAGGAGGTAAAGGATGAGATCTTTGGATGAAGCGCCTAATGCACCGTATCTATGCACCGGGTAGCACCGGATGTCTGAGGATCTTAAGGAGCATTTCGGTGGAGAGGTATGAAGAAAGATGTGGCCGAGTATGTGAGTAAGTGTCTGGTGTGTCAGCAAGTTAAGGCTGAGCATCAAGCACCTTCAGGCCAGTTAAAGCCTTTATCAATTCCGGAGTGGAAGTGGCAGAAAGTGATTATGGACTTTCTGATGGGATTGCCCAGGACCAGTAGGAGGCATGATGCCATATGGGTGATTGTGGATAGATTGACAAAATCATCTCATTTTCTGGCAATCAGACAGACAGATCCGCTGCATGTGCTAGCTAAGAAGTATATCGATGAGGTTGTGAGATTGCATGGGATTCTAGATTCGATAGTGTCTGATAGAGATCCTCGATTTACTTTGAGATTTTGGGGCAGTTTACAGGAAGCCTTAGGTACTAAGTTGAATTTTAGTACTGCTTTTCGTCCTCAGAAAGATGGTCAGTCTAAGAGGACCATTCGGACTCTAGAGGGAATGCTCCGAGCTTGTGTGATGGATTTTCGAGGAGCTTGGGATGAACACTTGCCATTGATCGAATTTGCTTACAACAATTCGTATCATTCGAGCATTCAGATGGCTCCTTATGAGGCTTTGTATGGGAGGAGATGTCGGACTCCGGTGTGTTGGGATGAAGAGGGAGACAGGAAACTTTTGGGTCCAGAGTTGATTCAGATGACAGTGGATAAGGTCAACTTGATTAAACAGAGGTTAAAAGCAGCTCAGGATCGGATGAAAAGTTATGAAGATTCTCATAGGAAGGAGATGGAGTACGAAGTTGGCGAGAAAGTGTTTCTGAAGACTTCTCCTTGGAAAGGAATTATGAGATTTGGAAAGAAGGGTAAACTGAGTCCGAGGTATGTAGGACCCTATGAGATTCTGGAGAGGATTGATCCGTTGGCTTACAAGTTAGCTTTGCCTCCATAGTTAGCTCAGATTCATGATGTTTTCCATGTCTCAATGTTGAGGAGATACCGATCAGATCCGTCTCATGTCATTTAAGCTGATGAAGTTCAATTGAGTGAGGATTTGAGTTATGAAGAGCTTCCAGTTCAGATTCTGGATACAAAAGAAAAGGTTATCAGAAATAAGACAGTGCATTTAGTAAAAGTGTTATGGAGGAACCATTCGGTGGAAGAAGCCACGTGGGAACCATTGGAAGCGATGAAGGAGAAGTATCCTCATCTCTTCAGTGTTTCAGGTAAGAATTTCGAGGACGAAATTCTTTTAAGGGGGGAAGAAATGTTAGACCCCGATTTCTTTTTCCGTATTAAATAGGTTTGTTTAAATTGTTTGCAATTTGTATTGTCTTTTGGTTAGTATTACTTTAGGGTTTTAATTATTGGAGGTTTAGATTATTAAGTCCTATTTGTTAGAATAATTTGGGATTTTCGTGCAATAATTATTAATTGAAGGAATTGAGTTAAATTAGAATTTTTATTCGGTGTTAGATTTTTTAATGAATAAGAAAATGTTAAATTAGGCCATAAAATAGTGTCGGGATAAATTAAGAAGTGTTTATAAGGTTTTAAGGCTTTAGGTTATTAAAGTGGGCTTTTAGGCCTTTGGAATGTTATTTAAATGATGGGGAAAGCAAACAAGTGGGCTAGGGTTTTAAAGGAGAACTAAATGAAAAAGAAAGGAAGCATTTGGGCTTTTAAGAGGGAGCCCACAAAAATTTAAGTTGGAAGGAGGGAAAATGAAAATTTGGGAAAGGTTATAAGGAGGGAAACTATTTGGGCTTGAAGACTTGGGCTTAGGGTTTTAGTTAAAGAGTTAGGTTAATGTAAGGAAGCTTAGGAAGTTTCCTAAGGCTTAAAGGAGACCAACGAAAATTGAAAGGGGAGGGAGGCTAAGTGATGTCATTTTTGCTTAGGGGAATAAATGAGAAAGAAGCAAAGTAGGTCATTTTTGGTTTAGCCATCCGAAAGTCACAAAGAGAGGAGAGTGGGGAGAAGGTTTCGAAAATCCAAAGGAGAAAGAAGAGTGGTAGGTTCGGCCATCAAAGAAGAAGAAGAAGAAGAAGGGAGGTAAGGTTTCTAAGCTTTAGCAAGGAGGATTCAAGTGGTTTATGTAAGAAGAAAGGAAGAGAAAGAGTATACTCCATCTTTAAAAGCAAAAAGAAGCTTGCGTGGGTTTCCTACAAGGTAATGAAATTCGAATTTCTTGGTTGTGTTGTTAGGATTTCATCTTTCTTGTTTCATATTGGTGGTTTGAAGAGTGATTAGAAGGATTTGTTGTTGGAGGAGAGGAGAAAAATCAGATTGTGTAGGTTAGGGTTTTCGAAATTTATGAATTGATTTGTTAGAGTTTTGTTTTTCATGCTTTTAAAGGATGGTTGGAAGAGTTTATAGAGAAAGAATAAGAAAGGAAAGAGTTTCCCACCATTAGAAACTAGGAGGGTGATGTCGTGGGTTTCATGAGGGAAGAAGAATTTGAAATTTTATGGCTTAGTTGTTAGGGTTTGTCTAATGGTGGTTTGGAGAGTGTGTTGTGAAGGAAAAAAGATGGCCCTAGGGTTGAGAATTTTCAAAAATAATGGAATCAATTGAGAGAGGTTTAGTTAATATAGCATAGGAAAGGTATAGGAAAGGTGTAGGTAAGGTTCGGTAGGTTTAAATTCAAGTTTCGACATTTTTGAAAAATTCCAGCATTGTGCTTTGTGATTAAGTAGACTTGTTATGCTTTGATTAAGGTCATTTAAGGCGTTTGGAGATTGAGGAGAGTCAAGATAATCAATTGGGGCAAGTTAATCAATTTTCAAGCCAAAGAAGTCAAGGTGGGTAACTTTTTAATAATTGAGTAATAAGCTACTTAAATGTCTCTTGAATGGTTTCCTATGACTTTCAAATTTTGAATGCATTATTGTATGTGATAGCGTAAACATGTATTATGTGCCTTTTTATGTAACTATATTGTGTAAAGATTCATATAATTGTTTGACAAGTAACAAATTTCCGAATATGAGACTTTGGTGATTATGTGAAAGTGACTAGTTGTAATGGCCATTTGTGGCAAATCCTTATGAATATTGTAATGTTTGGAAACTTGATTTAAAATGAGAAAGATGTGAGTATGTGATTTTGGATGAATGCCTAAAGTGAAATTGCATGATTTCTTGGGTTTGTAGTGATCCCCTCTGTTAGCAAGTGCGCATTTGTCTATTAGACTTCTCCCGCCTGCCCGCTAATGGCAAAGGAGTTTCGAAATTGGACTCCCCTCTGTTCATGACTACACATGGTCGCTTGTCGGACATGTGTAGTACGTCCTGTTAGGATCACTCAAACTGTCTGATATGTGATTTTGTCTATTACTTGATATTTCTTGACTTTGTAAATGTTTCATCTTGTTAGAATGATGATTGATGAATGGATATATTGGAATGATGATTAATGTGTTGTTAAATTGAATATCCTTATGCTTGGCTATTAAACTGCTACCCACGGAGCCGTCGTGCTCACCCCCTTCCTCCTTCACGGTATTGAGCGAGAATCGTCGTCGCATCGGGAATGAGGCATTACTCCGATGCTTTTGTTTTTGAAGTTATATTTTTGAAAACAATGTTTTGGCTAGCATTTTAAATTTTTTTTTGGCTTTTGTAAACGTTCTTTGGAATTTTGATGTATCCGGGCTAAAATGCTCTTTAAAGCATTGTATTTGCTTATTTCATGTAAATATTAAGGTTTTGAAGTTTTCATTGTATATTGTATATGTTTCCTAAGCATGTATGGATGTATGGGTAAAATTTCTTTAGGAAATTGAAACGATGAAATGCTAGATACCTAAGATTGTGTTGTTGCCATTTGGAGTTGATGTGGTTTGGTTGTTAGATATGTGTGAGAATTTGGGAGATTGAAGTGTTTTTATGTAGGTGGAAGTTAGGTTGGAAAATTGAAGATTTTGGCTAGAGCATTTTTAGGGGAGGTGCTGTCCATTTTTTTTAAAAAATAGGCAGCCACCTTGCTTTGGCTTTTAGAGCATGTTAGAGTAGGAATTTGAGTGAGAGGTATTTCTTAAAGTTTGTAGAGCTTGTCAAGATCTTTAAAACGGTATAAAATAGGTTAATTTCCGACTTAGAATGAAAAAGTTATGGGCGTTTGAAAATTTCTGATTACTATTCATTTGGTCATTTTTACTATTCATATGGTAATTAGCTAGACAATACCTTTAATCAAGTTTCTACTTCTTTTAATGATTGAAATGACTTTTGTTTTCTTCATGAAAGTTGTAGAACATCTTTTAAATCTTTTCGAAGGTAAAAAGGACATTTTCCGCTTTTGATATCAAAAGATATGAATTTTCAAACTTTTGGCATGGTGTAGGCGAATTTGAGTTGGGCTAAAATTTGAAAACCATTTATGACCTTCTTAACGGATGTATGCGTTAAATCCTTCTAACATTTTCTATCCCTTTTTGGTAAAATGAGAGTGTCGGGTCTTCGTTGGACTTTATGGCCGATGTGTGCCGGTTTTGTGCGAAATTGCGTCTTTGTGAGATATAAAGATCCGATTGAGGCGTTTTCTGTTTTCATTTGACCTAGAAATATGGAATTAGCTTAGGAATCAGCTTTAATTATGAGCCCTAAGCAGATTATTTTTTTATTGGAGGATAATTAGGGTCAAATTATCAAGTTTATTCGGATGACAAGCACTTAAGTTCAATTCGAGGTTTCTTTCGTGGTGAGGAATCCCTTCCTCGTGGGATGCGCGTTCAGATGTCACGCAGGACGTCGGACACGTGTCGCACCAGGGAGGGGTTCCAACATTACCAAAAATTCTAAATCACTACTTATACACACCACCTCAATTTTTAGGACACATAATCTATAATTCACATTATAATCACATTAAAAAATGTTTATAATAATCATTTATAGCTGGAAAAATGCCAAATGAGTTTATGAACAATTCATTGTAATGTGTGCAAAATTCAAGTTCAAGTGTGTTTATGTTAACATTATGCATAAGTATGAAATGCATTTTTTCTAATCTCTCATTGCTACTTCTCAATTACAAAAATCTAGGGTTCTAACCCTTGGTTTAGAAATGGGATGTTACATAAATGCTCTTCTCTCCTTTAGGAAAGTTAACTCTTAAGCAATTTGGCTTTTATATGGATGTAGTTTTATCATCCATTACATTTCTCGATTTAGTATGATGAAAGCTATGCTACGCATCTATGGATGTAGTTACTCTTCTCAACTAAGACTTGGATATATGTTTAATAATTATTAAGCTATATTGTTATAAATTGATTTTGTCTTTCATTTCCTTACTTTCTTTTGTTATTGTTGTTATTGCTTTATGATTATCTTTTATGAATGTTATAAAGATAAGTTAGTACATATAATTTATGCAATAAGTTTTGAAAAGACATAAAATACATAAACGCATGTTGAAAATGAAAGTCATTAAGTTTTGAAAAGCCATACATAGATTCATTAAGTTGTAATGAAATTAAAATTGCATGGAATTTGAAGTTGTGTGATTGCTTATTATGGTACTTTGAAGTTCAAATTGCTTATTATGAAAATTTAAGTTGGAATTTCAATTTGGTTGTTATGGAATTTGAAGTTGGATATTAAAGTCAGATAAATGAGTATTGGAGTGGTCATATATGGAACTTATGACATTCAGGAGTTGGTTTAGTTTTGAAATTGCCAGTTTGGAGTTGTTATAGATATCTAGTTCATTTTAATTACTAAGAAATGAATACAAGATGAACTATATTGTAATTTGCAACTGTGGCAATAGGCAACAATAATTTCTTTTAATACTGAAAAGATAAAAAAATGTATTATATTGAATATGAAATTTCTTTGTTTTGCAGGCTCTGTTTTGTGTTGAAGAGCGTCCATAATCATCTGATGTCCTCCTTTGTAGTTTGCAGTTGTTTTTCGATCTAGGTAAGTCGTCCATTTACAATATGTTTAGCTTTACTAGTTAGAGTATTTGTGAGAAACAAATTTTATAATTGCAAATGCGGTATTGTTTTTATATTGTTGTCTGCAAAATTCGGAGTATCATTGATCATAACATAAAGGTTTGATTTAACATAAAGTTCTAATTATTAGTAACTTTTATTGTCACGTAACAATGGCATTTAATATGAGTATTGTTTGAAACATTGAGGCATAATAAACCCTTACGATGCTATACAGGCTAGAAACTCATGATGCAGCTCCTATGAGGCTTATCGGTGAAAAATTCCACGAGTCTAGGAGTTACAGTAAGAATTTGCTTTCTCGATTCATATGATTTAATAATGTCACATACCTTAATTGATAGTAACTTTTATTGTAACGTAGAATTGAACGAGAAATGGATTACATAATTCAATTTTTTTTTATTATATAGCTAGATGGATAAGATTTAGATGTCTTATTGGAAATGGTCCACTAAATATGCTAAAATCCTTGTATTCTTCTTCTTCTTCTTCTGCTCCTCATTTTTCTTCTGGTTCCTTTTTTTCTTGTAATTCATACCACCAATCCGAGTACCCATGTAACTTAAATCACTTATCTTGGGTGTGTATTGTGTTATCACAATAGGTGTACTTTGCTCCGTTACGTTGGCCCTTCGATTTGGTTGAAGCTTCATTCCTCATCAGGTGTGGCTGATTGGATTTAACTCCTTTAGTCGCCATGACAGTACAATTAGAACCATTCTCTACTCCAGACATCATCACAATTTGTCATGTGTCTTTTCTTCAGACATATGCATAAGCTTGCTCAACAGTTGGGAATGGCTCTTGGAGAAGAGAATTATATTTATGTATATCTGTAGCACATTTCATTGGGTTGGGACAATGGAAATCAATTTCACACCATAATCCTCATAGATCATTGTAGTATTTCTCTATAGATCCACCATTCTTTTTCTTCTTCTTCTTCTTCTGCTTCTTCTTCTTCTGCTCCTTCTGTTTATTCTTCTTTTTCTTTATCTTCTTCTTTTGCTGCTACTTCTTCTCCTTCTTCTTCTTCTCCTCCTCTTCCTCCTCCTCCTCCCACTCCTGTTTATTCTTCTTCTTCTTCTTCTTCTCGTTTTTCTCTTCTTCTTCTTCTTCTCCTCCTTATTCTTCTCCTTTTTCTCCTTCTTCTTCTTCTCTTGCTTCTTCTCCTTCTTCTTCTACTCCTTCTTCTCCTTCTCCTTCTTCTGCTCCTTCTTCTCCTTCTCCTCCTCCTCCTCCTCCTCCTTCTCCTTCTCCTCCTTCTCCTTCTCCTTCTTCTTCTTCTTCTTCTCCACCTCCTCCTTCTTCTTCTGCTACTATTGCTTCTTCGCTTTCTTCTTTTGGTTCTTCTTCTCCTTCTTCTTCTTCTGCTCCTTCTTCTTCTTCTGCTTCTCCTGATTCTTTTGCCTTTTCTTTTTCTTCTTCTTCTGTTCCTTCTTCTCCTCCTCCTCCTTGTCCATCTCTTTTTTCTTCTTATTCTCCTTCTCCTTCTTCTTCTTCTTCTCCTCCTTCTTCTTCTGTTGCTTCTCTTTCTCCTCCTCCTCCTCCTCCTCCTTCTTTTCCTTCTCCTTCTTCTCCTTTTCCTTCTCCTTCTTCTCCTTCTTCTTCTTTTTCTTCTGCTCCTTCTTCTTTTATTGCTTTTCCTCTGCTTCTCTTTCTTTTGCTTCTCCTTCTTCTCCTGTTTCTTCTTCTTCTACTACTTCCTCTACTTCTTCTTCTTCTCCTCCTTCTCCTTCCTCTTATTCTTATCCTTTTTTTGCTTCTCCTTCTTCTTCTTTTTCTTCTTCTTCTCCTTCCTCTTCTTCTTCTTCTACTCCTTCTTCTTTTAATCATTCTCCTTCTTCTTCTTCTTCTTCCTCTTCTGAGTCTTCTTCTTCTCCTTCTTTTTTTGTTGCTTCTTTTGCTTCTTCTTTTTCTTTTTCTTCTTCTTCTTCTTCTTCTGCTCCTTCTTTTTCTCCTTATTCTTCTCCTCATCCTCCTTCTTCTCATCCTTGTTCTTCTTCTTCTTTTTCTTCTTTATTTCCTTCTTCTTCGTCTTTTGTTTTTTCTCCCTCTTCTCCTCCCTCTTTTCCTTCTCCTTCTTCTCCTACTTTATGTTCTTCTTCTTCTTCTTCTTCTTTTTCATCTTCTTCTCCTTCTTCTACTTTTGCATCTCCTTCTTATTCTCCTCCTTCTCCTCCTCCTCCTGCTTCTGCTTCTACTTCTCCTCCTCCTCCTACTTCTGCTTTTGCTTCTGCTTCTGCTTCTCCTTCTCCTTCTTCTCCTTCTACTTCTTTTGCTTCTTCTGCTTCTTCTTCTTCTTCTTCTTCTTCTGCTCCTTTTGCTTATTCTTCTTCTTCTGCTCCTTTTCCTTCTTCTTCTTCTTTTTCTTCTCCTCCTTCTGTTCCTTCTGCTGCTTTTTCTTCTCCTTCTCCTTCTTCTCCTTCTCCTTCTCCTCCTCTTTCTGCTTCTGCTTCTCTTTCTCCTCCTCCTCCTCCTCCTTCTCCTTATCTTTCTCCTCCTCCTCCTCCTCCTTCTACTGCTGCTGCTTCTTCTTCTTTTGCTACTTCTTCTCTTCTTCTTCTGCTACTGTTGCTGCTTCTCCTTCTCCTTCTCCTTCTCCTTCTTCTTATTCTCTTACTTCTTTTTCTTCTACCTTTTCTTCTTCTTCTTCTTCTTCTTCTCTTCTTTTCCTTCTTCTTCTTCTTCTTCTTCTTCTTCTTCTTCTTCTTCTTCTTCTTCTTCTTCTTCTTCTTCTTCTTGATCTTCTTCTTCTCCTTCTTTTGCTTCTTCTTCTTCTTCTCCTTCTGCTTCTTCTCCTCCTCCTCCTCCTCCTTCTGCTTCTTCTTCTTTTGCTTCTTCTTCTTTTGCTTCTTCTTCTTCTCCTTCTCCTACTTCTTCTTTTCCTTCTCCTTCTGCTTCTTCTTCTTCTTCTTAGGTTAAGTGTATTCCATGCTATTATGGAACCATGGAACTCACAATGCATGTCTCTTAGCTTTAGGTTTCTGGATAAACTTGTTTATAATCAAATCAGATTGACTTCCTAGAATTCTTGAATGTAGTATTCTAGAGATTGTGTTTTGCCTTTTGATCATGTATTTATTGGGATTGTTGTGCAATACATTTTCACTAGTGGTGGTGCTTGAATGTATTATAGAGATTGTATTTTGCCTTTTGATCGTGTATGTTTTGGGATTATTGTGCAATGCATTGTCACCATCGGTGGTGCTTGAATGTAGTCTTTTAGAGATTATGTTTTGCTTTTGATTGTGTGTCTATTGGGATTGTTATGCGATGCATATTTACCAACAACGGTACTAGCCATTAGCAAAGCATCTTCTTTCATCACCAGATGCTACAGAGCCAATAACGTTAATTGCCACTAGAAAGTGCTTAAATTAATAGGTCCTATTTAACTAAATTTATATGATTTGAATAAACAAACTCATGATCATATGAATATAGACCAGGCTAAAAAATAATATATAACATATATTTTGCAAAGAGTTATCACCTAATGGATCTAGGAGTCATGTAAGATGTGAATAATAAAGTTATTAATCACTTCATATATGACTCCTACTACCACTACTACTACTACGACCACCACCACCACTACTACTATTACGACTATTACTACAACAACAACTACTACGACTATTACTACTACTACTATGACTACTACTAGTACGACTACTACTTCTTTTATTATTTTAATATGTATCTTTTGTTCTTCTTTTATTTTTATCTCTATTTCTATTTTATATTATTTATTATATATTTTATGTTTTATTTTAGTTTTATTTTCTTCCTACAAATAATTCTCAAAAACTTTTTCTTTTTCTTTTTTGTCCTTTTGTCTTTTTTTCATTTTTTGAGTCTATCCTAAATAGTTTCTCTATCAATTAGGAGTAAGGTTGTGTACTTTTGAACCACTACAAACTCTGCGTCTCAACAAGACTTCTACTGGAATGTTGTTGTTATTATTTTATAATATTCAAAGACGATAAGAAATAGACTATTATGTAAAAATAATTGATGTAAGTTTATACAAACAAGTTTGTGTGTGCTGGATTAAGGAGACTTACACTCAATATAAATGATAAGAATAAATGTCAAATACTAAGACAATCCTTTTATGTTATGTTGGTTTAATCAATTTAACAAGAACCATAAAGTCATATAAAAGGATATATGTATTTTATTATGAATCATAAGAAAATTGTGAAACTTATTGGTTGAAGAATAATAATTAACCTTTAATGAAAAAATAATGATGGTATTGAATTATTAAGTCTTGTACATATAATGTATTGAATGGAATAAAAAATCATAAAATAATGAATACTTGTATTTCCTTATATTTACTAATGACTTTATATAATCGAGTCATATGTATTAAATAAAATATTGATTTAAAATTTAAAAAGTATGAAGTATTTAAATCTAAGTAGAAATTAAGTATTAAGAATGTTAAGGTGCTTTGATGAGATTAATATGATAAGGTTTAAATTTCTATTATTTATAGCAAATGAGATTCTCTAGTGAAAATTTAAACAACTAAATTCTATAATTGTATGAATTTATGTAAGGATAAAAATACTATATGAGATCTTATATGATGTAATATTTATTTTCTATAACTAAGTCTAGTACAAACTTACTTATATAGTTTCAATTAAAACAATTAGCAAGCACTATAAGAAAAATGTCATTTAGCGACGGAAATTATTGACGAAAAATGTTTGAATTCTGTTGATAATATAAATTAGCGACATAATCAACCGACAGATAAAGGTGTTGTTAAAACGGTCGTAGGTAAATTTACCGACGAACATATTATGTAATTGTCGGTAAATATACAGACGGATGGTTTTGATCATCAGTACAATTACCGATGGATGTTGTAACTATCGGTAAATTTACCTACGAACCTTATCTTTCCATCAGAATATTTTTCGACTTTATTGATTATTTCTTCAGTAAGATTTTTGACAGTTATGATTGACCATCGGTTTAGAAAATCATGACAGCAAACTTGGCGATGACTGTCAATATTACCAAAGAAACAAAGAGAAACTGACAGTAAATATCTTACATTTTACTGATAGTTTATGGTTTTTTGTCAGTAAATATAGTGAATTTTGTTGACGTACCTTTATTTTCAGTCGGTAAAGGAAATTAACCGTTTTAAAAAAAAATCCTGACATTAATGTTAATTTCATGATCATATGATTAATACATAAACAGTTATGAATTATCTGTGCATAATATTTTGATTTGTTTAAATAGAAAGTTGTTTGATGATATAAAGTTAAAATTATTTTAATTAATAATAAAAAATTATGGTGTACATAATAAGTCTTTGTAATTCAAAGCAAATGACTACAACAATCCTATTGTCTTGGTGACCACGGATGCTCTGAAGTGCTACCCCTCCCTTTCAACTCATCGACTACATGTCTCAACTGAGCTATGTACTCCATCAATGTTTACACTGTGGTCCAAAGCTCATTGACTTCATTGGTTTATGACCATCTACTAGATATTGCTATACTAGATGTGAAAAATTACGAATAACATATGTTCACAAATGAATCTAGCCTGAAGATCCTTCCACGATGGTCCTTACCACCCACTACATCAAAATATGTCTGACTCTCATCAACAACTTGTTTGTGCTGAGACTTTCGCTAAATGTTTTCTTGTATTTGATCTTATTAGGAGGCAATGTTTATATTAGTAAGTGATAATTAATAAGAATTAATATTAAAGCATAAATTTCACATGCATTAAGTTCTCTACATCGGGTGTTGACGAATGTCACACTGTTATGCTTCTTAGTGTGAGTGTGTAAAAAGAACTGACGGGGTGTAGACCTCATACCCATAGACTTATCCTGCATAAGAATAAAATTATATAAGTAAACTAGAATTTATTAAAATTTCGACAGAATTTCCTCTATTTTTTTTATATTTACCTCATATTAAATAAATAAAATAACTCAACACAACTATATATGGCACTAGATATTTATACCATTATTATTATCCATAATGTTAAGTCAAAATGACTTTACATTAATGATTTTGATGAAGTAAAAATAATGGAAGAATGAAAAAGCAGACGATAGTTAAAAAAGCAGACGGAAGATTGAAAAGCAGACGATAGATGAAAAACAAACGAAAGAATGAAAAGTAGACGGAGATTAAAAAACAGATGGAAGATTGAAAAGTAGACGGAGATTGAAAAACAGACGGAAGCCAAAAGTAGACGGAAGCAAATCACGTCTGAATCAAGAATCAGTTTGAGTTAGTTACAGAACTCAACTGAATAATTGCTTCTTTCAAGATTCAAGAAGCAAGATTCAAGAAGTAGTTGCAAAGTTTACTTGAGAGTTACAACACACGACGTTACGTTACACACACACTTGCAAAGTTACAACACACGACGTTACGTTACACACACACTTGAACATTACAAAAGCTTACTTGAGAGTTTATTGTGCAAATAGCTAGAGCTATTTTACTGTAACGAAGCTCGAAACATCTTTCTGTAAGAAAGTAGTACAGATAGCCTACAGAGGCTAAGAGTAAAAGAATACTGACTGTAAAGAGACCTGAAGAGGCTCAGAAAGAAAGAATACTTTTAAAGTTGTTGAGAGATAGTGAAATCTCAGAAAGAAATCTGAGGACTGGACGTAGCCTACGGTTTGGGGTGAACCAGTATAAAAATTACTGTGTCAACTTCTCTCTATCCTTATCTCTCTTATCGTTCAAAGTTTCTATTTTACTTAGTTTTAAAACAAGTTTTCAAAGAATACAATTAACTTTGATTTACAGTATTTCTTGTGAAAAGAACATGTTTTTCTTTTGACAAAACGATTTTGAAGGATTTTCAAAAAGGGGAAATACACAATTCAACCCCCCCTTCTTGTGCATTTATACATCGTATAATAAGCATTGTAATAATGTGTGATTCACTTCAATTGGTATCAGAGCTTGATGTCCAAGGATCACTGTAACAAAGTGTGGATCAAAGATTATGGAGAAATCACATACGTACATTGTAGAAGGTGCCTCAGTCATTAGACCTCTAGCATTCAATGGAGAAGATTATCATTACTGGAAAGATAGGATGCGGCTGTTTATAGAATCTACTCATGTTGACCTTTGGGACGTGATAGAGAATGGACCATACGCACCAGTAGATGAAGATGGAAATCTTATTCCACGGATCAGATGGACGGCTGATCAAAATGCGAGATTTCAGTTGAACTCTAAAGCGAAGTTTTTCTTGAGTTGTGCCCTAATCAGAAGTGAGTATGACAAAGTCCACGGATGCGATACTGCGAAAGAGATGTGGGACACGTTGTCCATCGCACATGAAGGTACAAACTAAGTCAAAGAATCCAAGATAAGCATTCTTGTGTACCAGTACGAGCTTTTCAAGATGAAAGATGAAGAATCTATTGATCAAATGTTTGGAAGATTTCAAACAATTATCAATGGATTGAAAGCTCTCGGAAGAACTTACGACACTCAAGATCATGTTCGTAAGATCTTAAGGAGTCTACCAAGAAGATGGAGACCAAAAGTTACTGCTGTGCAGGAAGCTAAGGATTTAAGCGTACTAAAGCTTGACGAGTTGCTTGGATCGCTGAAGATTCATGAAGTTGAGCTTGATGCTGAAGACAAGCCCAAACGGGACAAGTCAATAGCACTGAAGGCCGGACAGAAAAATCATAAGACTCAAATGAGGAGAAAGTCATCAAAAGCATTAAAGATTGAAGAATCAAAGAATGATGACTCTAGTGAATCAGAACAAGAGTCCAGTGATGAAGATGACGAGCTATCTTTCATATCAAAGAAGATTAGATGGATGTGGAAGAAGAAGTCCAAAGGAAGTCAATTCTTCAAGAAGAATGGCAAAGATGATGGAAAAGTAGAAAAGACATCCATCATATGCTACGAGTGTAATCAACCTGGACATTACAAATCTGAGTGTCCTACTCTAAAAAAGAAACCAAAGAAGAGTAGAGAAGGCAAGAAAAGCATGATGGCAACTTGGGAGGATCTGGATTCATCTGAATCAGATACAAGCTCCGAGACATCAGAACATGTGAATATTTGCCTAGTAGCCGACGAAGAAAGTGATGAGGAGGTAACTTCTAAATATGATGACTTGCATAATGCATATTCAGAACTGCTAGAGGATTCTCATGCTATTCTGAAACAGTACAAACTGTTAAAGAAAAAGTATGTAGAAAATCTTAAACATGCAAAAGAAATAGAGAGAGAAAATATCTGCTTAAAAAAGCAAGTAAAGGAGAAAAAGAAAAAGAAAGTTGTAGATAGATCGGAAGAGATCAATCAGTTGAAGCTTAGGATTAAGAATCTTTTAGCTGATTTAGCTACCTTCACTGAGAGTACAAGGAAAATGAATAAGATGATAGGAAAATGTAGACATCCGAGTGATAAAACCGGATTAGGGTTTACAAGAAATAAATCTCATTAGGGAAGAAAGTCTTTCTTTCAGAAAAAGAAGTATCACCAAACACGCGTTCATCAACAAACTTATCAAATGAATCATTCTGTGCATATTACTAACCCAAGAGGACCCAAGAAAATATAGGTACTAAAAAATAAAATAGTTTCTCCTGCAGATATCCTTCCTTAGAAGATGCCACAAACACCGTTGGTATTTGGACAGTGGATGCTCGCGACATATGATGGGAAGAAGGCCTATGTTCCTAGATATTCAGTATAAAAAGGGAGGATCGGTAACTTTCGGAGACAACCAGCAGGGCAAGATAATTGGAATCGGTAAAATAGGTAAAGATTCCTTTGCATGCATTGATAATGTGCTGCTTGTTGATGGTCTGAAACACAATTTGATTAGTGTCAGTCAATTGTGTGATTCTGGTTTTGAAGTTACGTTCAATCAAAATCTTTGTGAAGTCAGAAACAAAGATGAGTCTATATTCTTTTCTGCCAAGAGAAGAAATAATATTTACAAAATTGATTTAGAAGATTTTCAAAATCAAAATGTTTCATGTTTTTTATCAACTAAAGAAGAAAGAATAATCTGACATAAAAAGCTAGGTCATGTCAGTTTTAAACATATTTCAAAGTTGTTAAAGCATGAATTGGTAAAAGGCTTACCAAAAATAAGTTTTGACAAAGAGTTCTTTTGTGAAAGCTGTCAGAAAAGGAAACAAGTCAAAACATTGTTTTTTTCTAAAAATTTAGTAACATCTTCTAGACCTCTAGAGTTGTTACATATGGATTTATTTGGTCCAACTAGGACAATAAGTCTTGGCGGAAAGAAATATGGACTTGTTATTGTTGATGACTTTACTAGATTTTGTTGGATATTATTTTTGTCACACAAAGATGAGTCTTTTAAGTGTTTTAGGACCCTTTCCAGAAAGTTACAGAATGAAAAAGGAATTTCTATAGCCAGTATCAGGAGTGTTCATGGTGGAGAATTTGAGAATGAGAAGTTTAGAATATTCTGTGAGGAGAATAAAATTTTTCACAATTTCTCTGCTCCTAGGACTCCATAGAAGAATGGAGTTGTTGAAAGGAAGAACAAGACGATTCAATAGATGGCAAGGACTATGCTTTGTGAGATGAATCTTCCTAAGTATTTCTGGGCAGAACCTGTAAATACAGCGTGCTACATTCAGAATAGAATATTGCTGCGACCATTGCTGAAGAAAGCTCCTTATGAGTTATGGAATGGAAGGAGACCGAATATATCTTACTTTCATCCATTTGGTTGCAAGTTCTCTATTCTGAATACAAAGGAATTGTTGGATAAGTTCGATTCAAAGACCTATTCAGGAATCTTTCTAGGCTACTCTTTATCATCCAAGGCTTTTTAGGTTTATAATCTTACCTTGAAGACGGTTGAGGAGACCATTCATGTCAAGTTTGATGATAGTTACCAACCTCGTAAGGAAGATGACATAGAGAGTGAAGTCCCTTCAAAGCTCTTAGGTGATACAATAGAAGCTTCATCATCAGGAACTCAGATGGACTAGGTTGAGGATATTCCAGAGACTATTGGATTAAAAAGAGATTGAAAATATAAGAGTTCTCGTTCGAAAGAGTTAATTATAGGAGAGACCTCTGAAGGAGTCAGTACAAGGTCTAAATTCAGAAGAGAAGCTAATGTAGCTTTTATCTCTGAAATAGAGTCTAAGAAGATTGAGGAAGCTCTTCAGGACGAAGCTTGGATTTTAGCATGCAAGAGGAGCTGAACCAATTTACTAGAAATAAAGTTTGGTCCTTGGTTCCTGGACCCTCGAAGAAATCCATTATAGGAACTAGATGGGTTTTTAAGAATAAGTTAGACGAATCAGGGAGAGTTAGTTGGAATAAAGCTATATTAGTAGCACAAAGCTATAATCAACAAGAAGTAATAGACTACAATGAGACATATGCTCCAGTAGCGAGACTTGAAGCGATTAGGATATTGCTGGCATATGCAATTTGTCATAATATAAAACTTTTTTAGATGGATGTGAAAAGCACGTTTCTGAATGGTTTTATAGACGAAGAGGTGTATGTTAAGCAACCTCCTAGTTTTGAGGAAGTTAAGTATCCAGATCATGTCTATAGACCTCATAAAGCTTTATACGACTTGAAGCAAGCTCCTAGAGCTTGGTATGATCGTCTAAGCACCTTTCTCTTAGAAAGTGGTTTTAGTAGAGGTCAGGTAGATAAGACGCTCTTTAGAAAGAATTATGAGAATGAGTTTATTTTAGTGCAAATTTATGTTGATGATATCATTTTTGGTGCTACATCAAAGAACTTATGTATGAGTTTTGAGAGTCTGATGAAAAATGAGTTTGAAATGAGTATGATGGGTGAGTTGAAGTTCTTTCTTGGGTTGCAAGTTAAGCAAACCAAAGAGAAGATCTTTATTCATAAAAAAAATATGTAAAAGAATTGTTGTCTAAATTTGATATGAATAATGTGAAGCCTATGGCAACTCTGATGCATCCTTCGAACCTTTTGTTGAAAGATGAAGTTGGTAAGAAGGTGGATCAAACCCTCTATAGAGGGATGATCAGTTCTTTGCTTTATCTTACAGCGAGCAGACCTGACATACTGTTCAGTGTATGTTTGTGTGCAAGGTTTCAGGCCGATCCTAGAGAGTCTCATTACATAGCTGTTAAAAGAATTATGACATATCTCGCAGGTACTACTGATCTTTGCTTAATGTTTGAGAAAGGCAAAGATTTCAGGTTGATTGGATATTGCGATGCGGACTATGCCAGAGATAGAGTTGAAAGGAAGAGTACGAGTGGAGGTTGCCACTTTCTTAGCTCAAACCTAGTTTCCTAGTCGAGCAAGAGACAAAGCTCAATCGCTCTATCAACTGTCGAAGCCGAGTACATGTCTGCCGCAAGCTATTGTTCGTAAACATTGTGGATTAAATACCAACTAAAAGATTATTCAGTTCAAGAAGAGGAGATCCTAATTTTCTGTGACAACACCAGTGCCATCAACTTATCGAAGAATCCTATACAGCATTCGAGAGTAAAACATATCAAAGTTAGGCATCATTTCTTGAGAGACTACGTTCAGAGAAAGGTTGTGAGTCTACAGTTTGTTGAGACAGAGTTTCAATGGGCGGACATCTTCACTAAACCATTGAGTGAAGAATGGTTTAAGGAAATCAGACGGAACCTTAACATGGTGATGTTAAATGACCAACTGTCTGACATTTCACAGCCAAGTTAAAAGGTCGTCAAAGTTAACGGCGTCAGAAACAGTGAGTTGCAGTTGGTAACTTCTTTCACAAGAAAATTTTGGAGAGAAAGTCTCATAGCCTTGAGAACCTCACCGATTCTAGAACACGCCTGATAAGACCTTTCGAGTAGTCTCAAATCAGAAACCTTTCAAATACTCTCAACCCACAAACTTTTCAGTTTACCGAATTCAGTTTCTATTCAAAATCAATGGAGCAAGCAATGATCTACGGAAGATATGTGGATTTTGAATCTCTGAGGAGAGATGATATGGATATCGAACCAGAGATTGTAGAAGCCGGTTGGAGAAAGTTCTTCCAGGTGCGGGAGTATGTGTATCAAAATGAAGTGTATGAGTTTTGGAAGAATGTGCAGATGGTAGACAAAGTTATTGTTTCTATAGTAGATGGACTGTCTATTGTTGTAACAATGGAGTTGATCGAGAAGGTGACTGGATGTCCATCTGTTGGAGAGAAGCTAACGAGCAAAGCTAGATGGATGACAAAGGTCAGTTTAAAGGAAGATGAAGTGAGTAGATGATTGTATGGAGAAAATGACCCTATGGAGAGGAAGACCTCGAGTTTGGTGCCTAAGGCCAGGGTCTTACATGCTATTCTGTTCAACTGCGTCTTACTGAGAGCGGGTTCAAGGCATTTGGTGACTACTCTTGATGAAGAATGCCTATTCTACCTGCTGAATCGCCAACCAGTTGACCTACCATTTCTAATTTTTCAGTATATGGTTAAGGGGATGAAGGATACTAATAGCTACCCATATGGAATGTTGTTAACAAGGATTTTCAGGGAGTCTAGAGTCCGTCTTGACAGAGGAATCAAACGAATGGTGCCTGTTAAGAGTGTTATCGACTCGGGTACTATAAGAAAAATGGGCTTAAAGAATCTGGACAGAGCAGAAGTAGATTCTGAGAATAAAGCTAGAACTGAGGGGGAGATGATACAGAAGAGGTCTCCCACAAAGAGTTCTAAATCTCAAGTTAGTACAAGAATGCCCATGATTGAGAGAAGACAATGATCTAAAGAAGTTTTAATGGAAAAGATGATTTCTCAAAAAGAAAGTAGCCAAGTTCGGAGTGTAGACGAAAGTGTCTTGAAGAGAAAAGGGGAGAAGCTTCTGAGTGATATTCCAAAGAAGGCGAAGAGATCACCTAGGATTCAAACCTTAAGAAAGCAAGAAGAATTAAGAGCCAGAGAACTTACTCAGGAAAAAGTCTCTGAGATTTGCGCACCGAAGGCTATGAGATCTCTAGTCTCGATCTTAAGTGAAGATTCAGCCAAACAGGCCAAGGAGACTAAGAAGGAAAGAAGATTGGAGTCTGAGAAGCAGAGACCCCAACCTCAGAAAACTCCAAGACTGACTGAGGTAGTGAAGAAGACTAAGGTAGTTAGTCAGAAGAAGAGTGTTACAACTGCTAGGGAAGTTAGTCAGAAAACGACTACTTCCATTGCTGAGAAACCAAGTCAAGAGAAGGCTACTCCTTCTGTTGTTCCAACAGAGAAATCAGCAGAAGATAGTCAGAAGCAGAATACTCCTATTGCTGTTCCATAAGAGACAACAGCAGAACTAAGTCTGTTAAATGTTATTGCTACTGAGGTTCATCATCAGGAAGCAACAGAACTTAGTTTAGTGCAGGTTCAACAGGAGGAATTTGAAGAACTCAGTATGGTTCCATACAACTATTCTAAATTTCTGAGGAAAGACGAGTTGGAAGTTAGATTGATTGAAGCAGTTCAACCTGTGACTACAAGGAGTACTTCAATAATCATCAAGGATACACCGAGGAGGTTAATAAAGGTATACTTACAACCTATTCCTATAAATAGTGAGACATGACATCTGTTGAATGAAGATGAAAGAAATTTTTATGAAGCCTTGAGGTATGCTGCCACAAAGCCATACCCTACAAAGATGACCAGTCAACCGTACACTATTTACCAGATTACAGAGGAAACGGTGATAAAGGTTGTACTAGACCTTCAACCAAGATATCTCATGGATGTTAATAAGGGGAAAAAGAAGTTATGCCCAGAAGGGGTAATTAATGATCTATCCGCATATTAGATTGAAGAGGAAGTGCGAAGAATAGATGAAGCATGCACTTCAGAGAAGTCAATTACAAGAGCTATTAGCAGTTCTATAGAGAAGGATGAACACTGTCCAGTGGGGCAAAGCTGAATAAAGGTACGTTTACTGAATCCCTTGTGCAGACAGTTGTGCGTATTAGGTCACTATCTAATACACTGTCAATTGAAGAAGAAACCCTACCCTTGCGTGGAAGACAAGTGTTAAGGCTACCTGCTCCTAATGACTTAGACCTTTCTGAGCCCAACCTATCGGTTCAACCACCTACTTTTGAGATTTTTGAAGAAGCTATTCCATCTTCAGACGCATATGTTACTATAATTGCTTTTGTAGAACTCCCGAAGGATGATGATCAACCCACCTTACCTTTTGACTTGCAAGCAGAGGTAATGCACCTACGAAGAGAAGTCAAGGAGTTGAAGGAAATGGTGAAATAGTTGTTGAAGCATCATCGTTAGTAATCATTTTTTATTAATAACAAATAGGGGGAGAAGAGAATGAAAAGCAGAAATCAAAGGGGGTGAAAGAAGGAGATGAATTTTTGAAGAAGAAATAAAAAGATAGGGGGAGGAAGAGTAAGCAGAACATGAAGAAGTCAGACGTAGACAGTATGAAGATATATGATTATTTGTTATCATCAAAAAGGGGGAGGTTGTTAAGTCAAAATGACTTTACATTAATGATTTTGATGAAGTACAAATAATTGAAGAATGAAAAAGCAGACGATAGTTAAAAAAGTAGACAGAAGATTGAAAAGCAGACGATAGATGAAAAACAGATGAAAGAATGAAAAGCAGACGGAGATTAAAAAACAGACGGAAGATTGAAAAGCAGACAGAGATTGAAAAATAGACGGAAGCTAAAAGCAGACGGAAGCAAAAGCAGACGATGAAAAGCAGACGGAAGCAAATCACGTCTGAATCAAGAATCAGTTTGAGTTAGTTATAGAACTCAATTGAATAACCGTTTCTTTCAAGATTCAAGAAGCAAGATTCAAGAAGCAGTTGTAGACGAAGGCTATAAATATGAGTTGAAGTCGAAGATTGCAAAGTTACAACACACGACGTTACGTTACACACACACTTGAACATTACAAAAGCTTACTTGAGAGTTTATTGTGCAAATAGCTAGAGCTATTTTACTGTAACGAAGCTCGAAACATCTTTCTGTAAGAAAGTAGTACAGATAGCCTATAGAGGGTAAGAGTAAAAGAATACTGACTGTAAAGAGACCTAAAGAGGCTTATAAAGAAAGAATACTTTTAAAGTTGTTGAGAGATAGTGAAATCTTAGAAAGACATCTGAGGACTGGACGTAGCCCACATTTTGGGGTGAACCAGTATAAAAATTACTGTGTCAACTTCTCTCTATCCTTATCTCTCTTATCGTTCAAAGTTTCGATTTTACTTAGTTTTAAAACAAGTTTTCGAAGAATACAATTAACTTTGATTTACAGTAGTTCTTGTGAAAAGAACAAGTTTTTCTTTTGACAAAACGATTTTGAAGGATTTTCAAAAAGGGGAAATACACAATTCAACCCCCCTGCTTGTGCATTTATACATCATATAATAAGCATTGTAATAACGTGTGATTCACTTCACATAATACATATATTTTCATTCCAACATTCACACTTCAATTTAAATTGAAATACAACAAAATAAAATAATTAGAATACAAGTATAAAGTTTAGATACTTATAAGTCTCTTTGCATGCTCGTGGTGGGTAGTTGATCCTCCCATATGTACAGGAAGACTCTCTCCTAGTCCTCTATATCTGTTGGTTAAGTTACGCTCTGAACTAGACATTGCCTTAAGTGATGTCCAATACTGCTGCCAACGACTTTATATTGCTCAGAAATATAAGGTGATCATACATCAGCCTTATGTATCGCACCAATAAAGTCGCGATAACGTGTACGTACTATTCTCTCCCATACTTTATGTCAATAAATACTTATAATGTACTAATATTTATCTAATTAATATATACAAATCAATTAAAAAAAGAAAATAATTTTTATTGTACCTCAAACTCCTGAAAATAAAATATTTTTGTGAGAGATATTCTTCCATACATAATAAGGAAAGTTATTTTATTCAGATGATACTAAACATCTTGAAGCAAAAGATCAGTCATGGAAGGAAAACGATCATTAGTATATGAAGTGGAGATTTTTCCTGAATTGTTTACTCCTTTAATAGGAACAATTTTTCCACATTCCTCCCAATGGAATGAATTAGTACATTTGGAACTAGTCGCCATATCAACGTTCCTTAATTAAAAAGTTTAATTCAATATTTTACACAATATATTAAAAAGGAAATAATTGATTTGTTGAATATAATATTCAATTACAAACACAAATTAATCGTTATCATCAATTAGTTGTAAATTACAATCATCCTCTTTTTTATGAAGAATAAGAATGAAACTCTAGCTCCTCTTCAGATCTCTGGCTCTCGTCATTCTCTTTAGATAAAATTTCAACATATTCATTAGATGGATCATTCAAAGTTCATTATTGTCATATGTGATAGATGCATTTATTTCATAAACATCTTCCTGAAATGGTTCACTTTCAATTATCTGTTCTCCTTTTCCATGTGATTCAAAAACACCTCTAGGTTTAACTTTACAAACGGCTAACCAATCTAACTTATCTTGTCACAAGCTGGGAAAACGGACATAACACACTTGTTTCGCTTACATTGCCAACACGAAAGGTTCAAATTTTCTCAATCTTCTTTGGTTGTTGATTTCAACTAAATTGTATCGACTATGCACTTTTGTGCCAACATTTAGAGTCGGATCAAACCAATCACACTTTGCTTTATTAGCAATGCATGGTACTCAATTTCAAGTATCTCAATAATTTTACTATACTAATCCACTAATTCTCCTTGTATGCAAACTCCACTATTTATTGTTGTCATGCTATTACCATGATATTTTAAATGATATTTGTATCCATTAATGAAATACACTGGATACGATTCAACAATTCGCAGAGGTCCCTTCGTAAGATCACATATGAACTTGTTCTTTATTGGATTTTCTAAGGCCTACACAAAAGAATTTAGCATATCAAAGAGTATAATGTCATTTGAACACTTAAATCTTATATTTCAATCATTTCAATATTTGTAAGTGAAAACTTACATATTTCTTGAACCATCGAGGAAAGTGTCTTCCAACTTCTTTATTGATATCATCCTATGTTTTGTCTAGCATTAGCTCATGTAACAATTGCTGTTATAATTTGAAAACGTTATTATGTATTTCAGTTATGAACAACACTAAATTTCAAAACCCAAATAATCAATTTCAACTTACTGCACGAAAGGTTAAACCTCTTAACAGTTTAATAAAATGTAATCATAGGCAGCCTCAATTTCTTTCTCTATTAACATTCTTCTTGTTGAACGTCCATATGTTCGTCCAGGATATATGAAAATGGATAAGTTACTATCAGTATCGCTCGTGTCTCCCCCATTCTCATTATGAGGGACTTTTCTTTCTTTTGTGTGAACATGCGACTCAAAATAATGTGAACAAAATGTACTAGCTTCCTCCACTAAATAAGCATTACATATTGAACCTTCCAATCTGGTCTTATTTTTAACATTTTTCTTTAAGTGATGCAAATAACTATATTAGCAAATAGGGTTAGTACAATTTTGTTGTTAATACATTTTAAAACTTCAATTAAAATCATTTTTATTAAAATCCCTCTCAAACAGATACATCCATCGATATTGAACTAGACCGGTTAGTTTTGCCTCATGTGTTAAATGAACAGGTGGATGCTCCATACAATTAAAGAAGTTTGGAGGAAAATGTTGGACCAATGGTGGTTGACAAATTAAATCCCACTTATGTTTTGATAATAATAAAATGTATAGAATTGGTTAAGAAATTGTTTCAGGTATTTTGGGATTGATATTCAATAAAAGAATTGTGCAAATCAAGATAGCATTAATCTTTGATGGGAAAGAGATTAATCATTGTGGAATCAAGATGGAAATTACCTTAAATGTGCAAGAGATATTCAAGGATGAAGATTATGGATAAGGAACTTCAAAGATATGTATCCCAACAATTAAAGATCAAGATTTCATGCAATATAATCGTTGAAGCCAACATAAGTCGACTAGCACATCATAAGATGACTTATATATCAAGTGATAGCAACATAAGTCGACTAGAACATCATAAGTCGACTAATATATGAAGATCTGTCAATACAAGTCGACTAATAGTCCATAAGTTGACTTATCAAAGGACACAAGTCGACTTACATAGCATAAGTTGACTTATTGAAGAGCGGAGATGAAATTTTACGTAAGTCGTTGACACAAGTCGACTTATACACTCGACAAGTCGACTTATAAGTACAGCGAACAGACTCCAACGGTTTAATTAGCTACAAATGGAAAGGAGGATATTAAGGAACGGTCATATCAGTTATATAACGGCTAGAATGGCTTCCAATAGCTATTTTCTTCAATTATAAAGATTGTATGATTGATGAAGAGTTGACGGAAGTTCCACAAGTGAAAATACTCTTCAATTGCTCAAAAATTGCTCATTATTGTTCTAATCTTGTTACACAATTGTATTGAACATTTGTTCTTCAATCTTTATCTTATTTCTCTTACAATTTGAGTGACTAGTGAAAAGGTCACTTGTGAGGTAGGATTTGTGCCAGAAGACAAATCATTTGTAAAGGTAGTTTGAGCCGAAAATCAAGTGGTGTTGGTAGGATTTTTGCCGGAAGACAAATCATTTGTAAAGGTAGCTTAAGCCGGAAATCAAGTGTTGTTGGTAGGATTTGTGCCGGAAGACAAATCAAGTGTAAAGGTAGCTTGAGCCAAAAATCAAGCGATATTGTAAGAGTTCACACTGAACTACAAAGTGTGTAATAAAGTGGTTTGCAAAATCCTAAGTGAGAGCTTAGGTAGAGGATGTAGGTCTTAGCACTGAACCTCTATAAAAACAGTGTTTGCTCTTCTTCCCTACTCTTTACATTTAGATTTGATTAAATTATTTTTGTGTGAATTAACTTCTAATTTTATTGTAGAAAATTACAAAAAGCTTAAAGATCTATTCAACCCCCCTTCTAGATCGCTTACAGAAAATCCCTTATAACTTATACAAAATTACTAGAATTTGCTATTCTAGTTTTTCCATTTCAGCCAAATTGATTTCAAATGATGTTAACCTTTTGAAAAAAAAACTTATTTCGGTTATTACTTCCCAAACCTTATTCGGTAGCAACTCCTAAAATGCAATTGGAATTAGCCTTTGCATAAACACATGACAATCATGACTTTTCATATCAAATAATTTGCACTTCCTTATGTCCACACATCTTGTCAAGCTTGAAACATAACTATCGGGAAATTTTAGACTTTTCAATTATTCACACAATATTTCCTTTTACTTTTTGTCCAAAGTATAACATGCTTTCAAATATTTACCAGTGCCAATATCTTTAAGTAACTCATTCCTTCTACAAAAAAGTTACAAATCAACTCATGTTTTTGCATTGTCTTTTCTCCTCCCTTTAATATTCATTATGGTATTGAACAAATTGTCAAAAATATTTTTTCAATATTCATCACATCTAGATTATGACGTATCAAATTAGTTTTCCAATATGGTAAATCCCAAAAGTTGCTTCATTTTCTCCAACCAAAGTTTTTACTAATTCTTGTATTAACTTCATCAGCATCAAATTTTGTAACTTTCAACAAGCCTAATTTCTCAACCTCCTGTAAAATCTCTTCACCAACTTTGTGAGGGGGAGGAGGTGTTTTTACCATCCTATTCTTAATGAACTTTTGTTTATGGCTTCTAAATGGATGATATGGATGAAGCAATTTTTTATGATTGTCAAACCAACATGTTTTGCCCCCATTTGGAAGATAAAACACATTAGAATCATTGTCATAATAAGGACAAGCCAATTTTCCAGTTGTGCTTCATCCAAACAATATGGCATATGCTAGAAAATCATTGATAGTTCACATCAAAGCTGTTCTTAACATAAAATTCTATTTCAGAGACACATCATATGTCTGAATACCATATTCATAAAGATACTACAATTCAGATATCAATGGTTATAAGAATTCATCAATTTTATACTTTAGATTTGTAGGCCTGGCACAATCACTGTCAAGAACACATATGTGTCTTTCATACATCTATGGAGGCAAATTGTAAGGAGTAATTTTGATTGGTCATGATGAATATTGCTAGCCAGATTGACCAAACGATTGGAATCCATTCGTCGACAATCCTAACCTAACATTTTGATTTTAAACTGCAAACTCAAGATAGGTGTCATTGAAAGGTTTCCATTCCAGTGCATCTAATGGATGACTTATTATTCCATCTTCCTATTCGTGTTCATTATGCCATCTCATGTGAGATGCAATAATATTATAAGCATATAGTCTTTGAAGTCTTGGAGTTAGGAAATAATACATCCTTTTCTAGGGTACTAATTTTTGTTTCATATAACGCTTTCTAGGCTTGAACCTAGATTGACCACAAAATTTGCACTCTTGTAATTCCACATCATCTCCCCAGTACAACATATATCCTAATTTGCAACAATCAATCTTTTTAACATACAAACCAAGACCCCTAATATAACATCATTTTTCACTCATAACCTCCCAAATTCACCCCTTCTAGTGCAATATCACTTCATAACCATTTGACTACTAAATACATCTCATTAACTCTCGAATCTCAACTCAAAAAATTCATCACATACAATCTTTCCAACTCTAACGTACTATTTTAATGCTAGCAACAATTGGCAATCTCAACCAAGATGAATATGCACATCCATCATACTCAACCTTTAAAAAAAAACATAGTCATACAAAAAGGAACTTTGCAAGTTCTCATTCTCATTTCTAAACAAAATCAATGTTTGAACAAGTTTTAATTACATATCAACATACACATCAAACTTAATATAAAATAAAAAAGGATGCTTATGTTTGATATGCCCTATAAAGCTATCCAAATTAGTCACTAACTTAGTACAAAAGATTTCTAGCTATCTTGGAGTTTTCGAATGCCTTGCAAGGATCGGTAATCCTCTCGTTTTGCACCTGAGAAGAGAAAATGATGGGTTGAGCTACACAACTCAATGACTAATATATTTATAGCCATTGGCGATAAGCCATACAATCAAACATATATGTTTCTATTCATATAATCATACTCAACTTATCTTGACCCAACAATATAAGTTCAACATTCACAACTCATAGTTCAATACATCATCACATGAAACATATTGGATGTAATTTAACATCAAAGCATAACACTCAAATTGCGTCATAGCTTAACATATCAAAATGCAAATGCACAAACAAATGAATCGAGGGTTCCGTGGAACAAAACAAAGAAAACGAAGTTTACTTTGTGAACGAAACGAGTCCACTTTTCAGATCTCGTGTGCCGCAAGCGGGCAGTCAGGAGAAGGCTTTATGTCGACATGCATGTGACTACGAAACGGTTCGTCTCTTACCCAAATGTAATCAAATCTCATGCTCAATTCAATCAAAAGTTCATATTCTCATGCTTTTACTTCTTTCCATTTAATCAAAATGCCATGATATAAGGCATATCATATGTAAGTGATAAGTCGACTTGTACCATGTGTAAGTCGACTTACACATGTTCGGTACCGATAAGTCGACTTGTTCATTCGATAAGTCGACTGTTCAAATCAGATCGTTTATTTGCGCCCTAAAGGCAATCCCTTTAGCGCTTTTATTCAAAGTCGTGTGTGGACTTTATGAATAAATAAAGAAAAGGCATTATTCATTAATTTGATATTCATAAACATTGTTTATGAATTGATTGGATCTTTAATCGAATTAATGAAGTCCTTGATATATGACATAGCATGAAGGAAATTATGATGTGTTCATACTCCGAGATTCCTATCATGTGCAATTATGTCAAGATTTAATTCTCCTAGTCATAGGATTAATGAGGCTGGACATCATTAATCCGGATAGACTAGCACATGTCATATTCCTTGATTGGATCAAGCGGTGGATCTCGTAAAGCTGTAAATATGAGATATTTAGAATTGACATGTGGATGCTTACTAGCGGTAGTAAGTTCATTGGATGACCGCCATGAGATCATCACATGGATATCTTATCTAAGTGTCGGTGATAATCTCATCATAGCAATGGTGCAAGTATCCTCGGACTTGAGGTACTCGAGGATATCTTGGATCTTGATCCGTGCTTTGACTTCATTCCTTGTTGCCTTCGGAGGTAACTCATAGGGTGGTGCTTGGATACGACGAGGTATTCAAGATAATTGAGTAGCCAATAAAGGATTCACCACTACGGATTAGCGAAGAGATACCCACGGCCTCTTGTCGGGATCATTACTAAATTTGGCCAGCATGTATGTCATGAAGAGTGTCTTCATTGACATATCTGAGAATGAGTCCGGGGCTAGAACCGATATCACTGGGCTAGACTCGATCTAGTGAGAGTTGACACTTTGACCATACTCATAACCAAGTGGGGTATAGGATGGTGAAAGGACGAATTGCACGGTAATTGTCATGGAAGGGTTTGTGATCGGTTCGTGATGAATACATCAAACCGATTACTTTCCGATCAATTGGGGTCATGATGTGTTGCTAGATACGCTCATGACTTGCTCAGATTAATTGTTAATCTAAGTGGCCAACATAACCGGAACCTAAAGGGTCACACGATAAGAGTGATTGAGAAATCAGAAATAGTAATTGGACTGAGTTCCAATCATGGAGAGCATTAGGATTAAATGGATCCCGATGAGATTAGGATATGTCCCGATGAGATCGCGACATCGATATTGCTAAGAAAGGTTTCAGGAGTAGTTTCAAAGATCGGGGCTTGTAGAGGTTGGTAGGACCAGACCCAGTTAGATCGACCTTAGCAATATATTCTAATTAATTAATTAAGTAATTAATTAATTAATTATTATATATATATATGCATGTTACGTGGAAAGGGAGAGAAGAAGCATGGAAGCTTCTTTATTAAGCTTAGTCATCATTCATTAAATGACTAAACGACAAAAAGCAAAGATGAATGTATAAAGTGATGTTCGTTGGTGGAGGGAGCAAGCATATACGATGCTCATTTTCTTCATCCTTTGAGAAAGGAATATGGAGAAATTAAAAGAGAGAGGATGGTGATCGTGGGTTGAAAAAATTGTTTCTAAAACCTAAGGTTCATCATCTTTCATTCAAGCTTTCATCTTCTCCTCCAAGTTTTTGTCATCTCCTCCACGTTGATCCAAGCTCTCCAGGACAGAGGTAGGCTCTAGCAGGCTTTAATCTGTTCTAGCTATTCCCGGGTCAAAGGGGTTTGATCCGGTTAGATTTTCTGATCTCTGCGTGGATCACCTTTAGAGATAGTCTCTTTTGGCTATTTAGGTTGATGTCTTCATACGGATACCTGGATCCTGGGATTCGGGAAAGTCCCGGGAATAAAAATTTTTGTTTTCCGCTGCTGGTACATGTGATGTACCTCCCGGGATTTTCCTACAGTGGTATCAGAGCGTCTGGTATCCTGTATGAAGCTATAACCTAAGCGAGATCAGAAACCCTATTGGAATTTGCTGTTGATGCATGCTATCTGTTCAGATTTCGAATTTCTATTGTGATATGCTTTTCGAAATTTTTCTGCCCAGAATTGTTCATAACATGTTAAAGAATATGTCTATGAAAGTTGAGAATTTATCGATTTGATTTGATATAGTTTTGCTAATTAATTCCCTAAGGTTACAGATGCTGTTTTGTGAAACGATTCTGGAACAGGCATGAGTATAAAATCGAGAATAAATTCTAGAAAAATGGTTTTTCGGATTTTCCTTCACCTACATGTCTCTAAGATGTTGGTGAATGTCTGTAAGCATGGAAATTTGATTTCAAGGTGATTGGATATTTATTCACGAATTTATTCTATGCTGTTGGGAATTGCTGTGCTGATGAACACAGATTTTGAATCGGATTTTTTATTTAGGTTGACTGAGTTTTTGATGGCCTAAAATCCTGAAAAACTTCATGTAGCATTTTCTGAACATGTAGTAACCTATGTAATTTTCTCAGGATTTATTGAAATTGTTTCATTGATCATTTCGAGCAATGTACAGAACTAGACAGTTTTGTGAAAATTGTTGGGACTGTTTTGCTTGGCTTGATTGAGTGTGCTTTTTCAGTTCCAATGCCTTGAACCATTTTTAATGTGATTAAAAATGTGTTATCTTGATGTATTATGATTGCCAAACTGAATTGCTTGAAGTTGCTTTTCCTAGAATTTTCGGATGCCTAATTTGTCACATTTGTGTCTCGTTAGTATATTGCATTATCTTGCTTGTTTTGGCCGTCACAATTTTTGTGACAAGTGCCGGAGTAGTTTTGAGAGTGTATACACTAGCTAGAGATGCTTAGGATGATAATTTGGGTGTTCCTAAATTATTTGGAAATTAATGAGTTTTGACTCATTTCAAGCTTTTCATATAGTTTGACTATTTAAGGCATTCATGAATCAATGAAGTGTTCATTGAGGCATCAATTCACAGATATTACCCTAGGTATGATGGTGTTGAGAATTGAATTGTCTTGATTGAGGAATTAGCCGATTAGAGATTTTAGCAAAATTCCTGAATAAGTCGACTTGTATATGGTATATGTCGACTTGTTCAAGATTTTTTGGATAAGTCGACTTGTGGATAGAATAAGTCGACTTGTTCAAGATCTCAGTATAAGTCGACTTGTAGTATGTAACATCCCACCCCCTTCTGGAAGGGTAAAATAGGAAATTTGTCGTAGGATGGGATTGATAGGAATAATTAGTCTTGTTCATGCATAATAGGATTGATACAGATCAATTGTGTACATGGAATTTCGGTATATGCATTCATGATAATTCCTGTAATTGGGCCTAAAGCAATTTTATTGGGATTAACGTGGTAAATGGGTTTGGAAAATTATTCGAGGCTATGAGCGTTATAGATTTTAAGGATTTTCAGAATTTTTCTGAATTTTCCGGAGAAAATTCGGACCGCAAAATCACCCAGAATGGCCTAAACATGTTTTGGGGTAGAAAAGGTGATTTTCGTGATTGAAAAATTATTTGGGCTGCACCATAAATTGTTTTACATTTTTAGGGATTTTTAAGAATTTTTCTGGATTTTAGGAGACAATTCGGACGGAAAAATCGAATTAATCGCGAATCGATTCCACGATTTTCTAGAAGAAAAATCGCTACCCACTTTGGTCTGTAATATTGGGTATATTATTTTGGGACTGAAATTAGGGTCATTGGAATTGATTGGAGTAAATTTTGATCTGGATTATTAAATGACTATTTTGACTTTTCAAATACAAAGTAACCAATGAGAATTTGCCATTTAAAAGTCTTCATGATTGCTTCCTTTCCATGCTTTCGGTGATGTGTATGTTTTAAAGAAGGAAATGAATTGTTTTTAGTGTTTTAGTTTGAAACTCATCCGAAACTCCAACTCTTCATTTGCAACCATCGAATTTTTTTCCCTTTTACTCATCTCTCTTTGCACTTAAGCTACCATCTCTTAATCCATCAAAGTTAGATGATGAGGAGATGCATGCTTGGTCTTGGTGGGATTAGTTTGAAAGCATAGGAAAGAATTGAAGAGAAGAAGTGAAGGTTGGAAGCTTGATAAGTAAGTTCTTTAATTCTTATGTTTAATGATGTTGTTAGCATGACTTGCATGTCATGGTTGGTAGAAGCTTTGAATGAGATGTTGGGAGCATCTAGTATGCTTAGGGATGCATGATATTGATGTCTTTTATTGCTTGGATTAATGGGTATAAGGTTAGGGTTATGGATGAATTAAAAGTAGTATGATAGAAGTGATTATGGCTTAATTTTAAATGACATATGGATAATCATTTGAGTATTTGAATTGAGGAATTTAAGGCTGCAAATTTTTCAGTATTAACCCTAACATATGTATGATTGTAGTGATATTTAATTTGTATTTATTTTGATGTCTAGTGATGTGAAAAAGGCATTGGAAGTGGTTGAACTAAGGTTAACATTGAATCTGGAAAATTGGAATTATAATTGATGTTACTGTTTTGTTCATAATTTATTGTGTAGAAATGCAAATGAGGTAAGGTTAGTGGCCACTGAAACTTTGGGATGTTGGCTTCAATTTAGGGTGAAATAGGTGTTGTTGAATTTCAATGATAGAAGGGTGAATTTTTGAATGGAAAGTTACTGGTCCATTGCCTGTGAACAGTAACCGAAACCTCAACATATGAACTTTGCTGATTTTTCTGAATTACTTGAGATGGAATTAGGGAAAATGGTCTTCATGGAAGTTGTGGCATATTGAATTATCTTTCCATTGCTACTGATCTTGCTTTTTTTAGAATTGTATATTGGGAGATATGAATTGATTACTAATGACTAGTTTTGAGCATTTTGGATGAAACCTAGCTTAAGTGTGATTTTGTGAGTTTACTGATTGGAGGCAATTTTAACATTTTATGTGGACTGAATTGGTGTGAGTGAGCTTCTGAAAAGTTGTAGAGGAAGAGATTACCTTGAAAATGTTATATGGTGTGTAATTTTTAGAAGTCAGAATTGGGAGTTATGATTTTTCCAAAACTGACCCTACATTAGGTCATGAATGGCTGATCATAACAGAAACTTCCATAACAGTTTTGAAATTGTTAGAGATCGAATTGGATGTTGAGTGCTTCATGAACATTGAATTTTGAGATGTTATCTTTTCATGGATATAAAGTTCTGAATTTACTGACTTGTATATAGGGAGTTATGCTTGTTGTAAGGTTACTGCCCATATTGAAGGATTTCAGGGACAGTGACATTGAATGAATTAATTTACTAGTTTAGAAATAGAATTTGATTTTAGATTGTTCATGAAAGTTGTAGAGGACATTGTGAACTTATTGATCATATTTTTGTGGTAATTTATTTCTGAAGAATCAGTGAGTTATGAAATTGCCAATGTACTGCCCTGTGTTGCTGGAAATTGAGTAGGCAGTAGGTTTGATGGAGTATTTGACACCCTTAGAGTTGGAATTGATTTTTATGGTCTTCTTGAGAATTGTAGAGCTTTTCATAAGCTTTCCAACAAGGTATAGTTTGCATTTTCCAGAAATGTGTAGAAAGAGTTATGGGTGTTGAAAGATATTAATTGTTTAAATTGACTTTTGATTTCTTTTGTCAATTTTTTTCCCGTCTGACGTCCGATTGACCTGATTCCAGAGGCATCGGATTCGTTGAATATTTAATTTTATTTTCTGAGAGATTCGGGATTTTTAGACGGGAATTTGACGTAGCCCCTATTGACGGAACATGTAAACACTGTTTTATTTAATGGAGGACCTATAGAGGTCCGAATTGCGCACCGTCAGCGCCTATGGATTTCTAATTTTTGATAGAATTTTATTATGGGAAAATATTGAATTAGGACCGGGAATTCATGAACATGCATATCTCATCAACATGAGCACAAATTTTATATTTAGTGACTCGTGCTTTTTCTTATTCATATAGAGGCCCAATTGGAGCGTCGATTGACCGACGTCACAGAGACTTCCCGACATTTGCTCGGAAATAATAGGTGAGTAACCTAGTTGGTTTCTCAAATTTCTGGTTGTGTACATGCTTAACGTGAATTACGTGCAAAAGTGAATTGAATGAGCACTGTATGACTACTAGCATGTATGGGATTGTTTTGTATGATTTTACTGTACTGAATGATACTGATAATGACAGACTGGGCTTTATAGCCATCATACTGAACACTGCTATACTGGGCTTTATAGCCATATCATTGACTTACTGCTACACTGGGCTTTATAGCCAAACACTGTACCTTCACTGAATCGCTGCGCATGCATAATTGCATGATCGATAATGGACGTGCCCCAGTTGCTATTTTACCGATAAGAGCTTGAGCTCTCATATCTTGATCGACCGCCTCGAGCCCGAGGGGAGAAATCTCGACGCGTCCCCCACGAACACCGATCGAGCACTTGAGCACTGTCTTGAATAACTGGAAAGAGTCACATATGCATTGCATTTGCACAAATGACTGTTCTGTGACATATACTGCTTTCATAATGGTATGAATTACTGTGAATGGTTTCATATTACTATAAATTGTTATTGATCGCCATCGTAATTGATTATTATCGATTGTCTTTACGCCATGGGCGTAATGCATGATTTGAGTGAACCATCGATGATGGTTTCTCACTGAGTTCGCAAAACTCACCCAAAATTTGCATCTATTTTTTCAGGTTCTGAAGAATACCCCGGTTGATACGGGAGTATGTCTACTATAGGCAAACAAGAGTACTGGTCGGGATCAGTTCGCATCTGCATTAGTGTCTTAGTAAATTGTGTTCCGTAATCACTGTATAATAAGGCTTTGTATTTTTACTGAGCCCATTGTGGTTTTGATGTTTTCTCGCATCGGTGATTGTAAATTATTTTTAGATGACCGTAATAACTAAACTGGTTTATATTGAATACGGATTTTATTTACTACTCGTGTTTGCCGTGTGAACGTGGAGTTAATGGCTATAAAAAATGTATCTGAATTTTAAATCGTGATGTAATACGCCACTCGTGGGACACGGACTCGGATATCACCAACGATATCGGGTTGGGTCTTACTAAAAGGGTGTTACATTTAGGTGGTATCGAGTCCGAAGAGTACGTAATGTATCCGGGCACAATTTGGAACATAGGTTGCATGCATTTGAGTCGTCGTTGCGGCACCGTGTAATCGATCCCTAGTTAGAGTCGCATCGAAGATAAATCCTATGGGTGCATAAGTGTCAGTGACTAAGTGAGAGAAGAGTGAGGCTGGATTAGAGTGTAAATCCTAAAGGGATAATCAATTAGGAAAGGATAAAGGAAAATGGATAAGAAGGTTGATATTGTCATTGGGTTAGAAACCCTCATATGTGATAAGCAGAATGACCGTGTTGGCCTAGACTAATTAAGAATTTCGAATTAAATTGACAATATTATGGTGATGAAAAATGAAGATGTTGAGAACTTGAGAGGTCCATTAGAGATATGGGAGATCTAAGTGAAATTCAAAGCCCGGGATGATTAGGTAATTACAGTTCTGACTGTATATGTCATGAAAAGGGGAAATATTGGAATTGAGTAAAATGTAGATGGTCTAATTGGGCATATTTTGATTCACTGTATTCGAGTTAAAGATCAGTAGATATTATAAGCAGAAGATAATAGCGAAATGGAAAGAAGCTCAATAGAGTCTTTATAATTGGTTTCGAGAACCGAAAGAAGAGAAAAAGTAAGATGCCCAGTGCCTATTAGAGTGAGATAAAAGTGTACAGATAAACTGAAGAATTTGTGAAATGGTTATGATCTGAACCGCATAAGTTTGAGATTGAAATGGTTATGTGATTATTGTGTTACGAGTTTGAAAATTTGTTTGATAAAATTATAAAGGAAAAAGACAGACAGATGATTTCTACTGATGGTGTATCGGGAAATTCTGAATTAGGTGTATATGGACACAAAAATGGTAAATGGATAGGCATATAGATAGAGATAAAATGGAGTGGTATCAACGATTTTGTCGGGTATTGGGGATTTGTGAACACCGATCATAATCATTTGAGGAAAATAGAAGATAAGTAGCGAAAAATGAATGAAATAATAATAATAATAATAATGATCATGAGATGATAAGCCAAATTGATATGACCTTACAGGGTCAAGTTGCACGTAACGGATATGGGAATGAGACATACAGTTTAATGATTCGGGGAGAATGAAATAAAGATCTTGAAAAAAAAAATGAAACCACAATAGTGGTATATGAAAAGAATTGTTGCATTTAAATCGATTTCTTGTTGATAATATCTATTGGACAGTAATGTTGAATTCATGACTAATGAAATGTATATTCTGAGATATATGGAAACCATAGAGGAAATGAGTGGTAAATGTTTAGAGTGATTATAAGTGTGAAGTTTTAATGGATTAAAGTAAGACACAAGTAGATTAAGTGTGCCTATATGAGTGGAAATGAAAATGATTACGTATCGGTCATTTAGTTGAGGATGAGTATAAACGGAAAGGAGTCTTAAGGAAATTTGAATTGTATGGGTTACAAATTGGTTTAGGATAAAATGTTGTGGTATAGATTCTTGAATAAGTGTGAAAGAAAGTGTTTAAGTGGTATTACAAGGAACCGCTGTGAAAGGAATGTTCGATCTGTTAAATGATGGCATAAAAGTGTTACGATTGAGATAATGCATTATAGTGAAGAAGGATTGAAAAGCAATTAGGGATAATAATTGGTTGATGAGACTTTCGTGAACCGTATAAAGATGGTATCAAGACGAATGGTCAAATGGATAGAAGTATGGACAAAATTAAAGGTGAAATTGGGACATAACTCATATTGTTGAGGTTATCACGCTTGACCGTGTGTACAGAAATGTAAAGTATCCAACATAAGTGAAATTTTAATTGGAGGTAATCCTATTGCAATGTGAAGTGAATCGATCTCCATTTATGATGCAAAACTGTTAAGGAATCCAGATTTGAAACGATGAATAAAAGAGTCCCAAACTGAAAAGTGAGATACTAAAATAAAATGGAAATTTTGGAGGTTTAAATATGGATGATAAGGTATTAACATGTGTTGATATGAATGATATGAAAACAGTTGAGAAGAGTAAATGAATGTAGACAAGAGGTTCAAAAGGGAAACTGACAATGAGGTGATGTAGTGACACCTTCATAAAGAAATTGCAGATACACTGATTGTGGACTCAATGAAAAGGGTAAAAGATGTATGGTAAAGTCAATAGGACCCTAATAAGGGATTTATGCGAGGTAAGCAAATGGTAGTAACTGTGATTAGAGACAGAATGTGTTTGGAAGTGTTGAACAGTGAAAAGTAAAAAGAACGATAGGATGAATTGAGGAATCTGATACTGATGATAAACATACACTGGAAGAGTGGGCAGTGCGTGTTGAACTGAGACAATATGTTGAACGGGTATGAAATAAATTGAACTGACGTTGATAAATGGTATTGGTGTCATGCTCGCGAGTGAAAGTCATGGAGACTGTAGATTCCTATAAGGATATACTGTGTTAATTTGAGGAAAGAGACCGGTGTAAATACGACAATGCTGTAATGAACGAACAATTCTGCCTACTAAACTCAACTGGTGAACAGATAATGCTGCAATGAACAGATTAATTACAGATATTGGGATTTTCAATGAGTGTCAAGCAGATTATGGGTAATTGTGAAGTGTTTCTGGAAAATTGAAGTTGTAAATCTAGTGATAAGAATGGTTAAGAGTGCAGAAAGTAAAGTGATAAATTTTATGATGAGTTGAATGTACGAATGGAATTGGAATTAAAAAAAAAACAACAACAGTGAAAAAAAAATTCAAAGAAGAAGTAAGTGTACCCGATAAAAAGGTATTAGAAAAAGAAAGTGAACAGTCAAAGTTAGACATTCTAGTATTTGAAAAGTGAAATTGAGTAATTGTAGGTATAAAATAAAGTGATTATTGGCTCAAGTGTTTATAGGTTGAATGTCCAACAGGAAAAAGGTTTGATTATGATCGTAATATAGAGTACTGGAGGAATATACTGCTACACTGCGCAGTGCCTACTGGGAGTCAAAGATCATGATGGATTTGAGACTATAATGTGTGAGAAAAAGGAAAGTGACTGAGAAAGACTGCATGGTTAGCTAAAGTGGAATCGGATCGGACAAATGAGACAGAGTAAACTGTATATCCGGATAAAGTGTGTGAACACTATAGAATAGTGAATTGTCTTACGAGAATCGAATTTGTATATAAAGTGGGCATACAACAAATGACTACCTTAGGTACATTATTACTGATTATAGTGAATTGGAATTAAATGTCACTGTATTGGTACCAAAGGAATGTAAATCGTCCCTGACGTGATTAAGGGAGGTACCAAAGACATGGAGATGTCCTCAATGGAATACGAATTGGACTATATGGCACTGTGGGAAAAAGTATTAGAGGAATAAAATGTAATAAGTGAATAGATTCGAAAATATTAAACTGAGCTACTTATCGGAACCATAGGTAATGGCTATTCTAGAAATGGCAAGTGAGATAGCTAAGAAAATGAGATCGCCAACTAATAGTCTTGTCGAATCCGTCTACTGTCCTAAGTGATAATGAGTTAGCCAAATTAGTGGCGAACCACGCATTTGAGTGGTTCTTGTGATCACTCCAAAAGTGAATCATTAAGTGGAAAAGTGTATAGGATTTATAGACTCATATGATTACTGTCATAGTGAACCGTTGACTGAGAATTTCGAGGACGAAATTCTTATAAGGAGGGGAGAATTGTAACATCCCACCCCCTCCTGGAAGGGTAAAATAGGAAATTTGTCGTAGGATGGGATTGATAGGAATAATTAGTCCGTTCATGCATAATAGGATTGATACACGTGTATCAATTGTGTACATGGAATTTCGGTATATGCATTCATGATAATTCCTTAATTGGGCCTAAAGTAATTTTATTGGGATTAACGTGGTAAATGGGTTTGGAAAATTATTCGAAAGCGCTATGAGCGTTATAGATTTTAAGGGATTTTCAGAATTTTCGGAATTTTAGGAGAAAATTCCTGCACCAAGCAAAAATCGCCAGAATCGCCTAAACATGTTTTAGGGTAGAAAAGGTTGAAAAATTATTTGGACTGCACCATAAATTGTTTTACATTTTTAGGGATTTTTAAGAATTTTTCTGGATTTTTCCGGAGACAATTCCCAGACCGGAAAAATCGCCAATTGGCGAATCGGTCGATTTTCGGTAGCAAAAATCGCCACCCACCGGCATCGTAATATTGGGTATATTATTTTGGGAATGAAATTAGGGTCATTGGAATTGATTGGAGTAAAATTTTGATCTGGATTATTAAATGACTATTTTGACTTTTCAAATACAAAGTAACCAATGAGAATTTGCCATTTCAAAGTCTTCATGATTGCTTCCTTTCCATGCTTTCGGTGATGTGTATGTTTTAAAGAAGGAAATGAATTGTTTTTAGTGTTTTAGTTTGAAACTCATCCGAAACTCCAACTCTTCATTTGCAACCATCGAATTTTTTTCCCTTTTACTCATCTCTCTTTGCAACTTTAAGCTACCATCTCTTAATCCATCAAAGTTAGATGATGAGGAGATGCATGCTTGGTCTTGGTGGGATTAGTTTGAAAGCATAGGAAAGAATTGAAGAGAAGAAGTGAAGGTTGGAAGCTTGATAAGTAAGTTCTTTAATTCTTATGTTTAATGATGTTGTTAGCATGACTTGCATGTCATGGTTGGTAGAAGCTTTGAATGAGAGGTTGGGAGCATCTAGTATGCTTAGGGATGCATGATATTGATGTCTTTTATTGCTTGGATTAATGGGTATAAGGTTAGGGTTATGGATGAATTAAAAGTAGTATGATAGAAGTGATTATGGCTTAATTTTAAATGACATATGGATAATTATTTGAGTATTTGAATTGAGGAATTTAAGGCTGCAAATTTTTCAGTATTAACCCTAACATATGTATGATTGTAGTGATATTTAATTTGTATTTATTTTGATGTCTAGTGATGTGAACAAGGCATTGGAAGTGGTTGAACTAAGGTTAACATTGAATCTGGAAAATTGGAATTATAATTGATGTTACTGTTTTGTTCATAATTTATTGTGTAGAAATGCAAATGAGGTAAGGTTAGTGGCCACTGAAACTTTGGGATGTTGGCTTCAATTTAGGATGAAATAGGTGTTGTTGAATTTCAATGATAGAAGGGTGAATTTTTGAATGGAAAGTTACTGGTCCATTGCCTGTGAACAGTAACCGAAACCTCAACATATGAACTTTGCTGATTTTTCTGAATTACTTGAGATGGAATTAGGGAAAATGGTCTTCATGGAAGTTGTGGCATATTGAATTATCTTTCCATTTCTACTGATCTTGATTTTTTTAGAATTGTATATTGGGAGATATGAATTGATTACTAATGACTGGTTTTGAGCATTTTGGATGAAACCTAGCTTAAGTGTGATTTTGTGAGTTTACTGATTGGAGGCAATTTTAACATTTTTTGTGGACTGAATTGGTGTGAGTGAGCTTCTGAAAAGTTGTAGAGGAAGAGATTACCTTGAAAATGTTATATGGTGTGTAATTTTTAGAAGTCAGAATTGGGAGTTATGATTTTTCCAAAACTGACCCTACATTAGGTTATGAATGGCTGATCATAACAGAAACTTCCATAACAGTTTTGAAATTGTTAGAGATCGAATTGGATGTTGAGTGCTTCATGAAAATTGAAGTTTGAGATGTTATATTTTCAGGGATATAAAGTTCTGAATTTACTGACTTGTATATAGGGAGTTATGCTTGTTGTAAGGTTACTGCCCATATTGAAGGATTTCAGGGACAGTGACATTGAATGAATTAATTGACTGGTTTAGAAATAGAATTTGATTATAGATTGTTCATGAAAGTTGTATAGGACATTGTGAACATATTGATCATATTTTTGTGGTAATTTATTTCTGAAGAATCAGTGAGTTATGAAATTGCCAATGTACTGCCCTGTGTTGCTGGAAATTGAGTAGGCAGTAGGTTTGATGGAGTATTTGACACCCTTAGAGTTGGAATTGATTTTTATGGTCTTCTTGAGAATTGTAGAGCTTTTCATAAGCTTTCCAACAAGGTATAGTTTGCATTTTCCAGAAATGTGTAGAAAGAGTTATGGGTGTTGAAAGATATTAATTGTTTAAATTGACTTTTGATTTCTTTTGTCAATTTCTTTCCGTCGACGTCCGATTGATCGATTCAGAGGCATCGGATTCGTTGAATATTTAATTTCATTTTTGAGAGATTCGGGATTTTAGACGGAATTTGACGTAGCCCTATCGACGGAACATGTAAACTTATTTTATTTAATGGAGGACCTATAGAGGTCCGAATTACGCTGACCGTCCGCCTATGGATTTCTAATTTTGATAGAATTTTATTATGGGAAAATATTGAATTAGGACCCGAATTCATGAACATGCATATCTCATCAACATGAGCACAAATTTCATATTTAGTGACTCGTGCTTTTCTTATTCATATAGAGGCCCAATTGGAGCGTCGATTGACCGACGTCACAGAGACTTCCCGGCATTTGCTCAGAAGTAATAGGTGAGTAACCTAGTTGGTTTCTCAAATTTCTGGTTGTGTACATGCTTAACGTGAATTACGTGCAAAAGTGAATTGAATGAGCACTGTATGACTACTGGCATGTATGAGATTGTTTTGTATGATTTTCTTGTCATCAATGATACCGATAATGATGATCGGGCTTTATAGCCATCATATCAACATCCGCTATACCGGGCTTTATAGCCATATCATTGACTTATCGCTACACTTGGGCTTTATAGCCAAACACCGCACCTTCATCGAATATCGCATCGCATGCATAATTGCATGATCGGATAATGAACGTGCCCCAGTTGCTATTTTTCTTGATAAGAGCTTGAGCTCTCATATCGCATCGACCGCCTCAAGCCCGAGGGGAAAATCCTTGACGGCGTCCCCACCGAACACCGATCGAGCACTTGGGCTGTCTATGAATAATGGAAAGATTCACATATGCATTGCATTTGCACAAATGACTGTTTTGTGACATATACTACTTTCATAATGGTATGAATTACTGTGAATGGTTTCATATTACTGTAAATTGTTATTGATCGCCATGGTAATTGATTATTATCGATGTCTTTACGCCATGGGCGTAATTCATGATTTGAGTGAACCATCGATGATGGTTTCTCACTGAGTTCGCAAAACTCACCCAAAATTTGCATCTATTTTTTTCAGGTCCTGAAGAATACCCCGGTTGATACGAGAGTATGTCTACTATAGGCAAACAAGGGTACTGGTCGGGATCAGTTCGCATCTGCATTAGTGTCTTAGTAAATTGTGTTCCGTAATCACTGTATAACAAGGCTTTGTATTTTTACTGAGCCCATTGTGGTTTTGATGTTTTACTGCATTGACTGATTGTAAATTATTTTTGGATGACTGTAATAACGGAAACTGGTTTATATTGAATACGGATTTTATTTACTTACTGTGTTTGCCGTGTGAACGTGGAGTTAATGGCTATAAAAAAAATGTATACTGAATTTTAAATCGACTGATGTAGTACGCCACTCTCGTGGGACACGGACTCGGATATCACCAACGATATCGGGTTCGGGTCTTACGGGTGTGGGGTGTTACATAGTACCTTGTAAGTCGACTTGTTCATGGGCAGATGACATAAGTCGACTTGTGTCACACAAGTCGACTTGTGTGTGGGCAGAAGCATAAGTCGACTTGCATTTGATGAAAGTCGACTTGTGGCATGCATAGGTAGGATGATGGATGATTTTAGGTATAGACTCAATGTGATTGATGAAATGCCCTAAATCATATCATATAGTCATGGTGACTATAATCCTACGGCTTGGAGAAGAAGTAGATGAGACCCAAATCCTCCTCAGATATGAAAACTAACGCCTTCCATTAATATGGTAAGAACCAGAGTTTTTATAGGGTTGGGTTGTTGAGCTAACCTCAAGCTCACTCTATACGAATATGTTTGAACCATGAAAATAAGATTTTCGGATTAATGGGTCGGTTTTCCTAGAAGCGTTGATTTGTTGAGCTAACCTCAAGGTCAACGTGGACAGAGGCAAAATTGGGTAGCATACATCAGATGTATGCGCATCAAAGAGTTGATACCCAATGTAAGTGCATACATCAACAAGTTGATAGCACTGATCGATAGTTGTGTCTAAGATGTAATTGGTATATCTAATACCTCCCGAGACATAAGGTGGCTTGTTGGGTAAACCCAAGGTCATTCTTAATGTCGGTTATCGATGATGCAATTGGTATGACCGATACCTACCGATTGACCTAAGTTGTGGCTTGTTGGGTAAACCCAAGGTCACTCTTAGCAATGTCGGATATCGACCCACTCAGACATTATGTCACTTTGTTTCTCCGGATTACGTAAAGAGGGTTATGGATTCTAGGAAACTAGTGGAGCCATATGCATGTCATGCAAGTCCTTATGATCATGCGAGGCATTTCTATTCTATCATTCCTTCTCTCTATCGCGCCAGGTTGATTGAAGAAGTCTTTCAGATGTGAATTTTCGCCTCTATTCGGACCGAATTTTCTTGATTGGTCGAGGAATCGAGAATTGTTCTTAGATCTGAGGAACTGGGATACGTCCTAGATGTTCCACTTCCAGATGCACCTGCTGTTGATGCTTCTGATAAGGATCAGAAAGCATATTGTAAGCATCTAAAGGACGGTGATATGAATACTTGCTTTATGCTTGCCTCGATGTCACTAGAGCTGCAGGAGCAGCACGAGTCCATGGATGCTCACTCTATAGTATTTCATCTTAGGGAGCTGTTTGATGAGTAAGCTCGGTCTGAAAGGTTCGAGACCTCAAGGCTTCTCTTCACCACAAAGATGGCTCCAGGGACATCTGCTATCCAGGTTTCCCTGAAGATGAATGGCTATAAATAGAGATTGGCTGTCTTAGGATTTGTAATGGATTATGAGTTAAGTAGAGACTTAATTCTAGTTGGATTGTCTGATGGTTATTCACAGTTTGTGATAAACTATCGGATAAACCAAATATCCACAACAATTCCTGAGCTGATCAATCTGCTCAAGACAGCTGAGCAGGCTATCAAGAAGGATAGCAAGCAAGTGCTAATGGTGGACGCTTCTTCTTCTAGTTCAAAGAAGAAAAAGGCCAAGAAACCAAAGGGAAGTGCCATCAAGGAAAAACCAAAGAAACTGCCCCAAAAGGATTTTGCTTTCATTGTGGCAAGTCTAGCCACTAGAGGCGAAACTGTAAAATCTATCTGGAGTTCTTGAAGCAGAAGAAGGCATCAGATGCCTCTACTCCTTCACATATGTTTGTCATTGAGGTTAATACTATTCCTGATCAAAACATATCGGTATTAGATACCGGTTGTGGCTCATACATATGAAATGATATGCAGGGCCTCAGGGACAGTAGACAGCTCATAAAAGGAGAACTAGACCTTCGTGTAGGTAATGCAGCAAGAGTTGCTACATTAGCCGTAGAAACTTATGTCTTGTTCCTCCCTAGTGGGCTTATATTCAAATTGGATGATTGACATTTTGTACCTGTTTTAAACAAAGAACATATTGTATGTTTTATGTTTAATTAGAGCTGATTTCCATTGGACTTTTAGTAACAATGGTTGTTATATTAGTTGCAATGGAATGCTCTATGGTACTGGTACATTATGCAATAGAATTGACATATTAGGTATGTCATATCCAATTATGAATGTCAATGACGCGGAAAGACATAATCGAGATAATTTAAAATCAACTTACTTATGGCATTGTCGAACTGGCCATATAAATGAGACACGATCGCTAAGCTCCATAAGAGTGGATGTTTAGGGTCATTTGATTATGAATCATATGACACATGCGAATCTTGTTTATTAGGCAAGATGACTAAGTAATCCTTTAAAGGAAAGGGTGAGCAGCGTGAATGGAATATTAGACCTAATACATTCGGATGTATGTGGTCCGATGTCCATCCATGTCATAAGTGGTTGTTTTACTTCATTACTTTTATCGGTGATTATTCACGATATAGGTATCTCAGATGTCGATGAGATACAAATCAAGCATTTGAATAGTTCAAATAATTCGTAAATGAAGTAGAAAACTAACTTGGTAAAAGTATGAATACATTACGATCGATCGTGGTGGAAAATGCTTAGACCAATAGTTTTGATTATCTCGAGATAATGGGATTTTATCTCGGTATACTCCACCTTACACGTGCAAAGACAATGGTGTGGTTGAAAGGAGAAATCGAACCTTGTTAGACATGGTGCGATTGATGATAGGTTTTGCATGCTTTGGGAATATGCTCAAGGCAATTTGCTTACTTGCTAAACAGAGTTCCATTAAAGACGTTGTTGTTACTCCACATGAGATGTGGATTAAGCGAAGCCCTATCTTTCTCAATTGAAAGTTTGGGGTTGTCCGCTTCGTGAAGCGGACACGGTCAGATTAGCTTGATGCAAAATCGACAAGTGTTTGTTAAATGGAATATCAATTCTACCTTGCTTAGGAACAAAAGTTGTTTGTTTCCAAGCATCTGTTTTCTTAAAGAAAGAGTTTTTACAAGAGGGGCGATTGGGAGCAAAGTTGAACTTGAGAAGTTCAAGATGCTCGAACAAACATAGATCAATCGTCAATCAAGCTGTAACTCATATAGATGAGGTAGCAGTTCAACCTTCTACTACACAAGAATTTCAGAGGTTAAGTAGGATACGACTTTTCCCGAGAGATATGAATTTCTTGTAAGTGAGCAGAATGGCGATTGCTCATATGAGATGATGCGCCTACTACCTATGAACAAAGTTACGAAAAGTTCGAGTCCGGAACATGGCTTTGTGCCATGAAATCAAATGGATTCCATGTATGAAAACCAAGTATGGACTTTGGTTGTTACACGAAGGATAAAACCCACGAGGTGCAAAGGAGTTTTCGAAGAAAACCAACATGGATGGTAATTTGATTACCTATAAAGCAATGCTTCGGTTAAAGGATTTCGCCACGCATAAAGAGTTGACTATGACAAAACCTTCAACCCCGTAGCAATGCTTAAATCCATTAGGATACTCCTAGCCATTGCCACTCATTATGATTATGAGATATGGCAAATGGATGTGAAGACAGCTTTCCTGAATGGAAATCTTCCCGAGGATGTGTATGACACAACCAGAGGACTTCACTTCCATCGATGGCAAAAAGGTATGCAAGCTTCAGAAATCCATGTTTGGATTGAAGCAAGCATCCAGGAGTTCGAATATCCGTTTTGATGAGGTACTCAAAGAGTTTGGTTTCTCACAAAATTCGGATGATCATTGTGTGTATAAGAAGGTTAATGGGACTGCAATCGTATTCTTTGTGTTGTATGTAGATGACATACCGTTACTAGGAAACGATGTCTCTACGCCGCAATCGATTAAAATTTGGTTGTCCAATCAATTTGCGATGAAAGACCTTGGTGAAGCAACTTATATCCTAGGGATATAGATTTATAGAGATAAATCAAAAGGTTGCTTGGTCTTTCACAATCATCGTACATAGATGAGATGCTAAAGAAGTTTAGCATGGAACAATGCTATGTACGAGGCCCGATGTATCATATGCTCTAAGTGTTACGAGCAGATACCAATCGGATCCTGGTGAGGGTCACTGGGTAGCTGTCAAGAATATCCTCAAGTACTTGCGAAGCACTAAGGATGTCTTCTTGATCTATGGAGATGGAAATCTCCAAGTGAGCGGGCATTTAGATGCAAGTATTTAATCTGATAAGGATAATTCTGAATCACAATAAGGTTATATACATTCACACTGAATAGCGTGACGGTCAGTTGGAAAAGTTCCAAACAAGAGAGGACTGCTGATTCATCAACCGAGGCAGAGTACATTGCCGTATGAGATCAGTGAAGCGGTTTGGATCGAAGTTCATTATTGAACTTGATCTAGTCCTACTGTGATGGGCCCATAGGATTGTATTGTGATACAATGGGGCTGGTTCGCAAGCAAAGGAACCAAGGTCTTATCGACGATCCGAACTCGTGCTTACCGATTCGGAGATCATTAGTCGAGATGATATCGATAGAGAGAATTCCCGAGCAAAGTGTTCTTTGTTCGTTGACAAAGCCATTGTCACGGAGAATTATGATTCTCATGGACTCGCTTATGGTATTAGATACTAAGGCGATTGACTTTAGGTCAGTGGGAGATTTGTAAGTGATAAGTCGACTTGTACCATGTGTAAGTCGACTTACACATGTTCGAAATCGATAAGTCGACTTGTTCATTCGATCGATCGACTTGTTCAAGGTCGATCTTGTTTATTTGCGCCCTAAAGGCAATCCCTTTAGCGTTTTATTCAAAGTCGTATGTGGACTTTATGAATAAATAAAGAAAAGGCATTATTCATTAATTTGATATTCATAAACATTGTTTATGAATTGATTGAATCTTTAATCGAATTAATGAAGTCCATGATATATGACATAGCATGAAGGAAATTATGATGTGTTCATACTCCCGAGATTCCTATCATGTGCAATTACGTCAAGATCGTAATTCTCCCTAGTCATAGGATTAATGAGGTGGACATCATTAATCCGGATAGACTAGCACATGTCATATTCCTTGATTGGATCAAGCGGTGGATCTCGTAAGCTGTAAATATGAGATATTTAGAATTGACATGTGGATGCTTACTAGCGGTATTAAGTTCATTGGATGACTGCCATGAGATCATCACATGGATATCTTATCTAAGTGTCGTTGATAATCTCATCATAGCAATGGTGCAAGTATCCTCGGACTTGAGGTACTCAAGGATATCTTGAATCTCGATCACGTGCTTTGACTCCATTCCTTGTTGCCTTCGAGAGGTAACTCATAGGGTGGTGCTTGGGTACAACTTGAGGTATTGAAGATAATTGAGTAGCCAATAAAGGATTCACCACTTACGGATTAGCGGAAGAGATACCCATGGCCTCTTGTGGGATCATTACTAAGGTGGCGGCATGTATGTCATGAAGAGTGTCTTCATTGACATATCGAGAATGAGTCCGGGCGAGAACCGATATCACTGGGCTAGACTCGGTCTAGTGAGAGTTGACACTTTGACCATACTCATAACCAAGTGGGGTATAGGATGGTGAAAGGACGAATTGCACGCAGTAATTATACATGGAAGGGTTTGTGATCGGTTCATGATGAATACATCAAATCGATTACTTTCCGGTCAATTGGGGGTCATGATGTGTTGCTAGATATCGCTCATGACTTGCTCAGATTAATTGTTAATATAAGTGGCCAACATAACCGGAACCTAAAGGCCACACGATAAGAGTGATTGAGAAATAAAATAGTAATTGATGAGTTCCAATCATGGAGAGCATTAGGATTAAATGGATCCGATGAGATTGGGATATGTCCCGATGAGATCGCGACATCGATATTGCTAAGAAAGGTTTCGAGTGTTTTTGCCAGGGATCGGGCCCTAGTAGAGGCCAGTAGACCCCAATTGGACTGGACCTTAGCAAATATATTCTAATTAATTAATTAAGTAATTAATTAATTAATTATTATATATATATATATGCATGTTACGTGGAAAGGGAGAGAAGAAGCATGGAAGCTTCTTTATTAAGCTTAGTCATCATTCATTAAATGACTAAATGACAAAAGCAAAGATGAATGTATAAAGTGATGTTAGTTGGTGGAGGGAGCAAGCATATACGATGCTCATTTTCTTCATCCTTTGAGAAAGGAATATGGAGAAATTAAAAAGAGAGGATGGTGATCGTGGGTTGAAAAATTGTTTCTAAAACCTAAGGTTCATCATCTTTCATTCAAGCTTTCATCTTCTCCTCCAAGTTTTGTCATCTCCTCCACGTTGATCCAAGCTCTCGGATGAGGTAGGCTCTAGCAGCTTTAATCTGTTCTAGCTATTCCGGGTCAAAGGGTTTGATCGGTTAGATTTTCTGATCTCTGCGTGGATCACCTTTAGAGATAGTCTCTTTGGCTATTTAGGTTGATGTCTTCATACGGACACTGATCTCGGATTCGGAAAGTCCCGAACAAAATTTTGTTTTCATCGCGCGGTACATGTGATGTACCTCCCGGGATTTTCCTACATCATAATCATACTCACAATTCAATGTTATCAAATGCCATACATCATAATGCAAATTTCCACATCACAACATTTCAAAGCAAGTCATTTTAGTACATAACGCACACATAAGGCATTTTGCTCATTACACAATAACTATAAATAAATTATCCACCTTATAACTCTTGAAAATTCAAACTCAATTTGGCCTTTCCCCTTGCTATTGGGTAGGATTATCTTGATTTCCTAAAACAAACTAATTTTCCGTTAAATTCTAATTAAATAAAACCCCTAAAACTTCAACATCACAACAAGTGAAATAATTGCTAAATTGGGTTTAGCATTAACTTACCCATGGCCTATCTAGGTTAGAAAATCCAAAACCTAGCTTAGAAACCCTAAAAATCAAATGAGTTCCTTAAATCATCTTCTTCCAATCCAACACCCATTCTCTACACAAATCACTTTCTCTCTCTAACTCTTTCTCTAACAAAGTAAGAAGAAGAAGATAAACTTACCTTGACAAGATGATTTCTCTTCTTTTTCTTCTTCTTTCTTCTTCCTTCCAAGCTTCCCATGATTTTCTCCTTCTTCTCTTTATTTCATGTTTTTCTCTCTTCTCTTCTCACTCCCACGATTCTCTTCTTTCCTTCTTAACTTTCAAGACAACTTATATGGGCTTTCTTCCCATTTTACCCTCCATTAGCTAGTCTCTTCCAAGTTTGCCCCTTCTTTCATTTAATCTAAGTCTACTAACTCTCACCCATTAAACACCATATTAATTCTAACTTAATTCTAACACTTCATTCTAATTTATATTCATACTTGTTAATTTAATGACCCAATTCTAAAAATAAATACATAGACAAGCAAATCATAAGCAAATAATTGACAAATAAATCAGTAATAATTGGAAATTTTTAGGGTCTAATAATTCTGCCCCCTAAAAGAATTTTGTCCTCGAAATTCATACTTGAGTCCACGAAGAGGTGTGGATACTTCTTCTTCATTACTTTCAAAGGCTCCCACGTTGCTTCCTCCGTCGAATAGTTGCTCCATAAAACTTTAACCAACTTTACAATCTTGTTTCTCAAGACCTTTTCCTTCGAATCTAGGATCACCACTGGTTGCTCCTCATATGTCAAATCCTCCCTTAACTGAACCTCTGAAAGTTGAACTATGTGTGAAGGATCTGATCGATACTTCCTCAACATTGACACATGGAAAACATTATCAATCTTAGATAATTCTGATGGCAAAGCTAACTTATAGGCTAAAGGACCAATCTTCTCAATGATCTCATAAGGGCATATATATCTCGAACTAAGCTTGCCCTTCTTACCAAACCTCAAAACCCCTTTCCATAGAGAAGCTCTAAGAAACACTTTGTCTCCAACTTCAAATTCTATCTCCTTTCGATGTGCATCTATTGTAAGTACAAGTCGACTTGTACTACTGATAAGTCGACTTGTTCTTGAAAAGTACCAATAAGTCGACTTGTACATTGCATAAGTCGACTTATTTAAGGATCTGATCGTGTTTCTTTGCCCTAAAGGCCATCCCTTTAGCTGCTTTTATTCACAAATGATGCGCATCGAATGAATAAATAAAGAAAAGGCATAATTCATTAATTTGATGTTCATGAACATTGTTTATAAATTGATTGGATCTTTAATCGATTAATGAAGTCCATGATATATGACATAGCATGAAGGAAATTATGATGTGATCATACTCCCGAGATTCCTATCATGTGCAATTATGTCAAGATTCAAATTCTCCTAGTCATAGGATTAATGAGACCGACATCATTAATCCGGATAGACTAGCACATGTCATATTCCTTGATTGGATCAAGCAAAGGATCTCGTAAACTGTAAATATGAGATATTTAGAATTGACATGTGGATGCTTACTAATGTAGTAAGTTCATTCGATGACCCGCCATGAGATCATCACATGGATATCTTATCTAGTGTCGCGATAATCTCATCATAGAATGGTGCAAGTATCTCAGACTTGAGGTACTCAAGGATATCTTGATACCGATCCCGCATTTTGACTCCATTCCTTGTTGCCTTCCGAGGTAACTCATAAGGTGGTGCTTGGGTGCAGTTTGAGGTATTCAAGATAATTGAGTAGCCAATAAAGGATTCACCACTTGGATTAGCGTAAGAGATACCCATGGCCTCTTGTCAGGATCATTACTTGTAAATCTCTGGCCAGAGTGAATATGTCATGAAGAGTGTCTTCATGGACATATAGAGTAATGAGTCATAGGACGAGATCTGTTATCACTTGGGCTAGACTCAGTCTAGTGAGAGTTGACACTTTGACCATACTCATAACCAAGTAGGGTATAGGATGGTGAAAGGACGAATTGCACGGTAATTGTCTATGGAAGGGTTTGTGATCCGGTTCTTGATGAATACATCAAACCGATTACTTTCCGGTCAATTGGGGGTCATGATGTGTTGCTAGATACCGCCATGACTTGCTCAGTTAATTGTTAATCTAAGTGGCCAACATAACCGGAGCCTAAAGGGTCACACGCTTAAGAGTGTTTCGAGAATCAGTAAAATAGTAATTGGACAGAGTTCCAATTATGGAGAGCATTAGATTAAACGGATCCCAATGAGATTGGGATATGTCCGATGAGATCGCGACATCAATATTGCTAAGAAAGGTTTCTGAATTGTTTTCAAAGATCGAGTCCTGAGAGCCGTAGAGACCGAACCCAGTTGGATCGACCTTAGCATTTATATTCTAATTAATTAATTAAGTAAATTAATTAATTATTTATTATATAAATTGGACATGCACGTTGGAAACTAAAGGGAGAAGAGATGATAGCTTTTGACTTTTCAAAAGCTTAGTTTATTTATTAAATAATGAATGGTTAAGAACCATTCACGTGGATGGCCTTCTCTCCAAGCATAAAGTCTTCTTTTAAGGGTTAAAAAGAAAAACTTAAGTGGGCTTGGTGGGGTGGTCGACGGTTGCAAAGAGGAAAAGAAGAAATGGAAGCTTAAGAGTTAAGTTTCCTTTGAAAATGGTTTTCATGTCTTCTTCTTCAAGCATCATCACTTCTCTTCTTCTCCAAGCACAAAGTTCCAACGTGAATCTCAAGCTCTCCAGGACAGAGGTAGGCTCTAACAGGCTTTAATCTGTTCTAGCTATTCCCGGGTCAAAGGGGTTTGACTCGGTTAGGTTTTCTGATCTCTGCGTGGATCACCTTTAGAGATAGTCTCTATTGGCTATTTAGGTTTATGTCTTCATACGGATACCTGGATCCTGGGTTCGGGAAGGTCCCGGGAACAAAAAATTTTGTTTTCCACTGCCGGTACATGTGATGTACCTCCCGGGATTTTCCTACAGTGGTATCAGAGCGTCTGTTATCCCGTATGAAGCTAAAACCTAAGCTAGATCAGAAACCCTAAGTGCTGTTGATGTTGATGCATGTGTACTGACCAGATTTCGAATTGCTATAGAGATAGGGTTTTCGAAATTTTTCTGCCCAGAAATGTTCATAACATGTTAGAGAATATGTCTATGAATTTTCAGAATTTATCGATTTGATTTGATATAGTTTTGCTAATTAATTCCCTAAGGTTATAGATGCTGTTTTGTGAAACGATTCTGGAACAGGCAGTAGTATAAAATCGAGAATAAATTCTAGAAAAATCTTTTTCTGGATTTTCCTTCACCTACATGTCTATAAGATGTTGGTGAATGGCTGTGAGCATGGAAATTGGATTTCAAGGTGATTGGATATTTATTAACGAATTTATTCTATGCTGTTGGGAATTGCTGTGCTGATGAACACAGATTTTGAATCGGTTTTTCTATTTAGTTAGACTGAGTTTTTGATGGCCTAAAATCCTGAACAAATTCATGTAGCATTTTCTGAACATTTAGTAACCTATATAATTTTCTTATGATTTATTGAAATTGTTTCATTGATCATTTAGAGCAATGTACAGAACTGGACAGTTTTTGTGAAAATTGTTGGGACTGTTTTGCTTGGCTTGATTGAGTGTGATTTTTCAGTTCCAATGTCTTGCACCATTTTTAATGTGATTAAAAATGTGTTATCTTGATGTAGTATGATTTCCAAACTGAATTGCTTGAAGTTGATTATCCTAGAATTTTCGGATGCCTAATTGATCACCTTTGTGTCTCGTTAGTATATTTCATTTTCTTGCTTGTTTTGGCCGTCACAATTTTTGTGACAAGTGCCGGAGTAAATTTGATAATGTATATGCTAGCTAGAGATGCTTAGGATGATAATTTGGGTATTCCTAAATTGTTTGGAAATTAATGAGTTTTGACTCATTTCAAGCTTTTCATATAGTTTGACTATTTAAGGCTTTCATGAATCAATGAATTGTTCATTGATACATCAAATTTATCAGATATTACCTTAGGTATGTAGGTGTTGTGAATTGGAATTGCATTAATTGAGGAATTAGCCGATTAGAGATTTTAGCAAATTTACCTGGATAAGTCGACTTGTATGTGAAATAAGTCCGACTTGTTCAAGGAATTTTAGGATAAGTCGACTTGTCTATAGAATAAGTCCACTTGTTCAGATCTCAAGATAAGTCCACTTGTAGTACCTTATAAGTCGACTTGTTCACGGGCAGGTGAAATAAGTCGATTTGTGTCATACAAGTTCGACTTGTGTGTGGCAGAAGCATAAGTCGACTTGCATTTGATGAAAGTCGACTTGTGGCATGCTCAGTGGATGATGAATGATTATAAGGATTGATTCAATGTGATTGATGAAACCTAAATCATTCCATATAGTCTTCGTGACTATAATCCTTAAGCTTGGAGTCTAGAGACCCGAAATCCCTCCTCGGTATATGAAAACTAACGCCTTCCATTAATATGGTAAGAACCAGAGTTCTTATAGGGTTGGGTTGTTGAGCTAACCTCAAGCTCACTCTATACGAATATGTTCAAACCATGAAAATAAGATTTTCGGATTAATGGGTCGGTTTTCCTAGAAGCGTTGATTTGTTGAGCTAACCTCAAGGTCAACGTGGACAGAGGCGGTTGGGTAGCATACATTAGATGTACGCGCATCAAAGAGTTGATACCAATGAAGTGCACACATCAACAAGTTGATAAAGACGATCGATAGTTGTGTCTAAGATGTAATTGGTATATCTGATACCTCCCGAGACATAAGGTGGCTTGTTGAGCTAACCTCAAGGTCATTCTTAATGTCGGTTATCGATGATGCAATTGGTATGACCGATACCTACCGATTGACCTAAGTTGTGGCTTGTTGAGCAAACTCAAGGTCACTCTTAGCAATGTCGGATATCGACCCACCAGACATTATGTCACATCGCTTTTCCGGATTCGTAAAGAGGGTTATGGATTCTAGGAAACTAGTGGGAGCCATATGCATGTCATGCAAGTCCTTATGATCATGCAGGCATTTCTATTCTATCATTCCTTCTCTCTATCGCATTTAGGTTGATTGAAGAAGTCTTTCAGTGTGAATATACGCTCTCTATTCTGGACCGATTTTCTTGATTTGCTAAGGAATCTGAGAATTTTTCTCAGATCTGAGGAACTGAGATATGTCCTAGATGTTCCACTTCCAGATGCACCTGCTGCCGATGCTTCTGATAAGGATCAGAAAGCATATCGTAAGCATCTAAAGGACAGTGATATGGATACTTGCATTATGCTTGTCTTGATGTCACCAGAGCTGCCACAGCAGCACGAGTCCATGGATGCTCACTCTATAGTATCTCATCTTAGGGAGCTGTTTGATGAGTGAGCTCGGTCTGAAAGGTTCATGACCTTACCCTGAAGATGAATGGCTATATTGAGAGATTGGTCGTCTTAGGATTTGTAATGGATTATGAATTAAGTAGAGACTTAATTCTGGTTGGATTGTATGATGGTTATTCACAGTTCGTGTTAAACTATCGGATGAACCAAATATCCACAACAATTCCTGAGCTGATCAATCTGCTCATGACAGCTGAGCAGGCTATCAAGATAGATAACAAGTGCTAATGGTGGATGCTTCTTCTTCTAGTTCAAAGAAGAAAAAGGCCAAGAAACCAAAGGGAAGTGCCATCAAGGAAAAACCAAAGAAACTGCCCCAAAAGGATTTTGCTTTCATTGTGGCAAGACTAGCCACTAGAGGCGAAACTGTAAAATCTATCTGGAGTCCTTGAAGCAGAAGAAGGCATCAGATGCCTCTACTTCTTCAAATATGTTTGTCATTGAGGTTAATACTATTCCTGATCCAAACATATCGGTATTTGATACCGGATGTCGGTCATACATATGAAATGATATGCAGGGCATCAAGGACAGTAGAAAGCTCATAAAAGGAGAACTAGACCTTCGTGTAGGTAATGCAGCAAGAGTTGCTACATTTGCCGTAGGCACTTATGTCTTGTTACTCCCTACTGGGCTTGTATTCAAATTGGATGATTGACATTTTGTACCTGTTTTAAACAAAGAACATATTGTATGTTTCATGTTTAATTAGAGCTGGTTTCCATTTGACTTTTAGTAGCAATGGTTGCTATATTAGTTCGAATGGAATGCTCTATGGTACTAGTACATTATGCAATAGAAATGACATATTAGATATGTCATATCCAGTTATGAATGTCAATGACGCGGAAAGACATAATTGAGATAATTTAAAATCAACTTACTTATGGCATTGTCGGCTTGGCCATATAAATGAGATATGCATTGCTAAGCTCCATAAGAGTGGATGTTTAGGGTCATTTGATTATGAATCATATGACACATGCGAATCTTGTTTATTAGGCAAGATGACTAAGTTATCCTTTAAAGGAAAGGGTGAACGAGTGAATGGAATATTAGACCTAATACATTCGGATGTATGTGGTCCGATGTCCATCCATGCCAGAAGTGGTTGTTTTTACTTCATTACTTTTATCAGTGATTATTCACGATATAAGTGTCTGTATCTAATGAGATACAAATCTGAAGCATTTGAATAGTTCAAATAATTCAGAAATGAAGTAGAAAACTAACTTGGTAAAAGTATGAAGACATTACGATCTGATCGTGGTGGAAAATGCTTAGACCAACAATTTTGGATTATCTCAGAGATAATGGGATATTATCTCAGTGGACTCCTCCTTACACGCCGTAGCACAATGGTGTGGCTGAAAGAAGAAATCGAACCTTGTTAGACATGGTGCGATTGATGATAGGTTTAGCACAGTTTTGGGAATATGCGCTTGAGACAGCTGTTTACTTGCTAAACAGAGTTCCATTAAAGACAGTTGATAGATATGGACTAACTGAAAACCCTATCTTTCTTAGCTGAAAGTTTGGGATTGTCCTGCTTACGTGAAGCGGACACAGTCAGATTAGCTTGATGCAAAGCTGACAAGTGTTTGTTCGTGGAATATTAATTCTACCTTGCTGAGGAACAAAAGTTGTTTGTTTCAAAGCATGCTGTTTTCTTAGAGAAAGAGTTTCTTCTGTAAGAGGACAGAGGGAGCAAAGTTGAACTTAGAAGTTCAAGATGCTCGAACAAACACGTATCAATCGCTGAACTTGAAACTGCCACTCATATAGATGAGGTAACATTCAACCTTCTATTACACACTAATTTCAGAGGTTAAGTAGGATACGCACTGTCCCCGAGAGATATGAATTCTCGTAAGGAACAGAATGACGACACTCATACGAGATGATGAGCCTACTACCTATGAAGAGGTTTCAAAAGTTCGAGTCGAAAAATGGCTTTGTGCCATGAAAGCCGAAATGGATTCCATGTATATAAACCAAGTATGGACTTTGGTTGTTACACCTGAAGGGATAAAACCCACAGGGTGCAAAGGGGTTTTCAAGAAGAAAACCAACATGGATGGTAATCTGATTACCTATGAAGCGAGGCTAATGGCCAAAGGATATCGTCAAAGACAAGGACTTGACTATGACGAAACCTTCAGCCCCGTAGCAATGCTTAAATCCATTAGGATACTCCTAGCCATTGCCGCTCATTGTAAATATGAGATATGGCAAGTGGATGTGAAGACAGCTTTCCTGAGAGGAAATCTACCCGAGGATGTGTATGACACAACCTGAGGGCTTCACTTCCATCGATGGCGAAAAGGTATGCAAGCTTCAGAAATCCATTAATGAATTGAAGCAAGCATCCAGGAGTTGGATTATCCATTTAGTTGAGTCAATCAAAGAGTTTGATTTCTCACAAAATTCGGATGATCATTGTGTGCATAAGAAGGTTAATGGGACTGCAATCGTATTCCTTGTGTTGTATGTAGATGACATACTGTTACTAGGAAACGATGTCCCTATGCTGCAATCAGTTAAAATTTGGTTGTCCAATCAATTTGCCTTGAAAGACCTTGGTAAAGCAACTTATATCCTTAGGATATAGATTTATAGAAATAGATCAAAGGTTGCTTGGTCTTTCACAAGCATCGTACATAGATGAGATGCTAAAGAGGTTTAGCATGAAAAGATGCTATGTACGAAGCCCGATGTATCGTATGCTCTAAGTGTTACGAGCAAATACCAATCGGTTCCTAGTGAGGGTCACTAGGTGACTGTCAAGAATATCCTCAAGTACTTTTGAAGCACTAAGGATGTTTTCTTAATCTATGGAGATGGAAATCTCCTAAAGAGAGGGCATTCAGATGCCAGTATCTAATCTGATAAGGATGATTCTGAATCATGATTAGGTTATACACATTCACACTGAATAGCGTGGCGGTCAGTTGGAAAGAATTCCAAACAAGAGAGGACTGCTGATTCAACAACCGAGGCAGAGTACCTGCCGCATGAGATACGCAAAGGAAGCAGTTTGGATCAAGAAGTTCATTACTGAACTTGATCTAGTCCCTAGCTGTGGTGGGCCCATAGGATTGTATTGTGATACAATGGGGCTAGTGCACAGGCAAAGGAACCAAGGTCTCATCGACGATCCGAACTCGTAATTCGCCGATTCGGGAGATCATTAGTCGAGATGATATCCTGATAGAGAGAATTCCCACGGAGCAAAGTGTTGATGTTCCGTTGACAAAGCCATTGTCACAGGAGAATTGTGATTCTCATGGACTCGCTTATGGTATTAGATACTAAGGCGATTGGCTTTAGGTCAAGTGGGAGATTTGTAAGTACAAGTCGACTTGTACTACTGATAAGTCGACTTGTTCTTGAAAAGTACCAATAAATCGACTTGTACATTGCATAAGTCGACTTATTTAAGGACGGTACTGTTTTTTTGTGCCCTAAAGGCCATCCCCTTTAGCGCGTTTTATTCACAAATGTATATGCATGAATGAATAAATAAAGAAAAGGCATAATTCATTAATTTGATGTTCATGAACATTGTTTATGAATTGATTGGATCTTTAATCGATTAATGAAGTCCATGATATATGACATAGCATGAAGGAAATTATGATGTGATCATACTCCGAGATTCCTATCATGTGCAATTATGTCAAGATTCAAATTCTCCTAGTCATAGGATCAATGAGACTGGACATCATTAATCCGGATAGACTAGCACATGTCATATTCCTTGATTGGATCAAGCAGTGGATCTCAGAAACTGTAAATATGAGATATTTAGAATTGACATGTGGATGCTTACTAGCGGTAGTAAGTTCATTGGATGACCGCCATGAGATCATCACATGGATATCTTATCTAGTGTCGGTGATAATCTCATCATAGCAATGGTGCAAGTATCCTTAGACTTGAGGTACACAAGGATATCTTGGATACTGATCCTGTACTTTGACTCCATTCCTTGTTGCCTTCCAGAGGTAACTCATAGGGTGGTGCTTGGGTACAGTTTGAGGTATTCGAAGATAATTGAGTAGCCAATAAAGGATTCACCACTTGGATTAGCAGAAGAGATACCCACGGCCTCTTCGTCAGGATCATTACTTGTAAATCTCTGGCCAGAGTGAATATGTCATGAAGAGTGTCTTCATGGACATATAGAGTAATGAGTCATAGGACGAGATCTGTTATCACTTGGGCTAGACTCAGTCTAGTGAGAGTTGACACTTTGACCATACTCATAACCAAGTAGGGTATAGGATGGTGAAAGGACGAATTGCACAGTAATTGTACATGGAAGGGTTTGTGATCCGGTTCTTGATGAATACATCAAACCGATTGCTTTCCGGTCAATTGGGGTCATGATGTGTTGCTAGATCTCGCTCATGACTTGCTCAGATTAATTGTTAATCTAAGTGGCCAACATAACCGGAGCCTAAAGGGTCACACGCTTAAGAGTGTTTCGAAAATCAGTAAAATAGTAATTGGACGAGTTCCAATTATGGAGAGCATTAGATTAAATGGATCCCAATGAGATTGGGATATGTCCCGATGAGATCGCGACATCAATATTGCTAAGAAAGGTTTAGGAGTCGTTTCAAAGAAGGGCCCTGGTGATAAGCAGTAGGGTGACCCAGTTGGACTGGACCTTAGCATTTATATTCTAATTAATTAATTAAGTAAATTAATTAATTATTTATTATATAAATTGGACATGTGCACGTTGGAAACTAAAGGGAGAAGAGATGATAGCTTTTGACTTTTCAAAAGCTTAGTTTATTTATTAAATAATGAATGGTTAAGAACCATTCACGTGGATGGCCTTCTCTCCAAGCATAAAGTCTTCTTTTAAGGGTTAAAAAGAAAAACTTAAGTGGGCTTGGTGGGGTGGTCGACGGTTGCAAAGAGGAAAAGAAGAAATGGAAGCTTAAGAGTTAAGTTTCCTTTGAAAATGGTTTTCATGTCTTCTTCTTCAAGCATCATCACTTCTCTTCTTCTCCAAGCACAAAGTTCCAACGTGAATCTCAAGCTCTCCGGGGAGGTAGGCTCTAGCAGAGGCTTTAATCTGTTCTAGCTATTCCCGGTCAAAAGGGTTTGACTCGGTTAGGTTTTCTGATCTCTGCGTGGATCACCTTTAGAGATAGTCTCTATTGGCTATTTAGGTTTATGTCTTCATACGGATACCTGGATCCTGGGTTCGGGAAGGTCCCGGGAACAAAAAATTTTGTTTTCCACTGCCGGTACATGTGATGTACCTCCCGGGATTTTCCTACATCTATATAGCTCTTCATTTTGTCTTGAGCTACTTTAAGTCCCTGTTTCACCAATTTAATCTTATTAATCGTGATTTGTACCAACTCAGGCCCTAAAAGCCTCCATTCACTATCCTCATCCTAACAAATAGTAGTTCTACACCTCCTATCATACCAAGGTTCATAAGTTTTCATTTGAATTCTTGAGTAATAGGAATTATTATAAGAAAATTCAATTAAAGGCAGGTGATCATCGTATGAACCTTTGAAATCCATTACACAAGCTCTCAACATTGCCTCTAAAGTCTGAATTGTTCTCTCCGATTGTCCATCAATCTGTGGATGGCAAGCTGTACTATAATGCAACTTAGTTCCCAAAGCCTCCTGTAAGCTTTCCCAAAATCTAGAGGTGAACCTGGGATCTCTATTCGAGACTATCGACCTTGGAATCCCATGAAGTCTGATTATCTCATCTATGTATTTCTTGGCCAAAGCATTCAAAGATTCCATATGCTTAATTGGCAAGAAATGTGTGGACTTGGTTAGCCTATCCACAATCACCCATATTGCATCATGCTTCCTGCTAGTTCTCGACAACCCCATCAAGAAATCCATCGTAATCTTTTCCCACTTCTATTTAGGAATCGACAAAGGGTTAAGCTTGCCTTAAGGTGCCTGGTGTTTAGCTTTGACTTGCTAACACACTAAGCATCTTTTAGCATATTCTGCAACTTCTTTCTTCATTCCTTTCCACCAGAAATCCTCCTTCAAATCTCTATACATTCTTGTACTTCCTGGGTGCATTGCATAAGACACATTATGTACCTCATCAAAAATCTCGTTTTTCAACTCTTGCATATCAGGAATACATAGTCTGTTTCTTACTACCATCAATCCATCTTCCTTTACCTCTATTTCAGAAGGTTAACCACTTTTAATCTCTTATCTAAGCCTGGTCAAATACTTATCTTGCTCTTGCAACTCCTTGATCTTCTCATTCAACACTGGTCTTACTCTAAAATTAACTAATATACAAACATATTTGGCTTGTTTCAATGTCACCCTAAGTTTGGCTAATTCCTCCAACAGAGGAAGATACATTGTCTTCACATGTGCCATAGTTGATTTTCTACTTAGTGCATCTGGTACTACATTAGCTTTCCCTGGATGATATTCTATCATCAAGTTATAATCCTTAAGTAGCTCTAACTATCTTCTTTGTCTCAAATTCAACTCTTTCCGGCTCATCAAATACTTATGATTCTTATGATCTATAAACACCCTAGTGGTGACTCCGTATAAGTACTGTCTCTATATTTTCAAGGCAAAGATTATAGCAGCTAACTCCAAGTCATGCATAGGATAATTCATTTCATAAGGTTTCAATTGCCTAGAAGCATAAGCAATCACCTTATCTCCTTGCATCAACACACACCTTAATCCCTTCCTCGATGCATCACTATACACTATATATCCATCATTACTTGAAGGTAAAGTCAAAATCGGTGCACTCGTTAATCTGTACTTAAGCTCCTCTGACATTCATCTATCCACACAAACTTCTAATTCTTCCTTGTGAATTTGAAAAGTGGAGCTGCTATCATAGAAAAACCCTTCACAAACCTTCTATAATATCTAGCCAAACCTAAAAAACTCCTCACTTCAGCTACATTCTTAGGTGCTTCCCTTTTCACAACTGCTTCTATTTTGTTCGGATCCACATGTACTCCTTTTTTTGAAACTACATGTCCAAGGAACACTACTTCCCTTAGCCAAAATTCACATATATCGAACTTGGCATATAATGTAACATCCCGTCACCGTTGGGAAGGTCATATTGGTAAATTGAGGTGGGATAGGATATTACCGCATATATTGACTGAGCATCCTGTTGACCTCTAATTTTGGAGGCCATGAGTCTTTTGCACATGCACATATAGGTGCATGCATTCATGACTTTTCCCGGCATTTGATTTTGAATATGATATGAATTATGATTTGAGAGATAATTAGATTTGATTGTGATTTATTGAAAATTTTGGAATAATTGGGTCTGAATAATTGATTTGGAAATATTTTAGAGTGACTGTTAATTGATTGTGAATCTTAGAAATTTTTCTGAAAATTTGGGAGAAAATGTCCGGACCGGAAATTTTCCGAGTGGCGGACTGATAGATTGTATAGGACCGGAATGACTATCTAATGGCTATGAAAAATTAGGGCATATGATTTTAGAAATTGATATGTCGACCCATTGAAAATTTGGAGACAAGTTGGATTGGAAATGAGATTGAAACGAGACAGAAATTTAAATGCTTTGCGATGAAAAAGCCAAGCGGCTTAAGTGATTACCCTTTTTAAATGCTAAAGGTTATAACTGGAGAAGAAAGGAAAGTTTTCCTCCCTAGGGCACGACTTTCTCTCCCTTCGACTGATTCTCCTTCTTCCTCCCTTGGAGATTCTTGGTTGCTTCTTCCCTAATGGCAAAGTCTAGTTTAATCCTTGAGAAGATGGAAATTCATTCAGGTTGGGAGAAGCTCACCGTTGATAGAGAAAGTGGGAAAAAGTTAGAGAAATTCCAGAGATTTGAGGATTCGTGGTTCGATCGGTAAGTATATGGTTTAATGTTGTTAATTAATGTTGTTTGATGCATTTATGACATTTATATTGTGATTGGAGCAGCTGAAGTGAATTAATATTGGTTTTAGAGAGAGAAAATGGGAGAAAACTCGTCGGAGAAGACGATTCAACGTTTTGCACGTCGCGGCGCCTGTGCCACGACGCGGCGAGGAATTTCCTTATGTCCTCGCCGCGGCGTGCATGAGGCCTCGTCGCGGCGAGCAGGATGGAGGTCGCTGCGGCGAGCCCCCCATTAGACACCGCGGCGAAGAATTGGGACGCTGCGACGAGGGTTCTGTCGCCGCGGCGAGCCCCTGTTTTCTGAAGTGAGGCAATTTGGTTTTTGGGTCATAACTTTTGATGTAGACCTCCAATTGAGATGATGTTTAATTTGTTGTGATCTAGAAAAAGAGGTCTACGATTGACATGAAAGATGAAAGTTTGAATTTAAATTAGGAGGATCGTAATTAGTGAATGAAAGTAAGAATGTGATTGTATTTTTCCTAAGGATTGTTATTGAAAATTGGAGTATAATGTGAGACTTTGAAAATAAAGTCAATGCTATTGGGAACTTTAGAAACTGAGCATAAAAGAATGAATTCGATCTAGAAAATCGTGATGTTGACTTTGAGGTACTACCATAGCGAAAATGACTTGATAAATTGACTGGAAATTAGAATTGAAATTGGAAGTTCTGTAATATGTTATTGAATCGAAATGAGCCGATATTGATCAATTGATTGAAAGTTAGATACTAAGTAAAAGAAAATAGAAAATGGGAAATGGTACCGGGAAAATCATGAATAGGCATAGTACATCATTTATTCAAGGCACGTGCATCATTAATTATTTTGACTGTGTATTTTGTAATGAATGGAATTATTTGATTGTTATAGAGGCTCCGATTGTTGGGCTCCGAACTTTAATTGGATGTCAGAATTATTAAATGAGAAATTAGTGATGTTAAATGTTTATTTGGGTAATGTGAATTGGAGAAATTTTAAATGATATTTGGGGGTTAAAGCGTGAAATGGGTTTTTGTGTATGTTGTATTATGGGTAACATCTTTATAATTGAAAAGTAAGTTTGTATAGTTACTATTTATGTAACTTCTTTGAAATTGCAAATTTTGAGACTTCGATTTATTGGGGCTAGAAATGCCCACTAAAGCTTTGTAAAGAACCTTTTATTGTGTTTCGCCAATGCTTGTTCAAGTATGACCTTGCATTGATTTGAAAATGTGCCATAAGTTGTGTATATGAACTTTGTGAATGAACTTTGTGTGATATGTGGTTGCTTTCAAAATTTATTCTAAAAGTATGTATTTTGTGGCTTATGGATGATTTGAGAAATGGCTTAATGTTTGTCATAAGAATGTGTTGAATGAATTGTATATGGAGGATTTAAGTATGGAAAGAATGAGTATTTTGTATATGTATTATGTTATAGATTAAGTTGTGAAGATTGAATCGTGCTTGAAGTAGATTGGACGAAGAGTATTGTGGTAGTGAGGAAAAATGTGAAATCAAGATGGAAAGAATGGATTGGTCTTGATGACTTTGAGGCTTTAAAGAGATATGTATATGTTATGAAATGTCGAGTGAATATTATGAGTTAATGAAAGTTAAAATGAATGAGTTGATTTAAATGATTGAAATGGAAGTTGAAAGGTAGGAAATAAAGATTGAAAGAGTGAGAATTGGAAGAATTAGTGAAGGTGTGAAAATATGAAGAATTTTGAAAGTTTGACTTTTGGGGATGAATAGTTGACTTTTGATTTAAGTGAAATTTGATAAAATGATATTCATGAACATGTAGTGCTTGTTGAGGGCTTTCGGTAGCCATAAAGTTTGCGTAATTTTCGATATCGGGCTAGAAGTTATGATAGATTGAAGTTTTGATGTTGTTTAGGTGATTGAAAACCGACGATGCCTTTGTAGCAAAAACTGACGATGTCGTAGCAAAAACCAGCTGATAGGAAAAGTGGATGCTACAGAATGTAGGAGATAGAATCAGCCTTTGTAGTCTTCATGAGAGTTATAGATCTAGATGTCTACTTTCTAACCGTCCAAGAATGAAGTCGTTTCGACACCTATAGAGAAAGTTATGGCATTTGCGCCAAAACATGTCTGATAGAAATCAGCTGATAGAAAAACCAGCTGATAGAAAAACCAGCTGAAGCAAAAGCAGACGATATGGACTTGATATCGATAGATTTTGTTGGACCCCGATCTTTGAGTGAAAATAAGAAGTTTTCAAAAGTGGATGAGTTGATTGAAATTAAGTTGAAGATCATGAAATAAAGAAAGAAAGAGTGAAAATATGAAAATTGTGAAATAGTTGACTTTTTGGCCTTGGAGAGTTGACTCTTGATTTAGGCAAAATTTGAGAAAATATGCTACATGAACCTTGTAGATTATGTCAAGAGCTTTTCGTAGACATAAAGTTTGATATTTTTCGATATCGGGAGTGAGAGTTATGATCAGTCAAAGTTCGTTTGAGGTTTGACTTTTAGGGTAAAAAGTTGACTTTTTAATTGAGGCAAAATCCGAGAAAATGATCAACGTAAAACTTGTAGCCTCTGTCGAGAGCTTTTCGTGGACATAAAGTTTGCTATTTTTCGATGTCGGGATTGAGAGATGAATTTCGGAAGATATGCTTTGTTTTGAAAATGTTATTAAGTATAGATTTGCATGTGCTATACTTCGAGGCCACTCGTCGTATGGATTTAGTTTGAATTGGAATAAGTGGTCTTAATGAGAGTTGGAGCTTGTATTTCGATCTTTCCAATGCCATAAAGTTTGTAATTTTTCGATATCGGGGCTAGGAGTTATAAGCGATTAAAAATTGGAAGTCTTTTAGGAAAAGTGTTTTGGGCAGAATCTTTGATTGAGGTTTTGACTCCTTTAAAGACCTAATTTGATTTTGAGTACTTCAGGAAGTTGTAGAGCTTCCTTTGATCTTTCCATAGACACCAAATTCTTCAAATTCGAGTTCGAATTAAGAGATATGATTTTGAAAAATTCAGTTATAAGTGGGTATTTAAGGTTTTGAAAAATTTTGCTTGAACTCCGATCCTTCGCAATCTTTTGTTATAAATCTTTCGTCTGACATCCGATTGATTTGATTCTTGAAGCGGGATTCCTAAGATAATTACGCTCATTTTATGAAGAATTATGATTTTAGGAGATTATATGGAAAGAGATTGATTGAACCAAAGTAAGAGATGGGTTATAGGTTATAAGTTGGATAATTTTCTAAACATGGTTCAGTATTTTGCGATTTTGGAGCTGTACAACTCCGATTGAGTTGATTCTTGAGGAAAATAAAGTTAAGACATAGGGCTACAAATCATGTGAAGGGATCGAAATTTAATTTCATCCCTAAGATTGTCAAATTCTGGATTGAAGTTATGTTAAAGTTCAGTTTCGGATTTTTGTGCAGGTCAGTTAGTAATTTGGCCATAACTTCTTCGTTTTAGATCCGAATTGAGCGCCGTCAGTGGCGTTGGATTCGTATGATCTAGAGGAACAATTTTCAAGAAGAAAGTTTGTCCAAATTATTTCATTAAGTTTCCCTAAATCAGATCGCAAGCTATCAGGTAAAATGTTGAAAGATTGCTTGAATGAGGGGCATTATAGTCTTTTCCCCCATTTTAATGAGGTGGCATAAAACACAACCCATGAAGCTTCTGGAATTCACGTTTTACAGGAGAAGAATAAGAAAGAAGAGAAAGAGAAATAAAAGAGGAGGAGATTACGAAAATGGAAGAAAGAAGGGAGAATCATCGTTTTTGTTCAAAGCAAAAGAGAGAAGCCACCGAAACTTCAAGAAGAGAGGAGAAGGGTGATTTTCGTTGAAGATGAGGAAGAAGAAGAAGATGAGAAGAAGGTTTAGCAAAGAAGAGAAGAGAGATGTCGTGGGTCTCTCCAAAAAGGTAAGAGATTTCAAAATTTATGGTTTAATAGTTAGGGTTTTTGTCTTTCTTGCTTAAACATGGTAGATTTAAGAGTAAATTATGAAAGAAAGAGGAAGAGAAAGAGTTTTGTTGTTAGAAGCAAGAAGGTGATTTCGTGGGTCATCATTTTACCTTAGAGAAATTCAAATTTTGTTGTTTTTAAGGATGAGTTTTGATGTAAATGGCTTAGTGAAGGTGTGGGTAAGGATGGTGAATTAAATTCATGTTGTTTTAAAATTCCAGCATATGTCCTTGTTGTAAATTCATGGTTTTTCTTAGAGTTTTGCCTCTCATGTTATACATGGTGGTTGAAGAATGATTAAGGAAGGTTTAGTAGAGTTAGATGGGTTTTAAATCAAGATTTGCATTCTTTATCAATTTTCCAGCATTGTGAGCTTAGGAGAAATCATGACTTTTTGTGGGATTTTCCCATTTTATTTAGCTGAATTGTGATGTGGATAGCTTAAGAAAGGTCTAAGTAAAGTTAGGTAAAGTTCGATGATTGTTTAAGCCAAGTTTGTCATTCCTAGAAAAATTTCAGCATGAGTATTGATTGGTAATTCATGATTATTGTTAGGTTTATTCTTTCTTATTTGCTAATGATGGTTTGAGTGAAGGATTAATAAATGAAAGAAGAAGAATTAGGAAAGTGGAAAGAAAAATCAGCATGTGTATTAGTGGTTAATTCATAGTTTTGATTGTTAGGTTTTATCTTTTCTTGCTTGATTTGAAGAATGAGTAGAAGAAAAAAATGAGTATGAAGTTGGGATTTGAGTTTGGAAAATCAGAATTGTTGTGAAGGGTTCTAAACTTAGAGATTTTCAAATCTTGATGGTTGTTTAAATACGTGTTGATGCTATTGGTTTAAGTAAAGTATGGGTAAGATGGGTTAGGAAGAGGTTTATAAAAGGTAGCCATATATGTTCTGTTTTGGTTCTTGTTTAATGCTAGATGTTACATCATGATTGGTTTTGAGTTATTGATTGGGTTATTGAGTGAATGAATGTAGGGTAAGTGAAGTACTAAGATGGAATGTGGAGATAGTTGTAAATGGATGTTCTCGATCATGTTCATTTGAGTGTTTAGTGTAATTAAAAGGATATGATTTGTGTGGTATGATCATATAGGGACTCAGAATTGGGTATGAGATGTTGAAGTGTGAATAGAAATGGTTCACATCACCTTGGAATGAATGACTTGTATATTTGAAGTGCTTAGTATGGAGAATTAGATGGAAATGGAGGTTTGGGAAAATTTCCAGCATTGTTCCCATTTGTTAGATTATGGTTTTTGTGGGATTATATGAAAGAATTTGCATGTTTTCTTTTCTTTACAAAATTTCAGCAATGATATATCCCTAGGAAATGAGGGTTTTTGTGTTTAATGGGTTTCTTGAAAATGAATAGAGATATTGAGATCTATCTTAGAGTTTAAGGAAGGAACATTGTTAAATATAATTGATTCATTTGAGATAGGTTTTAGATGTTATAGTTGAGTTAAAGTATAAATGAGATTTTGAAAGTTGAAAGTCAAGTTTCGACGCTCTTTTAAAATTCCAGCCTTGAGAATTATTGTTAAGTAGCATTGTTATGCTTAATTAAGGCTCGTGGAGATTAAAGAAGGACAATGTGGTCACTCCTAAAGCTTAAGGAAAATTCAGGTGGGTAAGATATTTATACTTCGAATTATAAGCTAAGTATTATTTTACGAGTTTCAAAATGTTTTGATAAATGAAGAAATTTTCTGAAATTCATGATACTTGAAGGATTTGTCAATTATAGAGATTGATACTTCTGCGCGTTTATCATCTATGAATGATTTTGATAAAATTAACAAAAAACATTGCATACTTTATTGATGACTGGGAATGATATTTGATTTGCTATGTGAATTATGTGAAATTGTGAATGAGAATGTGCCAATATGAAAATCAAATTTTCGAAATGTGCCTTCGGGCAATTTGAATTTCCGTTTTGCTTAAGTGCTATGTGGGTTTGGTCAGGTCCGTTGTGAGTCAGTGCACTGGTCTCTACATGTTTATAGCCTTTGGCATTTTCGCATAGTGGCATAGGAGTTCCGATCTCGGACTCCCCTCTGTTCACGGCTGCACAGAACCGCTATGCGGGAATGTGCAGTACGTCCTGTTTGGACCAAACCAAACCATTTGATGTGTTATGTGGTTTGTGTTGGATGCATGGTATCACCAAGAAACACACGCCGCAAAGATAACTCGCAAACACCTACGGGTGGGGTGTGGGGTCCAACACTAACCTACTTGACGATTATGTGATTTTGAGTTGATTATGTTATTTTAATTTGATTATGATGTGATGCATTCATGTTTAAAGCTAGGTATGATTTGAAAAGGTTTGAGATTTTGAGAAATGAGAAAATAAATATTTATGAATATTTTGAAATAAATGAAGATTTGGAAGTTTTAGAAAATGTTCCGAAAGTTTATGACTGGTTTGAAAGGTTTTCAATTCCGAATGGGGAATGTTTGAAAGTTAAAAGACAAATTTTCACTTATTGTTTAATGTATAAATGTGTTACCCACGGAGCCGCCGAGCTCACTCCTTTTCCCTCCACAGGTCTTGCACGAGAAACTGAGTCCCACATCGGAAGTGAAGCAACTCCGATGCAGTTGATTTTAAATGTTATGTTTGAGAATGTAATCGGGCTAAATGCCCTTTGACTCTTGTATTGCTTTGGTTTTATGTCATTAGTAAGGCTTAGAAGTTTCAATTGTATAGTGTATGTATTTCCTAAGTATGTATGAATGTAAGAGTTTTGTCTTTGGAAGGCATTTTGTATATGTATTCTAAGAAAGAATGTATGGATGTATGTATGGGAATGATAAAAATAAGGATGAGATGAAATAGTTTTAAGAATTCAAATGATAGATGATTAAGATTGCAAGTGGCCCTTAAGTGGGGATGGGTGTGCTATTGAGTTGGAAGATAGAAGTGTTTTTATGCAGGGTTGTAGACTGGGGATGAAATGGAAAATTTGGCTAGATCCAAATTTAGGGGAGGTGCTGTCCAAATTTTCCTAAATTTGGGCAGAAACTCCATTTGGCGTTTAGACTCTCTTAATGAGGGAATTAGCTTTGGAGGTATTTCTTAAGGTGTGTAGAACTTGTTAGAATTTTCTCCAACGAGGTACGGTGCATCCAAATCGGAGTTTTAAAAAAAAAATTACCGTATTTGGACCGTCTTAGGGTTTCCAACGCGATCCCGTTCTTTGTTCTTTGTTTTCCAACGGATGTCGGAATGTGCTTCAATTCCAATTGATCTGTTTGTTTACTTTGTGTTCTATCCGTATTCGATTTCGATTCGATGCGATTCCGCCTTTGTTTTGTATTTCGCTTTATTATCCGTGTCCTTTGCCTTTCGTTTTTCGGTTTCCGATTTGAAATTTCGATCCGAAATTTCCGTTTCCCTTCGTTTCCGTTTGCTTCGTTTTTAGATTCTGCGTATGTAGTTGGGTTAGATAACGGATCCAACATTTATGGTATCAGAGCCCAGTAATATGATCTTACTTGGGCGTATGAGTATGAATAAGGGATTGATACGAGTTTGTAAAGATAAGAGTGAATTTGTGAGAATATGCTAAGTGATTATTTGATTTTGATGAAAGAAGTATGATTGTCTTTAGGAATTTCAAAATTGATGTGCATGACTATTTGACGCTCAAATTCAAGTGATTGGTTTGATTTGGGTGATACGAATACGAGTGATTAGAAACATGTGTTTGTGGAACTTAAGATTTGAATTTTGTGATGAATTGAGAGAAATTGATATATACTATACTTCCGTAAGATGAAAGGATGACGAGTTGCTAAATGATCATTGAACCATATTAGGATTCTTTAAAGAATGGACCATTGATTTGTGTCCATATCTGAAGAAATAATGAGTTATAGATATAGTAAGTTAATATGATATGAGTGGTATGAGATACATATATGATGAGAAAATTAGATAAGAGAAAGTGATGTGATTATGAGTTTTGGAAAGAAATTAGTAAGACAGTGTTTGATGATTTTTGTTTAAAAAGAAATTTAAGCAAGGATGTGGTAATTGGAGTTTAATCTAGTATGAATTTCGAGGACGAAATTCTTTTAAGAGGGGGAGAAATGTTGGACCCCGATCTTTGAGTGAAAATAAGAAGTTTTCAAAAGTGGATGAGTTGATTGAAATTAAGTTGAAGATCATGAAATAAAGAAAGAAAGAGTGAAAATATGAAAATTGTGAAATAGTTGACTTTTTGGCCTTGGAGAGTTGACTCTTGATTTAGGCAAAATTTGAGAAAATATGCTACATGAACCTTGTAGATTATGTCAAGAGCTTTTCGTAGACATAAAGTTTGATATTTTCGATATCGGAGTGAGAGTTATGATCATCAAAGTTCGTTTGAGGTTTGACTTTTAGGGTAAAAGTTGACTTTTAATTGAGGCAAAATCCGAGAAAATGATCAACGTAAAACTTGTAGCCTCTGTCGAGAGCTTTTCGTGGACATAAAGTTTGCTATTTTTCGATGTCGGGATTGAGAGATGAATTTCGGAAGATATGCTTTGTTTTGAAAATGTTATTAAGTATAGATTTGCATGTGCTATACTTGAGGCCACTCGTCGATGGATTTAGTTTGAATTGGAATAAGTGGTCTTAATGAGAGTTGGAGCTTGTATTTCGATCTTTCCAATGCCATAAAGTTTGTAATTTTTCGATATCGGGGCTAGGAGTTATAAGCGATTAAAAATTGGAAGTCTTTTAGGAAAAGCTGTTTTGGGCAGAATCTTTGATTGAGGTTTTGACTCCTTTAAAGACCTAATTTGATTTTGAGTACTTCAGGGAAGTTGTAGAGCTTCCTTTGATCTTTCCATAGACACCAAATTCTTCAAATTCGAGTTCGAATTAAGAGATATGATTTTTGAAAAATTCAGTTATAAGTGGGTATTTAAGGTTTTGAAAAAATTTTGCTTGAACTCCGATCCTTCTGCAATCTTTTGTTATAAATCTTTCGTCTGACATCCGATTGATTTGATTCTTGAAGCGTGGGATTCCTAAGATAATTACGTTCATTTTTATGAAGAATTATGATTTTTAGGAGATTATATGGAAAGAGATTGATTGAACCAAAGTAAGAGATGGGTTATAGGTTATAAGTTGGATAATTTTCTAAACATGGTTCAGTATTTTGCGATTTTCGGGAGCTGTACAACTCCGATTGAGTTGATTCTTGAGGGAAAATAAAGTTAAGACATAGGGCTACAAATCATGTGAAGGGATCGAAATTTAATTTCATCCCTAAGATTGTCAAATTCTGGATTGAAGTTATGTTAAAGTTCAGTTTCGGATTTTTGTGCAGGTCAGTTAGTAATTTGGCCATAACTTCTTCGTTTTAGATCCGAATTGAGCGCCGTCAGTGGCGTTGGATTCGTATGATCTAGAGGAACAATTTTCAAGAAGAAAGTTTGTCCAAATTATTTCATTAAGTTTCCCTAAATCAGATCGCAAGCTATCAGGTAAAATGTTGAAAGATTGCTTGAATGAGGGGCATTATAGTCTTTTCCCCCATTTTAATGAGGTGGCATAAAACACAACCCATGAAGCTTCTGGAATTCACGTTTTACAGGAGAAGAATAAGAAAGAAGAGAAAGAGAAATAAAAGAGGAGGAGATTACGAAAATGGAAGAAAGAAGGAGAATCATCGTTTTGTTCAAAGCAAAAGAGAGAAGCCACGAAACTTCAAGAAGAGAGGAGAAGGGTGATTTTCGTTGAAGATGAGGAAGAAGAAGAAGATGAGAAGAAGGTTTAGCAAAGAAGAGAAGAGAGATGTCGTGGGTCTCTCCAAAAGGTAAGAGATTTCAAAATTTATGGTTTAATAGTTAGGGTTTTGTCTTTCTTGCTTAAACATGGTAGATTTAAGAGTAAATTATGAAAGAAAGAGGAAGAGAAAGAGTTTTGTTGTTAGAAGCAAGAAGGTGATTTCGTGGGTCATCATTTTACCTTAGAGAAATTCAAATTTTGTTGTTTTAAGGATGAGTTTTGATGTAAATGGCTTAGTGAAGGTGTGGGTAAGGATGGTGAATTAAATTCATGTTGTTTTAAAATTCCAGCATATGTCCTTGTTGTAAATTCATGGTTTTTCTTAGAGTTTTGCCTCTCATGTTATACATGGTGGTTGAAGAATGATTAAGGAAGGTTTAGTAGAGTTAGATGGGTTTTAAATCAAGATTTGCATTCTTTATCAATTTTCCAGCATTGTGAGCTTAGGAGAAATCATGACTTTTTGTGGGATTTTCCCATTTTATTTAGCTGAATTGTGATGTGGATAGCTTAAGAAAGGTCTAAGTAAAGTTAGGTAAAGTTCGATGATTGTTTAAGCCAAGTTTGTCATTCCTAGAAAAATTTCAGCATGAGTATTGATTGGTAATTCATGATTATTGTTAGGTTTATTCTTTCTTATTTGCTAATGATGGTTTGAGTGAAGGATTAATAAATGAAAGAAGAAGAATTAGGAAAGTGGAAAGAAAAATCAGCATGTGTATTAGTGGTTAATTCATAGTTTTGATTGTTAGGTTTTATCTTTTCTTGCTTGATTTGAAGAATGAGTAGAAGAAAAAAATGAGTATGAAGTTGGGATTTGAGTTTGGAAAATCAGAATTGTTGTGAAGGGTTCTAAACTTAGAGATTTTCAAATCTTGATGGTTGTTTAAATACGTGTTGATGCTATTGGTTTAAGTAAAGTATGGGTAAGATGGGTTAGGAAGAGGTTTATAAAAGGTAGCCATATATGTTCATTTTGGTTCTTGTTTAATGCTAGATGTTACATCATGATTGGTTTTGAGTTATTGATTGGGTTATTGAGTGAATGAATGTAGGGTAAGTGAAGTACTAAGATGGAATGTGGAGATAGTTGTAAATGGATGTTCTCGATCATGTTCATTTGAGTGTTTAGTGTAATTAAAAGGATATGATTTGTGTGGTATGATCATATAGGGACTCAGAATTGGGTATGAGATGTTGAAGTGTGAATAGAAATGGTTCACATCACCTTGGAATGAATGACTTGTATATTTGAAGTGCTTAGTATGGAGAATTAGATGGAAATGGAGGTTTGGGAAAATTTCCAGCATTGTTCCCATTGTTAGATTATGGTTTTTGTGGGATTATATGAAAGAATTTGCATGTTTTCTTTTCTTTACAAAATTTCAGCAATGATATATCCCTAGGAAATGAGGGTTTTTGTGTTTAATGGGTTTCTTGAAAATGAATAGAGATATTGAGATCTATCTTAGAGTTTAAGGAAGGAACATTGTTAAATATAATTGATTCATTTGAGATAGGTTTTAGATGTTATAGTTGAGTTAAAGTATAAATGAGATTTTGAAAGTTGAAAGTCAAGTTTCGACGTTCTTTTAAAATTCCAGCCTTGAGAATTATTGTTAAGTAGCATTGTTATGCTTAATTAAGGCTCGTGGAGATTAAAGAAGGACAATGTGGTCACTCCTAAAGCTTAAGGAAAATTCAGGTGGGTAAGATATTTATACTTCGAATTATAAGCTAAGTATTATTTTACGAGTTTCAAAATGTTTTGATAAATGAAGAAATTTTCTGAAATTCATGATACTTGAAGGATTTGTCAATTATAGAGATTGATACTTCTGCGCGTTTATCATCTATGAATGATTTTGATAAAATTAACAAAAAACATTGCATACTTTATTGATGACTGGGAATGATATTTGATTTGCTATGTGAATTATGTGAAATTGTGAATGAGAATGTGCCAATATGAAAATCAAATTTTCGAAATGTGCCTTCGGGCAATTTGAATTTCCGTTTTGCTTAAGTGCTATGTGGGTTTGGTCAGGTCCGTTGTGAGTCAGTGCACTGGTCTCTACATGTTTATAGCCTTCGCCCGGCTGCCCGCTAGTGGCATAGGAGTTCCGATCTCGGACTCCCCTCTGTTCACGGCTGCACAGAACCGCTATGCGGGAATGTGCAGTACGTCCTGTTTGGACCAAACCAAACCATTTGATGTGTTATGTGGTTTGTGTTGGATGCATGGTATCACCCAAGAACACACGCCGCAAAGATAACTCGCAAACACCTACGGGTGGGGTGTGGGGTCCAACACTAACCTACTTGACGTATTATGTGATTTTGAGTTGATTATGTTATTTTAATTTGATTATGATGTGATGCATTCATGTTTAAAGCTAGGTATGATTTGAAAAAGGTTTGAGATTTTGAGAAATGAGAAAATAAATATTTATGAATATTTTGAAATAAATGAAGATTTGGAAGTTTTAGAAAATGTTCCTGAAAGTTTATGGTGGTTTGAAAGGTTTTCAATTCCGAATGGGGAATGTTTGAAAGTTAAAAGACAAATTTTCACTTATTGTTTAATGTATAAATGTGTTACCACGGAGCCGCCGAGCTCACTCCTTTTCCCCTCCACAGGTCTTGCACGAGAAACTGAGTCCCACATCGGAAGTGAAGCAACTCCGATGCAGTTGATTTTAAATGTTATGTTTGAGAATGTAATCGGGCTAAATGCCCTTTGACTCTTGTATTGCTTTGGTTTTATGTCATTAGTAAGGCTTAGAAGTTTCAATTGTATAGTGTATGTATTTCCTAAGTATGTATGAATGTAAGAGTTTTGTCTTTGGAAGGCATTTTGTATATGTATTCTAAGAAAGAATGTATGGATGTATGTATGGGAATGATAAAAATAAGGATGAGATGAAATAGTTTTAAGAATTCAAATGATAGATGATTAAGATTGCGAAGTGGCCCTTAAGTTGGGGATGGGCTGTGCTATTGAGTTGGAAGATAGAAGTGTTTTTATGCAGGGTTGTAGACTGGGGATGAAATGGAAAATTTGGCTAGATCCAAATTTAGGGGAGGTGCTGTCCAAATTTTCCTAAATTTGGGCAGAAACTCCATTTGGCGTTTAGACTCTCTTAATGAGGGAATTAGCTTTGGAGGTATTTCTTAAGGTGTGTAGAACTTGTTAGAATTTTCTCCAACGAGGTACGGTGCATCCAAATCGGAGTTTTAAAAAAAAAATTACCGTATTTGGACCGTCTTAGGGTTTCCAACGCGATCCCGTTCTTTGTTCTTTGTTTTCCAACGGATGTCGGAATGTGCTTCAATTCCAATTGATCTGTTTGTTTACTTTGTGTTCTATCCGTATTCGATTTCGATTCGATGCGATTCCGCCTTTGTTTTGTATTTCGCTTTATTATCCGTGTCCTTTGCCTTTCGTTTTTCGGTTTCCGATTTGAAATTTCGATCCGAAATTTCCGTTTCCCTTCGTTTTCGTTTGCTTCGTTTTTCGTTCTGCGTATGTAGTTGGGTTCCGATAACGGGATCCAACAGATTTAGACAAAATTTCCTTCTTGAAAGTTGTAGATCTCTCTTTTCTCTATGAGATAGATACCAAGTTTGCCCAATTTGGATATCGGAGTCAAAAGATATGATCTATATAAGTGGACATGTCTTTGGATAGAAAACCAGTGATAGAAAACCAGTGATAGAAAAACCAGCTGAAGCAAAAGCAGATGATATGGACTTAATATCGATAGATTTAGAAACAATTTTCTTCTTGAAAGTTGTAGATCTCTCTTTTCTATATGAGATAGATACCAAGTTTGCCTAATTTGGATATCGGAGTCAAAAGATATGATCTATATAAGTGGACATGTGCTGGATAGAAAAACCAGCTGATAGGAAAACCAGAAGATGCAAAAATCAGACGAAAGATTAATTGAGACATTTGACCCTTTTAGAGACTGAATTTGGATTTAAGTTCTTCATGAACATTGTATATCAGTCTTTTCTCTATGAAATAGACATCAATTTTGTCTAATTTGGAGTTCGGAGTTAAAAGTTATAGGCGTTTGAAGTTTGGAGGTAAAATCGATGATTCAAAATCAGCGATGCAAAATCACCGATGCAAAAAATCAGCTGATGGAAATCAGCTGATGCAAAATCAGCTGATGCAAAAATCAGCTGATGGAAATCAGCTGATGCAAAAATCAGCTGATGCAAAATCAGCTGATGGAAAAGTCAGACGATAGAAAATTAGACGATGAACAGTAAATCAGACGATAGAAAATCAGACGATGAACAGTAAAGCAGATGGAAGGAAAAGCAGATGGAAGGAAAATCAGATGGAAGGAAAAGCAGATGGAAGGAAAATCAGATGGAAGGAAAAAGCAGATGGAAGGAAAAGCAGATGGAAGGAAAATCAGATGGAAGGAAAAAGCAGATGGAAGGAAAATCAGATGGAAGGAAAAGCGGATGGAAGGAAAACAGTCTGCACATAGATCAGTATTTTGAGGATATATGGAGCTACAGAGCTCGGATTAAGGTGATTCAAATTGGAGATTAAACTAGAGTTATAAGGCTACAACTTTGATGAAGAACTCCGATCAAGATGGAGCCTCTAAGACTGTCGGATTTTGGAATGAAACTCGGTGTAGTGTGCAGTCTCAGATTTTGTACGGGTCTGATAGTATTTTGGCCATAACTTCTTCGTTTTAGATCCGAATTAAGCGCGGTTTGTTGCGTTGGATTCGTATGATCGAGGGGAACATTGTGAAGAAGAAATTATTGTAAAATTCCTTTATTTACCTGATCGGAATTTGGAGCCAAGATATCAACTTTTAAGGGCAATTGTGGAAGAACACTTAAAGAGTTACGTTAGTAGGCTTATAAGGGGGGGCATGAGAGTCTTTCCTCATTCATTAAATGACATGGCATGTGGCTGTAGTATAAATAGAGGAGGAGCAGGCTATGGTCGTGAGAGCTAGAGAAACAGAATAAAGAGAAACAAAAGAAAGAAAGAAAGAAGAGATAAAAGAGAAGAGTGGGTTCGGTGAAAAGAGAAAAGAAAAGACAGCAGCTAGGGTTCGATTTTGTGAGCTTTCCAGGAGGATTTCGAACATGCTCCAAGAGGGAAAAAGATGAAGGATGAAGAGAGCTCTAGGATGAGCTAAGAAAATCCGAAAATGGTGAAGAGTGAGGTAAAAGCCGATTTTCAAGCTTCAAGCTTTTCTTAAAATTTTTGATGTAGAATCATGGAAAATATTATGGTTTTATGGATTATGAAATTAGTTGTGATGTCTATGCTAAGATGGTGGTTTAATTTTGGATTAATGTGAGTTAGGGTTTATGCCCAATTTTGGAAATTGGGGCTTTTGTAAATTGATGCATTAGATAGCTTGGAAATATGTTGGAATTGGGTTTCCTATAGTAAATTTTGAGGGTTATGGTATTTATGATGATGAATTTGGATGATTTCGGTCTAGGAAATTTCAAAGTGGGCGAAAGAAAGAAGCTTCGGAGAAATTAGAGCTTTGGACAAGTTCCTAGCATGGATTCGAGGTGGGTATCCGTTTATAATAGAATTTATAAGCCATTATCGCTTTCTTTAAACAAAGAGATTTTCTGACTTAAATTGCATCATAATTGTTGCATCATTGCATAAATGATTTGAAAAATCATTTTTGATTCGATACATGAAATTTTGATGAATTGCAAAAATACATTGTGTTATGCCTTGAAAGACTTCATGGTTGTGTATATTCGGAAAAGAGCATTTGATAAATTGATTTGAGCATTATATGTGCTTTTGTGTGGGCGAGAGAGTAACGTTGTGATAGTCTCGTGCACGTAGACAAAAATAATGTGATAGCCTTCTCCCGGCTGCCCGCTTGTGGCCTACGAGATCCAAAAATGGACTCGTTGTGTTTCCAATAAACTTCGGTTTATTTGGCGTGTTTACGGAACTCTCTAGCCATTTGTGTGTGCATTGCTTACGTGAATTGCCAAGTTGATGCATTCATGTCTTGTGACCTATGGATTTGTGGCTGAAAGCCTAAGACGATCTGATTTGTAAAATGTGATTTTGTTCTGAGAAGAAAAGAACTTCTTCAAAATGTGCTTTACTGGATTTCAAAGAAATGTTTTCTAAGACCGTAAAAGAAAAAGATTTCAAGAGTTTTGCTTATTGTTTTGTTATAAACTGTTACCCATTGAGCGAAAGCTCACCCCTCATTACCATCCACGTGTAATGAGAAGAAGATCCGTGAGCGAAAAAGAGGATTTTGTATCTTTGTATTTGCATTCGGATTTTATATTGTGATTGTATTATGGCTTGTAAGGCCATTAAAATTTGTATATGATTATGGGATGGGATTATGTAAGTGAAATATGGTTAGTATTTATGAATGTGAATTATGATCATAACTTGAGATATGACCGAGAATTATGGAAGTGTTTAGATATAGGATTGTAAATGTGTATGATGGGATTCCGGACAGGAGGTCCGAAAATTTGTGTGATGGGTTGGAAATATTGAAGTGCTTTCATGTATGGATTTGTGTATGGATATGATATGGAAATTATGTATGAATGGTATAAGATGGATTGACGAAATTCAAATATTTGTTAATAAGCGAAATTGGGATAAAGAGAGATATGATTGTAGCGAATGATAAAATGTTTTTCGAATGCGAACGCGATATGATCGAATATGAAGGATTAAAAGGATTGAGGAATTGATGAAATACAAATTGGAAATTGAAACTACTTTGAACGATGTGTAAGTGGAAAAAAAAATGAAGCGATATTAGTTAAGCTGCGATTCGTTCGTTATGAGTTGGGTTCCGGAAACGGGTCCCAACACCGATGGATCGATAATCCACGGATCGTGCTGAGACTTCCAGGCAGGTAGCTCGGAAGTTCAGGTGAGTAACCTAGTTGGTTTCTCAACCTATATGTGTTTAATTTTATGTACCTATGCCATGTGGATTAAGGAAGGATTACGTGTGTTTGCTTTGATTGATTTCGGACCATAGGTGTTCGAAATATTTAGAATGTGTTATAGAAGTGTTATATGTGCATAATGAATTGGTTAAATGCAAAATTGGAAAAATGTATTAGGTTGTGACACGGTACTGTAAAATGAGGCATATGCATTTATGCATAATTGCATGATTAGATAATGGCAGTTGTGACCGGTGGAGCCAACGTATATAAGAGCTTTCAGCTCAATGCACAAGACCTCTGGTCCAATGTTTATAGAGACACTGGCTCAATGTATCAGGGCATATCACGCCCAACGTTTATCAAAGCCTCAGGCTCAACGCAATGTGCCCGTCACTGGGACAGTTTCAGGCGCACGGTCACAATAACGAAATGAAAATGAAAAGTGTCACATGTACATTGCATATACAAATGATTGAACATGAATTGTGTTAAAGGTGAAACACCTTATAAATGTGAAATTGAATGTATGTGATTATCTGAATGTGTTAATATATATGATACGATGTGAATTGTATGTATATGTATGAGTTGGGTGAACCATCGATGTTGGTTTCTCACTGAGTTCGCAAACTCACCCAACATTGCACCTATTTTTTAGGAATTGAAGAATACCCCGTTAATGAAACGGGAGTACGATTACTGCAAGCAAGGTAGAGTTTGACGTCGGGATCAGTCTTATGTCTGCATTTGAGTCATTTTGTTTATATGTAAAAAATTGTATTTTTGCAGATAAATATTGTTATTGTATTGGGCCCAAATTGGCTGTGACTATATGTGTGTATGAATGGTTTTATGACTGAATTTGGATTTTGACTGAAAATATTTTTGTATCGTGGCCCAAATTGTTTAATGATTTCTGCGCACTCATTTGTTTCAAAAAGTACAAAATTGTTTTTAAGGAATTTCTAAACGGATTTGAGTGCTCTAGTATGCCACCCTCGCGGGGCGCGGGCTCGTATATCACCATCGATATCGGGTTCGGGTCTAGCGGGAGTAGGGTGCTACATTTGTGGTATCAGAGCCCAGAAGTACAATCTTACATGGGCATTCTGAAATATGAGTCAAGTTACATGCATTTAAGTCATGTCTCGACAGACAGTGACAACTGATCCCTAGTCTAGTGTATGAGTCATATGCATGAGTATGTCTCAGTCGTTTAAGTGGTTAAAAATAGTGAGGAAATGAGAATGTGTTGGAATGTGATAAATGGAAATTGTGGATATCGAGGAATCGAAAAAGTGTATGGTTCGATCTGACAGATGAAGATTTAGTGTATTGATATTAGTGGTTATATTATGAATATATTGGGTGTATCCTTGAATGTGAGATAGAAATAAAGTTATAGCTGTGGATTGGTAGAGGAAAATGAAAATAGAGATATGATAGAAATGACAAGATTGAAAGTGTATAAAGTGGATGAAAATAAAATGTCCTTTGATCTTGAGAAGTTAAAATTGGGTTCGATTTCTGTGACGAGAGATATGAATAATGATGTATGACTCGGAGTCAGAAGAAATCAAGAATGATTGTACATCTGCGATAATGATTTTGAGTGCAAAAATATATGGGTATGATGCAATAATGAAAAGATTAAAATGTAAGACAATGAAATTGGTAGATGAAAAAGGTTGTCAAGGTTTAGTTGTTTTGCCTATGTGAATGCACACCTGATTATGAGAGCCCCATGGCAAGTAAAAATATTAAGCTACAATTGATGAGTTAATGGATAACGCTAGCCAGAATTCTTGTAGTTTAAAATTCTATTGAGTTAGAATAAGAAATGAAGTGCTTATAATGATCAATTGGGAATGAATAGAGATTGTATACGATCCTCGCTAGTGAGGACGGGTGCAAAAAGGAAAATTGTTAAGTTCAGATTATATTGTCACCGTAAGCGTACATCTGATAGTGGGATCATCTTCATGAGTTAAATTGATGTGAATACATTTTTAGAGAAGATGTGATGATTATAGCGATGTATACCAAGAAATTAGAGTAAATAAAATTGTTCAAGTACCTTACAGAGCCTCATTATAAGGGATGTTCTGATCTTGTATGGCATGACATGAACTGTTCTTATTGGGATATTATGCATAGTTGAAATTGATCTTCTTGAGGTATTAAGAGTGACAGATATATAGTGATGAAAAATAGTTGATTGATAAAGTTTTATGAACAATATTAATGATTAATAGGTTTAGTTGATCTGATAATTTGATTTGAGAGTAATCATTGAAGAGATAAATTTGAAATGAAGTACAAGTAAATTTAGGAGTTTGAAATCTAGCAGAGACTCAAGCGTAAGAGATAGAATATGTTACTGAAAAAGTGTGTATTACGTTGATGAGATGACTCCGATTATGTAAGAGAATTACTGAACATCAGGGAAATATTAATTGCGGTTATGAGGAGAATAGAGGTTCGTGTATATTTTGTAGAACTATGTTCTGGAAGTACGAGATTGATATGATGATTGTTTATTCAAGCTAGGGAGTGATCTATTGTAGATAAATTGGATTATGTGGAGAGAGTAGGGTAAGGAGCATGTGTCAGAATATGTTAGGATGAAACTGAGAAAAATTATAAGAAAATTTGCTCCTCATTGGAGACGTTCGACATTTAAAGAGTTATATGAATTATGGGTATAAGGAGTTATTGTATTACTGAAAAGTAACATGTCTCAATTGTGTTTAGAGTGGATAATGGATATAAACATAAATAATCAATTGAACTCATTTGGAAAATGAAATAGATGACTTAGTATAGTTGAGGAAATTGGTTATCATGCAAGTCTCATAAGAGTGAATCTTGAATAAGGGACAAGTTAGTATGTGAACATGGTATATTGGGAGAATTTCTAAAGATATAGGTATTGATAAAATGCGAAAGTTCAAGGGATATGTGTATGCGGAATTTGGAGTTAATTAGAACTAGCTGAATGCTGAATACGTTCTGAGATTGTCAAAGATTTTTCTGGTTTTGGCAAATTGACAAGAATGTTTGAGGAAAACGTGTGAATGTTATGACTGATGATTGTAAAGGAGACATTTGGAGAATTTGCTATACATATACTAAAGTGTCCCAGTAAAGGTTATGATGCAATCTATTGAAATTGTATAAAGTGAATTTATGTATCGAGGGACAAATATAGCTTCATGGGCGGTATTATGATTGATGATTTGAAATCTGTTACACTAAGTGTTGCTTTAAAAGCCTGGAGACATTAATCGTACAGAAATATTTTGAAGATGTCCATGAATATGCAAATCGATAACGATTGAGATATTTCGCAAATTTGAATGATTATTGAGTGTTTATAGTCGATCTAGCAAAGGGGCAAAAAGAATGTATTATTAGTTATCGAAATTTCCAAATCAGTTGTGCATATAAGGAATTGGCAAAGACCAAATTAAGGTGTGTGAAATAGAATCGAAAATAACTCCATTGTTGAGGAAAGTGATATGTATAGTCGATTAAGAGATATGTGTGGTATCCACTACAGAAGCTGTCAGAGAAAATTTTGAGAACCAATCAAAGTTTTATGTTATAGTAAGAGTCCATCGAAAGAGGAATTGATAGTTTAGAGAGAAAAATCGAAAGATTGTATGTGTGAATGATTACATGTGTGAATAACCAACGGACTTGACTGTTGGAAGCATAAGTCAAACTGGTATTGTGAGGTTTTTAGGGACATGAAATTAACGTATAGTCCAGACTGATTGAGGACATAACAATTGTTGTATGGGTGATACCATTTGAACAGTGTATTATATTGATGAGTAAAATAAATTTGTAATGGGGATTAAGAAATCCAAGTAAAAGGGCAATGATTTGAGTGGATCGAGGCTATTAGAATCTTATGAGATTAGTGTTTTAATTCTAAGGAGATGTGATCTGATAAGCGATAAATGAAATGCTCCGAAGTGTATTGCCTCAGCCAAAATGCATAGATGGAGACAAAGGTAAATAGGGAAACTAAATTCGTGATTAAATGACGTCTATGTGATTGTGGTTTGATTAGATTGGTAAGACAGTTTAAAACCTAAAAGATGATTCGGATCCAAAATGTTACATAGACAGGATTACGAAATATTGTTAGGATCCGATATAAGTGTCATTGATATTAAAAGTGATGAATTGAGAATAATTATGAGAAATTGGTAAGGAAAAAAGCGAGTGGTTCATTAATTGTTTTGATTTCAGTTAATTGGCAGAAATTATTCGTGTATCGAAATAAATGAAAATTGGAGACGCAATAATCGAAAAGACTCCCCTGCCTTCTTGATTAATCGCATATGAAATTTCGAGGACGAAATTTTTATTAGGAGGGGAGAATTGTAACATCCTGTCACCGTTGGGAAGGTCATATTGGTAAATTGAGGCGGGATAGGATATTACCGCATATATTGACTGAGCATCCTGTTGACCTCTAATTTTGGAGGCCATGAGTTTTTTGCATATGCACATACAGGTACATGCATTCATGACTTTTCCCGGCATTTGATTTTGAATATGATATGAATTGTGATTTGAGAGATAATTAGATTTGATTGTGATTTATTGGAAATTTTGGTATAACTGGGTCTGAATAGTTGATTTGGAAATATTTTAGAGTCACTGTTAATTGATTGTGAACCTTAGAAATTTTTCTGAAAATTTGGAAGAAAATGTCCGGACCTGAAATTTTTCGAGTGGCGGACTAATCGATTGTATAGGACCGGAATGACTGTCTAGTGGCTATGAAAAATTAGGCATATGATTTTAAAAATTGATATGTCGAGTCATTGAAAATTTAGAGATGAGTTGGATTGGAAATGAGATTGAAAAGAGACAGAAATTTAAATGCTTTGCGAGGAAAAAGCCAAGCGACTTAAGTGATTACCCTTTTTAAATGCTAAAGGTTATAACTGGAGAAGAAAGGAAAGTTTTCCTCCCTAGGGCACGACTTTCTCTCCCTTCGACTGATTCTCCTTCTTCCTCCCTTGGAGATTCTTGGTTGCTTCTTCCCTAATGGCAAAGTTTAGTTTAATCCTTGAGAAGATGGAAATTCATTCAGGTTGGGAGAAGCTCACCGTTGATAGAGAAAGTGGGAAAAAGTTAGAGAAATTCCAGAGATTTGAGGATTCGTGGTTCGATCGGTAAGTATATGGTTTAATGTTGTTAATTAATGTTGTTTGATGCATTTATGGCATTTATTTTGTGATTGGAGTAGCTGAAGTGAATTAATATTGGTTTTAGAGAGAGAAAATGGGAGAAAACTCGTCGGAGAAGACGATTCAGCGTTTCGCACGTCGCGGCGAGGAATTTCCTTATGTCCTCGCCACGGCGTACATGAGGCCTCGCCGCGACGAATTAATGTTGTTAATTCGCCGCGGCGAGCAGGATGGAGGTCGCCGCGGTGAGCCCCCCATTAGACACCGCAGCGAAGAATTGGGACGCCGCGGCGAGGGTTCTGTCGCCGCGGCGAGTCCCTGTTTTCTGAAGTGAGGCAGTTTGGTTTTTGGGTCATAACTTTTGATGTAGACCTCCAATTGAGGTGATGTTTGATTTGTTGTGATCTAGAAAAAGAGGTCTACGATTGACATGAAAGATGAAAGTTTGAATTTAAATTAGTAGGATCGTAATTAGTGAATGAAAGTAAGAATGTGATTGTATTTTTCCTAAGGATTGTTATTGAAAATTGGAGTATAATGTGAGACTTTGAAAATAAAGTCAATGCTACTGGGAACTTTAGAAACTAAGCATAAAAGAATGAATTTGATCTAGAAAATAGTGATGTTGACTTTGAGGTACTACCATAGAGAAAATGACTTGATAAATTGACTGGAAATTAGAATTGAAATTGGAAGTTCTGTAATATGTTATTGAATCGAAATGAGCCGATATTGATCAATTGAGTGAAAGTTAGATACTAAGTAAAAGAAAATAGAAAATGGGAAATGGTACCGGGAAAATCATGAATAGGCATAGTACATCATTTATTCAAGGCATGTGCATCATTAATTATTTTGACTGTGCATTTTTTAATGAATGGAATTATTTGATTGTTATAGAGGCTCCGATGGATCGATAATCCATGGATCATGCTGAGACTTCCAGGTAGGTAGCTCGGATGTTCAGGTGAGTAACCTAGTTGGTTTCTCAACCTATATGTGTTTAATTTTATGTACCTATGCCATGTGGAGTAAGGAAGGATTACATGTGTTTGCTTTGATTGATTTCGGACCATAGGTGTTCGAAATATTTAGAATGTGTTATAGAAGTGTTATATGTACATAATGAATTGGTTAAATGCAAAATTGGACAAATGTATTAGGTTGTGACACGGTACTGTAAAATGAGGCATATGCATTCATGCATAATTGCATGATCAGATAATGACAGTTGTGACCGGTGGAGCCAACGTATATGAGAGCTTTCAACTCAACGCACAAGACCTCTGGTCCAATGTTTATAGAGCCACTGGCTCAATGTATCAGGGCATATCACGCCCAAAGTTTATCATAGCCTCAGGCTCAACGCAATGTTGGGCCCGGGCCCCGTAAGTCCGAATCCCCGAGGGCGGGCCCCTCGGGCTGCGCCGACGTCGGGCGCTCCATATACCGTCGGACCCGATTCCAACATCCATAAAAATTCTATATTTAATGAAGTCAAAAGATGCAAAATGACTACGCTACAAAATATAGAAACAGATACAAATTCGATTAAAGTTTGTTAAACCATAAAGGAGTCTATTATCTTTTACCCTAAATATAGTACTTTTAGCAAATTTGATATCATTGTGATTCCGATCTCATCCCTAAGCTTTAAGTCAATGATTAACTGCTCAATAAACTATGTCTAATTTTCAATATTTTCTTCCTGAGCTACTATCTATGCAATAAGATATATGTTGTGGTTGCCATGAATTCCTATGGTACATAGATATTGTCCTAGGTACTTAGTCTTTAAGAAACAACCACTTATACTAATTTTAGGTCCTAACATTTTTACCTCTTTTTTATAACATCAAAACATACATGATCCTTTTTAACACAAATTTATCTTCTTGTTTTTCCTTTTAAGTTGAAGTTTGATTGTAGAATCTAGATTTATTTGATTTAATTAACTAATATAACTATAATTTTTTCTATCTCCATTATGTTACTTCTTTAACTTTGATTTTAAAACCTTCCTCCTTGTATACTTGCTCTTGCTAAAATTAACTGCAAAATGTAGCTTCTTCCGGCATTCTTCTATCATTTTTTAATTTTAATGCTCAAATTGTCAATATTTTTTCTTGAAATATCTCACAATATAATTGGGTGTAACTAACCTTATCTTGTTGATTGATTTCATATATGATCTAACTTCTATGTTTTGAGCTTAAAGCATCTATCTTTTATGCCAAATGAATCATATAGTTCAAATAGGCATCCTTTGATGCAAGAGTACTTAATCATTTTAGGTTCACTCCTTTTAAAACTCAAATCAAATCTTGTTGCAATTGTATAATCATAGTTGCCTCTTTGAAGGGTTTTACAATGTTAAAGACCATCTATAATAACCATTTTATGGAAAAAAAATCATTAAAATATCTCTTGGTTTGATTACATCATCACAAAGTTGCATATATTTTGTAAGCATTAGGATATCCATAACTAACCAAGAAACTCTTATGATATTTTACATCAACGTTTATTGTCTCATGACCTACATCAACACTAATGTCAAAATCTAAGTTATAATCATTTAAATTATGTTTCTTTGCATTTCCTTCAACATCCTATTTAGTGTCATTAACATCCATTCCAATATTTTCATTTGATTCAAGTTGTACATCTACATTTGCATCATTAACATCATTAGCCTCTTTTTCATGCTATTTGTCATGTCATTTTATCATAAGTACAATTGATACTAATCCATCAACAAATCTTAAATATACATCAACTATCCATACAACTTTAATAATTTAATAAAAACTAACACGCTCCAATTGGACTCTAACATCTTCAAACCATTAACTAACTCCTTCCTAAGAATCAAATGCCATGTACTAATAAAAAATTTATCCTAATTTAGCACTTATTTAATACACCTTTCTCAAACTACCATAAACCAATTACATATTGTCAACATTTTCATGTTCTTGATCTTCATACTTTAAAATCCCTCTCTAGGTTAAGTTTCCACCACCAAACATCCTTACAATAGTCTTTCCATTTACTATCATCTTATGAAGAAAAATGATGATAAATCAATTCAACACAAATTACATAATTGATAAGAAAACTACTTATAATGGAATAGGTTTCTCAGTTAAGTCAAATTAATTATAATACAAAGGTCACGATAAATGATGTCACTATATTCAATTTAGTATTGACAATAGTCCAATAATCATCTTTACAACATATGATAAGCTTGTAAAATTTATATAATAGTCCGTAATACATTTTACTTGCATATTTTGTTCAATTAAAACTTGCTTTTCTATTATGAAAAGAGGAAATTATTCATTCTCTAATTTAACAAAACAAATAGAACTCAAATAGTTACACAAATACATTTTTCAAAGAACAGACATTTTATCAAATACGTTATATGCATCAGAAATTCATCCCAATATCACAACCAAAATCACGTCTTGTACCTTCTATCACTAACATTTAGGGCCGTTCCTATCATTTTATAGGCCCGGGGTGAAATAAAATAAATGGCCCTAATAAATTGAACGAAATAAAAGAAAGGCCTTAATAAATCGGCAGTATACTTAAGTTTACATGTTTGTATGAAACATAAATGACTCAATTTATAAGTGTACATATTGAACAAAATATTAAATGATCATAACATTTAATTTTCTTTTAAGAATGTGGCATCTTTGCAAAATCTATGCAGTTGATAGGAAATGGGCTAGCATATACTGCGACTTGATTGACCAATATGTTATTGAATGAGTCTCTTACCATGAGAAAGGGATGAGAATGGGGCCCCTTTCTAGTATTGAATGTGTTACTAGCTCCAAAAAGGAAGGACATGATAAATGCATCGTTAATGGGCCTGCATGTTACTCAATTATTGGGTTTGTGTTGTTGTTTTGTGGGCAATTATTTTGGAGCTTAATTTGATTAATATTCTTTTATTTATATCTTTAAAAAAAGTTTTTACTATGAGATTAGGGCCCTCCTCATCATGGGCCCTAGGCAGGTGCCCTGCTGGCCCTTGCCCAGGGCCGGCACTGCTAACATTTCTACCTTAAAATTCTTTTCCAATCATAAAATACACAAACAAATGCAAAAAAAAAACTCAAATACCCAAATATAACTATCATCCACTATACGAAAATACATCCATGAAAAATACCTCCACGAAAAAACAACAATGACCAGAGAAGACGACGACCAGCAGACACCGACGATAGGCTGGACGGAGAGGAGAGAATGCCAAAGACCCAGCAAATATGGAGAAAGAAGGAGACAACACAGGTGGGAGAGGTTCGGTTGCAAGTGGGGGGAGGGGGCTTCTGGTGTGAGTTTTAACTTAAAAAAATGACGTTGTTTGGTTTCATTTTTTTTAACTTAAAAATGTTCAAGATGAAGCAGATGACGACGTATAGCCTGAAAATTTGCCGATGGAAATGTTTCGTTGACAAGCCCAAAAATTTATTATTCTACTAACAATTCTCACCTTATTTATCAATGAACATTTGATACCGTCATTAAATTCTATCACAAATTAATTTCCTTGAGCATTTAGCGAAGAATATTGCTACCGTTGCTAAACGAAATTTTTCCTAACATTTTTTTCGATAGAAATCAAATTTTTGTTGATAATTTGCAACGGTTTCTTTTTTGTCGGTAATTTTTCGTCGCTAATTAACGCTTTTCTTGTAGTGAAGATTTCATATCAAGTATGAAATAGTAAGACTTTGAAAAACTCCAATTTAATGATTTTGGGATGGATATTTAGTTAAAGTACATATCATTCAATAAATTTATAGCTAAATCAAATAGTAGAAAGTTATGAGATATTCAAAAGGTTTAGTTATGATCTTACAAACTCCAATGAAAAAATGATTATTTTATTAAATACTTATAGTAGAATGATTATCATGATAAGTAAAGAGAGTAAGATGAGACTTGAAAAGTTCAAACTTCTTGGCATTACTTCAATTCATCATAGTTTAGTTTTGTATCTAGGCTCTCGCCTTTGACATCAAATTTAATCGTATAGGCTTTTCAAAGCTCCACAGAGAGACAGGGATTGAGTAACTTGTGGTGAGTTCTTTCGCATATTAGTAACTTTAATTCAAATCAAATTATTATAATCAAGGATCTGATACCACATATAAATTGAGACTATAACCCCCCGTATGGTTGCTGTCCCCATACACGGGGACAGCTAACAAGACAACAAAATCCTGTCCATGAAAACCGTTTGGTTTTCGATGCCAAGTTTTTGTCCTCTGTCTCTGATAAACAGAGACAAACAAATCCTGTTAACCGTGTAAATGAAGGACAAACTCATTTGTCTCTTGTCGCCAGATGAAAATCAGTCCTCCGCCAACATTACCCCTGTTGTCCTCCCATGCTCAGCTCGCCGGTGTCGCACCCTTATCTCGTCACTGCAGTCTTCTCATTCGGACGGTTGGAGTCGCTTCCCCAAGACGTTCGCCACTCGACAAAGCTTGCCTTCCCCGTTAGGTCATCATTTTTTGTTGTTCTTCGATTTATTCTTGGAATGGACATTGTGCATTTCTGAGATGTTGACGTCTTCTTCTGTTCGGGGTTTGGGGTTTTTCTTTCGTACAGATCAGAAAAATGCACGGGTGCTGCGATTCATCTTCCCTAAGATGCTCCTCTCATTTCTGAAATCAGGTTAGTGTTTTTTCTGTTCTTTTGTTGTAAATGTCGTTGCTTCCTTGCTACTCTTTTCTGTGGTATGCTACATTGTCTTCATCTTGATAGAGGCTCAATCGTAGAGAACAACTCTCTTTTTAATTTACCTATCTCTTGCTGATTTGAAACTTGCTAAACTGTAGATATTAAGCATTGGTCCTACTGAAAACTGATTAGGTATCTTGTTTGATTTAATGCCAACTTGAATGTGATATGATCAATACCTGCATATAATTCTTCTGTTGCTCTATTGTATTGTATTGTTCAGATGATCCAGTCTTTTATCAGAATTTGCTATCTATCAGATTTTGCTTGTTGTGTTCTATCAGAATTTGTTATGGATCAAGATGAAGACTTTTGTTAATTAGTTACTGTTAAATGTTGATTTTTGTTACAACATTTCCAGATCTACTTAATTTTGGAATCAAACTCTATATTTAATGCTTCTACATCCTTTGCATTTCATGTGATTTGCTTAATTTTCCAATGAATCTTGTAATTGTTTGGCTTGTGTTTATTTATATAATGTTATCTTCAATGTCTGTTCACGTTGGTTTGTTGGACTAGATTTCTGTATCAATTGGTTTTTTCGTGGTTTCTTGGACATTTTCATAGCTTGTAGAAGTGTAGTGTTTAAGTGCCAGATTCACTTATCCTTTAGGGATACACTTGATAGGAATCTCTTGCCTTGATTTGAAGCCAATATCATGTAGTGGGTGTGTTGAGATCTCTAGTGCTAGGTTTGTGTGACATAATTTTGTGCTGGAACCAAACTTATGGTTCCTTATTCTAATGAGTCACCTTCTGATCATTAGAATAAAGGTTCTGTGGTTTTTCCGCCCTCATGAGATTTCAAGTTATCTTGGATCTATGCATACTCTTGAGAATGAATTGTTTCTTGCATCGGGTGAAGGTGAAGGCCTTGCAAATGTTAATTCTTTGGTAATTTGTTGTACCATACTATATTTTAGTAGAATAACTTTCATCTGTGGGACAACATTGATCTATTTCTTTCAACAATTAGATTAATTTGGTACATTTAGGTGTGATATGTCCACTGCATCTTAATTGCGTTGATGGTTTGTTTTAATGATTACATACTAATTGTATAAATGTTTCTTAAACATCTATGTGCTGAATTGTTTTAAGGGTTTGCAACTTTACTTAAAAATTGAAAGAAGCAAATGGTGAGGGCATAATTCTATATGTTGGGCCCTTTATAATGCAATCCACATAATTGTTCCTTCATTCTGATGCTCTTATATAATTCGGTTAGTAACAATATTTCTTAAGAAGTTTTTGGAATGAACTAAACTAAGTTTTTTACAGAAAGCTTATTTGGTATAAATACATTGATTTGTCAAAGTTGAGTTAGTTTTTGAAGATACTCACATGAACCATGCATTTACAACATTGTAAATTGTTTTTTTAGCCTTTTCGGTTTTCAAATAATTTCATCACCTTCAATACTGCACTATAATTAAATAATATTCTTCAATCAAGATATTCTATTTGTTTTTTCAGTTTTTAGATGTATGGAATAACCGGTTTTGTCTGTTCTGTCAAGTTTCTTGTGCGTATCATTCCTCATCAAACATCCATAAGCATATAAATGTGAATCATATAGTACACGACAATAGAGGAGCATAATCATAGTAGATAAGTAGTTTTTACCTGTCAAATCCCCATGTCAAGCCATAATTCCTTGTTAATGACCAAACGAAGTTATTAAAACAAAGTAGGTCAAGTAATAAGCTACAAAGATTCATTTCTTAGATTGTTGCTCTAAGAATGGTTAAGAGTTGGGTCTTAGGATGCAGTTTAACTCTGAGCTTGTAAAGAAAAACATCGTGCAATCATTTTTAATAAAAAGGCAAACATAATCATTTTAAAGAAATTAAATTAAGAGATCAAGGTCATCATCATAAGATAGCTTATAAAGAAAACCACAAGACATTATCATTAAAAAATGAATACAAGATGTTAATGTTGGACCCCGATCTTTGAGTGACATTGAGAAATATTAAGTGAAATAAAATGAGTGGTTTCATATGTGTATTGTGAAATAAAAAGTAATTATGCTTTGAGGAAATTCATAAGAAAAGAATGATTTGATTTTGATACCTTGAGTTTTGAGTAGATTGGTATGGTTTCGAAATTAAGTGGATGAGTTGATTGAAATGAAGTTAAATAGCAAGAATTAAAAGAAAATGAAAGAAGGAATGTTGGAGAAGAGGAGAGGAATATTCAGATGTGGAGAAGAAGAGAGGAGAAGAAGAAGAGATGATTTGGCTATCAAAGGGAAAGAAGAAGAAGAAAACGTGAAGACCTTCAAGTTCTTAGGGATTTTCGAGAAAGCCAAAGGAAAGAGGAAGAGTTGTCTTCCATTTGAGCCAAAGGAAGAAGAAAGTCGTGGGTCACTTTTCAAGGTAAGGATTTAGAAATTTTCTTAGTTTCTTGTTGTAGTTCTTCTCTCTTGCTTAAGCATGATGATTGGAAGTTGATGATGAAGAAAGAAGAAGAGATTAGGAAGGTTTAAAATTCAGATTTCATGAATTAGGGTTTGAATTTGGATTTTTTCCATTTCTTGGTAAAGATGGTGAATTGAAGAGTATGGTGAAGGAAAAGAAAAGAGGAAGAATGATAGAGACTTAATTAAAATTCCAGCATGCATATATGGCCTAGGGTTTGGGAATTTGAATTTTGGGTTGGTTTTGAAGGGGTTTTAATTGGAGTAGCTTAACAAAAGTATAAGGAAAGTTAGGGTAGTGAAAATGGAAGTTTTTCCATTCTTTCCAAAATTTCAGCATGTGTAATTTATGGTTTTATTGTTTAGCGTTTGCTTTTCTTGCTTGATAATGGTGATTAGAATGAGTTGAAGTGATTAGAAGAGTTGGGTTATGAAAGAATAAGAAAAGAAGAAGAGTAAATGGAAGTTGAGAAAAAAAATCTGGTTTTCGTGGGTATGAAAAATTCTGGAATTTGTTTAAGTTCTTGATGGGTTTTGGGTTTAAATGACTTAAGAAAGGTCTAAGTAAAGTTAGGTAAAGTTCGATGATTGTTTAAGCCAAGTTTGCCATTCCTAGAAAAATTTCAGCATGAGTATTGATTGGTAATTCATGATTATTGTTAGGTTTATTCTTTCTTATTTGCTAATGATGGTTTGAGTGAAGGATTAGTAAATGAAAGAAGAAGAATTAGGAAAGTGGAAAGAAAAATCAGCATGTGTATTAGTTGTTAATTCATGGTTTTGATTGTTAGGTTTTATCTTTTCTTGCTTGATTTGAAGAATGAGTAGAAGAAAGAATGAATATAAAGTTGGGATTTGAGTTTGAGGAAAATCAGAATTGTTGTGAAGGGTTCTAAACTTAGAGATTTTCAAATCTTGATGGTTATTTAAATACGTGTTGATGCTATTGGTTTAAGTAAAGTATGGGTTATAAAAGGGTAGCTATATATGTTCTGTTTTGGTTCTTGTTTAATGCTATATGTTACATCATGATTGGTTTTGAGTTATTGATTGGGTTATTGAGTGAATGAATGTAGGGTAAGTGAAGTACTAAGATGGAATGTGGAGATAGCTGTAAATGGATGTTCTCGATCATGTTCATTTGAATGTTTAGTGTAATTAAAAGGATATGATTTGTGTTGTATGATCATATAGGGACTCAGAATTGGGTATGAGATGTTGAAGTGTGAATAGAAATGGTTCACATCACCTTGAAATGAATGACTTGTATATTTGAAGTGCTTAGTATGGAGAATTAGATGGAAATGGAGGTTTGGGAAAATTTCAGCATTGTTTCCATTTGTTAGATTATGGTTTTGTGGGATTATATGAAAGAATTTGCATGTTTTCTTTTCTTTACAAAATTTCAGCAATGATATATCCACGAAATGAGGGTTTTGTGTTTAATGGGTTTCTTGAAAATGAATTGAGATATTGAGATCTATCTTAGAGTTTAAGGAAGGAACATTGTTAAATATAATTGATTCATTTGAGATAGGTTTTAGATGTTATAGTTGAGTTAAAGTATAAATGAGATTTTGAAAGTTGAAAGTCAAGTTTCGACGTTCTTTTAAAATTCCAGCCTTGAGAATTATTGTTAATTAGCATTGTTATGCTTAATTAAGGCTCGTGGAGATTAAAGAAGGACAATGTGGTCAATCCTAAAGCTTAAGGAAAATTTAGGTGGGTAAGATATTTATACTTCGAATTATAAGCTAAGTATTATTTTACGAGTTTCAAAATGTTTTGATAAATGAAGAAATTTTCTGAAATTCATGATACTTGAAGGAATTGTCAATTATAGAGATTGATACTTCTGTGCGTATATCATTTATGAATGATTTTGATAAAATTATCAAAAGCATTGCATACTTTATTGATTTGGGAATGATATTTGATTTGCTATGTGAATTATGTGAATGAGAATGTGCCAATATGAAAATCAAATTTTGAAATGTGCCTTCGGGCAATTTGAATTTCCGCTTTGCTTAAGTCTATGTGGGTTTGGTCAGTCCGTTGTGAGTCGATGCACTTGGTCTCTACATGTTTATAGCCTTCACGCTGCATTTGCTAGTGGCATAGGAGTTCGATCTCGGACTCCCCTCATTCACTTGGCCGCATGTGAATCGCTATGCGGAATGTGCGAGACGTCTGCTTGGACCAAACCAAACCATTTGATGTGTTATGTGGTTTGTGTTGGATGCATGGTATCACCCATGAACACACGCCGCAAAGATAACTCGCAAACACCTACTGGTGGGGTGTGGGGTCCAACACTAACCTACTTGACGTATTATGTGATTTTGAGTTGATTATGTGATTTTAATTTGATTATGATGTGATGCATTCATGTTTAAAGTGGGCATGATTTGAAAAAGGTTTGAGATTTTGAGAAATGAGAAAATAAATATTTATGAATATTTTGAAATAAATGAAGATTTGGAAGTTTTAGAAAATGTTCTGAAAGTTTATGACTGGTTTGAAAGGTTTTAATTCCCGAATGGGGAATGTTTGAAAGTTTAAAGACAAATTTTCACTTATTGTTTAATGTATAAATGTGTTACCTCGAGTCGCCGAGCTCACCCCTTTTCCCTCCACAGGTCTTGACGAGAAACCGAGTCCCACATCGAAGTGAAGCAACTCCGATGCAGTTGATTTTAAATGTTATGTTTGAGAATGTAATCGGGCTAAATGCCCTTTGACTCTTTGTATTGCTTTGGTTTTATGTCATTAGTAAGGCTTAGAAGTTTCAATTGTATAGTGTATGTATTTCCTAAGTATGTATGAATGTAAGAGTTTTGACTTTGGAAGGCATTTTGTATATGTATTCTAAGAAAGAATGTATGGAGGTATGCATGGGAATGATAAAAATAAGGATGAGATGAAATAGTTTTAAGAATTCAAATGATAGATGATTAAGATTGCGATGTGGCCCTTAAGTTGGGGATGGGGTGCTATTGAGTTGGAAGATAGAAGTGTTTTATGCGGGGTTGTAGACGGGAATGAAATGGAAAATTTGGCTAGATCCAATTTTAGGGAGGTGTTGTCCAAATTTTCCTAAATTTAAGCGAAACTCCATTTGGCGTTTAGACTCTCTTAATGAGGGAATTAGCTTTGGAGGTATTTCTTAAGGTGTGTAGAACTTGTTAAGATTTTCTCCAACGAGGTGCAGGCCCAAATCGGAGTTAGGAAAAAAAGTTATACCGGATTTGAAATGTCATAAGGTTTCCAACGCGATTATGTTCGTTTGATCATTTTTCTCTGGTTTTGGTTCTCGGATGTCGGATCCGCTTTGCTAAGTGTTTGTCTCCGCTTTCGCTTTGTATTTTCCGATTCGATCCGCTTCGCTACCTTCGGTTTGATCTGATTCGGTCCGATTCGAAACTTTCCGAGTATTTGTTTCGCTCCGATGATTCGATTTGTATTCCGATTAGCGATTTCTCGCTTTTCGATTTTCCATTTTTTCGTTCCGTCTTTCGGTTGGGATCCGGTTCCCGGATCGGGTCCCAACATTTATGGTATCAGAGCCCAGTATTATGAACTTGGGCGATATGTTTGTTTCATGAGCAATCTTCGGATAAGTGTCGAGCCCGATCTTATGGTCTTCACCGGGCACATAAGATTGATGAGAGTGTGGAAGGATAAAATCGAATTTGTGAGAATGTCAGAGATCAGTATTATGATCATACTTGGGCTATAGGTTTGGTAAGATTGAAATTATGAGAATGTGTATAAGTGACATGCATGAGATTGTGAAAAGGGATAAATTGATAGGATTGAATTAGTGAGAATTGGGAAATGATGTGAATGTCTTTGTTATGAATTATTTGGAGAACCTAAATTGATTTGTTTGATTAAGGTGATGAGACATATGAATGATCATAAGAAAGTGTATGATATTGAGGTTAGAATGTTATGACGTTTAGATTTCTTTGATCACTTTGTTGATTTGATTTTGACTATACATTTGCGAGATGAAATAAGGATTATCTGAAAGATAAGATACATGATAAAGACATATGTATAGCAATTCAAAGGATTGGTCCATATTAAGGGTCATTAAGACTTGGACCATGAACTTGTGTAAATATGTTAAGGAATTTTGAGGATATAGTGTTTTAATACGATATTGGAGGTATACAATATGAGAAGTGAATTATAAGTTAAGAATAAGCATATGTGTGATAAGAAATTTGATAAGAAAGTGAGTGATTATGGTCATTATGTAGCAAGTACTTGGAGATTTCTAAGTATGAATTTCGAGGACGAAATTCTTTTAAGAGGGGGAGAAATGTTGGACCCCGATCTTTGAGTGACATTGAGAAATATTAAGTGAAATAAAATGAGTGGTTTCATATGTGTATTGTGAAATAAAAGTAATTATGCTTTGAGGAAATTCATAAGAAAAGAATGATTTGATTTTGATACCTTCGAGTTTTGAGTAGATTGGTATGGTTTCTGAAATTAAATGGATGAGTTGATTGAAATGAAGTTAAATAGCAAGAATTAAAAAGAAAATGAAAGAAGGAATGTTGGAGAAGAGGAGAGGGAATATTCGTATGTGGAGAAGAAGAGAGGAGAAGAAGAAGAGATGATTTCGGCTATCCAAAGGGAAAGAAGAAGAAGAAAAACGTGAAGACCTTCGAAGTTCTTAGGGATTTTCGAGAAAGCCAAAGGAAAGAGGAAGAGTTGTCTTCCATTTGAGCCAAAGGAAGAAGAAAGTCGTGGGTCACTTTTCAAGGTAAGGATTTAGAAATTTTCTTAGTTTCTTGTTGTAGTTCTTCCTCTCTTGCTTAAGCATGATGATTGGAAGTTGACTGATGAAGAAAGAAGAAGAGATTAGGAAGGTTTAAAATTCAGATTTCATGAATTAGGGTTTCAATTTGGATTTTTTTCCATTTCTTGGTAAAGATGGTGAATTGAAGAGTATGGTGAAGGAAAAGAAAAGAGGAAGAATGATAGAGACTTAATTAAAATTCCAGCATGCATATATGGCCTAGGGTTTGGGAATTTGAATTTTGGGTTGGTTTTGAGGGGTTTTAATTGGAGTAGCTTAACAAAAGTATAAGGAAAGTTAGGGTAGTGAAAATGGAAGTTTTCCATTCTTTCCAAAATTTCAGCATGTGTAATTTATGGTTTTATTGTTTAGCGTTTGCTTTTCTTGCTTGATAATGGTGATTAGAATGAGTTGAAGTGATTAGAAGAGTTGGGTTATGAAAGAATAAGAAAAGAAGAAGAGTAAATGGAAGTTGAGAAAAAAATCTGGTTTTCGTGGGTATGAAAAATTCTGGAATTTGTTTAAGTTCTTGATGGGTTTTGGGTTTAAATGACTTAAGAAAGGTCTAAGTAAAGTTAGGTAAAGTTCGATGATTGTTTAAGCCAAGTTTGCCATTCCTAGAAAAATTTCAGCATGAGTATTGATTGGTAATTCATGATTATTGTTAGGTTTATTCTTTCTTATTTGCTAATGATGGTTTGAGTGAAGGATTAGTAAATGAAAGAAGAAGAATTAGGAAAGTGGAAAGAAAAATCAGCATGTGTATTAGTTGTTAATTCATGGTTTTGATTGTTAGGTTTTATCTTTTCTTGCTTGATTTGAAGAATGAGTAGAAGAAAAGAATGAGTATAAAGTTGGGATTTGAGTTTCGGAAAATCAGAATTGTTGTGAAGGGGTTCTAAACTTAGAGATTTTCAAATCTTGATGGTTATTTAAATACGTGTTGATGCTATTGGTTTAAGTAAAGTATGGGTTATAAAAGGGTAGCTATATATGTTCTGTTTTGGTTCTTGTTTAATGCTAGATGTTACATCATGATTGGTTTTGAGATATTGATTGGGTTATTGAGTGAATGAATGTAGGGTAAGTGAAGTACTAAGATGGAATGTGGAGATAGTTGTAAATGGATGTTCTCGATCATGTTCATTTGAGTGTTTAGTGTAATTAAAAGGATATGATTTGTGTTGTATGATCATATAGGGACTCAGAATTGGGTATGAGATGTTGAAGTGTGAATAGAAATGGTTCACATCACCTTGAAATGAATGACTTGTATATTTGAAGCGCTTAGTATGGAGAATTAGATGGAAATGGAGGTTTGGGAAAATTTCCAGCATTGTTTCCATTTGTTAGATTATGGTTTTTGTGGGATTATATGAAAGAATTTGCATGTTTTCTTTTCTTTACAAAATTTCAGCAATGATATATCCCTGGGAAATGAGGGTTTTTGTGTTTAATGGGTTTCTTGAAAATGAATTGAGATATTGAGATCTATCTTAGAGTTTAAGGAAGGAACATTGTTAAATATAATTGATTCATTTGAGATAGGTTTTAGATGTTATAGTTGAGTTAAAGTATAAATGAGATTTTGAAAGTTGAAAGTCAAGTTTAGACGTTCTTTTAAAATTCCAGCCTTGAGAATTATTGTTAATTAGCATTGTTATGCTTAATTAAGGCTCGTGGAGATTAAAGAAGGACAATGTGGTCAATCCTAAAGCTTAAGGAAAATTTAGGTGGGTAAGATATTTATACTTCGAATTATAAGCTAAGTATTATTTTACGAGTTTCAAAATGTTTTGATAAATGAAGAAATTTTCTGAAATTCATGATACTTGAAGGAATTGTCAATTATGAGATTGATACTTCGCGTATATCATTTATGAATGATTTTGATAAAATTATCAAAAGCATTGCATACTTTATTGATGACCGGAATGATATTTGATTTGCTATGTGAATTATGTGAATGAGAATGTGCCAATATGAAAATCAAATTTTGAAATGTGCCTTCGGCAATTTGAATTTCCATTTTGCTTAAGTGCTATGTGGGTTTGGTCAGTCCGTTGTGAGTCGCAGCAATCGGTCTCTACATGTTTATAGCCTTCACCTGGCCGCTCATTAGTGGCATAGGAGTTCGATCTCGGACTCCCCTCTGCTCATGGCCGCATGAATCGCTATATGGGAATGTGCAAGACGTCTGTTGGACCAAACCAAACCATTTGATGTGTTATGTGGTTTGTGTTGGATGCCATGTATCACCAAGAAACACACGCCGCAAAGATAACTCGCAAATACCTACGGGTGGGGTGTGGGGTCCAACACTAACCTACTTGACGTATTATGTGATTTTGAGTTGATTATGTGATTTTAATTTGATTATGATGTGATGCATTCATGTTTAAAGTGGGCATGATTTGAAAAAGGTTTGAGATTTTGAGAAATGAGAAAATAAATATTTATGAATATTTTGAAATAAATGAAGATTTGGAAGTTTTAGAAAATGTTCTGAAAGTTTATGGTGGTTTGAAGGTTTTCAATTCCCGAATGGGGAATGTTTGAAAGTTAAAAGACAAATTTTCACTTATTGTTTAATGTATAAATGTGTTACCTCGAGAGTCGAGCTCACCCCTTTTCCCTCCATGTGTCTTCAGACGAGAAACCGAGTCCCACATCGAAGTGAAGCAACTCCGATGCATTGATTTTAAATGTTATGTTTGAGAATGTAATCGGACTAAATGCCCTTTGACTCTTTGTATTGCTTTGGTTTTATTTCATTAGTAAGGCTTAGAAGTTTCAATTGTATAGTGTATGTATTTCCTAAGTATGTATGAATGTAAGAGTTTTGACTTTGGAAGGCATTTTGTATATGTATTCTAAGAAAGAATGTATGGAGGTATGCATGGAATGATAAAATAAGGATGAGATGAAATAGTTTTAAGAATTCAAATGATAGATGATTAAGATTGCGATGTGGCCCTTAAGTTAGGGATGGGCTGTGCTATTGAGTTGGAAGATAGAAGTGTTTTATGCAGGTTGTAGATCGGGAATGAAATGGAAAATTTGGCTAGATCCAATTTTAGGGAGGTGTTGTCCAAATTTTCCTAAATTGGGCGAAACTCCATTTGGCGTTTAGACTCTCTTAATGAGGGAATTAGCTTTGGAGGTATTTCTTAAGGTGTGTAGAACTTGTTAAGATTTTCTCCAACGAGGTACGGTGCGTCCAAATCGGAGTTAGGAAAAAAAAGTTATACCGGATTTGAAATGTCATAAGGTTTCCAACGCGATTATGTTCGTTCGATCATTTTTCTCTGGTTTTGGTTCTCGGATGTCGGATCCGCTTTGCTAAGTGTTTGTCTCCGCTTTCGCTTTGTATTTTCCGATTCGATCCGCTTCGCTACCTTCGGTTTGATCTGATTCGGTCCGATTCGAAACTTTCCGAGTATTTGTTTCGCTCCAATGATTCGATTTGTATTCCGATTAGCGATTTCTCGCTTTTCGATTTTCCATTTTTTCGTTCTGTCTTTCGGTTGGGATCCGGTTCCCGGATCGGGTCCCAACAGTTAAACTAAGCATGAGGAATGAAGGAAATGAAGAAGTTCAAAATAGCAGTAGAAAAAGTAAAAGATATGAAAAATGTGAAAATAAAACAAGAAACATAAAAAAATGAAAAGAAACAAGTTGTTGGATAAGGAATGAGTCAAATTTCGTGAAATCTAGATAATTCTAATTGAACTAGATCAGCTTAAAAGAGAAGACAACCCTATATTCAATAGTAGACGATATTATGATAGCCCTTTTATGGAGTTTGATCATTTTTCATCCAATTACATATTGGGAGTGGGTTAAATCTCCTGAACTAATGACATTTAGATGAAGATAAAGCTCAAAACTGATGTTGTTCACAAGCTAATGAGCCTGGTAATAAGTAACTGACATCATTAAATTATGGATTGGTTGTATGTAATATGAGTGTTGTTTCGTTGGTTAATTGCATTAAGACAAACCAGTGATGATCTATGGCAAAAATACTAAAAACATTATTGTTAATAGAGGCCTAAAATTATTTACGTACTCAAATTACTTAATTCACTTTTTAAAATGGATTAAAAAGTATAGATATGGAACCCTAATTCCTTAGGATTTATATGAGTTTAGTTGTCATTTGTTAATTACATTTGTTAAATAAGATTGTTGAAGTCTTCATATAACAGTTTATTGTTATATTCACTATACCCATTATACCCATTATATTCATTATACCAAGCTTTAATATTCACTATACCCATTATTTATTTTGATAGTTTATTGAAAGATCTTTTCTTTTATGGACTTGTCGTATCTGTACCCTAAAGATCATAATTGTTTCCTCATGCTTAGATTTCAGGAATGTTTATACATTAATTGTAGGACAATCATTTTTTTTATTTCTTGAATGTTTGAACACTTAAACCTATCAAATTCAAACCTAATAACAAACAATTTGTCTTCCTGCTTCCTTCACACATACAAACTCAAATTAACACTCCTTTTATACAAGATAAACTCAAAAGTTTCACCCAAAAGCCAACCATTCACATACCATTTAACAACAACATTCAAGGCATAAATAATACCCAAAACAAAACACTTTTCAAATGCAAATTGTTACAGGAATTTCATCATACCCATTATGGACATGACAAAGTATCGGTATCTATGCATTATACAAAATAGCTAGCGGGTCTAAACATTCCATTTATTAAGTTTATTGTTGCATTTTATTCTGTTGTGGCTTGTGGCTTGTGTTTGATAAATCTTTGGCTTTCATTCCGTGCAGACAATATTCTTTGACATAAATGGATAACAGGAAACATGATGCTATCTTTAAGGCTCTTACGTTTTTTGAGTTTTGTAATGATCAATTGGACTTAATGAGATTGGTGATGTTTCTATGCTTGTATGTATGCATAAAAAAACGGTGGAGGAGTGAAAATGCTAGAGGTTGTAGGGCGTTGACAGTTCCAAGTAAGCAGGCTAATATACGTAGGATTTTGAATGAGGGTGATCGGAACAGCCAATGGGATTTAAGGATGGACTTAAATGCATTTCACATATTATGTGAAATGTTTCAAGTCCACGGTGGCTTGTCGAATACTGGTCATGTGCCAATTGAAGAAAAAGTAATAATCTTCCTAAGAATATTGGCACAAAATGAATCTAATAGAGTGTTATAAGTTAGGTTTATGAGGTCTGGAAAAACAATTAGTAGGATCTTCCATAGTGTGCTGAAGGCTGTACTAAATCTCTAACATCTGTTGTATGTAAAGCCCATACCAATTCCAGAGGATTGCACAGACAGTAGATGGAAATGGTTTAAGGTTAGTATATGTATGAAGCTACGATAACTTCCAATTGGCACTTCATTACATTACTGAAGTTTAACTGTATTTGATTGGGAATTGTTTTCATAGGGTTGCCTTGGTGCGCTAGATGGAACCTATATAGATATAGCAGTTCCCCTTTCAGACAAACCAAGATACAGAGAACGGAAAGGCAGAATACGCACTAATTTCTTAGGGGTGTGTGATAAGGACTTAAACTTTGTGTATGTTCTAGCCGGATGGGAGGGTTCAGCATCCGATTCAAGGGTTTTACATGATGTTGTTACTAGGCGTAATGGACTTCAAGTTCCAATTGGTATGTAACATAACAAATACCAGCAACTTGCTTTTATTTGCAAATGTTTGATTACAATTACAATAGTAATAGCGTCATTTGTTTATAAGGAATTGCTACTTAGTAGATGCTAGTTATACCAACGCTCCTGGCTTTCTTGCACCTTATAGAGGCACAAGATACCATATTCAAGAGTGGGCCAGAGATGGAAGGGCACCTAAGAACCCAGAGGAGCTTTTTAATAAGAGGCATTCAGTTGCAAGAAATGTCATTGAACGTGCATTTGGGCTGTTGAAAAAAAGATGGAAAATTCTCAGAAATCCATCATTTTATGCAGCAAACACATATGTTCACATAATTCTTGCATGCTGCCTGTTGCATAACTTTATTAGGCTACATATGAGTGTTGATCCTGCAGAGGAAACTCCTTTTCAAGATGAGGATCAGCCATTAGGGGAAGATGCATCCTTGCCCCAAATGGTTGATCGTGTTGTAACAACTAATGCATGGAGTCAATGGAGAGAGGATTTAGCTCAGAGCATGTTTGAGGAATGGAGAAGCAACCACTAATTGTGTACTTTGATTTGCTTTATGTGATGGTTATTGAATTGGGGATTTGCTTTATGTGATGTTTATTGAATTGGGGATTTGCAATATGTGATGTTTATTGAATTGCTCATTAACCGCTTTAACTTCATTACTTGTTTAACCTAATTCAATATGATATTTGTTACAACCGTAATGGTTTCAATATATGTTGTTTAATCATTTATGCAAATGGAATTTGTTGGGAATGACATTGCATGGTTTAGGTGCAATGTCAAGGATTTGGACTGAGGCTGAAACAGAGGCATTTGTGACCTTCATGGAGGAGGTCGTTGTTGCTGGTCACAGAGCTGATAATGGCCAGTTGAAGCCTAGTGCTTTCCAACTGCTAGCTAGAATGATGCAGGACAAGTTTCCTGGTTGTGGCATTGAGAGGAGGCATGTCAAAAATAAACACAAGAGGTTAAAGGATAAAAATCAAACAGCCTTTGACATGTTAAATTGCAGTAGGTTCGGTTGGAACGAAAACAAGCAATGTGTTGAAGTTGACAGCAAGCAAGTCCTGGATGAATGGATGAGGGTAATTTTTTAAATTGTCGTTTGTTTATTAAATTATCTTTATAATGAGAAGTTTGCAACGCTGACGTTTGCTTATGTTTTTCCTAGGGGCACCCCAACAACTTTTATACTCCAGGCAAGCTTTTCTCACTTTACCCAAGACTCGAGTTTGTTTTTGGGAGAGACAGAGCAACGGGAGCAGATGCCCAGGATGTTGCAGATGCTGTTGCTCAGCTGGAAACTGATGACACTGAAGGTGAAGTACCAGCTGATCCAATAGCGTCTGCATCCCAATTTGATCCTGTTGGGACCCGATCCGAAAACCGGATCCCAACCGGAGAACAGAAACAAATACGATGTGAGAGAAAATCGAATCAAGGAACACAAGGCGGAAGCGAAATCATAAGCGAATCAAACATTGGATCAATTCGAACGAAACCAATTTATTCGACATCCGTGAACAAATATCAAAGAAAGCTTTTGCGTTGGAAAACTTAAGACTATCAGTCGAAACTAATCCAATCCGTGTACATTTTTTTTCTTCTTTCTTTCTTTCATTTTCATTCCATCTCTTACAAGTGACTTCAATATCCTCAATCCAAATTCATCCACATACAATCGCATTATCCAATGTCCAATACACATTCATTCATATTTTTCCATATACAAATCATGCTTATATCTCAATTGAACATACAAAATTTATATAACATATCCATGTGCAATACTATAACCCAATAGCCTCATCAAAATCTCATAATTCAATTACAATTTATACACCATTTCATAAATCAAAGCTTTATACAAATCATAGTGGCATTTTCAAGCCTTATACATTACCTATAACCCTAAACCAAAGTACACAATACACAACAATTCTAGACTTCTCAGCAACCATCTCACTTAATAATAATACAATCTAACACATGCAAACAGAAATCTTCATTTTTCTTTACCCGATCTTCTTCTCATCACCTGTGGATGGGAATGAAGGGGGGTGAGCTTATAGCTCGTGGGTAACAGTTTATAACAAATAAATAAGCAAAACCTTTTAAAAATGCTTTCTTTTCTTTTCTTGCAGAAACTTTGTTTGAAACCCATAGTGCACATTTTCAAAAGTTCTTTTCTAGCAGTGGACGAAATCACAATTTTCAAAACATGAATGCATCAATCATAATACTTCACAATGTAAATGCACACATAACGGCTCGAGAGTTTCATAAACACGACGAAAATCGAAGTTTACCGTAAACACGACGAGTCCATTTTCGGATCTCGTGGGCCACAAACGGGCAGCCGGGAGAAGGCTAGGGAAGTCAACGTCCACGTGACTTAACGAAATAGGTTCTCTCTCGCCTAATCACAATCACATAACCATGCTTAAATCAATTTATCGAATGCTCTTTTCCGAATATATGAAATGCCATGAAATCTTTCGAGGCATAACACAAATGTATTTTGCAATTCATCAAAAGTTCATGTATTGAATTAATAATGATTTTTCAAACCATTCATACAATGATGCAACATTTATGATGCAGTTGAAATCAGAAAATCTCTTTGTTTAAAGAAAGCAGTAGTGGCTTATAAATTCTATTATAAACAGGTACCCACCTTGAATCGATGCTAGAAGCTTGTCCTTAGCTTCAATCTGACCATTTCTTCTTTTATTCTCCCAATTGAAAATTCCATACACCAATGTCACACAAATTCGACCTCATAAATAACATAATCCTTAATATTGAACTTAGAAAACACTAATTCCAAACAAAATCAAGCCATCTAAATCACCAATTTTCAAAAACCCCAATTTATAAAATTGGGCATAACTCTAATTAATTTCCATCCAAAATTAAACCCATAATACTTAGCAATCACCAAAATTGACTTCATACTCCACAAACCCATACCATTTTCTATAATTCTAAACCAAAACTTCAAGAGAAACTCAAATCTTAAAAATTTCTCTGACCTCATTTCTCCTCTATTTTTGGATTTTCTTGGTTCAAGATGAAGCTCTCTTCATCCTTTACCTTTTTCTCTCTTGGAATGACATCAAAATCTCTCTTCAAGTGGTAGAGAAATCGAGCCCTAGCTTTCTCCCCTTTTTCTCCACCGAAGCTTGCTCTCCCTTCTCTCTTCTCTCTTATTCTATTATTATTTCTTTCCTTCTTTTCTCTTAAGTGTCGTGGGTTGCCTCTTAAAATGACAGCCCACTTGCTTTTATAGTGTCATGTCATTAAATGACTTAAAATTGACCCATTTGCCCTTAGTCATAAGCCTAAAACTTAACTCTTTAAGTAAACTTCCAAAATTGTCCATTCCTTTTTTTCGTAAAAACTTCAGAGAAATGTCCCTCTATATCTTACAAATCCATCGCTTCAAGAATCAGATCGTTTGGAGCTCTATAACTCAAGATATCTCCAAAATACTGAAGTTTGTTCTTCAGACCTGAGGTTGAACACTACACCTAACTTCCGACCTGAATTTGGAAGTCTTAAATGCTAAATTATAGCTCGGTTCCTTCATAACATTTGTAGCCCCATGTCTCTATTTTAATTAACAACAAGAATCAACTCAATACGAGCTCTAGTGATCAAGATATAGCCACAATACTGAACACTATTCAGCCACTACAACACCGGGACTGAACACTACACTGAACTTCCAACCTGCATTTGGAAGTCTTAGAGGCTAAATTATAGCTCGGATCCTTCATAACATTTGTATCCCCATGTCTTTATTTTAATTAGAAACAAGAATCAACACAATCCGAGCTCTAGTGATCTATATATATCCAAAATACTGAACACTGTTCAGCCACTACAACACCAGGACTGAACACTACACTGAACGTCCGACCTGAATTTGGAAGTCTTAGAGGATAAATTATAGCTCGGTTCCTCATAAAATTTGTAGCCCCATGTCTCTATTTTAATTAGCAACAAGAATCAACTCAATCAGAGCTCTAGTGATCGAGATATATCCAAAATACTGAACACTATTCAGCCACTACAACACCGGGACTAAACACTACACTGAACTTCCGACCTGCATTTGGAAGTCTTAGAGGCTAAATTATAGCTCAGTTCCTTCATAAAATTTGTAGCCCCATGTCTCTATTTTAATTTTCAAAAAGAATCAGATCGATCAGAGCTCTACCGATCGAGATATCTCCAAAATACTGAATACTGTGCAGCCATTACAACACCGAGACTGAACACTACAACAAACTTCCGACCTGCATTTGGAAGTCTTAGAGGCTAAATTATAGCTCGGATCCTTCATAACATTTTTATTCCAATGTCTCTATTTTAATTTCCAAAAATAATAAGATCGATCAGAGTTCTACTGATCAAGATATCTCCAAAATACTGAAAACTATTAGGACCTTTTCCACAGGTCAGCTCACTTAGATCAGGTCGATCTTTTTTCATTTAATGCTAAAACCAATAAATCTAGTATGGAAAGATAGAAAAATGTCTTAGGAATGCAACGCTTCGAAAATCGGATCGATCGGATGTTGGAAGAAGAAGTTATGGCTAAAACAAGGAAGAGAAGTCGGTCGGCTGAAGATCGATCGCAAAGGTCGCACAGCAGGTCGGTCCGCTCAAGCGCGCATGGGCGCTCGCTGCCGAGCGATCGACCGCGCAATCCGACCTCTAAACTTCAAACCCTCATAACTTTTGACTCCGAGATTCAAATCAGTCGCGGTTTTTTTCGTTGGAAAGCTAAGAGACAGGTCTACCATTTTCAAGAAGGACTCAAAGGCAAGATCGGACACTAAAGGAATCAAAAGTTTGCTACAAGCTGACCGATCGATAAACTCCTCAACAGTACAAAACTTGTAAACATTATAACGTTTGATCCAGAACTCCAAATTTGACAAACTTGGTGTCTATAGAAAGGTAAAAGAACCCTCTACAACTTTCATTAAGGCCTTAAAAATCAGATCGACCTCTAAATGGGTCAAAAACTCCACAAAAAGTGACTAGTCGATCAGCTTCACACTAAACAGCATCAAAACTTCTAACAATCATAACTTTCTACTCCCTTGTCCAATATTTTCGTGCTTTATATCAATGGAAAGATAAAAACAATCTCTACAATGTTCATGAAAGACTCCAAAGCAACTTCAACCTCTAGCTAAGTTAATTTTTCAATCGAAGTTTCTACCGTGATAGCAATCACCTAAGCAATATCCAAATTTCACATTATCATATCTTTCAACCTCCACAACCAAGAATCACATATTATACATCATTTTAAAGCTATTCATGTAGTGCCCCCTTACCGTAGAGTATACACCGGGACGCCCGTAGGTCATACCGGTACATACCCTACAATGAGGGTGCACTACGATACGATTAATTCTTTAAACCTCATGGCATCAATAATAAAGCAGTAAGATCACATTCACTAAATTTTGCAACCAAAAGATCCCTTTTCATTCCTTTCATAAAACCCTAATTACAATGTCCGGTCATAATTACAACTGAACAAGCCAAAATAAACAGTAATAACTCCTAACTAGATCATCCCCAAAATATCCCAAAGGATCCCCAGCTGACCGACCTGTGGGCCATGCTACTCTCGCCGGCACACACACAGCAGGAAAAGTCTCACTATCCGGAGCTAGGAGTCACACTCTCGCTGTCCTGAAAAATAGTCGCAATTTGGGTGAGTTTGCGAAAACTCAATGAGTAACCATCATCGATGGTTCACTCAATTCATGCATTACGCAAAATTGCGTACAACACAAAACAGTATCATAATCAGAATCATAATTTAGAAGTTCATAAAATCATAATCACACATTTGCAATTAATCCCATATCAAATTCGCAGTACAATCACAAAACAATCACATACTGAATGCACAATGATTTCCGGTTCATTTTAATGTTGTGACTGGGCGTCAGAATTTTTCCCATTGCTGGGCACATCACACAGAAATCGCGTTTTAGGGGGTAGGAGAGCCCTCCGGGTATGCACTACTGCCCACGCGCACTAGGGATAGGAGAGCCCTCTGGGTATGCACTAATCCCTTCTCACAGTAATTGAGCTTATAGCTCCAATCAGATCAGAAAGTGCTCCAGTCACAACTGTCAGTTACTGATTTCTATTCATGCCTAGCATGTGTTCACAATTCACAGTAACATATCTCATACGAATCATTTACTCATAATCACAAATAATTCATACAAAGCATTTAACACATCAGAGATTGAGAAACCAACTAGGTTACTCACCTCTAAACTTCCGAGCTACTGCCGGGAAGTCTCTGCTACGTCAGAGGATCGACGTTCCACTTGAGCCTCTATCAAAATCAGAACATTCGAATATCACTTATTATATCAATTTCAATAATCAGAAATGCTTATGCCTCAAATGAATGATGTACTATGCACGTTATGACATTTCCGACCACAATCCCGAATTATTTCATTTCCGCACTTTCACTCTAATTCATAGCAATTTCTAATACCATAAGTCAATTGACTAAGTTCTACATCTTCCAAAGTCAAATTTGAAGACATAGGAATTATCCTTAAATCAGAATCAAATTCACTATTCAAATGCCGTCCGATTTCGAGAACCACCAAATTAAATTTCCGCAATTTCATAGTCTCCAAATTGAATTCAACCCATATCTAATAGAATCATCAATTTCCTAAATCTCCAATTTCAAAAACCTAGAAATCCAATTTTCCCAAATAAGCATTCCTCGCGCGATATACGCTCCCCCATGGCGAAGCCTCCTCTCGCCATGGCGTGCCTCGATTCGCCGTGGCGAAACACGCTGCTTCGACGCGGCGCACGCATTGCGTACGACGCGACGCGGGCAGTCCACGCTCGCCGCGGCACGCCATCCGCGCTTGTCGCGGCGTCTTGAAAAATTTGCCGCCATGGCGTGCCATCGCAAAGAACGCCGTAAAACCCAGAAATTCCCAGATTTCTCAGATTCTAATCCACTTATTTCAGTCCAAAACACTTCTAAACAACTATATACACTATACTCACTTCATTTCTAACCTTAAATCCATCATTTATGCATAAATCATGAAATACCCAAATCAAAAATCAACATTTTCCCTAAAACCTATATCATCCGAAACTTTCTAACTCTTAAACAATTAATCACTTAATTCCATACTTCAATCAAAATATTAAACACATGAATAAGCAGAAACTTACTTGATTTAAGCTTAAACCCCTTCCAAATCACCAAGATCATCCAAGTCTCAAGCTAAATCACCACCCACGACAACACCAAACTCAAACCCATTTCCATCTTTTTCAACACCAACAAAAGGGTAGAATCAAGGATGGAAGAGGAAGCAAATCATAAGAAGGAATCAAGAAGAAATCAAGGGAAGATCCACGCAAAGAAGGAGGAAAAATCAAGTTTTTCTTCAAGGGAGAAGCAAGCATCGTGGAAGCCAGTTTTCAAAGGCATAGGTTTATATATTAAGGGATTAAGGGCTTGTTTGGCAAGTTCATTTGCCACAAGTCCAATCCGAACAACCTCGATCCAATTTCTAATTCTAATTTCTCCCGAATTCCAATGATTCATACCTTAATTCCTTAAATCATAATTTAAATTACCTCATATAAATTGTCAATCAAATTCATAACCAGACTCACAATTAATCAGTCACTAAACCATTTTTCCGGTCCGAGCCTAATATTCTGAAAATTCTAGAAAAATTCCTATGAATCCTCAAAATTAGAAAACATCTAGTCACATACTCCGATTTCAATTCTCAATTCCTAAATTCAATTTGACTCTCAATTCATAAATCAAAGCTCTAAAATATCAAATTCACTAATCAAAACACAATTTACCTTAAATCACAAATTTTCCAATTAATCACAATCAAGTCGGAAATCTGTCATACATGCATGTACATACGTATGCTTGGGCAATGCTGAACATTTATCAATGATGTAGAGGCTACGAATGCAAAATACGTATACAGAATACGTATGAGGTGAACTGTACCCATCCCATCGATGACGGGATGTTACAATTCTCCCCTCCTAACAAAAATTTCGTCCCGAAATTTTCTTACCTGACTGATCGAACAAGTGAGGATACTGCCTCCTCATGTGCTCCTCAGTCTCCCAAGTTGCCTCCTATGATGAGTGGTTCTTCCAAAGGACTTTCACCAATGGAATCACCCTGCTCCGCAACTGCTTGACCCTCGATCCAATAATCCGCACCGGTTCCTCAACATAACTCAGATCACTAGCTATCTCAATCTCCTGAGCCGGAATCACATGAGTCGGGTCAGATCGGCATCTCCGGAGCATACTCACATGAAACACATCGTGCAACTGGGACATCTCACTCGGTAAGGCCAATCTGTAGGCCAACGGTCCAATCCTCTCGGTAATCTCATATGGATCGATATACCGAGGACTCAACTTGCCTTTACGGCCAAATCTGAGAACTCCTCTCCACGGAGACACTCTGAGGAACACTCTATCTCCCACAGCATACTCCATCTCTCTCCGATGCTGATCCACATAACTCTTCTACCTGTCCTGAGCCCTTTATGCGACTCCGAATCAGCTGTACCTTATCTACTGTGTCCTGGATCAGCTCGGGACCCTCTAACATCCTCATACCCTCTTCATTCCAGTAAAGAGGGGATCTGCACGGACGTCCATACAACGCCTCATACGGTGCCATACCAATGCTACTCTAGTACTGATTATTATAAGCAAACTCTACCAGAGGCAAATACTGATCCCATGCACCTTGGAACTCCAATACGGGCTCTCAACATATCCTTATGATCGAATAGTCCTCTCACTCGCCCATCCGTGCGAGGATGAAAAAGCGGTCTTTGAAGTTCAATCTCGTACCCATAGCTGACTGCAAACTCCTCCAAAACCTCGAAGCAAATCTGGGATCCCTATCTGACACTATCGATACTGGGACCCCATGCAGTCGAACTATCTCTGCTACATACTTCTGGGCCAACTGGTCGAGGGTATTGCTCTCCCTCACTGGCAAAAAGTGAGTCGATTTAGTCAATCGGTCCACAATGACCCAGATAGCATCACACTGCCTCGGCGTCCTGGGCAATCCCATAATAAAATCCATCGTAATACGTTCCCATTTCCACTCCGAAATGGGCAACGAATGCAATCTCCCAACTGGAGCCCGGTGCTCAGCCTTAACCTGCTGGCACGTCAAACACCAAGAAACAAACTCCGCCACATGCCTCTTCATACCTGGCCACCAGAAATGTAACTTAAGAGTGCGATACATCTTGGTGACACCAGGATGCATGGCATAAGCAGCCAAGTGAGCCTCCTCTAAGATCTCACGCCTCAGATCTTCCACATCTGGAACACATAACCTCTGGCCCATCCACAAAGTACCATCTCTCAGCTCAAACTCAGAAAGCCATCCAGATCTGACTCTGTCAATCAATCTCACCATTACTGGGTCCTGATCCTGTACTCTCCTGATCTGATCATGCAATACCGGCCTGAGCCTCAAAGTCGCAATCAGAGCTCCATCCTGACTCAAATCCATCCGCACATTAAGAGCTCTTAACTGAACTAAGCACGGCAACCTCGAAACCTGAATCTGAGCTGCACTACCGTACGATCTCCTACTCAATACATCAGCCACTACATTAGCCTTCCCTGGGTGGTACTCAATAGTGCAGTCGTAGTCCTTAAGCAACTCTAACCATCTCCTCTGCCTCAGATTCAGCTCTCGCTGACTCAACAAATATCTCAAACTCTTATGATCGGTGAAGATCTGGAACGTCTCCCCATACAAATAATGTCTCCAGATCTTCAGAGCAAACACCACTGCTACTAACTCCAAGTCATGCACAGGATAATTAATCTCATGGGCTCTCAACTGTCTCGATGCATATGCTATAACTCTCCCATGCTGCATCAGCACACAACCTAAACCCTGCTGCGAAGCATCACTATAAACCTCGAAACTATAAGTGATAAGTCGACTTGTACCATGTGTAAGTCGACTTACACATGTTCGGTACCGATAAGTCGACTTGTTCATTGGATAAGTCGACTTGTTCAAAATCGATCTTGTTTATTTGTGTCCTAAAGGCAATCCCTTTAGCGTTTTATTCAAAGTCGTGTGCGGACTTTATGAATAAATCTGAAAAGGCATTATTCATTAATTTGATATTCATAAACATTGTTTATGAATTGATTGAATCTTTAATCGAATTAATGAAGTCCATGATATATGACATAGCATGAAGGAAATTATGATGTGTTCATACTCCCGAGATTCCTATCATGTGCAATTATGTCAAGATATCTAAATTCTCCTAGTCATAGGATTGATGAGACCGGACATCATTAATCCGGATAGACTAGCACATGTCATATTCCTTGATTGGATCAAGCGGTGGATCTTAGAAGCCGTAAATATGAGATATTTAGAATTGACATGTGGATGCTTACTAGCGGTAGTAAGTTCATTGGATGACCTGCCATGAGATCATCACATGGATATCTTATCTAAGTGTCAGTGATAATCTCATCATAGCAATGGTGCAAGTATCCTTAGACTTGAGGTACTCAAGGATATCTTGGATACTGATCCTGTGCTTTGACTCCATTCCTTGTTGCCTTCCAGAGGTAACTCATAGGGTGGTGCTTGGGTACAGCTTGAGGTATTCGAAGATAATTGAGTAGCCAATAAAGGATTCACCACTTCTGGATTAGCAGAAGAGATACCCATAGCCTCTTGTCGGGATCATTACTAAAGTCAAAGCATGTATGTCATGTTCATTGACATATAAAGTAATGAGTCCCAGGACGAGAACTGATATCACTTAGGCTAGACTCAGTCTAGTGAGAGTTGACACTTTGACCATACTCATAACCAAGTGGGGTATAGGATGGTGAAAGGACGAATTGCACGGTAATTGTCTATGGAAGGGTTCGTGATCTGGTTCGTGATGAATACATCAAACCGATTACTTTCCGGTCAATTAGGGGTCATGATGTGTTGCTAGATACCGCTCATGACTTGCTCAGATTAATTGTTAATCTAAGTGGCCAACATAACCGGGAGCCTAAAGGGTCACACGCATAAGAGTGATTCAGAGAATCTGTAAAATAGTTATTGGACAGAGTTCCAATTATGGAGAGCAAATGGATTAACTGGATCCCAATGGGATTGGGATATGTCCCGATGAGATCGCGATATCAATATTGCTAAGAAAGGTTTCCGGAGCTGTTTCAGCACCGGGGCCCGGAAGGCCGGTAGGATCGACCCCAGTGTGACTGGACCTCTTAGTAATTATATATATGTTAATTAATTAAGTAATTAATTAATTAATATTATATAAATATTGCCCATGTGCGTTGGATGTGGATGAACATTGATTTTTTCAATGTTTATTAATTTATTCATTAAAGTAATGAATGGCTTAAAGCCATCCACTTGTCCTTACCTTATAGAGCCTTTTTAATTAGTTAAAAAGACATATAAAAGGTGAGATGAAGAGAGGAGTTCGATAGGTTTTGATGGAAGAGAAAAGTTGAAAGCTTAATAGTTAAGCTTTGTTTTAAAGTTCATTTTCTTCTTCTTCCAAAGCCATCATCGATTTCTCCTTCTCCAAGCATATGGTCCAACGTTTCCTTGACTCTCCAGATGTAGGTAGGCTCTAGCAGGCTTTAATCTGTTCTAGCTATTCCGGGTCAAAGGGTTTGACTCGGTTAGATTTTCGATCTCTGCGTGGATCACCTTTAGAGATAGTCTCTTTTGGTTATTTAGGTTGATGTCTTCATACCGATACCTGGATCCTGGGATTCGGGAAAGTCCTGGGAACAAAAATTTTTGTTTTCCGCTGCCGGTACATGTGATGTACCTCTCGGGATTTTCCTACAGAAACCTCCTGCTTCAGATGGCAGGGCTAACACCGGCGCCGTAGTCAACCGATGTATCAACTCCTCGAAACTCCTCTGGCACTCATCTGTCCATCTGAAGGCCACACTCTTCCTCAGAAGTCTTGTCAAAGGGGCGGAGATCACAGAAAACCCCTCGACAAACCTCCGGTAATATCCTGCCAATCCGAGGAAACTCCTCAACTCTGACACGTTCCTCGGAATCTCCCAACTCCTCACTGCCTCAATCTTGTGAGGATCCACCCGGATACCCTCACTAGACACAATGTGGCCTAGGAACACCACCTCATCCAGCCAAAATTCACACTTAGTGAATTTAGCATACAGCTGCCTATCTCTCATAATCTGCAGCACTATCCTCAGATGCTCTGCATGCTCCTGTCTAGACCTCGAATACACCAAAATATCATCGATGAATACGATCACAAACTAATCTAGGTATGGCTGAAAGACCCTATTCATCAAGGCCATGAAGGTTGTCGGGGCATTAGTCAACCCAAACGGCATCACTAAGAACTCATAATGCCCATACCTGCTCCTGAAAGCACTCTTAGGCACATCGGCCTCTGCGATCCTCAACTGATAGTACCCGGATCTCAAATCTAACTTGGTAATGTTAGAGTAGTGCTCTAAAGGCAATCGCCTTTAGCGCATTTTGTACAAATTTGTGTACAGTCTTTATAAATAAATAAAGAAAGGCATATTTCATTAATTTGTTGTTCATTATTTATGAACTGATATAGATCTGTAATCAAATTAATGAAGTCCATGATATATGAGATAGCATGAAGGAAATTATGATGTGATCACACTCATCGAGATTCCTATCATGTGCAATTATGTCATTATCTAAATTATCCTAGTCATAGGATTCTTGAGGCTGGACATCGGTGAATCCGGAAAGACTAACACATCTCATGTTCCTTGATTTGATCAGCGGTGGATCTCGAAGCTGTAAATATGAGATATTTAGGGTTGAGATGTGGATGCTTACTAGAGGTAGTAAGTACATTGGATGACTGCCATGAGATCATCACATGGATGTCCTATTCTAATGTCGGTGATAATCTCATCATAGCAATGGTGCAAGTATCCTTAGACTTGAGGTGCTCGAGGATATCTTGAATCTTGATTACGTGCTTTGACTCCATTCCTTGTTGCCTTCTGAGAGGTCGCTCATAGGGTGGTGCTTGGGTACAGTTTGAGGTAATTTGAAGGTAATTGAGTAGCCAATAGAGGATTCACCACTTTGGTGATAGCAGAAGATGATACCCATGGCCTCTTGTCGGGTCATTACTTAGAAATCTCTGGCCGGAGTATGTATGTCGTGAAAAGTGTCTTGGTGACATATAAAGTAATGAGTCCCGTGACAAGAACTGAAATCACTGGACTAGATTTGGCGTAGTCGATCTAGTGAGAGTTGACACATTGTCCATACTCATAACCAAGTGGGGTATAGGATGGTGAAAGGACGAATTGCACGGTAATTGTCTATGGAAGGGTTCGTGATATGGTCCATGATGAATATATATTCATTCGTCAAACCAATTACTTTCCGGTCAATTGGAGGTCATGATGTGTTGCTAGATACCGCTCATGACTTGCTTAGATTAAGTGTTAATCTAAGTGGTCAACATAACCGGGAACCTAATGGGTCACACGCATAAGAGTGTCTCAGAGAACTCGTAAAATAGTTTTGGACAAAGTTTCAATATATGGAGAGCAACAGGATTAATTGGATTCCGATGAGATCGAGATATGTCCCGATGAGATCGCGACATCGATATTGCTGAAAAAGGTTTCCGGGGGTTTTTCCCATACCGGGACCCGGTAGGACCGAACCCAGTGTGACTGGACCACTTCAGTAATATATATACATATATATAATTAATTAATTAATTAAATAATTAATTAATATATATATATATATATGTTGAATACGTGGATGGGAGAAGCTTCCTTTAACTTTGATGACTCATCCTTTAACATTTAATGGCATTAAATGTTAAAGACAAGTGTACTAAAGGACAAAAAAGTTAATGAAAGTTGATGATGATCGTGGATGACAATAAGAGGATGAAGAAACCAAAATTCTAAGTGTTAGATGGTGATCTTCGTGAGTCTTGAAAGGGAAAAGAAAGGGTTCTTCTCCAAAGCTTTCAATCATCGATCATCATTTTCCATTAGCTTCATCTTCAAGCAAGTTTCATCTCTTCCATCGTTTTTCCAAGCTCTCCATAGAATAAAGGTAAGATCTAGCAGTCTTTAATTTGTTCTAGCTATTCCCAGGTCAAAGGGTTTGTCCCGGTTAGGTTCTCCGATCTCTGCGTGGATACCGTTAGAGACGGTCTCCCTGTAGGAAAATCCCGGTGTGAGCATCACATGCCCACGGTGCGGAAAACAAAAATTTTTTTGTTCCGGGACCTTCCCGAAAGCCAGGATCCATGTGTACCACTTGTGTCGTATATAACAACGAAACCATGACTAGGTCGGAGTTGCTATAGCTTGTGATGATGATGCATGTTGTATGTGTTGAATTTCGAATTCAGTATGAGATATAGTTTTCGAAATTTTCTTGCCCAGATATGTTCACAAGATGTTGTTGCATATGTCTGTGGAAGCCCGGAATTTATCAATGTGATTTGATATGGTTTTGCTAATTTATTCCCTAATGTGGGGGGCGCTGTCTTTGTGCACATTCACTGAACAGGCATGCCTATAAATTCGAGACTAAATTGTAGAAAAATGTTTTTTTCGGATTTTCTTTCACCTACATGTCCCTAAGATGTTTATGAATGTCTATGTGGATGGAAAAATGTTTTCGAGGTGATTTACTATTTATTTGAGAATTTATTGTGTGGTGCTGGGAATAGCTGTGTTAAGGAACACAGATTTTGCATTGGCTTTGTTGCTGAGGTTGAATGTGTTTTTGATGGAAATAAATCCTGAAAAAATTCATGGAGCATTTTAGTCACATGTAGTAACCTCTGTAATTTTCTCAGAATTTATTTAAATTTTTTCAATGGGTTTTTCAAGCAAAACATAGAACTTGGCAGTTTTGAGAAAATTGCTGGAGTTGTTTTGTTTGAACTAAGAAATTGTGTAGATTTCAGTTCCAATGCCTTGGGTCATTTTTAATGTGATTAAAAATGTGTTACATTGATGTTGTATGCTTGCCTAAATGAATTTTTTGAAATTAGGTTTCCAAATAATTTTCGGATGTCAAATGTGTCTCATTAGCGTCTCGTTAGTATATTCCCTTATCTTGATTGTTTTGGCCGTCACAAATTTTGTGACCAGTGCCGAAGTAGTCTTGATAAAGTGTAGACTACCTAGAGATACTTAGGTTGATAATTGATATTCTCGAATTATTTGGAAATCCAAGTGAATAACAGTATATTCACCGATTTCAAATTCTTCATATATAGTTTGACTATATATGGTAAGCAACAATGAAAGTGTTTCATTGGTACATCAAGGTAAAGTGTATTAGACTTGGTATTGTGAATTTGAACTATACGAATTGAGAAATTATCCAATTAAGATAGCAATTCCAACTGAACAAGTCGACTTATCGTTCATAACTCGACTTGTTTGTTGCATCAGACGATAAGTCCACTTGCACAATGGTACAAGTCGACTTGTTTGCAGTATCTGTTGCATAAATCGACTTACACATGCATAGGATTTAGCTTATTAGAGGCATAAGTCGACTTATACATACACAAGTCGACTTATAACATGCAAAGGAGGGATGATGGATGATTTTAGGTATAAACTCAATGTGATTGATCATATGCCCTAAATCATTCCATATAGTCATAGTGACTATAATCTTACGGCTTGGAGAAGAAGTAGATGAGACCTTGATCGGCGGCTCGTGGTTCGATCCTAGAATCGATCCTTGAAACCGGTCAAATAAAATAATTTATACCAAGGATTGCAGCATAGGATGCAACCTCGGAATTAATCTCTCAAAGGAACCTAATGAAATGGACCTAAGCTAGCCTATATGTCATTCAATGCAAGTGAAATTAGCAAGGAAAAGGGGTTTTGATTTTAAAAACATTAATAAACTAAAATGTATGCAAAAGTATTTTGGGTTTTGGAAATAGAAAATAAAAGAGTAAAACAAAAGATAGAATCCTCTTGAAAATGAATTTTGGCTATCACGGTTCAAAACTAAGTGTGAATAGTAAACCTTAAAGCGGCTATCTCTAAGTTCGGGGTTTGATTAATGGAATCGTCACTCGCGACTCCATCTCTCTAGACCCCATTGAGTGCTCTTGAGCCTCGAACATTAGAGGACTCTTTAAGTCCGAGATCTTGATCAATGAACTCCATTGCTCGAGATCCCGTTAAGTGCATCTTAGTCGGACAGATTAGAAATCACTAAGTTTGAATGGAAAACCTTAAAGGACTCACTTTAAGTTCAGGTCTTGATTAATGGACTCTGTCACTCTCGACTCCATTAATCAAAAAACACCTAAAACGTTAAAGGAACCTGAAAGTCCAAGGTTTTAATCAATGAACTCCATTGCTTAAAACCTTGTTAAAAACATCTTAGTGTGGGCGTGGACTAGAAATCACTAAGTTTCCGAAAGCTCAACCTTAACAACTCGTTAAGTCCAATGAATTAATTAATCAACTCGATTAATTAAAACTTGTTAAAAACCTTAGTGTATGCAATGGACATGTTAATGCAAGTGGTCAAATGCAATCTAGCATCAACTCAATATCTAACACAACTAAGCAGATAAAAGAGAATTAACAAAATCACAAGTGAACATATATGAGACTTCATATATTTAAGCACGAAGTTCTACATAAACAAATCCATAACATATTACACTGTTCACCGCTTAATTAAACTATAATCAAGCAAAATCTAACTACAAAGCAATAAACCCCAACTCGGCTGTTCACAACAATGTAGTTAAAAACGTGACAATGTAAACTAGTAATCCAAACAACACAACAAACGACCAAACATTTAATTTAGCTTTAATCAATAGTATCACTACAATCTATAAACCCTCGACCAAGGCATATTCATAAATCATAGCAAACTATAGATTAAGCTACTCCCTTTAGTGCTCGGTGAACTCCAACTATCACTGCATCGTCAAGAGGAGAAGAATGTCTAACCACACATCACAACTAGGAACACCGCAACTCGCGGCGAACCATAGCTGCTCACGGCGGAAGACACCTGCGAAAACAACCAAAAGAAAACAACTAAAATGACTTCCTGTGGAACCCGAAGAGGAACCCGGCGGCGATTTACCACCTCCCTCTTTTTCTCTCTACTCTTCCCTCTCTCCTCTCTTCTCTCGTCGGTCTCTCTCTGTGTTTTCTCTGCATAAGTGAAGCCCCTCCGATAACCTAATTCGACAATATTTAAAGGATGGGTCGTGGGTCGCATAAATGAGACAAAATTTCTATTTTTGGGTGGGTTACCCGACATTCGGCCTATGGCGAATGAATTTGGTCACTCGTCATGCTTAATAAATTAAATACCATTAATTAAGCTGCGGCGAATGGAGGGTCTAGTTAGCCCGGCGTCTAGAATTGTTCATCGCGACGAAGCGTTCTTACAGATCGGAGTGATTCGCGCGACATCATTGACTTCTCATCCTTTTGACCCTTTTTCTCCCGCAATATAAAATAACAATTTGCAGTATCAATTGTCCTTAGAAAATTATAATGCAATCAATGTCAATTTGCACAATTTTACTAACAAATTGCATAAAGCATAAGCTCACCGCATGAGGACTAATTTAAGCACAAAATCATGAATCAAGAGTCAAAAGTACATTAAAAGCCATAAAAGTGTAGCCAATTTATATGATAAACTTGAGTTCAATCAATTCCCCACACTTAGACTTTTGTACTCTCGACAAAGTTTACCGAGTCAAAAAGAATACAAGAGGAAAAGAAAATAACACCCATACTCAAAACAATAAAATGAACTTGACTCGAGTTACTTTCTCGTAATTCAACCACAAAGAAATAAGAAGAAAGCTAACAGAATAAACACTAAAAGAATTCAAGCACAAGAGATTGAACAAAGAGAAACTCTCAAGATATAGTGTTTACGCCATTTCACTTGTGTCTAGGGTATTTTCTCTCAATCTACTTAAGTCACCTCCTACCATAGGTGGTGTCAATTCTATTTTTCCACCACAAAACTATCATTTGAAGATCAAGAGGACTTTGAGGGTTGTAATGTATGGAAGGCTAAATGAATGGATGAAGTATAAGAAAGAAAATATGAGCATATGCACTAAATGTGAACTGATGTCATCAGAGAATTCAAACTAACAATTGCATCTGAATTTTTTTCATCTCATTTTGAGATGCTAATCCCTTTTTGGGATACAACACATTATTATCCCTTTTAGGGATACACAAGACTAACATTTTTTTATTTTCAACACTTTTTTTTTAGAACTAATAACAAAACATAGACTATCGCTAATAACTAAACACGGATCATCGACATCATCTAAGAATATAAATGCAAATGCTCATAACAAGAAAGCTCAAAGGGCTAGCAATGGATGAATGTGTAAGGGACAGTGTTTAGGCAAATGGGTTTAAGAAGGAACGCCTCTATCATATCAGCAAAAATTCAGTTCATTAAGCTTCAAGTAAGAATTAAAACAAGTTCTGGAGAAGAATGAAATAAGAAGATGCACACAAAGATAGAAGAAAATGTTTGGCTCAAATATCCTTCCACAAGTGGTATGATCTCTATGAACAATCTCAAGTCTTAAAACTTAAATGCCACTTTATTAGCATGCTTCCATCCACTTTGTATTGAAAACATTGAAAGTAAGGTTTTGTCAAGTCAAATTATCATGAAAAGGATGGAAGATGTTTTCAATAACTCAAGCATCGTTTTGAAACCAATAAAGACTTTGAAAACAAAAGCCACAAAAGTCCAGTGCAAAACAAATTTGAATTGAGTGAAAAAAATTAAGCACAGAATCATTCATGCACAGGTATGGACGTCGCGACATAACATGGAACACGCCATGACGATACGAAATCTGAAGAGCAGCGTCGCATGACGTGTGATCACCGTCGTGGCGAAGAAATGCGAGAATGACAAAGAATGTAAACTAACCCAAGTTAGCAGCAGAACGCACAAATCAGCCAACAATTCATATGTCCTCAATGAAACACAATAGCAATAGTCATGCAATGTCAAAAAAATAATAGGGAAATAACTCCCCCACACTTAATCAACACATTGTCCTCAATGTTAAGCAAGAAGAAATAGAGCATAAGGGCAATTCAACACAATGTAAGGAAGGCGGGAGGCGAACTCAAAGGGACTTTATTGAATTGAAAAGATACTAATTAAACTAAAAGCTAAGTTATTGTCTCATCGAGGTTGCTCCTCCCGACACTTACTTAACAAACTAATGCACCAATATAAGTCACAAGCAATCATAAGGCATAAGTGTGTAAACAAGTGAAGGAAAGAAATAACACGGGAGTTATGGAGGTCTTGGATTTGCCGGTTAGCCTTGACAATGGCCATGGTGTGGCGAAATAACTTCATCCATCCCACGTCCATGTCGGCCTCCACTAAGCAGATTCACCGAAATGTTGGTCACGAGAAAAATAAGAGTTAGCCTCGGTGAACTTCCATAAAAGGTGTAATCTGCAAAATACTAACTAACGATGCAAATGCAACTAAACTATTTAGAATGCAACCTAAAAGAAAAGACACCTAACTTCACGTAGCAACAAATGACAAAAGCAAACTTAAAGAACCACTTCTTGGTTCCCAAGAACTGGCGCCAATTTGATCGGCGGCTCGTGGTTCGATCCTAGAATCGATCCTTGGAAACCGGTCAAATAAAATAATTTATACCAAGGATTGCAAGATAGGATGCAACCTCGGTAATCTCTCAAAGGAACCTAATGAAATGGACCTAAGCTAGCCTATATGTCTTTCAATGCAAGTGAAATTAGCAAGGAAAAAGGGGGTTTTGATTTTAAAAACATTAATAAACTAAAATGTATGCAAAAAACTAAGTGTGAATAGTAAACCTTAAAGGGCTATCTCTAAGTTCAGGGTTTCGATTAATGGAATCCTGTCACTCGCGACTCCATCTCTCTAGACCCCATTGAGTGCTCTTGAGCCTCATAACATTAGAGGACTCTTTAAGTTCGAGATCTTGATCAATGAACTCCATTGCTCGAGATCCCGTTAAGTGCATCTTAGTCGGACAGGATTAGAAATCACCAAGTTTGAATGGAAAACCTTAAAGGACTCACTTTAAGTCCAGGGTCTTGATTAATGGACTCCTGTCACTCTCGACTCCATTAATAAAAAAACACCTAAAACCTTAAAGGAACACGAAGTCCAAGGTTTTAATCAATGAACTCCATTGCTTAAAACCTTGTTAAAACATCTTAGTGTGGGCATGGACTAGAAATCACTAAGTTTCAAAGCTCAACCTTAACAACTCGTTAAGTCCAATGAATTAATTAATCAACTCGATTAATTAAAACTTGTTAAAAACCTTAGTGTATGCAATGGACATGTTAATGCAAGTGGTCAAATGCAATCTAACATCAACTCAATATCTAACACAACTAGGCAGATAAAGAGAATTAACAAAATCACATGTGAACATATATGAGACTTCATATATTTAAGCACGAAGTTCTACATAAACAAATCCATAACATATTACACTGCTCACCGCTTAATTAAACTATAATCAGCAAAATCTAACTACAAAGCAATAAACCCCAACTCTACTGTTCACAACAATGTAGTTAAAAGCGTGACAATGTAAACTAGTAATCCAAACAACACAACAAACGCGTCCAAACATTTAATTGAGCTTTAATCAATAGTATCACTACAATCTATAAACCCTCGACCAAGGCATATTCATAAATCATAGCAAACTATAGATTGCTTACTCCCTTTAGTGCTCGGTGAACTCCAACCATCACTGCATCGTCAAGAGGAGAAGAATGTCTAACCACACATCACAACTAGGAACACCGCAACTCGCGGCGAACCATAGCTGCTCACGGCGGAAGACACCTGCGAAAACAACCAAAAGAAAACAACTAAAATGACTTCCGGGGAACCCAGGGAACCTCAGGCGGCGACGACCATCGCTCCTCTCTTTTCTCTCTACGCTCGTCCCTCTCTCCTCTCTTCTCTCGTCGGTCTCTCTCGTGTTTTTCTCTCGTAAAGTGAAGCCCCTCCGATAATCTAATTCGACAATATTTAAAGGATGGGTCGTGGGTGGGTCGCATGCAGTGAGACAAAATTTCTATTTTTGGGTCGGTTTGCCGACATTCGCTATGACGAATAGTCAGAGTAGTTATTGCGGCGAATGAATTTGGTCACTCGTTCATGCGAATAAATTAAATACCATTAATTGGCTGCGGCGAATGGAGGGTCCGTTCACCCAAATGTCTAGAATTGTTCGTCACGAAGCGTTCTTACAGATCGCGAGTGATTCGCCGCGACATCATTGACTTTCTCATCCTTTTGACCCTTTTTCTCCTCGCAATATAAAATAACAATTTGCAGTATCAATTGTCCTTAGAAAAATTATAATGCAATCAATGTCAATTTGCACAATTTTACTAACAAATTGCATAAAGCATAAGCTCACCGCAAGGGACTAATTTAAGCACAAAATCATGAATCAAGAGTCAAAAAGTACATTAAAAGCCATAAAAGTGTAGCCAATTTATATGATAAACTTGAGTTCAATCAGACCTGAAAACCCTCAAATCATATGAAAACTAACGTCTTCCATTAATATGGGGAGAACCAGAGTTCTTATAGAGTTGGGTTGTTGGGTAAACCCAAGCTCTCTCTATACGGATATGTTCGAACCATGAAAATAAGATTTTCGGATTAATGGGTCGGTTTTTCACTAGAAGCGTTGATTTGTTGAGCAAACTCAAGGTCAACGTGACAGAGGCGTAAATTGGGTAGTGTACATCGATATGCAGCGCATCAAGAGTTGATAACCCAATGTGTGTGCATACATCACGAGTTGATAGCACTAGTTGATAGTTGCATCTAAGAATCAAGTGGTATGACCGATACCTGTCGATAGATCTAAGGTGGCTTGTTGGGTAAACCCAAGGTCATTTTAGTAATGTCGGATATCTATGATGCAATTGGTATGACCGATACCTACCGATTGACCTAAGGTGGCTTGTTGGGTAAACCCAAGGTTATCCTTAGCAATGTCGGATATCGACCCACTAGGACATTTTGTCATAATGTTTCTTGGATTCGTACAGAGGGTTATGGATTCTTTGAAACTAGTGGGAGCCATATGCATGTCATGCAAGTCCTTATGTCATGCATGTAATTCTATTCTAACATTCTTTCTCTCTATCCCTATAGGTTATTGATAATGTCTTTCAGTGTGAACTTGCGCTCACTTATAGACTCGAACAAGTTAACTGGACCAAATTTTCTAGATTGGCTGAGAAATCTGAGAATTGTTCTCAGGTCTGAGGAACTGGGATATATCCTAGATGTTCCACTTCCTGATCCACCTATTGCTGATGCTTCTGATGAGGATCAGAAAGCATATCGAAAGCATCTTAAAGACAGTTACATGGCTACCTGCATTATGCTTGCCTCGATGTCACCAGAGCTGCAGAAGCAGCATGAGTCTATGGATGCTCATACCATAGTGTTTCATCTTAGGGAGTGTTTGATGAGCAAGCTCGATGCGAAAGGTTCGAGACTTCGAGGCTACTCTTCACTACTAAGATGACTCGAGTTCATCTGCATGCAAGATGCATCAAGATGAATGGGTATATTGAGAGATTGGCCGTCTTAGGTTTTGTCATGGATTATGAATTAAGTATTGACTTAATTTCGGTTGGATTGTCGATAGTTATTCACGGTTTGTGTTAAACTATCGGATGAACCAAGTATCCACAACAATCCTCGAGTTGATCAATCGCCAAGACAATGAAACAAGCTATCAAGAAGGATAGCAAGCAAGTGTTGATGGTGGACTCTTCTTCGGTTCAAAGAAAAGAAGCGAAGAAGAAAAGGTCTAAGAAACCAAAAGGAAGTATAGCCAAGAAGAAAACCAAAGAGATCGCTCCAAAGGGACTTGCTTCCATGTGGCAAGGACCAGTCACCTAAGCGGAACCGTAAAGTCTATCTGGAGGAACTCAAGCGAAGAAGGCATCGATGCCTCGACTTCTTCGTGTATGTTTGTCATTGAGGTTAATCTGTTTTTGATCATAACATGTGGGTATTAGATACGGTTGTGGCTCACACATATGCAATGATATGCAGGGCCTCGGGGACGATGAGCGACTCATGAAGGAGAGGTAGACTGCGTGTGGGAAATGGAGCAAGAGTTGCTGCATTAGCCGTAGCACTTACTTTTGTCACTCCCGGTGGGCTTGTAATTAAATTGGATGATTGTTATTTTGTACTGTATTAACAAAGAACATATTATGCATTTCTTGTTTAAATAGAAGTGGTTTCCATTTGACTTTTAGTAACAATGGTTGTTCTATTAGTTTGAATGGAATGCTTTATGGTACTGGTATTTTATGCAATGGAATTTATATATTAGATATGTCACATCCAATTATGAATGTCAATGACACGAAAAGACATAAACGAGATAATTTAAAATCAACTTACTTATGGCATTGTCGCTTGGCCATATAAATGAGAGACGATAGCTAAGCTCCATAAGAGTGGTAGTTTAGGGTCATTTGATTATGAATCATATGACACATGCGAATCTTGTTTATTAGGCAAGATGACTAAGTTACCCTTTAAGGGAAAGGGTGAGCAAGCGATCGAGTATTAGACCTAATACATTCAGATGTATGTGGTCCGATGTCCATCCATGCTAGAAGTGGTTATCTTTACTTCATTACCTTTATCGATGACTATTCTCAATATGGGTACTTGTATCGATGAGATACAAATCAAGCATTTGAAAAGTTCAAACAATTGAAATGAAGTAGAAAACCAACTTGGGAAAAGTATCAAGACATTACGATCTCGATCGTGGTAGGGAATACTTAGACCAAGAGTTTTGGATTATCTCGGAGATAATGAGATTTTATCTCAATGGACTCCTCTTTACACCACAAAGATAATGGTGTGGCAGAAAGGAGAAATCGAACCTTGTTAGACATGGTACGATCAATGATGGGCTTTGCAAAGTTACCAAAATCCTTTTGGGGTATGCAATCGAGACAGCTGTTTACTTGTTAAACAGAGTTCCATCAAAGACAGATTGATGTTACTCCATATGAGATGTGGACTAACAAAAGACCCTATCTTACTCATTTGAAAGTTTGGGGTTGTCACGCTATGTGAAGCGGACTCGATCGATAAACTTGATGCAAAGTCCGACAAGTGTTTATTCGTAGGATATCCTAAAGAAACAATGGGATATCAATTCTACCTCACGAGGAACAAAAGGTGTTTGTTTCAAAGCATGCTGTTTTTAGAGAAAGAGTTTCTTTTACAAGAAGGCGGTGGGAGAAAAATTGAACTCAAGAAGTTCAAGATCTTGTGAAACAGACGCAGATCAACCGCTCGAACCTGAAATTGTAACTCATACAGATGAAGTAACAGTTCAACCTTCTACAACACACGAAGTTCAGAGGTCACGTAGAATACGCCTGCTCCAGAGATATGGATTTCTCGTGAATGAGCAGGATGACGATTGCTCATAGAAGATGATGAGCCTACTACCTATGAAGAGGTTCGAAGAGTTGAGTGCGAGAAATGGCTTCATGCCATGCGCAGTGAAATGGATTCCATGTATGAAAACCAAGTATGGACTTTGGTTGAGGCACCGAAGGAATAAAACCCATAGGGTGTAAATGGGTTTTCAAAAGAAAATCGACATGGATGGTAATGTAATTACCTATAAAACAAGGCTTGTGGCTAAAGGTTTTCGTCAAAGACAAGGAGTTGACTACGACAAGACCTTGACCCGAAGAGTAATGCTTAAATCCATTAGAATACTCCTAGCCATTGCCACTCATTATGATTATGAGATATGGCAAATGGATGTGAAGACGACTTTCCTAAATGGAAATCTAGGCGAGGATGTGTATATGACACAACCCGAGGGCTTCACCTCCTATGATGGCGAAAAGGTATGCAAGCTTCGTAAATCCATCTATGGATGAAGCAAGCATCCAGAGTTGGAATATCCGTTTGATGAGGTAATCAAAGAGTTTGGTTTCTCACAAAATCCGGATGAATCTTGTGTGTATAAGAAGGTTAATGGGACTGCAAACGTATTCCTTGTGCTATATGTGGATGACATATTATTACTAGGAAACGATGTCTCGATGCTACAATCAGTCAAGATTTGGTTGTCCAAACAATTTTCCATGAAAGACCTTGGTGAAGCAACTTATATCCTTGGGATAAGGATCTATAGAGATAGATCAAAAAGGTTGCTTGGTCTTTCACAATCAACGTGCATAGACAAGATGCTAAAGATGTTTAGCATGGAGCAATCCAAGAGAGGGTACCTTCTCGTGACTCATGGGATAACACTCTCGAAATCTATGTGTCCTAAAACACAAGATGAGAGGATGCGCATGAATATGATCCCGTATGCATCAGCGGTAGGATCTATCATGTATGCTATGCTATGTACGAGACCCGATGTATCATATGCTCTAAATGTTACGAGCAGATACCAATCGGATCCTGGTGAGGATCACTGGGTGGCTGTTAAGAACATCCTTAAGTACTTACGAATAACTAAGGATGTTTTCTTGATATATGGGGATGGAGATCTCCAAGTGAGCGGGTATGCAGATGCCAGTTTTCAATCTGATAAGGATGATTCCAAATCCCAATCAGGTTATGTATTCACAGCAATGAGGCGATCGGTTGGAAGAGTTCCAAACAAGAGACGCATCGCCGATTCAACAACCGAGGCGAGTACATTGTCGCTTGATAAAGAAAGGAAGCGATTTGATCGAAGTTCATTATTGAACTTGGTGTGGTTCCTAGCAGGATGGGCCCATCTGATTGTATTGTGACAACAATGGGGCTATTCTTGCAGCGAAGGAACCAAGGTCTCATCAACGATCCAAACACGCATTCGCAGATATCATTTGATAAGGGAGATCATAGGACGTGGTGATGTCCAGATCGAGAGAGTTCCCACCGAGCAGAATATTGCTGATCCATTGACGAAACCATTGTCACAAAAGAGTTTTGATTCTCAATTACTCGCCTATGGTATTAGATATCAAGGAGATTGGCTTTAGGTCAAGTGGGAGATTGTTAGAGTAGTGCCCTAAAGGCAATCGCCTTTAGCACATTTTGTACAAATTTGTGTACAGTCTTTACAAATAAATAAAGAAAGGCATATTTCATTAATTTGTTGTTCATTATTTATGAACTGATATAGATCTGTAATCAAATTAATGAAGTCCATGATATATGACATAGCATGAAGGAAATTATAATGTGATCACACTACTAAGATTCCTATCATGTGCAATTATGTCATTATCTAAATTATCCCTAGTCATAAGATTCTTGAGACCGGACATCTAGAATCCGAAAGACTAGCACATCTCATGCTCCTTGATTTGATCAAGCAATGGATCTCGTAAATTGTAAATATGAGATATTTAGGGTTGAGATGTGGATGCTTACTAGAGGTAGTAAGTACATTGGATGGCCTGCCATGAGATCATCACATGGATGTCCTATTCTAATGTCGGTGATAATCTCATCATAGAATGGTGCAAGTATCCTTAGACTTGAGGTGCTCGAGGATATCTTGATATCTTGATTACGTGCTTTGACTCCATTCCTTGTTGCATTTACGGAGGTCGCTCATAGGGTGGTGCTTGGGGTGCAGTTTGAGGTATTCAAGGTAATTGAGTAGCCAATAGAGGATTCACCACTTGTGATAGCGAAGATGATACCCATGGCCTCTTGTCGGGTCATTACTTAGAAATCTCGTCGAGTATGTATGTCGTGAAGAGTGTCTTCATGACATATAAAGTAATGAGTCCCAGACAAGAACTGAAATCACTTGGACTAGATTTGACGTAGTCGATCTAGTGAGAGTTGACACATTGCCCATACTCATAACCAAGTGGGGTATAGGATGGTGAAAGGACGAATTGCACGGTAATTGTCTATGGAAGGGTTCGTGATATGGTCCATGATGAATATATATTCATTCGTCAAACCAATTACTTTCCGGTCAATTGGGGGTCATGATGTGTTGCTAGATACCGCTCATGACTTACTTAGATTAAGTGTTAATCTAAGTGGCCAACATAACCGGGAACCTAATAGGTCACACGCATAAGAGTGTCTCGGAGAACTCGTAAAATAGTTTTGGATAGAGTTCCAATATATGGAGAGCAACAGGATTAATTGGATCCCGATGAGATCGCGACATCGATATTGCTGAAAAAGGTTTCCGGGGGTTTTTCTCATACCGGGACCCGGTAGGACCGACCCCAGTGTGACTGGACCACTTCAGTAATATATATACATATATATATATAATTAATTAATTAAATAATTAATATATATATATATATATGTTGAATACGTGGATGGGAGAAGCTTCCTTTAACTTTGATGACTCATCCTTTAACATTTAATGGCATTAAATGTTAAAGACAAGTGTACTAAAGGACAAAAAAGCTAATGAAAGTTGATGATGATCGTGGATGACAATAAGAGGTTGAAGAAACCAAAATTCTAAGTGTTAGATGGTGATCTTCGTGAGTCTTGAAAGGGAAAAGAAAGGGTTCTTCTCCAAAGCTTTCAATCATCGATCATCATTTTCCATTAGCTTCATCTTCAAGCAAGTTTCATCTTTTCCATCGTTTTTCCAAGCTCTCCATAGAACAAAGGTAAGATCTAGCAGTCTTTAATTTGTTCTAGCTATTTCCGGGTCAAAGGGTTTGTCCCAGTTAGGTTCTCGGATCTCTGCGTGGATACCGTTAGAGACGGTCTCCTTTGGTCGTTCGGTTCGAGTTTGTTATATATATACACATGGATCCTAGCTTTCGGGAAGGTCCCGGAACACAAAAAATTTTGTTTTCCGCACCGTGGGCATGTGATGCTCACACCGGGATTTTCCTACACGTAAACACCTGAGCTCCCTGCAACTGATCAAATAGATCATCGATCCTAGGCAGTGGGTACTTATTCTTAACAGTAACTCGATTGAGCTGCCTATAATCGATGCAAAGCCTCATAATCCCGTCCTTCTTCTTCACAAACAATACCGGAGCTCCCCACGGCGAAACACTCGGCCTAATAAACCCCTTATCCAACAATTCCTGCAACTGAGCCTTAAGCTCCCTCAGTTCCACCGGTGCCATCCTATACGGAGGTATCGATATAGGAGCGGTACCTGGAACGAGGTCTATCTCAAACTCCATCTCCCGATCCGACGACAAACCCGGTAACTCCTCGGGAAACACATCTGGAAACTCCCTGATCACAGGAATATCCTGCAAACTCTGCTGCTCTCGGAAATCCACCACATGCGCCAAATAGGCTTCACAGCCACCTCTCATCAACCGCAAAGCACTCAGAAACGAGATCATCCTGGCTGGCACCGCCTGACTAACACCTCTAAAAACAGCCCTAGGTTGACCAGGAGACTCCAACACAACCTCCTTGGTATAACAATCCATAATAGCCCTATGGGCAGTGAGCCAGTCCATCCCCAAAATCAAATCAATCTCTCGAAGGGGCAACACAATCAGGTCTGCACTCAATACCACTGAATCAACCCGAATCGGACATCCCTTGCAGACCTCGCCTAAAGCAGTAGTACTACCCAAAGGTGTACTCACCTGCAACCCACATTGAAGCATCTCCCTATGCACATGCAATCTACATGCCACATGCGGTGCAATAAAAGAATGTGTGGACCCTGGATCTATCAATGCATAAACCTCAATGCCAGAGATCAGAAGCAAACCTGCAACCACATCTGGAGAGTCCTGGGCCTCCTACCTGGTCATGGCATAGACCCTAGCCATGGACTGCGGCCGACTACCCCTACTCTCGGACCCCACAAAGGAATCTCCAGCTCTACCCCGGGCTCTACCTCGCTTCAATCCAGTCCACCATCATGACTTCTTTGCCTTTGTCGTCTACTACCAGCTCTCCCACTCAAAGCGGTCGAGCTCCCAAAATCTTTGGGCGGTCTCGAATCGATGCTCCATCGAGCCACATCTCAAACAAGCTCCAGTGAACCTCCAAAGACTCCCACTATGCCTCCTCTCACAAAACTCACTAACGGAGAAAAGCGGTGGAGCCTCTACCATTACCACTATCGCTCGCCCGACCAAATCGCCTCTCGGACCGAACTGCATCGCTGGGACCTCCCGAAAATCTAAGCACGCCTCAAGGCGTCGCTAAAGCTCCTACCAGGCTGCCACGACTATCATGAATCTCTTACTCCGAGATCCACGACCAACCTCAACTCGACTACGCCAAAAGTCGCTTCAATCGATCGACAAGCGGTGACCTTAGCTCCACAAAGGTGCCCATATCAGACCGGGCTAACCTGGTATGAATCTCCAGATTCAGCCCTCCCTCGAATCTCCGGCACCTATCTACCTCAGAGGAAATCAAAACAGATGCATACGCCGACAACTCATTAAACCTGACCTCATAGTCGGCCACTACCATGGACCCCTGTCTCAAATCTAAAAACTCCTGCATCTTCATCTCCATATAAACCTTGGGCGTATAGTTATCCCGAAAAGCTCTCGGAAAATCGCCAAGTCGAACACGTGGTTTGGTGGAACTACAGGACGGTCTTCCACCAGCGATATCTTTGGACCACAAGCAGCAAACAAAGATAGTCAAAGCGCTCATCGGGGTCACAATCCATCTGATCTAGGACCCGCTTCGGCCCTTCCAACCAACCTCGGCCTCGGCAGGTCTCAGGCCGCCATAAAATCCTGACTCCGCCTGCTTGCAGACGATCATACCTCCGCTCCCGTCTCATGGGAACTATAGGAGGCTGCTCCTCATACACAGGCACAGAAGACTCCCTACTCGCTCCTACCGATCCTTGGTCAGCTGAGTGATCTATCTAATCACCAAAGACGGATGGCCTACAATAAAATCACAATTCTAGTCAATTTCTTACTTTTCTTACGAAATTCAAGCCTAAAATACACTATACCCAAAAGATGCCAAACCATGCTCTAATACCACCAATGTAGCGCCCCCTTACCGTAGAGTATACACCGGGACGCCCGTAGGTCATACCGGTACATACCCTACAATGAGGGTGCACTACGATACGATTAATTCTTTAAACCTCATGGCATCAATAATAAAGCAATAAGATCACATTCACTAAATTTTGCAACCAAAAGATCCCTATTCATTCCTTTCATAAAACCCTAATTACAACGTCCGGTCATAATTACAACTGAACAAGCCAAAATAAACAGTAATAACTCCTAACTAGGTCATCCCCAAAATATCCCAAAGGATCCCCAGCTGACCGACCTGTGGGCCATGCTACTCTCGTAAGCACACACACACGGCAGAAAAGTCTCACTATCCAGGAGCTAGGAGTCACACTCTCGCCGTCCTAAAAATAGTCGCAATTTGGGTGAGTTTATGAAAACTCAATGAGTAACCATCATCGATGGTTCACTAATTCATGCATTACGCAAAATTGCATACAACAAAACAAAGATATCATAATCGAATCATAATTTAGAAGTTCATAAAATCATAATCACACATTTGCAATTAATCCCATATCAAATTCGCAGACAATCACAAAACAATCACATCTTGAATGCACAATGATTTCGGCTCATTTTAATGTTGTGGATCAGGCGTCGAATTTTTCCCATTCTTGGGCACATCATACGTAAATCGCGCGGGAGTAGGAGAGCCCTCCGGGTATGCACTACTTCCCACGCGCACTAGGGATAGGAGAGCCTCTCGGGTATGCACTAATCCTTCTCACGAGAATCGAGCTTATAGCCCAATCGATCGAAAGTGCTCCAATACTGGTATCGCCATCGATTTCTATTCATGCCTAGCATGCGTTCACAATTCACAAGAATATATCTCATACGAATCATTTACTCATAATCATAAATAATTCATACAAAGCATTTAACACATCGAGATTGAGAAACCAACTAGGTTACTCACTCTAAACTTCCGAAGCTCGCGGAAGTCTCACACGTCAAAGGATCGACGCTCCACTTGAGCCTCTATCAAAATCAGAACATTCGAATATCACTTATTATATCAATTTCAATAATCAGAAATGCTTATGCCTCAAATGAATGATGTACTATGCACGTTATGACATTTCCGACCACAATCCCGAATTATTTCATTTCCGCACTTTCACTCTAATTCATAGCAATTTCTAATACCATAAGTCAATTGACTAAGTTCTACATCTTCCAAAGTCAAATTTGAAGACATAGGAATTATCCTTAAATCGTAATCAAATTCACTATTCAAATGCCGTCCGATTTGAGAACCACCAAATTAAATTTCCGATTTCATAGTCTCCAAATTGAATTCAACCCATATCTAATAGAATCATCAATTTCCTAAATCTCCAATTTCAAAAACCTAGAAATCCAATTTTCCCAAATAAGCATTCCTCGCATGACGTTCTCTCCCTCACTTGGCGAAGCTCCTCTCGCCATGCGGCGTGCCTCGATTCATCGTGAAACACGCTGCGACGACAAGCACACGATTGCGTCGACGTCATGACGATCAGTCCATGTCGCCAGAAGACGCCATCCGCGCTGTCAAGGCGTCTTGAACGAAAAATTAAGCTCGTCAAGGCGTGCGATCGCAAAGAACGCCGTAAAACCCGTAAATACCAGATTTTTCAGATTCTAATCCACTTATTTCGATCAAAACACTTCTAAACAACTATATACACTATACTCACTTCATTTCTAACCTTAAATCCATCATTTATGCATAAATCATGAAATACCCAAATCAAAAATCAACATTTTCCCTAAAACCTATATCATCCGAAACTTTCTAACTCTTAAACAATTAATCACTTAATTCCATACTTCAATCAAAATATTAAACACATGAATAAGCAGAAACTTACTTGATTTAAGCTTAAACCCCTTCCAAATCACCAAGATCATCCAAGTCTCAAGCTAAATCACCACCCACGACAACACCAAACTCAAACCCATTTCCATCTTTTTCAACACCAACAAAAGGGTAGAATCAAGGATGGAAGAGGAAGCAAATCATAAGAAGTAATCAAGAAGAAATCAAGGGAAGATCCACGCAAAGAAGGAGGAAAAATCAAGTTTTTCTTCAAGGGAGAAGCAAGCATCATGGAAGCCAGTTTTCAAAGGCATAGGTTTATATATTAAGGGATTAAGGGCTTGTTTGGCAAGTTCATTTGCCACAAGTCCAATCCGAACAACCTCGATCCAATTTCTAATTCTAATTTCTCCCGAATTCCATTGATTCATACCTTAATTCCTCAAATCATAATTTAAATTACCTCATATAAATTGTCAATCAAATTCGGAACCAGACTTACAATTAATCAGTCACTAAACCTTTTTTCCGGTCCGAGCCTAATATTCCAAAAATTCCAGAAAAATTCCTATAAATCCTCAAAATTAGAAAACATCTAGTCACATACTCCGATTTCAATTCTCAATTCCTAAATTCAATTTGACTCTCAATTCATAAATCAAAGCTCTAAAATATCAAATTCACTAATCAAAACACAATTTACCTTAAATCACAAATTTTCCAATTAATCACAATCAAGTCGGAAATCTGTCATACATGCATGTACATACGTATGCTTGTGCAATGCTGAACATTTATCAATGATATAGAGGCTACGAATGCAAAATGCTTATACAGAATACGTATGAGGTGAACTGTACCCATCCCATCGGTGATGGGATGTTACAATTCAAATTTTCTATAACTTTCATGTAGACCATTTACTGGAATTCAAACCACATCAGTATGGAAATCGCCTCAAAACACAACATATACAATCCTACACTTAGAGCATTTTCCAAAACCAAAGCAAAATACACTTAACTTTCAAAGATCATAACTTTCAATCTCGTTATCGAAAAATAGCATACTTTATGTCTACAAAAAGCTCTCAACATAAGCTACAATTTGATGAAGATCATTTTCTCAAATTCTGCCTAAATCAAAAGTCAAATCTTTACTCCAAAAAGTCAAACTTTCTAATTTCTTCAAAATTTTACACTTTCACTTTCTATTTCTTGATTTCAACTTCCATTTCAATTAACCCATTCACTTTAACTTTCATAACTCATACGACTCTATTCAAATTTCAAAGTCATCAAAACCAATCACTTCATTTCTCATCAATTTCCTCAAGGCATAAAAACTTCTATAACACAATTCATATCTGAAAACACTCATTGAATTCATTTTAATATTTTTAATTTCCACCGAAAGTTCGGGGTCCAACAAATCCCACGACCCCATTGGTCACTCCTCCTCCAACTACGTCAGCCAATGTCTTTGGTTCAGTCGCCTCTTCTAGCAACACGGAGGGAATCCGACAGAACAAAGGCAAAAGGAAGACGAGGGATATCAAAGTATTAGAAAACGTTGCTGCCTTTTTCCTTCTTGCGATTGACAGTGTTGGACCCCGTCTCCGAGGCCCAACATTCGGGAACACACAAGCATAGAAGACCCAAAACCTATAGCAATATTGACCACAATTTGGGAAACCTCCAATGGAAAGATTTGGATCGACTTTTTAGGAAAAAATGTTCTCTCTGCTCTAACGATTCCAACGCCACTGAAAACGCTCAATTTGGATTAGAAATGAAGAAGTTATGGCCAAAATACTGTCTTAAAGAAAAACAGTCAAAACTGAACACTCTACCGACTTCATGTCAGAATTTGAAGGTTTTTTAGGCTAAATTGCCGATCGGTTCCTTCATAAAACTTGTAGATTTAAGACTCTAATTTAATTTAAAACAAGAACTGACCCGATCGGAGCTCTATAGCTCAAGATATTTCAAAATCATTGAAGTATATTAAGACTTTATCGACCGACCATCACACTTTGTTTCAATCCACTTTTTACAATTTAAAAGCAATACTGATCAATCAGGTGTGGAAAGATAGAAAAATGTCTTAGAAATCTATCGCTTCAAAAATGAGGTCGATCGGAGGTCTATGCAATAAGTTATGGCCAAAAGAAGGAAGAGGGGTCGGTCCGCTAAGAATTGGCCCCAAAAAGCGCTCCGAGCGCCTGGGCGCTCGCGGGCGGAGCATTTGGGCACTCGCGGGCCGAGGGGGGGAGGCGAGTGACTTGCCCAGCGATCCGACATAACAGACTTCAAATCCTTATAACTTTTGACTCCGAGTTCCAAATCAGACAAGGTTTGTTTCGTTGGAAAGATAAAAAACAACTCTACAATTTCCAAGAAGGACTCAAAGGCAAGCTCGGACACTAAAGGAATTAAAAGTTTACTCCAAGACCGATCAACTAGCTCCTCCTAAACAATACTATAACTTGCAAACACCATAACTTTTGACCCAGAACTCCAAATTTAGCAAACTTGGTGTCTATGGAAAGGTAAAAGAACGCTCTACAACTTCCTTGAAGATCACTGATCCAATTTCCAACTCTATAAGGGTCAAATGTGGACTCAAAGCTCTCTGCTAAAATCTACCATTTAGACAGCACCTGTACTTAATTCTAACAACTCATATCTACCCATTAACACACCCTAAATAGCTCATACTACATCATGGAAAGCTCTACAGCTCGCCTAACACCCTCAAGGAGTCTAAATGATCCTATTCAACCTATAACAACCCAAAATTTGGCTGAATGCACAATATATCCAAAATTTACCACATGAACACATCAGCCCAGAATTTCCAACAGCTCATAAATCTTAGCAAATTTCCAGCGAGCTGTCCTAAAGAAAAATGTCAACAGCAACTCAACAATTAAAAGACTTACACACATACCCTTTTTAAGATCACGCACAGATCGCAATTCCACATAAACACATGAAGAAGAGAGTACTAGAGCTCCCATTCTCTTTTTAAACATAACAAAAGTTAATACACAGCTTTAGTTACATATCGGCCTATTCATCAGGAGTCAAGTGCAAAATACAAAATATGAGATGCTCAATGATCGATAGGCTTACAAAGCTATTCCAACAGCTAGTTACTAACTTAATACAAAAGTGTCTAAGATTCTTGGAGTTATGCCCGATGCCTTGCAAGGTTCCGCGATCAACTAAAATTTGCACCTGAGGAGGGAGAATGGGGTGAGCAAAACACAGCTCAGTGGCTAATACGTTTATAGCCATCGAGTAATGAGCCATACATCATATAATCAAGAATTCAAAGCATTAGTAATAAACATATTATGTGAAAATACCCAACTTTATCACATAAATCACAATTAACCGAACTCATCACATAAAGCATAACATGAAATCTTCTATCAGTTAGAACACGTATTATGCATCATAAACACCAAAATGATGAAATGCACACATTTGGCTCGAGAGTTCCATAAACACGACGGAAACCGAAGTTTACCATAAACACGACGAGTCCGATTTCTCAGGATCTCGTGGCCTCAAGCGGGCAGCCGGGAGAAGGCTAGGGGGGTCATCGTGCACGAGACTAACGAAACGGGTTCTCTCTCGCCCAATCACAACCAACTCATGCTCACATATTCAAACATAAGAATAGCATTTTATGCTTCTTTCATTCTATCGAATCATCATAGTTTTATACTTTTCTTTCAAATCAAAGGAAATACACTTTCAATATACACACAATTTAACAAAGATTGCACACATAGGGCATTTGCCCATTACACAACAACCATAAAAATGTTACCCACATAAACGTCAGAATCCGAATTCAAGATTGCCCTTCCTCCTTGTCTTGAGTGGGGTTTTCTTGATTTCCTTCAATTAAACCACACTCCATTCAATGAATATATTCTAAAAGAAAGGCATAGCATTTATAAATCCAGCAAAGATAAAAAAAAATAAACTTTAAACCTAACCTACCCATAAGCCATCTATGCTAGAATAACCAAAATCTTAACTTAGAAATCCCAAAATCCCTTTGATTTCACCTTCTCTTCTTCCTTTCTTCAAACCCTACGCAAACCCTAACTTCCATTTTATCCCATTCTTGAACCAAACATAAACAAGGATGGAACTAACCTTCAACAAGTAGTTTCTCTTCTTTTTCCTCTTCTTTCTTCCTCCCTTCAAGCTTTCTACGACTCTCTTCCACCTAGCTGAAAGCTCCCTCTTCCTTAGCTCACGTTTTTGGCTTCTCCTCTTTTGGTTCACAACACTTGCTTCTTCTCCTTAACAACTTAATTCACTTATTTCTCAACTTAAAGCCCTCCTCCAATACTACGTAGTTTTAAGCTCTCCTTATAACTTACAATGTTTTGGGCTCTCCTCCTTCTACTTATCCCATTAACCTCTAAAGCCCATACTTCCTAACATGCCCTTATTTGACTCATATGGCTCTACACTCACAAGTCTACTACCAATTTATCCAATTAATTCTAATCCTTCACTTTAACTTCAAAATTCTAATCCCAATCATACTTGCTAATTCCAAGACTCAACAAATATATATATATATATACAATTAAAACACGTAAAGCAAAATAAAGAGTAATTAAAGTAATCGAATAAATAAATAAATCAATAAATAAATAATTAAATAAATGAAAAAAAATTCGGGGCCCAACAATTCTCCCCTCCTAAAAGAATTTCGTCCTCGAAATCCTTACCTGAGTTCATGAAGAGGTATGGATACTTCTCCTTCATGGCTTCTAAAGGCTCCCAAGTCACCTCCTCGGTTGAATGGTTCCTCCACAAGACCTTTCCCAGCTTTACAATCTTATTCTTTAACACCTTTTCCTTTGAATCTAAGATCTCCACTGGTTGCTCCTCATAAGTCAAATCCTCCCTCAACTGAACCTCTGAAGGTTGAACTATATGTGAAGGATCCGATCTGTACTTCCTCAGCATCGATACATGGAACACACTATGAATCTTAGATAACTCCAATGGCAAATCTAACTTATAAGCCAAAGGCCCAATCCTCTCAATGATCTCATATGGGCCTATGTACCTCGGGTTAAGCTTGCCCTTCTTACCAAACCTCAAAATACCTTTCCATGGAGAAGCTCTAGGAAACACCTTTTCTCCCACTTCAAATTCCATCTCTTTCCTATGGGCATCCGTGTAGCTCTTCATCCTATCTTGAGCTGCTTTAAGCCTCTGCTTTACCAATTTAACTTTATCGACTGTAATCTGTACCAACTCAGGGCCTACAAGCTTCCTTTCACCTTCCTCATCCCAACAAATAGGAGTTTTGCACCTCCTACCATACAAAGCTTCATATGGTGCCATCTGAATTCTCGAGTGATAGGAATTATTGTAAGCAAACTCAATCAAAGGCAGGTGATCATCCCACGAACCTTTGAAATCCAATGCACAAGCTCTCAACACTGCCTCCAAAGTCCGTATCGTCCTCTCCGATTGTCCATCAGTTTGCGGATGGAAAGCCGTACTAAAATGCAATCTAGTCCCCAGAGCCTCCTACAAACTTTTCCAAAATATGGAGATAAACCTAGGATCCCTATTAGAAACTATCGAGCTTGGAATACCATGAAGTCTGATTACCTGATTCACATAATTCTTAGCCAAAACATTCAAAGAATCTGTCTGTTTAATTGGCAAGAAGTGTGCTGACTTGGTCAAACTATCAACAATCACCCATATAGCGTCATGCTTTTTGCTAGTCCTCGGTAATCCCATCAGAAAATCCATGGAAACCTTCTCCCATTTCCATTTCGGAATCGGCAAAGGATTAAGCTTGCCTGAATGTTCTTGGTGTTCAGCTTTAACTTACTGACAAACTAAACATCTTTTAGCATACTCTGCCACATCTTTCCTCATTCCCTTCCACCAAAAATACTCTTTCAAATCCCGATACATCTTAGAACTCCCTGGGTGCATTGCATACGGAGCATTATGCGCCTCATCAAGGATCTCATCCTTCAGCTCTAACATGTCTGGAACACACAATCTATTGCCCATAACCATCAATCCATCTTCCTTCACCTCTACTTCAGAAGGTTTTCCATTCTTTACCTCTTCTCTAAGCTTGCTCAAGTACTCATCCTGTTCCTGCAATTCTTTAATCTTCTCCTTCAATACTAGTCTCACTCTAAAATTTGCCAAGACACAACCAGGTTTAACTTGTCTCAACGTCACATTAAGTCTGGCTAATTCCTTCAGTAAGGGAAGATACACCGTTTCCACATGTGCCAAAGTGGACTTCCTATTCAATACATCGGCTAGCATATTAGCTTTGCCCGAATGGTAGTCTATCATCAATTCATAATCCTTTAACAATTCTAACCATTACCTCTATCTCAAATTCAGCTCTTTCTGGGTCAACAAGTACTTAAGACTCTTATGGTCTGTAAATACCCTAGTAGTAACTCCATACAAGTAATGTCTCCAAATTTTCAATGCAAAAATTATAGCAACCAATTCCAAGTCGTGGATAGGATAGTTCATCTCATAAGGCTTTAATTGCCTAGAAACATAGGCAATCACTTTCTCTCCTTGCATCAATACACACCCTAAACCCTTCCTAGAGGCGTCACTGTATAAAATGTATCCATCATCACCATAGGGTAACGTCAAAATCGGTGCAGTAGTAAGCCTATTCTTCAATTCCTCAAAACTGTTCTGGCACTCCTCAGTCCATTCAAATTTCTAATTCTTTCTCATTAATTTAGAAAGTGGAGCAGCTATCAAAGAAAAGCCCTCCACAAACCTCCTGTAATATCCAACTAATCCCAAAAAACTTCTCACTTCAGCTACATTCTTAGGTGCTTCCCATTTAACCACAACTTCTATCTTTTTTGGATCCATGTAGCACCCCACTCTCGTAAGACCCGAACCCGATATCGATGGTGATATCCGAGATCGTGCCCCGCGAGGGTGGTGTGCTACGCACTCGATCAAACAAAATTCGGTATACATTTTTTTTGACACACATGGGAGTCAATAATCAAATGGGCCATAAGCCCTTTCCCATTATACAATGCCATTTACACAAATTCCCATATGGCCATTTGGCCTTTTTTCAAAAACTTTTCACTAACCACAATTTTCAATAGTCATCCGGGCCCTTTCACAACTACAAACACTAGAGTCATTTCAAAATACAATTCATACAGAAATTTGTGAAAGAAACAATTTAATACAAAAATATAGATATGCAATGCAGACGCGAAATGATCCCGACCTCTATCCTTCACTTGAATGCTATCAGCATACTCCCGTTGGCCTAACGGGGTATTCTTCTTATCCTGAAAAATAGTTGCAAATTTTGGGTGAGTTTTGAGAACTCAATGAGAAACCATCATCGATGGTTCACTCAATTCATGCATTACGCAAATTGCGTACGGCACATCACAGTAACATTAAAAAATATCATATAGCAGTTCGCAATTCCTCATGCCATCACAGCACTCAGCAATTATCTCAAATCAGTTATCATATTTTTATGCAATGCATATGTGACTCTTTTCTAGTTTATTTCAATGTTGTGACCGAGCGCTTATTCAAAGGAAAGTGTTGATGGACGCGTCTAGGAGTAGAGAGCCCTCATGCAGATGCACTAACTCCCTCGAGCTCGAGGCTCGCCTCAAGATAAGTGTTCGAGTTCAAAGCTCTTTTCAGTATTAGTGGTGACTCAGGACACAACGTTCATTATCTGTTCATGCATTTTTGTATGAAATGTATATGCCCAATAATTCACCGTCATATGGCTATAAAAGCCCATTTATCTCAATTTTCAGAATCATGTAGCAGTCACATCCAATTTGTCAAAAGCAGGCATTTCAATCCTAATCATTCACATAATCATACAATTCACAATTGAAATCAGTTCACAAAGAGCATTTAACAATCAGAAATTGAGGAACCAACTAGGTTACTCATAGTACGCTCCAGATTAGTATTTGCTTTCAATTTCTGGGAACGCATGAATGCGGCACTTGACCTGCACAACATATTTATGCAAGACACATATTGCACACTCATCAATAATTGCACACTTAAAACATTCATTTATGCACAATTGTAGTAATGGACTATTTAAAATACATGCTTAATGATAATCCCGGGTATATGCTCTAATATGCACTTTATGCTCATTTCCATTTCATAATTCATATACGTTTCATACACTTCATTGTTACATGATCGTTCTAACTTCTCCTTTCAATCTTTACCCTTTCTATAAGTCTAGCTTATTCAGAAGCTTACACTTCAAGAACACTTGGTTACTCTATATCATAACTCAATTTCTCATCATCTCTTATCCATCCTCATATGATCTCATAATATCCAAATTCTTTTTATAGTTTAGCACTTCATACTTAAACACATTCTTAGGTAGGATTCTTTTAGTTTCTTGAGACAAACCAATTTCTCCTTTTCAATTCCAATTCAATAAAACCCTAAAACTTCAAAAATCACAATCAATGAAATCAACATAAATCAAGCACAAACTTAACCTACCCATAGTCCATCTAGGTTAGAAAACTTAAAACCTAGCTTAGAAACCCCAAAATCAAATGGGTTCTCTCAAATCTTCTTCTTCTACACAAACCCCTTTCTCTCTCTAGAACTTCTTCATTCACAAACCACAACCTATTTCTTTACCAACGTATGAAGAAGATGAACTTACCTTGAAAGCCTTGGTGTCTCTCATTTTTCTTCTTCTTTCTTCTTCCTTCTCTCTTCTTCTTTCCCTCTTCTCTTCTTTCTCTACAACGCTCTCTCTCTCTCATCTCATCTTCTTTTATTCTTTTGCTCTTTTTCCTTGTAAGGGTCGTGCTCCACTCTTCTTAAATGACAACTCTTATTGCCAGGTCATTAATGATTGATAAAAGACCCTAAAGCCCTTACTTGCATGCCTTTAAAGCTTAACACTTAAGTAAACTTCCAAAATTGCCCTTAAAAACTGACATCCTGTCTTCTTATTTTGATCAGGCAAATGAAGTACTTTAACAAAATTTTATTCTAGAGAGATATTCATCTATGTCTTATGAATCCATCGCTTCAAGAATCAGATCGATCGGAGCTCTATATCTCAAAATATCTCAAAAATACTGAAGTTTGCTAGATATTTCGTTTGGACCAAAACTAAATCAAGATTGATCACTACACGCAACTTCACTCCAGAAGTTGAACATCTTAGAGGCTAAATTGTCAATTGGCTCCTTCATATAACTTGTATATCTATGTCTCTAGTTTTATTTGAAATAGAAATCACTTCATTTCGAACTCTACTGATTCAGAAAACATCAAAATACTGAAATATGTTCAGTGAGAAACATCAGCTCATATCCTCTGAGAACACACTCACTGTACCCGCCCCACCTTTTCCACTTAATCTTTCTCACTTCATTTCAGATAACTTTAATTTTTGGTGGAAATGAATAGAAAGGTCTTAATAATCCAATGGTTCAAGAATCAAGTCATTCGGAGGTCTAGAGAAAAAGTTATGGTCAAAAGAAGCAACTATGTTTATGACCTCAATCGTACTGAACCTGTTTCGGGGAAACAGCTATAACTTTCTGTATAAATGTATAATTGAGGTGTTATTTGAATGGTTCAAAAGAGGACATGAAGAGCTAAAACTTTCATGAAGGTCTCAAAGGCGAAATCTTTCATCTGTGGGGTCAAAAATAAAAGTAGACGATGATGACATCATCAGATGATACAGATTGGGAAAATTGCTATAACTTTCCCTCCAGATATCATATTAAGGATTTCTTTATATGGATGGAAAAATAATTTCAAGAGCTACAACTCTTATGAAGAACTCAAAGGCCAGTTCGTTCATCTAAGGGGTCAAATTTGCACCAGAAGATGTTTGGTCAAACTAAGACGATGATGACGTCAGCAAGGAACAAAACTAAGACGAAGTCGGTCAAACTAAGACGGAAAAAATCAAACTAAGACAATGATGATGTCATACTAAGACAAAGATGACATCAGCAAAACTAAGACTAAGTCGGTCAAACTAAGGCGGAAAAAGTCAAACTAAGACGATAGGGTGAACAGTAACTTCGTCTGACTTTTTTTCCAGAACGTCTCCACTTATAAGACGCATAACTTATCAGTCAGATGTCCAAAATTTACAAACTTTATACCTTTGGAAAGATAAAAGAAATATCTACAACTTTTCAGAAGAAAATTTTGCCAAAATATATCTTTATAAATCCCAAAATTGCCCCTAAATTCAGAAGATAAAACTTTCATTCCTACACCAACATTGCACCCAATTCTTCACTTCATGGAAATATTTGAGACTCTTAGATACAGAATTGAAATTCGATGTCTACTTACAAAATGTAGCCATATATCTCTAGTTTAATCCAAATCAATAATCATCTTGTTTGAATTACTAGAGAAAACGTTGTGGCTAAAAGACTGAAGCATATTCAGTGAACATTTTTCAGATCACTACCAATCTTGTCTCTAAATCTTTCCTTATCCCAACTCACACCAAGATCACTCTTTCTACTCCTTGTTTTCAATAAAATCACATCTAATATCAATTATACCCGAAAGTTTTCAATGAATGCATGTACACTTTTTATCTGAAACATTACGTATTTTTCTACATATATTCTAACATGATGCATGAGCAAGAAAAATGTATTCCTTAGTCTCAATTTCTCTTTGAGCTCGCATGAACTGAAATTTTGGGTCACAACCCTTAATATGGGGACGGGATGTTACATTTCTCCCCTCCTTAAAAAAAATTCATCCTCGAAATTTTCATCTGATTGATCAATACAGTAGGGGTGACCATTTTTCATACGCTCCTCTATCTCTTATACACTTCATCACTTCCAAAGACCACGATGAGATGACTCAATAAGTCTTTCAGTCACTCATTTAGCTATCGTACTCTCTTGACTGTTTCATGAGCATATTTCGGACTACTTACCAACTTATATTTCGTATATTGTCAATCTATGTCTGTTGATCATACCATTCTTTCAGAACCTGATTACATATGACAAATTATGAATCTAAAACCTCTTTCACCAATAACACTAATTCATAAAACTTTTCATACATACCAATTCATATAGCTTAACTTATCCTTTTTCCAAATCTGAGCGCATCTTATCAAGGTGATACTCACACAATCACTTCATCCTTTCTTTGTGATTCACTTTCTTTAATGTTAACACATTCAACTCTTATGTCCATTACACTATAGTCTCTAAATACGGTGTTGGTCCACCTAACTCATTTTTCTATCATGAGTCACTTCACTCTTATTTCATATTCATCTCACCCACTATCATTATCTCACATTTATTATGACCTTATATCATTTTAGGCCTTCTACATCTCAATGTTAGGGTGAATAACCACCTTTCTATCCTACTATGCCTATATCACTTCCAATGATACCACTATGATAACAATTGTGATACCTGTAGTTAATTCGAATTATGCCTCAATCTCATCTTCCTACAAACTCAAAAATATGAGCTTCGAGCATATTCCTAATAGTTAAAACTGCGGGTAGCTCAAACCTTCAACCACTTGTTTCTACATCTTTAGCAGCTAAGGTACAATCTTAGCATATCCCCACTAGGATGTTTATCTTAGGTTGTTACTTAGGCCTCTCTAACACTTTCTTTCCTCAATCATCCTAATCGGATATACGTACTTCTTATTTCAATCGCCAAATATCATCATTTTTTTCTAGCAGACCTGATCTTAAATTTCAATGCAACCAGCAACACTTTGTTTCACCCCATATGCCATTCAATATTCTCCACTCCTCATTACACTAAATATGGAAACCTCAATATCTGAGTGTGAATTATTCCATTAGAGAATTGTCCATTCGGTGTGTCAGATTACACATTAATTTACCAGCATAGCACTCATTTGTACTTTTTTTTCCAAACTCAATAATTTCCTCAATCTTACATAATGTACATTTTAGAAATGGCTTTGCACATCTAATGTCTCCAAGAATTCAAAGTGATTTTTATCATACACTTCTAAACCATGTATCAAAATCAACTCATAAGACTTTCATTATCCCATGCCCATCAAAACCCATTTTTTACTATTACAACATATTACATCATAATCTCTGACGCGAAACTTCATTAAGTATTGCACAATCTCCAAATCCAATTGATATTTTGTCATCAGTGTTTTGTGCTTCAAATACTCAAAACGCCTCCTTTTTACTTTTCAAACACACTCAAAATACCATCTATGATCACAGTCACTAATCAATACAATTTTTTTTTTGCTTGGATCACTTAAGTCTTCAATAGCATAACATCATTGGGGTATCATTTACTATCACTAGACATCACTCACTTGACTTTTTGTCTCTAATTATTTTCTCTTTTCATTCGAATTTCTTTAATTCACATCGGCTTACTCAAATGCCTATTCATTCGTACTAGTTCCTCCACACACTTCAATTTATTTGAATGCTTCACTTTGTGTGTTGGTATTTCATTCCTCAGATTGAATTTGTATATTTCGAACATATTTACATCGAATATAGGGGGACCTATATTCTTTTCACATATGCAAGAGTGTCACCTCGAATTTATAATCCACTCATGTAGTTGGTGTACACACTCTCAGTGGCCTATTCCACTTTTATGCCTGAGTTCTTGCTTAGGATATGACTCCATTATTCACTTTTGACGTATTACATATTCATTTCCGATTTATCTCTTCATTGATTACTCTTAAATCAAATTGTTAGATCAACTTAACTCAATTTAGGAAAATTCTTCTTTGAAAGAAGATTTCTTACTACAATCATCAGTACTGCTCATAAAAACCTCATCAATTAACTATTTTTTGTCATTACAATTCAGTCATCCTTTATACTTCGAGAAGATCAATTTCAACTATGCATAATATCTCAATAAGATTAATTTATGCCATAGCTTACATAATCAGAACATCCCTTGTAATGAGGCTCTGTAAGGCACTTAAACAATTTCATTTACTCCAATATCTTGGCATACATAGCCAAAATCATCATGTCTTATCTGGAGATGTATTCACATCAATTCACCAATTAGTAGCTTATACTACTAAGGACACTTTAATCCCATTTAATTCTAGATAACCTTTCTCTTTTTTTGTCAGTTCACGATCATGGGGACTTTGTTATAATCGTGTCACTTTTCTTTTCCTCAAGCTCATCACCTATGCTAACATCATTAACAGTCTCAATTCTATTCCTAATTGATCACTACAAGTACTCTCACTACTTACTCTATCTTGAACTTTAAACTATAGGGACTATAATCGAAACTTATTCAATAAGTCGCCAATTACTTCCTATGTCATCTTCACGCATATTGTTAGACCCCGAATTTTTTTATGATGCCATTAAGCATGAATTGTGATGATTATGTGAGTTAGACTTAGTTTGATTTATTTTGGAATAATAGTGGATAATTGAGGTATAATTGCGTTTAATATGGTTTAAATAAGGCATTAGAGGATTAAATTATGTGAGGGCATTTTGGGAAATTCACTTAAGTTTGAATGGGTTTAGGCTTGTAACGAGGGGTAAGTTGGTCTTTGTTCCATGCCTTAGGTTAAGAGGAAAGAAAAGAAGAAGAGAAAAGAGAAAGAAAGGAAAATAGAAGAGAAGAGAAAGAGGAAGCCAGTCGGTGAGAAGAGGAGAAGAGAAGAGAGGTTTTATGATTTTGAGTTTTCCGAATCGATTTGAAGGATTTCGATAAGTTTACCTTCCTTCCAACTTGTTTTAGTTGGATTAAACCCTAAGATGTCTTGAATCTGTGAGAATCAAGGTTTTAGGGTTTTAAGGCAAAATGGTGAGATTTCTTGGGTTGATGCATTTGTGACTGATTTTGAGTTGTTAATGGGCTAGAAATGTAGTTTGAGACTTGATCTATAGTTTGGCTGTGTTGCATTTGTGTTTCGAGAAGGATTGAATTGTGAAAATGCAGAAAAGTCGTTCGAGTCGTTTTCAGCCCGCATTTCATGACGTATGAAGTTAAATGACGACAGTGAAAATTAAATTCACCGCGACGAGTGGGGGACGGTTCGTCGGGACGTGCGAACTTGTGTTCGCCATGACGTCTTGAGTAGGCTGCCTTGCATGGCGCACACTTTGGTCGCCATGACGAGCGGCAGCCGTTACCGCCATGGCGAGCCCCCTGTTATCCGAAAGTGAGATTTTCATATTTTTTTAGGATATCTTTTGGTGTGGATGTCCGATTGAGGTGATTTTGGATCCGTTGTGACCTCGAAAGAAAAGACTACAAGTTCTATGAAGAAGGGAAGTTTGGAATTAGTCTGTAAGGGTTCGGAATTTTAGGAGAAAGTCGAATGTAGCCTTTTAGCGCTTTATTTTAGCTTTCCAAGCTTTAATTATATTGCTATGGATATTAATTGTATGGAAACTTAGTTTATTATAGGGAACCAAGCTGAGTTGACCCAATCGCAAGAGGAAGGACAGCAGTGAGTCTGATACTCAAGCGATACTAGGTGGGTAATATGTTTATGGTTATTGTGTGTATGGGCAATTTGCCTGATGTGTGCTTGCTTGCATTAGATGACATTACTGGTATTGAATTACATGAGAAATATTGAATATGCCTTTGATTATGATTATGCATGGCTTGATAGGCCATATGGAAATGGACAAGAATGAGAATATAGAAAACTGTGAAAATGCTTTGAGCATGAATCGAATGGACTATATGATTTGTTTGGGTAAGAGAGTTACGGATGGAGTCACGTGCACGTTGACAGTAAAGCCTTCTCCCGGCTGCCCGCTTGTGGCAACGAGATCCTTGAGAAATCGGACTCGAATAGTTTACGGATTTACCTTTGGGTTATCCGGATCGTTTACGGAACTTTCGAGCCAATTGATTGTGCATACACGATGGACTTGTTGAGCATAATACATGTTTGCTATGATTGACTTGTTGCATAAGAATTGTTATGTTGAAAAATAGAAATTGCATGACCTATGTTTATACGAATGTGAATTATTTGATGAATGTGGAATCATGAATATATGTATATTGCTTGATTGTGTGGCTCGTTGCCAATGGCTATAAACGATATGCCATCGAAGCTCAGAGCTCACCCCATTACTCTCCCTCCTCAAAAGTGCGATCGAGACGATTATCGACCTTGCAAGGCATCGGAAACTTCGAGCTAGTTAGGAGCCTTATATAAATTAGTATTTTGGTTAGCCCACCAGCATTTCATCATGGAGCATACTTTTGTATTTTGGGATTTAATTTCATTTTGTATTGTGTTATATTTCGAGATACTTATTGCATTTCTTCGAATGAGAATGACAGATGAATTATGCAATTGGAATGGTGAATGGATGTTTAGAATGCATGTATAGAATGTGTATATGTATGAGTATATATATTGTTATATGAATCGAATGGTTCTGTGTATGGATATTGGGATCAGATCCGAAGGTATATGGAGCGCCCGTCGCAGGCGTGACCCGAGGAGCTGCCTCGGGAATTCAGACATCCGGGGCCCGGGCCCAACACGTATTATTCACATATGCTTAATAATTTCACCCATGATGGTGATCCCACTATTAGATGTACACCCAAAATGACAGTTTAATCTGAACTCAACAACTTTTTCCTATATCACTAACATCATCTCATCTTCCAATTGTCATTTATTTTATCTTACACATCTTTATTCTCAATCATTTTATAATGGTAGGGGCATAACACATATGAAGCTTAAATCTCCACTCCACAGACATATTCTCATAATGGATCTTAAACTCTTATATCGATAATCACACAATCATTCTAAGTCCAAGTGTAACCTTTCAAGGTCATATCAACTTAACTTATATACTTTCATCTTATTATTTCTACTTATGTCCTTCTTTTTCTTTTCAACAATCCATGACAATGTATTCACATTTATATTACATTTGAGGACATATCACCCGACTGTAATTTCGATTTCATATTCACTAATACTTCCATCGATACAATTGCACTGAATCTTTATCTATAATATCCAAACCCAAATCCGAATGTTTTGAAGCATAAACATTATAAATTTTCAGTCTCAAACTATCTCCTTATACATAATTACAAACTCTTATCACAATACTCACATAACCATTTCGATTCCAATTTCACCCTTTTATGGTCATAACAGTTTTATGATTTCCTTTCATTCTGTCTTTACACATTAGTTTCCTCATTTCTATTCATATTCTTATTTTCCCCAATCAATTCCTGGCAATATGCCGATTCACACTTATTTCACCCCCAAATGATATATCACCTTCAAGGATATGCACCCTTTTGTGGGGGACTCTTATCTGTCATGCAAAACCAGATAATATTTCTCATTTCCAATATGTCCATAAACCTTATTTTCTCACATTCAGTCGGATCATCATTTCTCTCAATGCTTCTAACAACTCAAACTCTTAAGGAATGCTCATTCATGTGACTCATATTGGGGATCAGTTGCCGCTGTCTGCTATGACATGACTAATATGCATGTAATTTAACACATATTTCAGAATGCCTATATAAGATTGTACTTCTGGGCTCTGATACCACATAAATGTAGCACCCCACTCCCGTAAGACCTGAACCCGATATCGATGGTGATATCCGAGACCGTGCTCCGCGAGGGTGGTGTGCTACGCACTCAATCAAACAAAATTTGGTATACATTTTTTTTTACACACATGAGAGTCAATAATCAAATGGGGCATAAGCCCTTTCCCATCATACAATGCCATTTACACAAATTCCTATATGGCCATTTGGCCTTTCTTCAAAAACTTTTCACTAAACACAATTTTCAATAGTCATCCGGGCCCTTTCACAACTACAAACACTAGATTCATTTCAAAATACAATTCATACGGAAATTTGCAAAAGAAACAATTTAATACAAAAATATAGATATGCAATACAGACGCGAACTGATACCGACCTCTATCCTTCACTTGATTGCTGTCAGCATACTCCTGTTGACCTAACGGGATATTCTTCTTATCTTGAAAAATAGCTGCAAATTTTGGGTGAGTTTTGCGAACTCAATGAGAAACCATCATCGATGGTTCACTCAATTCATGCATTACGCAAATTGTTTACGGCACATCACAGTAACATTCAAAAATATCATATAGCAGTTCGCAATTCCTTATGCCATCACAACACTCAGTAATTATCTCAAATCAGTTATCATATTTGTATGCAATGCATATGTGACTCTTTTCCAGTTTATTTCAGTGTTATGACCGAGTGCTTATTCAGTGACAGTGTTCAGTGGACGCGTCTAGGAAGTTGGAGAGCCCTCATGCAGGATGCACTAACTCCCCTCGAGCTCGAGGCTCGGTTCAGTAACAGTGTTCGAGCTCAAAGCTCTTTTCAGTATTAGTGGCGACTCAGGTCACAACGTTCATTATCTGTTCATGCATTTTTGTATGAAATGCATATGCCCAATAATTCACCGTCATATGGCTGTAAAAGCCCATTTATCTCAATTTTCAAAATCATGTAGCAAACACATCCAATTTGTCAAAAGCAGGCATTTCAATCCTAATCATTCACATAATCATACAATTCACAATTGAAATCAGTTCACAAAGAGCATTTAACAATCAGAAATTGAGGAACCAGCTAGGTTACTCACAGTACGCTCCAGATTAGTGTTTGCTTTCAATTTCTGGGAACGCATGAATGCGGCACTTGACCTGCACAACATATTTATGCGAGACATATATTGCACACTCATCAATAATTGCACACTTAAAACATTCATTTATGCACAATTGTAGTAATGGACTATGTAAAATACATGCTTAATGATAATCCCGGGTATATGCTCTAATATGCACTTTATGCTCATTTCCATTTCATAATTCATATACGTTTCATACACTTCATTGGTACATGATCGTTCTAACTTCTCCTATCAATCTTTACCCTTTTTATAAGTCTATCTTATTCAGAAGCTTACACTTTAAGAACACTTGGTTACTCTATATCATAACTCAATTTCTCATCATCTCTTATCCATCCTCATATGATCTCATAATATCCAAATTCTATTTATAGTTTAGCACTTCATACTTAAACACATTCTTAGGTAGGATTCTTTTAGTTTCTTGAGACAAACCAATTTCTCCTTTTCAATTCCAATTCAATAAAACCCTAAAACTTCAAAAATCACAATCAATGAAATCAACATAAATCAAGCACAAACTTAACCTACCCATAGTCCATCTAGGTTAGAAAACTTAAAACCTAGCTTAGAAACCCCAAAATCAAATGGGTTCTCTCAAATCTTCTTCTTCTACACAAACCCCTTTTTCTCTCTAGAACTTCTTCATTCACAAACCACAACCTATTTCTTTACCAACGATGAAGAAGATGAACTTACCTTGAAAGCCTTGGTTTCTCTCATTTTCTTCTTCTTTCTTCTTCCTTCTCTTCTTCTTTCCCTCTTCTCTTCTTTCTCTACTTACTCTCTCTCTCTCATCTCATCTTCTTTTATTCTTTTGCTTTTTCTCCTTGTAAGGGTCGTGCTCCACTCTTCTTAAATGACAAATCTTATTGCCAGGTCATTAATGATTGATAAAAGACCCTAAATCCCTTACTTGCATGCCTTTAAAGCTTAACACTTAAGTAAACTTCCGAAATTGCCCTTAAAAACTAACATCTTGTCTTCTTATTTCGATCAGGTAAATGAAGTACTTTAACAAATTTTTATTCTAGATAGATATTCCTCTATGTCTTATGAATCCATCGCTTTAAGAATCAGATCGATCGGAGCTCTATATCTTAAAATATCTCAAAAATACTGAAGTCTATTAGATATTTCGTTTGGACCAAAACTAAATCAAGATTGATCACTACACGTAACTTCACTCCAGAAGTTGAACATCTTAGAGGCTAAATTGTCGATCGGCTCCTTTATATAACTTGTATATCTATGTCTCTAGTTTCATTTGAAATAGAAATCACTTCATTTCGAACTCTACTGATTCAAAAAACATCAAAATACTGAAATATGTTCAGTGGTAAACATCAGCTCATATCCTCTAAGAACACACTCACTGTACCCGCCCCACCTTTTCCACTTAATCTTTCTCACTTCATTTCAAATAAATTCGATTTTTGGTGGAGATGAATAGTAAGGACTTAATAATCCAATGGTTTAAGAATCAAGTCATTCGGAGGTCTAGAGATGAAGTTATGGTAAAAAGAAGCAACCATGTTTATGACCTCAATCGTACTGAACCTGTTTCGGGGAAATAGCTATAACTTTCTGTAGAAATGTCTGATTGAGGTGTTATTTGAATGGTTCGAAAGAGGACATGAAGATCTACAACTTTCATGAAGGTCTCAAAGGCGAAATCTTTCATCTGTCGGGTCAAAAATAAAAGCAGACGATGATGACGTCATTTTAAGACGATGATGACATCATCAGACAATATAGATTGGGAAAATTGTTATAACTTTCCCTATAGATATCAGATTAAGGGTTTCTTTATATGGATGGAAAGATAATGTTAAGAGCTACAACTCTTATGAAGAACTCAAAGGCCAATTCGTTCATATGAGGGGTCAAATTTAGACCAGAAGATGTTTAGTCAAACTAAGATGATGATGACGTCAGCAAGGAACAAAACTAAGACGAAGATGACGTCAGCAAAACTAAGACGAAGTCGGTCAAACTAAGACGGAAATGTAAGCGATCTAGAAGGGGGGTTGAATAGATCTTAAAACTCTTTGATAATTTCTACAATAAAATCAGAAGTTAAAACACACAAAAATAATTTTGATAAACTTAATTGAAAAAGTGTAGGGAAGAAGATCAAACACTGTTTTTATAGAGGTTCGGTGCTAAGACCTACGTCCTCTACCTAAGCTCCCACTTAGGATTTTGCCAATCACTTTATTGCACACTTTGTAGTTGAGTGTGAACTTTTTACAACACCACTTGAATTCCGGCTCAAGCAACCTTTTACACTCGATTTGTCTTCCGGCACAAATCCTACCAATACCGCTTGATTTCCGGCTCAAGCAACCTTTACAGATGATTTGTCTTCCGGCACAAATCCTCCCAACAACACTTGATTTCCGGCTCAAGCTACCTCACACGTGACCTACCACTAGTCACTCAATTTGTAAAAGAAATAGGATAAAGATCTAAGAACAAGTGCTCAATACAAATGTAAACAAAGTAAGAACAATTATGAGCAATTTGGAGCAAGATAAGAGTATTTTGACTTCTAGAACTTCTCTCCACTCTTCTTCAATCATCCACCCTTTATATAAGAAGAAATATAGCTGTTGGAGCTCTTCTAGCCGTTGCTTGATTATCTCCATTCCATTTTTATCAAATTGGACCGTTGGAGCTGAATCTGTGTATCAATAAGTCGACTTGTCGAATTCATAAGTCGATTTGTTTCAACCATTTACGAAAAAATTCATCTCCGCTCTCCAATAAGTCGACTTGTTATATATAAGTCGACTTGTTTACCTCGATAAGTCGACTTGTTTCCTATAAGTCGACTTGTGTGAATTCATCTTCATATGTAAGTCAACTTGTATTGTGTAAGTCGACTTGTTTAGCCATCTATGATAACATCCGACCAAATTCTCTACAAACCTTATGTTTTATGTCATTTTCACTTAGAGGACAACTCCCATCTGATTCTTCAATGATTTGTCACTTACTCATCTTGATTTGCACAATTCTTTTGTTGAATATCAATCCAAAATACCTGAAACAATTTCTTAACCAATTCTATATATTTTATTATTATCAAAACATAAGTGGAATTAATTTGTCAACCACCATTGGTCCAACAATCTCCCCCTTTTTGATAATGACAAAATACTTAGAAATTGTTTAAGAAATGAAAACAAGGAAACATTGATCAAGGTTTTAATACCTTGTCATTTTGGTTAGAAGTCTCCCCCTCAATCATATAAATCACTGAATTTAATAACCTTGAAAAATCAATTAAAATTTTAACAAACTCCCCCTTAATAAAGTAACTAATGAATATCCAATTTCTCATTTTTCTCCCCCTTTTTGTCATAATCAAAACAGCTAATACAAACCAACAAATATGAAAAATTATCGCAATCAAAATAGAGTAACAGGTCATTAAGCACAAATAGTCTCAAATCAAACACACTCCCCCTCAATCATATGACAGTGACTAAAGGATACCAATTATCAATTTCCAATATTACTCCCATTTTTTGTTATAATTAAAAACCAATATGAAAATTGAAAAATAGTCGCAATGCAGTCCATAAAACAGCAAACACAAATAAAGGCAATAGTCATTACATAACAGTCATAAGAAGTACCACACACTTGAAACAGCATAAGAATCCGTGTAGACATAAGTCAATTTGTTTACCAGACTTGTCACCAATTGGTCGACTTAGACACCCATTAGTCGATTTTGTTGTTGTCTCCACTCATATGCCTTGAACTTCCACTATCGATGTATCATGTGCTTGGTGGATTTTCATTCCTTGCTTGTACCTACAACCTGAAAAATCCTTTCTTCTCATTGGTACCCAAGCCATCTTGGGTCCATTTTGTTAGCCATATAAACCACATTAGGTGGTATTGTGCCTTTAATAACCCAAATTTTCTTAACCTTAACACATCTTCTAGTACTCTTGCAGCAATTTCTATGTGACCATCTTTCAAACATCTAGCACATTGAGCGATTTTTCCATCCTTAGTAAATTTGGAAATTAAAGAACATTCTCTATTATCTGGATCATATCCTAAGCCATGTTTAGAAATAGTATATCTTTGTAAAGACAACAATTCTTCAAACTTAGCATTTCCACCAATAATTTACTAACCACATCTGAAAATTCTTTTCGAAGCCTATCAAGTTCACAAATAAGATTTTCTTTTTCAATAAGACATGCAGAATGATCTTCTTTTGGACTATCTAAATCATCAATCGTTTCATGTAAGACACTATTTTCAGCAACCAATTCACGTATCTTCTTTCTTAATTTTTTGTTAATCTCAATGGCTTCTTCAAAATCAATTTGCAAAGCATTAAAAGACTCTATAAGATCTTGATCAAAAAATGTTACCTCATCTTCATCATCACTTGTTGAGGAGCTATTGGCCATAAGCGCTAGGTTGTTTTCATCATCGCTTTGGTATGCTTCCTCATCATCACTCCAAGTTGCCACCAGGCTGGTTTTCCTTTTTCCTTTGTCGTATTTGTCATTTTTCTGAATAGACGAAGAGCTTTTGCATTCTCTAGCGATGTGACCTCTTTTTCCGCACTTCCAGCATTCTTCATTGTTCTTTTTTTCTTCATAGCCTTTATTTCTCTTTTCCGTGGTGTACCTTTTCCTATCCTCAATTTCTCCACCACGTAATTCTTTTCTTCTGTTTTTTAGAAGTCCTTTGAACTTTCTCAGATTTCGAGCATATATCGCTACTTCTTCATCATCTTCTTCTTGATCTATTTCTTCATCACTCTCATCAAAAGAAGAAACGTTAGCTTTTAAAGCAATCGACTTTTGTGGCTTACCTCTTCCTCCTCTCGATTTGAGAATAATCTCATAGTTGATGAGTGATCCCACCAAAGCGTTGAATTCCAGATGGTTGAGATCCTTTGATTCCATAATTGCGGTGATTTGAGAATCCCATTCCTTCGGCAGTGAACAAAGAATCTTCTTCACCTTCTCGCTATCCGTCATATGCTTCCCAAGGTTGCCTAATTCATTTATGATTTCTGCAAAATGGTCAAGCATTGTAGAAATTGACTCACCTTCCCTCATGACAAACATCTCGTAGTCGTGGAGAAGCATGTTGATTTTTGTCTCCCGGACTTGATTTGTCCCTTCATGAGTAACTCGAAGTCTCTCCTACATTTCCTTGGCGCTGGTACACGAGTTAACTCGGTTTCTTTCCTCGACTGTGAGAGCGCAATAGATTAGCTTCATCGCTTCAGCGTTGATGTAGGCTTGTCTCCAGTCATTGTCATCGTATTCCAATTCGTTTTAACTCACCATTTTCTTTTAACGGTGGTTGTGGATGTAAGATAATTATCTTCCAATATTCCACTCCTTCGCTTATGATGTGGTACTTCATAGGATTTTTCCACGAAGAATAATTAGTACCATTAAATAAAGGAGGGCGATAATTTGTGTTACCTTCTTCCGCTAGTTTATTGTGTGCCATCCCTGGATACTTCTGCTCTGATACCAATTGTAAGCGATCTAGAAGGGGGGGTTGAATAGATCTTAAAACTCTTTGATAATTTCTACAATAAAATCATAAGTTAAAACACACAAAAACAATTTTGATAAACTTAATTGAAAAAGTGTAGGGAAGAAGATCAAACACTGTTTTTATAGAGGTTCGGTGCTAAGACCTACGTCCTCTACCTAAGCTCCCACTTAGGATTTTGCCAATCACTTTATTGCACACTTTGTAGTTGAGTGTGAATTTTTTACAACACCACTTGAATTCCGGCTCAAGAAACCTTTTACACTCGATTTGTCTTCCGGCACAAATCCTACCAATCTCGCTTGATTTCTGCTTTCAAGCAACCTTCTGATGATTTGTCTTCCAAGCACAAATCCTCCCAACAACACTTGATTTTCGACTCAAGCTACCTCACACGTGACCTACCACTAGTCACTCAATTTGTAAAAGAAATAGGATAAAGATCTAAGAACAAGTGCTCAATACAAATGTAAACAAAGTAAGAACAATTATGAGCAATTTGGAGCAAGATAAGAGTATTTTGACTTCTAGAACTTCTCTCCACTCTTCTTCAATCATCCACCCTTTATATAAGAAGAAATATAGCTGTTGGAGCTCTTCTAGCCGTTGTTTGATTTGTTATAGCCGTTGCTTGATTATCTCCATTCCATTTTTATCAAATTGGACCGTTGGAGCTGAATCTGTGTATCAATAAGTCGACTTGTCGAATTCATAAGTCGACTTGTTTCAACCATTTACGAAAAACTTCATCTCCGCTCTCCAATAAGTCGACTTGTTATATATAAGTCGACTTGTTTACCTCGATAAGTCGACTTGTTTCCTATAAGTCGACTTGTGTGAATTCATCTTCATATGTAAGTCAACTTGTATTGTGTAAGTCGACTTGTTTAGCCATCTATGATAACATCCGACCAAATTCTCTACAAACCTTATGTTTTATGTCATTTTCACTTAGAGGACAACTCCCATCTGATTCTTCAATGATTTGTCACTTACTCATCTTGATTTGCACAATTCTTTTGTTGAATATCAATCCAAAATACCTGAAACAATTTCTTAACCAATTCTATACATTTTATTATTATCATATTATCAAAACATAAGTGGAATTAATTTGTCAACCACCATTGGTCCAACAAGAAAAAGTCAAACTAAGATGATGATGACGTCATACTAAGACGAAGATGATGTCAGCAAAACTAAGACGAAGTGGGTCAAACTAAGACGGAAAAAGTCAAACTAAGACGATAGGGTGAACAGTAACTTCGTCTGACTTTTACTCCAGAATGTCTCCACTTATAAGACGCATAACTTATCACTCAGATGTTCAAAATTTACAAAATTTATACCGTTGGAAAGATGAAAGAAATATCTACAACTTTCCAGAAGGAAATGTTGCCAAAATATATCTTTGTCAATCCCAAAATTGCCCCTAAATTCAGAAGAGAAAACTTTCATTCCTACACCAACACTACACCCTATTCTTCACTTCATGGCAATATTTGAGACTCTTAAACACAGAATTGAAATTCGATGTCTTCTTACAAAATTTAGCCATCTATCTCTATTTTAATCCAAATTAAGAATCATCTCGTTTGAATTACTAGAGAAAACGTTGTGGCTAAAAGACTGAAGCATATTCAGTGAACATTTTTCAGATCACTACCAATCTTGTCTCTAAATCTTTCCTTATCACAACTCACATCAAGATCACTCTTTCTACTCCTTATTTTCAATAAAATCACATGTAATATCAATTATACCTGGAAGTTTTTGTTGGACCAATGGTGGTTGACAAATTAAATCCCACTTATGTTTTGATAATAATAAAATGTATAGAATTGGTTAAGAAATTGTTTCAGGTATTTTGGGATTGATATTCAATAAAAGAATTGTGCAAATCAAGATGGGAAAGTGACTAATCATTGAAGAATCAAGACGGAAGTTTCCTTATAAGTGAAAGAGGCATTAATAATGAGGATTATAGAAGATTTGGATGGATATTACTGTTGAAGCCAACATAAGTCGACTTGCACATCATAAATCGACTTATACATCAAGATCCGAACAGCATAAGTCAACTAGAACAGCATAAGTTGACTTATCGAAGACACAAGTCGACTTACACAACATAAGTCGACTTATTGAAGAGCGAAGATGAAATTTTACGTAAATCGTTGAGACAAGTCGACTTATACACTCGACAAGTCGACTTATGAGTACAGCAAACAGACTCCAACGGTTCAATTAGCTACAAATGGAAAGGAGGATATTAAGGAATGGTCATATCAATTATACAACGGCTAGAATGGATTCCAACAGCTATTTTCTTCAAATATAAAGAGTGGATGATTGATGAAGAGTGCATGGATGCTCTATAAGTGAAAATACTCTTCTATTGCTCCAAAATTGCTCATTATTGTTCTTATCTTGTTACATCATTGTATTAAGCTTTGTTCTTCAAATCTTTATCTTATTTCTCTTACAATTTGAGTGACTAGTGACAGGTCACGTGTGAGGTAGCTTAAGCCAGAAATCAAGTGGTGTTGGTAGGATTTGTGCCGGAAGATAAATCATTTGTAAAGGTAGCTTGAGCCGGAAATCAAGTAGTGTTGGTAGGATTTGTGCCGGAAGACAAATCAAGTGTAAAGATAGCTTGAGCCAGAAATCAAACGGTATTGTAAGAGTTCACACTGAACTACAAAGTGTGTAATAAAGTGGTTTGCAAAATCCTAAGTGAGAGCTTAGGTAGAGGACGTAGGTCTTAGCACTAAACCTCTATACAAACAGTGTTTGCTTTTCTTCCCTACTCTTTTCACTTAAATTTGTTTAAATTGTTTTTGTGTGAATTAACTTCTGATTTTATTGTAGAAAATTTCAAAAAGCTTAAAGATCTATTCAACCCCCCTTCTAGATCACTTACAATTGGTATCAGAGTAGAAGTATCCAGGGATGACACACAATAACCTAGCGGAAGAAGGTAACACAAACAATCGCCCTCCTTTGTTTAATAGTACTTACTACTCTTCTCGAAAAAATCCTATGAAGTATCATATTATAAGCGAAGGAGTTGAGTATTGGAAGATCATCATCTTCGGTCCACAAGCACCTTTGAAAGAAAATGGTGAGTTAAAAACGGAGCTGGAATACGACGACAATGATTGGAGGCAAGCCTACATCAACGCGAAAGCTATGAAGTTGATATATTGCGCTCTCACGGTTGAGGAAAGAAACCAAGTTAATTCTTGTACCAGCGCCAAGGAAATGTGGGAAAGATTTCGCATCACCCATGAAGGAACCAATCAAGTTCGAGAGACAAAGATTAACATGCTTCTCCATGACTATGAAATGTTTGTCATGAAGGAAGGTGAGTCTATTTCCACTATGCTTGATCATTTTGCAGAAATCATAAATGAATTAGGCAACCTTGGAAAGCATATGACGGATAGCGAGAAGGTGAAAAAGATTCTTCGCTCACTACCTAAAGAATGGGACTCTTAAGTCACCGCGATCATGGAGTCTAAGGATCTCAATCATTTGGAATTCAACGCCTTGGTGGGATCTCTCATAAACTATGAGATCATTCTCAAATCAAGAGGAGGAAGAGGTAAGTGACAAAATTCAATTGCTTTTAAAGCTAACACTTCTTTTGTGGATGAAAGCGATAAAAAATTAGATGAGGAGGAAGAAGATGAAGAGCTAGCAATGTATGCTAGAAACTTGAGAAAATTCAAGGGACTACTCAAAAATAGGAAGAGAGAATTACGTGGCGAAGGAAATGACAAGTATGACAAAGGGAAAAAGAAAGCTAGCCTAGTAGCCACTTGGAGTGATGATGAGAAAGCATACCAAAGCAATGATGAAAACAACTTAGCTTTCATGGCTAATAGCTCCTCAACAAGTGATGACGAAGATGAGGTAACTTTCATTGATCAAGATCTTATAGATTCTTTTAATGCTTTACAAATCAATTTTGAAGAAGCTATTGAAATCAACAAGAAATTGAGAAAGAAAATAAGAGAGCTAGTTGCTGAAAATAGTGTCTTGCATGAGACTATTGATGATTTAGATTGCACTAAGGAAGATCACTCTACATGCCTTGTTGAAAAAGAAAATCTTACTTGTGAGCTTGATAGACTTATAAAGGAATTTTCTTATGTGGTTGAAATTTTTTTTGGTGGGAATGAAAAGTTTGAAAAGATGTTATCTTTACAAAGATATTCAATTTCTAAACATGGTTTAGGATATGATCCTTTTCATAGAGATTATTCCTTGATTTATAAATTCACTAAAGACGAAAAAGTTGCTCAATGTGCTAGATGCTTGAAAGATGGTCATATAGAAATTACATGTAAAAGTATTAGGAGATGTATCAATGTTAAGAAAATTTGGATGATTAAAGGTACAACACCTCCTAATGTGTTTTATATGACTAACCAAAATTGACCCAAGATGGCTTGGGTACCAATGAGAAGAAAGAATGTTTCAGTTGTAGGTACAAGCAAGGAATGAAAATCCACCAAGCACATGGTACATTGATAGTGGATGTCGACTAATTGGTGACAAGTCTGCTAACAAGTCGACTTGTGTGGGTCAATAAGTCGACCTATGATGTACACATCACTATGGAAATGAAGAAATTTTAGGATAAGTCGACTTATAAAAATCGACAAGTCTACTTATAAGGGTCGATAAGTCGACTTATGGAGGTAAAACAAGTCGACTTATGTTTACACGGGTTCCATTGTTGGATTGTTATGTTATGTAATGACTTTGCATTTTCTTTGTGTTTGCTTATGAACTGCTAGTCGAATATAAGTTATCTGAGTCTTCTTTAAAAATTCTCTTTTTTCCAAAATCTCTGAAAACATATTCCCTTCTACTTTTGAGATTTATTCATGATGATGTTTCTCCACCATGATCGTTTTTGTATCTAGCCAAGACCAACATTTCATATTATTTGTATTTGCTTGCTACTTGAGACTATTTGTGTTTGATGACTTGCTTCTCTACTTCATGTGATTGCGATAATTCATCTATTGTTGGTTTGTATTAGTTGTTTTGATTATGACAAAAAGGGGGAAAAATGAGAAATTGGATATTCTTTATTTACTTAATTAAGGGGGAGTATGTGATAATTGTCTTTAATTTAAGTCTACCATGATTTCAAGTTACTTTTATGAATTTGATCTTACAAGGTTATTAAATTCAATGATTTATATGATTGAGGGGGAGACTTCTAACCAAAATGACAAGGTATAAAAACCTTGATCAATGTTTCTTTGTTTTCATTTCTTAAACAATTTCTAAGTGTTTTGTCATTATAAAAAAGTGGGAGATTGTTGGACCAATGGTGGTTGACAAATTAAATCCCACTTATGTTTTGATAATAATAAAATGTATAGAATTGGTTAAGAAATTGTTTCAGGTATTTTGGGATTCATATTCAATAAAAGAATTGTGCAAATCAAGATGGGCAAGTGACTAATCATTGAAGAATCAAGACAGAAGTTTCCTTATAAGTGAAAGAGGCATTAATAATGAGGATTATAGAAGATTTGGATGGATATTACCGTTGATGTAACATCCCATCACCGATGGGAAGGGTATTTTAGTAAATTGGGACGGGTTAGGAATAATTCATTGGCATGCACAGGCATCTATGGTTTCTATAGTGATATGACTGATGATTTGTTGCACATGCACATGGTATACCTGCATTCATGACATTTCCCGGCATAAGTGGCTAATTGTGGTCTTTTGTGAAATTTATGTGATAATTTTGTTTGAAAAATAAAATTGAAGTGCTCTAGGTATGTTTTATATTTTTAGGGATTTATGAAAATTTTTCTGAAATTTTTCGGAGTTCTTGCCCGGACCGGGAAAATTTCCAACGGGCTGACCGAGTGAATTTTTCTATATTAAAAAGAACTGCCTAATGGCATTGGATTATTGAATAAATAATTGTGGGAATTGTTATAGAACCCTTAACATATGTTGCATTAAGATTAAATTAGATTAGAGTTAGGATTGAATTATGTTAATTAAGTTAGGTTTTTGTCTTTTCCCCATTAAAAACCAAGCCAAGTGTCCCTTTATCTATTAGCTTTGTCTTATATGAGCCATTACCTACGACTTTTCCTTGGTTTGTTAAACAAATGAATCATTTTGGAAGCTCCTCCTTCATCTGTAGCTTTGTTCTCCTTCCTTGGTGTGTTTTCCTTCAACCTTCGATTGTCTTCTTCTTTCTCCCATCCTCCTTTGCTTTTTGCCTACTTCTTCTTTATGCATATCCAAGACTAAGTTGAAACCTTGAATTGTTGATCATATTTGTGATGCTTGGGATAGCCGTGAGTGGTGTTTAAGTAGTAGTAAGTGGAGAGTATTAAAGACTTGAAGAATTGAGAGCTTGTAACTTGATTAAGGTAAGAATTGAGTTTGTCTTTATTCTTTTGGTAGTTAGAAGCATTCATGGGAAGTACTTGTGCATTTATTCATGATGATAATGGTAGGTTTGAATGGGTGTAAATGTATGCTTGTGTATGGATGAGTGAATGAATGGTTTCCATTGATTTTGGCTTGGTTTTGGCTTGCTTGTTGGAAGTCTAGGTGAATGGAAAACTAAGGAAAGTTACTTGTGTATGTGCTGCCAAATCTTGTTTAATCATGTAAGTAAATGTTGTAATGATTTTGTGGTTGAATTGGAGGTGTAAATGAGTGTATGTTTATGTAGGTAAAGTGATAGAATGGAAGAGGAAGAGGTAAGGATGAAATCTGGAAAATTTTGTGTTGAACCTATTGTAATGTTTTAATCATATCTAATTGTGTAGGTGAGCAAATGAGGTCGGATTTGTTCCCAATTAAACTTTGGGATGTTGGCTACAATTTTGTATGAAATAGGTGTTGTTAAATTGGAATTTTAGAAGGGTGAATTTTTGCATGGAAAGTTCCTATTTTAGTGTCTGTGAACAGTAACCGAAACTATGACCAAAGTGTTTTGCTGATTTTTCTAAATTAATTGATATGGAATTTGGGAAAATGGTCTTCATGAAAGTTGAAGAATATTAAGTTAGATTTCCATTCCCACTGATTTTGCTATTTTTCGATCTGTATATTGGGAGTTATGCTTTGTGGAATGTTGACTGATTTTCTGTCATTTGTGGAAACCTAGCCTAATTGTCGATTTTGTGAGCTTTCTGATTGGAAGCAATTTTAGCAATTTTTGTGACTGGAATTGGCTTTGGTGATCTTCTGAAAAGTTGTATAGGAAGAAATTATCTTGAAAATGATATATGGCATGTAATTTTTGGATGTCAGATATGGGAGTAATGAATTTGCAAAAACTGTACCTAAGCTAGGTCATGGATTGCTGATCATGGCAAAAACTTGCATAACAGTTTTGAAATTGTTAGAGGTTGAATTGGAATTTGGGTTCTCATGAAAATTCAAGTTTGAGATCTTATCTTTTCAGGGATATAAATTAGTGATTTGTTTGACATTTGTGCTAGGAGATATACTAGTTGGAAATGTACTGCACAGATTGGGACAGTTTAGTAGACAGATGCTTTGGTGAATTATTTGACCTAGTTAGTAAATGAATTAGGATTTTGGATATTCATGAAAGTTTTAGATAACATTGTGATCTTGATGAGCATATTTATTGTGTAATTTTTGACTGAAGATAATGAAAGTTACTGAATTTACAAGATACTATACTGTGTTGAGTGACTTTGAGTGAGCAATAGCTTTCATGGGATTTTTGACACCCTTAGGGGCGGAATTACTTTGAATGGTCTAAATGAAACTTGTAGAGGGTTTCATTATATTTCCAATGAGATATGGTTTATAATTTTCTGAATTGTGTGGAAAGAGTTATGGGTGTTGGAAGTTTGGTTGGAAATCAGGAAAAAAAAAAGGAAATAAGGGTTATATATATATAGATATTAATTGTTTAATGTGAATTTTGGTTTCTTTCGTGAATAACTTTTCCGTCCGACGTCCGATTGACCTGATTCTTGAGGCATCGGATTCATTGAATATTTAATTTCATTTTTTGAGAGATTGGGAATTTTTGGACGGAAATTGACGTGGTCCGAGTAATAGTTATGTAGCCCTTGTTTTATTTATTTTTGGATCGATCGAGGCCGAATTGAGTAATTTCGGTGCCGTTAGATTTCTAATTTTTAGGTGGAATTTTTATGATGGGAAAATTTTGGATTAGGGCCGGGAATGCCATGAACATGCATTGTATACGTTTTAATCTTTTCATGTGCATTGTTTGATATTTCTAACTATACAGTTGGTAATGTGTACTTATTTTAATTGTTATAGAGGCACAGTTGGAACGTCATCCCACGGACGTTGTAGAGACTTCCCGGCATTAGCTCAGAAGTTATTAGGTGAGTAACCTAGATGGTTCCTCGATTAGTAAGTGTTTATAATTCTGCACTTATAACTCTGTGGAGAATAATGGTGGGACGATTGTGTTTGTTTATGCCTGGATTGCGGACCGAAGGTCCGATGGATTGGGAGATTTTGACATAGAAGTGCTATATGTGATTTTCATGTGATTACTTGGGAGTGACTTGTGTGAATATGTTGAATTGGGATCAGTTATGATGTTAATTTTGTTTTATTTGGACATATGCATTTCATGCATAATTGCATGATCGAGAATTGGCGGTTGTGACGGAAAGCGACCAACGAGAGCTTAAAGCTCAACGTGATTGGGCCTAGAGCCCACAGTGATTCAGAGCTTAAGGCTCACCGTTTAATGCGCCCTTAATGGGACAGTTTTAGGCGCTCGGTCACAACAACGTAATAAATTGGAAAAGCGTCACATACGCATTTCATGTGCATTTGAATTGGTTCCTTTGACTGATATAGTAATCATGTGGTACTTCGAATGTGTTTTGGTGAAATAAGCGTATGATTCGTGTTATACCTGTGTATATGCATGAATTGGGTGAACCATCGATGATGGTTCCTCACTGAGTTCGCAAACTCACCCAAAATTGTAAATTATTTTTCAGGACCGAGAGAGTAGTCTCATAGCTCCAGAGAGACTTTTCCTGCCGTGTAGATCGAGTTGGCAAGAGAAGTCATGGCACGCAGGTCGATCAACTGGCACTTTTTGAGGGATGACCTAGCTAGGTTTATGTTTGATTTTCTGTTGGAGTAATGTACAGAAAATACCAGTTGTGTAATTTACTACTTTGAGGTTATGAAATGAGAAATTTATGGTTTCAAAAATTAGTGAATTTCATATTAATGCTTTATGATTTTGATGCCATGTGGAGTGTTAGAGATGGTTCATAGCGCAACCTTATCATAGGGTGTGTATCGGAATTGACCCACAGGTGTCCCGGCACATATCCTATGGTAAGGGGGTGCTACATTAGGTGGTATCAGAACATGGTTTGGCATCTGTTGAGACTAGTACATAATTAGGCTTGAATTATTGTGAGAAATGCAAAAACTGATCAGAGTTCTTGTTTTATTATAGGTCATCCGTTTTTGGTGATCAGATAGATCAACCAGCTGACCAGGGATCAGTCGGAGCTAGTAGAGAGTCCTCGGTGCCTCGATCTGAGGAGTTACCTCTTAGAGTCCCCGTGAGACGGGAGAGGAGATACGATTTGCTATGTAAGCATGGGGTACATGAGACTTATGGCGATCTGAGACCCACTGAAGCTAAGGGATGGTGGAGAGGGGCGAGAGTTCTCGACGGATGGACCGTGAACTGATGAGAGGTTCGATTATGCGGTGTCACTTTGCGGGGCCCAAAGCATACAAGTGGTGGAAGACTGTGCCAGGCAGTACCACCAGGCCTTGCTTACTGTCATGGGCTGATTTTTGAGGGCCTTCAGGGACAACTATATGCCCAAGGTCTATCTTGACATGAAGATCACGGAGTTTAAAATCAAGTGGTCGGATGTCGGTGGCAGAATATGAGGTGAAATTCAATGAGCTGATGGATTATGCCACTGTGATGATCCCGACTGAGGCTGATAAGTGCCGGAGGTTCGAGAATGGCCTCAATACTGAGATCCGTACCAGGTTGGCCCGATCAGACATGGGCACATTTATTGAGTTGAGGGCTGCTGTCGTGAGAGTGGAGCAGCTGATGAGGCAGAGACAGGTTGAGATAGGGTCCCGGGGTAAGAGGTCAAGTGACAGTCAGGGCAGCTCTGGCAGGAGCTTTAGTAAGCGCCAAAGCAGGAGTTTCCGGTCATCAGGAGGATCCAGAAAGTCTGGATTTGGACAGAGAGGGAGATTTGTATAGACCGACAGTGGCAGTGGCAATGGCAGTGGTAGAGGTTTTGGGCAGATTTCCCCATTTTGTGAGCACTGCTAGAAGAGGCACAGTGGGGAGTGTTGGCGGTTGACTGGAGCTTGTCTTAAATGCAGCTCCATGGATCATCATATTCGGGATTGCCCAACTAAATTGGGAGCTCAGTCTGCTGGTAGTGGACGAGACGGGAGTAGTACTACCATACAGCAGAGTAGAGTGGGTGGATCCGGACAGAGGGGCCGAGGTAGAGGCCGAGATAGAGCTGAGGGATCCTTTGTGAGGACCGAGGGTGGGGCAGCCACCACGCCCCGTGCCGCAGTCTATGCCATGACGAGACAGAGGCCTGTGGATTTTCTGATGTTGTGGTGGTATGCTTCTCATTTCGATATTGAGGCATTTGCTTTCTTTGGATCTGGATCCACACATTCTTTATTGCACCTCATATGGCATGTAGATTGCATGGGGATAGGGAGATGTTCTTGTATGGGCTGAGGTGAGTACACCTCTAGATAGTACTCTTGCATTGGGAGAGGTGCGAGGATGCTCGATCCGGGTTGATCAAGCAGTGTTGAGGGCAGACCTTATAGTGTTGCCTCTGAGAGAGATCGATGTGATTCTGGGGATGGATTGGCTTACTGCCCATAGGGCCATCATGGACTGCTATACTAAGGAGGTTATTTTAGAGTCTCCTGGTCAGCCTAGAGCAGTGTTCAGAGGAGTTAGTCAGGCAGTACCAGCCCGGATGATCTCTTTCTTTAGTGCTCTGAGACTGATGCAGGGAGGCTGTGAGGCCTATCTGGCTCATGTGGTTGACACCAGAGTTGAGAAGAGGCTTCAGGATATTCCCATAGTTAGGGAATTCCCAGATGTGTTTTCTGATAAGTTACCGGGTTTGCCGCCAGATCGGGAGACAGAGTTTACCATTGACCTCGTCCAGCATCGCTCTATATCTATACCTCCATATAGGATGGCTTTTGTGGAACCGAGGGAGCTAAAGGCTCGCCATGGAGTTCTTTGGAGAAGGGTTTTATCATGCCTAGTGTATCACCATGGGGAGCTCCAGTTTTATTTGTGAAGAAAAAGGATGGGACTTTGAGGCTGTGCATTGATTACAGGCAGCTGAATCGGGTGACAGTGAAGAATAAGTATCTACTTCCTAGGATCGATGACTTATTTGATCAGTTGCAGGGAGCTCAGGCATTCACTAAACTGGATCTAAGGTCAGGGTACTATCAGCTGAAGATAGCAGAGGCTGATGTGCCTAAGAGTGCATTCAGGAGCAGGTATGGGCATTTTGAGTTTCTGGTGATGCCGTTTGGGTTGACTAATGCCCTGGCAGCCTTCATGACGTTGATGAATAAGGTATTTCAGCCCTACCTGGATCAGTTTGTAATTGTTTTTATTGATGACATTCTAGTGTATTCGAGGAACAGACAGGAGCATAGTGAGCACTTGAGGATTGTTTTGCAGACTATGAGGCAGAGACAGTTGTATGCCAAATTCAGTAAGTGTGAATTTTGGCTGGATCAAATGATCTTTTTGGGGCATATAGTGACTGGAGAGGGTATTCAGGTGGATCCGAGTAAGGTTGAGGCAGTGCTGAAGTAGGAGGCTCCTAGGAATGTGTCGGAGATTCGAAGTTTCCTCGGATTGGTTAGTTATTACCGGAGGTTTGTCGAGGGGTTTTCATTGATCTCAGCCCCTCTGATAAATCTTTTGAGAAAGAATGTGACATTCAGATGGACTGAGGAGTGTCAGAAGAGCTTTGAGGAGCTAAAACATCGGTTGACTACTGCACCAGTGTTGGCTATTCCATCTGGGACTGGAGGATTTGAGGTATACAGTGATGCATCGCATCAGGGATTGGGGTGTGTTCTGATGCAGCACGGTAGAGTCATTGCCTATGCCTCGAGACAATTGAGGTCTCACGAGGTAAACTATACTGTTCATGATTTGGAGTTAGCTGCAGTTGTGTTTGCTCTGAAGATTTGGAGGCATTACCTGTATGGTGAGACTTTTCAGATCTTCACTGATCATAAGAGTTTGAGATATTCTTGAGCGAGAGAGTTGAATTTGAGGCAGAGGAGATGGCTTGAGTTGTTGAAGGACTATGGTGTATTTATCGAGTATCACCACAGGAAAACCAATGTAGTGGCGGATGCTCTAGCAGGATGTCTCACGTCGCAAAATTTTATTCGTGTATCGAGATTACCTAACTTGATTCAGTTGAGGGCTTTGAATGTTCAGATTAATCTGGAGCAGGATGGAGCTTTAGTAGCCACTCTGAAGCTCAGAACGATGCTACAGGACAGGATTAGGAGAGTTCAGGACAAGGATCCTGTTTTGGTGAAACTGATTGAGAGAGTGAGATCTGATTCGAGTTCGGAATTTGAGTTGAGAGATGGGATTTTATGGATGGGACAGAGGTTATGTGTGCCAGATGTGGATGATTTGAGGCGAGAGATTCTGGAGGAAGCACATATGGCTGTCTATGCTATGCATCCTGGTACTACCAAGATGTATAACACTCTTAAGCCACATTTCTGGTGGCCTGGTATGAAAAAGCAGGTGGCAGAATATGTCTCCAGATGTATGACGTGCCAAGCGAGTTAAGGTGAGCACCGAGCTCCAAGAGGGAAGCTTCATTCGTTGCTTATTTAGGAGTGGAAATGGGGCAATTACTATGGATTTTATTATGAGGTTGCCTAGGGCCTTGAGCAAACATAATGCTATCTCGAGTCATAGTGGACGGTTACTAAATCGCCCATTTTTTGCCGATGAGGAGAACAATTCTCTTGATCAGTTGGCCCGAAGTATGTGATGAGAGATAGTGAGGCTGCACGGGTTCCATGTCGATAGTGTCAGACAGGGATCCCAGATTTACTTCGAGATTTTGGCAGAGTTTGCAGTTTGCTATGGGTACTAGGCTGAACTTCAATACAGCTTTTCATCCTTAGACAGATGGGCAGAGTGAGAGGACTATTAAGACTGTTGAGGATATGCTTCGGGCATGTGTACTGGAGTTCAGAGGATCATGGGACCAGTATTTAGCTCTGATTGAGTTTGCATATAACAACCATTATCACAGTAGCATCGAGATGGCACCATATGAAGCACTGTATGGGCGACCGTGTAGATCGCCTTTGTATTGGGATGAAGAGGGTGTGAGGATGATTGAGGGTCCCGAGCTGATTCAGGACACTGTAGATAAGGTGAAACTGATTCGAAGTCGCATCAAGGCGGCTCAGGATAGACAGAAGAGTTATGTGGATCAGCATCGGAGAGAGATGGAGTATAATGTGGGCGACAGAGTTTTCCTCCGAGTGTCACCTTGAAGAGGAGTTTTGAGATTCGGCAAGAAGGGCAAGTTAAGCCCTAGGTACATTGGTCCGTATGAGATTGTCGAGAGGATAGGACCGTGATCGCGGCTCTGTCGATGCGATCTTGCGATCGATCCTTGGAAACCGGTCAAATAAAATAAATTCCAAGATTGCGGTATAGGTTGCAATCCTCGGGTCGTCTCACTTAATAGGAACCAATTGAAAAAGGTCTAATCTAGCCTAAATGTCAAAAATTGCAATGAAAGTTGAATAAACGGGGGTTTGGTATTTTGGTCAAAACTCAGATAAAGTAAAGTAATCAATTGGACAAAAAGTAATAAAGAATATTTTTGGAATTTTGGAAATAAATGCAATTAACAAAATTGGATCGAAATCAAATTGATAAAATCCTCTTGAAAATGGGCGCAGCTATCACGGTTCAAAATGATTTTAAGGACACAATCCACTAAGTTTCGAAAGATCAACCCTAAAGGACTCTTTAGGTCTAAAGATTTAATTAATGAACTCCATTATTTAAATCTTTGTTAAAAAACCTTAGTGTGTGAAATGGAAAAATTAATGCAATCGGTCAAATGGATCAAGTATAATCTCAATATCTAACACAACTAGGCAGATAAAGAAGGTTAACACAATCGCCATTGACATATATGAGACTTCATATATTAAGCACCAAAGTTCTCCATTAATCAATCCATAACACAAGACATCGTCAACACTTGATTAAACTATAACCAAGCTAATTTAAATACACGCAGTAAACCCTAACTCAGGCATTTACAACATGCAAATAAACATAGACGATGTAAGATCAACTCCCCTTTAGAACAGGTGAACTCAAGCCCTTTGCTTCATTTCCAAGAAGAAGTGTGATTTAGCCGCTCATGACTTCGGGCTGTCTCTCGACTGGAAAAGACCGGACATCACCCATGGTAGCCGGCAAGGCTGGCGGTGGCGATAAAGCGATTGTCAAACGGCGATGATGGAAATGGTGATGATGGTGGAAGATTAATCGTCTGTCGCGCCTCAAAGTGTCCTCCAAGTTCAGTAACTCGCTTGACCTAAAAATAGCAAGCTTATATATGATGGGCGTGGGTCGGTCAAAGCAGTGTGAGAGATGTTCCCAATGAGAGTCTGGTATTTATCATGCGCCGCGCGAGATGACATTAGGTGCCGTGACTTGCTTCATTTGATCTTCTCACATGGCGTGGCACTTAAGTGGCGCCCATGGCGTAAATCTTATGTCCTTGCTGGCGAGGTAAGTTTGAGGTCATGGCGTGCTATTTTTGGTTGCAATGTCGCGTGCTACTTCCTTGCTTTTGACTCTCTTTTCCCTACGATATCAAATGACAATTTGCGTTATCAATGTTACTCGGAAAAAAATCAATGTCAATCTGGAACAAATCTACTGTCAAAGTGTATAAAGTGTGAACTCATATAAGGGACTAACTAAAGCACCAAAATTATAAATTAAGAGTAAAAAAGCACATTAAAGATAGAAGAAGTGTAGCCAATTTATGTAATAAACTTGGGTTCAATCAAATTCCCCCACACTTAGACCTTTGTACTCCTGGATAAAGTTTATAAGAGTCAAAAAGATACAAATGAAAAGAAAAATTCATCCATGCTCAATCGATAATAAGAACTTGGCGCAAATCACTTAATCAAAATTCAATCTACGCAAATTTAAAGAATGCTAATAAAATAAACACTAAAAGAATTCAATCCAAGAGATTGGACAAAAGAGATGCCACTCAAGATTAAGTGTTTACTCTCTGCTCACATGTCAGAGATATTTTACTCTCAATCTACTTAAGCCATTCTCTTCCATAAGCTTGTAGCAATTCTATTTCTTCACCACAAGAACTATAATTTAAAGATCAAGAGGACTTTGTAGGGTTGTAATGTATGGAAGGCTAGATGAAGGGATGGAATGAAAGAAAGAAAGAAGATATGAACACATGCATTACAATGATAAACTGGATGTCAAAAGATAAATAAAAATTGATTTTGATTTTTGATTTTTTGATTTTTTTTATTTATTTTTTTTTATTTATTTTTTAAAGAGCATATACATATACTGCTTGAATTGAGATTGTTCTTTTTCTCCCTCTTTTTTTATTATGCTCTTTTGATGGAACTGTTTCTTTTTTTTTAATGCAAATTAAACTATTGACATCATAATAGGATGCATGCAAGTGCTCATAAATTAAGTGGCTCAAGGGGTTAACGAGTGATGAATGTTAATGGGACTGTGTTTGGGAACAAGTTAAAGAAAGAATGCCTCTATCACATCAACAAATTCTAGTCCATAAAGCTTTGATTAAGAATTGAAACAAGTTCTAGAGAGGTATGAAATAAGTAGATGCACACAATATTAAAGAAAGAATTTGGCTCAAATATCCTTCCAACAAGGGTAATATCTCAATGTACAATCTCAAGTTTCAAAAACTTAAAGTACTATTTTGTTAGCATGCCTGAATTCACTTGAATTGAAAATATCAAAAGTAAAATTAGTCAAGACCAACTATCATAAAAAGAATGGAAGGAGATTTCATAAACTCAAGTACCAATTTGAATTTATAAAGCCTTTGAAACACAAAAGTTACAAAAATTTCATGCGGAAGAAATTGAATTGAGAAAAATGCACCAAGTTTAAAATTTGTAATATTACATACGATCGGCTAACACATATATCAAAAGTGCCAATAAGGAGCATAACAAATAGTAACAATATGGGACAAGCTCCCCCACACTTAATTAACACATTGTCCTCAATGAAAATGAAAACAAAAAATCGGGTATTAATCATCTTGGCAAAGAGTGGTCAGTACAAGGTATGCTAAGAACAGAAAAACAAAAGAAAACAGAAAACAACGAGAAACAATGAAAAATAAAAGAAAAAACATAGAACACAATGCGAACTAAGTCTGCAGGGTCATCGGGGTAAGATCGGGAGGAGCATTGCAGAGGAGCTAGGATCGATCAAGAATCACCGTCGGTAGGAGGAAGAGGAATGTGGAGGTGCTCCAAGCAAGGCATACATCTGCTGGTGGTATCGACGATCGGCTGGCTCATTGGGCTTTGAACGAAGAAAAGCAAGATGAAGGGTGGCCACGATGAGTGAGGTGGAAACTGATGAGTGAGGGTGGCGAAGGAGAAGGGAGGAGGGGGTAAGATGGGGTGGGTGTGGGAGGAGGGACATCAACATGTGTAGCAGCAACAACAGGAGGGGAAGGAGGAGGTGATGGTGGGGAAGGAGAGTATGGTGGCGGAGGAGGAGGTGAGGGGGAGTGAGGAGGAGGTGTCGGAGCTAGAAAACGGGGTTGTTTGAGACGGATGTAACGAAAAAGGGAGGCGGGATCAAAAATCTTGTCAGTAGGAAGTTCCGGGACCTGGTGGGCCCGAAACAGATCACTAACAAGGTGGGGGAATAAGATGGAGTGGGTGAGGGTGGAAGTGAGGACGGATTGGCGAAGGGCGGAAAAGATTGCATGAGTAAGATCAACCGGCCGGCCAGCCATCGAGGTAATATACAATACATTCTTTGGGAACAAAGGCAAGGTGGGAGGTAGGGTGGATGTTGTTGCAGATCAAATGTAGCGAGGGCGAGCCTCGGGGACGGAGATTGGCACGTCGGATGTATCTTTGAGATACCCGAGGTTGATACCATTAATTTGTAGGAAAATCCGGGAGGAACGTCACATGTTCGAAGCGGAAACAAAAATTTTATTCGGGACCTTCCGAAACCCAGGATCCGGTGTCGGTATGAAAACCTCAAACTGAATAGCCAATAGAGACTATCTCTAAAGGTATCCACGCAGAGATCGAAAACCTAACCGAAGTCAAACCCTTTTGACCGGGAATAGCTAGAAATGAATAAGAGCTGCTAGACCCTACCTACGTCTGAAGAGCTTGAGATTGACGTTGGTATCCTTGTTGGAGAAGAGAGAATCCGATTATGCCTTAAGGAAGAATGAAGAAAATGAAAACCTAGTTTTTCCAAAGCTTAACTCTTAAGCATTCTCTTTTTCCTTCCAAGCAAAAACCGTCATCCTTCATGCATCCAAGGAAGCCTCCTTATAGGTTTATTTAACAATTAAATAAGACACCTAAAGATGAGGACATTTGGATGATTAATGGCCATTAGATCCTTAAGCATTAAATGAAGGCATCTTTGACTTTTCAACATTCTTATCCTCTTCTCATGTTCCAACGTCCCACATGGCTTATATATATAATAATTAATTAATTAATTTACTTAATTAATTAATTAGAATATAAATGCTAAGGTCCGATCTAACTGGGGAATTGGTCTCTACGGCCTCTCAAGACCCCGATCTTTGAAACAAACTCAAAACCTTTCTTAGCAATATTGATGTCGCGATCTCATCGGGACATATCCCAATCCATTGGGATCCATTTAATCTAATGCTCTCCATAATTGGAACTCTGTCCAATTACTATTTTCTGATTCTCGAGTCACTCTTATCGTGTGACCCTTTAGGTTTCGGTTATGTTGGCCACTTAGATTAACAATTAATCGAGTAAGTCATGAGCGGTATCTAGCAACACATCATGACCCCAATTGACCGGAAAGTAATCGGTTTGATGAATTCATCACGAACGGATCACGAACCCTTCCATGTACACCATTGTGCAATTAGTCCTTTCATCATCCTATACCCCACTTGGTTATGAGTATGGCTAATATGTCAACTCTTACTAGACTAAGTCTAGCCTAAGTGAAATCAGTTCTGTCGAGGACTCATTACTTTATATGTCCATGAAGACACTCTTCATGACATAGTCATGCTCGCCGAGACTTAAAGTAATAATCCCGACAAGAGGTTGTGGTATCTCTTACATTCTCACGAAGTGATGAATCCTTTATTGGCTACTCAATTACCTTCAATACCTCAAATCGCACTCCAAGCACCACCCTATGAGTAACCTCCGGAAGGCCACAAGGAATGGAGTCAAAATGCAGGATCAAGATATCAAGATATCCTTGAGTACCTCAAGTCTAAGGATACTTGCACCATTGCTATGATGAGATTATCACCGACATTAAATCCATGTGATGATCTCATGGCAGTCATCCAATGAACTTACTACCACTAGTAAGCATCCATATGTCAACTCTAAATATCTCATATTTACAGCTTCGAGATCCACCGCTTGATCCAATCAAGGAGTATGACATATGCTAGTCCGTCCAATTAATGATGTCCAGCCTCATTAATCCTATGACTAGGAAAATTTAGAATCTTGACATAATTGCACATGATAGGAATCTCGGGATTATGATCACATCATAATTTCCTTCATGCTATGTCATATATCATGGACTTCATTAATTTGATTAAAGATCAATATCAATTCATAAAGAATATCAAATAAATGAAACATGCCTTTCTTTATTTATTCATAAAGTCATACATGACTATGAACAAAAGCGCTAAAGGGATTGCCTTTAGGCACTACTCTAACAAATCTCCCACTGACCTAAAGCCAATCGCCTTGGTATCTAATACCATAAGCGAGTACATGAGAATCAAAATTCTTACGTGACAATGGCTTCGTCAGCGGATCAAGAATGTTACGCTCTGTGGGAATCCTCTCGATCGCGACATCACCTCTAGCAATGATCTCTAATCGATGATATCTGCAGATGCGTGTTTAGATCGTTGGTGAGACCTCGGTTCTTTTGCTGAGCAATAGCCCCATTGTTGTCACAATACAACCGTATGGGTCCATCACGCTAGGAACCACACCAAGTTGAAATGAACTTGATCCAACGACTTCCTTTGCCGCCTCGATGCAAAGAATGTACTCGCCTCGATCGTCGAATCGCGCCGTCTCTTGTTTGGAACTCTTCCAATCGACCGCTCCGCCGTTCAACGTGAAAACATAACTCGCGGGATCAGAGTCATCCTTGTCGATTGGGCTGGCATCCGTATGCTCGCCACTTGAGATTTCCATCTCCATATATCAAGAAAACATCCTTAGTCCTTCGCAAGTACTTGAGGATATTCTTGACAGCCACCCAGTGACCCTCACCAGGATCCGATTGGTATCTGCTCGTAACACTTAGAGCATACGATACATCGGGCCTCGTACATAACATAGCATACATGATCGATCCTACTGCAGATGCATACGGGATCTGATCCATGCGAATCCTCTCATCTTGTGTCTTAGGACACATAGATTTCGAGAGTGTTATCCCATGAGTAATGGGAAGAAACCCTCTCTTGGATTGCTCCATGCTAAACCTCTTTAGCATCTTGTCTATGTACGATGATTGTGAAAGACCAAGCAACTTCTTTGATCTATCTCTATAAATCTTTATCCCAAGGATATAAGTTGCTTCACCAAGGTCTTTCATCGCAAATTGCTTGGACAACCAAATTTTAACTGATTGCATCAATGAGACATCGTTTCCTAGTAATAATATGTCATCCACATATAGCACAAGGAAAACGATTGTATTCCCATTAACCTTTTTGTACACACAATGCTCATCCGGATTTTGTGAGAAACCAAACTCTTTGATTGACTCATCAAAACGGATGTTCCAACTCCTGGATGCTTGCTTCAATCCATAGATGGATTTCGAAGCTTGCATACCTTTTCGCCATCATCGAAGTGAAGCCCTCTGGTTGTGTCATGTACACATCCTCGGCCGATTCCGTTAAGGAAAGTCGTCTTCACATCCATTTGCCATATCTCATAATCATAATGAGCAAGAATGACTAGGAGTATCCGAATGGATTTAAGCATTGCTACGGGGCTGAAGGTCTCGTCATAGTCAACTCCTTGTCTTTGACGAAATCCTTTGGCCACAAGCCTTGCCTTATAGGTAATCACATTACCATCCATGTCGGTTTTCTTCTTGAAAACCCATTTGCACCCTATAGGTTTTATCCCTTGGTGCATCAACCAAAGTCCATACTTGGTTTATGTACATGGAATCCATTTAAACTTTCATGGCATAAAGCCATTTTTCGACTCTGAACTTTTCGTAACCTCTTCATAGGTAGCAGGCTCATCATTTTCTATGAGCAATACGTCATTCTGCTCACTTACGAATCCAGTATCTTCGGGAACAATCGCATCCTACTTGACTTACGAAACGTGTGCAATGAAGGTTGAACTATTACTTCATCTAAATGAGTGATGGTCTCGTGTTCAGCGATTGATCGTGCTTGTTTGAGCATCTTGAACTTCTTCAAGTTCGACTTTGCTCCCAATTGTCTTCGCAGAAGAAACTCTTTCTCTAAAAGACAGCATGCTTCAAACAAACACCTTTTGTTCCTCAAAGAAGGTAGAATTGATATCCCATGGTCTCTTTAGGGTATCCTACAAACAAACACTTGTCGACTTTGCTTCAAGCTTATCTCGTGAATCCGCTTCACGAAGGTGACAACCCCATACTTTCAAATGAGAAAGATAAGGTTTTCGTTAGTCCACATCTCATATGGAGTAACATCAACTGCATCTTAGAGGGAACTCGTTTAGCAAGTAAACAGATGTCTCTAGCGCATACCCCCAAAACTATTTTGGTAACTTTGCGAAACCCATCATTGATCATACCATGTCCAACAAGGTTCGATTTCTCCTTTCAGCCACACCGTTATTCTGCGGTGTGTAAGGAGGAGTCCACTGAGATAAAATGCCATTATCTCTGAGATAATCGAAGCTGTTGGTCTAAGTATTCTCCACCACGATCGGATCGTAATGCCTTGATACTTTTACCAAGCTGGTTTTCTACTTCATTTCGAATTGTTTGAACTTTTCAACGCGCAGATTTGTATCTCATCGATACAAGTACCCATATCGTGAATAATCATCGATAAATGTAATGAAGTAACGACAACCACTTCTGGCATGGATGGACATCGGACCGCATACATCTGAATGTATTAGGTCTAATACTCCAATCGCTCGTTCACCCTTTGCCTTGAAGGGTAACTTAGTCATCTTGCCTAATAAACAAGATTCGCATGTGTCATATGATTCATAATCAAATGACCTTAAACTGCCACTCTTGTGGAGTTTAGCGATGCGTGTCTCATTTATATGGCCAAACCGACAATGCCATAAGTAAGTTGACTTTAGATTATCTTTTTTATGCCGTTTGGTGTCATTGACATTTAAAATTGGATTAGACATATCTAATATGTAAATACCATTGCACAATGTACCGGTTCCATAAAGCATTCCATTAGAATTAATAGAACAACCATTGCTATTAAAATTCATATGGAATCCAAATCTATTCGCATAAGAAATGATAATATATTCTTTGTCAAAGCGGGTACAAAATAACAATCATCCAATTCCAAAGACAAGCCCAAGAGGGAGAGACAAAACATAGGTTCCTACGGCTAATGCAAAGAACTCTTGCTCCATTTCCAACACGTAGGTCTACTTCTCCCTTCATGAGTTGCCCTCATCGTCACGAGGCCCTCGTGATATCATTACATATGTGAGCCACAACCAGATCAAATACCGGATGTTGTGATCGATATGATTAACTTCAATGACATACAAACCTGAAGTAGTCGAGGCATCCGATGCCTTCTTCTCGCTTCGGCGACTCCAGATAGACTTTGCAATTGCGCCCAATGGCCATCTTTACCGCAATGGAAGCAAGTTCCTTTGGGGCGACTTCTTTGGTCTTCTTCTTGATGGCGCCCCTTTGGTTTCTTTGCCTTCTTCTTCTTTGGGTTCTTCTTCTTGGACCCAAAAGATGAAGAAGCAACCACCAACACTTGCTTACTATCACTCATGATAGTTCCTTTCATTTGTCTCGAAAGCAGATTGATCACTCAGTATTGTAGTGGATATTTGGTTCATCCGATAGTTTAGCACTAATCGTGCATAAGCGTCGGACAATCCAACCAGAATTAAGTCTATACTTAATTCATGATCCATTGCAAAACCTAAGACGGCCAATCTCTCAATATAGCCATTCATCTTCGATGCGTCGCCAACAGATGTCCTCGAGCCATCTTGGTAGTGAAGAGAAGCCTTGAGTTCTCGAACCTTTCGGACCGGGCTTGCTCGTCAAGCAGCTCCCTAAGATGAAAAACTATAGTGTGAGCATCCATGGACTCGTCGCTTATTCAGCTCGGGTGACATCGACGCAAGCATAATGCAAGTCGCCATGTCACCGCCTTTAGATACTTATTATATGCCTTCGATCATCATCGAAGCATCGACAAACAGTGCATCCGAAACGGAAAATCTAGGATATATCCTGCACTTTCGGATCGAGAACTATTCTCATATTCCTTAACCATCAAGAAAATTCGGTCCGCTTAACTTGTTGGAATCCATAAGCGGCGAAGATTCACACTTGGCGACATTTTCAAATCACCTACACGGATAGAGAGGAAGAATGTTAGAATAGGAATAGCTGCATAATCATAAGGACTTGAATGATATGCAAAAGCTCCCACTAGTTTCATAGAATCCATAACCCTCATTACTGAATCCAAAGAAATAAAGTGACATAATGTCCTAGTGGGTCGATATCCGATATTGCTAAGAATGACCTTGGGTTTACCCAACAAGCCATAACTTAGGTCAATCGGTAGGTATCGAACATACCAATTGCATCATCGATAACCGACATTGAGAATGACCTTGGGTTTACCAACAAGCCACCTTATGTCTCGGGAGGTATCGGATATACCAATTACATCTTAGACACAACTATCGATCGGTCTATCAACTTGTTGATGTATGCACTTACATTGGTATCAACTCTTTGATGCGCATACATCCGATGTATGCTACCCAATTTCGCCTCTGTCACGTTGACCTTGAGTTTACTCAACAAACTAACGCTTCTAGTGAAAACCAACCCATTAATCGAAAATCATATTTTCATGGTTCAACATATCCAGTATAGAGTGAGCTTGGGTTTACCTAACAACCCATCCCTATAAGAACTACGGTTCTTACCATATTAATGGAAGGCGTTAGTTTTCATATACCGAGGAGGATTTAGAAACTCTAGACTCCAAGCTGAAGGATCATAGTCGCTAGGACTATATGGCATGATTTAGGTTTCATCAATCAAATTGAATCAATCCTTATAATCATCCATCATCCGTCCTGAGCATGTCACAAGTCGACTTTCATCAAATGCAAGTCACCTTATGCTTCTGCCCACACACAAGTCGACTTGTATGACACAAGTTGACTTATTTCACCTGCCCATGTATAAGTCGACTTACAAGAAGCTACAAGTCGACTTATACTGAAATCTTGAACAAGTCGACTTATCCAGAAAACAAGTCGACTTATGTAGCAAACAAGTCGACTTATTCTGCAAGATTGCTATTATTTCTAATCGGCTAATTCCTCAATCAATGCAATTCCAATTCTCAACACCATCATACCTAAGGTAATATCTGTAAATTGATGTATCAATGAACACTTCATTGATCCATGAATGCCTTATATGGTCAAACCATATGAAAAGCTTGAAATGAGTCAAAACTCATAAATATCCAAATAAGTTAAGAACACCCAAATTCTCACCCTAAGCATCTCAAGCTAGTGTATACACTCTCAAAACTACTCCGGCACTTGTCACAAAAATTGTGACGGCCAAAACAAGCAAGAAAATGAAATATACTAACGAGACACAAAAGTGACCAATTCGGCATTCAAAAATTCTTGGAAAAGAAACTTCAAGCAATTCACTTTGGCAATCATACTACATCAAGATAACACATTTTTAATCACATTAAAAATTCTGCAAGGCATTGGAATTGAAAAAGCAAACTCAATCAAGCCAAGCAAAACAGTCCCAACAATTTTCACCAAAACTGTCCAGTTCTGTACATTGCTTTAAATGATCAATGAAACAATTTCAATAAATTATGAGAAAATTATATAGGTTACCACATGTTCAGAAAATGCTACCTGAAGTTTTTCAGGATTTTATTCCATCAAAAACTCAGTCAACCAAAATAACAAAACCGATTAAAATTCTGTGTTCATCAACACAGCAATTCCCAACAGCATAGAATAAAATCGAAAATAAATATCCAATCACCTTGAAATCCAATTTCCATGCTCACAGACATTCACCAACATCTTAGAGACATTTAGGTGAAGGAAAATCCAGAAAAATATTTTTCTAGAATTTATTCTTGATTTTATACTACTGCCTGTTCACAGAATGGTTTCAAAAACAGCATCTGTAAGCTTAGGGAAATAATTAGCAAAACTTTATCTAATCAAATCGATAAATTCTGAAAATTCATAGACATATTCTCTAACATGTTATGAACATTCCTGGTCAGAAAAATTTCGAAAACCCTATCTCTATAGCAATTCGAAATCTGAACAGAATGCATGCTACAACATCACAAGCAATTAGGGTTTATGATCTAGCTTCAATTAAAGCTTCATACACGACACCAGACTCTCTGATACCACTGTAGGAAAATCCCGGGAGGAACATCACATGTTCCAGCAGTGGAAACAAAAAAAATTTATTCCCGGGACCTTCCCGAAACCCAGGATCCCGGTGTCGGTATGAAAACCTCAAACCTGAATAGCCAATAGAGACTATCTCTAAAGGTATCCACGCAGAGATCAGAAAACCTAACCGAGTCAAACCCTTTTGACCCGGGAATAGCTAGAACAGAATAAGAGCTGCTAGACCCTACCTCTGTCCTGAAGAGCTTGAGATTGACGTTGGTATCCTTGTTGGAGAAGAGAGAATCCGATTATGCCTTAAGGAAGAATGAAGAAAATGAAAACCTAGTTTTTCCAAAGCTTAACTCTTAAGCATTCTCTTTTTCCTTCCAAGAAAAAACCGTCGTCCTTCATGCATCCAAGGAAGCCTCCTTATAGGTTTATTTAACAATTAAATAAGACACCTAAAGATGAGGAGATTTGGATGATTAATGGCCATTAGATCCTTAAGCATTAAATGAAGGCATCTTTGACTTTTCAACATTCTTATCCTCTTCTCATGTTCCAACGTCCCACATGGCTTATATATATAATAATTAATTAATTAATTTACTTAATTAATTAATTAGAATATAAATGCTAAGGTCCAGTCCAACTGGGGTCGGTCCTACCGCCTATCGCCCCCGATCTTTGAAATGACCTCAAAACCTTTCTTAGCAATATTGATGTCGCGATCTCATCGGGACATATCCCAATCCCATTGGGATCCATTTAATCTAATGTCTCCATAATTGGAACTCGTCCAATTACTATTTTCTGATTCTCCGAGTCACTCTTATGCGATGACCCTTTAGGTTTAGGTTATGTTGGCCACTTAGATTAACAATTAACTGAGTAAGTCATGAGCGGTATCTAGCAACACATCATGACCCCAATTGACCGAAAGTAATCGGTTTGATGAATTCATCACGAACCGGATCACGAACCCTTCCATAGACAATTCTTGTGCAATTCGTCCTTTCATCATCCTATACCCCACTTGGTTATGAGTATGGCTAATATGTCAACTCTTACTAGACTAAGTCTAGCCTAAGTGAAATCAGTTCTGTCGAGGACTCATTACTTTATATGTCCATGAAGACACTCTTCATGACATAGTCATGCTCGCCGAGACTTAAAGTAATGATCCCGATAAGAGGCAGGTATCTCTTCATTCTCACGTAAGTGATGAATCCTTTATTGGCTACTCAATTACCTTGAATACCTCAAACTGCACTCCAAGCACCACCCTATGAGTAACCTCCGAAGGCCACAAGGAATGGAGTCAAAATGCAGGATCAAGATTCAAGATATCCTTGAGTACCTCAAGTCTAAGGATACTTGCACCATTGCTATGATGAGATTATCAGCGACATTAAATCCATGTGATGATCTCATGGCAGTCATCCAATGAACTTACTACCACTAGTAAGCATCCATATGTCAACTCTAAATATCTCATATTTACAGCTTCGAGATCCACCGCTTGATCCAATCAAGGAGTATGACATATCTTAGTGCGTGGGATTAATGACGCCCGGCCTCATTAATCCTATGACTAGGAAAATTTAGATATCTTGACATAATTACACATGATAGGAATCTCAGGATTATGATCACATCATAATTTCCTTCATGCTATGTCATATATCATGGACTTCATTAATTTGATTAAAGATCAATATCAATTCATAAAGAATATCAAATAAATGAAACATGCCTTTTTTTATTTATTCATAAAGTCCGTACATGACTATGAACAAAAAGCGCTAAAGGGGATTGCCTTTAGGGCACTACTCTAACATCGGCACCCTCAGGACAAAGGGTACGAAGGACATCATCCCAAGGATAGTCCCGAATAAGATCGGCGTAGTGGCAGCTAGGGATGGAAGGAAGGTGGTAGTGATCACGGATGGTGGCAGGGGTGAAGGGTTGAGAAATGGTAACACCTCGAAAACAAATTTCAAAGGTGTGATGGTAGCGAGCATAGGTGTAGAAATGACGAACGAATGTGTCATTTCCAGGAGCCCTAGGTGTAACTAAGCCGGAAAGGTCAGAAAAAATGAGCCGTTGGACAAAAGGGTGTAAGGGAGAAAGGTCGTTCCTTGAGTAGCGGCCTAGCTGCGATCTTCGTAGCGAGGTCCGCGTACTCCGGATCGATCGGAGGAGAGGAGGTGGAAGGGTGAGGTGGAGATAAATCGGAGGGTGTAGAGTAACGGATGGTGGCGTTCTTAGTGCGAGGCATTGACCTGAAAAGAAAATAAAACAATACACACAGAAAATAGTCAAGCAAAACAAAACAAAAAGAACAAAGTCGCGCCACAAGGCTCTCGAACGCAGTGGCAAGAAACATCTTGGTTGCTCACGCCGTGGTGAGATGAAGAAACCAGACGCCACGGCGGAGGGCGAAAATTTCACACCCCGCGATACGGTGAAGCTTCGTCTCCACAGTTTTAAACCCTAATCTATAAAACGAAAATGAAACTAGAGAGGGAAGAGGGAACTTACGAGGAAAAGCAGAAACGAAGACGGACGACGGAGGAGAATAGCGAGCAATGATTTAAGAAGGAGGAAGCGCAAGGATGAAGAGGGACGACGCGGCAAGATGGAGAGAAGAAATGAGGTGCGGCGGCTAAAATGAATTTCACCGTAGGGATGTAAATGGAGGAGAAAAAAAAAAACAAAAGGGCAATGGACAAAAGAAGGATCCGTGTAATGAGGAGAAGGAAGGAATTTCAAAGTTTAGGGTTACAGCGGTGAGTTAACTAGTCACGCCATGGCGAACTCAATCATGGAAGCATTGGCATGGCGTGTACTAGTAGCACGCGGCGAGATTCTCGACACCGCTGCTCCTAAGTCCTATTTCACTGCGAGAATTCAAGAAAACACTAATTTCGACCACTATGCACAAAATTTTCGCTCATTCAACAACAAATACCATGCACCGACTCGGATCAAAAGTTCCAAAGTAGAATGACATTATTTAAAACAGCCAAACCGAAATCCTACCTACATTAACTCTATCGAGGAAGTTTCTTCCCCCACACTTAATCAACATATTCATGCAAACAAACAGTATCAGTGGCATTCCAATTGTCAATAAATTGCACAAATATATGATAAGTACAAGGAAAGAAACTACCTGGTGTTTAAGGTGGGTCTTGGTTCTCATGATAGAGCTTCAACAGATGGCCATTCACCTTGAGGCTTGTTCCAGTTTCTTCGTGCAAAAGCTCTACCATACCAAATTTGTGCACCTTCGTGACTAAATATGGTCCATCCCAACGAGTATTGAAAATTCCATGTTTGAAAGCAAACCGAGCCTTGAATAAGAGGACTTTGTCTCCTTCCTGAAGCTTTTCCTTCAATGATCTTATCATGCATCAATTTTGCCTTTTCTTTGTAGAGTCGTGCATGCTCATATGCCTCTAACCTTAATTCCTCGAGCTCTTGAAGTTGCAACTTCCTCTCCATTCCAGAAGATTCCAAGTCCATATTGCATTGTTTGATTGCCCAATATGCTTTATGCTCCAATTCCACAGGTAAATGGCAAGCCTTTCCATAGATCAAACGGTAAGGGGACATACCTATGGGGGATTTATAAGCGATCCGATATGCCCATAGTGCTTCCTCGAGGTGAAGGCTCCAATCCTTCTTTGATGGCTTTACAATTTTCTCAAAATGTGCTTCACCTCTCTGCTTGAAACTTCACTTGTCCATTGGTTTGTGGGTGATATGCAGTGGAGACTTTGTGAGTGACCCCAAATTTCAAAAATAAGTTATCAATGACTCTATTACAAAAATGGGTTCCCCTATCACTCACCACAACTCTTGGTATACCAAAACGACAAAAGATGTTGGACTTAAGAAATTTAGACACGGCTTGGGCATCATCTTTTCTAGTGGGGATGGCCTCTATCCACTTGGACACATAATCAACAGCTAAAAGGATGTACACAAAGCCAAAGGATGGAGGAAATGGGCCCATGAAATCAATTCCCCAAACATCAAAGATTTCACAAAATAAGAGAGGTTGTTGTGGCATTTCATGTCGTTTACCTAATCCTCCAAATCGTTGACATTTATCACATGACCGACAAAAGTTAAATGAATCCTTAAAAAGTGTAGGCCAATAAAAACCAGACTCGAGGATTTTCCTAGATGTTTTCCTTGCACTAAAATGACCACCACAAACCATGGAATGACAAGCTGAAATTATATTATCATACTCTTCATGAGGCACACATTTCCTGATCACCTGGTCACTGCACATTCTCCACAGATGAGGGGCATCCCAAATGTAATGTCGAGCTTCACTCTTTAGCTTCTGAGCTTGTGCCTGAGACATAAAAGGAGGAGTGAGTCCAGACATTAGGTAGTTAACAATATGTGCAAACCAAGGTTCTTTAACAATTGAAGCACATAAGACTGAATCAGGAAATGAGTCACAAGTAAGGTCAAAAGAATCCACTCCCTGTGTGTCATTTGGTAGCCTACTCAAATGATCAGCCACGTGGTTTGCCGCTCCCGCACGATCCTTAATCTCGATATCAAATTCTTGGAGCAACAATGTCCACCGTATCAATCTAGGCTTAGATTGTGGTTTCTTGAGGAGATACCGTACAGCTGCATGATCAGTAAAAATAATAACGTGTGAGTTCAACAGATATTGCCTAAATTTTTCTAAAGCAAAGACTACTACAAACAGCTCTTTTTCAGTGGTGGTGTAATTGATCTGAGCTGGATCCAGTGTCTTCGAGGCGTAGGCGATAACTCTTGGTAACTTCTCCTCTCGTTGACCCAGCATTGCCCCTACAGCACAATTAGATGCATCACATGAAAGCTCAAAAGGTAAATTCCAATCAGGAGCAACTAGAAGAGGTGGAGAAATGAGGTTTGATTTCAGCATATTGAAAGCACTCTTGCAAGAATCATCAAAGTCAAACTTTTCATCTTTTTGCAAAAGCTTGGAAAGAGGTAACGCAATCTTGCTAAAATCCTTAATGAAGCGCCTGTAAAACCCTGCATGACCCAAAATGAACGATGTCACTTAATACAAGTAGGGTAAGGCAAGGAAGATATAACCTCAATCTTAGCTTTATCCACTTCAATCCCTTGCTAGAAATTAAATGACCAAGCACAATACCTTCATCGACCATGAAATGACATTTCAAAGTTCAAAATCAAATTCTTTTCAATGCATCTGTAAAACTTTTGCAAGACTAGATAAGCAAGCATCAAAAGAATCACCATAGACAAAGTGAAATCATCCATAAACACTTCCATACATTCCTCCAAAATTCACGAAAACAGCCATCACACGTTGGAAAGTTCTGGAGCATTACATAAACCAAAAGGCATCCTTCGATATGCAAAGGTGCCAAAAGGACATGTAAATGTTGTTTTGTCTTGGTCCTCTGGTGCAATGGGTACTTGAAAGTATCCAGAGAAACTATCCAAAAAATAGTAATGTGACTTACCTGCAAGCCGCTCAAGCATTTGATCAATAAAGGGAAGAGGGAAATGGTCTTTTCTGGTGGCATCATTTAATCGTCTGTAATCTATGCACACACGCCACGAATTTTGCACCCTGGTAGGAATAAGCTCATCCCTATCATTTTTGACCACTGTTATTCCACTCTTTTTAGGCACTACATGAATTGGACTAACCCACTCACTATCAGAAATGGGATATATTATCCCTGCACTCAACAACTTTGTAATTTCTTTCTTCACAACATCTAAAATAAGTGGGTTAAGTCTTCTTTGAGGTTGCCTCACCGATTTTGACCCTTCACTCAGTAAGATCCTGTGTGTGCTAATGGCTGGACTAATGCCAGGTATGTCTGCTAAAGTCCACCCTATAGCTCTCTTGTGTTCCCGCAAAACATTCATAAGTCTCTCTTCTTCAGTGTGGGACAAGGTGCTAGAAATTATTACAGGTAATCGCTCATCAGACTCAAGAAAAGCATACTTAAGAGTTAGAGGGAGGGGTTTGAGCTCAAGTTCAGGAGGTTTCACAACAGAAGGAGTTAATTTATGAAGTTCAAGGGAAAAGATATCACTCCCTCTTTCTTCTGACGTTAAGTCTGGCTCCCTGTAGGTGGTCGTGGCTAATCCCTCCTGCTTCCCTGAAAAATGAACAGAAGACCTTTTTCCAAGATCAAGTGAATGTAATCCAGAATTCAAAAAATCTTCTTGTGACTCATATTTGTGGCAAGCATTTTCCTCAATTAAATCAATCATGTTCACACCCAAAAAGGAATAATCCTCATTTGGGTGCTTCATGGCCTCATACATGTTGAAGCTCACCCTTTGATCGCCAACCTCCATGGTTATCTTTCCTTCCTTCATGCTAATCATAGTGCTTCTTTGTCCAGAAGGAAGGGTCGCCCTAGAATCGGTGAAGTATCCCGCACAACCTCGAGACATGTCAAGAACATAGAAATCTGCAGGAAACACTAAACCTTTTACTGGACTAAGATATCTTCAATTATCCCCTTTGGATGCCCAAAGGATCTATCGCCAATTGTAAAACTACAGATGTAGCTTTTATACTTTTTACCCCAAGGCCTCATAGATCGATTTAGGCATCACATTAATGGCAGCCCCCAAATCTAATAATGCTCTACCGATAGTCACTTTCCCCAAAGTGCAAGGAATGGTGAAAGATCCGGGGTCTTGGCACTTGACAGGTATCTGCGGCTTAAACAATGCAGACACATTTGAACTTACCTGGACTCTCTTGTTCGGCCTAAACTTTCTCTTACTTGTGCACAAGTCCTTCAAATATTTAGCGTAGGCCGGAACTCGCTTCACCAAGTCAAGTAAAGGGACATTCACTTCCACTTTCCCAAACAAATCAATGATTTCTTTCTCATGTTGTTTCTCTTTTAAGCGCTTACTCATCAAATATGAATTAGGAAACGGAAGGTCATGAATACTTACCTTTTCACCTTTACCTGCTTGCTTGCTTGACTCTCCATCCTTTGCTTGATCATTGGAACTCTCTAAGGTAGTTCCCTTACTCTTTGAAGCTTGCTTTCTCTCTTTCAGAAGCTCTTCTTCCCTCACACTTTCTGATCTCTTACTCTGTTCCTTAGGTGGAGGTACTGGCTCACTCTCATCATCTTCTTCACATATCTCATCTTCTTCTTGAGGCTTGAACCTCACTTGCTTTCCACTCCTCAGGGCAATGACATTCAAACTCTTCGGGTTCATCACAGTGTTCGAAGGAATGGACCCACTGCTTTTTGCCTAATTTTCACTCATGTTGTTAGACAACTGAGTGACATAGGAATTGATATTCTTCGCCTTGGTCTCCCATTGCTCCATCCTCTTCTCCAAGGCATTGAATCTACCAGCAGTTTTCGAGGAATCCTGTTGAATCAAAGAAACAATTGCATTAAACTGGTTAGCATTTGAATCCCTCTCTTCCTTCATCAAGGTCATCATATTGTGGAGCAACTGATTGGTATCCTCCTTTGGTGGGACTACCAGGGCTTGCTGTTGATTAGGGAACTGGCTAGTGGAAGTGCCAGCTCCTCCTCCTTGTGAAAACCTGGTAGGTGCCCTGTGCTCCTCATTTCTCCAACTGAATCTAGGATTGGACTTCCATCCTTCATTGTAGGTGTTGGAGTATAGGTCACATTTCTGATTCTGTCTGCCTTGATACATTGCTGAGACTTCCTCATATCTTCCTGGACAAACGCTAGAAATATGCATTACCAACCCACAATTTTCACAACTAGGTGCGGTAAGCTCTGTTGAAGTGGTAGAACGCTGCACATTCAAATTCTTCAGCTCAGCAGTGATGCAAGACAGCTGTGATGATATCCGACTCTCCAAAGAATCAACTTTCGATTCTAGGCTCTCCATTCTCTTAGCTTGAGCCGTCAAGGCTCCTAACTCATGCACTCCTCTCTAATCCCTGACACTGTACTGTTGATGGTTGAGAGCCATCTTCTTAATCAGATCCCACGCTTCCATTTTTGTAAGGTCGATCAAAGATCCTCCAGATGCAGCATCTAGCATACCCTTCTCTTGGCTTTTTAGCCCATCATAGAAGTACTGTACCAATTGTTCATTCGGAATCTGGTGGTGAGGGCATCTTGATAAAAGATCTTGGAAGCGATTCCAATAATCATACAGTGACTCGTCGTACTCCTGGCGTGCTGAATAGATTTCTTTCCTCATGGAAGATGTTCTAGAAGCTGGAAAGTACTTCTCCAGAAAGGCCTTCCTCAGATTGGCCCAGCTATGGTAAGCGTTGGCCACATGTCTTGGAAGACTCATATACCACTCTCTTGCTTTCCCTTCCAAAGACAGATGAAAAACCTTCCAAAGAACTTGATCCAAAGTAGCTCCCACTGGCTTCATACTCTGGTATATCATTGTCAAAGCCTGTAGATGCATATATGGATCCTCTCCTGCCAAGCCATGAAATTTAGGAAGAGAATTAATCAATAAGCCTTTAATCTCAAAATTTACATCAAAATTAGGGCAAGCAGCAGTAAATGGATCATAATGCACATCAGATGTGGTTGCTTCCCTAATTGTCCTACGTCTCTGGTTTTCAATGTTTTCCCCTACTCTCTCATGCTCACCATTTCCTCCATTAGTCCCATTTCTAGGTTGGTGAACAGAAAATCGGATCGGGGAAAATGTTTGGGTTTTCAGCCATGTTTTCACTATCACTCAACTACCCTTCTTCTCTCTTGTTCTTTCCTCTCTTTCCTAAGTCTCCTCAAATGCCTCTCAACTTCAAAGTTGGAATTGAACAAGTTTACCTCTCCTGGGCATGCACCAAAAAGCAATCCACAAACAAAAGAATAGTAACAAAAATGCTCACAGACACACAGAATCAGATAAAAGTGAAATGCGATGAATGTGAGAGTATGGATGTAATGTTTGTATGAGTGTGTATGTGTGAAAGATGTGCAAAATAAGAGACAAAATCAAAGTATGATGTATGCGTGTGCAAAAAGGGAAATCAAACCTATACTATCAACAAGTGCAAAAATTTAAACTATACTAAATGCAATCAAAAACAATGATTCCGATTATCAATGACAAGTCAAAAATGACAATGGCTATCCGATGGTAAACCAATTTCTTGGTTCCCTAAGAACGGCGCCTAATTTGATCATGACTCTGTCGATGCGATCTTGCGATCGATCCTTAGAAACCGTCAAATAAAATAAATTCCAAGATTGCGGTATAGGTTGCAATCCTCGGTAAATCTCACTTAATAGGAACCAATTGAAAAGGTCTAATCTAGCCTAAATGTCAAAAATTGCAATGAAAGTTGAATAAACGGGGGTTTGGTATTTTGGTCAAAACTGATAAAGTAAAGTAATCAAAATTGGACAAAAAGTATAAGAAAATATTTTTGGAATTTTGGAAATAAATGCAATTAACAAAATTGGATCGAAATCAAATTGATAAAATCCTCTTGAAAATGGGCGCAGCTATCATGGTTCAAAATGATTTTAGGGACACAATCCACTAAGTTTCAAAGATCAACCCTAAAGGACTCTTTAGGTCTAAAGATTTAATTAATGAACTCCATTATTTAAATCTTTGTTAAAAACCTTAGTGTGTGAAATGGAAAATTAATGCAATCGGTCAAATGGATCAAGTATAATCTCAATATCTAACACAACTAGGCAGATAAAGAAGGTTAACACAATCGTCATTGACATATATGAGACTTCATATATTAAGCACCAAAGTTCTCCATTAATCAATCCATAACACAAGACATCGTCAACACTTGATTAAACTATAACCAAGCTAATTTAAATACACGCAGTAAACTCTAACTCAGGCATTTACAACATGCAAATAAACATAGACGATGTAAAATCAACTCCCCTTTAGAACAGGTGAACTCAATCCCTTTGCTTCATTTCCAAGAAGAAGTGTGGTTTAGCCGCCATGACTTGGGCCGTCTCTCGATCGAAAAGACGGACATCACCCATGGTATTTGGCAAGATGGCGGTGGCGATAAAACGATGTTGTCGAACGGCGATGATGGAAATGGCTGATGATGGTGGAAGATTAATCGTCTGTCGCGCCTCTACAGTGTCCTACGAAGTTTGTAACTCTGGCTTGACCTAAAATAGCAAGCTTATATATGATGGACGCGGGTCGGGTCAAAAGCAGTGTGAGAGATGTTCCCAATGAGAGTCCGGTATTTATCGCAAGCGCCGAGCGAGATGACATTAGGTGCCGTGCTTGCTTCATTTGATCTTCTCACATGGCGTGGCACTTCGAGACGCCGCGACGCAAAGCGTCTTATGTCCTTGTCATGGCGAGGTAAGTTTGAGGTCATGGCGTGCTATTTTTGGTTGCAATGTCGCAAGGCGCTACTTCCTTGCTTTTGACTCTCTTTTCCCCACGATATCAAATGACAATTTGCGATCAATGTTACTCAAAAAATCAATGTCAATCTGGAACAAATCTACTGTCAAAGTGTATAAAGTGTGAACTCATATAAGGGACTAACTAAAGCACCAAAATTATAAATTAAGAGTCAAAAAGCACATTAAAGATAGCAGAAGTGTAGCCAATTTATGTAATAAACTTGGGTTCAATCAGACCGTTGGCATATAGATTGGCATTACCGAGTGAGATGTCTCAGTTACATGATGTCTTTCATGTGAGTATGCTTCGGAGATATCGGTCAGATCCGACTCATGTGATACCGGCTCAGGAGATTGAGGTGTCTAGTAATCTGAGTTATGTGGAAGAGCCAATCCAGATTGTCGGGTCACAGGTGAAACAGTTGAGGAATAAGACGATTCTATTAGTGAAAGTGATCTGGAGGAATCACTCAACTGAGGAGGCTACCTGGGAGACCGAGGAGCATATGAGGAGACAGCATCCTCATCTATTCGATCGACCAGGTAAGAATTTCGAGGACGAAATTCTTATTAGGAGGGGAGAATTGTAACATCCCATCACCGATGGGAAGGGTATTTTAGTAAATTGAGACGGGTTAGGAATAATTCATTGGCATGCACAGGCATCTATGGTTTCTATAGTGATATGACTGATGATTTGTTGCACATGCACATGGTATACCTGCATTCATGACATTTCCCGGCATAAGTGGCTAATTGTGGTCTTTTGTGAAATTTATGTGATAATTGTATTTGAAAAATAAAATTGAAGTGTTCTAGGTATGTTTTATATTTTTAGGAATTTATGGAAAATTTTCTGGAATTTTTTGGGGTTCTTGCCTGGACCGGGAAAATTTCCAACGGGCTGACCGAGTGAATTTTTCTATACTAAAAAGGACTACCTAATGGCATTGGATTATTGAATAAATAATTGTGGGAATTGTTATAGAACCCTTAGCATATGTTGGATTAATATTAAATTAGATTAGAGTTATGATTGAATTATGTTAATTAAGTTAGGTTTTTTACTTTTCCCCATTAAAAAACCAAGCCAAGTGTCCCTTTATTTATTAGCTTTGTCTTATATGAGCCATTACCTACGACTTTTCCTTGGTTTGTTAAACAAATGAATTCTTTTGGAAGCTCCTCCTTCATCCGTAGTTTTGTTCTCCTTCCTTGGTGTGTTTTCCTTCATCCTTCGATTGTCTTCTTCTTTCTCCCATCCTCCTTTTCTTTTTGCCTACTTATTCTTTATGCATATCCAAGACTAAGTTGAAACCTTGAATTGTTGATCATATTTGTGATGCTTGGGATAGCCGTGAGTGGTGTTTAAGTAGTAGTAAGTGGAGAGTATTAAAGACTTGAAGAATTGAGAGCTTGTAACTTGATTAAGGTAAGAATTGAGTTTGTCTTTATTCTTTTGGTAGTTAGAAGCATTCATGGGAAGTACTTGTGCATTTATTCATGATGATAATGGTAGGTTTGAATGGGTGTAAATGTATGCTTGTGTATGGATGAGTGAATGAATGGTTTCCATTGATTTTGGCTTGGTTTTGGCTTGCTTGTTGGAAGTCTAGGTGAATGGAAAACTAAGGAAAGTTACTTGTGTATGTGCTGCCAAATCTTGTTTAATCATGTAAGTAAATGTTTTAATGATTTTGTGGTTGAATTGGAGGTGTAAATGAGTGTATGTTGATGTAGGTAAAGTGATAGAATGGAAGAGGAAGAGGTAAGGATGAAATCTGGAAAATTTTGTGTTGAACCTATTGTAATGTTTTGATCATAACTAATTGTGTAGGTGAGCAAATGAGGTCGGATTTGTTCCCAATTAAACTTTGGGATGTTGGCTACAATTTTGTATGAAATAGGTGTTGTTAAATTGGAATTATAGAAGAGCGAATTTTTGCATGGAAAGTTCCTGTTTTAGTGTCTGTGAACAGTAACCGAAACTATGACCAAAGTGATTTGTTGATTTTTTTAAATTAATTGATATGGAATTTGGGAAAATGGTCTTCATGAAAGTTGAAGAATATTAAGTTTTCTTTCCATTCCCACTGATTTTACTATTTTTCGATCTGTATATTGGGAGTTATGCATTGTGGAATGTTGACTGATTTTCTGTCATTTGTGGAAACCTAGCGTAATTGTCGATTTTGTGAGCTTTCTGATTGGAAGCAATTTTATCAATTTTTGTGACTAGAATTGGCTTTGGTGATCTTCTGAAAAGTTGTATAGGAAGAAATTATCTTGAAAATGATATATGGCATGTAATTTTTGGATGTCAAATATGGGAGTAATGAATTTGCAAAAACTGAACAAGCTAGGTCATGAATTGCTGATCATGGCAGAAACTTGCATAACAGTTTTGAAATTGTTAGAGGTTGAATTGGAATTTGGGTTCTTCATGAAAATTGAAGTTTGAGATCTTATCTTTTCAGGGATATAAATTAGTGATTTGTTTGACATTTGTGCTAGGAGATATACTGGTTGGAAATGTACTGCTCAGATTGGGACAGTTTAGTAGACAGATGCTTTGGTGAATTATTTGACCTAGTTATAAATGAATTAGGATTTTGGTTATTCATGAAAGTTTTATATAACATTGTGATCTTGATGGGCATATTTATTATGTAATTTTTGACTGAAGAGAATGAAAGTTACTGAATTTACAAGATACTGTACAGTGTTGAGTGACTTTGAGTGAGCAGTAGATTTCATGGGATTTTTGACACCCTTAGGGGTGGAATTACTTTGAATGGTCTAAATGAAACTTGTAGAGGGTTTCATTATCTTTCCAATGAGATATGGTTTATAATTTTCTGAATTGTGTGGAAAAAGTTATGGGTGTTGGAAGTTTGCTTGGAAATCAGGAAAAAAAAAGGAAATAAGGGTTATATATATATATAGATATTAATTGTTTAATGTAATTTTGGTTTCTTTCGTGAATAACTTTTCCGTCCGACGTCCGATTGACCTGATTCTTGAAGCATCGGATTCATTGAATATTTAATTTCATTTTTTGAGAGATTGGGAATTTTTGGAAGGGAAATTGATGTGGGTCCGGGTAATAGTTATGTGGCCACTGTTTTATTTATTTTTGGACCGATCGAGGCCCGAATTGAGTAATTTTGGTGCCGTTAGATTTCTAATTTTTAGGTGGAATTTTTATGATGGGAAAATTTTGGATTAGGGCCGGGAATGCCATGAACATGCATTGTATACGTTTTAATTGTTTCATGTGCATTGTTTGATATTTCTAACTATACAGTTAGTAATGTGTACTTATTTTAATTGTTATAGAGGCACAGTTGGAACGTCATCCCACGGACATTGCAGAGACTTCCCGGCATTAGCTCGGAAGTTATTAGGTGAGTAACTTAGATGGTTCCTCGATTAGTAAGTGTTTATAATTCTGCACTTATAACTCTGTGGAGAATAATGGTGGGACGATTGTGTTTGTTTATGCCTGGATTGCAGACCGGAGGTCCGATGGATTGGGAGATTTAGACATAGAAGTGCTATATGTGATTTTCATGTGATTACTTGGGAGTGACTTGTGTGAATATGTTGAATTGGGATCAGTTATGATGTTGATTTTGTTTTATTTGGACATATGCATTTCATGCATAATTGCATGATCAAGAATTGGCAATTGTGACCAGAGAGCACCAACGAGTTTAAAGCTCAACGTGATTGGGCCTTGAGCCCATTAAAGGATTCGAGCCTAAGGCTCACCGCTTAATGCGCCTTAATGGGACAGTTTTAGCGCCGGTCACAACCGTTAAGTCAAACCAGACTTCACGATAAATAATTTTGATGACAAACAAAGAGAAATATACAAATGAAAAGTAGATGGACGATGAGAAGTAAAAAACAGTGAAGGAGAAAAATCAGTCAAGTAAGAATCATTTGAAGGAGAAAAATCAGTCAAGTAAGAATCGGTGAAGGAGAAAACCACCAAGTAAGAATCACCAAGCTAAAAAGCATTTAAAGCTTTACAAGAGAAAAGCGCATTTAAAGCTTTACAAGAGAAAAGGCATTTAAAGCTTTACAAGAGAAAAGCGCATTTAAAGCTTTACAAGAGAAAAGCAGACGAAAAGCTTTACAAGAGAAAAGCAGACGAAAGCTTTACAAGAGAAAAGCAGTCGATACAAAATATCAGACGGAAGAAAGAAACATCAGTTTGAGTTAGTTACGGAGTCAAACTGAATAACCGTTTCTTTCAAGATTCAAGAAGCAGATATTCAAGAAACAGTTGAAGAACCCGACTATAAATAAGAGTCGAGATTGAAGAAGATACAACTTTATGAAACCTTGAATATTCAACTTTGATTTTCGATTATCTCGAGAGAAAATTGTGAACGATATTTCGAGTGAACAGAGTTAAGAGCATTTCTATTGTAACAAGCTCTTTACTATTCTTTCAATTAGAAAGTGTTACAGATAGCCTGAAGAGGCTAAGAGTAAAAGAATACTTGCTGTAAAGAGACCTGGAGAGGCTCAGTCGAAAGAATACTTGTAAACAGTTCAGAAATAGTGAAATCTCAGAAGGATATCTCGAGGATCGGACGATACGGTTTGGGGTGAACCAGATAAATTGCGTGTGTTTTTCTTTCTACTCTCATATTACTTATATCGTAGTTTTCAAAATTAACAAAGTTTTTTTAAACTAGTTACGAATTGATTTACGATAAGTTTTTGAAAGAACAAGTAATTTCTAAAGGGATTAACGAAAAGTTTATCACAATTCAACCCCCCCTTCTTGTGTATCTTGATCATATTATTGTTCAATATATTAACGTGTGATTCACTTCAATTGGTATCGAGCTCGGTGTTCAAGAATCACTTTAATAAAGTGTGAATTAAAGAAAATGGTGGAATCACACATGTATATTGTCAAGGAGCTTCACCACTAGACCTCCAAAGATTCAATGGTGAAGACTACCACTATTGGAAGGACCGGATTAGATTGTTTATCGAATCTACTCACATTGACCTTTGGGACATCATCGAGCGGACCACACACACCTGAAGATGATGATAAAATCCAATTCCACGAGAAAGATGGACAAATGAAAGCGTAAAGCAAGATTTCAACTAAACTCCAAGGAGAAATTTTTCGAGTTGTGCATCGAAAGCGTAGTTTAGTATGAAAAAGTTCATGGATGCGACATCGCCAAAGAAATGTGGGATACATTATCAATTGCACATGAAGGAACAAATCAAGTCAAGGAGTCCAAGATAAGCATTCGGTGCATCAAGACGAGTTGTTCAAAATGAAAGAAGAAGAGACCATTGATCAAATGTTTGGAAGATTTCAAACAATTGTTAATGGGCTAAAAGCTCTTGGAAGAACGCATAACACCAAGACCATGTTCGAAAGATTTTGAGGAGTCTCGCCAAAAGATGGAGACCCAAAGTAATCTATTGACAAGAAGTCAAAGACTTAAGCGCATTAAAGCTTGATGAATTGCTTGGATCATCAAGATACATGAAGTAGAGCTTGATGCGTAAGATAAGCCCAAGAAAGAGAAGTCCATAGCGCTCATAGCAGGTCAAAAGAATCACAAAATCTAAAAGAAAAAGACAAAGAGGAATACATCAAAGGCATTAAAGATTGAAGAATCAAAGGATGATGATTCCAACAAGTCAAAATCTGAATCAAGTGATGAAGACGATGAGCTATCTTTCATTTCAAGAAAGATAAGAAGAATGTGGAAAAAGAAGTCCAAAGGAAATTCAACATTCAGAAGGAACAGCGGCAAAGATGATGGAAAAATCGAGAAAGCATCTATTACATGTTATGAATGCAATAAGTCGACATTACAAGTCCGAAAGTGTCCAATGTTGAAAAGACAACCCAAAAAGAGTAGGGATAACAAGAAAAGCATGATGGCAACGTGGGAGGATCTGGATTCATCATAATCAGATACAAGCTCAGAAGCGTCAAAACATGCTAACATATGTCTGGTAGCTGAAGAAGAAAGTGATGAAGAGGTAACTTCTAGCTATAATAATATACAAGATGCATACTCGTAATTGTTAGAGGATTCTCATGCTATTCTCAAACAAAGACAAGCTGTGAAGAAGAAATATGTAGAAAACCTCAAACATACTCATGAGATAGAGAGTGAGAATATAATTCTGAGAAAGCAAGTTGAGGAACTGAATAAAAACAAAGTTATAGATAGATCCAAAGAGATTAAACAGCTTGAAATCGAGAATCAATAATCTCTCGATTGATCTAGCTAAATTTACGATAGTACAAAAAGATGAAGGAAATGCTAGGAAAATGCGGATATTCGAGTGATAAAACCGATTAGGGTTTACTAAAAATAAGTCCCAAAGATTACGTGAAATCAATTGTTCGTAAAAGATATCAATCGGGTTTTCAAAAGGTCATCAACGTTTTCATTCTACTTCTTATTATCATTCATTACACCATACTAACCCTAAAGGACCCAAGAGAATCTGGGTACCTAAAACAAGATAATATCTCCCTGTAAATCCTTCTTTGGAAGAGCCAAGAAGCACCATTGGTATTTGGACAAGGATGCTCGCGTCACATGACGGGAAAAGGTCTATGTTCCTAGATCTTCAAGACAAGAAAGGAGGTTCGTAACTTTTGGAGACAACAAGGTGGCAAGATAATCGGATTGGTAAGATTGGTAAGAATTCCATGCATGCATTAACAACGCATCGTTAGTTGATGGTCTAAAGCATAACTTGATAAGTATTAGTCAATTATGTGATTACGGTTTTGAAGTTACATTCAACCAAAACTTTTGTGAAGTCGAAACAAAGATGGTTCTATCTTCTTTTCGCCGAAAAGACTAAAACAATCTTTACAAAATTGATTTAGACGATTTTCGCCTCAAAATATTTCATGTTTTTATCTATTGAAGAAGAAAGACCGATCCGCATAAAAACTAGGTCATGTCGCTTTTAAACATATTTCAAAACTTTTGAAACATGATTTGGTAAAAGGTTTGCCACAAATTTGTTTTGACAAAGATTTCTTTTGTGAAAGTTGTCGTAAAGGGAAACAAGTTAAAACCTCTTTCTTCAAAACATTTCAGAACTTCATCTAGACCACTAGAGTTGTTACATATGGATTTATTTGGTCCAACAAGGACAATAAGTCTTGGTGGAAAGAAGTATGGACTTGTCATTGTTGATGATTTTACAAGGTTTTGTTGGATACTTTTTCTGGCACATAAAGATGAGTCTTTCAAGTGCTTTAGAAACCTTTCCATGAGGTTACAGAGAATGAAAAGGAGTGTCTATAGCCAGTATAAGGAGTGATCATGGTGGAGAATTCGAGAATGAGAAATTTAGAGTATTCTGCGAAGAAAATGGAATTTTCCATAACTTCTCTGCCCCAAGGACTCCGCAGCAGAATGGAGTTGTTGAAAGAAAGAATAGGACGATTCAAGAGATGGCAAGAACAATGTTGTGCGAGATGAATCTTCCTAAATATTTCTGGGCAGAAGTTGTCAATACAAGATGTCTTGTATTCGTATAGAGTGTTACTCGACCAATATCAAGAAAACTCCCTATGAGTTGTGGAATGGAAGGAAACCAAACATTTCTTATTTCCATCCTTTCGGTTGCAAGTGCACTATTCTAAACACAAAGGAATTTCTGGACAAGTTTGATGCAAAGACACTTTCAGGAATATTTTTAGGTTATTCTCTCACCTCAAAGGCATTTAGAGTCTACAACCTCACCTCAAAGATCCATTGAAGAAACTATTCATGTCAAGTTTGATGATAGCTCTCAACCCAATAAGGAAGAGGAATCGATAATGATGTCAAGCATAAAGGCCTTTGACGGAGTACAAAGAAGTATCTTCATCGAAACACTATATGACTAAAAGAAAGACATTTCAAGAATTTGGAGTTAAAGAAAGATTGGAGATGCAAAAGTTCTCATCCTAAAGAGTCAATTATCGAGAAACCTCGAAGGTGTTCGAACAAGGTCCAAGTTCGTAAGAGAAGCCAACGTGGCATTTATATCCAAGTAGAACCTAAGAAGATTGATGAAGCTCTAAAAGATGAAGCATGGATACTAGCTATGCAAGAGGAGTTGAATCAATTTCAGAGAAATAAAGTCCGTCCTTAGTTCCTAAACCGAAAAGAAATCCATTATTGGTACTAGATGGGTATTCAAGAATAAACTAGATTTAATCAGAAAAGTAAGTCGAATAAGGCAAGATTAGTAGCACAAGGCTATAATCAGCAAGAAGGAATAGACTACAATGAGACATATGCTCCAAAGAGTAAGACTTGAAGCAATAAGGATACCGCTTGCATATGCAGCTTCCATGACATAAAGCTTTTTCAGATGGATGTAAAAAGTGCATTTCGAATGGTTTTATAGATGAAGAAGTCTATGTTAAGCAACCTCCTGATTTGAGGTCATAAAGTATCCAGATCATGTCTATGCACTTCATAAAGCCTTATATGGATGAAACAAGCCCTAGAGCATGGTATGATCGTCTCGAGTTCATTTCTTATAGAAAATGGATTTACTAGAGGTAAAGTAGACAAAACTCTTTTTAGGAAGAACTTGAGTAATGATTTCATTATCAGTGCAAATTTATGTTGATGATATTATTTTGGTGCAACTTCAAGAAGATTATGCATGAGTTTTGAAAATCGATGAAAATGAATTTGAGATGAGCATGATGGGTAGTTAAAATTCTTTCTTGGATTGCAAGTAAAGCAAGTCGAGGATAAGATTTTATCCATCAACAAAAATATCTTAAAGACTGTTATCTAAGTTTGATATATGCAAGGTTAAATATATGTCTACCCCGATGCATCCTTCAAACTTGTTGTCAAAAGACGAAAGTGGTAAGAAGGTGGATCAAACCCTATTTGAAGGATGATCCACCCTATTTAGAAGGATGATTGGTTCTTTGCTTTATCTTACGTTAAGTAGACCTGACATTCTATTCAAGGTATGTCAGGTGCAAGGTTTCAGTCGATCCTAGAGAATCTCATTATATTGTCAGAAACTAATTTTGAGATATCTCGCAGTACTACCGATCTTTGCTTAATGTATGAGAAAGGTAAAAATTTCAGGTTGAATGGATATTGCGATGCGGACTATGCCGTGATAGGATCGAAAGGAAGAGCACGAGTGGTGGCTGCCACTTTCGACCAAACTCGTGTCATGGTCAAGCAAGAGACAAAGCTCGATTGCATTATCAACTGCCGAAGCTGAATATATGTCTGTCGCAAGTTGTTGTTCACAAATATTGTGAATCAAGTATCAATTAGAGGACTACTCAATACAAGAGGAAGAATACTAAGTCAGTAGATGATACAATCGTGTCGTATGTAGACACACACTCTGTTATAGTAACGAAGGAGTTACTGGAGAAAGTCACTAAATGTCCGATGGATGGAGTTCAACTCACTAATATGGCGAAATGGATGACTAAGCTTAAGATGAACGAAGATGAAGTTAGTCGTCAACTTTATGGTCAAAATAACCCAACTGAAAGGAGAGCCTCTTGGCTGGTACCAAAGGCAAGAGTATTGTTCGCGCTCTCTATGGATCGTGTTTTACCGAGAATAGGTTCACGACATCGTCACTACCCCGATGAACAATGTATTCTTCATCTTCCGAATCATCACCCAATAGATTTACCGTATTTGATTTATCAAGACATGGTAAAATCAATAAAGGATACAAACACTTGTCCTTATGGGATGTTGTTGACAAGAGTGTTCGAGAATCGCATCGATTGATCGGGGAATTAGACGTAAGATATCTGTTAAAAGCTATATAGATTCAACATCTATTGCTAAAATGGGTCCGAGATTTTCGTACGTAAAAGGAGCGTAATCACCAAGGAAAGCAACAATTGAGGGGAGCGATATCAAGAAGTCTTCTATGAAGGAAACAAGATCACATTCTCGTGAATCAAAGTCGAGAAGTGTTCAATTTTTGAATCAGTGACTTGAAGCGAAGTGGAACCACTTCTTGAGTGACATTCCAAAGCAAGCAAGAAGGTCACCCAGAGCTAAAACTCGGCAATGTAAAGAAGCCACCAATCCAGAGAATTAAGTCTATCAAAGCATTCTGAACTGCAAAGATCAAAAGCTACAAAGTCGTTGACATCAATCCTTGAAAAAGATTCAGAAACTCAGTCTCAAGGAAGTGGAGGAAAAAGGATATGAAGAAGATTAAGACGATGCTGAAAAAGTTGGTGAAACAGTTTGGGAAATAATTTTTTTGATTAATAACAAATAGGGGAGAAGGAAGAATGAGAAGGAGAATCAAATTGAAAGGAAAAGGCGAAGAAATTTTGAAAGCGAAGTTATTTTGATTTATTCATACTTCAGATATTTGATACCTTTCATATTTCTCTATTTCACAATATTTGTTATCATCAAAAGGGGAGAATGTTAAGTCAAACCAGACTTCACGATAAATAATTTTGATGACAAACAAAGAGAAATATACAAATGAAAAGTAGATGGACGCATGAGAAGTAAAAACAACCAAGGAGAAAAATCACCAAAGTAAGAATCACCAAGGAGAAAAATCAGTCAAGTAAGAAACAAATGGGTTTAAAAGGCATTTAAAGCTTTACAAGAGAAAAGGATGAAAGCTTTACAAGAGAAAAGGCATTTAAAGTTTTACAAAAGAAAAGGCATTTAAAGCTTTACAAGAGAAAAGGTATTTAAAGCTTTACAAGAGAAAAGGTATTAAAAGCTTTACAAGAGAAAAGCGCATTTAAAGCTTTACAAGAGAAAGCGCCAATACAAAATATCGACGGAAGAAAGAAACATCAGTTTGAGTTAGTTACGGAGTCAAACTGAATAACCGTTTCTTTCAAGATTCAAGAAGCAGATATTCAAGAAACAGTTGAAGAACCCGACTATAAATAAGAGTCGAGATTGAAGAAGATACAACTTTATGAAACCTTGAATATTCAACTTTTGATTTTCAGATTATCTAAGAGAAAAATTGTGAACGATATTTCGAGTGAACAGAGTTAAGAGCATTTCTATCAGAATAAGCTCTTTACTATTCTTTCAATTAGAAAGTGTTACAGATAGCCCAAGAGGCTAAGAGTAAAAGAATACTTGTGTGAAAGAGACCTAGAGAGGCTCAATGAAAGAATACTTGTAAATAGTTCGTAAATAGTGAATTCTCATAAGGATATCCGAGGATCGGACGAGCTTACGGTTTAGGGTGAACCAGATAAATTGCTGTGTTTTTTCTTTTCTACTCATATTACTTATATCGTAGTTTTCAAAATTAACAAAGTTTTTTTAAACTAGTTACTTAATTGATTTACTTATAAGTTTTGAAAGAACAAGTAATTTCTAAAGGATTAACGAAAAGTTTATCACAATTCAACCCCCCCTTCTTGTGTATCTTGACCATATTATTGTTCAATATATTAACGTGCGATTCACTTCAATAACAACGTAATAAATTGGAAAAGCGTCACATACGCATTTCATGTGCATTTGAATTGGTTCCTTTGACTGATATAGTAATCATGTGGTACTTCGAATGTGTTTTGGTGAAATAACCGTGTGTATCTCGTGTTATACCTGTATATGCATGAATTGGGTGAACCATCGATGATGGTTCTCACCGAAGTTCGCAAACTCACCCAAAATTGCAAATTATTTTTCAGACCGAGAGTAGTCTCATAGCTCCAGAGAGACTTTTCCGCCGTGTAGATCGAGTTGGCAAGAGAAGTCATGGCACGCAGTCGGCCAAACGGTGACACTTTTGAGGGATGACCTATTAGGTTTATGTTTGATTTTCTGTTTGAGTAATGTATGTAAAATACCAGTTGTGTAATTTACTGCTTTGAGGTTATGAAATGAGAAATTTATGGTTTCAAAAATTAGTGAATTTCATATAATGCTTTATGATTTTGATGCCATGTGGAGTGTTAGAGATGGTTCGTAGCGCAACTTTATCATAGGGTGTGTATCGGAATTGACCCACAGGTGTCCCGGCGCATATCCTATGATAAGGGGGTGCTACAGTTGAAGCCAACCTAAGTCGACTTGCACATTATAAGTCGACTTATACATCAAGATCCGAACAGCATAAGTCGACTAGAACAACATAAGTCGAATTATCGAAGACACAAGTCGACTTACACAGCATAAGTCGACTTATTGAAGAGCGGAGATGAAATTTTACGTAAATCGTTGACACAAGTCGACTTATACATTCGACAAGTCGACTTATGAGTACAGCGAACAGACTCCAACGGTTCAATTAGCTACAAATGGAAAGGAGGATATTAAGGAACGGTCATATCAATTATACAACAGCTAGAATGGCTTCCAACAGCTATTTTCTTCAACTATAAAAAGTGGATGATTGATGAAGAGTGCATGGATGCTCTATAAGTGAAAATACTCTTCTATTGCTCCAAAATTGCTCATTATTGTTCTTATCTTGTGACATCATTGTATTGAGCTTTGTTCTTCAAATCTTTATCTTATTTCTCTTACAATTTGAGTGACTAGTGAAAGGTCACGTGTGAGGTAGCTTGAGCTGGAAATCAAGTGGTGTTGGTAGGATTTGTGCCAGAAGACAAATCATTTGTAAAGGTAACTTGAGCCGGAAATCAAGTAGTGTTGGTAGGATTTGTGTCGGAAGACAAATCAAGTGTAAAGGTAGCTTCAGCCGGAAATCAAGCGGTATTGTAAGAGTTCACACTGAACTACAAAGTGTGTAATAAAGTGGTTTGCAAAATCCTAAGTGGGAGCTTAGGTAGAGGGCGTAGATCTTAGCACCGAACCTCTATAAAAACAGTGTTTGATCTTCTTCCCTACTCTTTTCACTTAAATTTGTTTAATTTTTTTTTGTGTGAATTAACTTCTGATTTTATTGTAGAAAATTTCAAAAAGCTTAAAGATCTATTCAACCCCCCCTTCTAGATCGCTTACAGTTTTCAATGAATGGATGTACACTTTTTATCCGAAACATTACGTATTTTTCTACATATATGCTAACATGATGCATGAGCAAGAAAAATGCATTCCTTAGTCTCAATTTCTCTTTAAGCTCGCATGAACTAAAATTTTGGGTCACAACCCTTAATATGGGGACGGGATGTTACAATCCACATGCACTCCACGCTCTGAAATCATATGCCCAAGAAATACTACTTCTTTTAACCAAAATTCGCATTTGTCGAATTTGACATACAATTCATTCTTTCTCAATGTCTCTAAAGCAACCCTCAAATGATCCTCATGCTTCTCATCTCTCTTAGAATAGACCAATATATCATCAATAAAGATAATGATAAATTGGTCTAAGAAAGACTTGAAGACTCTATTCATCAAATCCATAAAGACTGCAGGAGCATTTGTTAACCCGAAAGGCATAACTAAAACTCAAAGTGGCCATACCATGTCCTAAAAGCGCCTTTGACACATCGATCTCCTTAATCCTCAACCGATGGTAACCCGATCTCAAATCTATCTTGAAAAGACTCTCGCCTTGCAATCGGGTCAAATAAATCATCTATGTAAGCGGAGTTGATATCTATTCTTAATGGTGGGTGATTCAGCTTCCTATAATCCACACACATCCGCAACGCACCCATCTTTCTTCTTCATTAAAGAGAACCGAGCTCCTAAGGTGAAGAGCTCACCTAATGTAACCCTTCTCCGATAAATCCTCCAATTGTTCCTTAAGTTCCTTCAATTCGCCGAGTCATTCTAAGGCTTAAACCGAGATCAGATAGTACTCGGAAAAAGCTCAATGGGAAACTCAATTTCCCTAGGCGGAGGTAGTCCTGACAATTCCTCGGGAAAGACATCCGGGAATTCCCTGACTATAGGAATGTCTCCTAACCTCCCTCTATCTGCCTTCGTGTCTAACACATAGGCCAGATATGCTTCGCACCCCTTACTCATCATTCTCTCTGCTGTCATAGCTGAAACAATCCGAGGCGGACTGACTTTTCTATCTCCCATGAATACCACTTTTCTGCCATTCTCTAGCTCGAATTCCACTGTCTTCTGCTTGCAGTCTAAGTTGGCATGATACTTCTCTAATGTATCCATACCTAGGATCACATCCAATCCTCCCATCTTCAAGGGCATCAAGTCCACCACAAATTTTCCTCCACTAATCCCTATCTCACACTCTCTATACACTTGACTAATAATAATATACTGGCCGATCGGAGTACTCACCATCAGTGGAGTATCCAATGGGCTCAACTTTCTCCTAGGCACAGTCCTACCTAACGACACAAAAGAATGGGTAGAACCCGGATCAATCAAAACAAGAACATCATCATCAAACAATTTAACCATACCGGTCACCACTTCGAGCGGTCTCGCCCTCTCGAGTCATTGCAAACACTCTACCGGTGCTTGCCCTCGGATCTCGCTTCAGAGGATGAGCTCTTAGTCACCCAGAGCTACCCACTTCACCACATGCCTTCTATCCCATCGCCTTTGTTCTCTCGAAGCTTGCATCTGTGATCCTCTCTTGTAACACCCACACCCGCAGGATCCAACCCGACATCCACAAAGGATATCCGTCCGTGCCCGCGAGAATGGCGGTTAACCACTGATCGTAAATCAAGACATTACTAACAAATGCGCGAAGTCTATCCAATTGGGTACAAACATTTTCAATAGCCATCGAGATCAATCTTACGTAATACAAATAACCATTTTAGTACAAAAGTCAAGACATGCAATGCGACGAATCGATCCCGACTTCGACCTTCACTTGAATCTCGCGAACATACTCCCGCTTTGCTAACGAGGTACTCTTTGATTCCTGAAAAATAAGTTGCAATGTTGGGTGAGTTTATGAACTCAAATGAGAAACCATCGTCGATGGTTCACTAAATCATGATTACGCCTAATCACAGACAAAGACGCAAGACGGTAATATTAATTAACGAAGACTATATAACGGTTAAATGGTCTATAATAGCCATTTACAAGATACGATGATCAAGAATAATAATACAAGAACGTAGAACAGCTTTACGTAATAAAGGTACAAGAGTCTATATTAGTATACGATTTGTAATAATATTACAAGAATATAATGCGATTCACAAGATCACATCACAAATATGTATTATGCAGCAATTTACGATGAAAGAATAATTTATCAAGATTATATTAAATCATGTCATTGTCACAATTCACCATTCATTCACAATAATTTATGCTGATACATACCATTCACAAGAGTCACATACGGTCATTTTAGGCATTCAAGACAAGATGCAATGCACGCATGACTCTTTTCCAGCTTATGCAAATGTTGTGCCCAAGTGCTCACCAAGTGTTGATGGGGACGCGAGTCGTGATTTCTCCCTGCCAAGCCCGACAAGACAAGAGGTTCGAGCTCTAGGCTCTTTTCAGTGAGATTAGCAACTTGGGTCACAATCCTTTATCTCGATCATGCATTTATGCATGCAATGCAAGGTTCAATAAATTCAAGATTCAAGAGTTTCAAGATATGGCTATAAAAGCCCTAGTGTATTTCTCAAGAATATACGTAAATTTAGTATTCAATGATTCAAGAATTTACTGAAGTATAGCCATAAAGCCCAAAGGTAACAAGACTCAAGGATTCAAGAATTCAATCCAATACAAGAAACACATACAATGCGATCACACTCCTTTCCAAAGAGTCATGCATCATACAAAGGTAATTCACATTGTTCATTCTATACAAGAAGAGCATGCAACTCACCATATACATTTCAAGAATAATACAAAGGCAATCCAATCACATATAATTCAAGAATCATGTACTTCACGCTATCAAGTAATTTACAAGGAACATTTAGACACTCGAGAATTTGAGAAACCAACTAGGTTACTCACACAGTAACTTCCGAAGCTACGCTCGAAGTCCCAACAATGCCCGTGGAACGACGATCTAATTCAAGTTTTATAACAAAGACAAGACAGCCCATTACAAAATCTCTCAATTAAATAAAGACAAGAATGCATATGTCTCTATGAAATTATGTCCAATGCATGATCACGATTTAGGTGCTAAAACCCCATTTCGATATCCTATGATCGATCTCAACTCTTCACTCAATCGATCAACACCGATTTAGTTCAATCCTCGCTCAGTTCAATTTTCTCAATTCATACTTCCTATAACAATTTCCTATCCATTGGTCAAATTATACGTTGAAAACTCAATTAGAACTCCAATTGTCTCAATTCAATATTTTGGTCACACTATTAACCATAATTGACCTTAATCTCTACTTAATCAGCACCATCATAATTAAATTCTAATCCTCATAATTATTCTCAATCGAGACCTCTTTCCCTAGTTCACAACTAACTGAATCACTTCAATTGGAGGTCTATACCAAAAGTTATGCCCAATAAACCAAATTAAATCCAATAGAATAGCCCCTTCGCTGCCTTGGTGCCCTGCCACAAGATAAATGGTCCGTCACAACGGAGCATTGTTCGCCATGGCGAACAACGCGCTTTATGGCCATGAGACAAGGAAACACACCGCAAGCATCATTCATATATATCGCTACCGCAGCTTTCTACACTAGTTTCGCCACAAGCGCATTTAATATATATTCGCTGTCGTTGGGCTCACAGGTAAAGCCGCTGGCGTGCATTTAACTCCGCTGCCTTCTCCGATCGATCCTCCTCTTAAAACCTCCATTAACACCTCAACTACCTCAAATCTACCCTAATAAATGCCATAAATGCAGACAATCCATTAAAACAACATTAATACCATTTAAAACTTACCAATTACATATCGATCCACAAATCACCGTAACCCTAACTTTCTCCAAAATCCACGATTACTCCTCTCAAGCCTCTAAACCCTTTATCAAACACCAACAACATGTTAGTCTTACTCAATAAGAGGGAAACCATAAAGAAAGATCAAGAAATCCTCACCGATGGAGGAAATCAAAGGACGCCACGAGAGGGAGAAGAGAACTCGCAAAATGCCTTTAACCTTTCCCCAAATTACTAACCCTTGTATTTATAGACTTAAGTCTCCTAATCAGTCCAAATTTCAGTCTCAAATTTTCAATGGCTCAACACATTTATTTCTTATCAAGATAACTCTAAATTTTTCCATTATCATCTGACTATTCTTTTAGTACTATACAATAAATTCACACCATCCCGCATTTTCTCCCAAATTTCTAAATTTCCTATAAGCCACTATAAAATACCAACACTCATAAACTATTCTAAATCAGTCACTTGAACCCAATAACTCAATTCCTCAATTAAACACGATTCTACCACCCAATCACCCTCGCTCACTATCCAAATAATTCACCATTCTCAATTTACAATTATATACCAGAAATCATGAATGCATGTACCAATGAATAAATAAATATGCATATGCAGTAGACTTGTTCCTCTATAATTAGAGACCAGTAACATATTCAATCAGTGAATGCAGTGCAGTCTATCAGTCTAACCCATAATTACCAAAATGCCCTTGCTCGCAGTAACGGGATGTTACATCTCTTCTATCCGGCTTGGGACACTGTTTGGCTATGTGTCCTCTCTGTCCACAATTGAAGCATGCTCTTGTCAATCTGCGACATTCTCCCTTATGGAGATTCCCATAGTGCTCACATTTGGGAAGAGGTGGCCTCTCCCCATCTCCCCTTCTTCTGCCGCCCACCGTTGAGGCTTGGTGAGAAACAGTAGGATTCCTCACAGGTCTAGGTCAGCTCCCACCGCTGTTCCTCTCCTCAGACTGCACAGGAAAGGTTCTGGCACTTCTCTCAAGTATAGAAGTACCACCTCCCCTCTTGAACTGCTCTCTTCCCTTTCTTTTCCGGCTAACTGCACTCTTAATGTTCTCGATGTTCTCAACTCTCAATGCTGCTTCAACCAGCTGTTGAAAGTTGCCAAAGTTCTACACTATCACTTTCTCTCTGATAGCTAGGTGCAGGCCCGACTCAAACCGGCGACACTTTTCAATCTCACTGAACATCATCTACGAAGCATACCTCGATAACTGGGTGAATCGGCGCTCGTATTCAGTAACTGTCATCTCCCTCTGGGTGAGGCTCAGGAATTCCCTCTACTTCTATTGAATGTACACCTCAGACAGATATTTCTTCCTGTAAGCAGCCAGGAAGTCTCCCCATGTCAACCCTATTGGCTTCAACTGACTCCCTGGTACACACTCCCACCAATGCAAGGCATCACCCTAGAGTAAACTGGCAGCATAGATCACCCTCTCGTCATCCTCGCACTCCATCTGGTCCAAGACCCTCTCGGTCTTTCTCAACCAGGTCTCGGCTTTCTCAGGATCCGTGGTCCCGTAGAAGTCCACTACTCCATACTTTCTCAACTTGTCAAACTGTCTCCCTTTCTTAGCTGGGGTCGAAACAGACGCCTGTGGCATTTGACCTATAGCCTGAACGAAGGCTTGGATAAATGCCTGGAACAGTCTAGGATCTAGAGTAGGCACTTGCTCAGACTGACTAGGCGACTACTGTGTCTGAGATCGGAGGGACTCATTACTTTGACCTAGAGAAGCCTCAGCTGGGGCCACTCCTGGGGCTACCGACTCATCGGTGCTCTCCTCTCTTAGTGGAGAGTCAGGTGTAATTGAACCTTGCAGAACTCCTCATGTCCTTCTACGAGGTGACATCTTACTCCTTCAATGAAAACATTTATGATTAGCTAAAATTATTTTTAATTCTTAGTTCCTATATGTATGCATGATATGCATGTCACTTAATACAAACAATCAATTCATAATGTAAAATTTAATCACATAACAAAACAATTTCCCTACTATGCATCCTAAGCCTAGGAGTAAACCTAAGCTCTGATACCAAACATTGTTGGACCCTGTCTCCGAAGCCTAACATTCTGGAACACACAAGCTTAGAAGACCCAAAATCGATAGCAATATTGACCACAATTTGGGAAACCTCCAATAGAAAGATTCAGATCGACTTTTTAAGAAAAAATTTTCTCTCTGCTCTAACGATTCAAACGCCACTGAAAACGCTCAATTTGGATTAGAAATGAAGTTATGGCCAAAATACTGTCTTAAAGAAAAACAGTCAAAACTGAACACTCTACCGACTTCATATCAGAATTTGAAGGTTTTTTAGGCTAAATTGCCAATTAGTTCCTTCATAAAACTTGTAGATTTAAGTCTCTAATTTAATTTAAAACAAGAACCGACCCGATCGGAGCTCTATAGCTCAAGATATTTCAGAATCATTGAAGTATATTCAGACTTTATCAACCGACCATCACACTTTGTTTCAATCCACTTTTTACAATTTAAAAGCAATACTAATCAATCAGGTTTGGAAAGATAGAAAAATGTCTTAGAAATCTATCGCTTCAAAAATGAGGTCGATCGGAGGTCTATACAATAAGTTATGGCCAAAAGAAGGAAGAGGGGTCGGTCGGCCAAGAACCGACCCCAAAAAGCGCCCCGGCTCGCGCACCTGGACCGAGCGGGCCGAGTGTAGCGCCCCCTCACCGTAGAGTATACATCGGGTCGCCCGTAGGTCATACCGATGCACAACCTACGACGAGGGTGCACTACCAAACTATCATTTCTATAAACCTCATGGCATCAATATAATAAAGCAGTAATATCGAATTCACTAAATTTTAAAACCAAAAGATTCATTTCCATTCATTCATGAAACCGTCAATACATCATCAGTCGTATATATATACATCTGTACGACCCAAAAAAGGACTAACATAGCTCCTACATAAGTCATCCACAAAATACCCCCAAAAGATCCCCAGCTGACAGACCTGTGGGCCATGCTCCTCTCACGCCAAGACACACAAGCAGAGATGTCTCACTGACCGAGCTAGAAGTCAAACTATCGCTGCCCTGAAAATAGTCGCAATTTGGGTGAGTTTGCGAAACTCAATGAGTAACCATCATCGATGGTTCACCCAACTCATGCATATACAGACAATTACATAATATCGCATATTATCACATTCAAGAAATCACATGCAGTCAAATTCACCCTTATAAGGCGATATGCCTTTCACACAATTCACATGTAATCATTCATATATGCAATGTGCATGTGACTCTTTCATTTTCTTTCGTTGTTGTGACCGTATACCGAGCTCATATACATTGAGCCATTGGCTCTGAAAACATTGGGCTCAAAAGCCCTAATCCGTTGAGCGTAAAGCTCTGCAAATCGTTGGGCATGAAGCCCTGTACGTTAAGCTTAAAGCTCTGAATACGGTGGCTACACCGGTCACAACTGCCTTTATCTGATCATACTGTTATGCATGTATGCACATGTCCACTTTACAATACATGCATCATATTAAAATCCCATATACTTAATTCTCACCATTTGAAATCAATTATGAACAATTTATGCATAATCAACACTTCTATATCACAGTCCAAATATCCCGAACACCCGTGGTCCGGAATCAATCAAATCAAACACATATAACTCGTCTTTAACTCCACATGGCATATTTGCATAAAATTAAACACATAAAGGTTGAGAAACCAACTATGTTACTCACCTCAGAACTTCCGAGCTACTGCCGGGAAGTCTCGCCTACGTCTGATGATCGGCGATCCACTTGAGCCGCTATAACAATCAAAATATAAATAGCATTATAAATTGTACCAATTCTAATGTCCAATGATGAATATGAATCGAATAATGTACGTACTATACGTGTTATGACATTTGCGACACAAATCCAAATTTCCCGATCTCAATTTCTAATTCCCGAATTCATAATCTCCAAATTGAATTTAATCCATAATCAATTGAATCATCAAATTCCTAAATCCCATTCTCTAAATCCTCCAATTTCAATTTTTCAGCATTCCTCGCCGCGGCGAGTACCCATTTCTCGCCACGTTCGTCGCGGCGTAACTCGCCTCGTCGCGGCGCCTCACGCATCTCTCGTCGTGACGTACACACGCGTACATTGCGACGTGCGCCGTCCATCCTCGCCGCGGCGCGCCTTCCACGCACGTCGCGGCGAAGCATTCTGCTTCGCCACAAGGCGTGTTCTTCAAGGTCGCGTAAATATGCGACCATAAACACGCCCAGAAAACCCAGAAAATCTCAAATTCTCGACAGCAATCACCACCAAATTCAGGTTTTCTCCTCACGAATCACTCCTAAATAATTCCATACATATCATACAACTAATTCTTAGCTTTTATTTCATCAAACAATCATTTACCCCAAATCTAAACCCTAAAATCACCGAAAACCCCTATCGGAAACCCTAACTCACAAATCCTTTAATATACCAACTAAATCATTCAAACAACTTTATAAATCATATAATCAAACCATAAGAGACAAGATAGAAGTAACTTACTTGATTTATAACCTCAAATCTTCAAGGATTTCTCAACTCCAAGATCATTGACACCCACGGCTATCACCAAATAAAATTCCATCAACTTCTTCTCTATTCTTTTCCAAGCCAAAGGAATGATCAATGACAAAAGAAGAAAGCAATTGGCACAAAGAAATCGAGTAGCAATCCAAAGAAAGAAGATCACGAAGAAGAAGAAAGCTTCGTGGAAGATAAAGATTTCAAAGGGTAAGGGTTTAAATATCAAAGGAACAAGGGCTTGTTTGGCTAATAGAATTTCCACCACCAAATCCGAACAAATTTCAAACTAATTTCAATTCGATTTCTTAATTCCAATGACTAAACCCTAATTCCTCAATTCAATTTCTAACCTGTCCGAGCCATTGGATAATCAATTTCGGAACCAAAAATCCAATTATCCAGTCATCGATCAATTTTCCGGTTCCGCCTATTTCTCCGAAAATTCCAGAAAAATTCCTATAAATCCTCAAAAATAGAAAACTAATTATCATATACTCCAATTTCATAATTCAACTTCCTAACATCCATTTCTAATTCAAATTCAATCATAGAGCCTATTTTGACCAAATTCTCACACATGACCTAATCATATCCAAATTCAAATTATCCAAATTAAGTCGGAAATATGTCATACATGTATGTACGTACAAATGCCAATTATACACAAATTCTATAATGCATGCTCGTACAACACGTATGCAATGAATCGTACACATCCCATCGGTGACGGATATTACAATTCTCCCTCCTAATAAAAATTTCGTCCGAAATTTTCTTACTCGACCGATCAAACAGATGAGGGTCTCGCCTCCTCACGTGCTCCTCGGCCTCTAAGTCGCCTCCTCAGATGAATGGTTCTTCCAAAGGACTTTCACCAATGGAATAACCCGAGACCTCAACTGCTTGACCCGCGATCCAATAATTCGCACCGGCTCCTCAATATAACTCAAGTCACTGGCAATCTCTACCTCCTGAGCCGGAATCACGTGAGTCGGGTCAGATCGATATCTCCGAAGCATGCTCACATGAAAGACGTCATGCAACTGAGACATCTCACTCGGTAAGGCTAATCTATACGCCAACGGTCCGATCCGTTCGGTAATCTCATACGGACCAATATACCGAGGACTCAACTTGCCCTTACGGCCAAATCTGAGAACTCCTCTCCACGGAGACACTATGAGGAACACCCTATCTCCCACAGATACTCCATCTCTCTCCGACGTCGATCCACATAACTCTTCCGCCTATCTTGAGCCGCTGATGTGACTCAATCAATCAGATCTTATCAACAAGTGTCCCGGATCGCTCGGGACCCTCTAACATCCTCATACCCTCTTCATCCCAAAGAAAGAGGGATCTACACGGCCTCCCATAGAGTGCCTCGCATGACGGTGCCATCCCAATGCCGCTCTGCATCGATTATTATAAGCAACTCCACCAAAGGCAACATCGATCCCATACACCCTAACTCCAACACACAAGCTCTCAACATATCCTCAACAGATCTGAATAGTCTTCTCACTCGCCCATCCGTTCGAGGATGAAACGTCAGGTCAAGTTCAACTCGCACCAATAGTCGATCGCAGCTCCTTCGTAACCTCGAAGTAAATCTGGGATCCCTATCGACACTATCAAAATCGGGACCCCATGCAATAACTATCTCGCTACATATTTCGGGCCAAGTCGATCGAGGGTATTACTCTCCTCATCGGCAAAAGTGAGCCGATGAATAATCGGTCCACTATGACCCGATAGCATCACACCGCCTCGGCCCCGGCAACCCCATAGTAAAATCCATCGTAATACGCCCCATTTTCACTCCGGAATGGGCAACGAATGCAATCTCCAATCGGGGCCGTGCTCGCCTTAACTCGCCGCACGCCAAACACCGAGAAACATACTCCGCCACATGCCTCTTCATACCCGCCACCGTAAATGCAACTTAAGAGTGCGATACATCTTGGTGACACCAGATGCATGGCATAAGCAACCAAATGAGCCTCCTCCGTAATCTCTCGCCCTGCATCCTCCACATCCGGAAAACACAACCTCCGCCCATCCACAAAGTATCATCTCTCACCAAACTCGAACTTCCATCCCGACCGACTCTATCCATCGGCCTCACCAATCTTTGGATCCCGATCCCGCACTCTCCTAATCCGATCCCGCAATACGGCCTCAAATTTCAAAGTCGCAATCGAGCTCCTCCCGACTCAGATCCATCTCGCACATTGAGAGCTCTCAATCGAACTAAGCACGCAAGAACCTCGAAACTCGAATCGAGCCGCACTACCATGCGATCTCCTATTCAATGCATCACCACCACATTGGCCTTCCCGGTGGTACTCGAGCAAGGCATCAGAATCCCTAAGCAGCTCTAACCACCTCCTCTACCTCAGATTCAGCTCTTGCTGACTCAACAAGTATCTCAAACTCTTATGATCGGTGAAGATCTGGAACGTCTCCCCATAAAGATAATGTCTCCAGATCTTCAAAGCAAATACAACTGCTGCTAACTCCAAGTCATGCACAGGATAATTACCCTCATGGGCTCTCAATCGTCTCAAGCGTCGCGATGACTCTCCCATGCTGCATCAACACACAGCCTAAACCCTGCTGCGAAGCATCACTGAACACCTCAAATCCTCCTGCTCCCGAAGGTAGGGCTAACACCGGCGCCGTCATCAACCGATGTATCAACTCATCGAAACTCCTCTGACACTCATCTGTCCAACTGGAGGCTACTCCCTTCCTCAGAAGTCTTGTCAAGGGGGCGGAGATCACTGAGAATCCCTCGACAAACCTCCTGTAATATCCTGCCAATCCGAGAAAACTCCTCAACTCTGACACGTTCCTCGGAACCTCCCAACTCTTCACTGCCTCAATCTTGTGAGGATCCACCCGGATACCCTCACTAGACATGATATGACCTAGGAACACCACCTCATCCAGCCAAAATTCACACTTGGTGAATTTGGCATACAGCTGCCTATCCCTCATGTCTGCAACACTATCCTCAAATGCTCGCATGCCCTGTCTAGAACTCGAATACACCGAATATCATCAATGAATACGATCACAAACCGATCCGGTATGGCTGAAAACCCTATTCATCAAGGCCATGAAGGTCGCCGGGCATTAGTCAACCCGAACGGCATCACTAAGAACTCGTAATGCCCATACCGCCCTAAAGCGCCTTAGGCACATCGGCCTCTGCGATCCTCAATCGATAATAACCGGATCTCAAATCCAACTTGGTGAACACCCGAGCCCCTGAATCGATCAAATAAGTCATCGATCCTAGGCAAGGTACTTATTCTTAACAAGAATCTGATTGTCGCCTATAGTCGATGCAAAGTCTCATAGTCCCGCCCTTCTTCTTCACAAATAACACCGGAGCTCCCACGGTGAAACACTCGGCCTGATGAACCCCTTATCCAATAACTCCGAAGTCGAGCCTTAAGCTCACTCGGCCCACCGGTGCCATCCTATACGGAGGTATCGATATAGAGCGGTGCACTGAACGAGGTCTATCTCGAACTCTATCTCCCGATCCGGCGGCAAACCTCGTAACTCCTCGAGAAACACATCTAGGAACTCCCTAATCACAGGGACATCCTACAACCTCTGCTGCACTCTAGAGTCCACCACATGCGCCAAATAAGCCTCACAGCCACCTCTCATCAACCTCAAAGCACTCACAAACGAAATCATCCTAGCTGGCACTGCCTGACTATCACCTCGAAATACAACCCTCGGCTGACCAGGAGACTCCAATACTACCTCCTTGGTATAACAATCCAAAATAGCCCTATGGGCAGTGAGCCAGTCCATCCCCAAAATCAAATCAATCTCCTGAAGGGGTAACACAATCAAATCGACACTCAATACTGCTGAATCTACCCGAATCGGGCATCCCCTGCAGATCTCACCTAAAGCAGTGGTACTACCCAAAGGTGTACTCACCTGCAACCCATACTGTAACATCTCCCTATCCACAAGCAATCTACATGCCACATGCGGTGCAATAAATGAATGCGTGGACCCTGGATCTATCAATGCATACACCTCTATATCTGAGAGTAGAAGCAAACCTGCAACAACCTCGGGAGAATCTTGGGCCTCCTGCCTGGTCATGGCGTAGACCACGGCTGGATCTGCTGACTTTCGCCTCGTCCCTCGGTCCCCACAAAGAATCTCGCCTTATCCCTGCTCGCCTCGGCCCCTAAATCCAGGTCCACCGCCACGGCTCTGCTGCACCGTCGAGCTACTACCAGCTCTCCCACTAGCGGCTGACTGAACTCCCAAAGTCAAAGGACAATTCCTGATCATATGGTCCATCGAACAACAAGCTAAACAAGCTCCTGTCACTCGCCAGCACTCTCCACTGTGCCTCTTATCACAATGTATACAGACTGGCAAAGCCTGACCTGCCCCTCTGCCACCACTACTGCTACCACTGCCAATCTGTCCAAATCTCCCTCTCTGACCAAAACCCACCGTTCAATCCCTAACCGATCTAAACACGCTCTGGCGTCACTCGTGCTCCTAGGATCTACCCCGATCACATCGATCTCTTACCTCCGCATCCCCGACCGGTCTCGGCTCGCTTTAAGAGTCGCTTAAACTCGATAGATAGCGGTGATCTCATCTCCACAAAGTACTCATATCTCGATCGGGCTAACTGCACGAATATCCAGATTCAGCCTCCCTCAAATCTCGGTACCTATCGGCCTCGGAGGCAATCAAACGACGACACACGATACGGTTCATTAAATCGACCTCATAATCGCCATCACATCGATCCCCGCCTCAACTCTAAGAAGTCCTGATCTTCATATCCAAATACTCCTTGGGCATAAAATTGTCTCTGAAAGCCCTCGTAAAGTCAGCCAAGTCAACACACACGGCTGGTGGAACTACGGGACAGCCTTCCACCACCGATAAGCGGGACCACGGAACAAAGAAACAAGATAATCAAGCGCTCCTCGTGGTCGCAATCCATCGATCTAGACCCGCCGGTCCTCTCCAACCAACCTCACCTCGGCGAAGTGCATCTTTGCCAGAGAATCGACCCCCGCTTATGCAAAGCGATCATACCTCCGCTCCCGCCTCATGGGAACTCTGGGAGATCGCTCCTCAAACATCGACACGAAGACTCCTACCGCTCCGATCGATCCTTGGTCAATTGGTTGATCAACTTGATCACCAAAATGGATGACCTACAATAAAGTCACAATCGATCAATTTCTTGCCTTTAAATTTAAATTCAAGCCTAAAATATACTATGCTCAAAAGATGCCAAACCATGCTCTGATACCACCTAATGTAGCGCCCCCCTCACCGTAGAGTATACACCGGGTCACCCGTAGGTCGTACCGATGCACAACCTACGACGAGTGTGCACTACCAAACTATCATTTCTATAAACCTCATGGCATCAATATAATAAAGCAGTAATATCGAATTCACTAAATTTTAAAACCAAAAGATTCATTTCCATTCATTCATGAAACCGTCAATACATCATCATCGTATATATATACATCATGACGACCCAAAAAGGACTAACATAGCTCCTACATAAGTCATCCACAAAATACCTCCAAAAGATCCCCAGCTGACAGACCTGTGGGCCATGCTCCTCTCGCCGGCACACACAGCAGGAGATGTCTCACTGACCGGAGCTAGAAGTCAAACTATCGCTTCCCGAAAATAGTCGCAATTTGGGTGAGTTTATGAAACTCAATGAGTAACCATCATCGATGGTTCACCCAACTCATGCATATACGCATAATCACATAATATCGCATATTATCACATTCAAGAAATCACATGCATCAAATTCACCCTTATAAGGCGATATGCCTTTCACACAATTCACATGTAATCATTCATATATGCAATGTGCATGTGACTCTTTCATTTTCTTTCGTTGTTGTGACCGTATACCGAGCTCATATACATTGAGCCATTGGCTCGAAACATTGGGCTCAAAAGCCCTAATCCGCTGAAGTAAAGCTCAGAAATCGTTGGGCATGAAGCCTCGCAGCGCTGAGCTTAAAGCTCAATACGGTGGCTACACGGTCACAACCGCTTTATCTGATCATACTGTTATGCATGTATGCACATGTCCACTTTACAATACATGCATCATATTAAAATCCCATATACCTAATTCTCACCATTTGAAATCAATTATGAACAATTTATGCACAATCAACACTTCTATATCACAGTCCAAATATCCCAAACACCCGTGGTCCGGAATCAATCAAATCAAACACATATAACCCGTCCTTAACTCCACATGGCATATTTGCATAAAATTAAACACATAAAGGTTGAGAAACCAACTAGGTTACTCACCTCAGAACTTCCGAGCTACTGCCGGGAAGTCTCGCCTACGTCTGATGATCGGCGATCCACTTGAGCCGCTATAACAATCAAAATATAAATAGCATTATAAATTGTACCAATTCTAATGTCCAATGATGCATATGAATCGAATAATGTAAGTACTATACGTGTTATGACATTTCCGACACAAATCCAAATTTCCCGATCTCAATTTCTAATTCCCGAATTCATAATCTCCAAATTGAATTTAATCCATAATCAATTGAATCATCAAATTCCTAAATCCCATTCTCTAAATTCTCCAATTTCAATTTTTCAGCATTCCTCGTCGCGGCATCAGATCCTTCGTCGCGACGAGTACCCATTTCTCGCCACGTTCGCCGCGGCGTAACTCGCCTCGCCGCGGCGCCTCACGCATCTCTCGTCGCGACGTACACACGCGTACGTTGCGACGTGCGCCGTCCATCCTCGCCGCGGCGCGCCTTCCACGCACGTCGCGGCGTGCGAAGCATTCCTGCTCGCCGCGGCGTGTTCTTCGAGCGTCGCGACGTGCGACCATAAACACGCCTTAAAACCCGAAAATCTCGATTCTCGGCAAAGAATCACCACCAAATTCAGGTTTTCTCCTCACGAATCACTCCTAAATAATTCCATACATATCATACAACTAATTCTTAGCTTTTATTTCATCAAACAATCATTTTCCCAAATCTAAACCCTAAAATCACCGAAAACCCTATCAAAAACCCTAACTCACAAATCCTTTAATATACCAACTAAATCATTCAAACAACTTTATAAATCATATAATCAAACCATAAGAGACAAGATAGAAGTAACTTACTTGATTTATAACCTCAAATCTTCAAGGATTTCTCAACTCCAAGATCATCGACACCCACGACTATCACCAAATAAAATTCCATCAACTTCTTCTCTATTCTTTTCCAAGCCAAAGGAATGATCAATGACAAAAGAAGAAAGCAATTGGCACAAAGAAATCGAGTAGCAATCCAAAGAAAGAAGATCACGAAGAAGAAGAAAGCTTCGTGGAAGATAAAGATTTCAAAGGGTAAGGGTTTAAATATCAAAGGAACAAGGGCTTGTTTGGCTAATAGAATTTCCACCAGTCCAAATCCGAACAGCCTCAAACTAATTTCGAATTCTGATTTCTCCCAAATTCCAATGACTAAACCCTAATTCCTCAATTCGAATTTCTAACCTGTCCGAGCCATTGGATAATCAATTTCGGAACCGAAAATCCAATTATCCAGTCATCGATCAATTTTTCTGGCCCAGCCTATTTCTCCGAAAATTCGAGAAAAATTCCTATAAATCCTCAAAAATAGAAAACTAATTATCATATACCCAATTTCATAATTCAACTTCCTAACATCCATTTCTAATTCAAATTCAATCATAGAGCCTATTTTGACCAAATTCTCACACATGACCTAATCATATCCAAATTCAAATTATCCAAATTAAGTCAGAAATATGTCATACATGTATGTACGTACAAATGCCAATTATACACAAATTCTATAATGCATGCTCGTGCCAAATACGTATGCAATGAACTGTATACATCCCATCGGTGACGGGATGTTACACCGAGTGCCCGGGGCATTTGCATGCTGAACATAAACAAGAATCCAAAGCATTAGTAATAAACATATTATGCGAAAATACCCAACTTTATCACATAAATCACAATTAACTCATCACATAAAGCATAACATGAAATCTTCTATTAGTTAGAACACGTATTATGCATCATAAACACCAAAATGATGAAATGAACACATTTGGCTCGAGAGTTCCATAAACACGATGAAAACCGAAGTTTACCATAAACACGACGAGTCCGATTTCTCAGGATCTCGTGGCCTCAAGTGGGCAGCCGGGAGAAGGCTAGGGGGTCATCGTGTACGAGACTAACGAAACAGGTTCTCTCTCGCCCAATCACAACCAATTCATGCTCACATATTCAAACACAAGAATAGCATTTTATGCTTCTTTCATTCTATCGAATCATCATAGTTTTATACTTTTTTTTCAAATCAAAGGAAATACACTTTCAATATACACACAATTTAACAAAGATTGCACACATAGGGCATTTGCCCATTACACAACAACTATAAAAATGTTACCCACCTAAACGTCGGAATCTGAATTCAAGATTGCCCTTCCTCTTTGTCTTGAGTGGGGTTTTCTTGATTTCCTTCAATTAAACCACACTCCATTCAATGAATATATTCTAAAAGAAAGGCATAGCATTCATAAATCAAGCAAAGATAAAAAAAATAAACTTTAAACCTAACCTACCCATAAGCCATCTATGCTAGAATAACCAAAATCTTAACTTAAAAATCCCAAAATCCCTTTGATTTCACCTTCTCTTCTTCCTTTCTTCAAACCCTACACAAACCCTAACTTCCATTTTATCCCATTCTTGAACCTAACATAAACAAGGATGGAACTAACCTTCAACAAGTAGTTTCTCTTCTTTTTCCTCTTCTTTCTTCCTCCCTTCAAGCTTTCTACAACTCTCTTCCACCTAGCCGAAAGCTCCCTCTTCCTTAGCTCACGTTTTTGGCTTCTCCTCTTTTGGTTCATGACACTTGCTTCTTCTCCTTAACAACTTAATTCACTTATTTCTCAACTTAAAGCCCTTTTCCAATACTACGTAGTTTTAAGCTCTCCTTATAACTTACAATGTTTTGGGCTCTCCTCCTTCTACTTATCCCATTAACCTCTAAAGCCCATACTTCCTAACATACCCTTATTTGACTCATATGACTCTACACTCACAAGCCTACTACCAATTTATCCAATTAATTCTAATCCTTCACTTTAACTTCAAAATTCTAATCTCAATCATACTTGCTAATTCCAAGACTCAACAAAAAATATATATATATATACAATTAAAACACGTAAAGCAAAATAAAGAGTAATTAAAGTAATCGAATAAATAAATAAATCAATAAATAATTAATTAAATAAATGAAAAAAAAATTCGGGGCCCAACAGATAGTGGGAAAGAAAGTGCTAGGATCGTTGCTGATGCCATTGTAGGATTGCATGGGACAAGGCTAGGTGATGAGCTACGGAAGTTGGGCTTTTCCACTGAAGAAGTCATCAAGATTGGAAGGATATTTGCTAAGGATGTTTCTGTTGCGAATCTTTTTTGAGATCTAAATGAAGAACAGGGACTAGTACATGTCAGGAGCCTATTAGATGAAAATGTTTGACTTAGTCAAGATGTTTGACTTGATGTTTTTTGTGAAGCTACTACCTTTATAGTAGCTTTATATGAGCGGATGAATTTCTACTGTTATGCAACTAGGATTGTGATGTTGACTTTGTGTTGACTATGTGTTGACTTTGTTTTGACAGTTGACTATTTATGATCAATGCTTGCTTATTAGAACTTTTTAATGTTTGTCATTTTTCTGCGTATTTGAATTATGATAATATGATTCATTTTCAGGTACCTAAATATGGCCAGATACAACTTTTATGTTGTCTTTGCTAGACGGCGAGTTGGTATTTTTACCAATTGGGCAGATGTGCAATTGGTAACTGAGGGATTTCCTAATGCTCGATTCAGGGGATATCAAACATTGGAGGGAGCACAAAGTGCGTATGTGATGGATCAATATAGGCCGGCTCGTCGCATTGCAGAAATTGTTCCTACTGTCAGTGAACCATCCTCCATTCCGATTCCTGCCGCACTTCTCCCAAATGAACAAGCCAGTCAAGTTCATACTGTGCAACCAACATGGCTGGGCTCATACATTTATACTCATAGCTATTGAAATCATTGTGAGGATGGTTCTAAACCAAATTATTTCTAAATTCTAAGGCGTTAATGTATGTTGAACCAAATATGTCAGCCTAAATATTAATGCTTAGATGTTTGTTTAGAATGTATGTTGAACCTATTATGTAATTAATGCTATGAATGTATGTTGAACCTATTTTGTAATTGATTTAATGAATGCTTAGATGTTGTGTTTACATAACTAATATTATCAATAAGAAATTATAATTAACTTCTTATTATCATTATTGTTAATATTGTTATTATTTGTAAAATAATAAAACGAAATATATTTATTTTATAATTACAATTATAATTATTATATTAATAAAATTATTATTATTATTATTATGCATATTATAATTATTATTATCATATAATTGGTAATTATTATTAATATGTATAATTATGATTATACATGTTGCCTTATTTATTAATTCAAATTAATTTTGTTGTTCTTGTTCTTGTTCTTGTTCTTGTTATTTTTATTATTTTATTTTATTATTATTATTATTATTATTATTATTATTATTATTATTATCATCAAGAAAAATGTTATTATTATTATTATTATTATTATTATTATTATTATTATTATTATTATTATTATTATTATTATTATTATCATTATCATATAATTTGTAATTATTATTAATATGTATAATTATGATTATACATGTTGCCTTATTTATTAATTCAAATTAATTTTTTGTTCTTTTTCTTATTATTATTATTATTATTATTATTATTAAGTAATAAATGTTATTATTATTAATATTATTATTATTCAATATTAATTTGAAATTGTTATTGTTATTATTATTATTTATTTACTTTTTACTAAAGCTTCTCATTCGTAATAAACTTATCAATTCATAACATATTGTTAATCATCTTAAGTATAAGGGGCATTTTTGTCATTGACACAATTTTTATGTTCTGTCCATTGCAACCAAACACATTCGTCCTGCAGACGTAACAATTTTTTCTGCTCGTTTATTACGATCAAACATCTCTATCGTCTCCATTTTACATTCGCTCGCTCATTTCTATTTTATTTTTAGCTATCGAAGGCAAGAACCATACAGACAAGAATCGTATGGTTCACGCGCCAGTAGCTAAAGACAAAACAAAATGTAATGTAAGCTAATGTAAACTGAGACAATAGGATGTTTGGTTACTCATAGTTATTGGAATCATTGTGGGGATGGTTCTAAACCAAATTATTTCTAAATTTTAAGGTGTGAACCAAATATGTCAGCCTAAATATTAATGCTTAGATGTTTGTTTAGAATGTATGTTGAACCTATTATGTAATTAATGCTACGAATGTATGTTGAACTTATTTTGTAATTGATTTAATGAATGCTTAGATGTTGTGTTTGCATAATTAATATTATCAATAAAAATTACAATTAATTTCTTATTGATAATATTAATTATGTGCAAACACAACATTTAAGCATTCATTTCTTATTATCATTATTGTTAATATTGTTATTATTTGTAAAATAATAAAACGAAATATATTTATTTTATAATTACAATTATAATTATTATATTAATAAAATTATTGCTATTATTATTATGCATATTATAATTATTATTATCATATAATTGGTAATTATTATTAATATGTATAATTATGATTATACATGTTGCCTTATTTATTAATTCAAATTAATTTTGTTGTTCTTGTTCTTGTTCTTGTTCTTGTTATTATTATTATTATTATTATTATTATTATTATTATTATTATTATTATTATTATTATTATTATTATTATTATTATTATTATTATTATTATTATTATTATTATTATTATTATTATTATTATTATTATTATCATCATCATTATCATATAATTTGTAATTATTATCAATATGTATAATTATGATTATACATGTTGCCTTATTTATTAATTCAAATTAATTGTTCTTGTTCTTATTATTATTATTATTATTATTATTATTATTATTATTATTATTATTATTATTATTATTATTATTATTATTATTATTATTATTATTATTATTATTATTATTATTATTATTGTTATTTTATTATTATCGGTAATAAATATTATTATTATTATTATTATTATTATTATTATTATTATTATTATTATTATTATTATTATTCAATATTAATTTCAAATTGTTATTATTATTGTTTGTTCATTTTTTTACTAAAGCTTCTCATTGGTAATAAACTTATCAATTCATAACACATTGTTAATCATCTTAAGTATAAGGGACATTTTTGTCATTGACACAATTTTTACGTTCTGTCCATTGCAATTAAACACATTCTGTCCCAGAGACGAAACAGTTTTTTCAGTTCTGGCTACCACAACCAAACATCCTCATCTCTGGGTTTACATTCTGCTCTGTTATATTCATTTTATCTTTAGCCATCTGAAGACAAAGAATCATACGAAAAAGTAATATTCTAAATAATATTTCAAGTCTAGAATTCACCCAAGATCATTTAAAACACAAATGTTTCATCTCATTTAATTAGGATTCATGCTATAAGAAAGAAAAAGATATAGTAACCTTGATCTACACTTAATATGTCTTCAGTAATCATACGGACAGTAATATTCTAAATAATATTTCAAGTCTAGAATTCACCCAAGATCATTTAAAACACAAATGTTTCATCTCATTTAATTAGGATTCATGCTATAAGAAAGAAAAAGATATAGTAACCTTGATCTACACTTAATATGAGTAATCCCTTTCTGATCGCAAACACCTTATTTACACAGAAGCTTTATCCACTCTCTCCTTTTCTTCGTTCTTTTTCAATGATGCAAGAATTTACGTTTCTTTGATAACTTTTAACGTTACTTGGGAGGGAGAGGGAAGGGTTCTTTTAATTATAATAAAACCCTAACGATTCTAATTTCTCTACAAATCCAATAACTATTAATCTTAGGCTCACCTTATATTAGAATCAACCCAAATAATATAGGCCACATTTATTTGTAGATTCGTAACCCAAATAATAGATAAAAGTTGTTTATCTATTATTGATGCTGCAATTCTCACTAGCTGAGTTCATTTCCTTTGTAGATTCGTAACGCAAAGCTCTCTTCTTTTGGATTATTCGTTTGATTCTAAAGTTTTAGTTTTCAGGAGCTTAGATATTTCTATAGTTTGCGAGTGGTTGGTTTTGGGTAACCAATGAGTTCAGGTGATAAACGTAAGATGCGTCTCAAGTAAATTGCGGTTTGGAGGTTCAAACATTTGTCACTTGTCGTTTTAACTTCTGAAGAACAAAATTTTGTTGTTGTTAGAAGTTAGAACTAAGACATGTTTCCTGTTTGTCTAAAACGTATCGCCAGCTTGTCAACCCAGTACTTGTCATAATACTAATGAACTTGGCTAGAAGACTAGAACTGCCCTCGTCGTCGAAGAAGAATTCTATCCTATAATCTACGAAACCTACAATTATATCTTTGTTTGTTACAGTTTCAATCCACAAGATATGCACTCAGAAGTATTATAAAATGGAATATTATTTTCGTTAACTTAGAAAATTTGTGTATATTTTGTAAAAGTCGTAACTGAATGTGGTAAATTGCAGTATATAATCTTAGATATCTTCAATCCGCTGCTGCAAGTTATCTTTCTTGTAGAGCTACTCGTATAGTCCTCTTGTATGCATTAATACTAGTTTACAAAATGCCATATTAAATCCCTAATTTTTAGATGTACCTACTGAACATAAAGATCCACATGAAAAATAGACAAAAAAGACTATGATTAACCACTTTTCAAAGGTTGAAACGATTTAGATAATTGCTCAACTGGACGATGTACAAAGTTTAACTGTCAAAATACCATGTTCTAGGAAGAGATCCAAAGAACTAATAAAGGACAGGAGTACCCCAAAACGACCAAAAGAAGGGTCAATCACAATCGAAGTTTAAACCCACCAACTAATGCCTCAAGTTCTGCTCTAGCTAAAATCTATAAGGAAAAGACTACCTTTTTCTGTTTCCAAAAAGAATTGCACCAAATCTCTACCAAATAGTAGCGTAGCTATATGCCTATATCCACATCTTGGCAACTTGACCCTCCTTCGTTTAAAAGTTCCTGCAATCGAAGAAGAAAAAAACAGATCAGACTGACTCTTAACAATGCCAAAGATTTCATCTTTTCCGTAATTAGTTTAAAGAACAACAAACTAGGGTTCATTCGGATTTTCAATCTTTGAAGACCTGATAATGTTTACCTTATCACGAACAAAACCGGACATTCTACTTTCACCAACTTTCTTCACAGAGCCTTCGTTCTTATTATCAACTTTCTTCGATCCAATGTGGCTTCTCTTTAGACCCAAAAATCCTTTCCACCTGGTAGAACCTTTTGGTGGCTTAAGTGAAAGTACCTCTTTGTGGTCATCCTCGACCAGGAGCTCGTCTCTTATGGTCCTTTGCATATGGCTGCTTCCGTTGTCTTTGAATGGCAAAAGCCTACCCTTAGAGAAAAGCTCGTCGGCGCTCATCATAGAGTGGTTTGTGACCGAGAATTCAAAATCTGTGGAAACTGGGGCTTCTCTTGAGCTCCTTTCATGCTTGATCATCTGCTGCGACTCGACAAAATCGTTAGAAAAGGAAATCCTAGGGCTCATTGGAGGACAATATTGACCAGCTTTGTGCTCGGAGTTATACATCTCTAAACATGCCATCAAAACAGCACACATTGAAAGAAAGAAAAGAACCAAAAAAGAAGCCCCTAATTTAATAAGGGACCCCCATGCCCTGTCACAACTTACCACGTAGTGTTTGTATTTATACCAAAGGAAAAAGGAAAGAAGGTCCAATATTACTTTCATCAATTCTATTCAATACTTAAAATAATGTTGTTTTAAGCATTTTAGAAACTGTCCAATGTTATCTAATGGTTGTTTTAGGCATTAGACAGCATTGAACGTCTTAATATTGGAAAGAAGATTCTTGCTGGGAAAGAAGAGGGGAGAAGTTGTGCTTCGGAGCTATTAACTAGTAGACACCTCTATAGTTTTCCATTTGAGTTCATGCGAGGTATGCTCGTGATGTGATGTTTTGTCATCACTTGCTAATTGCCAATTGGCATTCAATCATGATCAGTTTCCACACGCTCCAGTACTATACTATCATTTTTCACTGTTTATCAAGCACTCTTGTTTTTCTTATCTTCTCGGTTAGCCTGAAACAAAATCAGGAAAATGACCTTTTTGAAAGGACCCAATCCCCTCCATTTACCAAGTTTTCGGAAATCGAGGGAAGGTTTAGCATTCTACGAAGGTTCTTTCAACTTTTCAGACATTTAATATTGTGAAAAATGCCATTGCGCTCTTTCCAGGATAGTGGTCAAAAACTGCAATCTTTCAGAAGATACTATGTAATAAGATGACAAACCAGTCCAACGGCTCTTTGCGAAATGAATTATATATACATATATATATATACACTTAACTCAGATAGATGATAATATATATATAAGGGATGTGTGGAGCTGGAAGAATTATCATCTATCAGAGTTAAATTAAATGCACTTTCACTAGGAAGTAGTACATATGCCAGTGATGAACAGAACTGATGATGGTCAATGCATGCATGGACAAATGGTCAAAAAAGAAGAAGATATTGTCTAAAAAGAAGTGCATGCAATTGCAATGCAAGTGGGGGCCAATGGAAAGAAAGATGAGCATCGTTTCATTTATAGTGAGGACAACGAATAAATGATCAAATTTGAAAAGGGTGTTTGTAACAAGTGTCCAACTCCAATGCTGACAGAGAGATAGAGTGTTTAATTAAGGGACAGAGAAGAGAGGGCATTGGGTGTTTCAAAGGCTTTTCAAGAGTTTGTAGCTAAGTTTCCAGAGGGGAAAAAAGAGAGGGAAAGTGACAGAGTCCAGGAGCAGTAGCATAGCATGCATTGCTTTACTTCACCTAAGCTTTGACCTCTCTATGGGTTAAATAAGCAGTGAATGAGCTGGCGATACTGACCTATCAGAAGAATCACGTGAGCTTCACTGTAAATACACAGAGATTAGAGATTATAATATTGCCTAATTAGGTTTCACGATTAACTCTTCAAATATTAGAAATTGTGTTTGCTTTGCATAAAAAATCTCGTTATGTATTGAGGTCGAGCTTTATGTTTGGTTTGAACTATTAACTATTAACTAATTTACTTATAACACGATGATTAACAAATTATTATCTGATTGTTTGTATATTAGTTCTGACGCTAGAAGAGAGGCACTAACCTTGATTAATAATTATACAATAAAAAAAGTCAATTTTGAAAGCACACAGACCAAAAGTAGAGAGTAAAATAGAGGACAATAATATTATTAGGCAAACAACAACTCCACGAGTTTCTCTTATGAAACTTTTAAAAATTAGCTTATTAAGATTAAATAAGTTAACCAATAAGTCGTTCATCAAGTACATCAATAATTTTTTAAGATGGACAAAAATCTAACTTTTAATCAGTAAGGTAAAGCACAGCTGATAAAAGCTGCTTGCAAATAACTCTATTATCTTGTGAAATGGTTTCTCTTTGAATATGGGTGGTGGTTGTGGCTAGAGAATTCACAATAATGAAACATTAATGTCTGGTTCAAGTTGTGGGCTATGTTTTGTCTGCTGCAAGGAACGACATGGACTCCTCAGGTAAGACTCAGGAGCTCTTAACTTCCTGAGATAGTTAGAAGCTGTTGAGCCATGTATTTATCATTCATGAAAAGTGAAACTTTGTATAATAAGGGGAAAAAAAAGAAAAAAAATTGTTCTTTTGTTGGAGCAGAAAGCAGAAATGGACTTGTTGTGATATAGAGATCATAACAGTGTGTCTGATGCTTCCGTCTAAGATGGTTTGAGTTCAGAACCTAATAATAGCAAAACTGCATCACATCATTAAATTAATACTTACATTGTTCATCGAAACAATAACAAATATTTTCACAGTTCTTTCTCCTTTTATACCTTTTTAGTTGCAACTTTCAAACCTGTGAAGTCCTATCTATTGAAGCTTTTATTGCCAGTCTTAGTTGATTAGAGTAAAGATATCACCAAAGTCACCTCTTAATCTGTTGAGCAAGTAAATGCCTTCGCTACCATTCGCAGAAGTTGCCAACTAAAGCATATCTCTTTATTACATACGTACACACACCAAAACCAATATGCGCGAAGGATTAACTACAAGAAAAATGCAAATTAGCGAAGAAAATTTAGCAACGGAAACATTTTCGTAGGCAATTAGCGACGGAAATATGCTTTCCGTCGCTAAAATTGAGTGATTTATCGACAGAAATAATATTCGTCGCTAAATTTAGAGGGAATTTATCGCGGTAAAATTATGGACGAAAATTAGCGACGGAAAATTATGGACAAAAATTAGCGACGAAAAATATAGCCGTCGGTAATTAATTACCGACGGAAAATATACCGTTAGAAATTAGCGACGGAAAGCATATTTCTGTCGCTAAAATTGAATAATTTAGCGACAATACTAATATTTGTCGCTAAATTTGGAGGGAATTCGTGGCGGCAAAATTAGCAACGGAATTTAGCGACGGTATACGTTCCGTCGCTAAAAATGGAGGAAATTTTTGGCGGAATCAAAAATTTTAAATTTACCTACGGAAAATTCTTTTGGTAAATTAATTTAGCGACGGAAATTTTCTTTCCGTCGGTAAAAGGGCGAGAATTATTGGCGGTATAAAATTTTTTTAAATTTACTAACGGAAATTTCCGTCGGTAATTCCGTCGGTAAATTCTTTTTAAATATAAACTCACCCGACATCTCCCTCCCACTTCTATATTCTTTTTCCTTTCTTCTTCTTCCTTCTTTCTACATCTTCTCTTCGGTTTTCTTAGAGCCAATTTCTCTGTTGTGGACTCTTTTTCTGCTCGACGATGTTATCTTCTCCGGCTATTGTCATCGTGCCCTTCGGTAGAGGTATTTTTGCAACTACTGTCTTGTGTTTTTTCATATATTAGATGAAGGTTAATTTGAGTATTTATTACTTTCGTTTATTTGTGTATTTTATTATTGAAAAACAACTTTAAGGTATAAATGTTAGTGATAGAAGGGACAAGACGTGATTTTAGTTGTGATGTGTTCATAAATTTCTGATGCATGTAAGGTGTTTGATGAAATGTTTGTTATTGAAAAAATAATTTCGTTCTTTATTTTCGATTACATTTTAGTATGAATTTTAATATTTTAATTCTTTTACTTGAAATAATGAAGTTCTCTCTATGGTGGCTTCTAGAGAAACTAAACAGTTTGCAGATAAATTTTAAAAAATAATTTTCAGCAAATTTACCAACGGAAAAAAATTCCGTTGGTAAATATATCGGATTTTACCGACGGAATTATAATTCCGTTGCTAATTTTCTGACAGAAAAATTTACCGACTGAACAAAACAACTGTCGACAAATTTACCGACAGAAATTTTTACCGTCGGTAATTTCGTCGGTAAATTTAGCAATGGAAAATATCCGTCGTTAAATTTAGCAACGGTCTCCGACGCCTTTTCTCGTGAATAAATTCATTCTTAAATAAAACTACCGATAAAATATATAAATTATGCCGAAGAATTCGTCGTTAAAGTTTATTTTTCTTGCAGTGATTCGAGCTTTACACATGCAAACAAGTGAAGATGCAGTCAACTAGTCAGTTGCCTTTACTTGACTGCGTATCTGTTGTTGTTCTCCCGTCAGATACTGCGTGTTATCCATTTAAATACAAATAATTAATTGGCAAGGCCGACCAGAATCATAAATCCACCGTTAGGTAGAAGCTAATCCTCACTCGGCCCATCGTTATTTGATCAAAGCACACTTGTTAGTGGTCATCCTTTTTTAATATAATAGTAAAATCTTGCCTTTCAAATATGCATCAATTATATATTTTAAATAATCTATTTATCAAATAAAAATTAGAATTAGATGGTAGAATTAATTTTAATTAATTAATGATAAATTATAGCGTACGGCCCGACTCATACTAATACTAAATCAGGCATAAATAATAACATAGTTTTAGGTCCTTCTCTGAGCACTTAGTAGCTAGGAGGTCCTTAGTAATATGCGTGGGGACGAATGCAAAGAAGATTGAAAGTTGTACTGAAAGGACTCAAGTACGTAGCTGTCACTCACATGGTTTAACCTTTTCCAAGTGGTCAGTCAAATAGGGTTATGCCACGTGGTGGATTCCCACATTTGGACCAGTCAACTATACCTTGAATTACAGGAACGGAACAAAAATAATAAACAAAGAAGAATGAGAGAACAAATTTTAAATTTTAAATTACAAATTTTAAAATTTATATTTTTTGTTTAATATTAGAATGTTAAGAAATGGATATATAGTAAGTAAGAAATAGAAACTATAAGAATAAGAAAATTGTAATATAAAATAAAATATTTTATTGAAATAAAAGAAAATATGATATTTATTAATGTATATTCAATTAATAATAAAGCTTATAATTCTAACTAAAATTGAAACTAATATACAAATTATAAAATAATCGTAACAATTAAAATTATATTTAAAATAAGATTGTATCTTTTCTTCGTAAAAAGTATATTCTCTCACAATTTTAAGAGTTATAATTCATATTTTCATCCAAAGTATCTGGATCAACTTCTAATTAATAATGTATGAAATTATTTTGTATTGTAATATATTATAATTTATTTTAAATTAATTACATTCAATATCAAGTTATACCAACTAGATTATATATTCTCTTCTTATTATACAATAATAACAACATCCTAATAGAAATATTGCTCAAATGCGAGTCTAAAGAGATCTAATAATATACAACCTTACTTTCAATTAGTAGAGAGATTATTTCTAATATATCCATAAAAGAAAGAAAATAAGAAAGAAAAGAGAAAATATTGAAAATATTTGACCACAAAATAATCAAATACATAAACAAATAATTGCATAAATAAATAATAAATAATATTAAAGAAAGTAAGTAAATAAATATACAAGAAAGAAAACAAATAAGTAAATAAAACAAACATGCAATTGAAAGAGAAGGAAAAAAAACTAAAGGCCAAATATTAATAACAAAAGTACTCAAAGTAATTATGAGATATAAGAATCAAAACAAAAAGAAAGACAGAAAAAAGTTCAAAACATCTATGAAAAGAGAAGGCCTTGTTAATGAAAAGAAAAGAATCTCTCTACGTAAGATCTTCTACTCATATCCTAGTTCACAAAGTTTCCTACTAAGGTTCAAGTCCTTGGTAAGATTTAGTTGGACTATATATATCACACCTGATTACCTCCTTCCAATTCTTTTTAAGTCTTTCTTTTATTCTCTTATAGTCTCTAATTATAATTTTCTCCTATCGTCTCAATAGAGTGTTAGGATGTCTTCTTTTAACATGTCAAAACTATCAAAGCTTTGTCCCCACTTAACTTACCATCAATGTTAGCCACCCTAACTTGTCTCTTGCCACTACATTACCAACCTTATCTCTTCTTGTAAAGTTGCACTTCCAATGAAACATCGTCATTGTTGTCACTATTAACTTTAGAATATACACTTATTTGATGGGTCAACACTCTACCCCATAAAGTATAGTCGACCTAATTGTTAAATTGTATAATTTACCTTTTAGCTTAATTCGTATCTTTTTGTCATATTAAACTCCTTACGTGCCCCTCTTTTAATTCATCCTAATTTGATAAAGTGAGCTACGTTATCCTTTATTTTTCCATTGTTTTGTATGACAAATATAAGTTACTTAAAGCAATCTTTCAATAGTATAACTTCTGAACTAATCTCTCCACATCAGATACAAACTTGTGGCTTGAAAAGTCATACTCTAGGCACTCAATATTAGTCTTACTCAAAACTTAAAGCCCTTCAACTTAAGTGTATCCCTTTAAAGTTTTAGTTTGATATTAACACCCTCTTTTATTTCATTCAATAAAATAACTTCATTAACAAATAACATATGCCAAAGCACATCCTATTGGATATTCTTGGTGAGTTCATCTTTAACAAATGCAAATAAGAAAGGGTGCAACAAGGATCCTTGATGTAGTCTGATATTAATAGAAAAATACTATGTATCTCTATTTGTCGTCCTTACTCTAGTCTTAAGACCTTTCTACATATCCTTAATAACCGTTATATAGGTCATAGGAACTCCTTTAGCTTTTAAACACTTTTACAAGACTTCCTTAGGTACTTTGTCATAAGCCTTCTCTAAGTCAATGAAAATTATATGCAGATCCCTCTATCTATCTTTATAATATTCCATTAATCATCTAAGGAGGTATAAAGCTTTTTTCATGGACTTTCCTGGAATAAAATCAAATTGGTTCTCTAAGATAAATGCACTCTTTCTCACTTTCTTCTTAGTTACCCTCTCTCATAACTTTATGATGTAACATGTTGGCCCCCAAATTTTTGTCCTGGTGAATAAACATGATTTAAATAATTTTGAGATTTTGATAAATTAATCATTTTGTAATTATTTAATTATGTCAAAGTTAGTAGGATCTATTGAATATGTAAGTGGAATTAAAGTGTTAAAGTTATAAAAATGTTCAAGGGTATTTTTGGGAAGAAACTTAAGGATAAAATATACAAGGAATATAAGGAAGGGTAAAATGGGCATTACACACTCATTAAGGGTAGAAATGGAAGAAGAAATATTGTCTGGTTTTTTTAAGAAGGAAAAAACGTGATTTGAGGGAGAGAAAGAAGAGAAATAAATAAAAAAAGAGAGGAGAAGACATTTTCGGTGGAGAAGAGAGAAAAGAAGAGAAAACAAGCTGAGGTTTCAATTTTCTTAGCCTTCAAGAGAGATTTTAAGGTGGTTCAAGAAGAGAGGAAAAGAAGAACTTCCATTTGAGCTAAAGATCTCTTCATTTGGTGAAGAATCAATATAAGATCATTTTGAATATTTTGAAATTTTGGAAGGATTTTAGTTCATGAAGTTTAGAAAATGCATGGGTTTAAGTATTCTATAATCAATCTTATTGATTTTGCATTGTGGGATTTTTAACTGGATTCCTATTGAATGGGGTTTTGCTATTGATGAAAGAAATCAAGAAAGGCAAGAGAAGCAAGATGAGAGGCATTTTGAGTAAGTATTTAAGCAAGGAAATCAAGGTGGGTGCATGTTTATGATAGAGTAAATTAGCCACTAACTTTTTCTTTGAATCAAAGAAGTTTAATGATTTTAAATTGCATCACAAATGTTGCATTTATTGCTTCTTGAATGATTTGAGAAATTGCAATATGTTGTTATATGATTTGTGTGATGATTTATGGAAAGACTTTGAAAGTGATTTTTTTAAAAAGATAACATATTCATGAAATCATGTTTTCAAAATATCTCATGTTTATGAAAAATCAAGTTGCAAAAAAGTGCCATTTTGGGTAATATGTTTACAAGATGTGAAATGCATGATTATGTGGGTTTGTGGTGATCTCCTAAGTTAAGTCAAGTGCAAAAGGCTTCTCTCACTTGCCCACTAATGGCATGGAGCTCCATCATGGACTCCTATAAGTATGTGGCTACATAAAACCATTACGTAGGATTGCATTAGTACGTTCTGTAATTCACAGCTATACAGGACTCTTATGAAAAATGTGTAGTATGTTCTATTTTGGATCCACCCAAACCATTCTGATGTATTTATGTGCTTATCATATGTGAACAAGTTTGATGCATTCATGTTTTGTAGTTTGAGAATTTGACTACATGATGAGAATTTGAGAAACATGCGTCTTATGAACTCAATGAGAATTTTTTATGACAAGTGAATGTTTTCAAAGGTTTTGTTTATTTTTTTGTTATAAACTTGTTACCCACGAGCTTTCAGACTCACTTCCTTTTTGTCCCATCTTCAGGTGAAGAAAATGAGATCAAGTAACCAAGGTCGAGGCATCATACTACTTTTGCAATGTTTTGTAAATTAAGTTAGATTTTGTAAAAGCAAGATTTTAGACACAATTCGAGAATTATTGGGGTTTTGTATCTTTTGTATTTTGGATTTTGATACTGATGATGTAAAGTAGCTTGGAATGCCATTAAAGCATTGTCAATTCTTATTTTGCTGTTAATGCAATATGAATTGTGTATAGATGATGTGAATGGAAATTAAATATACGTGAAGAAATTATTAACTTGAGTTGATGATTTTGAACATGAATTGTTAATATATATGCATATATATATATGAATGATGTGAGATGTTATGGAAAAGAAAGATAGGAATTATGAACGATGAGATGTAGTTGAATGTGATGAGTCAAATGAGTTGAGATTTGAGAATTTAGTAAAGTCAATTTAGTAGTTGAATGGTTATGCTCAGGACATTCCAAGTTTGTACAGTGCAAATTCCAAGTCTTCCATACGGGAAACATTCGTGTTCTAACTTCAAGAGAAAATTGTATTGAACTAGGCTAAATTAGATAAAGCTTTTTTTTTCTATAAAGTTGTAGATTATCTTTCTAGCTTTTGAATTATATATAGTATAAAATTTTTGAACATCAAAGTCGAGAGTTATGATCTTTATAAGTGAGGATGCTCTGGAGATTATAGTTAATGATTCAAAACTTTTGATGATGTGAGGAAGACCTTGTAAAAACCCTATCATTTAGTGTTTATCGTCTGGTCCCTATCAACTAGTGCCTATCATCTGGTGCTTATCTTCTGATTCAATTTTAGAGCCTTTCGTCAGACCTTTTGTCTGACCTATTATCTGGTTCAAGTTTGACCCTCTAGATGACAAAATATCACTTTAATGTCTTCATGAAAGTTGTAGATCTAGAATTCCTCTTTCAAATTGTCAAGAATGACCTTAATACAATGTATCTAGAGAAAGTTATGCCATTTGTTCCAAAATAGGTCTTAGACTGAAGCCTTTTGTCTGACCTTTCATCTGGTATCATCTGGCCTTTGGTCTAGTTCAATTTTTACCCTCTATATGACAAAATATCACTTTAGTATCTTCATGAAAGTTGTAGATATATAAGTCTTGTTTCAAATCGTTCAATAATGTCCTTGATCTGATATCTATAGAGAAAGTTATGCTAATTGTTCCAAAATAGGTCCTAGACTGAAGTCTTTCATTTGACCTTTCATCTGGTATCGTCTGGCCTTTCGTCTAGTTCAATTTTGACCCCCTAGATGACAAAATCCCACTTGATGTCTTCACAAAATTTGTATATCTCGAAGTCCTTTTCGAAACCGTCCTAATATGACCTTAATTAGACATCTATAGAAAACGTTATGTCAATTGTCTCAAAACAAATTCAATATGATTGAGGCAAAACCTTGTGTGATTCTTTCGGCCATAACTCCGACTTCCGAATGAAGTAATTCTTAGACCAATAGATTCCTAACACATTTCTTTATACTTATCCATGAAATTTTATAGCTTTTTATGTTGATTTGAAAAAAAAGATTGATTGAATCAAAGTAAAGGTATGGATTGGAAGAGTATGAATTGGATATTTTACTAATCATATTTTGGTATTTTGATGATATCTTGATCTGTAGAGCTTCAAATGAGATTATTCTTGTTTCTAAAAAAATTAAAGACATAAAGCTACAAATTATCTGAAGGAATTGACTTTTAATTCAGTTCCTAAGACTTTCAAGTTTTGGATGGAAGTTGGATGTAATGTACTATTTCAATTTAACAATAGTCTGAAAATATTTGGGCCCTAACTTTTAAATTTCTGAACCAAATTAAATAATTTTGGTGTCATTAGAGACTTAAGACAATGGGAAACAAATATTTTGAAAGAGGAAATTTGTAATTCCGGTTGAGGTTTCCTAAAATCTGTGCTGAAATAGGAGAAATGAGTTTGTTTTTGATGTTTTACTGGTGTGGGCACGCCACCCTTGTGGGATGATAGCCAATGAAGGTTCTTTGAAATAACCCTATAGGATAATATGCTCACGCTTTATGACTTCGAGAATTGGGTCTGAAATCGGGGCCCAACATAACTAATTAGTTTGATGCCTTTATAGTTGGTACAACTTTGGATGTCCTATTTTTTCTTGAGAAAGGGATTAGTATGTTAATTCTTTACTCATATGACATTTTGTCAGATTTGAGGATTACATTAAAAAGCTTGATTAACTAAGTAAGACCGTCATCTCCTAAGATTTTCCATACCTCTAAGAGTGGGTCCTACTGTCTTTTTACTCTTCATCTTCCTCAAAGATCCTTTAATTCCTTCTCTCGTGATATATAGGTAATAAGTGAAGTTAAGATAATTATGAGAAGTACTAAGATCATACAAGGAAGAGATGTCATCCTTACCTTAATTAAAAAGGATACAAAAATATCTCTACTAACTTCTTTTGATGTGATTTTTATCCATGAGCACCTGAGTTCAAACTTGATCCAAGTCTCTTACTTTCCGTTCTGTAGCTCTCACTAGCTTAATTACATCCTTTCCTCCATCCTTATTTTTAATCGTTGATATAAGTTCTCATTGGCTCTACTTTAGCCTCTGAGATTATCTTCTTTTCCTCTTTCTTTACTAACTTATAGCTCTCTATATTTGCTACCTTTTCACTATAAGAAAATAACACATCATCAACAGAAAACAATATGTAGTAAACTAACAACGAAAATTGATTTTATGTCAGTATATTTTTTGAAAAAATTGTTTTTGTGACCTCCAAACTTCCACCATCAATTTTTTCTTCGTTTTTGGTCCATCATGCATCATTTTCAGGTAACAAAACTATTAGGTTTATTTTGTCTCCAGAAAATGAAGGTGTTAAATGCTTATGTATATGACTGTCGGTGGGTGGGTGGGTTTTGTTTGGATTGTTGGTTTATGCGTTTTTATGTTGAATTGTTGGTTTATATGTTGTTTGAATGTGTTATTGTTTGTAAATAAAAAAATGCAGTTGTTTTGCTATTATTTAGACATAATTCAGGTTGCTTATGAATTGCTCAATAAAATGTCTCTTAGGGCATATCAGTTGAACTAGAATTTGGGGCAGCTATAGTGTTTTTAACTAATGCAATTTATCTTATTTTCTTAACAAATATTAGAACAATATTTGAAAAAATAGAAATAATTTAAGTAATGATTTGGTTTACTTCTATGTGATATCAGAAACGTTGAAATTCAAACTCAATAAGAGAATTGCACAACATAAATTTCAACTTCAGTTGGCATTTGTTTGTCAAATTACATAACCTAAATTAAGACTCTTGCACACTTTCCTTAAGACTCTTATTTGTCTATATTGAGGTAAAATATCTTATAAAGGGATTTATTTGAATTTAGATATATGAAGGAAGTTGAAAAGATTAATTATAAAATCTTTCTCAATTTGAATGGATCTTTTACTAGCTAAACCTATTTTTGAAAGTTTGAAATAAATATATGTAAGGACTTATTATTTGTGTGTTATGTTGTATAAGATATCATGAATTCTTTACACGTAATAGAACTGGAATAGGTGAAAACTAATTTCGTTGTATGGGTGAACTCCATTGGGTAAGGGTTGGTGGATTTTTGTTGAGACTTTGTTGGCCTTCCATTAAATGTTGGAATTAAATATAGTTTAGTAGAATAAAGTTTTGCTCATTTATGACATAAACATCTAAGTAACATATCTAAAGAAAGAATACAAAGATTGTAAAGAATGAAATCATTTTAATATGTTAGATTTTGGTTGGAATTGGGTTAAGAAAATCTAAATCCAGCTAACAAATTGAATATAGTTTGATCTATTTAAGTTCAAATTTTTCATTTAGTTGCAAAGATTTCCTAATATTCGAGTTAGAGACTTACCTATTACCATTTTTAATTGGAAAGATAAAACATAATTATGAATAATGTAACAATTATTATGATAAAATTTATGGATGTAACTATGACTAATTTTAGTGATTATTAGTAATTAAATTATTTTTCTAAATGTTATTATAATTTGATTTTCAAAAGGTATTCTCATCCTAAAAGAAATTATGGGCATTTATAAGACTATCTTAAGGAACATAAAACTTTTATGTTAATATGATATTCCAAATAAGTTAAAGTTAAAAGTCAACGACAAAATTCCAAAATCTTGTAAACTAAATTATTCAATATATGGCGTTATAAGTTGTTAGGTCTTATAAAAGTGGTAAATTTTGTGGAAGGTAAAATGGAATCAGACAATTTCTTGACCTATTTGTTAAAATTTTTAAAAAGCATAATGTATGTACTTAATACATAATGTTCGTCACACTAAAACAATAGTATTGCATAAAGGCATAAACATACCTTAATGGAATTAGTTTAGAGTATATTGAGTTATTCTTATCTTTCTTTATCATTATGGATATATGCTTGGGAAATTACCTTATGTTTATTAAGCATGATTCCTACACTACAAGACAAATAAGAATTAGTGACGGATTTTATTAAAATTATCATAACATTAATTTTAACATTACTCCCACTAAAAGTCAACATATTTCTATTTCAAAATAAACAATATTATTTTCTGATTTGCTTGCTTTAATATATTAAACATATAACAAAACTATTAAACAAGTGTATTATATTAAATATGAAATATTCTTTTTCGCAAGCCCTATATTGTGTTGAGCGTCACTCATCCTTCTTTTTTATAGTCTGAAATTGTCTATCTATCCAAATAAGTCGTCCAACTAATCTCTACCATATGTTTTGCTTTAATAATATGATTTTGATACGTTTGGGTTTGTGTGAATGCAAAGGAGGTCTTAATTTTGTGTTGTTGTTTATAATATTCTTATAATCATTGATGAGTTTTTATGTTCTTCGTTAATAGTTTAAGTATTTACTATATGTGGTATGAGTTTGAGATCTTACGGATGATTTGAGGCATTAATAAACCCTAGGATGCATATAGGCTGGAAACCCATGATGCAACTCCCGTGAGACTTATCGAAGAAAAATTTCACAAGCCTAGGAGTCACATTAAGAACTTGCTTTCTTGATTCATAGGTGTAAACAATGCCATGTACCATAGTATTGAAATTAATTGTGAGTGATTAATTCAAACATAAATAATTTAGCTTCAATATGATTAATGCAAACTTAGTATAACATAAGAAATTTATATGATTAATAGACAAGACAGTTCTTTGGATAATAAACCTCTAGGACAGTATATAGGTTGAAAACCCGTGATGCAGCTCTCGCAAGGCTTATTGAAAGATTCTACAAGCCTAAGAGTCATAGTAAGTACTTGCTTTCTTGATTCACAGATGTAAACAATGCCATATACCATAGTATTAAAATCAATTGTAGGTGATTAATTCAAACATAAATACTTCAAATTCAATGTGATTAATGCAAGCTTAGTATTAACAGAAGAAATTCACACGTTTAATAGATAAGACAATTCTTTACATAATAAACCCCTATGATAGTATATAGGCTGGAAACCCATGATGTAGCTCCTATGAGGCTTATCAGTGAAAAATTCCATGAGCCTAGAAATAACAAAAAAAAAACTTGTTGTTTTGATTCACATGTGTAAATAATGCCATGTACCATAATATTGAAATCAAATTGTAGGTGATTAATTCAAACATAAATACTTCAACTTCAATGTGATTAGTGCAAACTTAGTATTAACATAAGAAATTCATACATTTAATAGATAAGACAGTTCTTTGCATAATAAACCCCTAGGATGGTATATAGGTTGGAAACCCGTGATGTAGCTCCCATGAGGCTTATAGGTGAAAATTTCTACGAGCCTAAGAGTCACAATAAGAAATTGTTTTCTTGATTCACAGGTGTAAACAATGCCACGTACCATAATATTGGCATCAATTGTAGGTAATTAATTCGATTAATTACCTAGATTTGTGCAAGTTGTAATTGTGTAAAATTTAGATGTTCTATAAATTTAGAGGACATAAAGGATACTAACTAAAAAATTACTATTTAAATTAACAATTTTGTAGAAATGAGTAATGTTGATAAATCTTGGATGTATAGATAATTAACACCTGATACTTTCATTAATCCTGAATTTGTTGAGAGAGTTAAAGCTTTTATTCATTATGCGTATTCTCAACCTGCATATATAGATGACCCATAGATAAAATATCTATGTAAAAAGTGCAAACACATTCATTTCCTTCTTATTGATGAAGTGAATGGGCATTTGCTGAAAAAGGGGTTTGTCTCAAATTATTTTGAGTGGATATGACATGGAGAGCCATTGATTTGTAGCACCTCAAGGGGTAATGAAGTACACTCGTCAGTGAATGTAGATGAGTTTGAAAGGGGGATTGGATTTAGAACAAATAATGTGGGTGCAACTAAAAATCCTTACATGCAAATGGTTTATAATGCAGTCAGTTATACATTTCAGAAAAATATAGAAAATGTTGCAGAAGAACCAAACCTATATCCAAAATAATTTTTTGACTTACTACACTCAGTTGACCAAGAATTATGGCCAAATTATGAGATAATGACTCAATTGTCTTCAATTGCTCAAATATTGAACATAAAGTCTGAAGGGCATATTTTTTTATCGTAGTTTTAATAAAACTTCTTAGATAGTATAAGGATACCAATTTCAACACATCAATCAAAATTAAGTCCGAAATGTATGTATTTTAATTGACTTATCAAATTCCCCCACACCGAGCCTTTGCTTGCCCTCGAGCAACACATTAAACCATTAAACTCAATCAATTCATCCTTCAGAAACCAAGTACACACAATCCATCAACTTGGACTAATAAGATTCAATTTGCAACACATATCATGACCGCTTTTTACCAATGCAGATAAACAAAGCCAAAATTATGCATCTTTGTTCAAAAGCAAACATGAAATTAAAGTGAATTCTTCTCACGGATTTCACTCTTACACTCAAGTGTTTGCGGGTAGGTGTTTCACTCAAATATCACTCTATCATGTTACACTACCATAGGCTTGCAATTTCACCAATTATCGCTCATTCCAATCACATAGGCCGATAGATCATGAGGACTTAATGACGGGTTGTAATGGGGCTAGGTTCATAGGTGAGGTAAAAGAGACGGTAAAAAGGTTGATCACAAGTTTTCACAAAGCATTAAGTAAAAAGGAACACATAATTTCAGATTCTGAGCTAAACATATGACATAAAAGACAACTACTCATACTCTTTTTCTTTTTCTTCTTTTCTTTCTTTCTTTCTCTTTTTTTTTCTTCTTTTGATTTTTTTCTTTTCTTTTCTTTTTTCGAATAATACTAAGAACAAGGGAAAACAATAAACACATAAGTAGAAGCACCAATAAAAATATCTCAGAATAAAATACAAAACAAAAGTCCCAAATTATCTAATGCTTCATTCAACTTGTGAAGGGGAAAGGCTAATGGAGTCTTTGGTTCTAATGCGAGGTGATTAATTGAAAAACAAGGATAAGGCTCAAAAGTGTTTGCAAAGGGCAATTGAATAGGTGGGTCAATGTTTAGGCTAAAGGTGTAAAATCAAGGAAGGCCTTAATCACTTCTATAGCCCATGTGATCAAATAAATTCAAACCGGTTCCATGCAAGTTTTGAAGGCAACATGAATAGAGGAGCATCACACAATTCAAACAAATAATATGACATGAAGATGATGTCGTTTAGGCTCAAGTTCGCTCACCGGTTGATGTTAAGAATTCACCTTAATTTCATACTTTACTTCATAACTCCAATGTCAAAATTTTGACCAAGCCTATAAGATCAGCTATTGCAATTAATCAACATGTTCCATCTTAAAACTTACTTTGCCCAATTAATTTCATGTATGTCCTCAATTTCATCCAAACTAATATGACCAAGTGTTATGGCTCAATATGCAAAATCGCACGCAATATTCAATAAAAACAGCCACAACAACTAACAACATTCACCAAAAATCGAAACAATTTTCCACATCAAAATTCTCAATTCCTCCCCTACACCTAAACCAACATTGTCCTCAATGTTAAAGAAGCATAAAAATTAAAGAGAAAGAGTTAAGGAATGCTTCTCTATTGACGAAGTGCCCAGTCAAAGAGTTGCAAATTTGCGGTGGAGAAAAGTCAGCCTCAAATTGGATGGGCGTGGGAAGCCTTCGGGGGTGACTTTTCTTCCTTAGCATTGTTCCATCTGTGGAAAACAACCTGCAAAATCAGAACTTAACACACACGAAAATAGCAGAAAGAGGGGTTGTCTTAAATGGGTATGAGACAAAAGGATTTGGGGATTGAATAATCACAAGCTTAAAACGACAATAGCACAATCAGAGTTGCAAATTAAATGACTGCACAACAATTTAAATGAGACATCACGCATCGTGACCAAGTGAGAAACGACAACGCTATAAGGAAATTCACGTAAGAGACGCAATGACCGGCGTTTTGGAGGAGCAAATTAAATTAGAGGAATAAATCAACAGAGACTAGCGTGACCAAGTGTGGCAGCGTGTAGGCAGGCAATACGTGGAGAACTGAGGAGCAAAAATAAAATAAAATAAAATAAAATAAAATAAAATAAAAAATAAATCAACGCAGACAGAGACACGATAGGGTAGAGAGAAAATGAAGTGAAAATCACGCAAATAGAGGGGTGAAAAAAAATGTGTTTTTATTTATTTATTTATTTTTCAAAAATTTTTTTAATTAAAATGAAAAGATAAAAATTAAAATTACAGAATAGAAAATATTAAATTGAATTCCTAGTTAAACTGAATTAAACATAAACTGAAAATTGCGAAAAACATAAAAAAAAGATACGAATGGGGTGCCATCCATTAAGCGCTTATCAAAGGTCATAAGCTGGACCCTTGGCACATATGCATCATCCATTATTGAATGGGTGCTTGAGTCCAACAGGAAACATGTTCAAATTCTGTGAAAAACCTGGAACAACTTCCTTTGAATGCTGCTCCTTGTCAACACGATGTTCCATGACTTCGGAAGAGTAGAATTTTATCGCTTCACCATCATACTCTAATGTCCACTCGTCTTTTCGGGCATCGCCCTTCTCACACCAGGATGGTCTCTGTAAAAGTAACGCTAATGGTTGTGGAGACTCAACATCCTGCTTGTTACCTTCAGTCTTCAGTTCACTCGCCCACGGCTCTCCTAAAAATTGTACTCCTTGCGGCTCTTCTTGTTCTTCTTCTTCTTGTACCTGTAAATAACTAGGAAAAGGAAACGAAATTTGGTTAGCAATAATATGAACTGCATCACTTACCATAGGAGGTTGCACTTCCTCCATTTTTTCTCGAACTGTAATCTCTTCCTCTTCTAACTCTGCTGGAAATTTTTCAAAATTTTGTGCTTCCATTCGATTAACGACAGCTGCAATTTGGCTTAGCTGGTTTTCCAAATTCCTTTGTTGATTTTCCAAATTTTGGAGACTTGTTTCAGTATTCCGTTGAAACATCAAAGTGTTAGCGGTCAAAGTTTGCAACATAATTTCCAAAGAAGATTTATCGTCGGCATTTGATGTCATATTTGGATTTTGTCGAGGCAAGTACTGCTCTTCATAGTCTCTCGATGGAGAAGTGTATCTGTACTTTATATTCTGCAAACAGGAATGCATACAAGAAGAACAACCCAAAAATAAACAAACTTCACATACCTTAACTTGTTAGTCATCTCTCGGTACTTGTGTGGCTAAGGGTGTGAAATCTGTCACTTGATGATCAAACTTGGAGGTCGCAACAAACGGAAGCTCATTATCATAATAAGAATAATATGGATAATCATAATTAAAAGCATACTGATAGTGAGCCATGCCGCTAAAAGATCAAAAAATCAGAAAGAGCTGTGAAACTGAAACAAACAAAAGATAAGGTAACTAAGAGCAACGAAACCAAAAACGAAAACAAAAACAAAAACAAAAACATCACTAACAAAAACCGTTAAGAAATTCCCCAGCAACGGCGCCAAAATTTGGTGATGTTGTCGGCTGCAACCAAATATAAAAGAAATCACTTCCGTTAAAACAAATTAATGTAGTAGCGGTAAGCGGATATCGTTCCCACGAGGAATCTCTAACGGTAAAGGTTAGCGAGTTTAAACGGAACAAATAACAAAAAGGGGGGTTGGTTTTGATTCACGAAAATATAAGAAAATCAAAGGAAAAATCACAAATCAAAAGCAATAACTAAATCTGAAAAAATCAATGAGAAAATACCTTGGTTTTGGGTCACCGATGTTATCATGCTATTATGGATCCTCGACATAAAATTGCAATTATTAATAAACATTCATTGGAGGAAATTTCTCTTAAGTGTAATGACTAGAAGCATGTATTCTAGTAATCTTATTAAACAATAACCTAGATACGATCATAGGTAAATTGAATAATAGCATTACGAATCAAGAACCAATGACAAGTGATAAACATGTACGACATGATATCAATCAAGTGGATACCTTCTTAGAATTTTCCGACTCTAACGTAGAGAGGTTAATCCTAATTGCTATTTATGATTATCTAAACTGAATTTCATATTTCGTTAACCTAGCGGTTGAATCAATTAATCTCTAGTAGTGCTCCTAGAAACCAACGAATCCAATTAAAAAGACAGATCTGAAAATATCCAATGTTCATTAACAATAATGAAAGACATCCAAATAATCTCACCAAAATAACATGTAACATGGATCCCTAAACCAAGATAAGAAAATTTAACTACTCATACTTGAATTGAAATTAAAGAAAACAACAAAAGAAATAGTCTCCATAACAGGTCTTTGATAGAATAAACGAAAATACTACTTGGAATTGTGCAGAATATAAAAGCAAGAAAATAAGAAAGGTGCGGCAGCCAAAAGATCCTAAAACCCTATTCTAAACCTAATCTAATCTACTACCCTTCCCTCTCCCAAAATACATATATATATATATATATGCGGCAATCATCATAAGCTCCCTCTTTGAAGTGAATCTCTCCATTATCTTGATTTGATTTTGTCCAGATTAGGTGGTGTTTCAATTTCGGTAGAAGATATCTTGAAAAGAAATCTAGTAGATCTTAGGTAGTTGTGTTTTAATTAAAAACGGATTCTGAAAAATCTGCAGTTTTAAGATTCCGTCCTTAGGCGTGCCCACGCCTAATCTCTGAATTTCTGCCAATCTGGAAATTTCGGATTTCTTGCCTTCTTTTACGCCTTTTTAGTCCTTTTTCGTCTTTAGAGTGTTGAAAACCATCCGTAAATATTTATAAAACAATTCCATCAATTTAGGATACCAATTTCAACACATCAATCAAAATTAAGTCCGAAATGTATATATTTTAATTGACTTATCACATTGCCTCCTGATCATACAATAGTTGATAGTTTTTACAATATGAAGAAACTTATTAGGGGTCTTACTTTGCCTGTTGAAAATATTGATTGTTGTAAATTGGGATGTATGTTGTATTAGGGAGATAATGTGGAATTACAAGCATGCAAATTTTATGGTCAATCTAGGTTTAAGCCTAGAAAGCGTTTTATGAAATAGAAATTAGTACCCTGGAAGTAGATATATTATTTTCCGCTAACTCCAAGACTTCGAAGACTATATGCTTTTGCTGTTACTACTTCTCACATGAGATGGCATAATGAACACGAATTGGAAGATGGAATAATGAGTAATCCATAAGATGCTTTGACATGGAAACATTTCAATAACACCCATTATGAATTTGTAGTTGAAAGTCAAAATGTTAGGTTGGGATTGTCAACAGATAGATTCTAACCTTTTGGTCAATCTGGCCAATAATATTCATCATGGCCAATCATAATTACTTCTTATAATTTGCCTCTATGGATATGTATGAATGAGACATATATGTTCTTGACGGTGATTGTGCTAAGGCCTACAAATCCAAAGCATAAATTTGATATATTCTCACAACCATTGATATCTGAATTGTAACATCTTTGGGAATATAGTGTTGAGACATATGATGTGTCTCTAAAATAAAATTTTATGTTAAGAGCAATTTTGAGGTAGGCCATTAGTGATTTTTTGACATATGCTATGTTGTTTGGATGGACCACAGTAGAAAAATTGACTTGTCCTTATTATGAAAATAATTATGATGTGTTTTATCTTTCAAATGGAGGAAAAACATGTTGGCTTGACATGTTGGAGTTATGTAAATATAGTGCCCTGAAAAGCATGTGTATTTACATGTAACTTTATCTTCTTCAGTTACAGTTTTGTAATGAAAATATTTATTATTAATAAAACAAAAGAGTTTGGTTTTATCTATATGAGCATTATATATCTGGTCATAAGGTACCAAGATTCTTTTGTAAGTAATATATATATACATAGAGATGTATGGGAAACATGTATATTATTAGAATATGAATTAATTGATTCACAGTTGAATAATCAAGTTGGTCGCTAGATTATGGTTTAGACTGTAGTGTTGCGATTTATCTCCATATAAGTAAAGGAGTTTACTTCAAGGAAATGATGAGTTTCATATCGTGATAGTAGTTGACTATCGATAATGGCATTATTAAATGAATCTGGAATCAAGTATGTTTTCAAGAATAAAGTGGGCTGTTATTTTAATCTTAAAACATACAACTTAAGCATTCGTTTATTATGAACCATAATCTTGATGAGTGGTGAACTCATATATGTTTCATTATAATTCTTGATATGATCGGAATGGATTTTTACAGAGTATTAATCCGATTATGCGCATGTTGGAATTATTAATTGAAACATGTATTAGGGAACATTCACTCAAATAAAGAGTTTATAGTGTTATCATCTCTTCTAGATGTTTTAAGGAGATTTGGTGATTAAATTGGTGCCAGTAGTTTGATGGACTAGCTACCCATCAAGTCGTAACACTGAGATGAGATCTTATGTGTTAATCACCATATAAAGTAAAATGAGAGATCTAGAAGGAAAAACCAACATAAGGGCAAAACGATAATTTTACCCTTTGTTGTGCGGATGGCTATAATAAGGTTCTAAATAGGGTTTGCAATTGGACATATTCTCATAATATTTAATAATTCAAGAGTTCAACTAATTGTCTTTAGTGGAATGACATTTAGTTAATAAGCTAGAATTAATTCCAATGAGATTGAATTAATTATGGGCTTATTGGAGCTTGAATTATCAAAGTCCAATAAGATTCCCCACTTGGCTTTAAGGAAGGTTATCAAGCTAAGTAAGAAATATAAATGGAGGTTAATTAGAAGCCCATAATTGAATCTTGGGCTTGGTCTAATTAAAAAAGCCCAAATGTACATTTAGTAATGGGCTTAGTTTTTGGTTTAATGTAATTAATTAGATTAATTATATTAAAACAATTTTTTTAAGAAGAAGATAGCAATTTCAGTTATTCCTAGGTTAAATGTGTAACCACACATTTGACATTAAATTGCTAAATAAAGATGGTCTTCATTATGGTTAATCATCATTAAATGGAGTTATGAACTTACCATTAAATGGTTTAATGGTTATCTTTTAATGTTGGCTTGTAACCTATTTGCATTCATTAGATTAAAGATGAAAGATGTACATTAGATGGACCATCTTCCTTCTTTCTTCTTGGAAAAACCGAAATTGGGTATTGACTTTTAGGTTATGGTCTTTTCAAATAGCCATCATAAAGATAAATGAAGATAATCTCATTTATTGGCTATTTTATGAGTGATTAATGAAAGAAGTGATGCATTTGATGCCTCTCTCTCCTTCCATCCATGCATATACAAAATTGGAAGGCAAGAAAGAGTTCTAGCATGTTCTTTACACCTTCTCTCCTTTCATGAAAGAGAGAATTGAAAATACCAATTGAAAGAGTTTCAATTTTGTTTTTTCTTCTTCTAAGAAAATCTCCTCCAAACATTTCTTCTCCTTTCCCACCAGAGGATTTTGTTAACCTAATTGTTCTTGAAGAACAGGTAGTAAATCTAATTGGTTGAGGATACTACAACAAGGAGAAAGTAGATTGCTAAAGGAAAAGAGTCAAAGGCAAAGGATTTGGATACACGAAGAAGGAGAGGATAGCGCAGCGAGGATTTAAAGCTGTAGCGAAGGAGTCGGTAATACTCTTGATCTTGTTTATATTTTATTATCCTTATACCATATCATGTATGGATTGACATGTTGATTTGGATTTGCTGCTTCCGCTGCAAGTAATGATTTCTTAAAAGTTTTTAAATCTACCGTTTTTCCAAACAAAGCATGCTTTCTTTTTCCGATCCAATAATTGGTATCAGAGTCAGTTTCTAATGCATGAATTTGATTCCTATATATTGGATGCATGGGTTGGCAGTTGTCAATAGAAGTTAAATTTACCTTGTAAGATTTCTTCATTGGTTGTAACAAGGAGGGTGGTCTATCATCACCATGTTTCCTCCTTGGTTTATTTTTTCTATTTTCTTTGATTTTGTAATGTACATGTTGGGACCCGATCCGGGAACCGAATCCCAACCGGAAAACGAAAAGCGAAAGAAACGAAAAAAGAAGCAAAACGCAAAACGAAAGCGAAAGCAAATTGAAAAGCGAAGCAAACAGAACGGACGAAAACATGAATCGGATCATATAACGGAACAAAGCGGAGTAAAACACCAAACGAATCAAAATCGTATTATCGAATAGCCGAAATACGAAACAAATACGGATCGAATATGAATAAAAATACAAATTGGATAAATCAAAACATATGGCGGAGACATGTTCAAGCAGAACATATCCGACATCCGAGAACAATTAAAAAAGAAAAACGATCGCGCTGGAAACCTAGACTATCCAAATCCAGTATAATTTTTCTTTCTTTCTTTCTTTTCTTTTCCTTTTTTTTATACTCATTTTTATTCAAACTTATGCCAATCAAATACAAATAAATTCCCATTTTTGGGAATCATCCTCCATTAATTTCTCAGTTATAACAAAATTTCTTATACATACAATCCAATCCCAAAAATCCATCTTTTAAACATCTAATTCTTATTTATTTTTCTTTTTCAACTTATTATCTAACGAAATTTCGGCAGCATAACGACTGCTTTTAACCTAACCCAAAACCTGCAAGGGTAAATAAACACTTCTAAAATACCCAAGCTATCTCACAAAATCATCCAAATCTACCGAAACCTTCGTCCAGGATCTCAGCAGATAAACACACTCCTATATCTAAAACATTTCAATAATCCTCAATCTTTAATCAGAAACATCCGTACACAACTTAATCATAATTATAACCAAATCCATAATTCACATTAATATACAATCTTATAATTCAAATACATCGTACTCAAAATTATACACAAGTTCATAACCTTAGCCATACACAATTCCAATCTATGTACAATCTCATAACTTAATACTTTCATGAGTCGAACATTTTCAGAACCTTAATGGCTTTCCAAACCATATCTTAAACCTGTCCAAAAATCCAAATTATTCCAAATACAGAAACATACACAAATCGAACTGATGTTCTGACAGTCTTTCATCCGATCTCTTGCTCGAATACCTGGAGATGGGGATGAAAGGGGGGTGAGCTAAAATAGCTCGTGGATAATATGTTAATAAATTGAAAAATAAGTGAAAAAAAACATCTTTGCAAAAACCTTTGCCATTCTTTTAAAAAGAAATTCCACAGTAGGAAATTTGACAATTTTCTTATTTCTCACACTTTTCAAAACATGATCAAAACCATTTCAATCACTTTTCAGTTGAAGAACTTCAATAATTTCTTTCTCAAAATTTTTCACATTTCTTTTTCAAAAGATGTCATGTAACACACTTATAAATAAAACAAAGCACACAAAACACATCAAATGGTCTAGTTCGGTCCAAACAAAACGTACTGCACATTCTCGCATAGCGATCCTGTGCAGCCGTGAACAGAACGTACTACACTTTCCCACATAGCGGTTCAGTGTAGCCGTGAAGGGAGTCCGAAATCGGAGCTCCAATGCCACTAGCTGGCAGCCGGGAGAAGGCTTTAAACAAATAGAGACAGTGCACTGACTCACTTAAAGGACCTAACCAAACTCATATAACACATATCGAAAACAAAAGATCGGATTGTCCGAAGGAATTTTTTGAAAAATCTTACTTTTCACACACTCACATATCACATCAATGCATATAAAATTCGCACATCACTTCATCATCAACATTCAAATCATCAATTTATCAATCAATTCACATATCAATCAAAATCACAACAAGGTATGCAAATATTTCTTTCAATCATAAAATCCAACTTATTCAAATTCACATTTTCAAATCATTCATAGAATTCGAACATAACGAATTTCATAAACTTTGCATTTTCGTAAAATTTATTCCGAAAACCAAGTTTTCAAACATTTTCATAAACCATAATTTTTTTTTTAAAATTTTGCTTCTTGAATTTTTCAAATATTCATGCTTAGTTTAAAATTTAATAAATAAACATACTACCCACCTCGAATTAATGCCAGAGATTTGTTCCAAGCTTCAATTTGGCCATTTCTCCTTTCTTCCTTCCAATTTAACATTCCCTAAAGCAATTTCATCAAAATTCAACCTCATAAATAACTTAATCATTAAAATTGATGTCATAATTCATCAATTTATACTAATTCCAAGATATCTAAATTACCAATTTCAAAAATCTCCAATTTCCAAAATTGGCTTAAACCAATTTACACAAATTCAATATCATAAATCACAATTGCTACAAAATTGATATCATATTTCACAAACCCATACTAGTATTTATTATTCCACACCCATAATTCACAAAATCCTCAAACACAGAATTAAACCTAAACCTTAATTAATTTTCCATCCAAAATTAAACATAACTTAAAGCATATACATCAAAATTGACTTCATATATCACATACCCATATCATTCTCCATATCTCTAAATTAAAATTTTATAAAAAACACAAAGTTGAAAATTTTCTCTTACCTCTTTCTCTTTCAAATTTCGGATATCTCAAGCCCCATGGGAAGCTTTCAAGTTTTTTTCCACCTTTTTCCTTTGAATCCAAGAAAAAGTTATGCTAGAACCCTAAAAATTCGAAAATCCTCACTTCTCTCTCTTCTTTCTCCATGGCCGAAGCTTCTTCTCTCCATTCTCTTCTTATTTTCTTCTTCTTTCCTCTAAAAGTCGACTTCCACTCTTTTAATTTCGTGGGCTGCTTCTTAAAACGACAGCCAAGTGGTTCTTATTCATTTAATGAGGGTCAAATGACCCTTTTGTCCTTTTCTTTAAGCGGACTTCCCAAAATGCCCCTAACTTCATGCTTACTTTCGGATATGATTCACACTATCGATTTGAAGGAATTTGTCAAAACTTCCTTCTAGAGAAATGTTCTTTTATGTCTTAATTTCATAATTCCATAAGAATCATCCAATTCGGAGCACTACATCAAAAGTTATGCTCAAAACATTTTAGATATGTTCATGTTCTAATACATCATCCAGCACGTTAATTCCATCCAGAAATTTACATTCTTAATCCCAAAATGGACATTCTATGTCTTCATAAAAATTGTAGCTCTATTTCTCTAGTTTAATTCAAATCAAGAATCGCCTCATTTCGATTACCAGAGAAAAAGTTATGCCGAATATACTTTCAGATGTTCTTAATCCAAAACTGAACACTAATCTGAACTTCAATTCAGAAATTTAAAGTCTTAGGCGCAAAATTGAAATTTAATTTCTTTATATGATTTGTAGCCCCATGTCTTAATTTTAATTTGCCTTAAGAATCACTTCAATCGGATCACCACAGATCTCGAATTTTTCAAAATACTGAACTATGTTCAAAAAATAATCCAACTCACTTTGATTAAATTAATCACCCTTAATATAATCTCATAAATTCACAAATTTTCCATAAAATAAAATTCATTGTCTTAGGAATCCAACGCTTCAAGAATCAACTCAATCGGATGTCGGACGGAAAAGATATAAGCAAAATAGTGAACAAAGGTCGGATTGGAGGAAAAACAAGCAAGGAAATCAAAACGGCGTCGCATGGAGAGTTTCAAAACTGCGCCGTGGGGAGGGGACGGACGCGCGCTGAAGAGAGGAAGAAGCAAAATGACGTCGCACTGGAGGAAAAAGCAGCGTCATTTAAGGACGCTATGTGAGAAACGAAGAAACCAGCGAAGCGGCGTCGTGCGAGGAGACACAACGTCGCTTCCAGATCGCACCCGGCTGGGTGCGATGCGTCGCACTCGGATGAGTGCAACGTGTTGCACTCTGACGAGTGCGATGAAATTTCCTTCTTTTTTTTTTTAAATTCTAAAACTTCTAAAATTCATATATTTTGATCCCTAACTCTAATTTTAACAAACTTGGTCTCTATGGAAAGCTTGAAGGAAGCTATACAACATCTATGAAGAACTCAAAAATCAATTTTGTCTCTAAAGGGGTCAAAAATTCAGTCAAAGGTATTGCCCCAATTTAATATATCCCTAAACAAATGCCAACTTTGAAAATTCATATCTTTCAACTCCAAAATCCAATCATGTCATATTTTATATCGATGCAAAGCTTGGAAAGTCCTCTACAACTTTCATGCAGGACATAAAAATCAATTTGACCTCTAAGGAAGTCAATTTTTCAGTCAAAAGTTCTGTCCTCTAATAATCATGTTAAAACCATAACATAAACTTGTAAAAATCATAACTTATTATTCCTTGATCGAAAAATTGCATACTTTATGTCAAAATAAATATCAAATCAAATCCTTCAATTTTCTTGAAGAACTTCAAAGCTAAATTATCCTCTAAATAGGTAAATTTTTCAGTCAAAGCTTCAGCCATAATATAAGTCAACCTATAACACACCTAAACTTTGACTGATCATAACTTTCACTCCTGAGATTGAAAAATTACAAACTTTATGGCTACAGAAAGCTCTTAACATAATCTACAAGTTTTATGTAATCATTTTATCAAATTTTGCCTAAATCAACAGTCAACCCTCAAAGGCCAAAAAGTCAAACTTTTCACAATTTTTTATCTTCTCACACTTTCTCTCTTTATTTCTTGATTTTCAACTTAATTTTAATCAACTCATCCACTTTTGAATATTTCTTATTTTCACTCAAAAATCGGGGTCCAACAGTACACATTGATGTAATGATGAAGATGGAGCAGCCATGGATTGAAGAAATGGAAAGGTAAAATTTTCGGTCTATCCTTTTGTGTATTGGCATAAGTTTTGTGAAAACAGAGTTGCTGGAATTTTGTTTCAATGGATCACTTCTCAGTTTTTATTGTAAAAACAAGTGCTGGATTTTTGTTTCAAAGAATCAAATTTCGCTTTTACTAAAATACTAAGTGCTGGTTTTTTTTTTCATAAAATGAGCTTCGGTTTTAATGAAAACTAGTGCTGGAATTTTTTGTCAAAACAAAGATTTGGTTTTCTAAAAATCTGGTGCTGGAATTTTATTTTTCAAAGTGACAAAATTCGATTTTCATATATGCCATTACATTTTGTTTACCGAATGGGCCAGATCATGTTTGCGAAGAGTTCGAAGCAGAAGATCCAAGTCCAAGAAGAATACTTTGGGCCTAAAAGGCTTGTAATTATTTAATTTTTCTAGGATGGACAATCAAAAGTGGCTTTATTAGTTCATGTGATGAATGGAGAAATAAATGCTTATAATATGTGATATTATGTGATTGCATGTCATTTAGAAAATTGCCAACCCTAGGCTTTGCCATGCATTCATTATGTATGAGATATATAATGAAACAATATAGGATGGATAATAAATTACATCTAGATAAGATGGTATTTAAATCTTAAAGCCCAAAAAGATTGAGTGGGAGAGGATGCTCCTGTGAGAGTCCACGGTCTCCAAACGATGACCCGTTTGCATGTGGTGAAGTGTTACTCCCCATCGGAGGGCATGGATCCTAGATCTTGCATGGTTTGGGTCTCCTTAAGGATAAGTCCACTTAATGATAGCAAATGTGACCTCCCACCGAGGCATGGTTTATAGGTATCTTTAGTGAATGAATCAAATGGTTAAACACTCAACATTTTTTATCAATAAACTGCCCACCGTAGCTCTGTTGGTAAAAGTATGGACCAAATCAAGACGTTTCTTAAAAAATTAGGCATGAGATGCTTGGTAGTTTTTGAGTGGGAGGGTCCCAGTTTTTCTTTTAATGGATAAGATGGCCCATTGTCACTTAGTCTCGTTATAGATAAGAAAATAACCGTCATATAATGTTTTAATTTTTAAGTTTTGTTAAATCTATCATCATGCATACATGCATCATTATTTTATACAAAGTTCCATAAATTGTTGACTAGTATGCTCATGTTTTAATAATTTATATTTTCAGACATAATAAACCACAAAATGAATCCACTCACCCTGCTCTTGACTAATAACAAATTAGAAAACGGAGACAATTTTAATGAATGGAGACGTAACCTTGACATTGTTCTTCAATATGAACGTATTCCATGGGTGTTAACTGAAAATGAGCCTACACCTCAAGTGGAGATTCAACTCTGAGCAAGTCCAACAACATGGCGTTGGCGAGAATCTTGACGAAGACTACTAAGTGTTATATTAAAGCTTGTCGTGGCATGTTACAAAAGCAAATTGCTTGTATGAAAATTGCTAGTGCAATGGTCCATCACCTACATGAGATGTTTGGTGTGAGGACTAGATATGCAAGAGTGAAAGCTATCCAAACCTTTCATAATCTCAGACAGAAACCTGGTGAACCGGTGCGGGATTACATGATGAAGGTAATCTCTGCGGTCACTAAGGCTGAGATGCTTGGGGTGGATATGGATGCGGACACGCAGATAATTATGATCATCAATAGCTTAAACTCTTCTTTTCAGCAGTTTAAGTTGGACTATGAGCTCAACAGCAAGGATTACACCTTGAGTGAGTTGATGAATACCCTCCAGAGCACGGAGGAGATATTGAATATTAAGGCTCATGGACTAGAAGCTAATGTAGCTTTTTCTTCTAAGCCCAAGGGTAAGGGCAAGGAAAAGAAGAAGGGTCTAATGAAAAAGAAAGCCTAAACAGGGGTCAAGGCCAAATCCATGAAAAAGAAGGCCAAAGACAACATCAAAGGAAAGTGTTTCCACTGTGATGAGATGGGCCACTGGAAAAGAAATTGTCTAGTCTACCTAGAGTCCCTCAAAAGCAAACAAGGTATGGGCTTCCTAAGTTTGTTAGGAACTAGAAATGTGGCAAATTTATCTACTTCTTGGATATTAAATTCAGGAGCCACTAACCATGTTTGTAATTCTTTGCAGGGGTTCCAGCAAAGGAAAGACTACCTAAAGGCCAGTTTCAAGTCAAGATAGCAGATGGTTCCTATGTTTTAGCAGAATCAGTGGGAGTAGTTATCTTGGACTTTCCTAGTGGTCATAGGTTATATTTGGAGGATGTTTATTACATGCCAATGATTGTAAGGAACATGATTTCTATTTTTTGTCTAATAAAATCTGGTTATTCCTTATATTTTGAAAAGGTTGTTTCAATATATGAGAATAAGGATTTTATTTGTGATGTGATAATTAAACAGGGATTGTTTTTTATAGAACCTATGAAAGGCTCACTAAACACCACAGAATTGATAAAACCAAGACAATCCGAAATCTCTAGCATTAATTCAAAGTATCTGTGGCACTTAAGAATGGGTCATATCAATCAGAAAAGACTTGACAGGCTAGTAAAGGATGGGATCCTTGTGGGCTTGGATAGTGATCCATTACCCACCTGTGAATCTTGTATTGAAGGAAAAATGAACAAAGCCTCATTTCCTTCTAAAGGAAACAGATCTGAATCCACATTGGGCTGGTACATCTTGATGTGTGTGGGCCCATGAATGTACAAGCTAGAGGAGGTTATGAATATTTCATAATTTTATAGATGATTACTCAAGACATGACTATTTGTATTTGATGCATAAAAGAGTGAATCTTTTGAAAAGTTCAAAAATTCAAAGTCAAGTGAGAAGCAACTTGGTAAGCCATTAAAACGACTTCGATCGGATCGAGGTGGTGAGTATTTATCTGGAGAGTTCTAGCAATATTTAATTGACAATGGAATTGTTTCAATTTGTCGACTCCTCGTACACCTCAATGAATGGTGTAGCGAGAGGAGAAATAGAACTTTATTGGAAATGGTAAAATCAATGATGTCTACGCTAGCCTTCGAGAATCGTTACGGGATATGCCATACAAATGGCAACATATCTTCTTAACTTTGCTCGTCCAAATCGGTGCCTAAAACACCTAGGGAGTTGTGGATCGCCGAGTGCCTTCATTGAGGCATTTGAGGACTTGGGGCTGCCCAGCCCATGTTCTAAAGCCTGAATCCACAAAGATGGAACCAAGGTCAAAAGTATGTTTGTTTGTAGGATATCCTACGGGAACTCGAGGGTACTATTTTTATAGTCCTCACGATAAGAAGGTATTTGTGTCGACAAATGCAACCTTTTTAGAGGAAGTGTTTGTGAAAAATCATAAAGGAAGAAGTGAAGTAGTATTAAAGGAGTTAGCTATTTCATCCAAACTAAGAGTTATTTTGGATATGACAGAATAAGATGTCGAAATGGATTCAAGAGTTGAATCAGAAGTGCAACCTGAACATCAAGGTGTGCCTAGACGTAGTGGGAGGGTTGTGAGACAACCAGATAGGTATCTGGGTTTAGGAAAAGGCTTAATTGCCATCTCAGACCAAGAAAAAATAGATCCCATTACGTATACACAGGCTATTAATGATGTTGATGCAGGAAAATGACTCAAGGCGATGGAATCGGAAATAGATTCTATGTATACTAATGAAGTCTGGGTCCTTGTAGATCTACCACTAGGTCTAAAAGCCATAGGGTGTAAATGGATCTACAAAAGGAAAAGGGGATCGAATGGAAAGGTAGAGACCTTTAAAGCTAGATTGGTAGCTAAAGGCTATACTCAAAAGGAGGGTATAGACTATGAGGAGACTTTTTCTCCGGTTGCCATGCTTAAGTCCATCAGGATTCTTTTGGGCATAGCAGCCTATTTCGATTATGAAATATGGCAAATGGATGTTAAGACTGCATTTATTAATGGGGATCTTGAGGAGACCATTTATATGGCCCAACTAGAAGGATTCATTGAGCCAGGTAATGAGCATAAGGTTTGCAAGTTGCAAAGGTCCATTTATGGACTTAAGCAAGCATCTAGGTCTTGGAACATTAGGTTTGATAAGGCTATCAAAACCTATGGGTTCATACAAAATCTAGATGAGCCTTGTGTTTATAAAAGAATACAAGAAGGTAAGGTTACTTTCCTAATCCTGTATGTTGATGACATTCTGTTCATTGGGAATGATGTGGGAATGTTATCTGCGGTTAAGGGATGATTGAATGAACAGTTTTCAATGAAGGATTTGGGAGAGGCTACCTATGTTCTAAGGATCAAACTTATAAGGGATCGAAAGAACAAGAAGATAGCTTTGTCTCAACTAACCTACATTGAGAATATGCTCAATAAGTTCGCAATGCAAGATTCCAAGAGGGGTTTTACTCCTACTAGACATGGAATCAAACTTTCAAAGGAATAAGCACCTAAAACCCAAGAGGAGGTTGAACGCATGCGTAACATTCCATATGCTTCGGCAGTTGGTAGTTTGATGTATGCAATGCTGTGTACTAGACCGGATATCTGTTACGCAGTGGGACTGGTAAGTAGATTTCAGTCCAATCTGGGAATGGAACATTGGACTGCGGTTAAGTGTATACTTAAGTATCTTCGTAGGACAAAGAACTTAATGCTTGTTTACTCTGGAAGTAATCTTATTCCGACAGGATATATGGATTCTGATTTCCAATTAGATGTTGATTCAAGGAAATCAACTTCTAGTTCTATATTTACTTTAGGAGGTGGAGAAATAGTTTGGAGGAGTGTCAAGCAATCTTGTATTGCTAATTCGACTATGGAGGCTGAGTATATTGCTGCTTGTGAAGCAGCAAAGGAAGCAGTCTGTCTCCGGAAGTTCCTAAATGATTTGGAGGTAGTTCTAGAGGCGGAAAAGGCCATTACACTTTATTGTGATAATAGTGGGGCAGTGGCTAATTCTAAAGAACCTCAGAACCACAAAGCTGCCAAACACATTGAGCGAAAGTATCATCTTATAAGGGAGATAATACAACGTAGAGAAGTGGATGTGGTAAAGATTCCCACTGAGCAAAACCTTGCTGATCCGTTCACAAAGACATTGAGTCAAAAGAGCTTTGAAGGTCACCTAGAAGGGATGGGAATGAGGGATATGTCAAACTTGCTTTACGACAAGTGGGAGATTGTTGGAGTTATGTAAATATAGTGCCATGGAAAGCAAGTGTATTTACATGTAACTTTATCTTCTTTAGTTACAGTTTTGTAATGAAAATATTTATTATTAATAAAATAAAAGAGTTTGGTTTTATCTGTATGAGCATTATATATCTGGTCATAAGGTACCAAGATTCTTTTGTAAGTAATATATATATACATAGAGATGTATGGGAAACATGTATATTATTAGAATCTGAATTAATTGATTCACAGTTGAATAATCAAGTTTGTCGCTTGATTATGGTTTAGACTGTAGTGTTGTGATTTATCTCCATATAAGTAAAGGAGTTTACGTCAAAGGAATGATGAGTTTCATATCATGATAGTAGTTGACTATCAATAATGACACTATTAAATTAATCTGGAATCAAGTATGTTTTCAAGAATAAAGTGGGCCGTTATTTTAATCTTAAAACATACAACTTAAGCATTCGCTTATTATGAACCATAATCTTGATGAGTGGTGTACTCATATATGTTTTATTATAATTCTTGATATGATCGGAATGAATTTTTATAGAGTATTAATCCAGTGTCTGCATGTTGGAATTATTAATTGAAACATATATCAGGGAACATTCACTCAAATAAAGAGTTTATAGTGTTATCATCTCTTCTAGATGTTTTAAGGAGATTTGGTGATTAAACTGGTGCCAGTAGTTTGATGGACTAGCTACCTATCAAGTCTTAACACTGAGATGAGATCTTATGTGTTAATCACCATATAAAGTAAAATGAGAGATCTAGAAGGAAAAACCAACATAAGGGCAAAACGGTAATTTTACCCTTTTTTGTGCGGATGACTATAATAAGGTTCTAAATAGGGTTTGCAATTGGACATATTCTCATAATATTTAATAATTCAAGAGTTCAACTAATTGTCTTTAGTAGAATGACATTTAGTTAATAAGCTAGAATTAATTCCAATGAGATTGAATTAATTCGGGCTTATTGGACTTGAATTATCAAAGTCAATAAGATTCCCCACTTGGCTTTAAGGAAGGTTATCAAGCTAAGTAAGAAATATAAATGGAGGTTAATTAGAAGCCCATAATTGAATCTTGGGCTTGGTCTAATTAAAAAAGCCCAAATGTACATTTAGTAATGGGCTTGGTTTTTGGTTTAATGAAATTAATTAGATTAATTATATTAAAACAATCTTTTTTTAAGAAGACGATAGCAATTTCGGTTATTCCTAGGTTAAATGTGTAACCACACATTTGACATTAAAATGCTAAATAAAGATGGTCTTCATTATGGTTAATCATCATTAAATGGAGTTATGAACTTACCATTAAATGGTTTAATAGTTGTCTTTTAATGTTGGCTTGTAACCTATTTGCATTCATTAGATTAAAGATGAAAGATGTACATTATAAGGACCATCTTCCTTCTTCCTTCTTGGCAAAACCGAAATTGGGTATTGAATTTTAGTTTATGGTCTTTTCAAATAGCCATCATAAAGATAAATGAAGATAATCTCATTTATTGGCTATTTTATAAGTGATTAATGAAAGAAGTGATGCATTTGATGCCTCTCTCTCCTTCCATCCATACATATACGAAATTGGAAGGCAAGAAAGAGTTCTAGCATGTTCTTTACACCTTCTCTCCTTTTATGAAAGAGAGAATTGAAAATACCAATTGAAAGAGTTTCAATTTTGCTTCTTCTTCTTCTAAGAAAATCTCCTCCAAACATTTCTTCTCCTTTCCCACCAAAGGATTTTGTTAACCTAATTGTCCTTGAAGAACAGGTGGTAAATCTAATTGGTTGAGGATACTACAACAAGGAGAAAGTAGATTGCTAAAGGAAAAGAGTCAAAGGCAAAGGATTTGGATACACAAAGAAGGAGAGGATAGCGCAGCGAGGATTTAAAGCTGTAGCGAAGGAGTTGGTAATACTCTTGATCTTGTTTATATTTTGTTATCCTTATACCATATAATGTATGGATTGGCATGTTGATTTGGGTTTGTTGCTTCCGCTGCAAGTAATGATTTCTTAAAAGTTTTGAAATCTACCGTTTTTCCAAACAAAGCATGTTTTCTTTTTCCGATCCAACATGACAACCATAGAAAATTTCTTCCTCCAGATCATCCATCTAGACGCAATAAACCAAAGCTCATGAAGAATAGGATGGTGTAAACACCTCCTCCCCTTCAAAAAGCTAGTAAAGAGATATTGCAAGAGATTGATGAATTAGGGTTACTGAAAGTTACAGAATTTGAAGTTGATGAAGTTAATACAAGCATTAGTAAAAACTTTGGTTGGGGAAAACAAAGCATCTTTTGGGATTTGTCATATTGAAAAACCAATTTGATACGTCATAATCTAGATGTGATGCATATTGAAAAAATATTTTGGACAATTTGTTCAATACCATAATGAACATTGAAGGGAGGACAAAAGATAATGTAAAATCATGAGTTGATTTGAAACCTTTTTCTAGAAGGAATGAGTTACATAAATATTTTTTCACCGATAAATATTCAAAAGCATGTTATACTTTGGACAAAAAATAAAAGGAAATTTTGTGTGAATGGTTGAAAAGTCTAAAAGTTTCCCGATGGTTATGTTTCAAACTTGACAAGGTGTGCGGACATGAGAAAGTACAAATTATTTGGGATGAAAAGTTATGATTGTCATGTGTTTATACAAAGGTTAATTCTAATTGCATTTTGGGAGTTGCCATCGAATAAGGCTTGGGAAGTTATAACAGAATTAAGTTTGTTTTTCAAAAACTTAACATCATCTAAAATAAAGTTAGTTGAAATGTAAAAACTAGAAAGGGAAATTCCAATAATATTGTGTTAATTAGAAGGGATTTTTCCTCCAAACTTCTTTAACTATATGGAGCATCTACCTGTGCATTTAGCATATGAAGCAAAACTAGCCAGTCTAGTTCAACATCGATGGATGTATTCATTTTGAGAGGTAATTCAACAAAAATGATTGTAATTGAAATAATAACATGTTTTAATAACTAAAATTTAATAAGAATATTTGCTAATATAGGTATTTGCATCACTTCAAGAAAAATGTCAAAAACAAGGCTAAAGTTGAAAGTTTGATATGTAATGCTTATTTAGTGGAGGAAGCTAGTATATTTTGTTCACATTATTTTGAGCCACATGTTCACATAAAAGAAAGAAAAGTTTCTCGTAATGACGATGGGGGAGGAGCTAGTAATGCTGATGGTAAATTATCCATCTTCACATATCCTAGATGAACATATAGATGTTCACCAAGAAGAATGCTAACAGAGGAAGAAATTGAGACTGCTCATAGTTACATTTTATTGAACTATCAAAAGGTTCAACCTTTGTACAGTAAGTTGAAATTGATTATTTGGGTTTTGAAATTTAGTGCTATTCACAACTGAAATATATAATAATGTTACTAGATTATACAAGGAATGGTTATGCGAGCTAATGTCTGAGAAAGCACAGGATGATATCAATAAAGAAGTTGGAAGAAACTTTCCTCGATTGTTCGAGAAATATGTAAGTTTTTACTTACAATTATTGAAATTATTAAATTATAAGATTAAAGTGTTCAAATGACCTTATACTATTTAATATGATAATTTCTTTTGTGTAGGCCTTAGAAAATCCAACAGAGAACAAGTTTACATGTGATCTTGCGAAGGGACCTTTGCAAACTGTTAAATCATATCCAATGTATTTCGTTAATAGATGCAAATATCATACAGAATATTATGGTCATAATATAGCAACAGTAAATAGTGGAGTTTATATACAGGGATAATTGATGAGTTACTATAGTAAAATTATTGATTGAAATTGAGTACCCTGCATTAGCAATAAAGCGAAGTGTGATATTTAAATTTGACTGGTTTGATCCAACTTTAAATGTTGGTACAAAAGTGCATACCTGATACAATCTAGTTGAAATCAACCAGCGAAGAAGATTTAGACAATTTGAACCTTTCGTGTTAGCAATGCAAGCGATCCAGGTGTATTATGTCCCTTTTCCCAACTTACAATGAGATAAGTCAAATTGGTTGGCCATTTGCAAAATTAAATCTTAAGATGTTTCTAAATCATATGCAAAAAGAGAACAGAGAATTGAAAGTGAAGCATTTTAGGAAGGTGTTTATGAAATAAATGCATATGTTATATATGACAAGAATAAACCTTTGAACGATCCAAATAATGAACATGTTGAGATTTCGTCTGGAGAGGATGAGGAGGGGGAGAGATCTGAAGAGGAGCCTGAGTTTGACTCTAATTCTTCAGAAAAAGAAGATGATGATGATTTTGATTTACAATTAAGTGTTTATAGCAATTAATTTGTGTTTGTAATAGAATATTATATTCAAAATATAAATTATTGAATTTTCCATATATTGCTATATATTGAATTAAAAATGTTATATTTCTGGAATATTCAATAAAATATGAATTTCATGTTGAAATATGCCACCAAAGAGAAAATAGGATATGATGCGATCAAGGCTTAGACTACGATTTGGAGCTAGTTACTATCCACGTGAAGCATCACATTCTGCAGCTGCAACCGAATCAGATGTTATGCCTTCAACTACTACACTTGCAGACGGGGCATCACCTTCCGTACCTGCTATTACACCATCCACCACCGCTATACCGATAAAGATATCTGGGGTAAATGATGTAGATGAAGGAGGCGGCCTCTAACCTGAAGCTGGGGGACTTAATGGAAGAAGTTACATCATAATTGTCAACAACCTAGTCAAAATACATGAAACACCATATGTTTATAATTAAGTTATATATTTAAATTTAAAAATGATAAAAAATTAATTGTTTTAATATTGGGTTGACCGGTCTGGACCATGCTCAATAAATATGAGATCCAAATTCAAAGAGAAGATTGATCTTGAGGGTTATATATGAAAGATTATCTCTTAGGCGACAAAGGATTTTTATTATCAAGAGTTTAAGGTACAAAAATATTTTTTATATTTTTAATTGATTTTTATACATTAATTAGAAAAATATTGTAGATTATAAGTACCTATCGTATGTTTTTCCTTTTATTTTTTTAAGGATTCTAAATTTGACACGGTCATTTGTAAAGTATGAGAGAGGCAATTATATAAATGTTATCAAGATTTTGTTGGTGTGACACACAAGATTGGTGTACGATTGCCTTATATTTCTGAATAAATATGGAGTCATTGGTAACAGTATTGGATATCACCCGAAGCAATGTCTATTTTAGAGCGTAATTTTTTCAACAAACGTGAAGGATCGGGGGTAGAGAGTCTTCCTATACATACTAGAAGATCTATTACCCACCATGAGCATGAAGAGAGACTTGTAAGTATCTACACTTTACACTTATATTCTATTTTTTTTACTTTGGTGTATTTCAATTTAATTTAATGTGTGAATTTTGGAATGAAAATATGTGAATTATGAAAAATGATAATGTTATAAATGTCTGGTTTCATGTATGACTATGTTGTTGAGTTAATTTTTTTGTTTAACAAGGGGTAAATATAATAGAAATAGAGAAAATTCTACCAAAATTTTTGTAAATTGTAGTTCACTTATAACATTTTATTTTGATGCAGGAAAAGTCTATAGGAACTAAGTCTACACCCCGTCAGTTCTTTTTGCACTCTCACACTAGGAAGCATGATGGTGCGACTTCGTCAACACCTAATGTAGAGAACTAAATGTATGTGAAATTTATGCTTTAATATTAATGCTTAATAATTATCACTATTAACATAAACATTGCCTTCTGATAGGACCAAATATAAGAAAGCATTTAACGATAGTCTTAGCAATCTGAAGATGTTGATGAGACTTAAACCTATCTTCATGTAGTGAATAGTAGGGACCGTCGTGGAAGGATATTCTGCTTAAGTTCATTTGCGAACACATGTTATTCATAATCTTCCACATCCAATACAATTTCATCTAGTAGGCGGTCTCCACCCAGCGTAGTCCATGAGCTTACGAGATCTACCACTTTACGGATACCCTAAAATCTTAAACTCCCACCATGTAGAGCGAGAAACTCTTCCCTTTCTCTAACAACCATCACCTTGCCACTAACACTTTCCTTTCTCTCCTCCAGATTTCGGCCTCCTCTCAACCCAACATCTAGTCTGATTGCTCACCAGATCCACTACTTCTGATCACCCCCCTCCTCTCTTTGTCTCCTAGATTCGAACCTCCTTCCTAGCTCTCCTTTGAGATCTCCCCACTAAGGGTACCTTTGTCTTTCCACATTTTCCTTTTCTACACCTTTTTTCCACGAGCCCTCCTTTTTATTGTTATTAAGCAATCTTCTCTATATCTTCATCTAAAACGTCTTTTTTTTCTTGTTTTTTGCTATCCTTAACTTCTCCCTCCATAATTGTTGGACCCCGAACCTTTTTATTAAATGAGAAATTGTTGGCAATTATTCATGTGTAGAAAAAAGGGGAACTCTTGAACTTGAAATGAAATAGAAAAGATGGTTTAGACACAAGACGGGTTATATGTGATATGTTGGAAGTTAAAAGTTAGAAAATGTATATGTTCATTGAGTATGTTTCGGTGTTTTAGCCATAACTTTTGTTCTAGTTATCCGAATAAGATGATTCTTAATTTGGATTAAACTAGAGAAATAGGGTTACAAATTGTCTGATGAAATTAAGTTCTAATTCAGTCTCTAGGAATATCAATTTTTGGATGGAAGTTGAGCGCAGAATATTGTTTCAGTATAAGAACAGTTCGGAAATGTTTGAGATATGACTTTCAAATTTTTGAACCAAATTGAATGATTTTGATGTCATTAGAAATTAAGACAATGAGGAACATTTATATAGAAGGAAGTGTAAGCAAAATCTTTCAATTTCATGATTAGAAAAGGTGTTGATTTTCGGAAGGAGTTAAGCATGATTTAAATGAACTTTGAGGTCTTAATAGAATATTTTTGTGGATTTAATTAGCATGTTAATGGGAGTTAATTAGTATGTTAATTTGAGTAAGATCATATGGCATAGGTTGACTGAATTATTGTATTAAGTTGGTAAGATTTCATGAGGGGCAAAATTGGCAAACCATTTAAGTTACAAAGTTTACATGTAAGGGCAAAGTGGTCATTGCTCATTCATTAATGGCATTAATGTAAATAAGACAAGTAGGTTTGCATTTAAGGAAGGAGGAGCATGAAATTTGAAGGAAAGAACATAAGAAAAGAGAGAAATGAGAGAGAGATCGTGGAGAAGAGGAGAAAAAGAAGAAAGAGAAACTAGGGTTCAACTTTGCTTGACTTTCAAGAAGGAATTTGTGATTGATCAAGAAGAGAAAAAGGAAGAAGAGGAAGAGAGCTCTCATTCAAGCCATCAAACTCTTCATTTGGAGAAGCTTAAAGGAGATTAAGAGAGGTAAGAGGAATCAAGATAAAGGGAAGGCAATTTGAGTCAAGTTTCAAGCAAGGAATTAAGGTGGATACATGTTTATAATTGAGTAAATAAGCCACTTTTGTTTTCTTCAAATCAAGGAAATTTTAATGATTTAAAATTGCATCATAAGTATTGCATGAATTGTGTCTTGAATGAATTGTGAAATATGTTATACGTTTGCTACATGAATTGTGTGATGTTTTATGAAAGTGTTTGTCGTTTGAAAAGAACGCACGTTTATACAATCATGTTTTCAAGAATGATTTTCAAGACATATGTCAAGTATATGAAAAGAAAGTCTTCAAGAAAATGTGCCATTTTGGGCAACAAGTTTTCAAGTTTATGAAATATGTGTTATGTGGGTTTGTGGTAGTCCCTCAAGAATCGTCACGTGTACGTTAACTCAAGAATAGGCTTCCCCCGACTATCCATTAGTGGCACATAGCTCCTTTAAGGACTCTCTCAAGTTTATGGCTACACAGGACCATTACATGGGAATGTGTAGTGCATCATGAATATGGATCTACCCAAACCATTTTGATGTGTTATGTGCTTATGACATGTAAACAAGTTGATGCATACATGTTTTGTGGTTTGTAAATGTGAATACATGATGAGATTTTGAGAAATAAGTGTTTTATGAATTTCAACAAGATTTTCTATGATAATGAACTTTTGAATAGTTTTGCTTATTTTTCCGTTATAAGCATGTTATCCACGAGCTGTAAAGCTCACCCCCACACTTTTCCCCCCATTCAGGTGATGAGCAAGGAATAAAGTGAAAGTGAATCAAGGCATGAATCTGAATTTGCATGTTTTTTTTGTTTTGGAGTAATTGATGTAAAACAAAGTTGTAATTGCATTTTGAGCAACGATTATTCAAATGTCTTGTGTAATTTGGAGATTTTAGAATATAAATTGTATTATGGCTTGAAATATCCTTAAAGTTTGTAAAACTCTTATTTTATGAGGTTAATGAAAAATGGAGTTGTGGATGGACATGAAATGTGAATTTGTATATGGAAGACTATGATGAATGTTGAGTATGAATGGTTGTTATATATATACGCATCAATGAGATGCTATGGAAAGGACACATAGGAATGTTATAAATGATGAGATGCTATTGAATATGGAGAGTCAAAGGAATTGAGGTTGAGAGTTTGATGAATTTCAATTGGTAGTCGAATTGTTATTAATGATGTGCAATAGAGAAAGTGGAGTTGGGATAAATTTCAAGTTTTACATGAGGGTAAATGTGTGTTCTGACTTCAGGAGAAACTCTGTATTAATCTATAATGATTTTGACCAAGTTGTCTTAATAAAAGTTATAGATGATCCTCTTAGCTTTCTAACACTATAAAGTCACTACAAGAAAACTCATGTTCTCTGACGGAATATTCCGTCGGACAAATGGATATTTCCGTCAGAAATTATCTTTGCCGACGGAACGCGACGAAAGAAGAAACCGTCGTAAACATGGGCGTCGTTATAACTTACCGACGACAACTGACCGTCGGTATATTGTCAATGGAAAACCGACGAAATATTATCCGTTGTTGTTATGTTGCGACGGACATTGATTTAAAATTGCGTCGGTGAAATTAATATATCACCAACGGCATATATCCGTCGGTATAATTTAGGGATGGAACCACAGTCGCAACGTTTCGAAAGTAAGTTATAACGTTAACGACGGATTCTATTTCCGTCATTAATAATTTAGACGTCGCCAAATTTAGTTCAGGTTCTGTGCCGACGGTATGTTCCATTCCGTCGGTAAATATATACCGACGGATTTGTGTATTCCATCGGTGAAATAAAAATGGTGTAAACCATTAGGTACATATATAATTGGACATCCACACATCAACCAGTACATCAAAGCTTTAAATAATGCCAATTGTTATACAATTGGATGTACATAATTGGACATCCACACATCAACCAGTACATCAAAGGTTTAAATAATGTCAATTGTTATACATTTGGATAAAAACACATCAAAGTGAACATAAATTGTTATGTTTGTACCTTAAAATAATGAGTTCAAATATCTAAAGTTGTGGTGATCGTGGGTGGTCCTTTGTAGAACTTCCCTTCGACTGTTCGAACGGTGGTTGCAACTGAGCCATCTACATAATCTCTTCTCTCATCTTCGCCATCTGCTCTCTCATCTATAGCTCCATCTGCTCCCTGATTCGCTGCTCCTGCTCCCTCATCCGTTGTTCCTCCCGCTCTGTCTGCTCCCTCATCCGTTGTTTCCCTCATCCGTTGTTCCTCCCGCTCTGTCTGCTCCCTCATCCGTTGTACCTCCCGCTCTGTCTGCCCCTCTTCCAAATGAGCAATCTTGTCCATTAATGTTTGTACTGTGGCCCAGAGCTCGATGACTTCATTGTTGTTCGATGGCTTAGTGGACGCTGCTGTACTGGACATGGAAGATTGGGAATAACATGTGTTCCCATACGAACCTAGACCAAATATCCTGCCACGGCGATCCTTACCACCCACGGCCTCAAAATACGCTCGAGACACGTCTACAGTCGTTCCTCCTGTGTTGTAGCTCGAGGTTTGTTGTAATTGGTCCTATAAGGTATGTGAAGTTAACATTAAGAAGAAGGACGGGAGCAGTATTTAGAAATAAATAAAATGCAATAACTGGACATACATTTAGCTCTCGACAACGGTTGTTGATGAAGGTTACACCATCATGCTTCTTCGTGTGAGTGTGCAGAAATAACAGAAGGGGGGTAGGCTTCGTGCCCAATGACTTCTCCTACATGAGAAAGACTAAAACGTTAGATGTGAACTAGAAATCGTTTAAACCTCGGCAGAGGTTCGTAAAGTTGTATGATATTCGTCTCCTGTTTGACAAAGAAAATAACTCAACACAGTCATAAGTGGCACCAGATAGGTAGACCATTATCATTATCCATAATACAACGAAACTAACTATCGACAAAATTAGTGTAAAGTGTAGATACTTACAAGTCTGTCTGCATGCTCTTGGTGAGTTATTGAGCCTCTCGTATGTAAGGGAAGACTCTGTTGACCTGGGCCTCCACGTCTGTTGGTCGAGTTACGTCCTGAGATGGACATTGCTGCAGGTGATGCCCAATACGCCAGCCAACGACTCCAAATATCCTCCGAAATAAAGCGGGTCGCACATTGACCTTGTTTATCGCGTTAATGAAGTCGCGATAACGTGTACGAGCCCGCCTCTCCTAGAATTTGTATATGCTCCCATCCAAAGTAGCGTCCCAGAAAAATGCTTTCTGATTAAAGAATAAAAAAAATATGTTAGTTAATGTCAAACTATATATATATTAATCATGACACTATATATATATATATATTAAATAAATAACAAAAATAATTATTGTACCTCGAACTCATGAAAGTACAATTGTTTCGTAACTGTAGTGATATTCTTCCATGTATATCCATCGGGTTCAATCATTTCCTTAAAAGTGGAGGTCATCTGCCTGGAAACCATTCCAGACGGTACGAACCTAAAATAAGAAGTAATTGTAGTGTACAAATAGACCAAAAAGCCTAAGGCTTAATCGACTAGAAACAGTGCGTAATCCTATAACCATACTTACTGGTCATTGATGAAAGTGATATACTTTCGTCCATCATCTCCTACAGATCCAGGATGCCGGGCATGTCCTCCATCCCCTATTGTGGTATTGGATGATAAATGAGTTGGCGTAGGGGATGGTGTGGCATTAGTAGCAGCAGGTGATGGCTCATCTGCAACGGGAGGATGTGTAGGAGGAGGAGGTGAGTCAGTGCGAGTCGCAGGCTGTGACGATCCACCTTGACACGGCTGCCCGCTAAACATCCCTCTAATCCTCGGCCGCATAACCTCACGTGGTCTCTTAGGTCCCATATTAATGAATGAAATACAAAATTTATCAAATTCTGTACAAATATAACAATCTTAAGAGCAATCGTTTATACAAGTTATTTACATATAAGCCAGTGTCATTGAAAGTTAACAAACAAGTTAACAACAACAAATCAACGTCAACAATTATATAATTATGACTGTGTTTACCAAATTCAAACATATACAACAACAAACATCTTTTAAGCTTTGTCGAATTATGTAATGCATGAGTAAATTATTCCGTCGGATTTCATGTGACATGAGAGTCGGTAAAAGTAAATGAGTCCCCGAGGTCTGGATTTCCGAGAAGCGTCCTGGCACGTTCAAACGAAGCTCGGGAAACAGTCAGACTTCTCCCACCAGGTGAAGGGCTTTGGACACCTTCTCTCAATAACGTTTTGGCTATATCCATACTTGGTGAGGAAATTATAAATGTGTCGCCGCTCTTGGTACAGAGGACGAATTGTCTAGATGAACTACTACAAGGGGGAACAGTTACACCTAAAACAGGGAAGAACATATATTCACATTTGATTCCATGCTATTAGACCACCGTGACACAAAGCAAAACTGGATATGATAGCATACGTGATTGTCCAAACCCAGTATGAGCAATTGACGAATCTTTCACAACAACTGATTTTCCATATCGTTCATATGTCGTCGTGTCATGGTTCTGGCCTCTACTGACACTTATTTCTTCGTTGAGAATACAGTACGCTTTGAGCAACATGAAGTGCAAACCATCAAATTACTATTATGTTATAGGCACTTAAACTAAGGAAATGAGATGTACAGAATAAGAACACAGACGTAATAATCATAGGAAACACCTTCAAGTAGAAGATCGGTCATGGATGACAAACGAATCGGAGTGTTTTTCGTAACACTGTTTCCTGTAATGGTGATTCCCTGGGACAGGATAAACTTTCCACATTCCTCCCAACGAAAAGAATTATTACCGTCGGGAACCATTCGCCACATCGACATCCCTTGAATAAAAATTGCAATGATTAAAAGGAATATTGTATTTGGTACAGTAAATAGTCTATTACAAAGATAAATTAATTGTTATCAGAACTTAAATGTAAATTACAATCATCTTCCTCATCGGAAGAATAAGAATCAAACTCTTCCTCTTGTTCAGATCCATTGTTACCCTCGTCAGACTCTGCAGATGAAATATCAACATAAGCGTTAGAAGGATCGTGCAAAGGTTCCGTCTCGTCACACGTTATTGTTTCATGAATAGAAGCCACGTCTTCTTGAAACACTTCACTGTCATTTCTCTGCTCTCCGTTTGTATGGGATTCAAACACTCCCCTAGGTTTAACTTTGCACACCGCCAACCAATCCGCTTTATCACGTCGTAAGCTTGGAAAAGGGACATAACACACCTGTCTTGCTTGTATAGCCAAGATGAATGGGTCAAATTGTCTCAAACATCTACGGAAGTTAATTTCAACGACATTGTATCGGCTATGCACTTTTGTTCCAACGTTTGATGTCGGGTCATACCAGTCACATTTAAATATCACACATCGCTTAATTGGCAATGCAGGGTACTCAACTTTAAGTATTTCAATTATTTTCCCATAATAGTCCATCAATTCTCCCTGTATCGAAACCCCACTGTTCATACTTGACATGGTATGTCCATGCGACTCTATATGGTATTTATATCCATTCACGAAATACACCGGATACGAGTAAACAGTTCGCAGAGGTCCCTTCGCAAGATCAGAAATGAACTTGTTCTGTATTGGATTTTCGGCAGCTTATGTAACAGGAAGTAGCAAAGGAAAGAGTACAATGTCATCGGAACATTTTAACATGGTGGGTAACAATAGGAATAGTTTAAAGTGAGAACTTACATATCGCGCGAACCATCGAGGGAATTGTTTTCCAACTTCGTTATTCATGTCATCTTGTGTGATACCAGGCATTATCTCATGCAACAATGCCTCGTATAAGCTGCATATGACATGACACCAATCAGAAACGTTCAACACACTAATACTTGCAATTGAGCATACCAGTTGTGCAACTCATCGCATGCGAATGGAAGAACCTCCTGACAGTTCAATAAAATGTACCCATGTGCAGCATCAATTTCCTCCTCTGTTAGCATTCGTCTTGTTGCACGTCCAGAGGTCCGTCCTGGATATGTAAAAATTGATAAGTTCCCATCCGCACCACTTGTTCCTCCCCCATCGTCGTTATGAGGAACTTGTCTCGCCCTTGTACGCACATGAGACTCAAAATAATGTCCACAAAACGTACTAGCTTCCTCAACTAAATAAGCATTACATATGGAGCCCTCAACTCTAGCTTTGTTTTTCACATTTTTTTTAAATGATGTAAATACCTATAATAAAGCAAATGGTTATTACAATGTTCGGTACACACAACACGTACAAATGGGTAAGGATATGATAGTACAGGAGTTACCTCTCAATGGATACATCCATCGATATTGGACTGGACCGGCAAGTTTTGCTTCGTATGGTAAATGCACCGGTAGATGCTCCATGCAGTCAAATAAGCTTGGAGGAAAAATCCCTTCTAACTTGCACAAAATAACTGGAATTTTATTCTCTAGTTTTTCCATTTCATATAAATTGATTTCAGATGATGTTAAGCTTTTGAAAAACAAGCTCAACTCCGTTAATGGTTCCCATACTTTAGAAGGTAGCAACTCGCGAAAGGCAATTGGAATTAGCCTTTGCATAAAAACATGACAATTATGACTTTTCATCCCAAATAATTTGTACTTTCTCATATCTACACACCTAGACAGGTTTGAAACATAACCATCAAGAAACTTTAGTCCTTTCAACCATTCACACAAACGCTCCTTTTGTTGCTTGTCCAAAGTGTAACATGCTTTCGGATATTTATCAGTACGAACATCTTTATGTAACTCATGTCTTCTACAGAGCAGTTCCAAATCAGCTCTAGATTTGGCATTGTCTTTTGTCTTCCCTTCAATGTTCATAATCGTATTGAACAAGTTGTCAAACATGTTTTTCTCAATATGCATCACGTCCAGATTATGTCGTACCATATTTGTTTTCCAATATGGTAAATCCCAAAATATGCTTCGTTTTCACCAACCAAAGTTTTGACTGATGCTTCTATTTACTTTATTGGCTTCAAATTCAGTTACTTTAAGCAAGCCCAATGCCTCAATCTCTTACAAAATCTCAACACCACATTTCGGAGGTGGAGGTGGTTGTTTAACTGTCCTATTTTTCATGAACTTATATTTATTGCGCCTAAACGGATGATCAGGAGGAAGGAATTTTCTGTGATTGTCAAACCAACTAATTTTGCCACCGGTTGGAAGATAAAACGCATCTGAATCATTGCCTCAATGAGGGCACGCCAACTTCCCAGTTGTGCTCCAACCAGATAACATGGCCAGAGCCGGGAAGTCACTTATCGTCCACATTAAAGCTGCTCTCATTATAAAATTATGTTTCAAAGGTACATCATATGTTTGCACACCAGTTTCCCAAAGATGTTGCAATTCCAATATCAGCGGTTGTAAGTAAACATCTATTTTTTGCTTGGGATTTGTTGGTCCTGTCACAATAACTGTAAGAAACATGTAAGCCTCTTTCATACACATCCACGGAGGCAAATTATAAGGAGTAATTATCACCGGCCAAGATGAATATTGCTGGCCAGATTAACCAAAAGGTTGGAATCCATCAGTCGACAATCCCAACCGCACATTCCGACTTTCAACTACAAAGTGCTGATGGGTTTCATTGAAATGCTTCCATTCCAGTTCATCTGATGGATGACGCATAACTCCATCTTCCTGATCGTGTTCAGCATGACATCTCATGTTGTTGGACCCCGAACCTTGAGTGACAATTTGACTATGGTCAAGTGGATGAGTTGATTGAAATGAAGGATTTAGAAAGTTTGACTTTTTGGAGAGAGAATGTTTGACTTTGAGAGTTGACTTTTGTTTGAGGCAAAATTTGATAAAATGGTCTTCTGGAAACTTGTAGATTATGTTAAGAGATTTTTGTGGACATAAAGTTTGTAATTTTTCAATATCGGGAGTGAAAGTTATGATCAGTCAAAGTTTATGTTTGATCGGGTTTGACTTTTATTATGATTGAATCTTTGACTGAGGAATTAACCTAGTTAGAGGTTATTTGAGCTTTGATGTTCTTCATGAAAATTGAAGGATTTGTTTTGATCTTTATTTCGATATAAAGTATGCAATTTTTCGATCTCGGAAAATTAAGTTATGATTTTACAAGTTTGTATAGAGGATAGTATCTTTGACGGAAAATGGACTCCGTAGGAGTTGAATTGAGTTTTATGTTCTTCTTGGAAGATTTAGAGCTTCTCTCAAGCTTTCTATAGAGACTAAGTTTGTCAAAATCGGAGTTCGGGAGTAAAAGTTATGAATTTTGGAAGTTTAGAGGAAAAAAAAAAAGAAGAAAAAAGTTTTAGCGCCTCGCTAGGCTGACTCGCTCCCTAGCGAGGCGGGCGCCCAGATGCGCCTCGCTAGAGGCAACGCCTCGCCTAGCGAGGCGGGCGCGGCTTCGCCTCAGGGCAAGGCTCGCCTCATGAGTTGTGCGCCTCGCTAGAGGCGACGCCTCGCCCTAGCGAGGCGGGCGCTCGCTCGCCCTCGCCAGGCGACGCCTCGCCCTAGCGAGCGGCGTCTCGCCCATGAGCGGCGTCTCGCCTCATGAGCGGCGTCTCGCCTCATGAGTTAGGCGCCAAACGCGTTTTGCTTCTTAAATTTTGATTTCTTTGTTTTAATCCGACCTTTGCTCACTATTTTGCCTATATCTTTTCCGTCCGACATCCGATTGAGTTGATTCTTTTGCGTTGGATTCCTAAGACATTGAATTTCATTTATAAGAAATTTGTGAACTTTTGAGGTTAAATTAATGGTGATTAATTTAATCAAAGTGAGTCGGGAAATTTTCGAGCATGATTCAGTGTTTTGTAAAATTCGGGATCTGTAGAGATCCGATTGAAGCGATTCTTGAGGGAAATAAAGATAAGACAAGGGCTACAAATCATATGAAGACATGAAATGTCAATTTTGCCCTTAGGACTTTTAATTTTGAATTTAAGTTCGGATTAGGGTTTAATTTTGGATTAGGAACACCTGTGAGTAATTTGAGTATAACTTTTGATCTGGGAATCGAAATGAGGCGATTCTTGTTTTGAATTAAACTAGAGACATAAGGCTACAATTGTTATGAAGACATCGAGTTTCAATTCTGGGATTAAGAATGTGAAATTTTGGACGGAAATAATCGTACATAGGAAATGTGTTAGAATATGGATATTCCGAATTGTTTTGCACATAACTTTTGATGTAGTGCTCGAATTGAGCGCGGTCAGTGGCGTTGGATTCGTATGAGTGAGAGGAACATTTCGAGAAGGAAGTTTGGACAAATTCCTTCAATTTAATAGTGCGAATCAGAACCGCAAGTAAGTGTAATTTTAAGTTTTGAATGGAGGGCAAAATGGTCATATGACCATCAATTAATGAAACACTTGATGAGTTGTCATTTTTGGCTATTAAAAGCCACGGAAGTGGCTGGAGAAGTCTGGAAAATGTTAGAAGAAAGAAGAAGAAATAAGAAGAGAGAGTTTCGGGTGATGGAGAAAAGAAAAGAGAGAGAAAGGTAAGTTTGATTTTGTTCTACTCAATTCTTCAAGCTTTTGGGATTTTTCCAAGAAGGAAAAGAGTGGAGAATGAAGAGAGCTTCTTCATGAGCCAAGAAAATTTGAATTTGGAGGATAAATGAGGTAAGAGAAGATTTTCAATTTGAAGTTTTTGTTGAATTTTTAATTGAGAAGTATGGAAAAGGACTTGGGTTTGTGGTTTATGAAGTTGATTTTGATGTATATGCTTTAGGTTGGGTTTAATTTTGGATGGAAATTTGTTTAAAGTTTAGGCTTAATTTTATGATTGAGAATTTTGAGATATTTTGGTGTAAAATTATAGGAAATATGATGAATTGACGATATATGAAATCAATTTCGAAGAATTTGTATTTTATGATATTGAATTGGGATAAATTGGTTTAGGCCAATTTTAAGATTTGGGGATTTTTGAAATTGAGGATTTAGATGTCTTGGAATTAATGTGAATTGAGGAATTGTGAGATTAATTTTGAAGAAATTATGTTTTATGAGATTGAATTTGGGTGTATTGGTTTAGGCCAATTTTGAAAATTGGGAATTTTCAAAATTGGAAATTGAAATAACTTGAATGTAAATGGAATTGGTGAATTCTAAGTTGATTGTGAAAATTAAGTATTTTCTGATGTGAAATTTGGATGATTATGGTTTAGGTTTTGGTACTTTGGAAGAAAGAAAAGCAAGGATCAATTGGAGCTTGAAATCAAGTTTCCGGCAATAATTCGAGGTGGGTAGCATATTTATATTTTGATTTGTAAGCAATCTACGACTTTTGAAAAATTAAAGAAAGTAAAAATTTGGATTTTGATAAATTAAGGTATAAATTAAGGTTTTTGTAAATATTTGAAAATAAAAGTTTGTTATCGTTTGGCATTACGAGTCCCAAATGAGTTTTGAATAAAATTTGCATCATTATATATGAAGTTTTAATAATTGCTATGGTTGTGCATTATTGACTTTTTGAGAATGTATTATGTGTATTGTATTGCTTGAAGATTGTGAATTTATGAATGAAAATATGTCTGTGAGGACACGTGTGTGAAAAAAATCAAAAATTTGGAAAGTGCCTTCGGGCAATTTGAATTTCCGTTTCGATATATGTTATGTGGGTTTGGTAGGTCCTTTGGTGAGTCGTTTGTCTCTATGTGTATAGCCTTCTCCAGCTGCCCATAAGGGCACGGACTCCGATTTCGGACTCCTTCACGGCTAACTGGACCGCAATGCGGAAAGTGTAGTACGTTCATTCACGATCGCAGGATCGCTTCTGCGGACTATGCAAGACGCTCTGTTGGACTAGCAGCACCATTTCGATGTGTTATATGTTTTGATTTGTTTATGTGTTCGCATTCATATTTATGAAAATTCAAGAAGTTTTGAAAATGAGAAAAAAGTGAGATTATTATGAAAAGTTTGAAAATATGAAAAAATGGGTTTGAGGAAATTGTTTGAAAAATTATAAAGTTTGAAAAAGAATTAGCCTTTTGGCAAAAAGAGTATTAAAATGATTTCGCTTATTTATCGGGTTATAAATGTGTTATCCACGAGCTTCGAGCTCACCCCCTTTCATCCCCATCTCCGTGTTTGAGCGGAGATCGGATGAAAGAATGTGAAGACATCAGTTTCGACATTTCTATCAGTTAGATTTTGTGTAATTTGAATCTTTAGTATGAATATATTCATGACTTGAGATAAGTTTGGGAAAAATGTATTTGTGTATAAAGTTGAGTATTGTGAATGAATGAGAAATTTGTATATGAAATTATGAATGGTTTGGGAATCCATATGTATGATTGATTTGGGAATGAGATTGAACTATGAGAATGGTAGATTGAATGACAAGTATGAGATTGTTTTAGAATAGGTTTGTGATTATCTGCTGATATCCCGGACGGAGGGTCCGGTGGATTCTGATGTGTGTGTGATTGTTTGGAAATTTTAGAAGTGTTGTTTTGAACACTTTGCAGGTTTGGGTTAGGATAAAGGCAGCCGTTATGCTGCCGAAATTTCGATAAAAATTGGAAAAAAAAAATAGAATTTGAGATTTGTATGGATGAATAAGAATTTGTATGATTGTTGAGTTTCGGGTTTAAGAATGAATTTTCCTATGAGAAATTATATGGATGTGATTGATGTGAGAAATGAGAATAAGAAAGAAAAAAAAAATTCATAACGGATTTTGGAACGTCTTAGGATTCACAACGCGACTATGATCATTCGATAAGTTTTCTTTGATTATTGTTTCCGGATGTCGGATGTGTCTGCTTTGATTTCGTTTCGCTTTGCAATCTGTTCGTTTGATTCGATTAGTATTTGCTTCCGCTTGCATTTGCTTCCGCTTCGCTACTTTCGGATTTGTTCGCTTCCGCATTTTGTTTTCGATCGGAAATTTCCGCTTTACTTCGTTTCCGTTCTGCTTATGTATTTTGTAGTTGGGTCTCGAAAGTGGGATCCAACATTTATGATATCAGAGCATAGAGTGAAAGTGTTAAGTTTTTTCGGTTGGGATCCGGTTCCCAGATCGGGTGCCAACATTTATGGTATCAGAGCCCAGTAATATGATCTTACTTGGGCGTATGAGTATGAATAAGGAATTGATACGAGTTTGTAAAGATAAGAGTGAATTTGTGAGAATGTGCTAAGTGATCATTTGATTTTGATGAAAGAAGTATGATGGCCTTTAGGAATTTGAAAATTGATATGTATGACTATTTAATGAATTCAAGTGATTGGTTTGATTTGGGTGTTAAGAATATGACCGATTTTCGAAGTGTGTTGAGGAAATTAAGATTAGAACTTCTTGAGAAATTGTGATGAATTGATATAGATGAAAGAATGATGACATAATGATGATTGAACCATATTAGGATTCTTTAAGAAATGGACCATTGACTTGTGTCCATATATGAAGAAATAATGAGTTATAGATATAGTAAGTTGATATGATATGAGTGATATATGATTTAAGGAAGTGAAAATTTTGAAGAGATTGAGAATATGTATGATGAGTAAAATTTGATGAAAAGGTAATTGATTATGAGTTTGGAAGTGAGAAAGTCCTTGATGATCTTTGATTAGAAAGAAATTTATGCAAGAATGAGTTACGTGGAGTTAAGTAAATATGAATTTCGAGGACGAAATTCTTTTAAGAGGGGGAGAAATGTTGGACCCAACCTTGAGTGACAATTTGACTATGGTCAAGTGGATGAGTTGATTGAAATGAAGGATTTAGAAAGTTTGACTTTTGAGAGAGAATGTTTGACTTTGAGAGTTGACTTTGTTTGAGGCAAAATTTGATAAAATGGTCTTCGGAAACTTGTAGATTATGTTAAGAGATTTTGTGGACATAAAGTTTGTAATTTTTCGATATCGGAGTGAAAGTTATGATCGGTCAAAGTTTATGTTTGATCGGGTTTGACTTTTATTATGATTGAATCTTTGACTGAGGAATTAACCTAGTTAGAGGTTATTTGAGCTTTGATGTTCTTCATGAAAATTGAAGGATTTGTTTTGATCTTTATTTCGATATAAAGTATGCAATTTTTCGATCTCGGAAAATTAAGTTATGATTTTACAAGTTTGTATAGAGGATAGTATCTTTGACGGAAAATGGACTCCGTAGGAGTTGAATTGAGTTTTATGTTCTTCTTGGAAGATTTAGAGCTTCTCTCAAGCTTTCTATAGAGACTAAGTTTGTCAAAATCGGAGTTCGGGAGTAAAAGTTATGAATTTTGGAAGTTTAGAGGAAAAAAAAAAAAAAAGAAGAAAAAAGTTTTAGAGCCCTCGCTAGGTGACGATCTCGCCTAGAGGCGGGCGCCAGATCGCCTCGCTAGGCGATGCCTCGCCTAGCGAGGCGGGGCTGCCTTCGCCCCTCATGTTGTCTCGCCTCGCAGGCGACGCCTCGCCCTAGCGAGGCGGGCGCCACGCCGCCTCGCCAGGCGACGCCTCGCTAGCGAAGCGAGGCGTCTCGCCCTCATGAGCGGCGTCTCCCTCATGAGTTAGGCGTCTCCGACGCCTGCTTGCTTCTTAAATTTTGATTTCTTTGTTTTAATCCGACCTTTGCTCACTATTTTGCCTATATCTTTTCCGTCCGACATCCGATTGAGTTGATTCTTTTGCGTTGGATTCCTAAGACATTGAATTTCATTTATAAGAAATTTGTGAACTTTTGAGGTTAAATTAATGGTGATTAATTTAATCAAAGTGAGTCGGGAAATTTTCGAGCATGATTCAGTGTTTTGTAAAATTCGGGATCTGTAGAGATCCGATTGAAGCGATTCTTGAGGGAAATAAAGATAAGACAAGGGCTACAAATCATATGAAGACATGAAATGTCAATTTTGCCCTTAGGACTTTTAATTTTTGAATTTAAGTTCGGATTAGGGTTTAATTTTTGGATTGGGAACACCTGTGAGTAATTTGAGTATAACTTTTGATCTGGGAATCGAAATGAGGCGATTCTTGTTTTGAATTAAACTAGAGACATAAGGCTACAATTGTTATGAAGACATCGAGTTTCAATTCTGGGATTAAGAATGTGAAATTTTGGACGGAAATAATCGTACATAGGAAATGTGTTAGAATATGGATATTCCCGAATTGTTTTGCACATAACTTTTGATGTAGTGCTCGGAATTGAGCGCGGTCAGTGGCGTTGGATTCAGTATGAGTGAGAGGAACATTTCTCGAGAAGGAAGTTTGGACAAATTCCTTCAATTTAATAGTGCGAATCAGAACCGCAAGTAAGTGTAATTTTAAGTTTTGAATGGAGGGCAAAATGGTCATATGACCATCAATTAATGAAACACTTGATGAGTTGTCGTTTTTGGCTATTAAAAGCCACGGAAGTGGCTGGAGAAGTCTGGAAAATGTTAGAAGAAAGAAGAAGAAATAAGAAGAGAGAGTTTCGGGTGATGGAGAAAAGAAAAGAGAGAGAAAGGTAAGTTTGATTTTGTTCTACTCAATTCTTCAAGCTTTTGGGATTTTTCCAAGAAGGAAAAGAGTGGAGAATGAAGAGAGCTTCTTCATGAGCCAAGAAAATTTGAATTTGGAGGATAAATGAGGTAAGAGAAGATTTTCAATTTGAAGTTTTTGTTGAATTTTTAATTGAGAAGTATGGAAAAGGACTTGGGTTTGTGGTTTATGAAGTTGATTTTGATGTATATGCTTTAGGTTGGGTTTAATTTTGGATGGAAATTTGTTTAAAGTTTAGGCTTAATTTTATGATTGAGAATTTTGAGATATTTTGGTGTAGAATTATAGGAAATATGATGAATTGACGATATATGAAATCAATTTCGAAGAATTTGTATTTTATGATATTGAATTGGGATAAATTGGTTTAGGCCAATTTTAAGATTTGGGGATTTTTGAAATTGAGGATTTAGATGTCTTGGAATTAATGTGAATTGAGGAATTGTGAGATTAATTTTGAAGAAATTATGTTTTATGAGATTGAATTTGGGTGTATTGGTTTAGGCCAATTTTGAAAATTGGGAATTTTCAAAATTGGAAATTGAAATAACTTGAATGTAAATGGAATTGGTGAATTCCTAAGTTGATTGTGAAAATTAAGTATTTTCGATGTGAAATTTGGATGATTATGGTTTAGGTTTTGGTACTTTGGAAGAAAGAAAAGCAAGGATCAATTGGAGCTTGAAATCAAGTTTAAGCAATAATTCGAGGTGGGTAGCATATTTATATTTTGATTTGTAAGCAATCTCGACTTTTGAAAAATTAAAGAAAGTAAAAATTTGGATTTTGATAAATTAAGGTATAAATTAAGGTTTTGTAAATATTTGAAAATAAAAGTTTGTTATCGTTTGGCATTCTGAGTCCCAAATGAGTTTTGAATAAAATTTGCATCATTATATATGAAGTTTTAATAATTGCTATGGTTGTGCATTATTGACTTTTGAGAATGTATTATGTGTATTGTATTGCTTGAAGATTGTGAATTTATGAATGAAAATATGTATCGTGAGGACACGTGTGAAAAAATCAAAATTTGGAAAGTGCCTTGAGCAATTTGAATTTCATTTTCGATATGTGTTATGTGGGTTTGGTAGGTCCTTTGGTGAGTCGTATTGTCTCTATGTGTATAGCCTTCTCCAGTTGCCCGCTAGGGCACGGACTCCGATTCGGACTCCTTCACGGCTATATTTGGACCGCAATGCGGAAAGTGTAATACGTTTCGTTTTCACGACTGCAGGATCGCTTCTGCGGCTATGCGAAGACGCTCTGTTGGACTAGCAGCACCATTCGATGTGTTATATGTTTTGATTTGTTTATGTGTTTCGCATTCATATTTATGAAAATTCAAGAAGTTTTGAAAATGAGAAAAAAAGTGAGATTATTATGAAAAGTTTGAAAATATGAAAAAAATGGGTTTGAGGAAATTGTTTGAAAAATTATAAAGTTTGAAAAAGAATTAGCCCTTTTGGCAAAAAGAGTATTAAAATGATTTCGCTTATTTATCGGGTTATAAATGTGTTATCCACGAGCTCCGAAGCTCACCCCCTTTCATCCCCATCTCCGGGTTTGACGCAGAGATCGGATGAAAGAATGTGAACATCGGTCAGCCGACATTTCATCGGTTAGATTTTGTGTAATTTGAATCTTTAGTATGAATATATTCATGACTTGAGATAAGTTTGGGAAAATGTATTTGTGTATAAAGTTGAGTATTGTGAATGAATGAGAAATTTGTATATGAAATTATGAATGGTTTGGGAATCTATATGTATGATTGATTTGGGAATGAGATTGAACTATGAGAATGGTAGATTGAATGACAAGTATGAGATTGTTTTAGAATAGGTTTGTGATTATCTGCTGATATCCCGGACGGAGGGTCCGGTGGATTCTGATGTGTGTGTGATTGTTTGGAAATTTTAGAAGTGTTGTTTTGAACACTTTGCAGGTTTGGGTTAGGATAAAGGCAGCCGTTATGCTGCCGAAATTTCGATAAAAATTGGAAAAAAAAAATAGAATTTGAGATTTGTATGGATGAATAAGAATTTGTATGATTGTTGAGTTTCGGGTTTAAGAATGAATTTTCCTATGAGAAATTATATGGATGTGATTGATGTGAGAAATGAGAATAAGAAAGAAAAAAAAAATCATAACGGATTTTGGAACGTCTTAGGATTCACAACGCGACTATGATCATTCGATAAGTTTTCTTTGATTATTGTTTCGGATGTCGGATGTATGCGCTTTGATTTCGTTTCGCTTTGCAACTGCTCGTTTGATTCGATTAGTATTTGCTTCGCTTGCATTTGCTTCCGCTTCGCTACTTTGATTTGTTCGCTTCGCATTTTGTTTTCGATCGGAAATTTCCGCTTTACTTCGTTCCGTTCGCTTATGTATTTTGTAGTTGGGTCTCAAAGTGGGATCCAACATTTATGATATCGAGCATAGAGTGAAAGTGTTAAGTTTTTTCGGTTGGGATCCGGTTCCCAGATCGGGTGCCAACATTTATGGTATCAGAGCCCAGTAATATGATCTTTCTTGGGCGTATGAGTATGAATAAGGAATTGATACGAGTTTGTAAAGATAAGAGTGAATTTGTGAGAATGTGCTAAGTGATCATTTGATTTTGATGAAAGAAGTATGATGGCCTTTAGGAATTTGAAAATTGATATGTATGACTATTTGATGAATTCAAGTGATTGGTTTGATTTGGGTGTTAAGAATATGACCGATTTTCGAAGTGTGTTGAGGAAATTAAGATTAGAACTTCTTGAGAAATTGTGATGAATTGATATAGATGAAAGAATGATGACATAATGATGATTGAACCATATTAGGATTCTTTAAGAAATGGACCATTGACTTGTGTCCATATATGAAGAAATAATGAGTTATAGATATAGTAAGTTGATATGATATGAGTGATATATGATTTAAGGAAGTGAAAATTTTGAAGAGATTGAGAATATGTATGATGAGTAAAATTTGATGAAAAGGTAATTGATTATGAGTTTGGAAGTGAGAAAGTCCTTGATGATCTTTGATTAGAAAGAAATTTATGCAAGAATGAGTTACGTGGAGTTAAGTAAATATGAATTTCGAGGACGAAATTCTTTTAAGAGGGGGAGAAATGTTGGACCCCGAACCTTGAGTGACAATTTGACTATGGTCAAGTGGATGAGTTGATTGAAATGAAGGATTTAGAAAGTTTGACTTTTTGGAGAGAGAATGTTTGACTTTGAGAGTTGACTTTTGTTTGAGGCAAAATTTGATAAAATGGTCTTCGGAAACTTGTAGATTATGTTAAGAGATTTTTGTGGACATAAAGTTTGTAATTTTTCGATATCGGGAGTGAAAGTTATGATCAGTCAAAGTTTATGTTTGATCGGGTTTGACTTTTATTATGATTGAATCTTTGACTGAGGAATTAACCTAGTTAGAGGTTATTTGAGCTTTGATGTTCTTCATGAAAATTGAAGGATTTGTTTTGATCTTTATTTCGATATAAAGTATGCAATTTTTCGATCTCGGAAAATTAAGTTATGATTTTTACAAGTTTGTATAGATGATAGTATCTTTGACCAGAAAATGGACTCCCGTAGGAGTTGAATTGAGTTTTATGTTCTTCTTGGAAGATTTAGAGCTTCTCTCAAGCTTTCTATAGAGACTAAGTTTGTCAAAATCGGAGTTCGGAGTAAAAGTTATGAATTTTGGAAGTTTAGAGGAAAAAAAAAAAGAAAAAAAGTTTTAGCGCCAGCGCTAGGCGACGGCTCGCCCCTAGAGAGGCGGTATCAGATGCTCGCTAAGGCTTCTCGCCTCGCGAGGGCAAGGCTCTCCTCATGGTGTCGCCTCGCTGAGGCGACGCCTCCTAGCGAGGCGGGGCTCGCTTCGCCTCGCCTAGCGAGCGGGCGTCTCGCCTAGCGAGCGGGCGTCTCGCCCTCATGCGTCTCGCCCTCATGAGTTAGGCGTCTCCACGCCTGCTTTCTTCTTAAATTTTTGATTTCTTTGTTTTTAATCCGACCTTTGCTCACTATTTTGCCTATATCTTTTCCGTCCGACATCCGATTGAGTTGATTCTTTTTGCGTTGGATTCCTAAGACATTGAATTTCATTTTATAAGAAATTTGTGAACTTTTGAGGTTAAATTAATGGTGATTAATTTAATCAAAGTGAGTCGGGAAATTTTCCGAGCATGATTCAGTGTTTTGTAAAATTCGGGATCTGTAGAGATCCGATTGAAGCGATTCTTGAGGGGAAATAAAGATAAGACAAGGGGCTACAAATCATATGAAGACATGAAATGTCAATTTTGCCCTTAGGACTTTTAATTTTTGAATTTAAGTTCGGATTAGGGTTTAATTTTTGGATTGGGAACACCTGTGAGTAATTTGAGTATAACTTTTGATCTGGGAATCGAAATGAGGCGATTCTTGTTTTGAATTAAACTAGAGACATAAGGCTACAATTGTTATGAAGACATCGAGTTTCAATTCTGGGATTAAGAATGTGAAATTTTGGATGGAAATAATCATACATAGGAAATGTGTTAGAATATGGATATTCCCGAATTGTTTTGCACATAACTTTTGATGTAGTGCTCGGAATTGAGCGCGGTCAGTGGCGTTGGATTCGTATGAGTGAGAGGAACATTTCTCGAGAAGGAAGTTTGGACAAATTCCTTCAATTTAATAGTGCGAATCAGAACCGCAAGTAAGTGTAATTTTAAGTTTTGAATGGAGGGCAAAATGGTCATATGACCATCAATTAATGAAACACTTGATGAGTTGTCGTTTTTGGCTATTAAAAGCCACGGAAGTGGCTGGAGAAGTCTGGAAAATGTTAGAAGAAAGAAGAAGAAATAAGAAGAGAGTTTGGGTGATGGAGAAAAGAAAAGAGAGAGAAAGGTAAGTTTGATTTTGTTCTACTCAATTCTTCAAGCTTTTGGGATTTTTCCAAGAAGGAAAAGAGTGGAGAATGAAGAGAGCTTCTTCATGAGCCAAGAAAATTTGAATTTGGAGGATAAATGAGGTAAGAGAAGATTTTCAATTTGAAGTTTTTGTTGAATTTTAATTGAGAAGTATGGAAAAGGACTTGGGTTTGTGGTTTATGAAGTTGATTTTGATGTATATGCTTTAGGTTGGGTTTAATTTTGGATGGAAATTTGTTTAAAGTTTAGGCTTAATTTTATGATTGAGAATTTTGAGATATTTTGGTGTAGAATTATAGGAAATATGATGAATTGACGATATATGAAATCAATTTCGAAGAATTTGTATTTTATGATATTGAATTGGGATAAATTGGTTTAGGCCAATTTTAAGATTTGGGGATTTTTGAAATTGAGGATTTAGATGTCTTGGAATTAATGTGAATTGAGGAATTGTGAGATTAATTTTGAAGAAATTATGTTTTATGAGATTGAATTTGGGTGTATTGGTTTAGGCCAATTTTGAAAATTGGGAATTTTCAAAATTGGAAATTGAAATAGCTTGAATGTAAATGGAATTGGTGAATTCCTAAGTTGATTGTGAAAATTAAGTATTTTCTGATGTGAAATTTGGATGATTATGGTTTAGGTTTTGGTACTTTGGAAGAAAGAGAAAAGCAAGGATCAATTGGAGCTTGAAATCAAGTTTCCGGCAATAATTCGAGGTGGGTAGCATATTTATATTTTGATTTGTAAGCAATCTACGACTTTTGAAAAATTAAAGAAAGTAAAAATTTGGATTTTGATAAATTAAGGTATAAATTAAGGTTTTTGTAAATATTTGAAAATAAAAGTTTGTTATCGTTTGGCATTACGAGTCCCAAATGAGTTTTGAATAAAATTTGCATCATTATATATGAAGTTTTAATAATTGCTATGGTTGTGCATTATTGACTTTTGAGAATGTATTATGTGTATTGTATTGCTTGAAGATTGTGAATTTATGAATGAAAATATGTCTCGTGAGGACACGTGTGTGAAAAAATCAAAATTTGGAAAGTGCCTTGAGCAATTTGAATTTCCGTTTCGATATGTGTTATGTGGGTTTGGTAGGTCCTTTGGTGAGTCATTGTCTCTATGTGTATAGCCTTCTCCAGTTGCCCGCTAGTGTACGGAGTCTCGATTCGGACTCCTTCACGGCCATAATTGGACCGCAATGCGGAAAGTGTAATACGTTCGTTTCACGATCGCATGTGATCGCTTACGCGGACCCATGCAAGACGCTCTGCTTGGACCTAGCTGACCATTCGATGTGTTATATGTTTTGATTTGTTTATGTGTTCTGCATTCATATTTATGAAAAATTCAAGAAGTTTTGAAAATGAGAAAAAAGTGAGATTATTATGAAAAGTTTGAAAATATGAAAAAATGGGTTTGAGGAAATTGTTTGAAAAATTATAAAGTTTGAAAAAAGAATTTACTTTTGGCAAAAAAGAGTATTAAAATGATTTGACTTATTTATCATTTTATAAATGTGTTATCCACGAGCTTCGAAGCTCACCCCTTTCATCCCCATCTCCAGGTTTCGAGCAGGAGATCGGATGAAAGAATGTGAAGACATCAGTTTCGACATTTCTATCAGTTAGATTTTGTGTAATTTGAATCTTTAGTATGAATATATTCATGACTTGAGATAAGTTTGGGAAAATGTATTTGTGTATAAAGTTGAGTATTGTGAATGAATGAGAAATTTGTATATGAAATTATGAATGGTTTGGGAATCTATATGTATGATTGATTTGGGAATGAGATTGAACTATGAGAATGGTAGATTGAATGACAAGTATGAGATTGTTTTAGAATAGGTTTGTGATTATCTGCTGATATCCCGGACGGAGGGTCCGGTGGATTCTGATGTGTGTGTGATTGTTTGGAAATTTTAGAAGTGTTGTTTTGAACACTTTGCAGGTTTGGGTTAGGATAGGATAAAAAGCGTAGTTATCGCCGAAATTTCGATAAAAATTGGAAAAAAAAAATAGAATTTGAGATTTGTATGGATGAATAAGAATTTGTATGATTGTTGAGTTTCGGGTTTAAGAATGAATTTTCCTATGAGAAATTATATGGATGTGATTGATGTGAGAAATGAGAATAAGAAAGAAAAAAAAAATCATAACGGATTTTGGAACGTCTTAGGATTCACAACGCGACTATGATCATTCGATAAGTTTTCTTTGATTATTGTTTCCGGATGTCGGATGTGTCTGCTTTGATTTCGTTTCGCTTTGCAATCTGTTCGTTTGATTCGATTAGTATTTGCTTCCGCTTGCATTTGCTTCCGCTTCGCTACTTTCGGATTTGTTCGCTTCCGCATTTTGTTTTCGATCGGAAATTTCCGCTTTACTTTGTTTCCGTTCTGCTTATGTATTTTGTAGTTGGGTCTCGAAAGTGGGATCCAACATTTATGATATCAGAGCATAGAGTGAAAGTGTTAAGTTTTTTCGGTTGGGATCCGGTTCCCGGATCGGGTGCCAACATTTATGGTATCAGAGCCCTGTAATATGATCTTACTTGGGCGTATGAGTATGAATAAGGAATTGATACGAGTTTGTAAAGATAAGAGTGAATTTGTGAGAATGTGCTAAGTGATCATTTGATTTTGATGAAAGAAGTATGATGGCCTTTAGGAATTTGAAAATTGATATGTATGACTATTTGATGAATTCAAGTGATTGGTTTGATTTGGGTGTTAAGAATATGACCGATTTTCGAAGTGTGTTGAGGAAATTAAGATTAGAACTTCTTGAGAAATTGTGATGAATTGATATAGATGAAAGAATGATGACATAATGATGATTGAACCATATTAGGATTCTTTAAGAAATGGACCATTGACTTGTGTCCATATATGAAGAAATAATGAGTTATAGATATAGTAAGTTGATATGATATGAGTGATATATGATTTAAGGAAGTGAAAATTTTGAAGAGATTGAGAATATGTATGATGAGTAAAATTTGATGAAAAGGTAATTGATTATGAGTTTGGAAGTGAGAAAGTCCTTGATGATCTTTGATTAGAAAGAAATTTATGCAAGAATGAGTTACGTGGAGTTAAGTAAATATGAATTTCGAGGACGAAATTCTTTTAAGAGGGGGAGAAATGTTGGACCCCGAACCTTGAGTGACAATTTGACTATGGTCAAGTGGATGAGTTGATTGAAATGAAGGATTTAGAAAGTTTGACTTTTTGGAGAGAGAATGTTTGACTTTGAGAGTTGACTTTTGTTTGAGGCAAAATTTGATAAAATGGTCTTCTGGAAACTTGTAGATTATGTTAAGAGATTTTTGTGGACATAAAGTTTGTAATTTTTCGATATCGGGAGTGAAAGTTATGATCAGTCAAAGTTTATGTTTGATCGGGTTTGACTTTTATTATGATTGAATCTTTGACTGAGGAATTAACCTAGTTAGAGGTTATTTGAGCTTTGATGTTCTTCATGAAAATTGAAGGATTTGTTTTGATCTTTATTTCGATATAAAGTATGCAATTTTTCGATCTCGGAAAATTAAGTTATGATTTTTACAAGTTTGTATAGAGGATAGTATCTTTGACCGGAAAATGGACTCCCGTAGGAGTTGAATTGAGTTTTATGTTCTTCTTGGAAGATTTAGAGCTTCTCTCAAGCTTTCTATAGAGACTAAGTTTGTCAAAATCGGAGTTCGGGAGTAAAAGTTATGAATTTTGGAAGTTTAGAGGAAAAAAAAAAAGAAAAAAAGTTTTAGCGCCTCGCTAGGCGACGGCTCGCCCTAGCGAGGCGGGCGCCAGATATCGCCTCGCTAGGCGATGCCTCGCGCCTAGCGAGGCGATGCCTTCGCCTCGCGAGGCAAGGCTCCTCATGAGTGTCGCGCCTCAGCTGGCGCGACGCCCTAGCGAGGCGGGCTTCGCGCCTCGCCCTAGCGAGCGGGCGCCTCGCCCTAGCGAGCGAGGCGTCTCGCCTCATGACGGCGTCTCGCCCTCATGAGTTAGGCGTCTCCGCCTGCTTTGCTTCTTAAATTTTGATTTCTTTGTTTTAATCCGACCTTTGCTCACTATTTTGCCTATATCTTTTCCGTCCGACATCCGATTGAGTTGATTCTTTTGCGTTGGATTCCTAAGACATTGAATTTCATTTTATAAGAAATTTGTGAACTTTTGAGGTTAAATTAATGGTGATTAATTTAATCAAAGTGAGTCGGGAAATTTTCGAGCATGATTCAGTGTTTTGTAAAATTCGGGATCTGTAGAGATCCGATTGAAGCGATTCTTGAGGGAAATAAAGATAAGACAAGGGCTACAAATCATATGAAGACATGAAATGTCAATTTTGCCCTTAGGACTTTTAATTTTTGAATTTAAGTTCGGATTAGGGTTTAATTTTTGGATTGGGAACACCTGTGAGTAATTTGAGTATAACTTTTGATCTGGGAATCGAAATGAGGCGATTCTTGTTTTGAATTAAACTAGAGACATAAGGCTACAATTGTTATGAAGACATCGAGTTTCAATTCTGGGATTAAGAATGTGAAATTTTGGACGGAAATAATCGTACATAGGAAATGTGTTAGAATATGGATATTCCCGAATTGTTTTGCACATAACTTTTGATGTAGTGCTCGGAATTGAGCGCGGTCAGTGGCGTTGGATTCGTATGAGTGAGAGGAACATTTCTCGAGAAGGAAGTTTGGACAAATTCCTTCAATTTAATAGTGCGAATCAGAACCGCAAGTAAGTGTAATTTTAAGTTTTGAATGGAGGGCAAAATGGTCATATGACCATCAATTAATGAAACACTTGATGAGTTGTCGTTTTTGGCTATTAAAAGCCACGGAAGTGGCTGGAGAAGTCTGGAAAATGTTAGAAGAAAGAAGAAGAAATAAGAAGAGAGTTTGGGTGATGGAGAAAAGAAAAGAGAGAAAGGTAAGTTTGATTTTGTTCTACTCAATTCTTCAAGCTTTTGGGATTTTTCCAAGAAGGAAAAGAGTGGAGAATGAAGAGCTTCTTCATGAGCCAAGAAAATTTGAATTTGGAGGATAAATGAGGTAAGAGAAGATTTTCAATTTGAAGTTTTGTTGAATTTTAATTGAGAAGTATGGAAAAGGACTTGGGTTTGTGGTTTATGAAGTTGATTTTGATGTATATGCTTTAGGTTGGGTTTAATTTTGGATGGAAATTTGTTTAAAGTTTAGGCTTAATTTTATGATTGAGAATTTTGAGATATTTTGGTGTAGAATTATAGGAAATATGATGAATTGACGATATATGAAATCAATTTCGAAGAATTTGTATTTTATGATATTGAATTGGGATAAATTGGTTTAGGCCAATTTTAAGATTTGGGGATTTTTGAAATTGAGGATTTAGATGTCTTGGAATTAATGTGAATTGAGGAATTGTGAGATTAATTTTGAAGAAATTATGTTTTATGAGATTGAATTTGGGTGTATTGGTTTAGGCCAATTTTGAAAATTGGGAATTTTCAAAATTGGAAATTGAAATAGCTTGAATGTAAATGGAATTGGTGAATTCCTAAGTTGATTGTGAAAATTAAGTATTTTCTGATGTGAAATTTGGATGATTATGGTTTAGGTTTTGGTACTTTGGAAGAAAGAAAGCAAGGATCAATTGGAGCTTGAAATCAAGTTTAAAGCAATAATTGAGGTGGGTAGCATATTTATATTTTGATTTATAAGCAATCTACGACTTTTGAAAAATTAAAGAAAGTAAAAATTTGGATTTTGATAAATTAAGGTATAAATTAAGGTTTTTGTAAATATTTGAAAATAAAAGTTTGTTATCGTTTGGCATTACGAGTCCCAAATGAGTTTTGAATAAAATTTGCATCATTATATATGAAGTTTTAATAATTGCTATGGTTGTGCATTATTGACTTTTTGAGAATGTATTATGTGTATTGTATTGCTTGAAGATTGTGAATTTATGAATGAAAATATGTCTGTGAGGACACGTGTGTGAAAAAAATCAAAAATTTGGAAAGTGCCTTCGAGCAATTTGAATTTCTGTTTTCGATATGTGTTATGTGGGTTTGGTAGGTCCTTTGGTGAGTCAGCGCTGTCTCTATGTGTATAGCCTTCTCCAGCTGCCCGCTAGGGCACGGAGTCTCGTTCGGACTCCTTCACGGCTACTTGGACCGCAATGCGGAAAGTGTAATACGTTACATTCACGATTGCATGGATCGCACACGGAGGCATGCAAGACGCTCTGCTTGGACCTAGCCAGACCATTCTGATGTGTTATATGTTTTGATTTGTTTATGTGTTCTGCATTCATATTTATGAAAAATTCAAGAAGTTTTGAAAAATGAGAAAAAAAGTGAGATTATTATGAAAAGTTTGAAAAATATGAAAAAAAAGGGTTTGAGGAAATTGTTTGAAAAATTATAAAGTTTGAAAAAGAATTCGCCCTTTTGGCAAAAAGAGTATTAAAAATGATTTCGGCTTATTTATCAGGTTATAAATGTGTTATCCACGAGCTTCCGAGCTCACCCCCCCTTTTATCCCCATCTTGAGTTTGACGCAGGAGATCGGATGAAAGAATGTGAAGACATCAGTTTCGACATTTCTGTCAGTTAGATTTTGTGTAATTTGAATCTTTAGTATGAATATATTCATGACTTGAGATAAGTTTGGGAAAAATGTATTTGTGTATAAAGTTGAGTATTGTGAATGAATGAGAAATTTGTATATGAAATTATGAATGGTTTGGGAATCTATATGTATGATTGATTTGGGAATGAGATTGAACTATGAGAATGGTAGATTGAATGACAAGTATGAGATTGTTTTAGAATAGGTTTGTGATTATCTGCTGATATCCCGGACGGAGGGTCCGGTGGATTCTGATGTGTGTGTGATTGTTTGGAAATTTTAGAAGTGTTGTTTTGAACACTTTGCAGGTTTGGGTTAGGATAAAGGCAGCCGTTATGCTGCCGAAATTTCGATAAAAATTGGAAAAAAAATAGAATTTGAGATTTGTATGGATGAATAAGAATTTGTATGATTGTTGAGTTTGGGTTTAAGAATGAATTTTCCTATGAGAAATTATATGGATGTGATTGATGAGAAATGAGAATAAGAAAGAAAAAAAAATCATAACGGATTTTGGAGCGTCTTAGGATTCACAACGCGACTATGATCATTCGATAAGTTTTCTTTGATTATTGTTTCGGATGTCGGATGTATGCGCTTTGATTTCGTTTCGCTTTGCAATCTGTTCGTTTGATTCGATTAGTATTTGCTTCCGCTTGCATTTGCTTCCGCTTCGCTACTTTCGGATTTGTTCGCTTCCGCATTTTGTTTTCGATCGGAAATTTCCGCTTTACTTCGTTTCCGTTCTGCTTATGTATTTTGTAGTTGGGTCTCGAAAGTGGGATCCAACATTTATGATATCAGAGCATAGAGTGAAAGTGTTAAGTTTTTTCGGTTGGGATCCGGTTCCCGGATCGGGTGCCAACACATGTGACATGCAGTCACATCAGATGCATAAAGTCTCTGCAGTCTCGGAGTTAGCGGGAAATAATACATCCGCTTCTAGGGAACTAATTTCTATTTCATTGCACGCTTTCTTGGCTTAAACCTCGATTGATCGCAAAATTTGCACTCATCTAAGTTCACATCATCTCCCCAGTACAACATACATCCCAACCGACAGCAATCAATTTTTTGCACTGGCAACCTAAGACCCCGAATCAGTTTCTTCATATTGTAAAAACTGTCAACCATTGAATGATCAGCGGGTAGTGATTCAGTATACCACTCCATAATGTTATCAAAGCTACGATCCGATATGTGTCCTTCACTCTTTACGTTCAAAATTCGCGCAATTGAAGACAATTGCGTCATTTTTTGACAACCAGGCCACAATTCTCGGTCAGCAGATTGGAGTAAGTCAAAAAAATTTCGTGCTTTTGCGTTTGGTTCTTCTTCAACATTTACCCTATTTGTCCCAAAGGTACAACCGACCCCATCCAAGACCATTTGCCTGCACGAGTTTTCAGTTCCATGAACAAAATTCCCTCTACTTCTAACCTCCCCTTCATACTCATTTACGTTGACAGACATTTGTGGTTCATTCCCCCTTGAGGTGCTACAAATTAACGGTTCACCATGTCGTGTCCACTCAAAATAATTGGGCACAAACCCTTTTTGCAACAAATGCAACTTAACTTTATCAAGAGTAAGGAAACATTTGTGCTTGCACTTGCTACATGGACATCTGATCTTTTGTCCATCCATATATGCAGGTTGAGAGCATGCATAATGAATAAAATTGTCAACTCCATGCACGAATTCAGGATTAATGAAGCTAGCAGGGGTTAATCGTCTATACATCCAAGATCTATCCAAGCAGCTCATAGCTGGGATACTATTAATTTCAACCAGTCAATTAATTGTCAGTATAATTCATGTATGCCACATATAACAAGGTATGTCAGTATCATTAATTGTTATACGAGGATCATGCTGAAAATTCGGCAGCATTTCCCCTATCACATAATCATCCCCCTCTTACACATAAAAGAGCCCCATGCATATGAAAATACACTTCTATATTTGACAAGTAAAGTCAACTTACAACTGATCTCTAAACTACATGTCCATACTTTGCCTTGTCAACAACTTATGTTACTTATCAAGAATTAAACATTAAACTCAAAGCAATTCACAACCATACAAAATTTTCTTATTACGTCAAATTATATTAACAAATATATGCTTAAAGTTACCACAATTGAAGTAAAAGTATAGTTGTCATTTTAATACCTGCGTAGACTTCTCTTCACGTTCCTCGAAAGTATAAATACTGGGGACAATACAGTTCCTACAACAAACAAAATCAAATTGTGTCTTATCATATTGAGGCGTCCTAGCATTTGTCACAGAAGTTCATAGGATTGATTCAAATGAAGGAGGAATAATGCAATTATAAAATAAGTAGTAGTGATTTTTCAAAAGTTTCAAAATGCTCCATTTAATAAATACTAGATTCAATACCATTTATTTTAAAAGTTTTCAAAATTTGTTTGAAGATTAAGAATTTGTTTAGTTCAAAATAATTAAATTTTCTCCGATTATCTAAAGACTTTTCATTATGCCTCATAAATAGTCATGCAATGATTGAACTCTAATTTATTGAAATGGCTAATATAAGATTATAAAATGATTGTTATATATGGAATTATTTTATTCTTTTTGTTCTTGGTCTACTTGATTTGAATTACCTTGAAATTCGCTTAAATTGTACTTGATTCTTTATTTAATTTTATCCTTTAAATAAAACATCTAAGACACAAGAATGTTATATCTTTGTATTATATTAAGGAAAATCATTCATTGATATATTTAATTAACTATTAAACAAAACTAAAAGTATAAAATTGATATATTAGGAAAGTTTTTGAAATTTATCTACCTAACAAAACCCCCATCAAAGATTAAGATTGAAAAACATTTTGAGGCATCAATATATATATATATATATATATATATATATATATATATATATATATATATATATATATATATATATATATATATATATATATATATATATATATATATTCAAAAGTTTCAAAATACTCCATTTAATAAATACTAGATTCAATACCATTTATTTTAAAAGTTTTTCAAAATTTGTTTGAAGATTAAGAATTTGTTTAGTTCAAAATAATTAAATTTTCTCTTGATTATCAAAAGACTTTTCATTATGCCTCATAAATAGTCATGCAATGACTGAACTCCTAATTTATTGAAATTGCTAATATAAGATTATAAAAATGATTTTATATATGAAATTATTTTATTCTTTTTGTACTTGGTCTACTTGATTTGAATTACCTTGAAATTCTCTTAAATTGTACTTGATTCTTTATTTAATTTTATCCTTTAAATAAAACATCTAAGACACAAGAATGTTATATCTTTGTATTATAATAAGGAAAATCATTCATTGATATATTTAATAAACTATTAAACAAAACTAAAAATATAAAATTGTAATATTAAAACAATTAATTTACACTTTTCAATATTTTAAATAAAGATTGATTAAGTATCAATATTTATAAAATCAATTAAATAAGAAATATAAACATATTTTCTAATTTTATTAAAGAAAATTAAAATTTTAATGGAAATTACTAGAAGAAAGATAAATGAAATGAAGTATTTGGTAGATATTATAACAATAATAAATTAAGAATATTAAGAATCAAAAACAAAACCAAATGTTTGGATTTTAAAATTCTAAGAACCATTTTTTATTTTAGAAAAGAATTGATTTAAAAAAAATTCAATGGTTTATGTTAGGTTCAATTGTTTCAGTGGTTTATGCTTAGGGATATTGACTTCTTTAATTTTTCTTATTTTGTTAGACTCGTCTTCAAAGTTTTGTCGTCGTTACACTAACATACCTATCGTTCTTCATCAAGTTATTAAAATTAATAACTCATGCTTTTCAATATCCTTTTCATTTGTTAACATTTTTCAAATATTGTTTCTATAAAGATCCACCAACTACTAACTTGCTTGTTCTTTTTAACATGCTAACATATATCTAACCCTTTAACAATTTAAAGCAAAGAAATTCGCTCATTCTCAATCCAAGCCCTCTAAGGGTATCCTGTGTACATATGAAGTCCATTATTTTATTAATACTCTAGACCCATCACATATCAAAGGAATTCACAATGCATACTTTTCATTTTACTTTATAAATTGCTATGAATCTCATTCCTAATTCAAATTTTATGTTCATTCTTTTCCTTTATACTAGTTCGATGCTTTCCTCTTTATTACTTTCAAATGTAAGCATATCATCTTTATAATCCTCATACTCACTTTGAACACTCATATAATGATACTAGTTTAGTTCTACAACTCCTAATGCATTTCATCGAACACGTTGAGGTCAAAACCATCTCAACCCTATCTACACACAAATCCTTTAATTCTTTCCATTATGAACATCTAAAACATTCACACAACACCAATCAAACCTAAATTAACAAATGAAATGCATTAAATCAGCCCAAATCTACATCACAACAACCGCAACCCACAAAACCCATGCTTTACCTTCGGATTGTCCAGAGGAGAGAGGGAGTAGCACGTCGCCGGAGAAGACGAAAGCAGCAGGTCGCCGAAGACGGGGTAGGCTGGTCGGACGTCCACTGTGGTTCAACGTCACCGGAGGAGAGGAGAGTCGGGGAAGGAAAGAAGAAAGACGGTCGCGCAGTGGATTTACTTTTATTTTCGCGACGGAATGATCCGTTGGTATAATTAAAAAAAACTGTCGCAGAATTAAACTTCCTAACCTAGTTTCCCGACGCCGTTTTGAAATATACCGACGGCTTATTTCTGTCGGTGAAAATTCTCTCGCCGACACATTTGCCGACCGAATTTTAATTCCGTCCCTATTTACAGACGGTAATGTATTCATCGGCATATTTCCGTCGCTATAACTCCCTACGAAATTTTCCCTCCACCGTTGGCAACGGATTTCTTTACCGTCGCAACTTTTCTTTCTTTCACCGACGGATTAGGGAACCCCATCACAAATCACATACGATATACTTTCCGTCGATATATTTCCGTCGCTATTTAACAATTTCCTTATAGTGAGTATGTAAATCTAAGATTTAGGAGTGGAAAGATATGAGCATTATAGTTTATGATGCTGCATGGAAAATATGAACATGATAGCTGTAGTGAATGATGAGAATTGTTGTATGAAATGAATCATTTGAGTTGATATTTGAGAGATTTATGAAATCATGTTGATAATCGAAGGTTTGAGGAGTGTTATTGCATGTTATTACATGTAACCACCTTAATTACGACAGATGTATACAAACGTTTTATTGTAAAAGTCTAAAACACGTACATAATATTAATTGAACAAGAACATACGGTCAATAAGTAGAATTTGTGGCCCTTGGCATAAGAATAATTAATATTTTTGGAGAACAACATAAATCTCTATAAAATACGATTAAAAACAACTTGATGCTTGGCTAAGTTTGCAGTTTTTGAGGTGGTATTAGTAATCGAAAAGCACAGAAGGCTCAAGTTTGAGCTTGGTACAGAACTTCCTACGCCTAAAATTATTTTGTGTATTTTCGTAAGTGAAGAACCCTTAGCTATGCGCCTATGCCTCCATTTTCCATAATAGGACTAATACAAGAGTCCTTGAAAGGTTTAGTAAATTCCTTCTTCTTCTTCTTCACTCTCCTTCACCAATGCCTGCCAGCTCTCTGGCTCTACTTGCTTCAACTTCCCAATCTGTTCTCAGAAGCACCACCACCATGATAGTGGCGCAAACAAATTGGGCTGCCAACAATCCAAGCCACAGGCCTAGAAATCCCAATCTCACCACAAAGCCCATCAACAAAGCCATTGGCAGTCCAACACAATAGAACGATCCCAAGTTTACGTTGGCCCCAAGAGTTGGCCTAGCACTGCCACGCAGAACACCGCAACCGGTGGTCTGAGGGAAGTTGCCTATCTCACACAGTCCGACTATAGGCATTGCGGCGGCTGTTAAAGAGAGTATCCCCATATCGTCAGTGAAGATTTTTCCCCATGGATATTTCATTATAGTCATGAACAACAAGGCCATAACACTCATAAAGAAGGCACAACATAATGCTGTAATCGACGAAGTTTTGGCTTTGCTAGGCTGGTTTGCTCCTAACTCATTTCCAACTCGAATTGACACTGCTTGGTTGAGAGAAGAAGGGAAGATATAAACAAGCGAAGTTGCCTGTATAAGAATTCCCATGGTGGCTACTGCATCGGGAGCATTTGCGAGCAGACCAGAAAGGACTATCATGAGCTCATACCACCACCATTCTAAGCATACAGATATACAGCTAGGAATCGCTAGGGCTAGAATAGGTTTCCATTCATTGAAGCATTGAAGTGACCAACCTTGCCATGATCTTTTGCAAATGCCAGAGAAGAATAGATAAAGTAAAAGGGTAGCCAGAAGATTGAAGTCTGTGATGGCTACAGTCACAGCAATACCTTGAATACCGAAACTGAAGTAGCGAACAAGGAGGTAGTTGATAGGAGCATGCAGAGCTAGAGAAAAAGCTGCGCTGAATATGAGAGGGAGAGTTATGTTTTGAGTTCTAAGGTAGATTTTGAGAGGGTTTATGAGAGATTGGAGAAGTAGATCTGGTAGCAAAAATGCCAAATAAGTAGAGGCAACGGATGAGATTTTGGGGTCTTGGCCACAAAAGACAAGGATAGGTTCACAGTTGAGCCATAGAAGAGAGATGGGTATGCATGTTAAGGTTAGAATTGCGATTGTCCGTTGAAGGGTTTTTCCCATTAAAGGCCATTGTTTGGCTCCACAGGCTTGAGAGGAGATGGCTTCCATGCCCGTAGCAAGGCCAGAGATGACAGAGTAGCCTGTGATATTGGCGATTCCGATGGAGAGAGACCCTCCTGCTAAGGCCTCTTTCCCCAGTTTTCCCATGAAGGACATGGATATCGCAGATTTTCCATAGATGAGGAGTCCTGTGATGATCAATGGGAATGCTATTGTGTAGAGCTGTTTAATTTCTTCAACCATCTGAAAGAAAAAACAAGAGAAACCGAAGCGAGCTTCAATGGGCAAAACTGAATCTACCCGCTCCCATAAAAACAAGTGCTAAGAATACGAACAAAACGACAGGAATGATTGTCTTCAATGTAACTAACCTGCGACATGAAAGGTCTGATGAACTTTTGATAGTAATGGCAGTAAACAGAACCCTTCCCGTTATGTGACACATTTTGAGTATCACTTTCTCCCTGGGGTTTCACAGACTCATAATTGACGAGCAGCGGAGCAGAAACTGATGAAGAAATTCCCGGATGATGATGATCCATTTAACAAAGGCCAAGATTCCTGTTCAGCTTCAACTACCTGCTTTGTAAGTATCACTTTCTACGCACGCACACGCACACTCACACGCACGCGCACACAGTACTCTCAGAGACTGGCATCACCAGCGAACATTCTTTTCTCTAACTTTCTAAGTCCAGTCCCACCATTCAACTATATATATATATAAAGATAGATATAGCTCAGTCCCACAAGTACTTTCACTACTGTATAAATCAGTGCATCTTCTCTTCTAGAACTCTATTGTTTTACCCCTCCTTTTTCTCAGTTTCTGTGTAATTCTGTCTCTATCCAGGCGGGTTAGTTAGGGTTTGGTGGTAAAGAATCGACGAGTGTGAGGAGGATAAGGAGGAGAGGTGTCCATGCGGATAGTTCGTCCTTTTGCTCTTTGTGTGTCTAAAAACGTTATTATATGTAAACACAAAAATTCCACTTGTTTCTTTTTCTCTATTTTCTTAAATTTTTTCAGTTTCATTTCTTTTTAAAAAATGATTAAAATTCTAATATCATTATCTAGGAAGAAAGAAAAAGAAACAATGAATTAATAAAACAGAAAAAGCCAAACATGGAAAGCTGTGATGGAAGTGAGCGTAATGGGTGTCTGAAACAGGCATTCTTGGACCTTCTCCTTGACAAGACAGTCAACAAACCATACCTGCCGGGAAATGTCTACATTTACTAAATTGATGGATCTTTAAATTAGTATAAATCACTGAGTTGCACGTATATATTTCACCTGCCACGTGCATGGAAGAAGCCATGCAGAACTGGAATGTCATTTCCAATCTTTCACATGCTATATATTTAAGCTTAGGATAAAAGTCTTTGGTTTGGTCATCTGTTTTCGACATGAGAGAGCATAAAAGACTTCTTTAAGTGTACCATAGATTTGGTTTTATATTTGTACGAAATAGACTTCTTTGGTTTTATATTTGTATGTATGTACATTGCTTCCATCACCTGCGTCATGTTTTCACCTTTTGGCTACAAAATAGAAAACTTGCTTCGGAGATAGATTGCCAAATGGAAGCATAAGCTTTTCTGTTATTATTGTTCTCTTCGTGAAGAAGGAAGTACATTCATTATTTTTTTCTAAAATACTTGTGAAATAAATTTATCAACTATATTTTTTAAATAAATTATATTATTGTTATTGATGATGACGACGAAGACACGAAGATGATGATTATTCTATTCTTCTAAAACATAGGAATTAATTTAATTAGACATGATTAAGGAAAGCTTAGCATCAGATTGCAATTATTGACAGATATTTTTTAATTTCCATTTAACAAAAAAAAGATGGTCCATGAACTCATATTTCCATTAAAAAATATCTGTCAATAATTGCAAGATCTTCTACAAAATTAGAATGTAATATGACCATGTAAGGAAGGAAGGTCCATGAACTCATATATGAACTTTTGCAACTCAATATCAATGATATTGCCATGACCTTGAAAATATTGGAACTTTAAGAAGAGTATGTGGTGTTAGTTTTAAGGCAAATTATTTGAAATATTCTGAATTATAAATAAAATATTAAATATAATCTTACGGAACATTATATGTTATGATCCCAAAAAATACAAGCTTGTATATTTTAATGTTAATACTATTAATATCATAATTTAGTTTGCTCGGTTTATTATGTGAACATAATATGTTAAGGATTATAATGATTATGTGAACATAATATGTTAAGGATTATAATAATTCAATTTAATTAAAATTTTATCATTAAAAAGGTTGACAATATCACAATTCTATATGATATATAGCAAGTCAAAATAGAATTGTGTCTAATAAGAGGGTGACTTATTGATCAATCTCATTTGTGCGTGACCAAGGATGCATTCATCCATCTATCCATCATAGGAGAGCCCACATGAAGGACAAAATTTGAACCCTAAAAGTAAAATTCATCTTTATGGCTATCTTTCTTTTTCTTCGTAGCTAATGAATCGAAACTAATCTATTACTTTGGGGCCATAGGGCTATTCCTATATTTATGGGTGACCATTGAAAAAATATGTTTGTGAGGACCATCCTCTAAACAACTACTTCCCTTCAAGACAAAGACAAGGCTTGCTAGTTAAACAATCGAGGTCGAATTAAAGCCAATCCATTCTATTCCTATTTCTCTTTCGCACAGTTTGTTTCTGGGTAATAAATCAAAAGGGACCACTGAAAGAAATGGTACAGTCCCACACATTTGTTAGTAGTGTGCCCTAGGCCAATGAACATTTGTGATTCATGTATTAACATTATGATTTGTTAATAATATATTGTGAGGTATTCATTTTATATATGCATGTATTTCATTTATGTAATGTGATTTACATTCCATGAATGGTATTAAACTTATGTCATCAAGTATGTGACTTGATAGTAAAACCATAAGTGTTATAATACTATTCTAAACTGTCCCTAGTCGATCATTATTGGTGGAACAATAATGAATTAAGGCTAGTATGTGTTACGATTGATGATCACGTTTCTCGATCATGGATATGAGATATCAAATCAGAAACATAGATATATGTTAGAGAACACATATTGGATTGACCCAAAAGGAGAATACTACATGGTTTCATGTCATTAGTGATTCTCAATATGGTTTGACTTTAGTCCTTTGACCTGAAGTCATCATGGTTCCCTACATGAGGAATTTAGTGTTTTGATATCAGACTAAGTTATTTTTAACCGAATAACAAATAGTCTTATGTTGGAAACCAAATGAATCATGCGGAGGGATGTGAATGACGTAGATGGGATTTGTACCTCTCTTAAGTGAGAAAGATATCATTTGGGCCTCTTGACAAGTGTGACTGAAGAAATGCATGGCCGTGCTCAAATGAATTGATGAAGAGTCATCAATGTCATTTGTTATAATCAATCAACTTGGGGATCAAGAAACTATGATTAATAAAAGGTTGACATGTACCATGCCTTGTGATTAATCTTGATATCGTGTTACAAAAGGACTGAGCCTATAACCATAGTTATAGGTTAAATCGGATTATCGATCCTCATTTGATTTGGATAGTCATAATGTCTTGCTAGAGACCGCTTATGACTTATGGGCCTTGAAGTGTAATCAAGCCCATTGCCAACATCAAATGAGCCTACAGGGTCGCACACAAAGAGTGATGTGATCTGGGCTTATTCTCTTGGACCTAATTTATTAGGTGTTGAATAAATATATTTAGATATATTTATTGGGCTAGATTTAATTAAGTTGTCGGGCTTTTATTATATATGATATAATGGGCGAAACTTAATAGGCCTGAATGAGATTAGGTTTCTCTATAAATAGAAGCTTAGGTCTCATTAGGTTAACGACACAATTGTCGAAACCTAGCCGCCATCCAAGAGAAAGATCGATGCGGCGTTGAGAAGGTTTTCAGACGTGCTAGCACACTGGCTGACAGCCGGATCGTGCATGCTCGTGTGGATACCGGTAGAGGGCATTAGCGATTTGCAGTTTCTTGGAATCCGAAAAAGAAAAAGAAGCAATCCACCCACGAAAATAAGGTATTTTCGTTAATCCTCGTGTTTTCGATTATACGTGATATTTTTGTATGGTCTTTTCCGCAGCGTATTGTGAATACTCGGACCATACGCGATCCAACAGTGGTATCAGAGCTAGGTTTAATCGTTAATCTTGGATTAGTGGCTTGATTGTTGTTATTGACTGGATTTTGGAATTGAATAAGAATATGAACTGTTCATATTCTCAACCCCGTAATTGTTCGATTGTTACACGAATCTATTTCCCGAATTGAAATTGTTTCCTCTTTGTTGGTGCATATCATGATCTGCGATTGTTGATTTCTAAAATTGTTTTACAAAGCTTTTGTGTTTATCCACGATTGAATCATTGTGTTAATTGATTATGCGTGATCTGAAATTGTTTCCCATCTCAAAGATATACGATGCAAGCCTTGCGAGAAAATCCTAATATTTTCTCGCCTCAGTATATAATGGGTTTGCGTTACGAACACAATATGAGATATTTGTTTTCGGGTTTATGCGTAATGTCTTGCTGTGTTGATTTTCTTCTTGCGTTTGTATTCCCATATTGCGTTTTTCGACAAGATGGGCGATGATCGCCATCTATGGAACCATCGTTAGCCACGATGTCGATCGTGATGCCACTGGTTGGCATCGGCAATGGATGGGCTCGCGGGCGATGCCATGGACAGCGTATTGCGTCTTCTCCATGGATCTGCGTTTTTCCCCTTTTATTTGCAATTTTCTGGGATATTGCTTATCATCTTCGTTTTCTCCATTGAGTTTCTGGAAAATCGATGGATGAGTAACACCCATTGACTGGCGACGCAACACCATCACTAGATGATGGTGTCGCCCGCAGCAATGGCGTCTTCGGTGACGCCATAGGCTGCGGAAACCGTCGAGTGGAGACCCATGGTTGGAGGTTCGTTTTTCCCTTGGAGTTCCGACGGTTGTGCGTGCGACGTGGGGTGCGTGACGTGATTGTGGAAAGAAGATCCAGAAGAAAGAAGGAGGAAAAACCAGAAGAGAGAGGTCGGCGGGTTGGAGAAGACGACGGGCGCGTGTGGGACACGGCCCCGTGTCTTCCAGGAGCGTGGACACGCTCCACGCGTGCTGCACGCGCCAGATGCTTAACCCCTCCAATTTTTTTTTTTAAAATTGTTTTAAAAACCCTAATTTAATTTTTATTAATTTAATAGAGATTAAATTAATAAATACTCCTAATAAAATAAAAGGGTGTTTTATTAAATTTGAAAATTGTTTTCAAAGGATTATTTATTAGGAAAGGATTTTTGGAATTTAATTTAATTTTTCAAGAGTTGAATTATTAAATTAATTTTTTTTTCAAACCAACAATTAGAATCAAGCGAAGGTTGTAACAAGTGTTTTGTAATCTTTCATAATTCTTTATAAGGATTAATAATCTTCTAAGAACGACCCTCATCGTAATTTTAAGTTTATATGCCTTCCATAAATCTTTACCAATGTTTATCTCTAGCTCATCCTTATGTGGGTCGTTGCCAAAGCAAGGCATGTGAGGATTATCTAGGTGAATACATTTGAATAATGGTGATATTCATAGGTAAAGTATGGTTAAAATTCACTAAGCTATCAAAACGGTTTTGGGCTTAGGGCATAAGATTGGGTTTATACATACATGCAGTACATAAGATGTATTTTAACATAAGCCCATCAAGAGTTACATGTGATGTAATTGAAAAGAGTTTTCTACCTAAATAACTAAGTTTTGAGTGTTAAGCCAAAGCTTTCTTAGGACTTAGTGAAATATGGATCTTGTTTCTCCCATTTTTCAATTGAGGGTTATTTATTTGAGTGGGAGCTAATACCTCATAATAATAAGAATGTTGACCCTTATTGCATAATTTTTGTAGATTATGGCTACTCCATCCACAAACCTTTCTATGCGATCTATCACGAAGAAAGAAAAGTTTAATGGAACAAATTTCCTAGATTGGTATAGAACTCGAGAATTGTTCTCAAGCAAGAAAGAAAGGCTTTCAAGAAGAAGGGCACAGACAAAGGACAAAGGTAAAGTACCTAAGTCCAAACCCAAGCCCAAAGCTAAGACTAAGGCACCGAGGAGGAGTTTGCTTCCATTGCAATGAACATGGTCATTGGAAAAGGAACTGCAAACTCTATTTGGAAGAGCTGAAAGTGAAGAAGAATAGTGCGACTATTTCTTGGTATGTTTGTTATAGAAATCAATTTTACTCCTTCTGCATCTTGGGTATTAGATACCAGAGCTGCAACTCACATTTGTACTAATGTGCAAATTCTAAGAAGGACTAGAAGATTGATGTCTGGTGAGATCAACCTGCGCGTGGGAAATGGAGCAAGAGTTGCTGCTTTATCCGTGGGGACTTATGATCTTATTTTGCCCTCTTGGGCTCATTTTGGAACTCAAGAATTGTTATTATGTACCTACTATGAGTAGGAACATTATTTCTTTTGCTTGTTTAGAGAATGATGGATTTAAATTTTCTATTGAGAATGAAGTATTTCCATTTATAAGAATGACATTTTTATGGCATTCTTGCGTCAATTAAATGACATTTATACTCTAGACACTGAGTTTGTTACAAATGAGCCCATCTATAACATAAATACCAAGAAGTTTAAATCTAACGATTTGAACCCAACCTATCTCTGGCATTGTCGCTTAGGCCACGTAAATGAAAAACGCATTTCAAAACTCCATCAAGATGGATACATTGATTCTTTTGAATCTTTTGACACGTGTGATTCTTGTTTACTGGGTAAGATGACAAAGGCACCCTTCACAGGTAAAGGGGAAAGGGCCAATGAGCTATTGGGCCTTATACATACCGATGTATGCGGTCCTTTTAGCACATCAGCAAGAGGAGGTTATTTGTATTTCATTACTTTTACAGATGACTTCAGTAGATATGGGTATGTCTATTTAATGAAGTACAAATCTGAATCTTTTGAAAAGTTCAAAGAGTATAAGAATGAAGTACAAAATCAGCTTGGGAAGAATATTAAAATCCTTCGATCTGATCGAGGAGGTGAATATTTAAGCCAAGAGTTTGATGATTATCTTAAGGATTGTGGAATCGTTTCACAATTGACTCCTCCAGGAACTCCTCAATGGAATGGTGTTTCTGAAAGGAGAAATCGAACTCTATTATATATGGTTCGATCAATGATGAATCAAACTGATCTTCCAAAATACTTCTGGGGCTATGCTTTAGAAACCGCAGCATTCATATTGAACCGTATTCCTTCAAAGGCTGTAGAAAAGACACCTTATGAGATATGGACTGAGAAACGTCCCAATTTATCTTTTCTAAAGATTTGGGGTTGTGAGGCTTATGTGAAGCGTCCAATTGCTGACAAGTTGGCACCCAAATCTGAAAAATGTTATTTTGTGGGATATCCTAAGGAAACTAAAGGATATTACTTTACATCCCATCGAGAACAAAGTGTTTGTTGCTCGAAATGGTTTCTTCAGAGAAGGAATTTGTTTCGAAAGGAAACAGTGGGAGTAAAGTACAACTCGAAGAAATTCAAGTTTCACAAAATGACATTGAGCCTGAAAAGAAGATTGAAGCGAGCTCACAAGCTGTTGATGAGCAGTCTTCAACAACACAAGGCCTACGTAGATCTGATAGAATTCATCATGAGCCCGAGAGATATGAATTTCTCGTTACTGATGATGATAATGTGATGCTCATCGATCATAATGAGCCCACAACCTATCAAGAAGCTGTGGAAAGTCCAGAATCTGCTAAATGGTTAGAGGCTATGAAAGCAGAGATGCAATCCATGTATGACAATCAAGTTTGGACTTTGATTGATCCGTCTGATGGCTTGAAGACCATTGGATGCAAATGGGTTTTCAAAAAGAAACTCGACATGGATGGAAATGTGCACACTTATAAAGTAAGGCTTGTTGCTAAAGGTTATCGACAAGTTTATGGAATTGATTATGATGAGACATTTTCTCCAGTGGTCATGATCAAATCCATTAGAATTCTTATTGCCATAGCTGCATACTACGATTATGAGATATGGCAAATGGATGTCAAAACAGCTTTCCTTAATGGAAACTTACTTGAGGATGTATATATGATACAACCTGAGGGTTTTGTCCATCCTAAGAATTCGGGAAAGGTGTGCAAGCTTCAAAGATCCATTTATGGATTGAAGCAAGCATCAAGAAGCTGGAATCTTCGTTTTGATGAAGTTGTCAAAGAGTTTGGATTCATCAAGAATGAAGATGAACCTTGTGTTTACAAAAGGTTAGTGGGAGTCTGTTGTCTTTTAGCTTTATATGTTGATGACATATTGCTCATTGGAAACGATATTCCGACCTTACAGAGTGTCAAGATTTGGTTAAGGAAACGTTTCTCAATGAAAGACTTAGGTGAGACTGCCTATATTTTAGGCATTAAGATCTATAGAGATAGATCAAGAAAGCTTATAGGTCTAAGTCAGAGTACATACATAGATAAGGTACTGAAAAGGTTCAGTATGCAAGATTCCAAGAGAGGATTCTTGCCTATGTCACATTGTTGGACCCCGATCTTTAAGTGAATTTTAGAAATATAAAAAGTATGAAATAATTAAGTTCGTATGTGAAGTTTGTATTAGATGTGATTATATTTTAAGAAAATTGATGAGAAAAAGAGTTGATGGAGTTTGATGATTTTGAAATTTGGATAGCTTTGTATGGATGATAAAAGTTCAAGTGGATGAGTTGATTGAAATTAAGTTGAAAATCATGACAAAAAAGAGAAAGTGTGAAAATCTGACAAATTATAAAAAATTTGACTTTTTGGCCTTTGAGGATTGACTTTTGATTTAAGCCAAATTTGATAAAATGGTCTTCTGGAAACTTGTAGATTATGTCAAGAGCTTTCCGTAGCCATAAAGTTTGATATTTTTCGATATCGGGAGTGAAAGTTATGATCAGTCAAAGTTAAGTATGAAATTTGTTTGAAGTTTGACTTTTGAGGTTGACAGTTAACTTTTGATCTAGACAAAATTTGAGAAAATGATCTACATGAAATTTGTAATGTTTGTTGAGAGTTTTCTGTGGCCATAAAGTTTGCTATTTTTCGATGTCAGGATTGAGAGATATGAATTTCTGAAGATATGCTTTGTTTTGAAAATGCTAATAAGTATAGATTTGTATGTGCTATACTTCGAGGCCACTCGTTGTATGGATTTAATCTGAATTGGAATAAGTGGTCTTAATAAAAGTTGGAGCTTGTATTTCGATCTTTCCGACGCCATAAAGTATGTAATTTTTCGATATCGGGGCTAGGAGATATGATCTTTGAAAAATTCAGTTATAAGTGGGTATTTAAGGTTTTGTAAATTTTGCTTGAACTCCGACCCTTTTGTAATCTTTTGTTATAAATCTTTCGTCCGACATCCGATTGATTTGATTCTTGAAGCGTTGGATTCCTAAGACAATTACGTTCATTTTTATGAGGAATTATAATTTTTAGGAGATTAAATGAAAAGAGATTGATTGAACCAAAGTAAGAGATGGGTTATAGGTTATAAGTTGGATAATTTTCTGAACATGGTTTATTATTTTGCGATTTTCGGGAGTTATACAACTCCGATTGAGTTGATTCTTGAGGGAAAATAAAGTTAAGATATGGGGCAACAAATCATGTGAAGGGATCTAAATTTAATTTCATCCCTAAGATTGTCAAATTCTGGACTGAAGTTATGTTAAAGTTCAATTTCGGATTTTGTGCAGGTCAGTTAGTAATTCGGCCATAACTTCTTCGTTTTAGATCCGAATTGAGCGCCGTCAGTGGCGTTGGATTTGTAAGATCGAGAGGAACAATTTGCAAGAAGAAAGTTTGTCCAAATTATTTCGTTTAGTTGCTCGAAATCAGGTCGCAATGTATCAGATTTTGAAAATCCTGTGCAGGGGTATTTTGGGATTACACTTGAAAGGAGGGGCATTTGGGTCATTTACCTTCATTTAAGTGACATGGCTTAAACTCATCACATAGCTGTCGTTTGGGGAGGTCTGGAATGTTCATGAAAGTAGTAGAAATAAAGAGAGGGAAAAGAGAAACAAAAGAGAAGGGAGATTACGAAAATGAAAAGAAGAAGAGAGCCTCATCGTTTTTTTTCAAGCAAAAGAGAGAACCACCGAAACTTCAAGGAGAAGAAGAGAGGGTGATTTCGGCTAAGAGGAAGGAAGAAGAAGAAGAAGAAGAGAAGAAGAGGTAGGTGTGAGAAGAAGCTCAAAAAAATGCAAAGAGGAGAGAGAGAGAAGAAGAGTTCGTGGGTCTCTCTACAAGGTTAGGAATTTTGAATTTTGTTGGGTTTGTTGATAGGTTTATCTTCTCTTGCTTATAAATGGAGGATTGAAATGTTATTGTATGATAGAACAAGAAAAGAAAGAACATATGGAAGTTAAGAAAAAAAAAAAGATTTCGTGGGTCATCATTTTACCTTAGAGAAATTCGAATTTTGTTGTTTTTAAGGATGAGTTTTGATGTCAATGGCTTAGTGAAGGTGTGGGTAAGGTGATGGTGAATTAAATTCATGTGGTTTAAAAATTTCAGCATATGTCCCATGTTTTAATTCATGGTTTTGTTGTGAGAGTTTTGTTGTGAGAGTTTTGTTTTTCATGCTTTAATATGATGATTTGAAGAGTGATTGGAAAAAGAGTAAGGAAAGGAATTCATTGAAGGAAAAATCTGATTCTTGTGGGTTGAAAAATCTGATTTCGTGGACTTCTCATGGGTAAGAAGATTTTCCCATTTTAGTTAGTTATTTAGATGGGTTACGATGGGTATAGCTTAATTAAGGTATAAGTGAAGTTAGGTAAGTTTAAATCCAAGTTTTTCAATAAATTTCAGCATTGTTCACTTTTATTAATTCATGGTTTTGGTTAGACTTTTGCCTCTCTTGCTTAGAAAGGAAAGTTTAAGAGGTTTTGCTAAGAGTAAAGTGGAAAGAAGAAAGGTTATGGAAGCTTGAAAAAAATCAGCATAGTGTAGGTGTCTTTAAGGTGAGATTTTCGAAAATAATGCATGAATCTGAGTGAAGTTATGGATGGGTGAGCTTAGGAAAGATGTAAGGAAGGTTAGGTTAGTTAAAAGTGAAGTTTTGTACCATTCCGCAAAATTCCAGCATTGATGTTTTTGGCAATTGGGATTTTATGCTTGATGAAGGCATTAAAGGAAAAGGGAAATGAGAAAGGTAATGGAGGTTTAAGAAAATAAGAGTTTATGGGTTTCTTTAAGGCATTAGATTCTTGAAAATAACTGATAAAATTGAGTTAGGCTTTGATGGTTATGGTTTAGGAATGGCATAGGCAAAGTGAGTTAGGTTTTTAGTCATGTTTTTCATGCTTTAGAAATTTCCAGCTTTGATGTTTAGTGTTAATTAAGGCTTTTATGCTTTGATCAAGGTCCAATAAGGCATGAGAAGTAAAGGAAAGGCAATTGGACTAATCCAAGATGCTAGCAAGGAAATTAAGGTGGATAATTTCTTAATAAGTGAGTTAATAAGCATGTTAAAGTTTCTTATAAATGCTAACTATTGCTTTCCAATGATTTACAAAGCTTGGATTAATTGCTTTTTGTGATATCTTACACTTGCATGTGGTGTGCTTGAGTATAAGTTTTATGTTGGAATGATTGATTGAATGGTTTGTTAAATGAAAAAATTATAAGTATTGGTGATTTTGGTAAATGATTGAATTATGCGATTTGAGAAAATGTCATGTTTGACAAGTATGTGTGAATAATGTGAAAATGCATGATTATGTGGGTTTGTTGTGATCCCCTCCGTTAGCAAGTGCACTTGTCTATATAAACCGCCACTTGCCGCTAGTGGCATAGAGCTCAAATCGGACTCCGCTACATTCACTACTACATGACCGCTAGGCGGGATTGTGTAGTACGTTCTGTTAGGATCACTCAAACCATTTAAGGTGTTATGTGATTATGTGTTTTTGTGTTATATTCGCTGACTTTGTAAATTAGGTGATGAGTTTTGAAACTTGAAAATGGTTTCATAAATGTGACATTGTATGAAAGAAATGAATAAATGAAACTTGAACACGGTTTTTGTTTATTTCTTATTTATTAAGTTTTTACCCACGGAGCCGTCGAGCTCACCCCCCTTTTCCTCCCTCCACAGGTTTTGAACGAGAAATCGAGTCCGGCATCGGGATTGAGGCAACTCCGATGCAATGTGTTATGAGAGAAGTCATATGTTAGAAGTCTTTAGATAACTTTTGGAGACTGATGATGTATACTGCATTTTGTCTTTTGAGAATTGGATGTACTTAGGCTAAAATGCCCTTCAAGCTTTGTATTGATTTATGTCCATGTAAGTAGTGAGGTTTTGAAGTTTCAAATGTATAGTGTAGTGTAAAAGTTTCCTAAGAATGTATAATTGAGAAATTGGAAATGAATAGAATTCTAAGATTGTGGTTGCTGCCATTTGAGTTGCTATTGGGATGATTGGAGTTGGTTATTGTGAGAAATTGGAAGATTGAAGTGGTTTTGTGCAGGTTTGGAGCTTGGATGGTTTAGATTTAGGATTTGGCTAGAACATTTTTAGGGGAGATGTTGTCCAAATTTTCCTAAATTTGGGCAGCAACTTCGCTTAAGGTTTAGACCCTCTTAATGAGGGAATTCGCTTTGGACGTCTTCTAGAAAACTGTAGAGCATGTTAAGATCTTGAAAATGGTATAAAACGGGTCATTTTTCGACTTAGGATGAAGAAGTTATGATCGTTTCAAGTTTGCTGCCCACTATGCTTAGTAATTCTCGAATTACTATTCATCGCCATTTGGGCTGAACCCTCGGAAGGGTTTTTCGCCCCTTTAGAGCGATATCGGGCTTTTTCATCTTTCACGAAAGATGTAGAGTTTGTCAAGATCTTTAAAATGAGATATGGTGTGTCCTAATCGAAATTCGGAGTAAAAAAATATAAGGGTCAGAAATTGGCCGGTTACTATTCATATGGTCAATTACTATTCCTTTGGTCATTTTACATTTTCTCTTATAACTTTCTCGTTTGGCCTCCGATTTACCCGAAATTCGAACCAGTGATTTCTCATCAAGTTTCCTACCTTTTCTTGCAAAAATGTGTAATGGTTAGCTCAATTGAATTTTGTCGGAATTAGCCCTCACGTTTGTCTTGTTGCTTTGCCCTATTTGAATTATGCTTCGAGATGTTCGCTTTGTTTCCTCCTTATACCTTTCGGTTCAAGTTGCTTTGGCTTCCGTTTTCATTTATTTCCATACTTTGTTATCTGATTCGATTCGTTTCAATCTGTTTTGCTTTCGATTTCGAGCCTTCGATTTGCGTTGTAATTTGTTTTGGATTCAATTCTTTAGTCTTTGATTGTCATGTGCTTCGTAATTTTTTTTCAGTATGTTTCTTCGTTTTCGTATGCTTTTCTTCCGTTCCGTTCAATTTATTTTTGTTTTGTCTTCGTTTCGTTCTCCGGTTAAGACCCGAATCATGAAAATGGAGTTAAGATGAATAAGAAAAAAAAATTTATATCAGGATTTTCGGATTTGAGATTGGATATTCGGTAACGGGTGATAAGAGTTCATAAGGAGTCGTGTGTACGTATTGAGGGAATATGTATGAGTAGTTGGATTTCGAAAACGAGATCCAACACACATGGAATCAAGCTATCTAAGAAGGATTGTCCTACTTCAGATAAGGAGCTTGAGCGCATGAGTAAGATTCCATATACATCTGCAATTGGATCTATCATGTATGCCATGTTATGTACTCGACCAGATGTCTCATATACTTTGAACATAACAAGTAGATACCAATCTAATTATGGTGAGAGTCACTGGATAACAGTTAAGAACATCTTTAAGTATTTGAGAAGAACTAAGGATATGTTCCTAGTCTATGGAGGACTTGAAGGAGAGCTAGTTGTAAATGGTTACACTGATGCTGGTTTTCAGTCTGACATAGATGATTTCAGATCGCAATCAGGTTTTGTTTTCTGTTTGAATGAAGGTGCAGTGAGCTGGAAAAGTTCAAAGCAAGACACTGTTGCAGATTCTACAACTGAAGCTGAGTACATTGCTGCCTCGAATGCGGCTAAGGAAGCTGTATAGATCAGGAAGTTCATCATAGAGCTTGGAGTTGTTCCTAGCATTGCAAGTCCTATAGACCTTTATTGTGATAATAATGGGGCTATGGCACAGGCTAAGGAACCAAATTCGCATCATAGATCCAAACACATACTCAGACGCTTCCATTTGATTAGAGAGATCATTACAAGAGGAGACGTGAAGATATGCAGAGTGGGCACAGATGACAACATTGCCGATCCACTTACTAAGCCTCTTCCACAGCCTAAACATGAGAGTCATACGAGGTCTATGGGTATTAGATATCTGACTGATTGGGCCCCTAGTGCAAGTGGAAGATTGTTACTAGTGTGCCCTAGGCCAATGAACATTTGTGATTCATGTATTAACATTATGATTTGTTAATAATATATTGTGAGGTATTCATTTTATATATGCATGTATTTCATTTATGTAATGTGATTTACATTCCATGAATGGTATTAAACTTATGTCATCAAGTATGTGACTTGATAGTAAAACCATAAGTGTTATAATACTATTCTAAATCGTCCTAGTCGATCATTATTGGTGGAACAATAATGAATTAAGGCTAGTATGTGTTACGATTGATGATCACGTTTCTCGATCATGGATATGAGATATCAAATCGAAACATAGATATATGTTAGAGAACACATATTGGATTGACCAAAAGGAGAATACTACATGGTTTCATGTCATTAGTGATTCTCAATATGGTTTGACTTTAGTCCTTTGACTGAAGTCATCATGGTTCCCTACATGAGGAATTTAGTGTTTGATATCGACTAAGTTATTTTTAACCGAATAACAAATAGTCTTATGTTGGAAACCAAATGAATCATGCGGAGGGATGTGAATGACGTAGATGGGATTTGTACCTCTCTTAAGTGAGAAAGATATCATTTGGGCCTCTTGACAAGTGGATGAAGAAATGCATGGTCGTGCTCAAATGAATTGATGAAGAGTCATCAATGTCATTTGTTATAATCATCAACTTGGAGATCAAGAAACTATGATTAATAAAAGGTTGACATGTACCATGCCTTGTGATTAATCTTGATATCGTGTTACAAAGGATGAGCCTATAACCATAATTCTGAGTTAAATCGGATTATCGATCCTCATTTGATTTGGGTAGTCATAATGTCTTGCTAGAGGCCGCTTATGACTTATGGGCCTTGAAGTGTAATCAAGCCCATTGCCAACATCAAATGAGCCTACAGGGTTGCACACAAAGAGTGATGTGATCTGGGCTTATTCTCTTGGACCTAATTTATTAGATGTTGAATAAATATATTTAGATATATTTATTGGGCTAGATTTAATTAAGTTGTCGGGCTTTTATTATATATGATATAATGGGCCGAAACTTAATAGGGCCTGAATGAGATTAGGGTTTCTCTATAAATAGAGAAGCTTAGGTCTCATTAGGTTAACGACACAATTGTCAGGAAACCCTAGCCGCCATCCAAGAGAAAGATCGTGCGACGTTCAGAAAGGTTTTCAGGACGTGCTAGCACACTACAGCCGCAGCCCGGATCGTGCATGCTCGTGTGGATACCGGTAGAGGGCATTAGCGATTTGCAGTGTCTTGGAATCCGAAAAAGAAAAAGAAGCAATCCACCCACAAAAATAAGGTATTTTCGTTAATCCTCGTGTTTTCGATTATACGTGATGTTTTTGTATGGTCTTTTCCGCAGCGTATTGTGAATATTCGGACCATACGCGATCCAACAACCTTGTTACCTTTCGATAGCCTTTTGTTAGGGACAACAGAGATGGGTAGGGACATGGTAATTTAATAAATAAAAAACACGTACACACCACTTAATAAATATGCATACAACAACAAGAGTCATGTCCATCTCCTTTATTCCCTTCTCTTAGACATGGCCTTAACCCTTAAACGGAGAGAGAGATGATAGAACTTTGGAAGGATTGCCTTACTCAAAGTCTGTAAGCACGCATTAGCAAAGCCATTTCACTTAAATAGGTGTTGTAACTGAAACTTTACTAAGTTATAGTGACCCACTGCTCTCAATCATAGATTTCAGGACATCCAAAGCTTTCATACAAACCTTTACTTTTCCAAGCATGTAAACACTTGACAATGACCTCGTCACGAAGCTAGCTTACCTTGTTTGGTTTATACAATTTGAATAATATTCTCTTCAAATTCTAACTTATAAAATTTGTATGTCTTAAGTACCTATTAATTTAAAACTTTTAGATTTAATTCATAAGTAAGTTGTTGACTTTTAAAGTATTTGAAATATGTGACTTGCAAATTATTATGTACACTCAATGATAAAATTCAATAATAAATAAACAATTGATAAAATGAAGTTTAGGAATATTATTCTACCCTTAAGTCCAAATTGCAAAATCATTTAATTGTTAGTGAGTCTTGACTAATGTTTAACATAAAAATGATAGGTTGATGACAAAACGTGTGAGTAGATAAGGAAAAATAGGCAAGGATGACAAAAAGCTTGAGAGTAGGCAAGTGTTAGCATGCATTAATTGATGCACATTAGTAGAAATTCTCGATGATAGGTTAGATCCAAATGCAAGAACAAAGATGATGGAAACTAAGTTATGGTAAGTTCACAAATGCACAACGATACTTAACTTCGACAAGGAGATTGATACGTATTCTGAAAGATTTATTATATGATAGCTCATATTGTTGCCAACTTAAGTCATGGAGTAATATGACTGTACCATGGACGTGCTTAGATGGACTATGCATAAAAGTGGTTCAGGATAGGTAACCTAAGGGCTCATCAATGTATTTGACTTCAAGAGACAATAATGTAGTGGCATATGGCTAGAACATGAAAATGGTGGACTAAGAAAATGGGATCACTCCTTCAAGGATAGTTAGAAAGTGATCGAATGGCATGGCATCAAAGTGACCATCTTCCAAAACATATTTCTTATATTCTAAAGTGGAGTTAAAGATCAAAGGGAGATAACTCCCTACTAAACTTGTGGAGCTATTGGAATAAGTGATAATTTCCCATTAATTTGGTGGGTTGATAGAGAAAGTAGGTAATTTAGCTTACTTGGTGCCTAAATTCTTAGAAGCCTATTTAAAGGCATCCTTTGTAGTTCATTAAAAGGGAAACACTAATTACATTCAATCATTTATAAGATAATTGAGAGCTTTGAGAGAAAGTTCTTATTGAGAGGCCAAATTAAGAAGATGTTAAGTTGTTATTTTGTAGAGTACTTCAAGTTAGCTTGCATTATTTTGCTATGTGATATATCAAAAAAGGATTGACTTTGCCATGTCTCTCTTATTATTCTTTGGTTGATTTGTGCTAAACATCAGTGTGTTAAGAGTGTGAGTGAAACACCAAAACATGAGTGGCATGAAACATTAAAAGATAAATGAACTTGTTATTTAGGATTACGCAGAAATGTCGAGTTAGAGTTTGACTTACTAAAGCTTGACTGTTGCACGAGGACTTCGATAATCATGTTCAATTTTGTCATGCCAAAAAGTCATCGTCACAACTGTTATTAGAGTTTAGTGTGGACGTCCTACATTATTCACTAATGATAGTGAAAGCAATCTTGTGGAAAGAGCTGCTAAAATAGAGACAATTATTAGTCATCTAGCCTCAAGAAAGGAATTCCTGGAATGTTCTGAGGCCTTGGTGATGGAGCTTCATGAAATAATGAGAGCACTCAAAGAACAATTGGAAACTTATGAGGAGATGATTTATGACTTTTTTATGTTTAAACATGTTGTGCCTAGGCATAAATTGGGATTTTGATTAGAGAGCACTTTGTTGAAGGTGTGAGAGTCATAAGTTTTTAATCTCAGGTAGTGTGCCAAAGGGCTCTAAAATTTCTCGTGTGATATAGAGTAACAGTTTTCAGTGAAAAAGGTGTTTTATTCAAAGAAGATGCCAATCACGATAACATATATAGTGGATAATGCAAATTTATGATAGAGGATGATATCCTCAAATGACAACAGTGTAGATAAACCTACCATTAACACCTATGATGAAATGACGAAAGAGATAACAGACCAATTCCTCTTTAAACAATACTTTATGACTTTCCAAGGAAGCTTTGAAATGATACTGACAAGACAACTCAGTGTAAAAGTATGTAAGTGAATTCAAGCTTTTGATATTGTTCATACAACATATGTTAAAGGAGGACAAATTGTAACATCCCGTTACCTATGATAAAACTTGAATAGTTAATATGAGAAATTAGAAAGTACAATTCGTGCTTATGCAAAATATGGAATACACATGCATATACACGATAATATTGATTTTTGCACATTAATATGATTGTATATACATTCATGACATTTTTCGAGTAAAATTGATCTATAAATGAGAATTATGGATTTTATTGTTTTGAAAAAAATAAATTGGATTGTATTAAAGTTGATTTGGAAATTTTGAAAATATTCCGGGTATTTTGGAAATTTGAAATATTTTTGGATTAGAAAAAATGTTGAAATATAGACCAATTATAATGAGACACGTGGACTGATCATTTAGTGACAAATGGTTTACATGCAAAGGGGAAATATGGTAGTGAATTAAGAACACACGTTGTCTTGTTTTTTAATATGGAAAAGTTATTATAGCTTGTCCTTCCCTTGGTTTGTTCTTCACTAAAAAATACCAAACTATCTTCTTTTTCTTCATCACTGAAACAACTTGTTGATTATGCTTGAGTAATTGGTTAATGATTCTTACATCAAAGTAAGAATTGTAGTCCATATCAACTGCTGGAAATTTAGTTAAATCAAGCAAGTTGAGTTTTAAGTTTATGATACTGTAAATGAAATGCTTGATGTGAGTAAATTTATGGGTGTTTTTAAGATGAACTGAAGTGAGTATAATGACAAGGAATGAGGATTAGGAGAGGTGTTGATATAAAGAGGATTTAAAGGTAGAAAATTTACAGATGCGGTGTTTCCACTTAACATGAATTTGTATTTTTGCCATCACTTGATCTTTAGACATCCAAATGGGATGATTTTAATTTTGGATTAAACTAGAAATGTATGACTATATTTTTCATGAAGAAATTGAAATTGAATTCTATCTCTAAGAGTTTCAAATTTTGGCTTGAAATCGAGTTTTCAGATTTTGTCATGGTTTAGGAACAGTCTGTAGTTTGTTTAGTATAACTTACAGAATAATAAACCAAATTGTATGAAATTAGTTTCATTAGAAGATTAAGACATAAATGAACAATTGTTCAAAAGAGTGTTTACCTAAATCCTTTATATTCCTTGTCAAAATGACCATGAAAGATTGTCCCAAAAGTCTATTTTGGGGAAGAGCTGGAAGAAGTTATATAAAAGGTTGTGCACGATTGTGACTTAGGAAGGTCATTTGGAAGTGCACGATCGCTTATGCACGGTGGATGTGTTTTGTTGTTTGATAACTTTGAATATCCTTCCCTCTTTTGGTTATAACGTCTTCTCCTGACCTCCAAATGACATGATATTTAAACAAACAAACTCATAACACATTTTTCTACCTCTCCACAAAAATTTATGATCATCTGAATCCATTTGGAAAATATTGAGTGATAAATGTAGGATGAATATGATGCAGAGTGCTGGAACATTGTTAACTGGAATGATTTCACTAAGCATGCTTCGGTATTTTGACTATATCTTGTTATGTATATTTATAAATGGAATGATTCTTAATTTAAATTTAGCTAAAGACATATGGCTACAAATTTTATGAAGAGATCGAATTTCAATTCTCTAAGAATTCTAGAATCGGATTTGAAGTTGAATACAAAGTACAATTATGTTTTAAGAATAATCAAAAGTAAATTGAGTATAACTTTTAGAATATTGAATCAAATTGACTGATTTTGATATCATTAGAAATTTAAGACATGGGAGAACAATTTTCTAGAAGGAAGTGTTATCAAATTACTTCATTTTCCTGACGAGAATAATCATGCAAAAAAGACCCGAAAGTATATTTTTAGAATAATATGGATTGATAAATTGAGTTTTGATATATGAATGATTATTGTGACAAGAATAATGATAAAGAACCTGGAATTGTTATGAACATACATTGTACGTATTTGGTATATATGAATGTGCATAAATGAATTCAAAATTGTGCAAAATTGTGATATGTGTATGCATTATATGTTATAGAGGAGCACATTGAGTGACAACATCCAGACATTACCAGGACTTCAAGGCAATAGCTATCTAGAGTGTACTACGAGTTGACTTAGATGGTCTTACTTTACTGATTGTTCTGTTATTATATTATGGGTTGAATGATTACTAAATGTGAATGTGATTGTTCTGAACGTGGAATTGATTGCAGTTTCTGGACAAAGAAGGTCCGAGGTATTGAATCATGAATTGGATAATTGAAGTGTTCCTTGTATGTGAATTTGATGAAATATATGTTACTCGACATGTTTTTTGAATGTCGACTAAGGTCTGATGCTAAATGGGAATGAGAATGTAACTGTAAATGTGATTGAATGGGAATGATTGAATATGAATATGATGCATTTCATACATGAATGCATGACCAGATAATGATAGTTGTGACCTGAGTAGCCACCGAAAATAAGCTTAAAGCTCCAAATTGTGGTTAAGAGCCAAAGGCTTGATATGTACAATGAGCCCTGTATCCACAATTGGTAAGGGATAGTTATCAATGAGCCTGGTATCCACAATAGATACGGGATAATTATAGGTACTTAATTACAACAACGTAATAATTGAAAGTGGGTTACACGATCATTGCATATACACTTAATAAGAGTGTTTGACTGATTGAATTATAATGTGGACATGTATTTGTGTGAAAATGGGTATGTGAAGTAAATGATATATGATGCAATTTGCTAAATGGAAAGATGTGAAATGTATGTGACTCAGCATGATGAATCGATAAAAGTGATGTAAATTGTGAGATTATATGAACTGTATGTGTTATGTGATTGAGTAAGCCATCGAGGATGGTCACTCGCTAAGTTTTGCAAAACTTATCCAAATTTTGCAATATTTTTCAGGCTCAAAGGAGATATACAATTAGGCTAATTGAAGTTTAGACAATGAAATCAAATATGGACTAAGGGTTAGGATCAGTTTGCACCTACATAAGTCTTCAATAATTTTTGTTTTGAACTATAATTTCGCAAATATTGTACAATGAGTTTGTAAATGATTTGGTAATGAAATGACATTATGATTACAAGTGTTTTGTATCTGAAAAGGGCCCAAGTGGCTGATGAATTCTGATGATTTGTAAGATGATTGTCACACTTGTGAATGGAAATGTCTAAGAACAAAGAGGGGCCAATTTGATTATTAATTTCCACATATGCGTATATCAAAAAAAGAAGTTTTTAATGAGTTTTGACTGAATGATTATTCTAGCATGCCACTCTTGCGGGGTACGTACTTGAATATCACTCAGGATGTTGGGTACGTGTTTTGCAAGAGTAGGGTGTTACATTTTGGTATCTGAGCCCAGATTTAGTATCTAACATGGGCATTTTTTGACACATGTGTCAAGTTACATGCATTTCAGTTATGTCATAACAGGTAGTAGCAACTGATCCCTAGTCTGAGTTGCATTTATATAAGTCACATACATGGGCATTTGTTAAGTGTTTGAATTGATGGAAATAATGGGAAGAATGATGATCTGTTTGAATACGAGAAAATGAAAGTTTGTGAGTATTTAGAAATGGGAAATTTTATATAGTTAGATATGACAAATAATGATGTAATGCATTTGTATTGGTGGATGTATTATGGAATACGATATTCATTTTGTACTATGGTAATATATCCCCGAATGTGATATAGATGTGAATACATTATCATGGAATGATTAAGGAAAGTAATGATATAAATATGAATGACGAGATTTAAAGTGTACAAGCCAAGTTGAAAAAAGAAATAAAATTTTCTATGACTTTGAGAGGTCAAACTTGGACTTTAAATGATTGTCAGATAAATGTGATAAGAGTTATGATTTAGCATAAGAATATGCCTATGATATTGGGCTCAAAATTTTATAATGATTATGCATCTATAATTCTGAATGGATTAAGGGTATACATATGAAAGATGAAATAAATGAAAATAGGAAAATGAGATAGAATTGAGGAAAGAATACAAAGGGAATGAAATTGACGTAAATGACTTTTCATTAGATGAATGATATATAGTAAGGAGAAAGTTAGAAATGTATACAAGATAGGATTTTATGTATGAATGAGATTAAAAAAACAAAAAAATAATCAAATGGGAAGAGCGAATGCAATCAATATGGTAGTTAAAATATTATGAAATTATATAGCATTAAAAGATGTAAATTTTGGAACATTATAGGAGAATTGATGTTAGTATGTGTATTATTGCAAGGAAGAAAGTGCAAGGCAAGATGTGGCCTGACAAAAAAATAGGTTTCTGTCACGATCGTGGCAGGATACCCCAATTGTGGGTAGGAATAAAGAGAGAAACATTGGCTAGGAAGAATAGAGATCAAAGTATCATTAGTGCAATATATATAAATTGGTGAATTGTCGAAAATAAATCTCTGAATAGAATAGGATAGCTTTGATAATACACACCTAAGTGTATGCGACAGTAATCATGTCTACTATATCATTGAGTTTTGATAAATCAAACAATATGACCATGTATGAAATGATAGAAATTGATCTTCTTGAGGTACTAAAAATGGCTAATAAACAATGATGAAAATAGTTGATTGATAAAGATTACATGACCAGTATAGATGATAGTAGCAAGAAATCTTCTTTCGAAGAAGAATTTCACTAAATTAGGTTAAGCAGACCATATAGTTTATTTTAAAAATGATTAATGAAAGAACAAATCAAAAATGAATGTAACATCCCGTCCCCATATTAAGGGTTAGGACTCAAAATTTCGGTACATGTGAGTTTAAAGAGAGATTAAGGAAATGCATTTTTCTTGCTCATGCATAATGTTAGCATATATGCACATGAATATTGAATCTTTTCACAAAAATAAGTGTACATGCATTCATTGACAACTTCTAGGTATGATTGCTTTTAAATGTGATGTTATTGAAAGTGAGAAGTAGAGGAAGTGGAAAGAGTGATCTAGGAATGAGTTGAGATAAGGAAAGATTTGGAAATAAAATTGGTAGTGATCTGAAAAATGTTCGCTGAATATGCTTCAGTCTTTTAGCCATAATGTTTTCTCTAGTTGTCCAAACTAAATGATTCTTGATTTGGATTAAACAAGAGATGTATGGCTATATTTCTTTCAAATTTCAGTTCTGTCTCTAAATATCTCAAAATTTCAGGAAGTTAAGAATTTGGTGCAATACGTTGGTGTAGGAATGGAAATTTCATCTTCGGACTTTAGGGGCCAATTTGGAATTTATATAAATAAATTTTAACAAAGGTACCTTCTGTAAAGTTGTAGATCTTTCTTTTATCTTTCCAACGGTATATAGTATGAAAATTTTGGACATCGGAGTCAAAAGTTATGATCTTTATAAGTGGAGACGTTCTGGGGAAGAAATGAGACAAAAGAAATGAGATGGAAGAAAAAGAGACGAAAGAAAATGAGACGATAGAAATGAGACGGAAGAAAATGAGACGATAGAAAATGAGACGAAAGGAAAGTAAGACAATGCAGAAGTCAGAAGACAAAATTGGTCTTTAAGGTCTTCATGAAAGTTGTAGACCTCGAATTCCTCTTTCTAATACTCTAAAACGAAGTCAATCCGACATCTATAGTGAGAGTTATGGCAATCGCGCCAAGGCATATATAATATGAGTAAAGATATGAACATGTTGGATTCTTTTGACCATAACTTCTCCTTTACACCTCCAAATGACTTGATTCTTGAGCCATTGGATTTGTAAGACATTGCCCTACATCTCCACCAAGAATAATATCCATATGAAACTAATAAAGAAAGATTTAGTGAAAAGCGTGGGATGGGTACAGTGAGTGTGTTCTTCAATAATATGAACAGGTGTTATCTCACTGAACATACTTCAATATTTTGATGTTTTATGGATCAGTAGAGGTCCAAATGAGACAATTTTTGTTTTATGATAAACTAGAAACATAGGGATACAAATTATATGAAGAAATCAAATTCTGAATCGGACTCTAAGAGTTTCAAGTTTTGGATGGAAATTGAGTATAGGATACTGTCTCGGAATAAAAGCAGTCCAAGATATTGGAGTATAACTTTCACACCACTGAACCAAATTGAATTTTTTTGGTGTCATTGCAAATGTAAGACAATAGAGAAGAGTCTTCTAGAATAAAGTGTTATGTCAGAATATTCAAGAGTGTTTTTGGTAAGACACTTACGTGTAAAAGACATAAAGCATAGATGGAAGGGGAAAATGGGACAATTCTCAATCATTAAGGGCATAATTGGAAGAAGAGGTTTTGTCTTGCCTATAAATTAAGTAGAAACACGAAATGGAAGGAGGTAGAAGAAAAGAATGAAAATTCTAGAGAAAAGAGAGAGAATATCATAAAAAAAAGAGAGAGAAGTACACAGAGAAGAAGAGATAGAGAGAAACAAGCTAGGGTTTCAATTTTCCTGGCCTACAAGAGAGATTTCGAGGTTGATCAAGAAAGGAAACAAATAGAGAAATAAAAGAGCTTCCAACTGAGCTAAAGATCTCTTCATTTGGTGAAGAATCAGGGTAAGATAATTTTGAATCTTTTATATTTTTGGAAGGATTCTATTTCATTTAGTTAAGAAAATGTTGGGTTTAAATATTCTCGAATGAATTTTAGTGATTTTGCATTATGGGATTTTCAATTGGATTCCTATTGGATGATGATTTGAATATTTTGAGATCATATGAGGTTAGAAAAGAGATGATGAGTGTACAATGTGTGTCTTGCATAAATAGGTTGTGCAGGTCAAGTGTCCACATTCAGGCGTTCCCAGAAATTGAAAGCAAATGCTAATCTGGAGCGTACTGTGAGTAGACCTAGATAGTCTTACTTTATTGTTTATTTTGTTTATGTTATGAATTGAGTGATTATGAATGTGAATGTGTAATTGTATTTGTATATGAATGAAATCATGAATTCTCCACTTCAATGTGGAATGTCGGATTAAGGTCCGATGACATGTGAAAGTGAGAAAATGGGAGCATGCAAATGTGAGTGATCCATTCCATTGCATGAATACATGAAATATAATGGCAGTTGTGACCAAAGTAGCCAACGAATAGAGCTTAAAACTCAACGAGTGAAAACGAGCCTCAAACTCACAAGTGATTTAGAGCCTCAGGCTCAATGTTTAATGAGACCTGTATCCCCCAAGTGGATAAGGGACAGTTATCAATGAGTCCTATATGGGATAGTTTAGGCACTCGGTCACAACAAAGTAACAAATAAAAAGTGAGTCTCATGTGCATTGCATATGCATAATATGAATGATTTAGTGTAATGAATACGTAGTGTTAAAGTGAATGTGAAGTGTGAAATGTGTGATGTATGTGTTATGTGAATTATGGTTTATGTGATTGGGTGAGCCATCGATGATGGTCTCTCATTGAGTTAGCAAAACTCACCCAAAATTTGCAACTATTTTTCAGGATAAGAAGAATACCCCATTAGGCCAACGAGAGTATACTTACAACATGCAAGTGAAGGATAGAGGTTGGGATCAGTTCGCTTCTGCATTCCATTTTTCCCTTTTTTGTATTGAATTGCATTCTTCGCAAATTTTTGTATAAATTGGTATTCCGAAATTACTTATGTATTTGGTAATTGTAAAAGGGCCCTAATGGCTATTGAAATTTTTATCGTTGGTTTTGCGTTGATTGAAAATATTTACGAATAAATGTGGGCCTAAATTTCAGTATCGATTTTCCTCATATTATGTTATTGATTTTTGAGAAAAAAAAAGATTTATACCGACTTTTGAATAATTGAGAGCTTTAGCACGTCACCCTCGCGGGGCACGAACTCGGATATCACCATCGATGTCGGGTTCAGATTTTGCGGGAGTGGGGTGTTACAATGAATATGTAATGAATCAAAAGTGAATATTGGAGTTATATTCCTAACGGAGACTCAAGTATAAGATGTAGAATATGCTACTGAGAGTGTATGCATTTTGTTTGATATAAAGGATCTAACGACGTGATCGGATTCTTGAATTTAAGGTGACACTCTTGCTAATATGAGGAGAACTTAAGCCACATTACCGTATATGCAAATATGTTCAAGGGATACAAATTTGTTTAATGAATGTTTTACTAACATAGGAAGTTAAGATTGTAAATAAATTGAAATGAGTGGAGAAACTAGTAAAAATGGTTCAACATTGCAATAAGTCAATGTGAAATTAGAGGAAATCAAATGAATGAAGAAAATCATTCGAGAAAATGAGTCAATTGGGAAACTGAAAAATAACATGAGATTTTATTACCTCATTGAGAAATTAATTACTTAAGAAAATCTGTAGTTTTGAATGAATATAAGATTCTGTCTGTGCATTCAAAGTAAAAGCTATACATGGCATATTTTTTTATTTGATGCATTTTATATAATGCATGTTCTGATAAAGGTGTTGTGATTAGAGTAGCCATTTTAAAAGAGCTGTAAGCTCAGAATCCTGCACGTAGAGTTTTGCTCTATGATTTATGTTTTTGACTGAGCCCAATGGGCAGTATTTGTATTTGAATTTGAAAGGCACTCAATCACAACAAATAATAACAAATTTGGAAAATGTTTCGCATCAGTAATTAAGATGCAATTTGTTACAACTTAATAAAATGATTTTGTATGCACAGAGACAATTAAAATCTCATGAGTTGATTATTTGATACATGATTTGAAACGTACTAAAATAGCCATTTCTTTGACAGCTTTGAGACACTATAAATATACAGATTAATAAAGTTTGAGGTAATTATTGAGTTTGAAAGAATTGAATATGAGACTGAGACAATGGATAGAAGTACTGAAGGATTATGATTGTATAAATGAGTACTATCTTGGTAAAGCTAGTATATATCTGATGCTTGAATAAAAAAATTCAATAATGGAATAGTACAAATTCGGACAATGTGGTTAGCAAAACCTAGTATAATGAAGAGCATATAATATTGAGTTGACTTTTGGGGAAAAAAGTATTATTAGCTACATTGAGATTTAAAATCAATTTTGCATGAAAAGATTAGCAAAGCCCAAAGTGAGGATTCAAAATTTATTAATCTTATTGAGGAAATTAAATATTGAAAATGAATCTGAATTTAGAGTTTGAATTAGAAAATGATACCCTGTGATTGAAATAAGAAGTTGTGTACACGATCGAGATGATTGAGTAAAAGATTGTTAGAGAGATTGCAAAGAACAACCTATACGGTCAAGGATGTAAAAACAAGTGATTATATGTATGAGTTGCCAATAGTCTTAACTATGGGAGATATGCTTAAAGCTTATATTTTGGAGTTCATAGAAACATGAGGTCAATGTATCATTTTAATTGACTTTAAGCATAATAATCAATATCACAATGATATCATTAGAATATCATATGAGGCGTTATAAGACAGAAAGAGTCATCTGCCTTTATATTTGGATGAATAAGGCCTAAAAATAGTTGAAGGCCAGAATTGATGGGAGAAGTTGATGATAAGTGAAATTGATATGTATTAGAAATTAAGTATCTCAAGAAAGACGAATGAACTTTGTGGATTAACACTGAACATTTGGAATAAAGTGAGATAGACACATGAGTTAAGTGAATTAACACTAAAGAGATGTGAATTATCAAGTAAAATATGAATTGTTTCTGAAAGTATCACCTTGGCAAGGTGTGCTCAGAATGGAAAAAGTATAAACTAAGCCCGACATAAAATGGTCCACAAGAAATTCTTGTAAGAAGAGGACCATTAACATATGAGTTTATATTACCAACAAAGACTTCTTAAATGCATAAAGTGTGATATGTGACTATGATCAGAAATAGTGATATGATCTGACCCAGATGTAATATCGCCACTAGAAGTGAAAATTTTGAGTAATCTGAAACATATTGAGGAAATAGACAAGATTGTGTGATATCTAAATGGTAACTGGAAAATTGATTGATTCCATTGACTATAGTCAAGTGGAAGAAGTTGTTCGAATAATGAAGTTAAATGGGAAATGGAGGGAAATAATACCCCAACCTTTCTGATCAATAAGATAAGAATTTCGATAACGTAATTTCTTTAAGGAGAGGAGAATTGTAACATCCCGTTACTCATGATAAGACTTGAATAGTGAATATAAGAAATTAGAAAGTACAAATCATGCTTATGCAAAATATGGCATACACATAAACGATAATATTGATTTTTACACATTAATATGATGGTACATGCATTCATGACATTTTCTGGATAAAATTGATCTATAAATGGGAATTATGGATTTTATTGTTTTGAAAAATTAAATTGGCTTATATTAAAATTGATTTTGCAATTTTGGAAATATTTCGAGTATTTTGAAATTTTGAAATATTTTTGGACTAAAAAAAATGTTGAAATATGAACGAATTATAGTGAGACACATGGACTAATCATTTAGTGACAAATGGCCTATATGCAAAGATGATATGTGGCAGTGAATTAAAAACACAAATTGTCTTATTTTTAATATGGAAAAGTTACTGTAGCTTGTTCTTCACTTGGTTTGTTCTTCACTCAAAAATACCAAACTCTCTTCTTTTTCTTCATCACCAAAACAACTTGTTGATTATGCTTGAGTAATTGGTTAATGATTCTTACGTCAAAGTAAGAATTTCAGTCCATATCAACTGCTAGAAGTTTAGTTAAATCAAGTAAGTTGAGTTTTAAGTTTATTATACTATACATGGGTATTTTGATGTGCGTAAATTTGTGGGTGTTTTTGAGATGAGCTGAAGTGAGTATAATGATAAGGAATGAGGATTAGGTGAGGTCTTGATATAGAGAGGACTTAAAGGAAGTGAAAGTGGTGGTGTAGAAAATATACAGATGCAGTGTTTCCACTGAACATGCATCTATAGTTTAGCCATAACTTGATCTTTAGACTCCAAATGGGATTATTTTAAGTTTGGATTAAACTAGAAATGTATGGCTATATTTTTCATGACGAAATCAAAATTGAATTCTGTCTTTAATAGTTTCAAACTTTGGCTTGAATTCGAGTTTTTGGATTCTATCGTGGTTTGAGAACTGTCTGGAGTTTTTTGTATAACTTACAAAATATTAAACCAAATTGTATGAAATTATTTTCATTAGAAAATTAAGACATAAATGAACAATTGTTCATAAGCATGTTTTGCCTAAATCCTTTATATTCCTTGTCAAAATGATCATGAAAGATTGTCTCAAAAGTTTATTTTAGGGAAGAGCTGGAAGAAATTGAAATAAAAGGGTATGCACGATCATGACTCTTAAAGGTCATGAGGAGTTGCACGATCATGGACAAACACGATCGTGACTTAGGAAGGTCATTTGGAAGTGCACGATCTTGCACAAGCATGATCATGCATAATGGATGTGTTCTAATGTTTGACAGCTTTGAACATCCTTTACTCTTTTGACTATAACTTCTTCTCCCAACCTCCAAATGTTGGCCCCTGAAATTTTTTTTTCATCATTTAAGCATGTCTAAATTATTTTGAGGGATTGTCTAGATTATTTTGATGTGTTAGTGTTTAAAGAAATGGAAATTAAATGATGAATTATATTTATATTAGAGTGGAGTATGTTATTAGAGAATAAAAGGAATAAGATGGCTTGAGGGCATTTTAGGAAGTCCATTTAGGTTTTTAAGGATTAAGGCTTATAAGGAGGGCTATTTAAGTCTTTATAGAGTAAATTAGAAACAAAAGGGAAAGGAGTATAAGGTGTAGCCGTTGGTGAGGAGAAGAGACAAAAAAATTACATGTATAAGGAAGGTTTAAATGAAACTACGTCGTTTTAGGTTAGGGTATTAAGATAAGAAGCAAGTTTCCTAAGGATATTAAGAGATGAGACTTACGAAAATATCTAGGAGAAAAGGGGATAGGGAGGTTTCGGCAAAGAGGAAAGAAGAAGAAGAAGAGAAGAAGAAGAAGAAGAAGAAGAAGAAGAAGAATAAGGGAGAAGAAGAAAGGTTAGAGCTTTAGTTTCATCTTGCTTTAGAAAGGAGAAGGAAAAAGGAGGGGAAAGGATCAAGCTTCCATTAGAAGCCAAAGAGGATTTTCGTGGGTTTCATCCCAAAGGTAAGAAAATGTGATTTCTTTTGAAATTTTAGATGGGTTTTAGTGAAAATAGCTTAAGTTAGGCATGGGTAAAGTTAGATGGGTTTAATTTCATGTTTTCATCTTCTTAGAATGGCCAATTTTAAGATCTCATGCTCCCTATGGGATTTTATGTTTGATGAAGGTTAAGAAGAGTATTTGAAGTGAAAGAAATGGCCATTGTTCAATCTCCTAGCTAAAGGAATTGAGGTGGGTGATAATTTAATAGTTGAGTTAATAAGCTACTTAAGTTCTTTGAAATAAATGTCATATAATGCTTTCCTATAGTTTCCAAATTATAAATGAATTGCTTTTATGATAGTTGAAACATATATGAAATGCTTTGAATGTAAAGACTTTGTGAAAATATGTGTGAAATGTTTTGTAAGAGAAAAAGATCCGCATGGATAATTTCAACGATTATACGAAAGTGATGTTGCCATTTGAGGCTAATGATCATGAATTGTGTGCATTATGTGATATACATGTTTGTTTGGGTTTGTGGTGGTCCCTCATGTGTGATAGGTTCACCTGTCAAAATTATAGCTTCTCCCGGCTGCCCGCTAGTGGCAATGGAGCTCCTCACGGACTCCTTCATGTGTTCACGGCTACACATGACCGCTCTGCGAAAATATGTAGTACGTCCTGCTTGGATCCACCCAAACCATCTTATATGTGATTATGTGATATGCTTGTTTATGTTGTTTTTGTAAGTTATATTGTCTAATAAATGCTCTTGATAAATTGACTTATTGCTTTCTCTATGCTTATGTGATCTTGATGTGTAATTGCTGGGATGAAATGAGTTTTTCAACAAGGTTTTGATAAATTTATAAAGTTTCGATCAATGTGATATTGGTTTTGAAAACAAGGAGTTTTGATGAAGTGAAAGTGTTTTGATCAATGTAAATTGACCTTGATAAGTTTGAAAGATTTTTATCAATCTGAAAGTTTCTTTGAGAATGAAAAATAAAGAATGTTTTTGCTTATTTCTTAATTATTAAGCTATTACCCACTGAGCCGTCGAGCTCACACCCCTTTCCCCCTCTACAGGTAACGAGCGGGAACATGAGTTACAGTATGGAAATTGAGGCATCACTTCAACGTTTCCATTTTAGAAGTCATTTTTAAAAATGAAGTATTAAGTTGCATTTTGGGGATTTGTTTCAATCTGTACTTTGACATTTTGACATTTGGGTTGTAATCGGGCTAAATGCCCTCTAAAGCATTGTAATAACTCAAATTATTCATGTAAATGCAAGAATGTTGGGTTTGAATATAATTCATGAAATTTGTATATGTCTTTTTCAAATGCATCAGTGTATGGTTTGAATTAGCAAAAGAAGAAGGATTGAGATTGTATTGTTTTACATTTGGAATGGAATAGATGTCTAGGAGTGTGGTTTTTGCCTTGAATTACGTTTGGAAATACTTTTGAGATTGAGCTATGCTATATGAAGTTGGATATCAAATATTATGCAGGTGGCGTAGCTAGGATTGAAGTTTGGTGAGTTGCATTTTCAAGGGAAGTGCTGTCAAATTTTCCTAAAATTTGACAGAAACTTCGCTTCAGTTTTAGACCCTCTTAAGGCTTGAATTAGATCGGGAAGTCTTCGTGAAGATTGTAATAGAAGTTCAAAACTTTCTAAAGGTATATCATTTGTCTCATTTGGACTTAGGGTTAAAAAGTTATGAGGTTAAGAACACATTCAGTCACTGTTCTTTGAGCTATATTACTGTTACATTGGTCATTATAAGAGCAATGCATTTGAGTGAGTTTTTACCTCCTTTAATGATGGATTTGAGTTTTACATCCTTAATGAAGCTTGTAGAGCATCTTGTTATCTTTCCATGGAGGTATAATATGTAATTTTTAGAATTTGGAGTAAGAAGTTATGAGAATTGGAAGATAACAATTAAAGTCATTCTTGTTGTCCTTATAGCCTATGAGTTATGTTAACTTGATGACAAATGATTGAAATCCATGCTTTGATGAACCAATTAAGATAGAGATTTTGAAGTTGGTGAGTTAAACTTGAAGTTTGAGATGTTATGAAGTGTTTAGGCTTGGGAAAGAATAAACTTGTGAAGTGTACAAGTGGTTATGGAGTTAGGTTTAAGGTGAGATGCATTAGAAGAGGAATTGAAGTTTTGTAAAATGGCATGTCTGTTAAACGGACATGGATGTCCATTAAACGGACAGCCACGGGTGCAAAAACACCCCTTAGCCTGTCCATGTCCGTTAGACGGACTTGCATGTCCGTTTAACGGACATTCTCGAAGCTTTTGGAACACTTTCACCCGAATGTGTCCGTTAAACGGACATGGCTGTCCGTTTAACGGACAGCTATGGGCAAAATGTGATTTTGGACAAATTTAGGGCCCGAATATCGTTTTGTAGTCTTCATAAAAGTTGTAGATCTAGATGTCTACTTTCAAATGGTCCAAGAAAGAACTCATTACGACTTTTAGATAAAAAGTTATGGAAATCGCGCCAAAAGAGTTTCAAATTGATTTTAGGTGTGAGCATAGTCTATTCTTTTGGGCATAAATCCCTCATCCGACCTCCAATTGAGGTAAGACTTAAACCATAATATTTCTAAGACATATATATTTCTCCCTACAAAAATTGGTACCATTTGGAGTTAAATTGAAAAAGTTTGCATTAAAGTAAGTGAGAGGTCGGTTTGGAGATCATATTTGGAGTATGAGCTCTTTTAGACTTTTTGAGCATAATTTGAGTTATACAACTCCGTTTGAGGTGATTCTTATTTTAAATCGATCACGAGACATAAGGCTACATTTTTTATGAATAAGTCAACCTATGATTTTGGTGTTTACATAGTGTGCGCTCGCCACGAATGTGGAGTTACAGCTAAGGACCCTGCAAGGTTATAAGCTCAAGGCTTCAAGACTCCGGAAATTGGACTCTGGAAACGGGTCCAACAGATGTGGAATTAAAGCAAGAGTAAGAGTGTTAGGTTATAAGCAGTTGGGGTCCGGTCTCCGGGTCGGGTTCCAACACCAAATGACATGAGATTTGAACAAAAAAAAACTCATAACACATTTTTCTACCTATCCATCAAAATTTGTGATCATCTGAATCCATTCAGAAAATATTGAGTGATAAATGTAGGATGAATATGATGAGGAGTGCTGGAATATTGTTAACTGGAATGGTTTCACTGAGCGTGCTTCAGTATTTTGACTATATCTTGATCTGTATATTTCCAAATGGAATGATTCTTGATTTAAATTTAACTAGACACGTATGGCTACAAATTTTATGCAGAGATCAAATTTCAATTCTCTAAGAATTCTAAAATCAGACTTGAAGTTGAATACAAAGTACAATTATGTTTTAAGAACAATCCAAAGTAAATTGAGTACAAATTTTGGAATATTGAATCAAATTGAATGATCTTGGTATCATTAGAAATTTAATACATGGGAGAACAATTTTTTAGAAGGAAGTGTTATCATATTACTTCACTTTCCTGATGAGAATAATCATCCAAAGTGGACCCGAAAGTATGTTTTTAGACAAATATGGATTGATAAATTAAGTTTTGATATATGAATGATTACTGTGACAAGAATAATGATAAGGAACCTGAAATTTTCATGAACATGCATTGTACGTATTCGGTATATATGAATGTGCATAAATGAATTCATAATTGTGCAATATTGTGATATGTGTATGTATTATATGTAATAAAAGACTACATTGAGCAATAGCATCCAGACATTGCCAGGACTTCAAGGCAATAGCTATTTGGAGTATATTATGAGTTAAACTAGACGGTCTTACTTTACTAATTATTCTTTTATTATATTATGGGTTTAATGATTACAAAATATGAATGTGATTGCTCTGAATGTAGATTTGATTGTACTGTTTCTGAACAATGAAGGTCCAAGGTATTAAATAATGAATGGGACAATTGAAGTATTCCTTGTATGTGAATTTGATGAAATATATGTTACTCAATATGTTTGTTGAATGCCAGACTAAGGCCCAATGCTAAATAGGAATGGGATTGTGATTGTAAATGTGTTTGAATGGGAATGATTGAATATGAATGTGATGCATTTCATACATGAATGCATGACCAGATAATGATAATTGTGTGTAGCGCCCCCTTACTATAGAGTACCCACCGGAACGCCCGTAGGTCATTCCGATACATATCCTACGATAAGAGACCACTACTGACAACCACTGCTAAACTCTCCATGGCATCACAATAATAAAACAGAAATGAGAAATTGGTAACTTTTTAAAACCAAACTGTATTTCATTTCATTTACTCAAACTTAGAAATTTACAAACTGTCAGTATTTTCAGTCTATACAATCATTCAAAACACTTTACATTAAGTACTATACAATAAGGCACAAAGAACATTTCTAACTATAAGTCTCCAAAATAAATCCCAGCTGATCGGTCTTTGAGCCATAACCTCTCTCTCCAATCTGATATCCAAGGCTCTACAGTTCTGAGGGAGCTAACAGTCTACTCTTAACCCTGAAAAATATATTGCAATTTTGGATGAGTTTGCGAACTCAATGAGGAACCATCATCGATGGTTCGCCCAATTCATGCATCACATAAGCATGTTCCAAAGAATCAGCGATCATAGTGATAATACAGCTCAAAGAATCATGATCATATACAAAGAAAAGTCATTTCGGTATTCATCCAAGATGCAATGCACATGTGACTCTTTTTCCAGTTTTATTTCAGTGTTGTGACCGAGCGCTTAAGCAGTAATCAGTAATCACGCGTCTCGGGAGGATTATCTCCCTTCGAGCTCTAGGCTCGTTTTCAGTTTCAGTGGCGACTCGGATCACAATTATTTTTATTCGTTTATGCATCTGTGTATGAAATGCCTATGCCCAATTGAATAGTTAATTAACAATCCATAATGCACAATTAACAGTCCATCAGTCACAATTGATAGTCTATAATTCACAATTAACAGTCCATAAGTCACAATTAATCACAGTAATCCCAGTAAGGGTAAACAAGTCACACAATTTACACCTTCCTGATCCCGCCGTTATCCCCATATTAGACAATTAATAATTGAGAAACCAATCTAGGTTACTCACCTATTACTTCCGAGCTAATGCCGGGAAGTCTCTGCTAAGTCGGTCGATCGACGCTCCAATTGTGCCTCTATATAAAAAAATCAGAGAAGATGAATATTACTAAATGTTCAATCATAACTATTCAATCATGCACATGTAGGTGTATAATGCTTGTTCATGATATTCCCGGCCCTAATCTCACTTTTTCTATCATAAAAATCCGTCTAAAAATTAGAAATCTAAAGGCGCTGACGGCACTCAATTCGGACCTTTATAGGTCTAAAAATAAATAAAACAGTGACCAGAAAATAATAAACCGGATCCACGTTAATTTCCCGTCTGAAAATTCCCAATTTCTCATAAAATGAACTTTAACATTTCACGAATCCGATGCCTCAAGAATCAGGTCAATCAGATGTCGGACGGAAAAGTTATGAGCAAAAGAAGGAAAAATACACATATCAGTCGACTAGTCAGAGGTTGTAGTCGACTAGTGCAGAAAAATACATGTCCTAGTCGACTAGTGCAGGTTGTAGTCGACTGGTTTAAGAATCCTAGTCGACTAGTCCTATTAAAATGATAGATCTGACACAATTTCCTCTGATATGCCAACTTGTCTAGGCCATAACTCCCTACTCCGAACTCCAATTTAGACAAATTTGATGTCTATTTCATAGAGAAAAGAGAGCTCTACAAGTTTTATGAAGGAAAAAAAAGTCAATTTCACCTCTAAGGATGTCAAAAATGCAATCAAATTTATTGCCCAGTCAATGGGTTCTAAAACAGTACAGTATCTTGTAAATTCAATAACTTCTCATTTTCTTTGTCAAAAATTACACAATAAATATGCTCATAAAGCTCCCAATGTTATCTACAACTTTTAAGAACAACCTAAAATCAAATTCATTTCCTAACTAGGTCAAACAATTCACCAAAACATCTGCCCACTGGAATTTCCCAATATGAACAGTATATTTCAAAGCAGCATATCTCCTAGCACAAATGTCAAAACAATCACTAACTTATATCATTAGAAAGATAAGATCTCATACTTCAATTTCCATGCAGGATTAAAAATCCAATTCCATCTCTAACAAGTTCAAAACTGCCAAACAAGTGACTGATCAGGACAACAGTTAAAAATCTAATGCAGGTTCAGTTTTTGAAAACTCATAACTCCCAAATCTGATCTCCAAAAATCACATACGATATACCATTTTCAAGATAATTTCTTCCTTTACAACTCTTCAGAAGATCACTCAAGCCAATTCAATTCACAGAAATTGCTAAAATTGCTTCCAATTAGAATGCTCACAAATCTAACACTTAGGCTAGGTTTCACCACAACGTACAAAATCAGTCAATAGTTAACAGTGGATATCTCCCAATATACATATCGAAAAATTGCAAAATCAGTGGAAATGGAAAGCTAACAATATAGGCTTCAACTCTCATCAAGACCATTTTCATCAATTCCTTCTAAATTAATTTAGAAAAATCATCAAAACACTTAGTTCATTAGTTCGGTTACTGTTCATACAGACATCAACAGTAACTTTTCAAGCCAAAATTCACCCTCTTAAGGATAAAATTAGACAACACCTATTTGGACAGAGGGGCCGAGGTAGGGGCCGAAGTAGAGTTGAGGGATCCTTTGTGAGGACTGAGGGTCGGGGCAGCCAACCACAGTCCCAGGCTAGGGTCTACGCTATGATGAGGCAGGAGGCCCAGGATTCCCCTGATGTGGTAGCTGGTATACTTCTTATTTCTGATATTGAGGCATTTGCATTGTTGGATCCAGGATCCACGCATTCTTTTGTTCCACCGCATTTGGCATGTAGATTGCATGGGGATAGGGAGATACTATAGTATGGGCTAGAGGTGAGTACACTTTTAGGTTGTACTACCGCATTGGGAGAGGTCTGCAAGGGATGCTCGATCCATATTGATCAAGCAGTGCTGAGGGCAGACCTTATAGTATTGTCATTGAGGGAGATTAATGTTATTTTGGGGATGGACTGGCTTACTGCCCATAGGGCTATCATGAACTGCTATACTAAGGAGGTCGTATTTGAGTCTCCTGGTCAGCCTAGAGCAGTTTTTTGAGGTGTTAGTCAGGCAGTGCCAGCTCGGATGATTTCTTTCCTTAGTGCCCTGAGATTGATGCAGGGAGGATGTGAGGCCTACTTGGCTCATGTCATTGATACCAGAGTGGAGCAGAGGTTGCAGGACATTCCCGTGATTAGGGAATTTCCAGATGTGTTCCTGATGAGTTACTGAGTTTACCGCCGGATCGGGAGACAAAGTTTACTATTGACTTAGTTCCAGGTACTGCTCCTATATCTATACCTCCATATAGGATGGCACCTGTGGAACTAAGGAGTCAAGGCCTCGATTCAGGAGTTGTTGGAGAAGGGATTTATTAGGCCCAGTGTTTCACCCTGGAGAGCTCCAGTATTATTTGTGAAGAAGAAAGATGGGACTCTGAGATTGTGCATCGATTACAGGCAGTTGAATCGGGTGACAGTGAAGAATAAGTATCCACTGCCTAGGATCGATGATTTGTTTGATCAGTTGCAGGGAGCTCAAGTATTTACTAAACTGGATCTGAGGTCAGGGTACTATCAGCTGAAGATAGCAGAGGCTGATGTGTCTAAGAGTGCCTTCAGGAGCAGGTATGGGCATTTTGAGTTTCTGGTGATGCCATTTGGGTTGACAAATGCCCCGGTAACTTTTATGGCCTTGATGAATAAGGTCTTTCAGCCCTACCTGGATCAGTTTGTTATTGTCTTTATTGATGATATTTTGGTGTATTCGAGGAACAGACAGGAGCATAATGAGCACTTGAGGATTGTTTTGCAGACTATGAGGGAGAGACAATTGTATGACAAATTCAATAAGTGTGAATTTTGGCTGGATCAGGTGATCTTTTTGGGGCATATAGTGACTAGAGAGAGAATTCAGGTTGATCCGAGCAAGATAGAGGCTGTGATGAAGTGGGAAGCTACAAGGAACGCGTCTGAGATCCGGAGTTTCCTAGGATTGGCCGATTATTACCGGAGGTTTGTCGAAAAATTTTCATTGATCTCAGCCCCTCTGACAAACTTCTAAGGAAGAATGTGGCATTCAGATGGACTGAGGAGTGCCAGAAGAGTTTTGAGGAGCTAAAACACCGGTTGACTACTGCACCGGTGTTAGTTATACCATTAGGGGCCGGAGGTTATAAGGTGTATAGTGATGCATCGTATTAGCCCCGAAATTTTTTTTTTCTTTATTTATTTATTTAATTAAGCATGATTAGACTAATTAAGTAATTTAGTTAGCATTAATTAAGATGATAGGAATTAAATATGATCGCATTAAATAGCATATGACATTAATTAGCATGTAATGGCATTAATGAGTTAGGTAAGAGTTAGTAACATTTAATGTGTTAGATGGGCTTTAAATGTGGTAGGAAAGAAAAGAGAATAAGTGGGCTTAAAGGAGGAAGAATAAGGAAATGAAGTGAACTTGGGCCTTGGGCTTAAGTTAAATGAAAGTAGTATAAGGAGGGAAATAAGAAAGGAAGAAGGAAAGGAAGATGAAGGTGGAGTAGATGGGCTTAAAAGGATAAATGGGCTTAAGTGAAATGAATAAGAATTATAAAAAGAGAAAGAAAGGAGTAAGTTAGTAGAGAAAGAAGGAGAAAACGAAAATAGAGGGAGAGAAGAGAGTGAGTTTCGGTGGTGGAGGGAAAAGAAGAAGAAAAGAAGAAAAGCTTGGTTAGGTTTGTGATTTCTAAGAGTTTGAGTGGGTTTTTGAAGAAAGTCCAAGAATTAAAAGTGGATAGGAAGGCTAGAGCTTCATCTTGAACCAAGAAACTCTTGGTGTTGTTGAAGATTCAAGGTAAGCTTCTTGTTTAAGTTTAAGATTTTAGTTGGGTTTTTGGTTAGAAAGACTAAAAATGGAATGGGTATAGTGATTTCCAAGTTGATTTCATGAAAGAAGTCATGTAGTTTTTCAATTGAAGCTATATTGACATGGGTTTTCGGTTTTAATGAAGGGAAAGAAGAAAGAGGAGAAGAACAAGAAGAGGAACTTCCTTAGGCAAGTTTAAGCAAGGATACAAGGTGGGTTTCATATTTATCTTTATGTATATAAGCTATAAATGTAAATTAATGCATGACATTAATGAGTTTTGATTACTTGATGATTGTATTAAATGCTTGTGATAGTAGTGGTTAGATGTCATTAATCATGAGTTATGTGTAAATGAAAATGATACATGTTGATGATTTGATGATGGTTGAACTAGTATTGAATAAAATAGCCTAAATGAGTATGAAATTATGATGCTTATAGATGTACATTGTATGATGGCGAATGAAATTGTTTTGGAGAAACTTGTTAAATGAATATGATGAAAAGCATGAATGATGTATGACAAAGATGATTTCTAAAGGAATGGAAAATTGGACAAGAACAGTCCAATTTTCTTGTATGATGCATGATTGTTATGTTATGTGGGTAAGGTATAGTCCCAAGAACGAAATCACGCACGTCGACCATGAAAGCCTTCGCTTTGGCTGCCCGATTGTGGCATAGGATGATCCATTATTTTGGACTCCTCAAGATTTGCCCATATAACCTCATTAAATGAGACTATATGGTTGCCAAGAATATGGACTTACCGAGCCATTTGATGTGTTTCATATGTGATTACATGAAAATGCAAGAATTATGAATGTTTGAATTGTGAGAATTATGCTTATGTATTGATGAAAATTGCATGATGTATGTATTATGACTTCATTAAAAGATTGCTAAAAGTATGAATAACTAAATAGACATGCTTGTTATATAAATATAAATGTGTTACCCACGAGCTTAAAGCTCACCCCCTCAAATTCTCCAGGAAATGAGCAGGATCCCGAGGAGCAAGCTTAAGGGCATTTACTCCAAGATTTTCTTTTGGTCTTGTATTTGAAATGATCTTTCTAGAAATCAATGCTTTAGGTTGCATTTTGAGAAAACAGATGTATTTTGGCAAGATGTATTTTGATTGAAATGTAATAGGCTTGAAATGCCTACTAAAGCATTGTAAAACATTTGTTTTGTTGTGAATGAAATGCATGAATGACGTTTTATCATGGTTTCTCAAGACAGATTAATAACATGTCAAGTGTGGCTTTTAAAGTTGTGTCGAATGGCATTAAACTCCATGTGGGTAGAAATACATGTTTAGTTCAAGTAAAGATGTGTATAGAGTTGTGATTGATGAATCTTATGTAGAAGTAAGAATGTTTTGAATGATGGTTAATAAGCTTTGCATGAGTAAAGGTATAGGATCATTGAAGTTGAACTTGAGTCTTTTTTTAAGTCAAACTAGGTGTTTGACATGAGAGGAGGTGTCAAATTATTGAATGAGTGAGTTTGGCATGGAAATGGGTAGGTTCTTAAAGTCATAGCTCGAGTTATATGCCTCTATAACTCGACTTGTGAAACTTTTGAATAATAAGTCGACTTGTCAGTTAGATAAGTCGACTTGTTTGTCTCGATAAGTCGACTTGTAGGTTATAATTCGAGTTGTTTGTCTCGATAATTCGACTTGTTGGTTATAAGTTGAGTTGTTTGTCTCGATAAGTCGACTTGTTTATCAGACAAGTCGACTTGTTCTGCAGATCCATAGATAAGAGTATTATTTTGGGGATTGCCGAGAGCAGTCAGGGTCCAGGCCTTAGTCAGTGTATGCTCTCCACCAAAGTGAGTCAAATAGAGTGTGTCAAGTTAGGGTCTTAGCAAGGCAAGTGTCTCAAGAATGAGCTCCACCAGGGACCACCTCCTGGGACAGTTGGGTCTCGGATCCAACATCTATAGTAAGTTATATGCAGGTTGGGTAACGGGATCCAACAGTTGGGGTCCGGTCTCCGGGTCGGGGCCCGACATCTGTGGTATCATAGCGAAACAGGGTTTAGGGTTTCCTAGGAACCTTAGTGGGATTGTCTAAGGGTCAAGTCCTCATGCATCTTTTTACGTAAATTATATGAATTATGTGCATTGTTTTAAATGCATAACATGCAACATTGTTTTCAAATGAGTGAATTGGCTTGTTTTAAATCGATTTACATGAATTGAACTTGTTTTATGTGAACTAAAGATTTTCACTGATTTTTAAATTGAAGGAGTAATGTCGCCTCGAAAGAGAACACGAGGAGCTCAATCTCGGCCCAGCTCTCAGCACGGAAGTACGGATGAGTCGTACATTCCGCAAGATGCAGGGACCTTCCCCGTCTCTGACTCTGGTGCACCAAGTGTGCAACATGAGGCGCCTCCATCGCCTCCTCCTCAAATGAACCCTATGGATGATCAGTTCTTCCAAGCATTTGCCCAGGCTTTCGCATATGCTATGGGCCAGGGAAGGCAGGCTCAGGTGCCAACTCCAGCAGATCGGAGTGGGCAGTATGATAAGCTCCGGAAGTATGGAGCAGTTGACTTCAGCGGGACTACAAATCCCGAAGAGGCAGAAGCATGGCTGAAGAGGACCGAGAGGGTCCTGAAACAGATGAAGTGTACGGATTATGAGAAGCTCGACTATGCAGTTAGCTTCTTGTAAGGGATGCCTTTGCCTTTGGTGGGAGTCGGTGCCCATGATCGAAGTGCCTCCAGATCGACATGGGGAATTCCTAGAAGCCTTCAGGAGGAAGTATTTCTCTATGGTTTATGTCCAAGAGAAGGCCAGGGAATTTCTGAACCTTACTCAGAGGGATCTGACAGTGAGTGAGTATGAACTGAAGTTCACTCAACTTTCAAGTATCACCAACATTCAGGCCACTTGAAGCGCATAAATGCCGAAAATTTGAGGGTGGATTGCACCTAGGGATCAGGGAAAAGGTGGTAATTCATAACTTCCGTGATTACCAAAGAATTGGTTGATCTTGCTCTTCAAGCAGGGAAGTTAGAGAACATCAGGGCTGAAGTGACTAAGAAAAGAAAGAACAGGGAGCAGTTCTCCAAGAAGGGTATGAGTGCTCCAGCACCTGCAAGGAGTACCAGAACTCAGCTTAAACAGAGTGAGGTGGGCAACAGTGGCCCCACTCAGAGCAAGCAGCCTAGGGCTATGTCAGGGCAAGCTTCCAGTGTGGCAAGTCCGGGATGGACAGGTAGAGGAAATCCTCAGTGTGATCACTGTGGGAGATTTCATAAAGGGGAATGTCTGCTGAAGATAGGAGCATGTTTTGGCTGTGGCCAAAGGGGGCACAGAATCAAGGATTGTCCCAGCGATCGAGCGGGAAGGGTGTCGATCTCGAGCCCCCGGAAGAGCGTAAAGCAGTGGCATCTCGTCCAATGCATGATGTGGGCAGTTCAGGAACTGCAAGGAAGTCATATCCGACAGGGAGACCTAGAGGACAGGGTCAGGCACCAGCTCGGGTCTTTGCCATGACCAAGGAAGAAGCTGTAACCACTCCGGAAGTAGTGAAGGGTATGGCTATGCTATTTGATTTACCAGTTTATGTGTTGATTGATACTGGCTCCACCCATTCATTTGTATCTGCAAGTATGAATATGCATGTTGTATGTCCTGAGTTTATGGACAATTTTCTGGTTGTTAGTACTCATTTAGGGAGTAAGGTGGTGATTAGTTTAATCTACAAGAACTGTGAGCTCAATATAGATGGTGCTAGACTGGTAGTAGACTTACTACCTCTAGACCTTCAGGGATTGGATGCTATATTGGGGATGGATGTCATGGAGAAATACAAGACGAAGCTAGATTGTAGCTTGAAGGAAGTAGAATTTGATCTGGGAGATGATCAGAAGATAGTCTTCAAGGGGGACAGGAAACTGCCAGTGCCGAGGATCATTTCGGCTATGTTAGCTGACAATCTGATGAGCCAAGGGTGTGAGGCCTTCTTGGAGCATGTAGTGGATCCAGAAGTGAATGTGGGCAGATTAGAAGATTTTCAGGTTGTGAGGAGTTTCTGATGTATTTCGGAAGAATTACGGGGTTGCCATTGGTGGGAAATTGAGTTCAAAATTGACTTGATTCCCGGAACCGCGCCAATCTCCATACCACCCTACAGGATGGCTCCAGCTGAGTTAAGGGAGCTTAAGGAGCAGTTAGAGGAGTTGTTAGAGAAGCAGTTCATCAGGCCGAGTTCTTCACCTTGGGAGCTCGGTCTGTTTGTGAGGAAGAAGGATGGGACGTGGAGGATGTGTATAGACTACAGGAAGCTTAACAAGATGACGATTCAGAACAAGTATCCGTTGCCACGAATAGATGATTTATTTGATCAGCTGCAAGGGGCAAGGGTCTTTTCGAAGATTGACCTAAGATCAGGTTATCATCAACTCCGAATCAGGGAGTCTGATGTTAACAAGACAGCTTTCAGGACCCGATATGGGCACTATGAATTCAGGGTCATGCCCTTCGGGTTGACCAATGCTCCAGCTGCCTTCATGGATCTGATGAATAGGGTGTTTAATGAATTCTTAGATCAGTTTGTCATTGTGTTCATTGATGACATTCAGGTCTATTCTAAGGATGAAGGAGAGCATGAACAGATCTCGGGATAGTATTGCAGAGATTGAGAGAGCAGGAGCTGTATGCCAAATTCAGCAAGTGTGAATTCTGGCTGCATGAAGTGGTTTTCCTAGGACATGTGATTTCCAGCAGAGGAATTCATGTTGATTCGAAGAAAGTAGAAGCAGTAGTGAATTGGCAAGAGCCTAAGACAGTGAAAGAGGTAAGAAGCTTCCTAGGTTTGGCAGGTTATTATAGGAGATTCGTGGAAGGATTCTCGATGATAGCGCCCTATGACTAAGCTATTAAGAAAGAATCAGCGATTCATATGGAGTGAGGAATGTCGGAAGAGCTTTGAGGAGCTTAAGAACAGTTGACAAGTGCTCCAAAGATTGGTTTTGCCTAATGGAGACCAGGGGTATCTGATTGTCTGATGATGCTTCGAGGAAGGGTTTAGGATGTGTCTTGATGCAGGATGCGAGGTAATAGCCTATGCTTCACGGCGATTGAAGCGATATGAGTTGAATTATCCGACTCATGATCTGGAATTGGCAAAGATGATTTTGCCCTAAAGATATGGAACACTATCTGTATGGGGTTCAGCAAGGTTTTCACGGACCACAAAAGCCTTAAGTACATTATGAGTCGAAAGAGTTGAATTTAAAGCGAGACGATGGTTGGAGTTGCTCAGGACTATGACCGATGATAGAGTATCATCGAGGTAAAGCGAATGTAGTGGCAGATGCTTTAGTGAAATCTTGATAGCTTATGTTGAGCGGTTTACTTGCCTCTATTGGAGCAGATGGCCAAGTTGAAGATCGACCAAGCGGATCGGTCAGATTGTATTCTTGCTCAATTGTGGTGAGACCTATCCTTAGGGAGAAGGTCGAGGAGCGAGGAGCAGGATCTGTAATTGAGTGGTGAGAGATGAAATTCAACATGGTAAGCAATCAGAAGTGTTAGTAAGGGATGATGGGCTAATGGTAGTTGGAAACAGGTTATGTATTCCAAATGATAAGGCAGTTAAGGATGACATCATGGATGAGGCACACAATGCGCCTTATTCCATGCACCCAGGCAGCACCAGGATGTACAGAGATTTGAAGGAGCATTTCTGGTGGAAAGGTATGAAGAGGGATGTAGCTGAGTACGTGAGCAGATGTCTAGTGTGTCAGCAAGTCAAGGCTGAACACCAGGCACCTTCAGGCATGTTGCAGCCATTGTCCATTCCTGAATGGAAGTGGCAAAGGATAACGATGGATTTTCTGATGGGTTTACCCAGGACTGTTAGGAAGCATGATGCTATATGGGTCATTGTAGACCGATTGACCAAGTTAGCCCATTTTCCGCAATTAAGCGCATGTATTCATTGCAAGTCTTAGCCAGGAAATATATTGATGAAGTAGTGAGGTTGCATGGAGTTCCAGATTCTATAGTATCTGACAGGGATCCTCGATTTACATCGAGATTCTGGAGTAGTTTGCAGGAAGCCCTAGGGACTAAGTTGAATTTTAGCACAAAGATTTCATCCCAGACGGATGGTCACCGAGAGGACCATTCAGACCCTAGAGGGCATGCTCAGAGCATGTGTTATGGACTTCAAAGGAGCATGGGATGAACATTTGCCGTTGGTCGAATTTGCCTATAACAATTCGTACCATTCGAGTATACAGATGGCTCCTTATGAAGCCCTTTATGGCAGAAGATGCAGGACTCCGATATGTTGGGATGAGGAAGGTGAGAGGAAATTAGTGGGACCAGAGTTGGTCCAGATGACAGTTGAGAAAGTGGATATAATCAAACAGCGACTTAAGGCAGCCCAGGATAGAATGAAAAGCTATGTTGATGCTCATCGGAAAGAAATGGAATATGCAGTGGGTGACAAAGTATTCCTCAAGACGTCTCCATGGAAGGGAGTTATAAGATTCGGCAAGAAGGGGAAGTTAAGCCCTCGGTATGTGGGTCCGTATGAAGTTTTAGAGAGGATTGGGCCGTTGGCCTACAGGTTGGCATTGCCGCCAGAATTGTCGCAGATTCATGATGTATTCCATGTTTCCATGCTGAAGAGGTACAGATCAGATCCTTCTCACATCATTCAGACCTCAGAAGTTCAGCTGAGTGATGATTTGAGCTATGAAGAGGTGCCTGTGGCAATTTTGGATAGCAAGGAGAAGGTCCTCAGGAACAAGACTGTTCAGTTAGTTAAAGTCCTGTGGAGGAACCATGCAGTTGAAGAGGCGACGTGGGAACCATTGGATGCAATGAAGGAGAAGTACCCACACCTCTTCAATGAATCAGGTAAGAATTTCGAGGACGAAATTTCTTAAGGGGGGGAGAAATATTAGCCCCGAATTTTTTTTCTTTATTTATTTATTTAATTAAGCATGATTAGACTAATTAAGTAATTTAGTTAGCATTAATTAAGATGATAGGAATTAAATATGATCGCATTAAATAGCATATGACATTAATTAGCATGTAATGGCATTAATGAGTTAGGTAAGAGTTAGTAACATTTAATGTGTTAGATGGGTTTTAAATGGGGTACGAAAGAAAAGAGAAAAGTGGGCTTAAAGGAGGAAGAATAAGGAAATGAAGTGAACTTGGGCCTTGGGCTTAAGTTAAATGAAAGTAGTATAAGGAGGGAAATAAGAAAGGAAGAAGGAAAGGAAGATGAAGGTGGAGTAGATGGGCTTAAAAGGATAAATGGGCTTAAGTGAAATGAATAAGAAGTATAAAAAGAGAAAGAAAGGAGTAAGTTAGTAGAGAAAGAAGGAGAAAACGAAAATAGAGGGAGAGAAGAGAGTGAGTTTCGGTGGTGGAGGGAAAAGAAGAAGAAAAGAAGAAAAGTTTGGTTAGGTTTGTGATTTCTAAGAGTTTGAGTGGTTTTTGAAGAAAGTCCAAGAATTAAAAGTGGAGAGGAAGGCTAGAGCTTCATCTTGAACCAAGAAACTCTTGGTGTTGTTGAAGATTCAAGGTAAGCTTCTTGTTTAAGGTTAAGATTTTAGTTGGATTTTTGGTTAGAAAGACTAAAAATGGAATGGGTATAGTGATTTCCAAGTTGATTTCATGAAAGAAGTCATGTAGTTTTTCAATTGAAGCTATATTGACATGGGTTTTCGGTTTTAATGAAGGGAAAGAAGAAAGAGGAGAAGAACAAGAAGAGGAACTTCCTTAGGCAAGTTTAAGCAAGGATACAAGGTGGGTTTCATATTTATCTTTATGTATATAAGCTATAAATGTAAATTAATGCATGACATTAATGAGTTTTGATTACTTGATGATTGTATTAAATGCTTGTTATAGTAGTGGTTAGATGTCATTAATCATGAGTTATGTGTAAATGAAAATGATACATATTGATGATTTGATGATGGTTGAACTAGTATTGAATAAAATAGCCTAAATGAGTATGAAATTATGATGCTTATAGATGTACATTGTGTGATGGCGAATGAAATTGTTTTGGAGAAACTTGTTAAATGAATATGATGAAAAGCATGAATGATGTATGACAAAGATGATTTCCAAAGGAATGGAAAATTGGACAAGAATAGTCCAATTTTCTTGTATGATGCATGATTGTTATGTTATATGGGTAAGGTATAGTCCTAAGAACCGTCACGTGCACGTCGACCATGAAAGCCTTCGCCTACGCCTGATTGTGGCATAGGATGATCCATTATTTTGGACTCCTCAAGATTTGCCCATATAACCTCATTAAATGAGACTATATGGTTGCCAAGAATATGGACTTACCGAGCCATTTGATGTGTTTCATATGTGATTACATGAAAATGCAAGAATTATGAATGTTTGAATTGTGAGAATTATGCTTATGTATTGATGAAAATTGCATGATGTATGTATTATGACTTCATTAAAAGATTGCTAAAAGTATGAATAACTAAATAGACATGCTTGTTATATAAATATAAATGTGTTACCCACGGAGCGAAAGCTCACCCCCCCTCAAATTCTCCAGGAAATGAGCAGGATCCCGAGGAGCAAGCTTAAGGGCATTTACTCCAAGATTTTCTTTTGGTCTTGTATTTGAAATTATCTTTCTAGAAATCAATGCTTTAGGTTGCATTTTGAGAAAACAGATGTATTTTGGCAAGATGTATTTTGATTGAAATGTAATAGGCTTGAAATGCCTACTAAAGCATTGTAAAACATTTGTTTTGATGTGAATGAAATGTATGAATGACGTTTTATCATGGTTTCTCAAGACAGATTAATAACATGTCAAGTGTGGCTTTTAAAGTTGTGTCGAATGGCATTAAACTCCATGTGGGTAGAAATACATGTTTAGTTCAAGTAAAGATGTGTATAGAGTTGTGATTGATGAATCTTATGTAGAAGTAAGAATGTTTTGAATGATGGTTAATGAGCTTTGCATGAGTAAAGGTATAAGATCATTGAAGTTGAACTTGAGTCTTTTTGTAAGTCAAACTAGGTGTTTGACATGAGAGGAGGTGTCAAATTATTGAATGAGAGAGTTTGGCATGGAAATGGGTAGGTTCTTAAAGTCATAGCTCGAGTTATATGCCTCTATAACTCGACTTGTGAAACTTTTGAATAATAAGTCGACTTGTCAGTTAGATAAGTCGACTTGTTTGTCTCGATAAGTCGACTTGTAGGTTATAAGTCGAGTTGTTTGTCTCGATAAGTCGACTTGTTGGTTATAAGTCGAGTTGTTTGTCTCGATAAGTCGACTTGTTTATCAGACAAGTCGACTTGTTCTGCAGATCCATAGATAAGAGTGTTATTTTGGGGATTGCCGAGAGCAGTCAGGGTCTAGGACTTAGTCAGTGTATGCTCTCCACCAAAGTGAGTCAAATAGAGTGTGTCAAGTTAGGGTCTTAGCAAGGCAAGTGTCTCAGGAATGAGCTCCACCAGGGACCACCTCCCGGGACAGTTGGGTCTCGGATCCAACATCTATAGTAAGTTATATGCAGGTTGGGTAACGGGATCCAACAGTTGGGGTCCGGTCTCCGGGTCGGGGCCCGACACATCACATCAGGGATTAGGTTGTGTTTTGATGCAACACGGTAGAGTGATTGCATATGCCTCGAGACAATTAAGGTCTCATGAGGTAAATTATCCTGTGCATGATATGGACTTAGCGACAGTTGTCTTTGCCCTGAAAATTTGGAGACACTAATTGTATGGTGAAACCTTTAAGATTTTTACTGATCATAAGAGTTTGAGGTATTTACTGAGTCAGAGAGAGTTAAATTTGAGGCAGAGGAGGTGGATTGAGTTACTAAAGGATTATGACTGTGCGATTGAGTACCACCTAGGGAAGGCTAATGTGGTAGCGGATGCATTAAGCAGGAAGTCTCACATGAGTGCAGCTCAGATTCAGGTTTTGAAATTACCTTATTTGATTCAATTGAGAGCTTTAAATGTTCAGTTGAATCTGGAGCAGGATGGGGCTTTGATAGCCACGTTGAAGCTCAGACCGATGCTTCATGACAGGATCAGGAGAGTTCAGGACAAGGATCCTGGTATGGTGAAATTGATTGAGAAAGTGAAGTCTGATCTGAATTCTGAATTTGAGTTGAGAGATGGGACTTTATGGTTAGGCGTAGATTATGTGTGCGGATGTGGATGATTTGAGGCGAGAGATTCGGAGGAGGCGATATGGCGCTTATGCTATGCATCCGGTACTACCAAGATGTATAACACTCTTAAGCCACATTTTTGGTGGCCTGGTATGAAAAAGGTGGCGATACGCTTCAGTGTATGACGTACGGCGAAAGTTAAGGTGAGCACCAGCTCAGTGGGAAACTTCATTCGTTACCTATTCCTGAGTGAAAATGTGAACGAATTACTATGGATTTCATTATGGGGTTGCCTAGGACGCCGAGGCAGCATGATGTTATCTGGGTCATAGTGGACCGGTTAACTAAATCGGCCCATTTCTTGCCAGTGAGGGAGAACAATTCTCTTGATCAGTTGGCCCAGAAGTATGTTACTGAGATAGTGAGACTGCATGGGGTTCCATTTTCCATAGTGTCTGATCGGGATCCCAGATTTACTTCGAGGTTCTAGAAGAGTTTGCAGTTTGCTTTGGCTACCAGGTTAAATTTTAGTACAACATTTCATCCTCAGACAGATGGGCAGAGTGAGAGGACGATTAAGACTGTTGAGGATATGCTTCGGGCATGTGTATTGGAGTTTAGAGGAGCATGGGATCAGTATTTGGCCTTGATTGAGTTTGCCTATAACAATCATTATCATAGTAGCATCGGGATGGTGCACATTTTGATTATAAGCAATTTTATCAATTTCTGTGAATTGAATTGGCTTGAGTGATCTTCTGAAGAGTTGTAGAGGAAACAATTATCTTGAAAATGGTATATAGCATGCTAATTTTGGATAACATAATTGGGACTTATGAGTTTTCAAAGATTGGATTGAAGTTAGGTCGTGGACTACTGATCAGGGCAGTAACTTGCAAGACTATTTTGAATTGGTTAATGATGGAATTTGATTCTGAGCCCTTCATGAGAAATGTATTACTGTGTTTTATTTTTTCATAGGTATAAAGTATGCAATTTCTTGACATTCGTGCAAGGAGTTATGCTTGTTAGAAAATGACTGCTGATTCAGTCAACCATAGAGGCAAAGAGATTCTTTGAATTGTTTGATCTAGTTACCAATTGAATTTGATCTCATATTGTCATGAAAGTTGTAGAAAACATTTTGATCTTTCTGTGCACATTTATTGTGTAATTTTTTGACTAAGGAAATGGGAAGCTATTGAATTTACTAGATACTGCACTGGTTAGGAACTCATTGACTGGACAGAAACTTTGACTAGATTTTTGTCACCCTTAGAGGTGAATTTGGCTTTTGTGTTCTTCATAAACATTGTAGATCTCTCTTTTCTCTATGAAATAGACACTAAGTTTGTCCAATTTGGAGTTCAGAGTAAAGAGTTATGACCTAGGCAAGTTGGGGAAGTTGGAAAAAGGAAAGTATCCAATTAGGTACTGTAGACGTCCTAGTCGACTACAACATGTCCTAGTTGACTAGGACATGTATTTTTGTTGAACTGACTTCCCTCCACTCTTTTATTTCTAACTTTTCCGTCCGACATCCGATTGACCCGATTCTCGAGGTATCGAATTCATGACTTATTGAATTTCATTTTCTGTTAAATTGGAAATTTTTGTGACGGGAAATTGTGAATTTGTGCCGGGAATGTCACGAACATGTATTGTACTCATTTTAATTGCTACATGTGCATTAATTGGTATCTCTGATTGTGCAATTGGTAATGTGTGAATATTTTGAATGTTATAGAGGCACAGTTGGAACGTCATCCCACGGACGTTGCCGAACCTGTGGAGATTAATGGTGGGACTGTTGCGGTTTTTTCTGCCTTGATTCTGGACCGGAGGTGTCCGATGTATGGGAGTTTATAACATAGAAGTGTTACTTGTTTGCGAATCTGTGACCTACTTGGCTGTAATGTGATAAATTGTGAATTGTGATTCGATTGTGACATAGTACCATCAATTTGTGATGCATTTAATGTGAAAATGGGACATATGCATTTCATACATGAATGCATGAAACAGATAATGACAGTTGTGACCGGAGCAGCCACCAAGAGTTAAAAGCTCAACGCATGGGGCCTTGAACCCACACTAATTTAGAGCCACTGGCTCAGTGTTTAATGAGCCCAAATTGGGACAGTTCAGGCGCTCGGTCACAACACCATAATAAAATGGGAAAGTGTCACATACTCATTTCATTTGCATGTAATTGGATATTTGGAATTGGATGAACGGCGAAATGCCTTGTAATTGTGTGATATTAATTTGTGATATTTCTGATTATGTTATGGTGCAACAATCTGTATTATACTTGGCTATGCATGAATTGGGTGAACCATCGATGATGGTTCCTCACTGAGTTCGCAAACTCACCCAAAATTGCAATATATTTTTCAGGACTGAGAGAGTAGACTCCTAACTCCAGAGAGACTTTTCCTGACTTTTCCTGCCGTGTAGATCGTGTTGGCAAGAGAAGTCATGGCACACAGGTCGGTCAGCTGGGATTTTTAGGGATGACCTAGTTAGGCTTTTGTAATAGATGTCTTTTGTAGTAATGTGCAGACAGTGAAACTCTGAAAGATATGTAAAAGACTGCTTGTACGGACATGGCATGAGAAATATTTTATGGTTTTAAAAAATTAGTGAATTTTATATTGATGTTTTATTTTATGATGCCATGTGAAATATATTAGTGATCGTTCGTAGTGCACCCTTATTGTAGGATATGTATCGGAATGACCTACGGACGTCCCGGTGTATACCCTACGGTAAGGGGGTGCTATATTTAGGTGGTATCAGAGCATGGTTTGGCATCTGTTGGGACTAGGAAAATATTTAGGCTTGAATTATTGTGAGAACTGCATAAATTAATCGAACTCATTGTTTTGTTATAGGTCATCCGTTCTAGGTGATCCGGTTGATCAACCAGCTAACCAAGAATCAGTCGGAGCTAGTAGGGAGTCATCGATGCCTCGTTTTGCAGAGCTGCCTCCTAGAGTTCCCGTGAGATGGGAGAGGAGGTATGACAGACTGCATAAGCAGGAGGCTGTGGATTTCTATGGCAGCACAGACCCTGCTGAGGCTGAGGGATGGCTGGAGAGGACTGAGAGAGTTTTCGACCAGATGGACTGTGATTCAGAGGAGCGGTTTGACTATGCAGTGTCTCTCCTACAGGGCCCAGCCTATCAGTGGTGGAAGATTGTCCCGGGCAGTGCCACCAGGCCTTGTATACTAACATGGGAGGATTTTCTGAGGGCATTCAGAGATAACTATATGCCCAAGGTGTATCTTGAGATGAAGATGCAGGAGTTTCTAGAGTTGAAGTAGGGTAGGATGACAGTGGCAGACTATGAGGTACGGTTTAATGAACTGATGGGGTATGCTCCCACTGTGATATCTTCTGAGGCTGATAGGTGCCGGAGGTTTGAAAATGGGCTTAATCTGGAGATCCGCGCCGGGTTGACCCGATCTGATATGGGCACTTTTGTTGAGCTGAGAGCTGCTGCTGTGCGAGTGGAGCAACTAAGGAGACAGAGACAGACTGAGACTAGTCAGGGGTCCAGGGGTAAGAGGCCGAGTGACAGTCAGGGCAGTTCTGGCCGAGGCTTTAGTAAGCGCCAGAGTAGGATTTTCAGGGCACCTGGAGGATCCAGGCAGTCGGGATATGGGTAGAGAGAGAGATTTGTTCCGACTAGCAGTGGTAGTGGTAGAGGTGCAGGGCAGATGATTCCAGTTTGTGAGCATTGTGAGAAGAGACATAGCGGGGAGTGTTGGAGACTGACTGGAGCATGCCTTAAATGTGACTCCATGGATCATCAGATTAGGAATTGCCCAGAAACTTTGGGAGCTCAGTCTACTGTTAGTGGGAGATTTGGTAGCAATACCACGGTGCAGCAGAGTAGAGGTGGTGGATTTGGACAGAGGGGCCGAGGTAGAGCTGAGGGATCCTTTGTGAGGACTGAGGGTCGGGGCAGCCAACCACAGTCCCAGGCCAGGGTCTACGCTATGACGAGGCAGGAGGCCCAGGATTCCCCTGATGTGGTAGCTGGTATGCTTCTTATTTCTGATATTGAGGCATTTGCATTGTTGGATCCAGGATCCACGCATTCTTTTGTTGCACCGCATTTGGCATGTAGATTGCATGAGGATAGGGAGATACTACAGTATGGGCTAGAGGTGAGTACACCTTTAGGTAGTACTACCGCATTGGGAGAGGTCTGTAAGGGATGCTCGATCTAGATTGATCAAGCAGTGCTGAGGGCAGACCTTATAGTATTGTCATTGAGGGAGATTGATGTTATTTTGGGGATGGACTGGCTTACTGCCCATAGGGCTATCATGAACTGCTATACCAAGGAGGTCGTATTTGAGTCTCCTGGTCAGCCTAGAGCAGTTTTTCGAGGTGTTAGTCAGGCAGTGCCAGCTCGGATGATTTTTTTCCTTACTGCCTTGAGATTGATGCAGGGAGGATGTGAGGCCTACTTGGCCCATGTCATTGATACCAGAGTGGAGCAGAGGTTGCAGAACATTCCCGTGATTAGGGAATTTCCAGATGTGTTTCCTGATGAGTTACTGGGCCATCACGGATCGGAGACATTTATTATTGACTTAGTTCGTGTATCGCTCCTATATCTATACCTCCATATAGGATGGCACCTGTGGAACTAAGGGAGCTGAAGGCTCAGTTGCAGGAGTTGTTGGAGAAGGGGTTTATTAGGCCCAGTGTTTCACCCTGGAGAGCTCCAATATTATTTGTGAAGAAGAAAGATGGGACTCTGAGATTGTGCATCGATTACAGGCAGTTGAATCGGGTGACAGTGAAGAATAAGTATCCACTGCCTAAGATCGATGATTTGTTTGATCAGTTGCAGGGAGCTCAAGTGTTTACTAAACTGGATCTGAGGTCAAGATACTATCAGCTGAAGATAGCAGAGGCTGATGTGCCTAAGAGTGCCTTCAGGAGCAGGTATGGGCATTTTGAGTTTCTGGTGATGCTGTTTGGGTTGACAAATGCCCCGGTAGCTTTTATGACCTTGATGAATAAGGTCTTTCAGCCCTACCTGGATCAGTTTGTTATTGTCTTTGTTGATGATATTTTGGTGTATTCGAGGAACAAACAGGAGCATAATGAGCACTTGAGGATTGTTTTGCAGACTATGAGGGAGAGACAGTTGTATGCCAAATTCAATAAGTGTGAATTTTGGCTGGATCAGGTGATCTTTTTGGGGCATATAGTGACTGGAGAGGGAATTCAGGTTGATCCGAGCAAGATAGAGGCTGTGATGAAGTGGGAAGCTCCAAGGAACGCGTCTGAGATCCGAAGTTTCCTAGGATTGACCGGTTATTACCGGAGGTTTGTCGAGGGATTTTCATTGATCTCAGCCCCTCTGACAAAACTTCTGAGAAAGAATGTGGCATTCAGATGGACTGAGGAGTGCCAGAAGAGTTTTGAAGAGCTGAAACACCGGTTGACTACTGCACCGGTGTTAGCTATACCATCAGAGGTCGGAGGTTATGAGGTGTATAGTGATGCATCGCATCAGGGATTAGGTTGTGTTTTGATGCAACACGGTAGAGTGATTGCATATGCCTCGAGACAGTTGAGGTCTCACGAGGTAAATTATTCTGTGCATGATATGGAGTTAGCGGCAGTTGTCTTTGCCCTGAAAATTTAGAGACATTAATTGTATGGTGAAACCTTTCAGATTTTTACTGATCATAAGAGTTTGAGGTATTTACTGAGTCAGAGAGAGTTAAATTTGAGGCAGAGGAGGTGGATTGAGTTACTAAAGGATTATGACTGTACGATTGAGTACCACACAGGGAAGGCTAATGTGGTAGCGGATGCATTAAGAAGGAAGTCTCACATGAGTGCAGCTCAGATTCAGGTTTTGAAATTACCTTATTTGATTCAGTTGAGAGCTTTAAATGTTCAGTTGAATCTAGAGCAGGATGGGGCTTTGATAGCCACTTTGAAGCTCAGACCGATGCTTCATGACAGGATCAGGAGAGTTCAGGACAAGGATCCTGGTATGGTGAAATTGATTGAGAAAGTGAAGTCTGATCTGAATTCTGAATTTGAGTTGAGAGATGGGACTTTATGGTTAGGGCAGAGATTATATGTGCCGGATGTGGATGATTTGAGGCGAGAGATTCTGGAGGAGGCGCATATGGCCGCCTATGCTATGCATCCTGGTACTACCAAGATGTATAACACTCTTAAGCCACATTTTTGGTGGCCTGGTATGAAGAAGCAGGTGGCAGAGTACATTTCCAGGTGTATGACGTGTCAGCAGGTTAAGGCTGAGCACCAGGCTCCAGTGGGGAAACTTCATTCGTTACCTATTCCTGAGTGGAAATGGGAACGAATTACTATGGATTTCATTATAGGGTTGCCTTGGACGCCGAGGCAGCATGATGCTATCTGGGTCATAGTGGACTGGTTAACTAAATCGGGCCATTTCTTGCCAGTGAGGGAGAACAATTCTCTTGATCAGTTGGCCCAGAAGTATGTTACTGAGATAGTGAGACTGCATGGGGTTCCATTTTCTATAGTGTCTGATCGGGATCCCAGATTTACTTCGAGGTTCTGGAAGAGTTTGCAGTCTGCTATGGGTACCAGGTTAAATTTTAGTACAACATTTCATCCTCAGACAGATGGGCAGAGTGAGAGGACGATTAAGACTGTTGAGGATATGCTTCGGGCATGTGTATTGGAGTTTAGAGGAGCATGGGATCAGTATTTGGCCTTGATTGAGTTTGCCTATAACAATCATTATCATAGTAGCATCGGGATGGCACCATATGAGGCTTTATATGGAAGACAGTGTCGATCGCCTTTGTATTGGGATGAAGAGGGTGAGAGAATGATTGAGGGTCCAGAGCTAATTCAGGATACAGTGGATAAGGTAACATTGATCCGGAGTCGAATAAAAGCGGCTCAGGATAGATATAAGAGCTATATGGATCAGCATCGGAGGTAGATGGAGTATAATGTAGGAGACAGGGTTTTCCTTCGAGTGTCACCATGGAGAGGAGTGCTGAGATTTGGGAAAAATGGCAAGTTAAGCCCTAGGTATATTGGTCCATATGAGATCATTGAGCGTATAGGACCTTTGGCCTATAAGCTGGATTTACCGAGTGAGATGTCTTAGTTGCATAATGTTTTCCATGTGAGTACGCTCCGGAGGTATCGATCGGACCCGACACATGTGATACCGAGTCAGGAGATTGAGGTAGCTAGCAATTTGAGTTATGTTGAGGAGCCGGTCCAGATTGTAGGATCACGGGTTAAGCAGTTGAGGAACAGGGTTATCCCATTGGTGAAAGTCCTATGGAGAAACCACTCAACTGAGGAAGCAACTTGGGAGACCGAGGAGCATATGAGGAGACAGTATCCTCACTTGTTCGACCAAGCAGGTAAGAATTTCGATGACGAAATTTTTATTAGGAGGGGAGAATTGTAACATCCCATCACCGATGGGAAGGGTAATTTGGTCATTTGGGACGGGTTAGGCGAGTGACAATATATCTCGGCATGAACACGCATCATATAGCCTCTATATTTCTATGAATGAAAATTTTTGTATATGCACATGTTTGTACATGCAATCCTGACAGTTCCCGGCATATGTTTCTAAATGGAATATTTTTGTGAAATATGGGATAAGTGTGTTTGAAAAATTGATTTGGGGTGATTTATGTGTGATTTGTATTTTTAAAAAATTTCAGGAATTTTTCTGGAATTTTTCGGGATACTTGCCCTGACCGGAAAATTTTCAACTGGCTGTTTGAGTGGGTTTCCTATACTGAACAGTACTGTCCAATGGCATGGGCCTATGGGATAAATAATTTGGGATTTGTTGTTGAGCCATTAGCATTAGAGGGATTAAAGATTAATTGGGATTAGGGTTCTTTAATTAAGGTTTTTGTCTCTTTCTCCATGAATTGCCAAGTGTCCTTATTCATTTAAGGATTTTGTCTTATTCCCTCCACTCTTTCACGATTTTTCTCCTTGCAAAGACCAAAACCAATTACTTAAAAGCTTGTATCCGTAGCTCTTCTTTTGTCTTGTTCTAAATAAATGGACAAGTTCCTTTATGCTTTCATACACCACTCACGACACTTGACCTTTGGAGTTTGAATTTTAGGGTTTCCCTCTTTGCTTCTTCGTGGCTTCCTCTTCCCCTTGCATTGCCGTGGGTGCTCTTATCTGCTTGAACCTTTGCCTTAGCTCCCTTAACCTACTTACTCCTCTTCTTAAGTGTACTAAAGTAAACCTAGTCTTGTAAGGGTTGTAGTTGGTGTTGAGAGGGAGTGAGTTAGAGTAGTTTGAGCACTTGAAGACTTGAAGCTTGGAAGGTTGAAAAGCGTGAAGCTTGGAGGTTGTTTAGGTGAGAATCCTAGTTCATGTTCTTTCATTTAGTTGATAGAAGCTTCTATTGTGATTTATGTGCATTAATGTCATAAAGCCTAGGGTTTAATGTTATGTGTATTTTGTGCTGCCAAATCTTGGCCATTGATGCAAGAGAGTGTTTAGGTGAACTTAGGACTGAATTAGAGGTCCAAGGGGATGCATATTGATGTAGGTAAAGTGATGAAATGAAAGAAGTTAAGTTGAATGTGATATCTGGAAAATGTACATTGATCATGGTTTAATATTTTTGCCATAACTAATTTCTTGGTTATGCAAATGAGGTCAAATTTGTGCCAAAATAAACTTTGGCTTGTTGGCTACATTTTTGTGTTAAATAGGTGTTTTCCAATTTTTGCCTTAAGAGGTTGAATTTTTGGCTTGGAAAATTACTGTTTTAGTGTCTGTGAACAGTAACCGAAACTATGACCTAAGTGTTTTGCTGATTTTTCTAAATTAATTGAGATGGAATTAGAGAAAATGGTCTAAATGAAAGTTGAACCTTATTAATTTATCTTTCCATTCCCACTGATTTTTCAATTTTTCGATCTGTATATTGTGAGATATGCATTGTGGAATATTGACTGATTTTGAACAATTTGGTGAAACCTAGACTAAGAGTGGATTTGGTGCACATTCTGATTATAAGCAATTTTATCAATTTATGTGAATTGAATTGGCTTGAGTGATATTCTGAAGAGTTGTAGAGGAAACAATTATCTTGAAAATGGTATATAGCATGCTAATTTTGGATAACATAATTGGGACTTATGAGTTTTCAAAGATTGGACTGAAGTTAGGTCGTGGACTGCTGATCAGGGCAGTAACTTGCAAGACTGTTTTGAATTGGTTAATGATGGAATTTGATTCTGAGCCCTTCATGAGAAATGTATTACTGTGTTTTATCTTTTCATAGGTATAAAGTATGCAATTTCTTGACATTCGTGCAAGGAGTTATGCTTGTTAGAAAATGATTGTTCAGTTCAGGTCAACCATAGAGGCAGCAGCATTCACTGAATTGTTTGACCTAGTTACCAATTGAATTTGATCTCATATTGTTCATGAAAGTTGTAGAAAACATTTTGATATTTCTGTGCACATTTATTGTGTAATTTGTTGACTAAATAAATGGGAAGTTATTGAATTTACTAGATACTGCACTGGTTAGGAACTCATTGACTGGACAGAAACTTTGACTAGATTTTTGACACCCTAAGAGGTGAATTTGGCTTTTGTGTTCTTCATGAACATTGTAGATCTCTCTTTTCTCTATGAAATAGATACTAAGTTTGTCCAATTTGGAGTTCAGAGTAAAGAGTTATGACCTAGGCAAGTTGGGGAAGTTGGAAAAAGGAAAGTATCCAATTAGGTATTATACGCGTCAATGATCATTAGACATGTATTTTCCGAACCGACTTCCTCCACTCTTTTGTTTCTAACTTTTCCTTCCGACATCCGATTGAACCGATTCTCGAGTCATCGGATTCATGACTTATTGAATTTCATTTTCTGTGAAATTGGAAATTTTTGTGACGGAAAATTGTGAATTTGTGCCGGGAATGTCACGAACATGCATTGTACTCATTTTAATTGCTACATGTGCATTAATTGGTATCTCTAATTGTGAAATTGGTAATGTGTGAATATTTTGAATGTTATAGAGGCACAGTTGGAACGTCATCCCACGGACGTTGTTTGGACCTTCCGAGCATTAGCCGAGTAATGTCGGTGAGTAACCTAGATGGTTCCTCAATCTTTATCTGTTTATAATTCTGTATTTATGACACTGTGGAGATTAATGGTGGGACTGTTGCGTTTGTTTCTGCCTTGATTCCGGACCGAAGGTGTCCGATGTATGGGAGTTTATGACATAGAAGTGTTACTTGTTTGCGAATCTGTGACCTACTTGGCTGTAATGTGATAAATTGTGAATTGTGATTCGATTGTGACATAGTACCATCAATTTGTGATGCATTTAATGTGAAAATGGGACATATGCATTTCATACATGAATGCATGAAACAGATAATGACAGTTGTGACCGGAGCAACCACCGAGAGTTAAAAGCTCAACGCATGGGGCCTTGAGCCCACACTGATTTAGAGCCACTGGCTCAATGTTTAATGAGCCCAAATTGGGACAGTTCAGGCGCTCGGTCACAACAACGTAATAAAATGGGAAAGTGTCACATACTCATTTCATTTGCATGTAATTGGATATTTGGAATTGGATGAACGGCGAAATGCCTTGTAATTGTGTGATATTAATTTGTGATATTTCTGATTATGTTATGGTGCAACAATCTGTATTATACTTGGCTATGCATGAATTGGGTGAACCATCGATGATGGTTCCTCACTGAATTCGCAAACTCACCCAAAATTGCAATATATTTTTTAGGACTGAGAGAGTAGACTCCTAGCTCCAAAGAGACTTTTCCTGCCGTGTAGATCGTGTTGGCAAGAGAAGTCATGGCACACAGGTCGGTCAGCTGGGATTTTTGGGGATGACCTAGTTAGGCTTTTGTAATAGATGTCTTTTGTAGTAATGTGCAGACAGTGAAACTCTGAAAGTTATGTAAAGAGGCGCTTGTATGACATGGCATGAGAAATATTTTATGGTTTTAAAAAATTAGTGAATTTTATATTGATGTTTTATTTTATGATGCCATGTGAAATATATTAGTGATTGTTCGTAGTGCACCCTTATTGTAGGATATGTATCGGAATGACCTACGGGCGTCCCGGTGTATACTCTATGGTAAGGGGGTGTTACATGAGTAGCCACCGAAAATGAGCTTAAAGCTTTGAAATGTGATTAAGAGTCAAAGGCTCGATATGTACAATAAGCCATGTATCCGCAATGGGTAAAGGACAGTTATCAATGAGCCCAATATCTACTTTAGATACGAGACAGTTATAGGCACTCAGTCATAACAACATAATAATTGAAAGTGGGTCACACGATCATTGCATATACACTTAATAAGAGTGTTTGACTGATTGAATTATAATGTGGGCATGTATTTGTGTGAAAATGGATATGTGAAGTAAATAATATATGATGCAATTTGCTAAATGGAAAGATGTGAAATATATGTGACTCAGCATGATGAATCGATAAAAGTGATGTAAATTATGATATTATATGAATTGTATGTGTTATGTGATTGAGTAAGCCATCAAAGATGGTCACTCACGGAGTTTTACAAAATTCACCCAAAATTTACAATATTTTTTAGGCTCAGAAGAGATATTCAATTAGGCTAATTGAAATTTAGCCACTGAAATCAAATATGGACTAAGGGTTGGGATCAGTTTGTACCTGCATTTGTCTTCATTGATTTTTGTTTTAAACTAGAATTTTGCAAATATTGTACAATGAGTTTATAAATGATTTGGTAATGAAATGACATTATGATTACAATATTTTGAATCTTAAAAGGGCCCAAGTGGCTGATGAATTCTAATGATTAGTAAGATGATTGTCACATTTGTGAATGGAAATGTTTAAGAATAAAGTGGGCTCGATTTGATTATTAATTTCTACATATGCGTATTGGTTCTGTCGGATTTTGGTGGGGCTGGGCGCTGCTGCTTGGATCCATGAGATTGGCTGATTCTGGGTCAAAGATACCTGCAAAACAATAAAGGCACGCAGGGGGTTGACTTTCGGTAGGCCCCTCCGACGCTCAAGTCAGTCTCTTGGGAGAGTTTTGGTGGCTGGTAAAATAAAGAAAATAGGGTTCTTAGAAATCGTACCTTTTTCATGGTGAGGTAACGAATTTATATGGCTAATACCTATAGGAATTAGGTCAATCCTTAAGAGATGGGTCGATCGGCCCATGCGTCGTTCTGAGTCTGGGCTTGGGCCTAACACGACCAACCAAACCATAAGTCCCCTACTCCTCAAGTCTGACCAAGGAGAAGGGTCGAAGGAGTATGCAAGGATCGTGTAGCTCGTCTGTAGGATAGCTCGTGATAGGCCCGATCGGTCGGACATCAATGCTTAGTGCATGACAACTCGTGATAGGCTCAATCGGTCGGACAACAATGATTAGTGCAAGACAGCTCGTGCCAGGATCGGTCGGTTGAACGTCAACGCCTAGCTCACGAAGGCATTTGATTTAATCATTACTAACGACATGTGTCCTCTGACAGGTTTTCAAAATTTAAAACGAAACGTCTTTGTAACCGTTATGCAGTTGTCACATACGTCCTTTCAATTGCTGCGTCGCTATGGGTAACTGATAACCCTAATTTGCACTGCTCAGATTTTGCCATGCGTCCAAGTTCCATCAATACCCCCGCTCAGTATCTTGTTATAATGCTCGGAATTGACACACCCCTTCACTTTCTGCGTGTTCAATTCTTCAATCTTTGCTTCCTCTCTTCTTCATCTCTTTGTTCACAGTCATCGAAATTTCCTTTTTCACCGTCATCCAAATCCCCAATTCCAGTCTCTAAACTAGGTACGTCCTTCTTCCTTTCCTTGTTCTGTGAGTTTGATTTTCGACAACCATGTCGTCGACTAGCCCTAGAGACGAACTTAAGCTTAGGAACGAAACTAGCTCTCCCTCTCCTTCTTCGTCGCCTCCCCGCCAACCTTCGTCGCGGGCATCCCCGAGTCTTAGTGGGGAAGTAAGTACGGTTCTGAGGAAGCTTCACTAGGAACTAGCCGCCGAGGGAGCTTTATAAGTTGTTGGGTCGCTGGAGATAGCGGCAGAAACGATGGAGGTGCCGAAAGCCAGAGGAAATGAAGCGTCGGAGTCAAGGAGAAATGAGGAAATCGGAGCGAGTGCCCAGAAGGATGGGCAAATTGTTGAAAAGTTACCGAGCGACCCTTCGACGATGACTGAATGTGAATTTAATGGAGTGATGGTTGGATGATGAAAGGTGGACAAGCATGGAGTGAAACGACAACACAGTAAGGAGCTAAACGGCAACGTATAAGAAGCAAAAAATGCAAAATGACACAAACATGAGCAAAATCAATACCAACTAAAGGAGAACATGACATAACATGGGAAGGAAGAAAATGACAACGCATAAGGAGGAGGAGGAGCAGATGAACAAAATGTAGTGCGGCCATAACTGGGAAAAGTTTGCATTAAACACAACACATACGTCTGTGTTTTGTGTATGTGTTCAACGCAACACACATGCGTTTAACACAATGCATACGTTTGCGTTTTGTGTTGAACACAAGCGTAAGCTTTCAACGTGACGCATATACTTGCGTTTCATGCCTGGGTTTAAGGAAAATATGAACAGTGACAGTGGACAACCAAGTAAAATTATCCCATAAATAAAACAGTAAGGGGGCATGAAGAGAGGGGGCTTTAGCTTGGTGGCTGAGAAAAATGGAGAAGAGCTATGGCTTGGCATGAGAGAAGAGAAGTGAGTGAATAGTAGGGTTGACCAAAAATCCCCAAGTTTATTCATCACATCAAGGAACAAAGAGGGGCGACAGAAGAGAGTTGGGTGAGACATGAATAGTGCCTTAACCACAAACTTAATTCTTCAAATCAATGAATAGGGAAAGAGAAGAGAGCTACATGAGAGAGGAGTGGAGGTGTAGTGATAAGGGGTTTTCAATAGGGTTATCAATGGGGGCTGAAATATTTTTCTGAGAGAGACTCATGAAAGGGTAACATCCCAACACTGATTTGGAGGTGACATCGACATCGATAACCTAGGTTAAGTATTTTTTAATTGATTTGTTGTTTCTTTCTCTCATTAGAAATTGATTGTGTTATCCTGTGTTAATTGATTTGGGTATTGTATATGGATAATCATATTTTTGTTATTGTTTGGTTATTTGTGTATGAATCCATTGGGTTTTATGAAAAGATGATTTTAATGCATTCATTGAATCATTTAAACACTACCTAAGGGAAAATCAAGTTAATTATTAACCCACGATTAATAGTTGCTAGGAGTGGTTTGAGAACAACAAATCAATGAAACATGCTTAATTAGGGTGTAGGTTGAGATTGAATCAAAGAACCAGGTCCTTATCGAATTTTTCACTTTTATTATTTTTCGTATGTTTTCTTTAATTTTTTTTATTAGTTAGTTTCATTTTATTTTTTTCTTTCAAAAAAATCCAAAACCCACCATTACACCTAAACACCAGTTACTTTCATTTCATAAACTTTGCACACACTTCATGTGAGATCGACCTAGACTCACTACTGCTATAGTAGTAGTTTATTATTTTGATTAGTGTAATGACGCGCGATCATGAATGTACGTATGCATTGAAAAAAATCTTTGATGATAGAAGAGATTTAAATACGAGACTAAAGATGATGGTATAACTAATTCGTGCTAAGTCTGAGGGAGCACGAAGACACTTAACTTTGATAAAGAGGTTGAAAGGCATGCAAATCTTTAAAGCTTATTATATATAATGACTTGGATTATAGTTAACTTAGGTCGTATAACAATATAGTTGTATCCTGAATGTATTTGAATGGACTACGCAAAGTGGCTTAGGATGACCAAACTAAAGGCTCATTAAGGTACTTTGTAACACCCCACTCCCGCGTGACCTGAACCTGACATCGATGGTGATATCCGAATCCGTGCCCCGCGAGGGTAGCGTGCTACATCACTCAGTAAACTTAGTATCATTTTTTTTTTCAAACATTCATACACGCGAAAACAGTAGACAATCGAGCCCAAGTTAATTTGTATACCATTCCAGTCATTCTCAATCATTACAAACATTCAACAATAATTTAAAATAGCCATTTAAAGTATACCAATTCATAACCAAATTGGGCCCGCTATAAATACAAAGTATTAATTTACAGAGCTTGCGGAAAACAATTTTATGAATAATAGAAGGACGACACTAATGCAGACGTGGACTGATCCCGATCTCTATTCTTCATTTGAATGCTGTAGACATACTCCCGTAAACCTAACGGGGTATTCTTTTGAGTCCTGAAAAATATTTGCAAATTTTGGGTGAGTTTTGCGAACTCAGTGAGGAACCATCATCGATGGTTCGCCCAATTCATGCATCATTTAATCACGTCACAATAATAACACGGCACACAAGCAAACACAGTTTAGTTTGCAATAACACAGTTGGAAGTACCATATCATTACATACAAGCAAATCGCAACTGAATAAGGCACTCATGCCTTTTTCCCATTTCAAGTAGTCAGTCAAGTATATATGCAATGCATATGTGACACTTTTCCATTTTATTTCAGTGTTGTAACCGAGCGCTTAAACAGTAACAATATACAGTAGACGCGTCTAGGGAGTAGAAGAGCCCTCTGGGTAGGCACTATCTCCCTTCGAGCTCGAGGTTCTTTTTTAGTATCAGTGGCGACTCTGGTCACAACTGTTGTTATTATCCGTTTATGCATTTGTGTATGAAATGCACATGCCCAATTTAATAGTCCATATAACACAATCTGCCACAGTAGAGGCAATGAAATGAAGCACGATATAGCAAGCAGTTGATCACAGTATATCACAGTAATAGCAAACAGTTCACAATGTACTCATATAGCACAATTCTACTAATCACAATTGATCACACAAGAAGCAAGTCACTCACGAATCACAAAAGAGACACTTCTATGTCGGTTCTCCCAATTCATCGGACCATCCGTCCAAATCCAGCATAAACAAAAACACAATCTTAATCCCTCCATTATTCCCCACATTGGACATATAATAATTGGATGAACCATCTAGGTTACTCACCTGTACTTCCGAGTTAATACCTGAAAGTCTTAGTGGCATCGGTGGATCGGCACTCCAAAAGTGCCTCTATAACAGTTACAGAATATAAATATTACCAATTGCTCAATCAGAACTATTTAATGTTGCACATGTAGCAATTAGAAGGTGCACAATGCATGTTCATGATATTCCCGAACCTAATCCAAAATTTTCCATTACAAAAATTCCGTTTAAAAATTAGAAATCTAACGGCACCGAAATTACTCAATTCGAGCCTCTATAGGTCCAAAAATAAACAAAACAGTTACCAGAGGACCATTACTCGGACCCACGTCAATTTCTCGTCCAAAAATTCCCAATTTCTCATAACATGAAATTCAATGCTTCACAAATTCGATGCCTCGAGAATCAGGTCAATCAGACGTCGGACGGAAAAACTATAAGCAAAAGAGTGGAGAGAGGTCAGTTTCAGGAAAATACACATCCTAGTCGACTAGTCAGAGGTTGTAGTCGACTAGTGCAGGAAAAATGCATGTCCTAGTCGACTAGTGCAGGTTGTGGTCGACTGGAAGCTTTATTCTTTCTTTTTGTCAACATCCCAACTTTCGCAAGTCATAACTCCTTGTTCTGAACTCCAAATTGGACAAACTTGGTATCTATTTTGTAGAGAAAAGAGAGCTCTACAAGTTTCATGAAGGACATAAAAACTAATTTCACCTCTAAGGGTGTCAAAAATACACTCAAAGTTACTACCTTCACAAAGCCTCTTAGAACAGTGCAACATTTTGTCCAAACAGTGCAACATTTTGTAAAATCCATAACTTCTCATTCACTTTGATAAAAATTACAAGATTTATACCAAATGAAATATCAGAATGTGACCTACAACTTTCATGAATAACATGAAATCAAATTCAATTGCTAAGTAGGTCAAACAATTCAATGAATGATTCTACCCACTGAAAACGCCTGAACTGAATAGCAATGTTATAAAAAGCATAACTTCTTGCACAGATGTCAAAAAATTGCATACTTTATACCTATGAAAAGATAAAATAGAATACTACACTTCTCATGAAGGCCTTAACAGTCAATTCCACATCTAACAAACTCAAAACTGTCTTGCAAGAGGCTGCCCTAATCACTAGTCAATGACCTAACTTAGGTCCAGTCTTTGAAAATTCATAACTTCCAATTATGACATCCAAAATTAACATGCTATATCTCATTTTCAAGCTAATTACTTCCTCTACAACTTTCCAAAAAATCACTTGAGCCAATTCGAATCACAAAAATCTCTAATTTAGCTTTCAATCACAATACTCACAAAACCTACACTCATGGCTGGGTGGTTTCATCAAAATGCAAATAACCAGTCAATAGTTAACAATTCATAACTCCCTCTATATAGGTAAAATGTTTTTCAAACTTTCCAGACCTCTAATTAACACATAACTTTACATTTCTTCTTTTATAACCATAGTCTAATTCGGTCATTAAGGACATTCAAATCTTCCATTAACAATCAGCTTTAACATGCAATCACAGGTTGGACCCTGTCCGACTTAAAACCTTATAACTCATTCATTTCACATCCAATTAAGGTGATTCAAAGTTTAATTTTTCATAAACTCATATGGCTATCACATATCCAAATTCGGTTTGAAAATAATGTAAATTGGATTTATTGTGATTTTTATACACCTGACCTATTTCTGTTCTCTCCTGTATCACTAAGGTTAGGAACAACCTTCACTTATTCGGACATAACTAGCAGAATCCTTATCAAATTAAAATTTCCTCTCTCCAGCTCTTAAATGACACATTCTTGAACATTTCGTAAGAAGAGCTCATCATCCAATTCCAACTCTAAGGTCCTCAAATAATTAACTTTCAGGTCTTAGTTCAATCTCGCTGGTGTTCTGAAGCCGATTCAATTAGGGGCCTATTACTCTCATTTGGCTCACCCTAAAATCTTGGAAAAATTCATGGAGATAGTAGACCTCTAGTTCTACAACTTCTATGTTTTGAGTTTCTCTAGATTCGAACGTTAAACAGCTCAAAACAATTAAACAAATCTGTCTTTGCAATCTCAAACCATCCCAACTCAAGTTAATCATTATTTTTGTTCAACTTAGCCATGCAATTAACCTTAAGTAACATCACAAGCAACTATAAAACTATCATATAAACATATGATTTACCTTAAGAAAGCTTCCACTCTTCTAGACTTCACAATCTCACAATCCTCTCTAATTCTTTCCACTACACAATCATCATCATCACTTTGCAAGGGAAGCTAGGTTAGGCTCTTAGAAGCAAGACGAAGAACAAATTTTTTTTGGCTAGAACATATGGAGAATTCAAGGGAGGAGACACGAAGGAGAAGAAGAAGACTCACCAAAACACTTTTGTTTTTCCTCCCCAACTAGAAATGTCGAGAATGCAAGCTTGATATCAAAGTGGAAGGATGACTCATCATGCCACTTGGCATGAAATAGGAGAAAAAGACAAGCTCCATCCAATGACTCTAATTAATCCATCCAATGGCTCTAATTAATCCCTCCAATTTATTTATCCAATATTCTAGTGCCAATGGGCAAAAATTTTCAGTACCGAAAATCAATCGGTCCACCGCGTGGCGATTTTTTCGGTCTGGAAATTTTTCCCAAAAAAAATCCATAAAAATTATTAAAATTTTTCAAAAATATAAAACACATAACAATCTACTCCAGTTAAATTTTCAAGCCCATAAACCACATTTTCCAAAATAAAATCCCATTTAGGCACAATACCAGGAATGTCATGAATGCATGTACAGTTATTTTTCATGTGCAAAAATTCACTGTTCACAAATACCAGTATGCATAAAAATGTCAAATCAGTCCTATTCACTCTCACCCCTGACCAAATTACTATTTTACCCTTCCCGTCGGAGGTGGGATGTTACATACTTACCTTTAAAAGGTGACAAAGTAGGCACATATGACAAGAACATATAAGTGTTAAGCTAAAAAAAATGGAAGTAATTCTTCAAGTAATAGGAAAGTGGTTGGATGATATGGCAATATATTGAGGATCTTTCAAAACACATTTTCCATATGCTAAAGTAGAGTTAGTAACTTAAGGAGGATAACTCCCCACTAACTTAGTTGAAGTTAGAAGAAGAAGTGACAACTCCCTACTTATTTAGTAGAGCTAGTAGAGAAAATGGATAGTTTAACTTATTTGTTCTTTTAAGTTCTTGTGGCGTATATAAAGGAATCTCTTGTAGTTCACTAAGGTGAAACATTAAATACATTCAATCATCTATAGGAGAATTCAGAGCTTTGAGAGAAAGTTCTTGCTAAAACATTTGAGTAGGAAGATCTTAAGCAGTTGTTTATCCAAGTTCTTGTATTATTTATTGTGTGAATAAATCAATTAAAGGTTGACTTTAGAATATCGCTCTTGTTCATCATTTGATTGATTTATGCTAAACATTTGTGTATTAAGAGTGTGAGTGAAACACTCAAAACAAGAGTGATGTGAAACTTTTGAAAACAAATGAACTTATTGGTAAGTGCTCACAAACAAAAGTTGACTTAGACTTTGTCATACTAAAGCTTGATTGTCATATAAGGAATTCGACAATTTTATTCAATTTTCTTGCACCTGAAAAAGCTCTCATAACAACTGATATTAGATATTAGTAAAGATTTCTTTCATTCTTCACTAACAATAGTTGGTGGAAGCAATCTTATACGGAAGGACTTGCTGAAATAAAGGTAATTATTGGTCCTCTAACCCCAATATAGGAGGGTTAGAGGTGAAGCTGCATATTACTGGATCTTTCTAAACCTTGTGTGTAAGTAGGATTTTTATTACGTTAATGTTGTTGTTGTAACCCCAATACATGAGGTTGTAGTTTCTTCGTTGGAACGCTTTGAAGCCTCAAAAGACAAAGAAAGCACTCAATAAATAATTAAAAACTCAAGAAGAGATGAGCTACAACTTGTTGATGCTTAAACATGCTATGTTTATGCATGAACCGAAAGTCCATTCAAAGAGTAATTTGATGAAAATGTGAGTCACAAATTTGCAATGGCAACTAGAGTGTCAAATAGTTCAAAAAAATTTGTGAGATGTGGAGCAATACTTAATAGTGACAAAGGTGTCCATTTTGGTAAAGGTATCAATCATTATAATGTTTATGATGGATGATGCAAATTTGTAGTGGAGGACAAGGAATGACAAAGGATATCAATGCAAGTAGACCTCTTATTGACACGTAGGATAACATGAAGGAGCTAACAAACTAATTGCTCTCTAACAATATTTCATAACTTACAAGGTACGCTCTGTAATGGTTGAAGCAAGCTGGCTCAGTGTAGGAGTCTTTGGGACAATTCAATTCTTTGATATTGGACCATAAAACATGTTGGATAAGAACTAGATGTTCAACTTTGTAAGTAACTTATAGTATTAGGCACAAGTTGAGCTTCCGAGGCAAGTTGAGTTTAGGTTAGACTGAATTCGGTGTAACTGAAGATCTTGACAAGCTTAAAAGGCTTCATTCGTCTCGACCCTTAAGTCCGTTCAACTTCGAATTAGCTTTCTTCACCAGTAAACGTCACCTTGTGCCGTACAATTATCACGAACGCATGTCACTGTTTCAACTGACATGAATGCGCGAAAGAAGATACTCTTCTGATAGTCAATTGGTTTGCAGAAACATCGACAAATACAAATTGAGTTGGAGAATTTAATTACCAACCATTTTAAATATATAAATTCTAGTATCCATTAACGAAAACAAATTGTATATAAAAAATGATCCTATAACCTACACAGGAACATAAAACTGAGCAGGCAAAGGAACTGCAAGTTGGTCCACAATTGAGATAGACCTTCAAAAGGAGCTGTAAAAGCTTTTAGTTACGACAAGAAGTACCTGACAAGCGGCATATGCAGGTGGACCAAACCAGTTTAACTCATTGAACAGTTAGAGAGGGAGGACAACAGTTGAAGTTTGGCTGTTCACTTAATGAAACAGCCCTAGTCAATTCTTACCGCCTCGCCTCTGCTCACAAAAGCCGTCAAGCCTCCAGCCGTCTTATAAAATAGAAAACATTTCTAGACTATGCATTACTTCCCCAGAACTGAAGGCAGTGTCGGGTACATTATCACACAACTAGGCACATGGCATGTATTCCTTAACTAGTCTGTACCTCGAATCGGGACTTTATAAGCCTGTGTCAGGATTCCTTCAAAACCATAGTTTCTTGTCCTGTTCGTTTGAAAAACACAAGAGTCAGACGGTTTCTATTGTTCTTGATAGCCAATTCTTATTACCCAACACTTTAGTTTTCCGGACGGGTAATGACAGAGAAGTTTGTTTTCCCCGGGGAAGGATCTCAGCTGGATACTATCCGCTCAAGTGGGGCATAAGAATTCCCCTTATGGTAAAGGTCGGCGAAATCAGGCAAAAGATATTTGTATGCAAGTGTCTACGGTGAAAATAAAGGTAGATCTCCTAGTAGCCTAGACAAAACTGGAACTTTCATTGAACAAAGCTTATTTTCTGACTGAATTTCTTTTGCTTGCCACGTATCCGCCAAACAGACTGTTCAATTTATCTTTTGACATAATAAATGCTACAGAAACAGATCTACTTATGATCTTAGCATGCAAATCCAAGAATAAAGAAATCTCAACATTGTCGCAGCCAATCACGTGTCATCTGAATTGCATGGGAACTCTGAACTATTGGAACGTGTACAAGAGATGACTTGCCTTTTGCTCCTTCTGCAACTCATTCTCACAAATAGCTCGGAGATCTGCAGCACCAGAATATCTACCACAGAGACGTGCCGAAGGGGGCAAACCAATCCTAGGTCTCACTATCAAATGAAAATAGAGATAAGATCAAGGGATCACTTGGCAGGGGAAATTTAAAACAAGAGTTTCATAAAAACCGTCGTTCGATATTCACAGTTAAAAAAGCGAAGAATATTGCAAAACCTACATTTTTTAGAGATTTGAATACCAGAGGCACTTAAGTGAAATACCCAAGTGAAACTAGATATTGCCATATTCACCTCTCTTAATTCCAATAAAGTAAAATGGGAATAAAGGATTTTTAGCCATGATATTCTACACTCCATTTTATTGACGACACAGAGAAAAAAAAAAAGGACTCGCATTAATTGGGATTTCAGCTATGATGAGGTTGGTGCTTTCTTAACCACTCTTTAGTGTTACCACTTCACATCCAACAACCATATTGATCACAATCTCATCTGCATGAGTTTATACAACAGAAAGCAAAGCATACACCCTATGCATATACAATACATATCAATGTCGCCAAAGAGCCTGCTGCGAAACACGTAACTATGCATGTCAAATATGTTTCCTGCAGGCAAACAAGCACAAGCATTAATGAAAAACTGTTGAAAAAATCCACAATCATGGGCCTAGAATTGGCAAAATCAGCTTAGCTCAAAATCAACAGGCCAAGCCTAGGTTGTCCAAGTTTCACGCTGCTTCGATGTTATTTTGTCGTGAGTTTAAGAAACTCAAGATCAAATTAACATCCATTTGGGTGACCCAAGCTCGAGCCTGATCGAGCCTCCTAACTTGGATTGGTCGATCCATTGCCAAGCCTACATGAGCCATGACAATTAAGAAAGAACATGTGACATAACAGAAGGGACTAGCAGCATGTACAATTATTCAATTTGAAGTGGCCACATTGCTGACTCAAATACCTGCCAGCACCCTAATTGAGCGAAAATAGAGGCACATGAATAAGACTAATACAAAATAACTGGAATTGAATTCAATGGCACATCCATACGGACAAAGGGAATGCTACGTGATCGTATATCAAAGCATTTGGCGCATCTATTGCCTAAAAAAAACGTGCACCAGTATATGTAAGCTCTATCTTTTGGAGCATTACTTTTTGACATCTACCAACTATTGCTCAATTGAATTGGCCCTCAGTAAAATCTCGGACAAACCCCACCAAAAAATTGATAGATAGAGAAAAAGCTTCTGAACATAAGGGCTAGACAATCACATTGTGGATGGGATGATGACCTATCAAGGCTTAACGTGGAAGTATAGGGACATCCTATAATGACATTAAAGTCAAGCTTGAAAGTACCTGAACTCTACTGATTGAAAACAACCGCGCATATAAACACAACCATCAACATTAGGTACATGAAGATAAAAGAAAAAGATAAGAATGCCAGTAAACTTTGTCATTAACAAGTGTATTTTCTATTTTTATGCACTTGATTCAAAACGCAAAAGGCAACTCAAAGTTGATTGGAGATTTAGCACCCCTTACAATAAGAATATAATTCACAAACTTCTCCAACAGAAGTGAAAAGTTTGAAAAATAAAAGGGATAACCAATTTTAAAGTGCCTAACATTTTAAGGTTTTTTTGGAATTAGTGTCCAAACTTTTAAATTTTTTAATTGAGTGACCAATCTTTTAAAACCTTAAAAGTTCAGTTCAAAACGTTAATTTCATTATTAATTTGTTGATTTAACCATCGGAAACTTTGCTGTTCATGACATATAAATGTCTACCTGAAAAAATAGTTACAATGGTTATATTGGAGTAGAGAGAAATTTTTCAGATAGATACCTACATGTCATGAACAACAAAGATTTCATAAGCCAAATCAGCAAGTTACTAACGATTCTAACATTTTGAACTAAACTGATAAAGTTTTAAAAAGTTTGCCACTCAATTGAAAAATTTAAAAGCTTCAGCACTGGAATGAAAAAATTCTAAAAGATTAGACATTTTTAAGATTGTTTATCACAAAATAAAACCAATTTTATGTAATGCATGTGAGTATAGACAAGCCTTACTGATTATAGCATGGATTATTAAGGCCACAGGAAAAATAGCCCTGGATCTTTTTTGTTGGAATCTGATAAGTAATTAAGGGACTAGCAAAGATGGCCGACTCCCCAAAAGCAATAACTGGAAGACATACATCTTTAATAACTATCATGTGGAATTTATTCTGCTCTTTTCCCATTTCACTGTCACCTGTCACCTGTGGAGTAACATTTTGGTTCCAACTTCACCGTGGCTCGCTTAAATGTCTCCAAAGTAAGAATTCTTTCTGATTCAGCTAGGTCACTGTACTGTCATTAACAAAAATATCAGCCATCTGTGTCAGCAATCAGTTGAATTTTAAGAAAGCAACAAATCTCCAATTTTACCTCTCGTGACACAAAACTAACTCTCTCATAAAAGAGCCCAAAAAATTCAAACTACCAAATGCCAACTTTAAATATGAAAATAGCTTAAAGTGGCACTTCATCCGAGGCAAAATTATGCAATGCATCGTATTAAATATTTATTTAAAGAAATAAAACATTATAATGCAGCTTTGTTAGCAATGGACGGCTGTAGTTGGGATGACTCTAATGCACATCATCTCTTTAAACAACCAGTTCAAGACACTGGAAGGAATAAGTTGCTAAATTTAACAGAAATGCTGCATATAAGAATATCGAAAAGGCATAATAACTGAGCTAATGGCCCATCGCGTGGGCTGAAAACAATACAATTTTGATATTTAAATTTTAGTTTTATTTGGATTGGCATTGGAACAGTCTTATCATTGAAGTTTCGAATTGAGAGAGATATTATAACTGCCGCAAACAATACACTTTACCGTTTATCCATCAATTAAATTTCAACAACAAAGCTATTCCATCCGGAACTGAGTGTAATATCATCAAACATTAGAAATACAATTCGTGAACAACAAGCCTAAGAGTTAACAAAACTAAAAAGAAATCGATAAATTAATCCTTCGACCGCCAATTGCCAAGAATCAATCAAAGATTGAGAACAAGAAGAAAGACAGTTAATTAGAAGTTTTCACAATCACAAAACCGCTGAAAATACAGATGCATATCTGAGAGGAAAGAGAAACGTAAGGGAGATTGGACGCGTTGGCGCATACGGAGCTCATCGCGGTAGCAGCAACACACCGCCTTCTGCAGCTTATGGTGGCGGCCGGCCACCACTAGCATATCCACCATATTATCCCCCTTTTCTTTAATTTATGTGCAAGTCAATCTCTATAATAAATTTTGAAAAACGCATATGTATGTGTACCGATAGTGAGAGAAAGTAACAATTTTGAAGTGGAGCCTATCGATTACGACATAGAAGTGGCGAAGTTGAGTGAAACATACAGGATCAATTCATAAGAGGTCGAATGCAAACTAGTACGTTAGAAATAGTCAATAGATAAGAGATGGACCTGATAGGGACACCAGAAAGTGACTGCGACAGTGGATCTTCTGTGGCCATTCTCTCTCCTTCCCCGGCCTCCTTGCTATCGACACCTACAGTTTATAACGAAATCAAATATAATACAGTGACGTGGAAAGGGTGAAAGGATTAATAATATGTTATAGTAAAATATTGTTTAAAAATTAATAAAATATAATAAAATATATAATAATTAATTATTATATCATTAATATAAAAATAGTTGTTATAAAAATTTAATTTTATAATTTTAAAACAGAAATGATGTTCAATTAAAATATTACGTGTCAAATCATATCTATGATAAATAATTTTTTATATATTATTTATTTTAAAATAATAAAATTTTATTATTTTATTATTAATTATATACTATTTATTTTAATTATATAAAATATTTTTATTAAGTATTTAAAATATTTTATTTTATTCTATTCTATTCTATTCTATTCTATGTAATTTATATTAAAAATAATTTATTTATATGTTTATTTATATAGAAATATATACAAACGATTAAAGAATAACATATTTAATATATTTTCTATTTTTATTAATTTATTAAATTTTTATTTTTACTAATTATATACAATTTTATAGATCGTAATAAATGAGTCTAAAAAGAATTAGGTTAGAAGAAATAATTGATATTGAGAAAATTATTAAGGAAATATTAGGTAGTATCTATTTATTAGTTTAGATTCCATCTTAAGCTCCTGAATCAAAAATTTCTTATTTTCACTGTTTAAGATGGAATGGAACATAATATGAAACCCTCCGCTTTTGTGTCATTCTATTTCATTCTATTATGAAACTCTCAATTAAATAATAGAAGTGTGTTACATTCCATCCCGTTCCATTATCACTATCCTTTATTTTTAGGCGCTTCTTATAGACTTAGTACATTTTGTTTTTCCAGCTCAACGGCGTCATTTAGAAACAAACAAATATTAAAAAAGGAAAATTAAATTAAACAATCGGAGACAGTCAGTTCGATTACAAAAATAAAAACTTTTATTTTTTGTAGTCTATTTCTCTCTCTTCCTCGGGTTCGAGCTAGTAGAGCTTGGCTTCTTCTTCTTTCTTCCTTCTCCTTCTCTATCGTGCACTTTTCTCTGCGGTGTATGTTATTCTCGCCGCCTCTGTAATACGCCCCAAGGGTACACATTTCCTTTATCTTACACCTCTTTTCCCATTTCGATTAACGATCTAATCCTGATATCACAGCACTCTATCATTTGCTAATTTATAAAGTAACTGATTCTATATTGCTCTGATGTCTGTGTTTTATCAGGTTCAGAGGGAGAGATTCGACTCCCTAGGGTTTGATTCAACGGGGATCAATTATAACTAGATCGTGGAATAAGCTTAGTTTTAGGAATTAGAGTTTTTTTTGTTAATTGATGTTTTGGCGGAGATCTAAGTCGGTCTTAGGGATTGATAATCTGGATCGGACAGCCCTGAGATGGCCAATCTTGGAGCCAGGACAAAATTTGTCTCTGTAAATCTAAATAAGTCATATGGTCAACAACAACAATAGTATCACCATTACAACCATTAATATCATTCAAGCTCTTTTGGGTCAAACCGGAATCAATCCGGTGGAGCTGGAGGAGGAGGGGGGAATGGTGGTGCTTTCGAGGCCTCGCAATTCACAAAAGGCAGATGTGACGAAACTTTCTATTCCACCCCCTTGAGTCTACCATCTTTAAGGAAGGAGAATGAAAAGTTTTATTCTCTGAGATCAGAAGGAGGGCCCACAGGTTCTGGTTCGGGGACTAGTTGGGTTCGGCCAAGTTCTTCTGGTATGGGATGGACTAAGCTTGTTGTTATTGCTGCACCGGAGAAAGATGGGCTATTAGGTATTGGAAGTGATCTTACTATAGATGATAATTGAAGTAAATCACACGTTAATATATTGAGTAATAATATGACCAAGATACACAAGAAGGGGGGGTTGAATTGTGATAAACTTTTCTTTAATCCCTTCAATAACAATTGCTTGTTTTTCGAAAACTTATCGTAAATCAATTCTTAACTAGTTTGAAAACTTTGTTAATAATGAAAACTACGATTTAAGAAAAGTAAGAGTTAGAGAGAAATACGATAATTTTATCTGGTTCACCCCAAACCGTGGGCTACGTCCAGTCCTCGATATTCTTCTGAGATTTTCACTATCTCCAAACTGATTACAAGTATTCTTTAGACTGAGCCTCTTCAGGTCTCTTAACATCAAGTATTCTTTTACTCTTAGCCTCTTCAGGCTATCTGTAGCACTTTTTCAAAAATGAAAAACTGATAAAGAACTTTTACAAAAGAGTTGCTCTTCACAATATACACTCGAAAATAGTTCGCAATTTTTCTCAGATAGACAGATATTGAATACACAGAGTTTCATTCACTTTTTCCAAAAGTTATTTCTTCTTCAATCTCGACTCTTATTTATAGTCGGAATTTCAACTGTTTCTTGACTATCTGCTTCTTGAATCTTTAAAGAAGCGGTTATTCAGTTTAGCTCATGTAACCGTCTTAAAGCGATGTTTCTTTCTTCCGTCTTATTTTCGTATCGTCGCTTTTGTCTTCGTAAAGCTTCAAATCGCTTTTGTATCGTCGCTTTTTCTTCCGTCTGCTTTTCTTTAAATGCCTTTTGTATCGCCTCGCTTTTCTTTCCGTCTGTTTTTCTTTCGCTCGCCTTTTGATCGCCTCGCTTTTCTTCAAATCATTTTCTTTCGCCTCGCTTTTGTATAAATCCTTTCCTTCCGCCTGCTTTTCTTTAAATGCCTTTTGTATCGTCCTTTTCCTTAAATCTGCTTTTCTTTCGCCTTTTGTATCGCCCTTTTCCTTCCGTACATTTTTCTTTTCGCCTTTTGTATAAATCGCTTTTCTTTCCGTCTGTTTTTCTTCCGTATATTTCTCTTTGTTTATTATCAAAAATATTTAATACGTGAAGTCTGGTTTGACTTAACATTCTCCCCCTTTTTGATAATAACAAATACTTGTGAATTTAGAGAATTATGAAAAGTATCATATACTTGTGAATTATACAGAAGTATTGAGATAAAAAATTATCTTCATCCTTCCGGCTGATTTCTTCCTTCTCCCTTCTCTCTTCCTTCTCCCTTCTCCCCCTATTTGTTATTGATCAAAAAATTATTTTCCAATCTGCTTCACCAACTTTTTCAGCATCTTCTTAATCTTCTTCATATATTTATCAAGCTTCTGAACATGCTTCTTTAGAGTTGATGATTCATCTGCAGTCGAGGGTACTGTCTTAACAACTTGCTTTTCAACGATAGCCACTGTTGTTGTATAAGCTTCCTTGTTAAAGACATTTGGTTCAATGATTTGCAGAAGAGGAGGAGGAACAAATACAGCTTGTTCATTGATATCAAGATCATAGGAATCTCTTATTCGTTGAAAAATGCGTCCAAACCATGGCATAGCTTCTGCAATTGAAGTGATCTCCCACAGAGGTCGATTTCGCAGAATGTTCTGTATTATAGTAAAACAACATTCTGAGTTGCCAATCAGAACAGAACAATACTGACCCATTCTGATATTGCCTCCCTGTGGATCATCTGTTGTGGCCTTAGTTAGACTTGGTCCTAGATCTTGATACACGTAGATGGACTTACCACTCCTTTTCTCCTTACATGCTTCATCAATCAATTTTACTGCCTCTTCAATCTGATCAGAAGACATGTCATCCAATACTGGCTCAGGTTGAACTTTCAGCTTTAGCTTCTTATAATTGAGTTCAACAAAATTTGGTGGTTGAAGATCAGGTACCACCTTGATTATTGTACTGCTCAGTATAGGATAAGAAGTGATACGCTCTCCAAATGACTCTGGTGGATATGGTTCTCTCCCAACTCTCTTCAGTTGATCATAGAAATTTTTGTAACCCCTATCCAACAGATGAGAAATGCCATTATCATATTCTCTGATTTGAAGAATGCTTTGACAAATCTCTTGGGTTTGTCTCGATGATGGTGACTTGGTCTTCTTCTCCTCTCTTACAACCAATCTATGTTCCCATCTTTCTCTTTGAGAAGTTAAATACTTGGATGGAACATTAGTCATCACACTTACAACTTTTGAAGTAGCCTTCTGTTCCAAAACATGTGTAGCAACTTGTTTATGGACAAGTGTGTACTGAAAAGTAGTAGGAACTATTTCTTCAAAAATTGGATTATTAAGAATTTTGTGAGAATCCTTAATATTACCCTTAACAGCTTCCACAATCGCTTCAGTAGCAGCTTCCATATTAACTTCAGCAGCATCAACAGCACTATCAGCACATGCAGCAGATTTTTTAGAAATGTCAACAACAGTTTCTTCTAGCCTTGTCTTCTTAGCCTTTGCCTCTATTGTTGGATTTTCTTCTTTTCTTGCACTCATTTTCTTTAACCTTGGTGACCTCTTGGATTGAACTTTCTTCTTCTCAGGTTCTTCTACTTTCCTTTTTCCTTCATTTCCTTGAGATTGAGTTTCTGAAACTTTCTCAAGGATTGATGACAGTGATTTTGTAGCTTTTGATCTCTGTCGTTCATAATGCTTTGGTTTGCTTGAATCTCTGGAAGGACTGGCTTCTTTCTGTCGCAGAGTTTCCTTTGTGGGTGACGTTCTTGCTTGCTTATGAATGTCACTCACCAAAGGTTCCCCTTTCCGCTTTAAGTCACCTGATTCAAAAAATCGAACAGATCTTGACTTCGACTCCTGAGAGTGTGATCTTCTCTCCTTCATAGAGGATTTCTTCGGTTTAGGCTCCCCCTCAGTTGTTGCTTTCCTTGATTCTTCTGCTCCTTGTTTGTCTGAAAATCTCAGACCCATTTTGTAACACCTCACTCCCGCAAGACCCGAACCCGACATCGACGGTGATATCCAGGTCCGTGCCCCGCGAGGGTGGCGTGCTACATCACTCAGTAAAAAAAAAACTCAGTATAACACTTTTTTTTTTCACAATCGCACACATATTATCATTAACGCGGAAAGCAATTTATATAATCAATACAATGGCCTTGGGCCCACTTTTTACATTTACAATTTATTTCGGTCAATTGAATTTACAACTTATCCAAATTAGTAATACAAAAGTCCAAGAATAGAAACACTATGACATCTGCTGGTTGAAGAAGCAGAGAAGTGGTCGGGATCAGTTCGCCCATTCAATCTGAGCAGTAAACTTATAATAAGCATAACTCCCTGTACACAAGTCAGAAAAATCCAAACTTTATATCCCTGAAAAGATAACTCCTCAAACTTCAAGTTTCATGAAGAACTCAATCTCTAATTCGATTTTTAACAATTTCAAATCTGTTATGCAAGTTACTGACCTAATCAGTACTAAACATCACAATGCAAGTTCAGATTTTGAAATTCCATATCTCCACATCGATTTCCAAAATTACATTCCATATACCAATTTCAAGATCAATGTGTCATCTAAAACTCTTTAGTAAATCCCTAAAACCAGTTCAGTTCACAAAAATTTCTAAAATTACGTAAAAACAGAATGTACACCAAATTCGCTAATCCAGCTAGGTTTCACTCAATTCATAAAAACTGTCAATAATAATCAGTCCATAACTCCTACTATACATATCGAAAAATTGCAAAATCAGTGGCAATGGAAATATAACTTAATAGGCTTCAACTTTCATGAAAACCATTGCCCCTAATTCTATATCAATTAATTTATAAAAATCAGTTACAATACTTGGATGCCATGTGGAGTGTTAGTTTGTTCGTAGCGCACCCTTATCGTCGAGTGTGTATCGGAATGACCTACGGGCATCCTGGTACATATCCTATGGTAAGGGGGTGCTACACATTTTGGCAATCGATGTAGAATCTATATAACTTCTTACAGATACCTTCTGTCTGACTCCCAACTCCAATCTGATTCCTGATTCTTTAAACATCCTTGTCAACAACATCCCATACGGGAGAGTGTTTGTATCCTTTATTGATTTAACCATATATTGATAAATCAAAAATGGTAAATCTATTGGTTGGTGATTCAAGAGATGAAGGATACATTGTTCATCCAAAGTAGTGACTTGATGTCTTGAACCTATCCTAGGTAACACACAAACACAAAAGCAAAGAAACAAAACCCTTGCCTTTGGTACAAGCCAAGAGGCTCTTCTTTCAGTTGGGTTATTCTGACCATAAAGTTGACGAGTAATTTCATCTTCGTTTAACTTCAGCTTAGTCATCCATTTCACCATGTTAGTAGGTTGAACTCCACTACTCGGACATTCAGTGACTCTTTCCAGTAACTCTTTGGTTACTATAACAGGGAGTGTTTCTACATACGATACGATTGTATTATCCACAGTTTTAGTATGTTTCCATAACTCATAAACTTCTTTGAGATAAACTTGCTCTCGTATTTGAAAGAAGTTTCTCCATCCTGCCGCTATTATCTCCGGCTCTATATCCATTTGTTCCCTTCTTAGATCTTCAAAGTTTACCAATCTTCCCCAGTTTGCTCCTGGATCAACTCGCAAAATGGGCTTGACATTCATCTTGTTGATTCTAGGTGAATAGGAACTCGCTTGAAGAATTTTCAGAGAGATTTCAGAGAACTAGCAATTTCTGAACTTGTTAGAGATCCCAAACGTCAGTTTTAGGGATTTTATAGCAAATTCTAGAACGATTGTACTTCTCGATGATCTGACAACCTTTTTTTCCTCTAAAATTTTTCTTTGTGAAAGAAGTTTTAAGTCTGAAACCGTCAACGCCGTTTAACTCCACCGTTTCATTGTCTTTCTTTTTGAAAAATCAGATGATCAATCTGTTAACTCGCCGATCTTTCTCGTCTTTGTCTTTTAAAAATCGATGAATGATCCGTTAACTCCTCCGTCTATCTGCTTTCTTCTTTGCGAAAAAAACCGGATGATTGGTCCGTTAACTCCTCCGCTCTATCTGTTTCTTCTTTGCAAAAACCAGATGATTGGTCCGTTAACTCCTCCGCGTCTATCTGTTTCTTCTTTGCGAAAAACCGGATGGTTGGTCCGTTAACATCACCATATTGAGGTTGCGTCGATTTCTTTAAGCGATCTTCACTTAGTGGTTTTGTGAAGATATCGCCCACCGAAATTTCGTTTCCACGAATTGTAGGTCGACAACTTTCTTCCGAACGTAATCTCTCAAGAAATGATGTCTAACTTCAATGTGCTTCACCATGAATGTTGAATTGGATTCTTTGACAAGTCGATGGCGCTAGTGTTGTCGCAGATATTGGAATCTCTTCCTCTTGTATTGAGTAGTCCTCCAATTGATACTTGATCCACAAGAATTGTGAACAACAACTTCGGCGGACATATATTCAACCTGCGGTTGATAATGCAATCGAGCTTTGTCTCTTGCTTGACCATGACACGGGTTTGGTCCAAGGTAATGACAACCACCACTCGTGCTCTTCCTTTCAATTCTATCACCGCATAGTCCGCATCGCAATATCCATTCAACCTGAAATCTTTACCTTTCTCATACATTAAGCAAAGATCGGTAGTACTGCGAGATATCTCAAAATTTGTTTTACTGACTATGTAATGAGATTCTCTAGGATCGGCTGAAACCTTGCACACAAGCATACACCGAATAGAATGTCGGTCTACTTGCTGTAAGATAAAGCAAAGAACTAATCATCCTCTAAATAGGGTTTGATCCACCTTCTTACCACTTTCGTCTTTCGACAACAAGTTTGAAGGATGCATCGGTGTAGACATACTTTTAACCTTGCACATATCAAATTTAGACAACAATTCTTTGACATATTTTGTTGATGGATAAAATCTTATCCTTAGTTTGCTTTACTTGCAATCCAAGAAAGAATTTTAACTCACCCATCATGCTCATCTCAAATTCATTTTCATCATATTTTCAAAGCTTATGCATAACTTTTTGAGGTGGCACCAAAATAATATCATCAACATAGATTTGCACAATAATAAAATCATTATACAAGTTCTTCCTAAAAGAGTTTTGTCAACTTTACCTCTAGTAAATCCATTTTCAATAAGAAATGAGCTCGACGATCATACCATGCTCTAGAGCCTGTTTGATCCATATAAGGCTTTATGAAGTCTGTAGACATGATCTGGATACTTTATATCCTCAAATCCAGGAGGTTGCTTGACATAGACTTCTTCATCTATAAAGCCATTCAGAAATGCACTTTTACATCCATCTGAAAAGCTTTATGTCATGGCAAACAAGATATGCAAGCGGTATCCTTATTGCTTCAAGTCTTGCTCATTGGAGCATATGTCTCATTATAGTCTATTCCTTCCTGCTGATTATAACCTTGTGCTACTAATCTTGCCTTGTTGCGACTTACTTTTCTGATTCGTCTAGCTTATTCTTGAATATCCATCTAGTACCAATAATGGATTTCTTTTCAGGTTTAGAAACTAAGGACCGGACTTTATTCCTCTTGAATTGATTCAACTCCTCTTGCATAGCTAATATCCATGCTTCATCTTTTAGAGCTTCATCAATCTTTTTAGGTTCTACTTCGATATAAATGCCACGTTGACTTCTCTTCGAACTTGGACCTTGTTCTTACACCTTCCGAGGTTTCTCCGATAATTGACTCTTTAGGATGAGAGCTTTTGTATCTCCAATCTTTCTTTAACTCAAAATTCTTAGAGATATCATCTTTTCATCATGAAGTGTTCTGATGAAGATACTTCCTTACAACTGCGTCAAGGGCACTTGTAAACATCATCTTGATTCCTCTTCCTTATTGGGTTGAGAGCTATCATCGAACTTAACGTGAATAGTTTCTTCAACAGTCTTTGAGGTGAGGTTGAAGACTCTAAATGCCTTTGAAGTGAGAGAATAGCCTAGAAAAATTCTGAAAGTGTCTTCGCATCAAATTTGTCCGAGCTTCCTTTGTGTTCGTAAAAGTGCACTTGTAGCCAAAAGGATGGAAATAAGAAATGTTTGGTCTCCTTCCATTCCACAACTCATAGGAGTTTTCTTGACATTGGTCGCAGAAGACTCTATTCTCGAATGTAGCATCTTTGTATTGATGACTCTGCTTGAAGTATTTAGGAAGATTCATCTCGCACAAACATTGTTCTTGCCATCTCTTGAATCGTCCTATTCTTCCTCTCAACAACTCCATTATGTTGTGGAGTTCTTCAAGAAGAAGTTATGAAAAATTCCTTTTCTTCGAGAATACTCGAACTTCTCATTTTCAAATTCTCCTCCATGATCACTCCTTATGCTTGTTATAGACATTCCTCTTTCATTTTGTAATCTCATGGAAAGGTTTCTAAAACACTTGAAAGACTCATCTTTATATGATAGAAAAGTATCCAACAAAACCATGTAAAATCATCAACAATCACAAGTCCATACTTCTTTCCACCAAGACTTATTGTTCTTGTTGGACCAAATAAGTCCATATGTAACAACTCAAGTGGTCAGAAGAAGTTATGAAATGTTTTCAAGAGAAAGAGGTTTTAACTTGTTTCCTTTTCGACAACTTTCACAAAAGAAATCTTTGTCAAAACGAATTTGTGGCAAACCTTTTACCAAATCATGTTTCAAAAGTTTTGAAATATGTTTAAAACCGACATGACCTAGTTTTTTATGCGGATCGTCTTTCATCTTGATAGATAAAAACATGAAATATTTTGAGACCGAAAACGTCTAAATCAATTTTATAAAGATTGTTTTAGTCTTTTGGCTGAAAAGAAGATGGAATCATCTTTGTTTCTGACTTCACAAAATTTTTGATTAAAACAAACATCAAAACCAGAATCACATAATTGACTAATACTTATCAAGTTATGCTTTAGACCATCAACTAGTAGTACGTTATTAATGCATGCATGAGAATTCTTACCAATCTTACCAAACCCGATTATCTTTCCTTGTTGGTTGTCTCCAAAAGTTCTTGATCCTCCTTTCTTGTCTTGAAGATCTAGGAACATAGACTTGTTTCCGTCATGTGACGCGAGCATCCTTGTCCATATACCAATGGTGCTTCTTGGTTCTTCCAACGAAGGATTTCGTGGGAGATATTATTTTATTTTTAGGTACCCAGATTCTCTTGGGTCCTTTAGGGTTAATCGATGTAATGAATGATAATGATGTGTAGAATGATAATGTTGATGACCTTTCGAAAATCGATTGATATCTTTTCTTATTTTTTTGAGCAACTGATTTTACTACGTAATGCTGGGGCTTATTTTTAGTAAACCCTAATCCAGTTTTATCCCTCGGATGTCTGTATTCTCCTATCATTTCATTCATCCTTTTTGTACTATTTGTAAATTTAGCTAGATCAATTGAGAGATTATTAATTCTTAGTTTCAATTGATTAATCTCTTCAGATCTATCTACAACTTTGTTGTTATTCAATTCCTCAACTTGCTTTCTCAAACTTATATTCTCACTCTCTATCTCATGAGTATGTTTGAGGTTTTCTACATATTTCTTCTTCAACATCTTGTACTGTTTCAGAATAGCATGAGAATCCTCTAACAATTCTGAATAAGCATCTTGTATATCATTATAGCTGGAAGTTACCTCCTCATCACTTTCTTCTTCAGCTACCAGACATATGTTAGCATGTTCTGACGCTTGTGAACTTGTATCTGATTCTGATGAATCCAGATCTTCCCACGTTGCCATCATGCTTTTCTTGTTATCTCTACTCCTTCTGGGTTGTCTTTTCAACATTGGACACTCGGACTTGTAATGTCCCGCTTCTTGCATTCATAATGGGTAATGGATGCTTTATCGACTTTTCATCATCTTTGCCATTGTTCCTTCTAAATGTTGAATTTCCTTTGGACTTCTTTTCCACATTCTTCTTATCTTTCTTGAAATGAAAGATAGCTCATCGTCTTCATCACTTGATTGATTCGACTTCTGGAATCATCATCCTTGCTTCTTCAATCTTTAACGCCTTTGATGTATTCCTTTTGTTTTCTTCTTCTAGATTTTGTGATTCTTTTGACTTGCTTTGGCGCTATGGACTTCTCCTTTTGGGCTTATCTTCCGCATCAAGCTCTACGTGTATCTTCAATGATCCAAGCAATTCATCAAGCTTGATGCGCTTAGGTCTTTGGCTTCAGACGTGATTACTTTGGGTCTCCATCTTTTGGGCAGACTCTCAAAATCTTTCGAACATGGTCTTGATTGCTGTATGCGTTCTTCAAGAGCTTTTAGCCCATTAACAATTGTTTGGAATCTTCCAAACATTTGATCAATGGTCTCTTCTTCTTTCATCTTGAATAATTCGTCTTGATGCACCAAAATACTTATCTTGGACTCCTTCACTTGATTTGTTCCTTCATGTGCAATTGATAATGTATCCCACATTTCTTTGGCGAGATCGCATCCATGCACTTTGTCATACTCGCTTCGCTTCAATGCACAACTCAAGAAAAATTTCGCTTTGGAGTTTAGTTGAAATCTTGCTTTCGCTTTCACTATCCATCTTTCTCGTGGAATTGGATTTTATCATCATCTTGGTGTGTAAGGTCCATTCTCGATGATGTCCCAAAGGTCAATGTGAGTAGACTCGATAAACAATCTCATCCGATCCTTCCAATAGTGGTAGTCTTCACCATTGAATCTTTGGAGGTCCGTGGTGAGGCTCCTTTCGCAATATCGTGTGTGATTCCACCATTTTCTTTAGTTCACACTTTATTAGAGTGATTCTTGAACACCTTGCTCGATACCAATTCAAGTAAATCACACGTTAATATATTGAGTAATAATATGACCAAGATACACAAGAAGGGGGTTGAATTGTGATAAACTTTTCTTTAATCCTTGATAACAATTGCTTGTTCTTTCAGAAAACTTATCGTAAATCAATTCTTAACTAGTTTGAAAAACTTTGTTAATAATGAAAACTACGATTTAAGAAAAGTAAGAGTTAGAGAGAAACACGACAATTTTATCTGGTTCACCCCAAACCGTGGGCTACGTCCGATCCTCGGATATTCTTCGAGATTTTCACTATCTCAAACCGATTACAAGTATTCTTTAGATCGAGCCTCTTGGTCTCTTAACATCAAGTATTCTTTTACTCTTAGCCTCTTGAGCTATCAGTAGCACTTTTTCAAAATGAAAAAGCGATAAAGAGCTTTTACAAAAGAGTTGCTCTTCACAATATACACTCGAAAATAGTTCGTAATTTTCTCGAGATAGATGATATTGAATACGAGTTTCATTCACTTTTTCCAAAAGTTATTTCTTCTTCAATCTCGACTCTTATTTATAGTGAATTTCAACTGCTTTCTTGACTATCTCGCTTCTTGAATCTTTAAAGAGCGGTTATTCAGTTTAGCTCGTAACCGTCTTAAGCGATGTTTCTTTCTTCCGTCTTATTTTCGTATCGCTCGCTTTTTGTCTTCGTAAAGCTTTCGCCCGCTTTTGTATCGTCCTTTTCCGCCCGCATTTTCTTTAAATGCCTTTTGTATCGCTCGCTTTTCTTTCCGTCTGTTTTTCTTTCATACGCTTTTGTATAAATCGCTTTTCTTCAAATCATTTTTCTTTCATACGCTTTTGTATCGCCCCGCTTTTCTTTCAAATCTGTTTTTCTTTAAATGCGCTTTTGTATAAATGCCTTTTCCTTAAATGCTTTTTCTTTAAATCGCTTTTCTTTCCGTCTGTTTTTCTTCCGTATATTTCTCTTTGTTTATTATCAAAAATATTTAATACGTGAAGTCTGGTTTGACTTAACAATAATAGCGTTAATCATGTTCTTGAACAAGGACCAAGTGATTCTGTTAATGAAGTGAGTAAAGGAAATAGTAGTTCTTTGTATATGCCACCTTCTGTGCGTTCTGTAGGACCTGCAGGTTCTGGGCTATCAGTGACTTGTCTGGTTCCTGAGAAAGCTACGATTTTTAGAGGTGAGGATTTTCCATCATTGAAGGCAGCTTTGCCAATGGTTTCTACATTAAAAAAGAAGCAGAAAGATGGTTTGAATAAGAAACAAAAGCAGGTTTTGAATGAAGATAAAGGTTATGGGCAGGGGTTTGGTTCTGGTTTGAGTGCACTTATAGATATGCGTCCACAGATGCAATCCAGGAATGGTTCTAGCAATGCGACTATTGAGAAGGTTGGTGACAAGCGTGTTTTGGGTGTTGATGGCATGATTCAGAAAGAGCAGAAGTAGGAAGAGTACTTTCCAGAACCATTACCATTAGTTAGGTTGAATCACAAGTCAAACTGGGCAAATGATGAGTGGGATACAAGACTTGATTTGATGGATAGGGGTATAGATCATGGAATTACAAGATCAAAACTTACTAGGAAATGGATTTTGATTTCCCAAGGCCAAGTGTTTTACCTTAAAAGTCAATACATAATTATTTTGACAAGCGATGGCAGCGTGACAATGAAGCTGGAAAAATTGCTTCTAGTGAAGTCGCAAAGGTGGAAAATTTTGGATGGGATACATAGACATCTGCTAGAGAGGGAGGGGAATGTAACACCCCACTCCCGCGTAACCCGAACTCGACATCGATGGTGATATCTGAATCCGTGCCCGGCGAGGGTAGCGTGCTACATCACTCAGTAAACTCAGTATCAAAGTTTTTTTTTTGTAAGCATTCATACGCGCGAAACATAGTAGACAATCGAGTCCGTGTTAATTTATATACCATTCCAGTCATTACAAACATTCAACAATAATTTAAAATAACCATTTAATGTATACCAATCCATAACCAAATTGGGCCCGCTATAAATACAAAGTATTAATTTACAGAGCTTGCGGAACACAATTTTATGAATAACAGAAGGATGACACTAATGCAGACATGGACTGATCCCGACCTATATTCTTCATTTGAATGTTGTAGACATACTCCCGTGAACCTAACGGGGTATTCTTCTGAATCCTAAAAAATATTTGCAAATTTTGGGTGAGTTTTGCGAACTCAGTGAGGAGCCATCATCGATGGTTCGCCCAATTCATGCAACATGCCATGTCATATAACGTATACTCTCACTGTTACAAACTTGATTACATTTCACAATATTCCTTAACCATAAGCAATAAAGACAGTTTATACACAGCACCCAATTAGTCATACATAACCAAAGGCATATATGTATCACTCAAATATAACACAGTTGTTTCATATTCCGCATTCAGAAGTACCACGTGACATAACTCATGTTCAAAAGTACCGCATGATCAATCTAAGCGCATAACTGCACATTCAGAAATACCACATTTTTGCACATAAGCAAAGCACATTTTATTTTACATTAGCACACTCCGCAGTATATATATATAAGGCATTTTTGCCTTTCAACCATTCAAAATGTTCAATCAAATATGTATGCAATGCATATGTGACACTTTCCCATTTTATTTCAGTGTTGTGACCGAGCGCTTAAACAGTAAACAGTAGGCAATATACACGTCTAGGGAGTAGGAGAGCCCTCTGGGTATGCACTATCTCCCTTCGAGCTCGAGGCTTTTTTTCAGTATCAGTGGCGACTCTGGTCACAACTATTATTATCCGTTCATGTGTTTGTGTATGAAATGCATCCGTGTATACATTTAACACTCTCATATATCAATGTAATTCATCCAGTTTACATTCAGTAATATCACAAACTATTTCACAAAACATATTCATAAATATTACCTGATTGGATTACAGTAAATCGAAGTATACAAGGCATTCTTGCCTTTTTCCCATATACAAATATTCAGTCAATTGTGTATGCAATACATATGCTCAATTTAGCAGTCAATGAATTATCAACAGTCACTATCTCACATCAGAGGCAAAACAATTGATCACAAGAAATTCACAATTTTCACATCATGAACACTTCTATGCCAAATCTCCCATTACATCGGACCATCTGTCCGGAATCCAGTCAGAAACAATCACAAATACTAACCCGCCATTATCTCCACAGTGAACATACATAAATTGAGAGAAAGTCATCTCAGTCACTCACCTGTACTTCCGAGCTAATACCTGGAAGTTTCAGTAATGTCGGTGGATCAACGCTCCAAATGTGCCTCTATAACAGTTATAGTATATAAACATTATCAATTGTCCAAATCAGAAATATTTACGAATGCACATGTAGCGATTTAAAATGTGTACAATGCATGTTCATGATATTCCCAACCTTAATTCAAAATTTTCATCACAAACATTCCGTCTAAAAATTAAAAATCTAACGGCATCGAAATTACTCAATTCGGGCCTCTATAGGTCCAAAAATAAATAAAACAGTGACCAAAGAACCATTACCCGGACCCATGTCAATTTTCCGTCCAAAAATTCCCAATTTATCATAAAATAAAATTAAATATTTCACGAATCCGACGCCTCAAGAATCAGGTCAATCGGATGTCGGACGAAAAAGTTATAAACAAAAGAGTGGAGAGAGGTCAGTTCAGGAAAAATACACATCCTAGTCGACTAGTCAGAGATTGTAGTCGATTAGTGCAGGAAAAATGTTGGGACCCGATCCGGGAACCGGATCCCAACCGAAAAACGGAACGGAAAGACGAAAAATCAAAAAGCGAGAAATCGCTAATTGGAATACAAATCGCATCATCGGAGCGAAATGAATACTCGGAAAATTGTGCATCGGAAATACGAATAACAAAGCAGAGAAACTCGAAAGGCAGAATTCCGAATCGAATGCGAATCGAAATAATCAAACTGAAACAAACACCGACATCCGTTTCAAAACTCATCGCGTTGGAAACCTTACAACATTTCAAATCCGGTATATTTTTTTTCTTTTCTTTTCTTTTTCTTTTTCTCATCTTATTTATCTTAAAACCATTCTCATACTAATCAAAACCATATCGATTTTCCTTTCTAGGAAATTATTCCTCACGCAATTCTCAATTTACTTAATTCTTATTAATCATCTTCTTATACATCCATATCAATTGTCACTCTCACTTTTCAAACCCTTTTTACTGAAATTTCGGCAGCATAACGGCTGCATTTATCCTATCCCAAAAATTCCTGCAAAGGTAAAATACACTTCACAAAAATCCAGAATCACACAAAGTCATCGGACTCCCCGTCCAGAATCCAAACACCGGCAGAAACACACATCTATACCTAACACTCCAATAATTCTCAAACATCATCAAAAACATCCATATCTCAATTCATTCATATACAACCCACAGTTTACTTACCTCATTGTAATCATACACAATTCCATATACAATCTCATACTCTCATACATTAATTCATAATCTTCATACATTCAGAAATACATCATAATCACTTAACGGCAATTTAAGCCATTTACAAAATATTTCAAATCTTAGTTCATAATACAATGCAAACGATGCAAAAACGAACCAAACATCTTCACTTTCTTTCATCCGATCTCCTGCTCGAAACCTGGAGATGGGGATGAAAGGGGGGGTGAGCTCGGAAGCTCGTGGATAACACATTTATAAATCGACAAATAAGCGGAAATCATTTTTCACAAGCTTTTTGCCAAAAGGGCTAATTTTCAAAACTTTGTAACTTTTCAAACGGTTTTCTCAAGCTTTTCAATTTTTCAAACTTTTCATAACAAATTTCACTTTTTTTATTTCTCAATTTTAAACTTGAATGCAGAACACATAAACAAATCAAAAACACGTAACATAAACAAAATTCAAAAGAACATATAACATAACAGAGTGGTTTGGTGTTGGACCCCGCACCCCACCCGTAGGTGTTTGCGAGTTATCTTGCGGCGTGTGTTTCTTGGGTTATCCGCTGCATCCAACACAAAGCACATAACACAATAACTGGTTTGAGTAGGTCCTAACATAACGAATCGCGCGTTTACGCATAGCGATGCGTGCGAACAGAACGGAGGGGAGTCCGAAATTGAGACTTGAGCCACGCGTGCGAGCGTAGGAGAAGGCTTTTAACACGAGACCAGTGCACTGACTCAACTTAAGGGACCTAACCCAAACCCACATAACACATATCATACATCAAAAATCAAATTGCCCGAAGGCACATTTTGAAACTTTATTTTCGCACATTCACACAATGCATACAATTCAATCACTACAATCCATTCAATCAATTCATCATTCAAATACTAATTTCAACAATCAAATCATTCAATCAATGTTTTCCACAATGTGCATAATTCAATAATGCATTTAATTCAAATGAATTTAAACTTGTACTAATTTCTTAGAAATCATTCGGAAATCATATTTTCAAACTTTTAACAAATTCTTATTTTCAAACATTTACAAAACAATAATTTATCACAAATCCAAACTTTTGCTTTCTTTCATTTTTTGAAAATTCATATATTGCCTATAAATCAAAATATAAATATGCTACCCACCTCGAATCGATGCCAGAAGTTTATCCCGAGCTTCAATTTGATCCTTGCTTCTTTTCTTCTTCCAATTAAAATTGACCTAAGCCATAATCATCCAATTTCAATATCATAAATTACTTAATCCTTAAAATTGAGGTCATAATTCATCAATTCATATTTATTCCAAGATATCAAAACCACCAATTTCAAAAATCTCCATTTTCCAACTTTGGCCTAAACCAATTTTCACAAATTCTATATCATAATTCACAATTTTCTCAAAACTAATTTCATATTCCACAAACCCATATTATTATCTTTAATTCTACACCAAAAATTCACCAAATCCTCAACCATAAAATTTAGCCTAAACTTTAAACAAATTTCCATCCAAAATTAAACATAACCTAAAGCATTAATATCAAAACCAACTTCATAAATCACAAACCCAAGACCTTTTCCATACTTCTAAACCTAAAACTCAAGGAAATTCAAAACTTAAACATTTTCTCTTACCTCATCTCTCTTCGAATTTCGGATTTTTGGGCTTGGAAGAAAGTCCTTAAGCTCCTCCATCTATTTCCTCCATGGAAGAAGCACGAAAATCACCTTGGAAGCTTGGAAAAATCAAAAACTTTCTTACCTTTCTTCTTTCTCCATGGCCACCGAAACTCCTTCTCCACTCTTCTTCTTATTTCTTCTTCCTCTATTCTGATTTCCCAGCCAATTCGTGGCTTTATAATACCTAAAACGACAGCCCTTTTGTTGTTTTAAGCCATGTCATTAAATGGTAGGTAAGAGACCAAAATGCCCTTCTCTTATTAGCCTATTTTCAAGTTTGCCCCTGCACTTCCATTTGAAAAATCTGATACCTTGCGTCCAGAATTTGAGCAGCTAAAAGAAATAATTTGGGCAAACTTTCTTCTTGAAAATTGTTCCTCTAGATCACAAGAATCCAACGCCACTGACCGCGCTCAATTCGGATCAGAAACGAAGAAGTTATAGCCAAGATACTATCGAACCTTCACAAAATCCGAAACTGAATATTACGCAAATTTAATTCCAAAAATTAACAATCTTAGGGATGAAATTAAATTTCGATCCCTTAAAAAGAGTTGTAGCTCTAGATCTTAACTTTATTTTCCTCAAGAATCAACTCAATCGGAGTTGTATAACTCCCAAAAATCGTAAAATACTGAACCATGTTCAGAAAATTATCCAACTTATAACCTATAACCCATCTCTTACTTTGGTTCAATCAATCTCTTTCCATTTAATCTCCTAAAAATCATAATTCTTCATAAAAATGAACGTAATTGTCTTAAAAATTCAACGCTTCGAAAATTAAGTCAATCGGATGTCGGACGAAAGATTTATAACAAAAGATTGCAAAAGGGTCGGAGTTCAAGCAAAATTTACAAAACCTTAAATACCCACTTATAACTGAATTTTTAAAAAATCATATATCTTAATTCCGAACTCGGAATTTGACGAATTTGGTGTCAATAAAGAGATCAGAGGAAGCTCTACAACTTCCTTGAAGAACTCAAAATCAAATTAGGTCTCGAAAGAGGTTGGAAACTCAATCAACGATTCTGTCCAAAACAGTTTTTCCTAAACGACTTCCCATTTTTAATCACTCATAACTCCTAGCCCCAATATCGAAAAATTACATACTTTATGGCGTCGGAAAGATCGAAATACAAGCTCCAACTTTCATTAAGACCACTTATTTCAATTCAGACTAAATCCATACGACAAGTGGCCTCAAAATATAGCACATGCAAACATACACTTAGGTCATTTATACAAAACAAAGCTAGATCACTTAACTTCGGAAAATCATAACTCTCAATCCTGACATCGAAAAATAGCAAACTTTATGGCCACAGAAAATTCTCAACAAACACTACAAATTTTATATAGATCATTTTCTCCAATTTTGCCTCGATCAAAAGTCAACTATCAACCCCAAAAGTCAAACTTCAAACAAATTTCATACTTAACTTTGACTGATCATAACTTTCACTCCCGATATCGAAAAATATCAAACTTTATGGCTACAGAAAGCTCTTGACATAATCTACAAGTTTCCAGAAGATCATTTTATCAAATTTTGCCTAAATCAAAAGTCAACCCTCAAAGGCCAAAAAGTCAAACTTTTTACAATTTTTCACATTTTCACACTTTCTCTTTTCAGTCATGATTTTCAACTTAATTTCAATCAACTCATCCACTTGAACTTTTATAAACCGTACCAATCTCCACAATTATCAAATACATCAACATCCAATAATGCTTTTCTCATAAGTTTCCTTAAAGCATACATACAACATATATATATATATAACACTTATTTTATATCATTTCTTATTTCTAAATTCCACTTAAAAATCGGGGTCCAACAAAAAATACATGTCCTAATCGACTAGTGCAGGTTGTGGTCGACTGGAAGCTTTATTCTTTCTTTTTGCCGACATCCCAACTTTCACAGGGCATAACTCCCTACTCCAAACTTCAAATTGCACGAACTTGGTATCTATTTTACAGAGAAAAGAGAGCTCTACAAGTTTTATGAGGAAACAAAAACTAATTTCACCTCTAAGGGTGTCAAAAATACACTCAAAGTTACTGCCTTCACAATGCCTCTCAAAACAGTGCAACATTTTGTCAAAACAGTGCAAAATTTTATAAAATCCATAACTTCTCATTCCCTTTGTTAAAAATTACAATATTTATGCCAAATGAAATATCATAATGTGACCTACAACTTTCATGAACAACATGAAATCAAATTCAATTGCTAAGTAGGTCAAACAATTCAATGAATGATTTTATCCACTGAAACCACCTAAACTGAATAGCAATTTTATAAAAAGCATAACTTTTTGCAAAAATGTCAAAAAATTGCATACTTTATACCTATGAAAAGATCAAACAGAATAATACACTTCTCATGAAGGGCTTAACAGTCAATTCCACCTATAACAAACTCAAAATTGTCTTGCAAGTGGCTGCCTTGATCACTAGTCAATGACCTAACTTAGGTCCAGTCTTTCAAAATTCATAACTCCAAATTCTGACATCCAAAATTAACATGCTATATCTCATTTTCAAGATAATTTCTTCCTCTACAACATTCCAGAAGATCACTTGAGACAATTTGAATCACAAAAATCTCTAAATGTGCTTCCAATCACAATACCCATAAAACCTACACTTATGGCTAGGTTTCACCAAAATGCACATAATCAGTCAATAGTTAACAGTTCATAACTCCCTATACATAGATACAATGTTTTTTTTTCAAAATTTCCAGACCTCTAATTAACACATAACTTTACATTTCTTCTTTTATAACCATGGTCTAATTCGGTCATTAAGGGCATTCAAATCTTCCATTAACAATCGCTTTAACATGCGATCCACAGGTTGGACCCATCGACTTAAAACCTTATAACTCATTCATTTCACATCCAATTAAGGTGATTCAAAGTTTTATTTTCCATACACTCATATGGATATCACATATCCAAAGCCGGTTCAAAAATAATATAAATTGGATTTATTGTGATTTTTACACACCTGACCTGTTTTTGTTCTCTTCTGTATCACTAAGATTAGGAACAACCTTCACTTATTCGGACATAGCTAACAGAATCCTCATCCACTTAAAATTTACTCTCTACAGCTCTTAAATGACACATTCTTGAACATTTCGTAAGAAGAGCTCATCATCCAATTCCAACTCTAAGGTCCTCAAACAATTAACTTTCAGGTCTTAGTTCAATCTCGCTGGTGTTCTGAACCCGATTCAATTAGGGGACTATTACTCTCATTTGGCTAACCCTAAAATCGTGTAAAAATTCATGGAGATAGTAGACCTCTAGATCTACAACTTCTATGTTTTGATTTTCTCTAGGTTCGAACGTTAAACAGCTCAAAAAAATTAAACAAGTGGAGACACGAATCTGTCTTTGCAATCTCTAACCATCCCAACGCAAGTTAATCATCATTTTTGTTCAACTTAGCCATGCAATTAACCTTAAGTAACATCACAAATAACTATAAAACCATCATATAAATATATGATTTACCTTAAACAAGCTTCCACTCTTCTAGACTTCACAATCTCACAATCCTCTCTAATTCTTTCCACCACACAATCATCATCATCACTTTGCAAGGGAAGCTAGGTTAGGCTCTTAAAAGCAAGATGAAGAGTAACAATTTTGGCTAGAACAAATGGAGACTTCAAGGGAGGAGAACCCACGAAGGAGGAAAAGAAAATCTCCCAAAAACTCTGTTTCTCCCTCTCAAAATTAGAAGTGTAGAGAATGAAGAGAGGGAGAGCATGAAGACAACCTCATATTGGCCTTTGAAAATTGCAAGTGTCGTGGAGGATTGGTGAACCACCAACATTAAATCAATTTAAGATGAGTCATAGGACACTTGTCCATTTAGAAGAAAAGACAAAAGAAGGATAAGACAAAAACATGTAACAGGATTTATCAAGAAACCCTAATGAAATTTGACTCATTCAATTCTAATGGCCCTAATTCTAAATCCAAAATAATATACCTAATATTGTAGTGCCATTGGACAACAATTTTCACTACCGAAAATCAACCGGTTCGCCACTTAGCGATTTTTTTCCGGTCCGAGAATTTTCTCCGGAAAAGTCCAGAAAAATTCCTAAAATTCCCTAAAAATATAAAACACATAACAATCCACTCCAATTAAATTTTCAAGCCCATAAACTACATTTTCCAAAATAAAATCCCATTTAGGCACAAATATCGGAAAATATCATGAATGCAAGTACAGTTATTTTTCATGTGCAACAATTCCACTATTCACAAATACCAGTATGCATAAAAATGTCAAATCAGTCCTAATCACTCTCACCCCTAACCAAATTACTATTTTACCCTTCCCGTCGGGGGTGGGATGTTACAGGGAAGGCAGCTCACGGAGAGTTTCTCAACATCTTACAGTGAATGGATTTGGTACCCAAGAGGGCCACAATGAAAGAAGTGGCACTGTTGTAAGGCCATCCAGTCAAAACATGAAAACAAGTAAGGAAAATAAGTATGTCCCATCCCTCTTAAGAGACACTGTTTAAGATGATACTGGAAGAAGAGATGTAGGTTATGGACATGGAGGGAGACTGCCTTTGATTAACAAAATGGACTACTTTAGCGGGTGAGGATCCGATTGGAACTCTAGGGAGAGATTTGGTAATGAACAGTCCAGAAACCCTAGATCCAACAACTTCCAAAACAGTCCAACTTTTAAATCATCATGTTCTTTGGGTGGTAAAGGGCTTCCAGTTAATGATCCAATACTGAACATTGGTAGGGAGAAACGTCTATCCTCAAAGAATGAAAAAACTCACATGGATGACCTTTTTATGAGGGATTTTTGAGCATCTAGGTTTAATGGACATGATCCTTTTGATGGGCCCTTTGTTTCTCTTGTTAAGAGGAAGAAAGATGTGCTTAAAAAGACTAATATCCATGATCCTATCAGGGAGTCTTTTAAGGCTGAACTTGAGAGGGTGCAGAAGATGCAGGAAAAGAGCAGACACGGGTAATTGAAGAGCAAGAAAGGGCTATAGAGCTGGCTCGGAGAGAGAAGGAGGAGAGGATTCAACTGACAAAGGAACAACGAGAACAACAGAGGAGGTTGGAAGAGGAAACCAGAGAAGCTGAATGGAGAGATGGAAAAGAAATATTAGAAGCAATTCAAAAAGCTAAAGAACAAAGAATAGCTAGAGAGGAAGAGAAACGAAGGATTCTTATAGAGGAGGAGAGGAGAAAACAATCTGTTAAACAAAAGCTTTTAGAATTGGAGGAAAGAATTGCAAAAAGACAGGCTAAAGCAAATAAGTTTGATAATAATAATTCTTTTATTTTGTCGGATGAGAAGATGTCAGAGAGAGTAAGAGAAACCGAAAGAGATGCTTCCAAGTCAACAAATACTAGTGAATGGGAAGATGGGGAAAGGATGGTGGAGAGGATTAAAACTTCGACATCTACTAATTCTTTAAGGGCAAATAGAGCATTTGATATGAGTTCTAGGCCTCTCCTTTCTAGAGATGACTCTTCAACCTTTTTGGACAGAGGGAAACATCATCGACTATGGAAACAAGATGCACCTGATAGTGGAAACAATTTATTGTTCCTTTCAAATGACCAGGAGAATGGCCATCATAGCCCTCGGTGTGACCCTTCTATTGGAGGGAGAGTGTTTTCCACAAAAGAGACTATACAGGACCTGGACGTATTCCCTCTTGGAGTATTCATAAAGGAGGGGTTCCTGATCCTCATAAAGTTGATTTCAGGCATACCAAAGGTCAGAGGTAGAATCTATCTAAAGATGGAGATCATTTTAGAATAAGTATGGGGCTGGAATATGAATTTCATAAGACTCTTTTCTAGAGATTTGGTGATGGTGGATGGAGTCGCAGTCATTCTCGCGATGGTGTATATCCTCCATATCATGAACGTGTATATCGCAATTCTAAAGCAGATAAGTTTTATCCCTTTGGAAGGTCACAGTACTCCATGAGACAACCTCGTGGTCTTCCACCTCCATCTATGAATTCGCTACAAAGAAATTCTTACAAAAGTCAGAACAAGCATCTTGGTCCTTCTACTTTTGCAAAGAATGAGTTGCAGTACAATGATAGAGCAAGAAGTGAATCTAATATGTAAACAATATTTGATAGTGGCCATCAAGAGAACATTGTAGAATCTCAAAAATGCGATTTACATGATGAAAGTACTGAGAATGAGGCACAGAAAATGGATAGGGAGGCAACTAGATGTAATTCACAATCTTCACTCTCTGTTTCAAGGCCCCCCTGATTCTCTTATGCATCTATCACATGATGACTTGGATGAATCTGGTGACTTTCCTATATTGACTAGTGACAGAAAAGATGAGACCTTTGCTTTACAAGTGAATGAATCTACAACCTTGCCTACTGATGGTGGCAAAGACAAATTGGTGGGTGGCTTAATTTGTGATGATGAAGAATGGCCTATTGAGAATGGTAACTCCTTTCAAGAGCAAGAAGAACATGATGAGGATGAAGATGCCTATGGGGAAGAAGATGAAGTGCATGATACCGAAGATAAGAATGTAAGCCTAGACCGAGAGTTTGGAGACCATCTAAAGGAGAAAGGGTTGCCTGACATGACAGACAATTTGGTGTTAGGCTTTAATGAAGGTGTTAAGGTTAGGATGCCAAATGATAAATTTGAAAGAAGTTTGGGGAATGAAGATGAGAATTTTGTAACGCCACTAGTTTTGTTGGAAATGTGAAAGAAATGGATTCCTTTGATGGAATTTGTAGTGAGGGGTAGGGCTTACAACATGTGACTGATTCTACTAAAGTGATTATCAATAAATCTACTTGAATCTTTAGGGAAGCTAAGAAGAAAATGCAGGATTTGGTAATTCAACCTAAGAATGCTCCTCAAAATTCAGCAGCATCTGAAGTTATGAATCTCATGGATGCTTATAGTGCTGGCTTGTCTTCTCAGGCCCAGATTCCATCAACTGGTCAAACTGTTGCATCCACTATTCCCTCTGTTCATGATCATACTGAGCTACCAGACAAGCTTTAGTTTGGGCTATTTTCTGGTCCTTCTTTGACACCTTCACCTGTTCCAGCAATACAGATAGTAACTATACAAATGCCTCTTCATCTGCATTCCCTGATTGCACAATCTGTGACATATGTCCTATTGGCTCTCATTTTTTTTCTAGTTAAGCATGATTTAAAAGAATTATGAGGTTTTGATGGATTTAATTTTTTTTGGAGTTATTATTATATTAATGTTAGTAAGATTATATGACATGGGTTAATGGAATTAAAGTACTAAGGTAATGAGGATGTTCAAGGGCTTTTTTGAAAGACCACTTAAGGGTATAAGACCATAAGCTTATAAGGAAGGGCAAAATGGACAATTTCGGATCATTAATGGCAAAATTGAAATAAGAAGTGTTGGCTTGCTTTAAAGGAAGAGGCAAAAACATGATAAGTGGGAGAGAAGAAGAAAATAACGAAATGAAGAAAGAGAGAAGTGAGAGTTTCGGTGGTTTGAAAGAAAGGAAGAGAAAACCAAGTTAGGGTTGATCTTTTCTTAGCTTTTAAAAAAGATTTTGAAGTTGTTCAAGAAGAGAAAATGTAGAGGAAGAGAAGAGCTTTCATTCAAGCCAAGAAACTCTTCATTTAGTGAAGAATCAAGGTAAGGGTGTTTCTGATTTGTTGGATTTTTTAAAGGGTTTTGGTTCAAAGAGCTTAGGAAATGCTTGGGTTTAAGTATTTTAGGGTTAATTTCATGCTTAGGTTTTTTTGAGATTTTCAATTGAAATGCCTATTGATATGGGAATTTTGTCATTGATAAAGTAAATCAAAGGAGGCAAGAGGAGCAAGAGTATAGGCATTTTTTAGCAAAGTTTCAAGCAAGGAAATCAAGGTGGGTTACATATTTATAATAGAATAAATAAGCCACAAATGTGTTCTTTGAATCAAAGAAGTTAAATGTTTTAAATTGCATCATAAATGTTGTATTTGGTGCTTCTTGAATGAATTGAGAATTTGCTATATATTTGATATGTGAATTGGGTTGATGATTTGTGAAAAGACTTTGAAAATGATTCTTTTGAGAAGATATATGTTTATGCAATCATGTTTTCAGAAAAAGGTTTTCGAAATGTCTCATATTCATAAAAATCAAGTTTCGAAAATGTGTCATTTTGGACAATAAGTTTACAGGTTATGAAATACATGTTATATGGGTTTGGTTTGGTCCCTTAAGTATATCAAGTGCACTTTGACTAAAGACTTCTCCCGCCTGCCCGCTAGTGGCATGGAGCTCCTTTATGAACTCTTATAAGTTCACGGCTATGCAAAACTACTTTGCGGGATTGTGATAGTATGTTCTATTCACGACTATACAAGACCCTTATGGGAAATGTGTAGTATGTTTTATTTTGGACCTTTCAAACCATTTTGATGTGCTTATGTGCTCATGATATGTTGATAAGTTCGATGCATACATGATTTATAAAATGCTCATGAATTGTTTGATAAATTGAGAATTTTGATAAATAAGTGTTTGATGATTTTTACTGCGAAATTACTATGGTTACGAAAATGTACAATGGCAATGAATTTTGAAAATGATTTTTACTTATTTCTCGATTATAAATCTGTTACCCACGAGCTTTCAAGCTCACCCCTTTCATTCCCATCTCTCGATGATGAGAAAGAGATCGGGTGAAAGAGAGTCGAGGCATTCGTTCAATTATGTATATTTTGTATTTTAAGTTAGAGTGATGTAAAAACAAGACTTTAGACACATGTCGAGAATTATGGGGTTTTGTATCTTTTTGTATTTCTAATTTTTTATATTTATGATGTAATGTAGCTTGAAATGCCATTAAAGCTTTGTAAACTCTTAATCTATGATGTTAATGAAATATGGATTTGTGTAGGGATGATTGTTAAGCTGAAATGTGAATTTGAGTTTGAATGGTTGTTAAGTTGAACTGTGAATTTGTGAATGGATGAGATGGAGTTGAATGTGATGAGCCATATGAATTGAGATTTGAGAGTTTAATGAAATCAATTTGGTAGTTGAATTGTTATGAATGAAGTTGCGTTAGAGGAAGTGAATTTGGGAAAATTTTCAAGTCTTTCAGTGAAAATTGTGTACTGACTTCAAGAGAAAAACTAGATTAATTTAGGAAGAATTAGACAAAGTTTTATTCTTGAAAGTTGTATCTTATCTTTTTAGCTTTCTAACGATATAAAGTATGAAATTTTTGGACAATGGAGTTGAAAGATATGATCATTGGAAGTTTGTGATTCTGTTTAAGAGGAACATTCAGAACAACTATATTGTTTTGAGATTTTTACCCTTATAGAGGTAGAAATTGTTTTTAAGTTCTTCATGAAAGTTATAGATCTAGAAGTCTTCTTTAAAACAGTCTAAGAATGAGCTTAATCCGATATTTATAGTGAAAGTTATGTTCATTTTACCAAGATAGGTCGGAGGAAGAAAAAAGAAAAAAAGGAAGTCGTGATCGCGACTCTGCGGAAAGTTTGTGCAAGTTCCGATCGTGCATCATCACGATCGTGACATTGCAGTGCACGCGTAGAATTCGCGATCGCACATTAGCACGATCGCGACTCGCAGCCTTCCTTCAAACCTGAACATGTTTCATTATTTTGGTCATAACTTTGTCGTCTGACCTCCAAATGACCTGATTTTTAAAGCATTGGATTCATAACACTTTCTTCTCTCTCTCCATAAAACTTTATACCTTTTGGCATTGATTCAAAAAAGATTAATCAAATCAAAGTGAGGGTATCATTTGGAAGAGCATGAACTGGCTATTTTACTAAATATGCTTCCGTATTTTGATGATATCTTGATCTGTAGAGCTCTAAATAAGATGATTCTTATTTATAAATCAACTAGAAACATAGAGCTACAAATACTCTGAAGAAATTGAATTTTAATTCAGACTCTAAGACTTTCAATTTTTGGATATAAGTTGAGTATAGTGTGCAGTCTCAATTTAATAACAGTCTGAAAATGTGTAGGATATAACTTTTAGATTTTTGCACCAAATTGAATGATTTTGGTGTCATTAGAAACTTAATACAATGGGGAACAAATGTTCTGAAGAACCCAAATTGAAATTTTGATTTAAGGTTTCCTAAAATATGTTCTGAAATAGGAGAAATGAATTCATTTTTGACGATTGACTAGTGTGGGCACGCCACCTATATGTGATGATGGTTAATGAGGGTTCATTGAAACAACCCTAAAAGGTAATACGCATGCTCAAGCTTTATGATTTTTATAAAAAGAGTTGAGTTCCAAAAACGGGGTGCAACATATGTAATCATCACATCCTCTCTTTCAATTTGACTAGTTGCAATATACTTCTCCTATTTCACAGGGAGTGTTTCCACTGGCATCACAATTTATGCCCTTTGTTTAGCCCACTGTTCCAGCTAATTTCCTCCGAATCAAATTGGAGGAGGTTCTATCTTTATTTAATCTAGTCAAGAAACTTCTCATAATCTAACGAAGAGTGATTTTTTGTCTATCTCCATCAGTGGCAAACCTAATCCATTCACAACATTTGGATCTTCTCTCTTATAGTATGATTTCAAAAGGTGGAAACTCGTTGCCATTAATAGAAACCTCAAATGATAACATAAAAGCATAACGAGGCCAGGGTAACCTTTCTTGTAGTAGTAATCAAAATTTGAGGACTGAATTAGGTTTCCAAACAGAAGACACGTCTATGAAAAATTTAATAAATTTACTTACTAAAGAGTCAGGTGGCCAGCCTCAAACTGTTTCAGCATCATTGCAATCAGTTGCAAATGGTAAGGATTCTGGCCTTGAAAATGGCCAAGGCATGATAACTGGTGGGAGACGTAAAAGATACATCTTCATGATGTAAAATTCAGGCTCAAAAGATCAACTCCTTGAGGTATGTCGACAAGTTCCTACTAGATTTCAAAGGCGACCACAACGTCAGTAAACGGAGTTTCAAGTTCGGGAGAATGCTGATAAGAGGAAAACTGTTAGACCAATTTCATCTAACATCTCATATTTGGCATTAATAATAAATCTAGTATTAACAGTAAGGGTAGTAGAGTGAGAAATGTGTCTAGGAGGGTTACTACACCAAATAGACAAGCAAAACAGGCATTTGAATCAGATGGTGTAAGTTCACAGCTAGTTGTACAGGAGACGAATTATGGAACCAAGGTTGAGAAAGGAGCTATAAGAGAACCTTTGAGAAAGAACAAGTCACACCCTAGAGGGTATGTAGATACTTCCCTTCAAAGTGGTATTATTCGTGTATTTGAGCAACCTAGCATTGAGGCTCCTAGTGATGATGATGACTTTATTGAGGTCAGGTCAAAAAGGTAAATTCTAAATGTTTGCCACGAGCAAAGGGAAAAAGAAATCAAGGCGAAATCACGTACCTCAAAGGTTTCACTTTACTTTTACTTGGAATCAGTTTGTATGCTAATGATCTTGGCAAATTTGTTGTTGCTTAATTACATTTTTGTGTTATAACAGACAATGTGGAAGTTTCGTCCTGGTTCACAAACTGCTGGTCAAAGTATAACCTCAAGTAAACTATCTGCATCTGTTTGTGGAGGAGATTCGAGTAACACGCACACTGAATTTGTTGCCACTGAAGGACATGGATTAGGAAATGTTAAAGTATCTGTAGGATTTGGAGCCCCCGTTGTTTCCCAACCACTGCCTCTAATTAGGACTCCAATGAAAAATGATGTCCAGACTGAAATAAGGTCCCAAGTAATCAAGTATGTAGGCTCTTAAAGATTATGCAAAGTTAAGATTATAGTAGATTTGAAATCTCATACACTATTCTCTATAGGACTATTAGAACAAGCTCCTTACCGGTCTTAACGGGTGGTAGAAAGAACCTCTCATTAGGTTTAAAGTTTGAGAATAAGAATAAGGTTCTGGATAATGTCCAAACATCTTTAAGCGCTTGGGTAAAATTATAGATTAATCAACAGGTATTTGAAACTCTTAACTGAGTCTTTGTGAAAAAGTAAAGTAATTGAATTTGTGGATTCTCCTTTGTGAAATCCCTACTTCAATCATTTTGTAATTTTGTTGATTTTGCTTTTATTTAGTTACAAATTGATTTAATGTTTGATGCTATTTGACATTACTCTTATTTGATGTATTCATTATCATAGATGCTTTTGGTGTTGCCTTGTGCATGTGCTAGCTTCGAATTCTCATTTTATACCTTGTATTTTCAGGATTAGAAGGGCGAAGAGGAAGGGGATTGATAGCTGGAAAGTTGGAAGGAAATTGGGGAGCAGAAGGGGGACTTTGATTTTAATTTTCTTTCTTTTAGTTGAACTCTGTACATTTATGTCTTCCAATTATCTATTCTAGCATTATCATGTTTCGTGACAAAAGGAAAGGGTATGTTCAAATATTATTAATGGGATTGGAAGAGAAGGGAAATTCTTCATAGATAGGTCTTTTATTGTTGGAAAGTTACGTGGTAAATCTACAAACATTAGGAGCTGATCATTTTATAATTTAGGTCGTGACCCTAACACACACCCAATTTGATGAGGCTATGAAGCCTAGGCAATTCGATTTAGATTCTGCTGTTGGAGATCATACTAACTCAATTGGTGAACCTAGCTTGACACCATCATCCATCCTAACCAAGGACAAATCGTTTGCCTATGCTCCAATCCCAATCAATTGCTTTCTGGGAATAAATTTGATTTGGTAAGCAACATTGAACTTTGCCAACTTGTACCATCGCAGTGGAATTTGTTTTCTTCTTTTTAACTAATAAATTTTATGTAATTAGGTGCTGCTACATCACTAAGTATTATCCCTCCTAGCAGTTGTTCTGTTGTCTGTGGAATTGGCCCTCTAGGGGCTTGTCGTTCAGACATCCAAATGACCCACAATCTATCCGCAACTGTTAATCAGTGTTCTCTATTTTTAGGAAAAGATAACCACTCAAACGAATTTTCAGTCCCTTTGGAAGATTGTGAGGTTGAGGCTGAAGCGGCAGCTAATTGTGAGGCTGCGGCTGAAGTGGCAGCTTCAGCAGTTGCAATTGCAATTGCAGCTATAAGTAGTGATGAGATTATTTGGAATGGACTGGGTACTAGTCTTGGTTCTTCCCCAGATTCTAAAAATTTTGAAGCTGCAAATGCTAATGGTGTAACTCCTATATTTATGGATATATATATCTTACAGAAAATTTCTGTTTGCTATTATATTTCTACTGAACTTTGATCATGGTTTGATATTTCTAAATTTGATTTTATTTCCACACAGGTGATCAACATTTGGCAAATCGGTCAAAAGCTAAAGAATCTCTTTGTGTTGCTCTACCAGCTGATCTTATGTGGAGACAACTCTAATATCTTTATGGCCACCCTTACCTAGTCCTTAGCATTCTTGCAGCCAGATGCTTTCTCATATACCTAGAGGCACACCATCCCATTTCCCATTATACGAAATGAATCTAATGTTAAGAGGATCTATCCTTGCATTTAGGCCACATAGTGAGTCTGCATCTACCTAATCGCAGCCCCACCAGAAGAGTAATACACCAGTTTTAGGTTCGCATGGAACATGGCAACACCATTCTGGCGTGGATTCATTTTATGGTCCTCCAGCATGTTTTACTGCTCCTTTCATTAGCCCAATTGGTAGCATTCCAGGGGTTCAAGGTCCACCCCATATGGTTGTATACAATCATTTCACACTAGTTGGACAATTTGGACAAGTTGGCTTGAGTGTCATGGGTGCCGCCTATATCCCATCTAGAAAGCAACTTGATTAGAAGCATAACCCCCTACATCATCAGCCATGGGTTCTGGTGAAGGGGAAATGAATAATTTGAACTTTGTTTTTGCACAACGTAACGCAACCAATATTCCTGCACCTGTCCAGTAGCTTGCTCCTGGGTCTTCACTTTTCCAATAACCTCTCCTTTGGCAATGTTTGACGTCTCCTCGTTCCAAGTGCGCTTCTGATCTATTTGTGATTTTAACCAATTGTAGACTTGTAGACAAGAGTATAGTTCATCTTAGGTTTCTTATTTTTCTTTGTTATCAATCTATTTTCAAAGAATATGGTAATATGGCATTCCGATATTTGATTTGGGGTTATTTTATCCCATCATAATGTCTCATTGCAATTGTCATTCCTAGTTTGCCCCGGACATGTCAACATAAGCTCAGTGGTCCCATGTCCTGACTTCTCCTCTTCAATCAGTTTCTATCTCAATGCCTTTACAGCAGCAATCAAAAAGTGTACACGATGGTCAGTTTAATCATGGGCACTCCATTGACCAATCATTAACAACTAAAAATTTTGCGGAGTCTCAAATGCTAAGACCTTTTGACAATGATCTTGATGCAACTGTAAACCAATTACCTGACGAACTCGGGTTGGAGGCATCCAATTCCAATAATGCTGGAACTTCCACACATGACAACATTTCCAAGAGCCAATTTGCCATCACTGTTCTAGATGCTGGCAAGACACAAAGTGGTAGTGCGAGTAACAGTTGTAGCCAGAACACTAGTTCTGCTTTGAAAACACGACCTCCTCAGTCTCATAAAAAAAATGCGTCTACCCAGCATTTTAACTCGTCTAGCCACAATTATCAAAGGAATAGTTCCAGCTCAGGAGGGCAATGGTCCTACTCCCATCGTAGAACGAGATATCAAGGAAGGACTCAACCTTTGAGTAGGGAACAAAATTTCCTCTGTCAAAGATAAAACATATTTACGTAGCTAAATAGACACTAGTGCATCATCTACAACATAATTGGAGGCATAAAAGACTTGATTTCTTTTTAAGAATTGAATGAATTAGTTGAGATTTGGATTTTTAATGGAGCCAGGGTTTATGATTTGTGAGGAGGTATGGTGTTCTAACATGACCTGAAGATTGTTATTATTATTATTATTACATTGTACTGATTAAAAATTAAGTTGAAAAGATAAAAGATTTAAGAGTTTAATCATTATTATAAAATTAGAATTTAAAATAAGATAAAAACAAATTGTTATTATTTATTAAAGAATTTAATTTTTAATTAAAAATTATTAAATAAATATTAATTTATTTTAATTTATAAAAAATAATTAATATATAAAAATTTATCATTTAACCATTCAAGCCGAGTTCGAATCCTCTGTCTAATTTTATGATATCTTATTCTATCTCATGAATCTCAGTCATTCATTTATGTGGGTCCTACGTGAGTCCCGTATAAATAAATACAGGGCCTACATAAATAAATAGTTGAGATTTATGAGACAAAAATAAGACACCGTAATATTAAACAAAGGATCATGTCCGTTCGAGCCACCTATGCTCCGTTCCATTACCTAAGATGAGTTTTTAAATTTTGATTGTAGAACATTTCCAGGTTTGTCGTTTTAACCTTCAGGCTTCAACAGGATGTTACATTCTAGAACATTTCCAAACTAATCACTGACCTGAACCTTCTACAACTGCATTCTAACAACTGATGCGTAGGCAAAACCCTACCCGCTTTGATCGAGTTCTATCGGTTTGGAAGGATCCCTTATTTTAATAATCTCAACAAACTTCCTGTCGTTTTTACGATCCAACAGGTTTTTATCAGTTGCCTTTTCCTTCTCCACCTTAGACATTGAAATCTCGTTGTTTCACGGATTTGATATTTGTAATGTTCTCCATCACAGGAGGGAAAAAGTAATATCAGCTATCAACTAAGAGTAGCACTACACAGCAATTAAATAACAGAAGACAAGAACTTCAGATAAACAAACAAAGAAAAAGAAAAACTGATGCCTGATACACTTCAACAACGCACTCTGGTTGATGACAACTGGAAAAGGAAAATTTACGTACTAATCCATCATCATGGTTGTTTTAACTCATCTTCTCCAAATATGTCGAAGAATTGGTCATTTTCTTCATTCAGCATGTCTCTATCTTGCTTGCTGCAGGTCTCGATCTGCTTCGTTGCTATTATTCCCATTTTCTCTCTTAACTTCATCCACGTTGTATTCTGCTGCCGAAAAGTTGGTTTTGGCTTTTTGTCCCCGGAACTCAATAGCCGCCTTGTCGTAAGCTCTGGCCGCCTTCTCCGGTGTGTCGAAGGTGCCGAGCCAAACCCGAGCAGCTCTTCTCGGGTCACGAATCTCTGCAGCCCATTTGCCCCATGGTCTTTCCCTAACTCCTCTGTACTTTCCCTTCTTTTTCTTCTTGTTTCCCTTGGGTAGCTGGCGTTGGTGAGCATCAATGGTGGGCGGGAAATAGTTGCAGCCCAAGCAGCCGTTGATGTTGCAGATGGGACACGCGTCAAAATCAGGAAGGACTAGTGAGGTGGTCACACGTGGAAATGGAGTTGACGATGTGGCAGGTTGAAGGGTAGATATTGGCTGCTGATGGTGACGTGATTCCCATGCGGGACCATTGGAAATGTCACCAGAGATTACGTGCTCAAGAGCTGAAACCATGACGGAGTGCTCTTGTTCTTTGGTCAAGTGATTTTGACCACTTTGCATTTCCTGTGGGCCTACGTTATGCGACTGTTTGGATGGTGGGAAAATAATCCCTTCACAAGCAAAAGAGCATTTGAACTTTGAAGAGAAAAGTTGGAACGCGAGCGAAGAATCTACCTAAGAGTTATGCTTATATAATGAGAGATGATTTACAGGTGGCTGCCAGCTAGTACAACATTCGCACACGCTTTCGTGAACTACAGGATGTAGGCTGATATTGCCACGTGATATTATCACTTACGTCACAAGAAAGACATGTGTCGCTTTCTCTTTTATTTCCTTTTCCTTGAGCGAGAAGATTGCAGAGATTAATACGCTTTCTACATGTCTCTCAGAAAAGGATCGCAGATCGTAACATCTACGATCTAGAAACACATGTTATTTTCTAAATTTCCATTGTCTTGCCTCGAAGCAAGCAAACGGGAATGAAGAGTAAGAGTGTGTGAGTGAAGTAGGGTTCAAGAGGCGTGAAGCGAGAAGTCCGTGTAGCCAAGTGAGGCGTTGAGGGTGTTAGTCTCCGATAACCTGAATAAATTACGAGTGATACACACTTCCAATCCGACTTTGGTGAGTCGATGTCTTCACCAAGTGAGTGGTTTAGAGGAAGAAGCGTTAACCTTGTGAGGGTTAATAGACAAAGGTCATATTTCCGCCGTGTAATTCCCTGTGTCACCCTATAACGGACCATAGGGCTTATCCTCACCTACACATGGCAGAGTTACGTCAAATGAAAGGAAAGCGTCCTTATCTTTCTGATGATGACTCTAGTGATCCAGACTCTCCATCCAATCTACAGAGTTGGCACTCGCCAAAACGCAATCATTAGCCTTGGATACTTTGGATCCATTATTGTGAGAAGAAGACAGAAGAACTTACTTTACATCTGTAAAGTAAGAAGAGACAACAACTATGATGATAGATGGGTCCCACAAGTCACTTCACCATCATGAATTAATGAACTGCCATGGTCAGGATTACAGAGATGCTGATACAGATGAAGAGGTGAGACAGTAAAAGCACAGGCATATAAGGCAAATAATGCCCAAAGATACCATAATGTGTTTTCAGGAAGATGGTCTTGAATAGACGTCACATTTAGGTATGGTGCTTTGATATTGAACATATAAGGATTTCCTTGATAATTATGTTCAACCAGAAAGAGATGCAGGTAATAGAATAAACTACTACGTGCAGTAGAGGCAACTTCAGAAACACTACGAGGAGGCCTAACAAAAGGTGGAAAAGCTTTCTTTGTGAGAGCAAAAATGTTGCTATCCATGCTACCAATGTATGAAGGCTCAAAAGAAAGACCTTCTTAGAATGGTTCCAACCTCTCAGCCAATGGAAGAAGCAGTTCAGCATAATCATTGACCAACACCATTTATGGTCTGCTTCAGCTAAACGACACAACACTCAATGTTTCTTTGTTGTGCATCGTCCTTACAGAGAAACTTCTACTGGAGTTCTATACACTCAACAACATGTCGCTTTGGCATACCGCTTTATCGCCAAGACATAAAGACAATGTGCTTAATTCTTTAAGACAACAAATTTTAAGGAAATTAATCACTTTCCAACACCTCCGAGTTAACTACCTCTATTGGACCTTTTATTGGAGAATTTATCTCGGTGAACTGAAGCACGAATTTAACATTCTCGGTTCCAATAGTCCGAATATTCTGATTCAGGAAATGATGAAGAAAAGGTTATCTCACAAGAAGCAGGACCTTCACAGCCTCCTGACTTCCAGTTGATTGATAAACAGATCCGTCAGGAATATTTCAAGATGAAATGATGTTCTCTTGATAAACGTGATCTTCAGAAGCATTATAAAAGAATGACGGAAAGGTATCAGGAGCTTTACACGACAACAACTCTTTCGTATCATTTTAGTTTTATACGTTTCTATTTGGTTCTGCCGGATTCTGGTGGAACTGAACGTTGCCGTTTGGATCAATGGAGTTGGTTGGTTCTTGCAAGAGCTTCAGCTTGAGGGTTCCTGCAAAATAAGGAAGGCACGTCGGGGGTTGTTTTCCGATAAGCCCCTCCGACGCTCAAGTCAGTCTTTTTGGTGAAAGTGAGATTGCGGTATGCAGAGGAAACTAGGTTTATGATCACGTACCTCAGTTATGAAAAAGTTGTACCTTATATACGAAGTAATAACTAGGTTTAAGTCTTTACGTGTTTGCATGAGAGACTTTCACCTACGGATGGGCCAAGGAAGACGTGGACTGGACCTAGGATTGGCATAGCCGATAGGTATAAGACTGATCGTTGAAGATTGGACCGATCGGCCCACGGGTCGTTATGACTAAGTGCGGGCCCAACACGACCGACCCGACCATAAGCCCCCTACTCCTCGAGTCTGAGCGAAGAGAAGGGTCGAAGGAGTATGTTAGGATTTCGTTGCTCGTCTGCTATCTTATAGCTCGTCCGTAAGACAGCTCGTGAGGTGGTCAATCGGTCGAATATTGGCATTGTAACTCGTTCATGGGGCATCTCGGGTAGACCTGATCGGTCGGATGTCGACTGGTTATGCGTGACTGCTCGTACTGGGATCGGTCGATTGAGTGCTCCAACCGATTGGCATCGGTACTTTTTGCCCTTTAGCTCGCGCTAAAGCAGATCAGGTGGTCATCATTGGTGAGCGCGTGAAAGTACTTGAAACATTTATTGCTTGACGGTGCGTGCCCTCTAACAGCTTTTCAGAATCTGAAACGTATCGTCCTTGTAACCATTGTGCAGTTGTCCCGTACGTCCTTTCAACTGTTGCGCCACTCCGAATTTCGAACAACCCTAATTCTCCTTGGCTCAGATTATGCCGCGTGTCCAAGCATAGCTTGGATTTTCTACATGTGTCACGTTTTGACTGGATCGCAATTTGAACGTTTCCTTATAAATGTTCTGGATCGACAAACTGTTTGGTTTTCTTCACGTTTGTTTCGTTCTTGCTTCTACTTTGCTTTCATTTGCTCTTTCTTGCTCTCAGTTCCCGGAAATTTCCTTCAACCGTCGTTCGATTTCCCCTTCTCCATTCACTAAATAGGTACGCCCCTTTTCTTCATCTCCTCCTCTAAAGTTTTTCTTTTCAAAAGTTCTCTTCTTGGTAAGCATGTCAACGGCCAGTTCTAGAAGTATGGTAGAAGGTGTTGAAGAAATATCAACGAGAGAAAGGAAGGATGGGTTGGTTGTGGAGGCGCCGTCGAGGAATGAATCGACGATGACCGTGGGAGAGTTGAATCGGTCAATACTTAGATATAACATCCCTCTGTCCTGGGGACCCCGGCTGGCCCTGGGGAACGAGCGAATCCACAACAACTCGAGTGGATATTTCGTCGTTTCTGATAGTTTTTTCTCGGTTGGTGGCATGAGGCTTCCATATGCCCCGATAGTCGACGAGGTGTGCACGGCCTACCAGCTGATGCCGAGCTAAATTCCTCCGAATAGCTGGAGGTTTGTTAATGGTCTAGCGTTGCTGTGCCATCAATTCGGTCATCCGCCCTCTGTTGACATTTTGCGTCACTTTTTGAGGTTGAGTCAGAGTCCGAGCTCTGGTGCCGAGGTCCCCTCTCTGCAGTATAGAGACGCCCGATATCGCCCAGCCGGTACAGCCTCGAAAGTCTCTTCTTGGCGGACGAAGTACTTCTTCGTGAAAGCCCCAGGATCTTCCTGCGAGTCTCGACCATGGACGTATCCCTTAGTCGAGCAGTGGAATGACATGTCGAGCGTGTCTCTTAGTAGGGAGGAGTGGAGAGTGATCGGTCGCATAAAGGAGCTCGGCCGATATGATTTCGCTCGGCTCATTGCCGGGTATTACGGAGGGGTCTCGACCAATTCCTTTTTACTCGTCCCTCCGCCACAGATTAGCGGGCTAGGAGAGAAGACCGCCCCGTCTGGCTGGGCCCTCGTGGTCAAATTACTTAATGCATTTTTGATTGTTGGTTTCTTTTTCTGACTTATTTTGTTGCTGTGCAGCCATGGTGAGGATAGAAGATTTCTCCGGGCCTTCCCAATCCTCTAAATCCAGGAGGCTGGCCGGTCAGGGGAAAAAGAGGCAAGAGGCGGAGACTAGCGAAGGCGTCACTCTACCAGTGGAGCTAGGCCATCCCATAGCGTCGTCGGCCCCCCCGCCTGTTGAAGGTCGTTCTGTCGTGTCGGCGTCGTTGCCGATCGTACCAACTGGCACGGGCCGAGCGGTTTTGGTTGAGGAGGAGGAGGAGGAAATAGAGCCTCCTCTTAAGAGGAAGAGATTGAGGAAGCTTGGTGATCTACCGTCCGGCTCGCCAAGTCGTATGCCGAAAGAGAAGGAGAAGAAAGGCAAGGGAAGGGCGAAGCGACTAATGCTGGCGGTGGGAGTCCGCAATCAAGCCGTATCACGCCTCGATCGGGGCCTCAAGTGTCCCGCCATATTGCCGAGAGGATTGTTCCTCCGTGGATGAGCGGACCATGGATGGAAGAGTAACTGGAGTTGGGGTCTCAGTTCATTCGCAGCAGATACTCTGGTGATGATGTCCTTGAGGTGGTGCAGCGTCTGGAGGCTCTGGACCGGGAAGTCCAGGACCTCCACGAGCAGATGAAGGCTGTGAAGGACGAGCTTTCAGGGGTGAAAGAGGAGAGAGACCTCTTACGGGCTCAGAACTCTTCCTTGGAGGAGGAGAAGAAATCTCGGGAGGAAGTAATGAGTGCTTTGAAGGCTCAACTTGCTACGGGGGAGGAGAAGATCAGGGCGATAGCAGCAAAGGGCGAGCTGGTCAAGGTGTGTGAGGTCCTGGAGGGGAAAATGGAGTCGGAGAGGAAGCTTAAAGAAAAGTTCCTCCAAGACTATCATGCAGCGGTGGAAGACAAGCACAGGACTGAGGATGTGTTGAGGGAGTTGCGATGCTCCGTTAAGAGGCAAAGAATCGAGGCGATCAAACGGTGGAAGAGAAGAAATCTGAATGCGGAATGCCTAGAGCTCGCCTGCGATGTAACCCTTTCGGTCCTGAAGAGGTGCCATGAGATTCACTTTCCCGATAGGTCAGAGCGGCCTTCATTTGAAGATTATGTCGAGCCGCTACTTCCTGCTCTTGGCCTTTCGTTGGAGGGAATCAAGGAGAGGGTCGTGGGGGAGCGGACAGTTGTTCCGGACGAGGAGCTGGATCTTAGCTCTGAAGAGGAAGAGCTTCCTCATGAGGATATCCCTCCGGTTGCTCCCTCGGACCCTACTCCTACCTTGATTGTCCCGTCAACTTCTGAGGCTTCTCCTGTGCATCTGCCGACTTTCGAAGCTTCTCCTTCTGCTGAATTTTAGAGCTCACCTGGTCGGCCTTGTGACCAGGACATATTCGGAGGAATGAAATCTTTATTTTTGTCCTTCATTTTTTCGAAGTCATTTTTCGTGTTTATGTCCTTTATTTTCGATGTATAGTGGGATTTGATGAAGTTGCTCATGGTCGACCAGCATCGAGGTCGACTTATAGTCGAGGCCGAGCCGAGGTCCTAAGGATCTTGTCTTGATGACCGATCGATCATAGTCGATCTGTGTCGAGGCCGAGCGATGGTCCCAAGGATCTTGTGTTGGCGACCGACCGACCGTAGTCGATCTATGTCGAGGCCGAGCGATGGTCCCAATGATCTTGTCTTGGTGACTGACCAACCGTAGTCGATCTATGTCGAGGCCGAGCGATGGCTGATGTGATTTTCCGCGCTTTGCCAAATATAATGAAATTTTTTCTTGCCAAGAAATCCGAAAATCCCTTTATTAAAGATAATGAGGGCGTGGGCCGTTAAAAAACCTGTCTGGTAGGGACAGGAAAAAGGTACCCACATGTTTTGTACAAAAATAGTAATGAATAAACATTAAATAAAATAAAACTTATCTACTGGTAGAACGTCTTTAGGTTTCGAGAGTTCCATGGCCTCGGCATAATTTTTCAATTCGCATCGCGTAGGATGTAAGAGTCATGCCCGGCTTGCTTAACCACCTGATAGGGTCCTTCCCACGCCTGTCCGAGCTTTCCAAGGTGTTTCCCAGCCGCCTCGACTTTTCGCAGGACGTACCCCCCAACCTTTACGTCGCTCGGCTTTGCTCTCCAGTTGTAGAACTTCGTGGCTTTTTACCTGACGGCTTTCGAACGAACGGCTGCCCTATTCCTGTCTTCACTAAGAAGTACGAGTTCTGCTCGGCGGGCTTCATTATTCCGCTCTTCTTCGTAGCTTGACACCCTTTGGTTATGCAACACCACTTCTACTGGAACTAGGGCCTCTGCCCCGAAGGTCATTCTGAAAGGGGTTTCTCCTGTGGCTCCGTTTGGTGTGGTTTTATATGCCCACAACACTTCATTCAGTTCTTCCACCCAAGTCTTTCGGCCGTCTAGGCGCTTCTTGAGAGCGCTCATTATCTTTTTGTTGGTGTTCTCTGCGAGACCGTTGCTTTGGGGATGAGCTACTGAGGTCAACTGCAGCCTTATCTTTAGTCGATCACAGAAATCTCTAAACTTCTCGTTATCGAATTGTCGGCCATTATCCGTAACCAGCACCATAGGCATCCCGAAGCGACATAGTATATTTTTCTTCACGAAGTTTTCCACCTTCTACTCGGTGATTGTAGCGACCGCTTTTGCTTCTACCCATTTAGTGAAGTACTCCACTACCATTACCAGGAACTTTTTATGTCCAGCACCGAGAAGGAAAGGACCCAGTATATCTATTCCCCATTGAGCAAAGGGGATAGGATGACTTACGATTTGCATCCTCTCAGTTGGCTGGTGAGATAGGCTACTGTTTTTCTGGCAAGCCTCACATCGGTCGACCTTCTCCTGACAATCTTTCCTCATTGTCGGCCAATAGTACCCCTGTCTGATCAGCCTATGAGCCAACATTCTGCCTCCTACATGGTTTCCACACATTCCTTCGTGGACTTCAGCCATTGCTTGTTCTGCCTCTTCTTCGCTCAAGCATCGCAGCAGTGGCCAATCATAAGATCGCTTGTATAGGGTGCCATTAACGATCGCATACTCGGCTGCCTTTATTCTCAGTTTCTTGGCCTCCGAGTTCTTTTCTGGTTGTGTTCCCTCTAGGAGATATCGTCTGATCGGCTCCATCCAGCTCGATCAATCGGTATTTACATCGAGAACTTCCTTGGCTTTTTGAATGCTAGGGCGATCTAGTCGTTCGACTAGAACTTTATTTTTGGCGTCTCAATCGAAGGCCATTTTGGAGAGCACATCCGCTTTAGCATTTTGAACTCGTTCTATCCTGCTGATCGAGTACTGCTCGAAATCACTTAACTCCTGCTTTACTAGCTCCAGGTACTCGATCATGTTGTTCCCCTTGGCTTCCTACTGTCCAGTGACTTGGCCGACCACTACTTGGCCATCGCTATATATCTTCAGATGCTTTACCTCCATTTTCTTAGCCAGTTGGAGACCGGCTATCAGAGCTTCATATTCTGCCTCGTTATTGGAGGCTTTGAGTTCAAGTCGAAGAGCGTATTCCACCTTCTCTTCCATATGCGGGTTGATCAATACCACTCCTACTCCGCATCCTTCAGCGTTGGACGACCCGTCAACGAACAAACTCCAGGCAGGTAATTGCTCACCCTGCGAGCTGGGTTGGCTCATCTTTGCGATAAAGTCTGCCAACACCTGTGCCTTAATCGTCGTCTGGGGCTTATATTTTATGTCGAACTCCCCCATCTCTACCGCCCATTTTATTAACCGCCCGGAGGTCTCAGGTTTTTGGAGGCATTGCCTGAGAGGTTGATCGATCCATACCTCAATGGTATGACTTTGAAAATACGGTCTCAGTTTCTGCGCTGCAGTTATCAAGGAAAGAGCTAGCTTTTCTATAGGTGCTTATCGTGTTTCTGGCCCACTCAGTACCTTGCTGACGTAATAGATCAAAAATTGCTCCTTATCCTCTGATCGAACCAGAATCGCGCTGATTGTCCCCTCTGTGACCGCCAGATAGATAATCAAGGTTTCTCCCTCAACGGGGCTCTGTAGGACAGGTGGGCTTGTCAGATACTGCTTTAAGTGTTGGAAAGCTCTTTCGCACTCCTCTGGCCACTGGAACTGGGTTACATCCGCTTTCCTTAAAATTTTGAAAAATGACAGGCACTTGTCCCCCAATTTGGAAAGGAATCTGCTCAGGGAGACTATCCGACCAGTCAGTATCTGTACTTCTTTCAAGCATCGTGGCGAAGGCATTTGGACGATGGCTTCGATCTTCTCTGGATTAGCTTCAATCCCCCGTTGAGTGATCATGAATCCCAGGAATTTTTCGGATGCCACACCAAAGACGCACTTTTTCGGGTTCAGCTTCATCTGAAATTTGTCAAGGGTCTGGAAGACTTCTTTTAGGTCTCCCACGTGCTCGGTAGCCGTCTTACTTTTAACCACCATATCATCTACATAAGCTTCAACAAATCGACCGATCTATTTTTTGAAGACCTCCATGACGAGCCACTAATAAGTGGCCCCCGCATTCTTCAGGTCGAACGACATTACTTGGTAACAATATGTGCCCTGGTCGGTTATGAAGGCAGTCTTCTCTTCGTCTTCGAGGCTCATCTGAATTTGATGGTAGCCCGAGAAAGTATCCAAGAAGCTGAGAAGTTCATGTCCGGAGGTGGAGTCTACTAACTGGTCGATCTTGGGTAGGGGGAAACTGTCCTTTGGACATGCCTTGTTTAGGTCGGTGAAGTCGATGCACATTCTCCACTTCCCGTTCTTCTTCTTCACCAATACCACATTGGCGAGCTATTTGGGGTATTTGACTTCTCGGATGAACCCGGCTCCGAGTAGTTTCTCTATTTCTTTCTCGATCACCTCCTGTCGCTCCTTGCAGTGCTATCGCTTCTTTTGCCTAACTAGCTTGTAATCTTGTCGAATATCAAGGGAGTGCGAGGCGACCGATCGAGAAATCCCGAGTATGTCGCTCGGTACCCAAGCGAAGACTAATCTATTCTCCACCAAACAATCTGTGATTTCTTTAACTAGGTCATTCTGAAGCTCGGAACCTAGATTCGTGAATTTAGAGCGATCGGCTTCATCCAGTACGACCCGTTGCATTTCTTCGAAGGGATTCATTCTTTCTGTTTCTTCATCAGCTCTCACGTCAAGAGAGCTCGTCAATACCACCGCCCCGTCTAATGTTTTTGTTTCTGCCAAATAGCATTCTCTAGCGATTCTTTGTTGTCCTCTAACAACACCAACTCCACGGGGCGTTGGAAACTTCATCGCTTGATAATAGGTGGAGACGACCGCTCTGAGGGCATTCTGGGTAGCTCGTCCGATTATTGCATTGTATGCCCCTTGAAATTTCACAACTAGGAATTCAATGTCCCTCTCTATTTGACATGACTTTTGCCCGAACTTCACTTTTAAGTGGACCCGGGCGAAGGAGTAGACTGATGCTCCAGTTACCCCTTTGATAGGGCCGTCAGTAGGCAACAGTCGATCCTCTGATACCTCCATCTGTTTGAAGGCATCATAATATAACAGGTCGACCGAACTTCCCGTATCAATCATTACGCGCTTCACCTCGTTGCCGTCTATGTTCAGATTTACAACGAGCGCGTCGTCATGAGAACAACTTACACCATCAAGATCTGACTCGTCGAACGATATTATCCCATCGTTCTCCTTCTTTCTTTTGGTTGACGAGTCTTTTCCGACCTGCTTGGCATATCTTTTTCTTCCTTTAGTAGTGGATCCGCCCGCTGCATTTTCACCATATATCATGTTGATGACCCTCACCGATCGGTCATCTTGTTGCCCAATGTTTCTATCGTCTCTTGCCCTGGATCGTCCTCTCTCTTCCCGTCGATCGCCTGTATTCGAATTCTGCCTTACACCATCATTTCTATCATTCCGCCTCCAATTTTGTCGTCTGGTGTTGGGTCGACCGCTTTTATGCTCGTTATCTTGGTCGGCATTTTGCTCGTGTTTCACAAATCGGCCTAACCTTCCCCTTTGTATGAGGAATTCGATTTCTCTTTTCAATTGCCAGCAATCTTCCGTGTCATGACCGACGTCTTTGTGAAAACGGCAATATAAATTGGGGTTCCTATCCTTGGAGGGAGTCTTCATCTTATCGGGTTCTCGGATAGTTTCCCCATCCGCTCTCATGGCCGCCAGTACTTCTGCATATCGCCTGTTGAGCGGGGTGAACTCCTGTCGATATCCCTGTTGATCGGTTGGCTTTCTCCAGCTCGATTGGCCTTTTTGTTGCTTGTGCGAACCACTCGCTCTGTCATTTGGCGAGCGATCATCCGTCCGACGCCTTGTATTTTTCAGCACTTCTTCAAGCTGAATGTACCTATCCACCCTGTTTCTTATTTCCTGAAAGGATCGGGGTTGATCGAGGGCTAACGACTTTTTGAACTCTTTATCCCTCGTGTTGTTCATAAGCGCTGCTAACATTGACGAGCAAGTGAGGTCGGGGACCTCGATCGCTTCATTATTGAACCGAGTGATGAACTCTCGCAAGCTTTCGTTCCTTCCTTGGGTCAATTGCATCACCTCCAAAGCTGTCTTCTGTGGCCGTTTACTGGTGGCGAACTAGTTCAGGAATAATAACTTGAAATCTTCAAAACATGTGATACAGCTCGGGGGCAAGCTATTAAACCATCGCCGAGCTCCCTCTTGGAAGGCCGTACAGAAAGCCTTACACTGAATAGCTTCCGGAACGCAATGTAGGTTCATCATGGACTGGAAGTGCTGTAGGTAGTCTAGGGGGTCGGTCTTTCCAGTATATTTTTCAGGCGTCGGTATTTTGGTGCGGCACGGAGGGAGGCCCAAGATTCTGAGTAAAGGGAGAGTCAGATCTTGTCTTGCGTCGGGTGAAGCTCATGGCTGCATTAATCCGATCGTCCACGATTTTCTCTAGGGCTTCAGCAGGAGGGCGATCGGTTGTTATACTAATCGTCCGTGCGGACGTCTGTTGTTGTGCCGGTTGAGATTGTAAGATCTGACGAATCAACAGATCAGCCGCTTCCTCAATCTGTTTTCGAGTAAGGGTGATGTGCGCAGGCGCAAGAGGATCTGCATCAGAGAGGTGCTGGAGATTCGGGCGCATGTTGGTTCCAGCGTTATCCTCCAAGGCTGCGTTCTGTTCTTCTTGTTCTGGATTTTGAGGTTGCGGTTGATTGTCCGGGTTGGAAGACTGCGTGCAGGAAGCATGGTGTGCTGGTTGCAGGGTAGCAGGGAGCTACAAACCCATCCGTTGTAACGCCAGAGTTGAGACAACGGCTACATCAGATTAGCCGCCCTACCGACCGATTGCGTGTTTACGGGCGTGGTGCTCGATGTCGGGCCCACGGTGGCGCCTAATTGGTTCTGCCGGATTCGCGAATCGAACGTTTGTTGGATCCATGGAGTTGGTTGGTTTTTGCAAGAGCTTCAGCTTGAGGGTTCCTGCAAAACAAGGAAGGCACGTCGGGGGTTGTTTCCCGATAAGCCCGTCCGACGCTCAAGTCAGTCTTTTTGGTGAAGGTGAGATTGCGGTATGCAGAGGAAACTAGGTTTATGATTACGTACCTCTGTTATGACAAAGTTGTACCTTATGTACGAAGTAATAACTAGGTTTAAGTCTTTACGTGTTTGCATGGGAGACTTTCACCTACGGATGGGCCAAGGAGGGCGTGGGCTGGACCTAGGATTGACATAGCCGATAGGTATAAGACTGATCGTTGAAGATTGGACCGATCGGCCCACGGGTCATTATAACTGGATGCGGATCAGCACGACCGACCCGACCACTATTTAAATAGTTTTTGTTAAGGAAACATCATATAGGATCACATGCTATTGACCAACATACCAGTTACGGTTGAAATACTAAACAAGATTAAATAACACGAATAGCCATACCATAGGATGTGAACAAAAGAAAATTTTATGTTTGTCAGCTTTAAGAATTGTATAAGTTTTGTTTGTCGCAAGAATTGAGCGTAAGATAGTATCAAACAAAGGATTCTAATTATGAATCACGGGTTAGACGGTTCAGATTTTCTATGCTTGTCATTCTATTTGAACCTTATTTTTGTTTTCAAATAATGCCATTTTATAAATAAAACAATATTTTTTTGGAGGTAAATAAATGATTGGAGTGGAATAACAAGTACAAAAGATATGATGCCGAGTTATACAACAGCTGCTGAATATTAGTATCCTCAATTTAAAGCTCTGGACCAGAAAGGGACGTTGAAGTTTAAGAGCATAGCAAAGGCTGTCCTTGTATGTTCAGTAAACTTATGTAGTTTTAGTCCAGGTACGTGAGACAAGAGACAAATGTAGCTGTAAAGCTACAGAAGCAGAAAGGTCCATTCATCCTAGATAACATAGCTTGGCTCAATACCTAGTATGATGAAATTGAGTGTAAAGATGTCAACTGTGAGTTGAATTTCACATTCAAAACAGATAAAATTAACGTGGGATGTCTAAGTAAAAACGATTTATTAATATAATGTCTTAAAATTTTGGATTAAAATGTGGTATTTTATGAATATGTTCCTTCTCTAGACTTATGATACAAACCTTTTATAAAAGTAAGCTTTCCAGATCTAACAAGTAGTACTAGAGTTGATAGTTTGATCAGGGACTAGTTTAGAGATTGTAGTTAAATCCTACAGTTACCTTCCTACAAAGAAAAACAAAGAGACTTCTGATGAGCCTAAACTAATAGAGTCAAAGAATTTTTGGTGATGCCGTATATTTGAATTGTTAAGAAAAAGATAGAATTTTTGCTCAAAAAGGCCAAGTTAAATATAAAAATTTATATTTGAGGAAAAAATTGTTAAGATATCAACTGTAAACAAAATTTTTATATTAAAAAGAGATAAAATCAGTGTTTGAAATACCGTACCATACCGGTTAGTACCGGCCGGTACGTTCCGTACCGACTAAAAATCGGTACTGGTACTTCTTAAATGAACTTTTTCAGGGACCATTTTGCAAAAAATCAAACATCAACCTAAAAAATCTTACCCCCATGACTCTCTCACTCACCTTTGCTGACTCTCCCTCTCAGATTTCATCTCTCCCTCCAATGTTCACCGTCACGACCACTCATCGCCACCAAAGCCGCTATTGCCTCTGACCACCGCTATCGCACCCTGCTACCATGCTACCTTCGGACCTGCCAGTGAAAGAGATGAAGTTCATGCTCTACGGGAGGAGATGAAAGAAGGTAAGAGCTCAAAGAGAGATGAAAAAAAAAACATGGAGTTTTCAACGATCAAAAGTGTCGGCAGTTGCTTCCTCTCCAAAACAAGATTTAGGTTTTCACTTTTCCTTTTAGCTAAAAACAAAATAACCCTCTCTTTTTCGTATATAATCCACTTCTTGAAAAAGTGAAGTGGTCCAACCAAATACAAAAGACGAGTCTAATATATATATATATATATAAAAGGATTTTGTGAATAACCCAATCACATATATATCATACTTTTTTTTTTGTCATATGTATCAAAATTAAAGCACATGTATATGACACTTTGATTCTTTTTTTGTGTGAAATGGATAAAAACAAGGAAGGCTAATGTATCAAAAAAGCTATAAAAAGACATCATTTTGTAAATGCTGATGAAGGCTATTATTGGAATCTCCCATACATGCTAACTATGCTACGAAGAGGATTCATATTTTGCTAAGAACCCAATTTGGTTGATGTGAGTAATTTGAATTTGGAAGATAATCTTGGATGGGAAAGCATTGACATGTTATTTGGTGCATTAAATTTGAATGATGATGATGATGAAACTCTTCTCAATGATGAGGATTTTGTACTAAATGATCAATAAATTCGGTCTTGATTCAAGCGAGTTTCCGCCCATCGATTGATCAATTTCGTGGTTTTATTTTTCCTCTTCTTTTAATTTTACTTGTATTTGATCATTGATGTTTATGTTAAATTATATGTATGTAATGTAACTGTAATATTTTTGTTTCAAGTTCAACTTCTACTTGATTGCTTGTTCGTCATCAACTCTTTTTGTATTATTTATTGTTCTTTTATCGGATGTTTTGAATCTTTTGATGTAAATATGTAATATTATTTATTATAATGATAAAATTATATTATTTTAATATTTAAAATACTTTGTATTGTTCTTAATTTTATAATTGTATGATGATGATTGTCTTTGTTTATATTAATTGTGGTTATTATTTATATGTAAAATATTTAAAATTATTGCTATTTCAAATTAATTATCATTATTATTTATTGTTAAGATTTTTGAAAGTATGGTTGATGTAAACGAAGAACTAGTAAAGTATACTGATCTGTTGTATAATATATTAATATGGACTATTTTGTATTTTTTTAAAATTTTAGGAATTATTTTATAAATTTAAAAAATATCCTAAAATCTGCATCTTGCATCTAATCGATATCATCTGATTTCATTATAGAGTTTAATCGACATCGAAGTTTCGGTACGATTTTCATCGGATAAAATTAGCTAGAGATATATAAACAAAGGGGACCGGTCTTAAAAATTTAAGTTAATGTGATAAAAACCCCCCAAAAGATATTTAGATATCTATGAAAGTATGATCTCAAGTCCAAGAATGAGCTGGTACGATATGACGTTTTCAAACTGAACAATCATTATCTTGTCTGAACGTGATTGACTTTTTAGCGGTTGAGTTTACCTGTCACGCTCTTGGTGAAACGAGAAGTGGAAACTTCCTATAGCTTTGTGCTGCTTGGGGCGGAGCAATGTGTGTGTAATGGAGTGTGAAGTTGTGAACAAGACACAGTTTGCCCACTTGTTAGCTCTTACTTCGCCCTGTGCACTGTGGTTTCCTCCGCGTACCCACGACGAGATCACTTGCTGTTACGCAACAAACGGGCAAGAACTCTAGTGATATCTTCAGGGTTACCGCGTACCTGGGTTTACTCACAATTGAAAGGAAAAAGAATATCATCACTCGGAAACTCCGCTACTTGTTGCTGACTCATCATCATCTGCTAACAGGGTTACCAACTTGAGGCGATGAAGTGATTGCCATCGTAGGCTGTGAAGAACATCAAATCTGGACTTACGTGAGAAGAGTATCCTCTGGACGGATGCTTTGGGTGGTATTATCTCCGCTTCCTATAAATTCCATGTGTAAATCAATATAAAAAAGATTCTAAATCATTCAAAACACAGAAAAAAGTCAACGTCACCAATAAGTTGAGGCAAGGTTCGCACACACACACGCATCAACTCATCACATACATGTCTCAAAGCCAACATGTCAATTGAAAACAGTACACAATTGTGCCAATAACTTCTACTGTAATAACTTGCTTGCAAATTCAAAATAATACTCAAACCTATCGACTATGATGCTAAAATGTTAAAGCGGTCCTATACTATCGGTTGGTACTCAAGAAGTTTTAGGCGGATTAGATTAATCGAATAAAGAACATGGGGTTGGATATAACATTTTAAAAGCACAAAACATAATTAATTTGTTACAACAATGACAAATACGCATCTTACTTCCTCTTACCATATGACAAATCCTAGACTCAAAACTTTGAAGTTGGTGTTACTAGAATGCTATAGGTTTTAGAACATCAGGAAAATCTCCCTACAGAGTAAGGTTCGAATTTTGACCTCTAGAGACAGCAATATGTAAAAGTTGATAGTCTCATTAGTGTCGGAAGATTTCTGGTCCAAAGTTTCGATTGCAAATTGAGTAAATAGATTTCATAAGATTCATATATTAAATAAGTCTTTTCGGGGGACTAACTAAAAAAAATTGCAAATTAGAAAACTTACAATTTCAATATGCTTTTTCAACCATCTCTTGAATCTTTCTTTCAGAAAATCTCTGGCCAAATTCTTTTGCTATTCATTTAGAATCATTTTTATAAGTTATGACAACTATAAAAAAGTTATTTTATTTTCTAAATTTTATATTTACTATTAACCAAATATATGCCATTTAATTATTTAATATTAGTTATTATGAACTATGAGTAAAATATTTTAGTTATTGGATTTATTTTGTTTTAATAATTAATTTCTAAATTATTTTAAAAAATTTAAATTTTAAATATATTAAAATATATGAATTTCAAATAAATTTAGTGTAGTAATTAAAATAAATACTAATAAATAAATACATTTAGATTTTTATATTTTTATTTAATTGTGTTTTTTGAGAAACTATAATGAACTTATCATTTAATAATAAATATTGCATAAGATATTAAATTTAATTAACTTAATTACTTCATAAAATTAATTTGTCTCTAAATTTTATTTAATATTTATTTATTATCAATAATAAAAGTGTAACTACATTAACACCTACAACTAAACATATCTTTATTTTTGTTTAAAAATGAAAACGAATATAAAAAATCATAGCGAGAAAATAGAAGTGAAACCAAAGAACTCTTTAATATTATCCATATTTTTACCTTAAAAAGATATATGATAAAAGTTAGTGCACTCTAAAATGATACAAAACCAAAATTCAATAAGCAATTGCTAACATTGTTATCATAATCCACATTTACAATCATTTGTTTGATTCACTACAATAAACAAACAAGTTGTATATTGTAACATAGTTTCAGAGAAATGATTTGAACAAGAAAGAAAATTGTTGATAACAATTTACAATAATTTAATTCATTCTATCACAAGATAAACTCCAAAATTTCAGGGGATGGCTTACCAGGACATTCACAAAAGGTGGCAATATTTAACTTTGTAGCACCAATATTGCCTAGAGTAAAGTCTAAATTATCACATTAATGTGACATTTGAACATATAAATTGAAGCTAGATATGAAATAAAATAAATTACGTACTTAGAGCCATCTGCATCAAACAATTCAAGTGCTTCCCCAATTTCTTAGCATTTGTGTTATGAGTTGGGGATTTTTGTCAATGTTGAAGAAAATCAAGGAAGAAAAGAGAAGCAAGGGGAGAGGACATCTTTGAGTAAGTTTATGAGCAAGGAAATAAGGTGAGTTTCATGTTTATAATTAGATAATGAGCCATTATGTATTCTTTTTAGTCAAAAGAATAAAATGATTGCTCATTACTTTATCATTGAGGCAATTATTGCTTTTGAATAATTTGTAAAATTGCTACATGTTTTGGTGCATGAATTTTGGATGATGAATTATGATATGGAAATGATTTTGAAAAGACTTTATGTTTATGAAATTGAGTTTTGGAAATGCATATGAAATATTTCATGCTCATGAGACAAGATTTCAAAATGTGCCATTTGGGCAAATAGTTTGCAAGTTATGAGATGCATGATTATGTGGGTTTGTGGTGGTCCTCTAAGTATGTCAAGTGCACTTATCTAAAGGTTTCTCCTGTCTGCCCGTTAGTGGCATGGAGCTCCCTCGTAGACTCCCATAAGTTCACAGCTATGTAAGATCATTTTATTGGATTGCGATAGTACGTTCTATTTACGACTACACAGGACTCTTAAGGGAAATGTGTAGTACGTTCTGTTTTGGATCCACCCAAATCATTTCTGATATGCTTATGTGTTTATGAATTGTGAACAAGTTGAATAATGCATAAATTGTGCTGTTTGTGATTTTGATTACATGATAAGAATTTTGAGAAACATGTGTTTTATGATTCAATAAGAATTTTCTATGAGAAAGAACTTTTTGAACGGTTTTGTTTGTTAATCATTATAAGCATGTTACCCATGAGTTTTCAAGCTCACCCCCTTTCCTTCCCATCTCCAAGTGATTAGGCAAGACATCAAGTGGAAGAGAGACAAAGTATCACTCTAAATATGCATATTTTGTATTTGAAGTCATTTTATGTAACACAAGGCTTTAGTCGTATTTCGAGAACTATTGGCTTATATATCGTTTATGTCTTTGGATGTTGATATTGATAATGTAATATGGCTTAGAATGTCATTAAAGTTTGTAAAACTCTTAATTTATGATGTTAATGAAATGTGGATTGGTGTATGGACATGAAATGTGAATTTGTATGTGGATGACGATGATGAATGTTGAGCATGAATGGTTGGTATATATATATACATATATATTCACTTCAGTGAGATGTTATGGAAAAGAAAATAGGAATTATGAATGAATAAGAATGATGTTGCATTAGTTAAGGAAATGAATTTGGGACAATTTTCAAGATTTCATAGGGGTAAGAATTGTGTTTTGATTTCAAGAGGAAAAATGTAATGATTTAGGTAGAACTAGACCAAGTTGTCTTCAGGAAACTTGTAGCTTATCCTCTTAACTTTTTGACGCTATAAAGTATGTCAACTTTGGGGACCAGAGTTGAGAGATATGAGCATTATAATTGATGATGCTGCATGGAAAATATGAATATGATAGCTGTGGTGAATGATGAGATTTGTGGTATGTGATGAATCATTGAGTTGATATTTGGGAGTTTGCATGAAATCATTTTGGTAATTGGACATTTAAGAAGTGATATCACATTAGAATCAGTGAATTTGGGAAGATTAAGAGTGAATATAAGGTTATATTAGATGTGGGAAGCATTGGAAAGGCTTTAAAGGGGTTTTGGGAACCCTATGTTCGTTAGACGGACTTTAGGTCCATTAAACAGACCTTATCGAGTGAGAAAGGACTCCTAATCCATTCTATGTCTGTTAAACGGACATGGATGTCCATTAAACGGACTTTCTCGGCAAAATTTGGCTCCCAACCCCGATAATGTCCGTTAAACGGACATTCACGGGACAACTTCAGTAAATTACAATTTTTGACCCTTTATAATTTAAAAAATTTATAAATTTTTTTTAAAAAAGTGGAGGATGACAATAAGGAAATGAAAAGGCTTAAAAATACAATTCTAAAGTTACCATTTATAATTTATCGTTACTTACCGCAGACATGACAATTTTGACAAAATTTCCACTAGATTTTGAAGGAGAATTCAACAGGTAGTCAAAAGTAGAATCGGGTTATGGTGCTGAAGCACTTGAGGATGTTTATTAGACTGACGATGGCACTAGAACAAGCAAGTGGACGATTAAATTAGCGCTAGAGCACTGAAGGGTAACTGTCAGAGTGGAGCTGTTAGGTGACTACAAGGAACCTGGAGGTATTGAACAATAATTATGGTTTACAAATAATTAAGCTACAATAACAAGAACCCAATGTTCCCAGATCACAACTAAGTAAGCTAATTCAAAACAGAGGTGCGTAGAAGTAAAGACTATGAGATCGCAAGAGCAAAATAAGACAATGTAAAGACACAAAGATAGAGAAAGAGAGAGAGAGCAAAACAGAAGATTACATAACAAAAACAAAAGAGCAACCTGAAAAAAAAAAAGTAGTTGTTATTCAAGACTTGTAATATAAACAAAAGAGCAACTTGAAAGAAAGAGTTGTTAGTAGACACTACAAAAAAAAAGAAGATGCTTAGGTGAAAAACCTAAAAACATCTTTTGGATATCTTCTTACAAAGATAAATTATAGTTTCCTATTTCTTTTAAAAGTCTTATTAAGATGAATTGGAGTTTTCTATTTTGTTTAGAATTTTCCCAAGATGAATTAGGGTTTATATAAACATATTAAGAAAACTTTTGAGAAAGATTAACATAACTCTCTATTAATAAAATTTATTTTCTCTTTGAGAATTTTTATGTTATAATTCTCAAATTGGAATTATGTATGTTTACCTTTTCTATTGTGTTAGGTGGCATCAAAGCGAGTTAAATTGGCCCCTTTATGGTTAGTGACGGAAAGAGTAACACAAATTATATTACAGATAACCTTAGGTCTAAGTACCAAAATTGACGCACTAAAGGAGATGGATCATCAAATTATCTAATAGTTAGAGGATTGTTTGGAGGTGTATTTTATGGATATCCTAGAGTAGCTCGATGTCTTTAAACATCTTGTCTATAGGGATAGGAATGATAATGGAGGTCCTGTCAGGGAAGAACAAACCCTAAGGCGCTCTATTTACAGACTCATTCCTACTTAAGGTTGGAGGCAGTTTGCTTACGATAGTAAATCAGAGTCAAATGAGGAGTTCTTGTATGATAGACCACATAACCAAAGAAACTTTAACTATGGTTTTAAATTTTAGGTAGATATTGTAAAGACCAAGAGAAATAGAAGAAGAAAAGTATTTGAGGCTTAGAAGAATTGTATATTGATGATAAAATACAGAGATTACATTGTTTTATATAATATTTCTAAATCCTAAATATAGCTATAACAGAAAGATAATCAAAAGATCTACAAGATTATAATACAGATAATAATGTAGAGTATATCGGAACGGTGGTTACGTAGTTTCACTAATACCCTCCCTCAAGCTGATGGTGGAGAAGTTCGGAGCCGAAGCTTGTCACGAAGAAAAAGAAATGGTCCCTTTGCCAATGGCTTAGTAAGAATATCGGCTATCTGATCAGCAGAGCTTATAAAGCGAATAGTAATTGTGCCATTTTGAACTTGTTCTCTAACAAAATGATAGTCAAGAGCCACATGTTTTGTTCTGGAATGAAGAACAGGATTGGACGATAAATAGACTGCCCCAATATTATCACACCATAATGAGGTTGATAACTTATGGCCATAACCAAGTTCACATAATAGAGAACGTAGCCATAAAGCCTCAGCTGCAGCATTAGCTAAAGCTTTATATTCACTTTCAGTTGACGATCGGGCAACAGTTGGTTGCTTTTTAGGACCAGGAAACTAAATTTTTGCCAAAATAAATCAAATAGCCACCAGTGGAACGACGATCATCCGGACAGCCTCCCCAGTCACTATCCGAAAAACAATGGAATTGAAAATCAGCACTGGGGGTTATAAATAACCCATATTTACTTGTTCCCCGCAAGTATCGAAGCAATCGCTTAACAGCCTGCCAATGTGAGACTGTGGGAGAGTGCATGAATTGTGCCAATTTATTGACGGAGAAAGCTATATCAGGTCTCGTCAGAGTCATATACTGTAAAGCACCGAGGACTTGTCGATAACATGTGGCATCAGACATTTTGGTACCCATCAACTTACTAAGATTCGGAGTTGTCGGCATAGGAGTAGAAACTGGGTTTGCAGCAGCCATATTATGATCATTAAGAATGCCTTCAAGATATTTCTCTTGAGATAACAGTAAACCATCATTAATCCGGCTGACTTGAATGCCCAAAAAATAATGCAAGTCACCCAAGTCCTTCACAGGAAACACAGAACCCAATTGTTGAATTACGTTCTGTAACTCATTGGAATTGGAACAAGTTAGAATTATGTCATCCACATAAATCAAAATAAAAAACTTCAAGGAACCACGACATAAATAAAAAAGAGAATTATCAGCTTTGGATTGCTTGAACCCCAATGAGAGAAGAAAGGTAGTTAACCGCATAAACCATTGACGAGGCGCCTGCTTTAACCCATATAAAGACCGTTGAAGCTTACAAACATGATCAGGAAATGAGGAATTTGTAAAACCTGTGGGCTGCTCCATATATACCTCTTCATGAAGAAAGCCATGAAGAAATGCATTGGATATGTCAATCTGTTTAATGGACCAATGTGAAGAAACAGCAAGAGAAAGTATCGTCCGGACCGTTGGAAATTTAATAACCGGAGAAAAAGTTTCTTGGTAATCAATACCACACTGTTGGGAATACCCTTTGGCTACCAAACGAGCCTTGTAACGATCAATGGTTCCATCAGCATGCCGTTTAATTCGAAAAATCCACCGATTGCCAATAACATTCTTGTTCAATGGTCGGGGAACTAAAGACCAAGTCTGATTTTGAGTAAGAGCAGAAAGCTCATCCTGCATCGCTACCCTCCATTCTGCATATGGTATAGCTTGTTTAACTGTTTTAGGTTCAGTCACTAAATAGTTTGGTTTGGTGTTGATGACATAGGCAAATTTCTTTGGTTTTGGGTTGGGTCGTAGGAGCATAGGATGTGTTTTATTAGGCTTAGTTACCGGTGGTGGGACGGGTTCAGTAGTAACAAGGGGTATAAGACTGAGGCCAACATTAGTGGGTGAAGTGTCAACAGGTAATTGGGCTTGAGGATTATAATTTGCCTGAGGATTATAAGGTCGAGCCTGAAAAGGACGAGGCTGACTTGGAACAAACTGTCCCGATTGTCCAGAATAATTCCGTTGAAAACGCCGACGACAAACATTGGCAGTATGGTTTCTGCCATTACAGATTTGACAAGGTCCCCTTGGCCTATTACCTCCAGATTGATTATTACGATTACCACCATTATTACGATTCCTAGTTGTTGCATCTGATGTATTAGAAAAAGAAGAAGCAGATGAGTTTCGAACAACCATATTTGCTTGTGGATGTGAGAGACTTTGCAGAAGAACTTCATGTGCAACCAACTGACCATGTAATTCATAAAAGGAGACAGGTTCTGGTCTGATATTTAAAGATGTAATAATGGAATGGTAATCAGCTCCAATGTTGCGATAAATGATAGCATTAAATTCAGCAAGGGAGAGAGGTTTCCCGGCAGCAGAAAGCTCATCAGCCAAGGCTTTGGCTTTGTTGAGAAATTGAGAGACAGTTAAATCATCTTTCTTGAGAGATTGAAGTTCAATATGTAATTGCAGTTGTCGATTTTGGGATAAAGCACCAAAGGATTGTTCTAATGCTTTCCAAACCTCTCGAGAAGATTTAAGACCAATCACATACGGGAAAATTTCTTCCGTAAGCGACGCAAAAATCCAAGATAGTAACATTTGGTCTTTGCGAAACCAGATATCATAATCTGGATTGGGTTCCATAATTAAAGGATCAGCAGCAGAAGGCTTTGTAGATGGTGGTTCTGGCACAGTACCATCAATGATTCCTTGAAGATTTTGATAGTTTAGAATTGGCCGGAATTGTGTCTTCCAAGCTAAATAATTCTTGGGGGTTAATTTGACTGAAAAAGAATGATTTGTAGTAGATACGAGAGAGGTAGGTAATGATGGGATAGAAGGTGTAGTAGATACGACAGAGGTAGGTAATGATGGGATAGAAGAAGTCGAGGAAGGTGTATTGGTCATGGCTCTGATACCATGTAAAGACCAAGAGAAATAGAAGAAGAAAAGTATTTGAGGCTTAGAAGAATTGTATATTGATGATAAAATACAGAGATTACATTGCTTTATATAATATTTCTAAATCCTAAATATAGCTATAACAGAAAGATAATCAAAAGATCTACAAGATTATAATACAGATAGTAATGTAGAGTATATCGGAACGGTGGTTACGTAGTTTCACTAATAGATATTTATGTCTTTAACGAGGATTTTAGTATTGAAGGATTTCTTGACCAGATCGCAGACATTGAGTGCTTCTTTGATTATCATGAGATCTCGAAAGAGAGAAAGGTAAAGTTGATAGTTTGTAGGTTGAAGGCAGCCACTTCTTGGTGGGAGAAGATTAAAGAAAGAACTATGGTCCATTCAGAATTAAAAAAGAAAATCAATGGCAATGCCTTCATTGTTGAACTACCTTTATAGATGGATAATATATCTCTAACCTTCAATGCTGCTAATATGTCATCGTACTTTCATGATATGGAGGTTGAATATACTAATACCGACTCAAGGTTGAGTTATTTAACAAGCGGAGGTGAATGATGAGGCATTTGAATTCATTGATAGATTAAGACATTCACTAACATATGTTCTCACCTTATCTTATCTAACAATCTTCTCTGCATTTCTTTCTGTTTAGATAGATAGAATGGTATATTAACTAGGACATAATCACACATTATCTAACATCATTCTCTGCAAGATTTTTTAATAAATTTTAATTTTATTTTATTTGTTTCTTATTTTAAACTTTAATTATCTCTTTTATTTCTTTCCTATTTTGTTTAGAAGTCTTCCTAAGATAAATCATAGTTTCATATTTCTTCTAAAAGTCTTCTTCCTATGATAAATTAAAATTTCCTATTTCTTTTAAAATCTTCCTAAAATGGATTAGAATTTTATATTTTATTTAGAATTTTTCCTAAGATGAATTAGGGATAATGTAAACCTACTTAAACAACTTTTGAGAGAGACTAACATAACTCTCTATCAATAAAATTTATTTTCTCTCTTCTATCTTACAATTCTTATATTAGAATTGTGTTTGTTTAGCTTTTCTATTGCTTCAAGAAAAGTTGTAGTTGTATGAGATAGAGAAAGAGAGAATGCGCTTGAAATAGTTCCATATTGGTTTTGCGTCATGGGTGGTCTCGAATTCTGATAAGCTTTTGTTGATGGGTCATCTCCTGACATTGAAGTTTTTGAATTTGGTGTTGTACGTTGTTTTCATTTGTTTTGTTTCATCATAACGAGGGAAGGCCAACAATCTTAGCACTAGTGACCCAATGGGCCCAAACCTTATAAAGGTACTGACGCCTATAAATCACCAAGAATTCTAAGAAAAATGAACATAATCCATTATCTTCATGCAATTGTGTCTTTTTTTTTTCTAAAGTCAATTTGTAGCTAAAATTACAAAATACCTTTGTTAATTTGTGTTGAATGCAGATGATTTATGCTTCACTTTCTTGTGATCGAGTTTAATCAATATTTTTAAATTAAGGTCAATTTAAAACAATTCAAATTTAAAGATTTAAATACATTTAGGATACAAATTTGAGAATTAACGATTTTTCTTGAAATTTTAAAAATTAAATATGGATTAAGAAAATCCAAAAAACTCATTCAAAATTGATATTTATAAACAACTAATAATTTTTCGATAATTATTTTAGATTAATTGATGTTCTTAAATTATATTATTATAAGAAAGTATATTTTATTCTGAACAACTAAATTTGTTTTATTTATAAATTTCCAATAGTTTATTTAATTTATAATTGGTAAAAATTTAAAAAATATAAAGATTTTTTGCTGGGCTTAAATTTATAAACTTCCTCCAACCATGGTCGAAGTAATGACTCACAACATCAGACTACCTTTATACGTTTAGAGGCAAGCAAGAATACAGATTACTCACTCGCACCAAGCGGAAGTTACACCAATTATGCATATGCATCTATCCTTTGTGGTGATAAACTAACAAATCACTATCGCTACCCTTTGTGTACCTCTTTTGTTGCCTTTAGTGGCTTAACATAAAAGATAATTGTGATTTCACTCATATTTTAAATTTTGTTATCGTTTAATATTTTTTACTTATATTTAGATTAATAATCTTAATTAACCCTTTTGATAACTTTTCCATCACATTTTTTAAACAAAAACTAATTTAAACCATAAAAAAAAGTATAACATCCTTTCACAATACTAAATCAAAATGATTTTCATAATTCAGTCATATTAGATAACAAATTATAAATAATTTTTCATAAATGAAACAAATTGCATGCCATGTATATAATGTGCGATTTTAGTTCAAAATATGACTATGAAAATTGAAAAAATTTATAATATGTAAATTTTAAATAAAAAGATAACTTGTTCCATCAAAAATTATGTTAAAAGTTCTTCAAAATTTTAAAAATTGAGTTATAACAAACTCATGTTCAGGCCTAGGTCTAGTATGTACAAAGTTATCAGGGCAACACTTTCAAGGTTAAACATATATTTATTACAGGAACTTACCCGTGTTGGACAACCTCTGCTTTCTTCTTTAAAAGTTAATTCCAAATGAATAAACGGGATTCCCGTTTAGGTTTTAAAGTTCATTGCAGTTCAACAGAATCAACTGTGCTGATTGGATCCCTGATGAAGATACCTATGGGCTGCGCCACAATAAGTATATCTGAGGTCTCTTTTTGATTAACCTTACATGAACAAAAGGACCTGAGGATAGTCATTTGCTACAATTCTCATACATTATACACCTCCCTTATGGCTCCTAGCACTCTATTTGCTACCTCTGGTCCAAATAACCTAGGAAAGTTTGAGCCAAGATCAATCTCAATACTTTTGTTCTTCATCATATTATCCCTCTTCTTCAAATATGTTTTTTCCTCTTCTCCCACTTCTCTCCCACCACAAGCACAATGGTCCAGCCAGATTCTCAGAACTTCCTTTGCAATAGGATTCAAGTGACTCTTTATAATGTCCTCCATTTGACCTGACTCATCCGCCTTGACTTCTATACGAATCAATATTGCAGTTGGCGAGAAGTAGTGTCGAAGATAAAGGGATGAAGAGATGTAAGGTTGAACCTCGGGAAGTTTCGCAAGCATTTGCCTATGTGTATCCAACTGCGTGTTCTCATAGAAAGTTTGGAGGTAGTCTGGATGCATGACAAGATCCTTTCTTGGTGGTAAATCAAGGAGAAAGACAAGAGACGTTGGGCTGCCCTGGATTACCTCAGCTACAAAATTTGGTGCATCGGTTGAAAGATTCAGATAGGCTAAAAGGCTTGTTATGTTCAATGATGCACCTGTTGGTAGCTTGCAATGTAGCCAACTTCCCAATATGAAATCAACCTGAAACATGCCCAGCATTAGATCACTCTGTAGTCTGTACTAATGTCAAGTAAATTGATGAGGAGCATGGTATATGTAGTGACAAAAGTAACAATCCACATTATTAACACTAATATTACTAGCCCCCTGAATTGATAACCAAGCAATACCTATGTTTGAATCATATTTAAGACAAACGTATGAAACATGAATCATGAGGCACACTTTATCCAATCCTTTGAAGTTGACAGCAACACAATCCAAAGGGGAATAATAGACGATTTATGGACGAACAGGCCAGCTTGCAGAGACATTAGCTAAAACATCAAAAAGAGGGGGATGGGGTAAGATGGTTTATACAAATTTTGATTTTATGGTATGGAATCTATAGATGCTTATGACCAAGATCTATGGTAGAAAGAAATATAAGATGTTTGATCTATGGTATCGTGATATTAGTAGTCTCGCCGAAGACAACAAAAGCCAATGAGACATCAGATAAAGAGGAAATAATAAAGTAATAGAACTTACAAACCCTATCCCACACCATATAAATTAAAATATAGTTTTCTAGCACAGAGCATTTTTAGCAGTCAGACCAACTATGTAATTCTAAGATCACGGTAAGACAAACTTGCACTGTTTGTTCATACCAATTGTGCCCAAACCTGTTCCTAAAAAAATACACAACAATGCATCCATGCACTCTGCGACAAGAAGCCCCAAGGGAATGATAGCTTGCTAACTTTAAATTCTTTCTTGCTGGACATAGCTTGGAACCGCTAGATTTAAGTAAGCAACCACTATGAGGGTAGTATATTAGAAAACAACTCTGTAATCATGATTTACAATATAAAAAAAAGCTGAATCACAGTTAGAGCCTACATATAATACAATTATGGAACTGGGATCTGCCAGCACAAAAGTAACCTACCCATCTCCTGCATCAATTAACCAACCCAACATGCACAACAACTTGTGGAACTGAAAAGGACATTTTGCAGAAGACGCAATATTACAATAGTTCCACTTTACTTGGTGATTGCAATTGTTTTCTAAATTAGCGCAAGTTTTACTTTGCCTACAAGATCATCATAGCAAGAGGCACAATTAGCTACCACTACAAACAATCAATGTACTTACTAGCAAGGTTGAAAAAGAAGACTGTCCAAACCCATAAGACTCAGATACCAAACAGTAACTCTACCACCAGAACGCATCTGTCCTGCTTCGATCAAGCAAAGCAGACGCTTTCAAAATGCCACTCAACAATTGAAAGAAACTACATAAACTAATAACCAATAGCATGTTTTCTGAACAGGAACCGATCAAAGTTCCAAGCTTCAGCAAGGGAATTTCAGAGAAAGAGACGAGAAATTACAAGGGATGACCCGTGACCCGATCTAATGTGAAGAGAAGCTTGGGCGGTCCCATTTTCATTCTGACAGTACTGTGCATCAATTGGGAGACTACAAGGAAGAAGCTGGGAGCCAAGTCTATCTTCCACCATAGAAATAAGATCAATCATCATGTCCCTGTGCGGGGCCGACACAAACGGGTACTCCAAAAACTTGTCACGTCCACTGCCGTGCATCTCCATGGCCGGGGAAGAAGTGGCTCTGATATGGGGTTTTAAGGATCTTACCCTAGTTGAAGTTACAGGGGACGTAAAGTGGGAAGGGAAGGAGAGTGATGTAGAGGGTAAAATGCTACACAATCTGACAGCCATGAGTTCTCTGCTCATGAAGCCTCCACCGGTGATATTTTATGACTAGCAAAGTTACACGTCATAACGATCCGTTTCAACTTAAACACAGTGCCCCCGTCTCTCCACCGTCTCTTTCATGTGAACCGTGCACGTTTCTTACTGTAATTTTTAGGATAAAGAAGAAATGTTTAAGATTCTTTGCACCATGTACATTTATTCTTTAACTTTAAATAAGAAAATGTCTCGAAAACAACACAAGTAAAAGCTGATTTGAACATCTCTAAGCAAATATTAATCCTTCTTAAGGGTTAAGAATGGTCTCACACAAACTTTACACATGTATGGTCTAACTATCTTATGATAAGAGGGACAAGACTCAAGAGACCCATTTGCCTTTGATCTCCTTGCTCTTAGCTCTCCCCCGTACAAACATTATTGAAATTAAAGGAAATGCTAGTCATAACATTGAGAGGCACTTGTGCTTCCTAGACGAAGAGCCCCCACACCCACTGCCGTCAAATCTTCAATTGCAAATCTTGATTTCCTTTGCTTGTGGTCCAGGCCCAGCCAACCTCATTTTCTCATCACGACCCCTCTTTTTCTTGTTCACATCGCATTTCAAAAGAACACCGAACAGTTTCAGACTCTCTCCGTTTTCGTCATCGTCTTCGTCTTCGTCATCGTTATCGTTATCGTTATCGCCGCCATCATGGGTGGACCCAGAGCAGCTTCCTCGCCTCATGATGCGATCGATCTGATCGGGCCCCACATTCACGTACTTGGTCAAGAACGTTATCAACTCATCACACTGCTTCTTGGCTTGCGCCAGCTCCGAGCTCAGCACTTCGTTGTCTTTCTTCAGCTTCTCGTTCTCGCCGGACAAACCCGCCAGTTGGGTCATAGTAGCCACGGTCTCCACCGATCCGGGGTTCTTGGAATCAGGTGAAGAAGTTGAAGTCGATGCCATGTCCTCGCCGGAATTTGAATGCGACGAACCGCCGCCACCTCCGACATGCTTACTGGCACCATTTCCCTCGGTCCGCATGGCCACCTTCCGGCGACGGATTTCGGACAGAAGCTCTTTTTGTCCCCGACGGAAATTCTCGTTGGCAAACTCCCACTTGTCGGGCACGATCTTTCTAAAGCCCTGTCAATTTAAAAAAGTAAATGCTCCCTTCTCTACTTAATCACCACGTGATTTGAATTTGATATTTCAACTTAAATTAAAACAAAGTAATTTATGATAAAATCATTCTAATATAAACTTTCTTAATTAAGTTAATATTTAACATCAAATTACCTATTAAATAATTTAATTATATAATTAAAATACAAATTCTTTAAAAAAGATAAACTTGATTAATTTTAATAAATTTATAATAAAGTTATTTATAAATTTAAAATTAAATTAATAATAACAGATGATGTTAGTGTGAAATGATTAATAAAATCAATTAATAACTAAAACACTGGATTAAAAATAACATTCAATTAAAAAAAGTAAGTTTTCCCAATTTAAAAAATTAAGAATGTATACATAAATTAGAACATAGAAAAAGGTTCATGATCCTCGATTGTTGTGGAGTTTGGTTTGGTCATAAATGGGCGATTAGTTTGGGACACGAAAGTGGACTTCCGAGGGATTTCTGTTTCTCCACCCAATTGGAAATTTCCATATAATTTCCTAGTCTAGTCTACTCTAATTTCGTCTGGGAAAAGGAAAACACAGGCTAAGCGGGAGGCTTTCCAATCTTATCCAACTACATCTTGTTGGATTTGCGTCGTGTTTTTTTTTATATATATATATAACTCTGATTCTAAGTTTAGACCGACTATTTGAGAATTATGAATCACCCACTCAGACTCATAAATAGGTAAATTAGAATCAAAGATAACAAGAGACCCCCTTTTGGTTCATACGACATCAACAAAAATAACTCATAAACAACTATGCAGTTGACCATATTACAAGAAGAAGATTTAGTTAGCCACAAGAAGTGAGTCCTATCATCTTTTTGTTTGACTTGGATGCATAATGTGTATCAAAAGGTGATGCCCTATTAGCTAGTTTACGATTACTTATGGAGTTGATTATATAAAGATTAATATTATTTAAAATATTTTGTTAATTAATCATATTAATTTCTGTTATTTAATACTTTTTATTTAAAATCTTTTATAATATTAATCATCGAATGAAATAGTTAAAACCACTGAAACTTTCAATCAAGCCATTAAATGTATCTTAAATTTCCTCACTCGCTCTGCTACATGTTACTATTAGATAGGACTTGATTTCCTACCAATGATCTCGTCGCTTGTTGTGTCACTATATACAATTTTCCGTCATAATAACACATGATTACCTAAATCCGACTCCAAGACACCGATGCCCCTCACCTACTGTTGGTTGCTCGGCTTAAACGTGCCTAGATTCGAGCTTACAATCATACCAATAACAAAGTCATGTGTGCTAGTTACCATCTAACCATAATAGACCAAAGAGTCTTCAGACAATCGAGTCCTGAACTACCATCTCACCCACCAACGATTCTAATGTCTAAACAGTCTGTCCGAATTCCAAGAAAGCAAGGAATTCATGACCCAGTTGTGTAATTACCAAGCTAACAACACAAACTGCAGTCCAAATTTGAACCAAGACAAGATAGAAAAGAACATGACATAATATAGAGAGGTGAGGCGGTGGGACTTACATAGGTGTTGAGCTGGCGAACAAAGCTAGAGAAGTTGTTGTGCTTGAAATAGTTAGGAAGCAAATCCTTGGCAAAATCAGCAGTTTTCCAAACAACAAAGGTAGTGCCAGTTTCGTTCCAGGATATCACATCGTCAGTGATCGGATCATCCACCAACTGGTAAGTTTTCGCCAGAAACGGCGCCGGAACAGATCGTTGGGCCATCTTTCCCGATCTACCCTTCACCAGAAAAGGGGCCAAAACCTACCAAAACAAATAAAAAAAGAAACACAAACCTAACACCAAAAGATACAAGGAAGAGACCAAAATAAAAAAGGAGAAACAAAGAAAGTGAATGAAAAGGATTAGACGGCGCAACTAAAGAGCAAGAGAGCGGTGAGGAATTCCCAGCCCCAACAGTAGAAACCGGAAAGGAAACACTTTGAACTGACGCGATTATAATCACAGAGCATCTGATTATCTACTTCCATGGATGTTCAAAGAGAAGGGCTTGATGGTTGTTGCCAATAAAACACACAAGACAAAGAGACCATGACTTTAAAGGGGGAGGTATTTCTCTTCCTCCCGCTTTCGTGTACGAGACACTTATAATAAAAGAGAGTGTACAGTACACAGAAAGCGACGTGGGGTTCTAGAAAATTGGAGAAACTAACACTACTCCTTGCCATTAGACAAAGCAAATATGACACCACCCCACTTAGCCTCTTTCAAAGGTTAGCAATTTCTTTATCAAAAATTCAATACAGGAGAATATTCAACCGGGTTACTGTTCCGTGGGGCCCCTGTTCTGATCTTTTCTGTGAGCTGGGAAGCTTCGAATACGGTTCTCCCCCTGCTTTACATATGAACGCGTGGAACATTGGCTTCACATTTTTCAAAGGATAAAAGGTAAATGAGGAAGAAGATGAAACCCTTCGCTCCCCTCTCCATTTTCTACACCTACCGACGTCTTCCAATAAGCTTGTCGTCTTGTCGACATTCTCGTTGATCTTTGTACCGATTTCTTCTTTCCGACTATCACCTTTTGTAGAAAAGCAGTTTTCAACTAGATACTAAATCACCCATTTTAATGTATTGCTTTTAGTCAACTTGTTAGAAAGAATTTGGTTTTTTTGGTCTAGATTTGATTTCAAGTTTGTAGGTGTCAAAATTTTGCCAACTTTGATTTCAATTTTGTATGCAAATGACTAATCCAGTTGCTGTTCCCCTAATTGTGGTTAAGATGCCGACTAAATCGGTTACAAAAGTTAACTGTGTGCTAATTTTTGATAACTTGGCAATTTTCTTGTCTTTTAACCCATCACTTCCAGAATGTTCCTGGTTGAGTAATCAACCTCCATTTTGCTTCCAGGTATCAAAACCATCAATGAACATTGTTTTGATCGAGCTTTCCATAGATTTTTTGGTTAATAATTGTGCCTTATCTATAAGTATGAGGTCAACATCTTTTAACATCAAAATCTTCTTATATTTAAAGGTCCCCTAGTTAGTCACTCCTAGTTGGTATGTTAATAAACTATTAAAAAAAATTCTAACATTTCTTCTAATTTTATTAAAAATCATTATTCACGATCTAATTGGTTTTTCTCAATTAATGGCTAATTATTCAAGGATCTAAAATATTGTTGACTATTTATTGAGTCCCGTAAAGTTAGACAATTATTAATTGTGTTTATCATCTTTTCAATACTTAATCGATTAAATTGCGTAATTTGATTCAAATAAAAGTAATAAAGTGGATCCAATAAATAATATAAATGAATGGCTCGAAGTTTTGGAAAAAAAATAAATCCTAGTTGGTGTAGATCAGACTCACATCAGGCCTATGATGAAGAAATTCGATATAAAAGTTACATATAAAGGTTAAGGTCTCCTACAGTTGTTCATATCATTCATAAATATATGAATTTTTTGACTCATTAAGAGTGCTTATGTATTAAGAAAATTGTAGAAAGACGTTAACCACATATTAGTAAACGATTCCCGTAAAGGTCCCGAATAATTGGAGTTCGTTGTGACTACAAAAATTGCTTCAAAAATCGAGATGGAATCAAAATAAGATATTTTATATTTCTTTTGTTTTAACCCTTTCATAAATGATCTAAGCCATGTGATAAGATTTATGTTACGTATTCAAAAAAAATTAGCCAATATTCAAGTGTCAATCAACATGTTGAAATAAAAAACAAGGGCACAGCTCCTAAGGAAGAATTCACGTGGCAATTATATATTTAAATCCCTATGTATATAAGTTTTATGAATTTCATAAAGAATTCCCCCGAAAAGGAGAAAAAAAATATTTCCCTTCATGTGCATAAAGCCATAAACTAGAATGAAAGACACATTAACTCGGGTTAATGGCGGGTTAGTCTTTTCCCAGCCAGTCATTTTGACAAAAAGGAGGGCAAAGAAAGATGAATGAAAATGAGGGTCTAAGTCAATTGAGATAATATTGACAGTTTAGGTTCCAGTCGACAAATTCAATTATAGCGAATAGTAGAATCTCCTTTGATAGATTATAAGATGAATCAAATTTCTTTTCATGTTAAATTCTATGGACTTCGATCTATTACGTTAAATTTTATATAAATCGTATTGCTTTTTTATATATTTAACTGGACATGGAAGAACTGAATCTCACGTCAAAATACAATGTATAAACTGTCCTAACAAGAATTCTTAAATAAAACAACCAAAATTATTATTCACTTTATCAAGATATTTCTATAAATAAAAGAAATAAATGGATTGGAAAATCTAAAATGCAAATGTACACTAAATAGGATTGTACAAGAAATAATTTTTATCGAAACGTTAATAAGTCTTTTATTAATATATATATATATATATCGTCCAAGAAATCAAGATATTAAGATTGGACTTGTTGATTCGTAATCTTTCGAAATCAACCCATATCTATTCAAATTCTTACATGATTTTCAAGATTTAATAAATTTAGTTATATTTAAAACAAAGCACCATAGTATATAGGTTTAAGAATAATTATGGAATTCAACTAATTTTATTCACTAAATACTATTTTATATATCCACTGAATGCGCTATGAAAAATTAGCAGTGATTGTACAGTATACAAAGATTCAAATTGACCTGTTTAATGTTAATGGAACAATTTGTGTATATTCTCTCGTGAATAATTCACATTCTTTAATTGTCAAAACTCCACATCTTAGTTTATATCATTCTTTTTAGAACAGAGAAATACGAACACAAGAAACATAAACAAGAGTCAAAACCAGCATGATATAAAATTTCTATTGACCAATTCAAACATTACTAACCACATCTTATCAAGAATAAATTCTTCGTCGGACATCCAAACTGTTGGTTATTCACATTGGAGAGTCGCTTACATTAACTCATTCCAACGAAGTTATCCAACCAAAAAAATTACGTTTTTTTATGTTTATTCTTCTAAAAAATAATTATATGAAATAACTGGCACACGTAAAACGTTAAGCTTTAAATAAATTTAATGAATAATAAATGTCGAAATAAAATATAAATATGACTAATCCACCTTAAATTGTCTTTTTTTAGCACTCTCTTTCTCTACATTATCCCATGCTAACGAGAATGACATATATATTATTGCAAGAAGTTTGAATTTTGTTTATTAGGAATCAAAGGAACTTCTATGGTGGTAGGACAAAAAGGACAGGTACTTGGAGTTGAATTAAAGCTTTTGAATATTTAATTAATTAGTATGGTTGATTCGTTCAAACTTCAACTACTTGTATATATATATCTCTATATATGGATACATGTAAATTGTCAAACAACTCGTACACACTGTTAAGGATGTCATAGTCAACCATAATATTGCGCCTAATTAGGTGCTATCAGTTTCTGATTTTTCAACCATAATATTGCGCCTAATTAGGTGCTATCAGTTTCTGATTTTTCTGCTGATTTGTTTCTCAAATATTGCTGTATATTTTATCTCTTTCCTTGTATAGTTCCAGTGTATATATTCTACACAATACATTCAATACAATATGTGAAGCTTTTCAAATTTACAACATTAGTTTTTACATGGTATCAGTTTAGCCGTTCTTGACAAACGTCTTTTTCCCTCTCCGATCCTAATGGCCACCACTCCTTCTTCCGTTATCTCCTTTCCCTCGGTTCATAACCTACTCACTGTTAAGCTCACCTCCACAAACTATTTACTTTGGAAGACGCAAATCCTTCCCATTCTACATGGCCATCAGCTGTTTGATCATGTTGATGGCACTCCGCCACCTCCAAAGGAAGTTGATGCTACCCCCAATCCGGCGTACCAAGCCTGGTACCTTAAAGATCAAATGGTCTTGAGTTGGATTTTTGGTTCTCTCTCCGAACCGGTTCTCTCGCAGGTTGTTGGCACCTCCACCGCTGCTGTTGCTTGGTTAAAACTTCAATCGACATATCGTCTGGCTCCCGAGCACAAGTCCGCTCTCTCAAATCTGCTCTTCACGCTCTTTCCCGGGCAAACGACTCTATTGTTGATTACATGGATCGGGCCAAGCGTATCTATGATCAACTTGCCGCTCTTGATGCTGGCATATCGGAGGATGACCTTGTTGATTATATCCTCCGTGGTTTAGGGCCTGAGTATCGCCCTTTCACTCGCGATATCGAGGCCAAATTAGTCTCTGTATCATTTGATGATCTGTTTGGTTTGCTTCTATCTGAAGAAGCTCAATTAAAAATTGAGAATGAGTTGATTCATCCACTGCGATTCTGCGCCTATCTTTGCAAGCAACCGCACCCAATCCTCTCGTGGTCGAGGTCGCGTGATCGCCGTCCACCTGATCGTGGCCGTGGTTCTTTCTACACCAATGAACCTACATGTTATAACTGTCAAGGACGTGGTCACACCAACAAAAACTGCCCCAGCCCGAAATACACCTCCTACAATCCCAAGCCGTCCGCAAACTATAGTTCTTCTCCACATGCCTCTGACAAGCAGTGGATCGTTGATTCGGGTGCCACCCATCACTTAACCTCTGAACTGGAAAACTTGGGCATTCACTCCGAGTACACTGGCACCGAGGAAGTCACATTGACAAATGGTAAAAGCTTACCTATCTCTCATTTTGGTTCTCATACTTTATCTATCAATTCCCATCCTTTTTCGTTGCAAAATGTGCTTCATGTTCCTGCGGCTAATATCAATCATTATGCATCCCTCGGTTTACTAATACTAATAATGTCTCTATTGAATTCTTTTCTGATTCTTTTGTGATTAAGGACCGCAAAACGAAGCAGGTACTTCATCGGGGGTTCATTAGAGATGGTCTATATCGCCTAGCTGCTGATTCGGTGCCACCAGCCTGTTATTCTGTGTCGTTGACCACCTGGCATGCTCGCTTGGGACATGCATGCCCTAGGACCGTTAGCAAAGTTTTGAGTTTAAATAAGTTGATCGCTTCTACTAAGCGTGATTTATCATTGTGTGAGGCTTGCTGTATTAGTAAATCTCACAAATTGCCTTTTTTGGATTCTAGTTTTGAAGCTAAAGAACCTTTGGAATTAATCTGTTCTGATTTATGGGGACCCTCTCCAATTGCTTCTGTTGATGGCTATTTATATTATGTTGTCTTTTTTGATCACTATACAAAGTACTCATGGATCTATTTTCTTCGTCGTAAATCTGATGTTTTTAACTGTTTTATTCAATTCCGAGCTACAGTGGAAAAATTCTTTTCCAAACCTATCAAACAGTTTCAGAGTGATTGGGGCGGGGAATTTCAAGCACTACAAAAATATTTAGCCACCAATGCCATAATACAACGTAGCTCGTGCCCTCACACACCTGAACAAAATGGGTGTGCTGAACGCAAACATCGCCACATCACTGAAACTGGCCGAGCACTCCTCCATCACTCATCGGTTCCACCTAAATATTGGGATCATGCCTTTGCCACAGCTGTTTACATTATTAACCGGCCCCAACACCTCGCCTTAACCACAAATCACCTATGAAGCCATTTTCCATCGTACCTCGGAATATAATTTCTTGCGTGTCTTTGGATGTTGTTGTTATCCATGGTTACGTCCTTATCTTTGCTAATAAACTAGAACCTCGTTCCACAAAATGTGTCTTTCTGGGATATAGTACCTCGCATTAAAGGTTACAAGTGTTTGTCATTAGCCACCAACAAACTTTTCTACTCACGTCATGTTATTTTTGATGGCGGGTTTTCCGTTCAAAGAAAGTGATGGGCGGTCCTCGGTACTCGGTTCACCACCATTCCCTAATACAGTTTTTTCTCTCGGAAAATCGAGCTCCACTCACCTGGTACCAAACACCCAACCCACTCCACCTATGCCACTGCAGCAGCTCTCTATTACCCCAACATCACCCCAGCCTCGCATCGACGGCCAGCTTACCACTATGAACCAAACCCATGCTATGCCACCTGTTAACACCTCTACTACACCCTCCCTTCCAACGCCTGCTCCGATTCCACCCCCTGCTCCCTCGGCTTCTATTGGGCCACAAAACACCCACCCAATGGTCACTCGGTCTCGCACAGGAAATCTCAAGCCTAGGGTGTTCACTACATTTTCCCAAGCCGCCTTATCAGCTCCTTCATCGTATACGGATGCGGCAACACAACAAGTCTGGAGGCAAGCAATGTCCGAGGAGATCGACGCTCTCATGTCCAATGGAACTTGGGACTTGGTTCCAAGATCTCAGGCATCAAATATTATTGGCTGTAAATGGGTGTACCGCATCAAAACTAAGGCCAACGGCTCCATCGACCGTTACCGGGCTCGGCTAGTGGCAAAGGGCTTTCACCAACGACCTGGGATAGATTATTTTGAAACCTTCAGCCCTGTCATTAAGCCGGCCACAATTCGCTTAATACTTTCTATTGCCGTTAACTACAGGTGGCCGATTCGACAACTTGATGTATCCAATGCTTTTCTTCATGGTGCCCTTGATGTTCCGGTGTTTATGGAGCAACCTCAAGGTTTTATTGATCCTACAAAACCTGATTTTGTGTGCTCTCTTAAGAAGTCACTTTACGGATTGAAACAAGCTCCTCGAGCTTGGTATTTCTGCTTGACTCATGCTCTACAAACTCTCGGTTTCTCTGGCTCCAAATCGGATAGTTCGCTCTTCATTTACTCCAGCGGTGGTGAACCCCTTATTGTTTAATATATGTTGATGATTTGATTCTCATGGATCCTCCACCTCTCTGCTTGCCAAGCTCATTAGACAACTTGGTCAGACAGTCACCCTAAAAGATCTCGGCTCCCTATCCTATTTTCTAGGTGTCGAAGTAACATGGCAAGCTGATGGACTGCAGCTCTCTCAAGGTAAATACATTCAGGATCTTCTTGTACGAGCTAATATGCAAGAAGCATCTTCTGCTGCAACACCTTCTACTCCACAATCTGATATCACTGCCACCACATCAACAACATTCGAGGATCCGACTCAGTATCGTCATGTTGTTGGTGCTCTCCAATATCTTGCTCTCACTCGGCCAGACATCTCCTTGGCTGTAAATAAGGCCGCTCAATATATGCATTCACCCTGTATTCACCATTGGCAAGCCGTGAAGCGGATTTTGCGTTACTTGCGTGGCACGGTTGATCATGGTCTTGTCCTTCGACCAACTCGACATGCTGCTCTTGTGGCTTACTCGGATGCGGATTGGGGTGGAGACAAGGTGGATCGTAAAAGCACCTCAGCTTATGCCGTTTTTCATGGTGTGAATCTCATATCTTGGAGCTCGAAAAGCAGAAAACAGTTGCTCGGTCCAGCACAGATTCGGAGTATCGAGCATTGGCATCGGCGGCGTCAGAAGTTTATTGGCTTCAGTGCCTTCTTCGAGAACTTCACCACACTCTTCCTACACCTCCAAAAATCTGGTGCGATAATGTTGCTGCCACTTATCTCGCTGCTAATCCCGTTTTCCACTCTCGGTCCAAGCACCTAGAGTTGGATTTCCACTTTGTTCGTGACCAGGTTCGGCAAAAGCAGCTCCTTGTTTCCTACATCTCCACCTCTGATCAAGTAGCTGATGTGTTGACTAAATCATTGTCGAAGCAACGGTTTCTAGCCTTCAAAGACAAACTCATGGTGCTACCCCCCATCCGTTTATGGGGTGTTAAGATGTCATAGTCAACCATAATATTGCGCTAATTAGGTGCTATCGGTTTCGATTTTTCAACCATAATATTGCGCCTAATTAGGTGCTATCGGTTTCGATTTTTCTGCTGATTTGTTTCTCAAATATTGCTGTATATTTTATCTCTTTCCTTGTATAGTTCGGTGTATATATTCTACACAATACATTCAATACAATATGTGAAGCTTTTCAAATTTACAACATTAGTTTTTACACACACTAGTTCTAAAGGAAGATTTATACCCTTGTATCTTATAGTTCAAATGAGGATTTAAGGAATTATTCTTTGAAATCTACTGAAAACTATACATTTCCTATGAATTAAAGAAAATAAAATGTATATAGATTGTAACAGCTAACAGTGTAACTTGGTATTCGGTACTGTGGAAGAATTATTTCTTATTTAAGCTTAAGAGGTTGAGGCGTATAAAATTGAAGGTCCACACACGAGATCATATTTCTCACTAGACAATGGATTTATACCATTAAGATAGTTTTCCAAGTGATCCTGTTTTCCAAGCTTTTGAGGCTTTTGCTGCAACTTCTTCATCGTACAATCTTGGTATTCTTATTGTAACACGTAACGATACTTTAGTTACGTATTTCGAATCAAACGTAAAAGAACATGAAACAAAGAAATGCAAAAAATACCTAATTTCAGCTTCACAACTTCAAATGAGATTTTCAAAACTGAAACGAGGGCGAATCTACCATTGTTTTCATGGGAGCTCCTCACCAAACGCGGTCAATTTCTTTGTATAGTTTTTTTAAAACACAAACTCTCTTAATGAGTCAGAAAATCCTTATACTTACGATTGGTATGAGCAACTGCAGGAGGCCTTAACCTTTATATATAGCTTCTATATCGAACTTTTCCATCACAGGCCCGATATGGGTCGATCCACACTGATTGAGATTCATTTTCTACCGGACTTCGACCTATTGATTTAAATCATTTATTGGGTCTCTTTATCATCTTTATCTAGATTAAATTATGTAACTTAACTGATAAGTTATTAAAAAAATGAAAAATCTAATTAAATATTGTCTGTCTTTATGGGAAATTACAAAATGTCCAACAATCTCCCACTTAGACAATACTTAATTGTAGTGTTGACTCTGGTTTTAAAACAATTTAAAAACTCGATTAAGTCATGCTACTGTATTAGTCGATTAGGTTTTAAAAACAAAACATTTGATCCAAAGATAACGAAAGTCCATCATTCCGTCTTGTAAGGTTTTCAATACCGAAAAGCATCAAATGCATGTGTCATGTGCGACACAGATCTAATACAATCACATATACCTAATACCTTATTAACATGAACGAGAAAATGGAGTGTGGCAAACTAGGATGATACATTTATGATCTAAATTATATCATCTTTGTTTGTAGATCTTGATTTCTCCAATTTTATACTAAACCACATATACTAAATTGCATTAGAAATTTCCTATTTTCTCTCGCCAAATGCTAAATTGCATTAGAGAAAACCTTTATGTTCTCTAACTGAATGTTAAACTGCATTAGAGAACCTTTATGAGATAAAAACTTATATCTCCTATATCATGTCAAACTTCATGGATATCCGTATAAAACTGTATGCATCTAAATGACATAGGCTTAAGGTCAATTTGTATATATGCTTAATGACATTTAAATGCTTAAGATCGACACAAATCTTAAGACTTGTATATGTATTATGATAATAAACGATAACACGTATTATCAAAGATAAATGATGATCATCTTTATTGATGAACCATCATACCGTCATAATATATCAAATGTATAAATGTACATGAAGCAAATATAACGATCCCCTAACTAACAATGTCTAATGACGTCAAAATACCCGTATTGTATACTTGTGTCACAAACATAAGTGGGCGAAGTCTTTTAGTTAAAGGATTGACTATCATTTTCTCGATCCTTAAATGCTCTAAACCTTAATGTCAGCTTTTGTATCAACACCTTTATGGCTAAATAATTGACCTTTAAATGCTAAAACCCTGTGATATTCTTTGTTGTTATTAAGCAACACAACAAGAAGATCACCACAATGCAACCAAATGGATCTAGCCACTGAATCAACCACAGACAACTTAGAAATCAAGTTTTTGAGTTAAATCATTTATGAAGCAACCTCATAGCATGCACCTGCATGCATGATTGAGGAAGTCACCCGTGTCTATTTGACACTATTCCATGACATTGTACCATCTGCAAACTTAAAACATATAACCTTAAGTGAACTTTCGATCATTCGAACGCATAGCTAAATTTGAATCTGAATTCTCTATGAGATTTAGTTTGTTGACTGTGTTATATGTCAACATATAATCCTTAGTTCCTTTAAGTATCTCAACACTCGCTAGACAGCATTTCAAAGGTTTACACCTAGCTTAACCAAATATTGACCAAACAGTCAAACAGTAAATGCAATGTTTCGCCTAGTACATAGCCAAGCATACATCAAGCTATCAACTGTACTAGTATACAAAACATTCCTCACAACCTCTCTTTTAACTTTATTTTTTGGATACTGTGCTAAAGATTATCTCTTACTATGAGAGATAGGTGCTACAATAAGTTTACTATTAACTGTATTAAACCTTTGTAACACATACTCAATGTATGCACTCTATGAGAGGCTGATGAATGTTAAGATCTGTCTCGGTGAATCTGAATACTTAGAACAAAAGATGTTACACCAAGGTCCTTCATGTCAAAATTCTTGACCAAAAGTTGCTTAACTTTATAAAACATGGTCAAGTAATTTGACGTGAGCAATATATCATCCACATGCAGTAATATAAAGATAATTTTGCTCTCCCTGACCCTACAATACAAGCATCTTTTGCCTTTATTTTTCATGAAATTGAAAGATGTCATAACCTCATCAACTGTAATGTATCAGTTCTATATGATGTAAACCATATATTGATATGCATAATGCACAAACCATATCAGTTCCATTTGGATCCTGAAATCCTTTAAGTTGTATCATATAGACCTCTTTATAAAGGCCTTTACTTAGGAAAGCAGTTTTGACAGTTATCTAATGTAACTCTACATCATGATGAGCTACAATTGCCTTACTCACTTAAAATGTATCCTACAAGGATACGAGAAAAAAGTTAACATAAAGTCAACCTTTCTCCCTGAGTGAACCATTAGGCAACTAAGAGTGCCCATAAACTGTTGAACTTTATTCCAAAATCTTTTATGTCTAATCTTTATTTACAACTGATGAGTTTGTAGTTTCGTTGTAAATCAAATGGCTCCCAAACCTTACTATGTTTCATGAATAGCATCTCGTCATTCATTGCATCTCACTACACATCCGCATTGGGTCTAGAAACAACTTACAAAAAACTAACTAAATTTGAAATATGTCTAATATCATAGTCCTATACATTTGCTAGACTAGTAATCAGATGAGATAGTAGGTCGTCTCACTCTGGTGGATTTACCTAACTGCATTAGATCTTGTACTCCCAGGAACCACTGTGTGTATAAGTTTGGATTCCTGTTCTTATATAGGCATAATATAGAGACCTAAATCTACCAGATCTAACTGTACGAGTATCGGGTACATGACAATTATAGTATCCGCCTTGCTATCATCTGAAGGGTCAAAGAGCCCACCATCATCATAGACATTGTATTTCATAAACTTAGCTATTTGTGATTTCATTATTTTGGTCCCATCTTCTATATAGTAAAAATTGCAGCCTTAAAATGGTCGAGATACCTTACTAAATAGCAATGAGCAGAACTCAGTAGGGCAGCCCATACATGAATGTATGCAAGGATGGGTTTCCAAACTTCTAGATAATCAGGTAGAATAACCCTGTTCTGCATCGACTTCTTCAAGTCCTATAGGGTGCAGTTATGCCATTAGGTAACATATCATTTTGCTGAGAACTACTCTGCATAGTAAATTAAGTCACTATTCTAACTGATTCTAAATATTTGACAAATAGACCTTTTAAATTCCTAAAACACCATGTTTGCCATGATATTCTTCTCCATGGTTAAATTTGACTATCTTGATGAATTTTTCTAATTGGTTCTCAACCTTTAGTCTTTAAACAATAACAAATAACTGTAATAGGAATAATCATCAACAAATGTCAGAATATATTTAGAATTGCATAATGCAACTGTATAGGTCTACCGACATCTTTATGTATCAGACTCAACAAGTCAAAATCATGAGTTGGCCTCAATATCCTTATTAGTCAACTTACCCCTGCAATAATCACCACATGTTCCCAGAGAGAAATGATTTCCTTGATCAATCTCTCAACCTTAGCTCTGGAAACGTGGCTTAAACTTTTATATCACACCATGTATGACTTCTCATTCATCAAGGTTCTTCATTTCATAACTTGTTTAGCAAGATACGAAGAAGCACATATCTAATTCGGAGTAAGACACATTCTATACAAACTATATGATAAGAAAGTTGTACCATTATGTTTTGAATTAAATAATAACTGTACAACAGAAGCATTTAATACAAAACATTAGCCCTTTTTGTCCAAAATTGATCAAAAGATCACATATAAAATGTGTTGTGTAAAACCTTAATGAACCTTACAAAAGGTTCAATACATATATTCCCTATAGATATTACATAGGTTCAATACATATATTCCCTATAGATATTACATCTACTTCTTTATCGTTGTGAACCATCAATTTCTCCTTCCCTTTATTTAGCTTTATCCTAGATATGAACCCTTGCATCGTGGAAGTGCCTTGATCAGATGCTCCACTATATAGCCACCAAATACTTAATTCAACTATCGCAAATTAGATTCATAAATTAATCAGCCAAGGAGCTATCTAATGGTCACATTTTTTCCTTCTAAGCCTTATACTGTTGACTTCTTTATGTCATTCAAACCTTTACCAGCACTGGTTTGGGCAACATAAGCATGTAGAGAAGATTTGAACTTTGTACCTTTGAACTTAGCGGAAGTCATCTTTGCCTACCTTTAGTTGCTTCGAAGGTTGTAGGAGTAACAAACTTGAGTTTCTTCTTCTCAGCAACACAATGGGCTATCAAAGTGTTGAAGTACCATTCCTCATATAGGGAGTAATTTGTCATTACCAGATTACTAAACTCTGAAGGGAGTGTATTCAGAGTCTTATTCAGATTCTGGTAAACAATGAAGACATTAGGAAGCGACATGTTTAGCATCTTCACTCTACGAGAGTGTATTCAGAGTTTGACAAACAATGAAGACATCAGGAAGAGGAATGTTTAACATCTTCAGTCCACTATGAAGATGAATCATTCTTGATATATACTATATTACTCCCCCTTCTCCTGTATACCTCATGGAGAATAATTCTTTCATTAAGACACTTTTCTCAACATTAGGTGAGATTGTGTATCTCTAGAAGACATTACTAAGAAACTCATTCGCTATATCTGTGTCTAAAAGTCTACTTAGCAGATGGTTAAGTATGAATCTCTTAATGGCTATCATACATAATCTGTTAGGCCGATCCTAGGCTTCATAAGCTGCTTTATGAACTCTCGAGCTAATGAATGTAGGTGGAGATGACCTATTCGTTCGTATAGCTATATCAACCTCAACTATCTCTATAGTATTCAATACATCCTTTGTCCACTCTTTGTATTGAAACCAATCAAGGTTTCAATGGTGACACTGATTTTGTTGATCGAAAAGGTGACTACAAAATAACAATATTTCAATCAACACAAATGTAGGATAACAACGATACTTAAAGCCATTGAATAATATCTTTGTTGAAAATCTGATCACACATATTATGACTGAATACATAATATATACAATTAGACTTTCATATAAAAGCGATCAGAGTATAAACTGTCAACTCTTATGACAATACCACCTTTGGGCGAATATATCATTTGAGCAACATCGTTGCTCCATCTAATGTCTTTATGTACACCTTAAAATGTTTTGTAAGGCCAACACCTTTGAACATAATAACCAAATATAAAATCAGAGACATCTCCCAACATGCAAGCGGAACAATTCAAAATGTTGATTTGAAAGGTCACTTTAGTGACTACATCCTCATCAATACTAAAAAAATCCACGAACACAAAGGATACATCTTTATGTTATCCTTAGATTTTTTATGGGCATATGGTATATGATAATGTAACATCAATACATGAAAAAAATTTCATGCATAGTCTTATTGTGACACACTCGTGCTGAAGACATAATCTGAAAACTTCATTTGAGACTTTCGTAAATGAAAAATCTTAATAGAGCGACTATTGTGCATCATTGGATACTGAACCGATCACCTGGGACATGAAAACCTCATGTATTTCTCTTATGGCAAGTTTGTTGTACAAAAATTCACTTAAAAATGGCTTTAGAATATCTCAATTCCTTTTTCAAGTAACTATCATATGATCCCGAACACTGAACATGAGATCCGAGATATGAAAACTTGAAGTTTCTCCCTCAAGTGATGTCTGAAGCATGAAAATTCACTCGATATCGGATTCAGAACGTCTTAATTTATTTAGTTGGAGTTAAACTTTAATTTATTACTAATGTAATAAATCCAAAAAAATAGAAATTTTCACTTTATAAATTTTTTGGACCTAGAAACTGACCTAAAAATCTAGAGGCACCCTTATAAAAAATTCAAAATTTTGTGTGTTTTTTTTTAAATTACTGTAACTGCTAAAGTCAACAAAGGTATGGCGCGTGTATTAGCGACGCACCTCAACAGTGTTCGGCGCGTGCATTGCATGCGCCAAACGCACACGCATGCACGATAGTTGGCGTGACATTGTCCACCTATGTGTCAACCACGTGTCTGGCATGTGCAGCGCACGCGCTAGACGTACCACCCCACGGGCGATACTATTTACCCGTCAAGTGTGTGTGGCACATGGGCCTGACGTCTGCGTTGCCGTCGCTTGAAAATGACGATTTTCAGTTAGTTTCAGGCTATTTTTTGCACTCTCGGGCTCGTTTTCACTCTATTTCTCAAGGATAAACACATGTATACTACTTTCATTAAATAAAAAGCAAGAAAAAAATCGAGAAACAGAAGTTTATTCTCCTAAAATCTTACAAAGAAAAAATAAAAAAATTTCGTTTTTAACCACCCAATCACGTCAACACTCTAATACCACATGTAATACGTAACGATACCTTAGTTACGTATCCTGGATCGAACGTAAAATAACAAGAAACGAAGAAATGTAAAAAAATACCTGATTTTAGTTTCACAACTTCAAACAAACTTTTTGAAGCCGAAACGAACGTAAATCTACTGCCGCCTTTACGGAAACTCCTCACCAAAACGCGATCAACAACTTTCTACATTTTTGTCAAAACGCAAGCATTCTTAATAGGTCAAAAAATTCTTATATTTACGATTGATATGAGCAGCTGTAGAAGACTTTAATCTTTATATATAGTTTTCATATCGAACTTCCCCATCACAGGCCTGATATGAGTCCGGTTTACACTGAATGAGATTCATTTTTCACCCAAATTTTGACCAATTGATTTAAATAATTTATTGGGTCACTTTAGTATCTTTATTCGGATCAAATTACGTAACTTAACCGATAAGTTATTTAAAAACTAAAAAATATAATTAAATATTGTCCAATTTTATAAAAAAAATTACAGAAAATGTCTAACACTCATAACTAAATATGAATAAGGCAATAAACTTAGTCAACAAAACAAGTCGACAATTGGCTACATTTATCTTCCTTTTACCGAAAGGACAAAGTGACAAAACTTATGTCTAAACATCACCCGACAAACTTGCAATCTAAGGAATTTAACGAAGGAGGAGCATGGTCAAAAAGGAATTTGTATATCTCACGTTTAAATTGTTATAACAAAAGGGCATCCTATATACTCTATTATGAATCCATCCATCCAAGTTTAAACTTTTGTTGAATAAGGACTTATTATCGCTCTCTTAACACGCATTTAGTTGAATAAAATATCACCTTGCATGATAAATTGTATACAGTAAAATCTATATAAATAAATAATATTGAAATCACATAAGATATGTTAATTAAAAGAATTTCCAGTTAATTTAATTTTAATTTTAACTTATTAGATCATTTCAAAATATTAATTTATAAAAATTCCAAGTTAAAATAAGTAAATATTAAAACTTTGAACTAAACATAATTATGTAGTTTTTTTTTTTTGGTTACCCACGAGGTGTTCTAGGAGGGTCCCAATTATGGGAAGACACCTTTAAGTCATCTACTCCAAAATTAATCCCTGCTCGAGCCAGATAGGTCCCTTGTAGGAGGCAAAGTTCTGACCCCAAGTTTTAAACAGTTGTATACATAAGGTCGGTTCAAACCCGCGACCTCACTTAAACAAAAAAAAAGCCCCTTATCAACTCAATTACGTAGTTTTCGGCACTAGTTAAAATATCCCTCATCGTGAGCACTTCCATTAGAACTTTGATTAGCTCGAATCATCACGTTTGTTCACTTTTTGCAAGTGCGAAAGCGCACTCTGGAGTAGAATTGACCGAACGGGTGTTTTTCAATCAAATGAGGTCCTGACAGTGTTGCGAAACTTCAAAGAAGTTACCGCAAGTCAAGTTAAGCTATTATTTTATGCCCCCACACACCAAAAAGAACGCTCGTTTAGGTGAAGAGATACTAGAAATCGTGGAGTAATTATATATAAGCTCTCACTTTGCTGCTGTTGATAATGGAACTAGACGAGAAACAAATGGCAAGTTCAACTGGTTTGGGGCTGCTGTCATTAGAAGCCGAGCCACTACTTTGGATTCTCATTATAGAACACATTCTTTGAATCATAACCGTTTATTCTTTACAATATTTGTTTGAAATAAAGAATTAAATATTCATTTTAGCAAACCACACTTCAAGCTTCAATGGTAAATTTTCATTAACACATTTTCAAACTACACAGAAGTTTCAATGTCGTCTTACAGAAGATGGATGTGGTCCAGATTAGCGTTCGGCCTAATCAAACAAACAACCTTGTCCTTCCCAGTATGGTCGTGAACTGCGGAGAAACTATATTTACAGAAGCTATAAACCAAGGAGATGCGGTCTAATCGAATTGATTATTAGGATTTCAGGCAAAACACAAGTATGAGCGAGCCAGGTTGTCACTTTTGTTTGGCATTTCATGCCAAGGTTTCTTCAACTTTATATTACTCCTGGGATGAGATATACGGATTGACTGAGTCCTTGGTTTTCATTATCAATTCAAGTGGAGTTTTTCTTTCTGTAGATAAATTTCCAGGAGCAGCCCGAAAGTTCCTTCCATCATGGACCTTGGCAGCTTCGTTAGATCCAATGAGTAATAGGTTTATTAAGGATGTAGGAGTAAACTCTCTCATTTAGATTCTAGCAGGCACATGGAATATATGATTACAAGTACAATATATATATATATATATAAGAAAATGATTCGCGGCCGATTGCTCGCGTTATACTTCGGTCAACTAAAGCCAATTCTGATTTACTGCGTAAAGATAAATATGTAATTAATACTGGAATAAAGGAGGTGATTGGTCAAAGTTGGGTAAAAATAGATCTTTTATATACCAATGATTCAACATGTAGAGATTTTCTGGATTTTGACTTGGACATTTGATAGTTGCCCTTGAAAGAGAAGATGGTACCAAAGAAAATTGGCATAGAAAAATCGCTGTGATTGGAAGGAAATGTGGTGTCTGGTACAGAAGAAAGGGTCAAGTGGTGGAAGTATCAAGCGGCCATTTCTACATGAATAACAAACCTTAGCATTATTTCAGTCTAATTAGAAAACTAAGCATATTATAATGTGACTCTTTGGACATTGCAGATTAACAAAGCATTGATTTGTACTTAATGTAAGAACAATGACAAAATTCATAAACTTAAAGGCAAATTATATTTTAAATTTAAATTTTTACGCAACTTTGTAGAACAAGCCACAAATATAAAAATATCAATCAAGTATATAAAATTCTAAGTTAAAGTAAAAATAATTTGTCCTTAATTCTATCTTTACTCTTGTTAACATGAAGGGTAATACATGTAAGATTAGGGATAATAATGGACTGGTCCATGAGCTCATATTAGAGTGTTTTCAATGAACTGACCTATAGGTTAAGCCTAGACATAAACCGACTCGAGACTCAACTATTCTATACAAAACAACATTGTTTTGTTTAGAAGAGTTAGGTCTCAGGTAAGCCTGAATCTGAGTATTTTAAATTTGGATTCAATTAAAAAAACGACATTTTATACTTTTGGTTTTTGTAAGATAGATTATAGTGTAGCAGAAAATAAATGATTAAAAATTTAAGAGTTTAATTATTTTTGTCAATAAACAGATTATGAAAAACTTGTAATGTATTTATTAAGTCGTTAAAAGATAACTGTTAATCCAACTCATAAGAAATTAGGAGGGATCAAGTTCAAGATGGTAAATGAAATAAGTTTTGATCAATTAGTTGGAAATATTCCATATGTGAAAACATTAAAAGAAATAAAATATTAAGGTTTATCTTTCCATAAGTCAATTTCACCATTACGCGTTTTTTAAAGAATTTTCTTTGCCGTCACTACAAGAAATCAGTGTTTTATCGACGGAAATTGTCGTCGGTAAACAGGAGATATCCGTCGGTGGAATTAATCACCGACGGAATTTGGTGGAGCAAAATTCGGTCGGTGAACTGCCCGAAGCTAAAAATACCGATCGACATGTTCCGTCGCAATGTTACGATGGAATTACCGACGGAAATATTATTGTCGGTATTTATTTAACGACGGAATGGTAAGTACTATTCCGTCAGAGAAATATTGCTACGGTCATTCAGCCCGTCGGTGATGTGAAGTTATCTTCAACGACATTTTCCGACGGTATATTATACCGTCAGTAACTAGGGTAACTTTTCCGACAGACAATTGACCGTCGGTAATAACTGATTATTATTTTTTTTGCTTTTTTGTTGTTATAATAATGATTATATTATATATTCACTTTATTAATTTGTGTTGCGTTAGAATAATGAATAATGAGAAAATTAATAATTAATAAAATATAAAAAGAAATTAATTTAATTATTAAAAAATAAGAAATAACAAATCTCTTATGTTTTTTAATTGAAAACACATGACAATGTTATGGTAATTATTGTCGTAATGATCATGGATGCTCTGAACTATGTCCCCCCTCTTTAACATTTCCATCTCCTGCCTAAGCTTAGCCATCTCATCCGCATGTTGTTTGTCCTTGGCCATCTGCTCCATCTCCGCTCTCATCTTAGTCAGCCGCTCCATCTCCTCTCTCATCTTAGCTGTTTGCTCCATCTGCTCCAGCGACTCTTTGATCTTTGAAACCTACTCCAGCTCCGCTCTCAGCTGTTCTGTCATCTGCAGACTAATCTCCTCCCTCATCTTAGCTATGTCCTCCATATGCCGGTGATGTTGAGTAACCAACTGCTCGTTTTGATTAGCTAGTTGTTCCTTTAATGAGTCCACTGTGGCCCGGAGCTCCGATACATCATGAGATTGAGATGACCGAGCAGATGCTGCTGTACTAGAAAGGGAAGAGCGCGAATAACAGGTGTTTGCATATGAGCCCAGGCCGAATATTCTTCCATGACGGTCCCAACCACCCATGACATCAAGATATATCGAGTCTCGCCCATGTGTTGTTCCTCCTGAGATTGTCGCTGGATATTTTCTTGTATTTGATCCTATTAGGAAACAATCTTTACATTAGTAAATAAGGTATAATTGTTAAGAAATTATTAAAATATGTTAATTTCACTGACATTCACTTCTCTACATCGACTGTTGATAAAGGTGACACCATCATGTTTCTTCGTGTGGGTGTGCACAAATACCTGCATAGGTGTAGGCTTCGTGTCCAATGTCTTTTCCTACACGTATAACTTAAATTGTCAGATGTTAACTAGTATTTAAAAAAAATTCGCCAGAGTTTCCTCTGTATATATGATATTTGCCCCCTATTCAACAATGAAAATAACTTCACACAGCCATATGGCACCAGACATTTATATCATAATCACATTGTTCAATAAAGCAAAGCAAGATATATGTAAAATTGTCATGAGAAATTAGATACTTACTAGTCTATGTGCATGCTCGTTGTGGGTAATTGATCCTCCCGTATGCACTGCAAGACTCAGCCCCCCGGCCCTCCACGTCTGTTGGCCGAATTACGCTCAAATATGGACATTGTCGCAGGTGATGTCCAATATTCGGTCCAATGAGTCCAAATTTTCTCCGAAATATAATGCGGGCGTGCACCAACCTTGCGTATTTGATTAATTAAGTCGCGATAACGTATGTGAGCTTTCTTTTCCTATTGTTTATACATGATGGCGTCGAAACGAAAATCCCAGTAAAATTCTTTCTAAAAATGTAACTTCAAACTATAATCAAGATGCATTGTAAGTGAGAACTTACATAACTCTCAACCCATCGAGGGAAGTGTTTCCCAACTTCTTTATTTAAATCATCTTCGGTCATACCCGACATTATCTCCTGTAGCAATGTCTCGTACAATCTAAATACAGAATGACTATTTTTAGGGATGAAGATGACACAAAGGTAAATACTGAAATATTCATGTGCAACTTACTGCACGAAAGGCAAAAGCTCTTCACAGTTCAATACAATATAACCATGTGCAGCCTCGATCTCTTCCTCAGTTAACATTCTTCTTGTCGCACGCCCAGATGTTCGTCCAGAATATGAAAAGATGGACAAGTTTCCATCAGCATGAATTGTTCGTCCGTCATCGTCATTACGAGGAACTTTTCTTCCTCTTGTGTTCACATGCGGCTCAAAATAATACCCACAATTGTGAGACAACTGAGTCATTGTCTCACAATTTGGCCACAATTCTCGATCAGCTGACTGTAGTAAGTCGAAGAATTGTTTTGCCTGTTGGTTAGGGTCTTCGTCAACATTGTCCCCATTTGCCTCAAATGTATGACCGAGTCCATCGTGCACCATTTGCCTGTAAGGGTTTTCCGGCCCATCACCAAAATGTCTTCCATATCCATCCTCAACGTCATTCTCATTTAAGTTCATAGACGTAGGTTCTTCAATTCTCCGTGAAGTGCTAGCAACCAAGGGTTCCCCATTTCGGGTCCACTGAAAATAGTTCGGAACAAACTCTTTTCTCAACAAATGCAATTGAACTTCATCAATCAACAGAAAACATTTGTGCTTGCACTTTTTACATGGACATCTGATCTTTGGCCCATCCATATATGCACGTTGCGAACAAGCATAATGAATGAACGCATCAACTCCCGCAACAAATTCAGGATTAATGAAACCATCGCCGGTTAAACGTCTATACATCCAAGATCTATCGTTGGAACTCATAACTGGAGAACTGTTATTCTACAAGATCAAATCCAAAGTTATGCATCTATGTTAGGCACATATCTACAAACCAAGTCATAACAGACATGTGTTATAACATCAGTTTCTAACGTTTCAAGGCATGACATAACATATTTAATGCTAAACATTTATCATCCTCACATAATTACACTAACGCGCTCATGCTCTAATTTAAGCACCATCTAGGACGAGGATCCTATTGAAATTTCGGCAGCATTTCTCCTATAATTCGGACACCCCCTTAAAAAATAAGGGTCCCCTGCAAAAGAAACATACTTCTATCTCAAGCAGTAATCACACCTCAAATTCACTCTCCGTCCAACATGTGTGTTTTCAAGTTTCACGCTATTGCAGGACATCAATAAATTGTTCAGGGACATGCAGTGGGAACATCAATTGCCAGATAATTAATCAAGCGATTAAATTACTAACTACAGAAACACACATTTATCTCAACCAGTATTCACTTCGTAAATTAAGTCTCCGTACAGCATGTGTGTTGTCAAGTTTCACATATTGCAAGATATCAATACACGATTCAGCACATACTATGGGCAGTTCACATACAAGCGCATTCATGAAGAGCCAGAGACCACAAGCAAAACCATAAGCACTAACCTCAATCGATCTACTGAGAGATATTGCAGAAGTATGTCACCGGAGATGAAGATGATAGCGCTTCAATAACAATCAACAATAAAATCAGTCATACCTTAATTGGATACCCTAACAGTTAAAGGAAACGCTATATGGAAAAATAACGCAAAAAACATCAGAGCTTTGATTATAAGTATTGCTAATAATGTCTTTCTATTATTTATTATGACAACGAATGGTTACAATCATCAAATATTTTGTTGTAGATCAAGATGTTGGCCGAACTCAAAACTCTTTGCTGAAGGTGCAAGAGCTAAATATTTTGTGGGGCATTCAAAATACTAAGAAGTTTGATATTTTACTTTATGTTTAAAGAATAATTCAAGATATGTATTCACTCCTAAAATTTGATAAGAATTCAGATATATTCTTAAAGATTTGATATTTATAAATTAAATTCATTAAATTTATTTCAAAGTTACCAAACATGGGAATTAATCAAAATTTTAATATCTTTAATTTTTAGTATTAATTTTAGATAAAAATTTCCAAATGCTTTCACTTCTTTAGACACCATGTAAGATGAATTAACAAATCTAATCGATCTTAGAACTTAAAAATAAAATTGATGTTAGGTTGCTTATAAATATATTAACTATGTATTTGTGCATACAAGAATGAGTAGTAACAAAATAATGAAAATAATCGCGAAAGCGATTATGTGTTCGCACATTAATTCCTCCCCAAGCATGTTAATTACAACTAAAATTTACATATTACTAGACTAACTCTTTAATAGTTACTAAAATTTTAAAAAATTCAACCAACTTTATAATTATGGTCCTAATATAATGAATTGAAGTCAGATATATGTCACTACAATATCTACAATAATTCACAAATCAGTATAATCCATAATTTCCAATGTAAATTATCATTAGCAATTTTATGAAATGAGTGAGTACCGTAGACTCTACCAACTACTACCACTCAAATATCAGTCGACGGAGATTTTAGTCCAAATCGAATGACTGGAGTTTGTTCTACAGCAGGAGGCTTCGTTCAGTTTCAATGGGTATAGGATTTAAGATTATTTCTCCTTTAGAATAAAGGAATCTTTATTTTAATGTTCTCAAGGTTTTTATCTTACCTAGTCTCCCTTCCACGATCTCTATCTTACCAATCACCTTGATATACAAATTTATCCATATTATTTCTCAATTTTTTTTATTTATTATATAAGACATTCCCTCTTCATCATCATGTTGAATAACTAGTTGTTGTTGTCGATGTGAATTAGTAACTTGCAGTGATTAACCCCTTTACAAATTGGCTATGACAATATCTTACAACGCATTTAATTTCTAATCTTGCTAAACATCATATTCATGCATTCACATTGTTGTTATATAATATTCGGCATGAACAAATTATTCTTTATTTCCTTTTTAACTCTGTCACGATCAGACATGAATCAAAACTGTAAAAGAAAGCTAGTAATAATTTTTCAACACTCATTCGCATGTTTATCTACATTGATGACACTTAGATCCCTCTTGTAACACTCTAAATTTCTGGCTTTCTTTTAGTTAAAAAGAGAAAATAACTTATGGATCAAATTAGAAATACATAAACCAAACAAAACAAAGAAGGGTAAAAATAAATCTAGAACTATATTTAGAAATGGTTCTTTTACGCCACTGCTCCTACACCACTTTTTTTCCTTTCCTTAGTTTAGTTTAGTTTAATTTAGTTTACTTTCTTTTCACAAACAATATGAACAATTAATGTGAACAACATGAAATAAAAGAATTGAAAAGAAGAAACCTTAATACAAAAGTAAATATAGGTAAACCCTACAAACAATAAGATGACATAATTTTATTGTTTCAATTTAAATTTTTAAATGAGAATACAATATAATAGAAAGAATTGGAATCATAAGAAACACAATTTTTAAGGAAGAGAATATAATCTTCATAATATAAAATGAAAAGAATAATTACACCTTATTTAAAGCTAAGTTTTGATACCAAATGATGAAAATCCACCTAAGAATATATCCTGAAAAATCTATAAACAAGTTTAAATCAAAATCAAGAAAGAAAAAATAGATGTATAAAAGAATTGACTCTTTGATTATAAAGAATCAAGAACCAAATTCATTAAGTGTTTAAATGCCAACAAATACACACGAAAGGAGATCAACGAAAACAAAGAGGGCAGGGAGGAGAACTAACAAACCTGTAGGAGATGAGGACGAGGAGCGACGTCTGCGACCGGTGAGCGTCGACCACCGAGCGGCGACCAGCGACCGGCGGCGTCCTTAGAGGAAGACGAACGACGAAGATGAGGCGTCGTAGGAGGAAGAGAAAAGAGAGCTAGGTCGCGCGAGGAGGAAGAAGAAGGTTGCGGGGGTGGTTTAAAATAAAACCAAAACGACGTCGTTTTGGTTTTAACCAAAACGCCGTCGTTTTCTTTTACTGAAGGGCATTGGACGTATTCACCGACGCCTTCACCGATCGAAATGGGCGTCGGTATAAAATTCAACCAAATTCACCGACCGAATTTTTTTCGGTCGCAAACAATTTAATGCACAACCACTTTCCGCGACGGTAACGCTATTTCGGTCGGTATTTTCAACGATATTCATACCGTTGGTAATTTTTCGTTGGTATTAAACATTTTCCTTATAGTGCGTGAAAGAAATAGTCTTTATAAATATCTCTAAGTGAATACAAAAATATACAAGTCAATGATTATCTTGGTATTAGTAATTAAAATATATAGTCAATGAGATTATCAATCGTATAAGTCACGAAATTATTTTACATGTTTTTTGGAAGTCTATTTTACATGATTTTACTGAATTCACTTAAATTTTATGCTTTAAAATTTTGTGGAAGATTTTATAAAACATAAAATTAATCAATTGTATTAAATTGTGTCAATATTTTATGATATGAAGAAAATTAGAGATTATTATAAAATTTATTTTAGGAGAAAAGTACAACTACAACATTCTTTATTTTATGAGATAATTTTAATTAAAATTAATTTAAAACATCATACCTATTCCGCTAATGATTATCTCAGTATTATTAATTAAAATAAATAAGTCAATGATTATCTTAGTATTAGTAATTAAAATATCCACTTATGATTATCTCAGTATTATTAATTAAAATAAATAAGTCAATGATTATCTTAGTATTAGTAATTAAAATATATAGTCCATGATAATCTCATTAATTTAAGTAGAATGGAAAATTTGGATAGGGCATTATGTTGTGTGTTTGATCTTGGTGTTTTCTTCCCGTCATTGTGCTTGCAAAACTTGAGGCTTAATATGTATGATAGTTCTATTTAAACGATGGAGGCAAATACTAGCATAATAGTGTGTTTAAATGGTACTAATCACTATAATTGGAAATGTAAGATGAAAGATCTTTTATTTGTGAAAAAATTGCATTTATTGTGTTAACTACTTAGAAGCCTTAGACTATGTTAAATGACAATGAGAATTAGAACATTATAATGTTTGTATCCATATTAAGCAACAGGTGGAAGATACACATTATTCACATTATATTAACAAGATTCATGCTAGAACTTTGTGAAATAAGATTGAAACACTTTATACTTCAAAGACTATAAATAACAAGTTTTTCTTACTTAAGTAATTGATGAATTTGAGATATAAGGAGGTTAGTCATTTTTAACAATTGTTTGGAATGAATATCAAGTTTGATCATAAGATATATAAACTTTGGTTGCTTAATACTTCGTTAGATTCTTAGGAAACTTTTCTTATCTCTTTGGACAATTATGTTCCTATAAGAGGGAAAAGTAAAAGAAACTAAAGTTATAAGTATAAGAACTTAGTTTTTGTGAATACTGTGGTAAAGTAAGAATATCAAGAAATAATTTTTCAAGCTTAAAAAGAAGATGGGACAAGAAAAAAAGGATGGTAACAATGAGAACCATTTTGTTACTTTTGTTGATAATGATATTAGTGTTACTTGTGATAAAAATGTCATCAATTTAGTATGCCATAAGACTAGTTTCGTTGTAAATACTAGTGCTTCCATGTCATGTCACATCTAAGAAGGATTTACTCACTTTTTATACTACCAGCAATTTTCCATTATTTAAGATAGGAAATGATGGCAATATTAGGGTGATTAGTATGAGAACAATTTACTTGAAGGCTAATAATGGTTCAAAGTTAATTTTTAAACATGTCAAGCACGCATATGACATTTCCTTGAATTTAACTTCTATAAGAAAGCTTGATTATGATGGTTATTATAATATCTTCAACGATAGATAGTGAAAACCTACTAAAGGTTCACTAGTTTTGGCTCAAGGTACAAGTCCTTTAACTTGTATATGTTGCAAAGTTCTAGTTCTAGTGAATTGGTGAATATGATTGAGAGTAATACTTCATCATAATTATAATATAAAAGACTGATCCACTTGAGTATGAAAGGAATTAATCGTTTAGCTAAGAAAAGTTTACTTTATAATATTAAGGAAGCTAGGTTACATAAGTATTTTCAATGCATGGTATGGAAACAAAGGAGAGTTTCCTTTTAGGGTTATCCTCCTTTTAGAAAGTTTTGTTTGTTGGATCTTGAAATTTATAAGTTTGTGGTCCTCCTAAATGAGATCATATGGTGGTCCATTTTATTTTGTCACTTTTATTAGTGACCATTTTAGTAAACTGTGCATTTATGCTTTGCAGATCAAAGATAAGGTTCATGAGAAATTCAAAGAATTCCAAGCTTTGGTTGAAAGAAATATGCAAGAAATTGAAATGTATCTACATAATGGTAACGGTGGTGAATATTATAAGCCATTTGAAAACTATTACAAAGAGCATAGTCTTAGACATCAAAGATTCCTTCCAAGACTCCCTAATTGAATGGTGTGTCAAAAAGTATCAATAAAACATTGATGGAGAGTGTTAAATGCTTACTTGCAAAAGCAAAGTCATAAAATTCCTATACTTTACATAGTTTCTCATGTTATTAATTTGTCTCCTAGATTTGGATGGTAATCTCCCAAATACATTTTGGTTTGATAAGGATGTTTTACTTGACAATCATTAAATGCAAAACATTTATACATGTTTCTAAAGATGAGAGATCGAAACTAGATGTTGAGAACATGTAGTGTATCTTTATTAGTTATGGTCAAGATGAGTTTAGCTATTAGTTGTATGATCAATTAGAGAAGAAACTTGTCAAAATTCATGATGTGTTGTTCTTTAAGGACCAGACTATTGAGGATATTAATAAGGCTGAGAGTAAATGATCCTCAAAGCCGTATGAGTTTAGTTGATGTTGAGCTAATTTCTTTAAATGATACATGAAATGCAAAAAAAGATGGTCTTTAATATGTTACGATTCAAGATGACATTAAAAATGATGATTAAGTACAAAATGATCAATAAGGTGTAAACACTTTGGATGCTCCAGTACATAATGTTATTGTTGTTTAACAATCAATAAATACAGAGACAATAGCTATAGCAGTTTTAAAAACTTCTCTTAGGAGACCTACTATAAAGACAAAGTCCACATCATATTATCCTCCTAATAAATATGTACTTATCATTGATGGGGGAGAACCTGAAAACTTTGAAGAGCTATGGATACTGAGCAAAAAGAGAAATGGTTTGAAGCTATGAAGAATGAAATTAAATAATTGCATGATAATCACACTTTTTATTTGTTTAAGCTACTTAAAGGATGAAGCGACTTAAGGGATGAACAACCATTCGATTTTCAAAGTAAAGTATGATGACGAAACTTCAATTCTACGATATAAAGTTAGATTAGTTGTCAAACTACTTAAAGGATTTTACGTTTTATGAAATTTTTTCTTTGTTTATAAAGGTGTCATTCATCTGAGTTATGTTAGGATAACTAACACACCTTAAATTAGAGGTTGAGTATGTTGATGTGAAAATTGTTTTTCTCTATAGTGATTAGATAAGAAAATTTATATAAAGTCAAAGGAAAGGAGGATTGTACCTATAAATTTAGGAATATTTTTGTGAAATAAAACATGCATCGAGGAAGAGGTACAAGAAGTTTGATTTTGTTATTAAAAAAAGTAAGGATTTAAGAAGACTTCATGTGTTGTTTTGTAGAAATTATTGGAAATTACTATTTTGTTGTTTTATAGTTATTACATGCTTATTATAAATTAAAATACTTTTAAGATTACAAATTGAAGTATGATTTAAATAATTTATATGAAATACTTAGGGCTGGTAACGTAAATTCTTGGCATAAAGATCATCATCATAGGAAAACTAAGAAATTATGATTATTACATGAGCAATAAATCAATAAAATACTTTAAAAGTTCAATGTGGACAAAGTAAGAATGTAAGTACATCTATTTCTATACATTTCAAATAAGAAAAAACCCAATATCCTTATAGCGAGGAAGAGAACAAGGATATGAAAAGAGTTCCTAAAGCTTCAACTATTGGTAATTTGATATGTGCACTAATTTATATATGACCTAATATAGCTTATATTGTTAGTGTTATTAGTTAGTTTCTTTCTAATTTAAAAAGAGAGCATTAGATTGCAGTGAAGATGATTTTGAGATATCTTTGTAGCTCTTTTAGTTTGAGTTTGTGCTTTAGAGAAGGGAAACATATTCTTTTCGTATATATATTTTCAAATATAACAAATGTTGATATAAGGAGGTCATATTTTTGATTTTTTTAAATAAAATGTAGTATATTAAAAGATGAGGTGAAGCAAGAGGTTTACAAAATTGAAAAACAAAGATCAAGGGGCTAACCCCCTTAAAAGGATCTAGTTAAGCAAGAGTACGCATTAACTGAACAAAGTCATGCAACTTCTTAAAGCTAATACAAGTCGGCAAAACTGGGCTGTGATAAGCAAGCCTTCATTTAAGTTGTCTCATTTGAGTTAGTATAAATACCAGCTTGAGGTCATTCTTTGGATAACAACATGCTTATGTTTATAAAGGAATAAGTGCATCCTGAGCTGATCTCAAACGATTATTAGTAGTGCTGTGGTGGTGTGTAAACAATATAACTGAAGATACGATTATTTCATCTCCTGCCAAATGCCAGGGACAAGATAAGCTAGAGTTGTACGTATTAACTAGACATCACCTTTTTGGGGAAGTTTGAATCGAACACTCCAATCTATCTCCGACGTTTGGTAGGAGCGGAATAATCGATTCTTCAGGTCTATACTTTAGGCTATTTTATTGCCTTTGTAGTAGGAGATGTATCTCGGCAATCCAGATTATAGAAATGCAATGCTTTGTCAACTTCAAAACTAAAACTTGTTACTATAGCTAAGCTCGTAAAGAAATGCTTTAGATGAAGAGATTTGAAAGCGACCTTGGTTTTTCACAAGGATGCTATGTGATACATTCCAATAGTCAAAGTGTAATGCAAATTGCTAAAAATTTGACATCATTTAATATATTGAAGCGTATTGATGTCAGGTACCATTAAACTATATATGTTTAGATTCTAAGTTGCTTGAACTGCAAATGATTCATAAAGATGACAATGGTTATGATATGGTGACCAATTCTTTTCTCATAAAAAAGTTGGATGCATATTACTTAATTTTCAAGATAATGGTCTCTTCTGTATAGTTGAGAGTAAGAGAATTGTTAGGTTAGGAACTTTATCTCCTATTTATAAAAAGATTCAAATTTATTAGACTTGGACTATCATTTTAGAAACTCATTTTGTTTTTAAATCACCCTTTTAATTTATAAAAATAGACTATTGTTGTGTTTTTAAATGGTTTTTTTTTTCATTAGATCTAGAGTAATTTACTGTTGGATCAAGTTCAAATTTAGTCTAAAAGTTATTAAGATATTGATTTGTAATATGGATGGTAGAGACCTTGTTTAGCATATTTTAGTTGCAAAATTCACCTTGTGATTAGGAACTTAATTTTAGGTGATTTCTCAGCTTTTCTTCTTTGTTTATTGTTATTGCTTTTTCTCCTTCTTTAAAACTTATTTTGTGACTACTTTTTTTTTTGAAACAAAGTCAAAGTCAATAGCATTAATTAAAGAGTTAGGGGTGAATCCCAACTACACCGGCTAGCATATAAATGTGAGACCCGTGCTAAATTATTATAGAACTCTTTTAGTACAATGGAGTTCTTTTGATGAACCAAAGGTCCCACAATTTTTACCTTTATTCTAAAGGACTTTTCCACATAAAAGTGTTAGTCATTTACATAGCTATATTTATTTTTTCCAGCATATTATGATTGTCACAACATTATTATTATGATGTAGGCTACTTGCTCCTTATAAATTCTAGTAAAGAAAATATGAATCGATTATTTTATTCTACTCTATCTTTAGTCTTGCATATATTAGTATTTTTTCATTAAAAGTCATAATTTATGTATTGTTATATGTCAACAAGAAAATGGCATATAACATTTACAACAAATTTAAAATTTAAGCATTTAATTAATATTTTTATATGTTAAATATGATCATAAAATCTCATATTTTAAATATAATTTATCCAAAATTTACTGCAGAGTATATTTCTATTTAGGATTACATTATTAACTTACTAAACATGCTAAAATAAACTTTCTTTAGGATATAATTTAGAACCTCAAGATATAGGCCATTTTAAAATGGATGTTTTCTAGCGTAATATATTTCTCTGTAATTGGTTGAAATATACACATATTTCAATAATTATTGTATGTTTCTCTTATTTTTATTATAGATATTTCTTTCCACCAAATAAATTTGGTAAAAAGAAAAATGGAAGGTTTTATATAAAGAGTAACTTAAGGTAATAAGGCCTTGTGTATTGATTTATCAATTTACTGGATTGGGAGTTTGAACCCCGCATGTGAATGCAGCATTGTTAAATAGCTGGTGGTAGTGCTAAGTCGCCCCTTAAGTTCCCACAAAATACGAGTAGGGGTTAATTTGAGCACGATAATAGTTTAAAGATGCCACCGATAATTCGGGCCCACTCAAAGAACCTCGCGAGTTCACCCAAAAAAAATTGTTCAAAATTAATAAAATTGATTTAGAACTTATTTTAATTTAATGCACTTCCAACACGCAACGTTTGGTTGTCGTCCCCATCACCGGGGATGGCAAACAGAACATTAAAATCCTGTCATCTGAAGCTATTTGGTTGCTGTCTCCCTCTTTTTGTCATCTACCCCCAGTGAACAGAGACAAAATTTTTTGTTTAGCTCAAAATCGTAGGACGAGGGGCATTATGTTCCTGTCTCCCAAACAAAAGGTCGTGTTGTCCAAGTTTAGCCATATCCTTTCTCTCTGTTGTCATATGCCCTGCAGCTCACCGCCGTCTCCCTCAACAAGTCGAGGACGTCACTTTCTTGCTAGTGGTGAAGCCTCCAGCCAGCAACAAAACTCTGTTCCTTGGTAGTGCAGGTTAGATCTTTGGTTCTCTTCTTGTTAACTTATCTCTTTTTGTTAACTTGTTCTTATCTGGTTGGATCTTATAACAACCCATGAAGCAACATCAAACCCAGTAGCCACTTGACCGTATTTTTCGCAAACATAGTCGATAAATGAGAAACTTCAAGGAAATAGTCATTTGATACGATCAACGAAATCGACAAGTTCCTCGTCCCAACATCAACGAATACGTGAGAAGGAAATGAAATGAAGAACTTTCTATTATACCCTTTAAAATCTCGTAGAACTTTCTGAAAACTTGATAACGGAGAGAAACTCGCAATACTATCTTCCTCTCTATTTGGTTGTTCGCTTATCGACTCATTTCATTTACTGTGCTTTTGGTTCTAACATTTGTCAAAATTTCTATTAGTGGATTCAGTGCCTTCTACTTTTATACTCAGTAAGTTATCTTCAGTCAATTTGTTTATTTCTTTTAGTGCATAAAGATCGAGATAAGGTTTCATGATATCAGAAATTGCATGTAAACTGCAGCAATTGCTTGAGGTTGCTATATGCAGAATTTATAAGGACTTGAGCAAATTATGGTTCTTCTTCAGTTTAATTTGATTTATATTAAACAAAATGGAATCATTTTAAGTCAGTGTAAATCACATTCTTTTTTTTATCTGCAGCAGATTCCCCTTCCATCATTCAAGTCTGTCATAGTTGACAATGCCAACATTTGTTTATTGGTTAAATAGCTTAGAGAACTCTTGTTAGTTGGTTTCTTTACATTCTTAGTTTTTTCTAGTTCTCCAGTATGTTAAAAGGGTTGCAGTCTGTTGATTTTCATTTCTTTTATAATTGGTAGATGGAATCTGTGATTGTGGCTTCTGTGACTACTTTGGACACTCGTTACTCTTATCCAGTTATAGTTCCAAGCAAATTTCTTATGCACCTGTGGCCACTTCTTCAAAAATTTACGGTTTTGTGATATCTTCTTATCTGCTTTTAGATGTAAACTTGATTTCTAACATCAGCTTTTTTGGTGGGTGACCAGATGGACCTTTACTTTCCTTACCATTTATTTTGGGGTAAGCATTCATATTCTCTTCAAAACTTTTGTTGGCTATATGAACTAAAGCTGTTATTGACGTTTTTTATTGGCAGTTGTTTGTTCTCTTGGATTTTTTTTATAATATCAACATACCTTGGATCCTGAACATGGTTAGTTCTTTGCAGTTTGGTTCGCTGTTCTCTCTTTATGGCTGTTACCTATACCAAATAGTTGGCAGAAGAAAATTTGCTGAGTGCCATATTGAAAGTAATTCTGAGCAAGGATACTACATACCTCTGAATTATGTGGAAGGGTACACAAATTCGGAAGAGAAATTTTATGAGAACAAAGTTGCAAACATTTGTTGTCATCTCTTCCAAATTATATTTCAGGTTGTAAGTTATAAGTATTAGAGAGAAGTTTAGCCGGTTATTGACCACTTTCTATTTTCACTATTGTTTTTATACAATTAGCTTATCATCCTTTTGTTGTCCAATTTCCTTATGAGAATATGACGGTTATGTATTCAATTGTTTTACAATCTTATAATTTCTATTGTCTATCTCTCCTAAACAGATGATTGATGCGGCAGTCACGTTCACTGATTGTGTTTATTGGTCCATTATTTTCTCATATTTTACCATCAAGGATTATCCTCTGAATTTTGTAAGTGTAATATATTAATTATTCATTTCCCTTTTTATTGCCTCGAGTTTTTTCTCTTAACTAACTTGAGTTTGCAACTTGGTTGTGCCTTTTTTTTTACCTTCATGCACCACCACTTGTTACTGTTACAGTGTTTTTAATGTGACTGCCAACACTCCATCAGGCTTTTTGAGTCACTTGTATCTGAAAAATCCCTCTATTTATTTATGTAGACATTGTGCCAACCGCCAATGTGTCCTCCTCCTCTATGCCGACTGCAGTCCCACAACCAACAAATGAACAATTCAATGCAGTTGCCCCTTTGCAGACAAACACAGATTGGGCTCATGAATTTTTACTCATAGCCATTGGCGTCATTTTGGGAATGATTATTCAAAACATTATTAATAAATTTTAAGGCCTTTATGTATGATGAACCAATTATGTTATTATGAACGGTAGTATTTAAATGTCTTTTTTCAATGAATGTTGAACCTATCATGTAATTACTTATACGAATGTATGTTGAACTTATTATGTAAGTAATTCTATGAATCTTTAGATGATGTATATGAATGTATGTTGACCCTATTGTTACTAATTTTATATTGAATATCATTAATATTAATATTATTATTATTGGTCCCAAATTATTATTATCAATATTATTATAATATATTTCTTATTACAATTATTATTATTCTTATTATTAAATGTATTATAAACTTTGTTTTTGTTATTATTTGTTTATTATTGTTATTATTATTATTATTATTATTATTATTATTATTAGTAGTCGTATATGTATTATATTAGTATCGCATCCATTTTCTCTTTACAACCGATATTATGTTAATAAAATTTATTATTATGTCTAATTATTATTATTACAAATTATTATATAATTTGTATTTATTATTATTCAAATTTATTATTATTAAACATTTTTAACTTATTTATGTTTGATTATTATTATTATTGTTATTAAAAAATCATAAAATTAGTTTTAATGTTCATCGTGATTAATTTCAAATTGTTATTATTATTCCAAGTTAATTTTTTAACTAATACAAACCATTCATAGTAAAAGTATCAATGAATTAAATATTTCTAATCATATTAAAGACCAGGGGCATATTCGTCATTTGCATTATATTTGTTTACTGTCCCCTGCAACCAAACACATTCTGTCCATAAGACAGAGACAGTTTTCTCTGTTCTGTCAACCACAACCAAACATCACCATGTTTCTAATTTCTTTCCTGTTCTGTCCTGTTTTGTTTTGTCTGTAACTACTGGAGACTGCAACCAAACGCAGCGTAATAGCATGCAAAAAGAAGAAACACTAATCACATAAGATGATAAAGACTTCATAGAAAATATGACAAATACAAATAGTTTTCACATCAAAACTCATTATGATAAAATTCAATATTATATAATAGTTCACTCCCACTTAAAATAATTTTATGACTCTTTAGTTTTCTTTTGTGATTTTTAGTTTATGTTTTCTTTTAAATAAAACAAAACTTTGTTTAATTGTTAACGTTAATATAGTTATATTTTTATTATTGATGATAATTATATATTGATAAAACTGAAAAATAAGTTATTTTAATTAATTAAATTTATTTTAATCATTTACTAATAAATTATCAATAAAAGTATTTTATTTTATTAAAATAAATAATTTAAAATTAAATTAAATTATAATTATTAAATCAATATTTATTTGGAATTTATATATTTTAAGATATTTTAAATTTAAATATATTTATCAATAATTATTAAATTAAATTATAGTTTTTATTAATGACTAATATATTAAATAATAATATAATATATATTTAGTTGATAATAAATTAGATTATGAAAAATAGAAGAAAACAAAAATGCTGTTTTTGCTTTCAATAAATTTCAAAACTTAAAAAACTAAAACTAAAAGTAAAACCAAAATTTTAGATAATTTTTTTACTAAAGTTAAAATAAAATAAAAACATAAAGCATACAATACTTGAAATAAACATAGACAGCCAGCCAGACAGGTCGTTACTAAAACAGAAGGCAGAAATCAGACCAAAAAAAAAAAAAAAAGTGAAGTAACTGATTTTTTAATAAAGGAATGAAATGATACAATACTTGAAAAGTCGTGAAAAAAGACCCAACCCAATTACTGATTTGAATGATGTCACATTGAACTTCATCATGGAGCCCATTAATGTACAACTCGATTAAACTGAGTCCATACGGCGCACAAATTGCCTTGTTTAGCTGGAAAGTTAGATTAAGTGAATCCAATAGTAGTTATATTTATAACAAGGTAAAAAATATGCATCATCTTTATAATTTAAAACTTTTTAATCTTTAAGATTTTTGAAAAAAGATGTTCTAATTTTTATTTTTTTCAAAAAAATCCTTTTATTATATTTCAAATAAAAATTAACTACAAAATACACTCAACATGAATATCATACTTACACCAATCAAATAGTGTTCATATGATGATTTAATTTAGTTTTAAACTCAAATTAAATTAATTAAATTTAACTCAATTTAATAATTTATAATATGAATATCAAATGTCACTAATTTGATAAATCTACTCTCTTTTAAGCTCGATTTGAACTAATTAAACTTGATCAATACTTTATTATATATTGAATTATTAACTTAAATTAAGTTTAACTTTTTCGCCTCAAGTTCAAGAAATGAGTGGAGTTATTACATTAATGACATTTGATTAGTCTATATTTGAGATTCATATTGTATATGTTTCATTATTAGTTTTAAATGAAGTCTATGAATAGTGTTTTTTAATTAAAAGCTAAAAAATTCTTTTAAAAAATTATAAAGTTTGTGTAAAATTTCTTAAATTATATAAGACATCTATGTCTCTTATCTTTTATAATATTATGGTTATAATTTGAACTATTATTCGTAATTGATTATGACCTTGTTTAATCAACGGATTACATTAGTCGTTAGTTGATTTTATCAACGGTTAGCTAATAGTTGATTTGACTAGTGAATAACATTAATTGTTTATTAAAGATATTTGATAAAATTAGTTGTTTAAGTGTAAAATAGCTAAGGAGGATATGACTTTCAAAAAGAATTTATAATGCCATGATTAGATATTTATTATAAAATTAAGTTTTAACTCTAATAAAAACATACAATACTCATAAAATTTTTGTCACCGTAGCTTTTTTTAATTTTGTAATCAAAAACTTATTTCATTAGTAAAAAATACTCTCAAGTTTTGTAACTAAAAACTTATTTCATTATAAAAATTTTCATTATGGATTAATGGTTTACTTTTATTCAGTTTAATTGCAAAATTAATTTAACTTGTTGCTAATATATTTATAAACTTTAAACCACCTTTAGATCCTACTTTTATATGTATAATCCAAAGGAATCTGCATCATCTCTCTCCTGTTGTAATTCTAGCACTATAGTTGGGCTATGTATAGGTAACAGATAGTTGAAATTTTATAACGAAAAAGAAGTACCAAAAAAATCAGCTTGTTAGGGTTAAATAAGTCAATTAATCAGTCATTAACCAAAGATGTTCATTAACTTTTTAAGATGATTAAATAGTTGAGTTAAATTGTGTCAATCAGCTACAAAATATCTAATAAACTGTTTGCAAAACGAGCCCCATAATTATATCTGTAAAACTTCCAATTACTCTATTGTAGCGCTTATTGCAATTATGACCCTAAACTGGAAAATAGAAATCTTGCATCCATGAGCAGAAATGATGTATTACGCAGTAACACATATTTTGTTTCGTGTAGTTACACGTTAAAAAAAAAAGAAAGCTTTTTTGCGTGCTTATTGTTAAAGCCAACCTACCTTTGGAGCTGCTCGTAATGTTGTCTGAAGCTCTACCTAGCATGAATAACACAACGACAGATATCACACAACTAGCAATGATGTTCACAGCTACACAAAACATGTATCCCACAAATCCAAAAGATCAACTCACCTCCTTTGCATATGCAGGTCATGCAGCTAAAAAAGTGAGGACTCGAGAACGAGAGGAAGACCCTCCTCCCTCTTCACCCAAACTACCAACATTACAAGCTACCTATTGTGCAGCAGTCATTGGGAATACATCACCGATTACAGAGTTAGCTTGGCCCGAAGAGAAAATAATATATATTGAAGAAGGAGACATTAATTTTGTACAAGGTCAATAGGGGATGGGCTTAGAGCTCTCAAGTACCCTCAGAGGACAATTAGACAAGAAATGGGAGAAGGTTGTTGTAGTTAAGCTTCTCAGCAGAAAATTGGATTTAAATTACTACACACAGGAATCAAATCTTTGTGGAAACCCTAAGGCCTTATGAAAATAGTAGATTTAGAAAACGAGTTTTACCTGATTAACTTTGTCGAGATCAACGACTACATCAAGTCACTTACCCAAGGACCGTGGATTATAGCTGTTTGCAAAATGAGCCCCATAATTATATCTGTAAAACTTGCAATTACTCTATTGTAGCGCTTATTGCAAATATGACCCTAAACTGGAAAATAGAAATCTTCCATCCATGAGCAGAAATGATGTATTACACAGTAACACATATTTTGTTTCGTGTAGTTACACGTAAAAAAAAAAGAAAGCTTTTTTGCATGCTTATTGTTAAAGCCAACCTGCCTTTGGAGCTGCTCGCAACGTTGTCCGAAGCTCTACCTAACATGAATAACACAACGAAAGATATCACACAACTAGCAATGATCTTCACAGCTACACAAAACATGCATCCTACAAATCCAAAAGATCAACTCACCTCCGTTGCATATGCAGGTCATGCAGCTAAAAAAGTGAGGACTCGAGAACGAGAGGAAGACCCTCCTCCCTCTTCACCCAAACTACCGACATTACAAGCTACCTACTGTGCAGCAATCATTGGGAATACATCATCGATTACAGAGTTAGCTTGGCCCGAAGAGAAAATAATATATATTGAAGAAGGAGACATTAATTTCGTACAAGGTCAATATGGGATGGGCTTAGAGCTATCAAGTACCCTCAGAGGACAATTAGACAAGAAATGGGAGAAGGTTGTTGTAGTTAAGCTTCTGGGCAGAAAACTGGGATTTAAATTACTACACACCCGAATTAAATCTTTGTGGAAACCCTCAGGCCTTATGAAAATAGTAGATTTAGAAAACGAGTTTTACATGATTAACTTTGTCGAGATCAACGACTAAATCAAGGCACTTACCCAAGGACCATGGATTATAGCTGGACACGTTCTATCAGTGCAGCCTTGGACTCCGACCTTTTGCCCCTCGATAGGTAAGGTGACCCATGTGGTTGCTTGGGTCAGATTTCCCGAGCTCTCGGTAGCTCGATACCATCCTGCCATTCTCAACGCCTTAGGGAACCTGATCGGAAAAACAGTGAAAATTAATGAGAACACCCAAAACTCTCAAAGAGGGAAATTTGTTCGGGTTGCAGTGGATATCGACCTTAGCACCCCCGTCAGACCCATCGTCGAAATGGATGGAGAAAGTATAAAAGTGGCATACGAAGGCTTACCACAATTATGTTTCGCCTACGGTTTAGTCGAACATGAAGCACCCAGCTGTCCCACCAAACGTTCAGATCAGAATAATTCGAGAACCCCCCCCCCCCCCCGAGACGGAGACGACTCCTACAATCATAAACCAGCCGAAGGCCGTCCATCAGATGGAGGTATACGAAACATGGGTCCAAGATCAGCGTCAACCACGTCAGCAGCCAAACCGTGCAATGGCTCCTAGACGTGACAAGCGGAACCTAGCATCACGTGAGGCATCGAGGGGCTCGAGGTTTAATCTTCTAACAGAGCTGGCACAGATGGAACAGGATAACGGTCACTTGGCTCTAGGGCAGGACACCACTCCAGACATAGCTGCGCCTCCTCAGCCGAACAAACTTCAACGACTGCTTAGGAAGACACACACGTGGGCTTCATATACCAGCTCAAAAAGCAGAGCCCTACTTGTACCAACTCCTCCAATGACCAAGGCTAAAGAGCCTATGCAGCCCACTCCTCGTCCAAGCCCCCCCACGGCCCACATGTCAGCCCAAGTTATCTACCCAACCCAAACGACATCCCAAGTTCTCCATTCTACTCAAGACACGTCGTCATCTAAGCCTCCTAAAAAACTTCTTACTCCTTTGACGTCGTCGTCTAAGCTCAACGAAGTAGATCCCTCCACTCTTGCAACGTCGTCGTCGATGCAACCTCAACCAACCTCACCCAATCACTTTGCCATCTCCATCCCCACGCATGCAACTATAATAATTAATGATCACACATTATTTGATGCCATGCAAGAGGACGAGAACTGTAGGGATTCTGAAAAACAAATCCGGATGTTTTCATGTCCACCTACTCGCCATCTTCATCGAATTCTAATCTACTATTTCATGCCCGTCCTCTATATTTAGATAAGGTCATGCGTCCCAAAAGCGACACAAATATACTTCCCGACCCTCAAGTAACAGAGAGTCAGTTGAACACCTCGACTAACCCTATTAGGGCGATGGATACCCTCCCTGTAAACACTCAAGACTCTTAATGTTTACTTCGTTTTTAGTTTATATCCATGTCAATATTCATATGGAACTGCCAAGGGACAGGAGGGAAATCCTTCAAACCGATCTTGAAAAACTATATTAGGATTTATAATCCTATTCTCATAATGCTCGTTTAACCTAAAATCAGTAGAGAGCGAGTGAGGAGGGTTATTCGGTGATTGGGTTTTAAGCATTCATTCAGGGTAGAAGCATTAGGCTTCTCCGAAGGTATCTAGTTATTATGGAATGCCAATATTACGGTCCGTATTCTGTTAGCACATCATCAATTCGTGCATACTAATATTGAATTGGGGCTGCATAACTTTGACTTTACGGCTATTTATGCTAGTCCTAATCATTCCTTACTACACTTTCTATGTAATTATCTCCGAAAAATTGCTAGAATCACCCCTAAACTGTGGATAGTGGGGGGTGACTTCAATGCCAAACTTGACATTAATAATAAAAGAGGGGGATCTATACTTCAACCTATAGTCAACAATCAATTTCGTGATTGTGTTCATCATTGTCAACTCCATGATCTCGACTATTTGGGGCCAAAATTCACTTGGAGATGAGGACAGATACTAGTTAGACTAGATCACGTTCTCTGCTTGACCTCATGGTACTTAACTTTTAAGAACACTTCAATGCAACATCTCCCTTTCTTAAAATCCGATCATCGCTCGCTTCTGGTAAAACTGTATGAAGATATTAATTTTTCTCATCCCAGGAGACCTTTCCATTTCCAGGCAACTTAGTTGACACATGAAGGTTTTGACTAGATGGTTGAACAAAAATGGCAACCAATTACTAATGATTTAAGTGGTGCTTTAACCAACCTTTCGAATTCTTTACAGAAATGGAACTCTTGCACTTTTGGAAATATTTTTCATCGAAAGAAACAGTTTATGGCTCGACTGCAAGGGATCCAAAGAACTCTAGAAGATCAAGACTCGCAATCTTTACGGGATTTAGAAGAGTATCTTAGATCCGAGCACCAACGATCTAGATGTCAATGGGTAAGCCAAGGAGATTGAAATACGAAGTATTATCAAACTATCACCACTAACATACAACGGAAATCAAGGATTACTACCCTCAGCGACGAACAGGGAAACTTGGGATCAGACACGAAGAGCATAAAACGGATAGCTAAGAATTTCCTGGAACATCTTTATAAACAAGACAGTCATTCCACAACCCAGTTATAGCTTCTTAGCTCTTTCCCTTCCCTCTCATCCCGGGCCTTAACGGACATGCAACATCCTCCCAACCCAGATGAAATCAAGAATGCCTTCTTCGATATGGCTTCGAATAAGGCTCCAGGATCTGATGGATTTACCTCCTTATTTTATCAATCTCAATGGCACACAGTCGGTCCGTCCTGACTTTGTTTATACGAAGGTTTTTTCGACATGAAGTTTGGAAATCTGAGCTCAATCATACCATTATGGTGCTTATCCCAAAGGTCCTAAGCCCACATCAATAACCCAATTTCGACTTATAGTTCTTTACAAAGCCATAACCAAGCTCATTGTTACCCGCCTAAAACCTCATTTAGATGAACTCGTTGTGCTGACTCAATGCAGCTTTATACTAGATCGATAGATTATAGACAATATCATCATCGTACAAGAAGTGATCCACTCTATGAAAAGGAAATTCGAAAAAAGGTTTCATAGCAATAAAGGTGGATTTAGAGAAAGCTTATGATCGACTTTTCTGGGACTTTATCATCGATACTTTTATCAAGATTGGTATCTCGGACTCTTTGACGAATTTGATCATGAAGTGTCTCTCCTCAGTCTCTATGCAAGTGAACTGAAACAGGGAGCTTAGTGACTCATTCTCTCCCACCAGAGGGATTCGACAGGGTAACCCATTATCGCCTTATCTTTTTGTTCTGTGTATGGCAAGACTGGACCACTTGATTACCAATTCTGTCTCTAACGAAAGATGGAAGCCGATTGAATTAAGCAGAGGTGGGCCTCCTTTATCTCACCTATTCTTTGTCGGTGATCTCATTCTGTTCGCGGAAGCTTCCATAGAACAGGTGAAAGAAATACATGATACGTTAAGTAACTTATGTATAGCTTCCGATCAATGGGTCGGTCAAGATAAGTCTCGATGTTTTTACTCCAGAAATATCCTGCCCACACAGGCTCATTACCTAATCGAGGCCTTGGGATTCAGACAGACAAACAATTTAGGTCGATACCTCGGAGTGTCCCTTTTACACGAGCGAATTAAGAAAAGAACCTATCAGCATATTCTAGACAAGGTTCAGCAACGACTGTCGAGGTAGACGGTTAATTTTTTATCACTTGCAAAATCATACTGACTCAGTCTGTCATTGCAATGCTCCCCATATATACGATGCAGACGGTCCATCTGCTGCGTCAGTTTTATGATGCTCTGGAGAAAAACATGCGACAATTCCTATGGGGCACGACACCCAGCAACAAGAAGACTAGCTTGGTCAATTGGGACACAGTGTGTCTACCGAAAGAAAAGGGGGGATTTGGAATTCGCAAAATAAAGGAAACCAACGATGCCTTACTTACTAAGCTAGGATGGTCAATGGTTTCCAAGCTGAATGCTTTATGGGTTCAAATTCTATCAGCCAAGTATAATTTTAATGCTAGCAATATTCCCCTTTTCTTTGATGCAACAGGTGGATCGATGATCTGGAGGAGTATCAAAGCTACTTGGCATCACGATCTGCAAGGCATGAAATGGATGATTTGTGACGACTCCCGTACTCGATTCTGGCTTGATCCGTGGGTCGAAGACTAGGGACCACTTATTTCTCATACAGTGGCCCCGATCTCTCCAAAAATTATTGACCATCAGGTTCAACAATTTACAAACCCTACAGGTAACTGGAATTGGAAAGCCTTTTAACACTTGCTCCCGCATTCGATCTGTATGGCTATAACAGGTATCCTTCCACCTAGGCATTCCCTAGGGCCGGATAAGCTTATTTGGGACCGAACAGATAACGAACAATTCACGACTGCTTCAACATACCCCATAATATTGATCCACGGAGAAGTTACAACTAAAGTTTCCTGGAGGTCTATATGGCAATGGTCGGGCTCGCAATGAATCCGAGCTTTTCTTTGGCTCCTCTTGCACGATAAACTGCTCACTAATCAACAACGGGCTTACAAAAAATTCACTTTGGATACTGCTTGCTACTATTGCCACTACGAGGAATCCTCTCTTCATGTCATGTGGAACTGCCCAAAAGCCTGCAATTTATGGAATAGGTTCCCCCCTCAGGTAATCACTGCGGAGTTTTTTTACCTTGACCAACAAAGAGTGGATCATAAAGAACCTTCACACACACAGATTGGTAGGAGGTGTTGATTGGGCTATTATATTGTTGGAACACGTATGGGCCGAGTATTCACAATACGCTGCGGAAAAGATCATAACACAACACGATGTATAACTGAAAACATATAGAATGCGTAAAAAATACCTTTTTGACACGGATTGGTGGTTGCTTTTTTGGATTCGTATACACTGCTACACGCGAATATCCTCTACCAGTATCCACACGAGTATGCACGATCCGGGCTGCGGTTATCGTGTGCTAACACGTCCTGAAACTCTTTCCGAATGCCGAACAATTTTCTCTCGGATGGTGGCTAGGGTTTCGTATCACAATGGTGTCTCCTCTTATGAGACCTAAGTTTCTCTATTTATAGAGAAAACCTAATCTATTAAAGCCCAATAAGTTTCGACCCATTATATCTCATATAATAAAAGCCCGACAACTTGATTCAATCTAGCCCAATAAATATATCCATATATATTTATTCAATGCCTAATAAATTAGGCCCAAGAGAATAAGTCCAAATCACATCACTCTTTGTGTGTGACCCTGTAGGCTCATTTGATGTTGGCAATGGACTTAATCACACTTCAAGGCCCATAAGTCATAAGTGGCCTCTAGCAAGACATTATGACTACCCAAATCAAATGAAGATCGATAATCCGATTTAACCTGTAACCATGGTTATAAGCTAAGTCCTTTTGTAACACGATATCAAGATTAATCACAAGGCATGGTATATATCAACCTTTGATCAATCATAGTTTCTTGATCCCCAAGTTGACTGATTATAACAAATGACATTGATGACTCCTCATCAATCCATTTGAGCACGGCCATACATTTCTTCAGTCACACTTGTTAAGAGGCCCAAATGATATCTCTCTCATTTAAGAGAGGTACAAATCTCATCTACGTCGTTCACTTCCCTCCACATGATTCATTTGATGTCCAACATAAGAATACTTGTTATTCGGTTAAGAATAACTTCATCTAATGTCAAAACACCGAATTCCTCATGTAGGGAACCATGATGACTTCAGGTCAAAGGACTAAATTCAAATCATATTGAGAATCATTAATGACATGAAACTATGTAATATTCTCTCTATGGGTCAGTCCAATATATATTCTCTAACATATATCTATGTTTCTGATTTGATAACTCATATCCATGATCAGTAAAACGTGATCATCAATCAAAACACATACTAGCCTTGATTCATTATTGTTCCACCAATAATGATCGACCAAGGACAGTTTAGAATAGTGTTATAATGCTTATGGTTTTACTATCAAGTCACATACTTGATGACATAAGCCTAATACTATCCATGAAACGTAAATCACATTACATAAATGACATACATGTACATGTAAAAGGAATACCTCATAATATATTATTAACAAGTTATAATGTTAATACATGAATCACAAATATCCATTGGCATAGGGCACACTACTAACATATATTTGGCACAGTGTGCTGGTTTTTCTAGTCCTGGTGAAATCGGGCCCTTTTCGATGATCACTTTTCCTGGTTAACTTTGCTAGATCATCAGGTTGTAGAATATGTACATGACACTCACATGGCAGCAATATGACAACAATAGACCCGGATGGGCAATTGCACTCGGAGAGGCCAGTCCATAGGTTGGAGCAAACCTCCTCAGGGTTGGGTAAAATTAAATACAAACAGAGCTAGCAAAAGCTCACAGTAGGTGGCCTGCTGCGAGACAATTTGGACCCTTGGTTGGGAGGATTCGTTCAGAACATTGGTTGGTGTTCCACATTCTCAGCTAAACTTTGGGGTATACTCTCCGACCTTAATCTGGCTTAGAACTTGGGGTACCGACCTCTAGAATTAGAAGTGGATTCGAGCACAGTGACCAAGATGTTTTCATTCCAAACGATGCAAGCTATATCTCTTAACCCTTTAGTGTTGGGCATTGATGAATTGCTTACCCGTAACTGGGTAGTTGTAATTCCGAATATTTATAGAGAGGGTAATCAATGTGCAGATTAGCTTGCTAATTATGCAGACTAGTTCGATTTAGGGGTTGCCACTCTTGAGCTCCCACCTAGGGGATGCCTTTCTATCCTTTTGAATGACAAGTTGGGGGGTCTATCACCCTAGAGCTCATATGTAATTTGTAACGTTTATTTTTCTTTTCATAAAAATAAATAAATAAAAAAGCCAGCTTGCATTTACATGTCAGGTGTGCTTTTAACTAGGTAAAGTCTCGCATATTGATTAAGGGGTGCTTGGTTGATGAGTTTAAGAAGGGGGTCAATAGATAAGAAATAAAAAGTAAATGATTGGTTGTTAATTATTATTATAGGGGTAATAGTTTGATATCCCACTTTTTGGAAATCCTCCATATCCTCCATCTAGTAGAATATTGAAACTAATTCTTTAGTAGTGATTTTTTTAATAAAATATTTTAATACCAATTAATTAATATTAATTAATTACATTATAATTAATTAAAATATAATTATTTATTAATTTTTATTCTTCACTTTATTCATTCTTGTTACGAACCAACTGTTCCCTAATTATATATGTCACCCACCTGCAATTAGATAAAAGATCAATTTGCTTATGTTTAACTTGATTCATATGGCCAGATCAGGGGATTAAGAAGGGGCCAGGTCAGACTAACGAAGGTTATTATTTTGTGTGTTAAGTTGTAGCCAACGGATATCTCATTCCTAAACATTTCTTCCATTTAAACCTTTAATTTTAGATTATATAATGTCAAAGAATCAAATCTGCGAAATTATCCCGGTGACCAAATTTCAGATTCTTAGAGCTAAACTGCAAGGACAAAGCGAATGGCATAACTTTGCTTTCAAGCAACAAAACCATTGATGGCGATGCCCGTGAAAGAAAAAGCATCCGTGAAGTTAACCGATTCTTATTCGGGGAATGCCGCTACTTCCCCTTTTGTCAGGATAGGAAAAAGACGCATACAACCAGCTTTATGCGGGCGCGGTCTGTTTCCTTAACCTTAGCTTCCAAAACGCAAGATTTCGTACAACAGTTTTCAGTTTCACACACTCCAACTAGAAACAACTTTTTGACCCTCCTTTTTACACAATCATACGTTCTGACACTTACCTTTAACTAGACTAGACCCCCTTAATTAGAAAAACTACCATGTGAACAGACTCCAGACTCCAGCAGCTGTAGCCAACCCAGAACAAGTTAAGAAAAGTCAATCCTACTACCCTTTTCAAAGGTGGAGTTTCTTCATTTTGCCTCCTAACCATTTTTCTTTAATCCTTCTGGCTTATTAACACCGCAATCAATTTTGTAGGTGGATGGAAGCAGAGGGAATTAGTGTCATATCTTTATCAAATAAGTTGTCATCAATCTTGATGAGTTTGATATTTGAATGCTTTGATTCTAACCCTCTCATTAATTTGGCTCACAATGAACAATCAATCCTTGAGACCATCATCTCTTGACCTTGAAAATTGCCTCACAGAACAAGCGACCACCTGTGCCCACTGCCTCAGCCTTGTCTTCACCGTCTGTGGGTTGTCACCTGTAAACGCATATCCAATTTTCCCATGAAACAAATCATATTCACCATAATTCATACAAAAAATCCATATTATAAGACCCAAACATAAAAGAATATAGGCCAAAGGAAAGACCAAGATTTATTCTTTTTATTCTATAGGTAAATATCTAACCATTCATGTAATTTATGAAGGAAAGGCGGAAAGAAAACTGTACCAGAACCGAAGATGGAGTGCGGCCGCTCGAAAGACATCGGCGATTCACATTCTGACGCCGTGTAGGAAGACGATGACGTCGATGTTAAAGCCGGAGACTTGGAGATGGTATCGTTGTAGTTCTTGTGAACAGCATAGTAAAGTCCGAGGGCAGGAAAGGTATCCGATAAGCGTTGATTCATCTCCGGCGAGTCAAACCCGAAACCTAACTCAATACAGCCCTTAAGCTCATCAAGATCATCGTCAGTGACGCTCTTGCTTCTCTGTTTCGTGCTGTTCCCTTTTCTTCTGAGCCACACCTCCTCACGGTGGATGTCCGGTGACCATGAGCGCTGCTTATAGAGAGGCGACGTCGGGGCCACTGGTTGTGATGGAGGGAAAAGGGATGGCTGTTCCTGGGGTGTCAGGGTAAGTGGGGGTCCGTGAGACATCTGCGCAGCACCCGACTGTGGGGTGTGCGGCGGAGGTCCGAGGACCCCGCCGGAGTCGCTAGAGAGCTCTATGGCTGTTGGAAAATAGGCGCTATTTCTTTCTTTACTGAGAAAGCGAAGAGAATTGGGTTATAAAGTGGTGAGGTGGTGGTGGGCCCAGAGACAAGCCAAGTTTTCATTGGTCCATGTAGTGATGAGCTGTAGCTTTCTTTTCTATTTCTTGGGAAGTTTCTTGTTCTCATTCTTACAAATTGTGAATGCCGTTTTATGTCTCCTAATCATATTACTACTGAATTTTAAGTTGTACAAATTATGATATAAAATACCTCATATCATGTTATCAAATTTACCATACAATCGAATTTAATCACATTACATGATTCTATTTTACAAAGAAAATGTTACGTATAATTAATAATTTAATTCAATCATTATAAAACGAAGAACCTTGTATACTACACAATTAAAATTACGTATAATTAACATTTTATCCGATTCTTATAAAACGGAGAATCTTGTATACTGCATAATTAAAATTACGTATAATTAATAATTCTATCTGATTCTTATAAAACAGAGGATTTTGTATACTGCACAATTATATTAAACTTTGTCTATGGCTATAGGAATTCAGTGGAAAATTGAATTCAATGGAAACCACGCGAAACAGTCCAAGTTTTGAACAATTTTCGACATTATTGAAAGACTTTGAAGTTCTACGACTAGACATGGGTTGAAATATTATAGATATTCACGTTATTACAGAACATTCAATTAAACAATTGGTTTGATTGGGTCCAAATGACCTGACATGATGAGGCTCTTGGTTTCTTAAATATCACCGAAGAGCTCAATATAGCTTATATATCTTTCTCACTTTCAAAAACCTATAGACAATCGAGTTTGCTTATAAATAGATATTAGATACAACTCTACACATCCATAATTAATCACATACGTTTCTTTATTAACACAACTTATTAAAAAAGTTTTATATATTGCACAAGCTAATAGCTTTTTATTCCTTTGTAAAGATAAGGTCGATCATAGTTAGGTGATGAAGGGAGTTTTTATTTATTTTTCCTTGCACCTTTGTACAATTTAAAAGAGAGACTCGTCAAGTTGCATGAGTCATCTTTAATAAGTTGACTTGTGTGGTTGGCTACAAGTCACATTATGGTGTCGCTTTTAGATTGAAGAATGGCTCCGTTGGCCCACTTAGCCAACTTGGCAGGCACAATAATACACCACCACCTAAAGGGTTTTGCTTACTTAGGTCACATTATCTTTGAAATTAAATTATAGAATGCCGTACTGCAGATGTACCCATTGTATTATATTAGCAGATGGAAACTACTTTTTTTTTTGGTCTCTAGGTATCTACAGGGCTGAAGTCGGTGATTAATCTCCCTTCGTTGCGTGATACATCTCATATATGGGAGCAACAGTTGGCTCAAAAATTTAATATATTTTCAAGAGTAAGGATCGAACCTGAAATCACTTAATTAAGCGATGAAGATATGCGCCACCTATACCAACCTGCCGGGTTAGATGGAAATTACTTCCACAGGGTTAGATGGAAATTACTTTAAAAGGGTCTTGCAAGAGTTGGCGGCTGCTTTCGGTCAGCCAAATATCGTTGTTTACGCACAACTTGCTTGCTCGGAAGCTGCTGAGGTGCTTGTCAAACTTAAGCAGATTTTATTAAGAGGTTGCTTCGTGAGGACTGGCGGATCTGATCTAAAGCAACCCAATATATCAACAAACAACTATTGTCCCAAGCAACATTTGAAGGATAGTTAAAGCGATTCGAGGAAACTTAACAAATTTTTTAATTAAATAGTTTATTTTTATTTATAAATAGTTCTATAAAATTCTATATATTTTAAAATATTTTAAATTTAGATTTATTTATTTAACACTTATTAATTTGAATTTTTAAAAGAAATTTAAAGACTAAGCATCTAAATCTCTTTAATTTCAGCAATTTCAACTTTTAAATAGTCACTTAAATCGAATCTCAATTAAATTATTGATTCACTAAATATTGTTGGTCACTAAATGACAGATAAGAGAAGATAAATTACATATGTTCACTTTTTGCCTTATTTTAAACTAATAAATGATTATGACAATTTTACATGAAACAATTTTAAAACAAAAAGTAATAGCAAAAGAGGTTAGAGAAATAATCTTCAACCTACGTTCACTTTCGGATTGGCTATCTTCTTTCAATAGATAGAGAGGAACTCTCTTTATAACATCTTTGTTATAGGCGAAGGGAAACCTTTATAATGTCTTGATTTATTACGAGTGAAGAGTAATGCTCTAGACATTTTGTTAAAAGTCAAGAAGAATCTTCATGATGTATATCTTAAATAATTTTCTAAATTGCAACAGTTTGCACATTTATATAACTCAAAAACTCCTTTCTTTACTCACACCAATAAACAAAGAGTGACTATATCTTAGACAATGCATACACTCATTAAATAATCTCTTTAACATCTCAAGACTCTTAAAAACTCTATTGTATGTTCAAGATCCTTCTCTTCAAACAACTTAAAATAGTCACGAAAAACAAAAACCTATTCATTACAATGATAAGTAACATTAATATTTATTGACCAATGTGGTCACGAATTCATTGTACATGTTATCAAAGACACTAATTGATCATACTGTTATATTGGTGACCCGTCTATCTAAAATTCTAATATTAGTTTCTTAAATTCCTATATTAGTTGATCAACTTTCCTAAAACAAGTTTTTTCTCATTTAAACTTCTTTCAAAGATCAAAACACACTTCTTTGACAAAAACTATTCTAAAAAGCTTTTAAAAAGTATTTTAATGCATCAAAAGACTTTTCTTTAAAACCTTCCAAAGTTTCTTCTTAATTATGACAAAGTGTATGCAATATGTCCTAATTACAAATGATTATATAATGATTGAAGGTTTAATTCATTAGAACGATCAAGATGAGATCACAAGAAGGATTACAATAATTTATTAATATCGATGTTTTTAATTCCTCCTTGTTTTCTCTTTATTGGATTATTTAATAAAGTTCTCTTATGTTATATATATGCCCGATACGCTCATTTTCTTCATCCTTTGATTGCTCAAATAATTTATTTAGCTTTTTACTCACTCTTCCTTTCATTGAACTTAATCTTTCATATATTAATTGATTCCATTATAACAGAGCTACTAATATCATCAAAAGTAAATTCATTAATAACAACATATTTTGTTTGTTAAAACTATAAGTTAGGACTTTACATGTTTAACAATATCCTCTTATTTAATAATGACAAGATATTTATTGATATTAAAATAAATAGCATTGAGTAAGCTCCTATATGTTAAAATTATACGTAATACATGCTCTCCCTTAATTCATGCATTATTAATGATCCAAATTATGTATCACCATTCTATCCTCCTTTATCAACATTAAAAAGAAGTATATAATATATAAAGTTATAAGCATCAAAGAGGAAAAAAACTTTCTCTTTCCCTTTTAAATATTTTATCATATAGAAACAGCTTTTATCAAGATATTTATAAAACTACAGATAATAGAGCTAATTATGTATCATCCGGATACTTGTTACAATCAAAGTCCGAGCATATTTATTGGTCTCTATATGTTGTTTATTGTATAAATCTTATTTTTAAAAGATATTGATGGTATGGATCATATTTATAGTCCTCCTTCATGTGCATGTAAGCTCATAATTTTGTATATAATCATATTTCTTTTTTTTTGCTTTCTTAGATAAGAAAGCAAGAAGATTGGGTTGGGATCATGTACCTACTGCTATTAGGTTTGTAATTATATTTGTTACTTTTAAAATTGTTTGTGAACATAAATAACTACTTCAAAATTTAATGGAAAATAAACATTTTCAAGTAATAAGTTATCAAAAAGTGCAAAAAAAAGAAGAAGAAGTTTGTGTTATTATTCTAAATAATAAATTTTGGGATGCTTGCTTAATCATTATGAAGATTATGACTGACTCCGTTTGTAAGGTTGTTGAGGATTATTAGCTCAGATGAGAAACCATCTTTAAATTATATATATGACAGTATATATAAAGATTGCAAGAAAATTACAAGTCTTTTTAAAGGAAAGGAGAAATTTTACAAACCTTATATAAATATTCCTGAGCGACGATGGGATAAGCATCTCATTTAACTTAGTAGCTTATTTTCTTAATCTTTTTTGCTTATGTAGTGGAGACACATGTATTAATGACGGTCTCTTTGATATGATTGAATGCAAACATATTTTCTCTATTAATGAACAATCACAGGCAATAAATGAAATAAAATTGTATCGTGAAGGTTTAGGGAATTTTATTAAATCATCTGCAAAAAGAGAACTTATGATAAAAAAGAAACACCCTGGTAAGTTTCTTTTACTTTTATTTCATCACTTACTTATTAATAATACATATTTTATTTCTCATAAATATTAATTTAAAATTCAAATGAGTGGTGGAGATATTTTGGTGAAAATGCTCTAATATTGTTAAAACTCGTTATTAGATTACTCAATTAAACAACTTCTTTATTAGGTTATGAACGTAATTGGAGCGCTTTTTAATGTATTCATACAAAGAAACAACATCGTTTAGAACATCAAAGACTCAATGACATTGTTTATGTTACTTATAATTTGAGAATGAAAAGAGGTGTTTTATATTGTTTTTATTTTTGTTAATATTATTTTTATTATTGATTAATAATTTCTTTATCATGCGTTCGAGCATTTAGTAAGAAGAGAACGATGACTTAATTGATATTGATTGTATTGACCATACTAATTTGGATTGAAGAAAATAACCATCATCGATCTTGATTATAATAAACTTAAAAGGTGATTTATAAAGAAAATATATGTCACAAGAAATGAATTAAGGACATATCTTGATCGTCATTTCATAACTTATTTTGATCATATTTAACTTAAATGTATAATATATTACAATTTTACAATTGATAATATAATATATTACAATTTTACAATTGATAAAAATTTCATACATTACTAATTTGTAATTTATTTAAAAGCGTAGAAGAAGTTAATGTAGATACTTTAGATGAAAGCGTGGTTTACAAGTCTTTATATAGCGTTGCGAAATTTGAAATTTTGACGATGATAAGATACAACCTCCTACAAAAATACAATTTTATTTTTATTGTTATTTTAAGTTTTAAGTTAGATTCAAATTTATTTTTAATTATTGGATTTGATTTATTATTAGTTCATTATAAAATAATAGACACTTTGGTGTATTCTTTTTATTCCAAATAAAATATTTTATTTATTTATTCTTACAAATTTTACTACATACTGGTTTTATAGTAGTTTAATACTTATTGAACCTTGAAACCTTAAACATTTCCTTTAACGATTCGATGTTCGGTTTGGTTTTTAACATATTGATAATTGCTAACTTATTTAAGATTATTATATGTCAAATATCATGAGCATTTTGACACATTAATTTTTTAAAAGAACATTTCTATTAAATGTAGAAAAAATGTGCATTGCCTTACTATTTAATGAAATGAGTCTAATGTCATTCATATTTAACCAACTATTCTTCATAATCTCCCATAAATCAAATCTTTAGCTATGAAAAGACTTTTATCTTAGTTCTCTAAAACAAGTAATAATTTCTATTGAAAATAAAGCAATATTAATATCTTGACACGCTTATCTGAAAAAATGATTCAAATAGTGCTATAGTAGACTTTGCTCAACTTTTTCTAAAAATTTATGTACAATGAATAAGACTTGCTTTAATAATTGTTGTTAGTCTTAGGATGGTATACAAGAGAAGGGTGAATTGTGTAGATTTACTTTTTAACTTATTTTGAACTAATGAATGATTATGACAAATTCATGTGAAATAATTATAAAACATACAATAATAGTAGAAAGAGTGTTAGGGAAAGAGAGAAAATTGATTTATAGTGGTTCATTCAAACAACCATTGACCTACATCCACTCACCAAGCTCTAATTAAGGATTCAATATTTTCTTCCTTATATGGCTGAAGAGGAACCTTCCATATAATATCTTCTTTGCTACAGGTGAAGAGAAACCCTTATAAAGTCTTGATTTTTTACAAATAAAGAGTAATCCTTTATAAATATTATTCAAGATTAAGAAGAACTGTTACCAGATAAATCTCAAGAAAGTTCTCAAACTGCAATAATTACATAACTACATAACTCAAAATCTCCCTTTATTGCTCATATTTTTGAATTAATGTTAAAAATATATTATGTAAACTGTTCATTCACTAAAATACTCTCTTTAGCCTTTCATAACTCTTAGAAACCCTCTTTTATATCTACTATCCTTTTCATAATTCATATGTGATCTATTTATGCACAAAATAACCCAAAAGAGTGTTAAAAATAAAAAACTAATCGCTACAACAACTAGTCATAGTAATAATCGTTAACCAATTTGGTACATTGGTCTACTTGTAGCACTCCACTCCTGCAAGACACGTACTCGACATCCTGAGGGATATCCGAGTTCGTGTTCCGCGATGGTGGCATGCTAGAGCACTTACTCAGTACATTTGTTTTTGAAACCACAAACATAAAGTGCAGAAATCGATAACCAAATGGCCCACTTTATTTCATAAACATTTTGAATTGTAGCAATACAATCATCAAAAATTTCAGTAGCCATTTGGACCCGTTACAAATACAAAATACTTGTCAAAATTTCATTACATTGCAAAAATCGTATACAAACATTTACGATTTAGAAATTTATTTCAAAACAGAAATATTCGAATACACAAGTTACAATAATTGCAGAAGACTTAATTTGATACAAAATAAGGAAAATATTAATGTAGACGTCAACTGATCCCGACCTCTATCCCTTACTTGTATATTGTAAGGATATTCGCCTGACGGGGTATTATTCTGATCCTGAAAAATATTTGCAAATTTTAGGTGAGTTTTGTGAAATCAATGAGTGACCATCATCGATGGCTCACCCAGTCACATAACACATAATTCACATTCACAACATTTCACATTCAATGCATTTTAGTCATTTATATTGTGCATATGCAATGTACATGTGACCCACTTTCTACTTGTTACTTTGTTGTGACTGAGTGCCTAAACTGTTCCGTATCCATTGGATACCAAGCTCATTACTAACTGTCCCTTATCCACTTGGGAGATACAGGGCTTATATTACGTAGTGAGCTTTAGGCTCTTAATCACTGTTGAGCTCGAGGTTCTTTTTCACACGTTGAGCTTTAAGTTCTGATCAGTGACTACTTTGGTCACAACTACTATTATGTTTCATGCATTCATGAAATGGAATGCCTCAATTACATTTGCATATTCCCATTCACTCACATTCACATATTATCGGACCTTAGTCCGACATTCAACATTAAAATTGAGAATCACACTTTCATTCATATACAAATGTACATTTAAAACACATTTGTCATCGGACCGTGGTCCGACATGTAACAATCATATTATGTACACTTATTTCATCTCATTCACATACAAGTAACACTTCAATATCCCAATCAACGTCATAATCATCGAACCTTCTATCTGGAAATCAAAAATCAAACATATTCATTTCACATTCATTTATCATTCAAAGCATAATTTAAGCAAACAATAATTGAGAGAAACTGTCTAGGTTACTCACTAGTTGCTTTCAAAGCTAATGCCTGGAAGTTCCGACAACGTCTGGAGGTTGAAGTTCCAGTTGCTTCTCTATATCAAACAACATACACATATATCACAATATGCACAATTATAATTATTCAATAATGCACATGTATGAAACGAATTATGTATAATGCATGTTCATGACAATCACGGATATCTTTCCTTTAATTTCACTACAAAATAATTCCCATATCAAAACTCATCTAAGTATAATTTATACTTAGGTTTATGCCTCACTAAAACCATTAAAATCACATTTCATTCTCATTGAATCACTTCAGATTTTTCCATGACATACTTTTAGGTCTACTGTTTACGTTCAATTAGAAGGTGAAAATGATGTAATTTGATCATAATCTCTTCTATAAAAGTATTCCTCTATGTCTTATGTTTCCATTGACACCAAAATCACTCAATTTGGTTCAATAATTTGGAAGATATACCTCAAACATTATTAGGTTGTTCACATTCAAAAATAGTGTACTATGTTCAACTTCCATCCAGAAATTCAATATTTTAGAGAATGAATCAAAATTTGAATTCTTGAGATAATTTCTAGGCCTATATCTCTAATTTACTCCAAATCAAAAAGCATCTCATTTGGAATTCTATAGGTCCAGATATAATCAAAATACTGAAGGGTGTTTAGGAAGAAAATCCTATTTTACTGTTCCAACAGATTCCACACTTTGATTTGATCAAAATTTCTCAATTAAATTCATAATGCTACAAAATTTTATTGAGGGATAGAACATTGTGTTATGAATCTATTGGTTCAAAATTCAAATCATTTGCAGGTTTATAGAAGAAGTTATGGTCAAAAGAAGGAAGGCTATTTAGGGTGAGTCAACTCTTTGGTCAAACCAGCAAAGTCACCATCGTGCCAACCAATTTCAGCAATGCACGAGGATGACTTCCCAACCTAACAAGAAATGTCACTGTCTTGCTTAAGAATGACGGTGACTTCTACTCAACTACAAATTTCATCTTCTTCCTTTCTTCCATTTTTCTCTAGCTCTTCCCAAATAGAATTTCAGGTCACTTTTACTTGATCATTTTGACAATGAAAACGAAACATTTAGGCCAAACTTTTTGGTAAACAATTATTCTTTTATTTCTTAACTTTCAAATGAAATCAATTCCATGCAATTTGGTTTGATATTCTGCAAGTTATGCAAAAAACACTACAGATTGTTCTAAACCACAACAGAATCCACAAACTCAACTTCCAAACTCCATAAATTTTGATCCAAAACTCCAAAAATTACAAACTTTATGTCAAGGGAAAGCTTAAAGAAAGATATACAACTTTCATGAAGACAACTTTGTCAAAAAATCTCTATATCAATACATAAGGCTCATGGAAGTTTCAGATCAAAATTTTAACTCTTTAACTATTCATTCCCAAAATTTCCAGATTCTCATTCACAAACATCCAACACTTTGGTTTATTAATACTAGCATTTTTACTCCATTTCAATCAACTCATTCATCACAAATTCACACTACCTCTAAAAATGCAAATTCAACTAAGTTCCATCGAAAAAAACCAAAAACATAAAAAATTAGTGAGTGAGCTCTCCATGCTCTGCCATACACCATTCACTGCATTTTTAACTTTTGTCATAGTTCGTATTTTCCTCTCAATCTTCATTTTTACACTCATTCTCATTTCAAACCATTATTTTGCAATTGCTCTTCAACTCAAAAACTATTTCATTGATCATCTCTAAAGCTTTCATCAACTCACGTATACACTCATATATATATAAACATGCACAGTGAAGAACAGAGCACATATCACCTTTTCGTATCTAATTTTCTACACTAATCATATACATCATTTTATTGCTATTTAAACTCCAAAAATCATTTCCACATCACCTGATCACTAACAATCCACCAAAAACTAAATTAACATTATAACCAAAATTTTTCATCTCATCCACAATGTTTATAGATATATATATATATATAACAATAATTCATTAAATTATTTCATGAATCCAGATCTGAAGGATTTATTCAACACTTGTTGAAAATTTTAAAATCTTCAACTACCTTCAAGTCCTAACTCCATGCAGAAACACGTACTCCTCTGGGTAAAAAAAACCAACTTTTGGTTGTCCTTAGGGTAGAAGAACAAATAGCATTGTGGTAAAGTTGAGGGACCAAGAAAAACAAAGAAATCCCTTAGAAAGATTTTGGTAAACAACTTGGTGTATTGGAAAGAAATTCGAAGGGGATGACTATGAAGGAGGAACTTAAACAAACAACTTAGTCTATTTACTCTCTAGTATCTTAACTCACTCTCAGATAAAAATCATAAAGGCAACTTATTAAATGACACTTGTTACTTTTTTAATACCTTAACTCTAACTTAGTTTCTTTTGAAACTAACTCCATTAAATTCTATCTTTACAAAACAACTAATTATCTCCAATACCCTTTTGACTCCTTTATCCTATTCTCCATAATTCTCTATAAGTTTTGAAAATTAAAAAATATTTCAAATCCACTAATCAATAAAATTTCCACTATAAATAACTTTCAAATTTACAAAATTTTCAAAAATCACAACTCAGTCCAAATATATCCGGAATTATTCATGAATGCATGTACAATTATTTTCATGTACAGAAAAATTCACTATTCATGTTTATGTGTTTGACATAACATGCATGAGCATGAAAAAGATGCATTTCTAAGCTCTCATTAATCACCCATATTTACTATTCTAACATCCCCACAGGTAATGGGATGTTACGCTACTAATATAGTAATAATCTCATGATACATATTATGAATAGATACTAATTGATGACACTGTTGTACTGGTCGATCAGTCTATTCAAAATTGTAACTTTGTTCACCTAAATCTGCTGAATTTCCTTTAAAAACTTTTGAACTTTTCAAGTTGTATCAAAGATCAAAACCCACTCTTTTGACAAAAACTTAATCTATAAACTTTTCAAAATTTTCTTTAAAGTTATTGAATTAAGAGGGTTTTCTTTAAAATCTTTTAAAGTTTCTTTTGATTATGAAAAATTATATGCAATATGCCTAAAGTACAAATGGTTGCACAATGATTGAGGTCCTATTTCATTGACCAAGATAAAGTTATTATAATTTAAAAAAAACTTTATGTTTGTAATTATCCCTTGTTCTTGGCTCTTCACTTGAATTTCCTTAAGTTCTCTTAAGTTGCATATTTACCTAGCTATGCTCTTTTTCTTCATCCTTTAATTTCCCTAATGATTCATTGGGCTTCTTTACTCATTTTTGCCTTCTATTGAATATGATCTTTCACATACTATCTTATTTCATTATAATGAATCTATTAATATCAACAAGAAAAAGTAATTTGTCTTTTGTCATCAAAACTTTGGGTTAAAACTTCACTTAGTCCACCAATCATCTCCATTTTAAAGATGGCAAAATATTTGGTGATATAAGAGAACATAAATGGTATTAGGCATGCTCCATATATGTTAAATCAATATTTAATATATGTTTCCATTTAATTTATTTATCATGAACAATCCATATTCAATATCACCATTCTCTTTCCTTTAGAAACATTAAAATGGTATATGGTATACAGAATTAGGGTGAAAGACACAAACATGCCATATAGTTTAAATAACTTCATAAAACCTTAATCTTTTAAATTTTTAAAAAATTCTTTCCAATTTATACCTTTCCAAAAAATCTCTAACATGCCCAAGATAAATACCGTCTTTAACTTCTATTCTAATAGACTAAATGTCTCCGATTATTGACTTTCATTAGTAAAACTAATGAAGAATCTTACGTAATAAACTACGGACATATAGACTAATCATTTTTACCTAATATGTCATCCTAACCATATTATTAACTTGACTTCGACCATAAGTAAACCTAACCCACCCAACCCAATTAGATTAAACCTAATTTGTTTACAAATTTTAATTTGACAACCACCCAAAATATTTTCCTAATTTTATATGTGAATTTCTCTTTACAAATTTGCAAGTTATATTTCTCCATCTTTTGAGTTTGACAAGATCCATTTTGAAATGACAAGATTAATCTTCTAACAAGATCCACCTTTTAATGGCATCACTTTTTTGAGTTTGTAGGTTGCTCGACATTTAGTTTGTAGCTAGATGAGTGAGGTAAGTGGTGAGAGGTTGTAAGAATGTACTATCACGAAGTCAATTTTCAAAAACTAATCAAAGGTACGTATCTCTTGAGTTTTTGACTTGGGATTGATAGGCTAATCATTAATCTTTATTTTTTTTTAACTTTTTCTTGCTCATATATATTAAGATATATCTTCTAAAAAATGAGACGTGAAAGTAAAGAGTAGTCAAATGGAATGAGTGAAAGTTCAGATAGTACATTACACAGTAAGTAGTAAGTGCAAAATTTGATAAGCTTTATATTTTTATAAATATAAATGCTTATTTTACCACATTGTTGTAATAGAGAACATTTTTGGGGATCATGGATATGTGTGCAAGAATCTCTAACATAAACATGATCAACACTTAAATTTCTAATATCATCATCTATAATCTGCAATACGAAAAATATATTACATTTTTATTGGTTTTGGTTTATGGCTTTGAAAATGAAAAATTATCTCATATCGATCATTATGCATTTCATAAAAATATAACCATCCAACAAATAGTGCTACTTATCACTAAATTAGTTCATTAGGTCCCATTTTATTTTCACTTCCTCCTTTTGAAACTATAATTTAATTTTGGTAGTTTAAACAGCTTAAATATAACTATCTAGTACCTAGAAATGGATCATAATAACATCATTATAGTTTATAGGTTATTTTATTTTAGGAAAAAAGAAAGTGAGCATTGGTACAAAGATAACCTTGATGACTTTATTGCATATTTAGTATCACATATTTCATTGTGATCAACTGATTGATCTCATGCATTTAAAATGTCCCATTAAGTATAAATCACGATTTTTGTGCCTTAAGTTATATTTATTGCTTATCTTTCTGTCCTTTAGCTTCCTTTCTTCTTGAAACCATATCTTTTACTAGTTTGGTTATATGCCCCATTTGGGTCTTCACTCATTTTCAAACTTAACATATATTTAAGCTTTTAATCCCTGGAATTCATTATCATAGTCTATTTTTACTCCTTTTTAATGTCAATAAAACTTGGAAATTTGTATTGTTAACGTTTGGTTCATTTTAATAATCAATATATACTAGATGTTAATAATTTATATACAAAACTACAATAGTATTGCAAAATTAATCTTCCTTCTCTTTATCTGTTAAAATAATTAGAAATGCCAGCCATTGGCAATTGTTCTTCTTCTCTACTAATTTTTTTAATCCGGTATACATTATGATTGCTTTTCATTAGTCTTTTAGATTTAATTATGACAATTTTAAAGTGTTAATGTATGTAAATGTTTCCCATATCTTAGAACTTAAGTAAATGTTTATTTTTTTCCAAACATAAGTATTCTCTAACTGTGTAAAACTTCCCATACCATTGAGATATTATGTTGGTTTTAGTTAAACACTTCACTATTTGTAATTGGTTTAAGTTTGAAGTTATTTTTTTAAATATCGGTTGAAGTTTTAGTTAAAAAATTCACTATCTTTTTTTAATCTTTCTTATTTGGTAGACTTTAAAACTAATTATCAATTTTGGCATATTGAAACCTTTAAATTTACCCCTACCATGCGCTATAAAGGAGGAGAAATGTACAAATTTTGGGGTAGAGCTGGATTATTTGACCATGATGTAGGCCATTTACACAATAATGGAGTTTGTCTATAAAAAGGTTGCATATTTCAGTTATAATTTCCTCATCACTCTTTTGATAATGGCATTAGAGACCGAAGAAGTGAGTCATATATCATCGATATGATCAAACTAACTAAAAAGAATGACTATGACATTGTGGAGGTATTTACGAACAACACTAAATATCCCTTATTAAAACATAACAAAAGATGCTTAAGAAAGGGTGAACATATTGATTATGAGGATATAGAAAGTTAACAAGCTTATTTTAAAGTGGAAGAGCAATCTACTTGTACTTCTGATTAAGTTTATACAATCATAAATGATGTAAAGGAAAGTGATTAAGATAATTCAACATATGAGGGTGATAGAAAATCATTTAGTGACTTTGATGATTCTAGTTCATTTAATTATAAGAACATATTTGATAAGATGGTTAGTGAAAAGGTTATTAAAGAAGTTAATAGGTTTTTTTATGGAGGTGAACAAGATGTTCTAATAAATAATATTGAATAACTATAGGCAGATTCATGATATGAAAATTCAAACGAGTTTAAGAGTATGGATAATCGTCCAAATAAATAAGGGAGAAGAAGGCTTAGGTTCTTAGAATTTATAGCGGATACTAATATGATGAGCCCAATTGGTTTAAAGGTTGGTGTATTATTTGATTCAGTTAATGCATTTAGAAAAGATCTACTCCAATACTTATTGAAAGGGATTTTTATTATTTATATATAAAGAATGAAAATTTTAGAGTAACTGCTATTTGTAAAACGTTATGGATGGAGATCCATACTTCTTCAACACAATATGGTTTTGTATTTTAAATCAATACATATCATTCTACTCATGAGCGTGGTCAAGAATACTATTAAAAAATGTGAGGCATTTTGGATTGCAAAGCAATACATCCTTATAGATAACCATATATGGGATATTAGTGGGTTTAAGGCTACACTTTTAAGAGATTTTAATCTTAAGACTATAGACAATAAGAAATACAATGTAAAGAACTTTCCATTAAAGTTATTAATATGTGAAGAATGCAAGAAACTTAAGACATTAAGAAGCTATTAATTGGATATATCAAAGTACAACCCAAGTAGTTTTCTTATAAACAAGTATTTAAGACGATTATTTGATTTCACGTACATATGCTTGGATGCTTATAAAAAGGATTTCTTAGTTACTGGTAGACTTGTCATATGTATTAGTGGTTGTCACTTAAAGGGTATGTATGGAGGGCAATTACTATTGGTCTAGATGTGGATAATAATATACTTCCATTCTTGTGAGTTATAGTAAGAATTGAGAATCAAGTAATGTGAAGTTTCTTGAATGTGTACAAGAAAACATCAGACACTACAAGGATTGTAATTGAGTTTTCATTTTTATTAACAAAAGATAAATCTTTTTTTTTAATCTTATCTTATGAAGGGTCGTTATATTTTATGTTGTTAACTACATTTCTTTTATAAACATTGACTATGTACATAAACAACTTTAATATTGTTTCTTTGTAACATGTCTTTAATGTTGACATGGATGGTGTCGAACATAGATATTATGTTATACATATTTATGTATACCTTCAAAACAAATTTAACATAATTAAAACTATAAAGGGTATCTTGTGGAATGTAATAAGGATATATACCTTTAATGATTTCAGAGGTATATAGGTGTTTCATTTTACTGCATATGAATTTAATTAATGACATGCTTATGATATTTAACGATATGATTGTTTGAAGCATACTTATTTTGAGTTTTAACTTAAACAAGTACATGAAACCATTGGAGGGATACTTATAGTGTTGGACTAAAATGTGATATCTTATTGAACAATTATTGTGAAATCTTCAATGAATATTTAAATGGTTAGGGACAAACCAATTATCATAATACTTGTTAGAATTACAATGATAAATATATTTAATAAGAAAATAGAGGGGATGGAGAAGCATAATCAATTTATTTCTTATAGGATTAAAAAAAATCTCCGAGTAGCATAAGTAGTTTGCCAACAATTGGATTCTATGCTATAGTGTTAGGAGCCTTCTGAAGTGGAGCATATGAATTTTCAAAAATGTGTTAATTTGGGCAACAATACTTACATATTTATGAAATGTGATTTGAGTGGAATCCATTTCAATATGTTTATGTTGCAATCAAACACGGTAGTGACAAATTACAATATTATGTGGACTTAATATACAACAAAAAAAGCTTAACATGTTACATTTTCCAAATTCCTAGTGAAGATATGTAGTTAACACCATGATTCTCAAATCCATCCACCGCTATATAAAGTAAGATCAAAAAGGCTAAAAAAGACAAGAAGCAATAAGGTAGGAGAGGGTAAGAAAACCATTACACTTAAAAGGGACTTCAAATTTAATACAAAAATGTAAGCAATATGGTCAAAATATAAAGACATGTTCCATGAGGATAGATACTAATGACCAAAAAAGCCAAAGTAGCCAATTAGTATACGATCTAATTTAGATGCCAAAAAAGAAAAAAACAGACTAATTAAATTCCAAGATGTTTTTGTGTATAATACTAATTATTTTTATGAAATGTTTTTGTATATGGTGTTTATTATGACTATATATTTATATATAAAGGACTAAATATTATTATGGATGGCTATTTTTTTATATGATGCTTATTATAGCTAGCTATTTATACATATGTTACTAAAATTATGACTAGTTAATGGGTTATCAGCTCTTTGGACTTTTGCCAAAGATCGTGACTGATGTGATAAATGATAACAAATAAATGTAGAGGATTTTTTTTGTAAAATTTTATCCTATTTTGCAAGGTATTAAATTTGATTAATTTTATAATACTTTTATTTTCTTTAACATAGATGAATGGTCATTAGGAGCTATTTTATTATGATGGATTGTATGCATGATTGACCAAAAGGGAAGCTGATGCTGTAACTTGATCATATTACATATTGACATTTTCTTCTTTTGTATTTCACTATTATTCACACGTTATGATGAAACATATTTTAGTTATAGAGAACTTAATTCTCAAGATATTGTATATAAGAAACCTAAGTTGTTGGTTTTAGAGTTTGAAATGATTTAGATTATGAAATGGAGAAGTGAATGCTACAGTAGGTTTTTTTCCAGAAAAAGTAATGAATAAAGCCATTAAAGGCAATCAAAGTGTACAAACAAAGTTATAGAAGAAAACTACATAGGTTTCTCCATATAGAAGAACACATATATTACATAATGAAGTTTAAACTCCTAGAAATCCAAGTTATCCATGAATTATAGACTGCACATTCCACATTATGCTACAATAGTCCAAATTTTGAAGTTTGCATTTGTATAAGTTGTTATGACATCTAATCTATTGAAGTATCTTGTTGTTGAATTGTTCCTAAATTAGGCTTCTATCTTGAAAAATGAGAGTATTTCTTTCATCCTATATAGCTATGACAAGAAATGAGAGTATCAAACAAAAGCACCACTTGATTGTGATATCATGATGTTTAATAATTATGCACTAGGCTTTTATAATATTCCAATCATTTGGAGCATTATAGAAGTAGCATGTTTGTAATAGTGATCTCTATATAGATGTGACAAATTCACATTGAAAAACTTAATGGTTAATTCTTTCCTTAACCTTTTTACAAGGTATACACTCGTTGAGAATGTTTCAGTGCTTCACCAGCTTGTCAATTGTTGGTAGTTTGACCTTTATGGCCAACCATAGTGTAAAGGAGGCTAGAGGGTGTAGATGTTTAAACCATACAATTTTGGTCTAAGGGATCATGTTAAGATTGCCCTAAAGAACCATTCTGCAACAGTGACTAGTAAAAAAAAGACATTCCTAGTGTGCTTTCAAATAATGCTATCCTCTTCATAAGTGAAACATGTTTGGATGATCTCTCAATAAAAAGAATTAGGAATAAAACTTTGCCTAAATATGTGTTTATTTGATAAGGCTTTAGTAATTTTCATATCCTATTGGATTTATGGCTTGAGAAAGACAACATCTTCTAAGTTATCTAGGGGTCTAACTCAAAACCAATTATTAAATTAAAAGCTTGTTGATCTACCATTTCCAGTAATAGAGACAAAGTCATTCTTGAACAAATCCTTTATTTTTAGAATAATTATTAAGGTTGATGTTGCATATGGATTAATGTTTAAGCTCCAAATGTTATTATTCTTAATGTATATATCATTAGTCCATCTGCACCACAAAACTTATTTGTCAGTCATTAGCCTCCATTTTCTCTTAGATAGCATAAATGTATTCATCATTTTAAAAGGAATTATTCCAAGACCTCCTCTGGCTTTTGGTAAACATACCTCCTTCCATTGCATTCTAGATCTTCTGTAAGCCTCGTCATTTTCTAACCATAGGAAATTATTGAAAATCCTATCAATGGATTTAATGATCTTAGCAGCAAAGGCTATATGAGCAACCCAAAAAACATTAATGGAGTTTAAAATATAAGTAATAAGTTAAGCTCCACAAGTAGCAGACAAAGTCCTATAACCTAAATTAGAATTTTTTTATTGATTTTGTCAAGTAATATGATGAAGTCTCTTGATGAGATATTGGAGATAGAGATAGGAATGCTAAGATAGAGCATGGGAAAGAGTTGGAATTTAAAACCAGTAATATCCCTCAAATATTGTTCTTGACTCATAACACTTTTGGAAATATAGAAACCTCTTTTTGTTTAGCTGATTTCTAACCCAGATAGCTTATTGAGAGTTTTCATAAGAGCATAAACAAAAATGTGGTCAAATTTGGAAAGGAGAATGAGATTATCAACAAAACTAATGTTTATGATCTACAATTTCCTACAACTTGAGTGAAATTTGAAATTTTTTGTTCTCTCCACAAGTTTTTCGAGAGTTTTGTTAAAGACTTCCATCACTAGAGCAAAGAGATAGGATCTCCTTGTTGAATTCTTTTACAACTCCTGATAGATTTGGATGGCTGAACATTGACAAGAATCCTAAAGAAAGGGGTGGCTATATATTTTGTAATCTATTAAGTAAAGACTTCTCAGAATTCCATATCATGGAGAATGTTTTTGATAAAGTTCCAATCCACACTATCATATGCTTTTTGAGATCAACCTTAAGAAGACAATTTATATTACTTCTTTTCTTTGAATAAGATCTCACTAACTCTTTATAGTAGCAAAATGTTGTCACCAATAATCTTGCCAGGTTTGTAAGCCCCTTGTATAGGATCAATATAGTTTTAAAGAACTTTCGTTTACTTGTGGGTCAAGATTTTAGAGATAATCTTGTAAATTGTATCATAATGAGAAATAGGATGAAAATTAGTGAATTGATTATGCTTTCCACTCTTTAAAATGAGATTCACAAAGGTCTATTGAGCTTAGAGAGTAGAAATTCCTTAATGAAAAACTCTAAGACAACATCAATGACAAGATGCCTAGTAAGAGTCCATAATTTGATGAAAAAATATAGGTTGAAGCTATCTGGACCTGAAGCCTTGTGTGGATTCAAGGATTTCATGGTATCTTCAATTTCTTGAGTGGTGACAGGTTTACTTAGGAATTTAGCTTCCTAAGAAGTAATTTATTCATGCATAATTTTCTTAAAAAATTCATTAGATGAAGTTGCATTGGTAGGAGAGCTCAGAATAGTTAAGAAGTAATCAAATATCCTTTTTAATAGTTGATGTTGTGAATCCAATTTATGATTATCATACTCATAGATACAATTTTGTTACTATTCTCCAAAACCCTATGAAAGAAAGCATTGTTCTTATCTTTACTTTTCAACCAGTTAATCTGAGACCTTTGCTTCATTAAGGAGAATTCATAGAGGAGTGCCTTTAAGAGATCCTGCATAACTATTCTTTCCATTTCTTGGAGCTAAGAAGATGAAGGATCATTGTATAGCTCATGCTGAACTTTTTTAAGATCATTCCTAGTAGTATTTAGGAAATGATGAGTACTTAGGAGATGACGTAGAAACAATTACACAATCAAAACCTATATAAAGTATTTGCTAAAGAAGTTATAACTACAAACTACTTTATCATAAGAACAATTCTAAATTCTTCTTCTTTTAACATACTAATGCTCCGGTGGTGAAAAATCATAACAATTTTTATGGTCATCCTTCTTATTTACTAGCAAGTGGCATGTTAGGCCTTTATTTAACATCAATTGACGCATACACAATATATATAATAAAATAATTCATTTTAAAGTAAATAAAGCTCAATTTAATTCACTAAAATTTTACCAAAATTTTTATGAAAATTATGGTTCCTAATTCATATTTTTAATCCTACAAGTAAATTGTTAAGTAAAACCCAATAGAGAATAGAAAATGAATCAACAAAAATCAATAGCCTCCATAATAATACATGATCTTGTTAATTCTTTATTTTGTTGATCTATTGAAGCTCATTTATTACATTTATACTTACTTTTATACAATTTTCATCATGCCATATGAATCATGCCACATGAAGTATTCATATTTTCTTTTAATAACATGCATACAGTACCATATATATATAATTCAATTAAATTAAAAAATTCATATTTAAAATTTATCATAAATTAAGCATATCCATATAATCGCCTTCATAGGTTAAACTTGATTTAAGAAGTTCTCATAGTTTTCAATCAATAGTCACAATAATATACGTGGTCTTTTAGTCCCTATTTTCTCAATTGAAAATATAAGTGAACATAACAAATAAAGATAAAAATTTCACAAACATTTTCATAAATAGGTAGTTGTGATAAAACAAAATTTTAATGTATACTTTTAGGCTACTTAACAAAAAATGATCACAATTATTATACAAAGAGATATAAAACCTGAATGTTAAATTTTACAAGATAGAAGAATTTAGCTATGTATGTTTCATATTTATATCTTATTCATTACTACAAACGACTAGCTTTCACAAGCTTAAAAGTAAAAGAATAATCAAATTCCAATATTAAAAACTAACCTCAAGTACTTGCTTCAATAGCAATCAACTTATGCTTTAGTTACTAAGCATTGTCTATTATCAACATAAGAAAAGGAATACAAAATGATATAAGATAATTTGCACATGATATGTATGAGCTTAAATGCTTAATACAAAAAAGAAAGTGGAGTAAGTGCTCTCTTACATCTTTATAAACAAGAGATTCAATAATTTAGTAGATAATTTGAGCCAGTTTCTCTCACATCTTTATAAATATTGTTTTACCAAACCATCTTTAAGAAAATCCTATTATTCATTTTCTTGACTGCATTATACAAAGGTTTAACCATTTTAGTAATCATATGTACATTTTCTTTTATGTCATACACAAATATGTGTTTTAATAACTAAAATTACTTTTTTTTGTTCCATTCCATGCACAACTTAATCATATTTTTCTTTTTATTTTAATAGCTAATTACTAAATATCATATTTCTAAGATACATCAATAACATATTAATAACTCAAACAGTAAGATACAACAACAAAATATAAACAACTTAAGCAATAACACATTAATAGCACACAAAATCAAATCAAACAATAAGAGTAAAGAGTAAAGAAGACAGGTATGCACAGACTCAGAAAAACCAAAATGTTTATAATAAACTACCATCTATCAACTCTATGCTTTCGAAAATTAACATTAAAAACTAGGTATCTATACCTTTGATTAGTTTTTGAAAATGTTTATAATAAACTACCATCTATCAACTCTATGCTTTCGAAAATTAACATTAAAAACTAGGTATCTATACCTTTGATTAGTTTTTGAGCTATCACTTCATAAGAATCCATCCCATAACATCCCACTAGATGCCCAACTTAACCATCTACAACCTAAATGTTAAGCAATCCAGAAACTCAAAACATTGATGCCGTCAAAAGATGGAAGTGTTCAAAATACTATACTTGCCAATCAAAGATGGATCTCATCATACTCCAAATAACGAGAAATGGGGCTTGTGAATTTTTAAAGAAGAATTCAAAAACGAATTAGGGCAAATATTTGAGCTAGATATCGGGTTAACATTCATAGATAAATTAGGTTTAATCGATTGTTGTGTCTAATTTCTGTTACTTTTAATTGCCTTCATATCTTGATTTTGGTTACAAATCCTTGTGTTTTAATCCAAATGTGAGATTAATTAAGTGAAAATGGTGTGAATATTGCATGAATATTAATTGAGTTATTTTGTGAATTTTGCATTAAAACACTAAAGTTACGTAATTTTTGTATTAAATTTTATGCACGGTGATCGACCATGCAAGGTGGTGATTTTATGTCACACTCGTGACTCCCCATGCACGGGTGTGCATGGGGATGTCACACCTGAGTCACACCCGTGACTCCCCATACATGGGTGTGACAAAGGGAGTCACACTTGTGACTCCCTATGCACTCCCGTGAGAAGTTTTAACATTAATTCTGGTTTTAATATGTGGCAGCTCACGATGTTAAGGCACACAACCCTAAACCTAAAGAGAGTTTAATAAAAAGGAAGAGAGGGTGGCGGCTGAGGATAATCATCTTTCATTCACTGTTTCATTAGTTTACTCACACAGAGACACATATATGGGAGGCCCAGAGAGATAAAGAAGAAGAAGATAAACAGAAGAGAGAAACAAAGAAGAAAACAAAGTGAATCAGGACAAATACTAAAACAATAGAGAGGTGAAAGCTTGGGAGAGGCAGAAAGTTAGAGTTGGAGTTAAATTCCATTCAACTTGAGCAAACATTCGTCTAGGGAAGAAGCTAAAGCAGAAGGCGAGAGCCAAAGCTGGAACCTTAAAAGGGACTATGTGATCTCCATAACTCTTCATCCGATTGATTTATTTGCCTATTCTATTTCTCATTTGTTAATTTGTTTCTTTCATTTTACTATCTGTTATTAACTAACTTATATTCTTATTAGTTTAGTCGAATATTATTTGTTTCTTTTGATAATCCATTCAATATTCACTATTTTATTATTGTTTTAATACTTTTGTTAATAATAACATGTGATTAAAGTGTTTAATAATGACGAATGTTGTGATATCCGTGACGGGCTGATCTCTTTTCTTGAGAATTAATACAACTATTTATTTGAATATGCATGATTGGGTTACGGATATATTGTCATATTTATTGTTGTGGTTTATAAGCTGAATGGATTTAATAGAATGGCCAAACTTTGCATCATTTGAGTGTTATGTGAAGATTTCAGAGATAACGTTTAATATGGATCGAGAAACCGTAGACACTTAAGTTAAGAACTAGAAATATATTAACTTAAGTGGTAATTTGTTGTCAAAATTTCATTATTAATTCGGATAGTAACTTGTTGAATACGAAAATTAGATTAGCTCATTATTCGAATCGATTTAGAACCTATCTATTAATTTTAGTGAGACAACAATCCAATCATTTTTTCTTAATCATGCATAGGAGATTAAATTAGTGTAATTAATTCTTAAGAGTTTTTCGACTTCGATTAATCTATTTGTCTTTGCTCCCAATTGATTTCGTCTACTTTTTAATTTAATTTCGTAATTTTCCTTAAAATATTTCACTTAACAATCGAGATAGAATGTTTAGGAATGCATTGTTTTATTATTTATTTTAACCAATTTCACCTCCGTGGGAGACGACTCTAGGTTATCAGCTACAACTATCTCGTATATTTGTGAGTAAGATAGCTTAGATCTTTTTAGAACTTTTTGAGCATAACATCTATCTTGGGTTAAGTTAGTTAGGTTCGATGAGTTAGGTTTATTATTAGTTCAGGTTGAGTTAATAATATGGGTAAGATATCCTATTAGTAAAAATTATTGGTACATATGTCCATACGTTTCCATATAGTATTTACATTAGTTTGTTTAGTAGAACTCAACAATATGGGTTTTGTTAAAAATATTACAAAGACTTTTTAAATAATTTTAAAATTAATGAAATTTTTCAAAATAACTTAAATCATTAGGGAGGTTTTTATCTTTTCTCCTATAAGGTTATAAGCACAAGAAAAATAAACAATAGCTTCTCTCTCCCCTTATTCAAAAGTTTTATCATGTGAGCAGGTTCTCATCAAGATATTTATAAAACCGAATAGCAATTCTTATAATACACATGTGCCAATTCTAGACATCTTTTGTTTTCTTTCTCTAGGTACATGTAATAATGCTCTCTTCCCTACATATGCAATTTTAGCCAATACTCCCAAATATTACCAATATGAGAGAAAGTAGTTATCTCATTTCATTTATCATTAGTATCCTTTTCTTCCTCAGTTAATTTAACTATTGATCTCTTAATACCACCTAGTTTGTGCATTGAAACAATAAAATTATATGTAAATTTTATTTGTTACAATCTTATATAATTTGTTTCTTACCAAATCCAACCTAATTTAAATATTACTTTAATAAGACATAAAATCCTTTCAAATCTTGAAATCCATTAAAAATGTGTTTTCAGATAAGGTAGCCTATCACGAACACAGTTTGAGTCACATTTACATTGTTTCTTTTCGTAATTGGGTTTAAACACGCCTATATATATATTACAATTCATGTTCTCCACTTTATCTATTTGTATGTGAATACGAGTATTGACACACCTGTGTTTTAGGTCGTGCACTTTGCTGCATCTATCCTTACATGAACATGGTACTAACATGCTTGTATTTTAGATTATATCCTTCTTCAAAAAATCGTTCACCATTTCAACATCCATGTTTTCATCTTCAATTTAGAGTATATTTCATCATGCACAATTGTGAACTACGCTGTATTCACTCAAAGACTTTTAAGAAATATTTGTATTTTGTTAAATACTATAAAAGTGCTTGTTAATATATATAAGTCATATATAATAGTCATTACAATGTGTTATGTACTTATGTATAAATAATACCAAACTACTAAGAAATGGACAACTTATAACTAAGCTTAACAACTATACTCATAAATGTTTGTAAAAGGCTTAATCATATGATGCATCTTATGATCTGTTTGCTCTCTAGAGTATGATTCATAGTTCATAAAACCCAAATTACTAATAATTGTAAAGGTGACACAACAACTTTACCTATTGTAATGACACCTAACATTAGACTTGGTACTGGGTTGACCCAAGTTGGGTTTGTCTAACCTCGAGCTCGACTTGAAATTTTATTTCTGGGTTTAGTTTCGATCTAATAGCTGATTGAAATTGAGGACTTGGGTGCCCTGAAGCTCAATTGGGTTCATATCAAGCCTAATTATTTTTAATTTAAAGTTTAAAATGATGTCACATTATCAAGCAGAGTTTATGCTCGAGGTACTTGACTTGGTTATGTTCAATGTCCAAAATTTTTATATAAAAATGATATCATTTTTACGTGAAAATTTTGAGTTTCAAGTTAGGTCAAACCAGATTGAACAGTTTGAGCTCGAGATTAGGTCGAAGTCCTAAAATTAAAAGAAAATTGAGCCTAACCCAAAATCTGAGCAACTAGGGTCAAACCCATTGGCTTTATATCATACGAGGTTAGGCCAAATAGAGCCTAGGCTAAAATGTTATCCTCACTCCTAAAAGTTTTTAAACAATCCAAAACCCATTAAACTCAAGTGGAATCCCGTTAACTTCGTATCGGACCAGGTCAGGTCAAATCTAGCCTGAGCTACAATGTCATCCTTACATAACATATAATGGAAAATTTATCTTCTAATGATTCTTTTTCTTGCAATTATTTAAATAAGATAACGTGTATTCTAAAACTCCCCATGATCATTGTTTAAAAGTTTAAAATAATTTTTTGGTATAGATAAACTCTAAATACTGAAACAAAAATTTTTGAAATGAGAGTTTATAAGAAGATATTTAATGTGTTACTATGTTGATTTTAAAAGTTAGAAAATATATGGAAATTAGAGTATTATTGGGTACCTAAAATTATACACCTTATGTACATGAAAAAGTGTAGGTGGAAGATAATAAAGAATATGATTATTTGCGTTTTTGTTTTTGCATTATTTATCATATCTTATACTAAATCAATTAGTCTATCTAATATTAATATTATTTATTTCATAAGTATTTTATTCAATAAAATGGATTAAATTATAGTAAAATATTAAATCTTTCTGTATCATAATTTGTTAAATATCACACTCACCATTTATAAGGGTTAAAATTGGACCTTAACATTACATAACAAATCAAATTTAAAAGGGTCATTTAAAGCAAATATAATGTTATCATTAATAAACTTCAAAATAATTATCATTCTATACCTGATTTGTTCTAACTTGAATAGTTATATGTTTTTAATTGTCGATGGAAATGGTATCTAAAATAATGTTATTTTAGTTTGATTTTCAAAATTGGTCGTTGGTCTTCAATTTTTAAATTTGTAAATTAAAATAACACCATCTTAAAAAGGAGTTCATGTCTTTCATGTAGGTTTTGGAGCAATCTTTTAGACTTGAATTTGATTTAAAATTCAGTTAATTCAAATTTAGCTTATTGACTTTAAGATGAGCATAAATCTATATTGCCAAGACAAATTGCAGACATGTAAGTCCTCAAATTCTTATCTCAACTTTTATAACGGTATTGTTAAATTTGGGGAGATTTCGGTTGAATTAATGACATTAGAATATATTTACACTTTGCAAACGATACGAGTAAAGTACAGCAAATCATTGGAATTTCTAACAATCTCAAACATTAGATTTTATTTGATATTTAATCCGTAAAAAAGAAAAATTCCAAATGGGGAAATAGTTCATTAGGAGTCCCCGTTGTTACTAGCTCTGTTTTGAAAATCGGACCAGATCGGTTGGTTCAACCGGTGAGTAGTCGCTTATCCGGTCTGGTTCACCCTAAAAAATCGGTTCTCAATTGAACAAGTGAGAATTGGTCAAAACCAGTCGAACCGGTCAAAACAGACCAATCCGACCACTTGTTCAATAAGATTTTTATTTTTTTATTTTTTTTTATATTTTTTTGGTATTTTTTGTTTTTTAATATTATTAATATTATATATAATTAAATATAATTATTGCATAATTATGATGTCACACCGGTTCGACCGGTGGTTGAACCGGTCAAACCGTTGAACAATAAAACCTCCGATTCAATGACCGGTTCGGGTTTTAAAACACTTGTTACTGGTGGTCCGTTGACTGTTCAATTAGACGGGAACAGGCCCAGATTGAGCTGTAAATGATTACAATGGCCAATTTAACTGTAACTTCATATTATTTAAATAAACTTCATTCTTGGTCGGGTCGGCAGTGTCGAGCCCGAATCCAGTCAAGACGACCCGTGGGCCGATCGGTCCATTCATCAGAGATCAGTCTTATGCCTAAGCCCATGCCCTCCTTGACCCATCTATAGAAAGAAGTCTCCCATGCAAACACGTAAAGACCTAAACCTAACTGCAAAACCATATATAAGGTATAATTCTCTCATAATTGAGGTACGAAATCATAACCTAGTTCTTTTCTCTGCATTGATCAACCTTACCTTCACCAAAAGACTTACTTGAGCGTCGGAGGGGCTAATCGAGACACAACCCCCGACATGCCTTCTTTGTTTTTCAGGTATCTTTGCGTCAGACTCATCACAAAAAGCAGCAGACTGATGGAACAGAACGGCAACGCACAGTTCAACCAAAATCTGGCAGAACCAATTGGCGTCCACCGTGGGGCCCGACTTTCGGGCACCACGTCCAGAAACACACAGATCAGTCAGACGGCGGCGATGAACCCTGATATAGCCGCTGTTGCGGCTCTGGCGATGCAACGCATAGGTTTGCAGCTACCTGCAACTCTGCCGCCTGCACCACATGTTTCCCGCACGGAATCCTCAGATCCTAACGATCAACCACAACCTCAGGATTTAGAACAAGAAGAACAGAGTGTCACTTTAGAGGATAACGCTGCACTCAATATACACCCGAATCTCCGACACCGATCGGATGCAGATCCTCTCCCGCCTGTGCACACCTCCCTCACCAGGAAACAGATTGAGGAAGCGACTGATCTATTGATCCGCCAGATCGGATTAACGCAGCTATGAGCTTCCGTCCAGATCGCCTGACATCACAATACAGCTCTCCCTTCACTCCGAAAATTTTGGATAGCCTCCCAGCACCCGGAACCAAAATACCAACGCCTGAAAAATACACTGGCAAGACCGACCCCCTGGATTACTTACAACACTTCCAGTCGATGATGAATCTGCACTGTGTGCCAGATGCCATCCAATGTAAGGCTTTCTGCACGGCCTTTCAAGAGGGAGCCCGACGATGATTCAATAGTCTACCCCCGGGCTGTATCACCTGCTTTGAGGATTTTAGGCTACTTTTTCTCGATAAGTTCGTCACCAGTAAACGGCCACAGAAGACAGCTTTGGAGGTGATGCAACTTACCCAAGGAAAGAATGAAAGTCTGCGCGAGTTCATCACTTGGTTCAATAACGAAGCGATCGAGGTCCCCGACCTCACTTGCTCGTCTATGCTGGCCGTGCTAATGAGCAATACGAGTGTTGGACCCCGCTGCCGGAGCCCAACGTCTGACATGAGAGCGTGGCGGGAAAACGTGAGATTCATACATTTAAAAGAAAAAGAAAAGCCCGCGGAAGGTTAATGGCCCTGCTGGAAAGTAAGCTTGAAACCCGCTTTCATGCATAATTTAAACAATAACATCCAAACATGCAATTTAACGATTTAGAAAAGGAGACCATCGGAAGTTCAATGGACCCATCGTGAAACTTTCATACTTTTAAACATATTCATAATTCATGCTCCAAAGAAGAGTTTCATAAAGCCTTACGAATTATCTCAAATCAAATTACAACTTTGAGTTCAAGAGCCAAAAGTATAAAACACTCTTGAACCAATGATACTTGAAATGAAACTAAAGTCTTGGAACATAATCAAACATATGAAATGAAAAGCGGAGTGTCTTGCGAAACTCGTGACTCACTCGATCTACGGCTCGTCACTGTATGGAGGAGATTGGAGGGTGAGCTATAAAGCTCGTGGGAACATATTTATAATATCGTAATAAGCAAAATATTCAAAACTATCTCATTGCCGTAATACTTGCTGAAATCATGATACTTGAGCATGTATGGGTCATTTCTTGAAAATACTTGATTCTTGAAATAATCCATGATGCATGTCACATAACAAAACATAGACATAACATGATGGTTTGGGTGTCCGGGTTAGTGACGTACTACACATGCCATCGAAATGTTGATGTGTAGGCGTAGTTTCATGAGGGAATCCTTGTGGGATAACCTGCGCCGCGATCGGGCAAAGCGGAGAAGTCTTTTCGTGAGTCAATATGCACTTGACTATCTTGAGGGACACCACAAACCCACATAAGTATGCATAATTCATGTTCTTGTAAACTTGTTTGCCAAACTGGCACTTGCTTGTAATCTTGCTTGTAAACTTGCTAGTCATGTATTTCGTAATACTTGAATTCATGTACTTGTATTCGTAAAAAGGAGAACACTCCTTTGTGAAAAATCTTGATAATAATCATGAATGCAAAACACATAGCAGAAAATAATCATTCATGGTAGTATGCAATGCGATCGTGAATGATGTAATATAAATGCATGAGATCTTGCTTGATTTGAACTAAACAATGAGTACTTAGTTACTTTATTATAAACATGAACCCACCTGAATTCCTTGCTTGTCTTGCCTAGGAATGAGTTTCCTCTTGAGCCTCTTGATCCTCTTGCCTCTCTTGATCTCCTAAAATAAGAACCAAAATCTTATTCAAAATCTCATGTTGAAACCATAATTCCATTCTTAACTTCCATCTAAAATTCCATAATCTTAGAAACCAATTCATAATTTCATCACTTCATAAGACTTGTAGATCTATCTCTCTAGTTCACAACGCCTCTAAAATCACCCCAAAAGGACTTCTGTAGCAAAAGATATGATCAAAACACTAAAAATACTTCTGCTGGAAAAACTGGCCTCGCCGCGACGAGCTGCCTGGCACGCCACGGCGTGCGGCCCTCTATCGCATGTCGCGGCGTGTGGCTCAGCGCGTCGGGGCGTGCGGCTCTTGCACACGTCGCGGCGTGCGGCCTTGAAGCTCGTCGCGATGTGCGGGGCTCCGAACCCAGATTTTCGACAGATCTTCAACATTTCCGACTCTTAATCCTTTCCTTTCTCAACTACAACACATCTAAACCATGAATCAAGTCATATACTTCCATTCTAACCTCATTCTAACTCAAAAACATCAACAAAAACACAAACCCAAGCAAATCTACAACATTTCACCATAAACCCTAAAACAACGATTTCTCCCTCAATCCATGCAAAACTAAGGTTAGATTCAACCTAAACAAGTGTAGAAGAGTTAATCTTACCTTAAGGATGCTTGAAATCTGTCAAGAATCCTCAAACAAAACTTTCTCTTTTCCTCTTCTTCTTCTTTCTTCACCGCCGCCGCCCTCCTTCGTTTCTTCTTTCTCTTCCTCTTTCTATTCTTCTTTTCTTTCTTTATTTCTTTTCTTCTTTTTAATCTTTAAACCCTAACCTCTTAAACCTACAACATGGGCAAGGACTATTATGCCCTCCTACACTTAGCCTAAAACATCCTAACTCATGTGCTTTGCCTATTTTGCCCTTACACATTTTTACCCTTTCATAAATATTACTCCATACTAAACTCAATAATTCTAATTTTCCACTAATAATTTCATTAAAATCAAACTAAACCATAAATCATAAATCAAAATAAATCCATACTTAATAACTTCAAGAAAACAAAAATTTGGGGCCTAACATTTCTTCCCCTCTTAAAAGAAATTTCGTCCTCGAAATTTACCTGAATCATCGAAAAGACCTGGATACTTCTCCTTCATAGCGTCCAAAGGCTCCCACGTGGCTTCTTCCACTGCATGGTTCCTCCACAGAACCTTAACGAGCTGAACTATCTTATTCCTGAGGACTTTCTCCTTGGTGTCCAAGATCGCTATTGGAATCTCCTCATAACTTAAGTCATCTCTTAACTGAATGTCTGAAACCTGGATGACATGAGAAGGATCTGATCTGTACCTCCTCAGCATGGAAACGTGAAAGACAACGTGGATCTGAGACAACTCTGGCGGTAACGCCAATCTGTAAGCTAAAGGCCCGATCCTCTCAAGAATCTCATACGGACCCACATATCTTGAACTTAACTTGCCTTTCTTGCCAAACCGTAATACCCCCTTCCAAGGAGATGTCTTGAGAAACACTTTCTCACCAACATCATACTTCATCTCCTTCCGATGAGCATCAGTGTAACTCTTCATCCTATCCTGGGCTGTCTTAAGCCGCTGCTTAACCAGATTGACTTTATCCACTGTCATCTGAATCAACTCTGGTCCGACTAATTTCCTCTCCCCCTCTTCGTCCCAACATATCAGAGTTCTACACCTCCGTCCATACAAAGCCTCATATGGAGCCATCTGAATGCTAGAGTGGTACGAGTTGTTATAAGCAAACTCGACCAATGGCAAATGCTCATCCCAAGCTCCCTTGAAATCCATAACACATGCTCTGAGCATTCCCTCCAGTGTCCGAATGGTCCTCTCAGATTGACCATCCGTCTGAGGGTGAAATGCCGTACTAAAATGTAGCTTAGTACCTAAAGCTTCCTGCAAGCTTCCCCAAAATCTCGATGTGAATCGAGGATCTCTGTCAGATACTATAGAATCTGGAATCTCGTGCAATCTCACTATCTCATCAATGTACTTCCTGGCTAGCACATGCAATGAATCAGTCTGCTTGATTGTCAGAAAATGGGTTGACTTCGTCAACCGATCCACTATAACCCATATGGCATCATGCTTCCTGCTAGTCTTAGGCAACCCCATCAGAAAATCCATGGTTACTCTTTGCCACTTCCACTGTGAATGACAATGGCCTTAACTTGCTGAAGGCGCTGGTGTTCAAACCTTGACTCACGACACACAAGACACTTCTTGACATACTGCTACATCCCTCTTCATGCCCTTCCACCGTAAATGCTCTCTCAAATCTCTCAGACATCCCGGTGCTACACTGGTGCATGGCATAAGGCGCATTATGTGCCTCATCTAAAATCTCATCCTTAACTTCCTTGCTGTCTGGAATACAAAGTCTGTCTCCCACTTTCATAAGTCCATCATCTCTCACTACTACCTCAGAAACCTTACCATTCAGAATTTCCTCCCTAAGCTTGCTTAAACCTGCATCCTGAGCCTGCAACTCCATAACCTTCTCCCTGAGTATAGGCCTTACTCTGAAAGTAGCTAAGAGACAATCTGGTTCCTCCTGCTTCAAGCTTATCTTAAGCTTGGCCATCTCTTCCAATAAAGGAAGATAAACTGACTGAACATGAGCAATAGAAGACTTCCTGCTCAAAGCATCTGCCACTACATTCGCCTTGCCTAGGTGGTACTCAATCAACAAATCATAGTCCTTGAGTAACTCAATCCACCTTCTCTGCCTCAAATTCAACTCCTTCTGACCCAGTAAGTACTTGAGGCTCTTGTGATCTGTAAAGATCCGTGTCTGAACTCCATAAAGATAATGTCTCCAAATCTTCAAGGCAAAAATCACTACTGCCAACTCCAAATCATGAGTCGGATAATTCAACTCATACTACTTCAGTTGCCTTGAAGCATATGCTATCACTCTGTCTCCCTGCATTAACACACAACCTAAACCCTTCCTCGAGGCATCACTGTACACTGCATAGCCTTCATCACCCGAAGGCAAAATCAGCACTGGAGCACTTGTCAACCTGAGCTTGAGCTCCTCAAAACTCTTCTGGCACTCATCAGTCCATATAAACTTCTGATTCTTCCTCAATAGGTTGGTCATTGGAGCAGCTATCATGGAAAATCCTTCTACAAACCTCCTGTAGTAACCTGCAAGGCCCAGAAAACTTCTTACCTCTGTCACTGTCTTGGGTGCATGCCAACTTACTACTGCTTCAACTTTTCTCGGATCAACATGTACACCATCCTGTGAAATCACATGTCCAAGGAAAGTCACCTCGTGAAGCCGTAACTCACACTTCTTGAACTTAACATAAAGCTCTCTCTCCTAAGAGTCGCAAAACAATCTCGAGATGCTTCTCATGATCTTCTTCACTCTTAGAATACACCAGAATGTCATCTATAAACACTATGACAAACTGATCCAGAAACTCCCTGAAAACTCTATTCATAAGATCCATGAAAGCAGCTGGAGCATTGGTCAAGCCGAATGGCATAACCAAAAACTCATAGTGCCCATAACGGGTCCTGAATGCTGTCTTGCTTACATCAGACTCCTTGATTCTCGAAATGATGATAGCGACGACGAGATCAATCTTGGAGAAAACTCTAGCTCCCTGCAGCTGGTCAAACAGATCATCTATCCGTGGCAACGGATACTTGTTCTTAATTGTTACCTTGTTGAGCCTCTGATAGTCAATGTACATCCGCCATGATCCATCCTTCTTCTTGACAAACAGAACTGGTGCTCCCCAAGGAGACGAACTAGGCCTGACATACCCCTTCTCTAACAGTTCCTCCAACTGTTCCTTAAGCTCCCTCAACTCAGCTGGAGCCATCCTGTAAGGCGGGATAGAAATAGGCGCGGTTCCAGGAATCAAGTCAATGGCAAACTCGATTTCTTTCACCGGCGGCAAACCTGGTAACTCATCTGGGAACACATCTAGAAACTCCCTCACAATCGGGAAATCCTCTAACATCCCTTCATGCACATCGGCATCTACAACATGCGCCAAGAAAGCTTCACATCCCTGGCCCATCATCCTTTTAGCCAACATAGCTGAAATCAATCTTGGCGATGGTGTCTTCCTATCTCCTCTGAAGATCACCCTCTCACCATTGCCCAGATCAAACTCTACCTCTTTCTGACCACAATCCAGCTTGGCCAGATACTTCTCCATAGTATCCATCCCCAGGATAACATCTAACCCTTTAAGGTCTAGCGGTAGTAAGTCCACTACTAATCTAGCACCATCTATGAAGAGCTCACACTGCTCATACACTTGACTGATCACCACATTCCTCCCTAGAGGAGTACTAACAATCAAAGGCCTATCCAAAGGCACAAAACTCACACCATGCAATGTTATGCTCGCAGAAACAAAAGAGTGCGTGGAACCAGAATCAATCAAAACATAGACTGCTGAATCAAATAATCGAGCCATACCCGTGACAACCTCAGGTGCGGCTGCAGCTTCCTCCCTGGTCATGGCAAACACTCTTGTCGGCGCCTGACCCCTTGGCCTTCCTAGAGGAATAGTCTTCCTTACAGTCCCAGAGCTGCCTACCTCGATAACTGGTCTGGTTCCCACTGTCTCTGCACGCCTAGGAGCCTGAAACTGTGACCCCTTTGGTCTCGGTACCTGTGGGCAATGCTTGGCTATATGCCCTTTCTCTCCGCATCTGAAACAAACGTCAAGTGATCTGAGACACTCTCCCTGGTGATGCTTCCCACACTGATCACATAACGGGTAGGTGAACCCGCTCCTTCCAGCTCTACCTGTGCCTCCCACATTAGAGGCTTGGCTCAAACAATTTCGACACGCTTGTTCTGGTAGCCCCACTGCTACCCACTTCACTCTGACTATGAGCGTTCCTCGTGCTCCTCTCAGGCAATGGAGCACTAACACCCTTTCTGAAACTCTGCTCCCTGTTCTTCCTCTTCTTGTTCGCTTCATTCTTGATGTTCTCCAGCTTCTCGGCCTGGAGAGCAGCATCCACCAACTGCTGATAGTGACAGAAATTGTGAATCAGGACTTTCTCCCTGATCCCTAAGTGAAGACTTCCCTCAAACTTGCGGCACTTGTCTTCCTCTGTTGCCACAATGTTTGCTGCATATCGTGAAAGCTGTGTGAACTTCAGCTCATACTCACTCACACTCATGTCCCTCTGCATGAGATTCAGAAATTCCCTGGCCTTCTCTTGCACATAGAACCTGGAGAGATACTTCTTTCTGAACATCTCTACAAAATCCCTCCATGACAACACCGAAGGAACCACCAGACTGTGGGGCACTGTCTCCCACCAATGCAGTGCATCACCGCAATGTGATCGATCAGATAATCCAAGCCTATCCTCATCTGAGCATCTCATCTGAACTAGAACCCTCTCGGTCCTCTTCAACCAAGCTTCAGCCTCTTCTGGATTTGTAGTCCCACTGAAATCCACAATCCCAAACTTCTGGAGCTTATCATACTGTCCACTCTCGCTCATCTGGAGCTTGCATCGACATCTCGCGATCCTCGTCCCATGGCATACGTGAAAGCTCGAGCAAAGGCTTGAAAGAAACTCGGATCCATGGGGTTCCTCGAGGCATAGGAGGAGGCGGAGGAGGCTTCTTGTTGCAAACTAGGTGCCTCTGAAATCGGAATGAATGTGTCCCGCATCCCGAGGAATATGGGATTCATCCGTGCTCTCACAGCGAGAATGAGATCGAGTCATAGCTCCCCGAGTTCTCCTTCGAGGTGGCATGTTCACTCCTTGAATAGAAAACCATTGAAAATTTTAGTTCAAGTACGACAATTTTCAAAATATGTGAAAACAGTCCCAATCATGTAAAACAATGCAAGTTATTTCTTGAAAGCAATGTCATGCAGCCCTAGATCAAAACCTAGGCCTCGATACCAAACATGTTGGACCCACGCGGAGCCCAACGTCGACATGAGAGCGTGGCGGAAAGCGTGAGATTCATACATTTAAAAGAAAAGAAAAGCCCGCGGAAGGTTAATGGGCCTTTGGAAAGTAAGCTTGAAACCCGCTTTCATTCATAATTTAAACAATCAAATCCAAACATGCAATTTAACGATTTAGAAAAGGAGACCATCTAAGTTCAATGGACCCATCGTGAAACTTTCATACTTTTAAACATATTCATAATTCATGCTCCAAAGAAGAGTTTCATAAAGCCTTACTTAATTATCTCAAATCAAATTACAACTTTGAGTTCAAGAGCCAAAAGTATAAAACACTCTTGAACCAATGATACTTGAAATGAAACTAAAGTCTTGGAACATAATCAAACATATGAAATGAAAACGGGAGTGCTGCCGAAACTCGTGACTCACTCGATCTCGGCTTGTCACCGTATGGGGAGATTGGAGGGGGTGAGCTATAAAGCTCGTGGGAACATATTTATAATATCGTAATAAGCAAAAATATTCAAAACTATCTCATTGCCGTAATACTTGCTGAAATCATGATACTTGAGCATGTATGGGTCATTTCTTGAAAAATACTTGATTCTTGAAATAATCCATGATGCATGTCACATAACAAAACATAGCACATAACATGATGGTTTGGGTGTCCCGGGTTCGTGACGTACTACACATGCCATCGAAATGTTGATGTGTAGCGTAGTTTCATGAGGGAATCCTTGTGGGATAACCACATGCCACGATCGGCGAGAGAGAAGCCTTTTCATGAGTCAATGTGCACTTGACTATCGTGAGGGACACCACAAACCCACATAAGTATGCATAATTCATGTTCTTGTAAACTTGTTTGCCAAACCGGCACTTGCTTGTAATCTTGCTTGTAAACTTCTTTGGTCATGTATTTCGTAATACTTGAATTCATGTACTTGTATTCGTAAAAGGAGAACACTCCTTTGTGAAAATCTTGATAATAATCATGAATGCAAAACACATAGCAGAAAATAATCATTCATGGTAGTATGCAATGCGATCTTGAATGATGTAATATAAATGCATGAGATCTTGCTTGATTTGAACTAAACAATGAGTACTTAGTTACTTTATTATAAACATGAACCCACCTGAATTCCTTGCTTGTCTTGCCTAGGAATGAGTTTCCTTTTGAGCCTCTTGATCCTCTTGCCTCTCTTGATCTCCTAAAATAAGAACCAAAATCTTATTCAAAATCTCATGTTGAAACCATAATTTCATTCTTTACTTCCGATCAGTTGCGTCGCACTCCCTCGGTATTCGGCATGACTACAAGCCGATCAGACAGAAGAAGCGATGGCACAGCAAGGAGCGACAAGGGGTGATCGAGAAAAAAGTAGAAAAGTTACTCGAGGTCGGGTTCATCCGAGAAGTCAAGTACCCTGAATGGCTCGCCAATGTGGTTTTAGTGAAAAAGAAGAACGGGAAGTGGAGAATGTGCATAGATTTCACCGATTTGAACAAAGCATGTCCAAAGGACAATTTTCCCTTGCCCAAGATCGACCAACTAGTAGACTCTACCTCAGGTCATGAACTCCTCAGCATTCTGGACGCTTTCTCGGGCTATCACCAGATTCAAATGAGTCTGGAAGACGAAGAAAAGACTGCCTTCATAACCGATCAAGGCACATATTACTATCAAGTAATGCCTTTTGGCTTGAAGAACGCGGGGGCGACTTATCAGCGACTCGTCATGGAAGTCTTTAAGAAGAAGATCGGCAGGTCGGTGGAAGCTTATGTGGATGATATGGTCGTAAAAAGTAAGTCGGCCACGGAGCATGTGGAAGATCTCAAGGAGGTCTTCCAGACCCTGAATAAATTTCAGATGAAGCTGAACCCGGAAAAATGCGTTTTTGGGGTGGCATCCGAAAAATTCCTAGGATTTATGATCACTCAATGGGGGATTGAGGCTAATCCAGAGAAGATCGAAGCCATCATCCAAATGCCCTCGCCTCAATGCTTAAAAGAAGTGCAGGTATTGACCGGTCGGATACTCTCTCTAAGCAGATTCATCTCCAGATTGGGAGACAAGTGCCTCCCATTTTTCAAAATCTTGAGGAAGGCGAACGTAACACAATTCCAATGGCCGGACGAATGCGAGAAAGCTTTTCAACACGTAAAGCAATACTTGTCCAGCTCGCCTATCCTGCAAAGCCTGGTAGAGGGAGAGAACCTGATCTTATACTTGGCGGTTACGGAGGGGTCGATCAACGCGTTACTTATTCGATCGAAGGGAAACGAACAACACCCTGTCTATTACATCAGCAAAGTATTGACCGGACTAGAAACGCGATACACGCCTATAGAGAAACTAGCCCTCTCCCTGATAATGGCGGCTCGAAAGCTAAGGCCCTACTTCCAAAGTCATACAATTGAGGTATGGACCGACCAACCCCTCAGGCAGTGTCTTCAAAAGCCTGAAACTTCGGGTCGGTTAATAAAGTGGGCGGTAGAGCTGGGAGAGTTCGACATACAGTACAGACCTCGCACGACCATTAAAGCGCAAGTGTTGGCAGACTTCATCGCGGAGATGAGCCAACCTAATTCGAAGGACGAGCAGTTCCCTTCCTGGAGCTTGTTTGTTGACGGGTCGTCCAATGCCGAGGGATGTGGAGCGGGAGTAGTGCTGATCAACCCGCACAATGAAGAAAAGGTGGAATATGCCATTCGGCTTGAGTTCAAAGCCTCCAATAACGAAGCAGATTACGAGGCCCTGATAACCGGTCTCCAACTGGCTAAGGAAATGGAGATAAGGCATCTAAAGATATATAGTGATAGCCAAGTGGTGGTCGGCCAAGGCACCGGGTAGTATGAGGCTAAGGAGAACAACATGATCAAGTACTTGGAGCTGGTAAAACAGGAGTTGAGCAATTTCGAACAGTACTCGATCAACAGAATAGAACGAACTCAAAATGCTAAAGTGGATGCGCTCTCCAAAATGGCTTCCGACCACGATGCCATGAACAATGTTCTGGTAGAACGGCTAGACCGACCTAGCATTCAAAAAGCCAAGGAAGCTCTCGACGTAAGTACCAGTCGATCGAGTTGGATGGAACCGATCACACAATACCTTTTGGAGGGAAAACAACCGGAGGACGCGTCGGAGGCCAAGAAACTAAGAATAAAGGCAACCGAGTACACGGTCGTTAACGACACTCTATACAAGCGGTCTTACGACTGACTACTGCTTCGATGCTTGAATGAAGAAGAAGCCGAGCAGGCAATGGCCAAAGTCCATGAAGGGATGTGCGGAAACCATGTAGGAGACAGAATGTTGGCTCACAGACTGATCAGATAGGGGTACTACTGGCCGACAATGAGAAGAGACTGCCAGGGGAAAGTCGACCGATGCGAGGCCTGCCAGAGAAACAAAGAACTGTCTCACCAAATTAACCGAGAGGATGAAAATTGTGAGTCATCCTATCCCGTTCGCTCAATGGGGAATGGATATACTGGGGCCCTTCCCTCTCGGACCCGGGCAGAAGAAGTTCTTGATAGTGGCGGTGGAATACTTCACCAAATGGGCAGAAGCGGAAGCGGTCGCTACAATTTCCGAGCAGAAGGTAGAGAACTTCGTGACGAAGAATATACTTACCCGCTTCAGGATACCCATGGTGTTGGTTACTGATAACGGTCGGCAGTTCGACAACGACAAATTCAGAGATTTCTGCGACCGACTAAAGATCAAGCTACAGCTGACTTCGGTAGCCCATCCCCAAAGCAACGGTTTCGCGGAGAACACCAATAAAAAGATAATGAATGCTCTCGAAGCGCTAGATGGTAGAAAGACACAGGTGGAAGAACTAGACGAAGTGTTGTGGGCATACAGAACCACCGAACAGAGCCATGTGGGAAACACCGTTCAGAATAACCTTCGGGGCAGAAGCCCTGGTTCTAGTAGAAGTGGCATTGCATAATCAAAGGGTGTCGGGCTATGAAGAAGAGCGGAATGATGAAGCCCGCAGAGCGGAACTCGTTCTCCTCAGCGAGGATAGGGAAAGAGCAGCTGCTCGATCGGAAGCGATCAGGCAAAAAGCGACCAAATTCTACAACAAAAGGGTAAAGCCGAGCGGTGTAAAGATAGGCGGGTACGTCCTGCGAAAGGCCGAGGCGGCCGGAAAGCATCCTGGAAAGCTCGGACAGACATGGGAAGGACCCTACAAAGTGATTAAGCAAGTCGGGCATGGTTCTTACGTCCTACGCGATGCGAAAGGGAAGGTTCTACCAAGACCTTGGAACTCTCAGAATTTGAAGGCATTTTACCAATAAATAAGTTCTACTTAAGTTAATCTTTACTTATTACCGTTTTTGATTACATGTGGGAATCTTTTTCCTGTCCCTGCCAGACAGGTTTTTTAACGGCCCACACCCTCATTATCATCAATAAAGGGGTTTTCAGATTTCTTGGCAATAAAAAGCTCCGTTGTATGCGACAAAGAGTAAAAAATTCAATCAACCATTGCCCGGCATCTCCATAGACTGACTACGGTCGGTCGGGTGGCCAAGATAAGATCCTTGGGACCTTGCCCGGCATCTCCATAGACCGACTACGGTCGGTCGGGTCGCCAAGACAAGATCCTTGAGACCTCGCTCGAAATCTCCATAGACCGACTACGGTCGGTCGGGTCGCCAAGACAAGATCCTTGGGACCTCGCTCGAAATCTCCATAGACCGACTACGATCAGTCGGGTCGCCAAGACAAGATCCTTGGGACCTCGCTCGAAATCTCCATAGACAGACTACGGTCGGTCGGGTCGCCAAGACAAGATCCTTGGGTCCTCGCTCGCAATCTCCATAGACCGACTACAGGCGGTCGGGTCGCCAAGACAAGATCCTTGGGACCTCGCTCGCCATCGCTCGGCATCTCCATAGACCGACTACGGTCGGTTGGGTCGTCAAGACAAGATACTCGTTCGACTTCGCCATCGATCGACTACGGTCGATCGGTCACCCGACAGGTCGACCAGGTTACCGAGACAATCCTCGGAACCATTGACCGCTATGATCGGTCGGTCGCCAAGGCAAGGTCCTTGGGACCATAGCTCGACCTCGTCCGACAGATCAACCAGGTTACCAAGACGATCCATGGAACCATCGATCGACTTCGCCATCGATCGGCATGGTCGCCAAGACAGGATCCTTGGGACCACAGCTCGACCTCAACCACAGATCGATCTCAGTGTTGGTTGGCCATGAACGACTTAGCTAAATTCTACTACGGATTGAAAATAAAGAATATAAACATGGAAGATAGTTGAGAAACTGAAGGCAAGTTCATTTCTTGAATTAGCCCTGGCCACAAGCCCGATCAGGTGAGCTATAAAAATCAACAGAGGGGGAGGTTTGAATGACCGGGGGAGCAGGAGAAGCCTCGGAGAGAGGCGGATACCCAGGAGAAGCCTCAGAAGGGAGCGACACAATGGGAGCAGGAGCAGGAACCGGGGAAGTAATCGGAGGAATATCTTCATAAGGAAGCTCTTTTTCAGAGCTGAGATCCAACTCTTCATCCGGAATGACACTCGTCGACCCCTCAGCCTTCTCCTTGACCTCCTCCAAAGAAAGCCCAAGAGCTGCAGGAAGAAGCGACTCGGCATAATTCTCGAATGAAGGGCACATCGAGCCCTCAGGAGTATAGAGCTCGTGGCCCTTCCTCAGAACCAAGAGGGCTATGTCACAGGCGAGCTCTAAACTCTCCTCGTACAGAAACCGCCTCTTCCATCGCTTAATTGCCTCAATCCGCTATTTCCTAAAAGAGCACCGCACCTCCCGCACGGTGTTCTCGGCTCTGTTTCTACCTTCCACTGCGGAATGGAAATCTTGGCGGTATTTCTTGTTAAGCTCCCGCTCCGCCCTCACCGTTCTCTTCAGTTCGTCCCTCTCCTTCTCCCCTTTGGCCAGTCGAGCCAACAAAGCGCCCATCTCCCCCTCCTGGGACTTCTTCTCCTCTTTCAAGGACGTGTTTTTAGCCTGGAGGAGGTCTCTCCCCTCCTTCACCTCCGAAAGCTCGCCCTTCAAAGCCTTCACCTGATCATGGAGATCCTGGACTTCTTGGTCCAAAGTCTCCAAACGTTGCGAAGATCGAAGGACATCGACGACTCCAAGACACCGAGACGAACGAGCTGAGACCCTAACTCCAGGCTACCCCTCTTGTCCATGAGTTACTCGTCCACAGGGGGAGTAATCCTCTCGGCAATATAACGGGACACCTCGAGATCCCCGATCGTGGCATCCTTGGCCAACTTGAGGGCAGACTCCCACTGCCCAAGATTCGCGGCTTGCACCTTTCCCTTGCCCTTCTCTTTCACTGCCACGGCCCTACTCGCCTGGCAGGATGGTAGATCACCCAACCGAACCAATCTCTTCCTCTTAAGAGGAGGACCCGCATCCTCCTCCTCCTCTTCCTCTACCCGAATTATCTGGCCCGTGTCGACGGGCACAATCAACAATGATGCCGAATCAGCAAAACGGCCCCCGACAGGTGGAACACCCGTCGACATTGCGGGGGAGCCCAACCCCACAGACAAAACGGCGCCCTCACCAGCCTACGCCTCTTTCCTCTTCTCCTTTTGAGCGCCCGCTTCTTTGACTTGGAAGCTTGGGCAGGAGCGTCTTCCATCCTCACCATGGCTACGCAGCAACAAAACAAATTAGAAAGAGGAACCAAAAATCAAGAATATAATAAGAAACTCGACACCAAGGGCTCAACCAGACGGGACGTTTTCCTCTCCTAGCCCACTAACTCGTGGCGGGGGGTCGATAAGAAAAGAGCTAGCCGAGACACCCCCAGAATAGGCTCGTATCAGCCCCGCAAAATCGTAATGGTCGAGCTCCTTTATGCGATTGATCACCCTCCACTCCTCCCTACTAAGAGACACGCTCGACGTGTCATTCCACTGCTCGGCTAAGGGGTACCTCCACGGGCGAGACTCGCTGGAAGACCCTGGGGCTTTCACGAAGAAGAACTTTGTCCGCCAAGAAGAAACTTTCGAGGCTGTACCGGCCGGGCGGTACCGGGCTTCCTTATATTGTAGAAAGGGGACCCCAGTCCCAGAACTCGGACTCTGACCCATCCTCAAAAAATGACGCAAGATGCCAACCGTGGGTAAATGACCGAACTGATGGCATAACAGTGTCAAACCATTAACAAACCTCCAGCTATTCGGAGGAATTTGGCTCGCCATCAGCTGGTAGGCCATGCACACCTTGTCGGCGATTGGAGCATACGGAAGCCTCATACCACCAACGGAGAAGAAGCTTTCGGAAACAGCAAAGTACCCACTTGAGTTGCTGTGGATCCGCTCATTCCCCAGAGCAAGCCGGGGACCCCAGGACAAGGGGATGCCATACCTGATTATTGACCTATTCAACTCCCCCAGGGTCATCGTCGACGGATTCATTGGCGGCGTCTCCACAACCAACCCATCTTTCCTTTCTCTCGTTGATATCTCCTCAACGCCCCTACCATACTTCTAGAACTACCCGTCGACATACTTACCAAGAAAAAGGAAAGAAGAAGGAACGAAGAAGGAAAGAAGAAGGAACGAAGAAGGAATGAAGAAGGAATGAAGAAAAAGGACGTACCTATTTAGAGATTAGAAATGGGTATATCGGACGGCGAAGCAAAAAGCAATTTCTGGGAACCGTGAACGATAAAGAGCAAGTGAAAGCAAAGTGTAAGTTGCAGAACGAAAGCAAAAGGTAAAAAACACCGCAACTCATCGACTCTGAATACTTATAGGAGGTCGGTTGGAGGGACATTCAATCAAAGCTCGGCACGTGGAGAAGATCCGAGCAGGCTCGGACACGCGATAGATTCCGAACCAAGGAGAATCAGGGCTATTCAAAATCGAAACGGCGCGAACAGTTGAAGGGAGTCACATGATAGCTGTACGACGATCATGAGGACGATACGTTTCAGATTTTGAAAGTCGTCAACAAGACGCTACTGCTCACAATAAATGCTCCGCACGCTCGCCAATGATAGCCACCCGATCTGTTTCAACAAGAGCTGTCGCGCAATAAGTGCCGAGGCCGATCAGTTGGGGCACTCGGTCGATGGATCCCAAGCGAAGCGATTATCTTGTGACCGGTCAGTATCGAAAGCGATTACATAATCGATCGGCTTTTGATCGATGGGGACTGCCCGAGCTGTCCCATGACCGGGCTACAACAACAACGCCCGACCGATCGACTACTCCATTTAGCTGACCTACGGACGAGCTACTTCTCAATGCTCAACCGATCGCCCCAATCACGAGTCGTCCTTTGTACGAGCTATACAACCTCTACATACCCCTCCGACTCTTCTCTTCGCTCAGGCTCGAAGAGTAGGGGGGCTTATGGTCGGGTCGTCAGTGTCGGGCCCGGATCCAGTCAAGACGACCCGTGGGCTGATCGGTCCATTCATCAGAGATCAGTCTTATGCCTAAGCCTATGCCCTTCTTGGCCCATCCATAGAAAGAAGTCTCTCATGCAAACACGTAAAGACCTAAACCTAACTGCAAAACCATATATAAGATATAATTCTCCCATAATTGAGGTACGAAATCATAACCTAGTTCTTTTCTCTGCATTGATCAACCTTACCTTCACCAAAAGACTTACTTGAGCGTCGGAGGGGCTAATCGGGACACAACCTCCGACGTGCCTTCTCTGTTTTGCAGGTATCTTTGCGTCAGACTCATCACGAAAGCGCAAGCGGTGATGGGCGAGAAGCAACGCATACGCAGTTCGGTAAAATCCGCAGAACCAATTCTTATTCAGTAACAATTGAGCATCAAAAGTTTATACTTCACCATCCTGTCTTCCAATCTCAAGCTTTAATTTCTCCAAAGCGGCATATGAGTTAGTAATCGCACTCCGGGGTCGAAAATGAAATTCCTCCTACTGGTTTCTCCCTAGTTAATTCGCTGTTGAGCGCTAAAGCGCACCGAAGAATGAAGATGACTCTCTCACAGACTGCTGTCTTCCTCGAACGTTTCAATATCCTTACGGACAACAGATGAAAGTGGTCGTGTAGCATTTAAAGCAATTTGTCTGGTCTGTCATGAAGTTGTATATATTGTCACAGACCTAACTTAAACAAACTTAGCTCAGGATCTGTAGCTAGCTTATCACTGGCAGTAGGGTACAGCGGCAGGTGGTTTTCAATATTGCTTTGCATTACATGTGACTGATCTTCTGCTCTAAAGTGGAACTCGCATCCGCTAAATCAGGTTCATCAACACCTCAAGTTAACAAAAGTTGCAGATAGAAAGTCGTCAAGTTGCAGATAGAAAGTCGTCAACTCTTTTATCTGTGGACGTGTTTATGTCCCCTAAGACATAAGAAAGTCAAGTGATTTAACGTGATTAGTTGTATATTTGTCTGCGCCAATCATGGCTACTTTTTTAGTGGCACAATTTCATCTAAAGTTTCACTGGAAGCGGCTCACGTATCAGAATCTCAACGTAACACGTCGACATGCGGTGGACTTGAGCCTTATTACGGCGTAGCCGTGCAGGGTTTAAACTGTGCTTCCGGTTGCACTATTACGGCGAAATAATTATTTGTAATTATCTTATTACAGCCTAGCTCGCATTCTGTATTATATGTATCAGTAAATTTTTTATTATGATGACGGACAGTGATTTAAAGAGTGTTCATTTGATCATTGTTATCCCTCAACTCATGTTTTTTTATGATAATAATATCTATTATTATTAATGTTTGTATTCTTTATTATGTTAGTAATTTAATATGTCAAAGAATCAAGTGATAATTGAATTTAATAAAAGTATAGTAACTGAAAGAGTAATTGAATTTATTTGAACAATTAAAAGATGAACAAAATAATTAAAGTGAAGTACAAATATAATTTAACTACGTTTTCAAAAAATTAACTAAAAAATCGATAAATTCATGATAATTTTATTTTTATGTAAATTTATCATAATCATTTCAATAATTTAAAGGTGCATTCATTATTATTATCATATATAAATCTTTTATAGTTTAAAACTAATAAAATCCGTTTTATTTTTAAACAAAATTTTACATTAGTTTTAAATTAAATTTTATTAACAATGGATATTTTGATACTTTTGAAAAATGAAGTGTTAAAATTAATGTTTTTAAAAGTTAGTTTATGCAAGATTTCCATTAACCTAAGAATTTAGTTCAACTAGCCTAACTTAAAAACAAAAGGTTATAAAAATGAGGGCAGTCTGTTATATTAAGGAATAAACTAGTTGAAAGTATGCACTACAAGAAAAGTTTAAAATAGCGACGAAATATTACCAACGGTAAAGAAATCGTCGGTAATTACCGATGAAAATATTATATCGGTTGGAAAAGTTGTCCAAAAAAATAGAAAAGGAGGAAATAATAAAATTGTAGTTTGACGATAGAACTTTTTGTCAATAAAAGTCGTCGTCCTTCTTCGTCTATCCTGCTGAAAGCTTGAACATTTTCAATTATACAAAACGATGTCGTTTGGTTTTCAAACCAAACGACGTCGTTTTGTTCTTAAAGGGAGAACATTTTTTGGTGTACCAGAACGATGTCGTTTATTTTTAAACCAAACGACATCATTTTGGTACTAAAGCAAAACATTTTAAGTAAAAACAAACGACGTCATTTTGAAACTGAAACATAACATCTTTAAGTTAACCAAAACGACACCGTTTGATTTAAAACCAAACAACACGCCTGTTTCCTCCATCTTCCTCCTCTAGCTGTCGCTTCGTTATCTGTTGTCTCTCTGTTCTCCATGGAGCTGCTGCATCTCTGGCCTGAGTCGTCGTCTTCTTCGACGGTTTTCATCAAGGTATGGCCGTCTTCTCTGACCTCTTACCTGCTATCGATGTGTGGGTGTCTGTGGATGAATTTTTTTGCAAAATTTGGGGTTTGTTTCATCATTGAGTTGGCTACATTAGTTTTGGTTGTTAATGGTTGATAGTTTGTTGTCTAAACTACTGTTAATGATGGTGATTAATGGAAAAAAATTGTGATTTTATTATTAGTTAGGGATGAAATTGTTCAGTATAACAAGCGTTTGATGAAATGTATGAGGAGTCTTACTAGGTTTTACCAGTAGGTCTCCAAGTTTACGTTTGAGGAGTCTTACTAGGTCTACAAATGTAAGTGACATTGACTTTATCCTTAAACATATTATCTAGTTCATCCAATCTCAAAATTGGAATAAAATCTAGAAAGTCTTGAGTAGGTATTGATATGTAGTGAAGTGCCTAGGTTTCAAATACAAATTGAAAAGTACAACCTTGTGTATTCCAATATGATCTACACTAACCATGCCAAATCAAATTTGGTTATGTTGTTAAGCATACATTTAGCGTGATGGATAAAATAAACGTGGAGGGAAACAATTTTCTATCATAATCAATTATTAGTCAATGTGATAAAGTTACTAAATCTCTCAATTCCCCAAAGTAGGACAAAAAATTTTTCCTTTGGAAATACTTCCATCAATTAAAACCTTTTAAAAGAATTGAGGACAAGATAATATTATCTTTATTAGAACTCTTTCATTCAAATTTTATAATAAGACTTTTGATTAGAATAGTAACCATAAGTCGATGAGTTATAAAGGAATTTGAATTTGTTAATGAATTGTTATGAATTAAGAAAGCTCATTTAATTTAACTCACTCAAGAAAATATAAAGATTCAAGGCATATATTTGTATATATTTCCTCTAAATAATATCTCCAAACTTAAGTTAGAAAATTTTAGTTTAAATGCATAAATATTTAAAATTGAATACCAAAATATAGATCATTTAAAAAACATTAAACTAATGTAGTTACAAAAATAGTACAATAGTTGGATTTTGATCTCCTTGGCTTTAGTGAGAAAAGTTTCTGAATCTCTTTATATTCCCTGTTGCATGGCTTACATAGTTCTTTAACCTACCTATTTTAATCTTTTGAACTTCTTGCTCTAGTTTTTTCTCCTTATCTTTGGCTCTTTGTTTGATCATTTTAGCTAAAATAGGTATGTATTTCTCTCTTCCCCTATTTTATGTTATTTCATCTTTATTCTAGTTTCTTTTTTTTTCTTCCTCTCCTACTTCTGTTTTCTGTCAAGTTTCTCTTGCTCATATCTATTCCTGATTGTTTTGGTTTATGCATTTTCTTAATCTCAAGGAGACCATACCATCTTTTTTTATAACTATTTTTAGCAACAAAAGCATAAATCCCTTGACACTTGAAAACTTTCCTACTCTACCTACAACCAACCCTTATTGTGATTTTTTGGGAATATGGTGTTCAAACATATAATGTGTCTCTGAAACAAAATTGTGTATTGAGAATGGCATTGATGTGGACCATTAGTGATTTTTCGACATATGCCATATTGTCTGGATGGAGCACAATAGGAAAACTAGCTTGCTCTTATTGTGGCAACGATTCTGATGCCTTTTATCTTCTAAATGAGGGCAAAGTGTATTGGTTTGACAATCACATGAAATATCTTCCTCCAGATCATCCATTTAAATGCAATAAACAAAAGTTCATTAAGAATAGGATAGTAAAAACACCCCCTACAAAGCTGGTGAAGAGATTTTGTTGGAGGTTGATGAATTAGGCTTGCTAAAAGTTACAGAATTTGAAATTGATAAAGTTAATACAAGCATTAGTAAAAACTTTGGTTGGAGAAAACGAAACATCTGACATATTGGAAAACTAATTTGATACATCATATTCTAGATGTGATGCATATTGAAAATTTTTTTTTTTGACAATTTGTTTAATACCATAATGAACATTGAAGGGAGGACAAAAGACAATGCAAAATCTCGTGTAGATTTACATCTTTTTTGTAGAAGGAATGAGTTACATAAAGATCTTTGCATCGGTAAATATCCGAAAGCATGTTACATTATGGACAAAAAATAAAAGGATATATTGTGTGAATGGCTGACAAGTTTAAAGTTTCCTGATGGTTATGTTTCAAACTTAGCAAGGTGTGTGGACATGAGGAAGTACAAATTATTTGGGTTGAAAAGTCATTATTGTCATGTGTTTATGTAAAGGCTAATTCCAATCACATTTCGGGAGTTACTACCAAATAAGGTTTGGGAACTGATAATAAAAATAAGTTTGTTTTCATAAGTTTAACATCATCCGAAATCAAGTTCACTAAAATGGAAATACTAGAAAGGGAGATTCCAGTAATATTGTACAAGTTAGAAGGGATTTTTCCTCTAAACTTCTTTGATTGTATGGAGCATTTAACTGTGCATTTAGCGCACGAGGCAAAACTAGTTGGTCTAGTTTAATATTGATGGATGTATCCGTTTGAGAGGTAATTCAAATTCTTATTATTGTAATTGAAGTAATAACATGTTTTAACTATTAAATTGTAATAACCATATTTTGTAATATAGGTATATGCATCACTTGAAGAAAAACTTTCACTGTTTCCATTGGTATGTTCGAACATGTGAGGACCCTTCTTGGGAATCCAGTCATCGGAGACTCATTTACCTTACTGACTCTCATGTCACTTGGAATCCAAGAAGATAATTATATCATTATGATTTATCTCTACTATACACTAGACTCAACTTTAAACTCATTATATTATTGTTATATGACTGTAACAATTATTCTCATAACTGAATTCAAAGTTTATACTTCAATATGATATTCAACAAATTGCAATATCCCATTACATATATCGTGTAAAATATTGGATTCAAATTCAAATTTTTATATTTTTACAAAATTCAATAAACAATGAATTTCAGGTAGAAATATGGGACTAAAGAGACAACGTGATGTAATGCGGCTCAAGTTCAGACGCATGTTCGAAGGTACTTACTGTGAAGGTGGATCATCATAGTCTCCAGCTGCAATGGAATCACCGCCTCCACCTCCAGGGCTTATAGTTGTAAATGAAGCATCACGTGCTGCTTCTGATACTTCACCATCGACAACTCCTTCATCCGCTACCCATATAGCAGATGAAGGAGACGACCGCCAGTCTGAAGCTGAGGGGGACCTGATGGAAGAAAGTATATCATAATAGTCAATAAGTGAAATCGCATGAAACACTATATATGTTTATAATTAAGTTATTGGTTTAAATTTTTACAAATGGTATAAAATTCTTTGTTCTTATATTAGGTTGATTCTGTCTGGATCTTGCTCCAGACATATAACATCTACATTTAAGGAGAGGATTGATCCTAAGGGTTATGTATGGAAGAAGATCTCTCAGGCCATAAAGGCGTTTTACTTTCAGGAGTTTGAGGTACAATATGCAAATAATTTCCTTTTTCATTTATTTGTATACATTAATTACATAAATAATATTATATTATAAGTTATCAAATTTTTTTCTTTTAATTTCAGAAACAATTTTACTGGGATTTTGGTATTGACGAGGTCATACATGATGTATGAAAAACGAGCTCGTACACATTATCACGACTTTATTGGTGCGATACATAAGGTTGTTGTACAATCGCCTTATATTTCTGAGGGCATATGGAGTCGTTAGTAGGAGTACTGGACATCACCTGAGGCAATGTTTATCTTATGACGTAACTTGACCAACAGACATAGAGGCCCAGGTGGAGGCATTTTTTCCATTATACTAGAGAATCAATTACCCACTACGAGTATGCAGAGAGACTTGTAAGTATCTAACTATTACACTTATATTCTAATTTTTTACTTTACTATATTTCAATTTAAATTGACGTGTAAATGTTGTGATGAAAATATGTGTATTATGGATAATGATCATGTTATAAATGTTTGGTGTCATATATGACTGTGGTGAGTTATTTTCTTTGTTCAACAGGAGGCAATATCATAAAAATAGAGGAGACTGCCAAAATTTTTATAAATTCTAGTTTAACTTAGAACAATTTATTGTTATGTAGGAGATGTTTATGGGTATAAGACCTACACCTCATCAGTTGTTTTTGCATACTCACACTAAGAAGCATGACGGTATGACATTCATCAACAATCGATGTAGAGAACTAAATGTACATGAAATTTATGCTTTAATATTCATTCTTGTAAATAAATAAAAATTCAATTGGAGGTTTCAACGCGCCTTTTGTATTCAGCTACTGAGTGTATATATACACATTTACATGTAAACTGATCCTAGCTATTATCACGCCTAATATTTGAAATTACATATTATTCTCCTCTAATCTTGCAACCGTTTTCTTGATGAGCTGCTGTTACAATCTCGTGTAGATATCCACGCTGCTGAGATCACGCAAGCAACGAATATTATATACCTTGGAGATGTGTTGTTGTGATCTTATATATTCAGGAGATGACGCTACGAAGATTGTGCATGTAACCAATATTGTATAGCTAAGATATTGCCAGCTATGACTTGTGATGGATACTACTAACAATTCTTAATAATTATCACTTACTAATTATAATATAAGCATTGCCTCCTAATAGATCCAAATATAAGAAACAATTCAACGACAGTCTCAGGAAGAACAAGTTGCTGATTAGAGCTAGGCATATTTTTATGCAGTGGGTGGTAGGGACAGTCGTGAAAGAATCTTCGGGCTAGACTCATTTGGGAACACGTGTTATTCGTACTCTTTTACATCCAGTACAGCAGCATCAAGTAGACGACCGACAGTGGAACGTATCCATAAGCTTAAAAGCACAGTGCAGACCTTGACAAGTCAGTTACAACAGACAATGGAGTACATAACTAAGCTCCAAATGACATGGAGCAGTTGAAGGAGAGGGCTAGAGACTCAGACCATCCGCGCTCATTAGGACAATAGGATTGTTATAGTCATTTGATTTGAATTTATGTACAATTTAATGTTTTTATTATCAATGAAGAAATTTTCTCCTCTATATGATCAATTAATTTTCTGTTTAAAAAAATTAAATATATAAACAAATAAAAATTATGCACAGATAATTTATAGCTGTTGAAATTATCCATTAATAATAAGATTATGAAATCAAATTTAATGTCGAGATTTTAAAAAAGAAAATACTTGCCAACAGAATTGTAGTAAAGCGATGGAAAATGAGTATGGTAAATGCTTAAGGCCGTTACCAATAGGCGTTTTTATTATCAACAGAATTGTCATATTTACAGACGGTTAGCGGTAAACCATCGGTAAATGCTTAAGGCCGTTACCAATAGGCGTTTGGTTTCCGACGGTAATTTGAGAAATATTTACCAATAGTTATTGACAAATCGTCGACACATGTTTACGTTTTTACTGTACATTCAGTGACGGTTTATCACAAATCATCTGTATAGATACTGACGGAAATGATTCTTTCCATTGGTAAACTTACCGACGGGAGGAAAGTTTCGTCGATATATTTACCGATAAAAATGAGATTCCGTCAGCAACGTTACCGACGCCCAATTTTGCGACGTATTTTTTCGTCGGTGAATACCGTCGCAAACTTAAATTATCGATGAAAGTTAACGTTTTTCATTGGTAAGTTTCGTCGGCAAACGCCCTTTTTCTTATAGTGATGTGGTTCTTTTTGTAATGATTAGTTAGTTTGCTGAACAAGTATTTGAGTTGATTTTAGGTATAAATAGGTTATATGTGAGTTGTAGAACTAATCTTTAGCACTGAATGAAGAGCTTGGAAAACTTCGAGAGAGTTTCAAATAGCCTAACCGAAGTTATATGGATAACTAGTCAAATGTTTATAAAAACTAGTTGTTGTAACGATTAGTTTAGTTTATTTATTTATCGATCATTTGAGCTAATTTTAATTATAGGTAGATTATATATGAGTTGTAAAACAATCTTTAACACTATAAGAGAAGTTTGGAAAGAGTTTGATTTTATTCATACACGAGTAAATATGGTATGAATCTTTAATGCATTATGTAATTAAGTAAAGAACTCTTATATTTGAGTAACTAAAATTCAACCGAGGGAGTAATTGAATTGTTAAAATTCTTCTTCAATTAAGGGAGTAATTGAAAAAAATATATGTATAAAAGTTTCACTACAAGAAATCCGATGATTACCGACGAAAATTACCGTCGGTAAATAACGAATTTCTGTCGCTGAAGATAATCACCGACGGAATTTGGTGGCGTGAAATTCCGTCGGTGAATGAGCCGAAGCTAAAAACACCGACCGAAATATTCTGTCACAATTTTACGTCGGAAATAACGACGGAGACTTTGTCGTCGATATATATTTATCGACGGAATGACAAGTAATATTCCGTCGGTGAAATTGATCCGGATTAACCAACTTTTTCCGACGGGTAAGTGGACCGTCGGTAAATTATGTTAGTTACCGACGGAAAGTTGTCCGTCGGTAATAAATGGTAAATTTGTTTTTTTTAATGTTTTGTTGTTATAATAATGTTATATTATATATATATTTTATGTATTTGTGTTACGTTATATTAATTAATAATGAGACAATTTTTAAATAATAAAACATATGAAGAATTTAATTTAGTTATTAAAAATGAATAAAGAACAAATCTCTTATATTTTTGAATTGAAAACAAATGACAATGTAATTCACAAATTGTGATGATCATGGATGGTGCAAGTGTGTCCCCCTCTTTAACAATTCCATCTCACGCCTAAGATTAGCCATCTCCTCCGCTTGCTGTTTCTCCTTGGTCATCTGCTCCATCTCCGCTCTCAACTTAGTAAGCCGCTCAATCTCCTCTCTCCTCTTAGCTGCCTGCTCTATCTGCTCCAACGACTCTCTGATCTTTGAAACCTGCGCTCCAACTCCGCTCTCAGCTTTTCTATCATCTGCAGTTGGATCTCCTCCCTGACCTTAGCTATGTCCTCTGCATCTTTGTTGATGTTGAGTAACCAATTGCTCGCTTTGATTAGCTAATTTGCCCTCAATGTGTCCCTTGTGGCCCGGAGTCGATACATCCTGAGATGAAGATGGCCGAGTAGATGCTGCTGTACTAGAAACGGAGGAGCGCGAATAACAAGTGTTCGCAAATGAGCCGAGGCTGAATATTCTTCCACGACGGTCCCAACCACTCACGACATTAAGATATGTCTGCGACTCGTCCATGTGTTGTTCCTCCCGAGATTGTCCTTTGAATATTTTCTGCATTTGGTCCTGAGGAAGCAATCTTGACCTTAGTAATTAAGGTATAATTGTTAAAAATTATTAAAATATGGTTATTTCTCTTACATTAACTTCTCTACATCGAGTGTTGATGAAGTTGACACCATCATGTTTCTTTGTGTGGGTGTGCACAAAAACCTGCATAGGCGTAGGCCTTGTGCCCAATGACTTTTCCTACACGTATAACTTAATTTATCAGATGTTAAGTAAAATTTAAAAAAAATTCGGCAGAGTTTCCTCTATATATATGATATATCCCCCCTGTTCAACAAAGAAAACAACTTCACACAGCCATATATGGCACCAGACAGTTATATCATAATGACTATGTTAAATCAAACGAAGCAAAATAATGATAAATTTGGTGTGAGAAAGTAGATACTTACTAATCTTTCAGCATGCTCGTAGTGGGTAACTCAAGAGTTGATAAACAAAATATTGAGGGTTACAATGTTCACAAATTTAGATTAACGAACTACATATTTACAAGTAAAGATTACCAAAGGAGATGAACATAAAATAACATATATGTGTATGGTTCCTATAAGTTCTTATTCATATTGTTTAAATTAACAAATCCTCCCATATTTTCTATAAATTAATGAATGAAATGGTGTATGCCTTCCTTAATAAATTTTAGTTATATACTTATATGATATTGTGGTGTATAACACAATATCACAATTTATTCCAAATGCATGAGACAAGTATTTGAAGCAGTTGCAAAAAATATTAACTCTTCATAAAGATTATAAATTGTCACTATGCTAAACCTATGATTAATATTTTGGGAAACTATTTGAGAGAGAACTAGCTGTGAATGGATATAAAAAAAGATATAGAATATTATTGGTTCGAAGGTTTGTACCATAGTGTGGGACCTTTTCAGCTTTATAGCTTTAAGAAACGAATATTGTTGATTTATTGTGGGAAACTACCATCAACATGCTTGTCTTGCTTATTAAAGGAGAAGAAAGTGTGGTAGTAGTCAGATTCACGCCAAGGCTTTTAAAAAAATGAAGATAGTCATTTCAATGAAACATATTCGAAGATTGGCAAATTTCAAGCTTAAACATTTAAAGTGAGAATTGATACTTTTTATAAAGTGATTGCCAATGTCTTGCTCTGAAAAGGTGAATATATAGCCTTAAACAATCAAAACTATCAATTGTATGATGCTTGGGATTATTGTTTATGTCTACAATGCTTTGGATATTAGTCTATATAGTGTTTGTTTTGTAATATATATAGTATTTGTATATTATATGGATTTGTATTTGTTGTCATATCATATTAAGTTATTACTTCATAACAAACTGTTGTTCCCATCTACAATAGGAACTCAAATAGAGAAAACATCAATCTTATACAAATAAATTATTCTAATTCAATAAATGAATTATTGATAAACAATAATTCATCAATAAATAGATTATGAGGCTAGAAAAAGTAGTATGTGACATATAGGACATAAGAGATCTTATTCTTAGTATAATAAGAGAACCTAATTTAAATTCAACATATAAATTAACTATTATAAATGCTAATTATTAGAATCCATTTATCATTAAATCACTTTATTAATAAAGTGAAGAAAATTAAACAATTGTCTAATAACTCATCAATGAAATTAGTTCAAAATTTCAAAATTCTTCATGATATATATACAACATTGCTCTAATACCAATTGTAGGAAAATATATCACATAAATATATATAGTACATTTTATATATTCATATATTAAAACATTCTTTGGTTGATTATATAGCTCTATTGTCATATACTTTTAATAATCTTTCATCTATGTTCTTTCATTCTTTTAGCCTTACTACTTAAGCATACATGGTTAAACATTTATGTTCATAATATCTTATTTATTATTATTTTACATTGATAAGAATAATGATTTCACATCATAAGGTAAAAAATTGGGAATTTCAATCTAATATTTGACAATATATATACCAACGAAGAATGTATCCAGCAAAATCTTTCTACATTAAAAGCGATATCTATAATCATCAAGAGCATATCAATGATAAAGTTGAAAAGGCCAATATTTCAATATTCAAGCTAAGTTAAATAATCAATTTAAAATCTAAAACTCACAGAACACATTGCATACCGAAGGAAGGAGAGGGAGGGAGGAGAAAGAGGAGTCGTGAGAGAAGGGGTTACTGTAAATGCATCGGGCGGGCGTTGGAGCTCTCAATCGGCGATGCAATGGCGATGGAGGAACGCTAGAGGAGACGATCGGGCGGCTGGACGGAGAGGAAGAGAGGAGAGTCGCGCGGGAGAGAGGAGGAAAGGAAATGAAGAGGGTTTAATAAGTTTTCAAAACGACGTTGTTTTGCTTGAACTGAGGGACTACAATCCGATGTCTTTACCGACCACTTTACCGACCGAAAATTTGGTCGGTAAATTCTCTCCCAGCATTCAGCGACGGAATAGTTTACCGTCGCAAAATAATGAAAATCATCGCGATAGCAATTATGTGTTCACACATTAATTCCTCCCCAAGCATTTTAATTACAACTAAAATTTACATATTACTAGACTAATTCTTTAATAGTTACTAAAATTTTCTAAAAATCAACCAACATTATAATTATGGTCCTAATATAATGAAAAACATTCAGATATATGTCACAACAATATCTACAATAATTCACAATTCAGTATAATCCATAATTTCCAATGTAAATTATCATTAGCAATTTTCTGAAATTAGTGACTACCGTACACTCTACCAACTACTACCAGTCAAATATCAGTCGACGGAAAATTTACTCCTAATGGAATGACTGGAGTTTCATCTACAGCAGGAGGCTTCGTTCACTTTCAATGGGTATAAAACCACAACAAAGCCACACGAAACGCGATCTACGAAAACAAAGATGGGAGGGAGGAGAACTAACAAACCTGTCGGAGATGAGGATGAGGAGCGACGTCTGCGACCGGAGAGCGGTGACCACCGAGCGGCGAGCAGCGACCGGCGGCGTCCTTCGAGGAAGACGAACGATGAAGAACCAGCGGCGTACGAGGAAGAGAGCGGCGTACGAGGAAGAGAATGGAGGTCGCGCGAGGAGGAAGAAGAGGGCTGCTAAGCATTTAAATATTGACAAAACGACGTCGTTTTGGTTTTAACCAAAACGTCGTCGTTTTCTTTCACTGGAGGGCGCGTATTGGACGTTCTCACCGACGCCATCACCGACCGAAATGGGCGTCGGTATGAATTTTAACCAAATTCACTGACCGACTTTCTTTCGGTCGCAAACAATTTAATGGACAACCACTTTCTGCGACGACAACGCTATTTCGGTCGGTGTTTCCTACGGTATTCAGACCGTCGGTAATTTTTCGTTGCTATTAAACATTTTCCTTGTAGTGTTTTTCTACATATACTTAAGAAAAATATTTGTACCAAAGACTTCTCTTTGTTTAATAAAGAAGTAACAGTACATTTTAAAGTGAAATTTAAATAATAAACATAATCAAGAACTCTTTAGTTGAATTATTATTTTAACTCAATTTTATTATTATTATGATTATTTTATAAATTTTATTGATCAATTTTTCATTAAAAAGAGTAAACAATTTATTTTTCAAATTTTAAATAATTTAAAATTACAAAATACATAACAAATGCAAAAGATTAAACTACCCTCTCATTCTATGATATTCAATATTAAAAACAAGCCTTCTAATTTCATAATCCTCAGTCCCTGTATACGATGGATGAGAAAATTGTTCCATGTACAAAGTGGCAAGTGAGCTTTCACTTCAATTGATGGGAAAATTTCAACTTGTGTCTTCATCTCAGCTTTAAGTTTATCCAAAGCAAGTGTGGAAGAATCCTAGTTGAAGAATTTTGACAGTCACCAACTTCCTTTAATCTTCGTGATGATAAGACCCTTGAAGAACTTTTCGAGTCCTCTTGCAATCCTTGTAGTGCAAGGTGTCTGTTCCAAGCTAGTACTCCTTGCAAAGTGAAAGCCATAAGACAAACTTCTAAAACAACACTTTATTCTATTCTTATTGCACGCACGCTTCTGATTATTCTTAGTCTTGGAAAGTGAGGCCCGTCTATCTATTTCTGTATAGCTTTTGCCTCATCCTTTGCATCAATCCGTCCAAAGAGAAAGGGAAAGAATCATGAGATGAGAACATACAGAAAAGTGAACCCTGTGCACGAGGGGACACGAACCTACTTTTAAATCTCACGTGGGTAGTGCTAAATGACTAGTCAGACAAAACATATTAGCTTCAAGATTACACCATTGAAATATCATGGATGGCCTAGGCATCCACTCGCAAGATGGTCTCTTATTAGTGTTCCGAGTCCGATAGCAACCATGGAGAGTCCCCATGTTCTCACGTGTATATCGATTCATCGCCAACGAAAGCTTTGTAATTTTAAGAATCATCCGTTGCCCTATTCTCATTACCAATACGACTACAATTCTGAAGCTATAATGCTATTGTTTATAGACACTGAACTTTTCTTTAATGGTCAAGTTGGGTTTGAATAATTATTCATAGTAAAGGAAATTAGTCCACATATACTTTATTTCAGAGATTGATTGAGAGGAAACACATTCCGTTTAATATATAGAGTTGTCAAGATATAATATGTGATGTAAGACTATCCTCTATTTATCACATAAGTAATTAACACAAATATTTTGAACTCTTAATGTTAAAATTTTAAAATTATTATAATTTTAAGAATTTGAATTTTCAATCAATTATTAAAAAGTACATCATAAAACCCTTTTAACCCAACCAAATCAATGCTTAAATTGGTGACATCAATGTAACAAATTATGTAACCCATCAATTCTTTCAATCCCACTTAGAGTAGGCTTTAAGGACCCGTGCATCATGATTCCTACCAAGAATAACCGAACGCACATAATAAAACGTATTTGTTTAGGAGAGTGGATGAAGCACATGCAATGGTGTATCAGTCTCTCTCTCTCGTATTTAACAAAGGCTATTAGATCCATCTCCTTTAATGCGAGAGCCTATAAAATAGTACAAGAAGTAGGTAAGATCGGTCCTTACACTACAAAAAAATGCATTTATTTTTATAGCATGCATGCCCATATAATTGTGACTTTCCATTTTTTTAATTATCATCATAATCACCTGTCAACAGTTCAAACCATATCCCTCTCTTTAATTCCAGTCTATGCTAAAGGCTAGATCCTAAATTAAAGTATGAAATCAAATTGGATTCCTTCCATTCATATATTCTTCAACGTCATCCTGATGCTCCTATTAATATTGAATTGATATGATATGTTATAACAAACACTAATTTATCACATGTGACGATTAAAGTGGTAAAATGAGTCCTGTATTAATTTAAAAACATGTGTAGGATCTCTCTTTATTTTCCGGAAATCTCTTTATAACTGGCCAATTTCTCTGCTTCTTTAATCTGAACACACGCGAAGAAAGAATATGCTGCTATTTAATTATTAGAGGCCTAGCTAGATCGACCAAAGTATTTTTAGATTTTAGAAGGGACAAGAACATGCTGCTATGCATTTTCCACTATAGGCTACAAAATGGCTACGCCGATCTCTATATGGATACTTTATAGACCAAATTCTAAATTTTTACACGAGAATATTGTGTTCTTGTTCCTTAGATTTTCGTGCGTATGGAAGATCGCCTCTCACTGTTATCTTCTAGTTCTGGTTCCACAATAAGTGTCCATATCCCACAATCTCTTCTCATTCCATATATAACTCAGATGTGCCAAAACTTTATGCTATAAATTATAAGGATATTCCAAATCAAGCAACATGCATGTGATTGCCTCCTTCTTTTGATGGGAATTTCGAGTCGGTGTTAAATAAGATTTTAAGTATATGTCATTATTTGTAAATTATATTTGACAATAAAAATTTAAGCATGAAGAAATCACAAGGGGAGAAAGTCTGTTTGGATTTCAAATATAAACGGCTAAATACCTTTTGTTACTTCTGCAGCATTGTTGGCCACACGGATCGTTTTTGTCATCTTTTGAATGAACACCCACAAATCCCTCGTGAGAAATTTGCTTATAGCTCATGGTTGAAAGTGGAATTGAGGAGAGTTAACCAGGTAGGCGCCAAATGGCTAAGGTCGGAAACTGATCTTCCGGCGGAATCCAAAGTTAATCCCGCAGATGGTCCAGCGAGAAGTGACCTCATTCCGATGAGCTCTAATGACAGAGAAAAGTCAAACAATCATGCCGAAAATCAGGGGCTGCAAATCACAACTGCCAATCACATTAGTGGATCACAGAGTCAGGAGATACAGATTCAGGCAGTAAATGCGATAACGACAAATCCCGCTGATATTGCGTCCTTTCCATATCCAGCAGAAGACACATTAGTGATTGTTGATTCTAAGCGCCGACGACTCCAGGAAAAAATGGCGCTTGTCAATGTTGACATGGATGAAGAATATATCCCGAGTACTTTAGAGGTTGGGCCAAAAAACTTGAATTCGGTGGGCTTTGTTTATGAAGCCCACTGCAATACATAAGTACCTTAAGTTGAAACTGCCGGGGGCTTGGGAACCCCCGAACAATCCGAGCATTACAGGATATTGTGTCCGAAAAGGGACCCAATTTTATTTTTCTTATGGAAACAAAACTTACTAGAGACAGACTTGTACCAATAAAAACGAAGCTGGGTTTTGCAGGTATGTTCACGGTGGACCCAACCATATTGACGTCATGGTCTGTATTGAAGGAGTTAAACGTTGGCGTTTGACTGGCTTCTATGGATTTCTAGAAAGGCATAATCGGCGATTAGGCTAGGATTTGCTTAGGCAACTACAACCAAAGTCGCCATTGCCATGGTGTGTCATTGGTGACTTCAACTATATCATGTTCTTATCTGAAAAACAAGGAAACCATACACATCCTCGAGCGCTGATGGAGGGCTTCCGGCAGGTGTGACTGGACTGTCAGTTATATGATTTGGGAGCGGAGGGTTCACTGTTCACTTGGGAGAATCGACGTAATGGATCTACAATGGTGAGAGAAAGGCTGGATAGGGCAGTAGGAATGATCACATGGTCCTCTTTGTTCTCCAAGGCACGAATTCCTGTCCTCCAAACGGATTCTTCGAATCACTTACCAATCTTTCTGTCACTGGGAATTCAACTGAAAGGTTTTGTGACACGTCGTTTTCGTTTTGAGAATGCCTGGACCTTAGAAGATGCATGTCGACAGAGGTATATTGTACCATCTTTAGGACAAACTTCACCAGTGCTCTAAAGACTTACAAAGTTGGGCAAAATTACACAGTATGCAATTCCACAATCAACTAAAGAAGATTAAGCAGCAGATGGAAGATTTGTGTCGTCACTCGATAGTTCATATGGAGACATTACGAAACTTGGAAAAACAATACAGAGAAACTCTCCCCTAACAGCAAATGTACTGGAAACAGAGGTCTAAACAGCACTGGTTAGCAGAAGGTGATGCTAATACGAAGTTTTTTCATCTCATGGCCTCCCACAAGCATAGGAAGAATTTCATTTCTAAGCTCAAAAACAATAGTGGTGAATGGATTGACTGGGATCAAGGACTCCCGAACATGTTGCTGGACTACTTCCATAAACTTTTCACTTCTACATGTGGAGATATAAGCTCGATTTTAATTAATGTGGATCGTAAGGTCACTCAATAGCAAAACGATTTTTTAATGGCTCCATATACTGAAGGGGAGGTGCGACAAACGTTATTCGCCATGCATCCTGACAAGTCGCTGGGGCTAGATGATTTTAATCCAGGATTTTTTCAGATGTATTGGGACATAGTGGGGAATGATGTTAGCCAAGCGTGCCTCGAAATTTTGAATGGAGATAATCCCATGCCGGGATTGAACAGAACCAACATCATTCTGATCCCAAAGAAGCACTTACCTGAAATGATAGCTGATTTACGACCTATCTCCCTAAGCAATGTCACTGATTGTATTGTTTGCAAAGTACTAGCCAATCGATTAAAACAGGTTTTACCCCAGATTATTTCTGCAACGCAAAGTGCGTTTGTGCCCCATCGATTAATTACTGATAATGTTATTGTGGCTCATGAGCTATTCCATCATATCAAGAGGAAAACTCAAGGAAAGATGGGTTTTCTTGCACTCAAAACTGACATGAGTAAGGCTTATGATCGTATAGAATGGGAGTATTCGCGATAGATCCTGTTGAAACTGGGATTTCATGAAGTATGGGTTTCGAAGATTATGAAAATAGTTACATCGGTATCCTACTATTTTGTTCGGGGTAACGAAGAGTACGGACCTTTGACCCCTAATCGTGGATTGCGACAGGGAGACCCACTGTCTCCTTATTTGTTCATCTTGTGTGCGGAAGGCTTATCGGCAAGTATACACAAATCACAGGCTTGAGGTCTCATCCATGGGCCGGTAATAGCAAGAGGGGCTAATCCAGTATCTCATCTGTTTTTTACAGATGATGCTATATTCTTTACCCGAGCTACAGTGGAGGAGGCGATACTTCTCAAAACTGTATTGCAACAGTATGAGAATGCATCTGGCCAACAAATTAACTGTTGGATTTTTCTACTGATTTCCTGTTATCTTTAATAACCAAGACTGATAAAGATTTGACAATTTGCAGGAATGAAAAATGCAGAAAAGTAAAGACACCAGTATTTTACTTGGTTCGATAGCATAAAGCTATCTACGTCCAAGGTTCCCACTTGATAGTGGTGTAGGAAATTTCACTAAGCGAAGAAGAAAAATGAAGAACAAGTACAGAGATTTGAGTGTTCTATGGAACACCTGCAGCAAGAATCCCTCAAGCTCACCAGTATCCAAAAATGGTACTCTAGCACTCTCTGAATTTTTCTTCTCAATGTTTTCTGACTTTCACAACTCAATACAATGAACAATGGAAGATCGAAATTTCTTTGTAATGTGCTGTGTCTTAAGCCTCTCTCCTTGTTTTTATACAGCTGAAGAAGATATTTGGATGTGTTTATTTACATCTGGTCTCCTCCATGTGCCTATCACGTGGGTCTTTAATTGCCTCTCCTTGATGCTCTGCGTTTTGAATGTGCTGGCTGCTTCCTTGGTTTGCTTCAGATAGTGATAAAAATGACAGCATCTTGAGTAATATTCTTCTAACTGCTACCTTTTGTGTTTTGTATTTGTTGTTGCTGCGTTTTACACCTGAAGCTTGAGACAATGTAACATGATAGAGTTAAATGAGTTATTACTGATGTAATAAACGACTATGTTTTGAGATAAACTCTTCAGACACGTTATTGGCCTTTTGTCTCCACGTGTTTGAGTCTTTATTCATTAGTCTTCAGCTGATATGTTCTTCTCCTCCTTCTCTTCTTCGACAACTCACAGACATAAACTTCTTATTTTCTTTATGCTTTTGTTGCTTCTACGTGTGGATTGATGGAGAATCAAGTGATTTTCCTCACATCTTTTCCCTCCTTCTCCATTAATCCATACTTAGAGCCACCATCTGTGAGTGAAACCCAAAAACCCGGAAACCTATTTCTTCCAAAACTTTGTGAGATCTGTCAAAATCTTCTTAGATTTCAAGAGGTTTCCCTTCTATTTCACCTACCCTAGCTGAAATTGAAAAAAACCCTAAACAAAAACCCCAATCTGAAAATCCCCAAATCCAAACCCTAATCTTCACCCTTGTGAGATCGATGATTCGACTTGGTATCATGGGGATCTTCGATCTGTGAGTAATCCTGCAAAAATGAATTTATTTTGGATTAGTATTTTAGTTTTGATATCGAAGGATTTAACTCACCTTTGATCTTTTTCAGTTGACGAAGCCTTCACTAGCTTGTCCTCACGTCTTTGAGTCCGATGTCAACATGCTTGGACCTCTCATGCAAGACCGGATCGTGCTCGGTATAAAGCATTTTGACTATATGTGAAAGTTCTTATTGTAGCTAGGTTAGTTTTAATTTCTGCTAGGATGCCTGTTAGCCATGTTAATACCTTAACCCCTTCTGTGATTGCATAAAATTCTGCTTCTATGGTTGAGATTGATACACCTGATTGTTGCTGTACCTTCCAACTTACTGTGTTTCCTGCTAGTGTAAAAAATATGCAGACATTAATTTCATTGTGTTTTTATCTGTTGCATATTTTGCATCTACATATCCATGTAGACTTAGACTGCTATTGTTTGTTAGCTTAGACTTATTGAAACACAGTTCATGGTTTAGGGTTCTAGCAAGGTATCTGAAGACATTCTTCAGTCCTTGCCAATGCTCTAAGCTAGGATTAGACATGAACTTGCTTAGAATGCTAATAACATGAGCAAGATTAGGTCTGGTACACAGCATCATATACATGATGCTACCAAGTCCAACATCATAGGGGTATTTTAGTATGGCTTTCTTCTCTTCTTCAGATTAGGGGCACTTGTCTGCAACCATCTGAAGATGTGGGCTTATAGGAAGGGAGGTAGGTTTTGTCAATTCCATATTGAACTGGCCAATAACCTTTCGGATGTAGCTCTTCTGGTTCAACCACAGTTTCCCTTCCCTCCTATTCCTTATAGTTTGCATCCCTAGCAACTTCTGAGCCTTAGCTTCTTCAAAACTTTCAGGAACCTTACCCTCAACTTCAATCTCTTCCCTCCTTTCTTCATACTGTGCTATGCCTACTGGAGGCTTCACAGTTTCTAATTGTGAACCACTATCATCTTCGAATTCTGGTGGTACAATAAAGTATGCTGATTGGTTTAAGGCTCCTAAATTCTCCTGAGTATCACTATGGAGATCATAGTTTTCTTTAGGTATTAAACCTTGCCTAGGGAGATGATGCAGGCTTTTATTGCCTGCATGAACCAACCTTACACTTTCTGTTGGTTCAGGGTTTCTAATTTCTGAAATTTGATTAATTTCAGTTGTACCTATTACATAGTATAGGCCACCCCTCTTCACTCCTCTAATGATGATTTTCCCATCCTTTAGGATTTCTCTAAGTCCATCTTTGGATCTGATCTGAAAGCCTTGCTTATCGATCAAGCTTTCTAAAATCAGATTTCTCCTTATTCCAGGCACAAATCTGACGTTGCTTAGGATTCTTCTTTTCCATTAAACATGTTGATGGAAACCCTTCCTATGCCCTCTATCCTTTGCTGCCTAGAATCTGCCATTTTAACCTTGGCAGTGACTGGTTCAAATGTAGTGAACCAGTCCCTATGAGGAGTGACATGCATGGTGCATCCTGAGTCAAATATCCACTCTCTACTTAGCTCCTCACATATCTCACTCACAGCTAGTATTTCATCTTCACTGAAATTTTCAGGTTTTTCTACATTGCCTGAAATTCCACTTTTAGCTGCCTTGTCCCTCTTCTTTTTCCTACAATCCCTTACAAAATGCCCTTCTTTATCACAGTAGAAGCAAGTCTTAACTTTACCCTTTTTCTTCTTTTCTTTTTCTTCTTCTTCAGACTGTTTTTCTTTAACACTTCCCTTCTGCCACTTTCCCTTGCTGTTTTTCTTATGAGCTTTATTCTCATAGTTATTCTCTACAAATAATACTTCAGGCTCTTTCTTAAATGGATTGACTTCAACTATTTCTTCTATAAGAGAATCTAGAACCCTCTTTACAGCAAGTGTTTCTCCACTAGCATGCTTAATTATCTTCTTGAATGCATTAAATTCAGAAGGTAATGACTTTAGGATTACTACAACTTGATGTTTCTCACTTATTTTCTCACCTATAGCTTCTAAATCTTGCACTAGCTTGAAGAAATAGTCTAAGTTATCATCTAAGGATACTGAAGTATTCATTTTGTAGTTAGCAAGGTTGTGGAGAAGTGTCATCTTGTTAGGAAGACACTTCTTAGCAAACAATTCATCAAGTTTGACACAAAGTTTCTATGCAGTGTTACAATTCTGCACTTTCCTTATCACTGTTGGTGATAAGTGAAGCATTAACTTGCAATGTGCAAGTCTTTGTATTTTCAGCTTCTTAATAGGATCATTTTCAAGGTCATAATCATCATCAATTGCACCATAACATTCATAAGACTCAAGAAGAGCTTGCATCTGGAGTTTCCAGATGGTAAAGTCTTCTTTACCAGAAAAAACATCCATTTCTTAACCTACCATAATTTCTATAATGTAAAGAAACTTAAAATTGCACTCACTTACTGATGTTGAATGTATCTGATACTGAACTTACTGACTGATCTTGACTGGTTGTTTATGCTTCTTTACTGACTGATCTTGGATGATTCTTGATGCTTCTTTGCTGCTTGAAGTGTCCAAGAATTGTCCCAGGGTGTCTTGAAGCTCTGATACCACTTATGTTGGGTTTTTCTACTGATTTCCTGTTATCTTTAATAACCAAGACTGATAAAGATTTGACAATTTGCAGGAATGAAAAATGCAGAAAAGTAAAGACACCAGTATTTTACTTGGTTCGATAGCACAAAGCTATCTACGTCCAAGGTTCCCACTTGATAGTGGTGTAGGAAATTTCACTAAGCGAAGAAGAAAAATGAAGAATAAGTACAGAGATTTGAGTGTTCTATGGAACACCTGCAACAAGAATCCCTCAAGCTCACCAGTACCCAAAAATGGTACTCTAGCACTCTCTGAATTTTTCTTCTTAATGTTTTCTGACTTTCACAACTCAATACAATGAACAATGGAAGATCAAAATTTCTATGTAATGTGTTGTGTCTTAAGCCTCTTTCCTTGTTTTTATACGGTTGAAGAAGATGATGCATTCGGATGTGTTTATTTACATTTGGTGTCCTCTATGTGCCTATCATGTGGGTCTTTAATTGACTCTCCTTGATGCTCTGCGTTTTGAATGTGCTGGCTGCTTCCTTGGTTTGCTTCAGATAGTGATAAAAACGGCAACATCTTGAGTAATATTCTTCTAACTGCCACCTTTTGCATTTTGTATTTGTTGTTGCTGCGTTTCACACTTGAAGCTTGAGACAATGTAACATGACAGAGTTAAATGAGTTATTACTGATGTAATAAATGACTATGTTTTGAGATAAACTCTTCAGACACGTTATTGGCCTTTTATCTCCACGTGTTTGAGTCTTTATTCATTAGTCTTCAGCTGATATGTTCTTCGTATGTTCTCCTCCTCCTTCTCTTCTTCGACAACTCACAGACATAAACTTCTTATTTTCTTTATACTTTTGTTGCTTCTACGTGTGGATTGATGGAGAATCAAGTGATTTTCCTCACATTAACCTTCTCAAAGCAGGTATATCTTTTACTCCAAATGCTCTACCTGCAGTGAGGACGTTGATATGCCAAACATTGGGGGTGGAGGAGATTGCAGGACACACTAATTATTTAAGAATGTCGTCTGTCATTGGAAGGGGAAAGCGTCGGGTTTTTCATTATATGATAGAGAAGCTTACTAAGAGATTACAAGGATGGAAAGCGAAGGTACTATCCAAAGCAGGGAAGGATATATTACTGAGGAATGTGGCATAGGCTATGCCAAATTACCTTATGTCACTTTTTCTTTTACCGTTGGATACATGTAAAGAGTTGGAGAATTTGATGAATGGGTTCTTCTGCCAGAATGGTGGAAGTGATAACAAAGGTTTACGTTGGTTACGATGGAAGAAATTGGCCATACGAAAAATTTATGGAGGTTTGGGATATAGAGATTTGAGGCAGTTTAATCTTGCTCTTTTGACCAAACAAAGGTGACGGATCCTCAAACAACCTGACTCAATCGCGGCACAAATTCTCAAAACTCGGTATTTTCCCAACACGGATTTCTTTTGAGCAGAGTTGGGGAATAATCCCAGCCAAATATGGAGAAGTATACATCAGGCCACATCACTCTTGCTTCAGGGTTGTCGAAGACGGGTTGGGGATGGACAAGATATACGTATTTGGAGAGATCCATGGCTAATGGATGAGGAGGATCCATTTGTAGAATCAGATTATAAGGAGCAAGTGGAATATGTGGTTGATCTGATTAGGGACCAGCGTTAGAAGGAGGATGTAATCAGACATATTTTCAATCCAAGAGACGCAGAGCTAATTTTACAGATTCCGCTTAGTTTTTCAAGGCGCAAGGATGAGTGGATGTGGACTCTTAATCATCAGGGTGAATATGGAGTTAAAGAAGGTTATCGGCTGGGGATGGAAGGCGTTAATCTAGAATTCAGAGAAACAAGTTTCCCTTGGGAGACGATTTGGCTGCTTCATTTACCAGGTAAAATCTAACTATTTATTTGGCGCCTGGTAAGAAAGACACTTCCCTGTAGAGCCACTTTAAAACAACGACACATGGACATACTTGATATTTGTCCTATATGCAATAGAGGCACAGAGAGCGACCACCATCTCTTTTTGCATTGTGAATTTGCTATACATGTTTGGCGTCTCTATTCCGTGAGTTGGAATTTGGCTCCAGATGCAAAGGTACAACCTTGGCTGGCTTCGATTATGACAGAGTCTACGAAGACACAGAAGGAGGAGGTTTGCATGATATTATGGAGTATATGGATCCACCGCAATGAAGTTATATGGAACCAGAAAATTTAGACCCCATTTATCATTTTTCGGAGAGCTACCACAACTTTGGTGAAATGGATTACTGCTCAAAATAGGAAACACAATACAGCCGCCAAGATTCAACACCATCCCTCCAAATGGAAGGCTCCACAACCGAATCATTTTAAGTGTAATGTGGATGTGACGCTTTTATCTTCTGGTTTTTATGGCTTAGTAATGGTGATCCGGGACTGCAAAGGATTCAATTGTGGAGGTAAGCTAATGATTTTACCAAGTTGGAGGGATCCTCAAATAGGTGAAGCATTATGTTTTCGAGAAGCACTAAGCTGGATAAAGAAACTCCCTTTTGCCCCCATTTGTGTGAAAACGGACTCTCAAACAATTACACATTTCTTGACATCCACACAACATTTTCCTTCTTACTTTTCGATGATTATTGAGGATTGTAAAGTTCTTATGAATGAGCATCGGTTTATTTCCACTGCTTTTGTCAAGAGACCAGCGATTGAGGTTGCTCTTACGATAGCTAAAGCAGCCAATTCTATGTCTGGTTTTGAATGGGGGGTATGCCCACCCACTTTTCTGTATGATGTTTTGGATTTCAATATGAATAATATGCACTGAGCACATCAGACAACGTTTCAATAAAAAATCTGTTCCCCTCACGGTAGGTGCGAAGGATGCGAACACTCCATTAACGACTGAGAAAGGTTAATCACTCCTATTAAACACGACATAGTCCTGCTCCTTAAATATGCTAATAACGTATAAGAACTAGATTATATTCCTCAAACATAAGTTCTATGTTTGATGCGGGATACAAGTCTCGGCTTTTTAGGGTTACATAATTCATTTACGGTTCTGATGATTGGGCACGAGTTGTTATGCTTATCAGTAAATTTAAAACTCAGTAAGTACATCTTTTGCCTCCTTTTATGCCAAAGGTATCGATTATAATATCTATTAAGCAAATCATTATATATCCTTGAAAATTTACTTTAATCCTTTTAACCCTTTATACATTCAACTCATGATCATCGAATTATTTATAATTTAACCCGATGGTCACTTTCTTAAAAGCTGTTTAACGAGGCTAATTACTACATTTTTGTCCATCTATAATTTCCCTAGTTATAGATTTTTATATTAAAGTATGAAATCATGTTCACTGCTTGGAATTGTGTTTTCCGAAACCGTTGTATCTTAAAATAACGTTATTCATTTCGACTATAATGAAATATAATTCTTGATTTATGCATCAATTTATTTTTAGTTGTAACAAAATATTTGTTCGATTAAAGATTAATCATGAATAATATTTTATAGAATCTACAATTATTACTTTTCAAATTATTAATTACATATATTAATTTATAAATTATATGTTTTAGTTAAATTACTTAATAAGTTGATAATTTAGAATTATACGACCTATTTAATTTAATTGACTTTATAAATTCAATATATCTTCACCACTAATTAGTCTTAAATGAATTATAATTTCTTATATTTGAATCTATAACCCCATTTGTATAAATTAGTTGAGAAATTTTGCATCGTTCAATTCATTGCTAGACAATCCGAAACCCATGTGTCTTCTGTTTCATTTATCACCATCTATTCCCTACGTGTATGTATGGCTTTCATGATTCACTAGGTCCATTAATATGGAAAATCTACAAGTCATTAGACATTTCGACAAGGTGTTTCATTGATAAATATGCCATGAATCAACGTGTCTAATACCAAATTGGGAGTGTTATGAACTATCAAAGCATTGATTCCGACAAATAATTGAAGATAAACGGAGACAGATTAGGCAAGCCATGTCATTATCGTGTCCACGAGGATCGATTTGGTTGATTCATCACTTGGCCCCACGTTTCCAATTGATTCTGAAATCTGAATACAACACAACGGCATCCTCCATTAGCTTCCAATCCTCCATACCAAATTGGTTCCACATTATCAGAACCGTGGGTGACATTTCCTAGACTTTAGTAGCTTATTATAGGAGATCAGTGACATTGCTAGTTGGGTCCAAAGAATGGGAATCCTAACAAGCCTGCAGATCTAATCCACCTCTGTAGTTGTGATGTGGAGTCAGGGACCCTTCTTAGCTTGTTGGTCCCATCAATTTTTTCCCACACATTTACGAAGCTACCATCCTTTTCACATGGAGAACTTGCTATATTGATTGGAAAAAAACGTGCTATCCACAGCTTAATTAATGTGTTGTATAGACCCATTCGCACTTAAAAAGTCCAACAAGGTAGACTTTTTTGAGAGAGGTACGAGTGGTGTATAGTTCTTTGAATAGAATAATAAAGTCCAGGTCAAGGAACTCTAATTAAACCTCTTTGATGGATTCGAGCGATAGTCTGAAAAACTAACCGTTAAAATTCTGTTAGATGCTACAACTACAAGAAACAACAATCGTAAACTTCGAGATGAACTAATGTTAGTTAAACAACGTAAGATTCTTTTATTTTTCTTTTCAAAACCAATAAGATTGGATTCATATTCATTTGTTAATGGTTTGCCATGCACGTAATTAATACCCTTTTGAACACAAGCCAGCCATTGCTGTGATTGTGTAATGACAATAAATATCCATTAATGAATACGTAAATAAATCTGATATGTACAGTAAATGATCAACTCAGTCAATTCGGCTGTTGTTTCTCATCTGCTTTTGACGAAACAAAAAGGGTTGTGAGCTGTGACCAATTTCAAAAGCGACCAGCTTATATTTACATTGGCCGACGAAGGTTGCCAAAATGAGATCGTGGCAAGCAAGAGACGACGGAGGCAGGCTGGAGCCGGCAGCTGGATTCCGAAGCTTAGGCTAATATATAATTATGTTTTTTTTATTTGAAAACCATAAGATTTTGCAACTTTATTTACATCTAAGTACCCTTATGGATGAAGTACAGAGAGATTATGCGATTAGTGCAAGAGTTTTGGCCTTCGAGTGGTGGAAAGACTAGAGGTCACAAGGACAATACTAAAATCCCATACCTAATCCTATTTAATTTTTGGGTAATATCATTGTACAATAATTCAGTTAAAAGTGAAAAGGTTAGGCTGGCCTAACTTTCTTATGAGGAGAATTGGGGATTGGACGACTTAAGGTGACCATGCCAAATAATGTTATTCAAGATTTAAGTTTGTTTGTGAGGCCAAGCCAAAATTTCACTATCAAACGTGACGTTACTTGCTTTACTGTTTACAACTTTCTCATATAGAACATGGAATAAATGTAAGGTGATTCTTTGGGGGTTGCCACAATTATACGATTAGTTTATACAACAACTTTAATTATTATACTTGAATTATAATTAACTCTTAGGGTGATTTTTTGAGCACTTTCAACTATTTATGGTCTTGCGTTCAATTCCTTTGGACTCGACAAGGCTCTGGCTAAGCAAGGGAGAGAAATAAAATGATGGAGTACTCCTTAGTTGTGTTGATATATATAACCAATGATTAGCTTTACCCCAAACTTTGTGCATCTTTGCTTAAACAAATAAAAGAGGTGAGTTAACGTTAGCATACAACAAGGCACCATTATGATTGTGTGCTTAGCTTTATCTCTTCTTTCAACAATCCCATGATTTCTTAAGGTCCACAGATTGCTCAACATGACCAAAAGTTGGGTATGATCTAAAAGCTAAACAGTTTAAGAGAAGCAGAAGCTCCGTCCTCACCCCAAATTAAGCTGTTTCCTAATTTCACAACTTTTAGACCCTAAGTGGAATTACATTTGGAAACTAAAAAGGATTACACTTACACCGCCTGTTTAACCAACCTTTAAGAGCCGTTGCCTTTGTCTCTCACTGCAAATTCCGCAATAACCCTTTTTAGCAACACCCTGCAAACGTTTGCGATAAGTAATTAGATTAACATTGCGGGGTTAATTAAGATACAAAATCCAAAATATAAACAAGTGGGCTCCACTCTTCCCCTGCTATAAATATCGTCCACTTTACATGAAAAGCCAGGCTCTATAAACTTTGCTCTGCCCAGCTCTTGCTGTCTTATTCACCTTTTCTCCATTTCACTTATCAGAAATAACAAGAGTCTCCGCTCGTAAACAGCAGTTAACTCACAATGGTCGATGTCGACCGGAGAATGACTGGTCTAAACCCAGCACATATAGCCGGCCTCCGCCGCCTCTCGGCGAGAGCAGCCGCGCCGTCGACCGTCTCCACTATCCCAGTCCGCAACGGCCTACTCTCCTTCTCTTCACTTGCCGATAAAGTCATGACCCATTTACGCAGCTCAGGTGTCCAAGTTCAACACGGCTTATCCGACGCCGAGTTCGCCCGAGCCGAGGCCGAGTTCGGTTTCGCCTTCCCTCCTGACCTCCGAGCTGTCCTCTCCGCCGGATTGCCCGTCGGCGCCGGATTTCCAGACTGGCGCTCCAGCGGCGCTCGACTCCATCTCCGAGCATCTCTTGATCTTCCAATCGCGGCTATCTCATTCCAAATCGCACGTAAAGCGCTTTGGTCTAAGTCTTGGGGCCTCAGACCGTCTGATCCAGAAAAAGCATTGCGTGTTGCGAGAAATGCGTTAAAGAGAGCTCCATTGTTGATTCCTATTTTCAACCATTGTTACATTCCTTGCAACCCTTCTCTAGCTGGTAACCCCATATTTTTCGTCGACGAGAATCGAATCTTCTGCTGCGGTCTGGATCTCTCTGATTTTTTTGACCGCGAGTCTCCCTTTCGGAGCTCCGAGTCTGACCCGATACTTTTACAGAAGCAAAGATCCGTGAGCGAGAAGTCAGCCGGTACGTCGTCGAATTTTTCACGTAGGAGCTTGGATACGGGGATAGTAAGAACGCCGCGATGGGTCGAGTTTTGGAGCGATGCTGCAGTGAACCGTCGGAGAAGGAACTCACCGGAGCGGTTTATTGACATGCGAGCTAGATCCGAAGTACCGAAATGGGTGGACGATTATGTAGAGCAAATCGGATCGGTTTTAAGGGAAGGCGGGTGGAGCGAGTCGGATATATCCGAAATGGTTCAAGTATCGGCTTCGGGTTTTTTCGAAGGGGAGATGGTGTTGTTGGACAGCCAAGCGGTTTTGGATGCTCTGCTATTGAAAGCAGATCGGTTCTCAGACTCGCTCCGGAAATCTGGATGGAGCTCCGAGGAGGTGTCGGATGCATTAGGATTCGATTTCCGACCCGAGAAGGAAAGGAAAACGGTCAAGAAACTGTCGCCAGAGCTGGTGCATAGAATCGGGAAACTGGCGGAATCGGTTGCCCGGTAATAAAAGTAGAAAAGCGCTCCCGATTTTTACCAGTTTACATGTATTTTTATAAAATCTTATATCTTAAGGAAAAAAAAAATACACGGGCAGACGAGTTCATATTGTACTACGAAAAGGAGCGTACCACAAAATAACCACCAAAAAGGAGATTAGTAAACGGGTTTCAGAATTTTATATCCGAGATTGTTGGTATTCTCCATTTTCTCTATTTTTTATTATTTATAGTATATCTTATAAATTTCTTTGCTTACGTATGTATTACATATTTAAATTGAAGCTGTCACATGATTTGTTTATGCATTAAATATTAATAATCCATTTGTCCTGTTTTTAATGTAATAGTAATAATTAATTTTTGGTAAAGAAGTGGATTGAGAGTAGTGTTGTGATTAATGGAGCCAAACCAGCTTCAGAAATGTTGTTATTAATGGAGCCATGAACCAGCTTTTGAAATGAGGCGCCTTAAGTGCACGTGTGCGCTGTTTCTATAACAAAGAGAGACGTTAATGGGGGTCCCACTTTCAGCAATGAAGAAGAACGGGCGGAGGGAGAGGGAGCTTGGTGTCAATGGTACGCTGCTGGTGTGGGACAGCGGGACATCCATTTTAGTCCCGTCGTTTAGCTTCTCGAAAAGTGTCGTTTTGTTCCTTGTTTTTCCTTTCATTTTCTTTAACTTTTTACCTTTTACTTCTTCACCTGACGATCAGTATCAGTCCTTAATGAAAGAAAAGCAATGGGAAGAAGGGCGCAAATTGAATTACTGTCTATTGAGGTGATTGTGATGGGGCTATGAAAGAGTACAAACCAAGTTCTCTCCTAGTCAGTCAGTCATATAATGTATACATGAGTTTGGATTCTCAGCTGTCCAATCTCGTTTAAAGTCCAAAACGGCATCATGTATTAAATATGAATTTAATGTTTAGAGACTGTCCAATCTTATAGAATACCCAAAACATTGGATAAAATTCAATAAGATTATTTTGGTTGGAGATCCGAATTATGGACATATAACATAAAGCGCGAGTCATCTCCTTTTTATAAATAAATTTTGTATTTTATTATATTGTGGAAACTTCTATTATCGGTCGTAGATATCATTTTAAAGTAAAATATGAGTTTTTAAATATAAATTATGAATTTTAAAGTAAGTTAATAATTAAATTTATTTTATAAATTTAAATTTAAAATTAATTAATAAATTAGATTTAATCTAAATTTAAAATTCATAATTATTTCAAAATTTATTGATTATTTTCTTTAAATTTTTTTATGAATTGTAGATATTTTTCTCTCACTACAATTCTAACCATGATTCAACTCCGCATCTTTTTTGCAATAGTAGATCGGACCTGCAATCACTTAAAGAAAGTTGAAAAACTCTTATTTTGTGTCTTTGGATCAAAAGTTTGTTTGTTGACCTACACACCTCTTTCTTGTGAGATGTGAAAGCCTTGTCTCTTTGGTACGTACGCAGTTGGTACTCAGCTGGTGCGCAGTCCTAGAAGACCAAAAGAGCAATAGGGATCACTCGAGAAGGTGACCGTACACAAGATAGAGGGAATAAAGTTAAGCAACAGAGAACTTGATTTTCAGAGTTCTTCGGTAACAGTTTATCTCAAAAAAATGTTGATCTTCTCCTCGTGTGATGGGAATGTGATAGGTTATTGTTGAACTTACTCACTGAAACTTAATGTCATTATTCCATTAAGTTTCACACTAGGACTAGGTTTCAATTTCCTTCCTTTTTGGGGTTCCGAGAAGTACTTCATTACTTGGACCATTCTGTGACATTCTTCACTAGACATTAAGCATCCAAGGTTTGTAAGAGCTGTTATACTCCCAACTCGAACTCCCAAGTTTGATTTCACTCATGACTGGAATGTCCATATGGGTCCAAGTCCTCTGCAGATCAGAGAGACCCCTGCGAGTTTGGTCAGGGCTTGCTTCTTGGAATGCTCGAACATAATATCTCAATTACAAAGAAAAAATCTCCTCCATCCTTGTCCTTATTCCTATTGGGTAATTGGACATGATGGGAATAATTAGTACAGTACCAGAACAGTAACGTGATTTTCTTTTTTTATCCCGAGATAGGAATGTTGGTAAGGACAAAGCAAGGAATATTTCTGCAGCATCTCAACGAATAGTTTAGCATTCAGCAGATAGTGTTTATTCTTTTGTATGAGTTGAATCATACCATAATTCAGTTCAAACGCTTCAACCTCATTCTCCCTTGGTTCATCATGTTTCAAATTTGAAGTCTTAGTTTATACTAGAAAACAGAGAAATACCCAATGCCAATGAAAAACAAATAAAAGAAGCACGAAGTATTCCTATGTAAAGGCAATTAATGCAACAACGGTTACTGCCACTTGCCACCGTCAACCACCACTCGGTAACTACTAACTAACTGTTGCTTGTTCAAGGCACATGGCTATCCCACCGCATATGCACCTCTATCACGTGTGTTCCTGCAGAGCTTGAAATGCCTACACGGTGACTTATTTAGTTGTATGGACCCTTCTTTGTACATTGATAGATGTTAGGAAATACGATCTTAGGGAGTAATTGGTGTTTCTATAAAATTAGATCTCTGTAATCCCTGACTGATAGGGATAACTAGAATAAGTATAAAAGCTTGGTTACAGATTGAAAAAATATATAACGATGAATGCAATACAATTTTTCCTCTTCTACATTCGTTAACATGGTATCAAAGCAGCGTTAACAATCCTTGGGACTCAGTGTTAGTATCATCGTCCTAAAACCTTTTCTGAACCTCTTGACATCAATCAAATATGTCGAACCCTCCAGAACCAAAATCAGAAACCCAATCAAACACCGAACTCACCCTTCAACTCGCAGATTTGTTGCGAAATAATATGCAACAACAACCAACCATAACCAATCCACAAAACCTTTCAATAGGTATCAAATTAAACAACGAGAATTACGGTATGGGCTGATTGATGAAGATGGCCATCGGAGGACGGGGCTGCCGCTCGCACATCACCGGAATTCCACCAGCACCAAGCATCACCGATTCAACATATGATCAGTGGGAACAAATTGATCAGAACGTGTTCACATGGATCATACAAAACATGGAGGTGAATCTAATAAACAATGTTTTGCAAGACCGAATGCGAAAAGATCGTGGGACGGCCTAGCCACGACATACTGGCGTGGATCGGACCCCCTTCAATTGTTCGATCTACGTAAAAGCAAATACACGTAAAGGGACTTGATAGCTTAGAGGAGTTCGAATAAACTTGAAGCCATTTGGATGGCAATCGGACGGAGACAATAAACCCGATGAGATGCCGGAAGATATCACGGCCTTCAATCAAATCATACAAGAACAAATGCTGTATCAATTTCTTACCGGAATTGATGACAAATACGATCCAATCAGGAGGGATTTGCTGAAACTTGACTCAAAGCCCTCAGTTGAGTCCGCCTACGCTACTATCCGACGGGAGGCTGCTCGCCTTCAAATCTTAAATACGGCGACCGACGGCGAAGGGGACTTGTCATCACAGGGCATCGGAACGGGACTGGCTATGAAAGGAGGAAAGGGTGGTCGGACGAAATCTGACAATAACAAACGCACCGACGGCTCGGCGGCGACACGCACTCGAGGAGACAAGTCCGATCTCGTATGCTCTCATTCTGGGAAGAGGAAGCACACCAAAGAAGGGTGCTTTGAACTCATTGGGTTCCCTGATTGGTGGGAAGGAAATCGAAAGGAGAACGGTGGATCGGCGGCCGTCGGAGGACAGCGGCGCGTCAATGCCACCATCGGAGATAATCTCGGCTGGGTAGGAGGCAGCGAGGATGCCGCGGCAAGCATAATCCACCACAGAGACGCCGCGGTGCGTGCGATCGGAACAACGACGACGGACTCAGGCGGGCGGCGAGCAAATGTTGCCGCCAACTATGGAGGGGCACCAGCTGAATCGGGGGAGAGAGGTAAAGGGTTTGGGTCTTTTGACTCAAACCCTAGCTTTATTAAACATAACACCCATGAACCCAATAAATTGTCTCAATGGATATTTGATGTGCAAGCAACGGACACAATGACTTTCGATCCGTGATATACTTGAACCCACTTTGGAAAAAATCTCATATCCAAACAACTAGTGGGGACTTAGTGGAAGTTAAGGGAAGGGACGATGCTACTATATCACCACGTCAAACTCGAGAAACGCCTTTATGTTCCATCTCTATCTTGTAAATTATTGTCCCTAAGTCATGTGACGAGTGAATTGAATGTGTGGTTCTAATATATCCCGCTTTTGCTCGATCTGGGATATTCATCTGAAGGAGATCATTGGGCGTGAAATCGAGCGGGACGGACTTTATTATGTGGATGAATTGGAACAAACCTCTCGGGTTTTACTATCAAAGGCACTGTGGACACCCAAAATCGCTTTGCACCGCTGACTCGGACATCCGTCGATTGGGTATCTGCGCATGTTATTTCCTGCACTTTTTCAGAAGAGTCGAATTTAAATTTGTTTTGTCAAACTTGTTCAGTTGCAAAGAGTCATAGAACTTCTTTTAAACCCACGAATACTCGGGTTCAGTCTGTTTTTTCATTGGTGCATTCAGATGTTTGGGGACCGGCCCCTGTTACTAATCACAGTCGATTTCGTTACTTTGTGTTGTTTATCGATGACTTTTCCCGTATGACTTGGGTATATTTTCTCCGGCACAAATCGGAAGTCTATGATACTTTTGTTGCATTCTTTAATATGATACATACTCAATTTGATCAGAAAATCAAAGTATTCAGATCAGACAATGGGCGTGAGTATGTTAACCAACAGATGAGTGATTTCACAAATAAGCAAGGCATCATCCACCAAACCACTTGCGAATACTCCTCGCCAGAGCAGGGGTCACGAGCGGAAAAAGTAACCTTACTTGAGATGACCCGTGCCTTACTCATGTAATCACACGTCCCAAACTACTTTTGGCCCGGCTATAGCCACAAAGAACCTACCTTACAAACAGGTTACCCACAAAAATACTTGCCCATCAGACCCCGCTTTCCGTCTTCGAAACACAGGTTACCATTCCACAAACCCTTACTCTGCCTCCACGGGTCTTTGGATGCTCAGTGTTTGTACATATTCCCAAAGTGAACGAACGAAATTAGACCCTTCAGGTTATTAAGTGTGTCTTTGTGGGATATGCACCTCACCAAAAGGGTACCGATGCTATAACCCCGTCACACGCCGCCATCATGTCACTATGGATTGTGAATTTTAGAAAAGCAGTACTATTTCGCGGACCAAAGATAGCTCTCAGGGGGAGTATCCGAGTGACTCTCTATGCTGGCTCAGTGATTCTGATGATACTGGTCTTCTTTCTTTATCCGGTCCCACTCAGAACAAGCTCAGTACCACCACCAATCATCCTCCTCCGCATGATGTCCAGAATGAGGTAACTGATTCTGATCCTTCCTCATCCATTCATAATATTGATCATGTTCCAGATACAGTTAACCCTGTTGCAGATGATACAGAGAGTAACAGGTATACCTTGCCTCAGAGAAGTACTCGGGGAATTCCCCCGAACCGATATTCACCTGATCAGAGATCGCGGACTTCCAGATACCCTGTAGGGAATATGGTCAGGGGGAGCATGTCCGATGTGGCTAAGGCTTTTGTGGGAAATCTCTACAAAGAACAGATCCCGAGATCGGCCCAGGAAGCCATACAGATCGAGGAGTGGAGGAAAGCTATGATAGTGGAGATGGATGCCCTAGCTAAGAATGAAACTTGGGAAAAATGTAAATTACCCCAAGGCACGAGACCAGTGGGGTGCAAGTGGGTGTTCACAATTAAGTATAAGGCAGATGGGACAGTAGAGAGGTACAAAGCCCGTCTTGTGGCGAAGGGGTACACCCAAACATACGGGATTGACTACTCCGAGACATTCTCCCCAGTAGCAAAGATAGACACGGTGCGGGTCCTTCTCTCTGTAGCAGCCAACCAGGATTGGCCTCTCCATCAGTTTGATGTAAAGAATGCCTTCTTACACGGAGAATTGTCCGAGGAAGTGTATATGGAAGCTCCTCCGGGTTTTTCAGACCGCTTCAAGTCAAATGAAGTTTGCAAACTCCGAAAAGCTTTATATGGACTCAAGCAATCCCCACGAGCCTGGTTTGGAAGATTCACCGTGGCAATGAAGAAGTACGGGTACAGGCAAAGTAATTCAGACCACACCTTATTTCTGAAAAATCGAGGAAGCATGATTACCTGCCTGATCATCTACGTGGATGACATGATTATTACTGGAAGTGATAAGGAGGAAATGGAACAACTCCGGGAAAATCTATTTAGAGAATTTGAAATGAAGGATCTAGGGGGACTGAAATACTTCCTAGGAATAGAGGTCATGAGATCCAAACATGGAATCTTCATTTCACAAAAAAAGTATGTACTTGACCTACTCGCAGAAACTGGGATGCTTGATTGCAAACCGGTCGATACTCCTATACAAGTTAACCACAGACTCAGAGTACAAGAGGATGAAGAACCAGCAGAGAAAGAACGATATCAAAGACTGGTTGGAAAACTGATCTACTTATCTCATACCAGACCCGATATTGCTTATGCTGTAGGGGTAGTCAGTCAGTTCATGCACCATCCTCAGAAAAGTCACATGGAAGCAGTGACAAGGATAATCCGATATTTGAAAGGCTCCGTAGGAAGCGGGATTATGTTTGGTAAACATGGACACTTGAATATCGAGGCATACACAGATGCAGACTGGGCAGGAAATCCAAACGACAGGAGGTCTACCTCAGGGTTCTTTACTCTAGTTGGGGGGAATGTAGTCACATGGCGAAGCAAGAAACAGAAGGTTGTAGCGCTCTCTAGCGCTGAAGCAGAATTTAGAGGCATTGCAAAGGCAGTTACTGAGATCATATGGTTAAGGAGACTCATGACAGAAATTGGGATGGTTCCGAAAGGTCCCGGGCAATTAAGGTGTGATAACAAAGCTGCTATCAGTATCTCTGAAAATCCTGTGCAACATGACAGGACTAAGCATGTGGAGGTTGATCGACACTTCATAAAGGAGAAGCTAGAGGATGGCACAATTGAGCTCCCGTTCGTTAGATCAGAAGACCAGTTGGCTGATATCCTAACTAAAGCAGTCACGAGACAGGCATTTCAGACAGCTTTGGACAAGTTAAGAATCGGGGATCCGATAACTTAACTTGAGGGGAAGTGTTAGGAAATACGATCTTAGGGAGTAATTGGTGTTTCTATAAAATTAGATCTCTGTAATCCCCGGTCGATAGGGATAACTAGAATAAGTATAAAAGCTTGGTTACAGATTGAAAAAATATATAACGATGAATGCAATACAATTTTTCCTCTTCTACATTCGTTAACAATAGATAAAGAAGTAAGAATCCTAGCATATGACTCCATCAGTAGATAGGACCCTCCTTTGTACATTGATAGATAGAGACGTAAGAATCCTAGCATATGAGTCCATCAGTAGACGGATCATGTGGTAAATTTGATAACGTGGGGCGGTCGAGAGTCAGTAAATGCTTGTCTTTTGTCGAGTGATGGCCTATCTGGTCTTTGTAAGGGTCACTGGAACTGGCAATGGAGTCATGCCGAGGGAGACAACAGCACTTGGTTTGGATCTTTTGTGTGATAGATGAAATAGGATGTTGCCATTTGGAATATCTTGAGCTGTGGACTTACCCAAATGATTGCGGGAGGGTGGCCAGTAGTTGACATGAAGAGGATAGAGCCCAGGGAGAACTGTGCCTATTATGTCATTATACCTGTTACATGTATAGTCTACTCGTATGTTGCATTATTGTAGGTTAGGCGTCTCTTTCTCGAATGCTTCAATATATAGCATTCTAATGTTCTTTGACATAAGAGCTACTAAACTCATTCTCGAGGAGGCCTTAGATGTGTTTAGAATCTGAAAATGTGCTAAGACCCAGCTTGCCTTGGTTGTACGATGCTAAAATGACAAACGAAGAAGACGGTGAAACCACTAGTCATTAGATTTTATTACGAAAAGTTGCAGTTTTTTTAAATAAGGTCCACCATTGTTAGCATACGACCTAAACTACGATACCATATACCATCTGTATATAAGCCACGTTGTAACGGATATATGGAATGTAACAACTGAATGAGATTTGATTCTCTTCTCTCTCCTTTTTGTGTGATTCTGTCTATTTTTCTTCTCTCTTTAAATTCTCTCAAATCTCTTCTATTCTTCACCTTTGATACATGATTTTCTCCGTGTCTATTATTTCTTACAACAAATTGGTATCAAAGCATTCGAACTTGGGAGATGGCCATCGTGGAAGGTACAAGGAATGCAGAACTACATAAGATGGAGGATGATTTGAAAAGAGTGATGGAAAAAAATGTTATCGGATATGAATAACAAAATGTTCTTAGAAATGAATAACAGATCAGAAAAGGTGGAAGTCGGAGTTGAGAAATATGATGACGCAAACCCTACAGAAAATAGGGGGAGATGTTGGGCTAACAGACCCGACATCTCAAAGTAGTTCTGAGAGGGTGACAGAGGAAGAGCAAGTAACGCCAATGAGGATGAATCGAATCGAATTTTCATTTTTTGACAGTGATAACGTCAAATTACGGCTCTACTATTGTGAGCAATATTTTTTGTTCGATCAAACACCCGAAGGAATGAAGGTGAATGTGACTATTTTACACATGGATGAAAAGGCACAAGAATGGTACAAATTATACGTTAGAAATCGTAACAAGCGGGAGATAATAGATTGGGACGAGTTCACCAAGGCACTCAAATAACGCTTCAACGTAGAAATCTTTAATAACCTGGTAGGATATTTTAAAGATTTAAGGCAGGAGGGAACATTCTTGGAGTATTGTGTGGTATTTGATCATCACTCTAATCGGTTGTCATTACCAGAGGAGTTTTTAGTCGGGTTCTTTATTAAGGGATTTCGATCAGAAAGAGAGGTGACAGTAAAGTTGCATGAACCCAACTCCCTGCACAAGCATATACACTGGCGAGAAAGCAAGAAGCAATACTGATTTTGACGGGCCATACCTTCTTCAATCGGAACAATACTATAAGAAACATGGGTAAAACAGTGGGCATTCACATGCTCAATCAAAAGGGCCATCAACCACTAACATAGCGAGAAATGCAAGTTTGGAGGGATTATTGCCTATATCAACAACCAAGTCGCGAGCATCTCCGCAAGCGAGATCATTTAAACCATAAAGGCATATTAGTAGTAGAGATTTTGATGAGAAAAGGGCTAAAGGATTATGTTTCTGGTGTGATGAGAAATACACGTTGTGTCACAAATGCCAAAAACAACAATTACAATTTTATGTGATTTCAAGGGACAATAATAGTATGAAAAACCTACTTGACATAGAAAAGGCAGATTCGGAAGGATACCTTAAACAAAAAGACATGCCATTGGTCTCGATTCAGGCTATGCTGGGGTGTTCAGGGAATGGAGAGTTTAAACAAATGAGGATGATAGGTACGCATTAGAGAAGGCAAATCCACATTCTGATCGACAATGACAGTACACATAACTTTGTGGACTCTTCAGTAGTTAAAAGGGGAGGATGTGATGTACAAGATATAGAGCCAATATCCATAATTGTAGGTGGAGGGTTGTAGCTGAAATGCCACCAACGTTGCAAGAATTTTGCATGGACCATGCAAAGAGTTTAGTTCACCATGGATGCCTTGGTTTTGCCATTAGGAGGTTGTGATGTTGTTTTAGGGGTGCAGTTGTTGATCGGGCTAAATGATGTGTTATGCAATTTTAGAGAAAGAACAATGACGTTCCAGTGGGAAGGTAAGGTGGTAACGATCTATGAGAACCCGAAAGGGAAATCACAGGTCCTCTCCAACAATGAGTTCGAAAAGCTCTTGCAAGGACCCTCAGAAAGACAATTGTTTATGTTGAGATTGACAACACCTCTTGAATTCCAACTGCAATAGATGAGCTTAAAGGAGGAATGATGGAGTGCAGTCGATGAAATCAAGGCCATACTGTCGAAATACGCAGTGAAATTTCAAGAACCTACGCAACTACTATTAGACCACAAACACAATCATCAAATCATTCTGAAAAAAAGGTGTGGAATCCATTAATGTGTGTCCTTACCGACATTCAAAAGTACAAAAAGACATAATCGAACAAACAGTGAGCGAACTCATGAAATAGGGGTTTATTTGATATAGTTACGGACCCTACACATTACTTGTAGTGTTGATGAAGAAGAAAGACGATACCTGGCATATGTGTGTAGATTACCGTGAGCTCAACAAGAACACGGTTAAGGACAAATTTTCGATAGCGTTAATTGAAGAGCTACTAGATGAGCTATATGGAGCGAGCTTGTTCACCAAGTTGGATCTACGCTTCGAGTATCACTAGATTCGGATGCAACCGGAGGATATCTCAAAAACAACATTTCGAATGCATAAAGGGCACTACGAGTTCATGGTCGTGCCATTTGGATTGATGAATACTCCTTCAACATTCTAGAGATTGATGAATGAAATATTCAAACCTTTCTTGCGACAGCTCATACTAGTTTTCTTCGATGATATATTAATTTACAGTTCATCGCTCTAGCCACATGTCGAATAACTTTCGGTAGCCATGCAGACGTTAAAGGATAATCAGCTATTTTTGAAGGGGAATAAATGTAATTTTGGAGCTCAACAGATTACATATTTGGGATATACGATTTCAGATAAAAAAGTTGCCACGGATGTCTGGAAGGTAAAAACGATAGAGGAATGGCCAGAACCGAAAGGGATTACAGAACTCAGAGGATTATGGATATTACGGGATATTACCGTCACTTCACTAGGGGATATGGGTTAATACCTAGACCATTGACGGAATTGTTAAAGAAGGATATAATAACTAATTGAGTTTGGCATCAAGAAGAGAGAGATGCCTTCAAGACACCGAAAAGAGAAGTCACTTCAGCTCCGGTATTAGCTCTATCAGATTTTTCAAAACTCTTCGTTGTGGAAGTGGATGCGAGCGGACATGGGATTGGTGTGATATTACAACAGGAAGGGCACCTAATTGCATTTCTTAGTAAAGCATTGGCCAATCGACATCAAGGACTATCAACCTATGAGAAGGAATTCTTAGCAATCATCAAGGCGATTAGGTATTGGCATCATTATTTGAGTTATAAACAATTTATTGTTAAGACAGACCATCATAGCCTTAAGTATTTGCTGGAGCAACGATTATCCACTCTATTTCAACAGTCGTGGCTTTCAAAACTTTTGGGTTACGATTTTGAAGTGCAATACTGGAGCAAGATGGGGAATGTCGTCGCTAATGCCTTATCCCAGATAACAACTAGGGAGATATTAATGTTTACAGTAACACAAGTTCAGGGGGAACTCCTCAATGCAATTAAGAAGTGCTGGGATGAGGATCAAACAATTAAAGAAATTATGAAACAATTAGAAGCAGGACAAATGAAAATAAGGGTATACAAGTGGAAGGAAGGACTTCTAAGATGGAAGGGACGATTGGTAGTAAGAGCCAACTCTACATTGCGACAACAAATTCTGGCCATCAACCATAACGCGATAGGAGGTCATGTAGGCATACTGGCTACAACAAAGAAGGTACAGAACATGTTTTTCTGAAAAGGGCTGGCTAGAGATGTAAGAAACTACATACAAGCATGCATGGTATATCAAAGAAGCAAACATGATAATTCGGCCTACCTTGGGTTATTGCAACCAATCAAAATACCAGAAGGAAGTTGGAGAGAAATTAGTGTTGATTTCATTGAAGGTCTTCCACAGTCGAAGGGGAAGACGGTCATCTTGGTGGTAGTGGTGGACCGATTTACAAAATATTCTCATTTCATTCCGATTAAACATCCATACACGGTAGAAGATATTGCGGAATTATTTCTCAACAATGTTTTTAAATTACATAGGATGTCAGAAAGTATAATTAGTGATCGGGACCCTGTATTTCTAAGCAAATTTTGGTGAGAATTACTGTGACTACAAGGAGTCCGCTTGAAGTATTCCACAGCTTATCACCCACAGATAGACGGACTTATAGAAGCAATGAACAAAATCTTGGAGACTTATCTTCGATGCTTCTGTGGAGAAGATTCTCAACGATGAAGTGAATGGCTAGCATTAGCATAATGGTGATATAACACGACATACCGTTCATCAATTAATTCAACACCATTTGAGGTTCTCTACGAATATCCACCAACATTTTATACTCCGTATGTAGTAGGCAATTCAAAAGTGGTGGAAATTGATCGAGTTCTGTTAAATAGGGAAGGAATTGTAGAAAATAGAGAAAATAGGAAGAGAAACGTGTGCTTTCTCATTCATCATATACGATTATATACAGTAGACTCCTAAACAAGTAAACTCATACAGATATATACAAAATAATATCCCAAAAAATATGGCTAATACCCCCCTCAAGTTGGAGCATGAATATCCAAAATGCCCAACTTGCGAAGAAGAAAACCAAACTTGTTTTTGCACAAAGCCTTCGTAAAAATATCAACAAGCTGAGCTGAAGTGTGCACATACACTGTGACAATATTCCCAGCACTTATCTCATCACGAATGAAGTGACAATCGACTTCTATGTGCTTCGTACGTTCATGATAAACTGGGTTAGCAGTTATGTGCATTGCTGCTTGACTATCACAATAGAGACGCATAGCTTTAGAACGAGCAACACCAAGAAAACCCAACAAACTATGCATCCACTTAAGTTCACAAGTTGTGATTTTCATAGCTCGGTACTCAGCTTTAGCAGAGGAACGAGAAACAGTATGTTGCTTCTTAGTTTTCCAAGAAATGAGTGAATTACCCAAGATAATGAAATAACCAGTCAAAGACCTTCATGTCAAAGGAAAACTAGCCCAATCAGAATCACAATAAGCATATAGATTCATATCACAATTTGAACCCAAAAATATGCATTATCCTGGATTGTAATTCAAATACCGCACAACACGCAAAGCTGCATCCCGATGATCTTGCTTCGGTTGCTGCATGAATTGAGCAAGGGTATGAATACAATAAGACAACTCGGGGCAAGTGATAGTCAAGTAAATAAGTCGTCCCACCAAGCGTCTATATGGAGTCGGATCTTTCAAACTCGCACCAGTAGCAAGAGCTAGTTTGTCGTTTTGTTCAAGCGGAGTTAAAGCCGGTTTAGCCCCTAATAAACCAATTTTATATATAATATCTAATGCATATTTACGTTGGCATAAGAATATACCATCAGAATTACGAGCCACCTCTATCCCCAATAAATACTTAAGAGATCCCAAGTCTTTCATTCGAAAACATCGGCTCAAATAATCTTTGAACCGTTGGATAGTTACATCATCATTCCCATAAATAATGAGATCATCAACGTAAATGAGAATATTTAATTGAACATCCCCATCCCGAAATTGAAACAAAGAGTAATCAGAGACTGATTGTGAAAAGCCAAACTTTTTCAAGGATTCTTCCATCTTAGCAAACTAGCACCGAGGAGCCTGTCTCAATCCATACAAGGATTTTTGAAGTTTGCAAACCTTGCCCAAAGAAGAAGAAGCGAAACCCGGTGGCATCTTCATGTACACTTCTTCATCGAGATCACCATGCAAAAACGCATTTTGCACATCCATTTGATGCAAACTCCAGTTCTTCGCAGCGGCAACAGTAAGCAAAGTATGCACTGTAACCATTTTCGTTGTGGGAGAAAAAGTCTCATGATAGAAGATTCCTTCAACCTGATTATTGCCAAAAATCACTAATCGTGCTTTACATCACTCAATGCTTCCATCAGAATGATATTTAATTTTATAAACCTACTTGCTGTCAATTGCTTTCTTCCCTGGTGGCAAATCCACTACTGTCCATGTGCCATTGTCCTCAAGAGCTTGTATTTCATTTCTCATTGCCTCTCTCCAACAATCTGCTTTGACAACTTCAGCATATAAAGTAGGTTCACGTCCTGCAGTAATACTTGCCAAAAAAACATCGGTGTTGCAAGGAAATCTTATCATAATTCACAAATTTTGATATAGGATAGAGAGTACCTGAGGAAGTTGATTAGAGTGGTGAGCACGTAGAGGGGCTTAATTTGATGGTGTGACTCACATAGTCTTTTAAACGAACAGAAGGTAATTTAACTAGCTGTCCCTTTCCCAAGGGTTCTTCTGAAGCATCATCATTTCCCACACTATTATCTTCCAAGTTTCCCTCTTCAGTACTTGCGTTCACAACAGTCAAGGTCTCTACATCACAAGTTTCCTCAACTTCTCTACCCTGTTCGATGACTTGGCCTTCCCCACCAACATTACCCAATTCCTCACTATCACCATGCCATACTTGAGCACCAGATTTTTTTAAATCATCAACAAAAACATTTTTATTAGCATACGGAAAATCAGTTTCAACAAACACCACATCTCTTGAAACAAAATATTCACAAGTCTCCAAGTCATACAACCTCCATCCTTTTTTTTCGAAATGGATACCCAATAAAAATGCATTTGCGATTCCGACTAGCGAATTTATCTTTGTCTCGATTCAAATGATAACTATAACAAAGACATCCAAATGTTTGAACATTTTTGTAAGATGGCTGCTGTCCAAATAGAATTTCATAGGGAGTTTTATCATTTAGAAGCAAAGATGGAGTTATATTAATTAAATACCCATCCATAAGAACACACTCACCCCAAAACTCAATGGGCAATTGTGCTTGAAATCGTAGTGCTCGTGCCACGTTTAGAATATGACGATGTTTTCTTTCCACTCACCCGTTCTGTTGAGGAGTCCCAACATAAGAAGTTTGATGGAGAATACCATTTTCATCAAATTAATTTTTCAAACTCACAAATTCACTTCCGTTGTCACTTCTAACAGTTTTCACATCTTTCTTAAATTGTCGTTGAATCATTGCCATGAAATTCTTAAGAACAGTACCTACCTCATGTTTTCCATTCAACAAGTATATCTACACAGTACGAGAACAATCATCCACAATCGTCAAAAAATAATTTATTCCACAAGATGTCAGAACTCTATACAGTCCCCACAAATCACAATGTATCAAATCAAAATATTCTTTGGATTTATTGTCACTAGAAGAAAACACTTCTCTTGTTTGCTTAGCTCTAAAACAAATATCACAAGCCTTATTATTATCTTTATCAAAATGAACTATTTCAGGAATCAATTCTAACACCTTAGAAGAGGGGTGTCCCATTCGCCTATGCCAAAGCTCAAAAGACGCAATTATGTCCATCTTGTAAGCATGAAGTGGAGCTGCTTCTTTGAGAAAATAAAGCCCCTCATGTTGCTCACCCGCTCCAATCACCTTCCTCGAACTTGGGTCCTGTATAACACAAATTTTGTCAGTCAGTTGAATTACCAACTTTGAATCTCTAAGGAGTTGTGATACAGAAATTAAATTGCATGTTAATTTTGGCACAAAGAGAACATGCTGCAATTTTAATGCTCCTCCAAGAAAAACAGTCCCTTCTTTCACGGCCATGGTCTCCATTTCATTAGGCAACCCAACCGGACATGGCACAATGTCTCTCACTTCACTCATACAGGCATATGCCCCAGTCATATGATTGGAAGCTCCGGAATCGATAATCCAGAGTAGAAGATTTTGCTTACCCATCAACCTTTCATTAGTACCAGCTTTGTGAGAGCTTAGCATTCCTAGCAACGTGGCCCACTGCTCATCATTCAAACCCACTGTTAGAATATATTTTATATATTCTTTGTTTGGTTTTGGCATTTTTAAGTTGGACATATAAAATATGGAGTTTGTGCTTTATTAGAACTCCTTATTTGATTTTAAAAAGAAATTTATGAGATACATGTGATAAGGATGAAATCCTTCTTGAAGATTACCCATACATGTGTGTATCTTCTTATTATAGAATGTGTCTTATTTGAGATTGGGTATTGAAGATTGCATTCTTTTGAGATTAGATAATGCTTGGGATTTGAATAGGAAATATAATTCCAATAAGCAATTATTTTCGGTGGTGATAGCCTTCCTATTTGGTGTTGATAGCCTTCTTGATTTTGTCCTTATTTGGAAAGGATTATTCGGAAAATCTAGAAGATTGCGTGAATAGTGTGGGCTTGGGAGATTGTCTCTATGGTCGGCGTGTAGGGCATCATTATTGATCAATGTGTATGTGTGCGTGGGGTAAAGGTTCAGTGTTTTTAATCTACAGTGGAAGTTTTGGTTCTTTGCACTATTGAGCATTGTTGACTTTGAGAAATCTGCATGTCTTATCTTTTGGTGAATCAAAAGGATTGTTGCAAGTCTTTATGTGAATTAAAGGGATTGCCGCAAGTCTTGAGGTGAATCAAGTGTTTTATGGTTTTATGGAAAGATAACATGGTGTGGCTTTTATTGTTGAGCATCTACGGTGATGTCATCCAAGTAGCGTGAGCGACTTGTGGGGATGCAGCTGTGTTAGTTGTCTTTGTCTGGAATTTATGTGGATTACATCACTTGGGCTGAATGGTTTTGTCTTTGCGTTTTCTTTGATGTGTTGTCGTGATTGGCTCAGTGTTATTGCAACAACTTTCAGATCTATTTCAGTGAAGCTGAACTTATCGGGAAGTTGTTCTTGTCTATCTCAAGTGTATTTTAGTTTTCGCTCTTTATTATTTTAATCACTTGAGTTGTTCGTTTAATTATCTTTATTATTAAATACTGTTGAGAAAATCCTCTGTTGAGGTTAGTACGAGGTGGTCGTACTATTGGGTGTGAATTCTTTCACGGGAAGTAAGGTTGAGAGATAGTGCTAAGGGTTGAGTGGTGTCGGCTCAGTAAAGCCTTGGGTTAAACTATTGTACTTCGGTGAAAGTGATTAAGCTGGGTGAGGGCCCCGCAGACGTAGGCAAGGTGTGCCGAACTGCGTTACCAAACGTCGGTGTCTTTACTATTTTGTGTTTGTGTGATTTATAGTCTGCGAAATTATTAATCACTTCGGTTTTTCAATTGGTATCAGAGCAAGGTCACCGATTCAGAACTTGGTAGCAAGTTGGTGCAGATCCTAGATTCGCAGACATGGCTACGAGAGAAGGTGAACGGAAGGCCAGAAGAATTCAGTGTCATGAATGTCAGGGGTTTGGACATCTTCAATCCGAATGCGCTAACACATTGAAGAAACAAAGAGGAAAGTCTTTCACAACCACCTGGAGTGAAAATGATTATGAAAGTGAAAAAGAAGTTGTGAAGAATGACGCTTTAGTTACATTTTACAGCAAAAATCCAGTTACTTGTTTAACGATGTCGAGAAGGAAATGGCGGAGACGAAAAAGTGAGTAAATCTGGAAATTTTGGGAAAATGCAAATGATTGACTCAAGCTCAATTGCAGATTATGACAGTGATGGAAGTGGGTCAAGTGATAAAATGGAGAACATCTATGAGGCTTATGAATTAATGTACGAAAAATGGGTGAAAATATGTAGAAAGAATGAAAGATTGAAGGAAGAGAATCTCTCCATGAAGAACACTATCCAAGAGTTAGAAAGAAATTTAATGTTGACTTCGGATGAGCTTGGTGAAGCTAGAATGAAATTGGTGAAATCTTGAAAAGGATTGAGGATGTTGAATGGAGGCACCGAAAAACTTGATAAATTGATAGAAACTGGTAAGGTTAAAGGAAACTTCGAAGGCATAGGCTATAAAGGTGAGTGTTCAAAAGTTAATGAAGAAAAATTTGAAATGTCCAGATCAGCCCAAGAAGTAGAAGCACCGAAAAAGAGTGATAGATTTATACCTACATGTCATTTTTGTGGAGTCATTGGACATATAAGGCCAAGATGTTATCAGTTATTACAAATGATATTTCAAAGGGGCCAAAATCGAAAATATAGACGTTCTCCATTAAGTTTCCAGCAACATCCCATGGTATCGAAGCAGGCTTGGATTAGAAAGGGTCAGGTACAAGCACAAAAATGTAGTGAAGGGAAAACCAGAAAATGCCCAGATTTGCGATTAATTATCATTAAGGAAGTAAGCGCAAAACCGAGAGAAATTCGATTACTTGAGATGATGATGCGGCGCGAATCACTAGATGACAATCAAAACCGAGGGTCTTCATCTCGAATCCAAAGAAACCATCCAGTAGAAAATGTTATGGGGGATGTGAGCGAAAGAAGTAAAACAAAAGAAAGAAAAATGGTTGATTATCAAGAACTTACAGGAAACTCGTGTTATACATCTTCATTCGAGCCAAAGAAAAACGCCAGGTTTGAGATTCTTTGAAGGGCACAGGGACAATGTGCTTTACATTTTTGAAGTATTCTTTTGTTGTAAACAAAAAAGAAAAGAAAAGAAAAGAATTGTCTTTTTTTAGTTCTTTAGTTTTATGTTGCTATTGACGTCTTATTTTTTAGTAGTTTTCTTAGTGACTTCTATTTGGCTCTACCGAAGGCTTTTCGGCTCTCTCATCGGTATGGAACTCTCTCGGGTATCTCTCTCTCTTTCGGGCATAACTCTCAGTGTTTTGAATGGTGGTTAATTGTCATATTGGTGTGTTTATGATTCTTCTGCTGCATCTATTGGTGATTATTATGATCATGTTTTTGTCCCAAGGAGGAGACATCACAGTGTTTATGGTGAATGTTGCATAGGGGGAGATTTCAAGATATATATGTGACTGTATGTCTTGCTTTTTGGCATCTTTTTGTCCCAAGGGAAAGAAATTTGGATGATTGGTGTTCTTTGAAACTTGATGTTTGATGAAGGGGGAGCATTGTGAATCTCATCTTTATATGTCCAAATATTATTATTTATGTGGAGTGCTAGAGTTGTGACAAAAATGCCAAAAAGGGGGAGATTGTTAGAATATATTTTATATATTCTTTGTTTGGTTTTGGCATTTTTAAGTTGGACATATAAAATATGGAGTTTGTGCTTTATTAGAACTCCTTATTTGATTTTAAAAAGGAATTTATGAGATACATGTGATAAGGATGAAATCCTTCTTGAAGATTACCCATACATGTGTGTATCTTCTTATTATAGAATGTGTCTTATTTGAGATTGGGTATTGAAGATTGCATTCTTTTGAGATTAGATAATGCTTGGGATTTGAATAGGAAATATAATTCCAATAAGCAATTATTTTCGGTGGTGATAGCCTTCCTATTTCGGTGTTGATAGCCTTCTTGATTTTGTCCTTATTTGGAAAGGATTATTCCCAGGAAAATCTAGAAGATTGCGTGAATAGTGTGGGCTTGGGAGATTGTCTCTATGGCTGACGTGTAGGGCATCATTATTGATCAATGTGTATGTGTGCGTGGGGTAAAGGTTCAGTGTTTTTAATCTACACAGTGGAAGTTTTGGTTGTTGCACTATTAAGCATTGTTGACTTTGAGAAATCTGCGCATGTCTTATCTTTTTGGTGAATCAAAAAGGATTGCTGCAAGTCTTTATGTGAATTAAAGGGGATTACCGCAAGTCTTGAGGGTGAATCAAGTGTTTTATGGTTTTATGGAAAGATAACATGGTGTGGCTTTTATTGTTGAGCATCTACGGCTGATGTCATCCAAGTAGCGTGAACGACTTGTGGGGATGCAGCCTGTGTTAGTTATCTTTGTGCTGGAATTTATGTGGATTACATCACTTGGGCTGAATGGTTTTGTGCTGCGTTTTCTTTGATGTGTTGTCGTGATTGGCTCAGTGTTATTGCAACAACTTTCAGATCTATTTCAGTGAAGCTGAACTTATCGGGAAGTTGTTCTTGTCTATCTCAAGTGTATTTTAGTTTTCGCTCTTTATTATTTTAATCACTTGAGTTGTTCGTTTAATTATCTTTATTATCAAATACTGTTGAGAAAATCCTCTGTTGAGGTTAGTACGAGGTGGTCGTACTATTGGGTGTGAATTCTTTCACGGGAAGTAAGGTTGAGAGATAGTGCTAAGGGTTGAGTGGTGTCGGCTCAGTAAAGCCTTGGGTTAAACTATTGTACCGGTGAAAGTGATTAAGGTGGGTGAGGGCCCATGAGACGTAGGCAAGGTGTCTTGACTGCGTTATAAACGTCGGTGTCTTTACTATTTTGTGTTTGTGTGATTTATAGTCTGCGAAATTATTAATCACTTCGGTTTTTCAATTGGTATCAGAGCAAGGTCACCGATTCAGAACTTGGTAGCAAGTTGGTGCAGATCCTAGATTCGCAGACATGGCTACGAGAGAAGGTGAGCGGAAGGCGGAAGAATTGATGTCATGAATGTCAGGGGTTTGGACATCTTCAATCCGAATGCGCTAACACATTGAAGAAACAAAGAGGAAAGTCTTTCACAACCACCTGGAGTGAAAATGATTATGAAATTGAAAAAGAAGTTGTGAAGAATGACGCTTTAGTTACATTTTACAGCAAAAATCCAGTTACTTGTTTAACGATGTCGAGAAGGAAGTGGCGGAGGCGAAAAAGTGAGTAAATCTGGAAATTTTGGGAAAAATGCAAATGATTCAGCTCCAAGCTCAATTGCAGATTATGACAGTGATGGAAGTGGGTCAAGTGATAAAATGGAGAACATCTATGAGGCTTATGAATTAATGTACGAAAAATGGGTGAAAATATGTAGAAAGAATGAAAGATTGAAGGAAGAGAATCTCTCCATGAAGAACACTATCCAAGAGTTAGAAAGAAATTTAATGTTGACTTCGGATGAGCTTGGTGAAGCTAGAATGAAATTGGTGAGTACTGAAAAGGGATTGAGGATGTTGAATGGAGGCACCGAAAAACTTGATAAATTGATAGAAACTGGTAAGGTTAAAGGAAACTTCGAAGGCATAGGCTATAAAGGTGAGTGTTCAAAAGTTAATGAAGAAAAATTTGAAATGTCCAGATCATTGAAGTAGAAGCATCAAAAAGAGTGATAGATTTATACCTACATGTCATTTTTGTGGAGTCATTGGACATATAAGGCCAAGATGTTATCAGTTATTACAAATGATATTTCAAAGGGGCCAAAATCAAAAATATAGACGTTCTCCATTAAGTTTCCAGCAACATCCCATGGTATCGAAGCAGGCTTGGATTAGAAAGGATCAGGTACAAGCACAAAAATGTAGTGAAGGAAAAACCAGAAAATGCCCAGATTTGCAGTTGGTTACTGTTAAGGAAGTAACTGCAAAACCAGGAGAAATTCCAGTTACTTCAGATGATGATGCGGTAGAATCACTAAATGAAAATCAAAACCGAGGGTCTTCATCTCGAATCCGAAGAAACCATCCAGTAGAAAATGTTATGGGGGATGTGAGCGAAAGAAGTAAAACAAAAGAAAGAAAAAGGGTTGATTATCAAGAACTTACAGGAAACTCGTGTTATACATCTTCATTCGAGCCAAAGAAAAACGTCAGGTTTGAGATTCTTCGAAGGGCACAGGGACAATGTGCTTTACATTTTTGAAGTATTCTTTTGTTGTAAACAAAAAAGAAAAGAAAAGAAAAGAATTGTCTTTTTTTAGTTCTTTAGTTTTATGTTGCTATTGACGTCTTATTTTTTAGTAGTTTTCTTAGTGACTTCTATTTGGCTCTACCGAAGGCTTTTCGGCTCTCTCATCGGTATGGAACTCTCTCGGGTATCTCTCTCTCTTTCGGGCATAACTCTCAGTGTTTTGAATGGTGGTTAATTGTCATATTGGTGTGTTTATGATTCTTCTGCTGCATCTATTGGTGATTATTATGATCATGTTTTTGTCCCAAGGAGGAGACATCACAGTGTTTATGGTGAATGTTGCATAGGGGGAGATTTCAAGATATATATGTGACTGTATGTCTTGCTTTTTGGCATCTTTTTGTCCCAAGGGAAAGAAATTTGGATGATTGGTGTTCTTTGAAACTTGATGTTTGATGAAGGGGGAGCATTGTGAATCTCATCTTTATATGTCCAAATATGATTATTTATGTGGAGTGCTAGAGTTGTGACAAAAATGCCAAAAAGGGGGAGATTGTTAGAATATATTTTATATATTCTTTGTTTGATTTTGGCATTTTTAAGTTGGACATATAAAATATGGAGTTTGTGCTTTATTAGAACTCCTTATTTGATTTTAAAAAGGAATTTATGAGATACATGTGATAAGGATGAAATCCTTCTTGAAGATTACCCATATGTGTGTATCTTCTTATTATAGAATGTGTCTTATTTGAGATTGGGTATTGAAGATTGCATTCTTTTGAGATTAGATAATGCTTGGGATTTGAATAGGAAATATAATTCCAATAAGCAATTATTTTCGGTGGTGATAGCCTTCCTATTTCGGTGTTGATAGCCTTCTTGATTTTGTCCTTATTTGGAAAGGATTATTTCCAGGAAAATCTAGAAGATTGCGTGAATAGTGTGGGCTTGGGAGATTGTCTCTATGGCTGACGTGTAGGGCATCATTATTGATCAATGTGTATGTGTGCGTGGGGTAAAGGTTCGGTGTTTTAATCTACACGATTGGAAGTTTTGGTTCTTTGCACTATTGAGCATTGTTGACTTTGAGAAATCTGCGCATGTCTTATCTTTTTGGTGAATCAAAAAGGATTGCTGCAAGTCTTTATGTGAATTAAAGGGGATTGCCGCAAGTCTTGAGGGTGAATCAAGTGTTTTATGGTTTTATGGAAAGATAACATGGTGTGGCTTTTATTGTTGAGCATCTACGGCTGATGTCATCCAAGTAGCGTGAACGACTTGTGGGGATGCAGCCTGTGTTAGTTATCTTTGTGCTGGAATTTATGTGGATTACATCACTTGGGCTGAATGGTTTTGTGTTGCGTTTTCTTTGATGTGTTGTCGTGATTGGCTCAGTGTTATTGCAACAACTTTCAGATCTATTTCAGTGAAGCTGAACTTATCGGGAAGTTGTTCTTGTCTATCTTAAGTGTATTTTAGTTTTCGCTCTTTATTATTTTAATCACTTGAGTTGTTCGTTTAATTATCTTTATTATTAAATACTGTTGAGAAAATCCTCTGTTGAGGTTAGTACGAGGTGGTCGTACTATTGGGTGTGAATTCTTTCACGGGAAGTAAGGTTGAGAGATAGTGCTAAGGGTTGAGTGGTGTCGGCTCAGTAAAGCCTTGGGTTAAACTATTGTACTTCGGTGAAAGTGATTGTGGGTGAGGGCCCCCAGAGCGTAGGCAAGGTGTGCCGACTGCGTTATAAACGTCGGTGTCTTTACTATTTTGTGTTTGTGTGATTTATAGTCTGCGAAATTATTAATCACTTTGGTTTTTCAATTGGTATCAGAGCAAGGTCACCGATTCAGAACTTGGTAGCAAGTTGGTGCAGATCCTAGATTCGCAGACATGGCTACGAGAGAAGGTGAACGGAAGGCGGAAGAATTGATGTCATGAATGTCGGGGTTTGGACATCTTCAATCCGAATGCGCTAACACATTGAAGAAACAAAGAGGAAAGTCTTTCACAACCACGGGTGAAAATGATTATGAAAGTGAAAAGAAGTTGTGAAGAATGGCGCTTTAGTTACATTTACACAAAAATCCGATTACTTGTTTAACGATGTCGAGAAGGAAGTGGCGGAGGCGAAAAGTGAGTAAATCTGGAAATTTTGGGAAAATGCAAATGATTCACTCAAGCTCAATCTCAGATTATGACGGTGATGGAAGTGGGTCAAGTGATAAAATGGAGAACATCTATGAGGCTTATGAATTAATGTACGAAAATGGGTGAAAATATGTAGAAAGAATGAAAGATTGAAGGAAGAGAATCTCTCCATGAAGAACACTATCCAAGAGTTAGAAAGAAATTTAATGTTGACTTCGGATGAGCTTGGTGAAGCTAGAATGAAATTGGTGAGTACTGAAAAGGGATTGAGGATGTTGAATGGAGGCACCGAAAAACTTGATAAATTGATAGAAACTGGTAAGGTTAAAGGAAACTTCGAAGGCATAGGCTATAAAGGTGAGTGTTCAAAAGTTAATGAAGAAAAATTTGAAATGTCCAGATCAGCCCAAGAAGTAGAAGCACCGAAAAAGAGTGATAGATTTATACCTACATGTCATTTTTGTGGAGTCATTGGACATATAAGGCCAAGATGTTATCAGTTATTACAAATGATATTTTAAAGGGGCCAAAATCGAAAATATAGACGTTCTCCATTAAGTTTCCAGCAACATCCCATGGTATCGAAGCAGGCTTGGATTTGAAAGGGTCAGTACAAGCACAAAATGTAGTGAAGGAAAACCGAAAATGCCCAGATTTGCGAGTTGAATTCTTTATTAAGGAAGTAAGCGCAAAACGAGAGAAATTCGATTACTTGAGATGATGATGCGGCGAATCACTAGATGACAATCAAAACCGAGGGTCTTCATCTCGAATCCGAAGAAACCATCCAGTAGAAAATGTTATGGGGGATGTGAGCGAAAGAAGTAAAACAAAAGAAAGAAAAAGGGTTGATTATCAAGAACTTACAGGAAACTCGTGTTATACATCTTCATTCGAGCCAAAGAAAAACGTCAGGTTTGAGATTCTTCGAAGGGCACAGGGACAATGTGCTTTACATTTTTGAAGTATTCTTTTGTTGTAAACAAAAAAGAAAAGAAAAGAAAAGAATTGTCTTTTTTTAGTTCTTTAGTTTTATGTTGCTATTGACGTCTTATTTTTTAGTAGTTTTCTTAGTGACTTCTATTTGGCTCTACCGAAGGCTTTTGGCTCTCTCATCGGTATGGAACTCTCTCGGGTATCTCTCTCTCTTTCGGGCATAACTCTCAGTGTTTTGAATGGTGGTTAATTGTCATATTGGTGTGTTTATGATTCTTCTGCTGCATCTATTGGTGATTATTATGATCATGTTTTTGTCCCAAGGAGGAGACATCACAGTGTTTATGGTGAATGTTGCATAGGGAAAGATTTCAAGATATATATGTATTTGTATGTCTTGCTTTTGGCATCTTTTGTCCCAAGGAAAGAAATTTGGATGATTGGTGTTCTTTGAAACTTGATGTTTGATGAAGGGGAGCATTGTGAATCTCATCTTTTATGTCCAAATATGATTATTTATGTGGAGTGTTAGAGTTGTGACAAAATGCCAAAAGGAGAGATTGTTAGAATATATTTTATATATTCTTTGTTTGGTTTTGGCATTTTTAAGTTGGACATATAAAATATGGAGTTTGTGCTTTATTAGAACTCCTTATTTGATTTTAAAAAGGAATTTATGAGATACATGTGATAAGGATGAAATCCTTCTTGAAGATTACCCATACATGTGTGTATCTTCTTATTATAGAATGTGTCTTATTTGAGATTGGGTATTGAAGATTGCATTCTTTTGAGATTAGATAATGCTTGGGATTTGAATAGGAAATATAATTCCAATAAGCAATTATTTTCGGTGGTGATAGCCTTCCTATTTGGTGTTGATAGCCTTCTTGATTTTGTCCTTATTTGGAAAGGATTATTCCCAGGAAAATCTAGAAGATTGCGTGAATAGTGTGGGCTTGGGAGATTGTCTCTATGGCTGATGTGTAGGGCATCATTATTGATCAATGTGTATGTGTGCGTGGGGTAAAGGTTCGGTGTTTTAATCTACAGTGGAAGTTTTGGTTCTTTGCACTATTGAGCATTGTTGACTTTGAGAAATCTGCATGTTTTATCTTTTGGTGAATCAAAAGGATTCTGCAAGTCTTTATGTGAATTAAAGGGATTGCCGCAAGTCTTGAGGTGAATCAAGTGTTTTATGGTTTTATGGAAAGATAACATGGTGTGGCTTTTATTGTTGAGCATCTACGGTGATGTCATCCAAGTAGCGTGAGCGACTTGTGGGGATGCGACTGTGTTAGTTATCTTTGTGCTGGAATTTATGTGGATTACATCACTTGGGCTGAATGGTTTTGTCTTGCGTTTTCTTTGATGTGTTGTCGTGATTGACTCGGTGTTATTGCAACAACTTTCAGATCTATTTCAGTGAAGCTGAACTTATCGGGAAGTTGTTCTTGTCTATCTCAAGTGTATTTTAGTTTTCGCTCTTTATTATTTTAATCACTTGAGTTGTTCGTTTAATTATCTTTATTATTAAATACTGTTGAGAAAATCCTCTGTTTAGGTTAGTACGAGGTGGTCGTACTATTGGGTGTGAATTCTTTCACGGGAAGTAAGGTTGAGAGATAGTGCTAAGGGTTGAATGGTGTCGGCTCAGTAAAGCCTTGGGTTAAACTATTATGCCGGTGAAAGTGATTGTTGGGTGAGGTCCCATGAGGCGTAGGCAAGGTGTACCGAACTGCGTTACCAAACGTCGGTGTCTTTACTATTTTGTGTTTGTGTGATTTATAGTCTGCGAAATTATTAATCACTTCGATTTTTCACCCACAATTCCTTTTCTATCTGTATCAATTTAGGAAGCTTTTCCACCGTCAGTTCCAGAAGTTTGAGTTGCATTTGCTCGTGGAAGTCCTGCCTTATCTTTTCCACCACCAGCACCGCGTTTATGCCCTCCACCACGTCCAAAGGAAGTCATTCGTGGTCTGTTTCTCCACTATTCAGGGTACCCTATCAGTTGAAAACAAGAATCTGCATCGCAAAGCTCATTGGATTCCCTCTTTCTTCTTTTGAACGAGTCACTGTCCGCACCCTTTCTTATTGCACCACCATCGCGTACACTCGATTCAGATTAGGCAGGGGCTCAGTACTCAAGATATTGGAACGTACTGTTCCATAGCCTTCTTCGTCTAATCCCATTAGAAATTGATGAACCTCTCCTCTTCACGCTTCTTTTCCAAATCAGCTGTCAAGATGCATCTACATCTAGTACAACTACACACCGGTATCTTATCATAATTGTTCAATTCATCCCAAATCGTTTTAAGCTGACCATAATAGGCAACAATGGCCTGCCCATTCTGTTTGCAGTTCGCCAAATCTGACCTCAATTGCTGAACACGAGGTCCATTCTCAATAGATAATCGCTCCTTGATGTCATCCCTCAAATCTTTCACATTCTCTATATGTGAAATAATTGAGCGAAGTTTGGGTTCAATGGTATTAAACACGTATGATACCAGCATAGAGTTGACTATCCACCAATCTTCGATTTCCAGTGCATCCTCAGTTGGTTGTTTGATCGTTCCATCAATAAAGCCATATTTCTTCTTGGCACGGAGTGCAGCCCGCATAGCTCGTGTCCATTAATCATAATTGTCTCCTCTCAATTAAACTTGAGTAATTACACTGCCTGGGTTATCATTAGAAGTAAGAGTATAAGGGTTTGAAGGTTTCTTATCTGAGACATATTTCTCTTCTTCTTTTGATGGGTTAACCATGTCTATGATACCATGTAGAAAATAGAGAAAATAGGAAGAGAAATGTGTGCTTTCTCATTCATCATGTACGATTATATACAGCAGACTCCTAAACAAGTAAACTCCTAAAATTGAGCAAAAAGAAATCTCTAAAATAGGAAAAAATATCAATGCAGATATATACAAAATAATATCCCAAAAAATATGGCTAATATGAATGACCAAGGTGACGCAGTTCCATTTACAGTTGGCTCAAAACATGATGAAACAATATACTGATTCTCGGGACGCTCGGAAAGAGAGTTTGAGGTGGATGAAAGGGTATTGTTGAAGCTCCAGCCATACAGATAAAACTCACTTAAGAGAAGGAACAATCATAAGCTGACACCATTGTATTATGGACCATACAGAATAACACAGTGAATCGGTAAAGTGGCGTACAAAATGGAGTTGCTTGCGGAATCAATAATTCACCCAGTATTTCACGTATCACAATTGAAAAAGGCCATCATGAAATATGACAATACGTCTTCAATGTTACCCAAATGTATTGGTCCCATCGAACGAAGACCGATGGCAGTACTGGGAAGGCGAATGGTTAAGAGGAACAATCTGGTAGTAACTCAGTGGCTCATCCAATGGTCCAATGGTGATGATACCTGAGCGACATGGGAGTATCTCTTTGACCTTCAAAAACGCTTTCTGGAAGTTAATTTGGTTGACAAGGATGATATGGAGAAAGGGATTGTTACAGTGACAAACGAAGAAGAAGACGGTGACGCCATTAGTCGTTAGATTTTATGAAACGTTGCGTTTTTTTAAATAAGGTCCACCATTGTTAACATACGACCTAAACTACAATACTGTATACTATATACTAGCTATATATAAGCTGTGGTGTAACGGATATATGGAATGTAATAACCGAATGAGAATTAATTATCTTCTCTCCCCTTTTTGTGTGATTCTGTGTATTTTTTTCTCTCTCTTAATTCTCTGGAATCTCTTCTATTCATCACCTTCGATACGTGATTTTCTCGGTGTCTATTGTTTCTTACAACTTAAAACGGAAGCAGAATTCTAATCAAAGAATTGAACTGGTTGACCTTATCAAGATCCATTCAGGTATAGTCGATGATGGTAAGATATCTCATTTTCTTGAACTATAACATAACACCAGTTTGAGCCTCCATTATCGTATGGTCTAAGCCTGCAGAAGACCATCTTTGATGTGTACTTATAAGTGGTTAAATTTTAAATAGACGCGTAGCCGGTAGAAATAGTAATGCAGATGCCTATGAATTATGAATAGTGCTTCACACGGATATCATTACTTTCTAGCCCTTTCCTAAGCAATCTGTATACCTTATTATGTTCAATGTTAAGAAAGCTTGATATTACATTTTCCAGATTGCAATCACCTTCGTAACGGAGAGTCGATTTTACATGTTTTCTGTTGTATAATAATCTGGACTTCATTTCCTGAGCTCTAAAAAATTGCGGCAGACTCAAACATCCCTTTGCTGCTCCAAGTAAATGCTGTACCAAATTCCTATATACTTCCAAAATTATGAACTTGCAGAAATTTTCATACCGCTTCAAGCATTTCACCAACTTTTTCTTTCTTCTCCACAAATTCAGGAGGAGATCTTAGTACCTTAACAAGAAAAGATGCCTGCGCATGATAGGTTTAATAGTTTGTTATTGTAGCACTGACACTAGAAACAACTGAGAGCATTTTACTAGCGAAGTATCCGGGGAACATGTATGGTGGTGTTATGCATTAGATTATTTTAATACATTTCGGAAGGAATGCAAGAGAAAGATGCAACCCAAATCACATGATGGAAGCACAAATGCAAGGATTGTTTTATCACCTTATCAGAACCAAACTCGATCACATCTGATGGATGAAATCGGGAAGGAAAGTTGGGTGGCAACCTGTGTCGCCTTCCCTCATTACTGCCGATGCAAGGAAATTATTAATATTAGACGGTGAAATATCCTTCATAATTTGTGATGGAGATGCACTCTGCTCAAGTACTTACTCTGTTATAAAGGTACCGTGTTCACTCCGTAAATCAGTAAGGTAAAATGAACCGTCTTTATAACTGATTTGAGCATGAGTTCTGGAAACCTGATCTTGACAAAAAGAAGAGTCTTACCATGATGATTCTCACTATAATCTAAGAACACATTCCACCGCAATTAAAAAGGGTGAAATATGAGACTAGTTCCCAAATTAAATTACCTTAGGTGAAGGTACTACGATTGACAATCCTTGAGGATCCTCAAGTGGCACACTCCTTCAATTAAAGAACACATTAGAACAAGTATGATAAGGAGGTAGTAGGAGGACAACTTAGTTCAATAACTGTCACTGTTTCTTCCAAAGTATGATCTAAATCGGAGTCATACCCAATTATGCAGGTTTTGTTCTCATCCCTACTCAAATGTATGCGTGAAGCATCAGTATCAGCCTCAGCCTCGTCTCTAGATCTTACTAAAAACCACCTAACAAACAATGAAGCAGGTTAGAGAAAGGAAGGTGACTGGACTTGACCAACAATGTTAAATGTAGCGGAGATGATATTCACAAGGAATTTAGTACATACTCTCCATTAAGAGCACGCTCTAGAGCATCATCGTCTTCAAACCATGTCCTTAACTGGTCATTTGCCTAAAGAAATCATTAACAATTCATTTCATAATCAGAAGGATAAGGATTCTAAAGAACACCTAAATTACACTTGCTAAAATTCAGAAACTTGATTGAAAAAAATACCTTGTCTGAAAGTCTGCAACTTGGATATCTCCCTTCCAGTTTTGAGCTGCAATACAAGGAAACATATGTTGATTTAAATAGCCCTAAGGATACTTCTCAATATGCCTGAAAAGAAAATTTTAATTGGATTCCATAGGTGTGCATGGGCAGACTTAGTCCCCACCCATCCATTGTTTTTGCTTCACTTCCTATCAACCACAACTAGCTTTCATGCCATAGATCATAATAACCCAGTAAATAAAGGACCAAGAGTTTGAAAGAGTAAGAATACTTATGCAGTGAAAACAGGGTAGTAGAGATCAAACCTATTACCACCTAGGACCCAACTGAGCATCAAGGGCATTGCTATGTCAATAAAAAATCTCCCACCGACTCTTCCTGGATGTGGTATCCGAAACTTTGTCAAGAACTGAGAAAGCAAGCCAAATAGCAATCAGAATTTAGCACCAAAATTATCTATTACACTTTTTTTTCCTCAGTGAATATAATTTAACAACAGCAATCAACAAAGACACCTACAGATAATGGACCAAGTCCCACACCCAGATAAGCCTTATAAGTAGAAGCCATTATTGCAGCCATTCTTGCCATGCCATGGATAGCAGCAACACGAAGCCTTCTAGCTCTTTCATAGCTATGCAAAATAAAATGGATAAATGAGTCAATTAAGATAGAGGAATTTCCCAAATTTGACGCATAAAACCATAGAAAGTGTGAATTGCTTGTATTCAAATATTGTGTATAAATTCTTTGCAGTTGTACATCTAATGGCTAAAGAACATGGTTTTCATAGATGGCATATTTGATGAAAGGAGAAATTTATGGTAGTACTCCACAGACTTTTCCCCCTCAATCATAGACATGACACTGAACATTTCGCTTTAGCATTAGAGTTTTCTCCAATGTCAATTTGTCTCAAAAGGGATCGCATTAAGCAAATGATTTCACAGGTCTTTTGGCCTTATAGGCGATTTCCCTGTGTGATCTCAACAAAAAGCACAACTATGGGAATGTCCAAAAGCTTCATTAAGCCCAGTTTCTTTTCCTAATAGCTCCTGAATTCTGAAAGAGGTGCATGGTCATTACCTCTTTAATGAAGAAACAACATCAATGGGAGTTCCTGATTTGATACTTTGTTCCCATGCTTTGTCAAGCTCCAGTGCAAGTTGATAACTATCCTGTAACAATTAAACAAATGGTGTGTCAGGTTTTAATTAAATCTTCTGGATCTCTAGACACCCTTCATGTTTTTACAGGAAATAGTTCTTCTAAGAATCTCCATCCATTTCATTGCAAACTCTGATACTTTTAAAACTAATAACAAATAGTTCTTAACTCCATTGAAATTCTAATGTCATAGAAGAGTATGCTTCAATTTATGTACCTCAATGGCCATACAACCCCCTTGACCCATATTAGGTTGCATGGCATGGATAGAATCTCCAAGCAAGGTCACACGACCCTTTCCCCATGTTAAGGTAGGTGTTCGGTCATATATATCACGTCGAATAATGACATCTTCATCAGTTGCATTTATCAAATCCATCACATTGTCACACCAACCTTCAAATATTTTCAGTAGCCTTTCCTTCTTTCCTGCATAGTAAGTCAAGAATTTGTGACGTCATAAACCAAGCCATTGCCACTATAAATCATCTCCCTCTAAAAGATGTGGAGTTTGCTTATGGACAAATCTTGATTTCAACTCTTGTACATCTAGATCTTCAAATCCCGCAAGATTTATGAAAAAAAAAGAGTATAAAATACATCCAAATGCAGCAATCTCATGTACTATGCTTTATCAGTGAAGGACTTCTTGTTTGATTGTTTAATAACAAATACAAAACTGATTCATATGGGAGTAATTATTACACAAGCTTCTTGGATCAATTATATTCTTGTTTTAAGTTCCAAATTTTAGTAGAAAACACGAAATTTAGCATGCGGATCGATCCTTTACTAGACCATAATGTTCTTCAATAAAAGAACATTCAAGGGAAAGTTTCGAGTATTTACCAGAGGGGCCATCTGTGCCACCAGGCGGTTCCTTGTGAAAAGCATACCACTGCATCTTTCCAGCACCCACGTCTGATGAGACGAAGTATTGTTTGTGACCCAAAAACACTCGATACCTGAATAAGAGAAGTTTCAAAGTAATACGCTCTTGATGTTAATTACTCAAACAACATGAAGAAATCAAACAAATTGAATAAGAGTTGTCATCAAAAGAAACCTTCAAAGACATGAAATGAAACATACCCTACAGTCTCAATATCGACGGGCACAAAATCTGCTATGCCGGTATAACAAGTATAATCAGAGTAAACAGCTTCCTTAGATCCAAACAAGTTCTTTCTCACCTACAAAATTTATTTGACAAGATTATCTTATTGGAGTTTATCAGTAAAGCAACAGAGACTGACACGAGTGGAAGAACATTGCAATATTTGTTTTATATGTGTTGAGAAACTAATTGATATCATTCAATGACTAAATAAGTGGCGATGGTAACCTTAGACCATATTCCGTCAGCACCAACAAGGAGATCACCAGTATACCTTTGTCCATTCTCAAGTGTCACAGTAACCTGATACATAGATTGCAAAAGTAACAGAGTTATAGATACAGAAAAGCTACTAGAATCTAACAAATTGATTCAACGATTATATCAGAAAGTCAGATAAACACATAATAGAACTACCAATTGAATGCAATCCATGGGGGAAGAATATGCCCAGAACATGAACTCAAAACCTCAAAGTTACCTGATTTCCATCATCTTTGAAACTAACAACATTGCTTCCATTCAAAATAATATCTTCTCCTACTGCATCAGCTAATATTCGTTGCAAAGTCATTCTGCTAATAACTCTTGTGACTGGAAGCCCACGTTCCGCTGCAGGAGTGAAGGTATCAAACTTGACGTACCTGATACCAACTAGTATCATTTAAATCGACTGAAAACCAACACCCTCTTCAGAAAAGGCCGACAACCATAACAATTTTCTATTCTGAAAATCTCTTGTTGATATTACAAAGTCCACTCCGTGTAATGAAAATAGTGGACACATCGAACTCTCCATTGTCATATTTAAACAATTGTAAAAAAGGAAATAGTCAACAACGAAGAGGAATTGGATTGCATTAAAACTACAATAAATAACAAATTATACTAAAGTAATTCTTCAAGTTACGACTACAGCGTTTCACTAATAAAATTACACTCTCACCGCAAGTGTTTTGGCAAACCGAAAAACACCACAGAGTTTACAGAAATAAGGAAAAACAAAGAAAAAATTGAAAATGAGACAAGTCGAGAGAAACATAACATACCAAGTACCAGAAATCCCATCCACAAGTCCATTAATCCTATCACCAGTGATACATCCAGCTTTCATAACTTCTTCGGCCACATCGAAATCAATAGCCTCCAAAGCTGCTAAAGCATTACTCTGTATCTGAATTGGCCCTCTGTATTGTCCCTCTCCTCTTATTGCACTCATGTCCTTCTCGAAAACCAACACCTCAAATCCCTTCCTCTTCGCAGCCAGTGCAAAAACCAGCCCTCCAATTCCACCTCCAGCGACAAGAATCTTTAACTTCCTCTTCTCTGATGAGTGTTTCCTATTTGGTTCACTCACAGTAGGTGCCTCTATCACTACTGCTTTAACTTGCGTCCATTTCTTGCCTTGGTTACTTGTCTTGCTTTTTAGTTGGTAGCTAAGCCGAGAACAAGACGAGAACTCAACTGGGTGGCCGGTAAACGAAGGAATTGGGAAATGGTTTCTCGAGAAACACGATCTTGAAGGATTGATCAAATCGCAGAACAATATAGAAGACGCCATTTCCAACCCACTTCCCAGTGACAACCACAAATCTCACTCCACAGCTCTCTTTACTGGTTCAAATCAAAACGATACTGAAGTAAATAACTCTTCAAAGCCCAGTAAGTGTTGAAGAACAAAACAATTAAGGAAAGTTGGTGTGCTTGTTGCAGAACAGTAAAGCCGTAGGAACAGGAAGAAAAAGCCAGTGCTTTCGTAACTCACAATTCTGCATGGTGGGGATGGTGAGAGAGATTATAAGCCAATCCGATTTCGAGCGAGGAACACCAATCGTCCAGATTCTGATGCCATGTGGCAGTTCCATTACGAAATATCTGGGCTGGGACAGATGTTGGTTCCTCATCGTGGTGGTCGTTTCTCGTTACTTTTTTCTGTTCTTCCTAATTTCTGCCGAAAACCGTGTGGACGTGTCACCAAACTCCATAATACTATTTAATGTTGACCTCTCATTATCTCAACAATAATGTAAGATTTGCTTCTCAATAATTAATTGATACATGCACTTTTCGTGCTATTGTACTTTTGAACATAACAAGTTAAGAGCATTAGATGATTTCCCCCTGTGGCCTTGACATATTCTTTTTGCAAAATATAGTCTCATGTGTAAAAATAAAACTAAAATTTACCAATAAAATGTAATATCTTCATTCTCATTTTTCTATTTTATCCCGTTTTGGGTCCCCATCCCCATAGCTAGCTTTAACTCAATAAATAATCTTTCTATTAATAGTTAATATTCTTGCAATGTTTTCTAACACCATATGATAGATAATTCTAAGTTAAAGTATATGTTTCATCCGATGTTTTAAAAATCGAACCAACAAAAAATTTAAGGATTAAAAGCTTAAATTGATATTAGACTATAATAAAATTAGCTAAATATTAAATAAAATTAAATAATTTGAAATATGATTGAAAAAGATTGTCATTATTTATCGAAGAATTTAAAATTTAATTAAAAATTGTTAAATCAAAATTAATAGATTTATTTTAATTTACAAGAACTTATTAATTAATAAAATTGACCAATCAATCAATAAATTGATTGATTTTTAATAACAAAAGTTATTAAAGTAAATCGAATCATAATATTAAAAATTGAACTAAAAATTAGAGGGTATAAAATTTTTACGATTGTATCGGTTGAATTTTTAATCACTGATTTCATCTTTAATAATTGATCATAAATTTTAATATTTATGAATCTTAACAAAATTTATAATCTCAATCACTTAAGAATTTTATGAACTCTCTTATTATTAGAATTACTTTTAAGAGACTTAACTAATCTTTCTTAACAAATAAAAGAATTATATATTTCTATTAGCTTCTCCCAACACCAAGAAATAAAGAATTTAAGATATAGAGCGAAGAGCAAATGTGAAAATTGGAGAATATGTAGCCAATAGCATTCGGTCACGTCGTCGATCAACCAGAATCCAGAAATCTAAAACCTATTACAAGCAACAATGTTTGTGGTCCTTTTCCTAACTAAAACTGTACCCACAAGGATTGACCGTGTGGCCACCACAAAGAGCATTGGAAAGCGGTTGACTACTGGCAAGTGAGGGAGGTGGAGCATCTGAAGGAGATAATAATAATGGCTTCCCTGGAATTTGATTGGACCAATTTGTGCAAATATGTCCGCGGGCCATCATCTGACATCTGCCACCGCACGTGGCCTGAGCAGAAGGCTGCAATTGCCCATCACCGCGTTTGTCTTAGATAAGATACATCTACTAAAACTTTATGTACTTTAAATTTTTTTAATGCATGTACTCAACTTACAAAGTAACATCAAAAGGATAATTGGGAAGATAACACAACAATGAAACTATTGTTATAAAACTGAAACTAAAATATAAAAATATTTAGGAGAGGAGAATTCTTTTTATAAAAAAATGGTGTATCTTACATCAAGTTAACCCTTCTATTTATAGTACATTTTAACCACCTAATACACATGTGACCACCTACTCCATATATATTATTGTGTTAGGTAAAACCTAACCAATAACCATCTACCTCATTCTTGTGTTAGGTAAAACCTAACCAATAACCATCTACCTCATTCTTGTGTTAGGTAAAACTTAACCAATAACCATCTACCTCATTCTTGTGTTAGGTAAAACCTAACCAATAACTACCTACTTCATTCTTGTGTTAGGTAAAACCAAACCAGATTCATATGTACACTAACTATAAAATGGTGCATCTACAATTAGTAGACACCATATTATTTCTATCTTTTATAACACTCCTCTTGGTGCTATATAATTGTCTCTTCTCGACCTTTAAACGCATTTGGTGTTGCCTCGTTAAAAACCTTATAAGGAAAAACCCAGTGGGATAAAAACCATGATAAGGGAAAAGAGTGAATGCGAAGCTCTCCCTCATTGAACACAATGAGCTCTTCCTCATAAATTTCGTAGATGTCGCATTCCAATTTCATGGACATGCTTCCGAAAGGTGTAGTAGGAAGTGCCTTTGTGAAAAGATCCATGACATTGTTGCTTGATTGAATATCTTGGATGTTAATTTCTTTGCTCTTGTCGAGATCTTGGGTGAATTGGAAAAATTTCGGAGGATATGTTTGGTTCTATCACTTTTGATATAACCTCCTTAATTTAAGCGATCATGCTGCATTGTCTTCAAATATGATTGTTGGTTCTTTGTTGGTCGATAAGCCACAAGTTGTTAAAATGTGGTGCGTCATTGACCTTAACCATACACATTCTCGACTTGCTTCATTAAGTCAATGATTTGGCGTGATTTGAAGAAAGCAACAAGTGTTTGTTTCGTGAACGCCAAGAAATTGCAGTGCCTCCATACGTAAATACATAACCGGTTTGGGATCCGGCTTTATGCGGATCGATAAGTAACTCTGCATCTGCATAACCAACCAAAACTTGTTTTGCATTTTTAGTGTAAAATAATCCCAAATCAATTGTACCTCGGAGATAACGGAATAGATGTTTAATTCCATTCCAGTGCCTTTTCGTAGGAGATGAACTAAATCTTGCTAGTAGATTAACAACAAAAGCTATATCAGGTCTAGTACAATTAGCAAGATACATGAGAGCTCCTATCGCACTTAGATATGACGTTTCGGAATTAAGAATTTCTTCGTTTTCTTCGCAAGGGCGAAATGAATCCTTCTCAATATTAAGCGATCTACCAACCATTGGTGTACTTAATGGAGTTGCTTTATCCATATTAAAACACCTCAATACCTTTTCTGTATATGTCGATTGATGCACAAAGATTTCACTTGGTCTATGTTCAATTTCCAGACCAAGACAATATTTAGTTTTTCCAAGATCTTTCATTTCAAATTCCTTCTTTAAGTACACCTTGTTTCTTGGATTTCTTTAGCGAATACTAATGATATTCAAATCGTCAACATAGACAACGATAATCACATATCCGGATGTTGTTTTCTTTATAAAAACGCAAGGGCAAATAGGACTATTTACATATCCTTTCTTTAATAGATACTCGCTTAGACGATTGTATCACATGCGTCCAGATTGCTTTAGTCCATATAAGGATCTTTGCAATTTGATCGAATACATTTCCTTTGGTTATGATTTTAATGCTGTAGGCATTTTGAATCCTTTAGAGATTTTCATGTAAATATCACTATCAAGTGATCCGTACAGGTAAGCTGTAACAACATCCATAAGACGCATTTTCGGTTTACGAAAAGCTGTTAGTGATTAAATATCTAAACGTAATTGTATCCATAACAGAGAGTATGTTTGTTCATAGTCAATTCCGGGTCCTTGAGAAAAATCTTGTGCAACAAGTCGAGCTTTGTATCTCACAATCTCATTTTTCTCATTTCGTTTCGAACAAAACCCATTTGTAACCTACGGGCTTTACACTTTGGGGTGTAAGGACAATAGATCCAAACACATTACGCTTGTTAAGAGAATTTAATTCAACGATAGATCTTTCCATTGAACCCAATCATGTCTATTTTGACATTCAACGATAGATCTTGGTTCGGGATCTTCATTTTCATTGAAGATATCACATGCTATAGCATAAGAAAATATTTCATCAATCTCTTTCATATCATTCGGTTCCATAATTCTTTTGTGTGAATATAATTAATTGCGATTTCTTGATTAATGTCGGCCAGGTCTCTTACGGGACACTATCCTCATCTTGTGTTTCTAAAGGAACACTTTTATCTATCTTGGGGTCATTAATCACATTTGCTCCTTTTCTTTTCGAGGATTTTATCTTTGGAACCGATTGGTCTACCACGCTTCACGCGTGTCATAGATTCATGAGTGACCATGTTCTCGATTGTCCTTTTGGGATTTCAATCCGGCGGGAGCATTTACAATTGGTATAAATGATTTAGTCACTCTTTTGTATCCGTGAAAGCATCGTAATTGATTTGCAATTCTTTGTAAATGCACAATTCTTTGCACTTCATTTCGCATTGTTTTGTCGTTGATCAAGATACAATAATGATGGTTCGCACTATGTAATTTCTTTCATCACCGTTTATTATCTCCCCAATTTCGGAAAGTATTTTCATCAAATGACAATCAAGAAAGCGTCTTTGTAAACATATCACCCGTTTGAGGTTCAAGATATCTAATAATAGATTTACTTTCATAGCCGACATATATCCCCAATCTTCTTTGAGGTCCCATTTTACTACGTTGTGGTGGTGCAATAGGCACATATACTGCACAACCAAAAATTCTCAAATGGGAGATATTTGGCTCTTGACCAAATGCAAGTTGTAGTGGGGAGTATGTATGATATGCACTTGGTTGGATGTGAATTAATGCCTCAGCATGTAAAATTGCATGACCCCATACGGAAATTGGAAGCTTTGTTCTCATCATCAATGGTCTAGCAATAAGCTGAAGGCGTTTAATTAAAGATTCAGCTAAACCATTTTGAGTATGCACATGAGCAACAGGATACTCGACCATAATCCCAGTTATTGACATACAATAGTCATTGAAAGTTTGGGATGTGAATTCACCAAGATTATCGAGTCGACTTTCTTTATTGTATAGTCGGAAATTGTGCTCGTAATTTAATAATTTGTGCAAGAAATCTTGAAAATGCCATATTACGAGTTAATAGTAGACAAACGTGAGACCATCTCTGGAGGCATCTATCAATACCATAAAATATCGAAATGGTCCACATGGTGGATGAATTGGTCCACATATATCACCTTGAATATGTTCAAGAAAAGCAGTGATTCAATTTTATTTTAGTGGTGATGGCCTTATGATCGGTTTTCCAAGAGAACAAGATGTACATGGACTCTTATTTATTTGAGTAATCATTTTATTACTCAATGGATGTCCATGTGTATTCTCAATTATTTTTCGCATCATTGTTGATCCTGGATGACCCAGACGACCATGCCAAATAGAGATTATTAAAGGATCAATGTGTTTTGTTTTAACTACCATATTAGATTCCATCACATTTATATATGTATAATGCAATCCAGTAGGGAGCATTGGTAGTTTTTCCAATATGTTTATCTTTCCTGATTTTCAGGTTGTAAGATACATATATTTTATATTTCCCTCAGTTGCAGACTGAGTATCATATTGATGAGAATATATATCATTAAAACTCAACAAATTTCTTTTAGACTTTGGCGCAAATAAGGCATCATGTATTGTGAACTTTGTGCCATTTGGTAATGTGAAATTTGCCTTGCCAATTCCTTCAATCAAGTCTATAGGACCTGATATTGTGTTCACAATTGTTTTTGTTGGTTTTAATTCTGAAAAGAACCTCTTATCTTTCAGGATAGTGTGCGTTGTGCCACTATCTGGTATGCATAAATTATCATTATTTTCCGCTCCTCTTACAGAACGATCCATATCAAAAGTTTGTTTGATGTACGTAAACCGAAGAACGTTTGTACGATGTAGGTAGACGGAAGAACCTTAAGATTGCTTGATGTTGATAAGTCGTATTTTAGAAATGAGAGCTTCGTGCTGATAACGTGTTATAAAACTGAAACTAAAATGTAAGAATATTTGGGAGAGGAGAATTCTTCTTATGAAAAAATGGTGTATCTTACATCAAGTTAACCCTTCTATTTATAGTACATTTTAACCACCTAATACACATGTGACCACCTACTCCATATATGTTATTGTGTTAGGTAAAACCTAACCAATAACCATCTACCTCATTCTTGTGTTAGGTAAAACCTAACCAATAACCATCTACCTCATTCTTGTGTTAGGTAAAACCTAACCAATAACTACCTATTTCATTCTTGTGTTAGGTAAAACCAAACCAGTTCATATGTACACTAACTATAAAATGGTGCATCTACAATTAGTGATACACCATATTATTTCTATCTTTTATAACAAATATATGTTAAATAAATACATTTATGTTATTATATATATTAATTTATTATAATAATAATAATAAAATAAATTGTTAATTTGACTCAATTGTTTTAATGAATAATATTGTAAATTTTTTATCAATTTAATTGATTTATTATATTTACATCTTGTTATTCATAAGAAGTAGTGGAATCAATTTATAATATGTGTAAATTAGTTTATTAATAATTAATAAAAATATTAATATGTTAACATATATTAATCAATTTTAACATAATAATAAATAATAATGTTCATTTAATTTTTATGTTTACGAAAATATCAATAAAAATATGACAATTTATTATTTTTACTTATAGTTTGCTTTTATAAAAACTTTATTTATATTCATTTTACAATTATATAAATTCCTATTACATTATTAATGAAATAATAAAATTATTAGTTTTACATAATAAATTACATATTTATTTATTATATAATAATACTAAGATGATTAATTTCTTATATTTTATTACAAATCATATTGTTATTAATTACTTATGTAACAATAAATTATAAATAACATAAAATGATCATCTTATTTATAAAATTATTATATATATAAAATTATAAAAGCATTTAATTATTATAAATATTAATAAAATAAGTTAAAATTATATATAATAATAAATAAGTTTTATTATTTCATTTATTAATTCCAAATTTAATGAAGTTAATTACAAATATAAATAAAAATTGATTATTTTATTTTATAATATTGTTAAATAATAACTAAAATTTAATGAAATACTTGATTTACAATTATATTAAAATCATAAATATATTATTGATAATTAATGAAATAAAATAAAATAAATTAATATTGTTGGACCAAATGAATTTCCAACTCATGATTTTGATGATAACGAATATTACCACTAATGCTTTTATCCTTGATGATATTAATAAGCTAACTTTTAAAAGATCAAGTACAATATGGAGTTGAAAACAATGCTATGAATATTGTATTGTCGCATCGATATCGATATTAGATTTGGTTATGATACGATACTATAACTGTACGAGTTAATATCAAGTACGATTTTAGATAATTTTTAAATTTATAAAATAGTGTATAATTTTTTAAAACTACAAAATAGTCCTTAAATATATTGTGACACATATTTTATAATTTTACAATATCTTTGTATTAAAATATAATAATAGAAATTTGAAATAACAACAATCTATTAATTGCTATTAATATTACTTTCACATATTTGACATACAAATAAAAACATAATTAATATAAAAAGATCATACATATCAAATTAAGGATAACATAAAGTACTTAAAATGTTACAATTTTATCCTATAATAAATAATATTACATAGAAACATAAAATAAAAGAATAATAAATATTCATAACTCTCTAATTATTACAATTTACAACAAGAGTTCTTATTGAGGAAACAATTAATTAGAAGTGAAACCTAAAACAAAACATTTACAATTATATCTATACTGCATATATAGAATTTAATATATGTATCAAACATAAGTGAAATTAAAATGAGAGGAGAAATAAAAACCTATAACTTCATTAAATCGAATATCTACTCAAATCGCATTGACTTCAATTCTCATTTGGTACAAAGTTATCATCATTAAGAGGAGCCTCATTATTACTATCATTTAAATTCATCATATCAAATGACATGTCAATACTTTTCCATTTAAGATATCTTCCCAGTCACTTTCATCCATCAAACTCGATTCCTCAGAAACCCAATCTATTAAAAGATCGATATGGACAAGTTAAATTGGATTTATAGAACTACTTATTCTAATAAGAGTTATAGTAAACAAATAAAAGATCATTAAGAAATTATATTAAACTTAACAATGATAATAACACAACTTTCCCCAAGTGTTAAGTTGTATCGAATAAAAATCAAGTCGTTTAATCTTTTATATTCCAATATATTCCTTTTCTTAGAATGGATGAATTCAAATGTGTTTCAATTCCTTTCTCATCCTGTTGCACTCATGCATTGACTCAGATTTCGAATAATAGATCTTTGTAATTCTGGAACACTACTCTTGAATTAGTCCCACCAAGTAACTGTAAAAAAAAAAAAATTTAATTAATTTGTAACAAGTAACAAAGGTGAAAAAATATACCTTGATTAAGCTTGTCTTTTTGATGAATAGCGATGGGTACCCTAAAAATATTAAAAGTATCCTTGTAAACCTCCATTTGAGAGCTGAGAAGATGTTGCATCTTCTCATAGGCAAAAATTGTTGTAATAATTAATAATATTCTCCTATTAACTTCAACTTTCTTTGTAAAATTTAGTCTAAAATATACATTAGGATTTAAAAATTTTCTAACAATAAACAACGAAGAATAAAGTTGTTTTTCTCATCTCTCATTAATGACTATAAGATAAGGTGTGTACAACGAAGGTTTATTTTTTAAGGTGGTCTTGATTGCTTCCTTCGCCCTCTCCATGGCATCATAAAAACAACTTATTGTTGTTTTCTTATCACTATCAGCTAGATGAAGTACATTAACTAAATGTTCACAAACTTGGATTACAGATTAATAGTGGGACCAAAATTTATGATGTTCAAGTATAATTTTATAAATCTCAAGTCCATCATTAGAACTAACAAACCGTGATGTGACTCACTTATCACTTGTAAACATTTGTCTTAATTCATTCTTCATCAAAATAAAATACTGAAGTGATAAGAAATTAGTTTCAAACCTTAGTGTAGTAGGATGATACAAAATTCCTACCATTAGTGAAATCCCTCTTTAGCAAATTTAGGATGCATGCACGATTATATATAAACTTGATCAATTTATTTGCTTTCTACATAGTCTCATCAATGATAAAAAAGATCTAAAATCTCCTATTTTTTCTAACATTAAATCAATGCAATGTGTAGCTCAAGGAGTCCAATAAAAAGCAATTATATATGTTTTGTGATATGTTTTGGAAGGTGTTTTAGTGGGTTTATAGGCGTTAATTAGATGATTATTGCATATTTAGGCTTATAATTATGTTAATGTGATTGTTTGTTTATGCTTTTTAAGTGTTATGTGGTATAGGGCATGATGTCTAACCTTAATCTTATGTTCTTGAGGTGTTTTGATGTATTTGTTAGTGAATGAACCTAGATAAATGAAGATTGAAAAAGTATGCTTAGGCTAAAAGGTAGGGTCACGATTATGACATGAGTGTTTAGAGTATGAGTAATGTAACACAGACGACAAATACTGCCCAGAAGTATTAGTTTTAGGAAGTTGGCAGAATGCGAGAAAATGTGAAATAATGCATAGGTGTTGTTAATTCAGCTAATATATCGTTTACTTCTTTGACAGATTCTTACGTCGACTCTTTCTCCTCCTGGTCTCAAGCCCCCAAATCCTCAACCTCCCCAATACTTTGTATGGCAAACAAAGCAAGGAGATGACACGTAAGGAATTTGAATAGCACCGTAGCACTACACGCGTCAAGCGGTGGGTTGGGTTTGTACACTATAAAATGGCTGCAATTACTTACTTTTATTCATCACCCCCAAATACTTGGGATAAAAGGTAGGGTCACGATCGTGACATGGGTGTTATGGTCATGACAACAGACTCCTTCTCAAGGTCAAGATTGTGACTAGAGTGTCGAGGTCGTGACAGAGGAGCTTTATTCTTAGTCACGATTATGACACCCTGTCACCGTTGTGATAGACACTCGCTAGACACGAGATTCTCCATTTGTTTTAATGTTTGGAGGGTATTTTTAGAAAAAAAAAAGACCTAGGTAACCCTAAATTAACCTTAAGATGTAAAGGAACAAAAAGACTCCAAAAAGGGAAGCCTCCATCTTAGCAAATTGAGAAAGAAGCAAGGAAGAGCAAGAAGAGAGAACGAGGAGCAGCAGCTATCCAGCTAACTCCATACCAATTCAATCAAGTTTTTCTCTCTTTCTTTTATTGATTTCCTTTATCTTGATGTATGAACAGGGATTGAGAATGTTGTACATGTTGATGATTTTCTCATTTCATATTAGGATTTGTTCTTGACTCATTTTATGACTTGATTATTTTTTATTTCAATGAAATGTTTTGGGTGTTATTATATTTGTGTTTGCCTATACTTCGAAAAAATTAATCGAGAGATTGAAAATCTGGAATTTTGAAACCAATTAGGGATTATTAATTAGGGTTAAATGATTAGGTCTTGAGAGAGAGTAATAAACCTTTCCAAAATCTAGGATCGATACGAATTGAATAAAAAATAATTAAGGTAGCAAAATGACGATAAAATGATTCCTATACTTTCATAATTGATCATTCTTGTTTTATTGTGACAACTCAATTGTTAAATGGTTAAGTGCTCAACTTGATTTGATTGTGTTAATTTCTGAATTTTATTTCCACTTAACTCATATTTGATTGCTTAATTTTCTGATCATTTTTGTTTTCATTTAGATCACATTTTTAAACCTTAGACAAAGTTAAGTTCATTTAATTTTAGTTAATTCCTCGTGGGATCAATACCTCAATTGTTACAAGTTTATAATCTGTATACTTACAGATATTGAGGGTTTTACATTAGGTAAATCTTGCTCAACACTTTGTAATCTCTTCCCAGCTGCTCTATAAGCAAAATCATTGTCAGTAATGAATTAAACAATATTTTCTAGCCCAACTTCATCCATAGCTTCATCAAATATTTGAAACAAAGTATAAATATTTCTAATAAGGCTAGATGCATCAATATACTCCAAAAACATTATCCTCTTAACATAATAAACTAAAATATTGATAATAGGTTCATATCTTCTATTTGTCTAACCATTACATATAATTGGACATCCACAAGTTACTCAAATCATTCTTCTTTCTTTCAAATAACTATTTATTTTATAAACAAAGCTTATCAGAAGTTTACCTTTATAGTCATCAATTGAAGGATCCTTACATCTTAGATCATAAGAGCCAATAGCATCCACCATAGGTTGCTAATAATAAGACTGAGCGACATTGAATAATATACCTGAATTATACCACCATCTAGTCATTTCCATGTCCATACTCTGAGCCGTTTCTTTAGATTATAAGGCATTAAACATTGAGGGTTAAGCTCTACGAGTTGTTCGTGGTGAAAAAAATTAAACATATGTCTTCTTCTTTTTTCCTCACATCAGGTGTAACATTCCCTTCTTATTGGTTAGGAATACCATCACCTTCAACATATCCACTATCATCCTGACCATCGGAAAAAGAATTTCTACAATCAATTTCAAAAAAAGAACTTTTACAACCAATTTCGTGGTTAGCCTTTGTATTTTATCTTTTTCATACTAATACTCTTTAAGTAAAGCCTTTATTTGTCATTTCACGTCATGACTCACTTTTCCTACAAGGGTCTACTTCACCTTTTATTTTAGCTAAATGCTTTATTAATTTAAATATTCCCTCACCTTTTAAATGTTTGTTGTCATACACATAAATGGTATAATTCTTCATTCCAAGAACCAATCTAGTATGAGCCAAAGTTATATAATCAAATTCTTAATGTGTATTGAACACATTAGAAAATAAAACCTAACTCTGTACAACTAAATTTGTAATAATGGTGAGTAAGGATCAAATCCAGAGAGAGTGAGTGTTTAACTTGAGTGAGTGTTTAACTTTTGTAATGAATAAACTAGCGTTCAAGATTAATGAAGTTTTGGTTGAATAAAATTGAAAAAAAATGTAAAACTAAATTATCAAATGTAAATCAAATCGAGCAGTATAAAATTAGTAAAATTAACCAATGAGTTTTGAATCCAATTCATGGTTTACTGTCAACCTTCACGTGAATGTACACAATCAATCATTATGTTTTTCTCAAACCTCTCCTTTAAACTATTAACTTTAGATTAATAACATGCTCTGTTAATTATAGTTTTCCCTTACATTGTATCTAATTTAAAAAATCATTATTAGGTCTAGCTATTAGGCACCCTAAAATACGCTATCTAGAATTTGTGTAATAATTGCATTACAAAATAAGAAAAGTAGTTTAATCTAATAAAAACTACATAAGCTCAAGTCATTTAACCTATGTTATGTTATTTCTAATGATGTAAGACCATTAGTTTACCATAAGTGAATCAAAGTTACAATGATTACGTATTATAATTTAGATTTTGGCAATAGGTTTATACATAAATAATCTATTTGAGATATCTAAATCATTCATAAATAAATCCCAACCATTACTCATAGAATAATATAATCAATTACAAAAAGAAAGTGAGAACAACACTAATAGATTAAAAAAATGCCCACACATGTTTGTCAACCTTAATAGGCTCTTTGAATCATAAGGATGAAGTTTAGCTCCTCATAGCTCTCTAAAAGGTAAGGAATCTACCTCCCTTTTTCATTTTTAAACTCTTTATGCCTCCTTTGGCCTCTTAAACGCCCTTTTATAGTAAAAATTAGTGGCCATAATACATGGTTAGCTATATAGGCGTGTAGGTGATTATGTGTGTAAAAATGCAAGAATCATGAACTTATATGTTTACAGTAAGCCAAATAACAACTTACATGACCCTATAGCTCACTTACATAAACATGTAAGTCCACAAACAATCATGTAAGTTGTAGAGGTGGTTGAAATGTTATCTTTGAGCTCCTACAGGCTTCCAGTGACATGGTCCCATACACATTCATGTAAGTTGCAATAACTTCATTTCCTTTATTCTTTGTTCCATCTTCACCCTGATTCATCTACTTCTTGTTCCACAAAGATAAATAAGATTGAACATCAATAGGATGACTCTAAGGATATGTTTTCAGCTCATTTTGGTTCTTATTCCTCTAACTTGTACCTAAATTAAAATATGAACCAAAATAAGTTTCTTAAGCACAACACGACGTTAATCATTAAGCTTTAGGAAGTAAATATACAGTCAATCAAGCATTTATCACATGTCTTCTTCTTTTCCTCACATCAAGTGTGACATTTCCTTCTTGTTGGGTAGGAATACCACCACCTTCAACATCCCCACTATCATCCTGACCACTAAAAAAAATTCCATAACTAATTTCGTAGTTTAGCCTTTGTCTTATATCTTTTTCAAGTTGATATGTTTCAAGTAAAGTCTTCAGTCATTTCACGTCATTACTCACATTTTTTGCAAGATCCTGCTTCACCTTTGATCACAGCTAAACGCTTCTCTGATATGGTGATTGCTTCACCTTTCAAATGTTTATTGCAATGCACATAAATGGTATGATTTTCATTCTAAGAACCAATTTAGCCATTAAATCTTCGAGTATTTGAACTCCCTTCCATTTATCTAAAAACATAAATGAAAACATATGTCAAAATTAAATTAATAAATTCATATTAAAAATACAATTATTGTATACAATATCATTATATAACTATAAAAATTCAATATTCAATTATAAACGTATCTAGATTCTTGATAAACTATATCGTACTTTTTAATGGTAACACATATTGAAAAATGACTTTTCTTTATAATAAAACACAAATGAAAAATGATTTAAATGCTTGCAATTTCACATTATGTTGAGTAACTAGTATTTCTCTTAAATTCCATACTATTTTCTACCATGTATTTAACTATTAATAAGATAAGACGATGAATGTGTATTTGTTACTTACAAGACATGATTAATATTTGTAATATTATTTCCTAATGAAAACAATAAATAATATAAAATGCAAACATTTAATTTTCTTAACTTAATTACATATATTAAATGATTTAGTTATATATTAAATCTTATATTTAAATGATTAATCATATATTAAATACCTTGTATATACAAACAATAATTGGTAAATTGTATGTTTCATATAAATTAATTAACAATTTAATAAATTAATGTTGATCTCTTTTTTATGATTATTAATATAACAAATGATATGACATGTTCATTAACGATACGCAATTCACAATGCTTAAATGTTCTTCATCATAATCCATACACAATATTATTTTGATCCCATTTCTTCATGAATTCATGATGCCTAAATTTTAGTGAACTATATATAACTCACACAACTAATTCCAACTTCCAAGCTCAAGTTGCCCAATGCATATTTTATAAACCATTTACAATACGCATAAGACACAATCAAAACACAATGCAATAGCAATCTAGAGTAAAAAAAACCACCTAAAATATAAAAAAAAAGTTGCAACCAAGTTAATGAGTAATATCGGTCCGATTGGGTCAAGTCATAGGTTGGGTCAGGTTGGTTCAACCTAATGCAAATGAATTTGGATTCTAGATTTTACACAGTGGATTAGCTAACTAGAGTTAATGGATGCACAAGTGGTGCATAGAGAGCAGCACCCAATAAGCAACAATAGTGGAGAGTTGTGACAACGAGCAGTAGAGGAATTAACAGGTGTGTTGTGGAGAGAATAGATGATTTGGTTTTAGTTTTAGTTTTTTTAATTGGGTCTTTAACTTTTAAAATTTTCAATTTGGTTCTTTTTTTTTGGAATCTTAAGTACCAATCGATATAAACTGATACCACCCGATTTTTGTAACCTATATAGTACCAACATTTTGAGTATCATTCTCCGATAGGTATGGAACGATACTCATAACGTTGGATGAAAAGAGTAAAGGAACTAATTTAATTAATTAATCAATCAAAGGATACCGAAAATGAACAAAACAAAGCACATAAGCAACTTAAGAGAGCTTTAAAGAAATTTAAGTGAATAACTATAACAAGAAGGAATGAACATAAAAAAAACTAAGTAAATCATTATAATTCTTTTGATAATGTTATCATAAAATTTTAATAAATTTTGGGTTTAATCATTACATTATCATTTGCACTTTGATCATATTACATATATATTGTTATAGTAAGAGAAAATTTTGGAAAGGTTTTTAAGATAGCCGATTTATATCAAAATACTTTTAGAGAACTTTTAAAATAGTTTTAGATCAAAATTTTGTTAGCATAATGCATTTGATGTTTGAAAAAACTTGAAAAGCTTTGGAAAAGTTGTTTTAAGATATTTGTCCTCCAATATGGTGATTTAAGCGACCAATGTTAAGGTTTGGGATAGATTGGTCAACCAATATAGTAGTGTAGTCAATTATTATCTTTTGATAATGTGTACTATAACTTTATAAGTCTATAATATTCCAACATTGTTTACCAATACTTTTGTTACTGGTTATTATAATGGCTATATTTTATTTCTATTATTAATACTTAATATCACCAAAAGGAGGGACAAATTAGGTGTTTATAAAACTTAATGAAATTTTCTAACTAATCAATTTACTTTAACAACAATCAATATATATAAGGATAAAGAATTTGTTTAACATAAATCAATCAAAAATTGAATAATAATTTAAAGAGAAAATGAATAGAAAATGCAAACCATTTTGCAAAGATTTAGAAAATAACCTTTGGCTCATCCACTCTCAAAGCTCTTCTTAATTGCACTATAATTCTTCTTCTAAAGTGAATAATAAATTTTATATAATCTTTTATCAATGATGAGGAACCCTTTTACTATCTTTCTTCACAATAAAGAAGAACTTTAATACCACTTTAAATCTATCAAGTACAATAATATAGTACTATAACTAAAGATTACAATTTAAAATATCTTATTTTATTACTTTGATAACTTCAAAGAGGCTCACTAATATAAATATGAGAAAAGATAGAAATATGTGTAAAGACACTCAAATGCTTCTTTATACAAGAACCAATGAGAAAACATATAGTTAAAGAATTTTAGAATCCTTATTAATTATTGGAGCCAAAATCTAGTCATTGTAATGGTTAGTTGCAGAACATTTGTCAAACAATTTAGCATATTAATCGATTATTGTGCATTGAATGTATATATTCAATATGTTTGAAAAGTTGGTTGACCACTCAAGCATATAGGTTGACCAATGTATCATTTAGAGGGATATTCATTAAACACACACCTATAATGATTTACCAATTTATCAAGAAATAACCATGTTATAAGTTTAACCTACCTTGGTAGACCAATGTGCATTCAATGCAAAAAATTTATTAGCCATTATATATTAGTCAACCCATTAACTATATTAGACGACTAAAATATTCTTTGTAGCGACATTGGTTGACCACCTCAATATAATTAAAATTTAAAAATATATAATGTATTTCACGTGCCTTGATCTTCTTTTGTTCTTGAACTGATCTTCACTTTAACAAATGCAAATTTCAACTCATCTTTATAAGCTTTATAAATTTTCTTATTGAGTTTACAACTACATCTTTTTCTTATATTACTTCTTATCAATAATTATGTTTTGTTATCATTAAAAATTTGTTTAAAACTATTAGTTCCTAGTGGCACCCAAAACAGGATGAATTGGTCGTTTACAAAATTCTACAACTTTTCTAACCAATATACTCAATTAACAATATTAAATATAAATGAGTATGAGCAAATTGCTTAATATAAATTAATCAAACAATTGAACAATAATTTAAAGAGGATATGAGGAGAGAATGCAAACCGATTTATAATGGTTCAAAAAATAACCCTTACCTATATTCACTCCCAAGACTCTTCTTAGAATTCCACTATAATTATTCTTTCTTGATAATGGGAAACCCTTTTTATAATCTTCTTCCAAGCTGGAGAGGAAACTAAAAAATATCTCACTTATTTACTTGATAACTCCAAAATTACTTTCACACAAATATGACACAATGGTACTCAAATGATTGAAAAACTCTTTGAAATATGTGTATACAACATCCAAAACCTTCTTGATACCAAAACCAATGAGAAAACACCTATTTCTAGTGTTTTCGGACTTAAAATAGTCATTAGAGCGAAGAACTAGCCCTTATAATGGGTATATTTGACGTACTGGTAAACCATTATACATTTATGGCACGAGATTTACTAACCGATGGACACTAGTAAACCAGTAACATATACTAGTTGATCAGTATGATAGATTGGTTAATTAGTGCATTAACCAATAACCTATACTGGTAGACCAATATGACAGACTAGTTAACTAGTGCATTTACCAATGTTATATCAAACTCTCAATAAATTTAACAATTTTAACCTATATTGGTCGACCACTAACTCATATAGGTCAACCAATCAACCCAAAAACTAATTTTTTGAAATCCAATTATGATTAGAACACTTCCCAAAATATTCCCTAAAGATTATTTCAATGATTAAAAGGCTCTTATATTAAAATTAAAAGCTTTAATGCCTCTTGATGAATGTAAAGACTCATGTAATAAAGTAAGATGAAATAATTATGCATGGTGAGCCTTTTAGTTCATCAAATTAAAAAATTGAGATCATAAATAATAAAAAAACCTTGACGAGCCTTAATCTTTTTTATTCTTTTTTAATCTTAATTTTATCGATTGTAAACTTCAATTTCTCTTTGTCAATTTCATACCTTATCTTCTCGAGCTTATGACTTCATTTTGTTTTAGTATTGATTTTCATAAAATAATAAAGACATTAGTAGTAATTATATTTTTTATCATTAAAAAATAAATGGGAACCTCCTTTGTTTGTATCAATCTCCTAATTTTTATTATGAAAAACACTTGTGATATTATAGCATAATAATAATAAAGTTAAGCACATAGAAAATATCAAGAAAATGATTAACTCTCCATATTCAAAGTCAAAGAAATGTAATTTATGCAAGCATATTATATAAAGTGCAAAAAATACAAAAGTGACAAAACAATCACCACCTTTAAATTCTATCACTCCTCTTAAATGTTATCACTTCCTATAAATCTAATATCTCTGAAATTTCTCTCCCCTTTTGGAATCATAAAAAATAAAAGCAATCAAAAAATCAATAAACTAACTAGAAAGCAAAAAAGGGTAAATTTTAAAAATAATGGTCGACCACACTAAGATATTGGTTAACCAATTAATTAGAAAGTTTAAGAAATCATCTCTAAAACTCTAGTTAAAACATCAAAACTTTAACAAAATACTATTAAAGCATATATCAACAAACTAAATATCAATTAAAGAATTTAATCATATAAAGGTCTTAAAAATTCCTATCAACCAAAACTAATTTTCCTCTAATTGAACAAGATTTATCCTTATTTAAAAGTTAATAGAAATAATAATCCAATTGATGTAAATTCTAACTTCATTACCTTATTTTGCATGTAGGTTCTAATTCTAAGTGCTAGGGTTCATACTTTAAAACACCTTATTTGTAATTCAAATCTAAATAATCATCACAAAGGATTTATACTCAAATTGACACATAAATGTAACTAATCACATATTTATAAATTATAAACTAATAATTACATCATGTTGAACATTAGTTATGAGAGATTTGAATGAGCAGTTTTCTTAAATTCTTAGTCCATTATTGCATCTCATCCTTCTCACCTTTCTCACTTGGTTAACAATTTAAGAAGTCTTAATGGTTACTTTTAAAAGTTAAGTTCCTTATATCATACAATAACATCGTCAAAATTTTATTAAAGGTAAGAAGGTTATATTCATCAAGATAAAATGTATAAACTCCTTAATAATACTACACTCTCTACTATATACCATAACCTTATAAATCAAGGTAATCAATGTGCTTTAAGAAACGAAAAAAGCTTGGTTCTTTTATTGTTTGGTCCCTTCTTCATTTCAACCCACACTTTTGAACGCTTGTTTAACACTCTTTGTATGATAAAACAAAATCCATCAATATATCCAAACTTACCACAAAATAATGCACCATGTTATTTAAATGATGATGATATATATACGCATTTCTATGTGTGTATGTATAATTAGGAAGCTTCCATTAGACATTAAAGTTGTTGAATGTTCTCTTAGGGTTTGCATGTTATCATAGAAGTTATGCCTAACTTTATGTCTAACTTGTGAGCCATATATAAAAGCATGATGTTTGCTCTTTGTTTTAACCCTAATAAATGTGTCATATGCATGTGTATGTTTGTATGTGGATGGTCAATGCTCATTTTTCATTCAAAGAAATGGTTCTTTACTATGTAAATTTTTTCCTTTAATAAAAATAGTTTAATGTTGGAAAAACTTTCAAATTTATATCCAATTCCATGCTTATTATTGGAATTATTTTGAGCTCCTAACATGTTTACAAGTTTCTCACTTCCCTTTATAAATTTAGATAAGGAATCCTTGAAAGCGTCAATTTTCCTTTTCAATGTCTTATTCTCGTAGCTTAATAGATCTAAGTCATAATTGTCATCAATAATCATATTTTTTTTGATGTTTTAATGCTATGAAATTCACTTTTCATCTTTTCATTCTCACTCATGCATGCATCTAACTCTTTTTGAACATCCTTGAGTTTAGAAGATAATATCTTCCTAGTATTACTCGTGATTTCTAAACTTTCTACTAATTCATCATATGCCACATCATGATCATTATCATTAAAAGAATTAGGGTTATATTTTACCTTATTATTGTCTGTAGCGGTAAAGAATATATGAGCTATTTCTTCTTCTGAATGCTTACTTTTCGATTCACTTGTAACATCCCAAGTTGATGCTTTAAGTGCTTTCTTCTTGTCCTTCTTGTCCTTCTTATAATTTCTATCATACTTCTTATTATCTTTGAGTTAAGGACGGTGTGACTCTATATGGTCGAGTCTTCTATATTCAAAACAAATAATGTTAGAGGATTATACTTTAAATCAATTTTATCTTCCTTGAAGTCCCTTCTTTCTAAAAACTTCTTTAAGAAGTTATCAAGGTAATGTTTTCTTCTTCACTTCCACTAGTTGATCTCTCTTCCTGTTCATTTGAATCTTCCTTTGAGGCTTTAAACGCTAAATTCTTTTTCTTTGGAAGTGATATTTATTCTTGTGTCTCTTGGATCCTCATTTTGTATGTGAGGAGAGATCCACTAAGTTCCTCCAATGGTAATGTTGTTAGATCCTTCGATTCCTCTATGATTGTCACTTTAGCTCCTAAATCTTCAAAAGTGAATAAAACAACTTTCTTACCATTTTAACATTAGTATAGGTCTTTTTAAGACCTTTGAGAGCATCAATAATATCAATAAATCTAGTATAAATGCTTTAGGTGCTTTCATCAGGTTTCATTTGGAACAATTCATATTGGTACATTAGCATACTAACTTTACTTTTCTTCTCTTGATTTTTTCCTTCACGAGTGATTTCTAAAGTATGCCAAATTTTGTGAGCAATTTCATATATAGAGACTTTATTCAATTTATTTCTTCTTTAATGTACATAAAGAATATGTATAGCCTTACTATTCAAAAAACTAATCTCTTATCTTAAGGTTCTTATTCGTCCTTTAATTTAGGTAATCTTTTGTTAACTACAATTTTAGTAGGAAAAAAGGGACCGTTAGAAAATATTTTCCATAAATCTATACTTCTAACCATTAAGAAGAATCTCATCCTAGTTTTCCATTAAAGGTAGTCACTACCATAAAAGAAAGGTGGTCTACTAATGCTTTATCCCTCTTGGCTAAATGATGATGATGCTGGCCTTAAATATTCTATCGTGATCTTTGCTATAGCATTTTGTTAGAAATGCTAACCTAATAGACTTACTATGATACCATTTGCTAGTCCCTAATGACAATAAAAAGGGGAGTGAATGAGGTGTTTACAAAATTTAATAATTTTTAACTAATATAATTAATTGACAACAATCAATATAAAAGAATATAAGAAAATTAATTAATATAAATCAATTAAACAATTAAAATTTTTAAAAAGGATAGGGAGAAGAGAATGCAAACTGATATATAGCAGTTCAACAAATAACCCTTGTCTACATCTACTCTTAAGACTCTTCTTGGAATTTTACTATAATTCTTCTTTTAAGGCGAAGAATAACCTTTGTATAACCTTTCTCGGTAAAGAGGAACCCTTTTTATAATCTTCTTCCAAGGTGAAGATAACCTCAATACTAATTGGATCACTTCCAAGTACAATATTCAACGTCCCAACATAGCATTAAAACTAAAAAATATCTCACTTATTCACTTGATAACTCTGAAATGACTCGCTCATACAAATATGCACAATAATGCTCAAATAATTGAAAAACTCTTTGAAATGTGTGTATACAACACCTAAAACCAATGAAAGAAAACACTTATTTATAGTGTGTTAAGACCTAAAATAGTCATTATAGCTAATAATTAGTCATTACAATGATTACATTTGATACGTTGGCCAACTGGTATGCATTTATATTATTAGATTAACTAGTCGTTGGACACTCGTCGATTAGTAAGCTATAATGGTTGACTAATATGACAAATTGGTTAACTAGTGCCTCAACTGGTTGACATTCTATTATAGCAAATTCTCAATACTTCAAATTTAAAAACTTTATCCTATATTGATCAACCACTAGCCTATATAGGTTAACCAATTAACTTGAAAACATGGTTTTAACAACCTTAAATGCTCAAAACCAATTTTTTCTAATCTAAATATGATTAGAACACTTCCCAAATGTTCCCTAAGATTATTTAAAAGATCAAGAGGACTTTATATTAAAATTAAAAACTTCAGTGTCTCTTGATGAATGTAAAGACCTATACAATGAAGTGAGATGAAACGATTTTGCATAGTGAGCCTTTTAGATAATCAAATTAATAAATTAGGCTTACAAATAATAATATAAAATGTGAAATGACCTTAATGAGTCTTGATTTTCTTTTTTTTTCTTGTTTTGATCTTAATTTTATTGGTTACAACTTCTCTTTATCAACTTTATACCCTATCTTCTTGAGTTTATTGCTTTATTTTGTTCTAATATTTTTTCATCAAAATAATAAGTACATTAGTAGTGATTATATTTTGTTATCATCAAAATATCAATTGAAACCTCCCTTAGTTCAACAATCTCTCCTTTTTAATAATGACATAATATTTATGATATTAGAGAGTAATAATAAATTAAACACATAACAACTATCCATATCAAGATAATGATTAACTCTACCTTAATTCATATGCAAAGAATAATTTGATATTAAGAAAAAGAGATTTAAATAGTTATCCATAAATATAAATAAAAGATATTTACTTAATTATAAAATAACATATTAGAATATGAGGAGTATAAAATAGCTCCCCAAAGGTTATCACTCCTCCTAAATCTAATGTCACCAATCTTTCTCCTCTTTTGTAATCACTAAAATAAATCAATTATTCAAAAGGTAAAATATAAAGTGTCATGTAACAAAGTGTTCAAAATGTCAAATTTGAACAAAATCAAATATATATCAATATAATTAAAATGGAAATAACCCTGACACCCTTTCCAGTTTAACTAAGGAGGAACAAATTTGAAAATATAACTCTAAATTATGACAAATCTTGAGAATCCCATAAATTTTAAACATAAGAATAACAAAGTTTCAATTTTATGCAATGTAACAAGATTCTTATAAAATGGGGAATGATGTTGTTCAAAGAAAATATTGAGTTGCCTGGGTTTTTAAAAGATAAAAACAATCAAGATAAAATAATTTTTTTAAAAAGGAGGAGAATAGCTTAAAAAGTGAAGATTGATATACCATATAGCTCAACTAATTGACCAGTGTTTGTATATGGTCCTAGTAGCCAAACAAGCTACAAACGTACTAAAATGGAAAATTTTCTTAGTTAACGAGATGTTAGTCAACCATTCAAAGACATTGATTGACTAACATATATAAATGATTGACCAAAGGAGCAATCAAACTCCTTACAAACTTACTAAAAAGATATAAAAAAAATACATAATTTTTAAGACCATTATAACCTAAGGACTAGCAAATCAATCCAAAAACTCAAATTAAAATATTAAAACTTAATAATTCATAGAATTGTCAATCAAGAACAATCATAAATTTTAAAAGAGACCTTAATCATACAAAATCATACCAAATTTTTCCTAATATCATCATTTATTAGTCTAATAAAACTATTGCCCTATTAAACTAGTGTATCAACAAATTTTAATTGAATATCCCTATTTGCACATGATCTCTAAATATAAATGGTGATGTCCATACTATACTTTTAAAAAATTATTTAATCCTTTATTTATAGTGCAAAAAATTCATAATAAGGATTTATACTCAATTGATAAAGGAAAGCAAAATGTGACAAATTTCTAAAACATGAACTAATGCTTATCCCTTGTTGAGCATTATAGATGATGATTCTTTTTAAATTTCCAATCTATTAAAAGCTTCCCATCCATCATATCTTCCTCATTTGATCCAATAGTTTGCTCTTAGTAGGTGTTTTTTATGATCATTCCTATTTTCTTCTAATACCTATATCACTGTCTTTAAAAAGTTTTCTTGGATATAAAAGATTAGATTCATCAACGTAAAAAACATAAAATCTTCAGAAAATAATGATGAATTCAATAACTACTCTCTCTACTATGTTTTATTTGTTCTTCTTTTTCTAAAAGCCTATAAAATAAGCTACTCAATGTATTTTAGGCACTTAAATGAGATTGAGCCCTTGATTGTTAATCTTATTCTTCTTTTCACCCACATTTTCAAAGGTTTTCTTAACATTCTTTTTTCGAGAAAAATAAAAGTATCAACATTTCCATTCTTACCATAGAAATGACAGACCATACTATAAAGTAACGAGATGAATAAATGCATTGATTATTCTTCTATGCTTGTATATAAAATGAGGAATTTTCGTTTGGACATTAAAGGTGTTAAAAGTTCGTCTAGGTAGTGAAATGTCCTACCATGATTATATGTATAATACTTACTATGGATGAAGGCTTGATATGTGCTTCTTTGAGACCAAGAGGGTGGTAAGTGTGTTTGTATATTATCATAGAAGTTATGCTTATTCTTCCTTTAAGGGTATTAAACTCTATGCCTAGATTGTGAGCCATATTTGAAAACATAATATTTGCTCTTACAATGAGTCCTAGTGGATGTGACATGTGCATGCATATGCTTAGATGTAGATACCTCGTACTTATTTATCACATTATGCAATGGTTCTTCACTATACAAATGCATTCCTTTAACAAATATAATCTTAATATGGGGTGCACTCTCTTAAGTATTCCCAATCTCATACCTATTATTGGAATTCTTTTAAACTCTTAACATACTTTCTAATTTTTTGCTCCCTTTAGTGAAATTGGATGATAAATCCTTGAGAATACTAATCTCCTTTCCAATGTCTTATTTTTGTATTTTATATCTCTAATGTGTGATTGTCATCAATGATCACATTTTTAGATGCTTTAATGCTATGTGATTCAATTTTCAATTTTTTCATTCTTATTTATACATGCATCTAACTATTTTTTAATTTCCTGGAGTTTAGAAGATAATTTTTTTCCTTTTCATTCTCATAATTCTAAACTTTTGACTAGTTCATCATATGTTAAATTAATATCACTATCACATAAATTAGAATTAGATGTTTCCTCATCATTGTCCTTACCCATAAAGCGTAAGCGAGTTATCTCTCCTTCTAATTGCTTAGTTTTAGATCTGCTTATGTCATCCCAAGTTAGGGCTTTTGTGCTTTTCTTCTTGTTTTTATCCTTTTTATCCTTCTTATTGTTTCTTTTATACTTGTCATCATCTTTCAGTAGAGGATATTGTAACATCATGTGTTTGAATTTTCTACATCAAGTAGATAATAATGGAAGATTTATGTTTTAATTCAATCTTAATTTCCTAAAACCTTTTTTTTAGAGAAATTTTTTTAAAACATTTTGAATTTATTAGTAAGATATTCATAATCACTTTCACTTATAGATATCTCTTCTTCTTCTTCTTCACTTTATTCATCCCTTGGTGTTTTGAAAGCTAAATCCTTTTTCTTCACAAGTATTATTTCTTGCGTCCCTTAAAGTCTCATGTCATATGTAAGGAGATATCTAATAAGCACTTCCAATAGTAATGTTGTTAGATCCTTGGCTTCTTATGTAACTATCACTTTAGCTTCTTATGTATTCAGAAGTGACCTAAATTTTACCATTTCAATATTAGTATAAGTTTTTTTTCCCTAAAACCTTTAATAGCATTAATAATATTAATAAGGCTAGTATATATAGATATGCTTTCACCATGCTTCATTTAAAACAATTCATATTTATGTGTTAACATGCTAACTTTGTTCTTATTTAATTGATTTATTATCTCATGTGTAACTTCTAGATTGTGCCAAATTTCACAAGTCATTTACATATAGAGACCTATTGAAGTTATTCCCATAGCTCTAAACTTTTAGTCATTAAGAAAAATCTCGTCTTAGTTTTTTTAATAGAGGTAATAATTGTCATCAAAGAAAGGTGTTCTATCATATTTTATCCCTCTTGATTTGATGACGATGTGTCTAAATATGGCATTATGAACTTTGCTTAAAATGTTAACCTAATAGACCTACTATAATACCACTTATCAGTCCCTAATGTCATATAACATGTGTGTGTGTGTGTGTCTATAAGGAGAAAGAAATTTTTGACGTAAATTAATCAATCAATTTAAGAATAATGTAAAGAAGATAGGGAAGAGAAAAATAAATTTATTTGTAGTATCTCGCAGACAAACCATACTTACATCTACTTCTAAGACTCTTGTTAGAATTTTTCCCTTTGTATAATCTTTTCTTAAAATAAAGGAACCCTTTTGACATCTTCATTCACTGTGAAGAGAAAAATCAATTCCACTTCGAATGCCACTAAATACATTAATATAATACTCCAAACAAAGTTTACAACTCAAAATACTTCACTTTATCACTTTGATAACTATAAAGAGGACCACTTACATAAATATAAGATAATAACGCTCAAATGCTCAATAAATACTTGGAAATTTATATAAAAGATACCCAAATACATTTTTAAATAAACAATGAAAATGCGTATTTCTAGGATTTTGGGACCCTTAATAGCCATTGGAACTAAAAGTTAGTTGTTATAATGGCTAGTTGTAGAGTATTAGTCGATTAGTGTGCATTGAATGCACAAATTCACTAGTCGTTGAGATATTAGTCAATATTTAAGCATATTAGTTAACCAATATGTCCATTTTGGGGATATTAGTCCTACATAAGTTGACTAATGTGTCAAAAGATAACCATGTTATAAGTTTAACATACATGGGTCGACCACTACGTCGTATTGGTCGACTAATATGCATACAATGCACAAAATTTACTAGTTGTTATATATTAGTCAACCAATCAACCATATTGGTTAATCAATTTATCCTTTGGAGGGGCATTGGTCGACCAATGTGTATGGCTAGCGGGTTCGGTAGACTGAACACCTATTACTATGTTGATCGACCAATGTGTCAACAAACTCACTTGTTGCATATTTAACTTATATTGATTGACTATTAACCTATATTGGTTTACCCAATTCCCATAAAATATGATTTTAATAACTTTGTTTAAACTTGATTTATTTAATAAAATTATAATTAAAACATTTTTCAAAATATCCCTCAAAAAGTATTTGAAAGATAAAGAGGTTTTTCTTTTAAAACCAAAAGCTTCAATGCCTCTTGATGAATAAAAAGCCTTATATAATAAAGTGATATGAAATGCTTATATATGGTAAGCCTTTAGGATTATCAAAGTGATTAAATAAGAATACAATCAACATTACAAAATATAGAAGGACTTTGATATTCCTTGATCATCTCTTGTTCTTGACTTGATATTCACTTACGATTGCAAAATTTAACTTCTCCTTATCAATTTTATGAAATATCTTCTTAAGTTTATCGATACATCTTGTTCTTGTATTATTTCTTATCAAAGTAATAAGCTTATTAGTAATACTTATGATTTTTATCATCAAAATATCTATTAAAACATCTCTTGATTCAACAATTTATTATTACTATTTTTATCATTCGAGTATAAATAGATAGCATATGAGTTATAAAAAGGACCTTATGCATACTAAAGAGTTATTCAGAGTCTTGAGAAACTAGAATGTGCATTGTATAATCATATTCAACATTAGCTCACTATTGTGAGTAAGAAAGAAAACTTCTGAGTTGTTAGATGATTGTGCTAGCATAATAATAGGAGAATTTGTTTTAGTTACACAAGGTGATGTTAGTAGTGTGCCCTAGGTTAATGGATAGTTGTGATCCATGTATTAACATTATGACTTTTTAATAATATATTATGAGGTATACCTTTCATATATGCATGCATTTTTTTATGTAAAGTGATTTACATTCTATGAATGGTTTTAGACTTATGTCATCAAGTATGTGACTTGATAGTAAAACTATAAGCGTTATAAGACTATTCTAGATTGTCCCTGGTCGATCATTATTGGTGGAATACTAATGAATTAAGGCTAGTATGTGTTCTTGTTGATGATCACGTTTTACTGATCATAAATATGAGATATTAAATCAGAAACATAGATATATGTTAGAGAACATATATTGGACCAACCCACATAAAGAATACTACATGGTTTCATGTCATTAGTGATTCTTAATATGGTTTGACTTTAGTCCTTTGACCTGAAGTCATCATGGTTCCCTACATGAGGAATTCGGTGTTTTGATATTAGACTAAGTTATTTTTAACCGAATAATAAGTAGTCTTATGTTGGACACTAAATGAATCATGCGGAGGGAAGTGAATGACGTAGATGAGATTTGTACCTCTCTTAAATGAGAGAGATATCATTTGGGCCTCTTGACAAGTGTGACTCAAGAAATGCATGGCCGTGCTCAAATGAATTGATGAGGAGTCATCAATGTCATTTGTTATAATCAGTCAACTTGGGGATCAAGACACTATGATTAATCAAAGGTTGACATGTATCATGCCTTGTGATTAATCTTGATATCGTGTTACAAAAGGACTAAGCTTATAACCATGGTTACAAGTTAAATCGGATTATCGATCCTCATTTGATTTGGGTAGTCATAATATCTTGCTAGAAGAGGCCGCTTATGACTTATGGGCCTTGAAGTGTGATTAAGCCTATTGTCAACATCAAATGAGCCTACAGAGTCGCATACAAAGAGTGATGTGATCTGAGCTTATTCTCTTGGGCTTAATTTATTAGGTATTGAATAAATATATGTAGATATATTTATTGGGCTAGATCGAATTAAGATGTCAGGCTTTTATTATATGAGATATAATGGGTCGAAACTTATTGGGCTTCAATGGGATTAGGGTTTCTCTATAAAAAGAGAAACTTAGGTCTCATTAGATAGAGAGATTATTGTCACACGAAACCCTAGTCACCATCCGAGTGGAAAAACGTGCGGCATTCGGAAAGTGTTTCAGGACGTGCTAGCACACTACAACCACAGCCCGGATCGTGCATACTAGTGTGTATATCGGTAGAGGGCATTCGCACATTGCAGTGTCTTGGAATCCGAAAAGAATCAACCCATCCACGGCATAAAGGTATTTTCGTACATCCTAAGTATTTTTTATTATACTTCATGTTATTGTATAGTCTTTTCTGCAGTGTATTGTGAATACTCGGACTGTACACGATCTAACATGTGACAATTCCTGTTGACCTTGAAAAAAAATTGTAAGAGTTCTTCTTCGCATGTTGTAAATAAGATTTTGTATTGCGTCTTCCTCTTCACACATTGAAAGAAAATGATAATGGATTCTTAAGTAGACTTCTGGGAGTGAATGAAAATTAAGGGTTATTTTACTTAACCATAATCAATCAATTTTATTTTTCTTTTCCTAATCTTTTTATATTATTGTATTCGCTATAAAAATTATTTTAAGTTAATTTGTCAAGACTTTCATTAATTTAGAAATAAAAAGTGAATAAACATAATTTACTTTCTCTTATGATCATTAAGAGATAGAATAATTAATTTTATTATTAGTATTATTATATTTTAATATAGGCATAAATATATAAATATAGTAGATTAATAAATCATATCCAAAATGAATCGAGTTTGAAAAATAGAAAATTATATAATTCGTAATCACTTGGGTTAAAAAAAACAATTTTAAATATGTTTCATTGTTACAAAAGAATCAAAGAAATTATAAGGTTGCCATTAGTTGAAACCTTTGCCAAGAATATTCCTTGATTACGTGCACCACTTTCCTTCCATTTCTTCCACACCCAAATCCAAAGTCTCAGCTTGTCAGCATCGCCTGTGTGTAATGATCAAAGATATTTGCAGCAGTTTCTCTCAATTGGGCCTTTCATGTCAAACCATGCCTGAGGACCCGTTTCAGGCAACTTGGTCCATGAGTGTCCACACATTTCTTGAGACGGACAGCCACCCGATAAGCCTGGTAAACACTAATCACAAAAAATTCTTGAAATTCTCAGATTTTTATCTCCTAACCTGAACCAAGAAGCCAAGGCCTAATTTCCAGAAGAAACTGAAGCACTGGAATTATGAATAACGCCTGTTGGGCCAATGTCTTGTGTTCAATCTAGGAGTTCTAAAATGACTTCAATAATAATCAGACGTTTCTATTTGTTCTTACATTTTCACTGATGTTGGCAGCTAGCTTTCGAGCTCTTGCTAACGTCGAGTTGAGTGTACTCATCGACCAACAACTTTCTATTTACCATCACATTTTCACTTGATTTGTTTTTAATGGGACACATTATGTTGAAGGAGAATCATTCCAAAGCTCCAATTACATGCCTACCTCAAGCAATTCACATTTTTTTTCACCAACTTTTAGAATCCTATGCTCATTATTTTGACTAAATGTTCATTTAGTCTACATATGTAGGCGTATATGAAAGACAAAATATTGTTTTGCTACAAATATACATAAATAGATGAACATGCTGTTATTGCAAACTCAAACATTTGCGTGGCCCAACTTGATTGGAGTCCTGTTATTATCTAAAAAAATTTAAACTTAAGCGTGCAATAATCTGAATATCGGGACATAAGTTCTATTTTAATTTTGAATAAAGTCATTTTCAATATCAATAATTGCATTTTAACATGTATTCAAATACTAAAAATCAAACGAAGTTATACATATCTAATCTCCAATAAAATAAGTTATATTTATAAATTAATTTTATTAAAATTAAGCAAGTATAAATATATTAATTTCTTTAACATTTGCATTATGAGCCAAACTTCATGTTTCACCTAGATATGTTTTTTAGATTCAAAGCTAGTCCAATGAATCTAGTTCAGTAATTTCTTAGATTCTTCATTTATCGTCAAAGGCAAAGCAAGTGCTTCAATGACTCTTTATGATAACAAAAGAACAAGGCAAGAGGAGTGACGGTCTCCTGGGGAAGGGGGAATGGACATAATTAACATTGGTCACATGCAGGTGAAGAAAAGAAACAAAGCATGTTCATGTGATCGTGTGCGGTTGGAGTTATGGGATCATAACGTAACCATAATGTCTCTTTAAGTTCCTACACTCCATAGACTAGAACCTAAATTATTAACATAATCTTCAAAAGTCAAAACATCGGTATATACTTAACCTTAATTTTCTTCCAGAATTATGTATATTAATATTATGTAATTATTTAGTTGATTATGTTTCTTTAATTAGAGTCATCAATCTATGTAAAGAATTAGAATTGTATTCGTAATCGTTCTTAGCCAATAATAATTAGAACTGTATTACCCCTTGAAATTAGTTGATTTCAATATGTTCAAGTGAATGAATTATTCTTGGGTGGACATAGACAAGCTAAGAGTTTGTGTAAGGTCAATTTTTTACAATTAACGAATAATATTTTTAACTTACAAAATTTTTAATTATATAGTTTAAAATTTCAACAACCATTATACACAATTGATATGAGTTCTTTTATAATCTATAAATGATTAAAAATCTTGTATTATCTATGCAATGAATAGTTTCATAATGTTGTGAACTTGTTTATAACTAAAAGGTCATTCTTACGTAATAAACAATAGCTTTATAGGTCATAAAATTTATCAAAATATTTGTTAACTCTTAAAAAATTATGAGATCATAACATAATCATAATGTCTCTTTATGTTCCTACACACTTATGGAATAGAACCTAAATTATTAACATAACCTTTGAAAGTCAAACATCACTATATATTTAGCCTTAATTTTCTCCTAGATTCATGTACATTAATATTATGCAATTATTTAGTTAATTTTATTTCTTTAGTTAAAGTCACTTAAAAGTGTATAAATAGATGGATGTATATAACATTGAGCGTACGCAAAAACACAAAATGTATTTCACCATTCCTTCTTTGCTCTTTATTTTCACATGGTATCAAAGTCTCCTTTTTAAAAGGAGTCAAAATTTTGGATTTTTTCTTCAACCCTTTCTATGCAACATTCTTTCGTACACTTGGGGTTCTTAATCGACTCCAAATACAAATCCCCACATACCAAATTGATCCTCCATTTGAGTAGATTCTAAAACCACAAAAAACAGCACTAGACCTAAAGTCTCAAAGCTCAAGCTGTTTGAAGGAAGAAGATGATCTAAACAATGTTGTTTAACTTCCAAACAAAATGATGATGTTTAGTCAAGAAAGGTTAGAAATTTTATGAAGCCACGTCATCATAAGAAGATGCCACATTATCAAACGTCCTAATCAACATCATGTTATCTTGTGCAACGTTAGTATGCACGTCAGCTGCCATATCATTATCTAACTCATTGCTATCTTAGCAAATATTTAACACATCATCTTCTCAAGTATTGCTACCTGATTTGTCCTTGTGTTAGCATAAGTTCTCTTCCTTAGTTCGGTTCAGTTTAAAATGAGTTGACTGATAATTTGACCACCTAGTTGCATATTTTAATTTGGTTTCTCTACAAACCAAACCATTTCCAAAGGTTTTTCGATGTTTTGAACCCAATTATAAGGTTGGAATAATCAAATTCCATCTTTATAAGCAAGTTTTCTCCTATTTTATTGTCTTCATTCACTATATATGCTTTTATAAGTAGGTTTTCTCCTATTCTATTGTCTTCATTCATTATGAATGCCTTTAAACTTTCCTAATACATTCTCAATCCTATTAATATCATCTTTGATAGTTCTAACTATGATCTTTGGGTGAGTAAATGTGTAGTTTTCTTAAGGAGAGACTCCTTTGCCATATTGTTACTAGAGAAATACCTAAACTCACACAAAAGAAAGATGAAGAAATTGATGTATTCACTAATGATTGGTAGCATGGTATCGAATGAACTATCAAATCTTAATAGAATTTCAAAATACATGAACCAAAGCTATCAAACTTGACTTTCAATGTTTTCACACAGCCTAGGAGGTATGAAATTTTAAAAAAAAAAATTTATGTTATATTAATGATGTCCACCAACTACAGTTGTATAGGAAACCTCATAGTATGCAACAATAATCTGGACAATCAAAATTGATAGTTATATGTCTAAATAATAAAAATTTTGGGATTAATTAACACTTGGCAATCCTATTTGGCCTACTTCCAATGCTTTTGTGATCTATGCAAATCTTCAAGATCGTCAATATATATGGAATTTACTAATAACTCTTAAGAATGAATTTGATCCATTCACAACTCTTTCCTTCATAGAGCAACTTTACCTAATCTTGACATTAAAATAAAGGAGCTCATCTAAGAGAAAAATTTCCTCAATATGCTTTGTATAGAAAAATATGTCCTATCTACTAATATTGTTCCTACAACTCATACCTCTTCTCAAACCTCTCACAACTCAAGTAAGAAGTTCTATAAAGGATCTTGCAATTACTGCAAAAAGCCTGAGCATCACATCTTCAAATGTGGAAAATGACTCAAACCGGACTTTAGACAAGGTAATTCTTCCAATCTCTTCAATCTGCTTCCACTGCTATTGTTGCCATTAAGGGGCCAACAAAAAGCATCTCTCTTAAATTTTCTTTAAAAAACCTTCATGCCCGTCTTTAACAACTTTAATCATATTCTGGTATAGTCTCCTCCTCTACCCTATCTATCACATCAAGTATCTCAAATTCCTAGTATCTGGATTATGTCTATTGTAATCATACGACCTCATATTCATCCATTCTTGAACCTTTAACAATATCATCTATTTCATATATTGTTCACACTGTCGATAATTCTATTATGCATTTACATCATATAAATACTATTTATATATCTAAATTATATTTACTTAAAACCTTTCTTGTTCCTAAACTCTCATGAAATCTTATTTCTGTTGCATAATTATGTGAATATGGTGTTAACTTATCTTTTTTGAGTCGTGGTTGCATTGTTCAGGATCCACAGACTGGCAACATTGTTGGAGAGGGTGTAAGGTTAGACGACTATTTGAACTTACTCCACTAAATTTTCCTTCAAAGCTTGTTGTTAGTGTTGTCACTTCTCATTCATGTCACTCTCTCTTAGGTCATCTTTCTACTTATAGATTAGGGTGTTTAATCTCTAGCGATACTCTAGGTTATGTTAAGACTAAACATTTTGATTATGTCTGTAAGGCCCCAATTTACACCTTAGTTGGAATGATACATGTCCATGAAAATAAATGAGATAGGTGTTAAAATTGTGATACGAATTGAATGTGAATTGTATATGTCTTGAATTTCTAGTTTAATGGATCATACTTAGTGACTTGGAATTAATTGTTACCATTAGAGAATTGAGGTATTAAAATATACATTTTGACTAGGAAAATGTCGAGTGGCAAGATAAGTTGGTATATGAAAATTGAATGACATTTGGCATAGCTAAGGCATTGACAAATGGCAGTATAATTGAATGACAAATGGAAGCATTGATTAAAGGATAAGTGGCCTAATTGAATTGTGAAAATTGGCAGTCTAAAATGGAGAATAAGTGGGAGTCATGCATTGATGACATGTGCTAATGCATAATTGAGACACCTAGCAGCTTAGGTGTTAAGCTCTTGTAAGGAAATTTCTGTAGTCCTCATTTTTGCTTCTGTCCAACAAAATCATCCCCTCTTCTTACTCTGAATTTTACTTCAATTTTGATGTATTATCACACTAAACTCCTTGCCATATACTGCATTAAAAAGCTACCTCAAGCTATCTTCTATGCTGCTGTCTTTTGGGTGTTAAGATCATCCTATACCTACCTAGATTTTGGAAGTGTATTGGTTACATGAAGGGCTAGTTTGGTTGGTTCCTTGAAGAAGGAACCTGAAGTTAATCAGGTAAGGGAATTTTAACTTGATAGCATATAGTAACATGAATTCTATGTTACTTGAATTGGAATGGAATATGTGTGGAATTGATGATATAATAAGGTCTAGAATATGATGCTTATTTGATGGATTTTGCCATGGATTTTGTTGCTTGAAAGATAATGGCTTGTGAGTTGCCAAATGAGTAATTTTGAGTTGAAATTGGATATGAAATTGATGAGTAGTTGTCATATAATTGAGAAATACTTGAAGCATGATTTAGGGATAGTCATGTTGGTGTTTTGAAATTTGAAAGAAGATGTTTGGATCTAAAATTCACAGGAAAATGGGTAGTCAATCATGGCACTCATCCCACAATCATGGGCAGGTGCATTAGCTTCTGTCACAATCGTGGGAATGTACCCCACGATCATGGGCAAGGCTTTAATATGGTAATCTTTGTTTTATATAATTGTTGAACCATAGTAGGATAATATACCTTACATTGGTATAATTAAAGTTAATTAGGGTTTATAATGAACCTAGTTTGGGATTATGTTAATTGGTTAAAGGTTTAATAGGTTTTGGATTTTCAATTAAGGTAATAACTTATGGAAGGTGTTATTTTAATTACAAGTATCTAATGTGGAACATATAAGTTATTAAAGAAATGAAGTATACTTATGGACACAAATGTGATTTAAATGATATAAGTGATATGTTAGTTATGAATGTTTGTGAATTGAGAACTTAGGTGAGTACATGTAAAATGTAATTACTTAATGCCTCATAGTATATTAATGCAAAAGCTGAAATTCACAAGGAATAATGAGTTTGTTCACGTGTGAATAAATATATTCAGTTTGAGCATAAGAAGATAAATTCATAGTTATACATTATTTCATTATCAAGTGATTCTAAAAGGTAAAATGTTTCATTTTAAAACTATCAAGTCCTAGTTGTGGGTAAATAGGTATGCCTAAAAGGATCTACAACTGCTCCTGTAACTTGACACTAAGGTGTCTCCTGATTATTGACACTACGGTGTCCCTTGATTGTTGACACTACGGTGTCTCCTGATTATCGACACTATGGTGTCCCTTGAGTTTGAAACATATGTGTCTTCTGTTCTGTGATACCAAACATGGTATCTTTTGTTCTGGTCCCGTTACCCACTTCTGTAAGAAGGACTAGCAGGCTAATTTGTTTGTGTTCTAATATATGATCCGCTCTAATGCAAGTTAAATTCTGTTTTGGCACAAATAAATCTAATTTGTTACAAGTTATGTTCTAATCTAACATAATGATATCTTGTTATGAGATTTTGAGTTTTGTTATGAAATAAGATAAGTTCTAATTTGATACAAGACATATCCTGATTTGATAGAAGTTATATTCTAATATGAAAGTATTATATCATGTTTTGATACTTGTACATTATGTTTTGATATTTAAATGTTTTTTTTTCTGTATTGATGAATCATATTCTGAATTGAGACATATAATGTTTGGATTACTCTTCAATATGAAAAATTAAAGATTGTTTGTGATACGATCTGATTATGTACATGTGAATTCCAGACGACTGTTAGAGATAGTTGCCAGTTTATATGTTATTTAGTTTTTCCCCACTAAGCTATATGCTTAGCACAATGGTTCAGCCTCCGTGTAGGTTTTGATAAGAAGGTTTAAAGACTGGGACAAACACAACCGTAGTAGCTAAGAAGAAAATGTTTTGTTTTTGAAATGTTCAGTTCGTTTTTGGATTGTACTCATTATGACGAGACCCTTTTTTTATTTTGTGTATGTAGTTTGTAGTAACTATAATACAGGTTGGATCTGAATTTTTAAAGCATGTATTATGATATTTATACAATTCGTAGAAGGTTAACTATTGTCAAAAAGAAATGAAATGTAGTATATGTTTGTATGAGTTTCTTGGAAAATTTGGAATGCTATGGATTGTTTAGTTCTATTTTGTGTGGCACCTGTTTATTCTCTTAGGGGGGTATGTGGGTGTTACATTATTTGATATCAGAGCATGGTTTAGGCAATTCTGGATTAACCAATGTTTAGATATTGCTTGTACTTGAATATAATAGTTATGTTTGGCCTAATGTGGGTTGTCCTACGTTTTGGTTTTAGATTTGAGTATGGAAAGATTTCACGAGGCCGTTGATGAGCTTGCTGAGAGTAATAATCTTGAGCGATCTCATCCATCTATTTTGGGCGCCTCTGGGGTAAATTAGAATGAGGCTAAAGTCCCACCTCCTCCTCCACCTCCAACTTAGGGGGAAGCTTTAGTTAAGCTATCGCAAGATATGTGACTCTATTACACTGTAAGACTACACCTAAGGCTCCGATTGATCAATTGCGGATGTATGGAGCTAAAAATTTTACTGGAACATCTCTGGAAGAATCTGAAAAAGCTGAAGTCTAGTTAGAGAAGGTAAAAAGGGTGTTGGATGAAATTAGATACCTACCAGATCAGATGGTGCATTGTGTTGTCTCTCTTCTTTAGGGAGCGGCCTATGAATGGTGAAAGTTTATTATGAGGAATCCTTAACTACCTAAACCTCTGACTTGGGATTTCTTTTCCCAAGAGTTTAAAGTTAAGTATATATCGAAAGCCTATAAACTTGAAGCAGAGAAACCTGTCTGTTGCTGAGTACAATAGAGAATTCAATCAACTCAGCAAGTATGCCCCTGAATCTGCACTTACTGAGAAATTCTGGTGTCATCAGTTTGAAGATGGTCTGAATGATTCTATTAAAGAACATCTTGCGGCATTTACCCTTTTGTAGCAAGTGAGTTACCATCAGCTGGGACAAACTGCTATGAAAATAGAAAGGCAGGAGATGGTTAGGAAAGAAAGGGTTTAGCGAAGAGGTTTTACTAGAGGAGGTCAGTCCTCGGGTAAAAGAAGTCATGAAGGTGCCTCCGTTACATAAGAATTCACTCGAAGATCTATAACTAGGGGAAGGTGACAATAATTTCCCTCATCGGCTGATTTTGGTAGGGGTTCCTCTATGGGTCTAGCTTCTGGTGCTCAAGAGTACCCTTATTGCTCTAGACATCATTAGGCATCTAGGGGGTTATGGGTGTATGTTTTTGATGTGGTACCACTGAGCATTTGATAGCCAATTATCCTATAAGACAAACGATTTCTCATGCATCTGCTGGAAATAAAGGACGCGGTAGAGGCCATAGAGGATCTTGTCAGATCAGACCTAATCTGGGTACTCTTTCAGAGACTGTTGATCGACCTACTGTGCCTTCTGCTTCAACTCGAGCTTATGCTTTAAAAGTTCACGAGGATCAGGACGCACCTTAGGTCATTGCGAGTACTATTTCTCTCTTTAATTATAAAATGCATGCTTTGATTGATCCTGGATCTACTCATTCCTATATCTATGTTGGAGAAATTTCTGATAAAGAGATGTCTATAGATTAGTTAGACTATGACATTTATGTAACCAATCCTCTGGGTTATAGTGTGTTGGTTAATCAGGTTTATAAAAACTATCCCGTTATGATCCAAGGACCTTTACTGGTCAAAAAGGACCCCCAGCTTTGCCCATGTTTGTTAAATGGACTTATAGGTCCGTTTAACGGACCTTCTCGGGTAAAAATGACTCTCAGCCCCGACAATGTCCGTTAAACGGACATGGATGTTCGTTAAACGGACATTCACGGGTCAGCTTAAGTAAATTGAGATTTTTAACCTTTTTATAGGCAAAATATTACTTTGTTGTCTTCATGAAAGTTATAGATCTAGAAGTCTACGTTAAAATGGTCTAAAAACGAACTCAATCTGAAATCGTTAGAAAAAGTTATGACAATTTCTCCAAGAGAGGTACATAATGATTGAGGACATAAACATGTTGGTTTCTTTTGGTGATAACTTCCTCATCCGACCTCCAAATGAAGTGATTCTTGAAGCGATAGATTCCTAAGACATGTATCTACCTCTCCATGAAATTTGGTAACTTTTGGTTTTGGGATGAAAACAATTGATGAAAAGATAGTGAGGGGTTAGTTGAGAGAGCATGATTGGGGTAGGAACACACTTTGGAGTTTTAAGCATTTCTTGAGAGATACAGCTCCGATTGAGATGATTCTTTCTTCAAAGAAAACCAGAGACTTGGAGCTACAATTTTTGTGAAGAAGTCAATTATGATTTTGGTGATTAGCTAGTGTGGGCTCACCACCCTTGTGAGATGATGACCAACGAGGGTTCTTGGGAATAACCTTATAGGTTTACAAGCTCAAGGTTTATGACTCCAGATGTTGGGCTCTGGAAACGGGGTCCAACACAAGCATCAGGCAGTGGTTGATTATAGTGCTAAGGCAGTTGTGCTTAGGAAACTTGATCGACCTGAAATGATATTGTATAGTATCCGCACTAGTTCTCTAACTAGTATGATATCAGCTATGCAAGCTCGAAGGTGCCTTAGGAAGGGGTGTGAAGCTTATCTGGCTTTTGTAATTGATTCTAAGAAGGAAAGTGTTAAACTACAAGATATTCCGATGGTAAGCAAATTTCTAGATGAGTTTCCTAAAGAATTACTCAGACTCCCTCATGAAAGGGAAGTGGAGTTATCTATTGAAATTATGCTTGACACTGCTCCTATATCCAAAGCACTGTGCAGGATAGCTCCTACTGAATTGAAGGAGTTAAAGGTTCAATTGCAGGAGCTACTAGATAAAGGGTTCATTTGATCTAGTGTCTCAACTTGGGGAGCTCCAATTCTATTTGTTAAAAAGAAAGATGGTACTCTTCAGATGTACATTCATTACAGGCAATTGAACAGAGTCACAGTGAAGAATAAGTATCTGTTGCTAAGGATAAAAAATATGTTTAATCAATTGAAAGGTGTAAGGGTATTTTCCAAGATAGATCTATGATCAGGGTATTATCAACTTTAGGTAAAGGATGCGGACGTTTCAAAGACTGCATTTACGACTCGTTATGGACATTATGAATTTTTGGTAATGTCATTCAAGTTAACTAATGCTCTAACAACATTCATGGATTTGATGAATAAAGTATTCAAGCTCTACTTAGGTCAATTTATTATGGTTTTCATAGATGATATTCTAGTCTATTCCAAGAATAAGCATGATCATATTCAACATCTCCGAATTATGTTACAAACCTTGCGGGAAACAATTGTATGCTAAGCTAAGCAAGTGTGATTTCTAGCTTTAAGAAATATCTTTTCTAGGACATGTTGTCTCTTCTTAAGGAATTAGAGTTGATCTTAGTAAGATTGAAGCAATTGTTAATTGGAAGCCGCCTCGAAATGTGACAAAAGTGAGAAGTTTTCTGAGTTTGGTATGTTACTATCGCCAGTTTATGAAGAGGTTCTTAGTGATAGTATCTCCTTTGACTAAATTGCTACGAAAAGGAGTGAAGTATAAATGGTCCGTTAAATATCAATCTAGTTTTGACTAATTAAAAAGAATGCTTACTGAAGCTCCTGTATTAATTCAACCCATTTCTAGTAAGGAATATATTATGTTTAGTGATGCATTTAGAAACAGTTTGGGTTGTGTTTTGATGCAGGATGGAAAGGTAGTTACATATGCCTTTACGAAACTAAAGCCACATGAGCAGAACTACCCTATATATGATCTTGAGCCTGCAGCAGTAATGTTTGTTTTGAAGATTTGGTGACACTATTTGTATAGTGAAAAGTGTAGGATTTTCACTTATCATAAAAGTTTGAAGTACCTGCTTAGCCAGAAAGAACATAACCTGAGATAACAATGTTAATAGGAATTGTTTAAAGATTATGACTGCATTGTGGATTATCATCTTGGTAAGGTTAATGTCGTGGCTGATGCCTTAAGTCGAAAGACTATTTCGACATTGTCAATGCAGCAAGGTGAACGAGGACTTGCATTTGATGGGGCTTTAATAGCTTAGTTAAAAGTTAGGCCTATCTTGAGACAAGAGATCTGTGATGCTCAGAAAGTTGATGATAAGTTGCAACAACTTATCTTGACAACTGGAGAAGGAAAACAACCTAACTTTTCTGTGAAAAAAGATGATGATTTGTATTATAAAGATCGATTGTGTGAACCGGATAGTGATGAACTGAATAGAAAGTTATTATTTGAGGCCCATAATACTGTCTTACTCTACATCCTAGTTAAAATAAGATGTATCAAGATTTGAAGCAGCTTTACTAGTGGTCAGGTATAAAACGTGATGTTGTGGATTATGTATCCAAATGTTTGACATGTCAGTAAATTAAAGCTGAGCATTAGGTTCCATATGGTTTGTTACATCCTATTTTGATTCCTCAATGAAAATGGGATAACATTATTATGGATTTTATCTCCGGACTTTCTCTTACTCAAAGGAAGCATGATGTTATGTGGATGATTGTGGATAACTTCACCAAGTCTGCTCATTTTTTGCTTTTTTGTCCTAATTATTCATTGGATAGGCTTGCAGGTATATATGTGAATAAGGTAGTGAGGATGCATGGAGTACCATTGTATATTGTTTCTGATCGTGATCTTAGATTTACTTTGAGATTATGGAAAAGTTTGCAAAAGTCTTTGGGTACTCAAGTTAAGTTTAGTATCACTTTTCATCCCCAGACAAATGGACAATCATAACATTTTATTCAAATATTGGAAGATACGCTTCAGTGATGTGTCTTAGAATTCTTAAGAAATTGGGATAATTATCTTGCTCTGATGAAGTTTGCTTATAATAACATTTATCATACTAGTATTGGCATGATGCCTTATGAAGCCCTATATGATAGGAAATGTAGAACTCCAATTTGTTGGAATGAATTATATGAGAATGAGATAGTTCGGCTTGATATTGTGAAAGATACTGAAGAGAAAGTTCAAGTTATCCAACAAAGATTGAAAGCTGTCAGTGATAGGTAGAAGTCCTATGCCAATTTAAAAAGAAAAGATATTGAGTATTAGGTAGGTGATAAGGTATTCTTGAAAGTATCACCATGGAAACGCGTACTTTGGTTTGGGGAGAAAGGTAAGCTCAACCCACGATACATTGGTCCTTATGAGATTCTTAAGAGAATCGGACCAGTAGCTTATCAGTTAGCTCTTTCTGAAGAATTGTCCAAATTGCACTATGTATTTCATGTTTCTATATTGAGAAAATATCGGTCTAATGATTCATATAAGACTCCTATGCAAGAAATTCAAGTGCAACCAGATTTATCTTATAAGAAAGGGCTTGTATCTATCTTGAACAGAGGAGTCTGACAACTCAAAAATAAGCAAATACCTTTGGTGAAAGTACTCTGGCAATACTATGGACTCGAGGAAGCAACATGGGAGCCAGAATCGACCATGAGAGCTTAGTATCCTCAGCTATCTGCATTAGGTATGAATTTCAAGGACGAAATTCTTTTAAGAGGGTGAGAATTGTAAGGCCCCAAATTACACCTTAGTTGGAATGATACATGTTAATGAAAATAAATGAGATAGGTGTTAAAATTGTGATATTAATTGAATGTGAATTATATATGTCTTGAATTTATGGTTTAATGGATCATACTTAGTGACTTGGAATTAATTGTTACCATTAGAGAATTGAGGTATTAAAATGTACATTTTGACTAGGAAAATGTTAAGTGGCAAGTTGGTACATGAAAATTGAATGACATTTGGCATAGTTATGGCATTGACAAATGGTAGCATCATTGAATGACAAGTGGCAGCATTGATTAAAGGATAAGTGGCTTGATTGAATTGTGACAAATGGCAGCCTAAAATGGAGAACGAATGGGAGTCATGCATTGATGACATGTGCCAATGCATAGTTGAGACACCTAGTAGCTTAGGTGTTAAGCTCTTGTAAGGAAGTTTCTATAGCCCTCATTTTTGCTTCTATCCACCGAAATCATCCCCTCTTCTTACTCTAGATTTTACTTCAATTTTGATGTATTATCACATTGAACTCTTTGCCATATACTGCATCAAGAAGCTACCTCAAGCTATCTTCTATGTTGTTGTCTTTTTAGTGTTAAGATCATCCTATGCCTACCTAGATTTTGGAAGTGTATTGGCTGCATGAAGGGCTGGTTTGGTTGGTTCTTTGAATAAGGAACTTGAAGTTAATTAGGTAAGGGAATTCTAACTTGATGGCATGTTGTAACATGAATTCTACGTTACTTGAATTGGAATGGCATATATGTGGAATTGATGATATAATAAGGTCTAGAACATGATGCTTGTTTGATGGATTTTGCTATGGATTTTATTGTATGAAAGAGAATGGTTTGTGAGTTGTCAAATGTGTAATTTTGAGTTGAAATTGGATATGAAATTGATGAGGAGTTAGCATATAATTGAGGTATACTTGAAGCATGATTTAGGGATTGTCATGTTGGTGTTTTGAAATTTGAAAGAAGATGTTTGGATCTAGAATTCACAGGAAAATGGGTAGTCAATCATGGCACTCATCCCACAATCATGGGCAGGTGCATTAGCTTCTGTCACAATAGTGGGAATGTACCCCACGATCATGGGCAAGGCTTTAATATGGTAATCTTTGTTTTATGTAATTGTTGAACCATAGTAGGATAATATACCTTACATTGGTATAATTGAAGTTAATTAGGGTTTATAATGACCAAGTTTGGGATTATATTAACTGGTTAAAGGTTTAATAGTTTTTGGATTTTCAATTGAGGTAATAACTTATGGAAGGTGTTATTTTAATTACAAGTATCTAATGTGGAACTTATAAGTTATTAAAGAAATGAAGTATATTTGTGAACACAAATGTGATTTAAATGATATAAGTGATGTGTTAATTATGAATGTTTGTGAATTAGGAACTTAGGTGAGTACATGTAAAATGTAATTACCTAATGCCTCATTGGTATATTGATGAAAATGCTTAAATTCACAAGGAATAATGAGTTTGTTCAAGTGTGAATAAATATATTTAGTTTGAGCATAAGAAGATAAATTTATAGTTATGCATTATTTCATTGTTAAGTGATTCTGAAATGTAAAAATGTTTCGTTTTAAAACTGGCAAGTCCTAGTTGTGAGTAAATACGCATGCCTAGAAGGGTCTGCAGCTGCTCCTGTAACTTGACACTAAGGTGTTCCCTGATTATCAACACTATGGTGTCCCCTGATTATTGGCACTAAAGTGTCTCCTGATTATTGACACTATGGTGTCCCCTGATTTTGAGGTATAAGTCTTTTCTATTCTGTAATATCAATTATGGTATCTTATGTTCTGGTTCCATTACTCACTTCTGTAAAAGGGACTAACAGGCTAATCTATTTGTGTTCTGATATATGATCCGCTCTAATGCAAGCTAAATTCTGATCTGACACAAATAAGTTTAATCTGTTACAACTTATATTCTAATCTAACATAATGATATCCTGTTATGAGATTTTGAGTTCTGTTATAAAACAAGATAAGTTTCGATTTGATACAAGACATATCTTGATCTGATAGAAGTTATATTCCGATATGAAAGTATTATATCATGTTTTGATACTTGTACATTCTATTATGATATTTAAATGTTTTGTTCTGTATTGATGAATCATATTCAATTTTGAGACACATAATGTTTAGATTATTCTTTAATATGAACAATTAAAGATTGCCTATGATATGATTTGATTCTGTACATGTGAATGCTAGATGACTGTTAGAGATAATCACTAGTTTATATCTTGTTTAGTTGTTCCCCATTAAGCTATATGCTTAGTACAGTAGTTCTGCCTCCATGTAGGTTCTGATAAGAAGGTTTAAATATTGGGACAAACATAACTGTAGTGGCTAAGAAGAAGATGCTTTATTTGGAAATGTTCAGTTTGTTTTTGGGTTGTACTCATTATGATAATACCCTTTTGTATTTTGTGTATATAGTTTGTAATAACTATAATACAGGTTGGATTTGAATTTTTAAAGCATGTATTATGATATTTATATAATGTGTATAAGGTTAACTGTTGTCAAGAATAAATGAAATGTAGTATATGTTTGCATGAGTTTCTTGAAAAACTTGGAATGCTATGGATTGTTTAGTTATGTTTTGTGTGGCACCTATATATCCTCTTAGGGGGAAAATGGGTGTTACAGTGTCCCTTGTCAACTATCTAAAAGCCATACTTTACCTTTTCCTCTTAATTATTATATCTCTTTAGCACCTTTTGGTTTAATTCATTCTAATATTTGGGTTCCTACATATCGTGAAACTATAGGTGGCATAAGATATTGTGTGGTCTTTATTGATGATTTTCTCGCTATACATTGATTTATTTAATACGATATAAATCTGAACTATTCTCCATTTACTCTCATTTTACTAAGATGTTTCAAACTCAAGTATTTTGCAAGATTAAAGTATTTTAATTGATAATTTTATGGAATACAAAGATACAAAATTCATCAAATTCCTTAATCAACAAGGAACCATCATTCAAAGATCCTGTCCAAACATATCTCAAAAAAATAATAAAATCGACTAATGTAGACATATTCTTGAAACTATTCGAGCCCTTTTTATATCATCTTCTTGTCCTAAAACTCTTTAGGGAAAAGCAACCTTTACTGTAGTCTATACTATCAATCACATTCTTTCTCATATCATAGGTAATAGCTCTCCCTATGAGCACTTATTCAATCGTGCTTGTAATAGTGGATTTTTCAAATTAAGGGATTAGAACCTTAGATTATTGCTTAGGAGCTATATCTTTGAAAATTCATGAATTGCATTTCATTCACATGCATATCAATAGCATACACACATGAATTATGAATTAGTATACATTGCAAAGTATGTATATGCTCTCAATTGACTCATTCTAGGGTATGAAAGGTTTAAAATGATCATGATGTGAATTGACTATTGTTTATGCCTTGCATTTTGGTTTGATTGATTATAAGTAGTAAATTTGGAATTAATCGGTACAATGGAAAAATTGATGAATTAAAATGTACATTTGATCTAAGAAAACTACCAAGTGGTAAGACAAATTGATACGTGAAAATTTAAGATTACTAATCCTATGAATTAGTGACATTTTGCATAAAAATTAAGTGACAATTGGCATAGCTAATTAATTGACAAATGGCAGCAATGAGCGGGTGACAAATGGCCTAGCTTAATGGTGACATTTGGCAACAAATATGCAAGACAAATGGAGAACATGCTTAGGGACATATGTCATGGTAATATTGAGACACCTAGCATCTAAGGTGTTAAGTTTCTGCAGGAGTAAAATTAGGTTTGTTCATTTCTTCTTCTTTCTTCTTCTCACATCACAAAAACACTCTCACCTGTGCATCCCTGTATCTTGCCTATGTTTGTGTCCAATTGCTACACCAATAATCCATGCTTTCACCCTCATAAAGTTAGGTAAAGAATCAGAACATAGTTGTTTTTGTTATAGCCTTTGATCCTAACCAAAATCCATTCAATTCCCATCTTGAATTCGTGATGATTTTTGCATGCATGGAAAGTTGAATTAGCTTGATCTTTGAGCTGGAAGTTGAGCTAGACAAGTAAGTAAAAGATTGGTATTGATGGCATGTTATAATAGAGAATTTATGATGATGAAATTAGGATGGATTGTATATGATGTTGATATTGAAGATGTACTGCAAAATGGAGAATGAATGGGTATTTTTTTGTTCTGTTTTTGCATGTACGAAAATAGTAGTTTATGGGTTGTTGTATGGATGATTTAAGTTCAGATTTGAAGTATAATTGATAAGGATTTCATGCTAAAGATAGGTGTTATTAAGGTGTTTTTGAATCTGGTTGAATCTGGAAAAAATTAGAACTGCAGGTTTGTTTGTAAAAAGTGACTATTAATGATATAAGTGAGCACAATTTTGTAAGCCTTAGTGTAACCAATATAGAAGTTAAATTAGCTTGAAATGTAGTAACCTTAAAGGACATGAAATCTGGAAAATTTCAGGTATTAGTGATGTCTTTAAGCTTGTAAAATTCATGAAGTATTTAAGGTAGTAAAGTTACACACATTAGTGATGTTAATGACAAATTCTGGAATTTTAATTTCAGCCTTGTGTACATGTCGAACCAACTGAGAAATTTCACTCTTAATTGGTATATTTGGACTTGATTAAGGCTATAAATGAGCCTAGATTGTTGTTTGATTAATTGGTTAAGAGCTTGATAAGTTTATGTAGTTAAATGATGTCATAATCTAAAGAATGGACTGTTTTGATGTGGTTGAGTTCAAATCTGAAATTTTGATTTGTTAAAGGAATAAATGAGTTCTTTTAATGCAAACATAATCTCAAGGACATGAGTAATATGTATAAGGTATGGATGAATGAGCATTGAAGAACATGGGATAATTATGAATGAGAATTGGGTAAATGTATGAATATATATTGCTGGAAAAAGTTTGGTGAATGTATAGATTTAGCTTGCTGAAATTTCAGATTTAAAATAACAATTGTGTATGGATTACGAAAGGTTGTTTTATCATGAAAATGTTCAAGGATAAGTGTAAAGTATGGTTGACGAATTTGGAGTGAATCAAGCTAACTTAAAGGTACAAACCTGATTGCAAAGTGGTAATATATAAGTTATGATTTTTGAAAGGTAAAGAATTGTAAATAAGGATAAATACCCAGGATAGTCAATTGAGCATGCATTGAACATAACATATATACATGTGTATGATTGAGTACTTGTTTGATTAAACAAGTTAGTAATGTGTACATATGTGTGTATTGTATAATTTAGAAGCACAAATTGACCGATAGGTTCCAGACATTACCAACTCGTCAAAACAATAGCTATCTGGAGCATACTGTGAGTTAACCTAGATGCCTACTCACTATATTTGAATTGTTCTTAATTAACTGTTAGATATTGAACTATTACTGATATGATTATGTTAATTTTGGACATTGATGGTCCAAGAAGTTTAATGTTTGGGATTATATTGGAAGTGTTTGCAAATTGCATGTGAATATGGAAATTATATTCTCAACTATATGTTAAATGCCGGACTTAGATTCGAAGAATGTGCTATATGATTGTGCACGCTGAATGAGAGTTATTGATAGCATAATATGTGATATGATGCAGTTTCATTACATTAATATCCATTATCAAATAAAGGAGTTGTGATTGGAGTGACCAATGTGAAAAAGAACTTAAAGCTAAAAAATGTGCGTACAAAGCCATAAGGTCATTGATTAATGGGCTCGGTATCTACAATATGTATAGGACAGTATTTGAAATGAGGTCAATATCTACAATAGATACGGGACAGTTAAATAAGCGTTTGGTCATAACAAAATAAAATGAAAGTAGAGTCTCATGTGCATTGCATATATATCTTTACATGTATCATGTGAATCATTGTAAAGAATGACTAAATTAAGTTGATATAATGTTATGTTCTATTTGTGTACATGTGAATGATTATGAAAAAAAATACTGAATTGTGTTGATATAGTGATCTACAATACTTGCATACATATTGATGATATGAATGATTGAGGTGAAAGATTGAATTGTTCTAAAAAGATTATATGAGATGTTTGTATTATAATGTGCTTATTGAGATATGATGTATAGTGTGATTTGGTATACAAAATTGTGTGGGAATTGATTCAAGCTAATGTGATATACTTGTGAATTTGGTTGTATACTTGTGACGTTTTTTTTACTCGAGTGAGCACATCAATGATGGTTCACTCACTGAGTTCACAAAACTCATCAAAATTAGAATATTATTTTTCAGGTACTGAGAAGACCTAGCTTCTAAGGCAATCTAGTATTGTTAATTTTGGAATCAAGAATAGCTCAAAGTTCTGTTCAACTGATGTCTGGGAAGTTTAGATAGATTGTTTTTGTTAGCATCTCATTTCATGTTAGATATTTTGTAAAGAATAGTAAACTCTCAGATGTTTTTGTAATATACATATATGGATTATGAGATGTAATGACAATGTAAATGATGTTTGTGAAATGAAATGAGAAATGTTAAACTTATGATCTCTTATGTTTTGTATGATGCCATAATAGTGAATATGATTGCTTTAACATGTCATTCTCATAGGGTATGTTCTTGAATGTCCTCTGGATGTTTAGGTATATGCTCTATAGTAGTGGTGTGTTACAATGCTCCTAACCATTAGTCTCTTAAATTTTTTAGATATGTGTGCTTTGTCCTATTATAACCTCATAAGCACACCAAAATAGAACCAAAAACACGTTTATATTGTTTTATAGGGTATGACATAGAGCACAAATGAGATAGATGTTAAGATCCACTATCTTAAAAACTTCGAATCTTTTGACATGTCACTTTTTGGGAACATAAAATGCTTTCCACAATATAAAAATTTTGAGTTAGCAAACCTTCACACAATTTTTTAAAACCCTACAATATCTTTATTTCCTAATATTTCTTCTACAAGTTCTTTTTACAACTTTAATAGTTTAACATAACTAAAGTCTAATTAAATTATATCTTCTCCAGCTGTAAATCCTCCACTTTCACCAAATAACTCTTCCTTTTTTATTCATTCACTCAAATCCATCGAGTCTCAACAACCCCCTTGTCAATCCTTTTGAGTAAGTCAAGCATCTAATCATCTTAAAGGTTTCCATGTTTATTCTTCTATTATCTCTCTATATGAACCTTACTCCTATCGTGCGACCAGCTCTAATCCTTTATGGCAACAAGCAATGAAAAAATAATTATAGGCTCTCTCCAACACCATTACTTAAAACTTAATTGACCTACCTCTAGATAAGTTTATTATTGGCTGTAAATGGGTCTATAAAATCAAAACTCAAGTTGATGGATCATTTAAATGATACAAAGAATGATTGGTTGCAAAGGGTTTACTAAAAAATATGGAATTGACTATGAGGAAACCTTTACTCCAATTGCTTTCTTGACTTCAATCTGCGGTCTTATTGCATTAATAGCCAACAAGCATTGGGAATTGTTCCAGATGAGTGTCAAGAATGCCTTTATCAACATTGATCTTTATGAAGAAGTATATATGAAACCTCTACCTCAATATGCTCATCCACCTAATAAAGTTTGTTGTCTTCATAAAGCCTTGTAGGTGTTAAGCAAGCTCTTCGAGCATGATTTTCTAAATTTAGCTCCACCATCAACTGTATTGTCTTTATCTCAAGCTCTTATGATCATGCTTTGTTTATCATAAAAACATATCAGGGTGTACTCTTCTTCTTTTATATGTTGATGATATGATGATAACTAGCAATGTCACTAAAAGGATCGCCACTCTCAAATCTTGTCTTCATCAATAATTTAAAATGAAGATTTAGGTCCCCTCAGTTATTTTTCAAGTCTTAAGCTAAATGTGCTACTAATCTTATCTCTCGTGCTAGCCTTACTGACACTAAGGTTTCTAGCACTCCACTCGATTCTAATGTTCATATCTTTGCCATTTATGGAACTTTTCTGAGTGATGGTACACTTTATCGACAGCTATTTAGTAGTCTTATATACTTTATTGTCACTTGTCCAAATATTGCTCATATTGTTCCCATTGTCAATCAATTCATGTTTGCTCCTCATACCACTTACTTTTCAATTATTCTTCATATACTTTAGTACAATTAAGGAAGCCTATTTCATGGGCTTTACTCCTGTCATTCATCTTCATTGAATTTACTTGCATACTTTAATATAGACTAGGTTGGAGACCCAATTGATCACTGATCTACTACTAGTTATTGTTTCTTTCTTAGCGCATCTCTTATTTCTTGGAACAGTAAGAAACAAACAATTGTCTCTCGCTTAAGCACTAAAGCAGAATGTTGAGCCCTAGCTAACGCTACCTATGAACTTTCATGATTACGATGGTTACTTTAAGACATATGTGTCTCCTTTTCTTCAGCAATTCCTCTATTTTGAGATAATCATAATGTTATATAGATTGCTTACGATGATGTCTTTTATGAACGAACTAAACACATCAAAATCGATTGTCATGTTGTGAGTCATTATTTGCTTCAAAGAATTATAAAACTTGTCTCAATCTCATCCTAATTGCAAATTACTGATCATTTTATGAAATCACATCCACTTCGACGTTTTCAAGATTTTCACTCCAAACTCAAGTTATTGTCTTCACTACCACCTTGAATTTGAGGGAATCTATTAACATAATCTTCGAAAGTCAAATATCAACATACATTTAATCTTAATTTTCTCCCAAATTCATGTACAATAATACTATGTAATTATTAGTTGAATTTTTTTCTTTAGTTGGACTCACCTAAAGTGTATAAATAGATTGATGTACATAATATTGACCATAAACAAAAACACAAAAAGTCTTTCGTCATTCTTTCTTTACTCTTTATTCTACATAAATAATAATAATTGTATCCATCATCATTCTTCGTTACCAATAATAAATAGAACTGTATTTATTCAAATATGTTCAAGTGAATGAATTATTATTGGGATGGACAGGGCAAGCTAGGAATTTGTGTAAGGTCAACTTTTTGATAATTAACGAATAATATTTTAACTTACAAAAATTTTAATATATAGTTTAAAATTTCAACATCCATTAAAAGCGATTGATATAAGTTCTTTTATAATCTATAAATGATGTAAAATCTTGTACTATCTATATAATGAATAGTTCCATACTTAATATTGTTATTTTTTTACTAGAAGGTCATTCTTGCATAATAAATAACAGATTTATAGATCATAAAATTATCAAAATTGTTTTTTAACTCCTAAAAGATTTGTGTAATTTAATGTGAAAAAAATGATGGATCCGTACGTAGACAGATTTAACAAGAAAACTGTATGCCGATAATTATTTAAAAGAAAGTTCATATCTTCTATCCTATTTTTTATGTAAGATTTGACATCAAGAATTTAAGTAGATTCAATTTCTGATGGAGATGTCACCTCCTTTATAGTTATGGACCTGCAGGAGTAAAGGACGGCTGGTGTGCACAGTGACTTAAAAAAGGTCAATTTCCTGCTACGGGGCAAAGCCTCTGCAATAATTGTACTCTTGAGCCGAAAATAAAGGCAAATGTTGAATGCAGGCCAGGCCTAATTCAACAAAAAAACAACAATAATTTAGATTTTAAAAAAGTTTCATGTGCATAAGAGAAATTAGCAGCAACGTGATCACTAGCGAATAAGCAGTTAACTGTTATCTTCTTGTCTGTAACACAAGCATTCAAGTAAAATGAAGGAACAAGAATTACCTGTTACTTTGTCTTTCTTCAGAGATATCTCACCAATCAAAAGGTGGTAGAACATCTTGTACTATCTATCCGTTCAACAAAGATTGACCCATCAGATCACTATCAATGCAATTCGTCTACATCGTTGCTTCCTTATTGCAGAAAGCATCGTCCCACACTCATTTTTTGTCAGTTCTTGGAAAGTATCATTGCCTCTCCCTACACAACTTTTGTCCATTCTCAAATAGTCCCCAGGACATATCTATATCTTAGAACCAAAGCAATCTATCCGGTAGACACATTGAACGGTAACCATGGACTCGGAAACAGGAGTCTTCCTGTTATTTGCCAACTAAACCACAAGTTTGTATACTCTTGCAGCTCATAATCAAGTTGGCAAAAAGTCCCACTTCAAGATTAGTGTTATTTGTTGCAGGGATGAAGCAGAATCTAGTTTCTTCTGAGAGTTTAGGTACATTTCCCAGTCCAGGTGTATCAAGCTACCAGGATAAAGGATGGTGCTCAGAGAGGGTACCACGTCAATCACGCGGCGACAGGAGGCATATCGGTGTACTGAGGCCTTTTTATAGTGGCAGGGCATTGCCTTCCAAGTGGGATGACGCTGAAAGGTGGATCTGTAGTCCTGTTTTTGGGTACAATGCTGCTACCTCTCAATCTCGGCTTCAAAGACGTCCCAAGTCGAAAAGTGGGCCTATTGTACCTCCTGGGGTTGGACAATACTCCAATTGCTCGCCTTCTTTGCAGATTTTTGATGGTGCTTCTTTGAAGAATTTCATGAAAACCCCGTTTTCGACTGGAGTTTTGATGCCCAACGGAGTTGCTATCCGTTATGGAGGAGTTGGAAATGATGGACATGCTACTGTGGCTAGTCTGCCTTGGTCAGACGTCGTGAGCGAATGTTCGTTGCCTAGCTCTCAAGGTATGGCTTCTGTAGAGATTAGAGATTGATAATGAACTAATAACCAATTTGGTGGAGTTAATCACTGGATGTGTTAAGCCTTGGAAATATATTTCATTAGCATTTACAGTTGAGAAGAAAATACAAAGCATGAGTTGATGTATATTATCAACGAAATATTCTCAATTCTTCTCTTATCCCTCTCTTTTGGAGCTAAGGATTGTGAAAGTTAGTCTATACTTCGGAGTTTCCTCAGGATAGTCTTGAGAAGAACCAACTGGCTCATTTGATGCCTTTTTGTCCATTCCTTGTTTCCGAGTTCTGTACATGTTTCAAGATTCCAGCTTTAAGATAACAATTTTATTCTGATGTTAGCTGCTCACTTGTTGAATCGAATTTACAGATGAGAAACTTGACGACGTGAATAATGAACAAAGTCTGATAACGCGTGACATTTCAAGAAGGGACATGGCAACTCAGATGAGTCCTGAAGGCACCAATCATTCATCTACAACAGGATCCTCATCTCCACCTACTAACCCTCCAGAACTGGAGTCTCAGAAAGACAATACATCTAAAATGGAAGTGAGGGAAGTGCGTGTCGACAAAAGATCCACCATGATTAATAGATGGTCAAAAAGACCTTCTTGCATAAGCAATAAAGGATCAGCAGGTTTAAAGGACTACAAGGAAAATTACAGACAAGCTAGGAAGTCATCGTGGGATATTTCAGATGCAGCATCAGACTTTTCCAAGTATGTGTTAATCTCTGCATTTTATTTTGGACAGCCTTCCCAGGACTTTTAGTTTGTAGTTTTCATCAAACAAATGGATTGAACAGCACAAATTTATGAACCATCTTTTAAGGATAGGAAGTATTTTCCTGGTCTATTCCGTGATACAGGAAAGGTTATGAGCTAAACTCCAAACACAAGCAGCCATATGACCTTGGGGAAGGAATTGAATTTAACGTATGCAACCACAAGTCATAGCCTCATTCTTCATCAACTGAAGTCTATCTTCAGTTTTTGATAGATAATGAAAATGCCCATAAGTAACTCTTGTGACTTAAAAGAGGTAAAGAAAGCCTCGTATCTATTGTACTGCAACAAGGCTCTTGTCAACTCTGAGACGCATGATAATCGCTTTAAAGAAGTAAAAATGTCCAAGAATGTTTTAACCAAAGACATTGCAATCCTACCATATGTAAAGTTTTTTATGTCCACTGAAGCTTACCCTCACAATCCGGACATACTCTATGAAGCTTTTGACCTTTTGTGGTCATTTCGACTGCAGGTTACAAAGAGAGGAAGCCAAGATTACTGCATGGGAAAACTTACAGAAGGCGAAAGCAGATGCAGCAGTAAGAAAACTCGAGGTTGGTTATATTCATGTAGCGCTGTAACATTTAGTTGTTAAATAGCGTTTGCAAGCTCCTTTTATTTTGGTTCCAACTAGACTCTCATGTTTATGGACTCCCTTCTCATATATTTGGAACTTATTCTCTAATGCTTAGATGAAACTTGAAAAGAAGAGATCATCATCCATGGATAAGATATTGAGCAAATTGAGAAGTGCTGAGATGAGAGCTGAGGAGATGAGAAGCTCGATATTGGTCCCTAACGATCACCAAATTCCGAAGACGTCCCACAAGTTTCCATTTCTTCACAAGCTTGCTCAGTTCCGTTCGTTAAGCAGCTGTTTTCTCAGCGATGCTTTATGATGTTCAGGCCATATCCTGCTGCTCTGTTCTCCCTACCTGGCGGCTCTATCTCGTAGCCCAAGTTCAAGTTTTGTATAGAACCGTAATTTTCGACACTTCTGTACTCAGAAATTTGCTACGCGTGCAAATTCTTTGAGCTGTATTAATCCAGGTAGAGTCATCCTGAATTGTTTAATTTAGAAAACCATTCAATAAGATATAAGACCACAACTTCAAAGGCAATATTGAAATGTTTGTCCCTGGGAAGCCTGAACTGCTTGCTGGTTACAGGCACAAGGCCTTCAACGCAACACTTACTAGAGTGATCATCATGGACAACAGGATTCCAGCCTGACCAAAATTTATAAAGCAAGGAGATATCTAGCACATTTAATGTCACCAGTAGCTACGTTGTCTTTTTGCTTCTTGTTACACTTCTTTTTCTTTTTCCTTTTTTGAATTGTTTCTTAAAGTCTTGTGTCTGTAGTTGCAAATGACGTGTATCAAAATAGCAAAGTTGGTAAATGACACAGTGTACTACCCGAAATGGTAAGGTTCCAGCACAAACCCACATGTAATCTTTGGATTCCTTCTCATATTGAGCAGGACCACAATGATACTACAGTACAGCAGAAGTTCAGCAGGGAAGATAGATTGTTAACATGAAACAGTTCAAATTATTCAGAGGTAATTCCGGTCCTAAACCTAGCACTTGCCCTCATCTCCTTGTAAACCAGTTACAATCGTAGGGCCAATTGATCATTGTTGGAGACCACGTGCGCATGGCTAATATGGTCTATACCTCCAATCTGCTCTCGAAGGTCTAGCACTCCCAATGCCATAACCCCACTGCATGGCAAATAACGACTTATTTAAAACAATATGCTATGCGAGACACATTCTGTTATCCACTACTGTAACGTCTATCTTTTCTATACGATGAAAATAAGTGAAGAGCTGTAAGGAAACTTGAGCTATGTTTCAATTTTCTCTTTATTCGTTGCTATACTTACATCATCAAAAGTCAGGCTTCCATACATCCTACCAAAGTTGCGCATAGGACCACCATAGGCCCCAAAAGGTTCAGGGCCATTCATCATAAACGGTCCACTAGGGCCAGCATCATCAAGAGGTGTGGCTGAATCTATAGCAACCTGGATCGAAAGTTTAGATCATAAAAATCATCCACCGAAAAAAGAAAACCCTAGACAGATTTTTGTATGATTTTGTGTTATGGCAAGGCTAGGTAAACAGAAGTTTCATGGACTACCTGATGCCCACATATCTCATGGGATCTTCGAGACACACGATCTGCTACACCTTCTTCAGCAAATGTTACAAACCCAAAACCTCTATGACCACTCCTCTTTGGGTCCTACTCTTGTGGAGTATTTTCAATGTTCATCAGGCTGACTCAAAATTATGACTCAACATTACAGTAAAGCAACTGCAACATACCTTTGGAACATAAACATCTAATATATGGCCAAATCTACCAAAATACTGCCGCAAGTCTTCTGCAGTTGCTTCCTGTGGAAGCCTGCCAACAAAGATCTTTTTGCCCATCCCTCTAGCAGGCTCTCCTCCTACCAAATGAGAAGAGAAATAAATATGGAAATCATTAATAGAATGAACAATGAAGAACATAATTTGTAATTGCACCAACTTCCGTAAAATGAGCCTGGATGGTCATATAAGGTAGGAGCTCCTAGTGCTGCATATCTAGTTGCTGCAGAAATATATGCATTGTATGCACCATAACCACCATGAGACATTCTTCCTACGGGCCTGAAATCATCTTCCTGACAATACAGAGTTAACATTAACTTAACCTCTGAATGTAGAACTTATCAAGGGCTATTGCAATATACATATCCTGGAACTAACAAATGCATTTGAAGTTATAATTTAAGAGGAAGAGCATTCAATCACGGATATAAAACTAGGTTGATATGTTAGAACATGCCTTTGGTGTTGCTCGATCAACAACAACAGTAGAACCTTCTAATTCATGTGATTCAGCCATCAAATTGTCCACAGAATCTGCAGCATGGAAAAGGGATTATTCCTATGAATTGCAACATAAAGATGGCAATATTTGAAAACAAATGCAATTTCCAAAGAAAAAGTTGGCAAAGCAACCATTCTTTCGTTTTATTCTGTTTAGGGGGATAAGGAAGGGGGAATTAGCAACCATGAAAAGCCAAAGGACTGTACACAATATGGAAAACAAAGCAAAGGATGCATGAGGAATGACATCAGAGCATGCACAACAATGATATTAGTGGTCTGACCTGCATTTGCAAATGTGATAAATCCTATCCCACGATGTGTTTTTGAGTTATGGTCCTGTGCACAGCATCGGTTAACAAATACTCTGTTAAAATAACAGGGGAGAAAAACCACAACTATTTATTGGTGTAAGCAAGCAGTGTGAAATGAAATAGAGAAATAGAGAGATGACCTTTGGCATATATAAATCTATTATCTCGCCATATTTCTCAAAATGACTGCAAACAAAAAGTGTATATACAATTATGCCTATTCCACATTTGACTTAATAAATAATATACAATGATAAAAACAAAAAAAAGTTAAAACAATCAGAAGATCTCCCTGGCCATGTCATGATCCTTTACCTACGAAAAGTTGCTTCAGTCACAGCTGGTGCTATCCTGGCAACAAATATCCTGGTCACTTTTTTTGCAGGGGCCCTCATTTCTTCCTGCCAAATGAAACAAGTAACTGGTATACAAGTGCTGCTACATTGTATCGGCATATAAAATATCCATAAATTCTAAAAAGACAAAGATAGAAGGTTGTAAAATTAGTTCACAATTTTGAAATCAAACCTTTGGAGTAGCTACTTTTACTTCCAACATTCTTTTTCCAAGAAAGTGTTCGCTTGATAGTGCATTCTATGAAAACAAAAATGTCAAAAGCATGTCAACTTAGGAAACAAGCTCCATTTCACAAAAGAGCTGATAATAACCTTGGCATCTTCCTCTGACACAAATGTCACATATCCAAAACCACGAGATCGACCAGATGACCGCTCCTGAAAATGCAATGAAAAACAATGAATTTATCCCCACAAAAAAATTTTGATGTATTGATATCAATAATCCACAATTATGACGTGGAACAACCAAGCTGTACATCTGTTGCCTGCAACAATCTAAATATTTTAGATTATCACAACTCCATCACAAATGAGCTTTAAATCCAAGTAGGATATATCAACCTTAAGACCTTAAATTTCTCAATATCTACTTCTATCTTGCCTAGAATGCTGCTAATTGCAGTAAGCACTAACAAATGCATTAGGTAGGAACAGCAGCACTCCACTAAGCCAAGACAAATTGTTGATCCCAACACCAGAACAACAAATAATTTAATTTCAAGCAATCAAACTGCTAAGAAACTAGAACCAAATCATTACTTAGCTCCAGAAAGAAAGTCCCTCTTGTTAAAGGTTTGGTAGATGAAAAATGTTAGAAAACATGCTTATAATGGTTTCAATATCACTTTGTCCATGGTAAATATAAGGCCTTCACAAGTTATTAATTTTTATAACATTCACCGTCAATGGTTCCATATGCTACTGTGCAATAAACACTTTCCAAGTGAAGCATTTTATCCACTAAACCAAATCGCCTCATGCAATAATTAGGACAAGATACTTCCAGCGTCAAAATTTCAAGCTGTAAAGCCCAACCACAGAAAGACGGGTGAAGAAGAATATTAAAAACAGAAATCAAACGTTATAAAAGCAAATTCAAATGTAAGCAAGACGTCCGCAGGTATAAAACATAAAAAACAAAAATTCAACATGCATACAAAAGCTGCAATGTAAATTCAAGCACAACTTAAAAATACAAGCCTGGCGTCCACAAGCTGCTATGCTGTCCAACGAATCATTACAGTAAAGCACAATTGTCCAAACATGAATATTCATCAAACCAATTAATGCAGCTGGAGTTCATAAAGGTCTAAAGTGAAAATGGCCAACCTTCATGACAATACAATCCTCTAATTCCCCAAATTTGCTCATATATTCTCTTAAACCTTCTGTATCCACTTCCCAAGGAATGCCAAGAACCTACAATAAACAATCACACAAGAACATATCAATCAATCAAACCCACATAGAAAAATCAAAACTTCATCAATTATTTGCAAAGTGCAACGACGAAAAACTAACCACAAGCTTTCGCTCCATGAGGAATTAAGAGCAATTTGCGCAGTAGACAAAAGGGGTATCAGAGAAACGGAGATGGAGAAACCCAAACCCTCAAAAAACCAGGTGAAGGAGAGTAAATCGCTCTCGAACCTCTCTGATGACTAACAACCCTCTTCTCTCTCTCTCTCTCTAAAACTCTCACACTCCTCTTCCTCTTCCTCGTCGCTCCCTGCACATGACAAGCACACCTCTTTCTCACAAACAAACGTCATCGTCATCGTCATCATCATCTTCATCTAATACCAAAATCTAATTCACCGTACGTTAATTCCTCAATTTACACGAACCAAAATTTGGATCTTTCACCAAAATTTGGATCTTTACAAGAGAAAAGAAGAAAGATTAAATCTTTTTGGAAACATGTGATTTTAACCATGAATTTACCCGCTCGCTGACCTTTTTCGATGGAATCGAAAGTTTCAAAAGAAAACCTTAAATTTCAGGACTCACCTCTCTCCCTCCCTCTCAAATCCCTCTCTGACCTCTCCTCACCTTCCTCTAAACCTCTCGTTCCTTCGCTTGCACGCGCCTCCTCTGTCTCGCTTCGACCTCCACCAGCCACTACCGAAGTTGGTGCCCTGTTTTAGAACTGACCAGCAAGTGAGTTAATACTATGATGGGCTGGCTCTTAACAACCCACACCCCGACCACAGGACTATTCTTAGCTAGATGAGACCAGCCCAGGTTTCTGCTACCTCATTCTAACTCTTCTTGCCTATTCGATTGCTCCCACTTCTTGTGGAATATTTATTTTGGACTTTCATTTCTTTTATATTTTTATTTATTTATTTACTTTTTTTTCTAAGATTTTCACTGATTTTGCTTGATTTTGTTGAGGCTGAACGTTGCTATTTGGATTCATGAGATTGTCGTCTTAAGTGAGAATCTTTAGAAACAACACAAGCACGGGAGTCAGATCCGTGAGCCCTCCAAACACTCAAGTTAGTCTTTTGGTGAGGGTTTAGGTCGCTGTAAAACATAGAGAATTAGGGTTCTAATGTCATACCTGTATTATGGCAAAGTGATACCTTATATATAGAATACTAGGTTTAGTTCTTCACGTATGCAGGGGAGGTTTCTGCAAATGGGCCAGGTTTCTGCGAATGGGGCGTGGACGCATGGACCCGAACCCGGGCCTAGCACGGCCGACCCAGCCATAAGCTCCCTACTCCTCGAGTCTGACCAAGGAGAAGGGTCGAAGGAGTACATAAGGATCTTGAAGCTCGTCTGTGGGATAGCTTGTGGTAGGCCCGATCGGTCGGATATCAATGCACAACGCATGATTGCTCGTGTTAGGATTGGTTGGTTGAGTGTCTCGATCGGTTGGCATCGATGCGTATCGCATGATAGCTCGTACCAAGATAGATCGGCCGAACAACGACACTGAGCGCGTGAAGGCACTTGGTTTAATCATTACTGACGGCGCGTGACCTTTGACAGATTTTCAGAATTTGAAACGAAACGCCTCTGTAATCATTGTGCAGCTGTCACGTACGTCCTTTCAACTGTTGCGCCGCTCTGGATTTCTAATAACCCTAATTCACCTCAGCTCAGATTCTGCCACGTGTCTGAGCTTGGCTCGGATTTTCTCCATGCGTCAAGCGTTGGTTGGAACGTCCATCCAGCTGATCTCCAATAAATACTCGGGATCGACAGACTACAGACTTTCTACTTGCTTTGTTCTACGGCTTTCATTCTGCTTTCATTTGCACCTTCTTGCCTACAGTCTCCGGAGTTTTCTTTCAACCGATGTTCAAATTCCCAACTTCTATCTCCAACTAGGTACGTCCTTTTTCTTCGCTTCTTCCTCAAAATTTCGTCTTTGTAAATATGTCATCAACCATTCCTAGAAGTGGGGTTAGCCCTAGGGGTGAAACCGCCGGGAGGGCCTCCCAACCAGTCGGGCCGCTTGAAGTGGTGATACCGGGGGTGAGAGTTATTGAGGGAGTCACGGTGAGCGACCGGAAGGATGGGCTGGTCGTTGAGGAGCCGCCGAAAGAAGAATCAACGATGACCTTGGGGGAGCTGAATCGGTCGATTATCAGGAACAATATCCCTTTGTCCTGGGGACCTAGGCTGGCTTCCGAGGAGGAAAGGATCCACAGCAATTTGGGAGGATATTTTGCTATTTCTGACAGTTTCTTCTTGGTCGGCGGAATGAAGCTTCCGTATGCCCTGATCATTGATGAGGCGTGCGCCGACTACCAATTGAGGCCGAGCCAAATTCCTCCGAATGGATGGAGGTTCATTAGCGGTTTGACCTTGCTGTGCCATCAGTTCGACTGTCCGCCTTCGGTCGACATCCTATGCCATTTTTTGAGGATGAACCAGAGTTCGAGCAGTAGGGTCGGGATCCCCTATTTGCAGTACAGAGACGCTCGATATTGCCCGACCGGAACGGCCTCAAAAATCCAATCTTAGCGGACGAAGTACTTTTTTGTGAGGTCTCCGGGATCTTCCTTTGAGTCTCGGCCGTGGAGATACCCTCTTGCCGAGCGATGGAACGATGCATAGAGCTTATCTCTTACTAGTGTAGAGTGGGAGGTAGTCGATCGCATTAAGGGGCTCGGTCGGTATGACTTCGATCGGTTCATTTTGGGATATCACTGGGGGGCCTTGGGCGATTCCTTCCTAATCGACCATCCGCCCCGAATTAGCGGGCTAGGAGAAGAAACTGCCCCCTCTGGTTGATTCCACGTGGTTAAACTATTTATTGTATTTGTTTCGATTTTTAACCTGTTTTTATTTATGTGCAGCCATGGCAAGGTTTGACGATTTTGTCGGACCCCCCGTCTCCCTAAATCCAAAAGGCAGGCCAAGGGGCCTAGAGCTTCTTCGAAGGTGAAGAAGCAGAGGAAGGAGGGAGAGGTCAGCGAGGGCGCCGCTCCGCCAATGGAGTTAGGCCGATCTACAGTGTGGCTGCCCCTCCACCCGCTGAAGACCGTCCTGGAGTGTCGGCGTCATTGTCGGTCTTGCACATGAGTGCGGACCGAGCAGGTTCAGAGGAGGAAGAAATGGAGCCTCCACTCAAAAGGAAGAGGACCGCTCGGAGTGCCGGTCGGTCGTCCATTCAGTAGGAGAGGAGAGTTGGGGAAAAGCAAGCACCCCGGTCGGATAAGGCTAGGAGTTCGCGATCAGTCTTGACAAGGCTGTGTCGCTTAAGGACGATAATGTGGCTCTGCAAATTACCCAGAAAGTCGTTCCTCCTGTGGACGAGAGGTTTTTGGAGATGCTGGATAATAAAGAGCTGATGGCTCGTCTCGTTCGCAGCTGCGTCAGGGATATGGCGTACGCCTCTGAGATGTATCAACGTCTTGATAAGCTCGATGGAGTGAAGCAATAAGTGGATCGGGAGGTTCATGACCTTCTCGAGCAAGTTAATACTCTAAGAGGTGAACTCGCAGAGGCGAAGGAGGGGCAGGACATCTTGCGAGCTCAACTCTCTTCAGTTGAGGAGGAGAAGAAACTTTAAGAGGAGGAGATGAGCGTTTTGAAAGCTCGACTCGCTACGAGGGAGGAGGAAAAGAGCGGGGTGATTGTGGCGAAGGACGGGCTGGTCAAGGAATGTAAGGACTTGGCCAAGGAATGTAAAAACTTGAAGAGGAAGGTGGAGACGGAGCAGGAGCTTCGATCAAAATTCCTCCAGGACTGTTATGAGGCGGTGAGGGACAGACTGAGGGCCGAGGATAAACTGAAGGAGCTTCAAGGCTCCGTCAAAAAGCAGAGGGTTGAGGCGATCAAGCGATGGAAAAGGCAATTCCTACATGGGAAGTGCTTAGAGTTCGCTTGCGACTTGACCCTTTCGGTCCTGAAGAACTGCCATATGTCTGCATCCCTGACGGGTCGGTCGGTCCTCCATTCGAGGATTATGCCGAGCCGATGCTTCCTGTCGCTCTCGGCCTTTCTCTGGAAGAAGTGAGGGAGATAGCTGAGGGAGAACACACGTCGGTTTCAGATGAGGAGGTGGACCTCGTACGAGCGATCTCACGGGGGTGACTCTCCGGTTCTTCCTGCAGGCTCTGGTCCTGCCTCGGATACTTTGCCGACCTCCCCTTTGCCGACCTTCCCTTCTGCTGATCCATCTGGTGGCCCTTCCTCTCCTCCCGAAGGATCAAAATGATTGTTTCCCCTTGTAAGGCTCATCTGGTCGGGCTTGTGACCAGAGCTTTAACCCAAAGAAATAGAAGCTCCTTTGTTTTTCATTACCTCCTTTATATGTCATGTTAAAGATTAGACGATCCTTTCGAATAGCAGGTAGTCAACGAGTGCACTCGATGTGCGTTGATCGGGTGAATTTGGTCGAGCGATAATGAGGTCGTGCGATCCAAGATTTTGTCTTGGCATCTTGGCCGAGCGAGGTAGAGGCCGAGCGATCCAAAATCTTGTATTGGCATCGCCTGATAGAGAGTGGTCGAGGCCGAGCGATCCGAGATTCATCTTCTCGGCATCGCCTGGTTCCAAGGATCTTGTCTTGGCAACCTGGCCGAGCGTGGTCGAGGCCGAGCGATCCAAGATTCATCTTCTCGACATCGCCTGGTTTCAAGGATCTCGTCTTGGCAACTTAGCTGAGCGTGGTCGAGGCCGAGCGATCCAAGATTCATCTTCTCGGCATCGCCTGATTCCAAGGATCTCGTCTTGGCAACCTGGCCGAGCGTGGTCGAGGTCGAGCGATCCGAGATTCATCTTCTCGGCATCGCCTGGTTCCAAGGATCTCGTCTTGGTAACCTGGCCGAGCGTGGTCGAGGCCGAGCGATCCAAGATCTCGTCTTGACATCGCCTGGTTCCAAGGATCTTGTTTTGGCAACCTAGTCGAGCGTGGTCGAGGCTGAGCTATCCGAGATTCATCTTCTCGGCATCACCTGGTTCTAAGGATCTTTTCTTGGCAACCTGACCGAGCGTGGTCGAGGTCGAGCGATCCGAGATTCATCTTCTCGGCATCGCTTGGTTTCAAGGATCTTGTCTTGGCAACCTGACCGAGCGATGTTAATGGAATCTTCTCCTTTTGAACAGTTTAGCAAGATTTTGCTTGCCAAGAAATTTGAAACCCCTTTATTGACGATGATAGGGTGTGGGCTGTTTAAAAACCTGACTGGCAGGGCCAGAAAAAAGGTACCCACAAGTTGTGTACAAGAGTATAAATAATAATAAACAAAGAAACAAATGAACTAAAATAAAGCTTATCTATTGGTAGAACGTCTTCAGGTTTTGAGAATTCCAGGGCAACGGTAAAATCTTCCCGTTCGTATCGCACAGGATGTACGAACCGTGTCTGGCTTATTCGACCACTTGATAGGGTCCTTCCCATGTCTGACGGAGTTTCCCAGGATGCTTTCCAGATGCCTCGACCTTTCTCAAAACGTACCCACCGACCTTTATGCCGACCGGTCTTCTTCATCCAGTATAACCCGCTGAGTCTCTTCTGAAGGGTTCATCTTCTCAGTTTCTTCGTCGGCTCTTGCGTCAAGGGAACTTGTTAAAACTACCGCCCCATCAAGGGTCCTCGTTTCTGCCATGTAGCACTCCCTAGCAATTCTTTGCTGGCCCCTGACAATACCGACCCCATGAGGTGTTGGGAACTTCATCGCTTGATAGTAGGTTGAGACAACTGCTCTGAGGGCATTTTGGGTGGCTCTTCCTATTATCGCGTTATATGCTCCGCCAAATTTCACGACCAGGAATTCGACTTTCCTCTCTTTTTGACATGGCCTTTGTCCAAATTTTACTTTAAAAAAGACTCGGGCAAATGGGTAGGCTAATGCTCCAGTTACCCCTTTAATAGGTCCCTCTATTGGCAATAGTCGCTCTTCCGGTATTTCTATCTGCCTAAACGCGTCATAATATAGTAGATCGACCGAGCTACCTGTGTCAATCATTACCCGCTTCACCTCACTACCATCTATATTCAGGGTGGCCACCAAAGCATCATCATGAGGACAGCTAACACCTTCCAGGTCAGACTCGTCAAACGAGATCGTCTCATTAACTTATGGCTTTTTTGTTGCTGACTGACCCTCAGCGATCTGCCTGGCATATCGCTTCCTTCCTTTGACGGTGGATCCCCCTGTTGCGCTTTCGCCAAAAATCATGTTGATGACCTTGACCGGTCGGTCATCCTGCTGTCCGGTATTTCTGTCATCTCTAGCTCTGGACTGTCCTCTCGTACCGCGTCGGTCGTCCATATTCCTGGTCTGCCTTTTATCATCATTCCTGTGTTGTCTCCATGGTTTTCGCCAATTGTCAGACCGACCGCTCCTACCCTCATTCTCCCATTCGGCATTTGTACCGTACTTCAAGAATCTGCCGAGCTTTCCCCTCTGAATAAGGGATTCGATTTCCCTCTTTAAGTCCAAACAATCCTCCGTATCATGACCCACATCTCTATGAAATCAGCAATATAGATCGGGGTCTCTCTTTTTTTAGGGGAGTTTTCAAGTCATTAGGCTTTCGGAGGGGTTCCCTCTGCTCTCATGGCTGCCAGTACTTCCGCATATCGTCTGTTGAGCGGGGTGAAGAGTTCTCGTCAACGTCCCTGTCGATCGATCGGCTTTCTCCAGCTCGACTGATCCTTTTGTCGCTTGTGTGAACTATCTGCTCTGTCATTTGGCGAACGATCATCCGCCCTACGCTTCGTATTTTCCAGCACTTCTTCGAGCTGGATATATTTATCCGCACTGTTTCTTATCTCTTGGATAGATCTGGGCTGATCGAGGGCCAATGACTTTTTGAATTCGTCATCCCTCGTGTTGCTCATAAGTGCGGCCAACATGGATGAGCAGGTGAGGTCAGGGACTTCGACAGCTTCGTTGTTGAATCGAGTGATGAACTCCCTTAAACTCTCATTCCTTCCTTGGGTCAACTGCATCACTTCCAAGGTAGTCTTCTGCGACCGTTTACTTGTGGCGAACTGGTTGAGGAATAGCGACTTAAAGTCCTCAAAACAAGTGATGCAGTTCGGAGGTAAACTGTTGAACCATCGTCGAGCTCCTTCTTGAAAGGCTATGCAGAAAGCCTTGCATTGAATGGCGTCTGGAACGCAATGCAAGTTCATCATCGACTGGAAGTGTTGTAGATAGTCCAGGGGATCGATCTTCCCAGTTTATTTTTCTGGCGTTGGTATCTTTGTACCGACCGCTGGGAGGCTATCCAAGATTGTCGGGATGAAGGGAGAGCTATATTGCGCTGATGGATGATCCGGACGGGAATTCATAGCCACATTGATCCGATCGTCCACGATCTTTTTTAGGACTTCCGCAGAATGGCGATCGGTTATCATACCAATCTGTCGTGCGAGTGTCTGCTGTTGTTCCTGCTGAGACTGTAGAATTTGGCGAATCAATAGATCAGCCGCTTCCTCGATCTGTTTTCGGGTGAGGGAGATTTGTTGTGGTGCAGGAGGATTTGCATCCAGGGGGCGCTGGAAACTTGGATGCGTATTGGTCTCAGCATTGTCCTCCAGGGCTACGCTCTGTTCTTCTTGATCTGGATTCTGAGGTTGTGGTTGATCATTCGGGTGCGACGATTGTGTGCGTGAATCATGATGTGTTGACGGAAGAGTGGCAGGTAACTGCAAACCCATCCGCTGTAGCGCAAGTGCCACAACGACGACTATATCAAGGTTGGCTGCTGCCGCCTTCCTGATCTGCGTATTTCTGGACGTGGTGCCCTGATGTCTGGCCCCACGGTGGGCGCCAATTGGTTACGCCGATTTTGGTGAAATTTGAGCGTTCTTTGTTGGATCCATGAGATTGTCGTTTTGAGTGAGAGAGTACCTGCAAAACAACACAAGACATGCCGGGGGTTGATATCCGGCAGGCCCCTTCGACGCTCAAGTTAGTCTTTTGGTGAGGGTTTAGGTCGCTATAAAACAGAGAGAATTAGGATTCTAATGTCGTACCTGTATTATGGCAAAGTGATACCTTATATATGGAATACTAGGTTTAAATCTTCACGTATGCAGGGGAGGTTTCTGCAAATGAGCCAGGTTTCTGCGAATGGCCGTGAACTCATAGACCCGGGCCCGGGCCTAGCACGGCCGACCCAACCATCCACTTTTGAAACAAAAGTACTTTAGAAAGTACAATAATTATTAAAACATAATAACTATTATTTGTGACTGTACAATTTATACATACACACGTGAAAATTGTCATTTCTATTTCATAATTATAGATTTTAGTTTTTCATTCGGGTAAAGTGAAGTGTATCATGTATTCATCAGTAAAGCAATGTGGTGAGGATGGACTCAAAAGTAATTATATTTTGATCAATCAGCAAAAAGATCATAAACGATTAAACAAATCACCGAATTTTCTTGTACTACATTGTGATTGTGCACTTAAAATGATATAGCCACCACCTTTGCCTAGAGATTTTGCAATGGTAAGTGATCAATAATCTTGTGTTGGACAACTCTAGAACAGCATATATATCATAAGTTTTCTTGTCAATTGTAGTCAATGGTCAACTTTTTCTTACATCCAAATCGGAGACACTCCTGAAGTACGGATCTTGAGCTCGGAGGTACAGCGATACTTGTCCTAACCGTGTTATATTAGTGTAGTCTTGAGGGTTGGGAGCCGATAAACCAGGGAAGAGGAGTCCATACAATCTAATAAGCTTGACCACCCAACCTTCCCTATATTCTGGCCCTTTTATATAGGGTATAATGAAGCTTCTTATCAGCTCCCAAATGGCAGTAAAAAACATGGAAATTGCAGAAAATGTTGTGAAGTAATTATTACATGGTTCCTCTGGTACTATCTGCATCGAAAATGACAGTCAACCCCAAAGTTCATGAGCTCAATAGTTCAATACTTCCCCTATCTATCATATACCTTTCCTTTATAGCAGCTGTTAAAGTAGAGACAGGTCCCGAAGTGCTTGAACAGAAATGTAGAATCGTCGTCTGTTAGTAGCCTAGTAACAACATCATTGGAATAAACAAACCTCAGGTACTTAAAACCGTAGGTTTGCAACAAGTTTTTCATGAATCTCAAGAATTCCGTATCTCCAACCCTCGGCTGTCCAAATGTGTAGACACCCTCTAATCTTTCTAATAACTCTGCCTCACCATGCAAGGCTAGAACGGCTGGGAAGAGAATTGCGAGCGCACCACCCATGCTATATGGCCTATTAAAATGAACTTGGTCCTCCTGTTTTCTTTCAAGCGTTTTCTCAGCTCTTCCCTGATAGAGTAGTAAGCTATCGGTCTCTCGGTTTCTTGTTCAATCTTGGGTGGCCAACCTTCATTAATTATTAGCCCCAACGCTTTCATAAACCGTCCATGAATTTTTCCCATTTGAGGAAACTTGTACCAGGAGATATCCATATCAGTACACCAATCTTCGGGATCAAAGGCTTCAGTGCCTCTAAAGGCCACTACAATCAAGTCTTGGTCCCCAGTTTTGTCGTGAAACATGAAGGCTTGCGTCGAACGTTTTCTTTGACAATCTAACAAGAAAATGTTACAGTGACGAGGATAAGAAGATTAAGGAGAAGCTTTTTGTTTAGAATTGCACAAACAGATCACCATTTTGTGTGCATTTCTTTATGATACATTATGTTTATGTCATCGAGGTATGAGTATCTTGTATATATGTTATCAATACTTATTGAGGTACTTGTAACCTCATTTTGGACTTATGATTAAGAGATTGTTGGCTCTTCTTTGACATCCTATTGTGGCCACATATTGTTATATTAATCTAGCAATTTGTTTCTATTATTTATTGATGTTGATTATGTTGTCCAAGTGGGAGAATGATAGAATTTTGTCATTAATTTTGTAGACTAACATAATAAACATAATTTTGTGCAAACCTCGATTAATTTGATGTCAAGATAACTGAGCTTGTTAATTCTCTCTTTAACATGTCATTAGGCCTATGTTCATGGGCTTGCTATGATAGGTAGGCTTGGCCCATGTTTTACAGTGCATAGGAGGCCCTACTGCTAGTCAATCTTAAATACAGTCGCCCCATTGAAAACTGTGTGTGCTTTTGCTAATTAGGATTTAGAATAACAGTAGTCAATTCTCTGCGTGTCTGTCACGTCGCTTCACAGAAAATAACAATGGATTCAATTGTTCCACAATTTCTAGGTATTTGTCTATACAATTATTGATTCTAGTATATTGCAATTTTAAGATTAATTAATTGTGTTGATTAATTACAAAATTAATATGAAATTTTGTGTTTAATTTTCCTTCAGACTAACATCAGAGATCTTTGGTGGTGATGGAAAAGTGTCTTCAATATAGCTGATAAGGTCAAAGATAATTAAGAATGCTTAGACTTGATTTGTCATACAAAACAATTTGTTGAATCCAAAGATGTGGTCAGAGAGAAATTGATGAATGATAAAGTAGAAAATTTATTGTTTGTTATTCAATTTGTTAATTTATTGTTGATTTTATAGTGCTTCTATTGCTAATATTTATTATACTTATGTTACTATTACTGTATATCATCATTTTTAGTTTGTTTGTTGCTGTATATAATTAGGCAATTAGTTAGTTTTAATTATTTAGTTAAATGGCATGTGTTGCTCACGTGATGCACAGTTTGTATATAAGAGCTTGTATGTTCTCCTGTTAAATCAATGAGAAAGTTTTCACATTTCTCAAGATACTCTGATTATTATATGGTATCAGAGCATTTACACGCGTTTCCTGCGTAACCACTCTTTTTCTCAGCCATTTTCTTGCCCTTTCTCAGTTTCCAAACATTTTTTTTTGTCTTCTTTTCTCATCGATTCCGATGGCTAATGAAGATTTTAATAACGGAAATAATCCGTATTTCCTTCACCAGAGTGATAATCCTGGTCTTTCTCTGGTTTCTCAACCTTTATCCTCTGATAATTACAACACTTGGAAGCGTTCGATGATGATGGCATTATCCGCTAAGAACAAGATTAGTTTTATTGATGGCTTGATCCCTCGTCCTGCTTTAACCTCGGCTAATCTCAATGCTTGGAAGCGGGCTAATGATCTAGTTAACTCTTGGATCATTAACTCTGTTTCAAAGGAGATCTCAGCAAGTTTGCTTTATCATGATGCTGCCTTTGAAATCTAGAAAGATCTTGAGGCTCGATTTCAACAAAAGAATGGCCCTCGTATCTTTCAATTGAAGAAGAAATTAGCTGAGCTGTCTCAAGGTACACTTTCTGTTACCTCTTATTTCACGAAATTGAAGATTCTTTGGGAAGAGTTGTACTCCACAAAGCCTCTGTGTTCTTGTTTAGCTTGCTTTTGTGGTGGTGTGAGAAAAATGCTTGATGATTATCAGCGTGAATATGTTATGGCTTTTTTTATGGGACTTAATGAATCTTATAGCCAGACTAGGAGTAATATTCTATTGATGGATCCTTTACCTAGTATTTCCAAAGTATTCTCCCTTGTTCAAGATGAGAATCAAAGGAATATTTGTAGTCCTGTTGTGGCCTCAGATGCAGTTGCCTTTGCCACTCAACATAGCACTACTTCGTCTTCAAAGAAAAGTAAACCTAGATGCACTCATTGTGATATTCTTGGTCATACATGTGACAAGTGTTATAAGATCATTGGCTACCCTCCTGGTTATTTTGATAAGCCAAAACCTGGTAAATCCAAGAATGTTTCTGTTCCTGCATCTGCTTCTGCAAACAATGTGCAAACTGTTATGGAGCCTGATTCTCTCTCTGCTAGTCAATGTCAACAGTTGATTAACATGCTTACTGCTCAGCTTCGGGTTGCTTCATCTGATGAATGTCTTGTGAACATGGCTATGTTTGGTATGATTCTGTCTTATACTACTTCTTTGCCTTTTGATGCTAGTTCATGTTGGATTCTTGATACTGGGGCATCTAGGCATGTTTGTTGTGATAAGAATCAGTTCATGACCTTTAGGGCAATAAAAAACACTTGTGTCACTCTGCCGAACAAGTCTATTGTACCTGTGAAATTTTCTGGGGATGTTCAAGTCACTGCAAACATCATTCTTCATGATGTTCTATTTGTTCCTCAGTTCAAGTTTAATCATTATCATTGGAAGTTTGACATCATGTTCTAATTTGGTTTTGTTGTTCTCTAAAACACAATGCTTGATTCAGGACCAATGCAAGGTGGTTGGCAAGGGTGAATTGAGGCATGGCTTATACATTCTGCAGAGACATTTTGACAATTCTATGTTTCATGTGAATTCTGTTTCTTTTGATTCTTGGCACTGTAGGCTTGGTCACCCTAGTGAAGTTGTTTTGAACATTTTAAAAAGTGTTGTTTCTATTCCTGCATGTAATAAGAATGCACCTTGTTGTGTATGTCCTCTTGCTAAGCAAAAGAGGTTACCCTTTGTTTCTTTGAATAAAATGGCTTCACAACCTTTTGCCCTTATTCATTGTGATATTTGGGGTCCATATAAGCATCAAACACCTGTTGGTCAGCAGTTCTTTCTCACTATTGTTGATGATTGTACTCGTACAACATGGACTTTCTTGATGCAACACAAATCTGAGGTTCAGACTTTAATTCCTAATTTCATTTCTATGGTTAAGAGGTAGTTTTTCAAAGATGTTCAGATGGTTAGGTCTGATAATGCACCAGAGTTAGCTTTTACTGATTTGTTTGGCAAATTAGGTATTGTGCATCAGTTTTCTTGTGTTGAGACTCCTCAGCAGAACTCAGTGGTGGAAAGAAAACATCAACACTTGTTGTCTGTGGCTAGAGCTCTTTATTTTCAGTCCAAGGTTCCTATTAAATTCTGGGGTGAATGTGTTCTTGCAGCTACACATTTGATTAATCTGTTGCCTGCCGCACCTTTAGGGAATAAGTCTCCTCATGAATTGTTATTCGATGAAAAGCCTGACTATTTGCATCTCAGGACTTTTGGCTGTTTGTGCTTTGTTTCTACACTCAAGTCCAAGAGAGATAAGTTCAGTGCTCGTGCATTTCCTGTTGTTTTCATGGGCTATCCTGCAAGTATGAAAGGATACAAATTGTATGATATCAATAATCATAGGTTTGTTATATCCAAAAATGTTACTTTTCATGAACACATTTTTTCGTTTCATACAATTGCCACTGATGTTTTTATAGATCCATTTCGATCTTGTGTTGCCTAAACACATTCATATTGTTCATGATGATTCTCATGGTTATCTTTGGTAATTTCTTGCACATAATTCTCACTCCTCTACGCTAATGACCACCAACCGAATGCCTCCATTCCTGAAACTTCTTCTTCTGATGCATCAAACCACCAATCAAATTCATCATTTCATGAGGTTACAGCTCCTGCAACATTAACCCATCAACCAGAATTACCTCAGTTAAGAAAATCTTCTAGACTTCCGAAAAAACATGTTTATCTAAATGATTTTCATTGTAATGCTACTGTCAAGTATCCTATACAACATCATCTCTCTTATGAATTGCTTTCCCCATCACATAGCAACTTCATTGCTAATATAACCTCTCATTATGAACCTGAATACTATCATCAAGCTGCAAAGTTTCCTGAGTGGTGTGCAGCAATGGATGATGAACTTCAGGCCATGGAAGATTTGAAAATGTGGTCTGTAGTTCCTTTACCTGCAGGAAAGAAAGCAATTGATTGTAAGTGAGTTTTTAAAGTGAAACATAGGGCAGATGGTACTGTTGACAGGTACAAAGCACGTTTAGTGGCTAAGGGATTTACACAGCTTGAGGGCATTGATTATAATGAAACATTCTCACCAGTGGCTAAAATGACAAATTTTAAAGTCTTGTTGTCACTTGCAGCAGCCAAGAACTGGAAGTTTTTACAGATGGATGTTAATAATGCATTCCTTAATGGTATACTTGATGAGGAGGTTTATATGAAATTGCCTCCGAGCTATAGAGGAGAGAATCCAGGCATGGTTTGTAAGCTGCACAAGTCCATATATGGCTTGAAACAGGCTTCTAGGCAGTGGTACACCGCTTTTTCTGGTGTGGTCACGAAGTTTGGTTTTACTCAGTCTCCTCATGAACATAGCCTTTTTACTAAAGGTTCGGGAGTTGATTTTGTTGCTCTTTTGGTCTATGTAGATGATATAGTTCTTGCAGGGCAGAATTTGGATGGATTACATAAGGTCAAAGAGGTTTTGCAGTTATCTTTCAAGCTTAAAGATCTCGGTACTTTAAAGTACTTTCTTGGTTTTGAAATTGCCCATTCTATTTCTGGTATCTCCGTGTCCCAACGAAGGTATTGTCTTCAATTGTTGGAGGACACTGGTCAGTTGGGAGCCAAGCCAGCAGAGGTACCTATGATTCCTTCCCAGAAGCTTAGTGTTGATGAAGGTGAACTTTTGGATGATCCCTTGGTTTACAGACGATTAATTGGTAGACTTCTTTACTTGACTCATACCAGGCCTGATATTACACATTCAGTGCACTGCCTTAGTCAATTTGTTTCTTCTCCTAGACAACCTCACATGAAAGCTGCTTATCATCTTTTAGCTTATTTGAAGAAAAATTCGGCTCTTGGATTGTTTTATCCATGTGATTCCAATCTGCATCTTACCGCTGGATTCGGATTATGCTTCCTGTCCTGATACAAGAAGAAGTGTCTCCGGTTATTGTGTGTATTTAGGAGATTCTTTGATTTCTTGGCGGTCCAAGAAACAAGCAGTGGTTAGCCGTTCTTCTGTCGAAGCTGAGTACCGAGCTATGGCGGTTGTGACTTATGAATTGGTCTGGCTTGCGGCCATTCTTGATTCATTTCTTGTCCCTCAATCATATGTCCGATTGTTTTGTGACAATCAATCTGCATTACATATTGCTACTAATCCTGTTTTTCATGAACGGACAAAACACATTGAAGTGGATTGTCATTTTGTGCGAGATAAGGTTCGAGATGGTTTTTTGAAGTTGTTTCATGTTCATACATCGAACCAGTTGGCAGACGTCTTCACCAAATCATTATATGCTCCAGCGTTTTATCAGTTCATTGGCAAGATGGGTCTTCTCAGCATCCACGCAGCACCATCTTGAGGGGGGTGTATTACTGTATATCATCATTTTTAGTTTGTTTGTTGCTGTATATAATTAGGCAATTAGTTAGTTTTAATTATTTAGTTAAATGGCATGTGTTGCTCACGTGATGCACAGCTTGTATATAAGAGCTTGTACGTTCTCCTGTTAAATCAATGAGAAAGTTTTCACATTTCTCAAGATACTCTGATTATTATAGTTACTATTTGATGTATTTTAATAGTGCACGCTGTTATAGTAGTGCCTTAAAGGCAATCGCCTTTAGCGCATTTTGTACAAATTTGTGTACAGTCTTTATAAATAAATAAAGAAAGGCATATTTCATTAATTTGTTGTTCATTATTTATGAACCGATATAGATCTGTAATCAAATTAATGAAGTCCATGATATATGACATAGCATGAAGGAAATTATGATGTGATCACACTCGAGATTCCTATCATGTGCAATTATGTCATTATCTAAATTATCCCTAGTCATAGGATTCCGAGACCGACATCAGAATCCGGAAGACTAGACATCTCATGCTCCTTGATTTGATCAAGCGGTGGATCTCGTAAACCGTAAATATGAGATATTTAGGGTTGAGATGTGGATGCTTACTAGAGGTAGTAAGTACATTGGATGACTCGCCATGAGATCATCACATGGATGTCCTATTCTAATGTCGTTGATAATCTTATCATAGAATGGTGCAAGTATCCTTAGACTTGAGGTGCTCAAGGATATCTTGGTCTCGATTCGTGCTTTGACTCCATTCCTTGTTGCTTTACTGAGGTCGCTCATAGGGTGGTGCTTGGGTACAGTTTGAGGTATTCGAAGGTAATTGAGTAGTCAATAGAGGATTCACCACTTCTGTGATAGCAGAAGATGATACCCATGGCCTCTTGTCAGGGTCATTACTTAGAAATCTCTGGCCGGAGTATGTATGTCGTGAAGAGTGTCTTCAGTGACATATAAAGTAATGAGTCCCAGGACAAGAACTGAAATCACTGAACTAGATTTGGCGTAGTCGATCTAGTGAGAGTTGACACGTGCCCATACTCATAACCAAGTGGGGTATAGGATGGTGAAAGGACGAATTGCAAGGTAATTGTCTATGGAAGGGTTCGTGATATGGTCCATGATGAATATATATTCATTCGTCAAACCAATTACTTTCCGGTCAATTGGGGGTCATGATGTGTTGCTAGATACCACTCATGACTTGCTTAGATTAAGTGTTAATCTAAGTGGCCAACATAACCGGGAACCTAATGGGTCACACGCATAAGAGTGTCTCGGAGAACTCGTAAAATAGTTTTGGACAGAGTTCCAATATATGGAGAGCAACAGGATTAATTGGATCCCGATGAGATCGAGATATGTCCCGATGAGATCGCGACATCGATATTGTAACATCCCACCCCCTCCTGGAAGGGTAAAATAGTAAAATTGGCATAGGATGAGACTAATAGGGAATAATTAGTACTGTTCATGCATAATAGGATTGATACACAGTATCAATTGTGTACATGGAATTTCGGTATATGCATTCATGATAATTCCCGGTAATTGGGCCTAAAGCAATTTTATTGTGATTAACGTGGTTAATGGGTTTGGAAAAATATTCTGAGTGCGCTATTAAGCGTTATAGATTTTAAGGAATTTTCAGAATTTTCTGGAATTTTCTGGAGAAAATTTTGACCGCAAAATCGCCAGAATCAGCCTAAACATGTTTTGGGGTAGAAAAGGTGATTTTCGTGCTTGAAAAATTATTTGGAGTGCACTGTTACATGTTTTATAATTTTGGAGAATTTCATTAATTCTCAGAAAAATAATTCGGGGAAATTCTCGGACCGGATAAATCGCCAATCGATGAACAAAGTCGATTTGATAGTGAAAATTTCTACCCAATGGCACTGTAATATTGGGTATATTATTTTGGAATTGAAATTAGAGTCATTGGAGTCGATTGGGTTAAAATTTTGATCTGGATTAAAATATGATTAGTTTGACTTTTCTTTGCACCTTTGACCAATGAAATTTGGCCACTTATACCTTCATTAAATGCTCCTCACTTGTTCCTATCGGTTATGCTTTGGTAAAGGAATAAAATGAGCAAGTTATTAAGTTATTAGACAACTCATCCGAGCATTTCTCCATTTGCTTTTCTCACCATCGATTTTGTTTCTTTCTTCATTTTCCTCCAAACTCAAAGGCTTTTCTTCATGCAATCAAAACCACCTTCTTTTCATGATAATAAACTCCTTGTGTGGGGTTTAGAAAGTTGAGAAAGTGGGAAGTTGGAGTAGTAGGTAAAGAGTTGAGAAGGTGGAAAGAAGACTTGATTTGGTAAGTGTTTTAGTTAAGCTTTAATTATGCTTTGATTATGTAGTTTATGAATCATGGTAGTTAGGAGCATCTAATGGGAATTGTGATGTTATTATTAAGTTTATTGATGCTTTATTTTGATGAGAAGTATAGTATAAATTAATGGGTATAAATGTAAGGTATGTTAGGATAATGAATGGTAATGGTTAAGTTTGGTTTTAGCTTGATTTTGAATTCATATTGATGATTAATTGTGCATGGAAAGGGAAGAGGTTAGTGCTGCCAATTTTGGTAGGAATGCCTAGTGAATGTAGACATGATATAGGGACTGATTTTGTGTCCAATTGAGATGCTTATGGATGTAGGAAGGGTATTGGAATGAAAGGAAGTGAATAGAGAAGTAAAGCTGGAAAATTGATATTTGACCTAGTATACTGATTTAATTATAACTAATTATGTAGGAATGCAAATGAGGTGAGGCTTGTGGCCACTTAAACTTTGGGATGTTGGCTACATTTTGTGTGAAATAGGTGTTGTCTAATTTTAACTTTAAGGGGTTGCAATATGGCTTGGAAAGTTACTGTTCTTAACTGGAATAAACAGTACCCGAAATCATACCTTAGAGTTTTGCTAATTTTTATGAATTAATTGAGATGGAATTAGGGAGAATGGTCTTCATGAAAGTTGTAGCATATTGAATTATCTTTCCATTGCTACTGATATTGCTATTTTTAGAGTTGTATATTGGGAGATATGAATTGATTACTATTGACTGGTTTTGAGCATTTTGATGAAACCTAGTCTAAGTGTGATTTTGTGAGTTTTCGGATTGGAGGCAATTTTACCATTTTATGTGGACTGAATTGGTGTGAATGAGCTTCTGAAAAGTTATAGAGGAAGAGATTACCTTGAAATTGATATATGGTGTGTAATTTTTAGAAGTCAGAATGGGGAGTTATGATTTTGCAAAGATTGACCCTACATTAGGTTATAAATGGCTGATCATAACAGTAGCTTCCATAACAGTTTTGAAATTGTTAGAGATCGAATTGGATGTTGAGTGCTTCATGAAAATTGAAGTTTGAGATGTTATCTTTTCATGGATATAAAGTTCTGATTTTACTGACTTGTGTACAGGGAGTTATGCTTGTTATAAGATTACTGCTCAAATTGGATGATTTCAGGGACAACATCATTGATTGAATTATTTGACCAAGTTAACAATGGAATTGGATTTTTAGTTGTTCATAAAAGTTAGAGATAACATTGGGACCTTGATGAGCATATTTATTGTGCAATTTTTGACTGAACAGAATGAGAGTTATTAAATTTGAAATGTACTGTTCTATTTTAATGGGATTTGAGTAGGCTGTAGCTTTGAAGGGATATTTGACACCCTTAGGGGTGAAATTGATTTTTATGGTCTCTTGAGAATTGTAGAGCTTTTCATAAGCTTTCCAACAAGGTATAGTTTGCATTTTTCAGAAATGTGTAGAAAGAGTTATGTGTGTTGGAAGTTTGGTTGGAAATCGAAAATAAAGGGGAAATAAGGGTTATATATAAAATATAAATTGTTGAGTTTTGGTTTCTTTCGTGAATAACTTTTCCGTCCGACGTCCGATTGACCTGATTCTTGAGGCATCGGATTCATTGAATATTTAATTTCATTTTCTGAGAGATTCGGGATTTTTAGACGAGAATTTGACGTAGCCGGTAATGAACGGTGAATCATCGTTTTATTTAATTGGGGACCTATAGAGGTCCGAATTGCGACCGTCGGTGCCAATAGGTTTCTAAATTTTGATGAATTTTATAATGGAAAAAAGGGATTAGGGCGGAATTCATGAACATGCATATCTCCTCAATATGAGCACAAATTTTATATTTAGTGACTCGTTTTTCTCGATTCATATAGAGGCCCAATTGAGCGTCGATTGACCGACGTCACGAGACTTCCGCATTAGCTCGGAGTAATAGGTGAGTAACCTAGTTGGTTTCTCAAATTTCTGGTTGCTTATATGTTCTACGTGAATTACATGCAATGATGAACTGTATGATTTTGGCATGTATAAGAGTAGACTATTGTATGTTTACCGATTTTATTGATTACATGACACCGACATCGATATCTCGGGCTTTATAGCCATAATCTTGAATATCGCTATTCGGGCTTTATAGCCATATCATTGATTTATCGATACACGGGCTTTATAGCCAAACACCGTACATTTATCGAATATCGCATCGCATGCATAATTGCATGATCGATAATGGACGTGCCTAAGTTGCTATTTTCTTGAAAAGAGCTTTGAGCTCTCACATCAGATCGACCGCCTCTAGCCCAGGGGAGAAATCGACGCGTCCCCACCGAACACCGACCGAGCACTTGGGCACAACATGAATAAGCGGAAAGAGTCACATATGCATTGCATTCGCACAAATGATGCTCGTGTCCGCCTCGTGATGGCATGTGTTCTTGTGAATGGTCATCGTTCTTTGGACATTGTTATTGATCGCCATCGGTAATTGATGATTCTTGTACTATGTTGTACGCCATGTGCGTAATGCATCATTCGAGTGAACCATCGATGATGGTTTTCACCGAGTTCGCAAAACTCACCCAAAATTTGCATCTATTTTTCAGGTCTGAAGAATACCGGTTGACACGGAGTATGTCTCCGTAGACGAGTAAAGGTTAGAGATCGGGATCAGTTCAGGTATCGCATTAGTGTCTTAGTAAATTGTGTTCCACAATCACTGTATAACAAGGCTTTGTATTTTTACTGAGCCCATTGTGGTTTTAATGTTTTACTGCATTGTCCGATTGTAAATTATTACTGGATGACTGTAATAACTGAAACCGGTTTATATTGAACACGGGTTTTATTTACTTACTGTGTTAGCCGCGCTAACGTTGAATTAATGGCTCCAAAAAAAAAAAAATGTATACTGAGTTTTACATCGACTGATGTAGTACGCCACTCTCATGGCACGGACTGGATATCACCAACGATATCGGGTTGGGTCTTACGGAGTGGGTGTTACATTTAGGTGGTATCGAGCCCGTGAGTACGTAATGTATCCGGGCACCGTTTGGAACATAGGTTGCATGCATTTGAGTCGCGTCGTTGCGCATCGTGGTAATCGATCCTAGTTAGAGTCGCATCGAAGATAAATCCTATGGTGCATAAGTGTCAGTGACTAAGTGAGAGAAGAGTGAGGCTGGATTAGAGTGTAAATCCTCAAAAGGGATAATCAATTAGGAAAGGATAAAGGAAAATGGATAAGAAGGTTGATATTGATCGGGTTAGAAACCCTCATATGTGATAGAGAATGGTGTGTTGGCCTAGACTAATTAAGAATTTCCAATTAAATTGACAATATTATGGTGACAGAAAAATGAAGATGTTGAGAACTTGAGAGGTCCATTAGAGATATGGGAAGATCTAAGTGAAATTAAAAGTCTTAATGGTTAGGTAATTACGATTCATTGTATATGTCATGAAAAGGGAAATATTGAATTGAGTAAAATGTAGATGATCTAATCGGGCATATTTTGATTCATCGTATTCGAGTTAAAGATCGTAGATATTATAAGCGAAGATAATAGCGAAATGGAAAGAAGCTCAATAGAGTCAGAATTGCCATCGAGAACCGAAAGAACCAAGAAAAGTAAGATGCCCAAGTGCCTATTAGAGTGAGATAAAAGTGTACAGATAAATCAAGAATTTGTGAAATGGTTATGATCTGAACCGCATAAGCTTGAGATTGAAATGGTTATGTGATTATTGTGTTACAAGTTTGGAAATTCGTATGATAAAATCATAAAGGAAAAACAGACATGATGATTTCTCTTGATGGTGTATCGGAAATTCTGAATTAGGTGTATATGGACACAAAATGGTAAATGGATAGGCATATAGATAGAGATAAAATGGAGTGGTATCAACGATTTTGTGGGTATTGGGGACCGTGAACACCGATCATGATCGTTTGAGGAAAATAGAAGATAAGTAGCAGAAATGTAATGAAAAAATGTAATAATAATGATCATAAGTTGATAAGCTAAATTGATATGACCTTACAAGGTCAAGTTGCACGTCACGGATATGGGAATGAGCCATACAGTTTAATGATACGGGAGAATGAAATAAAGATCTTGAAATGAATGAAACCACAATAGTGGTATATGAAATGAGTTATCGATTTCGGTTGATTTACCGTTAGGAGTATCTATTAGACAAGTAATGTTGATTATGATTAATGAAACGATGTGAAAGATACACGGAAATCATAGAGGAAATGAGCGGTGAATGCTTAGAATGGTTATAAGTGTAAAGCTCATAATGGGTTAAAGTAAGACATAAGTGACCGAGAGTGTACTGTATGAGAGGAAATGAAAATGATTCGCATCAATTATTTATTTAAGAATTAGCATAAACGGAAAGGAGTCTTATGGAAGTCTGAATTGTATCGGTTACAAATTGGTTTCGGAGTGAATGCTATGGTATAGATTACGAATAAGTGTGAAAGAAAGTATTTAAGGATCATCATAAGGAACCTTCGTGAAAGGAATGTTTTGATATTTAAATTATGGCATAAAATTGTTCTAATTGAGATTATGCATTATAGTGAAGAAGGATTGAAAAGCAATTAGGGATAATAATTGGTTGATGTGACTTTCGTGAACCGTATAAAGATGGTATCAAGACGAACGGTCAAATGGATAGAAGTATGGACAAAATTAAAAGTGAAATTGGGTCATAGCTTATATTGTTGTGGTTATCTGCACTTGTGTGTGAAATGTAAAGTATCCAACATAAGTGAAATTTTAATTGGAGGTAATCCTATTGCAATGTGAAGTGAATCGATCTCCATTTATGATGTAAAACTGTTGAGGAATCTAGATTTGAAACGAAGAATAAAAGAGTCCCGAACTGAAAAGTGAGATACTAAAATAAAATGGAAATTTTGGAGGTCCAAGTACGAATGACAAGGTATTAACATATGTTGATATGAATCATATAAAAACAATTGAGAAGAGAAAATGAAAAAGAGTAACTAAATAGAGACAAGAGGGTCAAAAGGGAAACTGACAATGAGGTAATGTAGTGACACCTTCATAAAGAAATTGCAGATACACTCATTGTAGACTCAATGAAAAGGGTAAAAGATGTATGGTAAAGTCAATAAGACCCTAATAGGGATTTATGCGAGGTAAACAAATGGTAGTAATCGTGATTAGAGATGAATGTGTTTGGAAGTGTTGAGCGGTGAAAAGTGAAAAGAACGATAGGACTAATTGAGGAATCGACATCGATGATATACATACTTTGGAAGAGTGGGGGCGTGAGTATTGAATCTGCGACAATATGTTGAACAGTATGAAATAAATTGAATCGACTGTGATAAATGGTACTGGTGTCATGCTCGCGATTGAAAGCCTTGAGACCGAGATTCCTATAAGGATACATCGGGTTAATTTGAGGAAAGAGACCGGTGTAAATACGACAATGCTGAAATGAACGAACAATTCTACCTACTAAACTCAACTAGTGAATGTGATAATGCTGCATTGAATGATCAATTACGATATTGGGATTTTCAATGAGTGTCAAGCGATTATGGGTAATTGTGAAGTGTTTCGAAAATTGAAGTTGTAAATCTAGTGATAAGAATGGTTAAGAGTGCAGAAAGTAAAGTGATAAATTTTATGATGAGTTTGAATATACGAATGGAATTGGAAAACAATAGTGAAAAATTCAAAGAAGAAGTAAGTGTATTCGATAAAAGGTATTAGAACAAGAAAGTGAGCAATCAAAGTTAGACATTCTAGTAAGCATATTTGAAAAGTGAAATTGAGTAATTGTAGGTATAGAATGAAGTGATTATTGGCTCAAGTGTTTATAGGTTGAATGTCCAATAGGAAAAGGTTTGATTATGGTCGTGTTATGTAGTTTTGATTCATTGGAGGAATATCTTGTTACATCGCATTGCTCTACCGGGAGTTAAAGACCATAATGGATTTGAGACTAAAATGTGTGAGAAAAAGGAAAGTTGACCTAGGAAAACTGCATGGGTTAGCTAAAGTGGATCAGGATCGGACAAATGAAACAGAGTAAAAGGTATATCCGAATAAAGTGTGTGGACACTATAGAATAGTGAATTGTCTTACGAGAATCGAATTTAAATATAAAGTGAATGGCATACAACAAATGACTACATTAGGTACATTATTACTGAGTATAGTGAAGTGGAATTAAATGTCACTGTATTGGTACCAAATGAATGTAAATCGTCCCTGACGTGATTAAGGGAGGTACCAAAGACATGGAGATGTCCTCAATGGAATACGAATTGAACTATATGGCACTGTGGGAAAAAGGTGTTAGAGGAATAAAATGTGATAAGTGAATAGGTTCGAAAATACTGAACTGAGTCAAATATCGAAACCACAGGTAATGGCTATTCTAGAAATGGCAAGTGAGATAGCTAAGAAAATGAGATCGCCAACTAATAGTCTTGTTAATCAAATCATCGTCCCTAAGTGATAATGAGTTAGCCAAATTAGTAATCGAACCACTGACCGAGAGTGGTTATTGTAATCACCGACAAGTGAATCATTAAGTGGAAAAGTGTATGGGATATGTAGAATCATGTGATTCTTGTCATAGTGAATCGTTGATCGAGAATTTCGAGGACGAAATTCTTATAAGGAGGGAGAATCAGAATATCCCACCCCTCCTGGAAGGTAAAATAGTAAAATTGGCATAGGATGAGACTAATAGGGAATAATTAGTCTCGTTCATGCATAATAGGATTGATACACGTATCAATTGTGTACATGGAATTTCGGTATATGCATTCATGATAATTCCTTAATTGGGCCTAAAGCAATTTTATTGTGATTAACGTGGTTAATGGGTTTGGAAAAATATTCGAGTGCGCTTATTAAGCGTTATAGATTTTAAGGAATTTTCAGAATTTTTCGGAATTTTCGAGAAAATTCTGACCGCAAAATCGCCAGAATCGCCTAAACATGTTTTGGGGTAGAAAAGGTGATTTTCGTGCTTGAAAATTATTTGGAGTGCCTTGTTACATGTTTTATAATTTTGGAGAATTTCATTAATTCTCGAAAAATAATTGGGAAATTCTCGGATCGGATAAATCGCCAATTGGCGAACCAAATTCGATTTTCTAGAATAAAATTTCTACCCAATGGCACTGTAATATTGGGTATATTATTTTGGAATTGAAATTAGAGTCATTGGAGTCGATTGGGTTAAAATTTTGATCTGGATTAAAATATGATTAGTTTGACTTTTCTTTACACCTTTGACCAATGAAATTTGGCCACTTATACCTTCATTAAATGCTCCTCACTTGTTCCTATCGGTTATGCTTTGGTAAAGGAATAAAATGAGCAAGTTATTAAGTTATTAGACAACTCATCCGAGCATTTCTCCATTTGCTTTTCTCACCATCGATTTTTGTTTCTTTCTTCATTTTCCTCCAAACTCAAAGGCTTTTCTTCATGCAATCAAAACCACCTTCTTTTCATGATAATAAACTCCTTGTGTGGGGTTTAGAAAGTTGAGAAAGTGGGAAGTTGGAGTAGTAGGTAAAGAGTTGAGAAGGTGGAAAGAAGACTTGATTTGGTAAGTGTTTTAGTTAAGCTTTAATTATGCTTTGATTATGTAGTTTATGAATCATGGTAGTTAGGAGCATCTAATGGGAATTGTGATGTTATTATTAAGTTTATTGATGCTTTATTTTGATGAGAAGTATAGTATAAATTAATGGGTATAAATGTAAGGTATGTTAGGATAATGAATGGTAATGGTTAAGTTTGGTTTTAGCTTGATTTTGAATTCATATTGATGATTAATTGTGCATGGAAAGGGAAGAGGTTAGTGCTGCCAATTTTGGTAGGAATGCCTAGTGAATGTAGACATGATATAGGGACTGATTTTGTGTCCAATTGAGATGCTTATGGATGTAGGAAGGGTATTGGAATGAAAGGAAGTGAATAGAGAAGTAAAGCTGGAAAATTGATATTTGACCTAGTATACTGATTTAATTATAACTAATTATGTAGGAATGCAAATGAGGTGAGGCTTGTGGCCACTTAAACTTTGGGATGTTGGCTACATTTTTGTGTGAAATAGGTGTTGTCTAATTTTAACTTTAAGGGGTTGCAATATGGCTTGGAAAGTTACTGTTCTTAACTGGAATAAACAGTACCCGAAATCATACCTTAGAGTTTTGCTAATTTTTATGAATTAATTGAGATGGAATTAGGGAGAATGGTCTTCATGAAAGTTGTAGCATATTGAATTATCTTTCCATTGCTACTGATATTGCTATTTTTAGAGTTGTATATTGGGAGATATGAATTGATTACTATTGACTGGTTTTGAGCATTTTGATGAAACCTAGTCTAAGTGTGATTTTGTGAGTTTTCGGATTGGAGGCAATTTTACCATTTTATGTGGACTGAATTGGTGTGAATGAGCTTCTGAAAAGTTATAGAGGAAGAGATTACCTTGAAATTGATATATGGTGTGTAATTTTTAGAAGTCAGAATGGGGAGTTATGATTTTGCAAAGATTGACCCTACATTAGGTTATAAATGGCTGATCATAACAGTAGCTTCCATAATAGTTTTGAAATTGTTAGAGATCGAATTGGATGTTGAGTGCTTCATGAAAATTAAAGTTTGAGATGTTATCTTTTCATGGATATAAAGTTCTGATTTTACTGACTTGTGTACAGGGAGTTATGCTTGTTATAAGATTACTGCTCAAATTGGATGATTTCAGGGACAACATCATTGATTGAATTATTTGACCAAGTTAACAATGGAATTGGATTTTTAGTTGTTCATAAAAGTTAGAGATAACATTGGGACCTTGATGAGCATATTTATTGTGCAATTTTTGACTGAACATAATGAGAGTTATTAAATTTGAAATGTACTGTTCTATTTTAATGGGATTTGAGTAGGCTGTAGCTTTGAAGGGATATTTGACACCCTTAGGGGTGAAATTGATTTTTATGGTCTCTTGAGAATTGTAGAGCTTTTCATAAGCTTTCCAACAAGGTATAGTTTGCATTTTTCAGAAATGTGTAGAAAGAGTTATGTGTGTTGGAAGTTTGGTTGGAAATCAGAAAATAAAGGGGGAAATAAGGGTTATATATAAAAATATAAATTGTTGAGTTTTGGTTTCTTTCGTGAATAACTTTTCCGTCCGACGTCCGATTGACCTGATTCTTGAGGCATCGGATTCATTGAATATTTAATTTCATTTTCTGAGAGATTCGGGATTTTTAGACGGGAATTTGACGTAGCCCCGGGTAACGGAACGGTGAATCACTGTTTTATTTAATTGGGGACCTATAGAGGTCCGAATTGCGCACCGTCAGCGCCAATAGGTTTCTAAATTTTTGATGAATTTTTATAATGGAAAAAAAGGAGATTAGGGTCGGAATTCATGAACATGCATATCTCCTCAACATGAGCACAAATTTTATATTTAGTGACTCGTATTTTTCTCGATTCATATAGAGGCCCAATTGAGCGCCGATTGACCGACATCACGAGACTTCCGGCATTAGCTCGAAGTAATAGGTGAGTAACCTAGTTGGTTTCTCAAATTTCTGGTTGCTTATATGTTCTACGTGAATTACATGCAATGATGAATCTGTATGATTTCGCATGTATAAGAGTAGACTATTGTATGTTTCTTGATTTTCTTGTACTACATGACACCGACATCGATATATCGGGCTTTATAGCCATAATATGAATATCGCTATCTCGGGCTTTATAGCCATATCATTGATTTACTGATACACTGGGCTTTATAGCCAAACACTGTACATTTACTGAATACTGCACTGCATGCATAATTGCATAATCAGATAATGGACGTGCCCTAAGTTGCTATTTTTACTGAAAAGAGCTTCGAGCTCTCACTCTGTACCGACCGGGCCTCTAGCCCGAGGGGAGAAATCCCTGACGCGTCCCCACTGAACACTGATTGAGCACTTGGGCACAATACTGAATAACTGGAAAGAGTCACATATGCATTGCATTCGCACAAATGACCGCATTCGTATCTTGCTCGTGATGGCATGTATTCTCGTGAATGGTCTCATCGTTTGGACATTGTTATTGATCGCCATCTTGGTAATTGATGATTACTGTACTATGTTGTACGCCATGTGCGTAATGCATCATTTGAGTGAACCATCGATGATGGTTTCTCACTGAGTTCGCAAAACTCACCTAAAATTAGCATCTATTTTTCAGGTCCTGAAGAATACCCCGGTTGACACGGGAGTATGTCTCTGTAGACGAGTAAAGGTTAGAGATCGGGATCGGTTAGGTCTGCATTAGTGTCTTAGTAAATTGTGTTCGCAATCAACGTATAACAAGGCTTTGTATTTTCTTGAGCCCATTGTGGTTTTAATGTTTTATCAGACCGTCCGATTGTAAATTATTCTTGGATGATCAGTAATAATCAAACCGGTTTATATTGAACACGGGTTTTATTTACTTACTGTGTTAGCCGCGCTAACGTTGAATTAATGGCTCCAAAAAGAAAAAAAAAGTATCTTGAGTTTTACATCGACCGATGTAAGACGCCACTCTCATGAGGCACGGACTCGGATATCACCAACGATATCGGGTTCGGTCTTACGGAGATGGGGTGTTTCTGATATATTTGAAAAAGGTTTAGGGGTTTTTCTCATACCGGGACCCCAGAGGACCGAATTCCAAGTGTGATGGACCACTTCAAGATATATATACATATATATATATATGATTAATTAATTAAATAATTAATTAATATATGTATATATATGTTGAAAACGTGGAAAGGAATGGAAGATTCCATTCCATGCTTAGTCATCACTTTCATTAAATGTTAAAGACAAGTGTACTAAAGGACAAAAACAATGAAAGAGGAGAAGAGTTGATCGTTGGCTTTGAATAAAAGCATAAGAAGAAAGAGTTTCTTCACTTTTTGAGATAGATCATCGTGGATTGAAAAGAGGAAGTAAGGTTTTTGAGAAAAACCTAAGTCTTCATCTTCTCCATCGATTCCTCACTTTCTCCTCCAAGTTTTTCATCCTCCATCTTCATTGATTCAAGCTCTCCATAGAACAAAGGTAAGATCTAGCAGTCTTTAATTTGTTCTAGCTATTCCCGGGTCAAAGGGTTTGTCTCGGTTAGGTTCTCCGATCTCTGCGTGGATACCGTTAGAGACGGTCTCCTTTGGCCGTTATGGTTTGAGTTTGTTGTATTACATGGATCCGGCTTTGGGAAGGTCCCTAATAAAATTTTTGTTTTCCGCAGAGTGGGCATGTGATGCTCACACCGGGATTTTCCAACACACGATAAGTTCATGATACCATGAAAAGAGTATTTTTACTATAAAAAACATAATTATTATTGATGAAAAATATGAAAATACATATCCTTTAAACATAGGTTGTCGAGATAAGATAGACAAGATAAAATAACTATTATAATAATATATAATAAATAAGGATAATATCTACTAATATATATTTATTTTATCACTAAAACCAATGATAAAAAAACCCAACCAATTCGGATGATTCAACCCGAAAAAAATTTGAACTTTCTAACTTTCTGATTTGATTTTTAACTTTCAGGGTCGAATTATTTTAATAAATTTTGTTGTTAAAAATTGACTAGTTTATTAATTAATCAATCAAAATTTGTAAATTATTAACTTCTTATAAACTAAAATAAATCAATTAATTTTTATTCAACAATATCTTTTTAATTAAACTTTAAATTCTTTTATAGATAAAGACAATTTCTTTAAATTATATTTCAAATTAGGGATGACAATGGGTAGGGTTTGATTTGGGTATTACTCTATCCATATCTATATCCATTTTTTATGACTCAATCATATCCATATTCATATCCATCGGTTTTTACGATTTACTATCAATATCCAAATCCATTGGGTTGTTCAGGTTTTTGGATATCCATCGGGTTGTGTAATACATAAAAATATAACTTCTAAATAGAAAATATAAAGAGTACATTTTTGCGAACGCTCCAGATCAAAATTACTTTAATAATAACAAGTCAATATTTTGATTTGTATGTCTTAAAAAACTATAAAATTGGAATAATAAAATCATAATGTTTAGTATAAAGATAACATATATTTTTACAATTAAGAATTGAAACAAAGACTAAAATATCTAAAGTTTCAAATTGTCTTTACGTGAACTCCACAATATTTAAAACTCCATCTCCATATTCTTTGCATTATTATCATCCTATAAAAAATAAAATATGATAAAAAAGGTGAGTCCTGAGGAATAAAGTGGAGATTTCAAAATTGTTTTTTTAAATATAATATTAATATTTTATTATATTTAACCATAAATATTCAGAAAAACAAAAAAAATAAAGTTCATAAAAAACGAGTAGGATATGGGTATTCATGATTTGAGTTATCACTAGACTCATATCCAAATCCATATCCACATCTATTTTTCAACATCCATTTAAAATCTATTTAAAGTCCATTTTTTAGCCTCCATGTCCCTTTTTTGAGTCGGGTGGTTCGGATACTAATCGGGTCGAAAACCCGCTGTCATCCCTATTTCAAATTCTTGCCCGTTTGGTTCCACTTCTGTTTTTCTGTTGTTGTTTTTAGTTTCTGTTTCCTGTTTTTTGTTTCTTTTTTTTTTTGCTTAAACAAATGAAAACCTGTTTGGTTGAGATTTGTAACATAAAAACTAAAAATAAAAACCTGTTTGGTTGTGATTTCTAATAGACTTATTATTATTATTATTATTATTATTATTATTATTATTATTATTATTATTATTATTATTATTATTATTATTATTATTATTATTATTATTATTATTATTATTATTATTATAGTAGTAGTAGTAGTAGTATTATTATTATTATTATTATTATTATTATTATTATTATTATTATTATTATTATTATTATTATTATTATTATTATTATTATTAGTATTATTATTTAATAAGTTATTCTTATTATTATTATTAATTTATTATTATTATTATTATTATTATTATTATTATTATTATTATTAATTTTTAATAAGTTATTATTATTATTATTATTATTTATTGTTAATAATAATAATATTAATAATTTTATTAATTATTGTTATAAAATTTCTACTTACTATTATTATTTTTATTTATTGTTAATAATAATTTTATTAATTATTGTTATAAATTTTCTACTTAATATTATTATTATTATTATTATTATTTATTAATAATAATAATAATATTATTAATTATTATTAATTATTGTTATAAAATTTCTACTTACTATTATTATTGTTATTATTAAATTCATTATTATTATTATTATTATTATTATTATTTATTGTTAATAATAATATTATTAATAATTGTTATAAATTTTCTACTTACTTTTTTTATTATTAAACTCATTATTATTAATTATTGTTATAAATTTTCTACTTATTATTATTATTATTATTATTAAATTCTTCATCATCATCATCATCGTTATTATTATTATTATTAAGTTATTCTTATTCTTATTAATTTTATTATGATTTATTATTATGATTTATTATTATTATTATTATTATTATTAATAATAATATTATTAATAATTATTGTTATAAATTTTCTACTTACAATTTTAATACTATTAATATTATTATTTTATTATTAATTTTATTATACCAAATTAATTATCTTATTATTATTAATTATTAATATAATTTTTTATTATTATTATTATTTGAGATAGAAACCAGGGTTATGTTGGTTTTTTATCGAAGAAAACATGTTGTCAAAATTCAGAGAAACGAAATTTTTTGGTTTCTGTAAAACTGTTGTGGTTTTTTTATTTTCAGAAACAAAAAATTGCAACAGAGTAAGTCAAACACGTTTTACTTACTTGTTTTTCTTTTTACAAAAACGACAACAAAAATCAAAGGAAAAAAAAACAGAAGCAAACAACCCCTTTTTCATTTTATAAAGATAATCTTTTAAATCTTAAACCTCTTATCTTTTTAGTTTAACTTAGTGTCTGTTTGGATAAGCTTATATCAGTAGAGCTTTTATCAGTAAAGCTTTTGTCAGTAGAGCTTTTCTGAGAAGAGCTTTTTAAAAAAGCCAGTTGACTGTTTGGCTGTCAATTAAAAAATAGCTTTTAAAAAGAGCTTCATACAGTAGACTGTTTGGCAACATAAAAATAAAAAGCACTTTTAATAATTTTAACTATATTTTATTTTATAACAAAATTATTTATGCTAAACAATATGCAAAGTACAATATATTATATTTACGGTTATCTAATTCTTAGATAACCATCTTGTAGAAAATAATTTAAAGAGATGTCTCATTTTCTTGTAGGAAATAAAATTAATATGAAAATAAATATTAAAATATGTAAAAAAGTTAAATAATATTATAATCCCAAATTAAATATTCAAGTTGATTAAATAGTTAAATACATAATAAACTATGCATTTTATCATAATACAAGAAAATTTGCAATATGTTCCTCGCATCATTCATCTCGTTATTTTGTGGCTCGCCTAAATGATTTCTTTCAACGTCTTCATTTTATTAATTTCTTCATTTGTAGGAAGTAATTCATCATCTTAAATCATATGGATAAAACTCTTAATCCTTTTGAGTATTTAATCTTATAAAATTGTGAATAGCCATTGAAGCAATTACAATTTTAACTTGTTTTGGAAAAGGAAAACTTGGCATTTGATGTAAAAAAATTTACCTATTTTTTCAAACGCCAAATGTTCTTTCGATTGTACAATCATACAATCAAGCAATTAATGACCCACCAGCAAAGATTAGAGGAAACTATATGTAGAAACTAATAGACATAGCACTTTAGTATTTACAGTCAATGATCCAAAAACAGTAGCATGGTGTGTAGGTCGACTATAATGTCCTTCCAGGTTTGATAGTTTGGTATAATTACTCAATAACTTTGCCCTCAATTCTTTTTATAATGTACAAGAAAGAATAAGCAACAGATTACCATCTTCTGAGAACACAAGGCATGTCCCTATTGTTTCTTCGTATTATCCAATCGGTTGAATAGGGAAGCATCACCAAGCACATTCAAGTGAATCAGAAATCTATTGATTGCAATGCCCAACAACAAAGCATTATTGTGGCCTTTCTTTAAAGATATATAAACTAAAATTGAAAGTTTCAAAATCTCAAGACAAGATTTGAATCTTGGTGCCAAAAGATTCATAGATAAAAAATAAGCACAGAGAACATTCCATTAAAGGTCAAAATCATACAGACAATATATAGACAATTCAAAAGGAGGCATATCGCAAAATTCCAATTATTTGTTATGGGGCACTATAGAATCCACATATCTACACCAAAAATTCATAAACAAGCAAACTTTTAGATGATTCAACAAAGTGATTGTAATTATCACTGGTACTAAGAGTTAAAAGACGTAATTGGTAATCAAAGTCAAAGAACTTGACTCAACATGTTTAGGTGGGTAGATAAGTGACAAATCCAGTTGAAAGACTCGCAGAAGAAGCCGGCTCTTGCAGATAGTGAATCGCGAAAACCATACACTCATGAATGACTAAGGACTAATACAGTAAACAATCAACAGAATAGAGAACACTGGCAAGAAGGAAAATCGTGCTATTTACTCTCCTCGTCGATATCGACAAACAAAAAAACAAAAACAACAAGGAGGTGTTGCTTGATGCGATTCTTATCTAGCCCAACAAGACGACGACCATGTATGGCGTAGATACCTATACCCCTTGATGCCGCGAGTTCTTTTTTCAAAACGGTTTAAGCGGCGGTAGGAACACAGTGACGGAGACTTCCCAAGAGCTCCTCTTTGGAGAAAGTAGCTAGGGATGGTGACGGAAGATTCGAATTGGACAGCGACGGACGACCGAAAGATGTTGTTGTTCTGGACAAACAAACCGACAGATTGAATTGGGAATTCTTCGAATATAATCGGGCTCCCAAGCGTTTAACCGATCATTGTCCTGCGTATTATAATTTGGCACATAAGAGGGATGGATGACCCTCTATAAACAAAAGATATTAGGGATTTGTTTTGGAGAAAAAGCTTGTAGTTTTAAGTTACTAGAAACAAAAACAAAGCTTCCTCCACTGCACCTCAAATGTAAAGAAGAAATAAGATTCGAAGAACTAACCTTTGAGAAGATGAGTTGAGAGTCATTGAGCAGAAGCGTGGTGACTGAACGGAAGAAACAGAGCAGATGTTTTGGTAGCTGAAAAAATTTCTTCTTTACGTAAGTGACGCGGAATCAGCTTCCCGAAAAAGCTAAAATGGGGCTTTTCTAAAAAGCTCCAAATTTTAGCTTTTGAAAAAGCTGCATTTGAGCTTTTAAAAAAGCTATTTCTATTTCAAAAGTGCTTTTGAAGTTTATAACCAAACACTTACTTTTTTCTCAAAACAGTTTTTGCGGTAGAAAAAAGTACTTTTGAAGACTCCAAAAGCTGAACCAAACAGACCCTAAGTCCAGTTCTTAAACCATTAACTAAAACATAAGAAAATATAATTCAAATTTTATGAAAGACTTCATTCGTTTGTTATACTGGTACGGTAGAATATAAAAATATAGTTTTTGAAAGTGAGAACAATATAAGTATAAAAAGTTTAACTCATTTCACAATATTATTTTTTATAATGGAAAATTCGTAACCATCACTTTTTAGGTGATAACTTTTTTCACAATGTTATTTTTTTATTATGGGAAACTCGTAATCACTACTTTTTATGTGATTATTGAATAAACCTCTGAATGTAATAATTCATAAATTATGTATACAAGATAAATTATTTAATAACTTACTGAGTCAAAATTAAATAATATTTTCAATTTAACATGACTATTTCATATAATATTAAATAAATCTGTTAGTGCATGTAACAGCTCACAATTTACATATAATGAATAAATTATTTGATAAGTGAAAGTTCGATTCAAATAACCTTTTAAAAATTCAAACTCTCAAAACTAAAAAATTCAAACTTACGTCCAACTTAAAACCTAGAGAATTTGGGAAAGCCTCCTCCTACAATCACTTGCTTCAGCGAATAATACACATCACCTGCACATTAATTTCGTGACCCAAATTTCTTAATTAGCAGAGAAACCATTGCACCAACCTAGTGGCCATTTACCATGTATTCGAAATTTGTCTTTGTACTTAAAAATTTAGAAAGCGCCAAAGCTTTTAATTTTTCTTTAATATCTCACTCCCATTTCACAAAAATGTCAGAGCAAAAGAATGATAGGGTATTTTTATAATGGTAAGATTTGTCTTTAGATGATATGTACGTACAAAATACAATTCAACTCACCTTGCGCAAGGGACGTGAACATGGGGGAAAGCTTGAGCCAAGAAGATAGATGGATCCACATCCACATGTTCCTATAAACTAAGCACTACTTCCCACATCTAACTGCGAACATGCTTTAATCCGGTTGATTTTTCAAGAAGCAATATTTGAGTGTAAATCAAACGACTGACTTCAACTCTACGTGGTGGTTATTGAAGTCCCTCAAGCATATCTAACTTAGTTCCCAGTACTTGAACAAATACATGATTTTCATGATAATTTAAACTCGAGGAATCCTCCAATAATTGGAAAGGCTCCCAACCAAATGCAAATTCTAGGAATCCTCACACTCTTTAAATTACCCTGTCACAAAAACATGAGAGCTTATCCTAAGAAAAGATAACGGGTGAGAGGGTAGGAGTCTAGGAGATGTGAAGTAAATGATGGAATGTGTCAGCGGCAGCCCATACATACAATGCACTTGGTAGGATGGGATACATGGAATTTCCTAAATTCAGCCTAAGAGGGTTCTCCCCCAAGTCTAAGGATCAAAGCTCGTGGTGTCGGTTGGGTCCTTTGTGGGATGTCACACATGGGTCGATGGAGTTTGACCATTTCCCTCTTTTTCTTTTTCTCCAGTTCTTTAGTTTTATTTAAAACCCATTTTGGTTCTATTCCGTAAGGATTGAACTCCAGTGAGGCATGATCCTTGAGACATGAACACTACTATAATTCGACCCTCCCTTGGGAGGCAACCTACCTGCCCATTCCTCTTCAATTAGTGACCTGACAAACTATTAAAAACCGATAGGAAAAAGAATAAAGGGTTCATTTCCTTTGTATTTTCTTATTTGTTTCCCATAAAATGGCTAGACTAAATTAATAATCACACTCCTTCTCGGATCTTTTGAAACTATCCTTGTAGATTGAAATCATTTTTCAACTTCCAAATTATAACTTTGTCTAGAAAATGTGTTACTACGGATTAAGAGCACTAAAATATGGAGAAGATCTAATTGGATGTCAAAATTGGTTAAATGCACAATAATTTAATTTAATTTTAACTTTTCATGAAAGTTATTCTCGGTATGTAACATATCCTTAATATACGCGTTACATTTAGATAGGACATACAGATTTTTGGATTCTTTTATATTATCTATCAACAGATTCTGATTCTTTCTGTAGCTAGACATATAACTCTTCTTTTCTTTGTTTGTTTCGAAGAAGTTTAACCTTATAAAAGAAATAAAGAATAGCACTAATCTCCCTATGACTACTGTAATTGTCTTGCGAGGCAACCTCATTCCTTGAGCAATTCTAATTCTTATTTTTTTCACGCAAAAACTTCAAAGCTCACCGGTCATTAACTCCTTGGGTATAAATCCTTGATCGGATCAATTACAGACGTCTCGTTTTCAGTGACAGCGTGAGAGTTGGAGTTACTCGGGAATCTGGGGATTGATTAAACTTAATCTTTGAAAGAAAGCGCCACCAACGATCAATCATCACTAAACAATCTAAGATTCAAGACTCATAATGATTTGCATGCGACGTAAAAATTTGAGGAATCATGGAGTTTTCAGATTTACCCCTTCTAAGTTCTTAGAATGGGATCTTAGAAGATTAGGATTAGTCCAACTAAACTAAAATACTTAATGTAATTATAAAAAAAAAAAAAGAAGGTCGTAGACCTACAGATTCAGTTTCAAGGGAATCGCAGGAGGCCTCCTATCAAGATATAGAATTGTGACAGCGTGTTCTTCTATGGTTTTGGGGGTTATCATGTATGATCTAGGGCTCGAAAGTGTAGATTCTGTTGCTGACTTAAAATTAGGGTTACCTAATGGAGTAGAGTAGCTCCAAAATAAGTGCAGAATAGTGCCAAATGTCTGTAAGTCAAAGAGTTATTCGACGTCGTTAAGAGTTCAAAAGACAAGATTATCGAACAGGAAACATAAGCACTTTGGTACCTTGGAGGTAACTTTTATCGTAACTGATGAAATTCCGTACACGTTGTAAGCACAAAAAACATTGTTATTTTTTTTTTTTTGGTAAGTAGAAAGAATATTGTTATTTGACATAATTAAGCTTCGATATACACATAATTTAACTATATAAGCTTCTTCTTCCCTTTTTTATGGGGTCTTCAAGAGAATTTAAGTACTGAAAGGAGAGATTTGCTCTAAAACTTTTGAACAAAGTAACTGGTAAAATAGCATTCTTTGGCATAATCACAATAAAACGAGATTATAAAACCCTAATCCTAATCTAAAACACCCAAAAAAGCCACCAGCATCAGCACAGACAACCCCATCCCGATCTCTCAAGTCTCATCTAAGCATCTGCAGTGAACTCACTATATTTGTTGCAGGTTGACAATTTTTCAACAAAGATGAGTAGCCCATATTAGGCATTGTAATTCCTGAAAGGCCAAAAGCACCCATCGACCTATTAGCCCCAACCTGTTCTAAGCTTTGCACTTGTCTCTTCAAGAATTTCAAGTAATGTATGGCCTCATCTAACATAGAAGCTGTATCCATTTTGGTACCCCCTGGAACGAGTCTCTGAAGAATTCTTATCCTCTCGCTGATCCTTTCTCTTCTATGCCTAGCAGCAACACTTTGAGGATCCTTAGATATCTTTACATTTCTTCTCTTTGGAGGCTTTATCGATTCCGGGTCTATATAGATTGGTTGCATTGCTGCTATACGAAAAATCATCTCTCTGATCGCTGCAGTGGAGTTCTTCTTATCCAGTGAAGATAAGAATGAGTTTGCAGTTGAGAATGAAGCTCCATATTTGAACTTGCGAGCGACCATGCTCGACTGGAGAGGTGGTGCTATAGGTTCTTGGATTGGTGTGCCAACAAATGGCAGAGAAGGAGGTGAATTTACCAGAGCTTGTGGGTTATGGTAGACGGATGATGTGGGCACGATGCTAGCTGGATTTCCATTGGAGAATTGCATATCTTGAACTGTAGAAGTGCTGGAGTTGTGAAAAGTTTGGCAGAAATCAGGAAGCTTTTGATCCATCTGCATCATCATTGTCAGCATGTCCATTTGTTCATTTCCTGTTGACGACTTCATCATGTCAACGTCCATGATTCTTACAAAACAGTTACAACTTGTGGTCCAAGATATCAGGAAAAGAGCATAAATTGTAAGTGTGGAGTCGGAGATGTGTAGGAATGGGCTTTGAAGAGCTAGACTATCAAATAGAGGTATGGAGAGGCTGTAAGAAAGAAGAAAAGCTATAGAAAGTGTGGTTATAGAGATTGAAAAGTTTCTGCAGGATTGTCTGGGAAACCCATCACCGTTTCTTTAGGGTTACAGCGAAGCTTTATATAGCAACTTGTGTGAAATATTTTATTCATGCAAGGAGTCCATACAAAAGAGTCTCCACTGATTTGTGATGTATTTATGATTTTTTGAGAGCGACCGCCCATTATGTGGGGTTAACACTCGGATAAACTTTCACAGCCATCTGATCTTACAGCTCATGAAAATCCTAATCACATCTATGAATGATCAATGGTAAATAGACCTTTCATGGGAATAGGCCCACAGAGGAGATGGTTCAGATGAAAGGGTGCTGGTGCATGAACCACTTTGAATTGAGAGACTTTCTTTTAACTACTTTTTCATTATTCTCGAGCAACTGTGCAAGTGCTTGCTTTTCTTTACTTAAATTTTACATTTTTTGCACTAAAAGATCCATAATGAAACCCCACATTCACATGACATATGTCAGAAGAGCAACCAGCCCTGCCTGGATTTCACTAAGATCCCTCCAACCAAAGCAACAGGGCTGTTTCTCTTGTTGCCTCCGACAGCCGGTGGCCGGAGAATGGTTCCGGCCTGTCAGTTGGTGGGAGTGGACGCATTGGGGATCATCACGGACCTATTATTCCACATACGGGCTCTCTCATCGCTGGTTGCTACACCATGGGCCATTTTTCAATGTAGATTAGGAGAAAGCTGGTGGTGATGTGACCCCTATCTCTGCGTGCAAAGTACACAAGCTCATCATGTGTGTACCAGTAGATCCCTTAGGCCTGAGTTGCTCTCTAGCTAGATTTGCCTGTATTTGACTTTAGTTTTGAAAGGTACCTTCTAGTTTTCCTGGAATGGTGAGGATTTTAACTGTAGTTCCTTGTAGTTGTACTCTTGACAATATGAGCTATCATTACAATGACAACCTGCAAACTCTCCAACCCGTTTTGTAAGATATTAAGTGCCCATATTTATGATTGTTGCTTGGAACGCTCTCTCCTTTACTTAGCCGAACATCATTTAATCACCCCCTTATCTAGACACTAGAAAGTAAAGAATGGGAAGCTGCACATGCAGGGCCTCTCTTCAAATAGAACTAACTAGAGACATCCAAGAACAAAGGATTGGTGAAGTATAATGTTAATTCTTTGCCTTGGAGACCCATTAATTACTAGTTGAGAATGAAAAAACATTTGGAGACTCTGCGAAGCAGTTTGCTGTGATATTGTATTTTACTTGTCATAACTGTATCCCTCTTCGGTCTTAGTAAATGGTCCTGTCTCTCACGAACAGAGGCAATATACAGAATTCCATCTTCTAAAATGATGCACCGCCATAGCCAAAAATGCCCAAACAAGTAGCCAATATATGGAGCTGCAGCTTTTCAGATTGTCGCAACTTTTAATCACGTAATTACGTACTGTTTGATAAGTCATCAACAAAAGAAGCTGTTGCACACGGTCTACAAATGTATGAAAGAAACATAAAAGGCCTAGAAACAAAGTGTTGGCCTATCTTTGTGCATGGGCGTGTGCTTCAATACGATGCTCTCAGAATTCAACTCTGCTAACTACTAGAGCGACTGCTACTTCCATAAATGCCAACATTGCCTAAATTCTTCGTAGAACTTGGCGAGAATATTTATGGTGAACCACTCTCATCCGATCAGGGACTTGTGCTTACAAGCTCCAAATTTGGTTCGTCCAATAACAAGGATTTCGTTTTTTCTTGCTCACAGGTTCACAAATTTGGTTGAGATTGGACCAACGCGATACTTTCTCATGCCTTCTAGGATATCTGGTGTAAAGTCAAAGAAATAGAGTGACATTCCATACAGGTTTAGTGCCCAATCCAAAATTGAAAAGAAAGTGGAGGTAAAAGCGTTTTATAAGCTTAGAACGTGAATAATCAATTCTTAATTAATTATTTTTAAACTTACAATTATATTAAATTTGAAATGAAATTGTTGTTATTACTACCCACCATTTGATTTTTCTTTTACCAGAATTTCTATGAAAATGGTAAAAAGAAGAAGAAATAAGATCATGTCTGTCTATTATGAGATTATCTTCATTTCAGGAAATGTTTTTAAGTTTAAAATAATTAATAAACAATAGCAAAGCTATGTCCACATTATAATGAGTTCACCAAAAGAAGAATAACAACTACGGTACAAGCTTAAAATAGATCAAAACTTAAGGAAATAAGTTAATAGAAGGCATTATATATTCAATCTAGTCTCGATGCTAAAGGATAGTGCAAGTTGATTAGAATTAGCTATCATAATGGCCTGGATCCAATTGACGATTTCATTTGCTAAACATTACTTGTGAACCTCTTCATTCCTACAAATTCTGTTTGTTTTTCCCTTCCATATAGAATAGATAATAGTTGTAAAAGTCGTTTTGTACAAGGGGGCATCGTTCAACCTCAATTACTTTGTACAAATGATCCAATTGAGTGATAAATTCCATTCATATTTTGAGAAGGCATATGGCAACAAATGTAAAATTTTTCCCCAAATAACTTTAGATTAACTGCATTGAAAGAATAAATGTTCTCTACTTTCTTCGAGCTCCTTACAAAGAGCACAAATAGCGTTGTAAATTCCAAATCAACTATTTTTTGTACAAAGTCTATTTTTAATGACTAGTTAAGTGAAAATAAAGGCTTTGTGATTGAGAGAATGTTTTCAAAGAAGATTGAACCAGGGGACTTCTTTGCACTTTCCTGCAAAGCTTTATAGCAAGACTTGTTGGTAAAATTACCTAATGCTTCTGGGACCTATGTGACGGAATCCTATCTGCTGATATCATTAATCTGAGGAAGCAAGTGCTTTAGTAAATTGAATCCTTTGAAGTTGCCAATCCATTGCGTTTGTTGCAGTAAGGAAGAAACTTTAGAGTTAATAGGAATCTTGTTCAGGATCCTAGATAGTTTAGTTCTTTAGATGAGAGAGCTATGAATCGTCAAATTATCAAATCATACCCAAATATTGTCTTCATTGCCTAGCACATTTTTAATCTATGGACATTCCACAGGTCTTAATTTCAACATTTGCATAAAGAACCAAGAGTACTCCCTTAAGCTTGACAATTGCTAAAAGCTTACATTATTGAAATATGTTTCATGTAGCCATTTCACCCATACAACCTATTTATCAACAAATAGCTACCAGATCCTTTTGCACAGAAACATTTTTTGCATAAAAAGATATTAGGGTAATCCCCAGACTCCCTTGTCTTTTAGGGATGGTCACTTCACTCCACTTGACCTTATCCTTTTTAGAGTTTTCAAAATTTTTAGTCCATAAGAAAGCTTTCGTTATTCCATCTATCTCCTTGATGACTTTCTGTTGGACCCCGAATTTTTTTTAATGATGTCATTAAACATAAATTGTGATAATTATGTGATTATGCTTTAGTTTAATTTAAATTGGGAGTATTAGTGGATAATCGAGTTTAATGTGATTTTTATGAGCTTAAAAGGGTAATATGTATGAGGGCATTTTAGGAAGATTGCTTAAGTTGGATAGGTTAAAGCTTTGTTAAGAAGGGTATAATGGTCTTTGACTTAGGCTTAAAAGACTTAAAAAAATTAGAAAGAATAAAGAAGAAGAAAGAAGAGGAAAGAAGGGGAAGAGTGTCGTCGATGAAGGAAGAGGAGAAGAAGAAAGGGTTTTGCGATTTCAGTGATTTTCGGCAAATTAAAGACGTTTCCTGGTAAGTTTAAGTTCGATCTAACTTGTTATGGTTAGATTTAACTTTAGATTTGCGTTGAATGTAGAGAATCGGTGGTTTTAGGGTTTTAGGGCAAAAATGGTTAGATTTCGTGGGTTGATGTGTTTATGACTGATTTTGAGTTGTTGTTAGGTTAGAAATGTAGTATAAGTCTTGATCTAAGGTTGAGATGTGTTGCATTTGTGTTTGGGGAAGGATTGAAGTCAGAAAATGCAGAAATTTAAGGTTTGAGTCGTTCTCAAACACGCCGCAACGCAGCGTGCAAGAAACCTTGTGGCGTCTTGGTCAAGGATGGCACGCCCACAAGACGCCATGACACGACACACATGTGTGCTTGCATGCAGCCCCTTTTGTCCGAAAGTGAAATTTTTAGTATTTTGGGCATATCTTTTGGTGTAGATGTCTAAATGAGGTGATTTTAGATTCATTGTGAACTAGAGATTAAGGACTACAAGTTGTATGAAGAAAGAAAGTTCGGATTTTGCCTCGAAGGGTTCAGAAATTTAGGAGGAGGTCGAATATAGACGTTAATGCTTTATTTTGGCTTTCCAAGCTGTGAATATTATCTGTGGATATTGATTGAATGGAAACTTGGTTGTTTTAGGAAACCAAGCTGACCCGATTCTATCGCAAGAGGAAGGACATCAGTGAGTTGGAGACTCGAGCGATCTTAGGTGGGTAATGTACTTATAGTTATTGTGTGACTAGGCAATTTCTTGCCTATGTATGAATATATGCTATATGTTGTGTATGTTTAAGCATGATTTAAATGATTTTGATATCTTATATTTTGAAAGAATCATGGGAATTGATAGCATTAACTTTTGATTCTGAGCATGTTATGCCTCGACTTCGGTCATGACATTTTGACTAAGTGCAAAGTATGAAAGCATACCATATGATAAAATGATTATGAGCATAATTATGTGCTTTTGTTTGGGCGACAGTGGAACCATTTCGTTCGTCACGTGCACGTAGACAAGAGCCTTCTCCCGGCTGCCCGCTTGTGGCATATGAGCTCCGAATGGACTCATTTTGTTCAGGGTGTAAACTTCGGTTTCTCCCTTTTGTTTCCATGGAACCCTCGAGCCATGTGATGTGCATTGCATTTGAACTGTTTGTTATGAAGCATAATGGTGACATGTTTTGTTAATCGAATTAATTATGTTGAGTGCATAAATTGCTTGATTAGCATGTGAGTGCTTGAATTGATGCCTGTATATATATAATATATATACACGTACATATGCCTAATTTTGTGCTAGTTACCGATGGCTATAATTATATTAGCCATCGAAATGTGTAATGAACCCATTACTTTCCTCCTCAAAAGTGTAAGCAGACGATCTTTGATCTTGCGCGGCATCGGAAACTTCAAGCTAATTAGGAGCTTTGCATTAAGTTAGTATTTTGGTTGGCCCTCCGAACATTCCATCATGGAGCATATTTCATGTATTGTGGATTGAAACTTTATTATGTAATGTGTATTGTTCAAAATACGTGTTTAAATTATTAACTTGATGGCTTATGTAATCGTGATGATTAATTCATGGTTAGAATGCATGCGTAGGTGATCGATTGTATGAGAATGTATGTGTATGAATCGAACTATGTATAAATGTTGGGATCGGGTCCGATATGTTTGGGCGCCCGACGCCGGGGCAACCCGAGGGGCCGCCTCCGGGAATAGTGATCCGAGATTCGGGCCCAACATGTTTGGTATCAGAGCGCCTAGGTTTAGTGTCCTCGGCTTAGAATGCATAATAGGATGAATTGTGTGATATATGATGAATTGTTGCATTGATTAAGTGACATGCATATCATGCATACATGTAGATTGCCCTATAGCTAATCCTTAGTGTTTCCCTTTGAAGGAGTACGATGCCACCTCGTAGAAGGACACGAGGAGTTTTGCAAGGATTCATTGCACCTGACTCTCCAACTAGGGAGGAGAGGACTGATGAGTCAGTAGCCCCAGGAAATGCTGAGGCCTCTGTAGGGCTAGAAAGTGAGCCCATGCCTTCGCAGACTCAGGAGTCGCCAGTCATACAGGAGCAAGTGCCTCCGTTGGATCCGAGGCTGTTCCAGGCCTTCACCCAGGCATTTGTTCAAGCTATGGGTCAGATGCCACAGCCTTCTGCTTCAGCCCCAGTTTAGAAGGGTAGACGATTTGATAGTTTGAGAAAGTATGGGGCAGTCGATTTCTTTGGGACATCAGATCCAGAGGAAGCTGAGACATGGCTGAGAAAGACCGAGAGGGTGCTCGATCAAATGGAGTGTGAGGATGACGAGAGGGCCATCTATGCTGCGAGTTTGTTTCAGGGAGATGCTCAGCATTGGTGGGAGACTATGCTAAGGAGTCAGATGAGGCCAGTAGGGTTGGCATGACAGGACTTCCTTGTTGCTTTCAGGAAGAAGTATCTATCATAGGTTTATATCCAGCAGAAGCAGAGGGAGTTCCTCAGTTTGACTCAGAGGGAGATGACGGTCAGTGAGTATGAGCGTCGGTTCACTCGATTAGCAGGTATGCTTGGATCGATGCCGAGTGAAATTGCTAGATGTCGCCGGTTTGAGTCGGGTCTACACTTGGCCATCAGAGAGAAGGTGATTGTGCAGAAATTTTGTGATTTTCAGCAGCTGGTTGAGGCAGCTCTGAGGGTTGAGAATATTGAGAATATCAAGAGTGTAGTAAACAAGAAGAGAAAGGGTAGAAAGCAGTTCAAGAGGGGAGGCAGCACTAGTACTCCTATGCCAGACAGGAGTGCCAGAGTCTCCAGTTGATCGAGAGGAGAGAGGAAGCGATGGTGCGGCGGACTAGGCCGATGAGGACTTCTACTGTTTTTCACTAAGCTTCCATGGTGGGCGGAAGCAGAAGGGGAGATGGGGACAGGTCATCCATCCCTAAGTGTGAGCACTGCGGCAATTTTCATGGTGGAGAGTGTTACTGATTGACGGGAGCATGTTTCAATTGTGGGCAGAAGGAACACAGGGCCAGAGAGTGTCCTCAGCCGTACAAGAGAGAGGGATCTCAGATGCAAGCATCCAGGAGGACAGAGACCATAGGACAGAGGTCTGCAATAGAAGTGGGTAGTTCTGATGCAGCCAAGAGGGTGAGCATTCCGGGGAGACCGAGGAGACATGCACCAGCTAGGGTGTTTTCTATGACTCGGGAGGATGCAGAGACCGCTCCAGATGTTGTTACTGGTACGGTTAAGTTATTTTCTGATGATGTGCATGCTTTGAATGATCCAGGTTCTACTCACTCGTTTGTTTCTTCGAGTAGACCTGTGTGTGATAGGATTGTGAGCCCTTTGGATACTCCGTTGATGGTGAGTACTCCAATCGGCCAGTACATTGTGATTAGTCAAGTATTTAGAGATTGTGAGATATGTATTGGTGGAGAACTTCTAGTGGTGGATTTGATGCCACTGAAGATGGGAGGATTAGATGTGATTTTGGGTATGGATACGTTGGAGAAGTACAATGCCCGTTTGAATTGTAAGCAGAAGACAGTGGAATTTGATTTGGGTGATGGCAGGAGAGTGGTGTTTATCGGGGATGTAAAAGCAGTCCGCCTGTAATTGTTTCAAAGATTGACAAGAGAAGATGATAAGGAAGAGTTGTGAGGCATTTTTGGCCTATGTGGTAGATTCCAGGGCAGATAGAGGGAAGCTTGAGGATATTCCAGTAGTCAGGGAATTCTTGGACGTTTTTTTCGAGGAATTGCTAGGACTACCGCCAGCTAGAAAAATTGAGTTTCCCATTGAGCTTCTGTCAGGTATGGCGCCGATTTCGATTCCGCCTTATCGGATGGCTCCAGCGGAATTGAAAGAGCTTAAGGAGCAGTTAGAAGAGTTGTTGGAGAAAGGGTATGTTAGACCAAATTCTTCGCCTTGGGGAGCTCCGGTCCTATTTGTGAAAAAGAAGGATGGCTCGTTGAGGATGTGTGGACTACCGTGTCGAATCAAAGTTACGGTGAAGAAACAGTACCGCTTCCTCGCATTGATGATCTGTTTGATCAATTGCAAGGAGCGAGAGTCTTCTCTAAGATAGACTTGAGATCGGGTTACCATCAATTGCGGATTAAGGAGTCAGATGTGCCAAAGTCTGCTTTCAGGACTCAGTATGGGCATTTTGAGTTTTTGGTTATGCCCTTCGGATTGACGAATGCTCCTACAGCTTTTATGGATTTGATGAATCGGGTCTTTAAGCCATTCTTGGACCAATTTATCATTGTCTTCATTGATGATATATTGGTTTATTCAAAGAGTGATGAGCAGCATGAGGAGCATTTGAGGATTTCTTTGGAGACTTTGAGAAGGCATGAGCTGTATGCCAAATTCGATAAATGCGAGTTTTGGCTGAGGGAAGTTGCATTTCTTGGACATGTGAATTCAGAACAGGGAATGCATGTGGATCCAAAGAAAATAGAAGCTGTGGTGAGTTGGGAAGCCCCGAAGAATGTAGCAGAGGTGAGGAGTTTTCTGGGTTTGGCAGGTTACTACAGGAGGTTTGTGGAGGGATTCTCTATGATAGCCGCTCCGATGACGAAGTTGTTGAGGAAAAATCAGAAGTTTGATTGGAGTGAGGAGTGTCAGAGGAGCTTCGAGGAGCTCAAGCACAGGTTGACAAATGCTCCGATTCTGGTTTTGCCTTCTGGAGATGAGGGTTATACTGTGTATAGTGATTGTTAGACCCCTAACTTTTTTTATGATGTCATTAAGCCTGAATTGTGATAATTATGTGATTATGCTTTAGTTTAATTTTAAATTGGGAGTATTAGTGGATAATCGAGTTTAATGTGACTTTTATGAGCTTAAAAGGGTAATATGTATGAGGGCATTTTAGGAAGATTGCTTAAGTTGGATAGGTTAAAGCTTTGTTAAGAAGGGTATAATGGTCTTTGACTTAGGCTTAAAAGACTTAGAAGAATTAGAAAGAAGAAAGAAGAAGAAAGAAGAGGAAAGAAAGGGAAGAGCGCCGTCGTGAAGGAGGAAGAGAGGAGAAGAGAGATTTCGACCATTGAAGATTTTCGACCGTTTAACGTGATTTTCTGGTAAGTTCTGCTTGTGTTAACCTTGTTTTGGTTAGATTAAACTTAGAAGAATGAAGAATGTAGATAATCGGTGGTTTAGGGTTTTAGGGTAAAAATGATTAGATTTCGTGGGTTGATGTATTTATGACTGATTTTGAGTTGTTGTTGGGTTAGAAATGTAGTATAAGTCTTGATCTCAGGTTCAGATGTGTTGCATTTGTGTTTGGGGAAGGATTGTAGTCGGAAAATGCAGAAATTTGGGGTTCGGAGTTGGTTCTCCGACCCGCACGTCGCGACGTGCTCAAGAGCACGCCATGTGCGTGCTGCAGCACGCTGCGTCGCGGCGTCTGAGAGGTGAAACGCCTTGTGGCAGCCCCTTTGTCCGAAAGTGAAATTTTTGGTATTTTGGGCATATCTTTTGGTGTAGATGTCAAAATGAGGTGATTTTGGATTCATTGTGAACTAGAGATCAAGGACTACGAAGTTCAGATTTTGTCTCGAAGGGTTCGAAAATTTAGGAGGAGTTCAAATATAGACGTTTAATGCTTTATTTTGGCTTTCCAAGCTGTGAATATTATCTGTGGATATTGATTGAATAGAAACTTGGTTGTTTTAGGAAACCAAGCTGACCCGATTCTATCGCAAGAGGAAGGACATCAGTGAGTTGGAGACTCGAGCGATCTTAGGTGGGTAATGTACTTATAGTTATTGTGAGACTAGGCAATTTCTCGCCTATGTATAAATATATGTTATATGTTGTGTATGTTTAAGCATGATGATTTAAATGATTTTGATATCTTATATTTTGAAAGAATCATGAGAATTGATAGCATTAACTTTTGATTCTGAGCATGTTATGCCTCGACTTCGGTCATGGCATTTTGACTAAGTGCAAAGTATGAAAGCATCCCATATGATAAAATGATTATGAGCATGATTATGTGCTTTTGTTTGGGCAAGAGTGGAACCATTTTATTCGTCACGTGCACGTAGACAAGAGCCTTCTCCCGGCTACTCACTTGTGGCATATGAGCTCCGAATGGACTCATTTTATTCAGGGTGTAAACTTCGGTTTCTTCCTTTTGTTTCCATGGAACCCTCGAGCCATGTGATGTGCATTGCATTTGAACTGTTTGTTATGAAGCATGTTTTGTTAATCGAATTAATTATGTTGAATGCATAAATTTCTTGATTAACATGTGAGTTTTTGAATTGATGCCTGTATATATATAAAATATATACGTACATATGCCTGATTTTGTGCTCGTTACCGATGGCTATAATTATTTTAGCCACTGAGCTGTGTAGCTCAACCCATTACTTTCCCTCCTCAGGTGCAGAACAGAACGATATTTGATCTTGCGCGGCATCGGAAACTTCAAGCTAATTAGGAGCTTTACATTAAGTTAGTATTTTGGTTGGCCCTCCGAGCATTTCATCATGGAGCATATTTCAAGTATTGTGGATTGAAACTTTATTATGTAATGTGTATTGTTCAAAATACGTGTTTAAATTATTAACTTGATGGCTTATGTAATCGTGATGATTAATTCATGGTTAGAATGCATGCGTAGGTGATCGATTGCATGAGAATTTATGTGTATGAATCGAACTATGTTTAAATGTTGGGATTGGGTCCATTTTGTTTGGTCGCCCGACGCCGGCGCAACCCGAGAGGCCGCCCTGGGAATAGTTATCCGGGACCCGGGCCCAACAGTGATGCTTCGAGGAAAGGTCTTGGCTGTATTTTGATGCAGGGTGATAGAGTGATTGCTTATACTTCGAGGCAGTTGAAGCCTTATGAATTGAATTATCCGACGCATGATTTGGAGTTGGCAGCTGTGATATTTGCTTTGAAGATTTGGAGGCATTATTTGTAAGGAGTTCAGACGAGGATCTTTACCGATCACAAGAGTCTGAAGTATTTGTTGAGCCAGAAGGAACTGAATTTGAGGCAGAGAAGGTGGATCGAGTTGCTCAAGGATTATGATTTGCTGATTGAGTATCATCCGGGCGAGGCCAATGTAGTGGCGTATGCCTTGAGTAGGAAGTCTTCGATTGCGCATGTTCGGACGGTTTATCTTCCTTTATTGGAAGAGATTGCCAAGCTTAAGATCAAGTTGAAGCAGGAGGAGCCGGAGTGTCTTCTAGCTAATTTCCGAGTGAGACCGATTCTCAGGAAAAAGGTTAGGGAATTGCAGGCTCAAGATGCAGATTTGAGCAAGCTTCGAGATGAAATTCGGAATGGCAAGGTTTCTGAGATAGATGTGAAGGATGATGGGCTTATGACAGTGGGGAACAGGTTGTGTATTCCTGATGTGCAGGAAGTTAAGGCTAAGATTATGGATGAGGCACACAATGCACCTTACGCCATGCATCCCGGTAGCACTAGGATGTATCGAGATTTGAGAGAGCATTTTTGGTGGAAAGGCATGAAGAGGGATGTAGCAGAGTTTGTCAGTAAGTGTCTAGTGTGTCAGCAAGTCAAGGCTGAACACCAGGCACCTTCGGGCAAGTTGAGGCCGTTGCCTATTCCGGAATGGAAGTGGCAAAGGGTGACTATAGATTTTCTGATGGGTTTGCCTAAGACCAGTAGGAAGCACGATGCAATTTGGGTTATTCTGGATCAGTTGACCAAGTCAGCACACTTTTTTGGCGATTAGGCAGACTGATTCTTTGTATGTGTTAGCAAAGAAGTATATCGATGAGATAGTGAGATTGCATGGAATTCCGGATTCGATTGTTTCTGATAGAGATCCGCGGTTTACTTTGAGGTTTTTGGGAAGTTTGCAGGAAACTTTGGGTACGAAGCTGAATTTTAGTACAGCGTTTCACCCTCAGACGGATGGTCAATCTGAGAGGACCATTCGGACACTTGAGGGGATGCTTCGGGCTTGTGTGATGGATTTTAGAGGAGCATGGGATGAGCATTTACCGTTGGTCGAATTTGCTTATAATAATTCGTACCATTCGAGTATTCAGATGGCTCCATATGAGGCATTGTATGGCAGGAGGTGTAGGACTTCGATCTGTTGGGATGAAGAAGGAGAGAAGAAATTGGAAGGACCAGAATTTATTCAGACGACGGTTAATAAAGTCAATCTGGTTAAGCAGCGACTTAAGGCAGCTCAGGATAGGATGAAGAGTTATGTTGATGCTCACCGAAAGGAGATGGAGTATGAAGTCGGTGAGAAAGTGTTCCTTAAGACGTCTCCTTGGAAAGGAGTGCTGAGGTTCGGCAAGAAGGGTAAGTTGAGTCCAAGGTATGTGGGTCCTTATGAGATCCTTGAGAGGATTGGACCACTCGCCTACAGGTTGACATTACCTCCAGAATTGTCTCAGATTCATGATGTCTTCCATGTTTATATGCTGAGGAGGTATAGATCGGATCCTTCTCATATCATTCAGACTAGTGAGGTTCAGTTGCGGGATGATCTGAGTTATGAAGAGCTTCCAGTGGAGATTTTGGATACCAAGGAGAAAGTCCTCAGGAATAAGACAGTTCAGTTAGTCAAAGTTCTGTGGAGGAATCATTCGGTGGAGGAGGCTACTTGGGAGCCATTGGACGCTATGAAGGAGAAGTATCCGTGTCTCTTTGATGATTCAGGTAAATTTCGAGGACGAAATTTCTTTTAAGAGGGGGAGAAATGTTGGACCCTGAATTTTTTTTTATGATGTCATTAAGCATGAATTGTGATAATTATGTGATTATGCTTTAGTTTAATTTAAATTGGGAGTATTAGTGGATAATCGAGTTTAATGTGATTTTTATGAGCTTAAAAGGGTAATATGTATGAGGGCATTTTAGGAAGATTGCTTAAGTTGGATAGGTTAAAGCTTTGTTAAAAAGGGTATAATGGTCTTTGACTTAGGCTTAAAAGACTTAGAAGAATTAGAAAGAAGAAAGAAGAAGAAAGAAGAGGAAAGAAGGGGAAGAGTGCCGTCGGTGAAGGAAGAGGAGAAGAAGCAAGGGTTTTGCGATTTCAGTGATTTTCGGCAAATTAAAGACGTTTCCTGGTAAGTTTAAGTTCGATCTAACTTGTTATGGTTAGATTTAACTTTAGATTTGCGTTGAATGTAGAGAATCGGTGGTTTTAGGGTTTTAGGGCAAAAATGGTTAGATTTCGTGGGTTGATGTGTTTATGACTGATTTTGAGTTGTTGTTGGGTTAGAAATGTAGTATAAGTCTTGATCTAAGGTTCAGATGTGTTGCATTTGTGTTTGGGGAAGGATTGAAGTCGGAAAATGCAGAAATTTGGGGTTCGGAGTCGGTTCTCTGACCCACACGACGCGACGTGCTCAAGAGCACGCCGCGGCGTGCGGCTGAAGGATGGCACGTCGCGTGCACAAAAGACGTGCATGCTGTGTCGCACGCCTCGACGCACACATGTGTGCACGCCTCGGCGAGCTGGGTCGTTCGCCGCGGCGAGCGTCTCTTCGCCGCGGCGAGCCCCTTTTGTCCAAAAGTGAAATTTTTGGTATTTTGGGCATATCTTTTGGTGTAGATGTCCAAATGAAGTGATTTTGGATTCATTGTGAACTAGAGATCAAGGACTACAAGTTGTATGAAGAAGGGAAGTTCGGATTTTGTCTCGAAGGGTTCGAAAATTTAGGAGGAGGTCGAATATAGACGTTTAATGCTTTATTTTGGCTTTCCAAGCTGTGAATATTATCTGTGGATATTGATTGAATGGAAACTTGGTTGTTTTAGGAAACCAAGCTGACCCGATTCCATCGCAAGAGGAAGGACATCGGTGAGTTGGAGACTCGAGCGATCTTAGGTGGGTAATATACTTATAGTTATTGTGTGACTAGGCAATTTCTTGCCTATGTATGAATATATGTTATATGTTGCGTATGTTTAAGCATGATTTAAATGATTTTGATATCTTATATTTTGAAAGAATCATGGGAATTGATAGCATTAACTTTTGATTCTGAGCATATTATGCCTCGACTTCGGTCATGGCATTTTGACTAAGTGCAAAGTATGAAAGCATACCATATGATAAAATGATTATGTGCTTTTGTTTGGCCGAAAGTGGAACCATTTCGTTCGTCACGTGCACGTAGACAAGAGCCTTCTCCCGGCTGCCCGCTCGTGGCATATGAGCTCCGAATGGACTCATTTTGTTCAGGGTGTAAACTTCGGTTTCTCCCTTTTGTGTCCATGGAACCCTCAAGCCATGTGATGTGCATTGCATTTGAACTGTTTGTTATGAAGCATAATGGTGACATGTTTTGTTAATCGAATTAATTATGTTGAGTGCATAAATTGCTTGATTAGCATGTGAGTGCTTGAATTGATGCCTGTATATATATAATATATATACACGTACATATGCCTAATTTTGTGCTAGTTACCGATGGCTATAATTATATTAGCCATCGAAGTCAATGTAAATGAACCCATTACTTTCCCTCCTCGGTGCGTAAGGCGATCTTTGATTTTTGTGAGCATCGGAAACTTCAAGCTAATTAGGAGCTTTGCATTAAGTTAGTATTTTGGTTGGCCCTCCGAGCATTTCATCATGGAGCATATTTCATGTATTGTGGATTGAAACTTTATTATGTAATGTGTATTTTTCAAAATACGTGTTTAAATTATTAACTTGATGGCTTATGTAATCGTGATGATTAATTCATGGTTAGAATGCATGCGTAGGTGATCGATTGTATGAGAATGTATGTGTATGAATCGAACTATGTATAAATGTTGGGATCGGGTCTGATATGTTTGGACGCCCGACGCCGACGCAACCTGAGGGGCCGCCTCCGGGAATAGTGATCTGGGATCCGGGCCCAACACTTTCTTAGGTAGAATGACATATGATATCCAATGAACATAGAGATTTCCCAATATAGAAATGATTAGAGTAACCCTTGTAGCAAGTGACTTGAATCTGTTTTGCCAGGCATTAATTCGAGCTTTAAATCATTCAGTGAGAGAAATATAATCAAAATATTTGAGTTTTGCATATGAAATAGGTATTCTTTCCAGATTGATAATCTTTCAAAAGCTCTTGCATAAGTAGTATGTTATCCCTAATAGATCTGCCTTATATGAAGACACTTTGACCAGAAAAGATCACTAAAGCTAAAACGGTCTTTAATCCATTAGTTAGAAGTTTAGCAATTACCATGTAGATCGTGTTGCAACAAGAGTGTAGCACCCCCTTACCGCAGGGTACACACCGGGACGCCCGCAGGTCATTCCGGTATATATCCTACGATAAGGGTGAGCTACGATCAATCACTACAAACACTTCATATGGCATCATAATAAAACATCAATATAAAAAAAATCATAATGTTTTTGAAACCAAAATTTTTCTCATTTCATTTCATCAAAACCTGAAGTTTACACGTCTGTCATCTTTTACTGTCTATACATAAATCCCAAAAACCTAGTACAAATGCTACATGAAAGAGGAAAAATACAGCAGATCTATCTAGGTCATCCCAAAAGTCCCAGTTGACCGACCTGTGAGCCATGACTTCTCTCGCCAACATAATCTACACGACAGGAAAAGTCCCTCTGGAGTTAGGAGTCTACTCTCGGTCCTAAAAAATATGTTGCAATTTTGGGTGAGTTTGTGAACTCAATGAGGTAACCATCATCGATGGTTCACTCAATTCATGCAACAATCAGGCATATCACAATTATTTCATAATTTCACATACATCAGAAGTACCACATGATCACATCAGTAACACATTTTATTTTCACATAAGCATAAGGCATTTTGCCTTTCACTCAATCAAATATATATAAGCAAATGCATATGAGATGCTCATGTGATATCACAGTGTTGTGACCGAGCGCCTAGACTGTCCTAATATGGGCACATTAATCGTTGAGCCTGAGGCTCTAAATCACTGTAGGGCTCGAGGCCTAAATACAATCATTGAGCTTTTAGCTCTCGGTGGCTGCTCCGATCACAACTGTTATTATTTGAGTATGCATTCATGTATGAAATGCATATGTGACAATTAAGCAGTATATACATCACAATCAACACATGTGTCACAATTTATCACATCACAAGAAAATAGTTCTCAAATTCACATACAAGTAGCATTTCTATTTCATAGCTCCCCAGTACATCGGACCTTCTGTCAGGAATCCACAATCACAATCAATCTCAAACCCACCATTATTCACCACAAAATGATAAGGAATCAATAATTGAGAGAACTGTCTAGGTCACTCACCAATAGCTTCCGAGCTAATGCCTGGAAGTCTCGGCAACATCTGTGAGTTGACATTCCAAATGCGTCTCTATAATAGTTAAAATACACAAATATTACCAAGTGTACAATCAGAAATGTTTAATAATGCACATGGAGAAATTAAAATATATACAATGCATGTTCGTGACATTCTAGGCATTATTCCAAAAATTCTCATCACAAAAATTTTCTCTCAATTTGAAAAATCCAAAGACACCAAAATAATTCAATTCGGATCTCTATAGGTCTAATTGTTGCTAAAATACGGACTAGAAAATAATCGCTCGGTCCTCTAACTTTGATTTAATCCAACATTTTCAATTTAATCTCCAAAATTAACAAATTCTCATGGAGAGCAATTAAATGGCTTACAAATCTGACGCCTCAAAAATCGAGTCAATCAGAAGTCAGATGACAAAATTATACACAAAAGAATGGCAAAAGGGTCAAATTAGAAAAAAAATACAATTCTAAGAAAATCACATTTGTATCTATTTCCCTCTCTTCTTTCACAAAACCTAACTTTTCACACAAGTGTCCAAATGTGACAAATTTGGTATCATTAGAAAGATCACAGAAAACCCTATAAGTTCCTTCAAGGACTCACAAACCAATTTCATCCCTAAGGATGTCAAAAATTCAATCAAAGTTTCTGCCTAATCACAATTTTCCAAAGCAGTACAACATTTTTTCAAAAATCATATCTTCCCATTCCCTTTGCCAAAAATTCCAAGCTTTATATCAAAAGAAATATCAGAACATAATATACAACTTTCATGAACAACTTGAAAGCAAATACAACCTCTAAATGGGTCAAAATCTCAATCAAAGTTTCTGCCTTGCACATGTCATCCTAACAGTACCACAATCTTCTCAAACTCATAACTTCCTATCCCATTGTCCAAAAATCCCATGCTTTATATCAATGAAAATATCAGAAAACATGCTACAATTCTCATGAAGGACTTAGAAGCAAATTCCACCTCTAATTAGGTCAATTTCTCACATGATTGTGGTTGCCCTGTTAAAGATTGTTAAATAAAGATATCACCTAAACCATATCCATACTTTAAAAATCCATAACTTACAATTCTTACATCCAAAAATAGCATATTATACATCAGTACAAAGCTAAGACATTCCTCTACAACTTTCCGTAAGACCAATTGAGCTAATTTAAACCATAACAGTCAAGAATTTGCTTCAAAGTATAGTAACCACAAAACCCATAGTTAGAGACATTTCACACACAAAGCACATTAATACTTTGAAATACCATCAGAAAATTAACAAGTCATAACTTTCAACCTCAAAATCAAAAAATGTCATACTTAGTGGCGATAGAAAGCTAACAAGAAAATCTTCAACTTTCATGAAAACCAATTTCGCAAAATCTGTCTCATTTAGCCTAGAAAATTCCCCAAAGTTTCAGGTTACAAATTTTCAATGTTATGATCACAAACATGGCACAATCCATCCTACACATATTACCCACTTTCAAGGCAAAATTTAGAACCCTTCAAGTCAAAATTAGACAGCACTTCCTTCATACGAATTCTAGCCAAACTTCTCAAGTTTAATTCAAGCTAAACCTCATCTCAATAGCATAACCATATAAAAAGTTATGACCAAAACATTGAAACATACACAAAGCAAATTTTCCAGATGCACAACCTAACTCACATTCTACACCTTCCATACCATTTCTAAACCAACCAACACTCAATTCACTTCATATATCCACCATAAACCATCTCACAACCTATCCTTGAAAATTAGTCCACAAAATTGCAGCACACACGCTCAATCATCTTCCTTTAATAAACACTCATTTAACATCATTACAATCCATCCAAAACAACTCAATTCACCTATACTACATGACATCTCATTTATTAACTTCTAACTCATCAATCACCAATCATCAATCAACCAAGGAATTAACATACCCATATAGTCAAAGCACAATTTCATGTAATTAGTTCATATAACACCACAATTAATGCATTTAACTACCAATTGAGAACATAAAACACAACTCTTACTTATCAAGCTTCTAATTCTTCAATTTTTCAAAAGATCACAAATTCACTTCCTTCCTCCCAACACCATACATGATACTCATCTCTCAAGGCTTAGGTTTGGATTTTCAAAGAACAAAGAAGAGCAAGCAAGTAACGTAAGAGAGTTCCTTGTGTGGTGGAGAACCAACGAAAAAAAAAGAATAAGAGAGAGGCTACAGATATGAAGAAATGCAAGGAATTTTGGTCTTTTAAGGAAACATCGAGAATGATTAAAGAAAGGAAGAGATTTTAGTAAACTAAGTAGATATGGTGGCATGTTAGGCAAGTGACACATGTCACTTGTCACATGTCAACCTCTCAATTACTCACTTAATTTCCTTCCAATTAACTTTCAATTTCTAGTCCAATTTCTCCCTAAAATTCTAATGGCTCAAAATTAATAAATCCTAAAATCGTGTATCTAATTTTCAGTGCCACTGGACAGTACTTTTTACTACCGTTAACCAGTCAGTCTATCACTTGACATTTTTCCTAGTCCGGAAAAGTACCTCAAAATTTTCAGAAAAATTTCTAAAATTCTCCAAAAATTCAAAACCCACAAAGACTCACTCCAATTCAATTTTTAAGCACAAAAATCATATTTTTCACAATAAGCACATTAGAGACACATATATCGGGAAATGTCATGAATGCATCTACAGTCATGTGCATGTGCAAGAATTACTATTCATGTATATATATAGGCCATAATATGCATGAACATGTGGAGACAAGTTTAAAAACTTATAACCCATTCCAAAATACTAATTTACCCTTCCCATCGATGATGGGATGTTACAAAGAGATAGGTATATAGTCCAACAAAGTTTCAAGCTTCAACTTTTTAGGAAGCAGGCATATGTATGTGTGATTTATCTCTGTTAAGATACAACAAGAGGATAAACACTCTAGTACTGCTTCAGTAAATAGGTTACTCGTGATCTTCCAAGTTTTTTTTAAAAAGTTTGTGTTGAACCCATCAAGACCTGAAGCCTTATAGGGATATAATTGAAATAAGGTCTCCTTAACATCTCTGCTAGGGAATGGAGCTGATATTGTTTCCTTAAGTTCCTGTGAAAGGGGACTATTAAAGAGTGTTCAGGTAGGATAAGTGTCATTGGAGCTAGTTTATGTGCCTATAAGCTGTAAAAAGAACTCACTTATAAGTTTGGATAAGGAAGCTTGATCAGAAATTGAATTACCCAACTAATCTCAAAGAACAGAAATAGTATTCCTATTTCTCCTTGAAAGAAGAGATGCATGTAAGACTTTGGTATTGATGTCTCCATCTCGAAGCCCATTAGTACAAGCTTTTTGTTTTAATATAGAGGCATGCAAAGCTAGAGCCTTCTGGTGGTTCTTTAATCTATTACATTATACCTACTTTAGAAGATTATTGTGAGGAGATAGGTAACAAACTTTTTGAGCTTCAATCAGCATTTGATAAGTAACCTTAGTTTTTCTCTGATTAGCTTTTAAGAAATCTTTAAGAGAGTGCTTGACCTTTTTCAGTTTTTGCATTAGTTAGAAAGATTTATAACCCTCTATAGTGTAATTCCAACAAGAACCCACCAAATCCATAAACCCTTCCTGCTGAGTGAGCCCATTAAAGAATCTAAACGGAGTCCTAGGTGTTTATACCGCACGAATATTGTTGATGCTAATTTAGGAATGATCGGAGAAGGAGTTTTCCCCGAATTCAACAAAGGATTGAGGATAGTGGGCTAGCCAACTATGGTTTACTATTGCTCTATCTATCTTTTTTCGAATCAGTAAGTGGCCTTGCTGCTTATTAAACCAAATGTAAAAAGCAACTTGTATAAATCATATAAGTGAGATTAACTTTGCTATAAAAGTTTGCTAATTCTCGACCTGTAGTAGTATGAAACCCTCTTCCCCCCTTAACTTCGATATCATTGAGAATGCAATTATAATCTTCAAGCAAAATCCAAGGATTATGAATTATTAAGGCCAAAGACTGCAATCCTTGTCATAGATTGGCTCTTTGAGATTGAAAATTGGAGGCATAAATAATTGAAAGATCAAACCCCACGACTGCCCCTTTTAATTTGCAATGCAAATGGATAAGTTGCTCATTTTTCATCATTACATTATCTATGATTTGGTTGGTATTGTAGAATCATATAATCCGACCATTGAAATGCAAAGAATGATTTAAAAATGCCTTCCAATATGTTCCCAAAAGCATCAAGATCGAATCCAAGTGTGTCGATTTTATTTTAATTTCTAAAAGCCCAAATATTAAGGTTTTTTCTCCAAAACTAGCTCCTTAACCATCGCTTGTTTAAAAGGTTCATTCAACTCTCTAACATTCTAGACTAGAATCATCAGGGCAAGATTCCCCTATGAGTTTATTTTTAGCTCTTTTCCTAAAAGATCTCATTTTTAAGCAAGTTGTTTAGGTGACTAATGTACCACTTGGATTGGTCTTCGACTTGATGACTGGTCACTTTTGTAACTGACGCTTCTCAATGATTTCTACTTCCTCAGCTTGTTGATGACTATTAGTTTAAGGAGAGATGGTTGCTAGGCTATCTGATTTGTTATCCCAAGGGTAGTCGGCATTTTCACATACCAACTCAGGATCAACTCCCAGACTCCTTATATTTTCTATCTCATTTTGGGTAACTACCGTCTACATCGTTTCTTGCTCATGTTTCTTCAAATAATGGACTAGAATTACAACATTTGGATAATTCAATTGATTACCAATGTTAATAATCAATGGTGTAGTAGAAAACTTGACAGGTATCTCTCTTTTTTCTTCCCCCCTTATTGTCATTTTATAAGCAAGTTTTACTTCCTTTTTTACAACTAATAATATATGGATTGATTCATGTTCCATTTCCCTATTCTGCATTTATAGAGGAGCCGTAGGAGCTAGTTCCTTATTTAGATTAGCCTAAGCTTCTCTATAAGGAGGAAGGAACTGCTCTGCTGTAACATCTCACCCCCTACTGGAAGGGTAAAATAGTAAATTTGGCATAGGATGAGATGGATCGGAATGACTTAGACTGTTCACGATAATAGGATTGGTACACGTGATCATTTGTGCACATGAAATTACTGTACATGCATCCATGACATTCCTGGTTTTTGTGCCTAAGGCAATTTTATTGTGATTAACGTAGCTATTGGGTTTGAAAAATTATTCTCAGTGTGCCATTGAGTGTTTTATATTTTAAGGGATTTTTAAAAAAAAATTTGGAATTTTTCGGAGAAAATTCCCGGACCGGAAAAAAATCGCCAAGCGACGAACCGGTTGATTTTCGGTAACGAAAATTTCTATCCAATGGCACTGTAATATTGGGTATATTATTTTGGAATTGAAATTAGGGCCATTGGACTAGAATGAGTCATATTGTAGTAGAATTTCTAAATCCTATCTCTAATTTGTCTTTTAGCCATTTTGTCTCTTTCCTCACCAACTTGCCACTTGTCCTCTTGAATTAATGCCTTTGTCTTCTTCCCCTCTTGTGTTTTCGGTGAATCCTCATTTAAGGGATGAAAAAGAAGAGTCATTGCTCATTCTCTCTTCATCATCCGAAAATCCCCATTTCTTTTCATCTCCATTGATTTTTCTCCTTCTTTAAGTTACTTCCTTCAAACCTTAAGAGCTTCTTCTTGCTACTTACTTGCTTCTTCTTTATGCACACCCAAGACCAAGCTTAAGCCTTGAGTGGATGATGATGTTGTGGGTGGAAAGTGAGGATTAGAAAGTAGAGAAAGTGGAGAAATTGGTGTAGTATTGAAAAGGGAAAACTTGATTAGGTAAGCTTTTGTTTTAAGCTTTGGTTGTTTATTTAATGAATAAATTGGTTACTAGATGCATTGATTGGTATGTATTGGTCATTAATCATGATTTATGATGATCTATTGGCTCAATTCTTGTCTGATTAGGATGCTTATGCATGTGGAATTGGTATTAGAAGTGATAGGATTTAAGTTGAAGATGAAAGCTGGAAAATTGATTTTGACCTCATCAGATTGTTTTGAGCATAACTCATTGTGTGGTTATGCAAATGAGGTGAGGTTTGTGTCAAATGAGACTTTGGCTTGTTGGATACATTTTTGTGTGAAATAGGTGTTGTCTAATTTTAGTTTTAAGAGGGTGAATTTTAGCATGGAAAGTTATCGCTAATGGCTGGAATGAACAAAGAATCAACCACATAACCTAGAGTTTTGATGATTTTTCTAAATTAATTGAGAAGGAATTAGGGAAAATGGTCTTCATGAAAGTTGAATCCTATATTGTTAGCTTTCCATTGCCACTAATTTTGCAATTTTTAGATATGTATATTGGGAGATATCCACTGTTAACTATTGACTGATTTTGTACATTGTGGTGAAACCTAACCTAAGTGTTAGATTCGTGAGCATTTTGATTGGAAGCAAATTTAGCAATTTCTATAAATTGAATTGGCTTGAGTGATCTTCTGAAGAGTTGTAAAGGAAGCAATTTATCTTGAAAATGGTATATGGCATGCTATTTTTGGATATCAGATTTGGGAGTAATGAATTTGCAAATACTGAACCTAAGTTAGGTTATTAACTGCTGCCCTGATCAGTCATTTGTTTGGCAGTTTTGAATTGGTTAGAGATGGAATTGGCTCTTAAGCTCTTCATGAAACTTGAAGTATGTGGTTTTATATTTCCAATGATATAAGGTAGTGATTTTTTTGACTTGTGTAAAGGGAGTTATGCTTGATAGAACATTACTGTCCAGATTGGGTGATTTCTGGGGCAGCATAATTGATTGAATTATTTGACCTAGTTAACAATTGAATTTGATTTTGGTTTGTTCATAAACATTGTAGAAAACATTGCGATATTTCTGAGCATATTTATTGTGTAATTTTTGACTAAAGAGAATGGAAGTTACTGAATTTACCAAGTACTGTTCTGTTTTGATAGGTTTTGAATGAGCAGAAGTTTCAATTGAATTTTTGACACCATTAGAGGTGAAATTAGCTTTTGTGTCCTTCATGAAACTTGTAGAGCTCTCTTTTCTCTATAAAATAGACACCAAGTTTGTTCAATTTGGAATTCGGAGTAGGGAGTTATGCCCTGTATAAGTTGGGATGTTGGAGGATGTTTGTTCCAGATCTGCTATTGAAGTCGACTTGCATCTCAGACAAGTCGACTAGGACATACACAGTAGCATAAGTCGACTTGCATCTCAGACAAGTCGACTAGGATCATATATTTTCTTCTTTTGATTATAACTTTTCCGTCCGACATCCGATTGACCTGATTCTTGAGACATCGGATTCGTGAAACATTGAATTTCATTTTATGAGAAATTAGGAATTTTTGGACGGAAAATTGACATGGGTCTGGGTAATGATTCTTTGATCACTGTTTTATTTAATTGGGGACCTATAGAGGTCCAAATTGAGCGTCGTTAGGGCCATTGGATTTCTAATTTTTAAACGGATTTTTCTGATGAAAAAAATAGGATTAGGGTCGGGAATCTCATGAACATGCATTTTCACCTACATATGCATCATTAACTAACTCGGATTGGATATTTAGTGATCGTTTTGTTCTCTGATTCTTATAGCGACACAACTAGAGCGTCGATCGAACGACGTGGCAGAGACTTCCCGGCATTATCTCGGAAGTGATAGGTGAGTAACCTAGATGGGTTTCTCAATTATTACTTGTCAAATATGGGGATAATGGCGGGACCAGGAATGTGTACATTGTGTGACCTGTCTGCCATTACTGTGATTGACTGTGATTGATTGTCAATTATGAACTGTTCATTGTTGTGAATTATGGATTGTTATTTGTGCATGCTGACTGTTAATTGACTGTGCTTGACTATGAATGATTAACTGTTTATGGGGATGTTGTAATTGGGCATGTGCATTCATACACAGATGCATAAACTGATAAAGGAAAATTGTGAACCGAGTCGCCACTGATACTGAAACGAGCCTAGAGCTCGAAATACTGAAACGAGTCTAGAGCTCGAAGGGAGATAATTCTCCCTGCACGCGTCTCATCGATCATGAATCATCGCTTACGCGCTTCGGCCACAACATCGTAATTAAACCGAAAAGATTCACATATGCATTGCATCATTATCGACCGAATACCGAAATGGGTTTGATCAGACAGGATCAGATATTATCGTGGATCAGAGACCGTAGTATTATCCGAATCGCTTTATTATCGTGAATTGATTATGTGATGTATGAATTGAGAGAACCATCGATGATGGTTCTCATTGAGTTCGCAAACTCATCCAAAATTGCAATCTATTTTCGGGACTTGAAGAGTACCCGCTTGACACGGAGTAGGTCTCCATCAGAAAAGTGAAGGATGAGGTCGGGATCGATTCAAGCGTCTGCATTAGTGTCTTATCGAATTAGTTTCCGCAATCATTGTACAACAATGCTTTATATTTATAATGAGTCATTGTGGTTTTATTGTTTTTATACATTGACTGATTGTAAATTATTATTGAATGACTATAATAACTGAAAATGGTTAATTGTGAACATGGACTCAAGATTGTATTCCGCAACCTTTGTAAATTGATTAGTATGTGAATTTTATGGTTACTGTAAAATATTGTTAAATGATTGTAATAACTGCAAATGTTTTCTACTGTCTACTGTCTTTTCCGCGCTAATGTACGGTCCAAAAATTAAAAAAAAAAACAAGAGAGAAGAAAGTGATATACTGAGTTTTCACCGACTGATGTAGTACGTCACTCTCACGGGGCACGGATTCGGATATCACCAACAATATCGGGTTCGGATCACTCGGGAGTGGGGTGTTACATCTGTAGACTACTCATGTAAAGTTATTATCTGCTTCAATTCCATACTATTTAAAATCTACTTATCTACAACTGTGCAGGGATTATTTGATTGTTTTATATTCTCTATTACTTCCCCGATATTTTTCTCAGATACAACAATCCTCGTTAACTTATTATGATTGTTAGTTTTAAGCATTGTCAGTTTTAAGCATATTTCCAATCGGTTTCCAAGTTTTTCCAGTAATATTTGGCTTCCAAGGATAAGAGATCTTCATTGTGAACTTAATCAACTCGCCATTCTCTCCTAACTTCAGGATACACAATTTGCTCATGAGAGAATAGTCTCTCCTCGCTTCAATATAGAGCTTCGTAAAAAACAACCCTTTCTATGTAAGTTGTCTGAGCATCCATACTAATGGGTTTGCCTAGAGCATTGACTAGGTAACTTAATCCATCAACCTTCTAGAACTCAAGCGGGACATCATGGAAATGAACCTAAAGAGGTACAATTTTGAAGTTACCTGAGTGAATCTCGACACCTGACTATCAATGTTGGAGAAACAACAACTGACCATTCACATGCCACGACCCTTGTTCCAAAATTTTATTGATGCTTCCCTCAAAGTTGGACTTAAAAAGGAACGAGTCTTCATCACTGAGCGTCACCTAATCAAGCCCTTTCTTCCCCACCTCGCCAATGCATATGCTTGCACCACTAGAAATGCTAATTGTTTCTTCCAAAAAATGCCTACCAACATTATTACCTAAACGTTGGCTCCAAATTGGAGGAGCTTCGTTGAGTGCATTAAAACACCCTCCTTCATCACATCCTGAAAATGCTTTAGAGTGCCTATGTTGTACTAGATCTGGGGATGAGTTCTCCAAGCTTCGACCATGGGATTCAAGTTTAGAGTAGGTGTCATTTCACAGTGAGAGGATAGGAAAGTAGGGAAATCCACAAAGGACAAGTTTGAGGGAGATCAGTCCCCCCTCAATTTCCATTCTCCTGACCTAACAAGGCCTTTCGAGGAGAAGAATGTTGAAATGGAGGTAAAGGGCAGCGGTCTAAGGGAGGGAATCAATAGAGGATTGACGAGATGAAGGTAGAGGACAGTGGTCTGAGGGAGGGAATCAATAGATGATTTGGCCATAAGGGGAAAATTGGTAAGCGTAAAAGGTAAATGGTCGAGAGAAGGCAGAGTAAAAAAATATTTTCTAACGACTTTGTCTAGAACTGGGTACTTATTATTGTTTACTTATTCTATTTAGTGTACAAAATTCGTCTTCATCAAATCATGGTCAAAGTCTAACGTAAAATTTAAATTCAACGACTTTAAATGCAAGTCTAATAAATCAAAATATAGACAACTAAAAATTTTGGTAAGCCCAAATAAGAACACAGATCCATTCGTTATATAGATTAGTTCAAGCCATAATTCCCATCAGCCTAGGTCTCATAGGCCAGTTGTTAATAAATGTCTGATTACACTTAAACTAAGTCTAAGGACATAATAGTAATAACAATGATTGCAACATCCCATCACCGATAGGAAGGGTAAAATGGTAATTTAGAATGGGTTATGAGTGTGTAAACTAGTCTCGGCATGTTCATGCATAATATGACCTCCATATATGCATAAATTGTATTTTTTTTATATGCATATGATTGTACATGCATTCATGACATTTCCTGGCATATATGTTTACTGTGAAAAACATATGATTTAGTTCTTGAAAATTGAATTGGAGTGATTTATGTGTGTTTTACATTTTTAGGGACTTTTAGGAATTTTTCTGAAAAATTTGGGGAAACTTTTCGGACTGGAAAAATTGCTAAGTGGCGGACTGATTTGAGTTTCCGGTACTGGAAATGACTGTCCAATGGCACTGGAAAATTAGATAGATGATTTTAGGAATGATGAACTTTGAGCAATTGAAATTTGGAGACAAATTGGAGTAGAAATTGGATTGAAATTGGAAAGAAACTTTAAAAGTGCTTAAGAATAAGACAAGTGGCAAGTGACAACTATGTCTTAGACTTAATGGGTTGATAATTATCTTAAGCTTGCAAGTCTTCCACGACACTTCCTCTTGAAAGAGCTAAAAGTCACTTTGAAAGCCACAAAATTTCCTCTCATCCGTAGGTTTCTCCTCTTCTCCTTCTTCGTTGGTTCTTCATCATTTTTCTTGTCTACTTGCTTGCTCCTCCTTTCTTCACACTCAAAACCAAGCTTAAGCCTTGTCATGAAGATGATTAGTGTGTGGGTGTGTGATGGCCGTAGGTGTTGTTGAGAGGTAGAGAGTTGGAGTAGTTTGAAGATATGAAGAATTAAAGTTTGAAGCTTGTTTAGGCGAGAATTTTGTTTTGTGTTCTTTAATTGGTAGTTAAAATCATTTATTGTGCTTAGGGATGGCAATGGGTTTTCAACCCGATCCATATTCGTACTACCCGACCCTAAAAAATGGATATGGATGCTAAAAAATAGATTTTAAATGGATTGTAAATGGATGTTAAAAAATGGATGTGGATATGGATTTGGATATCGGTCTAGTAAAAACCCGAACCGATGGATACCCATACCTGATCCGTTCTCAAATAGCAATATTTTTTTTTCAAATAGCAATATTAATTGGTACATATATAATTGTTTGCATCTTACCATCGTTATTAAAAGAAACGTAAATATTAAGAAATCACTTAACTGAAGGAAATAAATAAATTAGATACAACAAAACCTAACAAAAATTCCTAATTAATCGACGTAAACGTTCAACTTCCAAGTTCCTTCAACAGGTCAGCCGTCAGCGTCGAACGTTCCAACTCCTAGCCACTGCTGTCTCAACTCTCAAGCCACAATTTGCATTGTGCTGCCGTCTCAACAATCAAGTTACTCGTCAGTCATCACTGCCAATCAAGAAATCTCTGTTACGTTGCATGTGATTAACGCAACCATCAAGTTACTAGTCATCAATCTTCATACGCACAACTGCACAAGGTCGTCACTCGTAAGTCACAGGCACAACGGCACAAGGTCTCCCTCGCATGCACAATGGCACAAGGTCGTCTCGCATACGTTTGTGTCTATTTTTAAATTACAAGTTATTTCTGCATTCCTATTCCTACCTTCAACGTTGTCTACCGACTACCAATACCATCGAATACTATTTATTATTTCTAACGTCATCAACCAGTTACACTTGTTTAAATCCAACTAACACCTATACTTGTTTAAATCCAGCTAATTCCATTGGATGGTTCCATGACTGTACGTCATTTCTCATTTGCTTATCAAAAATCCATCTAAATCTGTGACCGTGAGTGATAGTGTGGAACCGACGGAAGGAGTTGAGAATCTCTCTAGTCCACCACCTAATGAAGAAGAGGAGATTGCAGCTATAGAATTGCGTGATCATGGTGCAACTAAAAGCAAGAAGCGTACTTCTCTTGTGTGGCTAGAGTTTAATTTGGTGACTGTGAAAGGTGTTGATAAGGCTGAGTGTAAGCATTGCAAAGGGAAGCTTTCTGCTAAAGGTACGAACGGGACTTCACATCTGCGTGAGCATTTGGACAAGTATCGTCCAAAGAAACATTTAAGACTTGTTGGAGGCCAGAAAGCACTATTAATTGGGAATGGGACTAAGTTTGATGAGAAAAAAATATTGCAAACCTACAAATTTAGCCAGCAGTTCTAAAAAAGAGAGTTAGTTAATATGATTGTAATGCATGAGTATCCTTGGTCAATGGTTGATCACATTGGTTTCAGAAGATTTGTAGCGAGTTTAAGCAATGAATTTAGGATGATATCTCATAATTCATTGAGAAATGATATCCTAAAAAAAATTTTAAGTGAAAAATCAAACTTGAAAAAAATGTTGGAGGATCATAGGTCCAGGATTGCTATCACTACAGACATGTGGACAGCTTCCAATCAAAAGAAAGGATTCATGGTTGTGATCGGACACTTCATTGATGGAGATTGGGTTATAAGAAATCGAATTCTAAGGTAATTAATTTTCTTAGATTTAACATGTTTCCTTTATGCAAATACTTTGTTTAATCTTTATCTTGGTTACCATATATAGATATAGTAATTTGCATGTTTAGTAATTAGTTCCTTTATACATGTTGAATATTAATTACTTAGAGAACCATTATGTGTTCTATATTTAAGTTGTAATAAATTTTTTATCATTTTATTTTATAGGTTTATATTTGTGCCATGCCCACAAACAAAGGAGACTCTATTGAAATTTTTAGAGGAGTGTTTGTATGAGTTTAGCCTAGAAACCAAGATTTCTTCTGTGGTTGTGGATAAATGTAAAACAAATGATGCAATGATGAATCTTCTACATGAGAAGCTTGATGCCAATTCTCTTATATTAAATGGAAAATTTTTGCATATGTGACGTAGCGCTCATATATTAAATTTGATTGTCAAGGATGGTTTGGATTTAATGGGTGAAGGGTTAGAAAGAATTCGTGATTGTATTTCATTTTGGGCATCAACTCCTAAAAGGATCGAGAAGTTTGAGGATGCAGCTAAGTTTTTGAAAGTTTCATCTTCTAAAAAGTTGATTCTTGATTGTAAGACAAGGTGGAATTCTACTTATTTGATGCTTGAGACAGCTTTGCCATATGAAGGTGTTTTTAAGAGGTTGGAACATTTGAATAGTCGATTGAAGTTTACTTTGCCTAGTGATGAAGATTGGAAGTTGGTGAACATTATTTGTGACAAATTGATAATATTTTACAAGGTAACAGAGCTTTTTTCTGGTAGAAAATACCCCACTGCGAACTTGTTCTTTCGGCATGTTTGTGAAATTAAGTTGAAGTTATTTAAGTGGATTTCTTCTGATTGTGATATTGTTAGAACTATGGCATTAAATATAGTCGAAAAGTACGATGCATATTGGTTTCATGTGAATGGAATGCTAGCTATTGCTTCTGTTTTGGACCCAAGAAATAAGATAGATTGCGTTGAGTTCTATTTTAGTGATATTTATGGAAGTAAAGCTAATATTGAGATTGAGAGGGTGAAGAGCTTGCTTTATGAACTACTATTAGAATATCAGGACAAATATGCTTTGGATATAAGGAACTCTACAACATGTAGTAATTCAGTTGTTTCATCGTCTTCATGTGAGGCTACCCATCTTGGAAAACATCAAGCAAATTGTGGAGATAGCTATAATTTTTCCATGTATAAAAAATCAAAGAAAAGAAGGGTAAACTTAAGATCTGAACTGGACCATTATTTGGAGGAAGATACAATGCCTGAAAATAACTATTTTGACATTTTGGCTTACTGGAAACAAGAATTCAAGTATCCAACACTAAGGATGATTGCCCGAGATATTTTATCAATACCTATTTCTACAATTACTTCAAAAAGTGCATTTAGCATGGGTGGTAGGGTTCTTAGTCCACATTGCTCAAGACTCCATGCTAATACTGTTGAAGCATTGATGTGCTTGCAAAATTGGATTCTTACAGATTATTCGGGTAATACAAATTACCTTATTAATATTTGCAACATTTGTATTTGAAACTTTTTATATGTACAATTTTCATATTGAATTTTCCTTATAGATTCTACTTTACAAAGTTCATATGCGATTGCTTCGATCTTTGAAGATGCTGATGCAAGCGAAGAGGAACCGGGTGAAATGATTGATTTGGTAATTCATTTTATTTCTCATCATTTATTTATTTTTACTTAAAATATTAAATTAACTTATAATTTGGCTCTATTTATTAACATATTTTATTTTCTTATAGGATGATAATAATGCAAATGATATGGAGATGGAGTTTTGAATGATGTGGAGTTCACGCAAAGACAGTTTAAAGTTTTGAATGTTTCAAATTTTTTTAGTTATTGGTTGTAAAAACATATGTTGTCTACTTGTCTTTGCACTAGACATTATGATTTTTATTATTCCAATTTTATAGTTTTTTTAAGACATACAAATCAAAATCTTGGCTTATTATTATTAATTTAATTTTGATTTAGAGCGTTCGCAAAAATTTGCTCTCCGTATTTCAATTTAGAAGTTATATTTTTATGTGCTATACAACCCGATGGATATCCAAAAACCCGAATAACCTAATGGATTTGGATATGGGTAGTAAATCGTAAAAATCGATGGATATGGATATGGATATGGGTTGAGTAATACCCGAACCGAACCCTACCCATTGCCATCCCTAATTGTGCTTATTGGTGCATTAATTTCATGAAGTTTGTGTATAGATTGTATGGGAATAAGTCATGGTTATGTGAGGATGAATGATGTTGGATATATGTAGTGTGTGAATTAAATGTTTTGGTTTGGTTTTGATGTTAGTATGATGTTAGATGAGTGGTAAATGAAAGAAAGAAAAAGGTGTGTGTGTGTGCCAAATTGTGACTACTTATTCTAGTGAAAGGATTGATGAACTTGTGGTTGATTTCTTGGTTAAATGGAATTCTTATTGATGTAGGAATGGTGTTGGAATGAAAGGAGTAGAGTTAGATGTGAGAATCTGGAAAATTCACTTTGTGTAGGTTTCAGGTTTTTGCTCATAACTTTTGATATGGTTGTCCTATTGAGATGAGCTTTGGCTTAAATTAAACTTGAGAAGTTTGGCTAGAATTATTATGAAGGAAGTTATGTCCAATTGTGACTTGAAAGGTTTGGAATTTTGCTTTGAAAGTAAGATATGTGTGCAGGGTGAATAGTGGTGCTTTTAGCATTGAAAGATTTATAACCAGAAATTTTGAGAATTTTTCTAGGCTAAAGTAGACTGATTTTGTGAGATTGGTCTTCATGAAAGTTGAATATTTGCTTGTTAGCTTTCTATCACCACTAAGTATGACATTTTTCGATTTGTAGGTTGAAATTTATGGCTTACTTAATTTCAGATGGTGATTGGTGTATTACTATGTGAAATGTCTCTAAGTATGGATTTTGTGGTTACTGTGTTCTGAAGCTAATTTTGGACTGTTATGGTTAAAATTAGCTCAAGTGATCTTATGGAAATTTGTAGAGGAATGTTGTAGCTTTGTAATGAGGTATAATATGTTATTTGTGGATATAAGGATTGTAAGTTATGCATTTTTAAAATTTGGATATGGTTTAGGTGAAATGGATGTTCAACAAGCTTTAACAGGACAGCCACATTAATGGGAGAATTTGACCTAGTTAGTGATGGAATTTTCTCTGAAGTCCTTCATGAGAATTGTAGCATGTTTTCTTATATTTTCATTGATCTAAAGCATGGAATTTGTGTACAAGGGGATAGGAAGTTATGAGTTTGAGAAGATTGTGGTACTGTTAGGATGACAATTGCAGAACATATATTTACGAAGTGCATTTTGACTCCTTTATAGTTGGAGGTTGTATGTGAGTCCTTCATGGAAGTTTTAGATCTTCCTTTTAACTTTCCATTGATATCAAATTTGTAATTTTTCAAGTTCTGGGTCAAAAGTTATAAGTTATGGAAGTTAGGATGTAGAAGAAAGACCAAGAGTTTCTACCTGGTCTGATAATATAGGCTAGTCGACTAATAATCTTTGACCAGTTGACTATTGTTATATTTTCACTACATTAGTCGACTAATAATAGTCGGTTAGTCGACTATTGTCATGTATCCCCTGACCTGACCTCTCTCCACTCTTTTGTTTATAATTTTTCCGTCCGACCTCCGATCGACCTGATTCTCAAGGCATCGGATTCGTGAGACTTTTAATTTCATTTTTCTGGAAAATTGTGAATTTTTGGAGATGAAATTGACGTGGATTGATTAGTTCAAAGAGAGGGGTCCGAGTAAATATTTTTCTGTTCCGTGTTTTATTAATAATTGGACCTATAGAGGTCCGAATTGAGTGATTTTAGTGTCTATGGATTCCTAGAGCATAGAGGAATTTTTCTAAAAGGAGAGGTTGCCTAGGTTAATTTATGTGGACTGGCTCATTGATCGGGAGCAGTAAACCCGAAAGTATGGTTTTAGAAAAAGTGAAATAAGCATAAATTGCGAGTTTAAGGATTTTAGTGTGGCTTAACCCTAGGCATAAATGAGTTTTGATATAAGAATGGGTTTTGTGATGAAATTTAGGAAATGTTACCGGGATTGTCATGAACATGCATCGTACATATATGTGCATAAATGAAAGATTATAATTGTGCAAAATTATTAATTTGTGTACAACGTATTGCATAAATGGGTTATGCAGGTTAAAAGTTCGCAGTTAGGCGTTTCCAGAATGTCGAAGCAATTGCTAATCTGGAGCGTACTATGAGTAGACCGAGATGGTCTCCTTTCTTTATGTTCTCTATTTGAATTTGCATTGATTGCCTACTCAAATGTTTCATATCAATGGTGATGAATTGTGAATTGATTGTGGATTCCGGACAGTAGGTCCGATGACTGTATACTGGGGATGCCTACGTGTTGTACATGTGATTAATTGTGACATATGCATACGTGCATAATAATGTGAGTGATTGTGACATATGCACTTCATTCATGAATGCATATTCAGATAAAGACAGTTGTGACCTGAGCAGCCACCGATTAGAGCTTTAAGCTCAACGAGTGAAATTGAGCCTCAAGCTCATTATTAATTTCAGAGCCTTTGGCTTAACGCTTAATGAGTTCTATATGGGACAGTTCAGGCGCTCGGTCACAACACCGTAATAATTGGAAAAGTGTCACATGAACATTTCATATGCATTTGATTAAATATGTTGGCTTGAGTGAAAGGCAAACTGCCTTGTACTTATGTGAAATACATGTGTTCTGAATGTGCACCTTATGATCGATGCATTTAAATGCATAAGTGTATGACAAATAATGGTTGTTGTGATCAGAGTCGCCACCGATCAGAGCTTTAAGCTCAACGAGTGAAAATGAGCTTCGAGCTCATAAGTGATTCAGAACCTCAGGCTCAACATTTAATGAGTCCTGTATCCTCCAACGGATAAGGGACAATTATTAATGAGCCCTACATGAGATAGTTTAGGCACTCGGTCACAGCAAAATAATAAAGAAAAAGTGAGTCTCATGTGCATTGCATAGGCATAATAGAAATGACTGAGTGTATCGAATATGAATAATGTGGATGTGCAATACTGTATACATGTGAATGTGAACTATGAAATAAAATGAAATGTGTGAATCTTGTATTGTGTGATTGGGTGAGCCAGTCACTCACTGAGTTTGCAAAACTCACCCAAAATTTGCAATTATTTTTCAGGAGTCAGAGGAATACCCCGTTAAGCAACGGGCGTATAGCAACTACCTGTGAGTGAGAGAAGAGGTCGGGATTAGTTCACGTCTGCATTAGTGTATGATAAAGTCTGTATAAAATTTATAGTTTCTGAATTTTCATACAAATGATTCGGTTAAATTGTAAAGTCACGGACTGAATTAATTTGTAATTATGAAAAGGCCCCCCGTGGTCATTGTATTTACCAGTGATTTATGTATGGTAATGATTTCCCGTATAGTGTATGCTTGTGTTTTGAAAGAAAAAAAATTATGCTGAGTTTTGACTGAGTGATGTAGCACGTCATGTTGGGTCCGGGATTTGGTACCGAGGCAAACGGGCCCCGCATACCCCCGCGGCCCACATAATTGGTACCGCCCTCTTTGGAGGTGGAATTTTTCAGATTTCGACCTGAGACCTCGAGGTTTATAGCTTACATGCCGCTTTCTTACCATTTGGCTAAGTTAGCCAAATGGTAAAGAGGCAGCACGGAAGCTATAAAACCTCGAGGTCTCAGGTTCAACTCGTAGAGGATTAGCCAAATGGTAAGAGGCGAGCATGTGGAAGCTATAAAACCTCGAGGTCTTGTGTTCAATCCGAGAGGATTCCCACCAAAGAGGACAAGACCACCATGTGGGTCATGGGGGTACGGGGTCCGCTTGCCCTTGCATCAAATCCCAGACTCAAATCCTGCACCCAACATAAAGGCGCCTTTTATGTTGGTCCGGATGGTAGGATTTATAACGAGGCAACAAGTTCAAGATACTCAAGATACCATGCTCGTTCATATCAGTATCGTCTCTTTGGTCAGGAATCTTCAGATTGAACACAGACCTCAAGGTTTTATAGCCCACATGCTCGCTATAAAACCTCGAGGTCTCGGTTCAATCCGGAGAGGATTCCCAACCAAAGAGACAGCATCAATTATGTGGTACGCGGTACATGGCCTGTTGTTCTGCATTCAAATCCGGACCCAATATAAAAAGGCGCCTTTTATGTTGGGTCCAGGACGGTACCGGATTTGGCACCGAGAACGGGTTCGATCGACACATGCATATCGTCCTCTTTGGTGGGGATCTTCAGATTCAAACAGAGACCTCGAGATTTTCATTGCTTACCATTTGGCCAGCCTAGCCAAATGGTAAGACGCGAGCACGTGGAAGCTATAAAACCTCGAGATCTGTGTTCAATCCTCGAGAGGATTCCCCACCAAAGGGACAAGACTAATTATGTGGGCCGCGGGTATGCGGGGTATGCGTCTGCTTTGCCTTTGCACCAAATCCCTGCATCAAATCCCGACCCAACACGTCATCTCGCAGGCACTAACTCTGATATCACTATCGATGTCAGGTTCGGGTCATGCGGGAGTGGGGTGTTACAATGATATTGCTTCTTAATAGGTTAATCAAAGCCTTTAGTTTGCGTTGCCAATCAGAGAGAAGCTAGTTATGGCTTCACTTGTTTCTAAAATTAATATTATTATATAATTATAAATAAGTTATCCATCCCCATTTGTGTTTATTTTAATGATTTGTTGATGTAGTTGTAAAAAAACTTATCAAAATGTGTTTAATTATCAAATTAGTGGTTTTTTGCTTTCAAAATTGGAAAAACTGCAACCTTATTATGAAAAAAAATAAATTTTGAGTTTTTTGAGTGTTGCCAAAACCAATTATCAAAACATCTTAGTTCCTTTTTTTTCTCTCTCTTCTCCCTTTCACTTTTTTCTTCTTCTTTATTCCCTGTCATCTCTTTGCTTCTTCTTTTCTTAGTTTTCCTAATTGATATCTCTTAGGATTTATAAGAGTCAAAGAAAAGAAGAAACAACAACGACAAATTGGATTTATTGAAAATATTAATTTAAAATTTCCAAAATATGACTTTTAAGATAGTTTGGTATTGAGAATATTTTGATTCAAGAATTTTCTTGTAATCAAAAAGTCTTTAGTATTGAGTGAGTTATTTATATTTGTATCTATGCTCTTTTCATAAATAGGTGATAAATATATCTATAAACCTTATAATCTGTTGGACCCTGATCTTTTAGTGAAATTTAGAAATATTAAATGTATGAAATGAGTGTTTTTGTATATGTATTGTGTTATAGATGCTGTTGTGCTTTAAGGAAATTGATGATAAAAGAATTGATTGGTTTTGATGACTTTGAGATTTGAGTAGATTTGTATGAGTATTGAAAGTTAAAGTGAATGATTTGATTTAAATGGAAGTTGAAAAGCAAGAAATAAATAGTGAAAGTGTTTAGGCCATAACTTTTTCGTCCAACCTCCGATCGACCTAATTTTTAAAGCGTTGGATTTCTAAGACATCCATCTATTTGTCCATGGAAAATTGTGGATTTTTTAGATTAATTTGAGGATGATTGATTTAGTCAAAGTGAGTTGGGAAATTTTCTGAACATGGTTCAGTATTTTGATAAATTCTTGATCTATAGAGATCCGATTGAGTTGATTGTTATTGAAAAATAAACTAGAGACATGGAGCTACAAGTTATCTGAAGGGACTGAATTTCAATTCGGACTCTAAGATTTTCAATTTCTGAATTGAAGTCGGGTTTAGTGTTCAGTCTTGGATTAGTAAGATCTGAAAGTATTTTGGCCATAACTTTTGCTCTAATTATCCAAATGAGGTGATTCTTGATTTGGATTAAACTAGAGAGATAGGAATACAAATGTTTTGAAGAAATTGAGTTCCAATTTAGCCTCTAAGAATATCAATTTTCGGATGGAAGTAAATCGCAAGAAAATATTTTAGCATAATGATAGTCCAAAATGTTTGGAGTATAACTTTTGGAGTAGTGAACCAAATTAAATTATTTTAGTGTCATTATGAAACTGAGACAATGAGGAACATTTCTCTAGAAGGAATTTTTAGCAAATTCCTTCAATTTGATGGTTAGGAAAATGTCCTAAAGTAAGCATGAATTAAAATGAATTTTAGGGGCAAACTTGGAAGAACACTTAAGGTTTTAAGTTATAAGGCATATATGTAAGGGCATAATGGTCATTTTGCATTCATTAAAGGGCAAGACATGTGGCTATCGTATAAGAAGAGTGAAGCACGAAATTTTGTTAAGTTGGAAAGAAAAGAAAGAAGAAAGAAGAGAGGAGAAGAGTGGCTTCGGTGGAGAAGAGAAAGGAGAAAGAAGAAAGATACCAGGGTTTCGATTTTCTTGGGTTTCAAGCGAGATTTTAAGTTGCTCCAAGAGGGAAAAAGATGGAGGAAGATGAGAGCTCTACTATGAGCCAAGAAAATCCGAAATTAGTGAAGGTTTAAGAAAAGAGGAAGATTTTGATTTGTTAAATTATGAAAAAGATTTGGTTTAGATAACTTGGAAATGTTATGGGTTTGAGCTTTCTAAAGTCAATTTTGGTGATTGCATGGTTTAAATTGCTCAATTTTGGATGTTTATTAATTAAGAATTTTTTCATGAATTAGGGAATTTAAGTGAGGCAATAGAGAAATTGATGCTTTGGACAAGTTACAAGCATGGAAATGAGGTGGGTAATATGTTTATATTTTGAATTATAAGCTAAATTTGTGTTCTTGAAAAATCAAGAAAGTGAGAAAAAAATATCGAATTTTATTGTTTCCGAATGTTTTTGAAAAATGATTACAAGTTTTTAAATGATCTGATAAATTAAGGAAAATTGTGAAGTCATTATTTATAAATGAAGTGATAATTTATGAAAATTTTTTACATTCCTTGTTTGAGAATGATTGTGCATTTTGATATATGAATTTGTGTGAAATATGTGATATTATGTGTGACATTGTGATTTCATGAATTTCATTATGTTTGAATACGAGATGACATGAAAGACTGAATTTTCGAAATGTGCCTTCGGGCAAATATGATTTTCAAGTGTGAAATGTGTTATGTGGGTTTGGTTAGGTCCCATAAGTTTGAGTCAAGTGCACTTGTTTTTTTTTTATAGGCTTCGCCCGCCTGCCCGATATTGGCATTGAAGCTCCGATTTAAGACTCCCATAAGTTCACGACTACACTAGACCGCTATGCGGGAAAGTGTAGTACATTCTATTCACGGTTGCACAGGACCGCTATGCGGAAATGTGCAGTATGCTCCATTTTGGACCGACCCAAACCATTCTGATGTGTTATGTGTTTTCTGATTTGTTTATATTTATGATGCATTCATGTTTTGAATTTGTTTATGAATTGTGAGAAATTTGAAAAATGAGAAAGTGAGTTTTCAACCATGAAATTTTGGAAATTGTTTATGATTGATTTGAAAAGTTTGAAAGTTTGAAAAATAAGCTTTTGATAAATTTTGCTACTGGGAAATGTTTATAAATGGAAAAATGAGTTTTGAAAATGTTTTTGCTTATTGTTCGATTTATAAATATATTATCCACGAGTTGTCGAGCTCACCCCCTTTCATCCCCATCTCCAAGTATCGAGCAGGAAATTGGATGAAAGAAAGTCAAGGCTTTTGTTCGATTTTGTTTGTCTTATGTTTTATGTATTTGGGATTTTGGTATTGGTTTTGTACATGGCTTGGAATGCCATTAATATTTTTGCAAGAAATTATGTCTTGAGGTGTATGAATTATGAAGAATTATGAAATGTGTGTATTGAATTGAGATAAATTATGAATTTGTGTAGGTTTTGAATGATTGAGATATGAATGTGACTGTATATGAATGGGATTGATTATAAGATGGATTCCGGACGGGGGGTCCGATGATTCTGCTTATTGATTTAGACTTATTGAAGTATTATAGGTATAGAAATGTGTTTGTCTGTGCTGGGATTCCTAACAGGAGGTCCGATGAATTGTGTTGCTGGAATTGAGATATTGAAGTGCTTTTTGTGTATGAATTGTGGATTTCTGGATATGTATATTTGTTTTTATGGCAAAGAAAGAATAAGAATAAGAATAAGATTTGTTAAAGATGAGATTGACATATTGCATGATTATGAAGAATTATATGAATTAAGTTTTGATTGAGGATAAATTTCCAAAAAGGGAAATTATATTGTTTTCATTTATATAAGATTGAATAAAGATGATAAGAATGAAAAAGAAAGAAAAAAATTTTATATGGTTTCGGATTGGTTTAGTCTAGGTTGCCAACGCGCATTTTTTTTGTAATGTATGAGTTCACAGATGTCGGAAATTTGATTGAGTCCGTTTGAATCGTTTGTGTGCTTTGATTCGATTCGCTTTTGATTCCGAACCAATTTGTGTTCGATTTCGCTTTTTGATATGTATTTGATTCTTATGACTTCCGATTCGATTCACTTTTCGCATCCTTTTTTTCCTCCTTTTGCTTATTCTTTTGATTGAGTTCGTTTCCGCCTTTTTGTTTCGTTTTCTGTTTTTGTTCCGTTTTCCATTTCTCCGGTTGGGGTCCGATCTCGAGATCGGGTCCCAACATAATCTATTTTGTAATAGTCAAGATGAAAATAAAAGAAAGTTTCTTTTTATTCTTCATTCTCCATTCTCTCATTTCTCAACAAAATGGTATCAAAGACTTATTTCTTAAAGTATAGAGAAGAGTTTTATGAGAAAAATAAGAAATGACAAGTAATGGACTCACTTCTTTCCAATTTTCTCATCTCACAAAGAAGAATTATGCGAAATGGTGTCTATGTATGAAAGCTTTACTTAATTGTCAAGATGTATAAGAGGTGTAGAGAAAGGCTATGAGAAGCCACAAATGAAAAATGTACATCTCAAAATGAAAGAAGCTTTGTCCAATATAAGAAAGAAAGATCAATGAGCTCTCACTTCCATCCATTGATATTTGAAGGATTTAATGTTTGAAAAGGTAGTTGATGCAACTAGTTTGAAGAAAGTATAGAATATTTAGAAAAATCTTTTCAAGATATTGATAAAATAAAGAAGGCGAGTCTTCAAACACGAAGAAATGATTTTTCAAGTTTTGAAGATGAAGGAATATGAGTCAATTTCAAATTATTATATAAGAGTGAAGGCAACTATAAATCAATTAAAGAGACATAGATACGAAGTAGAAGATGAATGTGTAGTGCAGAAAGTTATTTGTTCTTCAACTCTCAAATTTGATTTGTGGTGTGTGTCATTAAATAATCAAAAGATTTAGACTCAATGTCCATTAAAGAATTAAATAGTTATTTACAAACCCATAAAGAAATGGTCAAGAGAAGACAAAAGGAGTCATTAGAGCAAGTTCTCAAAATTGAGACTACTTTAAAGAAGGATAGGGAATAAAATAATCAATTTAGAGGATGTAAATGGTGAATAGGATGTAGTTTTGATTTGTATAAAAAAGGGAAGAGGGAATGCAAAAGGCAGAAATACTTAAGATAAAATCTAATCATCACAAAGAGGGCATGAAAGAATAAAAGGAAAAGGACGATGCTACTATTGAAATATAAATAAAAGGAGGTACAACAAGTCTAAAGTTAATTATTTTAATCTTTCTAAAATATACCATTGTTCTTAGGAATGTAATAGTGCCACTAATAATACTGAAGAAAAGGTTAATCTTATTAATGACAATCAATAAGTTGAAGTGCTAACTTTTTGCTAATAAGTAAAAAAGAAAAAATGATGTTGATAATATGTGGTACTCAGATACTGGTGTAACCAATCGCGTATATGGATACAAAGGTATATTCGTAGATGTTGGACCAATGGTGGTTGACAAATTAATTCCACTTATGTTTTGATAATAATAAAATGTATAGAATTGGTTAAGAAATTATTTCGGGTATTTTGGGATTGATATTCAATGAAAGAATTGTACAAATCAAGATGGGCAAGTGTTTAATCATTGAAGAATCAAGATGGAAGTTTCCTATAAGTGAAAGAGGCTTAAATAATGAAGATTATAGAAGATTTGAGTGGATATTACCGTTGAAGCTTACATAAGTCGACTAGAACATCATATGTCAACTAATATATGAAGATATGTCAACACAAGTCGACTAACAGAATACAAGTCGACTTATCGTGGACCACAAGTCGACTTACACATCACAAGTCGACTTATAGAAGAGCGGAGATGCAAGTTTACGTAAAATGTTGTCACAAGTCGACTTATACAACTCGACAAGTCGACTTATGGTCACAAGTCGACTTATACAACTCGACAAGTCGACTTATGGGTACAGCACATTAATTCCAACGGTCCAATTAGCCAAAAATGGAAGGGAGATTATTAAGGAACGGTCATTTCAATCTAGCAACGGCTAGAATAAGTCCCAACAGCTATATTTCTTCTTATATAAAGGGTGGATGATTGATGAAGAATATACACAAGTTCTACAAGCCAAAATACTCTTATCTTGCTCCAAATTGCTCATCATTATTCTTACTTTGTTTACATTTGTTTTGAGCACTTGTTCTTAGATCTTTATCCTATTTCTTTTACAAATTGAGTGACTAGTGAAAGGTCACGTGTGAGGTAGCTTGAGCCGGAAATCAAGTATTGTTGGTAGGATTTGTGCCGGAAGACAAATCATCTATAAAGGTTGCTTGAGCCGGAAATCAAGCGGTATTGGTAAGATTTGTGCCGGAAGACAAATCAAGTGTAAAGGTAGCTTGAGCCGGAAATCAAGCGGGATTGTAAGAGTTCACACTGAACTACAAAGTGTGTAATAAAGTGTTTTGCAAAATCCTAAGTGGGAGCTTAGGTAGAGGACGAGGTCTTAAAGACCGAACCTCTATAAAACAAAGTGTTTGATCTTCTTCCCTACTCTTTGTATTTAAATTTGTTTAAATTACTATTGTGTGAATTAACTTCTGATTTTATTGTAGAAATTTGTAAAGAATTTTAAAGATCTATTCAACCCCCCCTTCTAAATCGCTTACAATTGGTATCAGAGCAGAAGTATCCGGGGATGGCACACAATAACTTAACGGAAGAAGGTAATACCAACAATCGCCCTCCTTTATTTAATGGTACTAATTATTCTTCTTAGAAAAATCATATGAAGTACCACATCATTAGCGAGGGAGTAGAATATTGGAAGATAATTATCTTTGGTCCACAACCACCGTTAAAAGAAAATGGTGAGTTAAAAACGGAGATGGAATACGATGACAATGACTGGAGGCAAGCCTACATCAACGCTAAAGCGATGAAGCTAATCTATTGCGCTCTCACAGTTGAGGAAAGAAATCGAGTTAACTCGTGTACCAGCGCCAAAGAAATGTGGGAAAGACTACGCATCACCCATGAAGGAACCAACCAAGTCTGGGAAACAAAGATTAACATGCTTCTCCATGACTATGAAATGTTTGTCATGAAAGAAGGTGAGTCTATTTCCAATATGCTTGATCGTTTTGCAGAAATTATCAATGAATTAGGAAATCTTGGAAAGCACATGACGGATAGCGAGAAGGTGAAGAAGATTCTTCGCTCTCTACCGAAAGAATGGGATTCACAAGTCACCGCTATTATGGAGTCTAAGGATCTTAATCACTTGGAATTCAACGCCTTGGTAGGATCACTCATCAACTATAAGATCATTCTCAAATCAAGAGGAGGTAGAGGTAAGTCACAAAAATCAATTGCTTTTAAAGCTAACACTTCTTTTATTGATGAAAGTGATGAGGAAATAGATGAAGACGAGGAAGACGAAGAAATAGCTATGTACGCTAGAAATTTAAGGAAGTTCAAGGGACTTCTCAAAAATCGAAGAAAAGAATTAAGTGGCGAAAAAAATGGAGAAACGAAGAAGTATACTGTAGAAAAAATGTCTAAAGGCTATCAAGAAAAAAAAATTCAAATCTCCAGAAAAATGACAAAGGGAAAAAGAAAGCTAACCTTATAGCCACGTGGAGTGACGATGAGGAAGCATATCAAAGAAATGATGAAAACAACCTAGCGCTTATGGCCAATAGCTCCTCAACAAGTGATGATGAAGATGAGGTAACTTTCTTTGATCAAGATCTTATAGAGTCTTTTAATGCTTTGCAAATTGATTTTGAAGAAGCTATTGAAATCAACAAGAAATTGAGAAAGAAAATAAGAGAATTGGTTGCTGAAAATAGTGCCTTACATGAGACTATTGATGATTTAGATAGTCCTAAGGAAGATCATTCTGCATGTCTTGTTGAAAAGGAAAATCTTATTTGTGAGCTTGATAGACTTAGAAAGGAGTTTTCTTATGTGGTTGGAAAATTTGCTGGTGGAAATCTAAAGTTTGAAGAGATGTTGTCTTTACAAAGATATTCTATTTCTAAACATGGTTTGGGATATGATCCTTATAATAGAAATTGTTCTTTAATTTCCAAATTTACCAAGGATGGAAAAGTTGCTCAATGTGCTAGATGCTTGAAAGATGGTCATATAGAAATTGCATGTAAAACTATTATGAGATGTATCAAAGTTTTCTAAACATGGTTTGGGATATGATCCTTATAATAGAAATTGTTCTTTAATTTCCAAATTTACCAAGGATGGAAAAGTTGCTCAATGTGCTAGATGCTTGAAAGATGGTCATATAGAAATTGCATGTAAAACTATTATGAGATGTATCAAAGTTAAGAAAATTTGGGTGATTAAAGGTACAACACCACCTAATGTGGTTTATATGACTAACCAAAATGGACCCAAGATGGCTTGGGTACCAATGAAAAGAAAGGATGTTGCAGTTGTAGGTACAAGCAAGGAATGAAGATCCACCAAGCATATGGCACACTGATAGTGGAAGTTCAAGGCATATGAGTAGAGACAACAACAAAGTCGACTTATGTGGGTCAATAAGTCGACCTATGATATACACAACCTTTGGGAATGAAGAAATTTCAGGATAAGTCGACTTATGGAGGTAAACAAGTCGACTTATGTCTACACGGATTCTTATGTTATTTCAAGTGTGTGGTGCTTCTTATGACTTTCTGATATTTGTATTAATTATTGGATTGTTATGTTATGACTCTGCATTTTCTTTGTGTTTGCTTATGAACTGCCAGTCGAATATAAGTTATCTGGGTCTTCTTCAAAAATTCTCTTTTTCCTAAAATATCCGAAAACATATTCTCTTCTACTTTTGAGATTTATTCATGATGATGTTTCTCCACCATGATGATTTTTGTATCTAACTAAGACCAACATTTCATATCATTTGTATTTTCTTGCTACTTGAGACTATTTGTATTTGATGACTTGTTTCTCTATTTAATGTGATTGCCATATTTAATCTATTGTTGGTTTGTATTAGTTGTTTTGATTATGACAAAAAGGGGGAGAAAAATGAGAAATTGGATATTCATTAGTTATTTGATTAAGGGGGAGTTTGTTAAACTTTTAATTGATTTTTCAAGGTTATTAAAATTCAATGATTTATATGATTGAGGGGGAGACTTCTAACCAAAATGACAAGGTATAAAAACCTTGATCAATGTTTCTTTGTTTTCATTTCTTAAACAATTTCTAAGTATTTTGCCATTATCAAAAAGGGGGAGATTGTTGGACCAATGGTGGTTGACAAATTAATTCCACTTATGTTTTGATAATAATAAAATGTATAGAATTGGTTAAGAAATTGTTTCAGGTATTTTGAGATTGATATTCAATGAAAGAATTGTACAAATCAAGATGGGCAAGTGTTTAATCATTGAAGAATCAAGATGGAAGTTTCCTATAAGTGAAAGAGGCTTAAATAATGAAGATTATAGAAGATTTGAGTGGATATTACCGTTGAAGCTTACATAAGTCGACTAGAACATCATATGGCAACTAATATATGAAGATATGTCAACACAAGTCGACTAACAGCATACAAATCGACTTATCGTGGACCACAAGTCGACTTACACATCACAAGTCGACTTATAGAAGAGCGGAGATGCAAGTTTACGTAAAATGTTGTCACAAGTCGACTTATACAACTCGACAAGTCGACTTATGGGTACAGCACATTAATTCCAACGGTCTAATTAGCCAAAAATGGAAGGGAGATTATTAAGGAACGGTCATTTCAATCTAGCAACGGCTAGAATAAGTCCCAAAAGCTATATTTCTTCTTATATAAAGGGTGGATGATTGATGAAGAATATACACAAGTTCTACAAGCCAAAATACTCTTATCTTGCTCCAAATTGCTCATCATTATTCTTACTTTGTTTACATTTGTATTGAGCACTTGTTCTTAGATCTTTATCCTATTTCTTTTACAAATTGAGTGACTAGTGAAAGGTCACGTGTGAGGTAGCTTGAGCCAGAAATCAAGTATTGTTGGTAGGATTTGTGCCGGAAGACAAATCATCTGTAAAGGTTGCTTGAACTGAAAATCAAGCGGTATTGGTAAGATTTGTGCCGGAAGACAAATCAAGTGTAAAGGTAGTTTGAGCCGGAAATCAAGCGGGATTGTAAGAGTTCACACTGAACTACAAAGTGTGTAATAAAGTGGTTTGCAAAATCCTAAGTGGGAGCTTAGGTAGAGGACATAGGTCTTAGCACCGAACCTCTATAAAAACAGTGTTTGATCTTCTTCCCTACTCTTTGTATTTAAATTTGTTTAAATTACTATTGTGTGAATGAACTTCTGATTTTATTGTAGAAATTTGTAAAGAATTTTAAAGATATATTCAACCCCCCTTCTAGATCGCTTACAGTAGAGTTTGATGAGAAGATAAGAGGAAATGTTTCCTTTAGAGACTTATCAAAAATACATATTGAAGGAAAAAGTACAATTTTCATCTCTTCAAAAGATAATAGTCACAAGTTGATCACCAATGTTTATTGTGCACCTAAGTTAAAAGTAATATTTAAAGTTCTTAAAAGGAGAACGAAATTCTGATGGAAAATAAAATTCTTTTGCTTTGATATGAAAACTCTAAATGATTGTTAACATGACTATATTAAATAGTTATAAATGGAAAAAGAATCTTTGATAGGACGTTCAAATTGAACATTAAACCAATTAAAGCAAAATGTTTGAAAGTTGATTTGTGAGATGGATCAAGGTGTTCGAACATGAGATTTGGCCACTTAAATTTTGGAACTTTCAAGGTCATAGGAGAAAAGAAGTTGGTATAAGGGATACCTTTAATTAACCATCCTAATTAATTGAAAATATGCTACGGAGAGTTTTCATAAAGAAGCAATATTAATAGCCACTAGTCCTCTTCAACTTGTACATGCTATTATATGTGGACCAATCAATTCACCTTTATTTGGTTATAAAAATATTTCTTACTTTTTATTGATGATTTTAGTAGAAAAACTTGGGTTTATTTTCTTGAGAAAAAATTTGAAGTGTTTGTTTCTTTAAGAATTTTAAAATGCTTGTAAAAAAGGAATGATTATAAATTAAAGCTTTGAGATCCAATCGAGAATACAAATTTACATCTATTGAATTTAATAATTTTATGAAACTCATGATATCTGTCATCCTTTAAACATTTTAATATCACCACAATAAAATAAAATAATTAAAACAATAATATAACCATCCTTAATATGGTAAGATGCATATTAAAAGAAAAAATATGCCTAAGGAGTTTTAAGCTAAATTTCTTATGCAATGTATTTTGTAAAATCATTCTCCAAAATCAAATGTCAAAGATTAAATCCCTTAAGAAGCATAGAGTGGAATTAATCTAGTGTTTATCATTTGCGAATTTTTGAAAACATTACGTATGCTCAAGTTTCGCATTAAGAAAAATCCAAGTTTGATGATCAAAGTGTTAAACATGTCTTTATTACATATTATTTATATTCCAAAGGCTATAGACTATACAATCCAAACAATAGTAAAGTGGTGCTAAGTCGAAATGTTGAATTTGATAACAAAGCTATATGGAATTGGGAGGCCTATGAAGAAAAAAATTATAATTTTCTTCCATATTTTAGAGAAGAAGAAGAACAAGAGACTACAGTGCTTATACAAGGGACAACTCCACGTCCTTCACCACTTCCGTCGTCTCATAAATAAAGTTCAAAAGCAAGCTTGAGGGAAATGAAATATATAGGAGACATTTATGTAATATCTAATGAATTTATTCTCGATAATGATGAATTATATTGTTTTCTTATAGATAGTGAACTATTAAATTTTAAAGAAGTCATGCAAGATAAAAGGTGGAGATTAACCAGGGATGAGGAAATCAAGACAATTAAAAAGAATAATATTTAATAATTAACAATTCTTCCTAAGTTAGGAACCATTGGTGTCAAGTGGATAATCAAGATGCTAATGTAGAGATTAAAAAAAAATACAAAGCAAGGCATGTAAAGGATGCAACTCGAATGGAGACTTTTCATTTACTCATTTCTTTGGTATGTCAAATGAAATAAAAATAAAAAGAAAGGCATGTAAAGGATGCAACTCGAATGGAGACTTTTCATTTACTCATTTCTTTGGTATGTCAAATGAAATAAAAATTTTATCTAGATGTAAAATTAGTCTTCCTTAATGTCAAATGAAAAAGTCTATGTTTAATAACCATTGGATTATGTGGTTAAAATATAGAAGAAAATGAGAATGAAGAAAGCTTTGTATGAATTGAAGCATGCAATAAGGATATGGAATAACTGCATTAACAAATTTTTTCAAGAGCAGGTTTGTTTGTTGCCTTAATGAATATGTTCTTTACATCAAAATTCATAATAATGGAGACATTTTTCTTGTTTGTCTTTATGAGGATGATCTTATTTTCACAAGAAATAATTAAAACTTATTTGAAAAATTAAAGGGGCTATGCCACTTAAATTTGAATGACCAACATAGGACTTATATCATGTTTTCGGACCTAAAGGTAAGGCAAATAGAGGAAGGAATATTCATCTCTCAATAAGGTTATACAAAGGAGGTCTTTAAGAAGTTCAAACTATTTGATTATAACCCTATAAACACACTTATAGAAATTGAACTAAAATTATAAAAGTATGATCAATATGGAGATAAGAAAAATCCTATTGTTTTCAAAATTCTTATGGGAAGTTTGAGATATTTAACACGTTCAAGACTCGATATCTTTTATTCAATTGGAGTAATAAGTCGATTTATAAAAACTTCTTCCTTCACCCATATAAAAGTTGCCAAGGGGATTTTGGACTATTTTCCTCCTCTTCTAGTAATTTCAAATTTTTTAGATTTTATTATTGCGATTTTGTGAGAGATATTGGTGATAGAAAGAGGACAAATGGTTTTGAATTTTTTTGTAGGTAAATGTGTTATTTCATATAGTTCAAAGAAGCAATCTATTGTTACTCTTTCAATTTGTGAATTTGAATATATGGTGACAACTTCATGTACTTATCATGCTATTTAGTTTAGAAAATTGTTGAAGGAACTCCATTTACCATAAGAAAAAGTCATGAATATTTACATTGCTAACAAATCTACATAAACACTTGCCAAGAATCTAGTGTTTCATTATCGAAGCAAGCATATAGGTATAAAGTATCATTTCATTAGAGAATGTATTACTAACAAGGAAGTAGAGCTTAAGTATGTGAAAACTCAAGATCAAGTTATGAATATTTTACAAAGGCATTATAGTTTGAAGATTTTTAAGATTAAGAGTAAGAAAATTTTCAAATTAAAAGGGATGTTGAAAATAGTAATTTAAAATTTTAGAATATAACTCTCAGGATTATATGTTGTTGAAACTAATATGAATTAATTCAAGAGTCTTTTTGTAACCACAAAGGTCTTCTAACATTAGGTGAGATATTTTTATTTGTATTTGTGGTCTTTTCATAAATAAAGGAAGAAAATTAATATAAATACCATAATCTATTCTGTAATAGTCAAAATGAAAATAGTAGAAAGTTTCTTTGTATTCTTCATTCTCTATTCTTGCATTTCTCAACAGGATCTCCTCCAAATTCAAAGTCTTCGAGCTTCTTTGAAAAAACATCTTTATATGTTTTTCTTAAATTTTCTTTCTTTTTTATACATTGTGTTTTGAATTTGTAATTGTAAATTTTGTTAGTGGATTAAATGATTAGTAAGCATTAATGATTGTTTGTCGACAACTACTTTAATCACATTTTTATAAATTACTTTCAACATTGTGAATGCTCACACGTAATGGGATTTCACTTGGTTTTCACTCATCTCTAGTTATTTTAATTGTTAAACTTTGTTAAGTATTCTAGTTATAACCTTTTGTTTTGTCTTTTGGATTATTTTCAATAGTTCATATTTCTTATGGTTTGTACCATCTGTTATATAAACAGATGCTTTTGTTTACATATGCACTAACTTATAATCAGATTTTAAGTATGAGAAGAAATTAATGATTATGTATTCAGTTTTATATGTTGATAAGGAGGTAAGTGTGAAGCCTCTCACTTTATAAAGTTTGTTATATAACTAGAATCCAATATGTTGTTTATGATTCAATTGCATCCCGATATTGGGAGGCTCATTACTTCAGTTAAGATAAATAAAATATGGATGTTAGTGACGATATGAATGTTAATGATACTATAAATGTGAGTGACACTATCGAATATGACCTTGATATGAAGCCAAAGCTTCTAACTAAGATGGATGCACTAACTATGGATATGATCCCTGCTTGTTAGTTTGTTTAATTTGTGTTAATGGAAATATTACAACATAAGTTGATAAATATTGTATGTTATGTATGCTATAGATACTAAAAAGGGCTATAAAACATAAGGACAAAGTCAGAAACTTCTCTTTGCATAAATTGACAGATATAAGAATTTGAACTGAAAATGTTGAAAATATAACTTGAGGAGGAAGGATTAAAGAGTTTAGTATGATGCCAACATTTGATTGTACCTAGTATGAAATAATGACTTGTATGAAATAGTGACTAAGATATATATGCTCAAGCCTTGTAATTCTTCCATTAGCCTTATAATACTTCCACTTTTAATGTATTTCTTTCTCTTCTTCCATATAAAAGCCAAGTCAATCTCAAAGTGGCTGATTTCACATGAATATTTAAATTTATTTTACTTATTTAATTAATCTATCTTAGCTTCTAATTCTTAATGTGCGTTTAAACTTTGATAAATGAGCAACATATGTTATGGAGTCACGCATCCTAAATTTCCTTGCTTCTATAGGTTCTTCTAATATTATGAATACCATATTGTCATCAATACTAAATTTAGTTTTAGTACGATAATGTACTAACATCAGTCAACATTAGGTACTGTTTTAGATAATTTTAAAATTATAAGTTAATCTATAAACTTTTAAAATTCCAAAATAGTTAGCCAATATATTGTACTATATAATTTTAGCTTTACTTTAATCTTCTATCTAAAAATCATAACAATGGAAATTTGAAATAACAACAATATATTTATTTCTTTTAATAATATTTTCACATATTTGACATATAAAAATAACCATAATTAATATAAAATAATTTAATCATCATATAAATATAAAATTATGGATAATATAAAGTACCTAAAATGTTACAATTTTATTAGAAAATAAATAATAATTACATCAAAATATCAAATAAAAGAATAATTTCAAGATTCTCTAAGCATTACAACAAGAATTTGTCTAGAAAACTACAACTAGAAATGAAATCGAAATAAAAATGTTTACGATTATATTTATATTATATATAAAAAAACTTAACATATGTATCAAATATAAGTAAAATTAAAGGAAGAGAAGAAATGGAAAACCTATAATTTTATTTAATCAAATATCCACTCAAATTTCATTGCCATCAATTCTCTTTTGGCATAAAATCGTTATCATTAAGAGGAGCCTCATCATTACCATCATTCAAATTGCACCAAATGACATGTACTATTTTTCCATCCAAGATTATCTTCCAAGTTAAAATCATATATCAAATTCAGTTCCTCAAAAACTCAATCTGCTAAAAAATTGATATGGTCAAGGCAAATAGAATCTACAAAACTACTTATTCTACTAAGATTCCTAGTAAACAAATTAAATTAAATTAATAAGAAATTATATTTAACTTAAGAAAAATAATAACACACCATTCTCTAAGCTTTAAACTATATTAAGCAAATACCAAGTTGTTAAATCTTTTGTGTTCCAATCTATTTGTTTTCTTGGAATGGATGAATTTAATTATGCGCTAAATCTTTCACACTTTGTTGCATTCAAACATTAAAACACCTCTTTCGAATTGGTTGTACTAGGCAACTTTAGGACAAAAAAATTATAAACAAAATAAAGTGATGATTTATTTTTAACATGTAACAAAAGTGAAAAAAAACTTGAATTAAGCTCGTCTCCTTGACGACTATTAATGGATATCCCAAAATCACTAAAAACATTCTTATAAACTTCCGTTTGTAAGCTTCGGGGATCTTTTATCATCTTATGGGCAACAATTATTGTAATAGTTAATCAAATTCCCCTATTAACTTTAACTTTCTTTGTAAATTTTGGTATAAAATAGACATTAGGATTTAAAAATAAGCGAACTACAAACAAGAGAGAGTAAAGTTGCCTTTCTCATCTCTCATTGATAATTACAAGAAAAGATGTGCATAAAGAAGGTCTATTTTTTATATTGGTCTTGATTGCTTCCTTTACCCTCTCCATAATATTATCAAAATAACTCATTGTTGCCTTCTCATCACTTTTAGCCAGGCAAAGTACCCTCATTAAAGGCTTACAAACTCATATTAAAATTGAAATTGACATTAAAATTTATGATCTTCAACTATAATTCTAGAACCTCTGACCCAACATTAGACCTAACATGCTGAGATGAAACTTACTTATCACTTGTAAACAATTGTTTCAACTCCTTCTTTATTAAAACAAAACAAAAATAAGAAATTAGTTATAAATATTGTAATAGTAGGCTGACATAAATTCTTACCATTGGTTAAATTCTTTATCAATAAATTTAAGACTTGTGCATGATTGTAAATGAACTTGTTCACTTTTTTTACTTTCTGTATAGTCTCATCAATTATAGGAAAATGCATTAGACCTAACATGCTGAGATGAAACTTACTTATCACTTGTAAACAATTTCTTCAACTCCTTTTTCATCATAACAAAAAAAATGATAAGAAATTAGTTGCAAATATTGTAATAGCAGGACGTCACAAATTCTTATCATTTGTTAAATTATTTTTCAATAAATTTTAGACGAATGCATGATTGTAAATGAGTTTGTTCACTTTTTTTACTTTCTTTGTAGTCTCATCAATGATAGGACAATATCTAACATCTCTTACATATTTCAACATTAGGTCAATGCAATATGTAACAAAATGAGCCCAATAAAAAAAATATACCAACTTTGCAGTTTTCTTCCAGTTGCCTATTAAGCAGAATCATTGTCAGTAATGAACTAGACTATTGGACACCAAACTTTACTTGGAAGTTAGAACTATTATATGTGAAAGGTTGGAAGTCTAAAAGTTGGAAGTTATAAGTTGAAACATGTTCACTGAGTATGATTCAGTGTTTTAGCCATAACTTTTCCTCTAGTTATCCAAATGAGATGATATTTGATTTGGAGTAAACTAGAGAGATAGGGCTACAAATTTTTTTTATGAAATTGAGTTTTAATTCAATCTCTAAGAATGTCAATTTTTGTATAGAATCTGAGCACAGAATATTATTTCAGTATAAGAATAATTTGGAAATATTTGAGGATATAACTTTCAGATTTCCAAACCAAATTGAATAATTTTAGTGTCATTAGAAACTTAAGACAATGAGGAACATTTTTCTAAAAGGAAAAGATATCAAATTCCTTCAATTTTCCCATGATCATTAGTTAAGATAGTAAGATTGCATGAAGGCCAAAATTGGCAAGTCACTTGAGCATTTAAGTTACAAGGCATATAAGGAAGGGTATATGGGTCTTTGTGCACTAATTAATGGTAAAATTGTAAAAAGAAGAGTGGGCTTGCTTTTAAGGAAGAAGGAAAAACGAAATTGGGAGAAAAAGAAACAAAGAGAAGAGAGAAGAAGGACAGAATCGGTGGAGAAGAGGAGTAAAGAAAGAAGAAGAGCTAGGTTTTGATTTTTTTAGTTTTTAAGAGGGATTTTGAATCTTATTTAAGAAGGAAAAAGGTAGAGGAGAAAGAGAGCTCTCATTCAAGCCATCAAACTCTTCATTTGGAGAAGATTCAAGGTAAGAATGGATTTTGATCTTTGGATTTTTGAGATAGTTTTGGTTCTTACAGCTTGAGAAATGTATGGGTCTAAGGATTCTAAAATCAATTTTAGTGAATATGTCTTATGGGTTTCTCAATTGGAATGCCTATTGATTTGGAGATTTTTGTCAATGTTGAAGAAAATCAAGAGAGACAAGAGGAGGAAGAGTAAAGGTTTTTTTAGCAAGGTTTTCAAGCAAGGAAAAATAAGGTAAGTTCCATGTTTATAATAGAGTAAATAAACCACTTTTGTTTTCTTTAAATCAAGGAAATTTAATGATTTCAAATTACATCATAAATGTTGTCTTAAGTATGTCCTGAATGAATTGCAGAATTGCTACATATTTGATATGTGAATTGTGTGATGATTTATGAGAATGCTTCCTTTGAAAGGATTACATGTTTATGAAATTATATTTTTAGAAATTGTTTTCGAAATACCTCATGTTTATGAAAAATCAAGTTTTTAAAAGTACCATTTTGGGCAACAAGTTTGAAATACATGTTATGTGGGTTTTGGTAGTCCATCCAAGAAATGTCACGTGTACGTTGACAAAGAAAAGGCTTCTCCCGCCTAACCTGCTAGTGGCACGGAGCTCCCTTAAGGACTCCCTCAAGAATTCACTACACAGGTCCATTATGTGGAAATGTGTAGTGTGTCATGTTTATGTACCTACCCAAATCATTCAAATGTGTTTATGTGCTTATGATATATGAACAAGTTTGATGTATTCATGTGTTGTGGTTTGTAAATGTGACTACATGATGAGATTTTGAGAAATGAGTGTTTTATGGATTTCAACAAGAATTTTCTATGACAATGAACTTTTGAATAGTTTTGCTTATCTTTTTTGTTATAAGTATGTTATCCACGAGCTGTAAACCTCACCCCCACTCTTTTTCCCCAATTCAGGTGATGAGAAAAAGATCAAGTGAAAGGGAATCAAGGCATAAATCCAAATTTGCATGTTTCGTCTTGTTTTGGAGTAGTTTATATAAAACAAAGTTGTAATTGTATTTTGAACAATTATTATTCAAATGTCTTGTATAATTTGGGGATTTTGAAATATTAATGTATTGTGGTTTGAAATGCCATTAAAGTTTGTAAAACTCTTAATTTATGATGTTAATGAAGAATGGATTTATGTATGGATAGGAAATTTGAATTTGTATATATACGACGATGATGAATGTTGAGCTAAATGTTATGAATGATGAGATGTAGCTGAATGTGACAAGTCAAATGAGCTGAGATTTAAGAGTGGATGAAGAAAAGTTAGAATTTAAAGGGTTAAAAAATGATGTTGCATAAAGGAAGTGAAAATAGGACAATTTTAAAGTTTTTCATAAGGGTAAGAATTGTGTTCTGATTTCAAGAGGAAAACTGTACTTATTTAGGTAGAACTAGACCAAGTTGTCTTAACGAAAGTTGTAGCTTATCCTCTTAGCTTTTCGAAGCTATAAATATGTCAATTTTGGGTATCGGATTTGAGAGATATGAGCATTATAAGTGATGATGCTACATGAGAAATATGAACAGGATAGCTATGGTGAATGATAAGAATTATTGTGTGAGATGAATTATTTGAGTTGAGATTTAGGGGATTTATGAAATCAAATTGTTAATTGAATGTTTTAGAAGTGATATGACATTAGAAGAAGTGAAATTGGGAAGATTAAGAGTAAATATAAGGTTATATTGGATGTAGGAAGCATTGGAGAGGCTTTGGAGGATTTTGGGAACCCCTATGTCCATTAGACGGATTATAGGTCCGTTAAATGGACCTTCTCAGGTGAAAACAAGGCTCTCAATCTAGTGTATGTCCGTTAAACGGATCTTCTTGGCCAGAAATGACTCCCATCCCTGACAATGTTCGTTAAACGGACATAGATGTCCGTTAAACGAACATTCACGGGTCAGCTTCAATAAATTGCGATTTTTGACTCTTTTAAAGGCAAAATCTCATTTTGTGATCTTCATAAAAGTTTTAGATCCAGAAGTATAATTTCAAATGGTCCAAGAACGAACTCAATCAGCTCAAGGTTTATGATAAGGTTATCAGCTCAAGGTTTATGACTCCGGAATGATCATTGGACTTCAGAAGTCGGGGTCCAACATGTTTAGTATCAGATCATGAAGATGAACCGATGATGGTCAAGTTTCATGATCCGAAGTTAGGCTCTGCAAGCGAGGTCCAACAGTTGTGGTATCAGAGCGCCATCCTTGAGATCTTACATGGGCGTTTTTGAAATACATGTCAAGATACATGCATTTTAGTCATGTCATAGTAGGTCGTAGTACTTGATCCTTAATATGAGGTGCATATGTGTAAGTTACACTTATGAGCAATCATTAAGAGCTTGATCTGATAGAAAGTAGTAATGAGAGAACAATTGTAAGGAAAACATAAATTGCTATGTTTTTAAGAAGAAATTGAAACCTAAGTGGTTGTTTGATGAATATGACAAGAGTTATGATCCTCCATAAGATTGTGTTAGTGGAAATTGAGATCAGAATTTTATGATGATTATACGCCTATAAGTTTGAATCAATGGCGAATGTACATATGTAAGATGTAATGTGAAGGATAATGGGAAGATGAAATGAATGATAGAAAAAATTGTACAAGTTTAAAAGGGTAAGTTAAATTGTTATTGTGACTACCTATTTGATGATCCCATCATCATACACAAGTGAGAATGTTAAGCACATATGTAATATATGTGTGGAGATGAGATAGGAAGAAACCTATGACTTGTTGGATAATTGTTAGTCATAGTTCCCATAGTTTAAATTATAAGGGCAACTTGTAACATCCCGTTATTGTCAGCAAGGGTAAAATGGTAATATCGGACCGGTCGATCGGTTTCTTGTATTCTTGTCGAGTATACTCTTGGCCTCTAATTATAGAGGAACTGGTTTACTGCATATGCATATATTCATAGGTACATGCATTCATGATTTTCGGTATTTAATTGTGAATTGAAATTGATTTGAAGTATTTGGTTTGTGGAACCGATCAAATTGTGAATCGATCGAATTTGGAATATGATTAATTGAGAAATTTGAGTTTTGGGTTCAAATGATTGATTTAATATTGGTTACGAGTGGTGGTATTTGATAGTGGATTATAGGAAATTTCGGGAAATTTAGGAGAAAATGCCGGATAGGAAATATTTGAGAGGTCAATCGATTCGATGTATAATCTTGAAAGAATGGTCCGATGGCAATGGAAAATTTAGAGTTATACTGTTAAGAAATAAATATGATGAGTTATTAAAATTTAGAGGCTGAAATTTGGGTGATTTGGAGACCTATGCCTATAAATAGCTAGGTTTGGAAAAATTGGGATTATTTTCCTAAGGCATTTCGTTTCTTCTTCTCTCCTCTACGGTGATTCGATTCTTCTTCCAACGGTGAGATCCTTGATTTCTTCTTATGGCTTCTTCGTTATTGTGTTAGTCTAACATATCTATGGTGATTGGTGAAGGTTAGAGGCTTTGAGATTGTTGGATCGTTGATTTCAAAGGATTTTAGGGTTTACGGTGGTTGAGGATCGATCGACGATTTGGTAAGCTTTAATGGCATTAATGCTGTTTTAATAGTTTTTATTGCATTTATGACAGTTATTAGGGTTGATTTGAGGTAGTTGAGGGTATTAATGGTGGTTTTAGAGTGAGAAACGATCGGAGAAGATGGCGGAATTCGCCATGACGCATGACTTCTTGTAGGCTTGATCGCGACGAATATTTATTCGTTACGCATGGCGAAGGCGTGCGGACGCCCATGATGGCGTCATTATTCATGACGCCTTGGCGTGCTGCCCTCGCCTCATGGCGTGCCAGACGCGTCGTTCGGCGAAGCGGCGAGCTTTCTGCTGCCATGGCGAGAGACGCGATGCCATTGGATTAAAATTGATTTATTGGGCATAACTTTTGGTGTAGACCTCCGATTGAGGCGATTCCAGATTTGTTATGAACTAGAGAAAGAGGTCTACAATTGAGGATAAGTGTAGGAATTTGAATTGATCTAAATGAAATTGAATTATAAGGAATTGGGTCGATTATGGTGCATAGTGTGACCTAAATGTCAAATTGAGACTATTGGAGTTTTGATTGGGATTTGTAATTGAGGTTTTGACCCGATATATAGGAAATGGCTATAGGGGATTCGAATTGAGGAAAATTGACTGGATTTTATGAATGGATCAAATAATTGTCGACCCATTGAACAAAGAGATATGATTGAGCTTAAAGTACCGAAATTAGGATTTAGCACCGGAAAATCGTGAACATGCATCGTACATCATTTCACTGAGACATATGCATTATTGAACTGTTTAATTGGGCAATTAGTAATGGTTTATATTTTACTGTTATAGAGGCACCGTTGGACCGTCGTTCCACGGATATTCTTTGGGACTTCCAGCAAAGAGCTTCGGAATTCTGGTGAGTAACCTAGTTGGTTTCTCAAATTCTGATTGTTTATATGCTCTGTATGAATTACTTGCAAAGGTGAATCGTATGATTCGGCGTGATTAGGATCGAATTGCATGCTACTCTTGAATTGGTGGACTATTTCATGATTACTGAAATTTATTGGATTGAATTGCATGCTTTATCAGAATTAAACTGGATCCTTTGCATGATCTTTGGGAGGCGATATCTTGGGCTTTATAGCCATATACTATAAATTATTGAATCATCAATCTTGAATTCTATGAACATTGCTTCGCATGCATAAATGTATGATCGGATAATGGACGTGTCCCAAGTTGCTATTATCATTGAAAAGAGCCTCGAGCTCGAACCTTTGTCTCGGGGCCTAACCCGGGGAGAAATCACGACGCGCGTCCCCATGAACCGGTCGAGCACTTGGGCACAATCTTGAATAAGCGGAAAGAGTCTCATATGCATTATATACATGGTGATTGAAGCGCTAAATTGTGCGATGATTCTTGAAGCGTGTGATGCCATGATTTATTGTATATTGTGATGCGATCATCGTAAATCGTATTCTACGCCATTGTATTATTGCCATCGACATCATCTCTCGTTGTAAATCGTTATAGAATATTGTACATCGTATATAATACGTTAATTGATATTCTTGTGTCGTCTTTGTACGCAATTTGCGTAATGCATGATTTGAGTGAACCATCGATGATGGTTTCTCACTTTGATTCGCAAGCTCACCCAAAATTGCAACCTATTTTTCAGGTGATAGAGTAGACTCTAGCTTGAAGATATTCCTTCTGCCGTGCGAGCGAGCTTTGGCAAGGGACTTGATGGCACTGGTCGGTCATTTGGGTTAGCTTTGAGGATGACTTAGGATAGATGCTTGTATCAACTTCCTTTTGGTTTTGTTAGGAGGCGATAGACTTGTCTATTCGACATTGGATGACCGTATGCGGATGATTATTATTTGGATTCAAATTTACTGATTTCTGCTATTGTGATATTTTATGATTTTACTTATTGCGATGCCATGTGGATATTATTGGATAATGTTCTGGTAGTGCACCCTTATTGTGGGATACGTGTCGGAGTGATCTTCGGGTTTCCCGATATGTACCCCTACGGTGAGGGGGTGCTACATTTAGTGGTATCAGAGCATGGTTTGGCATCTTTTGGGATTAGTGAAATTTAAGCTGGAATTTTGGAAAGGATAGTGGGCGATCGAATTTCTTATGCATTTTAGGTCATCCGTACTGGGAGATCGAGTTGAGTTACCAGCTGACCTAGAATCGGTAGGAGCTAGTAGGGAGTCTCCGATGCCTCATTCAGAGGAGTTGCCTCCTCGAGTTCCTGCGAGACGGGAACGGAGATATGACCTACTGCGAAAACAAGGGGTGGTTGACTTTTATGGTAGCACCGACCCTGCGGAGGCTGAGGGATGGCTAGAGAGGACTGAGAGAGTCCTCGATCAGATGGACTGTGAATCGGATGGCGTTTCGACTCTGCGGTTTCTCATTACTGAGGTTCTGCATATCGGTGGTGGAAGGCTGTCCGGCGGTACCACTGACCACCTGCGACGACATGGGTGACTTTTCGAGGCGTTCAAAGACAATTTCATGCCCAAGATTTATCTGGACATGAAGTTACAAAGTTCTAGAGTGAGGCAGGCGATTGACCGTGGCCGACTATGAGTGCGGTTCAACGAGTTGTTAGTTTACGCTTCTTCTTGGTGGCTTCGAGGTGACAAGTGTTGGCGTTTGAGGACGGACTCAATCTGGAGATCCGTACCCTCTTGGCAGTCGACATGGGCAATTTCATTGGTGAGGGCTGCAGCGATGATGATAGAGCATTCTTTGAGACAACGTATGGTGAGGCCGGTCGGGGACCCGTCATAAGAGATCTAGTGATAGCTGTGGAAATCTTGACGGGAATACAAAGAAGCGTCGAGTAGGCCCTTCAGTCGCATGAGAGGGCTAGACAGATAGTTCATGGGCAGAGAGATAGCTTTGCACATAATGGTAGTGACAGAGGCGGTGTTAGAGGTTCAGGGCAGTCTATTCCTCTATGTGAGCATTGTGACAAGAGGCACAGTGGAGAGTGCCGATGGTTATCTGGAGCTTGCTTGAGGTGTGGTTCGATGGACCACCTAGTGAGGAATTGCCCCGAGACTGTGGGAGCCCAGTCTGCCATGACTGGAAGATCTGGTAGTAATACCCCGGCACAGCAGAGTCGTGGAAGTGGATCCGGATGGAGAGGCCGAGGCGGAGGCCGAGGCCGAGGTCACACAGAGGGATCAGCATTGAGGTCAGAAGACCTGAGCAGCAGACAACAGTCTCAGGCCAGGGTCTATGCCATGACTCGGCAGGAGACCCAGGATTCCCCGGATGCTATCGTGGGTATGCTTCTAATTTCTGGTTTGAAGCATATGCATTGTTGGATGTTGGATCCACTTATTCTTTTCATTGTACTGCATTGCATCGCATTCAGCATGTAGACTTCATGTGGATAGAGAAAGGTTACAGTTAGGGTTAGAGGTGAGTACACCTCTGTATAGGAAGATAGAAGTGATTTTGTGCATGGACTGATTGATTGTGCATATAGTGCCCTGAGGTCGTAGTGGATACCGAATTTGATCGGATGATGATAACTGAAGAATTTAGCAGCGAAAGGATAAACTGGAAATAAATTGAAGTGAATAAAAGTCGTTATCGGGAAGTGAATAAAAGTTGTTATTGGGAGACCTGATTCTAGTGGAACTCAAGTGTGAGAGGTAGACTTTGTTACTGAGAAAATGTGCATTGTGTTGACGTAAGGAATTCGACTGTGTAATAGGTTTACTGAACTGAAAAGGAAAATTAGAGTAAAGGGGCATGTGTCAGAATGTGTTATGATGAAACTGAGAAAGTTATGAGAACAATGTTTCTCATTGGAGACAATCGATCTTTAGAGAGTTATAAAAATTAACTATGGGTATAAGGAATATATGTGTTCGGAATTTGGAGTTATTGAGAATTTACCGAGTGCTGGATCCATCCAGAAATTTTCAAATATTTCCTGGCCTTAGCTTTGACAAATGTTCGAGGAAAATGTGTAAAAAGTATGGTGATAATTGTGAAAGAGATATTTGGAGAGCTGCTGACCGCTTCATTATTAATCACAATGTTTTAAATTGGAGATTTGGCAATATTTAGTGGAATGTCCCCGTAAAGGTTATGAGGAATTAGTTGATATAGTGCAATGTGATTTAACGTATCTGAGGACAAGTATAATGTCGTAGACTGTACTGTGATTGATTATCCGAAATTGTGGTGTCATCAAAAGCGTGGGACCATTAATTATATAAAATTTTATGGATATGTCCATGGATATGCAAATCAATGATGATCGAGATATTTTGGAAATTTGAATGATTCGCGAAAGAGATTAAAGGATTGAGTAGTCGCAAAGTTAAGACAGTATGAAATTAAATGGATTGGGCAGAAATTCAATAGCGTATAAATGTGTTATTGTTAAATGATAATTGTCAAATTGGTATAGGGCAAAAAGAAAGTAGTATGAGTTATAGGAATTCCAAATTAATGGTGTATAAAAAGGACTGGCAAAACAAATTGGCGATTCAGAAAATTGCAAACCGTATTGAGAAATTTAAATGGAAGTCAATTTTTGAGAAAATGATATTTATGACTATCTTGTGAAGTGTGTATTTTTCCGCCAAAGGAGACTGTTAGAGAAATCTCTAAGATCCATCGAAACGTTGTGCTCCAACAAGAATGTACCGAAAGAGTAATAAAAGGTTGAGAGTGTGAAATCGAACAGTTAAGTGTGGGGATAATTATAGGTGTGACTGTTGAGACAAATGTGAGACTGATGTCCTTAGAGTCCGTTGAAATTGCCTGAACATAGGCGAAGACTATGATTGACTTGAGTTAATGATGATAAGTGAAATTGAATCTGAAAAAGGGATTGAACGATCCCAGTTCATGTCAATGAGTCGAATCGATAAGGAACTAAATTTGTTATTAGATAGCCTCTTTGTGACCGTCGTGAAAAATAGTTTGGTAAAGTGGTTCTATGGACTGAATTAAGAAACAGTGGTAAGATATGATAAATGTGTTTCTGGTACTGAATGTATGGATTGCGAAAAATTATAAAGATATGAGTGAGAATTAGGATAGAAAAGAGCGGATAAATTCTCCTGTCCTCTTGATTCACTGTATATGATATTTCGAGGACGAAATTTTTATAAGGAGGGGTGAATTGTAACATCCCGTTACTGTCAACAAGGGTAAAATGGTAATATCGGGATGGTGATCGGTTTCTTGTATTCTTGTTGAGTATACTCTTGGCCTCTAATTATAGAGGCTGGTTTCTGCGTATATGCATATATTCATAGGTACATGCATTCATAATTTTCGGTATTTAATTGTGAATTGAAATTGATTGAAGTATTTGGTTTGTGAACCGATCAAATTGTGGAACTGATCGAATCGATTGGAATATGATTAATTGAGAAATTTGAGTTTTGGGTTCAAATGATTGATTTAATATTGGTTTCTGAGTGGTTGGTATTTGATAGTGGATTATAGAAAATTTAAGGAAATTTAGGAGAAAATGCTCGGATAGGAAATATTTGAGAGACTGACCGATTGACTGTATAGTACTGAAAGAATGGTCCGATGGCAATGGAAAAATTTAGAGTTATACTGTTAAGAAATAAATATGATGTGTTATTAAAATTTAGAGGCTGAAATTTGGACTGATTTGGAAACCTATGCCTATAAATAGCTAGGTTTGGAAAAATTAGGATTATTTTCCTAAGGCATTTCGTTTCTTCTTCTCTCCCTCTATGGTGATTCGATTCTTCTTCCAACGGTGAGATCCTTCGATTTCTTCTTATGGCTTCTTCGTTATTGTGTTAGTCTAACATATCTATGGTGATTGGTGAAGGTTAGAGGCTTTGAGATTGTTGGATCGTTGATTTCAAAGGATTTTAGGGTTTACGGTGGTTGAGGATCGATCGACGATTTGGTAAGCTTTAATGGCATTAATCTTTGTTTTAATGGTTTTATTGCATTTATGACGGTTATTAGGGTTGATTTGAGGTAGTTGAGGGTATTAATGGTGGTTTTAGAGTGAAAGCGATCGGAGAAGATGGCGGAATTCGCAGACGCCGCTGACTTCTTGTATGAGCCGACGATGACGAATATTTATTCGTTCGCCGCGACGAGCGTGCGTGGACGCCTTGTGGCGGCGTCATTATTCATGACACATGGCGTGCAGGACGCGTCGTTCACGAAGCGCGAGCTTTTCAGCGTCGCGGCGAGAGACGCGATGCCGCGACGAGAGGGACTGTTCCATTGGATTAAAATTGATTTATTGGGCATAACTTTTGGTGTAGACCTCCGATTGAGGCGATTCCAGATTTGTTATGAACTAGGGAAAGAGGTCTACAATTGAGGATAAGTGTAGGAATTTGAATTGATCTAAATGAAATTGAATTATAAGGAATTGGGTCGATTATGGTGCATAGTGTGACCTAAATGTTAAATTGAGACTATTGGAGTTTTGATTGGGATTTGTAATTGAGGTTTTGACCCGATATATAGGAAATGGCTATAGGGGATTCGAATTGAGGAAAATTGACTGGATTTTATGAATGGATCAAATAATTGTCGACCCATTGAACAAGGAGATAGGATTGAGCTTAAAGTACCGAAATTGGGATTTAGCACCGGAAAATTGTGAACATGCATCGTACATCATTTCTTTGAGACATATGCATTCTTGAAGCTGTTTAATTGGGCAATTAGTAATGGTTTATATTTCTTTGTTATAGAGGCACCGTTGGACCGTCGTTCCACGAATATTCTTTGGGACTTCGAGCGTAGCTTCGGAAGTTCTGGTGAGTAACCTAGTTGGTTTCTCAAATTTCGATTGTTTATATGCTCTGTATGAATTACTTGCAAAGGTGAATCAGTATGATTCTTGGCGTGATTAGGATCGAATTGCATGCTACTCTTGAATTGAATGGACTATTTCATGATTCTGAAATTTATTGGATTGAATTGCATGCTTTATCAGAATGAATCTGGATCTTTGCGTGATCTTGGGAGCCGATATCTTGGGCTTTATAGCCATATACTGTAAATTGACTGAATCACTGAATACTGAAAAAGAGCCTCGAGCTCGAACACTATACTGACCAGGCCTAGCCCGAGGGTAGAAATCCCTGACGCGCGTCCCCCTCGAACACCGATGAGCACTTGGGCGCAATCTTGAATAAGCTGGAAAGAGTCTCATATGCATTATATACATGGTGATTGAGCGCTAAATTGTGCGATGATTCTTGAAGCGTGTGATGCCATGATTTCTTGTATATTGTGATGCGATCATCGTAAAGCGCTCTACGCATCTTGTATTATTGCCATCGATCATCGCTTCATCGTTGTTATGTGTTATAGAATCGTATAATCGTATATAATCACATTAATTGATATTCTTGTGTGTGTCGCATCGCACATAATTTGCATAATACATGATTTAAGTGAACCATCGATGATGGTTTCTCCTTGAGTTCATAAACTCACCCAAAATTGCAACCTATTTTTGGGATGATAGAGTAGACTCCTAGCTCCGAAGATATTCCTTCCTGCCGTGCGAGCTACTGGCAAGGGACGCGATGGCACACAGGTCGGTCAGCTGGGTTAGCTTTTGAGGATGATTTAGGATAGATGCTTGTATCAACTTCCTTTTTGGTTTTGTTAGGAGACTGATAGACTTGTCTATTCTGACATTGGATGACTGTACCAGATGATTATTATTTGGATTCAAATTTACTGATTTCTGCTATTGTGATATTTTATGATTTTACTTATTGCGATGCCATGTGGATATTATTGGATAATGTTCTGGTAGTGCACCCTTATTGTGGGATACGTGTCGGAGCGACCTTCGGGTTTCCCGATATGTACCCCTACGGTGAGGGGGCGCTACACAACTAGAGTAACACATTATAACACCCCACTCCCGTATAACCCGAACCTGTCATCTATGGTGATATTCGAGTCCGTGTCCCGCGAGGTGGCGTACTACATCACTTAGTTCGTCAAAAACTCAGTATAAAACTTTTTTTTGTTTCCAGCGTACGTGAAAATCAATAATCGTAAATTTGAGCCCACTTTTATTTAGAAACATTTTCATTTATTGTAGTTGCCAATTTTGTTTTTTCACATACCAGAAGTTCGATTAGCCCATTCCTAAAACAAAGCATATTACACTTTGATCAATTTCTTTTGCAAAATCCTTTTTTTCAATCGGAAAGCTATACACAAATAATATATGCAAATACACAAAATACAATGATTTGCAAAAAATACAATTCAGTGCGAAAATAAAAAGTCACAATGCAAACGCGAACTGATCCCATCCTTTTCTGTCTCTCACATGCAATAGATATACTCCCGTTACCTAACGGGGTATTCTTCTGAGTCCTGGAAAATAATTGCAAATTTTGGGTGAGTTTTGCGAACTCAGTGAGTGACTATCATCTATGGCTCACCCAGTCACACAACACATAATTTACAACTCACTCTATTTCACATTTCTCATTATTTCACATTCACATTATTTCACATTCGATACACTTAATTAGTGACCGAGTGCCTAAATTGTCCCATATAGGGCCCATTAATAACTGTCCCTTATCTATTTGGAGGATACAAGGCTCATTTTCACTCGTTGAGCTTTAAGCTCTGATCGGTGGCTTCTCTGGTCACAACAGTCATTATATTTCATACACTTATGCAATGAAATGCATCAATCACATTAACATGTTCCCATTCACTCACTTTCACATGTCATCAGACCGTAGTCTGGCATTCAACAGTAAAGTTGAGAAGCACACTCTCTTATATATGCAGATGCACATTCAAAACACATTTATCATCGGATCGTGGTCCAACACTTATCAATCATATAATGCACATTTAGAACACATTTATCAATCACGTTGAGTACACATAGTTCATCCAATTCACATTCAAGTAGCACTTCAATATCCAAATCAGTATCACAATCATCGGACCTCCTGTCCAGAACCCGATACAATCTATCACATTCAGCAATCAATTTATACAAAATAAAACAAAACAAAACAAAACAAAGAAAGAAATGAGACCATCTCGGTCGACTCACAGTACGCTCCAGATTAGCATTTGCTTCCCGTTTCTGGAAACTCCTAAATGCGGCCATTTAGCCTTACATAACTCATTTATGCAAGATACACATACGTCACAATTTGTACAATCATAAGTGTTTAATAATGCACATGACTGAAATAAAATATGTATAATGCATGTTCATGACATTCCCGGTATCATTCCATAAATTGCATCTCAAAATCATTTCCAGATCAAAACTCATTTATGCCTAGGGTTAAGCCGCACTAAAGACTATGAAACTCGAAATTTATTGCTCATATACTTATTTCAATTTTTCTAAAACACCCACTTTCAGGTCTACTGTTTCCGATCAATAAGACGATCCACATAAGGTAGCCTAGGCAACCACTCTTTAACAAAAAGTTTCCCTATGTGTTAAGAATCCATAGATATTAAAATTACTCAATTCGGATCTATATGGGTCCGGATATTGTCAAAATATTGTCCAGAAAAATAATCACTCGGTCCTCTCCCTTTGATTTAATCTATCATTTTCAATTTAATCTAAAAAATTCATAAATTTTCATGGAGAGGTAAATAAATGTCTTACAAATCTGACGCTTCAAAAATTGGATCAATCGGAGGTCGGATGAAAAAGTTATACGAAAAAGAGTGGAAAAAGGGTTGGATTGGGGAAATTGGCCACTCACACTCGCGAGTGTCTCGTGGCCGCAAGACGCGCGCTGCATGAGCGCGCTTGCCCTCGCTAGCATCTCGCGGCCCAATCAGAGGTCGGATGAAAAAGTTATACGCAAAAGAGTGGAAAAAGGGTTGGATTGGGGAAATTGGCCACTCACACTCGCAAGTATCTCATGATCATGAGGCAAGTAGACGCGTGAGCTCTCCCTCATGAGGCAGCGCTGTGCTGATGCCTCACGAGGGCCAGCTTCCTTGCCTATATATATATTTTTTATTTTCCATTTATTTCCTCTCTTCTACCAACATGCATAACTTTTCACTCAGGGGTCCAAATTTGACAAAGTTGGTCTCCATGGAAAGATCACAGAAAGCTCTACAATTTTCATGAAGGGCTCGAAAACAATTTCATCTCTAAAGGTGTAGCACCCCTTACTGTAAGGTATACTCCGGGATACCCGAAGATCATTCCGATACATATCCAATGATAAGGGCGAGCTATGATCGATCACTACATTCCTTTCATATGGCATGGTAACATAATTCACTTAAAGCATCATAAGAAGATCACAACATTTTAAAACTAACTTTTTCCTCATTGTATTTCACAAAAATCGAAATCTACATTGTCTTCCAACATTATCCATATGTACATCATCAGAAACCTAATACAATAGTGCTACATGAATAAGGAAAGTGCATCAAAGTTATCTAAACCACCTAAAAGAACCACAACTGATCGACCTTTGAACCATGACCTCTCTCCTCAATCACAATCTACCCGGCTGGTAGAGCCTCTTTAATAGCTAGAGTCATCTCTCGGTCCTGAAAAGACAACGTTGCAATTTTGGTGAGTTTTGTGAACTCAATGAGGTAACCATCATCGATGGTTCACTCAATTCATGCATCACATCATTGCACATAACATAATATCCACCTCATTGCACATTCACAATATATCACATTGTTCATACAAAACACACATCAATTATAATAGGCAATGCACGTGAGACTCACTTTCATTTATTATTGTCGTTATGACCAGGTGCCTTTTTACTAGCTCATCCCTTCATGGATGTCGAGTCTTATCGTATAACATCCCATATCCCTTAGTAGATACCGGGTACAGTCACATTCGAGCCCTAGGCTCTATTCACATTCTGAGCTTTAAGTTCTTTATCCTGGCGACTCCGGTCATAACTTCCTTTATCTTACATGCATTCATGTAATGAATGTTTCACATAACATAATCTCAGTCAATCACATGGATGCACGTTCACATTTAGATCACATTCATCATCAGACCGTAGTCCGACGTTCAGCAGAAATGCTGAGCACGCTTATGCATTCATATGCACATTCACCATTTTCACAATTAGGAGCACTTAAATAACTCATTCAAATCATATTCTAAAGCAAACAATTAATTAAGTGAGACCTTCTTGGTTACTCACAAGTTGCTCCCGAAGCTAATGCCTGGAAGATCCAGCAACGTCTGGAAGTTGACGTTCCAGTTGCTCCTCTATAACAAATAACATATACGATATCACAATTTACACCATTAAAGGCGTTCAATAATGCACATGCATGAAATAATTTATGTTCAATGCATGTTCATGATAAATCTCGGGTACCATTCCATGGTTCTTCTCAACCCCATCCCCATACCAAAGTTCATTTAAGTAAAACTAACACTTAGGTTTATGCCTCTTTAGAATCATTGAAATCACAATTCATTTCTCACTAACTTACTTTCATCTTAGTTTTATCGTCTCATTTCTATCATCTCATTGTCTACCGCTTGCATTTCCATCGTCTCCTTTCTATCGTCTGCTTTTCCATCGTCTCATTTCTATCGTCTCATTTTCTACTGTCTGCTTTTCCATCGTCTCATTTCTATCGTCTGCTTTTCTATCGTCTTATTTCTATCGTCTGCTTTTTCATCGTCTCATTTCTATCGTCTCATTTTCTACTGTCTGTTTTTCCATCGTCTCATTTCTATCGTCTGCTTTTCTATCGTCTTATTTCTATCGTCTGCTTTTCCATCGTCTTATTTCTATCGTCTCATTTCTATCGTCTGCTTTTCCATCGTCTTATTTCTATCGTCTCATTTCTATCGTCTATTTTTCTTCCGTCTGCTTTTCCATCCAGAACATCTCCACTTACAAGAATCATAAATTTTGACTCCGATATCCAACATTTTCATACTATATACCATTGGAAAGATAAAAGTAAGTTATACAACTTTTCAAAAGGCAACTTTGCCAGAATCTATCTAAATCAAGCCTATATTTTCTCCCGAAATCAGAACACGAATTTTTACTATCAGCTTTCAACACTTTACCTTTAACTCATCTCCTACCCAAATTATCCCTTTCATCCAACTCCAAAAATTACTTTTACAAGACTCAATGCTCATAACCTTTCAAACACTAAATTAACATCGTAACCGGATTTTTCATCCTCCAACGAAACAGTATTTATGAACAAACACATAAATGTCATTTTTCATGCAGAGGATAGTAACTTAGCAATTTGTTGTATGAATCCCCAACTCTAAAAGATTCATTTACTACTTACCTACTGAAACTCCAAAATCTTCAAGCCCTAATCTCCACAAAGTTTTCATACTTCTCTGAGTGAAATGATCAGATTCTGGTTTTTCTTAGGGTAGAGGACACAAATGGCATAATAGGTTTGGTGAAAGAAAGAAAAAAACACAGAAATCTCTTAGAAGGTATTTGATGGAAAACTCTGGATCTCAAAAGGAAGTTTTAGAAAGATGATAATAAAGAAGAGACTTGGACAAGACTTAACCTGTCAATTCTCAAATAATAGTAAACTACTTCTAGCAAGAGTACAAAAGTCTAAGTGACACTTGTCACTTACCCAATAGCCAAGTTCCAACTTAGTTTCTTTTGAAACTAACTCCCTTGACTGTCATCTTTACAATCCAAATATCTCCAAAGCTTCTTTTAATTTCTTGTTTCCTATTATAAATATGTCTTTCTCAATACTTCATAATTAAAAAAAAAAGGAAACTCCTAAATTCACCAACATACACAAATACTATATTTTCACCAATCACTAATATTTCCAATATGAAAACATTCATAATTCTCAAATCAATCCAATTATACCCGGAATTATTCATGAATGTGTGTACAATTATTTTTAAGTACAAATAAATTCACTATTTATGTGGAAGTGTATGGCATATCATGCATGAACATGGAAATGCATCTCTAACTCTCATTAGTCACTCACATTTACCATTCTAACCCTCTCATAAGTAATGGGATGTTACAAAAGGTATCAAAATCTCAATCAAAGTTACTGCCCAAATAAGTGTCATCTTAAACAGTATCCCACTTTCTAAAAATCATAACTCCCTAACCCATTGAACAAAAATTCCATACTTTATATCAATGGAAATATCAGAACACATTCTACAATTCTTATGAAGAAATTAGAAGCAAATTCTACTTCTAACTAGGACAAATGCCTACATGATTGTGGCTGCCATGTTAAATATTGTTAATTATCACCTAACCCATATCCACCATTCAATCACTCATAACTACCAACTCCAATGTCGAAAAATGGCGCATTTTATGGGATAGAAAGATATCAAGAAAAGCTACAATTTTCATGAAGACCAATCTAGCAAAATCTGCCTCAATCAACCCAGAAAAATTCACAAAGTTTCATATAACAAATTCAATGTTAGTGTCACTAAAATTGCACTATTCATCCCTACACACATTACTACATTCAAGTCAAATTTTAGAACTCTTCAAGCTAAAATTAGACATCACTTTCTTCACAAGAAATATAGCCAAACACCTCTAGTTTAATTTAAACTAAAAATCATTCCAATTGCACCATTATAGAAAAAGTTATGGCCAAATCATTAAAATATACACAAATCTAATTTCCATCACCTAACTCAACTTCTATCACTTCCATACCAATTCTACACCAATAAGCACTCAATTTATTCAATATATCAACCACAATCAAAGCAAGACCTCCACTTCAACATTTATTCACAAAATGGCAGCAACATACACTCCATCATCCATCATTTTCCTACATTTTTCTGAACATGATTTCACTTCCAAAACACCTAAAACTTCTCCAATTTACATTCCTCAAATTCTACCTCATCAATCATCAATCAAACAAGCAAGTTACATACCCATATACACCAACACAATTCTCATACAATTAAGTGTACAAATATCACAAATAATTTAATTAACTACAAAACCATGAGATAGAACATGTTTCTTACCTATTAAGCTTCCAAATCTTCCAAAACCACAAAATCTTTAACTCCCTCCACCACACACGATTATCATCATCTTAAGGGGGTGAGGTATAGGTTAGGATTTTTAGTGAACACAAGAAGAGAAAACCAAGATGAAAGGAGGTAGAAAAGATGAACAAAATATCAAGAGAAACAAGGAAGAAAGAGCTACTAAAATTGGTGGGAAATTCTCCCTTTAATCACCATTCAACCTTAGGAAAAGAGAAGTATCGAGAATAACCAAAGAAGGGATGATTTTTATAAAACCTATGCATCATGGTGGCATGTTAGGCAAGTGACAAGTGTCACTTGCCACATGTCACACTCTAAAATGCTCACCTAGTTTCTTTCCAATTCAATTCCAATTTCTACTCCAATTTCTTCCCAAATTTTCAATGGCTCAGATTAATAAATCCTAAACTCATTGATCTAAATTTCCAATGCCATGGGACAGTAATTTTTACTACTAGTAACCAATCAGTCTGTCACTTGGCATTTTTTCTAATCCGAAAATTACCCCGAAATTTTTAGAAATTTTTTTAAAATTCACTAAAAATTCTCAAACCTCAATGACCATTTCCAACTCAATTTTCAAACACACAAATCACATTTTTCATAACAATCACATTTATTAACAAATATACCGGGAAATGTCATGAATGCATGTACAGTCATTTTCATGTGCAAAATTTACTATTCACAGGTATGTGTATGCATGAACATATCAAGGCAATTCTAAGCACTCATAAACTATTCCAAATTACTATTCTACTCTTCCCATAGGTGATGGGATGTTACACACATGAAAGTTCTTATAATGATCAAGCGGGGATAGATTGAGATTTGTTGATGATGTTACAATGAGAAATAAATTCGAAGATTAAGAGAAGAATATCGTCTAGGATTAATGGAGACCAAAGTATCAATCAGGTATAAATATAAATTTGTAAATTGATGGAGATAAATATGTGGAAAAAATGGGATGAATTTGATAATGCCCGCCTAAGAATATGTGACAACAAGTATGTTTATTACTTTATAGAGTTTTGGTGATTAGAAAATTATGACCTTGTGAGAATGATAGAAATTGGTCTTTCCGAGGTATTAAGAAAAGCTAATAATATGGTGATGATAACAGGTGATTGATAAAGATTGTGTTAATAGTATAGATGATGGTGGCAAGAAACCCTCTTTCGAAGAAGAATTTTACTGAGTTAGATTGAGCGGATCAGTTAGTTTATGTTAAAGATGATCAATGAAAGAACTGATCAGAAATGAATATAATGATTCGAAAGTGAGTATGGGAGTCCTATCCCTAACAGGGACTCAAGCAAGAGAGGTAGAATATGTTATTGAACAAGGTATGTATTTTGCTTGATGTAAAGGATCCAACTAAGTAAGTGCATTCCTGAATTTGTGGGGACACGAATTTCTAATATGAATATAGGTTCACATTATATTATGTGTAAGTATGTTCGGGAGATGCAAATCTGACTTGATGAATGCATTACAAATCACAAGGAGTTAAGTTGCAAATAAATTGCAATATATGGAGAAACTTGCATGAATGAACAAACATTAGAATAATTCAAGGTGACGTATGAGGAAATTCAAAGAATGGAGAAAATCATTCGAGAAAGGAAGTCAATTGAGAAATTGAAAATAAAGTGAGACAATGTTACTTCATTGAGGAATAAGTTTTTTTAAGAAATTACGAGGGCTAATCAGGGGGCACATGGAACTTGAAAAAAAATGTGTTTGAGTTAACAATTGCCCCGGCAATACTACGGTATTGAAGATTAAAGTGATCCAAGCAAAAATTTGATGATGTATTAAAGGTATTTGAAAAGTTTAGAAGAATAGTTTGAAAAAAAAAACGTGTAAAGCGTATGAGAAATGAAAGTAAAGAGAATTTTGAGGAATTGTACATATATAAATTATCTCATATGGATTTGGAAATTTTATAGTATGCACTGATGTGGTATAAGAGATTTGACTAAAGTCTACTGCAGCATAATGAAGTAATTTCATATATATGGAGACAACTATTGTCCTATGAGTTAACTTTTCGATACATGATTTAGAGCTGCCTCCCTAATGATTGTTTTGAAAGTTTGGAGACAGTATATGTAAAGGAACATCTTGGATATATATATATACAAGTACGGATCATAAAAGGTTGAGGCAATCATTGAATTAAGAGAATTGAATATAAGACTTAGAAGATTGATATAAATACCGAAAGACTATGATTGTACAAATGAGAAATTTCAAGAAGGCTAGTGTTATATCAAATACATTAAGTAGAAATTTGATATTGAGGTTATCAAAACTAGAGCAAAAAGAAGCATAGAAAGTGGGGCTTGGTTTATCCCAAATTGAGGATTCATAAATTGTGAATCTTATTGAGAGATTGAAAATAGAACTAAATTTGAGTTCGAATAGGAAGAATGATACATGGTGATTTAAATAAGAAGTATGTGCAATCAATAAAGATGATTGAGCAAAGAGATTGCTAGAAAAGTACAAAGGCTAACGTAAGTTATACATCCTACTAGGAATACATCGAAAAATCATTTAATCACTAAGAATGTCAAATCAAGTGAGTGAACGTTTAAATTGATGGTCTTAACTGTCAAAAATATGCTTCAAGCATATAGTTTGAAGCTTATAGGAACATGAGATCCAAGTATAGTTTTATTTGACTTTAAGCATCGCAATCACTATCCTAGTGATTTTATTTGATTACTGTATGATGAGTTAGATGATAGAAAGAGTCGCCTCTTTTGTATTATGACAAGTAAGGCCTGGAAATTGTTGAAGGCCATAATTGGGGATGTTAATGACAGGTGAAATTGATCAATGCTAGAAATTAAGAGATTCAAGAAAGATGAATGAGATTGGTGGATCAACATCAAAGGTATAGAAGTCAGTGAGGTAGACATATGAGTTAAGTTTACTAACGCTATAGTGATATGGACTATGAAATGAAGGATGAATTGTATGTAAGAATATCACATTCCTAAGGTGTGCCTAGATTGAGTGCAAGATGTGCTCAAGTTAGGATAAAGAAGCAACTAAGCTTGAATTGAATTGATCCATATAAAGTTATTAAGAACTGGAACAGTGACCTACGAGTTAGTATTACTAATAAAGATGTCTCAGATTCATGATGTGTGATATGTGAATATACTAAGGAATATCGATATGATTCGATATTGGTGTTATTGATGCAAAAAGTGGAAATTTGTGAGTAATCTGAGATACATGTATACATTGAGGAATTAGCTAAGAAAATGAACGACTAAATGAGTGATTAAAAGACCAGGTGAGTATATTGACTATAGTCAATTGTAAGAATTATTCGAGTGAAGAAATTACTTGGGAGACTGAAGAAAATATAAGACAGCATTACCTCCGATTGTTTGAACACTCAGGTAAGAATTTTGAGGACAAAATTCTTTAAGGGGGGAAGAATTGTTGGACCCAAAACTTTACTTGGAAGTTATAACTATTATATGTGAAAGGTTAGAAGTCTAAAAATTGGAAGTTATAAGTTGAAACATGTTCACTGAGTATGATTCAGTGTTTTAGCCATAACTTTTTCTCTAGTTATCCAAATGAGATGATATTTAATTTGGAGTAAACTAGAGAGATAGGGCTACAACGTTTATGATGAAATTGAGTTTTAATTCAGTCTATAAGAATGTCAATTTTTGGATGGAAGTATAGCACAGAATATTGTTTCAATATAATAATAGTTTGGAAATGTTTGGGGATATAAATTTCAGATTTTTGAACCAAATTGAATAATTTTGGTGTCATTAGAAACTTAAGAAAATGAGGAACATTTTTCTAGAAGGAAGTGATATCAAATTCCTTCAATTTTCCCATAATCATTAGTTAAGATAGTAAGATTGCATGAAGGGCAAAATTGGCAAGTCACTTGAACATTTAAGTTACAAGGCATATAAGGAAGGGTATATGGGTCTTTTTGCACTCATTAATGGCAAAATTGTAAAAAGAGGAGTGGGCTTGCTTTTAAGGAAGAAGGAAAAACGAAATTGGGAGAAAAAGAAACAAAGAGAAGAGAGAAGAAGGAGAGAATCGGTGGAGAAGAGGAGAAAAGAAAGAAGAAGAGCTAGGTTTTGATTTTTTCTTAGTTTTTAAGAGGGGTTTTGAAGCTTATTCAAGAAGGGAAAAGGTAGAGGAGGAAGAGAGCTCTCATTCAAGCCATCAAACTCTTCATTTGGAGAAGATTCAAGGTAAGAATGGATTTTGATCTTTGAACTTTTGAGATAGTTTTGGTTCTTATAGCTTAAGAAACGTATGGATCTGAGGATTCTAAGATCAATTTTAGTGAATATTTCTTATGGGTTTCTCAATTGGAATGCCTATTGATTTGGGAATTTTTGTCAACGTTGAAGAAAATCAAGAGAGACAAGAGGAGGAAGAGAAAAGGCTTTTTGAGCAAGGTTTTCAAGCAAGGAAAAATAAGGTGGGTTCCATGTTTATAATAGAGTAAATAAGCCACTTTTGTTTTCTTTAAATCAAGGAAATTTAATGATTTCAAATTGCATCATAAGTGTTTTCTTAAGTATGTCTTGAATGAATTGCGGAATTGTTACATGTTTGATATGTGAATTGTATGATGATTTATGAAAATGCTTCCTTTGAAAGGATTACTTGTTTATGAAATCATGTTTTTAGAAATTGTTTTCGAAATACCTCATGTTTATGAAAAATCAAGTTTTTAAAAGTGCCATTTTGGGCAACAAGTTTGAAATACATGTTATGTGGGTTTTGTTAGTCCTTCTAAGAAATGTCACTTACATGTTGACAAAGAAAAGGCTTCTCCCGCCTGCCTGTTAGTGACATGGAGCTCCCTCAAGAACTCTCTCAAGAATTCACGACTACACAGGTTCACTTTGTAGAAATGTGTAGTGCATCATGTTTATGGATCTACTCAAATCATTTAAATGTGTTTATGTGCTTATGTTATATGAACAAGTTTGATGCATTCATATTTTGTGGTTTATAAATGTGACTACATGATGAGATTTTGATAAACGAGTGTTTTATGGATTTCAACAAGAATTTTCTACGACAATGAACTTTTGAATAGTTTTGCTTATTTTTTCGTTATAAACATGTTATCAACGAGTTGTAAAGCTCATCCCTACTCTTTTTTCCCAATTTAGGTGATGAACAAAAGATCAAGTGAAAGTGAATCAAGGCATAAATTCGAATTTGCATGTTTCGTCTTGTTTTGAAGTAGTTTATATAAAACAAAGCTGTAATTGTATTTTGAGCAATTATTATTCAAGTGTCTTGTATAATTTGGAGATTTTGGAATATTAATATATTGTGGTTTGAAATGCCATTAAAGTTTGTAAAACTCTTAATTTATGATGTTAATGAAGAATGGATTTATGTATGGATAGGAAATGTGAATTTGTATATAGATGACGATGATGAATGTTGAGCATATATATATATATATATATATATATTCACATCAGTGAGATGTTATGGAAAAGAAAGATAGGAATGTTATGAATGATGAGATGTAGCTAAATATGACAAGTCAAATGAGCTGAGATTTAAGAGTGGATGAAGAAAAGTTGGAATTTAAAGGATTATAAAATGATATTGCATAGAGGAAGTAAAAATGGGACAATTTTATAAGGGTAAGAATTGTGTTCTGGCTTCAAGAGGAAAACTGTATTTATTTAGGTTGAACTAGACCAAGTTGTCTTAATGAAAGTTGTAGCTTATCTTCTTAACTTTTTGACGCTATAAAGTATGTCAATTTTGGGTATCGGAGTTGAGCGATGTGAGCATTATAAGTGATGATGTTACATGAGAAATATGAACATGATAGCTATGGTGAATGATAAGAATTATTGTGTAAGATGAATTATTTGAGTTGAGATTTGGGGGATTTATGAAATCAAATTAGTAATTGAATGTTTTAGAAGTGGCATTAGAAGAAGTGAAATTGGGAAGATTAAGAGTAAATATGAGGTTATATTGGATGTAGGAAACATTGGAGAGGCTTTGGAGGGATTTTGGGAACCCTTATGTCCGTTAGACAAACTTTAGGTCCGTTAAACGGACCGTCTCAGGTGAAAAGGGCTCTCAAGCCAGTGTATATCCGTTAAACGGACCTTCTCGGCCAGAAATGACTCCTAACCCCGACAAAGTTCGTTAAACGAACATGAATGTCCGTTCACGGGTCAGCTTCAGTAAATTGTGATTTTTGACCCTTTTAAAGGCAAAATCTCACTTTGTGATCTTCATGAAAGTTTTAGATCTAGAAGTCTACAAACTCAATCAGACATATTCACCAAAAATTATGAAAATTGCGCCAAGAAAGGTACAAGATGATTAAGGATATAAAGATGTTGGATTCTTTTGGTCATAACTCCCTCATCCGACCGCCGAATGAAGTGATTCTTGAAGCGATAGATTCCTAAGACATGTATACATCCCTCCATAAAAATTGGGATCTCTTTTCTCTTTAAAAATATACACAACACATAATTATATTATTTTATAAACAATGTCAATACATTTATGATTATCAATTGACCGAAACAAATTTTGTAGTTAGAAATGCATAAAACACACTAACTTCTTGTGTTTTTTATTCATAATTATACATAAAAAATTGATTCCTGAATTCTAATTACACACTTACATTTATCTACTTATACAACAACTCACAATAAACCCAATACAATCATTTACACAATTACGCTTACAGTAATACAAGACCACTCTAACCCGATTATCGTCCTATTTTTTGACCGATATAACATGTACAGCAATGTACCCAAAATTTTGGGGCATTCGCTTTGGTATTTTCTGGAAACATTTTGAGGTATTTAGGTTTAACATGTTGGTGAAACTGTCCCCTTTGTACGTGGCTATAACTGAAAGTATGAAACTGTCCCCTTTGTAAACCATATGTTAAACCCGTGTTTTGGCTAAAACGTATGGTTTACACGGTTACCACTTACCCTCCCCGCGTTTGTTAACAGCTAGGAGCTGCAAGATTTGTTTTTATTATTATTCCCCTCCAATGTTCCATGATAGTCATCATGATCTAAAACTGCTTACCGTGTCCCCACCTGAAGTCCTTCACAGACCCAAAACACGGGTGATCTTTTCTCTACTGACAATGCATTGATGGAGCACAGCTGTGATCCAATCAATTCTCACCTCTCTCTTGTAAACTGTTATTACTCTCACCTATAGAATGTGACCTCCTTTCCCTCCTCTCAGAAAGAAGAAAGAAAACAAACCAGTACTGAGACTAAACAACATTCTCAACACTTATGGCTGCTCCTACATTCAAGACCTTCACTCTGTGTTGTTTCTTTTTTGTTGTATTTCTCACTCTCCATTGTCCAATCACCCAAGCCCATGTCAACGAGAAGAGCAACTTGAAACTACTGACAGACGCCGTAGAATGGCCATTCTCGGCGGCAACGTACGGTGTTTTGGACGAGGAGGACGATGGCGATGATGGATTGGATGATTTAGACGGAGATGAAGGTAAGATTGATCGGAGATCTTTGTTCTGGAGGGGGTTTCATTACTACATTTCGTACGGGGCTCTCTCGGCGAACAGAATTCCTTGTCCTCCTCGTTCTGGGAGGTCTTATTACACCCACAATTGCTTCAAGGCTAGGACTCCTGTGAATCCTTACTCTCGAGGCTGTTCTAGGATCGCTCGTTGCAGGGCATGAGTGTCAGATTTTTGCCCTTCATGTCTGGTGTTTTGTTAAAATTTAGGTTGTCGTTGTGATGCTTCGTGTTGTCTGTTGTGCCGTGCGAGTACTTGTGAGCTGAGAGGGGGGTGAGCATTGTGCGAGAACAATGTTGGTGACTTATATTTGTAGATGGCATGTAATTGCTGCGTATTTCAATTATTAGATTTTCTTGATTTATATTAGACTTAAATGTCACATATAGGTTTTAGTTTACCCATTAAGCCTAATAGAAATTGATGGGCTGTTATGGAGCATACGGATCTTGAGCACGTAAAGGATTTTAGAACGATGCTTCGTGCATGCAGAAAAACTCCTCAAAACTGGCAAGTGGCTATGAGCTCTTTGTTAGGTCTTTAGTTTCAAAATCATTTGGTAAATCCATTAAACCACCACTTTAGTGTTCTGGCTCTGGCCCAGTTCTATCAAACCAGCTCTTGGCATCTCAACCTTCAACCATTTTGTAGGCTGCCAAAACTATTAACACACAGTTTTACTAACAGCCTTACATAGGTCACATTATGAAAAAAATTGTCATGCCTAAACAATTATTTATCTCTATAAAACTAGTTTTCCACATTATAATTAATACAGTTAGACAGGATCATACCAACTACTGACAAACATACAAAATTTTCTCCAAACAATAGTATCAAATAAGTATAACTTGAGACATTGTATGTTTGAGTTCCATCATTGGGGGCAAATAGAGTTAATAATGGCATGAATAGTTTTGCATGTGACAAAGCAAAAAAAGAACTATTCATGCGAGGTGGATGACAAACCAAAAACAGATCTTCTGGAGTTGTTCATATCTAATATGGGATTAAAACAAGTTAAAGTTCACGTTTAGATGATTTAGCTATATGTAATATTATCATCAAAGAGGATGTTCAGTGAAACAAATCTTCTCTGTGATGCTATATAAATCAAGTTTCATGCTAGGTGAAAACTTTAGGACTTCTTTTTTTTTTTCCTTTTACTAAATAAGGACTCGTCATTAACAGCAAAATCCATAATTTTCCTGTAAACTTTTAAGCAATTGGGATGGAAACCTCCTGGCAACGAAAATGGAAAAAGTAGTTTTAAGGTAGATAAGAGATACCCATGTTGAAATTTAACCTGAACTGTCCAAAAGCAGACCCTCTTGCTTCCTGGACAGTTCATCCATATCATCTAAAAGGCTTATATTAAACGAATGTGAACATCCTTCGCAGTTCGCCTTCTATATATATTAAATAAACGTTGCAAATGTGAGCTATGGTGTCTTGTTTCGCTTACCCTTAAATGCAACTGGTTTCTCTTCCTACTTATCGGCATAAAAAGGAAGGCCAGGACTGTTCCTAACATTTTGTACGGCTGGGACAAAGTAAAAAATAAGAGTTCTAACGAATCGATAACATGCAAATATGTATAGTCTAAAATAAACACAAGATTCAATTCTCTTAAGCTTCAAGGAACTGAAGGGAATGCTAGAGTTCATATAGAAGATCCTATGAAATTTGTTTATGCTAAGATTCCTGAAAATGTAACTAACAATCTATGTTCAAGAAATAGAGGAGGTAGTGTTTAAAATGAATGGATCAAAGGCTCCAAAATTAGATGGTTTGAATGGGATTTTCCATAAAAATATGGGATAAAATAGGAAAATTCATTAAAGAAGTTGTGCATGAGTTCTTCAAAAAGGAAGTGTTACTTAAAGAGATTAATAGGACCTCCTTGTGTTTGATTCCCAAGATTCATAACCTTACAACTTGGGGTGATTTTAGACCTATTTCTTGTACTAATTTTATTTATAAGTTCATTTCCAAAATCCTAACAAATTGGTTGAAATCTGTATTGCAATTCATCATCAATAAGAACCAAGGTGCCTTCTTGAGCAAAAGGAATATTGGTGATAATATTCTAATTTTGTTGGAGCTTTTGAAAGGGTATACAAAAGGAAATATTCCACATAACCACACCATTAAAGTGAATCTTCAAAAAGCTTTTGATAGTGTCAACTAGAGATTTATGTTACAGACCATGGCAAGTTATGAAATTCCCTCAAATATTTATCAAATGGATTCAAGAATGCATGACTACTACATCTTTTGGAATCCTGAATAATAAGAGTCCAATAGAGATGTTTAAAGGTAAAAAAAAGACTTGGGCAAAGAGATCCTCTTTCCACTTACATATTTCTAATTTGCATGAAAGTTCTTACCCTATTGCTGAAAGATAAAATCTCTTCAACCCCTAAATTCAAGTACTACTCCAAGTGTAAGTTGCTTTCATTAGCAAGTTTATATTTTACAGATAATCTTATCTTTTGCTAAGCAAAGATGATACTCACTCAGTTTCTTTATTGATGAGTAATTTACAAAGCTTTAAGGAAATATCTGGATTGAGCATTAGTTTCCAAAAAAGTTTCTTTATTTTTTCAAAAAGCATAACACATCTCTCATATAATTTGTCACTCGTCACTGGAATAGAAAAACAAGACCCTCCTTTCCTATACTTGAGAGTTCCTATCTTCTCAAGAAGACTACGCATTAGGGAATGTCTACCCCTAATTGAAAAGATACAAAAAAGATCGGGGTCTTAGACAAATAGAACTCTTTTCTATGGTGACAAATAGAACTATTTTCTATAGTGGTAAGCTTCAACTCCTGAAGTTTGCTAGTGCTCTTACATATTTTTATCCAAAGGGTTGGTTATAAATATTGTCTGTAAATATTTCGATAAAAAGAAAACAACCGTAGGTAAATTTACCGATGATCATAGTCAACCGTTGGTATATTCGATTGTTTTTACAACGTCTTTGTCCATAGATAATTCTGTCTCTAATTTCTATTAACGACGGAATCCAAAGGTTTTCTATCGGTAATATTCTTCGCTAAACAAAATTTTCTTTATAGTGTGTAATTTTTTTGCATGTCATATATTATTATATAACTATAGATAATTTTATATTATTATTAATTTTAAAAAATTATATTATTATTAATAATTTATTATTAAAAAGTAATCGATATTGGTCCAATTCATTTTAATTTTCAAAGAAATAGGGCTACAACAACTTATCAGGCATACATAATATTAAATATAAAAATTTTAATTTTTAATTTTCGTTATATTCAAACTTAAATTAGTATTTAAATGCAAATATATAAATAACTTATTTAATGTTTGATTGAAATATTCATATAATATAAAATTATTTTAAACTTAAATATATTAAAATGTGTCAACTTTCTAAGCAAAATATAATTACCTATTATCTGATTAATCTCTTTACAAATTATTAAACCTATTAACTTTATATAAACAGTGTCAACAATGATAACGTTTCTATAAATTAAATTAAAATTACAAGCATATATCTTAAAATATTATACAATAATAATATATAATTAAATATATTATAGCTATAAAATACTTGAGTGAAATTGAAAAGAATAGTGGAGCTACTATATTCATTTTACTTTATTATTATTATTATTATTATTATTATTATTATTATTATTATTATTAATTCTATCTATTATTATTTGTATTTATTTATTTATGAAATTTTAATCATTTTATTATTTTTTAATCGGTATTTTCATTACTAATATGTATTATTTTAACTTTATTATATATATAAATTATTTTATTTTATTTTATTGTTTTATTTTTATTTTATTTTATTTTTCCTTCGTATGGGTCATTTAGAAGCAACTTGTCTATTAGTTATGAGTAAGACTGTGTATTACTGAACTTTTCAAGACTCTGCACCTCAATAAAATTTTTACTTACTGTTGTTATTGTTGTATTTTAGCTAATGTATTTATATGACAAAATTGACTTCTAATAGATTACAAGATTAGACAATTTTAAAATAAATTCAACAAAGTACTTCTGAAATTATTAGTGTTATTCGATTTCAAAGCATTCAAAGACTTGTAATGATTTCTTAATCTCATAAAGATTTATTAAACCCCATCAATAATTTAAAGGAAACACCAACAACTAACAATGCGGCAAAACATAAAGATAGAACGGAAGGAAGAATGATTGAGTGTGTTCGTTTTTTTTTTTAATCAATTTTATAGATTGGAATTCCTTAGGAAGAAAAAAATATATTCTCCTAATTTTCTACTTTATACTTTGGGGAGGTTGAGCTATCTAATTATTTGAAATATTTACGTGTAGATTCCAAACCCACTAAAACTAAGTAGTCTTGAATACGAAGGAAGAGTGGCGGAAGAAATAGAACAATCGCTGGCTGGCTGGTGGAGTGGTGAGTCACTTTCACATCACTTGCAAATCTCCCATTCAAAGACCTGGAAACTGACCTCTGTAAAGCCGAATACCGTATTGGGTGCACTACAAACAGCCGATGATTTGGTAGCTACTTTGCTTTTATATATAGTATACATTATTATTATTATTATTATTTGGACCCTTCCGTTATTTGACAGGACACGTTCGCACCGTCTGACTTCAGCCTAGTGTTTGGTTCTATTCTTTGTATCGCACAACTCACGTGGGTTACTTATTCCATGAACCGCCATTTTTCCCAAGGACCGGGACCAATTTTTACTTTATTTTATTAAATTTTATTTACATATTTATATAAAATTTATATAATTATGTGATTAAAATAAAATTAGAATATCATTTGACACAGAAATTTTGATGCTCCCTTCCCAAGGATAGTGGACGTTTTGGCGGCTGTTTAAAACGCCATATGACGCATTGTTGTAGAGGCACGGTATCATATGCGCCGTTTAACGTATTCTAATGCTCTCTGCCGTGGAATCTTACGCAAATTAGACCCTTGTAATATGCACTCGAAACAAGGTATAGAATTCCTATTCAACAACTACTATAAATTATGCATTAACATTGAAAATAATTGGATTTTGGTGTTTTACCGAACAAGTGAAACTAAATAGTCTAATGTAATGTGAAATTAAAAGCTAATAAAACGTGATTTTTTTTTCATTAACTTGGAGAATAAATGTACGTAAAAGTTGTAGCACAAGTGTTAATTCGCTTAACTAACCATTAATCATCATAAAGGTTCGCAAGCTTAATTTTATTTAATATTTCTACCATATGATTACTAACTATAGTGCAATTAAGAAACAAAGATTTTGGGCGGTTAGGGAAGAAAGGTGAGAGGCACTTCTAATGTCGAGTACATTAAACGCAAAACAAAACCTACAAGATGGCAAGGTCCAGACACACGTGACCATTAAATTCAACAAACACTCACCAAATAGTAAGTTAAACTCGCCCATCAGACCTAATCCTTTCAAGCAAAGGAATTGACAAATTAAATATTATTCGAAATCGGCTGAAAACCCTTTTTTATATCCCAATCAATATAATTACTTTATGGAAAGTTAAACTAAGCGCATACCTCATGTGAAATGCTTAACAATCGCTTGACAGTTACGACAATCGTTTAGGCAATTGGGTGAAGTGACCCTCATGATGTCTATTTGTGTAATTCAATTAGCTTTGTTAGATAGACATGCAGGTTCAACTTGGTCTGCTTTTTTTATCATCAACCAATCCTTTTACCTAATGTTATGGTTAGGAGCATGTGAGAGGTCAAGTTTCGGTGCTCGGCCAAACCATGCATGTTAACTAAAATCAATAATGTAATTTTCTTTTTTCATTAAGAAAATAAACAATTACTATATATGTTTTAAATTGCAAATATTAATTTATCAAGAATACAATTAATTCACAAACCAAATCATGGCTCAGCTCAAATAATTGTTAAAAGTCTCGATTTTTTATATCTAACGAGAAATTACCTTTAAAATTCAAGTGTAATGCTCCCTGTGATGCCCTCCGGTTTACGGCTTCCAAACTTGTTATGTTAGCAATTAATTAAGAAGGCATACGATTTGGTGGGGTCAAAAGGGACAGAGACGTCGATTGAAGAAGAGCGGAGGAGTGAGTGACGTAGGCAGGAGCTAACGGAGTAAATTGTTGAGGAGAACATGACAACATGTGATGGCTAAGGTTGGCTGCCCGATAAAACGTGGTTTCTCCCGCAATTGGGAACTGTCTAAGGCTAAAATACAATGCTGAACACATTACAGACTGATGGCCACATCCCCCGAAGCTCCATTTCTTGATTTTGAAAACCTCTTTAATTTATCCAAATGGATCAGGACATCCGGTGAGGTTATTCATTCAGACTTCGATTTTTATAGAAACCTTTAAAATTTATTAAAAGGCCATATAATTATTTCGTAAATTTGTCTGCATATCGAAGGTCGAATTTATTATGACAATCATTTATTGTAAATATCTTTTTATATTGTTACTGTAAATTTGTTATGATGCAACCTTTGCACTTCGAAGTTCAAACACGTTAATGCTTTGGGTTTTCTTTTGCACGCATTTCTAGGTAACTCCTTGTTTTCTTCACTTCTAGTTTATTTATCCCAGTTATGTACTTATGTACTAGATGCACTGTTTATTTTTGTCAGGAATGTTAAAACGGTTTCTTCTAGTAAATAAATCAAGGGTGAATCTCCCTTTCAAGTATTTTTTGGGGTGAAGATAATTTTAATTTTATTTATTTATTTATTTATTACTCACAAAATATTTTAAGAAACTGTCAATTATGAGAAGATATTTTTAAACCATCCACGTTTAGATTCATATATACTAGAATCAGGTAAATCTCTTACAAAAAAAAAAAAAACTCTAACATCAAGTTTTAATAGTTTGAAATAATGTCTGGTTTTCTCTTTTCGTTGCATCTTATTTTACAGTGTCGTTAATTCCAAGACAGTTAATGTTTCTAGCTAATGTACGCTGTTATTTCCTTTTTTCATACTTCAGGAAGTCTGCTGAAATAAATTAACATGTTATCCTGTACCAAAACAGTTGGATTTTTTAATTTTATTATCCGTGACACTGGGGATGTTGCCAGGGTAACAATATGGTCATATAGGACGCAGAATCTTTCTTTAAATCCCAGAAAAAAAGGACTACTTCGCTGTTGGTATTACTAATACGCGGTTATGAATTGTACAAAACATGGCATACCGTAAATGAGCTGTGAGGAAATCATGAAGCAATTGCATATATCTGGGAAACCTTTTCTCCTGTCATACAAGCTGTTCTAGTCCCGAACTTTACGCTTTTATTTGTGTTAGGAGAGCTTGTGTGTTAAGATCTCTTAAATTAAATCAATTGGTCATTTGTTTAACATCTAATTTTAGAAAAGTTAACTTGTAAAACCCAACGAGTAGAAATTTTGTTAATAGCATATGATTGTTAAGTAAGTTCTCACGACGAAAGTGAGTTGGTCCATGTTGAATAAAAGTTGAATAGTAGTAGCTTTCAAGTTGATGTGCCTTTTGGGGGGTTGTAAGTGCATGTAAGACACGCCTTTTGGGACGTTTCGCGTCGCAAGAAAGCTACTGCTTTGGTATGCTCTTGCAGGACAATCACGTTTAGGGTTACAGAGGCACAAAGAAGTGAAATTACATGTATCTTTCTTTCCAATTTATTCATAATAATATGTGTGTACCTGCTTGCTGCATCTTTGGCAAGAGAACGACCTTTCTTTTTTCTTGGCGTGGCGTAATTGCACGTTTTTTTAAGTGTCGCTCTCAACCTTGATGAGTTAATATGCTATTTGGTTATCTATAATGGACTTATTTTGGTTTGTTGCATCGAATATACTGTAGTAATCCTACTTAAATGGTTAATACTAATTCTACTTCAATCAGGATTCCAATTATCATATAAAAATTAATATCCATGCCTATCACGTGCATTAAGTACTCCCGCCGTGAGCTTTCATTCAAGCTCTCCTATCTGATTATTAATTTGCAAAAAAGAAATATCGTTAGCCCTTAAAATTCCACCACTCATCACTTATAAAACCCCACTGTCCTTTCTCGTCACTTGTTCGTTCGTTGTATCCTCTGCTCACACACTTCTCTTTTGTTCTTCAAGAAACCGAATCGAATCCTTCAAAACTGACACTTTTTTTTTCTGGTGCCGGTCGCTCCAATGCAGTGGATTCGAGGAGAGACGATTGGTTGTGGCAGTACGTCCACTGTCAGTCTTGCGATACCCAAGAAAGGCTCTGATCATCAATGTCTTCCGATGATGGCGGTGAAATCGTGCAGCGTTTGGGACTCTTCTTTGGTCGAGAACGAGAAGGAGATTTTGGATGAACTTGGCTCTTGTCCATATATTATCAAGAGTTTTGGCGATTGCTGCAGCTTCGAAAATGGCGTGAGATTTTACAACTTGTTGTTGGAGTACGCATCAGGTGGTAGTTTAGCAAATCGAGTCAAACAAGCCGGAGGTTTCTTGCCAGAGTCAGATGTCAAACGATATACAAACTCCATACTAAAGGGTCTACGTCACATTCACGCGAATGGGTTTGCTCACTGTGACATTAAACTTCATAATCTCTTACTGTTAGGAGACGATGAAGTGAAGATTGCAGACTTTGGATTGGCGAGGAGAACAGGGCAAAAACAGAGTAGAGCGGAAATTCGAGGAACGCCATTGTACATGTCACCGGAATCAGTCAACGACAACGAGTACGGAACAGCGGGAGACATCTGGGCACTTGGATGTGCTGTAGTTGAAATGTTTACAGGCAAACCGGCGTGGAACTGCAAGCCGGAGACCAACGTGATGGCTTTACTAATCCGTATCGGAGTAGGGGATGAATTACCGACAATCCCGGTAGAGATGTCCGAACTGGGAAAGGATTTCTTGTCAAAGTGTTTTGTTAAGGATCCTAGGAAGAGGTGGAGTGCTGAGATGTTATTGGAACATCCTTTTGTTTGTACAACAACAAACGATCACTCTGTTGTCTCATTAAAGCCTCGTCAACGATCTTGCTCATCGTCTCCAACCGGTCCTTTTGATTTTCCAGACTGGGTTTGTGGCCAACCATCTCCCACGACTTCTGAGTCATGGTCCATTAGGGCAGTGGAATCAAGGTTTGGTTCGTTGACATCGCCGGCGGACAGAGTCCGGCGGTTGGCGAGTGATCAGACGTGCAATTGGTCGCGTTCTGTGAGCTGGGTCAATGTGAGGTGACTGGAGCTTAAACAGGGAACGGAAATCAAGCAACTTGTGAGATATTCTCGGGGTTCTTTTTCTTTCCAGGTCGCATCAAGAGATTTTGAGATTCAGTTGAATTTTGATAATGATTGAGTGACATTTCTTGTTCGTTTATTCATATTGTAAATGAGTAGGAGACAGAAGTAGAGATTTAATTTCCTATACAACTGACGTTAGTTGAGACAGAGCAGTCATGGGAATTGGTGGCTCAAGTGGCCCTGTATATAATAAGATTGTACATACATTAACATGCCAAATCCCTCAATTAGTAGAAAGTTCTTAACACATGATGCTTTGATACGTTACACAAAGTCTTCGAACCATGATTATGAAAAAGAGTCTTGTTTGATCTGGCAGTTTCACTTGAGAGAAAAGCGAATTTCTTGTTTCATGATTACTCTGTGTTTTGAAAATATGCACAGTGAGGGTAACCCTATGGTCCTTACTTTCGGTGTATCAAAAGTTTGGCAACGTGTCTAGGAATATATTCTAGTTAGATCACTTGTAGTTGTAGGTTGCTTGTCACGGTTCGGTAACTTGGCAGCTCAAGTGCTCTTTTGTCTCTTGACTGAGATTTTTTATTCAATTATGGAAAAATCTCAATTTGTTATCGTCAATCAAATCCAGAGCAGACCGAAATTTCGGCTTTGTTTGTGCACCAGTTTAGACAGTTGTGCGTAATGGATAGACATAAAATTTTTAACGCAAGAGGGTGTTGGTGTATAATTTTATCAGTCCATTTTAGTAACACCAAATCTAAATTGTCGTCTCTTTATAATTACAAGAAGAAAAAAACTAAAATTAGCAAAAGCAGACAGATCTATAATTATTAATTTCCCGGACTGGAAGTGATTAAACTTGGCATAAATAAAAAAAGGAAAACATGTAATATCCCGACAAGATCCTCCTGTATCTTCTTTTCCAGATTTTTATGGGTCCAATCTCCCAAGCATAAGTTAGAATCTCCAGCTTAGTTTTTGCCAGTAACACCGCATTATTGTTATACGCTTCAATTTCGCATGGAGAGACAACATCACAGGCAACAATAACAATTCGCACCTCCTGACGATGTCTAGTCCGATAGACATTGTAACAAACTATTGTATCCTTTTTTTTTTTTTTCAGTAATAATGAGAGGTGGGTATCAGGGTATGGTTTTTGTCCTTCTCCTTCGACGGAATTGCCACACTCACTTCTAGAGGATCCATGGACACAGAGCAAACTTAATCCAAACATAAGCCCTGGATCAAAGCGTGAAGTTGACGGACAGTGGCAATGGAATGGATGAATTGGTGCATATTCGGATTAAGTCTCACACAAGTGCAATCACAAATAGACCATTTGCGCTTAACAGTTTCTACGCTTGCAATTGATCAGTGGTGAGGATTAAATTACGTCTTGTGCTAAAACCTGAAACGGGACTGTTAGGAAATTAAACTATTTCCACGTAACGAAAAATGCTAGTAAAATAACACAAAATTTGATAACGGAATTCGACCAAATTGCGCCTACGTCTCCGGGACTATTACACACCCTTTTTATTAGGGAGAAAAACGACACTTACAAGTGTTTACACTCAACACTCAACTTACTAGTGTTTTCACACACTCTCAACCCTTACCCCAATACACCCAAAAAATTACTCACAAAATTTACTAATCTTACTAAGAGTTAATATTTTGTTTTTATTTTTGGACGATTTAAATAGGAGGGGGAGGGGTATATTTATACATGATGAACCACCCCTCCCTCTCTCATTTTCAATATGGGGCAAAGTCCCTTACCTAACAATCTCTCACTTGAAGACTGATTTCAATCAGTCTTCACACCTGGTTGATGCAGTAGCTCGTCTAGAGTTTATTACTCTTACAGGCCAACTAAAGTTGCACACAACTTCAGTTTATCGATTGTCACCACCTTGGTTAGCATGTCCGCAGGATTCTTGCTTCCAAGGATATTCTCAAGTGTTAACACTTCATCTTCTAGCAAGGACTTGATGAAATGATAACGAACACTAATATGCTTGGTTCTGGAGTGGAATGCTGGATTCTTAGCCAGATGAATTGCACTCTAACTGTCACTGTATAGCATTTTTTTTTCCTGCATGAAACCCAACTCTAACAACAAATTCTGAAACCAAATCATCTCTTTTCTAGCTTCAGTTATTGCTATATACTCTGTTTCTGTAGTAGATAAGGCAACAATCTTTTGAATCTGCGATATCCAACTCACAGCTGTTGTACCTACAGTGAAAATGTAACCGGTGGTGCTCCTTTTTCTATCAACTTCACCTGCATAATCTGAGTCAACATAACCTTGTACTTTTATTTCTCATTTGCCAAAGTACAGACATTTCTTGGTAGTGCCTCGAAGATATCTTAAAATCCACTTTATTGCTTTCCAGTGGACTTTTCCTAGATTTGCCATAAATTTGCTAACAGCTCCCATTGCATGACCTATGTCTGGCCTTGTGCATATCATGACATACATCAAGCTTCCAATAACAGAGGCATAAGGAATTTTTGCCATCAAGTCTCGCTCTTCATTTGTCTGAGGTGACTGATTTTGGGATAGGCGAAAATGACTGACAAGGGGAGTGCTGACTGGTTTAGCATTCACCATGTTAAACCGTTGCAAAACACGATTAATGTATTCTACTTGAGATAACTGTAATTCCCCTTTCTGCCTATTTCTGGTGATCTGCATCCCAAGAATCTTCTTAGCTGGACCCAGATCTTTCATGTCAAATTCTTTTGACAATTGTTTCTTCAGATTTCTGATATCATCCATATTGGAACCCACTACTAATATGTCATCGACATAAAGTAGCAAAATGATATCAACTGAAGTTGCACACAACTTCAGTTTATCGATTGTCACCACCTTGGTTAGCATGTCCGCAGGATTCTTGCTTCCAAGGATATTCTCAAGTGTTAACACTTCATCTTCTAGCAAGGACTTGATGAAATGATAACGAACACTAATATGCTTGGTTCTGGAGTGGAATGCTGGATTCTTAGCCAGATGAATTGCACTCTAACTGTCACTGTATAGCATTTTTTTTCCTGCATGAAACCTAACTCTAACAACAAATTCTGAAACCAAATCATCTCTTTTCTAGCTTCAGTTATTGCTATATACTCTGCTTCTGTAGTAGATAAGGCAACAATCTTTTGAATCTGCGATATCCAACTCACAGCTGTTGTACCTACAGTGAAAATGTAACCGGTGGTGCTCCTTTTTCTATCAACTTCACCTGCATAATCTGAGTCAACATAACCTTGTACTTTTATTTCTCATTTGCCAAAGTACAGACATTTCTTGGTAGTGCCTCGAAGATATCTTAAAATCCACTTTATTGCTTTCCAGTGGACTTTTCCTAGATTTGCCATAAATTTGCTAACAGCTCCCATTGCATGACCTATGTCTGGCCTTGTGCATATCATGACATACATCAAGCTTCCAATAACAGAGGCATAAGGAATTTTTGCCATCAAGTCTCGCTCTTCATTTGTCTGAGGTGACTGATTTTGGGATAGGCGAAAATGACTGGCAAGGGGAGTGCTGACTGGTTTAGCATTCACCATGTTAAACCGTTGCAAAACACGATTAATGTATTCTACTTAAGATAACTGTAATTCCCCTTTCTGCCTATTTCTGGTGATCTGCATCCCAAGAATCTTCTTAGCTGGACCCAGATCTTTCATGTCAAATTCTTTTGACAATTGTTTCTTCAGATTTCTGATATCATCCATATTGGAACCCACTACTAATATGTCTTCGACATAAAGTAGCAAAATGATATAACTGGACTGATATCTCTTGATATAACAACAGTGGTCGGCATTGCACTTCTGGAAGTCTTCCCTATGCATAAAGTTATCAAACTTTATGTACCACTGTCTTGGGGCTTGTTTCAGATCGTACAAGCTTTTCTTCAACTTAGATACTAAATGCTCTTTTCTTTTCTCCAGGAAACCCTCTGGTTGGTGCATAAATATCTCCTCGTCCAAGTCTCCATGAAGAAATGCTGTCTTCACATCAAGCTGCTCAAGATGGAGATCTTGACTTGCAACAATACTTAACACCGTTATGATGGTATTAAGCTTCACCACCGGAGAAAAAATACCGGTATAGTCTATTCCTTCCTTCTGCTGGAATCCTTTGACTACTAACCGAGCTTTGTATTTTTTGGAACCATCAAACTCCTCTTTGACCCGATATACCCATTTGTTGTGGAGAGCCTTCTTTCCATTTGGTAACTTTGTTAGTTCCCAAGTTTGATTGGAGATTAAAGATCTCATCTCATCTTTCATTGCAAGCTCCCACTTGTTGGCATCTTCTGTTTGACATGCCTCTTTGTAAGACTTAGGCTCGCCTCCATCAGCTAACAATAGATAGTCTGAGAATCTCCTGTTTGGCACATGAGGTCGAGAAGACCTTCTTAACTCAGGAACAGGAGAGGTGGGCTGTGGTGATTCAGGCTGAACTTCTTCTTCAACAATTTCCTCTGATTGAGGATTTACTTCCATTTGTCTCACTGGAAAATTTGGGATATTGCTGATATCAAAAAATACAGGGTCTCTCTGAGGGGCTTTCTCCGATGCATGTCGGTCTTTATACATCAGCTTTTCATTAAAGATCACATCTCTACTCCGAATGATCTTTTTGTTTTCGTCATCCCAAATGCGATACCCAAACTCATCCTCGCCGTAGCCAATAAATGTGCATATCTTAGATTTTGGATCAAGTTTATTTCTGCTTTGATCACTGATATGCACATATGTTGTACAGCCAAATACCTTGAGGTGTGAAAGATTCACATCTTTTCCACTCCAAACCTCCTCTGGTATCTTGTACTCTAATGGCACTGATGGACCTCGGTTGATGAGATAAGCTGCTGTGTTGACTGCTTCTGCCCAGAAATGCTTTAGTAAACTTGATTGCATCCGCTTACTTCTAGTTCTTTTAGTTGAGGTTCGATTCATACGCTCCGTTACACCATTATGTTGTGGCATTCCTGGTATAGTTCTCTCCATTCTGATTCCATGCTCATAGCAGAACTTTTTGAATTTGGTGTCTTTATATTCTCCACCATTTTCAGTTCTGAGCTTCTTTATCTTGAGATCCGTCTCATTTTCAACCATAGCCTTTCATGTTTTGAAAGCATCAAATACTTCTGACTTGTGTCTCAGAAAGTAAACCCACACCTTATGAGAGTGATCATCAATGAATGTCACGAAGTAGTGCTTTCCACCAATGGATGGAGTAGTTGTTGGTCCCCAAATATCAGAATGCACGAGCTCAAGTTTCTCCTTCTTTGGCATTCTACCACCTGTTTGAAAACTGACTCTCTTCTGCATTCCAAGAATATAGTCTTCACATGTATCAAGTTCTACTGATTGTAGACCTGATAGTTTTCCATAGGAATGCATTAACTTCATTCCCTTTTTACTCATGTGGCCAAGTCTCTGGTGCCACAAGTTGGAATCTCCACTTTCTTATGCAACTGCAATTGAACAACATGCTCCAGTTGTTAGGTAGAGAGTACCATTCTTCTTTCCTTGTGCTCCAATCATTGCTCCCTTTGATACCTTCCATTCATCACTACGGAAAGTTGTGATGTAGCCTTCATTTGCTAATTGTCCCACTGAGATTAAGTTCTTTCTCATATCAGGGATATGTCTGACATCCTTCAGCTCCCATATGGCTCCATTAAACTTGAGTTTAACTACACCTTTACCGACAATTTTGCAGGGTTGATCATTACCAAGATACACACTGCCGAGATTTCCAGGCACATTGTTGGATCCCGTTTTCGGAACCCAACTGCATATACTTAACACTCATAACCCCACTGCTTAAACTTAACATGATCACTCTTAATCGAATCCGAAACGGAACGAAAAACAATGAATCGGATAAGGCGAAATCAAGAGTGAAGCGAATAGGATCAAATATAAATGAAATCGAAGATCTAAATCGAAAGTAAATGCGGAAACATATACGAAGTGATTTCGAATCGGATTATCGAATAACAAACCAGCGAAACAGATACGGATCGAATCCAATTGAGAATCCAAACATACAAATGAACAGAAAACGAATCGTATTAAAAGTGTCCGACATCTGGGAAAATTATCTTAGGGAAGCGTTGCGTTGGATACCTTATACTTGACCTATACGAACCGGTATAAATTTTTTTTTCTTTTTGTTCATTTCTTTCATCATTTAATCCATCTTATTTAGAATCAAACAAATAATTTCCCTCTTTGGGAACTTACTCTATCATACTTGGAAACTTATCTTTAAACTCATATTACTCTTAAATCACTTGATTCTTCTTAGTCATCATATTCTTATTCTTTACCATAATAATCTCATATTCATGCCAATAGATCCATAATTTCATACACAATTTCACTTATCCATATACTACCATATAAAATCCGGCAGCATAACGGCTACACAAAAACAAAACCTAAACCTGCAAGGTGTGAAACTCACTTCTATAAATTCTAGACAATTACACATATGTCATAATCCACCGGATCCTCCGTTCGGGATCTCAGCAGAAACGCAATCCTAAATTCTAAACCACTTCAAGTCATTTTCATATCAATTCATATTCATCACATTAAAACTCATATCCCATCATCAAACATGTTCATCCATGTCTATACATATATACATCCCAATTACATTCATAATTCAATTCACTTTATATACAAAACTAATTTGCACAATCCATAACTAATACACATTTGCCAATTTCATAACTCACGTTCTTATACAATTGCATAATCCAAAATACATCATGAACTAACTTCTTACAATACTCTAATGGCATTTCAAGCCATACCCCATTACCAATACTCATAAACCAAAATACACAAATTACAAATACATGCACAAATACTGAGGTCTTGACGTCTTTCATCCGATCTTATGCTTGAATACCTGGAGATGGGGATGAAAGGGGGGTGAGCTCGAAAGCTCGTGGATAACATGTTTATTAAACAAATGATAAGCAAAAGTATTTTCAAACCTTAATTTCAGTTGATCGAAAACAACGAAGGTTTATTTCTAAAAAACTTCTCAATTTTCAACATCTTTCATAAACATTTACAAATAGTTTTTCAAAATTCTCATAGTAAAAAATCCCAATGTCTCATTTGTCGAAATTTCAAACCATTGAAAACATGAAATGCATCACATATAAATGCAGCACATTTTAAACAAAGCAAAAGCACTTAACACATTAAACACATCAACGGTTTGGGTCGGTCCATAACACATGACGTATTGCACATTCCCGCAAAGCGGTCCTGTGCAGTCGTGAAACACATGGGGAGTCCGAAAACGGAGCTCCTATGCCATTAGCGGGCAGTCGGGCGAAGGCTTTTAAAAATTGAGACCAGTGCACTGACTCCACATGAGGGACCTAACCAAACCCATATAACACATATTCATGCTTGAAAAATCCTATTGCCCGAAGGCACATTTTCGAAAATTCAACTTTTTATATAATGTCGTATTCAACACATTTACATTTACAAACTTGCATACATGCATATAACAATACAAACATAATCTCAAACTATCAATCAATCTCATCAATAATCACAATTCACATATTGAAAACTCAAACAATCAACATAAGAATTCAACAATCATGCTCATTTCATCAAATCCTTCAAATACTTGGAAAGTGGTCAATCGAATCATTTCGTTTGAAAGTCCGAAACAGTTCTTGATTCATTCGGAAAAATAATGAATCCAATAGTTCATAAATCATCCCCAAAAGTCAATTGATTCAAATCATTTGAAAACAATAGCTTATAAAACCAACATTTATAATTAGCTTATAATTTGAAAAATAAACACATTACCCACCTCTTATCCATGCCATGATCTTGTCCAATGCCTCAATTTAATCTTTACTTCTCTCTCTCTTTCAACTTAAAATTACCTAAGCCATAATCAACCAAATTCAACAATATAACCATCATACTTCTCAAAATTTATTACATAAATCACAAACCCATATGAATCTCAAGCCAAATCAACCGAAAACTCACTAAAAACCCAAAGATCAAAAACATCTCTTACCTTTCTCTTCTTAAATTTTGAAAATTGCTTGGCTTGGAAGGTAGCTCTCTTCTCCTTCCGTCTTTTTCCTTCATGAATCAATGAAAAACCAAGCTTGGAACCTCTAAAATCTGAAACCCTAGCTTCATCTTCCACCTTCTCCCTCTTCTCCACCGAAAATCTCTCCTTTCTCTCTTCTTTCTTCTTATTTCTTCTTTCTTCCTCTAGAAAAATCGTGATTCTTCTCATCCTACAGCAGCCCTTACCTTTATAATGCCAGCTCATTAAAATGGGTGGTGAAAGACCCAATTGACCTCCCACTTAAAGCTAAAATCCTAACTCTTTAAGTGATGTTCCATGTTTGCCCCTGAGCTTTACTTTTAAATCATGCTACTTTCGGACATGTTTCGCACTATTAATTTGAAGGAATTTGTCAAAACTTCCTTCTATAGAATTATTCCTCATGGTCTTAATTTTATAATGCCTAAAAAATCATTCAATTCGGAAAACTAGATCAAAAGTTATAGTCCAAAAATGTAGGACCTATCATCTGCTTACACATTTTCTAGCAATTCACTTCCTTCCACAATTTTGCATTCTTAAAGGCTAAATTGAAATTTCATTTCTTCATATGACTTGTAGCCCCATGTCTTAATTTTATTATGCCTCAAACATCACTTCAATCGGAACTCCACAGATCCTGAATTTCACAAAATACTGAACTATGTTCAGAAATTTCCTGTCTCACTTTGATTCAAATAATCTTGCTCAATTAAATCTCTAAAATTTATAATTTTCCATAAAAATGAAATTAATTGTATTAAGAATCCAATGCTTCGAGAATCAAGTCATTCGGATGTCGGACGGAAAAGATATAAGCAAAAGATTTGACAAAGTCAGATGAGGAAGGAAAAATAGCAAGATCAGAATGAGACAAATCATTCTGATTATCATAAGATTCAATCAAACTCTTTCAATTTGACTCCAATTGATACAAATTTTCATGGAGAGAAGGAAACATGTGTTAGGGATTCAATTCTTCAAGAATCACCTCAATCGGAGGTCGGATGAGTGAGTTATGATCAAAACAACTCAACATGTTCAAACCCTAAATAGATTTGAAACTCTTTTGGAGAAAACGCCATAACTTTCAATATAGAAATCGGATTGCTTTAGTTATTAGACCATTAGAAAGTATACTTCTAGATATACAACTCTTATGAAGACAAAAAAATCAGATTCGGCCTCTAAAATGGTCAAAATTGCGTTTTTCACCAGTTGACCCATGGCTGTCCGTTAAACGGACATGCATGTCCGTTGTCCGTTTAACGGACACATACGGCCCAAAATGTACCAAACCATCCAAGAATGTCCGTTTAACGGACATGATCAAGGGAAGGGGTCCTTTTGATTTGAGGCTGTCCGTTAAACGGACTTCCATGTCCGTCTAACGGACATGCGATTTCCAAAACCTCTTCAACCTTTTTTCCAATGCTTCCCACATCCCAACTAACATCATATACACTTATAATCTTCACATATTTACTTATTCAAAGGCCTAAACACTTCATAAAAATTCAAGAAACAAATTTAATTCATGAACTTCTCAAAATCTCAACTAAATTGGTTCTTCAAAACCTCAAATTTCAAACATTCATCAAAGCTGTCACTAACATCAATCCTATATAACATCATAAATTGCATTAAATATAACTCTTAACTCTGATCTCGAAATCTTACATACTTGATCTCGTTGGAAAGATAAAAGAGCAAGCTACAACTTCAAAGAAGGCAACTTTGGCCAATTCTATGTCAATTATTCTCGAATTTCCCTTGAATCAGCATATATGTTTTTTATTCTACATTCAACCTCAATGCATATGATTTCCTACATTCAATAGCATCATGTCATTTACCAAAATCCTCTCTTGCTTTTGCTTAATATCTCATATGTATCACCGTAGTTCATGCTTAGGGTTTCTCAACCCATCATCCATACATGATTAACATTCCAATATCATAATCATCTATAACACAAATCACATACAAAACACTCATTTACTTTCATTTTCATATTTCTAATTTTCGCTTCAAGGTTCGGGGTCCAACACACATACTTCTCAAGAAGATCTTTCTTAGAAGTTGCATGGAACGATGCTCCAGAGTCCAATATCCATGCCTCTTGCTTGTTTTCTAAAGCACATATCAAGGCATCATCATCACCTGAGGTGGAAGCTATATTTGCCTCCTGGTTGTTCGACTCCTGCTTCTTCGAACCATTTTTGCATTGATTTCTGTAGTGCCCAATCTTTCCACAATTCCAACACTCAATATTTTTTGAGTTTTGGGAAGTAGCAGGATTCCGTGACTTGGACCTCCTGTCCATTGATCTATCATGATATCTAGTTTTTCCACGTCCTCTACTTCTTCCTTTTGATTCTGCGGCAAGGGCAGAGGAGGATGATGTTTCACCTTATTCTTTTCTTCGGGTTTCCTCGTTAATAATCAGGCCACTAACATCCTTGAACTTCAACTTGTTGGTTCTCATTAAGTTACTCACTGATGTGACTGTAGCACTCCAACTCTCTGGGAGGGATGACAAAAGTATTAAGGCTTGTATTTCATCATCAAGATCAATGTTCACTGTACTCAATTGATTCAAGACTTTGTTGAGTTCATTGATATGATGATCTACAGAGGTTCCTTCTGCCATCTTCAAGTTGAACAAACACCGCATCAAATGTACTTTGTTTATTGCGGACGGTTTTTCATAATACTCCGTCAGTTCCTCCATAAGGCCTTTTGTGGTTTTTGCCATTAACACATTAAAGGCTATATTTCAGGATAAGATCATTCGAATTGCTCCAAGAGCCTGTCTGTCAAGAATAACCCATTCTTCTTCTGACATGTTTTCTGGCTTCTTTCCAAAGAGCGGTAGAAACTGGTTCTTTTGATACAAATAATCCTCTATATGCATCTTCCAGTATTTGAAATCCGTGCCATCGAATTTATCGATTTTGTTGAGCATATCATCTAGCGCCATTACTCCCACTGACTTATAGTTTCTTCTGAGGTAGACAACTAGTGAAGTGAACTGATTCGGTAATAGCTAGGAAAGACCGTCAAACAGCCTCCTAAGACAATATTACCATTCCACGTAAAATCCCAGGAAAGGACGGAGGGGTCATAAACGGTCCCACTTAAAACACGGCCTCCTAGACAGAAGTTACGTGCACGGTGTATTTATCACAACTTGAGGTAAGTTTTCTGATGCAGAGGATCCACTCCTGTGGCAACTGCAGAGCATACTAACTCCAAGCTTCAACACCCCCAAGGAAAGTTTTTTGATGTAGAAGATCCACTACTGTGACGACTACAGAGCATACTCACTTCTTCAAGGCTTTGATATCAATTGTTAGGAAATTAAACTATTTTCACGCAACGAAAAACGCCAGTAAAAAAACACAAAATTTGATAACGGAGTTCGGTCATGTGACGCCCTAATACCCCCTGGGAGGATATGAGGCACCACATAGACAACATGCATACAGAACTGAAAAACATACGAAACATTGATCAAGCAATCTCAATAGCTCAAAGCAGAAGCAATTAGGAGAAAACATACATCATAATACACTGAGCTTAAATACAACTTGTTCCAAAATGGAACCAGCCTGAATTAAGATTGTTACAAACCTTAAAAATCCAAAGCCATATACATCAAGACAAGCCAAAAACAAACTCCAAAAAAAATACAATTTTAACAAAACAAGACTTAGACTCCATTGGCCATTACGGTTGACTCGTCCCAGTCCTTGTGTCCTTTTCTCAGAACCTACACGGGGCAAATCCACCGTGCTAAGCATATAACTTAGTGAGTAATAACTAATCTATGCTTAAACTGACAACTAAATATACACAATCATGATATATCAGAAGCATGCATTAACAATTTATCAGAACGAACAATTCAACATACTATATTGGATCTCAACATATTGTACAGAAAATAGAACTGAGTCTCCATAGAGGGTATAAACCCTTCATAATCAGATCACAATTTCTTTGTTTATAGCAGAGTCAAACAGAAATCAGAATACAAAATCATATAACTATTAAATCCATTTACAGAGGCGGGTAACGGGACTTATACAGGAGAGACCGAAGTCTCGATACTAAAGTGTCCAGGAGAGACCAAAGTCTCGATACCGAAGTGTCACAGGAGCAGCTGCAGACCCTTCTAGGCATGCCTATTTACTAACAACTAGGACTCAATAGTTTTAAAACAAAACGAGGTCATTTCAGAATTTACATGTGCAAAACAAGTAGTCAATCATATTCATATGAAAAAGCACTTCCAATGATATAAACATGTATCAAATGCCTCGGACAATCATTGTCCGGCATTCAGAACACAATCAGCATAAATCAACTTCAACAAGCAGAACAAAGTAAGGTAAATAGCACTTCAATATCTCATTCATCAATCAGTACCTCGGACCTTCCTGTCCGGAATCAGTACAGAATTCAGTACACATTCATCAATATCAATTTTAATTCAGTAATAAATAAAACAAATCAAGGTGAGACCATTTTAGGTTACTCACAAAATTTACCGTCTAAATTACTTACTAAAAGCATGCTTACTGTTTACTGCCTCGAAGTCCCGACAATACCTGGAACGGTCGCTCTAAGGGTTTCTCTATAACATTTAACACATATACAAATCACTATTGCATAATTGAAAACATATTCCTTATGCACATGTACTTAAATAACTAAAATATGCACAATACATTGTTCAATGACAATTCCGGGTATCTTATTAAAATTTTCATCATCAAATCAATCAGATATCAAAGTCCTGATTAATATCATTTGGTACTTATAATTGAACCAAAATAAAACAATGTGAAATAACTTTCATAACCTAAGTGACCATTTCAGATTTTCTACCCATATGATTTCAGGTCAACTTTGTACAATTAATCTGATAAGATAAATGACAAAATTAAGTAACACTTCCTTCTAAAAAGTTGTTCTACAGTATCTGAAGTTTCTAACACCTCCAAAATCATTCAATTTGATTCAGCATTTAATGACTTATGCACAAAATACCACAGACTGTGCATATTTGAACTTTTGGCTAGCATATGATCATACCCTCTACTTGTTCAACTCATATCTTTCAGCTCAGGCATCCAAAAATTTCAAACTTTATACCAATTTAAACCTAAAAGAATACAACTTTGGTGAAGACACCTTAGTCTAATTCGGCCTATATCAATACAATTTATTCAATAATCACAGGACATGATTTCTGTCTCTGACTGTGCTTCAGCTTAAGCTACAACTCACTTACATGCCAATTTTGAAAATCATAAGGACAGAATTAAAATTCTACCTCTTCACAAAAATTGTAGAAATATGTCTCTAGTTTATTATGAATCAAAAACGAACTCATTCCAAAATCTATAGCTCAAGTTATAATTAGAAACCGAAGCATGATCATGAAAATTTCCAGTTCAGAATATTCCAACAGACCTCCACACTTTCATCTTATAAATCAATTTCAAATCAATTAAGAAAATTCTAAATTTTTATGGAGAGAAATAAAAATGTCTTATAAATCCATTGGTCTAAGTTTCATGTTATTTGCAGTTCGGATGAAAAAGTTATAGGCAAAAGATTGATAGTTGTTCAATTAAAAACTCAAGATTTTAACCCACACATATAAAGCATCAACTTTTCTCTCTCTATCACGCCATCTTCGTCTTCTCCACCAACCCGGATCATTTTTTACACTCTTCTTCCTCTCTTTCAATTACCCTATCATCTTTAAGTTATACCCTCTCATTGTCTCTTTCATTTGCAACTTATCTTATGCCAAAACTACTCAAAATACAACATTAGTTATAAATACCAAAACCAGATTTTACTATTCATCATCTTCTTCACCGAACCCTTTTTTTTGCTTCTCATCCTTTTTCCAACTTAATCACTTCTAAATGTCTATTATACTTGTTTATACTCATTGAAACTTCCAAATAATTAGGAAATAATTCTAAACTTCAACATCATAAATTCAAACCCTCATTTTAACTTTCTCACACTACTGTATTTTTATATCTTCTGCACCTTTCTTTTCTTTCTTTCATATTCATCTATGCATTTCTTTGACTTTCCTCTTCACTTTCACTTCATTTAACACCAATATATATTAAGACCTCACCAAATTCTCATTCCTTACCATCCAACACATTTTAGTTCATTCAAACTTTCCAAAAACATTCATGTATATCAATGGGAAAAGAACAAAGCATCACCGTGGACCAGCAACCATTTTCTGTTATTATCATTATTCACCATTCTTCATTTAACTAAAAAAAATCACAATCCTGAGACACTTCCTGCTCATTCCAAACTCATTACCGTTTACACAACACAAATTCATCCATAAACAAGAAAATAACCCCATATTCACACATGTACCACATGTATAGTATAAAACAGAGTTTAAGATCATCATTTTCCTAGAATTTTACACTATTCCTAAGCACAAGTCAATGATTCTTATAGTTCCAGCTCACCCCCAACAATATTTTACAACGTATGGTTCCTCAAACATGCAATAAAAACAACATATCCATGGTTTGTAAATCTTCAGTTAATTCAATCATCACCGAAACCTCCATCATGCATGTATATATTTCCACTGCAGAAATAACATAGAATAACTTACTTGGTTCCACAAAATCTCCAACAGGTGAGAGTGAAATCAATAGCACAAGTTTCGGTAGATGAAGTAGAGAAGACGTTTGGTAAAGAAATTGCTTCCGATGATAACAAAGACATAAAGACATTATTAAATTTTAGCTATTTCTCTCCAGCAACACCACGTGTGTTCCTTGCATGTGGGCTATGTGTCAACATGAAAGGCTCCCATATGTCACTCTTCCATTTGTCACCCTTATATATATATATATTCTAAAATTTACCAAAAATTCCGAAATAATAATATGACTCTCCAAATAATTTTTTGGCTAAAAAATAATTCACCAAAAATTTATAAAATATCAAAAATATACAAAAATTACCAAATCACATTTAATACATTCCAAATAAATCCACAATTTCTATTTATAAACTAATTTACCCGAAAAATGTCATGAATGTATATACAATTATTGTATATTGTATGTGTCCAAAATGCTTATCCTCAAATAAGCAAATATTCCAATATGCAAAGCATAAAATGTACTGAATTTTCTTAATATCCTAACCCCTAATATAGGGTGTTACAGGCCAAATTGAGCCTACGTCTCCGGGGCTACTGCACACCCTTTTTATTAGGGAGAAAAACAACACTTACAAGTGTTTACACTCAACACTCAACTTACTAGTGTTTTCACACACTCTTAACCCTTACCCCAATACACCCCAAAAATTACTCACAAAATTTACTACTCTTACTAAGAGTTAATATTTTGTTTTGATTTTTGGATGATTTAAATGGGTGGGGGAGGGGTATATTTATACATGATGAACCACCCCCCTCCCTCTCTCATTTTCAATATGGGGCAAAGTCCCTTACCTAACAAGGACAACAACGCTAAACAAGAGATTTAACAAATGGAAAAGACAATAACCGGATTGGCTTACATTTCGGGTGGAAACAATGAGTTGGTTATAGGATAGATCTATAAGCGTTGATATTACAGAAAAAAGTAGCATGAGAAACCGAATATGAGGCAAACATGGTAGTACCGAGATTGTCATACTAGAGGGTAGAAGAAAGATTTTAAAAAACCTATTCAATAAGAAGAGCAGTAATCCAACATAATTATGCAAAAGTAAGAACAATGCTACGATACTTAGCTTTAGTACTGGATCGAACGATAGAGAGTTGCTTCTTGGCACTCTAAGAGATAAGATTAGGCCCCAGAAAGATACAATAACTAGATATAAACCGTTGATTATCAAGACAGTTGGCTCAATCAGTATCACAATAGGTCTGTAAAGAAAGGTTGGAAGATTTGGTAAAATAAATTCCATGAGAGGGTGTGGAGCGGAGATGTTATAAAATTCATTTCACCGCATACCAGTGAATGTGAGTAGGACATTGTAGAAATTGTGTTAGGACCCAAATCTGGAGACCAGATCCTAACCGGAAAGAACGAAAAACGAAAACAAACAAAGACGAAACAAAGAGAAGCGAATTCTTAATGCGAAAGAACGGACGAACACAAATGCGAAAGTCTGATCAAAACGAAACACAAAGAAAAGGTATCAAAACCGAATCGAACACCAAACGAATCAAAAATCAAATAGCAAAACGCAGACACGAAATCGAAAGCTCAAATAACAAAATGCGGAAACAAAATCGAAAGCGGAAACGAATTGCGAAATCGCATCGAAATCAAACCAATCCGATTTATCGAAACCATATCAGAAATGGAGCGAATCATTAGTGGAACAAAAACTTGATCCGACATTCGAAACCAATATCTTAGAAATAACGTTGGAAACCTTGGACTATTCCTATCCGAAACGGATCAAAATCGGTGTAAATTTTTTTCTTTTCTTTCTTATTCGTTTCCTTCATCTTTATTCTATGAATACAATTCAAAACTTATTTTTTCTCAATTGGAAAGTTCATCCTCAAAATCTTATACAATCATACAAATCCAACTTATTTGATTCTTCATATTCAAAACATATCTCATCAATGAAATCAAAAACTTATTATTCTATTTATTTGCCAATAAATACTTAATACACGTACCACTATATTAAAATCGGGCATCATAACTGCTATATTTTAACAATCCCAAAACTTGCAAACAATTTTAAACTCACTTCTATAATACCAGCTCAATCAATCCAATTCATCCATATCCAACTCACATTCATATCTTAATTCAATTTATATACAAAACCATAATGCACAAATCCATAGCCATACACAATCCCAATTCCATAACTCAAGCCCTTATATAATTTCAAAATCCAGACATATCATCAATTAGTTACTTACAATACCTTAAAGGCATTCCAAGCCATATACAAATACCAATTACCAAAATCCAAATATACGAATTACAAAATATGTAAAAATGGACAGATGACTTGACTTTCGTTCATCCGATCTCCCGCTCGAAACCTGGAGATGGGGATGAAAGGGGAGTGAGCTTTAAAAGCCCGTGGATAACATGCTTATAACAAAATAACGAGCAAAACGTTTCAAAAGTTTATTCTCATTGAACATTTTCATAAACATAGTCAATCCACGTTAAAATCACAAAACTCTTATTTCTTCAAATTCTCAACCAATGCACAATAATGCCAACAATGTATGCATCAAATTCACAATTCATAAATGCAATATACATCAAATGCAAATGCACAACCAAATGGCTCGAGGGTTCCGTGAAACGAAACGGTAAAACTGAAGTTTACACCGTGAACGAAACGAGTCCACTTTTCGGATCTCGTGGGCCACAAGTGGGCAGCCGGGAGAAGGCTTTTGTCGACGTGCACGTGACTACGAAACAGTTCCTCTCTCGCCCAAACACAATCAATTTCATGCCCAAACCAATTCATATCGAAATCTCAATTTCTCATGCTTTTCTTATACCAAAATGCCATAATTCAACTCAATGGCATAACAATCATATCAACATGTCAAACATTGGTCAATGCATAACATGACATAATCACAATGCAATTCTTTTGCATATTCACCACAATTCAAATTCAATCCATGAAGCATATACACACATAAAAACAATTTCTTTAAATCATTTGAAAACAGTATATGCACAATTACGAAATACTTGAAACCATTTTATTTCTTGCTTCGAAAAACTTTATTGTCTCATTAGTAATTATAAACAAGAAACCCACCTCATATCCATGCTTGGAGCTTGATTAGAGCTTCAATTTCTCCATTCCTTTCCTTAGTTTGCCCCAATTCATACCATAAGCCCTAATTAAAATCAACATTCAAAATTGGTCCAATTAAAACATGTAATCTCCAAAATTGAACCTAGAATTCACAAACCCAAACCAATCTTATGCCAAATAAACCAAAATCTCACTAAAAACTCAAAGCTCAAAATCGACTCTTACCTCATTATTCTCCATTTTCGACTTTTCTGTAAACGATCTAGAAGGGGGGTTGAATAGATCTTTAAGCTTTTAGTAATTTTCTACAATAAAATCAGAAGTTAAATCACACAAAAACAATTTAATCAAATCTAAATGTGAAGAGTAGGGTAGAAGAGCGAACACTGTTTTTATAGAGGTTCGGTGCTAAGACCTACGTCCTCTACCTAAGCTCCCACTTAGGATTTTGCAAACCACTTTATTGCACACTTTTTAGTTGAGTGTGAACTTCTTACAATACCACTTGATTTCCGGCTCAAGCAACCTTTACAACCGATTTGTTTTTCGGCACAAATCCTACCTCACACGTGACCATTCACTAGTCACTCAAATTATAAAAGAAATAAGATAAGGATTGAAGAACAATGCTCAATACAATGGTGTAACAAGATAAGAACAATAATAAGCAATTTTGGAGCAATAGAAGAGTATTTTTCACTTGTAGAACTTCATTAGTCTCTTCATCAATCATCCACTCTTTATACTTGAAGAAAAATAGCTGTTGGAAGCCATTCTAGCCGTTGTATGATTGTTATGACTGTTCCTTAACATCCTCCTTTCCATTTGTGACTAATTGAACCGTTGGAATTAATTTGTTGTACCCATAAGTCGACTTGTGACAACATTTTTCATAAAATTTTATCTCCGCTCTTCTATAAGTCGACTTGTGTTGTGTAAGTCGACTTGTGGTCCTCGATAAGCCGACTTATGTACTATTAGTCAACTTGTGTTCACATATCTTCATATGTTAGTCGACTTATGTTGTTCTGGTCGACTTATGCTGTTCGGATCTTGATGTATAAGTTGACTTATGATGTGCAAGTCGACTTATGTTGGCTTCAATGGTAACATTCAATCAAATCTTCTATAATCCTCATTATTTATGCCTCTTTCACTTATAAGGAAACTTCCATCTTGATTCTTCAATGATTGATCACTTTCCCATCTTGATTTGCATAATTCTTTCATTGAATAATAATCCCAAAATACCTGAAATAATTTCTTAACTAATTCTATATATTTTATTATTATCAAAACATAAAAGGGATTTAATTTGTCAACCACCATTAGTCCAACAATTTCTTAGTTCTTGATGGAGCTCTCTTCATTCTCCACGTTTTTTCCTTCTTGAACCACTTGAAAAACACTCTTGAAGACCTTGAAAAATCAAAACCCTAGCTCTTCTTTCCTTTTTCTCCTTCACCCCACTACATCTCTCATTTCTCTCTTCTCTCTTGGCTCTTTTCCCTCTAATTTCGTGGGTTTCCTCTTGCCCCACACGACAGCCACCCTTTTATAGTGCCATGTCATTAAAATGGAAGACAATTGACTAATTTGCCCTTACCAATAAGCCTTGAAACCCAACTCTTTAAGTAAACTTCCAAAACTGCCCTTAACATTCATTTTAAATCATGCTACTTTAGGACAATTTTCTAATCATCAATTTGAAGGAATTTGCTAAAAAATCCTTCTAGAGAATTGTCCCTAATTGTATTAATTTCATAATGACACCAAAATCATTTAATTTGGAGCATTATATCAAAAGTTATGCTCAAAACATTTCAGATATGTCTTATGATAAATCATTTTCCAGCAAGATTATTTTCTTCCAAAATTTTACATTCTAAATCACAAAATTGAAACTCGATGTCTCCATAAAAATTGTAGCCCTGTTTCTCTAGTTTAACCCAAATCAAGAATCACCTCATTTGGATTACTAGAGAAAACGTTATGTCCAAAATACCTTCAGATTTTACTAATCCAAGACTGAACACTAATATGAGCTTCAAGTCAGAAATTGACAATCTTAGGGGCTAAATTGAAATTCCATTTCTTCATATGATTTGTAGCCCCATGTCTCAATTTTATTTTTCCTCAAGAATCATTTAAATCAAATCTCCACAGATCCCTAATTTCACAAAAGACTGAACCATGTTTAGAAAATTATCTAACTCACTTTGATTCAATCAATCAACCTCAATTTAATCTCATAAATTCACAATTTTCCTATGAGGGTGTAGATAATAGTCTTAGGAATCCAACGCTTTGAAAACCAAGTCAATCGGATGTCGGACGAAAAAGTTATAAGCAAAGGATTGAACAAAGGTTGGATGAGGAAGGAAAAATAGCAAAATCAGAAGGAAAACAATCGTTCCGATTATCATAAGATGTGAGCGTATTCCAAGAAAATAACCTTAGTTATTAATGGTTCAAATTATTTATCTAATACCAAACATGAATTTCTATATCTCTTGATCATTTTGAAGAAAGAATCATCCCAATCGGAGCCCTATAGTTCAAGATATGCTTAAAATGCTAAAGCGTGCACATACTCAAATCATGCTCTCCTAACCGGTCTCTCATAACTTTTCAATCAAACTTTTTCAAATTAACTCCAAATGATACAAATTTTAATGGGGAGAAGGATACATGTCTTAGAAATCTATTGGTCAAAGAATCACCTCAATTGCAGGTCGGATGAGTGAGTTATACGCAAAAGAATAACTCATGCTTAAACCCTAATTTGATTTGCATCTCTATTGGCGCAATCGCCATAAATTTCAATCTAGAAGTCGGATGGATTTATTTCTTGTACCATTTGAAAGTAGACTTCTATATCTACAACTCGTATGAAGATCACAAAATCAGATTCGGCCTCTAAAAGTGTCAAAAAGCTCCATTTTCACAAGCTGACCCGTGAATGTCCGTTTAACGGACATTCATGTCCGTTTAATAGACATTTACGGCCTTGGAAACACCAATTCATCCGAGAAAGTCCGTTAAACGGACATCTAGATGGACATGAGCAAAGGAAGGGATCCTTTTGACCCGAGAAAGTCCGTTAAACGGACTTCCATGTCCGTTTAACGGACATGAACTTCTCAAAACCTCTCCAAACCTTTCCAATGCTTCCCACATCCAATGAAACACCATATACACTTATAATCTTCACAAATTTACTTATTCGAAGGCCTAAACACTTCATAACAATTCAAACAACAAATTCAATTCACAAACTTCTCAAATCTCAACTTAATTGGTTCACCAAAACCTCAAATTTCAAACATTCATCAAAGCTATCACAAACACAAATCTTATGCAATATCATAACTTGCATCAATCATAACTCTTAACTCCAATCTCGAAAACTTGCAAATGTGTTATCGTCGGAAAAGTAAAAGAACAAGCTACAACTTCGAAGAAGGCAACTTTGGCCAATTCTATTTCAATCTCATTCAAATAATTCAATTTGCCATTAAAATTTATCCCACACTCAACCTCAATTCATACGATTTATCTTGTCATTCACCCAATAATGTGTTACATATATATAACCATTGTTCATGCTTAAAATTTCTCAAATGACCATCCCCATATAATTCATATTTCAATATCATAATCATCTATAACAATATATATATATATAATCACTCATTTACTTTCATTTATTATTTCTAAATTTTCATTCAAATATCGAGGTCCAACATTTCTCCTCCTCTTAAAAGAATTTCGTCCTCGAAATTCATACTTAAGCAAACACCAAGTAATACATTGTCTTTACTCATGTCTTCCAAATGATCCTAGTCATTCACATAGTCAAATTTCTCACCACACATAGTCATAATGTTTTTCACCTCTTATAGCAAATACCATCCCTATCATCTCCAAACACCAATATTTCTTATCACATTTTCACACAAGTACATATATTTAACTCATCTTTCAAATCTTCCTTATTTCTCTCACAAATGCATATTCAAAATGAAAACAACCTAATTCATGATGAAATTCTAATCTCATTCATTAACACATTCAAATACAAATGATCATAACTCATCACCTCAAAATCACATATATTCTTCAAATGATTTATGACGTACTTTCACATGCAAACTCTTAATAAACATATACGCCCAAGTAAGATCCTAATACTGGGCTCTGATACCATAAACTATTAGGACCCAAATCCGGAGACTGGATCCCAATCGGAAAGAACGAAAAACGAAAACAAACAAAGACGAAACAAAGAGAAGCGAATTCTTAATGCGAAAGAACGGACGAACGCAAATGCGAAAGTCTGATCAAAACGAAACACAAAGAGAAGGTATCGAAACCGAATCGAACACCAAACAAATCGTAAATCAAATAGCAAAACGCGGACATGAAATCGAAAGCTCAAATAACAAAATGCGGAAACAAAATCGAAAGCGAAAACGAATTGCAAAATCGCATCGAAATCAAACCAATCTGATTTATCGAAACCATATCGGAAATGGAACGAATCATTAGTGGAACAAAAACTTGATCCGACATCCGAAACCAATATCTTAGAAATAGCGTTGGAAACCTTGGACTATTCCTATCCGAAACGAATCAAAACCGGTGTAAATTTTTTTCTTTTCTTTCTTATTCGTTTCCTTCATCTTTATTCTACGAATACAATTCAAAACTTAATTTTTCTCAGTTGGAAAGTTCATCCTCAAAATCTTATACAATCATACAATTCCAACTTATTTGATTCTTCATATTCAAAACAGATCTTATCAATGAAATCAAAAACTAATTATTCTATTTATTTGCCAATAAATACTTAATACACGTACCACCATACTAAAATCGGGCAGCATAACTGCTATATTTTAATAATCCCAAAACTTGTAAATAATTTTAAACTCACTTCTATAATACCATGTAACACCCCACTCCCGCAAGACCCGAACCCGATATCGATGGTGATATCCGAGTCCGTATCCCGCGAGGGTGGCGTGCTAACCACTCATTCAGAAATCGGTACATTATTCTTTTTTTAAAAAACACAAGTGCGGAATTCCATACCCAAATTGGGTACTCATTCACTCACATCCAATTTCAATACACACATTTTCAAAAGCCACTGAGGTCAATTTCACAAATACAAATAAACACTTTATTACAAAAATAAAGACATGTAATACAGACACGAACTGATCCCGACTTCAGACCTTCACTTGAATCCTGCAAACATACTCCCGTTTTACTAACGGGGTACTCTTCAATTCCTGAAAAATAATTGCAATGTTGGGTGAGTTTGCGAACTCAGTGAGAAACCATCATCGATGGTTCACTCAACGCATGCATAACTAAACAATTCACATCTTATCACATATTATCACCTTCCAAATTAACTCAGGCATTGCCAATTTGTACACATATAAGGCGTATCACCTTTCACACTATTCACATACATATCGACATTGCACACACAAATCTCTTCCCATAATTTCCATTGTTTTACTTTGAGTTGTGACTGGGCGCTTAACGAAACAGAATTCAGATACACTTAGGGAGTAGGAGAGCCCTCTGGGTATACACTGACTCCCCTCGAGCTCAAAGCTCGGTTCATTCTGATAATCACATTTTAAGCAAGTAGGAGAGCCCCAGGTATGCACTCATCGCTTTCGCTCACATTAGGGATAGGAGAGCCCTCGGGTATGCACTATTCCCTTTTCACAATTGATGAGCTTATAGCTCCGATCAGAATATGCTCCAGTCACAACCATTATTTATTAACCAATTATGGATTTCACAAGTTCATTCATATATCTATAGACAATACACATGTATCAAATCACATTTCCAATCATTTCGCAGCAGCATTCACATGCAGTATAATAATTTTGCACTTCAATATCACGTTCAAATACTTCGGACACCCACGGTCCGAAATCCATCAAAACAAACACATATATCCCTCCATTCTCTCCACATGGCATAATGGTAAGATATTAAACACATAAAGGCTGAGGAACCAACTAGGTTACTCACCTGCACTTTTGAGCTATAGCCTGGAAGTCCCAGCATATCTGTGGAATTGCTCCATCGGTGCCTTTAAAAACAGTCAAATAATGCATATTTAACAAATGCGATAAATACTATACATGTTATGACATTCCCGATCCACTTCCTGAATTTTCTCAATTTGATCACTCTCACTCAAATTCATAACAATTTCAGATACCATAATTCAATTTACCAATTTCCATACTCTAAAGTCACATTCCAATTAAAATCACGTTCACGATTTATTGCCATTCGATCCCGAGAATCATCTAATTAAATTTCGAATTTCCATTCCTATCAATTCAAAATTCTAAATCTCCAAATTCCAATTAATCATTAAGGAACCAATTCATTTAAAATCAAAACCTCAAACTCATTACTTGTAACAATCATCTCATAATCATTTGATTTCATTTCTTCTAATTTGCAATTTCTAATCTCAAAAATTCGATTGATCCAATAGCCAAACTCATAAGAAATTAATCCTCAAAATTGCCATCAATTAAAACCAATTCAAATTTGAACTCAAATTTCTCCAATTAAAAAGATCACCCTCGGCCTTCAACAGTGTCCTCGCCGCGGCGTGAGGTCACTCGCCGCGGCGAGACTCCCTCCTCTCGCATACGTCTTGGCGTATGCGAGAGCGCCTCATGGCGTGATCATTGCCGCTTCACAAGGCGTCTATATTCGTCATGACGTGTGACAAAATTTCACTCGCCGCGGCGTGCGATGTACACATCGCGGCGTGCGAAGGAGGATTTGCTTGCCGCGGCGTATGATGAACACGTCGCGGCATGCGAACCCAAATTCACGCCCAAAACCCAGAAATTCTCTGATCTTCTGATCTAAACTCATCCAAATCCATTCTAAACACTTTCAATCAGTGTTAAACGTTAAACCCAACTTATTTCTAACCTCAAATCCGTCAAAAACTCATTATTCATCAAAACCCAAATCAAAATCAACAAAAACCCTATCATCCGAACTTTCTAACTTTCTAAACAATTTCATACTCAAATCAATGATCAAACTAAACGATTTAAATCATAAACAGATAGAAACTTACTTGATTTAAGCTAGAAACCTTCGAAAATTCTCCAAGAAACTCCAAATCCCAGTTAATCTCGCCCACGACAAAACTCCATTTCTTTTGAAAGTAAAGAGATTTTCGTGGATCACTAAAATCAAACAAGTTCACTTTATATACTAAAGGGATCTAGGACTTGTTTGGCAATTTAATTGCCACAAGTCCAAATCTTAGGGTCTATCAATCCAAATCTTATTCTAATTTCCTCCCAATTTCGCAATAATTGTAAATAAAAATTCCCAAAATCATAATTCAAATTGTTTCGTATCAATTGTCAATCCATCTCGGACCCGGAATCAAATTAATCAGTCACTAAGCCAATTTTTCGGTCCGGATCTAACACTCTAAAAATTCCGGAAAAATTCCCATAAATTCACAAAATTTGAACATACCCATTCCTATACTCAAATTCCAGTTTCCATTCCTCTAAATCCAAATTCACTCCAATTCCATATTCAAAACCTAATTTATACACTTATTACTCAATGTCCAATTTTCACAATCAAATCCTCATCTGAACGATTATAACCAAATTTCCGATTTACATAATCAAGTCGGGAATTTGTCATACATGTATGTACATATATATATATATGCTTATACAATCAATAATCAGTTAACAATGACTATCGAAACTATAATGCATGAGCAATGCAACATTTGCCTGTACTCAATCCTAACCCGATCCAAATTACCGACATACCTATCACACCAGTAACGGGATGTTACAATTCTCCCTTCCTAATAAAATTTCGTCCTCGAAATTTCATATACGATTGATTAAGAAGATAGGCGAATTATTCTGATCACTAAAATATCTTTTTACACTATATCAATACAAAACTAATTTCTGCCAATTTACTAAAAATTAATACAATCACTTACCTCTTTTCTTTTCTCAAACTATACATCGCTTTTAACGATTTCTTTATGATTACTCGCAATTCTTCAAATTCAACACCAATAACACACACTTCTGATCATATCAATATTCCCTATTTCTGTCCATATAATACTTTACGAATCCAATTCATCTTTTAGGTTGCTACTGACTTGCCAATCCATAAATTGATTCACAACACGGTCACATCAAGGCCACTAATAACAAATTCCGTTTCTCCCAACTTTACCTTTATCTCTATCTCGATTGTATCTTGGCGAGGCGGTATACTTCGAAACATTTCCTTACACAATTATCAACTTATATTTCTTTAAAGTTCAATCACCAATATAACGATTGATATGCATACAATCAGTCTGGACTTTACCTCAATCTCATGTCTCTACGAACTCCAAAATATCAATTTCACATTTATCTCCAACAGTCAAATCTGTTGGTTACTCACATCTATAATCATTCGATTTAACACGCTAAAGTATCAATTCCTCTTTCGATTTGCTCATACTAAACCATAATACTCTAATCGCTTCTCGCGATTTCTCTAACAGTTTCTCGATAACATTCGCAAATGTCAACACCTTAATTTGGTCTTTGCCGATCTTTTTAAATATACACACCAGTTTCAGAATTCCAATAACAAATAATACTTTCTTTTTGCCCCATTTGCTAGCTCGACGATTTTTACTCAGTCATACAATCAAAACCTTATCGTTGAAATTGCGATCATCTCATTTGAATTTCCTATTCAATCCATTTAATTTCATGACTAGCATAATTTGAATTATTCAATCGCTTAATTCTTTTCAAATCTTTCGAATTCACAAAATACCTCTATCACTATTGATTTGCACATTCGTAGACATCTTCAATTGTTTCAGTACAATTTTGTCTCCAAGCTTTTAGAGCAACACTCATTACAACAGATCTCAAATCATCAGTCACAATACAACCCATGAAGTTTTACTTGTCCCAAGGTACAAAAATCACTTTACACACTTTCATCAGATTACAGTATAACCTTTACTGGGACATTTCAGTATATAATGCAAAATCTCCAAATCCCGTATACATATATAAGTCCCTAACAATTTCACATTGTATCCATACCCCTATCGTCATTAAGTCTCTCAATGCCATTTTCGAATAATAATTCATCCACTATTTTTATTCAATCAAGGTCAAATTCACTCTTATGAAGTTCGCATAGGATACAATTTCCTCATATGTGCCGATTTATCTTCTTTACTTTTCAAATGCATTTAATCGATCATCGATGATCTTCATCATTTCCCAATCTGAATGCACTCAAGATACTTTACTTTTCAGTAGCATAATACTATTAGGGCATTGTCACCTCGGACAATTTCAATCCAAAATTCCTTATACCAGTGATCAATTTGTATAACTCTTTAAATATCAAAAGTCTCCAATGAGGAACGATTTTCTTATAATTTTCTCAATTCCATCACAACATATTCTGACATATGTTCCTTTTACCCTAATTTCTCCACATAACCCAATTTATTTGCAATAGGTCACTGCCTGCGTTAAATAAACATTCATCAAATCAATTTCATATTTTCAGCACATAAATACACAAACCATACACGAATCTATTTTCTCCTCATATTCGCAATTACTATTTTCTTAATGTTCAGTAATTCTCTTACATAATTGGATTCATCTCATCATCATAATGAAAGCATTTTCTACCTCTTATGCTCGAGTCTCTGCTAGAATTAAGACTCCAAATTAACTTGTAATTCATTTCAAATTTATCTCTATACAGTCCTTGCATTGATCACTATTTAATTGAATCATTCGAGCAACTTAATCCAATTCAGGTAAATTCTTCTTTGCAAGTAGATTTCTTACTATTTTCATCAATACTACTTGTGAAATTCCTTAATATCACAGTCATCACATTTCTTGTCAGTCATTATCTATGCCACAGGGACTCAGTTTCCAACCATACACAATATCCCATGCAGATCAATCTATGCCATAATCCATATCATCAGAACATCCTTTTTAATACCGTTCAATGAGGTCCGTACCAGCAAAAAATCATTGCATCGATGTACCAATTAGTCACTTACACTAAGGATACACAATACTCTCTTTTTGCACCTATCCTTACTCGTGAGGATTATATCATGATCAAGTCCTCAACATGTAACAATTTCAATTCGTTCCCAATAAATCACTATAATCATCACATCTTATTTGAAAATGTATTCTCATCAATTTACCCATTAATAGCTTATACTACTAAGAACTCTTTAATCACATTTAACTTTAGATAACCTTTCTCTTTTTGGTACCACATTAACAGTCTCCCTTCTTTCTCAATTGATTTCTCATAAACACTTTCTTTTCTCATTCGAACTTTATACACTACAATCATCCCCTTAATTTACTTCTCATGCCATCTCCACATACACGAGACAATTTCGGTTAATATTTTTCACTTACCATGGGGCTCCCATAATCAGGTGTGTATTCACTTAGGCAAATCAACTAAACCGGAACATCTGTTTCACTTATCAGTATCATTGTCTTACCTCTCAATCTTTTCATTATTACATCACACCCTTCTATTTTCACACTCAAAAGGCAACATCACATATATACCATCATTCTTGATTTCTCTCTAATGTAATCGAGTCACAGTCATAAATCATTTTTCATAACACTCGTCACAGTAATCAATCTCAATTATAACCTTTCATTTCATCCACATCATACACTTGTACTCTTGTCATTTCTATCATAGCTCTAATTTCCTCTATCAGTTCAGAACATATTCATATCTATCTCACATTCAAGGATATACCGGGGTATAACCCAGATATCGCCTTCCATAATGTATCCACTAGTACCAATACACTCATTCTTCATTTGTCAAATCGAATCATATACGTCTTTCCGATTTCATGATATCCACAACTGGCATTTATCCCATTCTGATATATCATCAATGCCCTCACGAATTCTAACGACTGAAACAATTGGTACAGGCTCCTACTTGTGACTCATATACTAGACTGGGGATCAGTTGTCACTGTCTGCCATGACATGACTTAAATGCATGTAACTTAACACATTTTTCAGAACGCCCATGTAAGATTGTACTTACGGCTCGATACCAATTGTAACACCCACTCCAGAAGACCAACCCGATATCGATGGTGATATCCGAGTCCGTGCCCATGAGGGTGGCGTGCTAACCACTTATTCAGAAATCGGTACATTATTCCTTTTTTTTAAAACACAAGTGCGGAATTCCATACCCAAATTGGGTACTCATTCACTCACATCCAATTTCAATACACACGTTTTCAAAAGCCACTGAGGTCAATTTCACAAATACAAATAAACACTTTATTACAAAATAAAGACATGTAATCTGATACTAGGCGATCCCGACTTGGACCTTCACTTGAATCCTCAAACATACTCCCGTTTACTAACGGGTACTCTTCAATTCTGAAAAATAATTGCAATGTTGGGTGAGTTTGCGAACTCAGTGAGAAACTATCATCGATGGTTCACTCAACGAATGCATAACCAAACAATTCACATCTTATCACATATTATCACCTTCCAAATTAACCCAGGCATTGCCAATTTGTACACATATAAGGCGTATCACCTTTCACACTATTCACATACATATCGACATTGCACACACAAATCTCTTCCCATAATTTCCATTGTTTTACTTTGAGTTGTATTTGGCGCTTAACTAAGCAATTGAGATACACTTAGGGAGTAGGAGAGCCTACGGGTATACATCGACTCCCTCGAGCTCAAAGCTCAGTTCATTCACTGATAATCACATTTTAAGCAAGTAGGAGAGCCCCGGGGTATGCACTTCTCGCTTCGCTCACATTAGGGATAGGAGAGCCCTCTGGGTATGCACTATTCTCTTTTCACAATTGATGAGCTTATAGCTCCGATCAGAATATGCTCCAGTCACAACCATTATTTATTAACCAATTATGGATTTCACAAGTTCATTCATATATCTATAGACAATACACATGTATCAAATCACATTTCCAATCATTTCGCAGCAGCATTCACATGCAGTATACACATTTTGCACTTCAATATCACATTCAAATACTTCGGACACCCATGGTCCGAAATCCATCAAAACAAACACATATATCCCTCCATTCTCTCAACATGGCATAATGGTAAGATATTAAACACATAAAGGCTGAGGAACCAACTAGGTTACTCACCTGCACTTTTGAGCTATAGCCTGGAAGTCCCAGCATATCCGTCGAATTGCTCCATCGGTGCCTTTAAAAATAGTCAAATAATGCATATTTAACAAATGCGATAAATACTATACATGTTATGACATTCCCGATCCACTTCCCGAATTTTCTCAATTTGATCACTCTCACTCAAATTCATAACAATTTCAGATACCATAATTCAATTTACCAATTTCCATACTCTAAAGTCACATTCCAATTAAAATCACGTTCACGATTTATTTCCATTCGATCCCGAGAATCATCTAATTAAATTTCGAATTTCCATTCCTATCAATTCAAAATTCTAAATCTCCAAATTCCAATTAATCATTAAGGAACCAATTCATTTAAAATCAAAACCTCAAACTCATTACTTGTAACAATCATCTCATAATCATTTGATTTCATTTCTTCTAATTTGCAATTTCTAATCTCAAAATTCGATTGATCCAATAGCCAAACTCATAAGAAATTAATCCTCAAAATTGCCATCAATTAAAACCAATTCAAATTTGAACTCAAATTTCTCCAATAAAAAAGATCACCCTCGGCCTTCAACAGTGTCCTCGCCGCGGCGTGAGGTCACTCGCCGCGGCGAGACTCCCTCCTCTCGCATACGTCGCGGCGTATGCGAGAGCGCCTCGCAGCGTGATCGCTGTCGCTCGCCGCGGCGTGCGCTTGCGCTCGTCGCGGCGTGTGACAAAATTTCGCTCGCCGCGGCGTGCGATGTACACGTCGCGGCGTGCGAAGGAGGATTTGCTTGCCGCGACGTATGATGAACACGTCGCGGCGTGCGAACCCAAATTCACGTCCGAAACCCAGAAATTCTCTGATCTTCTGATCTAAACTCATCCAAATCCATTCTAAACACTTTCAATCAGTTTTAAACATTAAAACCAACTTATTTCTAACCTCAAATCCATCAAAAAATCATTATTCATCAAAACCCAAATCAAAATCAACAAAAACCCTATCATCTGAACTTTCTAACTTTCTAAACAATTTCATACTCAAATCAATGATCAAACTAAACGATTTAAATCATAAACACATAGAAACTTACATGATTCAAGCTAGAAACCTTCGAAAATTCTCCAAGAAACTCCAAATCCCAGCTAATCTCTCCCACGACAAAACTCCATTTCTTTTGAAAGTAAAGAGATTTTCGTGGATCACTAAAATCAAACAAGTTCACTTTATATACTAAAGGGATCTAGGGCTTGTTTGGCAATTTAATTGCCACAAGTCCAAATCTTAGGGTCTATCAATCCAAATCTTATTCTAATTTCCTCCCAATTTCGCAATAACTGTAAATAAAAATTCCCAAAATCATAATTCAAATTTTTTCGTATCAATTGTCAATCCATCTCGGACCCAGAATCAAATTAATCAGTCACTAAGCCAATTTTTCGGTCCAGATCCAACACTCTAAAAATTCTGGAAAAATTCCCATAAATTTACAAAATTTGAACATACCCATTCCTATACTCAAATTCCAGTTTCCATTCCTCTAAATCCAAATTCACTCCAATTCCATATTCAAAACCTAATTTATACACTTATTACTCAATTTCCAATTTTCACAATCAAATCCTCATCTGAACAATTATAACCAAATTTCTGATTTACATAATCAAGTCGAAAATTTGTCATACATGTATGTACATATATATATATGCTTATACAGTCAATAATCAGTTACCAATGACTATCGAAACTATAATGCATGAGCAATGCAACATTTGCCTGTACTCAATCCTAACCCGATCCAAATTACCGACATACCCATCACACCGGTAACGGGATGTTACATACCAGCTCAATCAATCCAATACTTCCATATCCAACTCACATTCATATCTTAATTCAATTTATATACAAAACCATAATGCACAAATCCATAGCCATACACAATCCCAATTCCACAACTCAAGCCCTTATACAATTTCAAAATCCAGACATATCATCAATTAGTTACTTACAAAACTTTAAAGGCATTCTAAGCCATACACAAATACCAATTACCAAAATCCAAATATATGAATTACAAAAATATGTAAAAACGGAAAGATGACTTGACTTTCGTTCATTCGATCTCTCGCTCGAAACCTGGAGATGGGGATGAAAGGGGGGTGAGCTTTAAAAGCCCGTAGGTAACATACTCATAACAAAATAACAAGCAAAATCTTTCAAAAGTTTATTCTCATTGAACATTTTCATAAACATAGTCAATCAACGTTAAAATCACAAAACTCTTATTTCTTCAAATTCTCAACCAATGCACAATAATGCCAACAATGTATGCATCAAATTCACAATTCATAAATGCAATGCACATCAAATGCAAATGCACAACCAAATGGCTCGAGGGTTCCGTGAAACAAAACGGCAAAACTGAAGTTTACATCGTGAACGAAACGAGTCCACTTTTCGGATCTCGTGGGCCACAAGCGGGCAGTCAGGAGAAGGCTTTTGTCGACGTGCACGTGACTACGAAACAGTTCCTCTCTCGCCCAAACACAATCAATTTCATGCCCAAACCAATTCATATCGAAATCTTAATTTCTCATGCTTTTCTTATACCAAAATGCCATAATTCAACTCAATGGCATAACAATCATATCAACATGTCAAACATTGGTCAATGCATAACATGACATAATCACAATGCAATTCTTTTGCATATTCACCACAATTCAAATTCAATCCATGAAGCATATACACACATAAAAACAATTTCTTTAAATCATTTGAAAACAGTATATGCACAATTACGAAATACTTGAAACCATTTTGTTTCTTGCTTCGGAAAAACTTTATTGGCTCATTATTCAATTATAAACACGAAACCCACCTCATATCCATGCTTGGAGCTTGATTAAAGCTTCAATTTCTCCATTCCTTTCCTTAGTTTGCCCCAATTCATACCATAAACCCTAATTAAAATCAACATCCAAAATTTGTCCAATTAAAACATGTAATCTCCAAAATTGAACCTAGAATTCACAAACCCAAACCAATCTTATGCCAAATAAACCAAAATCTCACTAAAAACTCAAAGCTCAAAATCGACTCTTACCTCATTCTTCTCCATTTTTGACTTTTCTTGGTTCTTGATGGAGCTCTCTTCATTCTCCACGTTTTTCCCTTCTTGAACCACTTAAAAAACACTCTTGAAGACCTTGAAAAATCAAAACCCTAGCTCTTCTTTCCTTTTTCTCCTTCACCCCACGACATCTCTCATTTCTCTCTTCTCTCTTTGCTCTTTTCCCTCTAATTTTGTGAATTTTGCTCTTGCCCCACACGACAGCCACCCTTTTATAGTTCCATGTCATTAAAATGGAAGACAATTGACCAATTTGCCCTTACCAATAAGCCTTGAAATCCAGCTCTTTAAGTAAACTTCCAAAACTGCCCTTAACATTCATTTTAAATCATGTTGCTTTATGACAATTTTCTAATCATCAATTTGAAGGAATTTGCCAAAAATTCCTTATAGAGAATTGTCCCTAATTGTATTAATTTCATAATTACACTAAAATCATTTAATTTGGAGCATTATATCAAAAGTTATGCTCAAAACATTTCAGATATGTCTTATGCTAAATCATTTTCCAGCAGGATTATTTCCATCCAAATATTGACATTCTAAATCAGAAAATTGAAACTAGATGTCTGCATAACAATTGTAGCCCTATTTCTCTAGTTTAACCCAAATCAAGAATCACCTCATTTGGATTATTAGATCAAGAGTTATGTCCAAAATACCTTCAGATCTTACTAATCCAAGATTGAACACTAATCTGAACTTCAAGTCAAAAATTGACAATCTTAGAGGCTAAATTGAAATTTCATTTCTTCATATGATTTGTAGCCCCATGTCTCAGTTTTAGTTTGCCTCAATAATCATTTAAATCGTATCTCCACAGATCCCTAATTTCGCAAAAGACTGAACCATGTTCAGAAAATTATTTAACTCACTTTGATTCAATCAATCAACCTCAATTTAATCTCATAAATTCACAATTTTCCTATGGGGATGTAGATAATAGTCTTAGGAATCCAACGCTTTAAAAATCAAGTCAATCGGATGTCAGATGGAAAAGTTATAAGCAAAGGATTGAACAAAGGTTGGATGAGGAAGGAAAAATAGCAAAATCAAAAGGAAACCAATCGTTCCGATTATCATATTATGTGAGCATATTCCAAGAAAATCACCTTAGTTATTAATGGTTCAAATTATTTCTCTAATACCAAACATGAATTTCTATATCTATTGATGATTTTGAAGAAAGAATCATCCCAATCGGAGCCCTATAACTCAAGATATGCTTAAAACGCTAAAGCGTGCACATACTCAAATCATGCTCTCCTAACCGGCCTCTTATAACTTTTCAATCAAACTTTTTCAAATTAACTCCAAATGATACAAATTTTCATTGGGAGAAGGATACATGTCTTAGAAATCTATTGGTCCAAGAATCACCTCAATTTCAGGTCGGATGAGTGAGTTATGCCCAAAAGAATAACTCATGCTTAAACCCTAATTCGATTTGCACCTCTCTTGGCGCAATGGCCATAACTTTCAATCTAGAGGTCGTATTGATTTCTTTCTTAGACCATTTTAAATTTGACTTCTATATCTACAACTCTTATGAAGACCACAAAATCAGATTCGGCCTCTAAAAGTGTCAAAAATCTCCATTTTCACAAGCTGACCCGTGAATGTCCGTTTAACGGATATTCATGTCCGTTTAACAGACATTTATGGCCTTGAAAACACCAATTCATCTGAGAAAGTCCGTTAAACGGACATCCATGTCCGTCTAACGGGCATGAGCAAAGTAAGGGGTCCTTTTGACCTGAAAAAGTCCGTTAAACGGACTTCCATGTTCGTTTAACGGACATGAACTTCTCAAAACCTCTCCAAACCTTTCCAATGCTTCCCACATCCAATGAAACACCATATACACTTATAATCTTCACAAATTTACTTATTAGAAGGCCTAAACACTTCATAACAATTCAAACAACAAATTCAATTCACAAACTTCTCAAATCTCAACTTAATTGGTTCATCAAAACCTCAAATTTCAAACATTCATCAAAGCTATCACAAACACAAATCTTATGCAACATCATAACTTGCATCAATCATAACTCTTAAGTCCAATCTCGAAAACTTGCAAATGTGCTATTGTCGGAAAGATAAAAAAACAAGCTACAACTTTGAAGAAGGCAACTTTGGCCAATTCTATTTCAATCTCATTCAAACAATTCAATTTGCCATTAAAATTTATCCCACACTCAACCTCAATTCATACGATTTATCTTATCATTCACCCAATAATGTCTTACATATATATAACCATTGTTCATGCTTAAAATTTCTCAACTCACCATCCCTATATAATTCATATTTCAATGTCATAATCATCTATAACACAAATTATATATATAAAATCACTCATTTACTTTCATTTATTATTTTCAAATTTTCACTCAAAGATCGGGGTCCAACAAATTAGAAGACCTTATTCACAACAAATTGACTACCAAGATGGATCAGACAAAGGTATTGAAGAGAAAAAACAGTGCTACAATATTCAGTAAGATCAAAAAGGGTAACAATATGATTTTCAGACAAGGGAAGAGATAGAGTGATGGGTGTATGAATTGGTTTAGATTTATTAAAGTCAATTTGAAGAAAGAGATTTTTGGTGTATTGGGCTTGGGTAAGAAGAAGATCTTGAGAAGTGGTGTGAGCTTCCAAATCAAGAAAATGATGAGGTGAACCCAATTCTTTTATAGAGAAGGCATAATTGAGTTCTTGGATAAATGTTTTGATAAAGGAGGGTGAGGAATCAATTACCAAGTTATCATCCACATAAACTTAAAAAAAAGGTTATGTGAGAGTTGGTTTTATGAATGAAGCGAGAGGTGTCAGACTTTGAGGGTTTAAAATGGAGTTCAAGGAGTTTTTGACTTAGGTGATGAAATCAGGCTCGAAGGACTTGTTTGAGACCATATAAAGGTTTATAGATTCTACAAACATAATGAGGATAGTGTGGATCTATGAAGCCAGGAAGTAAGACATGTAAACAGGTTCCTGTAAGTAACCATAAAGAAAGACATTATTAATATCAAGTTGGCGAATAGGGCAATAAAAGGATATAACCAAGGAAATGATGATTCAGATAGTGGTGGGTTTGACAACATTAATGAAAGTAGTAATATGGTTATGATGAAGAGCGTTGAACTCTTGAAGCATAACTTTGCGCTAGGGAGGAAATTTGTTAGCTTGAGTAAAGGATGTGAGATCATAATGAGTATTTAGGATGGTGACAGTGTAAGTGATGTAATAAAAAAAGTGACGAGGGCTATGTGTGTGATATCGGGTACGTGTGATTATAGGATGAGGAAGAGGTCGTGATATGATTATGGTAGGGTGGAAGAGGAAGTAGAGGGCAGAGGGGGGAGAGGTAAAGGTAAAGAAATAGGAGAGGAGGAAGGTGAGGTGGAGGATGACATAGGTAATTGTTGTAAGGAAAGAGATGTTTAAGAAAGTGGACATAACGAGAAAAATAAAGCTTAAAATTGATGTGATCAAAGCATCGATAACCGTTATATTAGGATGCATAACCAAAAAAAAACACACAGTACAGACTTTGGTGTAAGTTTGTTTGTACGGATGGAGCCCAGAAAACAATCACAACAAAAAATATAAAGATGAACAAGGTTATGTTTGGTGCAGTAGAGTATTTTATGAGGAGATTTATGGTGAAGAATAGGAGTAAGTAAAAGATTGATAAGATAAATAGCAATGATGAATGTTTCATACTAGAAAAACTTGGAAAGAGAGGCATGATGAAGAAGGATAAGACCAGTTTCAGTTATGTGACAATTTTTTCATTCAATAAGACCAGTTTGTTGGGGTGTATAAGGATAAGAGATGCGAAAAGTGATTTCATTGAAAATAAGATATTGAGTAAAGACACCTTTTGTGAGTTCAGGAGCTCCAACATATTGAAAGGTTTGTATGGTAGATGAAAATAGATTTTCAATGGTGGCTTTAAAGGATTTAAATGGAGCAAGACACGATTTTTATGGGTAAGAGGAAAAATCCAAGTAAAGTGACTAAAATCATCCACAAAGATATCGATAACTAGAGTAGGAAAGAGATGGGAAAGGACTCCAAATATCACAATTAATTAGTTATAGAAGTTTGACAGAAATGTGAAGGAAATTAAAGAAAAACACTTTTGAATTGAAAACAAGGAGTAAACGGTTGGAGAATATTTTTAAATTGCAAAACATGACCTAACCTAGATAATATGGAGCGATATGGATGACCAAGACATTGATGCCACAGATTTATTGAAGTGAGAGCAACTGGAATGGTGAAGTGCAGTGGAATCTTCAATGGGTAGAGATTTTTATGAATTGGGCCAGCAAGAAGTGATATCTTGGATGTGAGATCCTTCACAACAAAACCAGATGGATTAAATTCAATGACATAGGAATTATCAGTGACAAATTTGGCAAAAAATAAAATATTAGTAGTAATGTGAGAAACAATCAATATATTATGAAGATGAAAATTAGGGGAAAAAGAGGGAAAGGTTAAGATACCAATGGATGAAATAGGAAGAGTGTGTCCATTACTAACAATTACTTGATTTGATCCTTCATATGGTGAGATGGATTCTAAAATATCAGAATGTGGAGTCAGGTGAGTAGTTTCTCTAATATCTATTAATCAATCAGTAATAATGTTGGGATTAAAGGGAGTTTGATCATGAGCATATTGACTATTCAGGGCAGAGAAGGCTGTGGTAAGATTATTTGTATTGTGGCAAATCTAGTGGAATGATTGTGAGATTCGAAGTATCAAAAATGACAGTGAGCAACAATATGCCCCCACTTTAAGTAAATTTGACATTGAGTAGGTGACTTATTGCTAAAATTGGGCTTAGGGTAAGAGGGGTTATGTTGGGTTTAAAATTGGGATTAGATTGGAGTGTAATTGGAATTGGGCTAAAAATTTTAGTTATAACTGAATTGGGAAGGCCCAGAATTGGGTGCATTTAAGAGCCTATTAAATGAGACATTTAATGGGTCAGCCCGTATGTGGGAAACCATTTGACACATTAGGGTTGGCTATAAAACTAGACGTGCGAGAGGGAGCAACTGGGTGGTTAACCGCATCGTGGTCTGCCGCCTCCTCTATTAAGGGAAACATAGTTAAAGCGATTTGGATTGGAGAAGGTAATGAAGGCAGAGTCCAGTGGAGGTGGTGAATGGAAGGATAACAGTTGTTGTTCATAGAGCAGGAGTTTAGACTTGAGTTCTGCAAAGGTAATACTGTGGTTGCAATATTTGATTGTATTGGTTAATTAATATGTCCTAATAACTTAGGACACATCCTTAATAATCAAGTTAAAGTGAAATTGCATAATAAAATATGGAAAAATCAGTGTAAATGAAGACATTAAAAAAGTCATTTAACATATAGAATTTTCATTAATCATCCCCAATTTTCTTTTAATATATCCTCAATTGGCTTTTAATTGTACCATACCAAAATCAAATATCGTACTGGTTCCATACTGTATTGGAACTAAAATCTATTACTACGTTCAGTATGATCTTCATAACTTTGAGCTTAAGCTTGCCTGATATGATCTTACCTACCATTATCCCCCCTATTTAGGGATGACAGACTTGGCTCAGCCCGATCTAGCCCAACTTTGGCTCGGGTTGGCCAGACTACCTCGGGACAAAGGGAATGTGCAAAACGACGCTATTTTGTTAATTTTTTTAAAAAGGTGTAAATAGGCCGGCCAAGTGTGATCCATTGCCATCCCTACCCCTACTCTCTTCAACGAGAATCACCATTCTCTTATCAACACTAAAATTCCTAAATCAACCAACCTTTTAGTTTCTATCTATAAATTCAACTTAATCTTCTCACAAAACTCAACTTAATTATCATTGCATCTTTTACCAAGAAAAGAACTAGCTAAAAGCCTAAAACCTGTCTATTTTCAAATACCAAATTTAACCACCCTCTTGATCTAAAGAAAGGGAAATGATATATGGAGAATGGAAGAAAATGGAAGATGAGCAAGCTTAGAGTCCACACCGACTAACTAATTTTCTCATTTACAAGAAAGAATATCTTTAATGTTGGAGACACAAGGTGGGTCCAAAGAATGGAGAATGCTATATGGGGAATGAAAGAAAATGGAAGAAGAGAAAGGTTGAACTCCATCATTGACTAACTATTTTTCTCATTTACAAGTAAGAATATCTTCAACATTAGAGATATATGGTGGGGAGAACATCAATAGATGTTGAAAGACAATAGAGGAGGATAAGTAAACTTATGATTTTTTATATATGTACTTGAGCTTTAAGGCTAGTCAGGCCATGGAGCTTGAGAATGAACCCAACTCAAAACATAATTTTTTTAAAAATAGTCTTAATTAGGGTTGAATCTCGATCAACTTGAATTAAACTCATTAACTTCAAATTAGGTCAGGCTGGACTATTAAGCCTTAGCTAACTTGCCAATCCTAACTTAATGTCCTTGATTGGAACTCAACAAAACATAATATGTGTGTATATGAACTAAAAAGGCATTAATGTTTGATAGAAAATTATGAATTTGCTTAAAATAATGAATTAATTATGGATCATGTTTTATATGATTCCATATCAATCTTGTTAACTCTATTTTCTGCATAAATGGCATAACATGCATTTTCATTAAAGAGAACATTATAGTCAATTACCTATATATGTTAAATATAATATGAACTTATCGATCATTATAGGATAAGCTGCAAACTTGTATAAATAGAGATAACAGAAAATGTACATGTTTCACCTTTTTTATTTATATTTGAGTAAGCAGTTAAAAATCAAAATGTACTTGTTAAATTTTGAACAAGATAAAACTTTTGGTTGCCTTTTATATAATTTGTTAAAAATAACATATACTAGATCCTTTTGCATATTTCTTAATAAGCAGGTCTCGTAACGGGTTAAAAAATTGATATATATGAAATTTAATTAAGCAAGTGAAGAGACTTAGCAACTATTTATAGTAATCTTATCAAATCTGCATATGAGTAACACTAATAGGGTGTCATTTTTTTCACTAAACTTCAACCTACACAATTAGATCGTTGATTGGATCACTTCATCGTCTTTATCCCAATTCAAACTTAAATTTTTTTTCTTATCTTTAATTTAAAAATGGTTAACTGAAAAATGTCTAGTAAAAATTATTTTCATATTCTCCTGTTATACAAATATTAATTATCATTTCTATAATAAATATAAATAATAAAGGATAAGAGAATAAAAATACACTAACTTGATCAACCTTTTCATAACATTTGATCTAATGATATTTTGTAAGCCTTTTAGTACCAAAAGATATCATAAATATACGCCATATATGACACAAATTTAATAAAATTACATATCTAATAATCATACTAGCATGAATGAGGAAATAAAGTGTGACAAATAAAAATAGCACCTAAATGGTTATTTATTTGAGTCCCTCTTAGATATGAATTCTTGCATCGTGAAAGTAACATGATAAGAAACTTCATTTTCTAGTCACCATGGACTTGATATGGATATAGAAACACTATATTTATAAATTAAAGAGTCAAAGAGTGATAATCTAATTGTTCTTGTCTTTCTTTCCAAGCTTATATTTTTTTTGTAATCCTATATCGTACGAACTTTCTTCTTATAAAAAGTATTTTTTTTTTCTCTTTATCGTATCCCTAAGACTTCTCATGCCAATTACATGACCTGGTTCTTTAAATAGAGGACTTCTAGGAGCCTTACCTTTGTATTTTCTAGATTTGATTTTGGATTTTGTGAAAGTTATTCAGAGTATTTGTGTTGTGTTCTTTAATTTTTCTTTCTTTACTAAACAATAAGTAATAAGGGAATTAATATCTTAGGCTTCATCTTTGTGAGTAATAGGTAGTCTCAAGAATACCAAAGTCTGATGAAAATGTATTCATAGTTTTGTGAATGGTATAAGCATAAAATATTTAGTACTCTGTAATTATCATAGAAATGGAGCATCATGCTAATATATTCTCTTATTCCCCAATCCCATTGTATTTTATAGAATATAAATATTTTAAAATAGTTCTAATCTTAGCATCGAAATAAACTTTGTACTTTTGAAGAATTTTTTTTATTATAGTTGTTTCAGGTAAACTATTATGTAACTAGCCAAGTACGAATCTCTTGATGGTCAAATATTAGATTTCATTCAACTTTTCTCAAGCTACATAAGCTACCTTTTCAATTTATATGTTGGCAAGTATAGGAATGTAAACCTTTTCCTTGACCATGACTATGTTAACATCTACAATTCTCATAGCAAATTTCACATCTTCAAATTGAACTAATTAAGTTTTCAATGGCAACATTGTTAATGTTTATAGAAAAAGGAATTACAAAAATAGATAATGTAGGTATTCAACATAAATGTAGGCTAACAGTGATACGAAAATTATAGATAATATATATATTAAGGATCTTATCTAATATATAATAAAACACATATGAGAATAAAATAAATATACAATGATAAGGTATCCACATAAATATAATCTAAAGTACAATATTCAACTCTCATAATTATACCACCTATGAATATATAAATTACTCAAGTAATGACACACCCTTTATCAAGTACTTTTATCCACTCTCAAAGTTTTATATAAGATTAACATGTATGAGTAGGATAATCAAATACAAAATCATAAACGTCCCCAAATATACAAGCCAAAACGTTCAAACACCAACTAGTACGACATTATAATGATTACATTTTTTATTGGTCTTCAATCAATTCTACAAGAATGAGGAATGCAAATGTTATCCTTATATTTTTCTACATAAGCATACATCTATGATAAACTTATCACAATACAATACAAAGTCTTTGTGTACTTGTTCATTAACATAATAATATTGAAATGCATTATCAATAACCTTAATAGGGAACTTCCAATGTAAATGTCTCAAGAAATTTAACTTTATGCAATCATAGAAGCCAAAAAAAATCCAAAAATAACTGCAAAGACCATTTTATAATTTCTTAAAATTTGCAATTTTTTGTCTTGTAGTATATTATTGACAGCATACTAATGATAGAATGCATGTGCAAGAGGTTACACAACTACTAAATCTCTATGCACCTTTCTTGATGTATAAATTTTGTAACATGTAAGAAAATTTGAAATCTGTAAACTTGCTTAATCAAGTCCATGAGACCTAGCAATTACTTATGGGTTAACTATTAAAAAAGCCCAAATTTTTGTCAAATTTTCAATTATAGCCCAAACTTTAAAAAGTAGAACTAAAATACCCAATTTTTCAAAATTTTCAATTTTTTCAATTCTAGCCTAAATTTCAAACAGTAGCAATAAAATGCTCAAACTTTCAATTTTTTCAATTCTAGTCTGACGTTAGTGTTTCCGTTAAGTTTGCTAATGTGGCTTGCCACATGATTAAAATTTTTTAACTATTAATACAAGTCAGCCAAAACTAACGCAATAAATGAAGATTAACGAAATGAAATCATTCAATCACATAATTAAAATACGTCATTGTTTTAAAAAACCTAAATCAGATAAGGTAGCCATGATGACTTTACACTTTGATTTCAGTTTTTTCTTTCATTTTCAGTTTGTTTTCTCAATGCTCTCACCCTTTAATTTTTAAATTACGCAGTCCTAAATTCCTTACACTAAGGGCATTGGGAGAACGAACTAAAAACGAAGAGCTTAGTGATGTAGTACGCTGTAATGCGAGAGTACTTTGGGAGTTGAGGGCATCGAGAGAACGACAGATAATGTCGGGCTAGAATTGAAGAAAATTAAAAGTTTGAGCATTTTATTGCCACTTTTTGAAGTTTAGGCTAGAATTAAAAAAATTGAAAGTTTATGCATTTTATTGCTACTTTTTAAAGTTTGGACTATAATTAAAAATTTGACGAAATTTTGAGCTTTTTTGGTAATTAACTATTTGCTTATTGTAATTTTATTAAATCTCATATCATAGGCCCAAAAATGCAACGTATATTAATAAAATATTATTTTTATTAAAGTTTATCAAATTAAATTAAATTATTTTTTGTTTCATTTTAATATTTTGTATTGAATTAATTTTAAATTTTTTCTTAACTTTAATTTAAAAATAGATAATAAAAATTTTGTAAACAATATATCCACTCAATCAGTAGCAAACTCATCACCCACCATTTTTCAGTCAAAGCAAGAATGACAGCTTTCAAAGGTTCAACACTGGGTTATAGATCCACCAGTTTTTGACTTAGTCTTGATCTAAAGTATTTGAATAGCTTATGCATCTCACAACGAAAATAAGTCACCAAAGGATTGTACTGAAACTTCTACAGTGTATTATATACAGAAAACGACTGTTTTAGTGTAGTACTATCTTGTCCATCCTTCTTGATTTTACATATCAGATAATAAGTAACTATATACCTTCTGCTCCTACTGTTCTATGTTAAAAATCCTACACACACTTGTTTGTTTTATGGTTGACTTAAAATTTTAATTATGATTCCATTTATTTTCACATAAAAAAGGTCCTTGAAAATGAAGATTGTAGTAAGCTTTCTATCGGTGTCAGCCCATTCAATTGGCAAGAGAAGCACAAACACCAGTGATTGGATCAACAATAATCTATGAGAGAGAAACTCTAGCTTCTCTCTAACCCACCCTTCCATCCACCAAACCCTATCCCAGTCCTCTATTCCTTCCTTCTCAAATCTAAATACTCGTCCCTTAGTTGTTTTCTCTGCTCCTCCCTTTGATGAGCTGAGCCTTTCAGAAACTCTATCTTCTCCCAACCCTCTTTCCACCCACCAAACCCTAACCTAGAATTGAACTCCTGTTTCATCTGAATACCTTAGTCATTACTATTTTTTCCCTACTACCTTTACTATTTCACAAAACACCTACCTCCCTTCATTTCGAAAACTAGCTCTTGGCCTCTTTCCAGTTGCTCCTCCATTGGATAACCTGCATGATTTTCCTCCATTATCTTCTTCTCTAAAAGCTGCTAACCTATATGCTACACCCTCCTCCCCCTCCCAATCTTCTATAGCCAATTTTTCCTCCCCAACGCTCTCTAAAAATGTCCTTCCCTCTACCTCAAATTTCCCTCCTAAAATGATAGTTCCAACAAAAGGAGATTCTATTAGAGGAACTAGGAAGACATGGAAATAGGTTGTGGGAGATAATTCTGATTCTTCTTTAGTTTTATGTCCTCCTATGGAGATTAGTTTTCAAAGTCAGAAGCACAAAAGGCAATTAAAGAAGGTCCTAGGCATATCTCTCAACTCACCTTATTTCTTCAAAATTGGCAACTCAGAATGAAACTAGCAAAAAACAAAAATGAAGGACATTCCTTTGCAGGTGAACATTCATAATATTCCTTAAGAATATTGGACTATCAAAGGGTTAAGTATGCTAGCTAGTTACTTGAAGAAACCTATATGTATGGATGAAAACATCACTTTAAGGAAAAGGGTCAAGTTTGCTACATTGTGTGTGAGTATGGACATTTCTAAAGAAATGAAAGATTGCTTTCCTATCTTAAGGTTGGCAAATGAGCATTCTCTTAGAAGAGTTATGGTAACATACTAATAGAAATCATCTCTTAAAGCTCAAGGTAAAGAATGGAAACCTATAGGATGAATCTTCACTAGAAGAGACTATTGGGAGGTGATGGGTATAGAAAAGTATGATTCGGAAGGAAAAAAAAGATGGTGAGGAAGCCGAACAAGTTGTTGAAAATCCTAAACCAATTCATTTGGAAAAAAAATTCTCTTAAAATTGAGGGAAGCATTCATGAAAGAAATAGACTAGCTTCAGACAAAAAGGGAGGATCTAGTCAGATATCATTGGTTGATCAAAATAATACTCTAATGGACAAGGGTGTGAATAGGCTGGAAACTAGGGAATCTAACCAAGATGAAGGAGTTTTTGATCCCCAACAGAATGAACAAAGCCTACAGAAGATTGATCAGCCAAATGGTGGGCTTTAAGAGGAGCAGTTTGAACAAGTAACTTCTATGAAAAGTAATAGGAGCAGTAAGAAAGGCTCCAAAGGTAAAAGCAATCTCTTATGATTGTGATAGTATGGAATTTACGTGGAATAAATAACCCCTCCAAACATAATGTGATAAGGGATTTTGTCCTAAAGGAGAAGCCTCAAGTTTTTGTCTTTTGAAAACTAAAATCAGGGAAGCAAATCTGAATAAGCTTTGCTATTTGGGTAGGAAATGACAGTTTTTAACAAACCACCTAAGCCATGCCTATGGTAGGATCATTATTGTTTGTGATCGTGATTTCTTGGAGGTGAATGTTTTGGAAACAAATCAATAGTTTATTCACACTAAGATCTACTTCAAGATGGAAAACTATAGTGTTTTTAACTACTTTTGTTTATGGTTTTAACCTCGGGTTTCAAAGGACTAAACTCTATAATTCTATAAGAAGATTAAAGGACTCAGTAAATTTTCCATGGTTAGTGTGTGGTGACTTTAGCACCATGTTATTTATGTTAGTAGTGTGCCCTAGGCCAATGGATATTTGTGATTCATGTATTAACATTATGACTTGTTAATAATATATTATGAGGTATTCCTTTATATATGCATGTATTTCGTTTATGTAATGTGATTTACATTCCATGAATAGTATTAGACTTATTTCATCAAGTATGTGACTTGATAGTAAAACCATAAGCGTTATAACACTATTCTAGACTGTCCCTGGTCGATCATTATTGGTGGAACAATAATGAATTAAGACTAGTATGTGTTCTGATTGATGATCACGTTTTCTTGATCATAGATATGAGATATCAAATCGAAACATAGATATATGTTAGAGAACATATATTGGACCGACCCACATAAAGAATACTACATGCTTTCATGTCATTAGTGATTCTTTATATGGTTTGACTTTAGTCCTTTGACCTGAAGTCATCATGGTTCCCTACATAAGGAATTCGGTGTTTTGATATTAGACTAAGTTATTTTAACCGAATAACAAATAGTCTCATGTTGGACATCAAATGAATCATGCGGAGGGATGTGAATGACGTAGATGGGATTTGTACCTCTCTTAAGTGAGAGAGATATCATTTGGGCCTCTTGACAAGTGTGGTGAAGAAATGCATGGTCGTGCTCAAATGAATTGATGAAGAGTCATCAATGTCATTTGTTATAATCAATCAACTTGGGGATCAAGAAACTATGATTAATCAAAGGTTGACATGTACCATGCCTTGTGATTAATCTTGATATCGTGTTACAAAAGGACTGAGCTTATAACCATGGTTACAGGTTAAATCGGATTATCGATCCTCATTTGATTTGGGTAGTCATAATGTCTTGCTAGAGGCCACTTATGACTTATGGGCCTTGAAGTGTGATCAAGCCCATTGCCAACATCAAATGAGCCTACAGGGTCGCACACAAAGAGTGATGTGATCTGGGCTTATTCTTTTGGGCCTAATTTATTAGGTATTAAATAAATATATGTAGATATATTTATTGGGCTAGATTGAATTAAGTTATTGGGCTTTTATTATATATGATATAATGGGTCGAAACTTAATGGGGCCTAAATGGGATTAGGGTTTCTCTATAAATAGAGAAGCTTAGGTCTCATTAGGTTAAGGAAGACACCATTGTCTAAAACCCTAGCCACCATCCGAGAGGATAACTGTGCGGCATTTGGAAAGGAGTTTCAGGACGTGCTAGCACACCACAGTCGCAACTCGGATCGTGCATACTCGTGTGGATATCGGTAGAGGGCATTCGCATTTTGCAGTGTCTTGAAATCCGAAAAGAAGCAACCTATTCACGAAAATAAGATATTTTCGATTATACTTCATGTTGTTGTATGGTCTTTTTCCGCAGTGTATTGTGAATACTCAGACCGTACGCGATCCTACAGTGGTATCAGAGCCAGGTTCTTCTGTATAATCGTTAATATACGTGTTTTGATTACATGTGTTCACGATTTTTGGCTTCTGTATAATCGAAAATATATACATGTTTTGATTACATGTGTTTTACAGATTTGGATTCTGTAGAGATAAAAAAATATGCATGTTTTGATTACATGTGCTCACAGTTTTAGTTGCGTGATACGAAAGTGTTTTTATTTCATGCATGTTGTTTTCGGATTTGTTGATTATCTTAGTACTGATGAGAATATATGACAAGCATGAAGGGTTTGACCGACAGGAGGTGGCTGCTAGGGTTTCCACCATGTAAGACATGGATCTGGAATGGGAAACCGCAAGTATTCATGTCGGACAAGGATACTCCAGTCGACTAGCATCTCTTCCAGTCGACTAGAATCGTTCCAGTCGACTGATTTGAGAGCGAAGATGAGCATTTCAGCAAAAACGTTCGTTCCAGTCGACTGGTATTGGTTCCAGTCGACTACCACAGGTCGACCAGTCGACTAGCATCTCTTCCAGTCGACTAGAATCGCTCCGGTGGTCGATTTGAGAGCTTAAGATGAGCGTTTCAAAAAAACGTTCGGTCAATGACCGGCATTGGTTCCAATGATTAGCATAGGTCGATCAATGACTAGCATCTCTTCCAGTCGACTAGAAGTGTTCCAGTCGACTAATCGGAGAGCAGAGATGAGTGTTTCAGCAAAAACGTTTGTTCCAGTCGACTGAAATTGGTTCCAGTCGACTAGCACAAGTCGACCAGTTGACTATCATCTCTTCCATTCGACTGACAAGCCCAGCAAGGGGCAGTTTCCCCTATGCTTGTTTGTTTGTTATGTGTTATACATTCTGGGTGATGTTACATGTGTTTATTTATATTTTTTAAATATTTATATTCATGTGTAAGTTACTATTCTATACTTCTAATATATATACTCAAGTATGTTGTGGTATAGGATTAGAAATAGCATAGTACAAACACCCTTACTAATAGGATTAGTAGCCTTCATAATGTACTAAGAACGACCCTCTTCATAATTTCAAGTTTATATGCCTTCCATAAATCTGTACCAATGTTTATCTCTAGATTATCCTTATGTGGGTTGTTACCCCCAGAATTTTTTTTATGATAAATCAAGCATGATTAGACTAATGGGTAATATAGTATTTAATAAAGTTAGCATGAATTAGCATATGACATTAAATGAGTTAGGGGTTAAGAATCAATGTTGGTAAATGTATTAGTTGAATTAAATGAGTTAGTTGGGCCTTAAATGAGGTAGGAAGGAAAAGAGATAAGATGGGCTTAAAGGATTATGGGCTTGAGTAGTATAAGGAGGAAAATAAGAAAGGAGGAAGAATAGGTGAATGGGCTTAAGTGACTTAGTAAAGAGTATAAAAAGGAGGAATTAAATGAGTTGTAGGAAGAGAAGAGGGAAATCACGAAATTTTAGAGGGAGAGGAAGAGAAATGTCGTGGAAGGTGGAGAAAGAAGGAGAAAAGAAGAGTTTTTGCTAGGGTTTGATTCTCCAAGAGATCAAGAGGGTTTTTGAAGAAAGTTCAAGAGTTAAAAGTGTGGAGGAAGGTTCAAGCTACACTTTGACCTAAGAAATCACTTGGTTAGCTAAAGATTCAAGGTAAGCTTCTTGATTTAAGGTTAAGCTTTTGTTGGGTTTTTGGTTAGAAAGACTAAGAATGGAATGGGTATAGTGATTTCAAGTTGATTTCATGAAAGGTGTAACATGGTTTCTCAATCAAGTGAGATTTACATGGGTTTTGTTTTTTAATGAAGAAAGAGAAGGAAGAGAAGAGGAGCAAGAGTTGTAGCAAGGAAACCAAGGATTTAGCAAGTCTTAAAGGTGGGTTCCATATTTATCTTTATATTTATGAGCAATTAATGCAAGTTGATAAATGACACTAATGAATGTTTGTTACTTGTAAGTGAGTATAAATGATTGCTATAAATGCTTGTGTTAGTTGTGGTTAGATGACATTAATCATGAGTTATGTGTAAATGAAAATAATACATGTTGATGATTTGATGATGGTTGAGTTAGTATTGAATGAAATAGCTTAAATGAGTATGAATGCACAATATGACTTATGCATGAAGTGTACAATATGAAATATGCATGAAAGATAAGATTTTCAAGAAAAACAGTGAATTGGACAAGAACAGTCCAATTTTATTGTTATGCATGATTGTTATGTTATGTGGGTAAGGTATAGTCCCAAGAACCGCCACGCACGTCGACCATGAAAAGGCTTCACTACCGCCTGATTGTGGCATAGGATGATCCATTATTTGGACTCCTCAAGATTTGCCCATATAAGCTCATAAAATGAGACTATATGGTTGCCATGAATATGGACTTACCGAGCCATTTGATGTGTTTCATATGTGATTACATGAAATTGCAAGAATTATGAATGTTCGAATTGTGAGAAATTATGTTTATGTATTGATGAAAATTGCATGATGTATGTATTATGATTTCATTGAAAGATTGCTTAATGTGTGAATAACTAAATAGACATGCTTGTTATATAAATATAAATGTGTTACCATGAGATTAAAGCTCACCCCCTCAATTCTCCAGGAAATGAGCAGGATCCCGAGGAGCAAGCTTAAAGGCATTTACTCCAAGAGTTTTCTTTTGGTTTTGTGATTGACAATGATTTTTGTAAAACAATGCTTTAGTTGCATTTTGAGAATGATATTGTATTTTGAAGTTTCATGTAATTGGGCTTAAAATGCCCACTAAAGCATTGTATGACATATGACATGATTTGATGGAGATGGAATGAATGAGTTATGATTCAAAAGTAAATTTTAAACCCTAATGTATAATGCTTGATTGTATGACCTTTGATCTTTTGAGATGATGCATGAGATGGCATGAATATCTTATAGGTAGGTAAATGTTATGAGGTTGGGATTGATGGTCATGCATGTATAATGAAGGTGAGAATGAGGCTTGTGTGAGGTTGATTGTGCAAGTCTTGTAGATGTGTTAAATTAGTTAGACAATAGAAGTTAGAAGTTGAGAGTTATGATGGTTGAAAGTTAGCAGGATGCATAAGTCTTGTTTATGGGGATAGCTTTGATGGTTGCGTAGGAATCTAGGGTTTGATGGACAAATCAATCAAGAATTGATAGAATGATAAAATAAGTTGGATGTTTGGAGTTGTTATGAAGTATTTAGTAGTAGAGTAAGTGAATCTTGCAAGATTACAAGTGTATTTGGTGTTAGGAATAAGTTAGAAAGCATGGGTGAGGGTTTAAGAGGCTTTGGGGAAAAATCTCATCATTCTAGTCATTTCTTCCTCGCGAGCGCGAGCTCCATACCTCGCGGGTGCGACCATAGAAAATCAGAGGAGCCTCAACTTTTTGTTCGTCTCTTCCTCGCGGGCGCGAGCTCCATACCTCGCGGGCGCGACCATAGAAAATAAGAGGAGTCTCAACTTTCTGTTCGTCTCTTCCTCGCAGGCGCGACCCAGTTAGAGTGCGAATTTCATTTTTATGCCTCTAATATGAGTTGTAGATCAGGATGTGTACATATTGATTGATATAAAGATGACATCAATCCGACATCTGTAGCAAAAGTTATGGCATTTTTACCAAAGTATGTCAAATATACATCGGGATATGAATATGAAAGATTGTTTTGATCATAACTTCCTCATCAGACCTCCAAATGAAGTGATTTTTGAGCCATGGATTCATGATACATGTAGGTACCTACCCATAAGAATTGGTGTCATTTGGAGTTAAATTGAAAGAGTTGGCATGAAATCAAGTAAAGGGTCAGTCGAGAGAGCGTGATCGAGATATGATCACATGTTGGTATTTTGTCGATATCTTGAGTTACAGAACTCCGATTGAAGCGATCCTTGTCTTAAATTAAAAAAGAGTCATAAGACTATGATTTACAAGAGAAATCAATTTGAAATTAGGGTTAAATGAAATAAACCCTACAAGGCAAGATGATCAAGTTTCATATTTTACGGTTCAAGAGTTGGACTCCGGTAACGTGATCCAACATGGGTTTTTGCCAAAGCAAGGCATGTAGGGATCATCTAGGGAAGACATTTGAATAATGGTGCTATTCATAGGTAAAGTATGGTTAAACTTGATTAAGCTATCAAAATGGTTTTGGGCTTAGGGATAAGATTGGGTTTTTACATACATGCAGTACATAAGATGTATTTTAACATAAACCCATCAAGAGTTACATGTGATGTAATTGAAAAGAGTTTTCTACCTAAATAACTAAGTCTTGAGTGTTAAGCCAAAGATTTCTTAGGACTTAGTGAAATATGGATCTTGTTTCTCCCATTCGTTAATTGAGGGTTATTTATTTGAGTGGGAGCTAATACCTCATAATATATGAATGTTGACCCTTATTGCATAATTCTTGTAGATTATGGCTACTCCATCCACAAACCTTTCTATGCGATCTATCTTAGAGAAAGAAAAGCTTAATGGAACAAATTTCCTAGATTGGTATAGGAACTTGAGAATTGTTCTCAAGCAAGAAAGAAAGCTTTATGTATTAGAAGAGCCCATCCCTGAGGAACCACTAGCAATTGCACCTAAGGCTCAAAAGGATGCTTACACGAAGCATATCAATGACTCTACGGATGTGTCATGCCTTATGTTAGGCACCATGATCTCTGACCTTCAAAAGGATTTAGAGGAAATGGAAGCCTATGACATGCTTACTCAACTGAAAGCTATATTTCAAGAGCAAGCACGCCAAGAGAGGTTTAGAACCACCAAGGCATTGTATTCATGCAAGATGACTCCTGGCACACCCGTGAGTGCTCATGTTCTCAAGATGAAGAGTTACATTCATCATCTTGAGAAATTAGGTGCACCTGTTAGCCAAGAATTGGCAACTGATCTTATTCTAGCATCTTTGACTGATGAATATGATCAGTTCATTCTTAACTACAACATGCATAATATGGAGAAGTCCATTGATGAATTGCATGGGATCTTGGCTTCTGCCAAGAGAACTTAAAGGAAAGGTTAAGACCACCAATGAAGTTCTTGTGGTTTAAAAGGAAAAGTTTTCAAGAAGAAGGCACACAATGAAGGACAAAGGTAAAGTACCCAAGTCCAAGTCCAAGCCCAAACCCAAAGCTAAGACTAAGGCACCCAAGGAGGGAGTTTGTTTTCACTGCAATGAACCTGGTCATTGGAAAAGGAACTGCAAACTCCATTTGGAAGAGCTGAAAGAGAGGTTATTTGTATTTCATTACTTTTTCAGATGACTTCAGTAGATATGCGTATGTCTATTTAATGAAGCACAAATCTGAATCTTTTGAAAAGTTCAAACAGTATAAGAATGAAGTACAAAATCAGCTTGGCAAAACAATTAAAATCCTTCGATCTGATCGAGGAGGTGAATACTTAAGCCAAGAGTTTGATGATTATCTTAAGGATTGTGGAATTGTTTCACAATTGACTCCTCCAGGAACTCCTCAATGGAATAGTGTTTCTGAAAGGAGAAATCGAACTCTATTATATATGGTTCGATCAATGATGAGTCAAGCTAATCTTCCAAAATATTTCTGGGGCTATGCTTTAGAAACAGCAGCATTCATATTGAACCGTATTCCTTCAAAGGCTGTAGAAAAGACACCTTATGAGATATGGACTGGGAAGCGTCCCAATTTATCTTTTCTAAAGATTTGGGGTTGTGAGGCTTATGTGAAGCGTCCAATTATCAACAAGTTGGCACCCAAATCTGAAAAATGTTATTTTGTGGGATATCCTAAGGAAACTAAAGGATATTACTTTTACATCCCATCAGAGAACAAAGTGTTTGTTGATCGAAATGGTTTTTTCTTAGAGAAGGAATTTGTTTCAAAGGAAACAGGTGGGAGTAAAGTACAGCTTGAAGAAATTCAAGTTTCACAAAATAACATTGAGCCTGAAAAGGAGATTGAAGCGAGCTCACAAGCTGTTGATGAGCAGCCTTCAACAACACAAGGCCTACGTAGATTTGATAGGATTCGTCATGAGCCCGAGAGATATGGATTTCTCGTTACTGATAATGACAATGTGATGCTCATTGATCATAATGAGCCCACAACCTATCAAGAAGCTATGGAAAGTCCAGAATCTGCTAAATGGTTAGAGGCCATGAAAGCAGAGATGCAATCCATGTACGACAATCAAGTTTGGACTTTGATTGATCCGTCAGATGGCTTGAAGACCATTGGATGCAAATGGGTTTTCAAAAAGAATCTCGACATGGATGGAAATGTGCACATTTATAAAGCAAGACTTGTTGCTAAAGGTTATCGACAAGTTCATGGAATTGATTATGATGAGACATTTTCTCCAGTTGTCATGATCAAATTCATTAGAATTCTTATTGCCATAGCTGCATACTACGATTATGAGATATGACAAATGGATGTCAAAATGGCTTTCCTTAATGGAAACTTACTTGAGGATGTATATATGATACATCCTGAGGGTTTTGTCCATCCTAAGAATTCGGGAAAGGTGTGAAAGCTTCAAAGATCCATTTATGGATTGAAGCAAGCATCAAGAAGCTGGAATCTTCGTTTTGATGAAGTTGTCAAAGAGTTTGGATTCATCAAGAATGAGGATGAACCTTGTGTTTACAAAAAGGTTAGTGGGAGTGTTGTTGTCTTTTTAGCTTTATATGTTGATGACATACTGCTCATTGGAAACGATATTCCAACCTTACAGAGTGTCAAGATTTGGTTAAGGAAACGTTTCTCAATGAAAGACTTAGGTGAGGCTGCCTATGTTTTAGGCATTAAGATCTATAGAGATAGATCAAGAAAGCTTATAGGCCTAACTCAGAGTACATACATAGATAAGATACTGAAAAGGTTCAGTATGCAAGATTCCAAGAGAGGATTCTTGCCTATGTCACATGGAATCAAGCTTTCTAAGAAGGATTATCCTACTTTAGGTAAAGAGCTTGAGCGCATGAGTAAGATTCCATATGCATCTGCAATTGGATCTATCATGTATGCCATGTTATGTACTCGACCAGATGTCTCATATTCTTTGAGGATAACAAGTAGATACCAATCTAATTATGGTGAGAGTCATTGGATAGCAGTTAAGAATATCCTTAAGTACTTAAGAAGAACTAAGGATATGTTCCTAGTCTATGGAGGACTTGAAGGAGAGCTCGTTGTAAATGGTTACATTGATGCTGGTTTTCAGTCTGACATAGATGATTTTAGATCGCAATTAGGTTTTGTGTTCTGTTTCAATGGAGGTGCAGTGAGCTGTAAAAGTTCAAAGCAAGACACTGTTGCTGATTCTACAACTGAAACTGAGTACATTGTTGCCTCGGATGCACTAAGGAAGTGTATGGATCGGAAGTTCATTATCGAGCTTGAGTTGTTCTAGCATTGCAAGTCCTATAGACCTTTATTGTGATAATAATGGGGCTATAGCACAGGCCAAGGAACCAAACTCGCATCATAGATCCAAACACATACTCAGACGTTTCCATCTGATTAGAGAGATCATTGGGAGAGGAGACGTGAAGATATGCAAAGTGAGCACAGATGACAACATTACCGATCCACTTACTAAACCTCTTCCATAGCCTAAACATGAGAGTTATACCAGGTCTATGGGTATTAGATATCTGACCGATTAGGCCTAGTGCAACTGAGAGATTGTTAGTAGTGTGCCCTAGGCCAATGGATATTTGTGATTCATGTATTAACATTATGACTTGTTAATAATATAGTATGAGGTATTCCTTTATATATGCATGTATTTCGTTTATGTAATGTGATTTACATTCCATAAATAGTATTAGATTTATGTCATCAAGTATGTGACTTGATAGTAAAACCATAAGCGTTATAACACTATTCTAGACTGTCCCTGGTCAATCATTATTGGTGGAACAATAATGAATTAAGACTAGTATGTGTTCGATTGATGATCACGTTTCTCGATCATGGATATGAGATATCAAATCAGAAACATAGATATATGTTAGAGAACATATATTGGACCGACCCACATAAAGAATACTACATGCTTTCATGTCATTAGTGATTCTTTATATGGTTTGACTTTAGTCCTTTGACCTGAAGTCATCATGGTTCCCTACATGAGGAATTCGGTGTTTTGATATTAGACTAAGTTATTTTTAACCGAATAACAAATAGTCTCATGTTGGACATCAAATGAATCATGCGGAGGGATGTGAATGACGTAGATGGGATTTGTACCTCTCTTAAGTGAGAGAGATATCATTTGGGCCTCTTGACAAGTGTGACTGAAGAAATGCATGGCCGTGCTCAAATGAATTGATGAAGAGTCATCAATGTCATTTGTTATAATCAGTCAACTTGGGGATCAAGAAACTATGATTAATCAAAGGTTGACATGTACCATGCCTTGTGATTAATCTTGATATCGTGTTACAAAAGGACTGAGCTTATAACCATGGTTACAGGTTAAATCGAATTATCGATCCTCATTTGATTTGGGTAGTCATAATGACTTGCTAGAGGCCACTTATGACTTATGGGCCTTGAAGTGTGATCAAGCCCATTGCCAACATCAAATGAGCCTACAGGATCGCACACAAAGAGTGATGTGATCTGGGCTTATTCTCTTGGGCCTAATTTATTAGGTATTAAATAAATATATGTAGATATATTTATTGGGCTAGATTGAATTAAGTTGTTGGGCTTTTATTATATATGATATAATGGGCCGAAACTTAATGGGGCCTAAATGGGATTAGGGTTTCTCTATAAATAGAGAAGCTTAGGTCTCATTAGGTTAAGGAAGACACCATTGTCTAAAACCCTAGCCACCATCCGAGAGGATAACTGTGCGGCATTCGGAAAGGAGTTTCAGGATGTGCTAGCACACCACAGCCGCAGCTCGGATCGTGTATACTCGTGTGGATATCGGTAGAGGGCATTCGCGTTTTGCAGTGTCTTGAAATCTGAAAAGAAGCAACCTATTCACGAAAATAAGGTATTTTCGTACATCTTTGATATTTTCAATTATACTTCATGTTGTTGTATGGTCTTTTTCCGCAGTGTATTGTGAATACTCGGACCGTACGCGATCCTACAATTTAGATCTGAAGCAGAAGGCAATTGTAATTTACACAATTATTCTTCAGATATGTATGATTGTATGCAGGAGATGGAACTCACATATTTGAAATTTGAAGGCCATAGATTCACCTGGTCTAACAAACAAAGTTTAGTTTGGCATATCAGGAAAAAGTTGGATAGGGCTATGGTAAATATGGATTGGCTAAATTCTTTCTCAGGAAGTTCAACAAAATTATTATACCTTGGAATTTTTGACCATACTCTAATAAGGATTGGCAACTTATTTAACTCTTTCAGAATCCTTTACCCTTTCAGATTTAACAATTTTTTGGCAAATATGGAGGGTTTTCAAAAGGCAATATGTTAGAGTATGATTTCTTTGGGACAAGAAAGTACATTTGCCTCCAAAATCTCAAGTCTATCAAACAAGAACTGCAATCTCTAAATTTAAAAAGAGGAAAAAATCTCTCGAAGAAAATTGAAAAGGTTAGAGATAAATTGTCAACTATTTTGAATTCATTGGCGGATAATCCTACAGATGTTTCTTTAGCCTTGTATGAAAAAGAAGCTCTAAAGTACTATTTGCAACTGGTGGATAACCAAAGCTCATTATTGAAACAAAGATCCAGAGTTTACTAGCTAAAGGATGGGGACAGGTGTACAAAGTTCTTCTTTAACTTAGTGCAAGCTAGGAAGAATGTAAATAAAATCACCTCTATTAAAACTGAAGCTAGAGAGGTCATGGTTAGACAAAAAGGAATAGCTAAGGAAGCAATAAACTTTTACAAGAACCTTCTAGGTTCAGTAGCTTCTCCTCCAGAAATAGGAGATGATCTTAGAAAGTTTTTTACAATAAGAACTCCTGAACATATGGTCTCCTTATTAATTAGGTCAGTGATAGACTAAGAAATAGAGAGGGTGGTGTTTGTTATGAATGGCTCTAAAGCTCTGGGCCCTGATGGTTTGAATGGTTTCTTCTATCAAAAACTTGGAGTATTATAGGGGTTAGTCAAGGAGGTTGTGTATGAGTTCTTTCAAATAGTGGTGTTGCTAAAGGATATTAACAAGATCTTCCTTTGTTTACTTCCTAAAAGCTTAAATTTGTCCTATTGGAGTGAATTCAGACCTATTTCTTGCACAAACTTTCTCTATAAGATTATTGCAAAGATTTTGGAAAATAGGTTGAAGGAGGTTTTGCATTATCTTATTAGTGAGAATTAAGGTGCTTTTATAAACAATAGGGATATTGGGGGCAATATTCTTCTAGTCCAAGAGTTATTGAAAGGGTATAACCACAGGAAAAGTCCTCATAACTATATTATCAAATTGGACCTACAGAAAGCTTTTGATAGTGTAAACTGGAGCCTTTTGCTACAAACAATAGAGGTCATGGAATTTCCTAATAGATTCTTAAGATGGATTCGGGGATGCATTATTACTTTCTTTTATGAAGTTTTGATAAATGGGAGCCCTATAAAGATGTTTAAAGGCAAAAAAGGACTCAAGTAAGGGGATCCTCTGTCCCTTTACCTATTCCTAATTTACATAGAGGTTCTTACTTAAATGCTAAAGTATAACTCTTCTAAGGATCTAAGATTCAAATATCATTCCAAATGTAAAAAGATTTCACTAACTAGCTTATGTTTTATAGATGATCTTATACTCCTAAGCAAGGCAAATGTCCACTCAGTCTCTCTATTGATGAGCACTCTCAATTCTTTCAAAGAGATGTCGGGTTTGAGTGTTAATCTTTAAAAGAGTTACTTCATGCTTTCAAAAATTGCTTCTCACCTCTTTAATTCCTTGACTCTGGCAACAAGAATGGAATTAAAAGAGCCTCATCTCCTTTATTTGGGCATTCCTATCTCATCTAGAAGGCTAAGGTTTTGTGAATGTATTCTATTAATTGAAAAAATTCAGAAAAGATTAGGTTCATAGACTAATAAAGCCCTATTATATGGAGAGAAGCTTTAGCTCTTAAAGTCGGTGATATTGTCAATGCAAACTTACCAGTGTTCCTACCTATTTCTCTCCAAAAGGCTTACCAAAACAATTGAAAGAATGATGAAGCAGTTCCTACGGGGGGAAAGGAATGGCGAGAAACGGAAAGCAAAAGTCAGCTGGAAAAGTATCTATCAACCAAAAGAAGAGGAGAGATTAGGACTGGAGTTAATAACCAAGAAGAACATATTACTTATGACTAAGAGGATTTGGAGAATTCTAAGTGATAAATAGTCAATGTGGATTAATTGGATTCACACCTACATATTAAAAGATGGGAGCTTTTAGGCTCTAAGACCCAAAGACAATTACACTTGGTTCTTGAACCAAATTATGAAAATAAAGGATGAAGTTTAACAAAACATATCTTGTCAAATAGGGGCTGGGGAAAGATTTTCCCTAGGGTATGATAATTGGACAGGGCAATGAGCTTTATTTCAAAATCAGTTGGCAAGAACCCTATTGGTGAGGTTCCTTAAGAATTCTAAGCTCAATGAAATAGTTACAAATGGAAGTTGGTCACTATCAATGGATGTAATTAAACTTCTGTCCATTCCACAGTTTATAAGCCTCGGTGAGAGGGATACTTATTTATGGAAAGAGATTCCAGTTTTAGAAATAACAATAAAGGAAGGTAAAATGTTGAGGGATGGGACAACTAATAGAGTGGAATGGTACTCTATGGATTGGAGTAAGGTTCTTAGACCTAACTCTAGCTTTCTTCTCTAGGTAGCAATGCTGAATAGACCCAACACTTTGGATAGGCTGCAATTTCTGCCCTCCTCAAAGACATGTATTCTATGTAATCAGACGGAAGAATCTAGAGACCATCTTTTCTTTGAATGTGATTTCTCTAAAGAAATTTAGGCAAAAATCTCTAGAATATGTGATGTTGATCCTAATTCAAATAGACTCTATGGCATCCTACTGGAGTTACCTCATCTACATGTAGAGCTGTTATACTAATCTCGATTGCTACACCACTCAAGCAATTTGGAAGGAGAGGAACAACATAAGGTTTGAAAAGAAGTATGTTTCCCTACTGTCTCTTATAAAGCCCATTATAGTTAGCATAAGAGAATAACTTATTATAAAACAGTTAAAATCTCACTGTAGTAGATGAATAACTCTCATATGGAGAATCTAGTCCCCGCTTGATATGTGCTTAATTGTTAATATTTTTAATTATTTTCACTTAGCGATTATCGATACAGAAATGATTAAAATACTCACTTTAATTCATATTTGTTTTTAGGTACAATTTGAGAGTAAAGAAATTAAAGTGAGTCAAAAGTACCTCATTTGGGATATTTTCTGAAGATCAATTCTTGCTTGTCTTCATGGAGTAAGACAAAGAAAATTAAAAGATGAAAATGGAAGACAAAGAAAGAGAAAATTCCAAATGCAAGTTCTTTGAAAGAAATTAAAAAAAACAAACAAACAAATTTTGATGGCTGCGTTTCATGCGACCCGCACGCGCGTTCATGCATGCGTTAACATTCGTGAAACGCAGCGTTATCTGAGGAGGTTTTAAGGCAAGAGGAACGCAGCGCTTAAGGGACACACTGAAGCAAAAGCGGCGCAAAAAAAGGGCGCAGCAGAGCAAGGTTTTAAAGGAGGGACATCAAACTTATTTGTCCCATCGAGCCTGAGAACGGAAGGAAGAGTGCGAGGAACAAAAGAGAGTCTGTATGGGGCTGGCTGGTTCAGGCGCAGGACGAGCCACAGGCAGGACGCGAAGCAGTGGAGAGCAGCATGAACTTCAACAATTAATTGTCTCATCGATGAATAGTAACAGTGGAGATTAAGCTTGCTGCGTGAAGAACAAATCAAAGGGGTATTTAAGTGAGGACATTAGATGAGGAGTTGAAGCAATTTATCGGGAAAGACCCATGAAGAGCTAAACATCCACGCCGGTTCGGAGGTAAAATCGGCGCCGACTTAACGGGTTAAGTATTTTTTAATTAGTTTGTTGTTTCTTTCTCGTTAGAAATTGATTGTGTTATCCCGCTTAATTGATTTGGATATTATGTATGGATAATCAATTTTCGTTATTATTCGGTTATTTATGTATGAACCCTTTGGGTATTTTAATTGGTGATTTTAATGCGTTCATTGAATTGCTAATTGCGAACCCATTGCTAGAATTTCAATTTAATCCGTAATTGTTATATTAAAATTCATTTGTAGCGACTAATGATTCGTAATCATTAGGGATAACATGACCTAGGTTAAATGACCCGAGCTTATGTGGTTGTTGCCTTGATTAATCGGTTTTCCTAATTCGTAATGCTACTGCCTAATTAAATCTAGAGATCGTATCCTAGGTTGTTAGGTAGTTAGGTTTAATTAACGATCGTATCTTGATTAAACAAAACCTAAGGGAAAACTCGGGTTAATTTTTAATCCACGATTAATAATTTCTAGGAGAGGTTAAAGAACAACAAATTAATAAAATGTGCTTAATCAGGGTTTAGGCCGAGATTGAACCAACGAACCGGATCCCTACTGAATTCCCCACATTTTTCATTTTATTGCATGTTTTCTTTAATTTGTTTTTATTAGTTAGTTTCATTTTATTTTTCTTCTCTAAAAATCCAAAAACCCCCCTTTTAGTGTAAACACCGATTAATTTCTTTTCATAAACTTTACACACACTCTCTGTGGGATCGACTTAGACTTGCCACTGCTACAGTAGTAGTCTAGTCATTTTAATTTTGATTAGCGTTACGACGCGCGGTCACCGCTCCATCTTACTTAGTGAAATTTATGACCAGAGTTCAGTCTCACTACATATTAGAAAATCAAGGGTCTGATGCACATAATTTCTTGAATACTAACACCTAATTATGCCCCTACTTATGAAAAATACAAAGGTAGAGGAGATATGGACTCACCTTTAGAAAGCAAAGTGTTTTTCAGTAGTTGCTCCCTCCTCAGTCTTGGTTACATTAACTCCTCGGTCCCTCCTGTCAAATTGAAGAGTCACTCTATAAGTTCAAACAACAACAGAAAAGAGTCAAACCGATTTGAGACGTATACCTGAGTAAGATTCCTCTGTCCTTCATTGCAAATTTGAATCCTAAGAGCGCATCCTTCACTCCATTGGTAAGCCATGTTTGAAGAGTCAGGAACAAAGGATACATTATACCCTAAAACGCAAGGAATTGTAGTGATTCTGAAGCTAAAATTTACCTAAGATGAGATCCATCATGTGTGGAGAAAGAAGGAGAAGAAGAACTGAAAAATCACACTGCTATCCTCACCATCAGAGCTTTGCCTCTCACCCTCCCGAATCGAGAAGCTTCTGTAGTCTTTGAGAAAGGAACAATTAGTTATACCCTAAATATAAAACGACAACGCTCTTTCGTCTTTGCTCTTAACGTCAATAGTTTTGTAATAGCCTAAATGCTTTAGTATATTAAGGGGTCTTATTGCACGTGATAGACCTCTCTTCTGTATGTTAAGCCCTTAATTTTTTAATGAAATTTTAATTTCTCCAAAAAAAATTTGACAAAAGCATAAAAAGGAAAAGCTGTAAGGAAAGAACCAAAGGTAACGTAGATTAATATAGACAAAGCAAGTAAAAGAGGAATAAAGACAGATGGGAATTGATAAATGTGCATTGTTTTCCTCCATATTGTACAATGGTTGACAGGTCAGAAAAACACAAAGAGACACACTCTTAAAGAGAATCTGGAACGAGGCTTGTCGCTACTATGGGACTCCTAACCACGTATTTACCACCATCATGCACCCAGCTCAAAGAGCCATGGACCACAACTTCTTTGGATAACTTTGGACCCTCTATGACAAGCTTATAGCTCAGCTTTTCGTTTTTACTCTTGAATACCAACTTTTGTGGCTCCACATTCACTTTTACACCTTCCATGACTGTTAAATTTGCAGAATAACTCGACATTCCTTCTCCAACATTAGTTAAAGTCCTTCGAAATTCGTAAACAATCTTTTCATTTGGTCCCGAGTCATAATCACCATTAAAAAAAGCTATGAAAGATGGATAATTGAGGTCTAAAGACTTGTTGACGCAACTGTGTGAAGATCTTGTAATGACTTGGATTTGCTTTGATGTATAGTTCATTGCACAGAGAAGCTTTATATAGTCCTCTGCTGTTGCATCATATACGAGTCCAGGATCAATTGCTCTACTGGGATTTATGTGGCCAGCTCCTATGTCTAGAGGATTGGCTGGAATATTGTAGTTTGCAGGATCTCTGATGGGGCTTAGAGTGTTATCAAAAGAATTTGCTGTGGTCATAAGAGCAGACCTAATGGCTGCAGGACTCCAATCGGGATGAGCGTTTTTTAGTAGGGCACCTAAGCCAGCCACATGAGGGGTGGCCATAGAAGTGCCTGACACGACATTGAATTTGCTGAATAAAGAATGTGATTGAACCTCAGTCACCGAACTAATAGGAGACCAAGCAGCGACTATCTGTGAGCCCGGGGCTAAAAGGTCAGGCTTCAGGATGTATCTGCAGCTTGCAAATGGTCCTCTAGAACTGTATATATCTACCTTAGGTGCTGGCTTGGTGCCGATAGCAGTCTTCTGAAATTGAAGAGTTCCTCTTGGATCATTGCTCTTCTTTATGTAGTCAATCACCTTCTGTCCCTCTTGTAGACCAATAAATGCAGCTGGAAATGAACTTCTAGTGTAGAATTCTGACACTGGGATATTGCTAATGAAGACAGCTCCTAAGACCTTTGCAGACCGCGCATTCTCAACTTGAGTACTGATACTAAGATGGTCCTTGCACACTACAATCTTGTTCCTGATTTTCTCCAATTCCTCCACATTCTCACACCAATCCAAGAAAACAAGAGGGATTTTGATTAAAGAATCGTTACCAGGATACAGTGATGCGAATGTGATTTGAGTCTGGTCTCCCAAGGTCAAGAGTCCTCCAAATTCACGGTCTACAGTACCAGCTCCAACTGTTAGTAGCCACGGTGCTGCATTGATTAGTGACCAAAAAGAAGGTCCATCATTTCCAGCTGATGCCACTACAAATATACCTTTCTCCATTGCTGCAAAAGTGGCTACTGCTACTGTATCATCCTCCAAAAATATATCATTCAAGCTGATTCCCAACGATAAGGACAATACATCAACCCCATCCATAATTGCTTGATCTATTGCAGCAATAAAATCAGATGAATAAAGCCCATATCTCCAGACTGCTTTATACACGGCGATCCTAGCTCGTGGCGCCATACCTCTAGCAGTACCAACTCCATAGCCGAAATAAGATGCTCCTCTCACAAAATTTCCTGCAGAAGTAGATGAAGTATGTGTTCCATGTCCACTGGTATCTTTTGGAGAATTCACTGGAATTTTTACTTTTGGATTGTTTGCGAGCAGACCCTTGTTGTAGAATCGAGCTCCAATGAGTTTCTTGTTGCAGAAAGAGGAGTTAAATTGTGTGGCAGTGACACATTTGCCTTTCCATCTCGACGGGACATTTGTCATTCCTTCGTCGTTAAAGCTCTCACTCTCTGGCCAAATTCCAGTGTCAACTAAACCAATGATGACATCTTCGCCATAGCTTGAAACTGGCCATGCACCAGACATAGAATTCAGACCAAGAAATTGGGAGGTGTGTGTTGTGTGGACTTTCAGAGGACGATCACGAGTAGAAGAAACGTAACCAGGTGACCTTTTGAGGGCTTCAAGCTCTGAACTTGTGAGCGTGGCACTAAATCCATTTACAGAGCTCGAGTAAGTGTAGATAAGCTTGGTAAGAGTGTTTGAGGTCGCTGTAGAAGTGTCTGACACAGAAGAGATGGTGGCTAAGTACCAGTTGTGGTGGTCATAGAAGGGCTTGGGCATGACTGCCGAGTCCATATGAACAATATAAGTGTCAAAATTTGCCAAAGAAGAAGTAAGGAAGGAAACAGTAAGCAGAATTCCACATCCCAACTTGAGAATTTGAGTAGCCATATATAAGCAATGCTCTGGGATGGACGTATTCACCGCCTCGAAGAACAGAAGTAGAGTTACACAAAAAGAAAAATAAGAAAGGGCTAAGAACAAGGTTTCCTTTATTTCCCCAATGGCTATCACGCAAAACGGAGGCCCCGTAGTGACTTGATAATGTTGTTTAGTTAATCTTTGGTTTGCATAGAGAAACTAAAAGTATGTGCGCAAGCATATAAGTGGGTTCGCATCATGTAACCTTTAGTTTATATTGTAGCATTCGTAAACCTTATCTCTTTGTTATCAATTATAAGTTATCACGGCGTCCTTGATACAAATACTTGTGGCATTGCTAGTTTAGAAAATTTAGAGATTGAAACAATGAATGAAAAGGAATAAAAAAACAGAGAAAGAAGTAGAAGAAAAAGAAGAGAGAGAAACTTTGTTACGATTATCCGGTAATCTTTTCTCTGTCTCCAACAGTTATATTAACGACTATAATAACCGTTAGTGGCCAGCCCCTTACAACGAGAAAAATTTTCAGATAAGATAAAAATAGTTTACATGTCTACTACTGACATCTGCAGTATAATGATACCATAATCTATAAGTTTTTTAATGTGTGCTTCATCAAATTTCCTAATCTCGAAATTTACTTCTTTGAGATCGTTGGCCATCTTTATCATTCGACTAGTTTCATACATCTCGACGTAGCGAAGTCCATCCGAACTACTATGTGCCTTTTATTCCGCTGCATGGTATTGGATAAGTAACTCATCTGGTGATTTTGATGATCATACGTCTCCTTTACGGCATTTTTCAAATATCTTTTTACCGAAATATTGGAATTCATATCCGCATTAAAATAACGAAATTAGTGTATAAATGTGATAATTATTTCACAACTTTATTGAGAAGAAAGAATAAGACGAAGGTTGGAGTGGCAAAATGTAGCACAGAATAAGGAAGGAACCTATAAAAAATATTGCGTAAAGATAAAGAAAGGGTTTTGTTAACATTATAAATTGAAAAATTAGGATGAAAAAAGTAATCGAGAAAAGAATCGATACATCGACACGAGCAGTCGTTCTTTGTTTGTTGAAATAAGAAGTAACCTCGACTATCGCTATCTTTGTGGAATGGAGAATGGGATGTATTTAGGTTAAAAGAAGAAGGCAAAAGAAGAGGGAGGAATTGTTTGATTGGAGTTAGAGGAGAAAGGATATAAAGTTTAAATATAGAGTTGTTGGGGACCATATGGAAGGTGAGACTTCAAGAGTTGCGTCAGTATTAAATAAAGGCGAAGATCAAATATTTTTCTAGAGATAGGCAAAAACATAGCTCAGCTATCAATTAAAACGTCAATCTATGTTTTGATCTTATGTTTGTTTACTTCTGCAATACGTTATTGGAAGTATTTGACATTATTATAGTAGTTAGAAGATTATTCGATATAACGAAAAGACGTCTCGATATCTGCTTTGTAGATTTTGGGGGTTACATGTTTTCGAAGAAGGATTAGTCAATTCGTATACTCCAAGAAGAATTAGGGAATTGGTAAGTGAAATTTAATCGGAGTTGGAAATGACATCAACTGAAATGCTTTAAATAAAGAAGAACAAGAGCAAGCTCAAAGAAGCAAAAATAAGTTGAAGTAGTAAGAGGTTGAAAAGCATACGAAAGAAGAAAAACGGACGGAAAATCTAATAGAAAATCTTCAACACCTTGGCGAAAAAATTGCAAACAAGGTTCATCTGTTGACTGATCTGTGGAAAAATGGTGGAAAGAATGAGACGAAGCAGAGAAGCAAAAATAAGACGAAGTCCGGAAAGGAACGGAAGGTGAAAAGCGATTTAAAGAAGAAAAGGAGATGGCGGTTGAAAAGCGATTTAAGCAAAAAGCGAGGCGGAAGCAAAAGCGAGCGGAAGCAAAAAAGGCATTTAAAGCAAAAGCAGACGCAAGCAAAGCAGACGCAAGCAAAACGAGACGATGATACACAATTCAAACCGCGTTTGAGTTTGAAGATTCTGGACAAAAAAGAAGCAGATTCTAAGAAAATAGGAAGAAATTTGAATGAAGAATGTTGTTATCTTTCGATGATAATCTAATGGTATGTAGATATCATAAGAAATATATCTATTAGTGATTCGTGTTTCTAATTTTTTCGCCAAGGTGTTGAAGTTTTTCCATTAGATTATCACAAGAAATATATATATTAGCGATTCGTATTATTTAATATCGTAATGTAAATAGTATTATTCCTATTAGGTATAATAAAATTTTTCGCTTATATTAATAAAAAAATGCAATGAACCGTTATTATGATTGTAAAAAATTATGAATATATGAATGAAGTTGAATAATAATAATGAATTTAATAATCATGATAAAAATATTTAGAAACCGATATTGCAAATGAGAATAAATATATGAATGAAGTTGAAAATAATCATGAATTGAATAATCATGATAAAATCATTAAACCGATATTGCAAATAACAATAACATTAGAAGGTGATGAACCATCATTAAGTGAAAATGACTTCACATTTATGATTTTGATTAAGAACAAATACTCGAGAGAAAAAGACGATGAGAAAGAAAGGCAGACGGAGAAAGAAAAAATGTACTAAGTAGAAAAATGCAGACGGATAATGAAAATGATGAAGTAGAAAAGCAGACGGAGAATAAAAATGTATTTAAGTAGAAAAGCAGACGGAGAAAGAAAAACAAATGATTTAAGTAGAAAAGCAGATTTGAAGCTAAAAGCAGACGATATGTTACTCCAATCTATTGCGACAACACCAAAGGTAATCAATCACAAAGAATCCGATTCAAGATTCAAGAGTGAAGCACATAGAAGTCGACATCACTTTTTCGAGAGACTATGTTCAGAGGAAGGTGGTGCGTCTGATTCATCGAAGCAGAGTATCAAGATGGCGGACATCTTCACAAAACCATTAAGTGAAGAACGGTTTCAGAAGATCAGACACAATCTCAACATGGTTATGTTAAGTGAATAGTCGAGCTCAAGTAATGACAAAAGTAACGGCGTCAGAAACAGTGAGGTACAGCTGGTAACTTCTCTGATAAGAAAGTTGTGGAGGGAAAGTCTGATAATCTCAAGGATTTTAATGACTCTAGAACACAGCGGACTATATTTCTACAAGTAGCCTAAAAGCAAAATCATTACGGTTATTCTCATCTCTAGACGGTTCATTTTGCTTTCCCAATTCTCTCAAACATCCAACCCTAAAAAGCTTACCAGAGTCAGTTTTTCGTTCTGAAACAATGGAGGCAGCCATGATATTCGGAAGACATGTGGATTTTGAGTCATTGAGGAATGATGGTATGGATGTGGAACCTGAGATTGTAAGAGCTGGTTGGAGGAACTTCTTTGAGGTACGAGAACTAGTATACACAAATGAGGTTTTCGATTTTTGGAAGAATGCTCAGCTAGTAGACAACACTGTAGTATCATCAGCAGATGGTATATCCGTTATTGTGACTAAGGAGTTAATAAAGAAGGTGACCGATTGTCCGTCAGTTGGTGAGACCCTCTCTACCAAGTCCGGATGGATGTCCCAAGTCGGTATGAGAGAGGAAGATGTCAGAAGACAATTATATGGAGCCAATGATGCATGGGAGAGGAAGACTTCTAGTTTGGTTCCAAAGGCGAGGATTCTCCATGCAATTCTGTTTAATTGCATTTTACCCAGAGCATGTTCAAGGCATTTGGTGACTACGTTGGATGAACAATGCTTGTTTTACTTGCTAAATCGCAATCCCATCGACTTACCGTTCTTAATCTTTCATTACATGATTAAGGGGATGAAGGATACAAATAGCTATCCTTACGGTATGTTGCTTACAAGGATTTTTAACGAATCTGGAGTCCTCTTACATCGAGGACATAGAAGGATTGTACCTGTGAAGAGTAAGATTGATTCAATCACAATACGGCGAATGGGTCTAAGGATTGTAATCAAAGAAGAAGCCGACTCTTCAAGAAGAACTAGGACTGAGGGGGAGCATGTTTTGAAGATGACTCCCACTTCATGTTCTAGACCTCAAGTGAGTACGAGATCGCCTGCGGATGAATTAAGAAGAATGATTGGAAGGCGCTAATAAATAAAGTAGTCCTCGAATCAAGCAAGTCAATCCGGAGGATGAAGAAGTGCGCCAAAAGACAAGGAGAAAGTCTTTAAGTAAAATTACAAAGAAGGCAAAGAGATCACCGAGGATTAGGAAGAAGACCGTGTCAATTGCTAGGAAGTTAGTCGAGAAAGAAAACGTTGATCTTTGCTCAAATAGAAAAGAAAGCTAACAGAAAGCATTCAGAAACCCCATTGCTCAACGGGAGGAACCCGGTGGAGCAAAGCTCGGTTCAGAGAATCCTAGTGAAGCACAACCAGAGGCAACGATGTAATCGACTCGATAGTGATGGACCTTGTCCGATGGTATACAACTATCATAAGTTTTGAGAAAGCGAAGTCAAGATCGTAATGGTGGAAGTTGTTACCAGAAGGAGAACTGCTATTGCAATCTGTAGTCCACCAGTAAAGAATATAGTGGCTGTGGTACGACCTATGTTGATTAATAGTAACACATGAGAATTACTAAAAGAAGATGAAAAGATCTTCTACGATGCTTTGAGGATCCGCTACTAAGCCAAACCCTTCAAAACGCGTCCTAACTGTAGTGTATTATTTTTCCGATCACTGAAAATACGGAAATAAAGGTTGCACCAGATATCCAGCCAAGATATCATCTGGATTTGACTAAGGGGAAGTCAAAATTATTCCTTGAGGAAGAAGCTAGTGATGATCTGTCCGCAGATCAAATAGCAGAAGAAGTGCGAAAAATTAATGAGGCATGCGCTTCTACACAGAATAAAGATGAAGCGAGCTGCAGCTATACTGACAAGAAGGAAGACTGTCCAGTGGGGGGAAGAGTAATAATAGGGACATTTATTGAGTTCCTTGTTGAGACAGTTCTGTGTATTAGACCTTTGTCTAATAGACTGTCTATTCAAGCAGATGCATTACCCCTGCAAGGAAGACAGTTGCTGATGCTGCCTGCTCCATTTGACTTAGATCTTCCTAAAGTTGAAACCTTTATTCGTCCACCAATGATTGAGATAAATGAAGAATACATTCCGACCTCAGATGCTTATACTACTTCAATCCCATTCACTCCTCCCTCAGCAGATGTTGATCAAGCCTCCTCGTCGATTGACCCAGCAGATGAACTCAGCAGATTACGTGGTGAAGTCAATGAGATGAAGGAGACGATGAATGATCTGAAGAAGATGATGACAGAACTGCTAAAGAGGCACCATCGTTAATCATTTTTTATTATAACAAATAGGGGGAGAATAAGAGCAGAAAAGAAGAGAATGAACAAGGGAGAAGAGAATGAGCGTAAAAGAAGAGGGTGTTCGTAAAAGAAGGCATGGATCAAGCGCATTTAAGAAAGGAAGAAGTCAAAGAAGAAGTTTTGAAGATAAGTTTTTGTTTTCTTCAAAACTTTGTAATTTTGTTTTCTTTTGTATATAATTTGTTATCATCAAAAAGGGGGAGATTGTTAAGTATAAATGACTTTACTTAGATATGATTTTGATGAATAACAAAAGAACAAACAAAAAGAACATGACGAAGTCAAGCGAGACGCAGAACACAAAGCGCACGCTTGAAAACAAAGCAGACGCTGACGCTAAGCAAAGCAAACGCTAAGCAAAGCAGACGCAGACGCTAAGCAAAGCAGACGCAGACACAAAGCAGACGCTAACCAAAGAAGACGCAGACGCGAATAGTAAAGCAGCAGATGAACTCAGCAGATTACGTGGTGAAGTCAATGAGATGAAGGAGACGATGAATGATCTGAAGAAGATGATGACAGAACTGTTAAAGAGCCAACATCGTTAATCATTTTTTATTATAACAAATAGGGGGAGAATAAGAGCAGAAAAGAAGAGAATGAACAAGGGGAGAAGAGAATGAGCAGAAAAGAAGAGGGTGTTGAGAAAAGAAGGCATGGATCAAGGCAGCGAAGAAAGGAAGAAGTCAAAGAAGAAGTTCTGAAGATAAGTTTTTGTTTTCTTCAAAACTTTGTAATTTTGTTTTCTTTTGTATATAATTTGTTATCATCAAAAGGGGGAGATTGTTAAGTACAAATGACTTTACTTAGATATGATTTTGATGAATAAAAAAAACAAACAAAAAGAACACGATTTAAGTCAAGCAGACGCCTTGAACAAAGCAGACACAAAGCAGACGCTAAGCAAAGCAGACGCAGACACAAACCAGACGCAGACGCTAAGTAAAGTAGACGCAGACACAAAGCAGACGCTAACCAAAGCAGACGCAGAAACAAAGCAGACGCAGATGCGAATAGTAAAGCAGATGCAGATGCAAATAGTAAAATAGACGAAGACGCGTATAACTGACGCAGAAGAAGAATCAAGAAGCAGATGCAAGAGTCAGTTCGAGTTAGTTACAGAACTGAACTGATTAACTATTTCTTTAAAGATTCAAGAAACAAGAATCAAGAAGCAGTTGGAGACGAAGGCTATAAATACAAGTAGAAGTCAAAGATTGCAAAGTTAGACAACGTGAGAAAAAGTGATCGTAAAAGCATTAAGTGCAAATTTAGCCGAGAGCTATTTTACTGTAACAAGCGTTGAAATACTTTTACGAGAGAAAGTAGTACTGAGATAGCTGCGCAGAGGCTAAGTGTGAAAGAATCTTGGTTGTAGAGACCAAGAGGCTCGCAAAAGAATACTTGTAACGTTGAAGAGATACTGAAATTTCAGAAGAAACTCTGAGGACTGGACATAGCCCACAGTTTGGGGTGAACCAGGATAAATCTCTGTGTCAACCACTCTCACTCTCTATCTACATTTTAGATTCAAGTTTTATTACTACCTAGTTAAGTAAACAAAGTATTCAAAAGTTTTGATCAATCAGAATCTAACAAAAATTCTGTAAAGAATTTTACTTCTAATAAACAGTTTCAAAAGAATCATAAAAAGGGGAATACACAATTCAACCCCCCTTCTCGTGAATTCTAATATCGTTTTCTAAGTATTGTATTAACGTGTGATTCACTTCATAGCTTACTGAACTAAATGGTTGTTCTTTGCTGGTTGAAATAGAAGAAAAACAGACGAAGTTGAAAAGCAGAGGGAAGCAAAAGCAGACGGATGCAAAAGTGGACGAGTGCAAAAACATTTTATAACTTTTATTTTCAGTAGGTCTTGTGAAAAGAACAAGTTTGTTTTAATTAAGCGTTTTCATAGGTTTTTTTTTTAAAGGGAAATACACAAGGTACAACTTGTTTGATTGAAGTCTCCACTTCTATCGTCTTAAATAACACGAAGCGATATGTCACACGAACTGGAAACCGAGACGAAGCAGTTACCATATTATGCTATCTAATATTACAATTCTTCAAAGTACAATCTTGATGAATGTATTTACAATCTTCCTATTGAATCACAAGTAGCTGCTATATGGACTGACATTGACGATAAACAACATGATAAATGTCCTCATATCCAAGTCTGCAGTAGGCATTCTTTATTTCCGGCATCCTTTTTTAGATTTGTCTCCCCGTAATGTAGATGCTCCAAGTTTGTGTCACTCAAAAACCGATTAACACATTATGAATGACTACAAGAAAGATCAAGATTGTTACAATCTTCCTATTGGATCACAAAGACACTGACGACCGACGTGGAGAATGATAGACATGATAAATCTCGTCATATCTAAGTCTCCACTACGTCTTCTTTATTTGAGCCATCCTTTTTCAGGATGGCAACATGATAAATCTCCTTATATCCAAGTCTGCTGTACGCCAAGAGTTAGTGAACACTGATATTCTTTCGACAGCAACAAAAGTCGACAGCAACAAGAACGAATCTCCCAAAACATCTGTACAGACCAAAAAAAAGCTTAAAGAAGATTTACAACAACAGCTACGACAAGCACCAGCACTGTCAGACAGAAGATACAAGAGAAGGTGAGGCAATGAGCAAGAAGACACTATATAAGCAGTCATAAGGGCATGCATTGTGGGGCCGCGTGTGTGGTCGCCTGACAAAATATTGCATCAGAAGATTGGGTCAGGAGATTATGTGTATAGAGAGAAATGACACAACATGAATGACAATATGAATGAATGAAAAGATATAAACAGATATAAGTAGTCACAAGGGCATGCATTGCGCGACGCCGCCGCCTGACAAAATATTGCATCAGAAGATTGGGTCAGAAGATTGCGTGTATATCGCGCGAAGACACAAGATAAAATATTGCATCAGAAGATTGGGTAACAGAAACGATTTTCCTTGAGATACGTTAAAAATAGTTAACATGTGTAGAGAGAAAAATATGCAATAAAATGTTATTATGATTATATATGTAGATATCATAAGAAATATATCTATTAGTGATTCGTGTTTCTCATTTTTTCGCCAAGGTGTTGAAGATTTTCCATTAGATTATCACAAGAAATATATATATTAGTGATTCGTATTATTTAATATCGTAATGTAAATAGTATTATTCCTATTAGGTAGAATAAAATTTTCGCTATATTAATAAAAACAAATATGCAATGAATCATTATTATGATTGTATAAAAATATGAATATATGAATGAAGTTGAATAATAATAATGAATTTAATAATCATGATAAAATATTTAGAAAGCGATATTGCAAATGAGAATAAATATATGAATGAAGTTGAAAAATAATCATGAATTGAATAATCATGATAAAAATCATTAGAAACTGATATTGCAAATAGCAATAATATTAGAAGGTGATGAACCATCTGTTAAGTCAAAATGACTTCACATTTATGATTTTGATTAAGAACAAAAACTCAGTAGAAAAACAGATAGAGAAAGAAAGATGACGGAGATGTAAAGCAGTACTAAGTAGAAAAACAGACGGATAATGAAAAATGAGAACGATAAAAAAAAGCAGACGGAGAATAAAAAATTGACGAAGTAGAAAAACAGACGGAGAAAGAAAAAAACAGAAGAAGTAGAAAAGCATAAGGAAGCCAAAAACAGACGCATATGTTACTCCAATCTATTGCGACAACACCGGTGCAATCAATCTGTCAAAGAATCCGATTCAGCATTCAAGAGTGAAGCACATATAAGTCAGACATCACTTTCTGAGAGACTATGTTCAGAGGAAGGTGGTGCGTCTGATTCATCGAAGCAGTATCAAGAGCGGACATCTTCACAAAACCATTAAGTGAAGAATGATTTCAAAAGATCAGACGCAATCTCAACATGGTTATGTTAAGTGAACAGTCGAGCTAAAGTAAGGACAAAACTAACGGCGTCAGAAACAGTGAGGTACAGCTGGTAACTTCTCTCACAAGAAAGTTGCGGAGGGAAAGTCTGATAATCTCGAGGATTTTAATGACTCTAGAACACAGCGGACTATATTTTTACAAGTAGCTTAAAAGCAAAATCATTACGGTTATTCTCATCTCCAGACGGTTCATTTTGCTTTCCCAATTCTCTCAAACATCCAACCTTAAAAAGCTTACCAGAGTCAGTTTTTCATTCTGAAACAATGGAGGCAGCCATGATATTCGGAAGACATGTGGATTTCGAGTCATTGAGGAATGATGGTATGGATGTGGAACCAGAGATTGTAAGAGCTGGTTGGAGGAACTTCTTTGAGGTACGAGAACCAGTATACACAAATGAGGTTATCAATTTTTGGAAGAATGCTCAGCTAGTAGACAACACTGTAGTATCATCAGTAGATGGTATATCCGTTGTTGTGACTAAGGAGTTAATAAAGAAGGTGACCGATTGTCCGTCAGTTAGTGAGACCCTCTCTACCAAGGCCGGATGGATGTCCCAAGTCGGTATGAGAGAGGAAGATGTCAAAACACAATTATATGGAGCCAATGATGCATGGGAGAGGAAGACCTCTAGTTTGGTTCCGAAGGTGAGGATTCTCCATGCAATTCTGTTTAATTGCATTTTACCCAGAGCAGGTTCAAGTTATTTGGTGACTACGTTGGATGAACAATGCTTGTTTTACCTGCTAAATCGCAATCCCATCGACTTACCGTTCTTAATCTTTCATTACATGATTAAGGGGATGAAGGATTCAAATAGTTATCCTTATGGGATGCTTCTGACAAGGATTTTTAAGGAATCCGGTATCCTTCTACACCGAGGATATAGAAGGACTATTCCTGTGAACAGTAAGATTGATGCACAAACAATACGATGAATGGGTCTGAAGACAGTGATCAAAGAAGAAGCCGACTCTTCAAGAAGAATAAGGACTGAGGGGGAGCGTGCAATGAAGAAGACTCCCGCTTCAAGTTCTCAAGCTCAAGTGAGTATGAGATCGCCTGCGGATGAAATAAGGAAAGTGTCAGGAAGACCACTGATAAAACAGGCGAGTCCTCAAATCGAAGAAAGCTAATCCCGGAGGACAGAACAAGGTGCCCTAAAAAGACAAGGAGAAAGTCTTCTAAGTGAAGCTACAAAGAAGGCAAAGAGATCACCGAGGATTCAGACTCTCAGGCAACAAGAAGAAAAGAATGCCAGAGAACAGAGTCAAGCACAATCCTCTCCATCTCGTGCACCTACAGCAACAAGATCCTTAGTCTCTATTTTGGAAGAGGATACAGGCAGCAAAACCAAGGAGACCAAGAAGAAGAGAAAGGCGGAAGCCAGAAGAGAAAAAGCTCAAGCGGAGAAAACTTCAAGACTAATAGAGGCAGTACGGAAGACTGCTAGGGAAGTTAGTCGGAAGAAAGAAATCTCTGATGCTGCTAAAAAAGAAAAAGAAAATGAGCAAAGCAGAGTTCAGGAAATCCCTGTTAAGCAACCAGTGGAGCTTAACCTGGTTCAGCCTACTCCTGTTAATGATCAACCTGAAGTTACAGCAGATTCAACTTCAGTGAGGATACCAGTGGAAGTATCTGTTGAATCTAGTCTGATCGTTCATGACTATTCAGAATTTTTAAGAAAGGATAAGCTTGAAGTCAAACTGGTTGAGATTGTGACAAGAAGGAGTACTGCAATCGCTATCTTCAGCCAACCCAGAAGACAAATAAAGTGTAACATCCCGTCACTGATGGGAAGGGTAATTTGGTCATTTGGGACGGGTTAGGCGTGTGACAATATATCTCAGCATGCACATACAGCATATAGCCTCTATGATTGATGATTTGTTGCACATGCACATGGTATACATGCATTCGTGACATTTCCCGGCTTAGGTTTCAAATTGAGATTCTTTGTGAAATTTATGGGATAATTGTATTTGAAAAATTATTTGGAGTGAGCCATTAAATGTTTTACATTTTGGGGATTTATGAGAATTTTTCGGAATTTTTGGGGTTCGTGCTCGGATAGGAAAATTTCAACAATTTGACCGAGTGAGCTTTTCCGTGCTAAAAAGGGTTGCCTAATGTCATGGGATTAGTGAATAATTAATTATGGGACGATTAGCAAAAATTGGATTAAGATTAAATTAGATTAAAGTTTAGGATTAAATTATGTTAATTAAGTTAAGATTTTGTCTTTTCTTATTTGCAAAAGCCAAGTGGCTCCACATTTAATGCCTTTGTCTCTTCTACTCAATTACCTACGGCTTTCTCATTGTGTTGTTACACAAATATATAACTTGGAAGCTCATCCTTCATCCCATCCGAAACTTTGCTTGCTTCTTCCTTGGTGTGTTTGTTTTCTCCTCTTTCAAAAGCTTCTTATCCATCCTTTATAAGAGACTTTTCTTTGCTACTTGCCTTGCCTCTCTTTATTCTCTATCAAGATCAAGTGAAGCCTTGTGAAGATGATGATTTATGCTTGGTTGGTGTGATAGCCGTAGGTTTTGGGAGAGGTGGAGAGGTGTAAGTGATTTGGAGATTTGAGAGCTTACAACTTGTTTAAGGTAAGAGTTGAGTTTGTATTTATTCTTTTGGTTGTTAAAAGCATTCATGGGGATCATTAATGCATTTCTTTGATTATGGAAGTGGTAGGTTTGAATGGGTTTAAATGTATACTTAGTTATGGATGAATGAATGACTATACTTCTTATTGATTTTAGCTTGGTTTTGGATTGAGTTTGTAAGGATAGATGAATGGAAAACTTAGGAAGATCATTTGAGTAGGTGCTGCCAATTTTTGTGTCATTATAGAAGTGTATGTTGTGATGAATTTGTGGTTGAATTAGAGGTAGGAATGGATGCTTAGTGATGTGTTATTGATGTTAGAAGTGATAGGAGTTAGGGTAATGTTGAAATCTGGAAAATTGGTGTTTGACCAGTTGGAATGTTTTGATCATAACTAATTGTGTAGGTGTGCAAATGAGGTGAAGTTTGTGCCCAATGAAACTTTGGGATGTTGGCTTCAATTTTGTGTGAAATAGGTGGTGTTAAATTGTAATGCTAGAAGGGTGAAATGTTGCATGGAAAGTTACTATTTTATTGCCTGTAAACAGTATCCGTAGTTATGACCTGATTACTTTGTTGATTTTTCTAAATTAATTGGTATGGAACTAGGAAAAATGGTCTGTATGAAAGTTGAGGCATATTGAGTTAGCTTTCCATTTCCACTGATCTTGCTAATTTTCGAGTTGTATATTGGAAGATATGAACTGATTACTATTGATTGGTTTTATGCTTTTTGGAGAAACCTAATCAAAGTGTTGATTTTGTGAGCTTTCTGCTTGGGAGCAATTTTAGCAATTTTTGTGGACTGAATTGGTGTGAGTGATCTTCTGTAAAGTTGTATAGGAAGACATTATCTTGAAAATTAGATATGGCATATAATATTTAGAGGTCAGAGTTGGGAGTTATGATTTTGCAAAAACTGATCCTGCATTAGGTTAGGAATTGCTGATCATGGCAGTAACTTGCATGACAGTTTTGAAATTGTTAGAAATTAAATTGGAAATTGAGTTCTTCATGAAAATTGAAGTTTGAGGATTTATCTTTTCAGGGATATAAAGTTCTGATTTTTCTGACTTGTGTACAGGGAGTTATGCTTGTTATAAGTTTACTGCTCAAATTGAATGATTTCAGGGACAGCAACATTGAGTGAATTAATTGACTTGTTTAGCAATGGAATTTGATTTTGGGTTGTTCATGAAAGTTGTAGATGACGTTATGAAATTAATGAGAATATTTATTTTGTTATTTTTGACTGAGGAAATGAGTAGTTACTGAATTTGCAAAGTATTGCCCTGTTTGAGAAGTTTTTTGTAGACAGTAGCTTTGATGGGATATTTGACACCCTTAGGGGTGAAATTGATTTTTATGGTCTTCATGAGAATGGTAGAGCTTTTCATTATCTTTCCAACAAGCTATGTTTTGTATTTTTCTGAGTTGTGTACTAAGAATTATTGTTGTTGAAAATTCGGATGGGAAATAGGAAAAAAAAGAGGTTAATGGAATAAAGGCCCGGTCACTAGGCGACGCGTCGCCTAGCGACATAAGCCATTTTAGTCAGCCCGCTGGGCGAGACGCCAGCGGGCTGAACGCTTTTTTTAATATTATTTTATTTTTTTTAATTATTTTATTATTATTATTATTTAATTGGTAATTTGGGATTTCATTTTGTCAATTTCTTTTTCCGTCCGACATCCGATTGACCTGATTCTTGAGGCATCGGATTCAGAGAATATTTAATTTCATTTTGTGAGAAATTGGAAATTTTTGACGGAAATTGACGTGGCCCCGAACGGAGCCTTTAATCACTTTTGCTTAATTGGGGACTATAGAGGTCCAATTGCGCACCGTCGCCGCCAATAGGTTTCTAATTTTTAGACGGATTTTTTTTATGGGAAAATTTTGGATTAGGGCCGGGAATGCCATGAGCATGCATTATACACGTTTTACTTATTCCATGTGCATTGTTTGATATTTTTAACTATTCAGTTGGTAATGTTTACTTATTTTAATTGTTATAGAGGCCTAGTTGGAACGTAATCCCACGGACGTTGCAGAGACTTCCCGGCATTAGCTCGGAAGTTATTAGGTAAGTAACCTAGATGGTTCCTCGGTTAGTAAGTGTTTATAATTCTGCACTTAGAACCTTGTGGAGAATAATGGTGGAAAAATTGTGTTTGTTTGTGCCTGGATTGCGGACCGAAGGTCCGATGGATTGGAAAATTTGACATAGAAGTGTCGCATGTGATTTTCTTGTGATTACCTGTACAAGATTTATGTGTACCTATTGAATTGGGATCTGATATGATGTTGGTGTTGTTTAATTCGGACATATGCACTTCATGCATAATTGCATGATCGAGAATCGCGCAACATTGTGACGAAAGAAACCAACGAGAGCTTAAAGCTCAACGTGATCGGGCCTTGAGCCCATAGTGATTCGAGCCTATGGCTCACCGCTTAATGCGCCTTAATGGGACAGCCAGCGCCGATCCACAACAACGTAATAAATTGAAAAGCGTCTCATACACATTCCATGTGCATTTGAATTGATTCTTTGGATTGGTATGAAAATTACGTGGTACTACTAAATGTGATTTGGTGAGATAATTGTGCGTAATGTGTTATGTATCGCGATATGCATGAATTGGGTGAACCATCGATGATGGTTCTCACCGAAGTTCGCAAACTCACCCAAAATTGTAAATTATTTTTCGGGACCGAGAGAGTAGACTTATAGCTCAGAGGGACTTTTCTGCCGTGTAGATTGAGTTGGCAAGAGAAGTAATGGCACATGTGTCGGTCATTTGGCACTTTTGAGGATGACCTAGCTAGCCTTTTTGTTTGATTTTCTTTTGGAGTATTATGCAGTAACACACCAGGTTGTGTAAATTTATCGCTTGAGGTTATGAAATGAGAATTTATGGTTTCAAAATTAGTGGATTTCATATAAATGCTTTATGATTTTGATGCCATGTGGAGTGTTAGTGGTTGTTAAGTGGAAGACCCTTATCGTAGGGTATGTGTCGGAATGACCTACGGGCGTCCCGATACATATCCTATGGTATGGGGGTGCTACATTAGGTGGTATCAGAGCATGGTTTGGCATCTGTGGGGACTAGTACATAATTAGGCTTGAATTATTGTGAGAAATGCAGAAACTGATCAGAGTTCTTGTTTTGTTTTAGGTCATCCGTATTTGGTGATCAGATTGATCAACCAGTTGACCAGGGATCTGTTGGAGCTAGTAGAGAGTTCTCGGTGCCTCGATCTGAGGTACCTCCTAGAGTCCCCGTGAGACGGGAGAGGAGATACGATTCTTTGCGTGGCGAGAACAGACTTTATGGCGGTCTGAGACCCCGAGGCCGAGGGATGGTTGGAGAGGACCGAGAGAGTCCTCGATCGGATGGATTGCGAACTCGATGAGAGGTTCGACACGCAGATCTCTCTTCCGCAGGCCCCGCTTATACATGGTGGAAGACATTCCGGCAGTACTACACGCACCTTGCTTCTCGACACGGGCGATTTTCCAAGGCTTTTAGCGACAATTATATGCCCAAGGTGTATCTGGAAATGAAGATGCAGGAGTTTTGAGCCGAGACAGGTGGGATGATGATGCAGAGTACGAGGTTAGGTTTAATGAGTTGATGGGATATTTCTCATCGTGGTTTCTCTTGGCGCGATAGGTCTGGGAGGTTTGAGATGGGGTGAATCTGAGATCCGCGTGATTGGCCCGATCGATATGGGCTCCTTTATAGAGTTGAGAGTCTGCTTTGCGAGAGTGGAGCAGATTGTGAGACAGAGAGAAAGAGATGGGTCATGGTTCAGAGGAAATAGAGTTAGTGATAGTCAGGCGACTCTGGTAAGAGTTTTAGCAGCGCCAGAGCGAGGCCTTCAGATCTTGGGAGGATCCAGATAATCGGGTTTTAGATGAGAGGAGATTTGACCTTGTTGGCGTGGCGATGGCGATGGCGATGGCGATGGAGAGGTTTTGGGCGATTCCCCATTCTGTGAGCACCTTTGTGAGAAGAGGCACTTTGGAGAGTGTTGGCGATTGACCGAGCTTGCCTTAAATGCGGCTCCATGGATCATCGATTCTGGATTGCCTGGTACATTGGGAGCTCGGTCTGGTAGTGGTCGAAGCCGGAGTAGTCTACCGTCTGAGTAGAGTAGAGTGGGTGGATCCGGGCGTGGATCGAGACAGAGGGGCCGAGGTAGAGGCCGAGGTAGAGTGAGGATCCTTTAGGCGAGGGTGAGGGCAGGCGATCACCCAGTCGAGCCGTAGTATATGCCATGACGAAAGGTGAGGCCCAGATTCCCGATGTAGTAGCCGGTATGCTCCTTATTTACGATTTGAGGCGTTTGCATTCTTTGGATCCTGGATCCACATTCTTTATTGCACCTCATATGGCATGTAGATTGCATGGGATCGGAGATGTTCTTGTATGGGCTAGAGGTGAGTACACCTTTAGGTACTACTCTTGCGATTGGGAGAGGTTCGAGGGATGCTTGATCCAGATTGATCAGCAAAGGTTGAGGGCGAACCTTATAGTGTTGCCTCCGAGAGATCGATGTGATTCTCGGGATGGATCGCCGACGCCCATAGGGCTATTATGGACTGCTATACCAAGGAGGTTGTTTTAGAGTCTCCTGGTCAGCCTAGAGCAGAGTATTTAGAGGAGTTAGTCAGGCAGTACCAGCCCGGATGATCTCTTTCCTTAGTGCCCTGAGATTGATGCATGAAGGTCGTGAAGCATGCTCGCTCATGTGGTTGACACGAGTTGGCAGAGGCTTGTGGATATTCCGTGGTTAGGAATTTCGGATGTGTTTCTGATGAGTTCTGGGTTTTTGCCACGGATCGGAGACGAGTTCACTATTGACCTCGTTCCAGGTACTGCTCCTATATCTATACCTCCATATAGGATGGCACCTGTGGAAGTGAGGGAGCTTAAGGCTCAGTTGCAGGAGTTGTTGGAGAAGGGCTTTATCAGACCTAGTGTTTCACCATGGGGAGCTCCAGTTTTGTTTGTGAAGAAAAAGGATGGGACTTTGAGGCTATGCATCGATTACAGGCAGTTGAATCGGGTGACAGTGAAGAATAAGTATCCACTGCCTAGGATCGATGACTTATTTGATCAGTTTCAGGGAGCTCGGTGTTCACTAAGTTGGATCTGAGGTCAGGGTACTATCAGTTGAAGATTGCAGAGGCCGATGTGCCTAAGAGTGCCTTCAGGAGCATGTACGGGCATTTTGAGTTTTTAGTGATGCCGTTTGGGTTGACTAATGCCCCGGCAGCCTTCATGGCCTTGATGAATAAGGTATTTCAGCCTACCGGATCGGTTTGTTATTGTGTTTATTGATGACATTTTAGTGTATTCGAGAAATGCATGGTGAGCATAGTGAGCATTTGAGGATTGTGTTGCAGACCATGAGGAGAGATAGTTGTATGCCAAATTGAAGAAATGTGAATTTTGGCTAGATCGATGATATTTTTGGGCCATATAGTGGACCGGAGAGGGTATTGGTGGATCCGAGTAAGGTGGAGGCATCTTTGAAGTGGGAAGCTCCTAGGAATGTTTCGAGATTCGAGTTTCTCGGATTGGCGGTTATTACGGAGATTTGTCGAGGGTTTTCATTGATCTCACCCTCCGACAAAACTTCGAGGAAGAATGTGCCATTCAGATGGACCGAGGAGTGTCGGAAGAGCTTTGAGGAGTGAAACATCGGTTGACTCATTGCACCGGTGTTGACTATTCCATCCGGGATTGGAGGATTTGAGGTATCTGATGATGCATCGCATCGTGGATTGGGGTGTGTTCGATGCGCACGGTAGAGTCATTGCCTATGCCTCGAGGCATTTGAGGTCTCACGAGGTAAACTATCCTGCTCATGATTTGGAGTTAGCTGCAGAGTGTTTTCTTTGAAGATTTGGAGGCATTACCGTATGGTGAGACTTTCCAGATCTTCACCGACCATAAGAGTTTGAAATATTCTTGAGCGTAGAGAGTTGAATTTGAGGCAGAGGAGATGGCTTGAGTTGTTGAAGGACTATGATTGTACTATCGAGTATCACCACAGGAAAGCTAATGTGGTGGCGTATGCTCCGAGTAGGAAGTCACATACTAGTACAATTGATTCGTGCAATGAGGTTGCCTAATTTGATTCATTGAGGGCTTTGAATGTTGGATGACTCGGGCGGGATGGAGTCTTATTGGCTACTTTGACACCGAGACCGATGCTCTTGGGGAGGATCGAGAGAGTTCGTGAAAAGGATCTGTTATGGTGAGACTAATTGAGAAGGTAAAAGTCGATTGAGTTCGAGTTTGATGTGAGAGATGAGACTTTGTGGTTGAGACAGAGGCTTTGTGTGCACGATGTGGATGACTTGAGGAGAGATATATTGAGGAGGCTCATATGGCCACATATGCTATGCATCCCGGTACTACCAAGATGTATAACACTCTTAAGCAACATTTATGGTGGCTGGCATGAAAAAGCAAGTAGCGAATTTGTATCTAGATGTTTGACGTGCAAGAAAGTAAAATTTGAGCACCGTGCTCGAAGAGAAGCTTCATTCGTTGCCCATTCCGGAGTGGAAATGGGGCAATTACCATGGATTTCATTATGGGTTTGCCTAGGACACCGAGGCAAGATGATGCTATCTGGGTCGTAGTGGATCGATTGATAAATCGCCCATTTCTTGCCGAAGAGGAGAACAATACCATGGATCAGTTGGCCCGAGAAGTATGTGTATAAGATAGTGAGGCTGCATGGGGTCCCAAATGTCGATAGTGTCAGCGAGGATCCCAGTTACTTCGAGGTTCCGCAGAGTTTGCGATCTGCTATGGGTACTAAAGTGAACTTGATCTGCGTTTCATCCTCGAACATGATGGGCGAGAGGAGAGGACAATTAAGATCGTTGAGGATATGCTTCGCTTGTGTATTGGAGTTGAGAGGCGTGGGATCGATGTTTAGCTCGATTGAGTTTGCATACAACAATCACTATCATAGTAGCATCGGGATGGCACCATACGATGAGGCCTTGTATGGGCGCCGTGTAGATCGCCTTTGTATTGGGATGAAGAGGGTGTGAGGATGATTGAGGTCTGAGCTGATTAGGATATGTAGATAAGGTGAAATCGACACTGAGTCGCATCAAGCGGCTCGGGATGAGATGTAAGAGCTATGTGGATCGGCATAGGAGGGACATTGAGTACAATGTAGGCGATAGAGTGTTCTTTACGGTGTCACCGTGGCGTGGTGTCTTGAGATTTGGGAAAAGGGAAGTTAAGCCCTAGGTACATTGGTCCATATGAGATCACCGAGAGGATGGGACCTTTGGCCCTCTGCTAGCTTTACCGAGTGAGATGTCTCGGTTGCATGAGCGTCTTCCATGTGAGTATGCTCCGTAGATATCGGTCAGATCAAACACATGTGATCCGGCTCGGGAGATTGAGGTATCGAGTAATTTGAGTTATGTAGAGGCCGTCTGATTGTCGGGACACGGTGAAACAGTTGAGGAATAAGAGTATTCCTTTGGTGAAGGTTCTCTGGAGGAACCACTCGGTGAGGAGGCTACAGGAGACCGAGGAGCATATGAGGAGACAGTATCCTCATCTTTTCGATCAACCAGGTAAGAATTTCGGGGACAAAATTTTTATTAGGAGGGGAGATTTGTAACATCCCGTCACTGATGGGAAGGGTAATTTGGTCATTTGGGAAGGGTTAGGCGTGTGACAATATATCTCGGCATGCACATACAGCATATAGCCTCTATGATTGATGATTTGTTGCACATGCACATGGTATACATGCATTCGTGACATTTCCCGGCTTAGGTTTCAAATTGAGATTCTTTGTGAAATTTATGGGATAATTGTATTTGAAAAATTATTTGGAGTGCGCCATTAAATGTTTTACATTTTTGGGGATTTATGAGAATTTTTCTGGAATTTTTCAGGGTTCGTGCTCGGACCGGAAAATTCCAACGGGCTGACTGAGTGAGCTTTTCTGTGCTAAAAAGGGGTTGCCTAATGTCATGGGATTAGTGAATAATTAATTATGGGACCATTAGCAAAAATTGGATTAAGATTAAATTAGATTAAAGTTTAGGATTAAATTATGTTAATTAAGTTAAGATTTTTGTCTTTTCTTATTTGCAAAAGCCAAGTGGCTCCACATTTAATGCCTTTGTCTCTTCTACTCAATTACCTACGGCTTTCTCATTGTGTTGTTACACAAATATATAACTTGGAAGCTCATCCTTCATCCCATCCGAAACTTTGCTTGCTTCTTCCTTGGTGTGTTTGTTTTCTCCTCTTTCAAAAGCTTCTTATCCATCCTTTATAAGAGACTTTTCTTTGCTACTTGCCTTGCCTCTCTTTATTCTCTATCAAGATCAAGTGAAGCCTTGTGAAGATGATGATTTATGCTTGGTTGGTGTGGTAGCCGTAGGTTTTGGGAGAGGTGGAGAGGTGTAAGTGATTTGGAGATTTGAGAGCTTACAACTTGTTTAAGGTAAGAGTTGAGTTTGTATTTATTCTTTTGGTTGTTAAAAGCATTCATGGGGATCATTAATGCATTTCTTTGATTATGGAAGTGGTAGGTTTGAATGGGTTTAAATGTATACTTAGTTATGGATGAATGAATGACTATACTTTTTATTGATTTTAGCTTGGTTTTGGATTGAGTTTGTAAGGATAGATGAATGGAAAACTTAGGAAGATCATTTGAGTAGGTGCTGCCAATTTTTGTGTCATTATAGAAGTGTATGTTGTGATGAATTTGTGGTTGAATTAGAGGTAGGAATGGATGCTTAGTGATGTGTTATTGATGTTAGAAGTGATAGGAGTTAGGGTAATGTTGAAATCTGGAAAATTGGTGTTTGACCAGTTGGAATGTTTTGATCATAACTAATTGTGTAGGTGTGCAAATGAGGTGAAGTTTGTGCCCAATGAAACTTTGGGATGTTGGCTTCAATTTTGTGTGAAATAGGTGGTGTTAAATTGTAATGCTAGAAGGGTGAAATGTTGCATGGAAAGTTACTGTTTTATTGCCTGTGAACAGTATCCGTAGTTATGACCTGATTAATTTGTTGATTTTTCTAAATTAATTGGTATGGAACTAGGAAAAATGGTCTTTATGAAAGTTGAGGCATATTGAGTTAGCTTTCCATTTCCACTGATCTTGCTAATTTTCGAGTTGTATATTGGAAGATATGAACTGATTACTATTGATTGGTTTTATGCTTTTTGGAGAAACCTAATCAAAGTGTTGATTTTGTGAGCTTTCTGCTTGGGAGCAATTTTAGCAATTTTTGTGGACTGAATTGGTGTGAGTGATCTTCTGGAAAGTTGTAGAGGAAGACATTATCTTGAAAATGAGATATGGCATATAATATTTAGAGGTCAGAGTTGGGAGTTATGATTTTACAAAAACTGATCCTGCATTAGGTTAGGAATTGCTGATCATGGCAGTAACTTGCACGACAGTTTTGAAATTGTTAGAAATTAAATTGGAAATTGAGTTCTTCATGAAAATTGAAGTTTGAGGATTTATCTTTTCAGGGATATAAAGTTCTGATTTTTCTGACTTGTGTACAGGGAGTTATGCTTGTTATAAGTTTACTGCTCAAATTGAATGATTTCAGGGACAGAAACATTGAGTGAATTAATTGACTTGTTTAGCAATGGAATTTGATTTTGGGTTGTTCATGAAAGTTGTAGATGACGTTATGAAATTACTGAGAATATTTATTGTGTTATTTTTGACTGAGGAAATGAGTAGTTACTGAATTTGCAAAGTATTGCCCTGTTTGAGAAGTTTTTTGTAGACAGTAGCTTTGATGGGATATTTGACACCCTTAGGGGTGAAATTGATTTTTATGGTCTTCATGAGAATGGTAGAGCTTTTCATTATCTTTCCAACAAGCTATGTTTTGTATTTTTCTGAGTTGTGTGCTAAGAATTATTGTTGTTGAAAATTCGGATGGGAAATAGGAAAAAAAAGGTTAATGGAATAAAGGCCGGTCCACTGGCGACGCGTGCCGCCCTAGTGATCTTGAGTATATAAAACAGCGTCGCTAGGCGACAGCGTCGCCCTAGCTTGACTTAGCCACTTTAGTCAGCCCGCTGGCGAGACGTCGCCAATGAGGCTGAACGTTTTTTATATTATTTTATTATTATTTTATTATTTTATTATTATTATTATTTAATTGGTAATTTGGGATTTCATTTTGTCAATTTCTTTTCCGTCCGACATCCGATTGACCTGATTCTTGAGGCATCAGATTAGTAGAATATTTAATTTCATTTTGTGAGAAATTGGAAATTTTGGACGGAAATTGGCGTGCCCTGTAACAGAGCCTTTAATCACTTATTTTGCTTAATTGGGGACCTATAGAGGTCGAATTGCGCACCGTCGGCGCCAATAGGTTTCTAATTTTAGGCGAATTTTTATGGGAAAATTTTGGATTAGGGCAGAATGCCATGAACATGCATTATACGTTTTACTTATTCCATGTGCATTGTTTGATATTTTAACTATTGAGTTGGTAATGTTTACTTATTTTAATTGTTATAGAGGCCCAGTTGGAGCGTCATCCCACAGACGTTGCGAGAGACTTCCGGCATTAGCTCGGAAGTTATTAGGTGAGTAACCTAGATGGTTCCTCGGTTAGTAAGTGTTTATAATTACGCACTTAGAACCACATGGAGAATAATGGTGGGAAAATTGTGTTTGTTTGTGTCGGATTGCGGACCGAAGGTCCGATGGATGGAAAATTTGACATAGAAGTGTCGCATGTGATTTTCTTGTGATTACTGCATACAAGATTTATGTGTACCTATTGAATTGGGATCGATATGATGTTGGTGTTGTTTAATTTGGACGTATACGCACTTCATGCATAATTGCATGATCGAGAATTGGCGATTGTGAGAAAGCGACCCAGCGAGAGCTTAAAGCTCAACGTGATTGGGCCTTGAGCCCATAGTGATTGAGCCTATGGCTCACCATTTAATCGCCTTAATGGGGACGATTTGAGCGCCACCACAACAACGTAATAAATTGGAAGCGTCTCATACACATTCCATGTGCATTTGAATTGATTCTTTGGATTGGTATGAAAATTATGTGGTACTACTAAATGTGATTTGGTGAGATAATTGTGCGTAGCTGTGTTATGTATGTGTAGATGCATGAATTGGGTGAACCATCGATGATGGTTCCTCATTGAGTTCGCAAACTCACCCAAAATTGCAAATTATTTTTCGGACCGGAGAGTAGACTTATAGCTCGGAGGGACTTTTCTGCCGTGTAGATTGAGTTGGCAAGAGAAGTCATGGCACATGTGTCGGTCATTTGGCACTTTTGAGGATGACCTAGCTAGCCTTTTGTTTGATTTTCTTTTGGAGTATTATACAGAACACACCGGTTGTGTAAATTTATCGCTTTGAGGTTATGAAATGAGAATTTATGGTTTCAAAATTAGTGGATTTCATATAAATGCTTTATGATTTTGATGCCATGTGGAGTGTTAGTGGTTGTTCAGTGGCGCACCCTTATCGTAGGGTATGTGTCGGAATGACCTCTGGCGTCCGATACATATCTATGGTATGGGGTGCTACATAAAGGTCGTGTTCAACCTATTTTGATAAATAGTGAGTCATGACACATTTTGAATGAAGGCGAAAGGAACTTCTATGATACTTTAAGGTGCTGTTGCACTGAGGCCATACCTACTCAAATGTCTTCTCGGCCGTGTACTATTTATCCGATCCGTAGCAGACTATAATAAAGGTTGTACCGACATACAACCACGATATCCATTGAATTTCAATAAGGGAAATCGAAGCTATTTCTAAAGAAGATAGTGATGATCTGTCTGCGGATCGAATAGCGAAGAAGTGCGGAAAATAAATGAGGCATGCGCTTACACAAAATAAAGATGATGCTTGTTGCAGTTTATCTTGATAAGCAAGAAGACCGTCGGTGGGAGGAAGAATAATCACGAGGACATTCATGAATCCCTTGTTGAGCGATTCTGCGTATTAGACCCTATCTAATACTTTGCCTATTCAAGCGAAGCGTTACCCTACTGAGGAAGGCGATTCTTGATCTTGCTGCTCCATTTGACTTAGATCTTCCTGAAGCTGATACGTTTATTCGTCCACCGTCTATTGTGCTTAATGAAGAGTACACTTCGACCTCTGATGCTTATACTACTACAATTCCATTCATTGTTCCCTCAGCAGATGAAGATCAATCCTCCTTACTGAGTGACTCCCAAGATGAACTCAGCAGATTACGCGGGGAAGTCAATGAGATCAAGGAGACGATGAATGATTTGAAGAAGATGATGACAGAACTACTGAAGAGTCGTCGTCCTTAATCATTCTTGATTATAACAAATAGGAGGAGAAGAGAATGAACAAAGGGAGAAGAGAGCAGACGAGAAGAGGATGTCCAGAAAAGAAGGTGTGAATGTAGCAGACGAAGAAAGGAAGAAGTCAAAGAAGAAGTTTTGAAGATAAGTTTTTTTTATTTCTTTTTCATAACATTGTATTTTTTCTCTTGTATATAATTTGTTATCATTAAAAAGGGGGAGATTGTTAAGTCCAAATGACTTTACTTAAAAATGATTTTGATGTATAACAAAGAAAACAAATAAAAAGGAAGTCAAACAGACGAAGTCGAACACAGACGAAGTTGAAAGGCGGGCGAAGTCGAAACAGGGCGATGTCAACCTGAGGCGAAGTCGAGGCGGGCGTGGTCGAACACGACGATGTCGAATCTGAGGCGAAGTCGAACACAGACGAAGTCAAGACAGACGAAGTCATGCAGACGCAAAGAAAAGTAGAGGCAGACACAAACGCAAAGAAAAGCAGACGCAGACGCAGACGCTAAGAAAAACAGACGAAGACACGTATAGAAAAGCAGACGCAAGAGTCAGTCTGAGTTAGTTACATAACTCAATTGATTAACCGTTTCTTTAAAGATTCAAGAAACAAGAATCAAGAAGCAGGTCGAGACGAAGGGTATAAATTCAAGTCGAAGTAGAAGATTGCAAAGTTAGACAACGTGAGAAAAAGTGATCGTAAAAGCATTAAGTACAAATTTAGCTGAGAGCTATTTTACTGTAACAAGCGTTTAAATACTTTTCTGAGAGAATTTTAGATTAAAGCGTTATCATTACTTAATTAGTAAACAAAGTTTTGAGCAATTAGAATCTATCAAAATTCTGAAAAGAATTTTTTTGGACTTCTAACAAATGGCTTTGAAAGAATTTTCAAAAAGGGGAATACACAATTCAACCCCGCTTCTCGTGCATTCTAATATTGTTTCTAAGTATTGTATTAACGTGTGATTCATTTCATGTTTTTTGCTGGTTGAAATAGAAGACGTAAGTTTGATTGTTGTTATCTTCTTGCAATGAAGGATGTGATGTATTTAGGTTAAAGAAGAAGAAGACAAAAGAAGAGGGTAGGAATTGTTTGATCGAAGTTAAGAGGAGAAAGGTTTCAAAGTTTAGATATAGAGGTATCAGCAGGGCGTCTGGCAGGGAAGATATATGGTCGCGTAATAAAAAATTAAAGTTGAAGAGTTCCACTGTATTAAATGAGGGGCAGTACTGCAAGATGATAAAGTGAAACAGAAACGATTTGCCTTGAGATACGTTAAAAATAGTATACATGTGTAGAGAAAAAGAGGAAGCAAGAGTCGAAGTAACAACGATTGCAAATCGCATGTTTTCCAAGAAGGATTAGTCAATTCGTATACTCCAAGAAGGATTATGGAATTGGTAACTGAAATTTAATGCGAGTTGGAAATGACATTAAGTAAACTGCTTTAAATAAAGAAGAACAAGAGGAAGTGCTGTAACAACCCGTTATCGATGCGATGAGCATATTGGTACGGGTAGTGTTGTGATTGCATATTTAGTGATCGAGTGTTTTGTGGCCTTTGAGATAGATCATTTTGCATATGCATATACATAGTGACATGCATTCATGATTATTCCAGCATTTAAATTGTGATTATGAGTTGAATTGTGAATTTTGAGATAATTGAGTTAGATTTGATTTTAAAGTGAAATTAGGGATAATTCGAGTGGAATAGTGGAATTAGAGTGAGAATTGAATTTTAGAAAATTGGAAATTAAAATTGAGTATGAGATCGAGTGTTTTATATTTTGAGGAATTATAGAATTTTTCTGGAATTTTAGAGTTATGTGCGGATCGGAAAAATGACTTTAGGCGATGATTGTGATTCCGGTTTCGAAAGTGAGTGGTAAATGGCTTAGAAAATTTAGATTTGTGAGTTTAAGAATTATTGTGAAGAGCCATTGAAATTTAGAGACCGAGATTGAATGAATTTGAGGACTGTGATCTATAGGTTTAAATCAGCTATATATATATATATAGACCTTATGTTTGATAGAGGAAGACATTTTTCTCCTAGGGCACGAAACTTCTTCTTCTTCTCGTGGTTATCGTTGATCTTGCTTTCTTTGGAGAGTTTGCTTGCTTCCTTTCTCCTTGTGGTTGGAGAGTTGTTAGAAGCTTGGAGTTGTGTTGGTTGGCTTGGATTGAGGAGTTTATCGTGAGTGAGAGAGCTTGAGAAGTTTTCGGAGATTCTAGGGTTACCATGCGATTCCGTGATTTGGTAAGTTTATTGTGTTTTAATGTTGTATTTATGGTTATTTATGGCATTTATGGTATTTAATGTGTTAGCTGGGGTAGTTGAATGTGTTTTATGGAGGTTTTAAGAGTATTAATGGCGGAAATGACGATCGGAGAAGATGATTGGGTCGCATGCGTCATGACGTATGTCGGGCCCGCATACGGCGAAAAGGTGTGTTACATGGCGAGTCGCTTGAGACGTCATGACGAAAGCAAGCAATTTAAACGCCATGACGAGTAATTGCTAGGCATTGTGCGTATGAAAGAGTTGTTCATGGCGAATGTTCCCATCCTTGTGAGAAGCGTCCCTTTGGCTTGTGAAAATGAGGTCGTGACGAGGACAGAAATTTTAGAGAAATTGAATTGGTTTTAGGGTATATCTTTTAGTGTAGACCTCCGATTCGGAGTAATTCGAGTTGTTATGATCTAGAGAAAGAGGTCTTTGAGTGAGGTAAATTATAAGAGTTCGAAATTAAATTAGCGAGTTCTCAATCATAGAAAAAGAGCTGATTCTGGTTCCTTAAGTGACCTAAGAGTTATGTATTATCAATTGGAGTATAATTAGAGTTTAAATGAGAGATTTGTGAAATTTATGGATGTTATTGACCTAGTGAGTAGTGAATTTTGGTTGTGAATCGAGAGATAGCGGAATGGGACTAAAGCGCTGGGAAATCATGATCATGGATCATATAATTTTAAATGTGAGACATGTGCATCAATGAATCTTATTGATTGAGCATATAGTGATGAGAATGCATTTGTATTGTTATAGAGGCGTCGTTGGATCGTCAGTCTACGGATATTGCTGGTACTTCCAGGTAGTAGCCCGAAAGTTACAGGTGAGTAACCTAGTTGGTTCCTCGATCTTTGTGTGATAATCTGTGCTGTGAATGTGTGAATCAATTGTCAATGTGAGTGATACAAATGTGAGATAAATGTGCTGCAAATATGAGTAAGTGTTCTGATTGTGAGTGATTGTACTGAATGTGTTGCTAATGTGAATACTTGTGATTATGAATCAGTGTATAGTATTACGAGTAAGTGTTCTGATCGTGACAAGTGAGTGAAGTGATAATATATGTGCTAGTATTTGTGCAAGTGTTAGTGCATGCTAGGCATGATTATAAGAGGTAATTAAGCAGTTGTGGTGAAGCATTAGGTGTGCGAGCTTTAAGCTCGAATATCGGTGAATAGGCTAAGGCCAAAAGGAAATAGTGCATACCGGAGGGCTCTCCTATCCACAAAGTGAGTGGGCGTTAGTGCATACTTAGAGGGCTCTCTACTTGCGAAATTGTGATCATTGTGAAAAGTGCCGAATCGGGAAAGTGTAGCGCTCGATCACAACAATGACATAAAATGAGAAATTGCATACATTATGCATCATTGCGTAGTGAAATTGAGAATGCGTGTGATGTATGACAATTGTGAAGTGATATGTTTGAGTTATGTTATCGTATAAATATGTAAATTGTGTACAGTGTTCTAAATTGCGTTAAAGTGTATTATGCGATATATTATGTGTATATGCATGAGTTGGGTGAACCATCGATGATGGTTTCTCACCGAGTTCGCAAACTCACCCAACATTGCTAATATTTTCAGAGCGGCGTTAGTAGGTTTCTAGCTCCGGGATAGACGCTTTCTCTGTGTGCGAGTTCTTGGACAAGTGAGCGATGGCACACAGTCGGTCATTTGGGCGACTTTGAGGATGACCTAGTATAGAGCGTTTTATCGGTTTCCTTTTGGGTTATTGTATTGAGACTTTAGGGGTGATAGACTTGTCTATATTTTGGATTGATATTTTGCAATGAAAGAGTATTATTGGGGTTTTAAATTTTAGTGATTTGCTTATTGCGGTTTAATTATATTGTTGCCATGCGAGTATTTAGTGATAGTTGCGGCGGTAGCACTTCCTTCTTTGTGGGATATATCGTCGGTTACGACCAGGCGTCGGTGTGTACCCTATGGTAAGGGGGTGCCACAAGTGCGAAGAAGCAAAAATAATTTGAAGTGGAAAAATATAAGTAAGAGGAAGTGCGAAGAGAAAAGTGAGAAGAAACGTAGAAGCAAAGATAAGAGGAAGTGGCAAAAGCAGACGGTAGCTGAATCGTTAGTCCATATTACGATGAAGAATGCTGTTATACTGGACAGATAATTTTGTGAAAAGTCTTCAACACCTTGGTTGTTTGTCTTTTTTTTGCCAAGGTGTTGAAGACTTTCCACTAGATTATCTGTCAGGAATGTTTGTAGGCTACTCATCTTCATCTAAGGCTTTTCGAGTTTACAATCTTATTTCGAAGACAGTTGAGAAAAGCATCCATGTCAAGTTTGATGATAGTTCCCAACCCCATAAGGAACATGACATGGGGAGTGGAAGCGCTTCAAAGAAATTAGATGATATAATAGAAACTCCATCATCACGAACTGAGATAGATAAGGTTGAGGACATTCCACAAACCAGTGGATTGAAAAAAGATTGAAAGTATAGGAGTTCTCATCCAGAGGAGCTAATTATTGGAGAGACCTCTGAAGGAGGACGAAGCTTGGATTTTAGCCATGCAAGACAAAAACAGACGGAGTTGAAAAATAGACGAAGTTGAAAAAATAGACGAAGTCAGAAAAACAGACGAAGTTGAAAAGTAGACGAAGTCAGAAAAGTAGACGAAGTATGTGAAGAGATACAAACACAGACGAAGTTGGCAATACAGACGAAGTTGACAACACAGAAGAAGTTACCAACACAGACAAAGTTAACAACACAGACGAAGTTCAGTTTGAGTTTGCTACAGACCTCAACTGAATAACCGTTTCTTTCAAGATTCAAGAAGAAAGAATCAAGAAGCAGTTAGAGACAAAAGTTATAAATACAAGTCGAAAGTTATGAGAATCTGGGTTTTTTCCTATTACGACGAGTATCTGTAGTAGACTGTGAGTGCGATTGTGGCGTACATTCACTGCTGCTGATCGGCTTATCCATTTGTGATGTCAAGTGGTATTCAGCATCGGAGAATCTTTTTTCGAGACATTGTTTAGCTGATGAAGAAGATTCAGGATTTTTTTTTTTCTGAAAATATCAGAAATCAATATATATTAAGCAAGCGATATAAGGGGAGATGAATTCTAACTAAATGGCATATACAGAAATAATTAAAGATGATGTTATAGATAAAATCAAGATGAAGTAAGAATAAAAAGCACCGAGAGGGTGAAAGTGAAGTCATTGTAGTTCATGAGCATCAATTTTACGGCGATAAACAACGAAGAATCGTTGCACCCCATCTGAAGACTGAGTGTTTGCTGGCTTCATGTGGAGAAGAAAGGTATCACTTTTCAATTGTGCGTATAGTTTCTCCAAGGGGAGATCCATGTTCTTATAACGGAAAACAAAAAATGTCCATTGTCAGTAGAATAAGTAGATGAAGACGAAGGTTATAAATAAGAGTCGAAGTCGACGTATTATTTCGTATATTTATGTAAATAGTATTATTCCTATTAGGTATAAAAAAATTCTTGGCTTATATTAATAAAAACAAATATGCAATGAACCGTTATTATGATTATGTAGAGCTATCTTACTGTAGCAAACTCAAAAAAAGAGTGTGTCAACTTCTCTCAAGCTTTAATAGTAGACCTTTAGGGTTCAAAGAAGCAGACAGAGTTGAATAGTAGACGAAAGGAAAAGCAGACGGAAGGTGAAAAGCAGACGAAAGAAGAAAAACAGATGGAGTTGAAAAGAAGACGGAAGCAAAAGTAAAGGGAAGCAAAAGCAGACGGATGCAAAAGTGGACGAGTGCAAAAACATTTTATAACTTTTATTTTCAGTAGGTCTTGTGAGAAAACAAAAAATGTCCATTGTCAGTGGAATAAGTAGATGAAGATATTTGGGGCTGATTAAACTGGAAATGTAGATGAAAGAACGAAGGGAAAATATAACCTCATTGTAACGGCGGTTAAGTTTAATAGTTTCTCAACGAGGTCGTCGAAAATGGAAACCGTTATAGTTATGATTTTGTCGGTCAAATCCATGTCATATCGGCATCTGTTCAATAAAGTCAGAATTGTCAAAAAGGAGGAGCGTGGGCAAAAAAGTAGTGCAGGTGACATGGAAGTAAAAAAGTGATGCGAAAATTATGGAATGGACACGGAAGGAATAAGCAAGAAATGGAAGATTGCAAATAGAAGGCAGAAACCTTGGCTCTGCTGTCCATTTTTCTCTACAGTAATTACAAGTGAAGACAACTCCAGATGCAGCAGCTGTAGACCGGAAGCATTTGTTGCATTCCATATACCAAAATTTTTGCAAAATATGTTGAAAGGAAATTTTGGCTTCAATCCATGATATCTAAGGAAAAGTCGATAAGAATGTTCAGAGGAAGAAGTTTCAAATTCAATATGTCACTGGAATATGCGGATGCGATTACCTTGGGGGTAGAATCTAGAGACATGATCTTGGTGATATTCTGGTGAGATCCAGAAGATATACGAGGATTATATCTAAAGTAAGATTTTCCACTAACGAGGTTTTTGATGTCGCTGTTATTTCGTTGTGTCCTGAAACATAATAATTATATAGCTGACAAAATAAAGAAATTTTAAAATTCGTATATAATTTGTAACAAAATGTTAGAAAGGTTGTTTGTAACATAATGGATTACCAATTTTTGAGATCGGCAACTTCTTGTATGGGTGGGTCACCGAGGATGGCTGAGTCGAACCATGTTGACAATGCAACAGCTAACATTTCAAAATCATTTTTTGAGATAGAATGAAAAGGGACAGAGTAAGATGTGTTATTATGAGGAAGGAAAAAATACCGTTAAAGAAATTGACTTTGAGCTTTGTGCAAACAATAACTGGATGGAGTGAAGTGATTCCATAATCTTCTGGCCCTCGTTCTCAACAAAACAATTCCAAAGCGATAGTATGACTGTTTGTTGCCTAAAAAAACAAGAGATTACAAGAAGATGATAAATTTGTTTATCTCTGACGCAAAATAGTAACAAAGATACAGAGTGAGAATTACTCTTTATTCATGATAACAAATTTTTGGACAGTTGAAGCTTTTCCGTCTCTCATGACATCTTTTTTCCAACACTTCAACGATTTACGGCTATAATATCTATCATGTGTTAAAGATTAATGTAATCACTAACGAAAAGTTTTGTAAGATTGTATGAACAAATGTATTAAGCATCTAACTAATGATTTTTGCTTGTGCGAGATAATCCATAAGACTACGGAAAGGTGTGAAGTTGAAAATCGGAGGATGATTGCATCGTCTTGTGTGAGTTCGATGACCGTGCGACTTGTGAGAATCCACTTGTATCTTCAAATTTTAGTTTGATCTTGAGGGGAATTGATTTGACAATTGCATTAGAAATGATATATTCACGACACGGTGTAAGATGTCCCCAATTCTTTGGATATCATTATTGAATATGATACCCTCAACTTGCGATCCCTATTAATTATGAAGGAATTATCGATAGGTAAGTTGATAAAATGTAAAAGGAAGAAAGTGTAATTGATATACCTCGTAATCGCAGAAGACAAACTTTTGTCTTTTAGTCGGTGAATTAATGAAAGCAACGACTGTTGTTTTCTTGGACCATCACTGATAAGACCATGATTGCGCTCAGGAAAATATTCTTCATCAATAAACAATTATCCATGCTGAAAGAAAATGTTGGATGGTCAAGCCAAGACAAATAATTATGCGTATAAAATCGAATTATGTGAACTGAGAAAACAAACAAATAATATACCTCAGAGGAAATTTGATGTTTTATAATTTGACTAATTGAAAAATTTCACGGAAAACAATATTCCTTATCTTTTTTTGGAAGTCTGAAGATTGAAAAGTTGCAGGAATAATAAGAAATTTAACCGATTTAGGAGTTCGAGCCCTTGACAGAGCTACATATAACTGTCCGTGTGAGAATACAGGTTGACGGAGATAAATTCCAACATGATCAAGTGTTTGACCTTGGGATTTGTTTATAGTCATTGCAAAACACGTATTTAATTGGAAATTGTGTTCGATGAAAGGAATTCCATTTTTTGTTCTCCGGATATTGCGAGGAATCTTAGGTATAAAATGATTTTCCTTTGTGAGGTCCAAAAACAATTTCAGCTGAAATTGTATGATCTTTTAGTTATTCGCATATCAACCTTGTTCCATTGCATAATCCTTCCGTTGGATTTAAATTTCTCGAAGCATAATTGGAGAGCCTTCTTTCAAAGAAAAGCTTATGAGGAGGTAGGCCTTTAGGGTTCAAAGAATCGAGAAAATCTTGATAATCGACTTGATGTCTGCGATCAACCGTCTTGTCAAAACTCACATATGAATGCAAATCTCCTGTTAATTTTTGAATCATGATGTCATTAATTTCATCAACACAACTATTCGTTGGACATTGCACGCATCTGTTTATCATCTGATATGGGTCGGATGAATATAAGCTTAAGTCAGGGAAGACGTGTTCCAATAACCTAGTGAGGATAATTGTATATTAGGAAAGTATAATCGTAATGTGAAAAAAGGTTAGTATGTCGTTTAATGAAAAAAGAAGTGACCTATTAACAGATTGTTCCTTGTTGTCGTAAGGAATAATGAGTTCATTTAGTAAACATATTTGATCTTGTTCATCCATTGGTTCGATGCCTTCTCAACCCGCAATAAGAAATCACAAAATTTGGATTTGAGATAGCTCTCATATTTGTCGTTAAACAGAATTTAGAGATGTGGCGCCAGAGATGTGAATTTAGAAGACTTGAATCAATGAGTTGTTGTTTCGTTGCTTGGTGAATAACTGGCAATGTTTGGTGAAAGTCGCCATCAAATATAACAATTTTACCTCCAAAAGGCTGATCAGAGTTCATTATACCTTGAAGTAAGCTGTGAATTGCTTTGATGGCTTCTCGTTTTGCCATGGAAGCCTCGTCCCATAAAATAAGGCTGGATTCAAATATCAATTTTGCAACACTGCTCTGTTTGCTCAACTGATAAAATTTTTGCTTTGATAAATCAAGCGGGATTTTAAATCTTGAGTGAGCTGTCCTACCGCCTGGAAGAATTGACGCAGCAACGCCAGATGTCGCGACTGCGATTGCAATATGTCCTTGTGATCGTAAATTTGCAATAAGAGCTCGATATAAGAAAGTTTTACCTATTCCCCCGGGACCATCGATAAAATAACTTGCAGTCGTTGAAGTGAGAACTGAATTCATGATTAAATCAAATATGTGCTTTTGCTGGCTATTTAGTTTTGATTGTAATAAGAGGTCTTGTTCATCAATATCTATATTCATCTCACTTTCTACCTCCTTGATACGCTCTGCCAGTGTCAAGTCTGAAATTCATGTTCGAGTGAAATGATAATCATTAAGCTTTTTCCCATTTTTCCGAGATTTATTGATATCTTGAAGAGCCATTTTGTAATATCATCGGATGTATCGTATTAGAGGAAGAATAAGCATATAGGTAGTCGAGGCGGAGGTGGCTGTGAAAGTTTCCCGAGTTCCCTAGGATTTGTCGGTGAACAATAGAACAAGAGTGTAGCAAATAACAAAGCGAGGAATGTTGGCATTTGAAATATGCGACTTCGTCAAGTGTTTGTTGTATGTAAGAGTCGATGCTAGCAATCCTAATTGCGATGCGGCATCCACAAAAGCAGTTCGACTTTTCACCATCAACAGTTAACAAGTTGTCAAGCGATGTTGGTCCTCTAACATTTGCCAGCAATAATCTCAAGTAATACCTTTCTCCTTCTCGAGGTCAACGATAACTAATCGTCCTGTGACTTTTCTCCGCTTTCTTTACATCCACGTCCTTGTTTTTGATTCCAAAAAAATGTTGGGAAATCCACATCTGAGACATTTCATTTCTGCAGCCTTTTGATTTGTTGAATTGGTCCAAAAAATTCGTCGGCATTGTTTTTTAGAAGTCAATATTCCTCGATAAATAAGACAAATTAGCATCTTTGTGAAGGAAACAGTTGTTGATCCGGAAGGTGAACTTGGAGTATATAGATGGATGGATTAATCTCTGCGGCGGAATTCATATATCGCCATAAAGCTTGAATGAAACCAACGGCCTTCTTGGAAATTAGTGATTTCGTCAATATCGGACTGGTTTCTTGGTCGTTGACGCTAAAGTTCACAAGGTCGTGGCCCTTAAATACATATTTGTATAAATATTTAACAAGCTTCACGGTGGAACATATTTCAACATTAATATGGCGGTCAAGTAACATCGAAGGTACGGGTTATGAGGAACCACCCATCTATTATCAACCTCGTGGTGCCGAAATTTTAACTTTTCTTCCATTATCTCTACGCCTATAGCACGGATAATTGTCTTCGCCATGGACGATGAAAGGAGTAAAATCCTTGGGGTAATGACTTTTGCATACACCATTTCTCATGCAAGGCTTTGTTTGTTCATAAAACCACAAGGACCGTGGATCATATGCTTAATGACAAGAGAATATAATATGGAATTGTGATCGAGATTAGGTATTTGGTGATATGATTTGATCGTAGGAATCTGGATTCAACAACTTAAATTGTGGTTGAAGTATTAGAAGCAAGTGAGCATGAGGAATCCACGCTTTTGAAATTCAATTACGAAACAAATGCGCAACATCTCTGAATATTCCTTTTTGATCAACTCATTTTCGAATTTCAAATTTACCACGAACACTCGGACAATAAATCAAGTCATCTTGTGCTTTTTCATGGAATTTAAGATTCTCTTGTATTTCCTTCCACATAAGGTTGCAAGTCATAGTCGAAAAATATCTGGTTTGCCATATTTTTGCACTAGAGCCATTGCATCCAGATAACGTCGTTCATGTCCCTTGACGCCGATAAATGAAGTGGGAGGACAACTCACGACCAATTGTAGAAGCTTCATTTTGACCAATATTAACGCTTATCTAAAACACCTCGTAAAATTTCGATCGTATTTAGCTTCTTTTTCCTATGGAAGTCAAGCGTGATGTTTCAATCTTTATATAAGAACCAACAACGAATTGTTGTAGTAGTCTTAAGCTGTGGATAAGCATGGATTCATTATAACTTCTCATTTGTAGTCGATAGCAGTAATACTCTCTGGCAGATACTACGCCATGTTTGGAGTTCGCTTCTTGAGTAATTAGTAATAGTAAGAAAAAAATGATAAATTAATTTAGCCCAATTAGACAATATTTGGGAACCAAGGGAATAAGCACACAACTAACCTATGTTTGCGAGAGCAAATAATTTAGCTGCTTCAGTAAAAGTGCATAAAGGAGCATTGCTTGTTTGATCAGAACCATTGGTGCTGTTTGTTTGTGAATTTAAGCGCTTAATGCGAGGATGCCATCCTGATTCACCCCGTGGAAACAGAAGTGGGTATTGAAATAGGTCGTAGCATGCATAATAAGATCGAATTCTATAGCTCGGACCTGAGTGACTGTAGACTTGGATATGAGGAGATTTATCATGCTATTCATCATCGATTCGATCCATATAGAACTACTTGTGATCAAGAGGAAGATTGTAAACGTATTTGGTCAAGACCCGGATAACATCTCGTAACAATTTCATGATTTTCAAGGAAGGAATATCTTTAAGGCACGCGAAAGAACCTAGCATAAGGGTTATCTTCAAGAATTGTCATAATCGACTTCAATTTACTTTCATGAAGTTTATCGTAATCGCCACCCTTTGTTGTAGTTCTTCATCGGTATCAAAGAAATAAAGTTGGATTCCGATACTTTATTGCTTGTCGGCACTAAACTGTCAAGGAAATGGTAAACTTGTCCTTGAACACGGAATGTATAAACTCCCATTGTGTTTTTTGTCAGGTCACGATCATATCTGGCTCCATAGGAAGTGAAAGTTACATTGTTATTGTATGTACGAACATTCTTTCTGAAATGTTCGGATTCTTCGTCGCTATTTAGAAACAAAGACTTTAAAGCATAAGGCATCTGAGGAGCAACAATAGAAAATTGTTCGGACGAGCAACAAAACGATGGAGGTTCAAGGTAAAATAGTTTTGCGTTACAATATTGACAATCTGGAACAGAAGGAGCCGTTTCAGTTCAACTGTAAATTCGCAAGGATGTTAATATTGAAGGAAATGTGCGATGATTTATCCTTGAAACATATAAAAAGGACATTATCATTATGTGGACTAGTTAGGTTGGAAATAGTTTCAATATAGTGAAAAAAGGTACCTTCATTTATGTGATCGGATGGATATCAATACATCGGTCACGTATTTGATGATAAGAGGGTTCATGACTCGGAAGTTGGTGGTGGAAGGTTCGATATTAATGAAAGAATCTTACATTGACAAGTAATTCTTTGCTGAAGTGTAGATGAAGTGGAAGTTGTGTTTTTTGCAGCTTGATTTTCTCTACGTCGTCGCAACAATTCTTGTTTTTTTTCATTTGGCATTTCAGCATATTTTTGACGTCTTTTAGCATTTCTATCCATATGTAAATACCTGAGGAATCGACATAATATGAACGTCTTTTATCTATCCATTCATGATGTTGGGTAAAAATGAATTGTCAGATATATATATACAGGCCTACATACATTGATATATATATATATATATATATATATATAAATATATATCTATATAGCTATATCGATATATATATAGAAACAATAAAATTGAATATATATTATAAATCGTATCACAATAAACATGTAAAAAAACATTTTGTTTATGATCTAACAAACAATATGTCGAACAAACATGATTATAAACCATTTACATAACTATAGCGTAATTTATAAAAAAATTATTTCATTTAACTACACATACCTTACTACGAAGAATGTTGCAGAGAATAAGCAGGGGACCTATAAAAAATGGAGTATACATGCAAATGTAACGCATAAAGGAGAATTTGCTCTATTCAGGTTAATAAATAACAATAGCTGAATTTTTACAATAAATTTATTTAACCTAAGCATATATACCTTAGTACTCGAAGAATGCAGCAGAGAATAAGCACGGGGCCTTACAACAATGGAGTATAAATGCAGTCAGAATCTAGAACGGAGGGTAGTTGAGAGAAGTAATGTTTGGGTGGAGAAAATGTTTCAGCGGTTGGGGTAGATTTGCTTTAAGGGTTAAGACAGGAGAACAGGTAAGAAGTTAGAATATAAAGGTGTCAGTGGAGTGCGTACGAGAGATCAAATTTTGTTGTAAGTTATTATGATGCCAAAGAAATGGCCCTTGAATGATTGATTGATAAGCAGATGCAAAAGGCAAGCTTCTAAGAAGAGGAAATGATTGTAGAAGGTGAAACATCGGGAAGAAGAGTAAAGGCAAACAATGATAGTAATTTCCAAGAAGAGAAAATAATTGTAGAAGGTCAACTGTCCGAGTAGACGTGTATAATAATTTTATCACCTATGAATTGAAACGTCGATCTCTACTCGGTGCTCTTCTTCTCTAATTACATTCATGTTTGCTTACTTCTTCAATACGTTTTTAAGGTGAATCGACATTATTATACCAGTTAGAAGATTATTCCATACAAGAAAAACAGGTCTGAATGTCTAGTTCATACATTTTGGGGGTTAGCGTGTCTTTCCTTGCCACAAGTAAAAAATTATGACGGTCTCACGTATGAATTAAAACGTCAATCTCTGTTCTGGTTTTTACTTCTGCAATACGCTATCGCCAGTGTTTGACATTATACCTATTAATTGAAACGTCAATCTACCTGACAGAAGAAATCTGTACAGTTAAAAAGGAGGAGATTGTTAAGTCAAAACAACTTAACATAAATGATTTTGATGAAGTAGAAATAATGATGAAAAAGGAGACGATGAAAAGAAGACGGAAGTTGAAAAGCAGAGGCAAGTTGAAAAGCAGATGGAAGCAAAAGCTGACGGAAGCAAAAGCAGACGAAAGCAAAAGAAGACGAAAGTTGTGCAAAAGTAGACAGGAGTAAAAGCAGAAGATGGAAAGCAGACGAAAGCAGACCACATGTGAATTAAGAATCAGTTTGAGTTAGTTACAAAACTCAATTGAATAACCGATTCTTTCAAGATTCAAGCAATCTCTGTTCTGGTCGTCTTCTTCTTGCGAAAAACAAAAAATGATTGCAGAAGGTGAACCTGTTAGGAAGAAGAGTAAAGGGAAGCAATGACACTAATTTCCAAAGAAGAGAAAATAATTGTAAAATGTCAACCTGTCAGGAGTAGCACGTGAGAAATCTATCACCTATGAATTGAAACGTCAATCTCTGTTCTGGTCCTCTTCTTCTCTTTGCACTCCTCATGTTTGCTTACTTCTGGAATACGTTAACGTATGAATTGAAACGTCAATCTCTGTTCTGGTCTACTTCTGCAATATGCTATTGACAGTGTTTGACATTATTATAGCGGCTAGAAGATTGTACCTATTAATTGAAAACTTAATGTACGTGACAGTCAAAATCTCTCCAATTAATGATTTTGATGAAGTACAAATAATGATGAAAAAGCAGACGATGAAAAACATATTTTTCTTCTTTCGTCTACTTGTCACATTTCGTCTACTTTTCAAGTTCACGTAAATATGAATTTATTGTCCTAAAAATATTGGCCTTTGGTTTTAATTTTATGATATATTTAACCATGCTTGCAGAGGACAAGGTAAAATTGTTTTCAAATAAGTATATTTTAAACATACCTTCAATTATTATAATATAATTTTGAAAATCATTTTAACTTTCTTTTTTACTAAAAAGAAATATTTGATTATTATTTGTTAGGGAGCGGAAGCAGCGGAAAGCATAAGAGGACAAGGTAAAATTAGTCACTTACTTTCTATATGAGATTTTTAAGTTGTGTATTGATATTATGTTAAGAAAATATATATTGCAAAACTTTAAACTTATGGTTTTCAAATAAGGATATTTTAAGCATACCTTCAATTATTATAATATAATTTTGAAATCATTTTAACTTTCTTTTTACTAAAAGAAATATTTGATTGTTATTTGTTAGGGAGGCGGAGCGTGAAAGCATAAGGTTGGATGTGTCCAAAATACAGGAGATAGATTTAAATGCGAAGTGGATAGATGGCCATGGTTATTCGTTGGGGATGTACCCTTGTTCAAGTTCAATTTAGATGAACATGGAAGTACAGAAATCCTGAAGTGCGGCGTGACTCCATTATATTCCTAATATCAAGATCAATTCTATTAAGCATTCGAGTTTCCTACTCTAGTGTCCATTATGGTTTATAGCAAATTTGATGTAGTTCGTCACAACTCGTTACTTCTCTCACAAGGTAATTGAACTTCCGCCTTTTCGATTTATGCCTTTTGTGCTTAAATACATTTTTGTTCAGTATTGCCCGCTTTTAAATGCATCTTTATGTCTTCGTCTGACTTTTGTATTCTCCGTCTATATTGTTATCTTCGTCTACTTTTTCAACACCGTTTATATTTTAAACTTCGTCTACTTTTTCAACTCCGTCTATATTTATAACTTCGTCAACTTTTCAACTCCATCTATTTTAACTTCGTCTACTTTCTCGAACTTCGCCCTGCATTTTCTCTTCTTAAATACTGCCTTTTCAACTTCGCCTGTTATTCATCAAAATCATATATGTAAAGTCATTTGACTTAACAAGTAAGACGATCAAAATAAGACACTGAAAAATAGCACGAAGCGATATGTGCAGTTACCATATTATGCTATCCAATATTACTATTCTTGAAATCGCAAGATGATAAATCTCCTCATATCCAAATCTGCACTACGCCTTCAAAAACTTTACAAAGTCAGAGGCCATCAGATACAACCTAAAGAGGTATCTTATAGACAAAGAGACTTCAAAGTGTTCCCCAAAACTTATTCACGCATTATGAACGAGTACAAGAAAGATCAATTGTTATCATCTCACTTTCACTTCGTCTTTACTCTTAATCTTAACTTTCAAAGAAGTGAAACGATCAAAGTAAGACAATGAAAAGCAGACAAAAGAAGAAAAATAGACTAAGTCGATAAGGCATTTAAAGCAAAAGCAGACGCAAAGCTGAAAAAAATGATTTAAAGTAGAAAAGCAGATGGAGTTGAACCAAAGTAGCACGATAAAAGTTAGACAAAGCGAAAGTAAGACGATGTCGAAGTAAGACGATGAAATAAAGAGGTTGAAAAATAGCACGAAGCGATATGTGCAGTTACCATATTATGCTATCCAATATTACAATTCTTGAAATGGCAACATGATAAATCTGCTCATATGATGTTTGATCTAGACGAAAGTTATCCAAAAGCGAGGGCGTGAAAAGCGCATTTAAAGCAAATCACCTCCGAATTAAGAAGCGAGACGATAGAAAAAGCAAATCACCTCCCAATTAAGAAGCGAGACCATAGAAGTGAGACGATAGAAGTGAAACGATCAAAGTCAGATATTGAAAAGTGAAAAGCAGACTGAAGTAAGACATAAAGCAGAAAAAAGACACATAAAACTTTACAAAGCGATGTCACATTCTTGAAAAATAGCACGAAGCGATATGTGCAGTTACTATATTATTCAAATCTGCACTACGTCTTCTAAAACTTTATGACTACAAGAAAATCTTTGTCAACGCATTTACAATCTTCCTATTGCATCACAAGTAGCTGCTATATGGACAGAGACGGATGATGAATCTGCTCATATCCAAGTCTGCACTACGTCTTCTTTGTTCGAGGCATCCTTTTTCAGATTAAAGTAGATGATTCCTGGTGATAATCCTGAAACCTCTGCTTTTGACAGAGGAGTTCCTTTCTGACATGAGAAAAATATATGTACAAGAAAAGAGGATGCTGGTGGTGAAGTAGCAGCTTTGCAATTTATGATAAATCTCTTCATATCCAAGTCTGCACTACGCCTTCTTTGTTTGAGGCACTCTTTTTCTGAAGTCTCCACTACGTCTTCTTTATTCGAGCCATCCTTTTTTAGGATGGCAACAGTCGACAGCAACAACAACGAAAGTCAGAAAACATCTGTACACACCAAAACAAAAAAAGCTTAAAGAAGATTTACAAGTAAAGAACAACTAGAAACCGAGACGATGCGGTTACAACATCCGACGTCCAGTTGGTCAACAACCTTATGCTAGGTTCACGTGCTAGATTCACGTCAAAACCACTGATACTGTCTCGACACCAACAACAGCTACGACAACCACAGTTGGAATGGAAAAAGCAGAGGAAGGCAATGGCGGAGAGGAAAAACAAAGACAAAGAAAGGAGACAACATGGATCTATTCCGTGATCATCCATCCCATTCGCTCTTTAAGTAGTCACAAGTGCGGCCTCCTGACAAACTATTGCATCAAAAGATTGGGTCAGAAGATTGCGTACAAAAGAGGAAGACAAGGGCGGAGAGGAAAAAGAAAGAGAGAGAGCGCGCCTGACAAAATGATAAAATATTTGGGTCAGAAGATTGCGTGTATATCGCGCGAAGACACAAGATTCAATAAATAGAAAAAAAGAAATATAAGCCGCTGGATTAAATGGACGATAGGGATCTATTCCGTGGTCGTCCATCCGGTCGCTCTTAGTATATATACTTAATGAGTGTCTCCTTAAGGAATGGTGGTTTATCTCTTTTTAAAAAAATTAAGTTAAAAAAGGAGATTAGAAATTTTGTTAAAACATAATATTAAAAATAACAAAAATGAATTGATTTGAAATTCAATAAAACAGACTTCTAGTTAAAGGAATTTATTGTTGAAAAATCGAGTCAGAATCTGATCCCAATCATAGTGGAATATCTATGAAACTTTTTCGTTACTTTTGATTTCTTGAAAATTAAGATCTCTTTAATTCTATAAAATGATTAACACAAATCATAATAAAACGAATACTTAATTTGTACCTTATTATAAAGATTGATCTTTATATTGTCATATTTTTCGAATAGTTTCTGAAACCGATCTGTCTCAACTATCGTAGCCGCATAAATATTCGGCCTCTAACGTTATCTACAGAATGAGTTGAGAGAACTCTATAACTCTTACAGAGAGGATTAAGCAAGAAGAGCTAGCTCCATAAAGTTTAAGCCTATTATAATAAGTTTTGGAAGTTTTGGTAATTTAATTAAAATTAAATTCTAATTTCAATTAAAATTTAATTATAATTACAAAGAATTTTAATTAAATACTAATTATGCCCATATAAGATTCAATATCTCATTTTGAACCTTATTTATTAAATATCTAATATTTAATCATAAAATTTCTTAAAATTTTACAATCAAGTCTAAATTGATTAAATTAACTTTGTTCTCTTTAATCTATTCTATATGTAAGACCCATTAAGTTCCTAAATATATTAGCAATGATTACAAATTATAATTCTAATTTATAATTAGAATTGATCTTTAATTCTACAATTAAACAATTTATAATTATATATCAAGATTAGCATTTAGTAATACCATGATCACCCAAATATTTAGGAATGTCAAAGTGGTTTTAACTAACCTTTATGTGCATGATTTTTTTCGTATAATTCAATGCTTTTATCGTATAATGTTTCAATTAGACATAGAGCATAAAATTAATGTCTATTATATTTTTAGTCAAGTCATATTAGTTGTTCGTCATTAGCTATCGATTCAATTAATGATGTTTGTAAACTATTTACAAAACATCATTCCACTTTGGCCAAGGATTTTCCAAACCAATACTAATCGAGAACAACAAAACATTCTTCCTAATTACTTTAGGGTGATGAATCCTATCTTAATCACACAACTACCTCCATATAGTTCATGCTACATCCAATGACTACCGATTAAACGACCCATGATTAAATAAGTCATAAGTAGTATCAAAACATAGCAATCCCTATGCAAGATAACCTTGGTGACCTTAAGTTAAATGATCACTTATATAATCATCACAATGAGAATTCCATAGACATACAAGTGATGTTTCAAATGGATTTCTTATGTTGGGTCTGTTCAGTTAATTTTTTCTCTAATAAGCACCCACACGTTTATTTAAGTATCTTTATACTTTAGGCTATGAGATCGATTACTTCTTTCATAAGGAAAATATAACATGTGTTAGTCTTTTTACGTTCTATTAATGTCCAATATTAACAAAACAATGACTAGAAATAATTTACACAACAAGAACGGAGCCAATTTCTGACAAAAATTGCCGGCAAAAAAGGAGAAATTTTCGTTGGTAAAAGAATTACCGACGAAAATGTGTGACGGCGTGAAACATCGGTGCCACCACAGTCGGTATCTTTTACCGATGGTTAGATAATGTGGTCGGTATACATATACTGACGGACCATCGATATAGGTGGCAGGAATATACCAAAATTTGGTGAGATTTTACCAATGGGTCGTCGGTATTTTTGGTGAGAATTTACAGACGGTCCATCGGTATTTTTGGTGAGAATTCACCGACTCCCCGTCGGTAAATACAAGAGACTTTATTCCGACGGTACCGTCGATAAATTCCAACCAAAATCATCGATGTTGTTAGTACTGTCGGTAATTTCAATCTTTGCTCCCTAAATTCACTTTTAATTCTCTATAAATGTGTTGGTGAACGAAGATTTTTTTAAAAAATTAGTTCGTAAAATTTGATTTGAATTTGAACGATTATATATTATCGTTACAAAAGTTTTGAAATTTTGAACCTATGGAGTTTGTTTATAAAGAAAATTAAATGAGTTTTGTAATTGATAATGAAAACATTACAGTACATAAATGAAAACCAAATTATTGATAAAAACAATTCTATTGTCCTGGTGAGTTTTGCTGATGTGAGTCTCTTTCCCTTGCTCTCATTTGGTCAATGTCATTTCAGAGCTTATGGATTACCTCCGTCAACATCTGCACTGTGGACTCCAACTGATTGATACGTCGCGTTAGCTCTGAACTAGATGCTACTGTTGTGGACATAGTAGAGGAGTGGGAATAAAATGTGTTCGTAGATGAGCCTAGGCCAAAGATCCTTCCCCGACTGTCCCTACCACCCATTGCATCAAAATATAGATGGGTCTCATCAACTGGTTGTTCATCCTGCTTATGTTGCCCAATTGTTTATTGTATTTGGTCCTATTAAGACACTATACTTATATTGTAGTTAGTAAGTGATAATTATTAAGATTGAATATTAAACTATAAAATTCACATACATTTAGTTCTCGACATCGGTTGTTGACGAATATGACACCGTCATGTTTCTTAGTATGAGTATGCAAGAACAACTGATGGGGTATAGGCCTACTGCCCATAAACTTTTCCTGCATAACAATGAAAAGTAATAAGTTAAACAAGAACTCATAAAAATTTTGGTAGAGGAGTCTCCTCTATTTTTATGATATTACCCCCTGTTCAAGAAAGCAAAGTACGCAACACAGCCATAAATGGCACCAGTAAATTACTCCACACAGTCATGATCATTAGGCATACTACACATATATGTTCATCACAACATTCACACATCAATTGACATTTAAATATAGCAAAGAAAAAATTTAGAATATAAATGTCATATTAATATACTTATAAGCCTCTCTGCATGCTCACGGTGAGTAATTGATCCTCCCGTATGAATGAAAAGACTGTCTGCCCCTCTCCTACCACGTCTGTTGGTAGAGTTACAGGCCGATATGTGCATTGCCTCAAGTGATCTCCAGTACTCCAGCCAACGACCCCTTGTGGACTCAAAAATGAAAGAGGGTCGTACACCAGCATTTTGTATCTGATTAATAAAATCGCGATAACGTATACGAGCTCGCGACTCCCATACTATATGTATTATCTCGTCGAATTCAGAACTCCAGTAAAAATGTTTCTGAAAATAAAAAGAATAAATTTGATAACTTAACATCTATTTATATGTATGTGATGAATGTATACAACAAAAAGAAAAAAATACGTATCGCTTACTGTACCTCAAACTCCTGATAGTAAAATGTCTTTGTGGCATCAGAGATCTTCTTTCATGCATAACCATCTGGATCAATTCTCTCTTTAAATGTAAATGTCATTTGTCTTGAACATGGTCCAGATGGAATAAACCTAATATAAGAACAAATAAGTTCATAAATTTGCAAAAAAATTAAACATATTAGTTAATGCTAAACATAGATAGTGTTTGATGTGATTTCTCTTATTATTGATCGGATATTGTTATATACTTTCTACCATCAGGACCCTCAGATCCAGGGTGGATCTCGTCTCCTTCCTCTTCCATAATTGTATTGGATGATGTATGAGTGTGAGATTGTTGTGTATCACCAGTTGCAGGTGATGATGTTCCTGCAACTGTAAGCGCTGAAGGTGGTGGTGGTGACTCAATTTCAGCTGGAGTCTATGATGGGCCTCCCTCACAATAAGTCCTCCAAGCATGTTTATTGAAGTTGTCTCTTTGGTCCCATATTTGTACCTGAAATAATATGTTTATTGAATTGTCCGATAAATATTTACATTTATTTCTAAATCTAATATGTTACACAATATATGTAAAAGGAATTCATATCATAACTTGGAATTAAGTAATGAGAAACATTGTTACAGTCAGAGTACAATAATATAAGTAGTTGGTAACACAATCATGTGTATTGCAGAGATACATGACAATGATATTAATTTTTTGATGGATTCAAGTAACATGAGAGTCGCTAAAGGTAAAGGACTCCCCAATAGCTGAATTACCAAGAAGGTTCCTCGCATGTTCGAACGCTGCAATAGAAACAGTAAATGTTCTTCCCACACGTGTTTGGTTTTGAATACCTTCTTGTAACAGTGTTTCCGCTATTGCCAATTTTGTTGGTGAAATGTTTGGAAATGGTTTACCTACAACAAAATAGGAAAGAACTTACATATTGTCATATTAAAAAGGGATAATGCAACATATTCGGTATACGTATACGTACGTGAATTTTCAGATGAGCTTTGTGGAGTTGCCAACTTTTCCAAACCAACCGACTTGCCTAATCCTTCATCGATCGTTGTGTCATTACTCCCGCCTCCTTCGGCATACATGTCATCTTTGAGATTCATTACAGCTAAAAACATGTAATAAATTCCATGAAATATTAATATAAGAACTGCATATGTTTGAATTGAGATGTATATAATAAGGAAAGTGATGTTTAGATGATACTATACACCTTCAAGTAGAAGGTCGGTCATGGAAGGCAAACGATCATTACTTAAAGATGTCGAGATTGTTGCAGCATCCTTTATTCTTTGGGCATGGACAATTTTACCACATTCCTCCCAGCGGAATGAATTACTTCCATCCAGAACCATACCCCAAGTCAACACTCCTTGATTAAGAATTGGAAATAAAAATTTGACAGAATATATTGAAAAGTGTGAATACATATAACTTGTCAAAGGAAATTAAATCTTCCACTACAAATTAATCGCTATCATAACTTAATTGTAAATTATAATCATCTTCACTTTCTAATAAATAAGATTCAAAATCCGGCTCCTCTTCATATCTTTGATCATCTTCCTCCTCTCGAGATGAAATCTCTTGATATTCATGTGATGGATCGTGCAATGGTTCATTATCATCATATGTCATAGATGCATTTATAAAATACGCATCTTTTTGAAACGCTTCACTTTCAATTCTCTTTTCTCCTTTTTCATGTGATTGAAACACACCTCTAGGTTTAACTTTGCAAACCGCCAACCAATCTGACTTATCTCGTCGTATGCTAGGAAAAGGGACATAACACACCTGTTTCGCTTGCATAGCCAAAATGAAATGATCAAATTGTTTCAATCTTCTACGTGAGTTGATTTCAACAAGATTGTATCGACTATGGACTTTTGTTCCAATATTTGGAGTGGGATAAAACCAATCACACTTAAATAACACAGTTCGCTTGATTGGCAACGCAAGGTACTCAACTTCTAGGATCTCAATGATTTTACCATAGTAATCCGTCAATTCTCCTTGTATGGAAACTCCACTATTTATGGTTGTCATGCTATGACCATGAGTTTCTGTATGATATTTGTAGCCATTAACGAAATAAATCGGATACGATTTAACAGTTCGTAGAGGTCCCTTAGTAAGATCATAAATGAACTTGTTCTCCATTGGATTTGTTAAGGCCTACAAAAAAAATGATTTCAATATCAATGAATACATCCGGCTATTTCAACACTTGAATTATATAATTTAATTATAGGAATATTTGTTAGGGGAAACTAACATATCTCTCAAACCATCATGCAAAGTGTCATCCAACCTCATTATTTACTTCATCCTGTGTGCTGTTTGCCATAATCTCACGTAACATTGCCTCATACATCCTGTTAGGTTATAATATTATTTAGTTATGCAAAAGACAAAATTTTACTACCGATATAATATGGTTGAACTTATTGCACGAAAGGTTGAACCTCTTGATAGTTCAATAAAATGTAACTATGGGCAGCGTCAATTTCTTGCTTTGTTAACATTCTTCTTGTTGCACGCCCATATGTTCGCCTAGGATATGTGAAAATGGATATGTTACCATCAGTATAACTGCTTCCTCCCCCATCGTCATTACTAGGAACTTTTCTTGCTCTTGTGTGAATGTGTGGCGCAAAATAAAGTCCACAAAATGAACTACCCTCCTCAACTAAATAAGCATTACAAATGGAACTTTCAACTCTAGCCTTGTTTTTCACATTTTTCTTCAAGTGGTGCAAATACCTATATTATAAAATATGAGAATTACAATGTAACAGTTAAAACATATGATAACTTCATTGACTGAAATTTGTATGAATTACCTCTCAAATGGATACATCCATCGATATTAAACTGGACTAGCTAGTTTAGCCTCGTACGCTAAATGCATAGGTAAATGCTCCATACAATCAAAAAATCTTGGAGGAAAAATTCCTTATAACTTACACTGAATAAATGGAATCTCCCTTTCTAAGATTTCCATGTCACTGTACTTGATTTCAGATGATGTTAAACTTTTGAAAAACAAACTTATTTCTGTAATCACTTCCCAAAACTTATTTGGTAGCAACTCCCGAAATGCAATTGGAAGTAACCTTTGCATAAATACGTGACAATCATGACTTTTCAACCCAAATAATTTATACTTCCTCATATCCACACACCTTCCTAAGTTTGAAACATATCCATTGAGAAACTTTAAACTCTTCAACCATTCACACAATATTTCCCTTTGTTTTTTTTCCAACGTGTAGCATACTTTTGGATATTTATCAGTGCGAAGATCTTTATGTAACTCATTCCTTCTACAAAAAACTTGCAAATCAACTTGTAATTTTGCATTGTCTTTTGTCCTCCCCTCAATGTTCATTATGGTATTGAACAGATTGTAAAAAAAAATCGATATGCATGACATCTAAAATATGACATATCAAATTTGTTTTCTAATATGACAAATCCCAAAAGATGCTTCGTTTTATCCAACCAAAATTTTTACTGATGCTTGTATTATCTTCATCAGCTTCAAATTCTGTAACTTTCAACAAGCCTAATTCATCAATCTCCAATAATATCTCTTCACCATCTTTGTAAGGGGGCGAAGTTTTCTTCACTATCATATTCTTAATGAACTTATTTTTATTGCATCTGAATGGATGATCAGGAGGTAGAAATTTCCTGTGATTGTCAAACCAACACACTTTTCCCCTATTTGGAAGATAAAAAGCATCAGAATCGTTTCCACAATAAAGAAAAGCCATTTTTTCAGCTGTGCTCCATCTAGATAACATGGAAAATGCTGGAAAATCACTAATGGTCCACTTCAAAGCCACCCTCAACATAAAATTCTGTTTCAAAGAGACATCATATGTTTGAACACCATATTCCCATAGATTCTGCAATTCAACTATCAATGGTTGTAAGAACACATCAATTTTATGCTTCAGATTACTCGACCCTGGTACAATCACTGTCAAAAACATATATGCCTCTTTCATACACATCCACGGAGGTAAATTATAAGGAGTAACTATGATTGGCCGTGATGAATATTTCTGCCCGGATTGCCCAAAAGATTGGGATCCATCCGTTGATAATCCCAATCTCACATTTCAACATTCAATTGCAAAATCAAGATGGGTGTCATTGAAATGCTTCCATGCCTGTGCATCTGATGGATGACTCATTATTCCATCTTCCTATTCGTGTTTAGAATGCCATCTCATGTGAGATGCAGTAACATCTGAAGCATAAAGCCTTTGAAGTCTCAGAGTTAACAGGAAATAATACATCCGCTTCCATGTAACTAATTTCTGCTTCATTGCACGCTTTCTAGGCCTAAACCTAGATTGCCCACAAAATTTGCACTCTTCTAAGTCCACATCCTCTCCCCAATACAACATACATCCCAATTTGCAACAATCAATCTTCTCAACAGGCAAACCGAGACTCTTAATAAGTTTCTTCATACTTTTAAAACTATCAACCATTGTATGATCATGAGGCATTGATTCATTATACCATTCAATAATTTTATCAAATTGCAGCCCAAAATATGCCCTTCAGACGTAATGTTCAATATTCGCGCAATCGAAGACAATTGAGTCATTGTCTCACAATTTGGCCATAACTCTTAGTTTGCTGACTGTAGTAAGTCAAAGAATTGTTTTGCATGTGAGTTCGGTTCTTCTTCAAGGTGACCCATATTTGGTGAAAGGTATTACTGGTTGCATCATAAACCATTTGCTTGTACGGATTTTTGGTCTCTTCCATATAATTTGTTTTAAATCCAACCCCCCTTTCAAACCCATTAGACTGCATAGAAGATTTTGCTTGATTACCCCGTGAGCTGCTACAAATGCCAACTTCTCCGTGTCTTGTCCACTTAAAATAATTTGGGACAAACCCTTTTATTGGCAAATGCCTATTCACTTCTTCAATAGGAAGGAAGCATTTGTGTTTGCACTTCTTACATGGACATCTGATCTTCGGCCCATCCATATATACAGGTTGAGAACATGCATAATGAATAAAGGCTTCAACTCCGGAAACAAATTCAGGATTAATGTAACCATCAGCTGTTGATCGTCTATACATCCAAGATCTATCACCATAACTCATTTATGGAAGATTGTTAATGTAAAACAGTGAGTTCATAGTTAGTATGATTTATGCTCACCAAAATATACAGAACATATTTTTAATTCTAATATATATGACTCGGGACACATTCTGGTAGTGACTCATAAAATTCTCTTTTTTTCTTTTGATTAGCCTCATACTCTCACTCATGACGGAATTTTCATTAACTTTAATGGGTTCAAATCTACTAAACGAACCTATACCAAAGATCTCACATATATGTTTCTCATCATATATGTGAGAGGATTTTTTCTATCATTACAAGTCCTATTTTTAATATTTACCAAATTGAATATATAATAAATATTCACCAAAATATGAACACTTATTTTCATTAAATGTTTATAGATATTGGTAGTTTTGACAAACTACGTAAAGAATGTCAATATGTCAAGTTAATATAATGTAATATGTAACAACGAAATAAGAATCAAATAAAACACAATTGCATAATTAAAAGCAACTCCAACTATAATATAAGTGACTCATCCTATTTGACTTTAATAATTAACTTAATTGATTACACCAAGAAAGATCAACAATATACTAAATACAAAAAATACGTAGACAACAACATATTCACTTACCTTAATCAAAACATAAAGGAACGCAATTGATGCAACTGGAGACAGAGATAAATACCTGGTGAAGATGCTCTTCAAACTCGCTAAAAATGAATGTACTGGTAACAAAAGAGTTCCTACAATGAAGAACACATTTGTTCTCAGGTTAGAAAGCTTTTCTCCTATATAACACATCATTTGATTAGAAATATTTAAATCAATCAAGGTAAATATATATTCATTCATCATTTAATTCTACGATGCTCATAAACATCCAAAAGAAAATAGTGATGTCATAATTTACGAAGATTCTATAAAATTCGGCAGAGTTTTTCCTATAAAATGGACATCCCCCTTCTTTCAGAAGGGTCAATTAATTCTGCAAAAAGATATGAAACACTTCTATCTCAACTAGTAATCACAACCTATATTTGGGTCTGCCAACTGTATGTCTATTCTCATTGCAGTCCACATTTAACATCACGAAAATTTCAAATATGCTATTTTCAATACAACTTAACCAATTTATGAGCCTAATTTCCAATACAAGTTATTGTCATTCAAACAAGAAAAGTACAATAAACTTATCTTTTTCTAGCCTATTAATTGTTTCTAGTAGAAGAGATGAAATAAATTGGATATTTCATATTTTCATATATCAAAATTTGAAGAACAAAAAGATACATAAGCAAATATAATATAAAAGTTCAAGGTACACATAACCATTTACATTAAGGATATTTAAGGACATTCTAAAGGAAATTTCCACAACCAAATAAGAATTACAATCATATGAATAAACATTACAACCAAATAAGAATTACACATAATCAAGTTAAATGAGACCATATTAATAAGTCATATATACATACATACAATGTTTTCAAGTTGTATTTTGTTTCTCTTATGATCATCACAGATTACAATCCGACAATCAACCTATCTATGCTTCACAAATAAACAAAGAACATTTAACCTACACTTTAACCTATCTGATTTGATTTCGCTTTATGTTTCATTTCTTTGCTTTGATTTGATTTATATTCGTTCGTAATCGTATTCGATTTCGATTTGCTTCCACTTTCGTTTTGCGTTTTGCCTTGTTCTCCGCTTCTTCCGTTTCTGCTTTTCCGGTTGGGATCCGGTCTCCAGATCGGGGTTCCAACAGTTAACACTTTTGGATAATAAGAATTTAAATAGAATATTAGACTTTTGCTACGTTGGTTTTGTCAACATTGTATGTAACATATGGAAAGTGGAATTAATATGAAACAAGTTTTGCTTAGAATTATGTTTTCCTAATTTGAAAGGAACCTACATTAGGAAGAATGTTCTTGTTTTGATGCCCTAAATTGAAATGTTTTTGTTAAGCATTGTGAAAGCTTGGTGATTTTTAACTAAATTCACTAACTAGGGGAGAAAATGTATTACTTCCATTTTATAGCCAATCCTAGTCAATAGAGAACTAACCTCACTATTCGAAGTTGCAAAGGGACTTAGGAAATGAGATTCATTATCTCCATATATGTTTGCCCTAAGTATGGAGGAACACACAAGAATGTTTAAATTAAGTATTGCTAATGAATTTGGTTATAAATATCATTATAAATTTAATAAGATTGATATATTTGATTTTCCCTTTGTAAATGAAACATGACTACTTTATAGTTCTATAAAAGATGCTTGTAAAGGTTTTCACTGAATCACTGAATTAGTTTAAAGACTTATTCAGGTTGAGTGATAATCCCACAAAAGGTAGCTTTTTCATTTTACCAATGGCTTTAAAAATGGACAACTCCTCTTAGGTATTTAGAGATTCCAATTACGATTAAGAGATTGTAAGGGATCACATTGTAAGCCACTTATTGCTTTATTCATAAGAGGCTTAATAGTTGGTGTATTAGATTCCTTTTTTTTATATGGAAAGCTATAATTGACCAATTTTATTTTAAAAAGTCTCCATATTTACTATAGTACTCATATAACAATTCAAAAGGAGATAATCCATCCACTGAAGGGTTATGAAGGAAGTTCCTATAGTCGAGGTTCGCAAAGGAAGCAATTGTCTCAAGGATCAAATGGACAAATTTATGACAACTGTATAGATTGATATCTACCTACGGAGAATAGGGATCATAGGATAAGTTTCATTAAAATAATGATTAAATGCTCTTTATAAAAAGGATATCGAAGGTCAACATAAATAATGTAACATCCCGTCACCGATGGGATGAGTACAGTGAGAGTGCATTCATTATTGGAATGAGCATGCATTATTTAGTTATGTATAAATTGGATAATTGGGCAATTATTGCACTAGCATATGAACATACATACGTGTGTGACATATTCCCGATTTGATTGGATAAAGTGGTTATTTGGAGATAATTAGGTTAATTGAGCTGTGAGAAATTGAAATTGGAGTAAGAACTGAGACTTAGGAGTTTGAATTGTGGAATTAGAGAGTGTGATCATAAGTTTTATAATTTTGGGAATTTATAGGAATTTTTCTTGAATTTTTAGAGTTACAGGTCCGGACCCGAAAAAAAGGCCTAATGACTGATTAATTGGATTCCGGTTCCGAAATTGATTGGCAATTGGTGCGAGGTAATTAGAATCTTGATTTTAGGATTTATTATGTACAACCATTGCAAAATTGACTGAAATTTAGAATAAGAGTCGGATATTAGACCCTGAGTTTTGAGCATGAGGCAAAGGAGTGCCAAACATGTCCTTAGCATTTAAATCCCTAGTATAAAACCCTAAACCTTTGAATTTTACTTCCCACGATACTTTCCTCTTGCTTTTCTTCTTCCCCTTCGTGGTCCATCATCCTTACTTCCTGTTTTCATTTTCTTCTCTCAAATTGTTCCATTCATCATCTTCAACCTAGCTTAAGTCTTGGATATGAGAAGATGACTTTTGGTGGAGAAAGAAGTGATTCCCGTGGATGTGCCTAGGCTTGAAGATTGGAGTTTCTTGGTGATTTTAAAAAGTTTAAGGCTTGAATCAAGTAAGTTCTTACTCTTTTAAGTTTTAGATAGTTTGATTGGAGCATTGATTAGAGTTATTAGTTGTTTAAGAATTCATAAGTTTCGGATGATAGGGTTATGAGAAATTTGTTGATTTTGATTTTGGTATTTGAAGAATAATAGATTTTAGATGGAATTGAGGTTAGAGATGAGTTGTGTACAGTATTTTAAGTAATTTGGGAGTGTTTAGAATTGAATTGGATGGATTAGCAATCTGCAGATCTGAGAAATTCTGGGTTTCGGACGTGTTTCTGGGTTTGTACGTCGCGATGTGTGATGAACACGCCGCGGCGAGCCATTTCCTTCTTGCACGTCGCGACGAGCGCATAATTTTTACGCCACGACGAGCAGAGGTGAGCACGCCGCGAAGAAGGTTTCGCGTACGCCGTGACGTGGGTGAGGTAGTCTCGCCGCTGCGAGCAACCTTGCGCCGCGGCGAGGGCGCCTGTTTCATGAAATTGAAGTTGTTTGGCTTAACGAATGATCTTGAGGTTGATTCCTATTATATTGGTTCTGGATTTATTGCAATTTGGAGACTAAGAATTATAAATTTAAGAGAACGGAATTTCTGAATCAATTTCAAAAATTCTCAGAATTTGATGGCTATTAAATAGTGAATTTGATTTCGATTTCAAATTAGTTTCTATGATTTGGAGTTGGATTTTTGGGAGTTCCGAATTTGGTGAATTGAATTATAGTGTAAAGGAATCTCAAATTTTTAGAGGAAAAAGAGTGAGATGGCAGATTCGGGAATAGAGTCGGAAATGTCATAACATGTATAGTACATAATTCATTCGCTGCATATGCATATTTGACTATTGAAATTGGTACAATTAGTAATATTCATATATTCTGATTTGTTATAGAGGCCCAAGTGGAGCGTCGATCTTCCGGCGTAGCCGAGACTTCTCGGCAGTAGCTCAGAAGTACTGAGGTGAGTAACCTAGTTGGTTTCTCAACCTTGATTTATTTAAATTATGCACTTATGCCATGTAGAGTTAAGGAAGGATTTGTGTGTTTGTTCTTGATTGATTTCGGACCATAGGTGCCCGAAATATCTGGAATTTGATATAGAAGTGTTAATTGTTCATGAATGTAATTGAATTGGTTTAAATGCAAAATTTGGAGATAAATGCATGATGTGATATAGTGATTATACATTGAACCATATACATTTCATGCATAAAAGTATGATCAGATAATGATAGTTATGACCAGTGTAGCCAACATATTTTAGAGCTTCAAGCTCAACGCATCAGGGCCCCGTGCCCAACATTATTTTAGAGCCACAGGCTCAACGCAATCAGGGCTATAAGCCCAACGATATCAGGCGCACGGTCACAACACCGTAATAAAATGGAAAGAGTCTCATGCATATTGCATACATGTATGAGTGATTAAATGTGAACTATGTGAAAGGCTAAATGCCTTAAAATTGTAAATTGACAGTGCATGTGACTTTCGAATGTGAAATTATGTGATTATATGTATATGCATGAGTTGGGTGAACCATCGATGATGGTTTCTTGCTGAGTTCGTAAACTCACCCAACATTGCGATTATTTTTCAGGACAGCAGTAGTTGACTCCTAGCTCCAGAGTTAGATTTTTCTTGCCGTGTGGATCATTGGCACGAGAAGATATGGCTCACAGGTTGGTCAGCTGGGATCGATTTTGGGGATGACCTAGTTTAGGTTTTTGTATCAGTTCCTTTTTGGTATATGTATAGACAGTGGAAACTGATAAGTTTGTAAATTTTGTTTTGAGGTTATGTAATGAAATCTGTTGGGTTTCAAAAATTTAGTAATTTTGATATTACAGTCTTGTTATATGGATGCCATGTGGATTATAGAAATGATCGTTCGTAGTGCACTCTCATCGTAGGTTATGTATCGGAATGACCTACGGGCGTTCCGGTGTGTACCCTATGGTAAGGGGGCGCTACATTAGGTGGTATCAGAGCATAGTTTGGCATCTTTTGGGCATAGTGTATATTTAGGCTTGAATTGCTATGAGAAAGGCGGAAATTGATCTGAATTCTTATCTTATGATAGGTCATCCGTCCTTGGTGATCAGGTAGATCAACCAGCTGATCAAGGTTCTATCGGAGCTAGTAGGGAGTCTTTAGTGCCTCGATTTGAGGAGCAGCCTCCTAGGATTCCCGTGAGACGGGATAGGCGGTATGATCGACTGCGCAAGCAGGGAGCTGTTGACTTTTATGGCAGCACAGATCCTGCTGAGGCTGTGGGTTGGCTGGAGAGGACTGAGAGAGTCCTAGATCAGATTGATTGTGACTCGATGGCGCCGATTATCACGGTCTCTTTGCTTGAGGTCCATAGATATGGTGGAAGGGAAGAGGCAATACCACCAGCCCTCAGATTACGACATGGGATGATTTTCTGAGGGCATTTAGAGATAATTACATGCCCAAGGTGTACTTAGAGATGAAGATGCAGGAGTTCCTCGAGTTGAGACAGGGTGCTATGATAGTGGCTGAGTATGAGGTGCGGTTCAATGAGCTGATGGGGTATGCTTCTTTTATGATTGCTACAGAGTCTGATAGGTGCCAGAGATTCGAGGGAGGGCTAAATCTGGAGATTCGTACCGGGTTAGCCCGGCCTGATATGAGCACCTTCATTAAAGTGAGCTGCTGCTTTGTGAGATTGAAGCATTCCGAGGCGCACTCAGTGAGACCGCCAAGGATCCAGGGGTAAGAGGTCTAGTGACAGTCAGGGTAGCTCTGGTAGGAGTGTTAGCAGGCGCCAGAGCAGGATATTTAGATCTTCAGGAGGATCCAAACAGTCGGGTTTTGTTCAGAGAGGCAGATTTGGGCAGACTGGCAGTGGTAGTGGCAGAGGTTCATGGCAGGCACCTCCTGTTTGTGTACATTGTGACAAGAGGCATAGTGGGGAGTGTTGGCGAGTGACTGGAGCTTGCCTTGCATGCAGCTCCATGGATCATTTGATTAGGAATTGCCCCACTACATTGGGAGTTCAGTCATCTGTGAGTGGGAGAGCTGGTAGTAGTTCGACAGTATAGCAGAGTCGCGATGGTGGACCTGGATTTAGGGGCCGAGGAAAAGCCCGAGGTAGAGCTGGAGATTCCTTTGTAGGGACCGAGGGATGTGGCAGAGACCCGGTCGAGCCGAGTCTCGCCATGTCTCAGGGGAGGCCCAGGATTCTCCGAATGTCGTTGCGGGTATGCTCTTGATTTCTGGCTTTGAGGTTTATGCATTGATAGATCCAGGTTCCACGCATTCTTTTATTACACCGCATGTAGCATGTAGATTGCATGAGGATAGAGAGATGTTGCAGTATGGGTTAGAGGTGAGTACACCTTTAGGTAGTACGACTACTTTGGGAGAGGTCTATAAGGGATGCTCAATCCAGATAGATCAAGCAGTGTTGAGTGCAGACATGTTAGTGTTGCCGTTGAGGGAGATAGATTTGATTATGGGGATGGACTGACTCACTGCCCATAGGGCTGTTATGGACTGCTGTACCAAGGAGGTCGTGTTGGAGTCTCCTGGTCAACCTAGAGCAGTGTTTCGAGGTGTTAGTTAGGCAGTGCCAGCCAGGATGATTTCCTTTCTGAGTGCCCTGAAGTTGATGCAGGGAGGTTGAGGCTTATTTGGCTCATGTGGTGGATACTAGAGTTGATCAGAGATTGCAGGATATTCCCGTGATCAGGAAATTTCCAGATGTGTTTCCCGATGAGTTACCGGGTTTGCCGCCGGATCGGGAGACGAAGTTCTCGATTGACCTCGTTCCAGGTACCGCTCCTATATCTATACCTCCATATAGGATGGCACTGGTGGAACTGAGGGAGCTTAAGGCTCAGTTGCAGGAGCTGTTGGATAAGGGGTTTATTAGACCCAGTGTTTTGCCGTGGAGAGCTCCAGTGTTGTTTGTGAAGAAGAAGGATGGGACTTTGCGGTTGTGCATCAATTACAGGCAGCTGAATCGGGTGACAGTCAATAACAAGTATCCTTTGCCTAGGATCGATGATATGTTTGATCAGTTACAGGGGGCTCAGGTGTTCACTAAGTTGGATTTGAGATCAGGATATTATCAGTTGAGGATAGCAGAGGCCGATGTGCCTAAGAGTGCTTTCAGGAGCAGGTATGGGTATTTCGAGTTTCTAGTGATGCCATTCAGGTTGACTAATGCTCCGACAGCCTTCATGGCCTTGATGAATAAGGTCTTTCAGTGTTGGAACCCGATCCGAGAACCGGATCCCAACTGAAAAATGAAAGACAGAAACGAAAACGAAGTGGCAGATAGCTAAAACGAGACAAAAGTGAAAGCAAAAATAGCGAAACAAATTGAATAAGTGAATCGGATACGAATAACAAAGCGGATAGAATGTAATCGAATCATAAAGCGAAAATGGATCAAAAGCAAATCGGATATCAAAAGGAATACACATCGGAATTAAATGAGAAAACGAATTGAATAAAATACGAAAGCGAATCGAACTGAATTAAATGCCGACATCCGTGAATAAAATAGAAAGACAACAATGATCGCGTTGGAAACCTAGACGAAACATCCGAAATCCGGTATATTTTTTTTTCTTTTCTTATTCATTCTTTCTTATACAAATCACATCCATATCATTATACCAATCACATCCATATCATTTCCCATAGGAAATTCATTCTTATACCCAAAACTCAACATTCATACATAATCTTATATATATCCATACAAATCTCAAAATTACATTTTTATCCCAAATTTTATCGAAAATTCGGCAGCATAACGGCTGCATTTATTCTAACTCAAACTGCAAGTATCAAAAAACACACTTCTAAATCTGACCAATCACACAATCAATCAAAATCTACGGACCCTCGTCAGGGATCTCGACAAATAACACACTCTATATCTAAACCACTTCACATTTCAATCTTAAATTCCATACACAAAATCCTAAATCAAAATCATTATCATACACCATTTCATATACAAATTCATGATCATTCACAATACCCAACTTTATATGCAAGTACACTTTCCCAAACTTATCTTAAGCCATATACATATCCATACTAAAATCCAAACTTATACAAATATCGAAATTGGCGTCTTGACCATCTTTCATCCGATATCACCTTTCGAATACACGGAGATGGGGATGAAGCGGGTGAGCTCGAAAGCTTCGTGGATAACACATTTATAAATTGACAAATGGCGAAATAATTTCTTTCATAAGCTTTTTGCCAAAGGGCTAATTTTTCAAACTTTGTAACTTTTCAAGCGGTTTCCTCAAACCTTTCAATTTTTCAAGCTTTTCATAACAAAAGTCATTTTTTTCCCTTCTCAATTTTTTTAAACATGAATGTAGCACACAGAACAAAATAAAAAACACTTAACATATCAAAATGGTCTGGTTCGGTCCAAAGCGAGCGTCATTATACATTCAGCTTAGCGGTCTGTGCGGTAAGTGAGCGAGCGTACTACACTTTTCCGCATTGTGGTCGGTGTAGCCGTGAAGAAGTCGAAATCAGACTCTGTGCCACTAGCGGGCAGCCGGGAGAAGGCTATAACGAATAGAGCGGTGCACGACTCACGAAGGACTGACCAAACCACATAACACATAATCGAAAACAAAATTTCAGATTGCTAGAAGGCACGTTTGAAATCTTGATTTTTTCCACATGTCCTAACAGACATATTTTCATTCACAACTTCACAATATTCAAACCAATACACATAACACATTCTCAAAATTCAATAATGCACAACCATAGCAATTATTAAAACTTCATATATAATGATGTAATTTTATCAAAACTCATTTGAAATCATAATTCAACAGTAACAAACTTTTATTTTCAAACATTTACAAAAACATTAATTTATCAAAATCAAATTGTTGCTTTCTTTAATTTTCAAGATTAAGTAGATTGCTTACAAATCAAAATATAAATATGCTACCACCTCAATTAATGCGAAACTTGATTTCAAGCTCCAATTTATCCTTGCTTCTTTCCTTCTTTCAATTAATATTGACCTAAGCCATAATCATCCAAATTCCACATCATAATTTGCATAATTCTCAAAATTAACTATAGGGAACCCAAATTCATCACTTTTCCAAGCTTTATAAAACAAGAATTTCTAAAATCCCCAAATTCAAAATTTTACCTAAAACAATTCACTCAAATTCAATCTCATTAATAACTTAATTTTCAAAATTGATGTCATAAATCATCAATTCATACTAATTTCAAGATATCTAAACCACCAATTTCAAAAATCCCCAAACCTCAAAATCTTGCTTTAAGACTTAGAAAAATCATAAACTCACTTACTTTTCTTCTTTCTCCCTTCTTTTCTCCCATACGAAAGCAACTCTTCATTCTCTTCTTATTTTTCTTCTATTTTCTTCTCTTATTTCATGGACCAGAAGCCTTATACGACAGCCATAGGTGAGTTTTGCCATGTCATTAATATTGAATGAAATAGGCCAATAAGTGAGGGCAAAATGGTCATTTACCCTCCATTTTTAATGACATGGCAAAACTCACCTATGGCTGTCGTATAAGGCTTCTGGTCCACGAAATAAGAGAATAAAATAGAAGAAAAATAAGAAGAGAATGAAGAGTTGCTTTCGTATGGGAGAAAAGAAGGGAGAAAGAAGAAAAGTAAGTGAGTTTATGATTTTTCTAAGTCTTAAAGCAAGATTTGGAGGTTGTTCCAAGAGAGAAAAAGATGGAAGAGCATGAGAGCTTCCTAAGGAACCAAGAAAATTCGAATTTGGTGGAGAAATAAGGTAAGAGAAAATTTTCAACTTTGAGTTTTTGATGAGTTTTTGGTTGAGAAACATGGAAAAGGACTTGGGTTTGTGATTTATGAAGTTGATTTTGATATTTATGCCTTAGGTTATGTTTAATTTTGGATGGAAAATTAATTAAGGTTTAGGCTTAATTTTGTGATTAAGGATTTTGTGAATTATTGGTGTTGAATTATAGAAAATAATATGGGTTTGTGAAATATGAAAGTAATTTTGAAGAATTTGTGAATTATGATATTAAATTTAGATAAATTGGTTTAGGCCAATTTTGAGATTTGGGGATTTTTGAAATTGGTGGTTTAGATATCTTGAAATTAGTATGAATTGATGATTTATGACATCAATTTTGAAAATTAAGTTATTAATGAGATTGAATTTGAGTGAATTGGTTTAGGTAAAATTTTGAATTTGGGGATTTTAGAAATTCTTGTTTTAGAAAGCTTGGAAAAGTGATGAATTTGGGTTCCCTATAGTTAATTTTGAGAATTATGCTAATTATGATGTGGAATTTGGATGATTATGGCTTAGGTCATTGTTAATTGAAAGAAGGAAAGAAGCAAGGATCAATTGGAGCTTGAAATCAAGTTTGGGCATTAATTGAAGTGGGTAGCATATTTATATTTTGATTTGTAAGCAATCTCTTAATTTTGAAAAATTAAAGAAAGCAACAATTTGGATTTTGATAAATTAATGTTTTTGTAAATGTTTGAAAATAAAAGTTTATTCTTGTTTGGAATTATGATTTCAAATGAGTTTTGGATAAAATTACATCATTATATATGAAGTTTTAATAATTGTTATGGTTGTGCATTATTGAATTTTTGAGAATGTGTTATGTGTATTGGTTTGAATATTGTGAAGTTATGAATGAAAATATATACATTAGGACATGTGTGTGAAAAAATCAAGATTTCAAAGCGTGCCTTGAGCAATCTGAAATTTTGTTTTCGATTATGTGTTATGTGGGTTTGGTGAGGTCATACGTGAGTCGATTACCTTTCGCCTCTATTCGTTATAGCCTTCTCCCGGCTGCCCGCTAGTGGCACGGACTCGATTCGGACTCCTTCACGGCTACTTTGGACCGCAATGCGGAAAGTGTAGTACGTTCATTCACAGTTGCATTGTGACCGACATTAGCGAAAATGTGCAAAAGATGTTACTGTTTGGACCGAACCAGACCATTTTGATATGTTACGTGTTTTTGATTTTGTTCCGTGTGCTACATTCATGTTTTAAAAAAAATTGAGAAAGGAAAAAAATGACTTTTGTTATAAAAGGCTTGAAAAATTGAAAGGTTTGAGGAAACCGTTTTGAAAAGTTACAAAGTTTGAAAAATTAGCCCTTTTGGCAAAAAGCTTATGAAAAGCTTATGAAAGAAATTATTTCTGCTTATTTGTCAATTTATAAATGTGTTATCCACGAGCTGAAGCTCACCCCTTTCATCCCCATCTCTAGGTATTGAAGGGAGATCGGATGAAAGATGGTCAAGACGTCAATTTCGATATTTGTATAAGTTTGGATTTTAGTATGGATATGTATATGGCTTAAGATAAGTTTGGGAAAGTGTACTTGCATATAAAGTTGGGTATTGTGAATGGTCATGAATTTGTATATGAAATGGTGTATGATAATGATTTTGATTTAGGATTTTGTGTATGGAATTTAAGATTGAAATGTGAAGTGGTTTGGATATAGGAGTGTGTTATTTGCTGAGATCCCGGACGGAGGGTCCGGTAGATTTTGATTGATTGTGTGATTGGTTGGAGATTTAGAAGTGTATTTTTTTGATACTTTGTAGGTTTGGGTTAGAATAAATGCAGTGGTTATGCTGCCGAATTTTCGATAAAATTTGGGATAAAAATGTAATTTTGAGATTTGTATGGATATATATAAGATTATGTATGAATGTTGAGTTTTGGGTATAAGAATGAATTTCCTATGGGAAATGATATAGATGTGATTGGTATAAGAAAGAATGAATAAGAAAAGAAAAGAAAAAAATTTATACCTGATTTCAGATGTTTCGTCTAGGTTTCCAACGCGATCGTTGTTGTCTTTCTATTTTATTCACGGATGTCGGCATTTAATTCAGTTCGATTCGCTTTCGTATTTTATTCAATTCGTTTTTGCATTTAATTCCGATGTGTATTCCTTTTGATATCCGATTTGCTTTTGATCCGTTTTCGCTTTATGATTCGATTACGTTCTATCCGCTTTGTTATTCGTATCCGATTCACTTATTCGATTCGTTTCGCTATTTTCGATTTCACTTTTGTCTCGTTTTAGCTATCTGCCACTTCGTTTTCGTTTCCGTCTTTCTTTAAAAATCTGATGCTTTGTGTCCTGGTTTCGGGCAACTAAACAAAATAATTTAGAAAAAATTTCTACTAGAGAATTGTTCCTCTCGATCATATGAATCCAACACAACTAACGACGCTCAATTCGGTTCTAAAACGAAGAAGTTATAGCCAAAATACTATTAGACCTTCACAAAATCCGAGACTGAACATTAACATAACTTCAGTCCAGAAATTGATAATCTTAGGGATGAACTTAAATTTCGATCCCTTCACATGATTTTTAGCCCCATATCTTAATTTTATTTCACCTTAAGAATCAACTCAATCGAAGTTGTACAGCTCCCGAATTTCGCAAAATCCCGAACCATGTTCAAAAAATTATCCAACTTATAACCTATAACTAGATCTCCTACTTTGGTTCAATCAATCTCTTTCCATTTAATCTCCTAAAAATCATAATTCTTCAAGAAAATGAAATTAATTGTCTTAGGAATCCAACGCTTCGAGAATCAAATCAATCGGATGTCGGACGAAGGAATTATAAGCAAAAGATTACAAAAGGGATCGGATTAAAAACAAAGTATCGGAACTTCAAAACCAAACTTTTCAAAAATCATATCTCTCGATCCCGAACTCATAATTTGACAATTTTGGTTTCAATAGAAAGATCAAAGGAAGCTTTACAACTTCCCTGAAGAACTCAAAATCAAATTAGGTCTCGAAAGAGGTCAAAAACTCAATCAAAGATTCTGTCCAAAACAGTTTTTCCTAAACGACTTCCAATTTTTAATCGCTCATAACTCCTAGCCCCGATATCGAAAAATTGAAAACTTTATATCAATGGAAATATAAAAACATCATATAAAACTTTCATGAAGACTACTTACTCCAATTCAGACTAAATCCATACGACGAGTGGCCTCGAAGCATAGAACACATAAATCTATACTTAATAGCATTTTTAAAACAAAGCATATCTTCGGAAAATCATCTCTCAATCCCGACATTGAAAAGTAGAAAACTTTATATCCACAAAAAGCTCTCGACAGAGGCTACAATTTTCATGTTGATCATTTTCTCGAATTTTGCCTAAATCAAAAAGTCAACTTTTTCTTCCAAAAAGTCAAACTCTAAGCGAACTTTGACTGATCATAACTCTCACTTCCGATATCAAAAAATAGCAAACTTTATGGCTACAGAAAGCTCTTGACATAAACTACAAGTTTCCAGAAGACAATTTTCTCAAATTTTGCCTCAAACAAAAAGTCAACTCTTTTTTTTTTTTTCAAATTCTCTCACTTTCTTTCTTTATTTCTTGATTTTCCACTCCCATTTCAATTAACTCATTCTCTTTCCTCTCATAATCCATATAACTTCATTCAAATATCAAAGTCCTCAAAACTAAATAATTCTTTTCTCATAAATTTTTCTTAATTTCAGTAAATTTTCTTAAATTCATAGATTGTCTCACCAATTTCTTTCTCATTAATATTCATTTTAATATTTCTAATTAACATCAAAAGTTCGGGGTCCAACATTCAGCCCTACCTGGATCAGTTTGTGATTGTATTCATTGATGACATTCTGGTGTACTCGAGGAGTAGACAGGAGCATGCTGAGCATCTGAGGATTGTATTGCAGATTATGAGAGAGAGACAGTTGTATGCCAAATTCACTAAATGTGAATTTTGGCTAGATGAGATTGTATTTTTGGGGCATATTGTGTCTGGTGAGGGTATCCAGGGAGATCCTCACAAGATTGAGGCAGTGAGGAGTTGGGAGACCCCGAGGAATGTGTCAGAGATGCGAAGTTTCCTCGGATTAGCAGGTTATTACCGGAGGTTTGTTGAGGGGTTTTCAGTGATCTCATCCCCTCTGACAAAACTTCTGAGGAAGAATGTGGCCTTCAGATGGAATGAGGAGTGTCAGAGGAGCTTAAACATTGGTTGATTACGGTGCCGATTTTAGCTTTGCCATCAGGGACTGGAGGTTTCGAGATTTTCAGTGATGCTTCGCAGCAGGGACTGGGTAGTGTTCTGATGCAGCATGGGAGAGTGATAGCTTATGCCTCGAGACAGTTGAGGTCTCACGAGGTAAATTACGCAGTTCATGATTTGGAGTTAGCTGCAGTGGTATTTGCTCTGAAGATTTGGAGACATTATCTGTATGGTGAGGCGTTCCAGATTTTCACTGAACATAAGAGTTTGAAGTACCTGCTGAGTCAGCGAGAGCTGAATCTGAGATAGAAGAGGTGGATAGAACTGTTGAAGGATTATGACTGCACGATTGAGTATCATCCAGGGAAGGCTAATGTAGTGGCAGATGCTTTGAGTAGGAGATCTCATATCAGTGCAGCTCAGATTCAGATTGGGAGATTGCCTAGCCTGATTCAGTTGAGAGCTCTTAATGTACAGATGGATTTGGGTCAGGATGGAGCTCTGATAGCTACTTTGAGGCTTAGGCCGATGTTGCATGATCGGATCAGGAGAGTACAGGACCTGGATCCAGATTTGGTGAGATTGATGGATAGAGTAAGATCTAGTTTGCCTTCCGATTTTGAGCTGAGAGATGGGACGTTGTGGATAGGACAGAGATTGTGTGTGCCTGATGTGGATGATCTAAGGCGTGAGATTTTAGAGGAGGCGCACCTAACTACCTATGCTATGCATCCTGGTGTTACCAAGATGTATAACACTCTTAAGTTGCATTTCTGGTGGCCAGGCATGAAGAGACAGGTGGCAGAGTTTGTTTCTCGGTATCTGACGTGCCAGCAGGTTAAGGTGAGCACCAGGCTCCAGTTGGGAAATTGCATTCGTTGCCCATTCTGGAGTAGAAATGGGAGCGAATTACGATGGATTTCATTATGGGGTTGCCTAGGACGCCGAGGCAGCACGATGCGATCTGGGTCATAGTGGATCGGTTGACTAAATCGGCTCACTTCTTGACAGTGAGAGAGAACAATACTCTCGATCAGTTGGCCCAGAAGTATGTGGCAGAAATTGTGCGACTGCATGGGGTTCCAGTGTCTATAGTCTCAGACAGAGACCCCAGGTTTAGTTCGAGGTTCTGGAGGAGTTTGCAGTCGGCTATGGGTACTCGGTTGAACTTCAGCACAACATTTCATCCTCAGACAGATGGGCAGAGTGAGAGGACGATTAAGACTGTCGAGGATATGTTGCGAGCTTGTGTATTGGAGTTCCGAGGTGCATGGGATCAGTATCTAGCTCTGGTGGAGTTTACCTATAATAATCAGTACCAGAGCAGCATTGGGATGGCACCGTATGAGGCGTTGTATGGGTGGCAGTGTAGATCGCCTCCTTATTAGGATGAAGAGGGTATGAGGATGCTCGAGGGTCCCGAGCTGATCCAGGACACTGTGGATAAAGTGAGACTGATTCGAAGTCGCATTAAGGCAGCTCAGGATAGGCAGAAGAGCTATGTGGATCAGCATCGGAGAGAGATAGAGTATAGTGTGGGTGACAGAGTATTTCTCCGAGTGTCCCCTTGGAGAGGAGCTCTGAGATTTGGCCGGAGGGGCAAGTTGAGCCCTCGGTATATTGGACCGTATGAGATCCTCGAGAGGATAGGACCATTGGCATATAGATTGGCATTACCGAGCGAGATGTCTCAGTTGCATGACGTTTTCCATGTGAGCATGCTCCGGAGATACCGATCAGACCCGAATAATGTGATTCCGACTCAGGAGATAGAGGTGGCCAGTAATTTGAGTTATGTGGAGGAGCCCGTGCAGATTATAGGATCGCGGGTTAAGTAGTTGAGGAGCAGGGTGATTCCATTGGTGAAAGTCCTGTGGAAGAACCACTCATCTGTGGAAGCAAATTGGGAGACTGAGGAGCACATGAGGAGGCAGTACCCTCACTTGTTCGATCAGTCAGGTATGAAATTTCGGGACGAAATTTTTATTAGGAGGAGAGAATTGTAACATTTCGTCACCAATGGGATGAGTACAGTGAGAGTGCATTCATTATTGGCATGAGCATGCATTATTTAGTTATGTATAAATTGGATAATTGGGCAATTATTGCACTAGCATATGAACATACATACATGTATGACATATTCCCGATTTGATTGGATAAAGTGGCTATTTGGAGATAATTAGGTCAATTGAGCTGTAAGAAATTGAAATTGAAGTAAGAACTGAGACTTAGGAGTTTGAATTGTGGAATTAGAGAGTGTGATCATGAGTTTTATAATTTTGGGAATTTATAGGAATTTTTCTAGAATTTTTAGAGTTACAGATCCGGACCGAAAAATGGCCTAATGACTGATTAATTGGATTCTGGTTCTGAAATTGATTGGCAATTGGTGCAAGGTAATTAGAATCTTGATTTTAGGATTTATTATGTACAACCATTGCAAAATTGAGAGAAATTTAGAATAAGAGTCGGATATTAGACCCTGAGTTTTGAGCATGTGATAAAGGAGTGCCAAACATGTCCTTAGCATTTAAATCCCTAGTATAAAACCCTAAACCTTTGAATTTTACTTCCCACGATACTTTCCTCTTGCTTTTCTTCTTCCCCTTCATGGTCCATCATCCTTGCTTCCTATTTTCATTTTCTTCTCTCAAATTGTTCCATTCATCATCTTCAACCTAGCTTAAGTCTTGGATCTGAGAAGATGACTTTTGGTGGAGAAAGAAGTGATTGCCGTGGATGTGCCTAGGCTTGAAGATTGGAGTTTCTTGGTGATTTTCGAAAGTTTAAGGCTTGAATCAAGTAAGTTCTTACTCATTTATGTTTTAGATAGTTTGATTGGAGCATTGATTAGAGTTGTTAGTTGTTTAAGAATTTATAAGTTTCGGATGATAGGGTTATGAGAAATTTGTTGATTTTGATTTTGGGTATTTGAAGAATAATTGATTTTAGATGGAATTGAGGTTAGAGATGAGTTGTGTACAGTATTTTAAGTTGTTTGGGAGTGTTTAGAATTGAATTGGATGGATTAGCAATCTGCAGATCTGAGAAATTCTGGGTTTCGGACGTGTTTCTGGGTTTGCACGTCGCGACATGTGATGAACACACCGCAGCGAGCCATTCCCTTCTTTCACGTCGTGACGAGCGTATAATTTTTATGCCACGACGAGCAGAGGCGAGCACGCCGCGAAGAAGGTTTTATGACGCCATGACGTGGTGAGAGTAGTCTCGCGCGACAAGCAACCAACGCATGGCATGAGGGCCTATTTCCTGAAATTGAAGTTGTTTGGCTTAACGAATGATCTTGAGGTTGATTCCTATTGAATTGGTTCTGGATTTATTGCAATTTGGAGACTAAGAATTATAAATTTAAGAGAACGGAATTTCTGAATCAATTTCGAAAATTCTCGAAATTTGATGGCTATTAAATAGTGAATTTGATTTCGATTTCAAATTAGTTTCTATGATTTGGAGTTGGATTTTTGGGAGTTCCGAATTTGGTGAATTGAATTATAGTGTAAAGGAATCTCAAATTTTTAGAGGAAAAATAGTGAGATGGCAGATTCGGGAATAGAGTCGGAAATGTCATAACATGTATAGTACATAATTCATTCGTTGTATATGCATATTTGACTATTGAAATTTGTACAATTAGTAATGTTCATATATTCTGATTTGTTATAGAGGCCCAAGTGGAGCGTCGATCTTCCGACGTAGCCGAGACTTCCCGGCAATAGCTCGGAAGTACTGAGGTGAGTAACTTAGTTGGTTTCTCAACCTTGATGTGTTTAAATTATGCACTTATGCCATGTGGAGTTAAGGAAGGATTTGTGTGTTTGTTCTTGATTGATTTCGGACCATAGGTGCCCGAAATATCTGGAATTTGATATAGAAGTGTTAATTGTCATGAATGTAATTGAATTGGTTTAAATGCGAAATTTGGAGATACGATGTATGATGTGATATAGTGATTGTACATTGAACCATATACATTTCATGCATAAAAGTATGATCAGATAATGACAGTTGTGACCAGTGTAGCCAATGTATTTTAGAGCTTCAAGCTCAACGCATCAGGGCCCCGTGCCCAACGTTATTTTAGAGCCGCAGGCTCAACGCAATCAGGGCTATAAGCCCAACGATATCAGGCGCACGGTCACAACACCGTAATAAAATGGAAAGAGTCTCATACATATTGCATACATGTATGAGTGATTAAATGTGAACTGTGTGAAAGGCTAAATGCCTTAAAATTGTAAATTGACAGTGCATGTGACTTTCGAATGTGAAATTATGTGATTATATGTATATGCATGAGTTGGGTGAACCATCGATGATGGTTTCTCGCTGAGTTCGCAAACTCACCCAACATTGCAATTATTTTTCAGGACAGCAGTAGTTGACTCCTAGCTCCAGAGTTAGATTTTTCTTGCCGTGTGGATCATTGGCACAAGAAGCTATGGCTCACAGGTTGGTCAGCTGGGATCGATTTTGGGGATGACCTAGTTTAGGTTTTTGTATCAGATCCTTTTTGGTATATGTATAGACAGTGGAAACTGATAAGTTTGTAAATTGTGTTTTGAGGTTATGTAATGAAATCTATTGGGTTTCAAAAATTTAGTGATTTTGATATTACAGTCTTGTTATATGGATGCCATGTGGATTATAGAAATGATCGTTCGTAGTGCACCCTCATCGTGGGTTATGTATCGGAATGACCTACGGGCATTCCTATGTGTACCCTACGATAAGGGGGCGCTACAAATAAAGACTCATTTTGGGTAAAATGACTACATATTGACTTCTTTAATGGGTGATAGCATATGGGAAGCCAAACCTAAAGCTAACACCTTATGGAATCTTAGACAAATCCTATAAATGAAGGACTTAACCATCCATATTTTTAAATACAATATTTTAACTAGACAATCAACACAATTTAAGAACTTTAAACATTTTAGTCTATTAAAGCTAATATCCTCGCGAACTCAAAGCCATAAGTCAACGTAGTTAAAGATAGATGAAGCTAGTCAATTTAAGTATTAAGGGGTTTGCCTTAAATAATGACAATCTCCCAACATCCTAAGGCCTCTTGGAATAAGTTAGCTTGGAATATGATCCCTTATACTTCAATCATCATATGGCTAGTTGTTAAATGCAAGGTAGATACAAAAGATAATATGAAATCTTTTGAAGTTGAACCTAAATATGCCTTTTGAAAGGATTAAATCAAGTATATAGGTCATTTATTTTTCAATTTTCGATTCTCTTTTAACAAATTATACCAATTTAATTAAAAGTAATAATTTTTTTATTTGAACACAAAATATATAACTTATTCATATTAAAATTAAGTTCATTAATAAACACATATGATTAGTTATGTAATTGTTGGACCAATGGTGGTTGACAAATTAAATCCCTTTATGTTTTGATAATAATAAAATATCTAGAATTAGTTAAGAAATTATTTAAGGTATTATTCAATGAAAGAATCGTGCAAATCAAGAGAGCAAGTGTTTAATCATTGAAGAATCAAGATAGGAGGTTCCTTATAAGGAAAATGGCTTAGAACATGAGGATTATAAAAGATCTAGATGGATGTTACCGTTGAAGGCAGCACAAGTCGACCTGCAATACATAAGTCGACTTATATATGAAGATATATCAACATAAGTCGACTTACGTAACATAAGTCGACTTATGTAATACAAGTCGAGTTATCAAGGACGACAAGTCGACTTACATAGCACAAGTCGACTTATTGGAGAGTGGAGTTACAATTTTTACGTAAATGGTTGAAACAAATTGACTTATTCATTCGACAAGTCGACTTATGGATGCACCAAATCAGCTCCAACGGTCCAATTAGCCAAAAATGGAATGGAGATTATCAAGGAACGGTAATATTAATCAAGCAACGGCTATAATGAGCTCCAATAGCTATATTTCTTCAAGTATAAATAGAGGATGATGGAAGAAGAGTATATACAAGTTCTACAAGCCTAAATACTCTTCTATTGCTCCAAATTGCTCTTTATTGCTTTCATTTTGTTACACTATTATATTGAGCACTTGTTCTTCAATCTTTGCTATATTTCTTTTACAATTTGAGTGATGAGTGGAAGGTCACGTGTGAGGTAGGATTTGTTCCGGAAGACAAATCGTTTGTAAGGTAGCTTGAGCCGGAATTCAAGTGGCATTGTAAAAAGTTCACACTCAACTACAAAGTGTGCAATAACGTGATTGGCAAAATCCTAAGTGGGAGCTTAGGTAGAGGACGTAGGTCTTAGCACCGAACCTCTATAAAAATAGTGTTTGATCTTCTTCCCTACTCTGTTTGTTTAAATTTATTTAAATTATTTTTGTGTGAATTAACTTCTGATTTTGTTGTAGAAAATTACAAAAAGATTAAGGATCTATTCAACCCCCCTTTCTAGATCACTTACAATTGGTATTAAAGCAGAAGTATCCAGGGATGGCACACAATAACCTAGCGGAAGAAGGTAACACAAACAACTGCCCTCCTTTATTTAATGGTACTAATTATTCTTCTTGGAAAAATCCTATGAAGTATCACATCATAAGCGAATGAGTGGAATATTGGAAGATAATTATCTTCGGTCCACAACCACCGTTAAAAGAAAATGGTGAGTTAAAAATGGAGCTGAAATATGACGACAATGACTGGAGACAAGCTTACATCAATGCAAAAGCAATGAAGCTAATTTACTGTGCTCTCACGGTTGAGGAAAGAAACCGAGTTAACTCGTGTACCAACGCCAAGGAAATGTAGGAGAGACTTCGTATCACCCATGAAGGAACCAACCACGTCCGAGAGACAAAGATCAACATGCTGCTTCATGACTATGAAATGTTTGTCATGAAAGAAGGTGAGTCTATTTCCACTATGCTTGATCGTTTTGTAGAAATCATAAATGGATTAGGCAACCTTGGAAAGCATATGACGGACAGCGAGAAGGTAAAGAAAATTCTTCGCTCACTACCAAAGGAATGGGACTCACAAGTCACCGCCATTATGGAGTCCAAAGATCTCAACCATCTAGAATTCAATGCCTTGGTGGGATCACTTATCAACTATGAGATTATTCTTAAATCCAGAGGAGGTAGAGGTAAACCACAAAAATCTATTGCTTTAAAAGCTAATACTTCTTCTGTTGATGAAAGTGATGAAGAAATAGATGAAGAAGAGGAAGACGAAGAGATAGCAATATACGCTAAAAATTTGAGAAAATTCAAAGGACTTCTCAAAAATCGTAGGAAGGAATTAAATGGTGGAAGAATTGGAGAAAAGAAAAAATTTGCAATTGAAAGAAAATCCAAGGGCTATGACGAAAAAAAAGGTAATGAAGAATGTTGGAGATGTGGAAAACGGGGACATCTCGCAAGAGAATGCAAAAGCTCATCCTCCACATCAAACTTCCAGAAAAATGACAAATACGACAAAGGAGAAAGGAAAACTAGCCTGGTGGCAACTTGGAGTTTTGATGAGGAGGCATACCAAAGTGATGATGAAAACAACCTGACACTTATGGCAAAAAGTTCATCAAGTGATGATAAAAATGAGGTAACCTTCAATGACCAAGATCTAAGAGATTCTTTTGATGCCTTACAAGCTGATTTTGAAGAAGCTATTGAGATTAACAAAAAATTAAGAAAGAAAATACGAGAATTGGTTGCTGAAAATAGTACCTTACATGAAACAATTGATGATTTAGATAGTCCAAAGGAAGATCATTCTGCATGCCTTATTGAAAAGGAAAAACTTGTTTGTGAGCTTGATAGACTTAGAAAAGAATTTTTGTATGTGGTTGGAAAATTTGTGAATGGAAACGAAAAGTTTGAAAAACTGTTATCGTTACAAAGATATTCAATTTCTAAACATGAATTAGGATATGATCCTTTTGATAGAGATTGTTCGTTAATTTCCAAATTTACTAAAGATGGAAAAATCGCTCAATGTGCTAGATGCTTGAAAGATGGTCACATAGAAATTGCTTGCAAGAGTACTAGAAGATGTGTTAAGGTTAAGAAAATTTGGGTAATTAAAGGCACAACACCACCTAATGTGGTTTATATGGCTAACCAAAATGGACCCAAAATGGCTTGGGTACCTATAAGAAGAAAGAACGTTGATATTGTAGGTACAAGCAAGGGATGAAAGGCCGTCAAGCACTTGGTACATCGATAGCGGATGTTCAAGACACATGAGTGGAGACAAGAATCTTTTTGCGAAAATCAAACCAAAGAATCAAGGTTATGTCACTTTCGGAGACAACAATAAAGGTAAGGTCATTGGAATTGGTAAAGTGGGTAAGGAACCTTTGCCAACCATTGACAATGTGTTGCTTGTTGATGGGTTGAAATATAATTTGTTAAGTGTCTCTCAACTTTGTGATATGAATTTTAATGTAAGTTTTGAATCATCACATTGCATGGTTAAGAAGGATGGTCATGTAGCTTTCATTGGTTTAAGACATGGAAATACATACATTGTTGATTTACATGATGACAGTTCGTTTAATGAAAAGTGTTTAGTGACATTAGAAGAAAATGCATTTTTATGGCATAGAAAATTAGGACATGCACCTTTGCCTCTAATTTCTAAACTTTCGAAAAATGACATTGTAAGAGGTTTGCCTAAAATAAAATTTGTTAAAGATCACTTGTGTGAATCGTGTTTAAAAGGCAAACATGTTACAGAATCTTTCAAACCAAAGAAAGAAATTTGCACATCTAGAATTCTTGAACTTGTGCATATGGATTTGATTGGACCATCTTGACATGCTAGTCTTAGTGGAAAATTATATGTTCTTGTGATTGTGGATGATTTTTCTAGATTTACTTGGGTAAGATTTCTTGCAAATAAAAGTGATGCCTTTAATGAATTTACCAAGTGGTGTAGATTGGTTCAAAATGAGAAAATTTTGTTCATCGTTGCAATTAGAACCGATCATGGAGGTGAATTTGAATGTGAACCTTTCGAAAGTCTTTGCGACAAATACGGAATGGAACATAATTTCTCGACACCAAGGACTCCGCAACAAAATGGTGTAGTAGAAAGGAAAAATCGCTCACTTGAAGAAATGAGCAGAACCATTTTAAATGAATACAACCTTCCTAAATCATTTTAGGCGGAAGCGGTCAATACCGCATGCTACGTCATCAATAGGGTGCACTTACGAAGAGACAAAAACAAGACACCATACGAGCTTTGGAAAGGTAAGAAACCCAATATTTCTTATTTTCATCCTTTTGGTTGTAAGGTCTTTATTCATAATAATGGAAAGAACAATTTAGGGAAATTTGATTCAAAATCTGATGTTGGTGTGTTTATTGGCTATTCTCAAACTAGTAAGGCTTTTAGAGTTTATAATAATAGGACTAAATGTGTTGAAGAAAGTATTCATGTTAAATTTGATGATATGATTTCACCCCCGAGAAAGGTTTGTTTTGATGATGATGCAGGAAGTTCAGGTAATAAAGTTGAAGAAATTGAATCCAAGATTGAGGAATTGAAGCTAGACGAAGAAAACCATGTACCCAATATTAAATCGTGGGCAAAAGCAAAGAACCATCCTATGGAGCAAGTCATTGGTGATTTAAATGATGGTGTGAGAACCAGGAGAAATATCTATGAGAATATGAGCAATCCAGCCTTCATCTCCTTAGTAGAACCCAAGAATATAGAAGAAGCTCTTAAAGATGAAAACTGGCTATTAGCTATGCAGGAAGAGCTAAATCAATTCAAGCGGAATGATGTATGGGATTTGGTAGCTCCACCAAAGGACAAGACTATTATTGGAGTCAAGTGGATAAATCAGATTAAATATGATGAGAATGGTGAAGCGATTAAAAATAAATCAAGGTTAGTGGCTCAAGGATTTTATCAAGAAGAAGGCCTTGATTACAATGAGACATATGCTCCTGTGGCTCGGTTGGAGGTAATTAGACTATTATGTGCCTTTGCGTCTCATAAAAGGATCAAATTAAATCAAATGGACATCAAAAGCGCATTTCTCAATGGATACATTCAAGAGGAAGTCTACGTCAAACAACCACCGGGATTTGAAGATCACGAGCATCCAGATTATGTTTACAAACTCAAGAAGTCACTCTATGGACTGAAGCAAGCACCTAGAGCATGCTATGAAAGGTTAAGTACTTTTCTAACTCAACATGGGTATGTTCGTGGTAAGATCGATAATACTGTATTAAACATGTTGACAATGATATGCTTATTTGTCAAATTTATGTTGATGATATTGTGTTTGGTGCTACTAATGAATTTTTGTGTAAGGAATTTAGTGATTTAAAGCAAGGAGAATTTGAAATGAGCGTGATGGGGGAACTCAAGTTCTTTCTTGGATTGCAAATCAAGCAACACAAAAATGGCATTTTCATCCACCAATCGAAGTATACCAAGGAACTTCTTAAGAAGTTTAAAATGGATGGATGCAAAGTGGCAACAACACCAATGGAAACAATTCTGGTCTTGGAAAAACATGAACATGAAGAAGATGTTGATCAAAAACTCTATAGAGGTATGATCGGCTCTCTTTGTATTTAATCGCTTGTAGACCGACATTATGTTTGCCACATGTCTTTGTGCTAGATTTCAATCTTGCCCCAAGATTTCTCATTTGAGTGCTTGCAAAAGAATATTTAGATACTTGAGTAGAACTGTCAATCTTGGTTTATGGTATCCCAGTTGTGAATCCTTTGATTTGTATGCTTATAGTGATGCTGATCATGGTGGATGTAGAATTGATAGAAAAAGTACTAGTGGATTATGTCATTTTTTAGGTTCATCTTTGATATCTTGGGCTAGTAAAAAGCAAGTTAGTGTAGCTATTTTCACTGCTGAATCTGAATATGTAGCAGCTGGGAGTGCATGTGCCCAAGTTCTTTGGATTAAACATCAATTGCTTGATTATGGTATTGTTGTTAAAAATATTTCTATTTATTGTGATAATACCAGTGCAATTTGTTTAAGTAAAAATCCAATTTTGCATAGTAGAACAAAGCATATAGAAATCAGACATCATTTTATTCGTTATCATTGTCTAAAAGGTGACATTTGCTTGAAGCATGTATCAACTAGTGATCAACTAACTGACATTTTTACTAAACCTCTTAAGGAAGATGTTTTTGTGAACATTAAATTGAGATTAGGCATGTGTGATTTAAATTCCTTTGGTTGAATCTATTTTGGCTACATTCAAATATCAAATGGTCAAATTATGAGGCAAATGGGCAATCACATCTGAAGATACATTCATCGTGTTTGCATACTTGGGCTTAAAGGTGACTTATTCGGAGTATTGGACACATTTTTTACCTTTAGCAAGTCGACTTATGATGTTTCTTAGTGTTTGGGAAATGCAGATATTTGAGGATAAGTCGACTTATAAGGTATACAAGTCGACTTATGCATGTCGATAAGTCGACTTATGAGGTGGATAGTCGACTTATGTTCGAACGGAGACTTTAAAACCTTTTCTTCCCTTTCTTCTCCGCAGACCCCTTCTCTCTAAAAACCTAAAAATTTTCTCTCACAACTCGACTTATTTTCTTAAATCTCTTCAAATCTCCCTTACCCATACATTTTCGACCTCCATCTACTCTAAACCCCTCATTTTATCTCCAAATCAACCCTCGTTTTCAAACCCCTCTTTCAAAACCCTAACCTGCGTTTTTCCTCTTCTCTCTACAAATCCATGGCTCCTCGAAAATCTTATCAAAAGGGCAAAGAACCAGCTCAATCTCAAGGTCCCCATGTTCATAATAGACCACGAGTTCGGGGGTCTTCATCAAGGGGAGATGCTGCGAGGGAGGATGACGCGATTGAACCTAGATTTGTTTCGAGGGATGCCCAGACATTGTATTATAAGGTACTTAAAGATGAAGTTTTGATTCCCTCCATGAGATTTGATTGGATTGAGTTAGATAGTAGCGAGTTCTCAGATGTGTTTACTGAAATTGCTAACCTTGGGCTGAGAGATTTCTTGCGTTTTCATACTGATATTTATGAAGATATAGCAAGGGAATTCTATGTGAATCTAGTTGTGATGGGCAGTAATGTTGAGGATGGAGTTGCTCTGTCATCTAAAATTAACGGGAGAGCAATTTATCTTAATGAATCAGATTTGTGTACCTTGTTTCATTTGCCTAGAGGAGGAGTTAGGCCTAGAGCATCCCTTACTAATTTTGAGATTTTGAGGAATGCTGAGGGTGATACTAATGAGGAAGCCGAAGAGAATTTCAACTATACTGAGGAAAAAGGGGCTGATCTGTTGGTTTGGTTATGTTCCGATCATTCCCCTCCCTTTGAGGCTATGGATCTCCGTTAAATTATCGTTTATTGCATTATGCGATTAACAGGGTTGTGTTCCCAAAGAAAGCTAGCAATAATTAGATCACTGCTTTGGATAAGGAGATTCTTTGGCACTTGGAGGAAGGGAGGAAAATAAACTATCCGAGCTTAGTTATCCAAATGATGAGAAAAAGGCAACTCTATTACGAGGACAGCTGAAAGGGAAACCAGTCTGGCATAAAGGAATGTAGCATCCCACTCCCGCAAGACCCGAACCTGATATCGGTAGTGATATCCGAGCCCGTGCCTCACGAGGGTGGTATGCTTGAGCAGTCAAATCAGTTTAAAAACCTGTTATGATATTTTTCCTTTTGAAAACAGTCGAGTGCGCAGAAATCAATAACCATACTGGGCCCACTTTAATACGAAAACAATTTAATCACAATACAATTTCAAGAATGAAACTTTCGATGATCACATTTCAAATACGCAAATTATCAATTGGGGCCCTCAGTTTTTTACAGAGCTAATCTTATGCAAAGAATACAGATTAGCACTAATACAGACGTGCACTGATCCCGACCTCGAATTCTACCTTGCTTGCAGTACTCATACCCCCGTTTGTCTAACGGGGTACTCTTTAATCCCTGAAAAATAATTGCAATGTTGGGTGAGTTTGCGAACTCAGTTAGAAACCATCATCGATGGTTCACTCAACTCGTGCATATTCACAGAATTCACAGTATCGCATATATCACTTTCCGAAATATCACACTATCCATATTTAATCATTTATATATGCAATGCACATGCGACGCTGTCCAATTTATTACGGTGTTGTGACCGAGCGCCTATCAGTGATCAGTAATCAGACGCTTTTAGGGAGTAGGAGAGCCCTCTAGGTATGCACTAATTCCCCTCGAGCTCGAGGCTCGGTTCAGTAACAGTGTTCGGTGGGCTTAAAGCCCTAATACAGTGAGCCTGTGGCTCTCACGTTGGCTGCTCCGGTCACAACTGTCATTATCTGATCATGCTCTTATGCATGAATACATATGCTCAAATTTCCATTTACAGTCATTTACATTTCAGTAACCAATTTTCGCTTCTTTGGACCTTTGGTCCGGCATTTCAGTCATATGCATTTACCAATTATTTCATTGATGCATTCATAATCGATTGCACATAATAGTACTTCTATATCACGTTCCCAATATTTCGGACACCCATGGTCCGAAATCAATCAAAATCAAACACACATATCAATCTATTATCTCCACATGGCATCAATGTACAATATGAAACACACATAGATTGAGGAACCAACTAGGTTATTCACCTGTACTTTCGAGCTACAGCCTGGAAGTCCCAGCAATATCCGTGGAATTGTCGTTCCAACGGTATCCCTATAACAGTAAAAAATTATCTGATTACTACATGCACAATCAAAATAATTCAATAATGCACATGTCTTAATTTAAATGATGTACTAAGCCTATTCATGATTTTCCCGGTACTACTTCCCATTTTTCCACTTTCTATTGTGAAATTCTAACTTTTCACTCAATTGTTCAATATGGAACTCCACCAAGTCTATTTCGGATATTCAGTCAATTTATCAAGTCTTACTCGCTAGGGTAGTACCTCAAAATCGATATCACTATTCTCTAGATCCACTTCACTCATTATGCTCAGTTTCTAAAATTCCCAGTAGTATTGAATTTAAATTCCAAAGTCTCAATTTATACTCCCACTGTCACGAAACAACTTTTAGGTTGCAATACAATCACATTCTTAATGCTATTTCAATAATCAGAATCCCTACAAATTTAAATCCGAACTTTCATTTCTTTTCGCCTAATTGTAGACCTCTTTCTCTAATTCATAACGCATCAAGCATCACCTTAATTGGAGGTCTACACAATAAATTATGCCTCGAAAACCAAATTGCTTCCATTCAGAATTTTGTCCCTCGCCGCGGCCAAGGATCTCTCGCCGCGGCGTGGAAAGGGATGCTCGCCGCGGCGTGAGAATGTTCGCCGCGGCGAACACTTCTCTTTCGCCTCGCCACGGTGCCTACGAATGACTCGACGCGGCGTGAAACTTACTCGCTCGCCGCGGCGAGCACACATTATCTCGTCGCGGCGTGGCACTTTTCCAGACGTCGCAACGTGCGGCTACGTCTTCTTCCCCGATCGATTTCTCCGCCATTTTCACTCTTAAAACTAACATTAAACACACTCAAATACCCACATCTCTAGCATTTAAACCCATTAATACAACAAAAAACAATAAATATCAACATTAAAGCCATAAAACTTACCAAATCGAAGCTCGATTCTTAAACCCTAAAATCTCCAAAAATCTCTTCCAACCTCTAACAATCACGGTGATCTCCATAGCCAAGCCAAACGTCAATCTCTCTAAGGTTTCCAGCTAGTCTTCAACCACAATGAAGGAGAAACAAGCAAGAATCAAGAAGGAGAAAGGAATGAAGATCACCGAGGAAGGAGAAAAGGGTTCGTGCCCTAGGAGAAGAGAATTTCTTTTCCCCTTTTGAAATTCTAAGGCATTTATAAGGCTAATTCCATATATCTCTTGTCCCCTTTTTCCTCATAATACATGAAATTCTGTTACTCTTTTCACGATCATTTTCAGTCCAATTTGTCTCTAAATTTCAATGGCTCGACATATTTAAACTCTTAAATCATATTTCTAATTTCCATAGCCATAGGACAATTATTTCAGCACTAAGCAGTCAATCTGTCCGACACTTGGAAACATTTTTGGTCTTGACTTTTTCTCCCAAATTTTCCAGAAAATTCCAAGGAGTCACTATCAATTTACAATTACTCTAAAACATTTCCAAACCCAGTTTTCAAGCCCAATTATTCCAAAATGTTCCCAAAATTCATATTCAAACCTAATCATCTCACAAATTCACAACTTCTATCAGTTTCACAATCAAATGCCGGGAAAACGTCATGAATGCATGTACCTATCAGTGCATGTGCAAAAGACTCAGTCCTCTCCAACTAGAGGCCAATTGAATACTCAGTTGATAATGCACGGTAAAAATCCTAACCCGTTCCAATTTACCAACTTACCCATCACATCGGTAACGGGATGTTACAATTCTCCCCTCCTAATAAAAATTTCGTCCTCGAAATTTCATATGCGATTGACCAGAGAACAGGGAAATTGTTTCGATCCATATATACTGTTTCTCACTTATTCCACTACATGACCAATTTTTTGTCAAATATACTAAATCAATACAATCGATTATTCTTCTTCTTTTCTCAATCTTTACACTATCATACTGATCTCTCATGATTACTCACAATTCCTCACTTTCGGTATCAATAATACATGTACCAGATTATAACAATATTTCCTAATCCTGTCCATGTAACACTTAACAAATCTGAATCATCTTTTAGGTTTTAAACTGTCTTGCCAATCTATTAACACCACAATCACATAGGGCCTATTTAATTATGAATTTAGTTTTCCCCATTTCCCTTTGTCTCCATCTATGCATTTTGGTCGAGGCGATGCATTACGAAGCATTTCATTTGTTACTTATCAGGTTACCTCTACTTTAGTATTTAAAACAGTAATCTCATCAGATTCTATAACCTCGATAATAATCAACTCGACACATTGTCATTAACTTGGATTTCTTAATCCCTATTACAGGTTCACTTCACTCATCGACCTTACACACTATTCAAATGCGTCACCAGTATAACAATTGATATGCTCACAATCAATCTCTCCTATACATAAATCTCGAGTCCCTATGAACTCCAAAATTATCAATTTGACATTTGATTCCAATAGTCAAGTCTGTTGGTTAATCTCGCTTATAATCATTCGATTTCCCCTTTTAACCCTCCAATTACTCTTTCAAAGCGCTCTTACTAGAACATAAAGCTTCGATCATTCCTTACGTTTTCACTAGCAATTCCCGTAGTGGGTATTACCTATATTTCTTAATTCAGTCATTAATAACATTTTCTCAAAAATTGGATTCATTTGTAATTCCTCGATAAGGTCCGCATATTCCAAATCCTTAATTCGGGTTTTTGCCAATCCTTTTTTTTATACACACCAGTTCCAGAATTCCAATAGCGAATAATACTTTCTAGTTGCCCCCCCCCTATTTGCTAGCTCAACAGTTTGCGCTCAGTAATACAATAATAACCTTATCACTCAAATTGCGATCATCTCATTTGAATTTCCTATTCCATATTTTGAATTTCAGCCTTAACTTTATCATGAAGTACTCAATCGAATAATCCTTTTCACTTATTTCAAACTCACAAATACCTCAATCGTTATCGAGTTGCATAATCATGGACATCTCCAAAATGTTTCTGTACAACTATTATCTCCAAGCTTTTTAAAGCAACACTCAATATAACCAATTTCAAATCATCAATCATAATACAGCCCATAAGATTATACTTGTCCCTAAGGAAAAAAATCACTTCACACAATTTCATCAGATTGTATCATAACCTTTACTGGGACATTCCTGTACAGATTGCCAAATCTCCAAAATGAAGCGATACGATCAATACTCAATTTGCAAATTTTCTCCAAATGTCTCTTTTCACAATCATCAATCATACAATTCACACGTTTTTCCTCAAACATTTTGAGCTTTCGCAACTTCTGGACGTATCCAGCCTATAACCAATCCCAATTAACTCCAATTTCCATATATACATATATTCCTTACAATTTCGCATTTTACCAATACCTCTATTTTCATTTAATCTCCCAATATGCCATGTTCGAACACTAATTCATCCACAAATTATTTTGATCCAGCTAGGATTCACTCTTATGAAACTCACAGGGTATAAAATTTCCTCAACTGTGCCAATTTATCTTCTTCACTTCTCAAATGCATTTAATCTATCATCGATGATCATAGTCCCTATCCATTTTAAATACAATTGAGACACTTTACTCTACCGAAATATAATAAACTCTTTATACACATGATCAATTCGTATAATTCTCTAAATATCGATTGTCTCCAATGAGGAACCATTTTTCTTACAATTTCCTCAATTTCATCATAATATATTCTAACATATGTTCCTTTACTCTACTTTCTCCACATAGCCCAATTTATTTGCGATTGATCACTCCCTGGTTTGAATAAACATTCATCAAATCAATCTCGTACATTCAGAACATAATTACACAAAATATACACAAACCTATTTTCTCAAATTCGCAATTAATATTTTCATAATGTTCAGTAAGTTTCTTACATAATCGGATTCATCTCATCATCATACTGTACAATACTACTTAAGAGGTTCCTCAACTTCACAGTCGTCACATTTCTTGTCAGTCATTCTCAATGCTTTAGGAAATCAATTTCAACTATACACAATATCCCATGTAGATCAATCTATGCCAAAATCCATATAATCAGAACATCCTTTTTAATACTGTTCGTTGAGATACATACCACCAAAATCATTACATCTAATCTAAAAATGTATTCACATCAATTTACCCATTGGTAGCTTATACTACTAAGAACACTTTAATCACATTTAATTCTAAATAACCTTTCTCTTTTTGGTACCACATCTCAATCATGGGGACCTTGCTATACTCATGTCCCTCTTTTATTCCCTCAAGCTCATTACCTATGCTAACATCATTAACAGTCTCTCTTCTTTCCCAATTTATTATCATAAACACTTTCATTCTATAAGAATCGGACTAGCAATTATCTACTAACTCATTAATTACCTCCCATGCCATCACATAAATGAGACAATTACGCTTACTATTTTCACTTGCCACAGGGCTGTCCAAATCAGGTGTGTATTTACTCAGGAAAATCAACTAAACCTTGGCAACTCTTTCATCTGTCATTTTCATTGCCTTACATTTCAATCCTTTCATTATTCCATCATACCCATGTATATTCACAATCAAATCAATATCATAAATAGACAATCATTCTGGATTTTCTCCACTAATATAATTTGACTCAAAGTCATATATTATTATTCATAACTCTCGTCACAGAAATCAAGCTCAATTGTAACTTCTCAAGATCATAGGACATTTTATTTTCATCCCCTTTATACACTTGAAATCTTGCAAATTCTAACACATCTCTATTTTCCTCTGTCAATCCACAATTCTATATTTATATCTGTTCCACATTTAAGGATATACCACATTATAACTCCGATATTGCGTTTCACAATATATCCACCAATACCAATACACTAAATTTTCATTTATCTAATTAAATCATACACTTTTCCTTATTCCACAATATTCACAACTTCCTCTTATCGCATTCTAACCTATTCTCATTTCCTCACTATTTCTAACCGCTTAAACGACTGATACATGCCCATGCATGTGACTCATATGCTAGACTGGGGATCAGTTGTCACTGTCTGCCGTGACATGACTTAAATGCATGTAATTTGACACATTTTTCAGAAAGCCCATGTAAGATTGTACTTCTGGGCTCTGATACCACAAATGTAGCATCCCACTCCCGCAAGACTCGAACCCGATATCGATAGTGATATCCGAGCCCGTGCCTCACGAGGGTGGTATGCTTGAGCAGTCAAATCAGTTTAAAAACCCGTTATGACATTTTTCTTTTTGAAAATAGTCGAGTGTGCAGAAATCAATAACCATACTGGGCCCACTTTAATACGAAAACAATTTAATCACAATACAATTTCAAGAATGAAACTTTTGATGATCACATTTCAAATATGCAAATTATCAATTGGGGCCCTCAGTTTAATACAGAGCTAATCTTATGCAAAGAATACAGATTAGCACTAATACAGACGTGCACTGATCCCGACCTCGAATTCTGCCTTGCTTGCAGTACTCATGCCCTCGTTTGTCTAACGGGGTACTCTTTAATTCCTGAAAAATAATTGCAATGTTGGGTGAGTTTGCGAACTCAGTGAGAAACCATCATCAATGGTTCACTCAACTCATGCATATTCACACAATTCACAGTATCGCATATATCACTTTCAGAAATATCACACTATCCACATTTAATCATTTATATATGCAATGCACATGCGACACTGTCCAGTTTATTACGGTGTTGTGACCGAGCGCCTATCAGTGATCAGTAATCAGACGCGTTTAGGGAGTAGGAGAGCCCTCTAGGTATGCACTAATTCCCCTCGAGCTCAAAGCTCGGTTCAGTAACAGTGTTCGGTGGGCTTAAAGCCCTAATACAGTGAGCCTGTGGCTCTAACGTTGGCTGCTCCGGTCACAACTGTCATTATCTGATCATGCTCTTATGCATGAATTCATATGCTCAAATTTCCATTTACAGTCATTTACATTTCAGTAACCAATTTCCGCTTTTTCGGACCTTTGGTCCGGCATTTCAGTCATATGCATTTACCAATTATTTCATTGATGCATTCATAATGGATTGCACATAATAGTACTTCTATATCACGTTTCCAATATTTCGAACACCCATGGTCCGAAATCAATCAAAATCAAACACACATATCTATCTGTTATCTCCACATGGCATCAATGTATAATATGAAACACACATAGATTGAGGAACCAACTAGGTTACTCACCTGTACTTCTGAGCTACAGCCTGGAAGTCCCAGCAATATCCGTGAAATTGTCGTTCCAATGGTATCCCTATAACAGTAAAAAATTATCTGATTACTACATGCACAATCAAAATAATTCAATAATGCACATGTCTTAATTTAAAAGATGTACTAAGCCTATTCATGATTTTCCTAGTACTACTTCCCATTTTTCCACTTTCTATTGTCAAATTCTAACTTTTCACTCAATTGTTCAATATGGAACTCCACCAAGTCTATTTCGGATATTTAGTCAATTTATCAAGTCTTACTCGCTAGGGTAGTACCTCAAAATTGATATCACTATTCTCTAGATCCACTTCACTCATTATGCTCAGTTTCTAAAATTCCCAGTAGTATTGAATTTAAATTCCAAAGTCTCAATTTATACTCCCACTGTCACGAAACAACTTTTAGGTTGCAATACAATCACATTCTTAACGCTATTTTAATAATCAGAATCCCTACAAATTTAAATCCGAACTTTCATTTCTTTTTGCCTAATTGTAGACCTCTTTCTCTAATTCATAACGCATCAAGCATCACCTCAATTGGAGGTCTACACAATAAATTATGCCTCGAAAACTAAATTGCTTCCATTCAGAATTTTATCCCTCACCGTGACCAAGGATCTCTCGCCGCGGCGTGGAAAGGGATGCTCGCCGCGGCGTGGGAACGTTCGCCGCTGCGAACACTTTTCTTTCGCCTCGCCGCGGTGCCTACGAACGACTCGACGCGGCATGAAACTTACTCGCTCGCCGCGACGTCTCTTGTGACTCGCCGCGGCGAGCACACATTATCTCATCGCAGCGTGGCCCTTTTCCAGAAGTCGCGACGTGCGGCTACGTCTTCTTCCCCGATCTATTTCTCCGCCATTTTCACTCTTAAAACCAACATTAAACACACTCAAATACCCACATCTCTAGCATTTAAACCCATTAATACAAGAAACAACAATAAATATCAACATTAAAGCCATAAAACTTACCAAATCGAAGCTCGATTCTTAAACCCTAAAATCTCCGAAAATCTCTTCCAACCTCTAACAATCACGGTGATCTCCATAGCTAAGCCAAACATCAACCTCTCTAAGGTTTCCAGCTAGTCTTCAACCACAATGAAGGAGAAACAAGCAAGAATCAAGAAGGAGAAAGGAATGAAGATCACCGAGGAAGGAGAAAAGGGTTCGTGCCCTAGGAGAAGAGAATTTCTTTTCCCCTTTTGAAATTCTAAGGCATTTATAAGGCTAATTCCATATATCTCTTGTCCCCTTTTTCCTTATAATACATGAAATTCTGTTACTCTTTTCACGATCATTTTCAGTCCAATTTGTCTCTAAATTTCAATGGCTCGACATATTTAAACTCTTAAATCATATTTCTAATTTCCATAGCCATAGGACAATTATTTCAGCACTAAGCAGTCAATCTGTCCGACACTCGAAAAAATTTTCGGTCCGGACTTTTTCTCCTAAATTTTTCAGAAAATTCCAAGGAGTCACTATCAATTTACAATTACTCTAAAACATTTCCAATCCCATTTTTCAAGCCCAATTATTCCAAAATGTTCCCAAAATTCATAATCAAACCTAATCATCTCACAAATTCACAACTTCTATCAGTTTCACAATCAAATGCCGGGAAAACGTCATGAATGCATGTACCTATTAGTGCATGTGCAAAAGACTCAGTCCTCTCCAACTAGAGGCCAATTGAATACTCAGTCGATAATGCGCAATAAAAATCCTAACCCGTTCCAATTTACCAACTTACCCATCACATCGGTAACGGGATGTTACAAGGAATGGCTTATGCTGCTTTGATTACCCATATCTCTCAGGTAAAAAGATGCAATCTGGATTCTTATGCAAGTTTTCCTTATCCTCAAAGTTGGAGATTCACGCCTTATAACTTGAGAAGCATGAAGTTGGTTAGGGACGATTGAAAAGGTCGGGTCTATTCCTATCATGTTGAGAAGCTTGGGTTGACTTTAGTAGGTGAGCAGGTCCCTTCGAGGAAACGATCTAAGAGGACAGCAGATCGTCCTAGTAGCTCACGGCCAAGTAATGTGGAAAGAAGTGAAGTATCCCAGGCTGATATTCAGGAAATTCGAGATCAGTTGGATGAGATAAATGAGCGACATGATGATCAACAAGATATGCTTATAAGGATGGAAAGAAAAATTGAAGAGCAACGCAGCATGCTTACCCGCTTAGAGAAGAACATCAAGAAGATTTTTTACAAGCTAGGGTGTAGGCACGATGATTCTTCGTCATGATGTGTATTGCATTGTGCCTTGACCAACATTTCCACTTCTGTTTTTGTTCTATGTGTTTTGTTTTATGTGTTTGTGTTGGTTTGACATACTTTGTAATGACTATTGCATTGTGCCTTGACTATTGCTTTGTGTTGGTTTGATGCAATGTTTGGTTATCAACTTCATTAATCTCCATTTGAGTTTATTTTCCCTATTGATTTTTTATTATGACAAAAAGGGGGAGTAAAATTGGAAATTGATATTTGATTAAGGGGGAGACAAGTTATTTCATTGATTTGCAATTATGTTGATTCCTATTTTAATCCTTGGTTTATTAATTAAGGGGGAGACAAACTAACCATCAAGACAAGGGATTAAAATCCTTGATCAAGTTTTATGTCTTTCAATTTTCTTTTCAATTTTTAAATATTTTGTCATTATCAAAAAGGGGGAGATTGTTGGACCAATGGTGGTTGAAAAATTAAATCCTTTTATGTTTTGATAATAATAAAATATCTAGAATTAGTTAAGAAATTATTTCAGGTATTATTCAATGAAAGAATCGTGCAAATCAAGATGAGCAAGTGTTTAATCATTGAAGAATCAAGATAGGAGGTTCCTTATAAGGAAAATGGCTTAGAACATGAGGATTATAAAAGATCTAGATGGATGTTACCGTTGAAGGCAGCACAAGTCGACCTGCAATACATAAGTCGACTTATATATGAAGATATATCAACACAAGTCGACTTGCATAACACAAGTCGACTTATCGAGGACGACAAGTCGACTTACATAGCATAAGTCGACTTATTGGAGAGCGGAGTTACAATTTTTACGTAAATGGTTGAAACAAGTCGACTTATTCATTCGACAAGTCGACTTATGGATGCACCAAATCAGCTCCAACGATCCAATTAACCAAAAATGGAATGGAGATTATCAAGGAACGGTAATATTAATCAAGCAACGACTATAATGAGCTCCAACAGCTATATTTCTTCAAGTATAAATAGAGGATGATGGAAGAAGAGTATATACAAGTTCTACAAGCCTAAATACTCTTTTATTGCTCCAAATTGCTCTTTATTGCTCTCATTTTGTTACACTATTATATTGAGCACTTGTTCATCAATCTTTGCTATATTTCTTTTACAATTTGAGTGACGAGTGGAAGGTAACGTGTGAGGTAGGATTTGTGCCAGAAGACAAATCGTTTGTAAGGTAGCTTGAGCCGGAATTCAAGTGGCATTGTAAAAAGTTCACACTCAACTACAAAGTGTGCAATAAAGTGATTGGCAAAATCCTAAGTGGGAGCTTAGGTAGAGGACGTAGGTCTTAGCACCGAACCTCTATAAAAACAGTGTTTGATCTTCTTCCCTACTCTGTTTGTTTAAATTTATTTAAATTATTTTTGTGTGAATTAACTTCTGATTTTGTTGTAGAAAATTACAAAAAGATTAAGGATCTATTCAACCCCCCCTTCTAGATCACTTACAGTAATCCCCTAATTTCATCCTAATTAAACCATAGGATCGATCAATTATTTGTAATCCCTAATAAAAACTCTAACCTAAGGTAGAATCTCTAACTTCCTAGGATCAAAATGAGTGATAAAATTATCCATTATATTCCTAAAAACAGAGATTAGGACACATGTATAAGGTAATATTGAATAAATTATATAAGTCTAGTAGTGAAAGATTATAAATGGTTAATGAATGTATTGGATTGCATAGGTGCCTTTACAATGAATCTTCTAATATTAATATACTTGATTCATTGCACTCTTTTTAATTTTGTAAGAGATCAAGATACCTTTCTTATAATTTATTTCAATTCTTTCCAAAATAAAGCTTTCTTCTTATTTTCAATAGTCATATAATTCATATCAATACAGTGAGTTTCATCTTGCAAAGAACAACAACCATAAACCATAAAGAGTGTGCATTGCTTCAATCCTAAAAATGAGGACCACTATAACCATACTAGTAAGGTTTGTACATTCTAAAGTATTGTTATCACCAAGTAAAAGAGTGATATTTATACAAAAAGAAGTAATGGCTAAAATCATTATATAAACTTACCCAACACAATAGTAACTTCCTTATCTAATAAACACATAATAAAATGGGAAATTAGATGCAATAAAGGTTTATAAAACATAATATTAAGTTTGATTAATATGAAAATGAATATATTTAGCATATCTATTTATTATAGGTAGAATAATACTTTGTTTTTGATTAATATGAAAATTAAACTCTAGATCATCACAAATGGTAACTTGAAAACTATAGAAAGAAATTAAAAAGAAACTTAAAAATTATTGAACTAGATATAACATGAATTGACAATTTAACCAACCATATATCGATATTCACCTTATTTTTTAAACAACTATCTTATTCTTATAGGAATTGCGAGAAATGTAATAATATTATCGAAAAGATCATTCATGTCAAGTATTAGCAACTTTTAAAACATATAAGTTAAATTGACATATTGAACACATTGCTTCTAATTTGAATCAACTTTTATTTGAAGCTATAAATTCCTTCTCATTGGACCCAATGATTTTTACTAAATTATGTCCCTCACCATCAACATGGTCAAAACTTATCCTATTTCTTCTTCTTTTTTTCCCCTTTCATTCATTGATCTTCCTAACTATTTGAAATCGACATTGATTAATTTTCGTCTTCTCTTCTTCATCTTCATTAGTGTTTGACTGCCCCAAATTGATTTTGCTTAATTTTCTTCTTCTCTTCAACCTTTTAGAATGTGTATCATTTCCTCAAGATTCCACATTTACTTTAAATTATCAATACCATGACTATTACAAATGATATAATTATTCCTTATATACAATACCATAACTCCTTGAAAAAAATATCATCGCACATTACAAATTTCATTAAAACTTATTTCTTTGATATATTTTTATATTTGTTTGAGTATATAACTAATACCACATAAATTTTAAGACATCTCCAAAATTGTATAAAGGGAATAAAATTTTATCCTTAAAGACTGTAACTTTAAATTAATTAAAGAGGTTTAGTTATTAAATTATTTACCACTAATTATGGATTTATAAAACAATAAAACTTATAAAATATCAAATTCACAAAATACAATAACCAAATACTTCTACAAGATCCTTATAAACATAACATTGAATATATTTAAAGGTTATAACAAATTAGTTATACTCCTAATTGTATTAACTAATCATTATTTCAATGGAATTATAATTTGTTCTAAAATTACAACTTTCGAACTTATCTTAAGAGTAAGACAACAATTTCACTTATAATTGCATTAGTTCATCATCAATTTAATAGAATCTATAAAATATTTTGAATAATTTTTAAGTTTCCGTTTTCATCTATAATGATTACATTTTAACTTAACGGTCCTATATAGTTAACTTAAATCCATAATTACTATCAAATAAGCTCCATTATTGTGACTCTAATTTTTCTAAAGATAACTAATGAAACTTGTAATATGTCAATCCATTCTTTTGCATAAACACAATTATCTTTTCATAAATAACTAATGAAACTTGTAAGTTCCAAATTCCAAAAATGTAATATTAAAAAATTGAACCAAATACTTAGATCCATATACCATTGGATGAAATTGAAATTTTACACATGAAATTTAAAACTAATTACACTAGTTTATCAACCAACGTAAAATTGACTAATTGACATAGATGCTAAACTTAATTTTGTAATTCCCACAAAATTAAGTGATCATAAGTATGAATTTAATGAAAGTTACATACTATGTGAGGTTTAAAGTATTCATATGTGGTTAAATATTTACATATAATGAAATTGAAGTGACTAAAATACTCATATATAGTTATTCATCTCTTCTCCATTTATAAACACAACCATGTTGAAGTTAATTGGATATTAACTTTATTTAATATTTGTAATTTCATTTAATAATTATTAATAAGTGCTTTAATAAATTTGAAATTATCTTGACAATATATACATTATAAATGATATAGGAGTTAATAATTCAACAAATATATACTTAATTTGAAATTATTAACTTTAATAAAACAAATTAAAAATATACAATAGATTATAACTTTACTTTCTTTATAAATAATTAATCTTATACATAATCATTATGAATACATATATAGCCATCTACATCATAAGCTATTAAAAAAAAACAAATTTCATACTACATTGTCAAATTCAACACCAATACTACATCCTAAACACCAATAGGCATTTTGTCAAATACTTGGTGTGCTTCAATTTATTCATTCCTAATTCAACTTTTCTCACATTTTTCCCCTTAATCTACAACAAACACAAACCCATTCATTCACATTCACTAACTAACAATTTAAATCAAACAACAATTTAATATTAACCTAAAACTAGTTAATGCTCATCGGTGGAGGATGGAGAGGAAGCCGACGACCTTACCTTCGAATGGAACCACCATAGAAGAGGGAGACGTCGGCAAGGATGGAACCACCAGAAACACACAGTGGGACGGGTTGAAACGACAGCATTGGAGGAAGATTTATATTCGGAGAAGAAAAGGAGAAGAAGCCAGGTTGGCGCGCGAAATGGAAAGGGGGAAGGAGGTCTGAGGGATTAAAACATTAACAAAAATGACGTCGTTTTGGTTAACTTCAAAACTACGTCATGTTCGTTAATATTTTTACTTGGTTGACGACCACACTCACCGACGGACCGTCGGTGTTTACAGACGAAATTATTTCCGTCTATAAATTTTCGTCCCTATTCCATCAATTTCTTGTAGTGTTAGGGATAATAAATAAATGCAATATGAATCTTATAATTATAACCTCATTCTAATTTCATTTGTAATGTACAATTATCTCATGGACTTTATCATATACATCTAAACATGTACAAGATCAAGAATGCCTTTAAATAATTTTTTACTAAACTACAACCAAAGTGATTGGTCGTAGAGCATAAATCAACAATCTTCCACTTGCACTAAGCTAATCATTTAAATATGTCATACCATATCACCATATGACAATTATCATACTACTAGAACAGTGGCTTAATGAGAGAATTCTACAAGATTCTCTATAGTGAGAACTTATTTAAATCTTGCAACTCCCATCTTAATTATCATCATAATTAAGAAAAATTGCCTAATATATACTTGAATCTTTGATGAGACTTTAGCTCATTTTGCTTGCCTAATAACTCTAATATTCCACAGTACATTACTATCTTAAACAATGCAAAGAAATTATATCAAGTTCTATAACATCCCGTTACCCATGTTATGACCCAAATAGTGTATATATGAGTTTAATGAGAAGTTACAAAGTGTATTACATGTTCATGCATAATATGACATACACATACACTTGAATATTGAATTTTTGCATATTAAAATTATTGTACATGCATTCATTGAATTATTCTGAAGTATGAAAAATGTAAAGTGATCATGATGTGAATTACGTTTTGATATGTCTTGAATTTTGATATGACTAGATTTCAATTAGAAAATTTGGAATGAAATGTTATATATTAGGAAATTGATGGATTAAAATGTACTTTTAGATTAGGAAAATTGCCATGTGGTAGGATTAATTGATATATGAAAATTTTGGATGCTTTAGCCTATAATTGAGTGACTTTTGGCATAGGTAATTAATTATCAAATGACAGCAATGAATGAGTGATAAATGGACAAGTGACCTAGTTAGTTCAAGACATTTGGCAGTACCTATGCTTGATAAGTGCTAATAAAGCCATAAGACATATGGCTATTTAATTATATGACACCTAACTCCTTAGCTGGTGAGTTTCTGTAGGGGTAAGCTTTGTTATGCTCATTTCTTCTTCTTTCTTCTTCTTACACCACCGAAACTCTCTCACCCTTACACCCATGTATTTTGTCTATGTTTGTGTCCATTTTCTACACCAATAATCCATGTTTTTACCCTTCACAAAAAAGTTAAAGAACTAGCTAATTGTTGTTATTTTATCATAGCTGAAAGTCATTCAATCCCACCTTGAATGTGTGATTTTTCTGCTTACTTGGAGTACTAGATTGGCTTAATATTTTGAGCTAGAATTGGAGTCAAATATGTGAGTACTTGATTAGTGTTAATGGCATGTTATAATTGATGATGATTGTAACACCCCATACTATAGGTGCATACCGGGATGCCCGGAGGTCATTCCGGTACATATCCTACGATAAGGGTGAACTACGGTCGATTACTGCATTCACTTCAACATGGCATCTTATCATTTTTCACTTATAACCATTTTAAGAAAATCACAATATTTTTAAAACTAACTTTATCTCATTTCATCAAGATCGAAAGACTACATTGTATCTTTCAATACTCCCTATATGTACATCACCAATACCTAGTACAATAGTAGTACATGAAAGGGAAAAATATGCAAAGTCTATCTAAGTTGTCCAAACATCCCAGCTAACCGACTTTTGATCCATGACTTCTCTTGGCAATCAAAATTTACACGGTTGGTAGAGCCTTTCAGTAGCTAGAGTCATCTCTCGGTCATGTAAAGATAACGTTGCAATTTTGGTGAGTTTTGCGAACTCAATAAATGAACCATCATTGATGAGTTCACCGGATTATATACACATTTTTCATTATTTCATAAGATCATACAGTTCACGTTACTAAGCATAGCAAATAAATCACATCAATATAACACTCATTCCAAATTTTCAAACTATTTAATGAATTTCAGTCTTATAATGTTATATGCATGAGACTCACATTCGTTCTTATTATTGTGACCGAGTGCCTATCACAAACTTATATGTAAACTGGCCTATTGGGCTCAGTCAGAGCAGAATCACGGAGCATAGCTCTATGTACAGAATCAGAAATCACAAAGCAAGGCTCTACATAAAAGCGCTTCAAATACATATTTGTCATGTATCACAATCATATATGATGCTCAACAAAGCTCATAATGTAACATCTCACCCTCGACAGGAAGGGTAAAATCGTAAATTTGGCATAGGATGAGATGGATTTGAATGGCTTAGGACTGTTCATGCATAATAGGATTAGGACACAGTATCATTTGTGCACATGAAATTACTGTACATGCATACATGACATTCCTGGTTTTTGTGCCTAAGGAAATTTTATTGTGATTAACGTGGTTACTGTGTTTGAAAAATTATTTTGACTGATCCAAAGTGTGTTTTATATTTTAAGGGATTTTTTGAAAATTTTCTGAAATTTTTCGGAGAAAATTCTCGGACCGGAAAAAAATCGCCAAGTGACGAACCGGTTGATTTTCGGTAGTGAAAAGTCAGTTGGGATTATTGAATATTTTTTTGTTTGGGTTGGGACCGAAAATGGACCCTTAAATTGGAGTGAAATTGCTTGGTATTTCAAAATTTTGAATGATAGTTTGACTTTTCCTCTTTTAAGTGGACAAATATGTGATTGCCACATAGCCACTTCATTTAATGTTTTATCGTTCTTATCCTTTGCATTTCGGTGTCTTAAAAGAAGGAATGAAATAAAGATGAGTTTCTAGCTTAAATTATTCTTCATTCCATCCGAAAACTCCATCTCTCCCTTCTCACTGATTTTCTTCTTTGGTTTCACTTAGTTGCTACTATCTTCTCCTCCAACCTTAAGTGTTATTCCTTGCTTACTTATAAGCTTAAACCTCCAACCTCCTTCCCATGATGATACCGTGTATGAGGTCTAGAACGTAGAGAAAGTGGAGAGGTTGGTGTAGTAGTGAAGAGGGAAGGCTTGAGTAAGTAAGTTATGGTTTAAGCTTTACTTATGCTTTTAATGAATGAATTAGTAAGTAATTGCATTGATTGGAAGTTCGTGTTCATGAATCATGATTTATGATGCCTTGATGTCATGAAAATTTTCGTGTGAATTGTTGGGTATAAGGGTATGTTGTGTTAGGCTAAATGAATGACGTGGTTTAGAAATGTTTTAGCTTGATTTTGAATGGATTCTTGATGACTAATCTTGCATGGAACTTAAAAGTTTAGTGCTGCCAAATTTTGATTATTGGTCTAGTGAATGTATGAATGATATAGGGACTGATTTTGTGTCCAATTGGGATGCTTATGGTAGTAGAAGTTCAATTGGCATGATAGGAAGTGTATTTGAGTAGTAAAGCTAGAAATTGGTTTTTGACCTACTGTACTGTTTTGAGCATAACTCATTGTGTGGTTATGAAAATGATGTGAGGTTTGTTCCAAATGAAACTTTGGCTTGTTGGGTACATTTTTGTGTGAAATAGGTGTTGTCTAATTTTAGCCTTAAGAGGTTGAAATTTGGATTGGAAAGTTACTGTTGTAGTGTCTGTGAACAGTAACCGAAACTATGATCTACTAGTTTTGATGATTTTTCTAAATTAATGTAGAAGGAATTGGTGAAAATGGTCTTCATGAAAGTTGAATAATATTAAGTTATCTTTCCATTCCCACTGATTTTGAAATTTTTCGATCTGTATATTGGGAGATATGCACTGTGGAATATTGACTGATTTTGAACAATTTGGTGAAACCTAGACTAAGAGTGGATTTGGTGCACATTCTGATTAGAAGCAATTTTAGCAATTTCTTTGAATTTATTTGGCTTGAGTTATCTTCTTAAGAGTTGTAGAGGAAACAATTATCTTGAAAATGGTATATAGCATGTAATTTTTGGAGATCAGATGTGGGAGTAATGAATTTTCAAAATCTGTATCTGCATGAGGTTATTGACTGCTGCCCTGATCAGTAACTTGCATGAAAGCTTTAAGCTTGTTAGAGATGGAATTGGCTTTGAAGCCCTTCATGAGAAGTGTAGCATTGTGTTTGATCTTTCCATAGATATAAAGTATGCATTTATTTGACATTTTTACAAGGAGATATACTGTTTAGAACATTACTGTCCAGATTGAGTACTTGCAGGGGCAGCAGCATTCACTGAATTGTTTGACCTAGTTAACCATTGAATTTGATTTCATATTGTTCACGAAAGTTGTAGATCACATTGTGATCTTTTTGAGCATATTTATGGTGCAATTTGTGACTGAAGAGAATGAAAGTTACTGAATTTACAAATACTGTTCTGTTTTAAGAGGTAGTGCATGGGAAGAAGTTTCAAGTGGATTTTTTATACCCTTCAGGGTAAAATTGCTTGTTGGGGTCTTCATGAAACTTGTAGAGTTTTTCATGATCTTTCCAACGAGATATGATTTGTAATTTTCTGAATTGTGTGTAAAGAGATATGCTAGTTAGAATTTCAGATAGGAAAAAGGGAAAAAGAGAAGGAAATAAGGCCCGGGAATATCATGAACATGCATTATACACCTACATGTGCATTATTACTAGTTCTGATTGAATAGTTAGTGATCGTTTTCTTCTCTGATTCTTATAGAGGCCCAATTGGAGCGTCGTTCGACCGACGTAGCAGAGACTTCCCGGCATTAGCTCGGAAGTAATAGGTGAGTAACCTAGATAGGTTTCTCAATTATTATATGTCTACTGTGGGGATAATGGCGGGACCAGGAATGTGCTATTTGTGACTGGTTTGCTGGTTTGCCATTACTGTGTTTACTGTGATTAATTGTGTGAGATACTGACTGTTAATTGACTGTGCTTGACTATGAATGATTAACTGGTTATGGGGATGTTGTAACTAGGCATGTGCATTCATACACAGATGCATAAACTGATAAAGGAAAATTGTGAACCGAGTCGCCACTAATACTGAAACGAGCCTAGAGCTCAAAATACTGAAACGAGCCTAGAGCTCGAAGGGAGATAATTCTCCCCAAACGCGTCTCTTGATCGATGAATCAATATCGCTTACGCGCTTTCGGTCACAACACTGTAATTAAACTGAAAAAAAAGTGTCACATGTGCATTGCATCATTCTTGGATGAATACGAAATAGTTTTCTTGTATATGATTGTACAGATTGTCTCATGTAAATTGTTGTGTCCATGACAGTATGATTACTGTGACTGTATTGTGACTGTATGACTTTGGTGACTATATTGTAAATGGATGATTACTGTGCCTGTATTCTTACTATAGCGGTACTGTGACTATTGTGACTGTATATTACTGTGACTGTAGACCGTGGTATTACTGCAACTGCTTTATTACTGTGAATTGATTATGTGATGCATGAATTGGGAGAACCATCGATGATGGTTCCTCATTGAGTTCGCAAACTCATCCAAAATTGCAATCTATTTTTCAGGACTTGAAGGGTACCCCGTTTGACACGGGAATATGTATACTGTAGGCAAGTGAAGGATAGAGGTCGGGATCAGTTCGTGTATGCATTAGTGTCTTATCAAATTGTATTCTGTAATCATTGTGCAATAATGCTTTGTATTTATAATGAGCCCATTGTGGTTTTATTGTTTTACACATTGACTGATTGTAAATTATTATTGGATGACTGTAATAACTGAAAATGATTAATTGTGAACATGGGCTCAAGTTTCTTACTGTTTATGCCGCGTTAATGAATGGTTCAAAAAAAGAGAGAGGAGAAAATGTTATACTGAGTTTTAATCGACTGATGTAGTATGTCACCCTCGCGGGGCACGAACTCGGATATCACCAACGATATCGGGTTCGGGTCACTCGGGAGTGGGGTGTTACACATAATCATCGAATCTAAGTATGGCATTCAATTTTCGTTGAGAATCAAATGGAATTCAAAAATTCATATTAAATCAAAGCACTTCTAATACATGCCCATCTATTAAACTCCTCGAACTTCAAGTCTGGAATTCAAAAACAATTCACAAACCATTCAGTAACGTGGAAGTTTAATAAGTCAAATCAATTAGAAGCAAATCAATCCTAGGAAATCATCTAGGTTGACTCACAGTACGCTCCAATATGTTATTGCCTAAATAGACCGGTAATGTCGGAGTTTGACCTTCTAATTGCTCCTCTATATCAAACAATATACAAAATTTCACAATTTGTACAATCATAACTGTTTAATATTGTACATATATGAAATGAAATATGTACAATGCATGTTCATAATAATCTCGGTATTTTACCATCAATTTCATCACAAAAATATTCTCATCTCAAAACTCATCTAAGTATAATTAATACTTAGGTTTATGCCTCAATAAAACAATTAATTCACAATTCATTCTCATTGAATCACTTCAGATTTTTCCAAGATACCCCTTTCGGATCTACTGTTCACATTCAATCAGAAGGTGAAACTGATGTAATTTGTAAACTATCTTTAAGAAAAGTGTTCCTCTACATCTTATCTTTCTATTGATACCAAAATCACTCAATTTAGTTCAAAATTTTGGAAGTTATGCCTCAAACATTATCGGGTTATTCATGTCCAAAACAGTGTACTATGCATAACTTCCATCCAGAAATTCAATATCTTAGAAACTGGATCATAATTCTACTCCTTGAGACAATCTACAAGCCTATGTCTCTAGTTTACTCAAAATCCAAAATCATTTGACTCGGAATCCTAAAGACCCAGATATAATTAAAATACTGAGGGGGTGTTCAGTAAGATAATCCTATTTCACTATTCCATTAGATTCCACACTTTGATTCGATTAATCCTTCTCAATTCAATTTAGAATGCTACAAAATTTTATGGAGGGGTAGAAATATGTGTTAGGAATCTATTGGTCTAAGAATTACTGCATTAAGAGGTCAGATGACAAAATTATGGCTAAAATAATTAAACAAGTTTTTTGTCCTCAATCATATAGAACCTATCTAAAGACAAATGGCATAACTCTCTCTACAAATGTTGGAATAAGATTATTTTAGGACGATTTCAAAGAGAACTTTGAGATTCTACAACTTTTGTGAAGACCTTGAAGGCAAATTCTATCATCTAAAAGGTCAGAAATGGGCTAGATGATATTATCAGATGAATAATGTACAGAAGAAGAAGTTTTAGTCACATAAGCAAAAGCAGACGAAGCCAAAAAGCAGACAAATGCAAAAAGCAAACGAAGCCAAAAAGTAGACGAAGCAAAAAGCAGATGAAGCCAAAAGTAGATGAAGCAAAAAGCAGACGAAGCCAAAAAGTAGACGAAGCAAAAACAGGCAAAGCCAAAAAAGCAAACAAAGCAAAAACAGGCAAAGCCAAAAAAGCAAACGAAGCAAAAAGCAGATGAAGCCAAAAAGCAAACAATTGCAAAAAGCAAACGAAGCTGAAGCCAAAAAGCAAATGAATCCGAAAAGCAGACAAAGCAAAAAGCAGACGAATGCAAGAAGCAGACAAATCAAGAAGCAAACGAATCAAAAAGTAGATAAATCAAAAAGTAGACGAATAAAAAAGCAGACAAATGTGAGCTTAAGATGATAAGACATCATCACAGATGATATAACATCATTATAGACGATACGTCTCTTACAGAAGATATAGATGGTCAACTTAAGACGAAGCAGAAGTCAACCTAAGATGATATGTCCTTAAAGACGATATGTCTTCAAAGACGATACTATCCATACTCCTCAACTCGAAAACCTTTTTCTTGAACAACTCTAAGTTTTCATCAACTTACGTATAAACACCTATAGATTCATACACGCTTAGTGAAGAAACATAGCACGTTTCCTCTTTTCCGAACTTTCATCTTTCACACTAATCCTATACACCATTTCAATGCTACTTCAACCCCAAGAACCATTTCCACACATCTGATCACTAACATCCATCAAAAGACAAATAACACCATATCCATAATTTTCATGCCCTTGACATAACGTTCAAGAATATAAGTATATGTAAATGCCATAATCATGGAATGACAATAAATTCTTCAAATTTATTTCAAAAATTCATAAACCTGATAATTTTATTCACAAATTATTTGTTGAAGACTTCAACTATCTTCAAGCCCTAACTCTATACATGCTATGCAATTGACTGTGAACATTAACCATCTTCTAGTTTTTCTTAAGGCAGAAGAAACAATTTATGAGGTGGGATTTGTTTAGGAAAAGGGAAAACATAGAAATCTCTTAGAAGGTGATTGATGAAAAAAAAACCTTCTCTATTGGGAGGAAATTCGAAGAAGGTGATTATGACGAAGTTATCTAGACAAAAACTTAACCTTTCAACTCTCAAGGAACAGTAACCTACTTCTAGAATAAATACAACAAGCAGCTTGACACTTGGCACTTTCCTATGGTCTAAGCTCTAACCAAGTTGCTTTTTGAACTAAACTCCATTAATTCTATCTTTACAACCCAACTATCTCTAACACCCCTTTTGATTCCTTTTTTCCCTATTTTTTATAATACTCTATAAAATTCTGAAATAAATCCTAAATTTACCAAAATTCATAAATGTATAAATCCACTAATCAATAATATTTCCAATACAAATAAATTCCAAATTTTCAACTCAGTCCAATTATACCCAGAATTATTCATGAATGCATGTACAATTATTTTCACATGCAACATTTTACTACTTACGTGTATGAGCATGTCATATTATGCATGAACATAAAAATACATTTCTTATCTATCATTGAACACTCATACTTACCATTTTACCCTTCCCATAAGTGAGGAGGTGTTACAACTCTCCCCTCCTTAAAAGAAATTTCGTCCTCGAAATTCTTACCTGCTCGCTCAAATAGGTGGGGATATTGCCTCCTCATATGCTCCTCTGTCTTCCAAGTTGCTTCCTCAGTTGAGTGGTTCTTCTAAAGGACTTTCACCAATGGAATAACCCTATTCCTCAACTGCTTAATCTGTGATCCCACAATCTTGAGAGGCTCCTCAACATAACTTAAGTTACTAGCAACCTCAATTTCCTAAGCTGGTATCACATGTGTCGAATCCAATTGGTATCTTTGGAGCATACTCATATGAAACACATTATATAACTGAGACATTTCATTCGGTAAAGCTAGCTTTTAGGCCAAAGGTCGAATCCTCTCAATGATCTCATAATGAACAATGTACCTAGGGCTCAACTTGCCCTTTTTACCAAATCTCAAAACTTTCCTCTAGGGTGACACTCTCAAGAATACTCTGTCTCCCACACTATACTTCATATCATGTCGATGTTGATCCACATAACTCTTCTGTCTATCCTGAGCCGCTTTAATTCGACTTTGGATCAACTTCACCTTATCCATTGTGTCCTGTATTAACTCTAAGCCTTCTACCATTCTCAAGTCCTCTTCATCCCAATATAATGACGACCGACATTTTCTACTATACAGTACCTCATACAGTGCCATTCCGATACTAATGTGATAATGATTGTTGTAGGCAAACTCTATCAATGCTATATATTGATCCCAAGCTCTTTTAAACTCCAATACACAAGCTCTAAGCATGTCCTCAATAGTCTTAATTGTCCTCTCACTCTAAGTATGTACTAAAGTTCAACTTAGTCCCCATAGCAGACTACAAGCTCCTCCAAAATCTCAAAGTAAATATAGGATCCCTGTCTGATACTATAGACACTGGAACCCCATGCAGTCTCACCATCTCATCCACGTATCTCTGAGCTAACCGATCAAGTGAGTTAATCTTTCTCACTAGTAAGAAGTGGGCTAACTTAGTTAACCGGTCCACTATGACCCAGATCGCATCATACTACGTCAGAGTTTTAGGCAATCCCATGATGAAGTCCATAGTGATTCGTTCCCATTTTCACTCTAGAATGGTTAACAAATGGAGCTTCCCTACCAGAGCCTGGTGCTCAGCTTTCACTTACTGGCAAGTCATACACCTAGATATATATTCCGCCACTTGCTTCTTCATTCCAGGCCACCAGAAATGCTGCTTCAATGTGTTATACATCTTAGTAGTACCAGGATGTATAGCATAGATGGCCATATGAGCTTCTTCGAGAATCTCCTTCCTCAAATTATTCACATTAGGCACACACAGCCTTTGTCTCAACCATAATGTCTCATCCTTCAATTCAAACTCAGAATCTGGATTCGCCTTTGCTTTCTCCATAAGCTTCACCATACTAGGATCTTTCCTCTATGCTCTCCTGATTCTGTCATGTAGCATCGGTCTTAACTTCAAAGTGGCGATTAGTGCTTGATCTTGCTCTAAGTTTAACTCCACATTGAGAGCTCTCAAATGAATCAAATTAGGTAACCTCGATGACTGAATCTGAGTTGAACTTATATTAGACTTCCTACTCAAAGCATCTACCACCACATTAGCTTTCCCTAGGTGATACTTAATAGTGCAATCATAATCTTTCAATAACTCAATCCATCTTCTTTGACTCAAGTTCAACTCCCTCTAACTTAACAGATATCTCAAACTCTTATGATCTGTGCATATATAGAAAGTCTCTCCATATAAATAATGTCTCCAAATCTTTAGAGCAAAGACAACTGCAACTAGCTCCAAATTGTGTATCAGATAATTGATCTCGTGAGACCTTAATTATCTCGATGCATAGGTGATCACTTTGCCATGTTGTATCAATACACATCCCAATCCTTGATGCGACGCATCACTGTACATCACATATCCTCCAGTCCCCGTTGGAATAGTCAACACCCATGCAGTAATCAACCAATGTTTTAGCTCCTCAAAGCTTTTTTGACACTCCTCATTTTATTTGAAAACTACATTCTTCCTTAGAAGTTTTGTGAGAGTAGTGAAGGTTAGAGAAAAACCATCAACAAACCTTCAGTAATATTTGGCCAATCCTAGGAAGCTTTGGATCTCTGACACATTCTTCGGATCTTCCCAATTCATCACTAACTCAATTTTCTTTGGATCTACCTCTATGCCATCCCTATTCATTATATTCCCTAGAAACACAACCTGATCCAGCCAAAATTCACACTTACTGAATTTGGCATACAGTTATTTCTCTCTCATAATCTGCAAAATGACCCTCAAATATTCAGCGTGCTCCTTTCTGCTCTTCGAATACACCAAGATGTCATCAATGAATACAATCACGAATCGATCCAGGTAGGGCTAAAATACCTTATTCCTCAAGGCCATAAAAGCTGCTGGGGCATTAGTTAGCCCAAACAGCATCACTAGAAACTCAAAATGTCCATACCTGCTCCTAAATGCACTCTTAGATAATCTCAGCTATCTTCAACTGATAGTACCTTGATCTCAAATCTAGTTTAGTGAATACCCGAGCTCCCTACAGCTAATCAAGCAAATCATCAATTCTAGGCAACGGGTACGTGTTCTTCACTTTTACTCGATTCAGCTGCCTATAGTCAATGCACAACCTCAAAGTCCCATCCTTCTTCTTCACAAATAGCACTAGAGCTCCTTAAGGCAAAACAATGGGTCTACTAAACCCTTTTCCAACAACTCCTGAAGTTGAACCTTTAACTCTTTCAGTTTAACAGGTGTCATAATGGAGGAATAGATATAGGAGCAGCACCTAGAACTAGGTCAATTGTGAACTCAATTTTCCAATCCAGTAGTAGACCAAGTAGCTCACCAGGAAACACATCTCGGAATTCCTTAACTACTGGGATGTCCTGTACACTCTACTCAGCTCTAGTATCAATAACACGGGTCAAATAAGCCTCACATCCTCCCAACATCAATCTCAATGTACTCATAAAGGATACCATCATCGCTAGCACTGCTTGACTAACTCCTCTGGCTGGCACTGCTTGACTAACTCCTCTTAATACTACCCTCTGTTGATCAAGAGATTCCAGTACTACCTCTTTGGTGTAGTAGTTCATGATGGCTTATGAGCAGTGAGCCAATCTATACCTAGGATCACATTTATCTCCCTCAACTATAATACAATCAGGTCTGCCTTCAACTCTACTTGATCAATCTTAATTGAGCATCCCTTACAAACCTCTCTTGTAACAGTAGCACTACCTAGAGGTGTACTCACCTTTAGCTCATACTGTAGCAAATCCCTATCACAATACAATCTATATGCCAAGTGCGATGCGATAAAGGAGTGTGTAGATCCTAGATCTAGTAGTGTGAATGCCTCAAAATCATAAATAAGAAGCGCACCTACAACCACATAGCATAGACCCTGGTCGGGGACTACAGTCAGCTGCCCCACCCCTTAGTCCTCATGGAAGAACTCCTAGCTCTCCCTCTACCTCTATCTCAGCCTCTCTATCTAAATCAACCACCTCTGCTCTGCTCGCTCACAGATTGCCCACTCACACCAGACTGAGCTCCCAAAGTAGCAAAACAATCTCTGATCTGATGGTCTATGGAACCGTATTTGAAGCAAGCTCTAGTCAACCTCTAACATGTTGGAGTTATGTAAATATAGTGCCCTGGAAAGCAAGTGTATTTACATGTAACTTTATCTTCTTCAGTTACAGTTTTGTAATGAAAATATTTATTATTAATAAAACAAAAGAGTTTGGTTTTATCTGTATGAGCATTATATATCTGGTCATAAGGTACCAAGATTTATTTGTAAGTAATATACATATACATAGAGATGTATGGGAAACATGTATATTATTAGAATCGAATTAATTGATTCACGGTTGAATAATCAAGTTGGTCGTTTGATTATGGTTTAGATCGTAGTGTTGCGATTTATCTCCATATAAGTAAAGGAGTTTACTTAAAGGGAATGATGAGTTTCATATCATGATAGTAGTAGACTATCGATAATGGCACTATTAAATGAATCTGGAATCAAGTATGTTTTCAAGAATAAAGTAGGCCGTTACTTTAATCTTAAAATATACAACTTAAGCATTCGCTTATTATGAACCACAATCTTGATGAGTGGTGAACTCATATGTGTTTCATTATAATTCTTGATATGATCGGAATGGATTTTTACAGGGTATTAATCCAATGTCTGCATGTTGGAATTATTAATTGAAACATGTATAAGGGAACATTCACTCAAATAAAGAGTTTATAGTGTTATCATCTCTTCTAGATGTTTTAAGGAGATTTGGTGATTAAGCTGGCGCGAGAGTTTGATGGACTAGCTACCCATCAAGTCTTAACACTAAGATGAGATCTTATGTGTTAATCACCATATAAAGTAAAATGAGAGATCTAGAAGGAAAAACCAACATAAGGGCAAAACGGTAATTTTACCCTTTGTTGTGCGGATGGCTATAATAAGGTTCTAAATAGGGTTTGCAATTGGACATATTCTCATAATATTTAATAATTCAAGAGTTCAACTAATTGTCTTTAGTGGAATGACATTTAGTTAATAAGCTAGAATTAATTCCAATGAGATTGAATTATTTACGGGCTTATTGGAGCTTGAATTATCAAAGTCAATAAGATTCCTCACTTGGCTTTAAGGAAGGTTATCAAGCTAAGTAAGAAGTAGTTTGGAGGCTTTAGAAGTCCATAATTGAATGATGGGCTTATACTAATTAATGGTTAATTGGAAGCCCATATGTTCATTTAGAAATGGGCTTGTTTTGGTTTAATGTAATTGATTAGATTAATTATATTAAAACAATTTTTTAAAATGGAGAAGAAGCAATTTCGAAATTGTGTTAGGTTAGATGTTTAACCACACATTTGACATTAAAATACTAAATAAAGATGGTCTTTATTATGGTTCATCATTATTAAATGGAGTTATGAACTTACCATTAAATGGTTTAATGGTTGGCTTTTAATGTTGGCATGTAACCTATTTGCATTCATTAGATTAAAGATGAAAGATGTGCATTAGATGGACCATCTTCCTTCTTTCTTCTTGCCAAAACCGAAATGGGTATTCAATTATAGGTTATGGTCTTTTCAAATAGCCATTTTAAAGATAAATGAAGTAAGTCTCATTTATTGGCTATTTGATGAGTGATTAATGTAAGTGATGCATTGGATGCCTCTCACTCTTTCCATTTATGCATATTTCGAAATTGAGAGGAAGAAAGGGTTCTTGCATGTTTTTAGACATTCTCTCTTTTCATGCAAGAGAGAACCGAAATTCTAAGTGAAAGAATTGAAAGAGTTTGATTTTGGTTCTTCTTCTTAAGAAAATCTCCTCCAAATTTTTTGTTCTCCTTTCCCACCAAAGGATTTTGTTAACCTAGTTGTCCTTGAAGAACAAGTGGTAAATCTAATTGGTAGAGGATACTACTACAAGGAAGAAGATAGATTGCTAAAGGAAAAGACTCAAAGGCAAAGGATTTGGATATAAGAAGGAGAGGATAGCGCAATGAGGATTTAAAAGTATGGCGAAGGAGTCGGTAATTTTTTTATCTTGTTCTTGGTTTTATTATCCTTATACCATATCATGTATGGATTAGCATGTTGATTTGGATATATTGCTTCCGCTGCAAGATGATTTCTTAAAAAGTTTTGAAATCTATCGTTTCTCCAAACTAAGCATGTTTTCTTTTTCCGATCCAACATAACATTCACCACCATGCCTCCTTTCACAATGTTCACAAACTGGAAACTGATTTTGTGTTGAACCTCTCCCACTGCTAGTCTATGAAAATCTACTTCTTTGCCCAAATCCTAACTGTCTGGATCTACCTGATGATCTGAAAACTCTGTTCTGGCACTTACTGCATCTTCTGCTAGAACTAGCCTAACTCTCACTAGGTCTTTTCCCTTTAGATCCTTGCCTAATCTCTACTTGGCTCTCTCTCAGGAGCTACTCAATTCTAATCAAAGCAACTCTCAACTCAATGAAAGTACCTAGGTCTGAAAGCGCTAACTTTGTTCTGATCTCCGTATTGAGTCTATTCTCAAACCTCCCACACTTGTCTTCTTTTGTAAGGATCAGAGCTGTAGTATAACCTATTAACTTATTAAACCGGACCTCATATTTAGCCACTAACATCCTACCCTGCTTCAATTGCAAGAACTCCTACACCTTCACGTCTAAATAGATCTTGGGCATGTAATTATTTCTGAAGACCCTCAAAAAGTCTTCCCACTTCAATTGGCAAGGCCTGGTGGTACTGCTTGGGATAGTCTTCCAACACTGGTAAGCTGGACCCTGCAGTAAAGACACTACATAGTCGAACCTCTCATCAAGCTCGCAGTCCATCTAATCAAAAACCCTCTCAGTCCTTTCTTGCCATCCTTCGATTTTAGCAGGGTCTGTGTTGCCATAGAAGTCCATAGCTCCCTTCTTCCGTAGCCTATCATACCTCCTTTCCCTTTTCTCGGGAGTCTAAGAAGCATCTCCTCAGATCGAGGCATTGCGGACTCCCTACTGACTCCTACCGATCCTTAGTCAGCTGGTTGATCAACCTGATCACCTAGAGTGGATGACCTATAACAAATAATAACTTCAATCATTATCTGCATTTCTCACGATATTTTATGCTTAATACTTCTATATGTCCCAAAAGATGCCAACCATGCTCTGATACCACCCAATGTAGCACCCCCTTGGTAAGGACCAGGACACCCGGAGGTCATGCCAGTACATATCTTACGATAAGGGCAAACTACGGTCGATCACTGTTTCACTTCAACATGGCATCTTATCATTTTTCACTTATAACCATCATAAGAAAATCAAAATATTTTTAAAACCAACTTTACCTCATTTCATCAAGATCGAAAGACTACATTTTATCTTTCAATACTCACTACATGTACATCATCAATACCTAGTACAACAGTACTACATGAAAGGGGAAAATATGCAAAGTCTATCTAAGCCGTCTAAACATCCCAGCTAACCGGCCCTTTGAGCTATGACTTCTCTTGTCAATCAAACTTTACACTGTTGGTAGAGCCTTTCAGTAGGTAGAGTCGTCTCTCGGTCCTGTAAGGACAACGTTGCAATTTTGGTGAGTTTTGCGAACTCAATGAGTGAACCATCATTGATGAGTTCACCAAATCATATACACATTTTGCAGTATCTCATAAGAACATACATTTCACATTACTAAGCATAGCAAATAAATCACATCAATATAACACTCATTCTAACTTTTCAAACCATTTAATGAATTTAGGTCTTATAATGTTATATGCATGAGACTCACATTCGTTCTTACTGTTGTGATCGAGTACTTATCACAAACTTAAATAAAGACTGGCACATAGGGCTTAGTCAGAGAATAATCACGAAGCATAGCTCTATGTGCAGAATCAGAAATCATTAAGTAAGGCTTCAAGTAGAAGCGCTTCATACTGGCAACTCAAGTCACAATGCCTTTATCTGAACATGCATTTTATGAAATGCATCAAATATATATTTGTTACGTATCACAATCATACATGATGCTCAACAAAGCTCACAATTAGGTCCAACATTCAATTTTTGTTGAGAAATCAAATGTCATTCAAAAATTCATATCAAATCAAAGCACTTCCAATACATTCCCCTCCATCAAACTCCTCGTAATTCAATTCTGGAATCTAGAAACAATTCATAAACCATTCAGTAACATGGAAGTTTAATAATTCAAATCAATTAGAAGCAAATCAATCCGAGGAAATCATCTAGGTTGACTCACAGTATGCTCCAATATGCTATTGCCTGAATGGATCGGCAATGTCTGGAGGTTGACCTTCCAATTGTTCCTCTATATCAAACAACATACAAAATTTCACAATTTGTACAATTATAAGTATTTAGTAATGCACATGTATGAAGTGAAATATGTACAATGCATGTTCATGATAATCCCAGTATTTTACCATCAATTTCATAACAAAATTATTCTCATATCAAAACTCATCTAAGTATAATTAATACTTAGGTTTATGCCTCACTAAAACCATTAATTCACAATTTATTCTCATTGAATCACTTCAGAATTTTCTAAGATACCCCTTTTGGGTCTACTATTCATGTCTAATCAGAAGGTGAAATTGATGTAATTTGGTCTAACTATCTTAAATAAAAGTGTTCCTCTACATCTTATCTTTCTATTGATACTAGAATCACTCAATTTGGTTCAGAAATTTGGAAGATATGTCTCAAACATTATCGGGTTGTTCATGTCCAAAATAGTGTACTATGCACAACTTCCATCCAGAAATTCAATATCTTGGAAACTAGATCATAATTCGACTTATTGATACAATCTACAGGCCTATATCTCTAGTTTACTCAAAATCCAAAATCATCTGATTCTGAATCCTATAGATCCAGACATAATCAAAATACTAAGGGGGTGTTCAGTAAGATAATCCTATTTCACTGTTCCATCAGATTCCACACTTTGATTCGATCAATCCTTCTCAATTCTTTAGAATTCTGCAAATTTTATGGAGGGGTAGAATTATGTGTTAGGAATATATTGGCCTACGAATTACTACATTAGAAGGTCGGATGCAAAATTATGGCTGAAAGAATCAAATAAGGTCTTTGTCCTCAATCATATAGAACCTATCTCGAGAAAAATGGCATAACTCTCTCTACAGATGTCAGAATAAGATTATTTTAGGACAATTTCAAGGAAGACCTTGAGATCTACAACTTTTGTAAAGACCTTGAAGACAAATTCTATTTTCTAAAGGGTCAAAAATGGGCTAGACAATAGCATCAGATGAATAGTGTACAGAAGAAGAAGTTTCAGTCATATAAGCAAAAGCAGACGAAGCCAAAAAGCAAACAAATGCAAAAAGCAAACGAAGCCAAAAAGCAAATGAAGCAAAAAGAAGACAAAGTGAAAAAGTAGATGAAGCAAAAAGTAGACGAAGTAAAAAGCAGACGAAGCAAAAAGCAGAAGAAGCCAAAAAGCATACTAAGCAAAAAGCAGACAAAACCAAAAAGTAGACGAAGCAAGAAGCAGACAAATGCAAGAAGCAGACGAATAAAAATGCAGATGAATGTGAGCTTAAGACGATACGATGTCATCACAGACGATACATCTCTTACAGACGATACAGATGGTCAACTTAAGATGAAGCAGAAGTCAACCTAAGACAATACATCCTTACAAATGATATGTCTTCACAAACAATACTATCCATACTCCTCAATTCGAAAACCTTTTTCTTGAATAACTCTAAGTTTTCATCAACTCACGTATAAACACCCATAGATTCATACACGCTCAGTGAAGAAACAGAGCACGTTTCCTCTTTTCCCAACTTTCATCTTTTACACTAACCCTATACACCATTTCAATCCTACTTCAACCCCAAGAACCATTTCCACACATCTGATCACTAACATCCATCAAAAACCAAATAACACCATATCCACAATTTTCATCCCCTTGACACAGCATTCAAGAATATAAATATACATAAATGCCATGATCATAGACTGACAATAAATTCTTCAAATTTATTTCAAAAATCCATAACTCTGATAATTTTATTCATAACTTACTTGTTGAAGACTTCGACTATCTTTAAGCCCTAACTCCATACAGACTACGTAATCCACTATGAACATTAAGCATCTTCTGGTTTTTCTTAAGGTAGAAGAAACAATTTACGATGTGGGATTTGTTTAGCTTGGCACTTGTCACTTTTCTATGGTTTAAGCTCTAACCAAGTTGTTTTTTGAACTAAACTCCATTAATTCTATCTTTACAATCCAACTATCTCTAACACCTCTTTTGATTCCTTTTTCTCCTATTTTCTATAATACTTTATAAAATTTTGAAATAAATCCTAAATTCACAAATGTATAAATTCACTAATCAATAATATTTCTAATACAAATAAATTCCAAATTCCCAACTCAGTCTAATTATACCTAGAATTATTCATCAATGCATGTACAATTATTTTCACGTGCAACATTTCACTATTCATGTGTGTGAACATGTCATATTATGCATGAACATAAAAATGTATTTCTTATCTCTCATTAAACACTCATATTTACCATTTTAACCTTCCCACAAGTGAGGGGGTGTTACAATGATGAATTAGGATGAAAATGTTGAGGTGTGCTGGAATTTGATAACTAGAATATTTTCACTGAACCAAATTACATGATCTTGGTATCATTGCAAACTTGATACATAGGAGAACAATTTTCTAGAGGGAAGTGTTATGAAATTATTTCACTTTCCTGATGAGAATAATCATGCAAAGTGGACCTGAAAGTATGTCTTTAGACAAATCTGGATTGATCAATTCAGTTTTAATATATGAATGATATTGTGACAAAAAATATTAATAAGGAACCCGGGATTGTCATAAACATGCATTGTACATATTCTGAATACATATATGTGCATAAATGAGTACGTGTGAAAGTGTGCAAAACTGTGATATGTGTATGTATTATATGTTATTGAGGAGCACATTGAGTGCCATCATCTAGACATTGCTAGGACTTTAAGGCAATAGCTTTTTGGAGCGATTTGTGAGTAACCTAGACGGTCTCACTTAATATTTGTCTGTTATATATTATGTTCTGAATGGGGATTGTTTGTACTAATTCCAGACATGAAGGTATGAGGTATTGATTGATGAATGTGATATTAAAGTATTCCTTGAATGTGAATTTGATGAAATATGTGTTACTCAACATATTTGTTGAATATTGGACTAAGGTTCAATGATAAATGGGAATGGGACTGTAAATGTGTTTGAATGGGAATGAGATTGAGACTGAGAATGGGAATGATTGAAATAATGAATGATTGAATATTATTGTGATGCATTTCATACATGAATGCATGATCAGATAAAGATAGTTGTGATATGAGTAGCCACCGAAAATGAGCTTAAAGCTCAGAATGTGGTTAAGAGCCAAAGGCTCGGTATGTTCAATGATTAAGGGACAGTTTCAATAAGGTCAGTATTGACAATAGATACGGGATAGTTTAGGCACTCAGTCACAACAACGTAATAATTAAAAGTGGGTCACACGAACATTGCATATACACTTATTAAGTGTGATTGACTGATTGAATTATAATGTGGACATGTAATTAAATGAGATCGGGATATGTGAAATATATGATATGTGGTGCAATTTGTTAAATGGAAAGTTGTGAATTATATGCTTATATGTTTTGATATGTGGTATGAATTGGGTGAACCATCGATAATGGTTACATCACTGAGTTCGCAAAACTTATCAAAATTGCAACATTGATATTTCAGGTCCGAGAGAAGACATTAGAGATAGGCAGACTCTACAAGAAGAGCAATTCTTGTACTTTTGTAAAGCAATGGCTCAAAGGTCATTCAACTGAGACTGAAGGATTAGATAAAAGTTTTTTGTAAAATTCCTTGTAACATCCCATCACCTATGGGAAGGGTAAATTGGTCAATTGGGACAGGTTAGTAGGTCACATTGCATATTTTGATTTGTTCATTCATTTGGCCTCTCGATATAGAGAGGAATGAGACATTTTGCACATGCACTTATATGTACATGCATTCATGACATTTCCCGGCATTCATGTGTGAATCTGAATTGTTTGTGAATTATGAAATAATTGTGTCTGAAAATCTGAATTGAATTGTCTTAGGAGTGATTTTCAGTTGTTAGAGTGATTCTTAGAAATTTTCTGGCAATTTCGGAGAAAAAGTCCGGACCGAAGAATTTTACAAGTGACAGACTGATTGACTTAATAGTACTAAATAATTGTCAAATGGCCATGGGAAAATTAGACACTTGATTTTAGGAATAAAAATGTGAAACCATTGGAAATTGGGGACAATTAGACTAGAAATGAAATTGAAAAGAGAAACAACTTAAGATTGTTGAGGAAATGACATGTGGCATGTTTCTATTGATGGAGGCATATTTGATTAACTAAATGCCTTAGGTTTTAAAACTTGTCAGAAAACTTATCTCCTCTATCCTAGGGCATGTCCTCCTTCTCCTTTGATTGATTCTCGTTTCCTTCTTCCTACTTGATTCTTGCTTGCTTCTTCTCCTTGTGCGAAGCCAAGCTTAAACCCTAAAGAGAAGATGAAGATTTGTGAGATTTTGGGAGAGAGAGAGTCGTAGGTTTTAAAGGCTTAGAGAAATTTTCGGGAGTTTGAGGAGAGGAAGCTTGATTTGGTAAGTAAATGGATTTTATGTTGTTTATTTGTTAGTTAAATGCATTGATGGGTTTAAATGTGAAAGATTAGGGGTAGTTGTGTTGAGTTATGGCTTATTTTAGAGAGAGAAAATGTGGGAAAATGGTCGGAGAAGACGAACAGGAGCCCGCACATCGCGACGAGCAGTTAATTACTCGTTATGGCGAGCGGTTAATTACTCGCCGCGACGTGTGTGAGGGCCTCGTCGCGATGGGCCCATAAATCCTCGTCGCGACGAGCAAGTTTAGACGTCGGGACGAGCGACCTCGTGTCGTCGCGGTGTGCGTCCTTTCTCCGCAACGAGACTGACTTTTCTGAACTGATGTGATTTAGTTTTAGGTCACAACTAAGGATGTAGACCTCCAATTGAAGTGATTTTTGATTCGTTATCAACTAGAGAAAGAGGTCTACAATTGATGTAAAGAAAGAAAGTTTGAATTCAGGTTTTTAAGATCTCAATTTGTGAATGAAAGTTGGGTTTAGATTTCGATTACAACCTAAGGGTTGTTTCATGATAATTGGAGGATAATTTTGAGACTTCTGACATACATTCAACGCTTTTGGGGTTTTTAGAAACTTAGTATAATGGGTGAATTTGACCAACTGAATAGTAATTTTGGCTTTGAGATCTTTCTTGAGAATTGAAGGGTATTGCCTAAATGTTATAGTATATCGAGAATGAAAAGTTGGTTTCGAGACAAAAGAAAGTGGAATTTGGAAAATAGCGCCGGGGATGTCACGAATATGCATCGTACGTCTTTTAATTGCGACATGTGCATCAATGAATCTTTCTGATTGTGTATTTAGTAATGGGTGATCATTTGACTGTTATAGAGGCACCGTTGGAACGACATTTCACAGATATTGCTGGGACTTCCAGGCAGTAGCTCGGAAGTTACAGGTGAGTAACTTAGTTGGTTCCTCAATCTTTGATTGTTAAATGTTCTGTACTTGAAATTTTGTGGAGAATAATGATGGATATATGTGAATGTGAAATGTTCATGTTTTAATATAATAAATTGTGAATGTATGGTAAAGTGTAATTGAGAATTGTTATGACTAAAATACCGGACCGAAGGTCCGAGGGAATGGGAATTTGACATTGAAGTGTTAATTGCCTGTGATTGAGAAACTTTTATGCTTCCAATGTGATAGACTGTGACTGTGAATTATTGTGAATAATTGAGAATGAATTGTCTGTTTGGGTAAATTGATTGTTTTTGCAATGTGATATCGTAAGATTGTGATAAACGAATTCTGTGCATGATCATTAATAACGGTTGTGACTGGAGCTGCCACCGAGAGCTCCAAGCTGTAGGAAAATCCCGGTGTGAGCATCACATGCCCACGGTGTGGAAAACCAAAAAAAAAATTTCCGGGACCTTCTCGAAAGCCAGGATCCATGTGACTATATAACAAAGTCAAACAAAAACGACCAAAGGAGACCGTCTCTAACGGCATCCACGCAGAGGTCGGAGAACCTAACCGGGGCAAACCCTTTGATCCGGGAATAGCTAGAACAAATTAAAGAGTGCTAGCTCTTACCTTTGTCCTTGGAGAGCTTGGAATCAACGATGGAGAGGAGCTTGAAAGATGAGATGAAGCTTTGAAGATGAGAGCTTATGTTTTAGAAACTCTTTCTAAAACCCCCACCCACATCCATCCATGCTTTTGGTCTTTTAAACCAACGATCATCACTCATCTTTTCTCCACTTGCCATTTGTCCTTTTAACATTTAAAGCCATTAAATGCAAAGTGGATGATGCTTTCCACGTTAGTCTCTTTTATATATATATATATATATAATAAAGACATGTCTTCTCCTCCTTCATGCACGTTGATGATATATATATATATATTAATTAATTAATTACTTAATTAATTAATAGATATATATATATATATATATGCTGAAGTGGTCCAGTCACACTGGGGTTGGTCCTACCGGGTCCCGGTATGGAAAAACCACCGGAAACCTTTTTCAGCAATATCGATGTCGCGATCTCATCGGGACATATCTCGATCTTATCGGGATCCATTTAATCCGTTTGCTCTCCATATATTGGATCTCTATCCAAAACTATTTTACGAATTCTCCGAGTCACTCTTATGCGTGTGACCCATTAGGTTCCCGGTTATGTTGGCCACTTAGATCAATACTTAATCCAAGCAAGTCATGAGTGGTATCTAGCAACACATCATGACCCTCAATTGACCGGAAAGTAATTGGTTTGACGAATGAACCTATATTCATCATGAACCATATCACGAACCTTTCCATAGACAATTACCGTGCAATTCGTCCTTTCACCATGCTATACCCCACTTGGTTATGAGTATGGGCAAAGTGTCAACTCTTACTAGACTGACTACGTTAAATCTAGTCCAAGTGATTTCAGTTCTTATCCTGGGACTCATTACTTAATATGTCAATGAAGACACTCTTCATGACATATGTACTCTGATCAGAGATTTCCAAGTAATGACCCTGACAAGAGGCCATGGGTATCATCTTCTGTTATCACAGAAGTGGTGAATCCTCTATTGGCTACTCAATTACCTTGAATACCTCAAAGCGCACTCCAAGCACCACCCTACGAGCGACCTCTGCAAGGCAACAAGGAATGGAGTCAAAGCACATAATCAGTATCCAAGATATTCTTGAGTACCTCAAGTCTAAGGATACTTGCACCATTACTATGATGAGATTATCACTGACATTAGAATAGGACATCCATGTGATGATCTCATAGTAGGTCATCCAATGTACTTACTACCTCTAGTAAGCATTCACATCTCAACCCTAAATATCTCATATTTACAATTTCTGAGATCCACTGCTTGATCAAATCAAGGAGCTTGAGATGGGCTAGTCTTTCCGGATTACCGATGTCCAGTTTCAATAATCCTACGACTAGGGATAATTTAGATACTTACATAATTGCACATGATAGGAATCTCAGTAGTATGGTCACATCATAATTTCCTTCATGCTATGTCATATATCAAGGACTTCATTAATTTGCTTATTGATCAATATCAGTTCATAAATAATGAACATCAAATTAATGAAATATGCCTTTCTTTATTTATTCATAAAGTATGTACACAACTTTGTACAAAATACGCTAAAGGCGATTGCCTTTAGGGCACTACTCTAACACAAGCTCGACTACTGGAAAAGAGCCTCGAGCTCGAAAAGGGAATAGTGCATACCCAGAGGGCTCTCCTATCCCTAAGACACGTGGGAAGTAGTGTATACCCAGAGGGCTCTCCTACCCCTAAGACGCGATCAATGCTTAATGAGCCCGAAAAGGGACAGTTCAAAGCTATATGCTCAATGTTTAATGAGCTCAAAAGGGATAGTTCAGAGCGATATGCTCAACACTTAATGAGTCCGAAAAGGGACAGCTCAGAGCTATATGCTCAACGTTTAATGTGCCCGAAAAGGGACAGTTTAGAGCCACAGGCTCAATGATTAATGCGCCCAGATTGGGACAGTGCAGGCGCTCAGTCACAACAATGTAATAAAATGGGAAAATGTCACGTATCCATTACTTATGCATCTGATTGAATTATGGAATGGGAAAAAGGCAGAATGCCTTGCAATTATGTGATCTTCTAAATGTGCTATTGTGAAATGATCTGTAAAATGCTATGTGATATTTCTGAGTGTATTATTTCTGAATGCGTGAGTATTGTAATCTGTAAATTGGTTACAGCAAAGTAATATATGGAAATGTGTTACATAAGCACTGCATCGGTATTTGGTTAAATATTGGATTGGGTGAAAGGTGAAATGCCTCATACTTGTGCGAAAATAGCTATGTGGTATTTCTGATTGTAATACCGTGTAGTAAGCTATGAATTGCTTGACCATGCATGAGTTGAGTGAACCATCGCTGTAACATCCCTCCCCCGACAGGAAGGGTAAAGGAGTAAATTTGCATAGGAAGAGATTGATAGGGATTTATTCGTATTGTCCATGCATACTGGTACTAGTGAACAGTGAAATCTGTGCACATGAAATAACTGTACATGCCTACATGACATTCCCGATTTTCGTGCCTAATGTAATTTTATTGTGATTAACGTGGTTATTGGGTTTAAAAAATTATTCTGAGTGCGACATTGAGTGTTTTATATTTTAAGGGATTTTCAGGAATTTTTCTGAAATTTTTCGGAGAAAATTCTCGAATCGGAAAAAAATCGCCAAGTGACGAACCGGTTGCTTTTCGGTAGCGAAAATTGCTACCCAATGACACTGTCATATTGGGTAAATGATTTTGGAATTGAAATTAGGGTCATTTGACTAGAATGGGTCAAATTGTAGTAGGATTTCTAAATCCTATCCAATAATTTGTTTTTAATTGTTTAAAGTTACTTTGACTTTTCTTTTAACCTTGGACTAGTAGACTTTTGACACCTAGCCTTCATTGAATGCTTCCTTATCTCCCTCCCACGGTTTTGCTTTGTAAAAGAATGAAAAAGTTGAATGTTTGGCTTGTTTTCTAAGCTCCACCAAAACCTACTTCCCTTTTTGAATACCTCCATCGAATTTCTTCTTTTCTAAGTAAATCCTTCCTCCAAACTCAAGCTTTCCTTCATGCAACCAAGTTGTTGTCTTGCCATGGAGAACTTACACTTGCATGGGGTTAGAAGCAAAGAAAGAATTGAAGAGAATTGAAGTTTGGAAGCTAAGTAGGTTAGTGATTAAGTTAAGCTTTAATGATGCTTTGATTATGAATTTAATGCCTTAGTTGTTAGATGCATTCAATGGGACTTATGGTGTAATTATTATGCTTATTGATGCATTAATTTGATGAAAATTAGTGTTTGAATTGGTGGGTATAAGACTAGGTTTAAGTAGGACTTGCTAAAGTCATATGATTGAAGTGTTTTAGCTTGTTTTGGATGGAATATTGATGTTTATTCTTGCATGAAATGTAAGAGGTAAGTGCTGCCAAATTATGGTGGTTATTCCTAGTGAATGTAGGCATGATATAGGGACTGATTTTGTGTCCAATTTTAGCAATTTCTGTGAATTGAATTGGCTTGGGTGATATTCTTAAGAGTTGTAGAGGAAGAAATTATCTTGAAAATGGTATATAGCATGTAATTTTTGGATATCAGATGTGGGAGTAATGAATTTTCAAAATCTGTACCTGCATGAGGTTATTGACTGCTGCCCTGATCAGTAACTTGCATGAAAGTTTTAAGCTTGTTAGAGATGGAATTGGCTTTGAAGCCCTGCATGAGAAGTGTAGCATTGTGTTTTATCTTTCCATAGGTATAAAGTATGCATTTATTTGACATTTGTCTAAGGAGATATACTATTTAGAACATTACTGTCCAGATTGAGTACTTGCAGGGGCAGCAGCATTCACTAAATTGTTTGACCTAGTTAACCATTGAATTTGATTTCATATTGTTCATGAAAGTTGTAGATCACATTGTGATCTTTCTGATCATATTTATGGTGCAATTTTTGACTGAAGAGAATGAAAGTTACTGAATTTACAATTACTGTTCTGTTTTAAGAGGTAGTGCATGGGCAGAAGTTTCAATTGGATTTTTGATACCCTTCGGGGTAAAATTGCTTGTTGGGGTCTTCATGGAACTTGTAGAGTTTTTCATGATCTTTCCAACAAGGTATAGTTTGTAATTTCCTAAAATGTGTAGAAAGAGATATGATAGATTGAATTTCGGTTGGAAAACAGGAAAAAGAGAAAGAAATATCTGAATTTTTGGTTTCTTTCGTGAATAACTTTTCCGTCCGACATCCGATTGACCTGATTCTTGAGACATCGGATTCACTGAATATTTAATTTCATTTTCTGAGAGATTGGGAATTTTTAGACGAGAAATTGACATGGGACCGAGTAATGGTCTGTTTGGTCACTGTTTGATTTTATTGGGGACCTATAGAGGTCCAAATTGAGTACCGTCAGTGCCATTCAATTTCTAATTTTTTTGACGGATTTTTCTAATGGAAAAAATGAGATTAGGGATTGGAATTCATGAACATGCATTATACACCTACATATACATCATTAACAAATTCGGATTGGATAATTAGTGATCGTTTTCTTCTCTGATTCTTATAGAGGCCCAATTGGAACGTCGTTCGACCGACGTGGCAGAAACTTCCCGACATTAGCTCGGAATTGATAGGTGAGTAACCTAGATGGGTTTCTTAATTATTACTTGTCTAATATGAGGATAATGGTGGGATCAGGAATGTGTTAACGTGACTTGTGTGCCATACTGTATTATGGACTATTATTATGGACTGTTAATTGAGCATTCTGGACTGTTGAATTGACCTATTTGCCATTACTGGATTTACTATGATTGATTGTAAATGATGGACTGTGATTTGTGAATTATATACTGTTAAGTGACTGTTCAATTGGGCATGTGCATTCATACACAGATGCATAAACTGATAAAGGATAATTGTGAACCGAGTCGCCACTGATACTGAAACGAGCCTAGAGCTTAAAAGGAGATAATCCTCCCTAAACGCGTCTACTGATCACTTATTACTGTTTACGCGCTCGGTCACAACACTGAAATAAAACTGGGAAAAAGAGTCACATTTGCATTGCATACTGGACTGAATATTGAAATGGCTTTTGCTCTATATGATATTTGTCGACTCATCGTGATCAGATTCTATGATCAGTATTATCATTAGCCTTGTGACTGTATGATTACTGTAACATGCTTATGTGATGCATGAATTAGGAGAACCATCGATGATGGTTCCTCACTGAGTTCGCAAAAACTCATCAAAATTTTGCATCTATTTTTCAGGCTTTGAAGAGTACCCCGTTCGACACGGGAGTATGTCTACTGTAGGCAAGTGAAGGATAGAGGTCGGGATCAGTTCACGTCTGCATTAGTGTCTCATAATTGTATTCCGTAATCGTTGTAAACTGATTTGCATTTGTATTTCATGGTTCTTGTAAAGTATTGCCAAATGATAGTAATACCTATAACTGCAAAGATTTACTACTGTTTATTGCTTGTTCCGCACGAATGTGTAATAACTAAAACTGCTTCCTTTTAACGTGGAATGTATTTCAATAAAAAAAAATTTGTATACCGAGTTTACTGACTGATGTAGTACGCCACCCTCGCGGGGCACGAACTCGGATATCACCAATGATATCGGGTTCGGGTCACGTGGGAGTGAGGTGTTACATTTAGGTGGTATCAGAGCCCAGCAATACGAATGTATCTGGGCACAATCTGAAACATAGGTCAAGTTGCATGCATTTGAGTCGTGTCATTGCAGACCGTGGTAACTGATCCCTAGTCTGAGTCGCACAAGGATAAATCCTACGTGTAAACTGTTAAGTCAAAATGACGTTACATAAATATGATTTTGATGTATAACAAAAAGAGATCAAATACAAAGAAAAACAAAACAGACGAAGTCGTACACAGACGAACACAGACGAACTCAGACACAGACGAAGTTGAGACAGTTAAAGTCAACACAGACGAAGACGACACAGATAATGAAAGACGCGGGAAAGACGCAAATGCAAAGCAGACGCAGACGCAGACGCAGACGCAAATACAAAAGCAGACGCAGACGCAGACGCAGAAAAGAAGCAGACGCAAGAGTCAGTTCGAGTTAGTTACATAACTCAACTGATTAACCGTTTCTTTCAAGATTCAAGATTCAAGATTCAAGAATCAAGAAGCTGTTAGAGATGAAGGCTATAAATACAAGTCGAAGTCGAAGATTGAAAAGTTACGGAAAGTTTACACAAAACAGTTACACAAAAAACTTACAGATACTTACACAAAATAGCAACAAAAATTATTACGTGAAAAAGTAATTTAGCTGAGTTCTATTTTTCTGTAACAAGTGTTCAAATATCTTTCTGAGAAGAAAAGTTGTACAGATAGCCTGCAGAGGCTAAGTGTGAAAGAATACTGGTTGTAGAGACTTGAAGAGGCTCGTGAAAGAATACTTGTAACGATTGAAGAGATAGTGAAATCTCATAAGAAACTCTTAGGACTGGACGTAGCCCACGGTTTGGGGTGAACCAGGATAAATCTTCGTGTCTACCACTCTTACTCTCTATCTCTATTTCAGTTTCAAATTTTATCATTACTTACTTTTTATATACATAGTATTGAAAAGTTTGATTAATCAGAATCTATAAAAATTCTGTAAAGAATTTTATTTCTAACAAATAGTTCTGAAAAGATTTATAAAAAAAGGGGAATACACAATTCAACCCCCCCTTCTCGTGCATTCTAATATCGTTTTCTAAGTGCTGTATTAACGTGTGATTTACTTCAATTGGTATCAGAGAAAGGTATCCAAGAATCACTTTGGCGAGGTGTGGATTAAAGATAATGGTGGAGTCACATGTATACATCACTGAAGGAGCCTCAGTCACTAGACCTCCAGCATTCAACGGAGAAGACTATCACTACTGGAAAGATAGGATGCGGTTATTCATCGAATCTACTCATGTCGACCTTTGGGACGTAATAGAGAACGGACCTTATACACCTGTAGATGAAGAAGGCAATTCTATTCCACGGAATGATGGACGGTGATCGAAAGCAAGAATCTGACTAAATTCAAAGGCGAAATTTTTCTTGGCGTGTGCCTAAGCGGGGCGAGTACGACAAAGTGCAGTTGCGACAAATGCAAAGAGATGTGGGACACATTGTCCATTGCTCACGAAGGCACAAGCCAAGTTAAAGAATCCAAGATAAGTATTCTTGTGCATCAATATGAACTTTTCGGGATGGAAGATGAAGAATCTATTGATCAAATGTTTGGAAGATTTCAAACAATTGTCAATGGATTGAAAGCTCTTGGAAGGACGCACAACAATCAAGATCATGTTGAAAGATTCTAAGAAGTCTTCCTAAGAGATGGAGACCTAAAGTTATCTGCGGTGCAAGAAGCCAAAGACTTGGCGTGTTAAAATTTGGATGAGTTCTTGGGATCCTTAAAGATTCATGAAGTTGAACTCAACGCTGAAGACAAGCCTAAGTGGGACAAGTCGATAGCACTGAAGGCCGGACAGAAGAATCATAAGACTCAGAGAAGGAGGAAGTCATCAAAAGCATTGAAAATTGAAGAATCAAAGGATGACAACTCCAGCCAATCAGAATCAGAGTCAAGTGATGATGATGATGAATTATCTTTCATCTCCAGAAAAATAAGACGCATGTGGAAGAAGAAGTCCAGAGGGAACCAGACATTCAGAAAGAATGGGAAAGATGAAGCTAAACCAGAGAAGTCTTCTATTATCTGCTACGAGTGCAACCAGCCTGGACACTACAAGTCCGAATGTCCTACTCTCAAGAAGAAATCAAAGAAGAGTAGAGAAGGCAAGAAAAGCATGATGGCAACTTGGGAGGACCTACATTCATCTGAATCAGATACAGGTTCCGAGTCATCAGAACATGCGAACATCTGCCTGATGGCCGAGGAAGATAGTGATGAGGAGGTAAAATCTGACTACGATAATTTGCATGATGCATACTCGAAGCATTAGAAGATTCTCATGCTATTACGAAACGAGACAATTTGTTAAAGAAAAGTATGTAGAAAATATTAGACATCTTGAGGTAATAGAGAGAAAATATTTGTTTAAAGAAACAATTAGAAGATAAAAGGAAGTTTATAGACAGATCAGAAGAGATCAATCAACTTAAACTAAGGATTAAGAATTTATCAGCTGATTTAGCTACTTTCACAAAAAGTACAAAGAAAATGAATGAAATGCTTGGAAAATGTAGACATCAAAGTGATAAAATTTGGATTAGGGTTTACAGAAACAAGACTCGGCCTCGTAAAATCATCTTTCAAAAAGGAAGTTATAGGATAATTCATTTTAATCAACGCCCTAGTTATATGCATGAAAGATCACATCATATGCATACTACTAACCGTAAAGGACCCAAGAAAATTTGGGTACCAAAAATAAAATAGTTTCTCCGCAGATATCCTTCCTTGGAAGATATGGCAAGCACCATTGGTATTTAGGCAATGGATGCTCATGACACATGACGGGAAGAAAGTCTATGTTCCTAGACCTTGATATAAGAAAGGAGGATCGATAACTTTCGGAGACAACAATGAGGCAAAATTATTGGAATCGAGAAAATAGGTAAAGATTCCTTTGCATGCATAAATAATGTCGCTTGTTGATGGTGCGAAGCATAACTTGATTAGCGTCATTCAATTGTGTGATTCGGTTTCACAGTTACATTCAATCAAAATCTTTGAAGTCGAAACAAAGATGGGTCTATACTTTTCTCGCCAAGAGAAGAAACAATCTTACAAAATCAATTTAGAAGATTTTCAAAGTCAAAATATTTCATGTTTTCTATCTTCGAAGAAGAAAGACTAATCTGGCATAAAAAGCTAGGTCATGTCTCTTTGAAACATATTTCAAAATTAGTAAAACATGATTTGGTAAGAGGTTTGCCAAAGATAAGTTTTGACAAAGAATTTTTCTGTGAAAATTGTTTGAAAAAAACAAGTTAAAACCTCTTTTCTTCTAAAAGTTTTGTAACGTCATCTAGACCTTTAAATTGTTACATATGGATTTATTTGGTCCAACAAGGACAATAAGTCTTAGCGTAAAGAAATATGGACTTGTTATTGTTGATGATTTTACTCGATTTTGTTGGATATTATTCTTATCACACAAAGATGAGTCTTTTAAGTGCTTTAGAACCTTATCCAGAAAGTTACAGAATGAAAAAGGAATGTCCATAGCTAGTATCAGGAGTGACCATGGTGGAGAGTTTGAAAATGAGAAGTTTAGAGTATTCTGTGAGGAGAATGGAATTTCCCACAACTTCTCGGCCCCTAGAACTCCACAACAGAATGGAGTTGTTGAAAGGAAGAATAGGACGATTCAAGAGATGGCAAGGACCATGCTATGTGAGATGAATCTTCCTAAGTATTTCTGGGCAGAAGCTGTGAATATAGCATGCTATATTCAGAATAGAATTCTGTTGCGACCCATGTTGAAGAAGACTCCTTATGAGTTATGGAATGGAAGAAGACCAAGCATATCTTACTTTCATCCATTCGGGTGCAAATGTTCCATTCTGAATACGAAAGAGCTGATGGATAAATTTGATTCGAAGACCTATCCAGGAATCTTTCTAGGCTACTCATCATCGTCTAAGGCATTTCGAATTTACAATCTTACTTCAAAGACTGTTGAAGAGACCATCCATGTCAAGTTTGATGATAGCTCTCAACCTCATAAGGTAAATGACATGGAGAATGAAGGTCCTTCAAAGAACTTAGATGATACTTCAGAAACTCCTTCATCAGACACTCATGAGAACAAAATTGAGGATATTCCAGAAACTATTGAACTAAAACGAAATTGGAAGTATAAAAGTTCTCATCCAGAAGAGTTAATTATCGATGAGACCTCAGAAGGAGTTAGGACAAGGTCCAGATTCAGAAGAGAAGCTAATGTAGCTTTTATCTCCGAAGTATAGCCTAAGAAGGTTGAGGAAGCTCTTCAAGATGAAGCTTGGGTGTTAGCCATGCAAGAGGAGCTGAATCAATTTACTAGGAATAACGTCTGGTCCTTAGTTCCGAAACCATCTAAGAAATCCATTATAGGAACCAGATGGGTTTTTAAGAATAAGTTAGACGAATCAGGAAGAGTGAGTCGAAATAAGGCTAGATTAGTAGCACAAGGCTATAATCAACAAGAAGGAATAGACTACAATGAAACATATGCTCCAGTAGCAAGACTTGAAGCTATAAGGATTTTGTTGGCATATGCAATCTGTCATGATATAAAGTTGTTTCAGATGGATGTGAAGAGTGCATTTCTGAATGGCTTTATAGATGAAGAGGTGTATGTGAAACAACCACCTGGCTTCGAAGATGTTAAAAACCCAGACTATGTCTATAGACTTCATAAAGCCTTATACGGCCTGAAGCAAGCTCCTAGAGCTTGGTATGATCGTCTGAGTACCTTTTTAATAGAGAATGGTTTCAGAGAGGTCAAGTTGATAAGGCGCTCTTTAGGAAGAATTTTCGAATGATTTTATCTTAAATGCGGATCTCGTTGATGATATCATTTTGGTGCTATTTCAAAAGAGTTGTGCTTGAAGTTTGAGGGTCTAATGAAGAAAGAATTTGAAATGAGTATAATGGGTGAGTTAAAGTTCTTTCTTGGGTTGCAAGTTAGCAAATCAAGAGAAGATCTTCATTCATCAACAAAAGTATGTGAAAGAGTTGTTGAATAAATTTGACATGAATAATGTGAAGCCTATGGCAACTCAGATGCATCCTTCAAACCTTTTGTGAAAGATGAACTTGGTAAGAAGGTGGATCAAACCTATATAGAGGATGATTGGTTCTTTCTTGTATCTTCTGACAAGTAGACTGATGTTTTGTTCGATGTATGCTTGTGTGCAAGATTTCAAGCGATCTTAGAGTCTCATTTTATTGCTATTAAAAGAATTCGAGATATCTCGCAGTACTACCGATCTTTGCTTAATGTTTGAGAATGGTAAAGATTTCAAAGTTAATTGGATATTGCGATGCGGACTATAGGAGATAGAATCGAAAGGAAGAGCACAAGTGGAGGATGTCACTTTCTTGGAGAAATCTAGTCTCTGGTCAAGCAAGAGACAAAGCTCAATTACTCTATCAACATTGAAGCAGAATATATATACGCATGAGTTCTTCGCTCACAGACGTTGTGGATCAAGTATCGACTTGAAGACTATTCGATTCAAGAGGAGGAGATTCCAATCTATTGCGACAACACCGGTGCAATCAATCTATCAAAGAATCCAATTCAGCATTCGAGTGAAGCATATAGAAGTCGACATCACTTCTCGAGAGACTATGTTCGGAGGAAAGAGGTGCTTCTACGATTCGTTGAAATGAGAACTTGATGGGAGATATCTTCACTAAACCCGAGTGAAGAACGGTCCCGAAGATAAGGCGCAATCTTAACATGGTTATGTTAAGTGAGCAGTCAGGACTAAAGTAACGTCAAAACTAACGGCGTTAATTCTGATGAGTTACAGCTGGTAACTTCTCTCACAAGGAAGATTTTTTTAGGGAAAAATCTGACTATATCGAGGTTCTTAATGATTCTAGAACTCACCGGACTATAATCCTACAAGTAGACTGAAGGTGAAATTATTGCGGTCTTTTCATCATCTCCTGACGGTCCATTTCTGCTTTACCAATTCTCTCAAAACATCTCACTCAAAAAGTTCTCCAGAAGACAGTTTTTGCTCTACACAATGGAAGCAGCTATGATTTATAGAAGACATGTGAACTTTGAGTCACTAAGAAGAGACGGCATGGATGTAGAACCAGAAATCATAAGAGCTGGTTGGAGGAACTTCTTCCAGACGCAAAAACCAAAGAGACTGAGAGGAAGAGAAAATCAAAATCTAAGAGAGGAAAATCTCCAGCAAAGAAATCGGTAAGACTGACTGAAGCAGAGACAAAGACTAAGAAGGTTAGTCGAAAGAAGATCATTTCAACTGCTGAGGAAGTTAGTCAAAAGAAAGAAACTATCGATGCTGTTCGAGAAGAAAGCGAAGCGAAGCGAGATACGATCAGAAACCCTATTGTTCAACAGGAGGAATCAGTGGAGGAAAGCACGGTTCAGGAAACCCCTATTGCTCAACAGGAGGAGCCAGTAGAGGAAAGCCCGGATCAGATGACTCCTACTGAAGCACATCAAGAAGCAACAGCAGTATCAGATTCGGATGATGATAAACCGTGTCTGATGGTATACAACTACCATAAGTTTTTGAGGAAACAGAAGTTGAAGATCAAAATGGTGGAAGTAGTTACCAGACAAAGGACTGCTATTGCAATCGGTGCTCAACCAGTGAAGAAAATAGTGGCTATGGTACAACCTATGGTGATTAATCGTAACACATGGGAGTTACTCAAAGAAGATGAAAAGATCTTCTATGATACCTTGGGATTTGCTGCTACAATGCCATATCCTTCAAAACGTCCCTGCCAACCATGTACTATTTTCCCAATCACAAAGAACACAGAGATAATGGTTGCGCCAGATATACAGCCAAGATATCCACTAGATTTTACTAGGGGGAAGTCAAAATTATTTCCTGAAGATGATGCTAGTAATGATCTGTCCGCAGATCAGATTGCAGAAGAAGTGCGAAGAATTGACGAGGCATGCACTCCTGCACAGAATCCAGATAAAGCGAGCTGCAGCTATACTAATAAGGAGGAAGACTGTTAAGTAAGGGGAAGAATAAGAACAGGAACATTTATTGAGTTCCTTGTTCAGACAGTTCTACGTATTAGCCCTCTAACTAATACACTATCTATACAAACACAAGCATTACCCCTGCAAGAAAGACAGTTGTTGATGCTGCCTATTCCTTTTGACTTAAATCTTCCTGAAGCTGAAACATTCATTCGTCCACCTACCTTTGAGATCAATGAAGACTACACTCCATCCTCTGATGCTTACACTACTTCAATTCCCTTCACTCCTCCATCAGCAGATATTGATCAAGCCTCCTCATCGATTGATCCACCAGATGAAGTTAGCAGATTATGTGGTGAACTCAGCGACATGAAGGAGGCGGTGAATGATCTAAAAAGATGATAGCGAGCTCGCTGAAGAGCGTAATCGTTAGTCATTTTGATTATAACAAATAGGGGAGAGCAGAAAAGAAGAAAATGAAGCAGAAAAGGAGAGGATGTTGAGACAAAGAAGGTGTGACCACAAGCAGGCGAAGAAAGGAAGAAGATAAGTTTTGTTTTACTTTTGCAACATTCAAATTTTGTTTTCTTTTCTTGTATATAATTTGTTATACTCAAAAGGGGAGATTGTTAAGTCAAAATGACTTTACATAAATATGATTTTGATGTATAACAAAAAGAGATCAAATACAAAGAAAACAAAAGCAGAGCGAAGTCGCATACGCATCTAACACAGACGAACTCGCATACGAGGCGAAGTTGAGACAGTTAAAGTCAACACAGACAAAGACGACACAGATAATGAAAGACGCGGGAAAGACGCAAATGCAAAGTAGACGCAGACGCAGACGCAAATGCGACGCAGACGCATACGTAAATACAAAAGCAGACGCAGACGCAGACGCAAATACAAAAGCAGACGCAGACGCAGAAAAGAAGCAGACGCAAGAGTCAGTTCGAGTTAGTTATAGAACTCAACTGATTAACCGTTTCTTTCAAGATTCAAGATTCAAGATTCAAGAAGCAATTAGAGACGAAGGCTATAAATACAAGTCAAAGTCGAATATTGAAAAGTTACGGAAAGTTTACACAAAAAACTTACAGATACTTACACAAAATAGCGAGAAAAATTACTACGTAAAAAAGTGATTTAGCTGAGTGCTATTTTTCTGTAACAAGTGTTCAAATATCTTTCTGAGAAGAAAAGTTGTACAGATAGCCTGCAGAGGCTAAGTGTGAAAGAATACTGGTTGTAGAGACCTGAAGAGGCTCGTGAAAGAATACTTGTAACGATTGAAGAGATAGTGAAATCTCATAAGAAACTCTGAGGACTGGACGTAGCCCACGGTTTGGGGTGAACCAGGATAAATCTTCGTGTCTACCACTCTTACTCTCTATCTCTATTTCAGTTTCAAATTTTATCATTACTTACTTTTTATATACATAGTATTGAAAAGTTTGATTAATCAGAATCTATAAAAATTCTGTAAAGAATTTTATTTCTAACAAATAGTTCTAAAAAGATTTATAAAAAAAGGGGAATACACAATTCAACCCCCCCCCTTTTCGTGCATTCTAATATCGTTTTCTAAATGTTGTATTAACGTGTGATTCACTTCATAAACATGTGTTAAAGGATTAAGTGTGAGAATAGTGAGAAGGTAGGAGAATGTGAGCCAAAGAATGTGTAGGGGCAATGAGGAAAAAAAACATCGATAATGAGAATTATAATGTACTGTGGTTAGAAACCCTTGCCTGTTATATTAGTATGACTATGTTGGCATAGACTGATTAAGGAAAGGATTGATATCAAATTGAGTCCCCTGATTAAAGTGGCAATATGATGGCGACAGAAAACGAACATGTCTAGAACTTGGAGAGGTCCACTGTAGATATGAGAAACATACTGGTTATAGTAGGTCTATGTGAAATTAAATGATGAGGGAATTAGAGTTCTAACTTATATCTTCGACGAAATGGGAACTGGAAATGAGCAAAGGGTATATGGTTCAATCAGGCAGTTATGGATTCACTACATTTGTGTTAGTGGATATCATAGATGATGATAGCGAGATTGTACTGAGATCGATATTGTATTGTAACGGTCTACAAAGAACTGAAAGAGCAAAGTGCCTAGTAGGGTAAGAAAAAGTAGAAATCGTGAGACAAAAGTGTACAGATAAACTGAAAAGAACTCATGAAACGGTTATGATCCTGAGCGCATAAGCTTGAGACTGAAATGGTTATGCGAATAATGTGCTAAGAGTTTGGAAATAAGGGAAAAAGACAAACTGACAATTTTTCCTGATAGTGTATTGGAAACTTCTGGATTGGTTGAATGTCTGAATATGGACATAGAAATGGGAAATGGATGGGTAAATAGAGAGGGAGACAGTGTATGAGTATCTAAAAATTTTTCGTGTTTGGGGACACATCCCCGAATGTACTAGTAATGTGAATACCCTATCGTGGATTGTTTCAGAAAAATACAAAGATACGTAGCAATAATCGATGACGATATATAAGCCAGTGGATATGACCTTAAAAGGTCAAGTGACACATTCATGATATAAGAAGAAACCTATGTGAAAAGAAGTACAATGACGAGTGGGAAAGGAAACAAGGATAAAGATAGTGAAACAATGAAAATGCTAATGAATTAAGGATAGTGATAGATAAAGAGAGTTGTCGCATTACGTTAATTTACCGTTGGGAGTATATCTTTGGATAGTGAGGTGATCATAATGCATGAAAGCGATGTGCCATAGACATGGAAAAATAGAGGAAATGGTCGATGACTTAGTTTCTATAAGTGTAAAGTTCATAATGGGTTAAAGCCAGACATAAGAGGACTGGGCATGTTCATGCCCGTATGGGAGGAAATGAAAAATGATTATGGCATAAGTCCTCTATTTGAGGATTGGCATAAACGGAAAGGAGTTTTGTGGAATTCTGAATCATATAGGTTAATAATTGGCTTCCGGATAAGAGGAAATGATTTCGGGTAATGTGTATAGTAAAGTATAAGGGTTAAAGAAAGTGTATCGCGTCTCACCAAACCCGAGTGCAAGGAATGATTTGATCTTTCCAATTATGGCATAAAATTGTTCTGACTGAGATAATGCGTATAGTGGGAATTGAGCTTTTGAGATACCACGGATGATTGAAAAGCAATTAGGGAAACTAGTTGGCTGATGAGAATTTGGTGAACAGGATAATGCCGGTAGCAAGACTAATGGTCATGATAGGAATTTTAATTTGAGGCGATTCTATTGCAATGTGAAATGCATGGGTCTCCATTTGTGATGCAAAACTGGAACTAAGAATAAAATAGTCCAGAACTGCGAAGTGAAATACTCAAATGAAGTGGAATTTATGGAGGTCCAAGTACGGATGACTAGGCATTGGCATATGTCGATGTGACTAACAGGAAAGCAATTGATAAGAGAAAGTTCATAGCAACAAGAAGTCCTTAAGGGAAACTGAAACTGATGTGATGTAATGTTACCTTCATTAAGGAATCGCAAATACACTAAGCTGTGGACTCTTGAAAAGTTTGGTGATGTCATTAAAAACAACAATGAGTAATGTCTAGAAATTGATATGAGGTAAATAAATGGTATCAACTGATGACTATGTGTTTGCAAGTGTTGCAAAGTAAAAGAGTTATATGAATAATGGAAGAACCTGACACTGGTAAGAAGCATCCCTTTGGAAATTGAGCAGTGTGGGGTGACATGTCAATTTGTTAGAACGGTATACGAGGAACTGAATTGTTTTGATAAATGGTATCGATCTTTATGAGTGAAATTGTTTCAAGCCTTGGAGGCCTTAGATTCCTATCAGGAATACATCATGTAAAAGTTTAGAGTTTGAACGGCATACATAAATGAATATTATACTGGTAAAGGTCGAGTGTAGTCCAAAATAGTGAACAGATAATTCTACAATGAACAGACCAAGTGTAGACATTGGGGTTTTCAAAGCTCGTATAATGAAGAAGGAAAAAATTTTCAAGGAGAATATGGGGCAAAATAAAATGTTAAATAAAGTGTTACTAGAGAATTGAAGTCGTAGATTTAGTGGTACTGGCTAGAGGTAAGAAAGGTTAAGAGTTCAGGAGTCAATCTGGTGATTCCCATAATAAATCCGGATATTCAAGTAAAATTGGAAGAACGATATTGGGTAACTAACAAAAGTGATTGAGCAAAGGAACTGAACAATCGAAGCTAGATATTCTAGTTGGAATACGCGAAGAGTGACATTGAGTTACTACCAGTATAGAACGAAGTGATTATAGAGTTTAAGTGCTTATAGATTTGAATGTTCAACAGGAAAAGTGCTTAAGTGTTTGGACTGCAGAGGATTATGACCTCATTATATAGTTTTGACTGAATGATTATAGAACTAATGGTGATCACAAGATGGAATTGTACACGCTTGTATTACACAGAAAAGTGCATCATTGAGTCGAGATACTTGTGATGAGTGAAATAAAGGAAAGTGACCTAGGAAAGTTGCATGGGTTAGTGTGGTGAATCATAATCGGAAAAATGAAATAGAATTAAATGTATAAAGAACAGTGAATGTCAAAAGAAAATTGAATCTGGACTAAGAGTCAATGAAATATGAAGGATAAATGCATTAGGTGGATTACCACCGGTTATAGTGAAATAGAGATAAGTGCCACGGTGTCGGTACCAAAGGAAAGTGAAGTGTCGCAGACGAGAGAAATTATTTTATTGTACGTATCACCTTAAAAAGGTGTACTCAGAATAGAAGTGGCAAAGAGGGTATCAATGGACCAGGATTAATCTGTATATTACTAGAGAGAAAGGTATTGGATTGATAAAACGGGATAAGTGAATAGATTCGGAAATAATAAACTGAGTCATAGCATCGGAACTAAAGGTAGTGGCTACTCTGAAAATGACAAGTGAGATAGGTAAGATAGCGAGAAAGCCACAGAGGAAACAGACTGTCTTACTGCGATCTTTTAGTAACGGAAGTATTGAGTGACGTCGTGTATGGGAACTGTAAGGCCATATGATCACTGTCATCTGGAACCGTTGACTGCGAATTTCGAGGACGAAATTTTTATAAGGAGGGGGGAGTTGTAACATCCCACCCCCGATAGGAAGGATAAAAGAGTAAATTGGCATAGGAAGAGATTGATAGGGATTTATTCGTATTGTCCATGCATACTGGTACTAGTGAACAATGAAATCTGTGCACATGAAATAACTGTACATGCCTACATGACATTCCCAGTTTTCGTGCCTAATGTAATTTTATTGTGATTAACATGGTTATTGGGTTTAAAAAATTATTCTGAGTGCGCCATTGAGTGTTTTATATTTTAAGGGATTCTCAAGAATTTTTCTGAAATTTTCCGGAGAAAATTCCCGAACCGAAAAAAAATCGCCAAGTGGCGAACCGGTTGCTTTTCGGTAGCGAAAATTGCTACCCAATGGCACTGTCATATTGGGTAAATGATTTTGGAATTAAAATTAGGGTCATTGGACTAGAATGGGTCAAATTGTAGTAGGATTTCTAAATCCTATCCAATAATTTGTTTTTAATTGTTTAAAGTTACTTTGACTTTTCTTTTAACCTTGGACTAGTAGACTTTTGACACCTAACCTTCATTGAATGCTTCCTTATCTCCCTCCCACGGTTTTGCTTTGTAAAAGAATGAAAAAGTTGAATATTTGGCTTGTTTTCTAAGCTCCACCAAAACCTACTTCCCTTTTTGAATACCTCCATCGAATTTCTTCTTTTCTAAGTAAATCCTTCATCCAAACTCAAGCTTTCCTTCATGCAACCAAGTTGTTGTCTTGCCATGGAGAACTTACACTTGCATGGGGTTAGAAGCAAAGAAAGAATTAAAGAGAATTGAAGTTTGGAAGCTAAGTAGGTTAGTGATTAAGTTAAGCTTTAATGATGCTTTGATTATGAATTTAATGCCTTAGTTGTTAGATGCATTCAATGGGACTTATGGTGTAATTATTATGCTTATTGATGCATTAATTTGATGAAAATTAGTGTTTGAATTGGTGGGTATAAGACTAGGTTTAAGTAGGACTTGCTAAAATCATATGATTGAAGTGTTTTAGCTTGTTTTGGATGGAATATTGATGTTTATTCTTGCATGAAATGTAAGAGGTAAGTGCTGCCAAATTATGGTGGTTATTCCTAGTGAATGTAGGCATGATATAGGGACTGATTTTGTGTCCAATTGAGATGCTTATGGTAGTAGAATTTGAATTGGCATGATAGGAAGTGTATTGGAGAAGTAAAGCTGAAAATTGGTTTTTGACCTACTGTACTGTTTTGAGCATAACTCATTGTGTGGTTATGAAAATGAGTCGAGGTTTGTGCCCAATTAAACTTTGGTTTGTTGGCTACATTTTTGTGTGAAATAGGTGTTGTCTAATTTTAGCCTTAAGAGGGTGAATTTTAGCATGGAAAGTTACTGTTAAGGTTACTGTGAACAGTAACTGAACCAATGATCTACTAGTTTTGCTGATTTTTCTAAATTAATTGAGAAGGAAATAGGAAAAATGGTCTAAATGAAAGTTGAAACTTATCAAGTTATCTTTCCATTCCCACTGATGTTAAAATTTTTCGATCTGTATATTGGGAGATATACACTGTGGAATATTGACTGATTTTGAACAATTTGGTGAAACCTAGACTAAGAGTGGATTTGGTGCACATTCTGATTAGAAGCAATTTTAGCAATTTCTGTGAATTGACTTGGCTTGAGTGATCTTCTGAAGAGTTGTAGAGGAAGCAATTATCTTGAAAATGGTATATAGAATGTAATTTTTGGAGATCAGATGTGTGAGTAATGAATTTTCAAATCTGTATCTGCATGAGGTTATTGACTGCTGCCCTGATCAGTAACTTGCATGAAAGTTTTAAGCTTGTTAGAGATGGAATTGGCTTTGATGCCCTTCATGAGAAGTGTAGTATTGTGTTTTATCTTTCCATAGGTATAAAGTATGCATTTATTTGACATTTGTGTAAGGAGATATACTGTTTAGAACATTACTGTCCAGATTGAGTACTTGCAGGGGCAGCAGCATTCACTGAATTGTTTGACCTAGTTAACCATTGAATTTGATTTCATACTGTTCATTAAAGTTGTAGATCACATTGTGATCTTTCTGAGCATATTTATGGTGCAATATTTGACTGAAGAGAATGAAAGTTACTGAATTTACAAATACTGTTCTGTTTTAAGAGGTAGTGCATGGGCAGAAGTTTCAATTGGATTTTTGATACCCTTCGAGGTAAAATTGCTTGTTGGGGTCTTCATGAAACTTGTAGAGTTTTTCATGATCTTTCCAACAAGGTATAGTTTGTAATTTTCTCAAATGTGTAGAAAGATATATGATAGATTGAATTTCGGTTGGAAAACAGGAAAAAGAGAAGGAAATATGGGCAATATATATATATATATATTAATTGTTTTATCTGAATTTTTGGTTTCTTTCGTGAATAACTTTTCCGTCCGACATCCGATTGACCTTATTCTTGAGACATCGGATTCACTGAATATTTAATTTCATTTTCTGAGAGATTGGGGATTTTCGGACGAGAAATTGACATGGGACCGAGTAATGGTCTGTTTGGTCACTGTTTGATTTTATTGGAGACCTATAGAGGTCCAAATTGAGTACCGTCAGTGCCATTAAATTTCTAATTTTTTTGACGGATTTTTCTAATGGAAAAAATGAGATTAGGGCCGGGAATTCATGAGCATGCATTATACACCTAAATATACATCATTAACGAATTCGGATTGGATAATTAGTGATCGTTTTCTTCTCTGATTCTTATAGAGCCCCAATTGGAACGTCGTTCGACCGACGTGGCAGAAACTTCCCGGCATTAGCTCGGAATTGATAGGTGAGTAACCTAGATGGGTTTCTTAATTATTACTTGTCTAATATGGGGATAATGGTGGGATCAGGAATGTGTTAACGTGACTTGTGTGCCGTACTGTATTATGGACTGTTATTATGGACTATTAACTAAGCATTCTGGACTATTGAATTGACCTGTTTGCCATTACTGGATTTACTATGATTGATTGTAAATGATGGACTGTGATTTGTGAATTATATACTGTTAAGTGACTGTTCAATTGGGCATGTACATTCATACGGATCATAAAGCGATAAAGGATAATTGTGGTCGAGTCGCCATCGATCTTGAAACGAGCCTAGAGCTTGAAGGGAGATAATCCTCCCTAGACGCGTCTACTGATCACTGATTAATGTTTACGCTCTCGGTCACAACACTGAAATAAAACTGGGAAAAAGAGTTACATGTGAATTGCATACTGGACTGAATATTGAAATGGCTTTTGCTCTATATGACTGTCTGATTACTGTGACTGTATTCTATGACTATATTATCATTAGCCTTGTGACTGTATGATTACTGTAACATGCTTATGTGATGCATGAATTGGGAGAACCATCGATGATGGTTCCTCACTGAGTTCGCAAAAACTCATCAAAATTTTACATCTATTTTTCAGGCTTTGAAGAGTACCCCGTTCGACACGGGATTATGTCTACTGTAGGCAAGTGAAGGATAGAGGTCGGGATCAGTTCACGTCTGCATTAGTGTCTCATAATTGTATTCCGCAATCGTTGTAAACTGATTTGCATTTGTATTTCATGGTTCTTGTAAAGTATTGCTAAATGATAGTAATACCTATAACTGCAAAGATTTACTACTGTTTACTGCTTGTTCCGCGCGAATGTGTAATAACTGAATCTGCTTCCTTTTAACGTGGAATGTATTTCAATTAAAAAAAATTGTATACCGAGTTTTACTGACTGATGTAGTACGCCACCCTCGCAGGGCACGGACTCGGATATCACCAATGATATCGGGTTCGGGTCATGTGGGAGTGGGGTGTTACAATCGCTGATAGTTTCTCACTGAGTTCGCAAAACTCACCCAAATTTTGCATTTATTTTTCAGGATTTGAAGAGTACCCCATTAGACAAACGGGAGTATACCTACTGCATGCAAGTCAGAGATTGAGGTCGGGATCAGTTCATATATGCATTAGTGTCATTCTGTTCTTGTGTAAATTTGAAATTCTGAAATTTTCGCAGAATAGGGCTTTTATTTCATTGGGTCCCAATTGGTTAATGTTGTATTTGTAATGTGATCACTGAAAGCGTTCAGGATCAGCATTGGGCCCAATTTGGTTATGGATTTTTGTACATGAAATGGTTAAATACTGTTGAGTGTCTTTTTATGACCGAAATTGTGTTATGATAGAAAATGTTTTCGAATTAGCGGGCCCAAATCATTTACTGAATTTCGCGCATACAATTATAAATAAGAAGAAAATGTCAAATTGAGTTTTTAGACTGTAATTGAGTGCTTTAGCATACCACCCTCATGAGGCACGGGTTCGGATATCACCCTCGATGTTGAGTTTGGGTCTTGCGGGAGTGAGATGCTACATTTGTGGTATCAGAGCCAGGTTGTTCTATCTTATATGGGCTATTTTTGAAATATGGGTCAAGTTACATGCATTTAAGTCATATTACGGTAGACAGTGACAATTGATCCCCAGTCTAACATATGAGTCACATGCATGAGCATGTATAAATTGTTTAAGCGGTTAGAAATAGTGAGGAAAATGATGATTTGTTAGAATGTGATTAATTGGAAGTTGTGGATATCTTGGAATAAGAAAAAGTGTATGGTTCGATTTGATAAATGAAGATTAAGTGTATTGGTATTGGTGGATATATTATGGAATACAACATCAGTGTTATACCGGGATATATCCTTAAATGTGGGATAGATATGAAGTTATAGTTGTGGGTTGATAGAGGAAAATAGAGATATGTTAGAAATGGCAAGATTTCAAGTGTATAAAGTGGATGAAAATAAAATGTTCTATGATCTAGAGAGGCTACAATTGGGTTTGATTACCATGATGAGAGTTATGAATAAGTGTTTATACCTTAGAGTCAGAATATATTAGTGGGAAATCGAGAATAATTATACATCTATGATTTTGACTTAATTGTGAACATACATGGGTTTGATGAAATAGTTGTCATGGTTCAGTTGATTTGCCTATGTGAATGCACATCTGATATTGGGAGCACCATAACTAGTGAGTTAGTGGATGATTGCTAGTCATAGTTCTTATAGTTTAAAGTTCAATACGAGTTAGAATAAGAAGTGAAAGTATTTATAGTGATCAATTAGGAAGGAATTGAGACTGCTTAAGTTAATGATGTTAACATAGTTGATGAGCTTGAGGGACATGATTATAGAAGAATCCCCATGATCGAGAACTGGCACAAAAAAAAAGAGAAAGGCTATCTAGAATTAAATGGGATTAAAGTGTCCTTAGTAGTATAAGCTATTAATTGATAAATTGATGTGAATACATCTCTAGATAAGGTGTGATGATTTTGGCGATGTATGCCAAGATATTAGAGTAAATGAAATTGTTAAAGTGCCCTACATAGCCTCATTACAGGGGATGTTCTGATCATGTAAGTTATGGCATAAATTGATCTTATTAAGATATTATGCATAGTTAAAATTGATCTTCTTGAGGTATTAAGAATGACTGATAAGTAATGACAGATTGATAAGATTTTTATGAATAGTGATGATGATTGTAGTAAGAAATCTTCTTTCAAAGGAGAATCTCCCTCAATTGAGTTAAGTTGATCTAACGATTTGATTTAAGAGTAATCAATGAAGAGACAAATCGAAAATGAATATGTAATACGTCAAAAGTGAATAATGGAGTCATATCCTAAGCAGAAACTCAGGCATAAAAAGTGGAAGATGCCACTGAGAGTGTGTACACCAATTACATGAGTGGATTATATATTCGAGGTGACACTATTGCAAATGTGAGGGAAATATAGGTCCCCCATACATTCGATGTAAATATGTTCAGGAGATACAAATTCAATCTGAGGAATGAAATACCAACACACAAAGTGAAGCATTCAAATAAATTGAAGTATGTGGAGAAACTAGTGTAAAGGAATATATGTCAAAACATGTTATTATGAAATTGAGAAAATCATAAGAGAATTTTTAGGAAAATCAATCATAGGTATAAGGAGTTTTGGGTAGTAATTATCAGAGATAACAATTCCCCCGACAGTATTATACTACTGAAGAGTAAAGTGTTGCAATTGTGTTTAATTTGGATAGTGACTACGATCATTAATGATATTTCTACTGTATATGAAAAGTGGAGAAAGATATTTTGCATAGATGGGGAAATATTTTATATCATGAAAGCTTCATAAAAGTGAATCTTAGCTTGATCAAATAAATTATGGATGAATAAGTATTCGAACATGGCACATTGGAAGACTTAATGACAATAGAGGTGATGATAAAATGCGAAAGTGCAAGGGATATATATATATATATACGGGATTTGCAGTTATTTAGAATTAGCTTGGATACCTCCAGAAGTTGTTAAAGATTTTCTGGTCTTAGCCCTTGGACAAAAATGTTTAAGGAAAAACGCGAAAGTCGTATGACTGATGAATGTAAAAAGAGACATTTTGAGAAATTTACAACTCGAGTATTGATCGTATCACTTTAATTTGGAGATTTTACAATATTTAACGAAGTGTCCCAGTAAAGGTTATGATGCAATATGTTGAAATAGTGTAAAATGGTTCTATGTACATGGGGATAAGTAGAACCTCAAGGGCTACATTGTAATTGATGATTTGAAATTTGTTGTACTGGGTATTGCTTGAAAGTTTGGAGACATTATTCGTACAGAAATATTTTTAGATATATCTATGAATATGCAAATCGATAACAGTCAAGATATTTCGGGAATTTGAAAGAATTGAAAAGGATTATGCGATTGAGTATTTCAAAAATAAGCTAGAGATGCAATTTAATGTATTGAATAGAAAATTTAATGGCAGAAGATCACAATTTGGGCGATAAGGTTATTAAACCTAGTGTAATACTGAGTGCAAACTGTCGAGCTAACAAGGGGTTTAGCTATTGGATTTCCAAATCAGGTGTGTATAAAAAGGATTGGCAAAGCCCAAATTGAGGATTTAGACTATGCGGACCTTATCGAGGAATTGAAAATGAATTCAACTTTTGAAAAAAAAATGATATTTATGACTGGATTAAGAAGTATGTGTACTACCCATTAAAGGAACTGTTAGAGAAAACACAAGGAACAATTGAAGGTTCATGTTCTAGTAAGAGTACACCGAAAGAGTAATTGAAGGTTTAAAATGTAAAATCGAATGATTATATGTGTGAATAACCAACAGACATGACTGCTGGAGATAAATGTAAAACTGATATTTTTGGAGTTCATTGGGACATGAGATTGATGTATGGTTCAGAATGATTGTGGGCATAACAATCGTTATATTGGTGGCACCATTCGAATAATGTATAAGGGGACTTACAGCCAAAAAGGAGTCGTTTACCCCTATATTAAAGTGAACAGGGCCTAAAAATAGTCGAAGGTCGTGATTGATTTAAGATAATGTTGGTAAGTGAAATGAATCTGTAATAGGGGTTAAGTAATCCAAGTTAATAACAATGAGTCGAGTTGACTAATACTGAGATTATGGAATCTTACGAGATTAGTGTTGTAACACTAAAGAGATGTAATCTAGTAAGCGATAAATGAAATACTTTGAAGTGTATCACCTAGGCGAAGATGCATTTAGATGGAGATAAAGGTGTATTTAGGGGAAACTAAATTCGTTATAAAGTGGCCTCTATGTGACTGTGGTGTGAATAGAACTATGGATTGGTAAGTCAGTGTAAAACCTAAAAGATGATTGGGATTCACAAAGTGTTACATGGGCAGGATTAGGAAATATTGTTATGATCCGATATATGTGTTATAGATAGCGAAAGTGAAGAATTGCGAGTCGTCATGAGGAAATAGTTAAGACAATGTAGAGTGTGAGGAAGGTAAAGGGGTGATTGATTTTATTGATTTCAGTTAATTGGCAGAAATTAGTCATGTAGTGAAGTAAGTGGGAAACATAATATTAATGAACGAAACAATTCCCCTACCTTCCTGATCAAATCATATAAGAAATTTTGGGGATGAAATTTTTGTTAGGAGGGGAGAATTGTAACATCCCATCACTGATAGGAAGGGTAAATTGGTCAATTGGGACAGGTTAGTAGGTCACATTGCATATTTTGATTTGTTTATTCATTTGGCCTCTCGATATAGAGAGGAATGAGACATTTTGCACATGCACTTATATGTACATGCATTCATGACATTTCCCGGCATTCATGTGTGAATCTGAATTGTTTGTGAATTATGAAATAATTGTGTCTGAAAATCTGAATTGAATTGTCTTAGGAGTGATTTTCAGTTGTTAGAGTGATTCTTAGAAATTTTCTGGCAATTTCGGAGAAAAAGTCCGGACCGAAGAATTTTACAAGTGACAGACTGATTGACTTAATAGTACTAAATAACTGTCAAATGGCCATAGGAAAATTAGACACTTGATTTTAGGAATAAAAATGTGAAACCATTGGAAATTGGGGACAATTAGACTAGAAATGAAATTGAAAAGAGAAAGTGCTTAAGATTGTTGAGGAAATGACATGTGGCATGTTTCTATTGATGGAGGCATATTTGATTAACTAAATGCCTTAGGTTTTAAAACTTGTTAGAAAACTTATCTCCTCTATCCTAGGGCATGTCCTCCATCTCCTTCGATTGATTCTCATTTCCTTCTTCCTACTTGATTCTTGCTTGCTTCTTCTCCTTGTGCGAAGCCAAGCTTAAACCCTAAAGAGAAGATGAAGATTTGGGAGATTTTGGGAGAGAGAGAGCCGTAGGTGTTAAAGGCTTAGAGAAATTTTCGGGAGTTTGAGGAGAGGAAGCTTGATTTGGTAAGTAAATGGATTTTATGTTGTTTATTTATTAGTTAAATGCATTGATGGGTTTAAATGTGAAAGATTGGGGGTAGTTGTGTTGAGTTATGGATGATTTTAGAGAGAGAAAATGTGGGAAAATGGTCGGAGAAGACGAACAGGAGCCTGCACGCGCGACGAGCGGTTAATTACTAGCTGCGACGTGTGTGAGGCCCTCATCGCGACGGGCCCGTAAATCCTCTTCGTGACGAGCGAGTTTAGACGTCGGGACGAGTGACCTCGTGTCGTCGCGTCGTGCATCCTTTCGCCGTGACGAGGCTGACTTTTCTAAACTGATGTGATTTAGTTTTGGGTCACAACTAAGGATGTAGACTTCCAATTGAAGTGATTTTGATTCGTTATAAACTAGAGAAAGAGTTCTACAATTGATGTAAAGAAAGAAAGTTTGAATTCAGGTTTTTAAGATCTCAATTTGTGAATGAAAGTTGGGTTTAGATTTCGATTACAACCTCAGGGTTGTTTCATGATAATTGGAGGATAATTTTGAGACTTCTGACATACATTCAATGCTTTTGGGGTTTTTAGAAACTTAGTATAATGGGTGAATTTGACCAACTGAATAGTAATTTTGGCTTTGAGATCTTTCTTGAGAATTGAAGGGTGTTGCCTAAATGTTATAGTATATCGAGAATGAAAAGTTGGTTTCGAGATAAAAGAAAGTGGAATTTGGAAAATAGCGTCGGGGATGTCACGAATATGCATCGTACGTCTTTTAATTGCGACATGTGCATCATTGAATCTTTCTGATTGTGTATTTAGTAATGGGTGATCATTTGACTGTTATAGAGGCACCGTTGGAACGACATTCTACGGATATTGCTGGGACTTCCAGGCAGTAGCTCGGAAGTTACAGGTGAGTAACCAAGTTGGTTCCTCAATCTTTGATTGTTAAATGTTCTGTACTTGAAATTTTGTGGAGAATAATGATGGATATATGTGAATGTGAAATGTTCATGTTTTAATATAATAAATTGTGAATATATGGTAAAGTGTAATTGAGAATTGTTATGACTAAAATACCGGACCGAAGGTCCTAGGGAATGGGAATTTGACATTGAAGTTTTAATTACCTGTGATTGAGAAACTTTTATGCTTCCAATGTGATAGACTGTGACTGTGAATTATTGTGAATAATTGAGAATGAATTGTCTATTTGGGTAAATTGATTATGATTGCAATGTGATATCATAAGATTGTGATAAACGAATTCTATGCATGATCATTAATAACGGTTGTGACTGGAGCTGCCACCGAGAGCTCCAAGCTCGACTACTGGAAAAGAGCCTCGAGCTCAAAAAGAGAATAGTGCATACCCAGAGGGCTCTCCTATCCCTAAGACGCGTGGGAAGTAGTGTATACCCAGAGGGCTCTCCTACTCCTAAGACGCGATCAATGCTTAATGAGCCCGAAAAGGAACAGTTCAGAGCTATATGCTCAACATTTAATAAGCCCGAAAGGGACAGTTCAGAGCGATATGCTCAACGCTTAATGAGCCGAAAAGGGATAGTTCAGAGCTATATGTTCAACATTTAATGTGCCCGAAAAGGGATAGTTTAGAGCCACAGGCTCACTGATTAATGCGCCCAGATTGGGATAGTGCAGGCGCTCAGTCACAACAATGTAATAAAATGGGAAAATGTCACGTGTCCATTACTTATGCATCTGATTGAATTCTGGATTGGGAAAAAGGCAGAATGCCTTGCAATTATGTGATCTTCTAAATGTGCTATTGTGAAATGATCTGTAAACTGCTATATGATATTTCTGACTGTATTATTTCTGAATGCGTGAGTATTGTAATCTGTAAATTGGTTACAGCAAAGTAATATATGGAAATGTGTTACATAAGCACTGCATCGGTATTTGGTTAAATATTGGATTGGGTGAAAGGCAAAATGCGTGAAAGGCAAAATGCCTCATACTTGTGCGAAAATAGCTATGTGGTATTTCTTATTGTAATACCGTGTATTAAGCTATGAATTGCTTGACTATGCATGAGTTGAGTGAACCATCGCCGATGGTTTCTCACTGAGTTCGCAAAACTCACCCAAAATTTGCATTTATTTTTTAGGATTTAAAGAGTACCCCGTTAGACAAACGGGAGTATACCTACTGCATGCAAGTCAGAGATTGAGGTCAGGATCAGTTCACGTCTGCATTAGTGTCATTCTGTTCTTGTGTAAATTTGAAATTTCAAAATTTTCTCAGAATAGGGATTTTATTTCAGTGGGTCCAAATTGGTTAATGTTGTATTTGTAATGTGATCACTGAAAGCGTTCAGGATCAGCATTGGGCCCAATTTGGTTATGAATTTTTGTATATGAAATGGTTAAATACTGTTGAGTGTCTTTTTATGACCGAAATTGTGTTATGGTAGAAAATGTTTTTGAATTAGCGGGCCCAAATCATTTACTGAATTCCGCGCATACAATTATAAAGAAGAAGAAAATGTCAAATTGAGTTTTGTGACTGTAATTGAGTGCTCTAGCATACCACCCTCGTGAGGCATGGGTTCGGATATCACCCTCGATATCGAGTTTGGGTCTTGCGGGAGTGGGATGCTACATTCCTCATGTAATGTACTTAGTTTTAACATTGTACATATTCGAATAGTTTGTAAATCACAATGTATATTTGGTTTTTAAGGAATGAAATGAGGAATTTAGTTTGGTTTTAAAATGTGATGACAATTATGTGTATTAGATGATGCCATGATTAAGTTGGTAATGTGATTGCTCTAACATGCCATTATTATAGGTTATGTACTAGAATGTCCACAGGGTGTTTTGGTATATAATTTATAGTAGTGGGGTGTTACAAGTTCACTAAAGAACTTGTTGATCCAATTAATCATTTCTACTAAATGAAAAGTATATTATGACTCAATTAACAATCATTGCTACATTGGAACCTTTCCAATCCTAAATGATATTGTTCTAAGTAAATAAAATTTAATTAGGATTTACTTCTAAAGTTATATCCTTATCAACTTGAACTCAAATATCAACTCATACATAGAGTAATGGATATGTTTAATATCTCACAATTATCTTATATCTCAAATACTAAACATCTTTAGTACATTATCTATATTATGGACTTATAAGTTGGCAACGTCTAATATATCTCTATAGATCTAATTCCCAGAATTAAGTTGTTACCTTTTCATATCCAATACAAGTTGTTCTTAGACAATTATGTTTTCAACAATTGAAAGTTAGAACTATTGTTCTCTGTGAGCAATATATCTCTATATACTCCTACTGACCTTCTTATAGACAAGATAAATTCATAATCATCTTCAAAACAAACTCTTTGAATTCATTATGAAAGTGAATTTTTCAACGTCTTATACCTTTCAACTATACATCAAATGTATTAATAAAGGCAATAGTTGTAATTAGATGTATTATCATAAGATTTGAACATTTCAAATTTTTCCTTACTCCCATTACTTATTTTGGGAACCATTATCCTATGAGGATACATTGAAACAAACAATTTGTTTAATAAGTCTGTAAGATTATATCCAACATTTTAGATATCTTATAACCCTTTATTACTCATTTTAGTTCTAAACTTAAGGGATTATATATATATATATGCTTCAACTAAGCATCACATCTTGGAATTATTAACTTTGAGTCTTTCAAAGACTTAGCATTTCATATCTAATATGAAATCTTGCTAATTGATTTAATTAGAACTATATAAAGTAAGTTATAGTACTAAGTATAGCTATAGAAGAAATAATATTACATTATACAATATCTCATATTATATTCTACTCCTTACATAAATCCATGCTCTTATGAATTTAGTTATAAAGGTATTTCTTGGAGAATCTCATTCCTATAGATAACCGAAAATTTAAAACTTACCACAAGGATCTCATCAATGTGCTTCAACATTATCGATGCTTAATTTCTACTTAGATTTAAACAATTTTAACTTTTCAAAATTTTAAATCATTATTTCATTTAATATGTATGACTATATCACATAAATTCATTAGTAATATAATGAAATATAAGTATTATCCTTTTATGAATTGTTATTCTATCCACTACATCACATGTATAAGATTTAACAATTCAATACTATCATCATCCTTTCACCAAAGATTGATTTGGTTATTCTTTAGCTTGACAAGTCTCACAAGTTTCATAAGATTCATAATAAAAAAGATACATATATCCTTGTATGTAGCTGTATGATTCTTGTTTTGTTGATGTAACCAACAATGCATAAAAGAATTATCTTGGTTATCCAACTTTTTATTTTTGCCATTTATGTTAAGCCTAAGTCTCCTTTGATCCAACACATATACAAACTATTTGCATAAACTTAGATCAGCTACTTTTACTTAGCAATCTATTTCTTATCATGCTTTGAACATTACAATAATGTTGAATTAAAATTCAGTATCAAATACATATAAGCATGAACTAGAAATTCATATTATCTCTATCATATTACATATAGGCAAGAAAAATAATGCAATCATTTTCTTCTAATGATAACGATTATCATTTTATAAAAAAACCTTTAATTATAGTCCAAAATTATGCTTATAGTGGGCTAAATTAAATGAAATAATCCCAATAAGGTACTATAACTTTTGAGCCCTACTCTATGCAACCCTTTACATTTTTCTATCATGGTGTTGACATACATCTTACATGTTGTTATCAAAGTTTACGAGTTAGTCAGCTAAAAATGCTTATATATTTTGTCATCTATATGATTTTGACATATCTCTACAATTTTGTCGCCATATCCTCAATAGGATTATAGTAAAATTGCATAATGGGCACGCAATTTTCTATCTAACTTTGAGAACTCTTCTCAAACATAACCTATGTCCAAGAAATCACTAGCTTAGCATCAACTATACTAAATAAGGTAAGTTTCACTAATAAAAAAATAAATGTAAGAAAGCAAGTAATCAATTATATGTCATAACTACCAAATAAGATTAGGACTTTAATCATACATTTGGTTACTGTTGGACCCCGATTTGCATTAAGAATGTTTTATTTATTTTGAGGATGAGTTTACTAATTTTCTTTTTGTTAGGGTAATTTGGGGTTTTTAGTACTTCGTTTATAGAAATTAATGGAATGGATTAGTTAAAATTAGATTTTTTATAATTTGTTAGAATTTAAAGGCATAAATTGGTGTAAAGGGCAAATTAGGAAGTCCACTAATGTTAGGAAGGCTTAAGGCTTATAAGGAGGGCTTAATTTGTCTTTTTAGCTTAATTTAAATGAAGAATGAAAGAATAAAATTGATGAGTTGTCGTAGGAAATGAAGAAAGCCACAAAAAATTGCAAGGAAAGGAGGGGACTTACTAAAACTATGTAGTTTTGAGGGCTTAGGTTTATGTTAAAAACAAAGTTCCCTAAGTCATTTACAAGGGAGCTACGAAATTGACAAAGAAAAAGAGAGGGAGAGTAACCTTCGGTGGAGATAAGGAAAAGAAGAAGAAGAAGATTGGGGCTTTATTGATTTCTTACTTGAGAAAAGGGATATTAAGAGTTTGCTTCAAGAAGAAAGTGGAAAGGAAGAGTTTAAGCATTCCTTATAAGCAAAAGCAAAATTTCGTGGGTTTCATATAGGTAAGGGAATTTCTAATTTTTTTTGGAGATTCTTGATTGGGTTTTGATGCTAATAGCTTAAGTTAGGTATGGGTAAAGTTATGTAGGTGTTAATTCAAGTTTTCCTTTCTTTAGAATTTCCAATTTTAGTATCCTATGTTAAATTGGGATTATTGTGTTTGATGAAGGTGAAGTGAGGCCATTAGAGGAAGAGGCAAGGCCAATTGACCAATCACAAAGCTAAGGAATTAAGGTGGGTGATTTTCTTAATAATTGAGTTAATAGGCTTATTAACGTTTTTATAATAAAGGCTAATTATGCTTTCCAATGAGTTACGATTTTTGAATTAATTACTCTTTGTGATGATTATGATTTTCATGAAGTGTCTTTTGTATGTAAGTTTATGTTGGAAATATTTATAAAATGTTTTGTTAAGTGAAAAAGATTTGAATACGTGAATTCAACGATTATGTGAAAACTATATGAAAGTGACATTTTGTAAGGGCCATTATGGTCAATGCTTTTAAATTGTGTGAATTATGTGATATGCATGCTTTCTTTGGGTTTCGTGGTGGTCCCATAAGAGTCAGGTGCACCTGTCTAACCATAGGCTTCTCCCGCCTACCCGCTAGTGGCATTGGAGCTCCTCACGGACTCCCATAAGTTCACGGCTACAACTGACCACTTCACGGGAATGTGTAGTACGTTCCGTTTCGGATCCACCCGAACCACTTTTCTATGATTATCTGATAGGTTGATTTGTAACTTGTTTGATGTCATGAATTTTATAAAGAGATTTGAGAAATTGAAAATGTTTTATCAATGTGATATTGATTTTGAAAGTAAATGGATTAATAATGTTTTTGCTAATTTCTCGTTTATTCAGTTATTATCCACAGAGCCGTCGAGCTCACCCCCATTTTCCCTCCACAGGTATTGAGCAAGAAACTAAGTCACTGCATCGGGATTAAGGCATTACTCCGATGCATTTTGCTTTTGAAGTCGTCTTTGAGAAAAACAAAGCTTTAGATAGCATTTTGGACAATTGATGTTTTGTATTTTGTTCTTTGATACTTTGGATGTATTCGGGCTAAAATGCCCTCTAAAGCTTTGTATAATTTCTACTTTCCTTGTAAATGCAAAAGAATTAGGTTTTAATGTATCTTTTGTGTTTTAATGTATCTTTTGTGTATATTGTTCAAAAAGTATTGTTGTATGCTTTGAGCAGGATTAGAAAAGTAAGATTGTGTTTCTTTATAGTTAGGAATTGAATAGATGTTTAGGAGTGCGTATGCTGCCATTGGAATTGTGTTGGGATATATATTTGGATTGGATTATGATGTGGAAGATTGGAGATTGAGTTTTTGTGCAGGTAATAGAGTTGGATTGAAGATTTGGCTAGTTACATTTTAGGGAAGGTGCTGTCCAATTTTTCTTAAAATGGACAGAAACTTCGCTTAGGTTTTAGACCCTTTTAGAGCTTGAATTGAATTGAGAGGTCTCTTGAAGATTTTAGAACATGTTTAGAGCTTTCCAATGATATAAAATTTGCCACAATTGGACTTATGATGAAAAAGTTATAAGGTTTGAAAGTTCTCAGTTACTGTTGATAAGGTGTAGGATTGTGCAGTACCTTTGGAAGGGTTTTTCACCCTCTTGGAGACTGATCTGATTTTTTCACCCTTCCTAAAATTTGTATATCATCTCTTTATCTTTCCAAAGAGGTAAAAGGTGACAATTTTAGGCTTGTGTGTTAAAAGATATGAATTTTCAAACTTCTGGTATAGTGTGGGTTTGTTTTTAGATTTGAGCAGTAACTTTGATGAAATTTTTGACCCCCTTAGGGACCAAACTAGTTTTTCAAGCCTTCATAGAAGTTGTAGAGCCTCCTTTTCCCTTTTTATTGATACCAAATTTACAAATTTTGGATTTCGGGGTAAAGAGTTAGGAAGTTTCAAAGTTTTAGATGTTTTAAAAAAAATTTGCAAAGCTCGGCCCGAGCGTTGGGCGATCTCCCAGGCGTGCGCGTTGGGCACTCGCCCATGCGCGGGTGCTGGGCGAGGGCCGAGTGCCCTTGCGCGCTCGCTGAGCGATCCGATCTCTCTCCACTTGTTCGGTCATAACTTTCTCGTTTGACCTCCAAATCACTTGGTTTTTGAAGCGTTGATTTCCTAAAAAGATTTTCTACCCTCTCATGCAAAATTCAAAATTTTTGGGATTAAGTTAAATTGTTCGGATCGAATCAAAGAGAGACGTTTGGACGGATATTTTGAACATACTTTCGTATTTTGGTGATTTCTTGACCTAGAGAGATCTGATTGGGGTGATTTTCGATTCTTTTTAATTTAGAGACATGAAATTTCATTTTAGCTTAGGAATCGAATTAAATTTTGAGGCCCTAAGTAGATCAATTTTATTGAGGGAGATTAGGGTAAATTTATCTAGATGTGTTCGGATGACATTAAAAGAAGTTCGAGTGAGTTAATTTTTGTGGCGAGGAATTCCTCCCTCGTGAGATGCGCCTCCAGATGTCACATAGGACGTCAGACACGGGTCTCACCGGGGAGGGGTTCCAACAGTTACTCTCACTATCTTATTCGAAATAATATCCCTCACTACTATTCTGAAAGATTACTCTAACCTTTCTAGTGGGCTAAGATCCCATTCAAATATAGTTTATCTTAAGTTTGCTCAACAAATTAACTAAACTTAAATTAGGTGGATAACAACTTTATCAATCACATCTCATATGATTCCTAGATCCGTTAGGTGACAACTCTTATCAAAACATATCATATATATTATTCTTAACCCTGCCTCTAAATTCATGTGATCGTGAGTTTGCTCATCCAAATCATACAAATTTAGTTAAGTAGAAATCAATGTCCTAAACTAAACATGTTTAGGTTAAAGCGACATTGATTTTACTTAATAAGCCTACAATAAACATAACTTTGGTTTATTCTTATAACAATGGAAGTTTGGTTTATTCTTATAATAATGGAAGACAATAATCACATTCTCAATGTTTACTTAATATTTTAACAAGGGGTTAATTTTGTTCGTTTCATCAAACATAAAATTGCATGTAAAATATTATGCATATAAAACATACAATCATGCATCTAAATCAACCTGAATATTTGTCCTTTATGTACACAAATCAACCCGAATATTTTCCACTTTTTTATTTAATACGCTCTTCTTTTTAAAGGAGAAATCCAAATCGATGGTTCATGTACAAGACCTAAAAACCATAACATCAACTCTCCTAGCATTTTTTTTCAAACAGTAAACAACCATCCAAACCATTCCATGACAAAGGAATCAGCTAGAGATAGATGAAATAAGCAAATATGAAAAGTAAAAAAGATGTTTAATATAAATAGAGCATATGCTAATTAAAAAAACTCTATACAATATTGCTCTTAAATTGTCATCTTGGTCAGTCAAAACATCATAAAAATAATCTCTACGGACAAAATATAGAACCTAAGAAAAAAATATTAAAGCACTACGAATGGTATACAAATGGTGTCAAATTCGATGTAGAGTTAGTTGCATTATCTTCTCTGCAATGCAGAACAAGACTCCTCTTACCTTAAAACTCAAGCTTTATACACAATCCCAAATCAATAACCCTTGATTTAACAGTTAACTTCAGAGGAGCACCAGAACAAGTTTTAGCTAGCCTAGTTAGTCGAGGAGCAAATGGAGGGGTCCTAAAAGCATCAGAATATTATCTGAAGTGAAGACTCAGTTTTCCTTGCCTAGATAATGACACAAAAAGTTAGCTAAAACTCCACATCAAGAGTTCAAATACTTGAAAAAGGATATTCTTCTTTGGATACTAACCACATTAACGAGTTCAGCATCTAATTTATAGTAGCAACTAGTAATATAGGTTGTATCACCATGTAATAATTCATTCCTCGTGTCCTTAGTCAAATACGTCATAGCTCGTTCACCATCCAGAAATACCTATGACAAAGAATAATTACTTAAGCACCTAACTACTAATCCGCAATTTTAAAGATAAGTTTGAAGCTTGCAGACTCATCCATTATCATGACCATAGAACTACAGAAAAGCAATGAATTAAACATATGATTATAAGCAGTTTCAACAAAACTTAGGTATTGGAAACAAGTTCATTGACAGGACTATTTAGTTACTAGACAACAACCTAAGGCATCTGCATTAACATAAAGAAACTTGTCCTTGTTCCATTACAAAGTTATGTACACCATGCATTTACTCTGAAAATCTTACATTCTTGTTAGACTAACTGTTGGAAAGCAAGCTTTTTAAATATCATATACTACTTCAACAAGAAGCAAGGAATGACACCTAAAACCAGTCTAAATGTGAAAAACTAGTTACGATATTTATTCCAAAAAGGAGACAAAATAACAAGCTGACAAGACTTCACCTTTAGTGGTTGCAGGACACCAGAGACATAGGGTGAGTGTCTTACAGGAAGAGGCTTATTAGTTATCCTATAAGTTGCAGTTATTCCCTTCACCTATCTCAAGTCCTATCCAACATTTACAAACAAATGAAATTCCATAAATTTGTTAATGAATTAAAATATCTAATGGGATTTCAAGCTCAAGCATTGGAATCAGATTAAGTGAGCAACCTTTCTTGAGAAAGTTTTAATCAACAGCGTTATTAATCAATGCATCTGTGATCGCTTTAACAGCTCGAAGTGCCAAATCATTCAATGATTTTCCACCTTACAATATGTTTTGCTTTACTACATCAAGAATATTAGCAGAACATGAAGATAGAAGCTTAACAAAGAGCGGTGAGGAATCAGGGAAGAAAGCGATGGCAAACAGATTGAGAACATATGACAATTTTAGGGCACTAGCGAGAATGAAGACAAAGACGATGAGGATGTAGAGTCATGGTGAAAATTGGAAGACTAACAGACTATGTGAATTTTTCTATTAGTTGTGAATTTTTGTAATTAGAACGACGACATTTTTTAGGCTGAGACAAAGTTAGACAGAGCATTCGAACTCTTAAGCCTCCCATACGCTGATTGTCACACAACTAGCTTGCTTTCTTTTTTTTTTCTTCTTGCATGTAGACAGTCTTCCTTCTTTTTCCGACTTTGGAGTCAATAACAATATCTTCTTCTATCTTCACCGTGAACTTTGGAGTAGGAAACTCGAATGCTCAGCAGAGTTTACAAAGTTCATCTTCATCTTGGAACACACTGGAGTGACCCCGCACTTCAGGATTTTCATATCCATACTTCCACTAAAATATTTTAAACTGAACTTGAACAAGGCTATCGAATAACCATGTCTATATATTGAATGGAAAAGTATATCACGAAAGACAGCTACCACGTGCTCCTTAACTGCATCCTCAATGCCATGTTTACGAAGGCATGTACAAATCACTGTATCTTTGAAGGCAACATGTAATTGTCTCCAAAATAGAAATTATATCTAAGATAGATATCCCTATCATCTAAAACATTCATCAAAGGCTTAACGCACACATATAAGGCAACCCTCAACATATCACAATTAAGCCAATGAGAAGGAATGGGGACTTCCACTGAATCACCCATACTTTGATACTCGACCCAATTTGGTATTCTACTTCCAGGATAATGCATATCATAGCTAAACTAAACCACTAAAACTTAAATTAGTGATTATACCAATATAAAAAAGAAGAGAAAAAAAGATAGTTATATACCTGTGGTTTGTGAGATCTTAACGATACATCTGCAACTTCCTGGCTTTCACCTTCATCTAGCTTTAAGTAGTTCTTTAAACAAAAGCTCTACTTAATGCTTTCTGACTCAACGACTAGCTGTTTAAAGGACCATATTTGTTCAAATGATGTGCAATTATCAGCTTTTAACCAAATGACACTCGATGGAAGTTTTGGCAAGGATATAAGCCTTTAGCAATATCTTAGATCAATCTCTTCTAATTTTGAAAGTTGTTTGATGGTTGCAAGATTCTCTCAAATTTATTTTCACTTAAATTTAAGCAAGTTACAGAAGATAGAAAGCTTAAGTCCTTGGATAATTCCCTTAAATTAAGGCAGTGAAGGATCAATTTTTTTAAAGAAGAGGTGCCCTCTAGCAACCAAGGCAATAAACTATAGTCTATAACCAAATGATGTGATGTGTGATCTCCCAAATATACATATTCAAGACTTGCTAAATTAAGCACACTTTTAGGCACAAAAGTAATTTTGAGGAAACTGTAAATACTTAAAAACTTCAGCCCTTTTAGATTGCCAATAGATGATGGAATCTCTAAGTCTGTCCCAATAAAGTGACATGTCTCTAAACTATACATGTTCTCTGAGATTTCAGGAAGCTTCTTCAGGCGTCGGCACCAACCAAACTAAGTTTTGTAAGAGATGTTAATGTGTCAAAAAATTTGATTGGAAGGCTTTCAAGGTTTTCACAATGGAACATGTCTAATTCTTCCAATTTGCCAAGATGTTCAACCGATAATAAAGGTATCTGTTTTATAGCTGTGAACTTTAAATACATAGACTTTATGTTGCTTGAAACTTATGGGAATGTTTTCAAATTTGTGCAATTCTAACTCTACTATTTGGAAGATGACTTATGTTTTTGCAATCTACCAAACTTAGGGACATTAATCAAATTGCAAAACTGACAAAGAATCGTACCAATTTTTCCACATGATAGTTGAGATGCCACTGAATATCCTATATTCTCATCTTGCAGTTTGCAAAAAAAAAAGGGATTAATTCTCATCCATTGCTACTTTCAAACTTACTTATAAGAAAACATAATGCATAAGATAAGTACCCTGACTTCTTCCTAGAATTGTTTTATCTTGCTATTGGGTAATCCAAGCACAATCAGATGGTTTGGTTGAAAATTACATGGAAAAATTCCAATGGATATCCATTGCAATGAAGATATGTTAGCTCATTTGGAAGATAATCAAGACCTTATGGGAGACGTAGTTTACTTTGCTCTTTAAAGCATCTGTATGATCTATTAGGCACATAGAAGTTGAGAAATTTAAGATTAGGTATTTTCATGAATACTTCTAGTATTTTAGACACGTCCAACATTATGCCTTCAACTGCTTCTGCTTCCTAACAAACAACAATCAAATATTTATTTTAGTAAAAAAGAAAGTACAAAAGATTCTCAAAATTATATTATAATAATAGAAAGGATGTTTAAAATATCCTTATTTGAAAACCATAAGTTCAAAGTGCTACAATGTATATTTTATTAAAAATCTCATATAGAAAGCAAGTGACTAATTTTACCTTATCCTGTGCAAGTACTTTAAAGATTCTTAACGTATAATTTCCTTTCCCATTTCTTGCATTAAGTTATGCATTTCTAATATGTTTCCAGAAATGGTCGAAAAAAACACTCGAAATAATATTTGAATTTTTTTCTTGTTATCTTTAATTTGAAATAATATGCATTTCTAATATGTTTCTCATTCCTTTCCCATTTTGTTTTTATTTTCTTGTTATAATTTGAATTTTTATGTGAATTTTTAAAATAATATTATTTTAATTTAATTCAAATTATGAGAATTCCTTTAATTGGGCATCTAAAGACCCAATAGATAAAGCTTATCTTAATGTCTTAATTTTGAATAAAATCTTATTTTTATTTTTTGGTAAGAAAATCTTATTTTATCCCAATGCTGAGGATGGCAATTCTTAACACATTGGTCTAAATATAGTTATTTTTAATGAGACGACTTATGGATCAGGCTTAGGTTTATAATGACTCAAGGTTTGACGAGCATTCAGCTTGTTTAAAAAAATAAATATAGGGTTTGATAAGCATTCAGCTTGTTCTGATGTGTTTAAAATAATATTATTTTCATAAAATTATTTAAATCAAACTTTAATTGCCTTCTTAATGTAATTTTAATTTTAACTATCTTAAATTTGATTTGTTAATTTCATATTAGATCGAATTATATTTATTTTGTTGGGCCTCGATTTGCATTAAACATGTGTTAATTTATTTTTTAGGATTAATTTGAAAATTCCTTTTTTTTTGGAATAAATTGAGGTTTATAGTGATTAGAGGGATGAAAGTTAAATGAAGGATTAGTTTAAATTAGAAATTTTGATAAAGTTCTTAGAAATTAAAAAGAATAAGATGGTGTAGGGAATTTGCTTATGTTTAAGGCTTAAGGTTTCTAAAGATGGGCTTTTATCCCTTTTAATTGACATTAAATGAAGCAAAGAGTGAAGTAGTCTTATGAATGAGGGATGGGTCACAAAATTTTAAAAAATTTAAGGAAGGAATATATGTAGTTTTCGTATGAAATGAAGAGGAAGTTTATGACTTTTTAGTTTTTAGAAGGAAAGGTTAAAACTACATAGTTTTGATGAGTTGGAGCTTAGGTTTTAATTTAAAAGGACATGTGTTAGGGCTTTTATAGGAGAATCACGAAAATTACAAGAGAAAGGGAGAGGGAGAGTTTCGGAGAAGAAGAAGAAGAAGAAGAAGAGGCTAGGTCTTTATGTTTTTCTTGCTTAGTGAAGAGTAGTAGAGTGCTTAAGAAGGAGAAGAGAAAGAAATGATTAAGTGTTCATCAAAGCCAAGAGAGAGAGGAATTTTCGTGGGTCTCTCTTTAAGGTAAGAAAAATGTGAAATTCTTTGGATTTATAAGTGGGTTTTGATGCAAATATCTTAGGTAAGGTTTGGGTAAAGCTAAATAGGTTCTTTTCCATGCTTTCCTCTCCTAGAATTGTCTAATTTGGGATATCTCATGTTAATTGGGTTGTTATTGCTTAATGAAGGTGAAGAGAGGTTATTAGTGTAGCACCCCACTCCCGACGAGACCTGAACCCGATATCCATGGTGATATCCGAGCCCGTGACCCGCGAGGGTGGCGTACTAGAACATTCATTACCTAATTAACAAAAATCGTATGACATTTTTTTTTCTTCAAAAACATTAGAGTGCGCATGACATTATCTTTTTCTTTCAAAAACAGTAGAGTGCGCAAAGCAATCATTGACTTGGCCCAATTTTAACAAAACATTTTCAAATAATAAACCATTCCACTGATAAAACAATTTCACTCATTATTAGCACTCATTAGTGCACAGTCACTCTATACAATTACATGTAAACAATTGGGCCCACTAAATACCAAATTAATACACTAATGCAGATATGGACGACACTGATCCCGACCCGATACTCTGTCTTGCTAGCAGTATACGTACTCCCGTGTGTCCAACGGGGTACTCTCCATTTCCTGAAAAATAGATGCAATGTTGGGTGAGTTTGCGAACTCAGTGAGAAACCATCATCGATGGTTCACCCAACTCATGCATATCCACTCAATCACACAATATTGTATATATATCAGAAATAAGAAATCACAGGCATTCAATTTCACATTTTATAAGGCAATAAGCCTTTCACACAATTCACATTAAACATTCATTTATGCAATGTGCATGTGACTCTTCCATTTTCTTTCGTTGTTGTGACCGTGCTTTGAGCTCATATCGTTGAGCCATAGGCTTTCAAACATTGGGCTTAAAGCCCAAGCGTTGGGCATAGCACGATCATCGAGCCGAGGCTCGAATACGTTAGCACGAGGCCTGTGCGTTGAGCTTAAAGCTCGAAATCGGTGGCGACACCGGTCACAACTCGCCATTATCGATCATTTACTATGCATGAATGCACATGTCATTTTCCAATTTCCAATTATCGCATTTCTATTTCAAATTCCAATTAATTACTATTTAGATCATTTTCAATGTTCTCGGACTTTCATCCAGTATTCATTCCACGCATTTACCTTTCGTTTCACTATCACAATTACAATCCAATTTACTAATCTATCACATTTACAATCCAATTTACTAATGCATTCTCACGCACTTATTTTCATTTGCACTTCAATATCACAATCCAATATTTCGAACACCCATGGTCCGAAATCAATCAAAACAATCAATTACATATATCCATCCTTGCATCCTCATGGCAATCAATGCATATCATTAATAAACACATAAGGTTGAGAAACCAACTAGGTTACTCACCTATTACTTCCGAGCTAATGCCGGGAAGTTTCCGCCCCGTCGATCTGACGACGCTCCACTTGAGCCTCTATAAGAAACAGAGAAAGAACGAGTCACTACAGATGCAATTTGTGCACATGTAGGTGAAATATGCATGTTCATGAATTTTCCGGCCCTAAATCCAAATTTCCCCATAATAAAATCCGTCTAAAAATTAGAAACCTATTGGCGCTGACGGTGCGCAATTCGGACCTCTATAGGTCCCCGATTAAACAAAGCAGTGATTAAAGGCTCCATTGCCGGCGCCCGTCAATTTCCGTCCAAAAATTCCCAATTTCTCACAAAATGAAATTAAATATTCTACCGAATCCGATGCCTCAAGAATCAGGTCAATCGGACGTCGGACGGAAAAGAAATTGCCAAATGAACTCACAAATTACCAATTAAATATAAAATAATAATAAATAAAATAAAAAAAAAAAAAAAAAAAAGTTCAGCCTCGCTGGGGGCGACGTCTCGCCCCAGCGGGCTGACTAATCAACAAATAAGCTAGAGGCGACGCGTCGCCTAGCGACGCGAGTTTATACGCCCGTCAATAGAGGCGACAGCGTTTACTAGTGACCGGGCCTTAATTCAATTACCCTCTTTTTTTTTCTATTTCCCATCCGAATTTCCAACAACAATAATTTTTAGCACACAAATCATAAAAATACAAACCATAGCTTGTTGGAAAGATAATGAAAAGCTCTACCATTCTCATGAAGACCATAAAAATCAATTTCACCCCTAAGGGTGTCAAAAATCCCTTCAAAGCTACTGCCTACTCAAATCCCATTAAAACAGAACAGTACATTGAAATTTCCATAACTCTCAGATTCTGCAGCCAAAAATTACCACATAAATATGCTCAATAAGTTCACAATGTCATCTACAACTTTCATGAACAACCCAAAATCAAATTCCATTGCTAAACAAGTCAATTAATTCACTCAATGTTGCTGTCCCTGAAATCATTCAATTTGAGCAGTAAACTTATAACAAGCATAACTCCCTGTACACAAGTCAGAAAAATCTGAACTTTATACCCCTGAAAAGATAAATCCTCAAACTTCACTTTTCATGAAGAACTCAATTTCCAATTTAATTTCTAACTATTTTAAAAATGTCATACAAGTTACTGCCATGATCAGCAATTCCTAACCTAATGCAGGATCAGTTTTTGCAAAATCATAACTCCCAACTCTGACCTCTAAAAATTATATGCCATATCTCATTTTCAAGATAATGTCTTCCTCTTCAACTTTTCAGAAGATCACTCACACCAATTCAGTCCATAAAAATGGCTAAAATTGCTTCCAAGCAGAATACTCACAAGTCAGACACTTAAGCTAGGTTTCATCAACATGCCCAAAACCAGTCCATAGTAAACAGTTCATATCTCTCAATATACACCTCTAAAAATAGCAAGATCAGTGGCAATGGAAAGCTAACTAAATATTCTACAACTTCCATGAAGACCATTCTCCCTAATTCCATCTCAATTAATTTAGAAAAATCAGCAAAGCTCATAGGGTATGGTTTCGGTTACTGTTCACAGGCAATAAAACAGTAACTTTCCATGCCAAATTTAAACCTATTAGAGTTACAATTTGACAACACCTATTTCACACAAAAATGTAGCTAACATCCCAAAGTTTAATTGGGCACAAATCTCACCTCATTTACTCACCTATACAATTAGTTATGATCAAAACAGTACAGTAGGTCAAATATCAATTTTTCAGCTTTACTTCTCTATTCACTTCCTATCATACCAATTCAATTTCTACTACCATAGGCATCTCATTTAAACACAAAATCAGTACCTACAATATTCATACATTTACTAGGAACTACCATCTTAAGTTGGCAGCCCTCATCTCTCCATTTCCATGCAAGATTAATCATCACTATTCAATCAAAATCAAGCTAAAACACTTCTAAACCATATCATTCATGTTCACTTTATCAAACCATACTTAACCTAGCCTTATACCCATTAAGTCAAGCAATAATTATCATCAAATTAAAGCATCAATCAACATCATAATTGTACCATAATTCCCATTACATGCTTCTAATCACCATGACATTCAATTTCTAAATCAAAACATAAGGAAAGCTTAACAACAAAACTTACCTATTAGCTTTTCCAACCTTGACTTCCTTTCACTTCTTTACTTCCTACCTTCACTAATCACTTCTTCTACCACCATACATATATATTTCATCATCATGGGAAAACAATAGCTTAGTGACAAGTAAGAGAACTCTTGAGTGTTTGGAGAAAGATGAAAAAAAAGAAGAAGAAAATCAATGGATATGGAGAATAGGAGTAGTTTCGGATGAGAAGGCTTGAAGAGGTAAAAATCCTCTTTTTCATTCTTTTATTAAGGCAAAACCGTGGGAGGAAGGAAGTGAGCATTAAATGAAGCTTTTTGGTGGCAAATTTTCATTAGTCCACATTTGTAAAGAAAAGTCAAAATATTAATTTTTTATAATTCAGATCAAAAATTTACCCCAATCAACTCCAATGACCCTTATTTCAATCCCAAAATAATGTATCCAATATTATAGTGCCATTGGATAAAAATTTTCGATACCGAAAATCAACCGGTTCGCCACTTAGCGATTTATCCGGTCCGGAAATTTCCGGGAATTTCCCCCGAATCATTTTTTTGAAAATTACCTAAATTGCCCAAAATTGTAAAACATAAGATAGTCCACTCCAAATAATTTTTCAAACACGAAAACCACACTTTCTACAACAAAAACACTTTTAGGCCATTTACCGGCGATTTTGCCGGTCCGGGAATCTTCTCCGGATAATTCCAGAAAAATTCTCATAAATCCGTAAAAATGTAAAACACTCTATGGCACACTCCAAATATTTTTTTCAAATCCCATTATCATACCAATTTCACAAAAGATCACAATTAGACACTTAGGCCGGGAAATGTCATGAATGCATGTATGACTATATGCCTGTGCAAAACTCACCATTTATAGAGGCTGCATGACATATGTTCATGCCGAGTTATAATTTAATACTCCTAACCCGTCCCCGTCTCAATGTACTAAAATACCCTTCCCATCGGAGATGGGATGTTACAATTCTCCCCTCCTAATAAAAATTTCGTCCTCGAAATTTCATATACGATTTATCAGGAAGGCAGGGAAGTCTTTTCGATTAATACCCTCTGTTTTTCACTGATTTCACTACACGACCACATTCTGTCCATGAACGGAAATCAAAACAATCAATGACTCTATTCCTTTCTCAACTTTACATGATTACGCACAATTCGTGATCCCAACAATATTTCCAATTCTATCTATGAAACACTTTGTGAATCCGAATCATCTTTTAAGTTTTAGCCTAACTTGCCAACCCATAATTCTATTCACACCACAATCGTATGGAGGTCATTCCTCACGAATTCAATTTTTCTTAACTACACCTTTATTCCCATCTAAGTACCTTTTTGGCCGAGGCCATACCCTTCAAAATATTTCCTTTATCGCTTCTCAGATTCTGTTATTATCAAAACACAAATCTCATGAGATTTATAACCTCGGTGTGAATCAATTCAAATCAATGTTACCATCTTAAATTGCTTAACCTATCACTTTATTGCCCTGATCACATAATATAGGGATAGTGACTCCTTTTTGGTAGTAAGACCCCTTATACACTTTTCAAATGGTGACACCAATATAATGATTGTCATACCACAATCACTTTGCCCTATAGATCAATCTTATATCCCAATGAAATCTAAAAACACTTGTTGGTTAATCACACATGTCATCGTTTAACCATCAATTGCTTTTCCACAATACTTTTACTAGAACATAACGCTTCGATTATTTCTTATGCTTTCTCGAACCATTTACTTATGATCATTTGATTTCCCATTCTAACCTTTCAATTACTCTTTCAATACGCTCTTGCTAAAACATAAAGCTTCAATCATTCCTTACGTTTTCACTAACAGTTCCCGTAATGAATATCACCCATATTTCTTAATTCGAACTATACCTATCACTTTCCTCAACAGTTCTTTGATACGGTTTACAATTTCTACATCCTCACTTCGGGTTTTGCCAATCCGTTTTGATGCACACCACCTTTGAAATTCCCATAGCTAATAATACTTTCTTTTGCCCCTTTTCGTCAGTTCGACTATTAATACGCAATAATACACCAGATTTGATCACTTTATTGCCCAACTTTGGATCTTCAGCAATTGAATTTATTTATTTCTTTGTTCAATTCCTTGAATTGCACCATTAGCTTAGTTTGGAGTAATCGGCCACTGAATCCTTTTCAAATCATTCTACTGCACGACATAACTCAATAGTTATCGATTTGCATATTCATAGACATCTCCAAACTATTTCTGTACGATTTATGTCTCCAAGCTTTTAGGCCACACTCAGAATAACAAATTTCAAATCATTAATCATAATACCGCCCATGGAATCATATTTGTCCCAAGGTGCATAAAATCACTTTATCTAATTTCCATAGATCACATCAGAACCTTTACTGGAACACTTCAATATAGATAGTAAATTCTTCCAATGTTTCCTTTATGATCATTAGTCATAACATTCACATGTTTTCCTCAATTATTCTTGTCGATTTGCTAAAACTAGAAAATCTTTAACAATTTATGAACGCATCCGGCATTCCATTAGTTCTCATTAATTCCACATTCCGCATACACATATCTTTTGAACTTTCGCATTTTATCAATACCTATATCTTAATTAATTCTCCCAATATCCCATGTTCGCATCCTAATTCATCCCTTATTTCACTCTTATGAAACTTGCATGATAACCAATCTCCTCACCTATACCAATGTATCTATTTCTTATGCTTATATCCATTATCCATTGCAACACAATTGAGACATGTTCCTTTTCCGTACCCATAGTTGATTCATGTAACTTTTAATTATCGAGCGTCTCCAATGAGGAACAATTTTCAGTATAATTTGTCTCATCATAACATATTCTGCACATGTTCCTTACCTTCATTTCTCCACACATAACTTAATTTATTCACGATAGATCACTCATTGACTTGAATACACAATCGTTATATCGATCTCGTGCTTACACAAAATATACACGATTTTTTTTTTTAATCCCCTCAAATTCACAAATAAATCTTTCCTTAATATGCAGTACTTCTCTGACATAATCAGAATCATCTCATTAACATAATGTACACTCTTTCAGTAACTTAGTTTAGCTTTTACGCTAGAGTCTCTGCCAGATGTAATACAAATCAGTTACTCTTGATACATCACGAAGATAAATCTCTGAAGAGCACTTAAACAATTTCTTTTCCTCTATTATCTCGCCATAATCATCACATCCTATCTGACAATATATCTCCATAGTCCCATCAATTTTCCCATTAATAGATCATACTGCTAAGAATACCTTAATTGCATTTAATTCTCGATAACCATTCTCTTTTTGATACCAATTCTCGATCATGGGGACCTTACTTTATTCATGTCCCTTATTTTATTCTCGCAAACTCATTACTGATGCTAACATCTTTAACTGTATCACTTCTTTCTCAATTTATCATTCTGAGCATTCTCATGTCTTACTCTCACTCATTTTGAACTAGAGCTACCGGCATTATAATCGGAGCTTATGTAATAGGCCACCGATTTCTTCCTATATCATAATCACGCAAATTATTCATTTATGCTTAATCATTTCACCCGTGATAGTAATCCCACTATCAGATATACACTTACAGTACAATATATTTTCTGAACTCAGCAACCTTCCTGTTTACACCCGTTCTCACTCGTGAGGATCATATACAATCTCTATTCCTATACAACTGATCAGTATAAGCACTTTCGTTTCTTATTCGAACACATAACAATTCTGGCTAGCAATTATCCATTAACTCAGCAATTGCAACTGAACATTTTCACTTCCCATAGGGCTCCCATACGCAGGTGTGCATTTACTTAGGCAGATCAATTAAACCCGAACAACTTTTTTATCTATCAATTTCATTATCTTACATTTCAATCTTTTCATTATGGCATTCTATCCATATATTTCCGTACTCAAATCAAGATCACAGATATGAAATCATTCTTGATTTCGCCCGTAATATATTTTGACTCCAAATCACCAATCCTTATATATAACTCTCATCACGGTAATCAATCCCAATTGTAACTTTTCGATATCATAGAACACTTTATTTTCATTTACCTTCTACACTGGAAATCTTCCCATTATCACAACTCTATTTTTTTTTCTATTCATTCCCAACTATAATCTTTATTCAAATTCACATTCAAGGGTATACCCAATCTAACTCCAATATTGTACTTCACAATATACCCGTCAATACCAAAGACGAAATATTAAATCATGTCGGTCGAACCATACACTTTTTCCTATTTTGCGATATCCATTACTTCTTTTTTTTTTCACACTCAAACACATTATCCTTTTTCTCACTTTTTCTAACCGCTTAAACGACTGAGACATATTTATACATACGTCTCACATACTACACTGGGGATCAGTTGTCACTATCTGTCGTGACTTGACTTAAATGCACATAACTAGACACACCCATTTTTTTTTTCAGAAAGCCCATGTAAGATTGTACTTCTGGGCTCTGATACAAAAAAATGTAGCACCCCACTCCCGACGAGACCCGAACCCGATATCCATGGTGATATCCGAGCCCGTGACCCGCGAGGGTGGCGTACTAGAACATTCATTACCTAATTAACAAAAATCGTATGACATTTTTTTTTCTTCAAAAACATTAGAGTGCGCATGACATTATCTTTTTCTTTCAAAAGCAGTAGAGTCGTAAAGCAATCATTGACTTGGCCCAATTTTAACAAAACATTTTCAAATAATAAACCATTCCACCGATAAAACAATTTCACTCATTATTAGCACTCATTAGTGCACAGTCACTCTATACAATTACATGTAAACAATTGGGCCCACTAAATACCAAATTAATACACTAATGCAGATATGGACGACACTGATCCCGACCCGATACTCATCTTGCTAGCGATATCGTACTCCGTGTGTCCAACGGGGTACTCTCCATTTCCTGAAAAATAGATGCAATGTTGGGTGAGTTTGCGAACTCAGTGAGAAACCATCATCGATGGTTCACCCAACTCATGCATATCCACTCAATCACACAATATTGTATATATATCAGAAATAAGAAATCACAGGCATTCAATTTCACATTTTATAAGGCAATAAGCCTTTCACACAATTCACATTAAACATTCATTTATGCAATGTGCATGTGACTCTTTCATTTTCTTTCGTTGTTGTGACCGTGCGCCTGAGCTCATATACGTTGAGCCATAGGCTCTGAAACATTGGGCTTAAAGCCCCGAAACGTTGGGCATAGCCCTGATCATCGAGCCGAGGCTCGAATACGTTAGACACGAGGCCTGTGCGTTGAGCTTAAAGCTCGAAATCGGTGGCGACCGGTCACAATCGCCATTATCGATCATTTACTATGCATGAATGCACATGTCATTTTCCAATTTCCAATTATCGCATTTCTATTTCCAATTCTAATTAATTACTATTTCAGATCATTTTCCAATGTTCTCGGACTTTCAGTCCGGTATTCATTCCCATGCATTTACCTTTCGTTTCACTATCACAATTACAATCCAATTTACTAATCTATCACATTTACAATCCAATTTACTAATGCATTCTCACGCACTTATTTTCATTTGCACTTCAATATCACAATCCAATATTTCGAACACCCATGGTCCGAAATCAATCAAAACAATCAATTACATATATCCATCCTTGCATCCTCATGGCAATCAATGCATATCATTAATAAACACATAAGGTTGAGAAACCAACTAGGTTACTCACCTATTACTTTCGAGCTAATGCCGGGAAGTTTCCGCCCCGTCGGTCTGACGACGCTCCACTTGAGCCTCTATAAGAAACAGAGAAAGAACGAGTCACTACAGATGCAATTTGTGCACATGTAGGTGAAATATGCATGTTCATGAATTTTCTGGCCCTAAATCCAAATTTCCCCATAATAAAATCCGTCTAAAAATTAGAAACCTATTGGCGCTGACGGTGCGCAATTCGGACCTCTATAGGTCCCCAATTAAACAAAACAGTGATTAAAGGCTCCGCTACCCGGCGCCCCGTCAATTTCCCGTCCAAAAATTCCCAATTTCTCACAAAATGAAATTAAATATTCTACGAATCCGATGCCTCAAGAATCAGGTCAATCGGACGTCGGACGGAAAAGAAATTGCCAAATGAACTCACAAATTACCAATTAAATATAAAATAATAATAAAAAAAATAATAATAAAAAAAAAAGTTCAGCCTCATTGCTGAGGCGACGTCTCGCCCCCGGGCTGACTAATCAACAAGTCACTAGGCGACGCGCGCCTAGCGACGCGAGTTTGACGCTCATTGATCACTTGAGGCGACGCTGTCGCCCCTAGTGACCGAACCTAATTCAATTACCCTCTTTTTTTCTATTTCCCATCCAATTTCCAACAACAATAATTCTTAGCACACAAATCATAAAATACAAACCATATCTTGTTGGAAAGATAATGAAAAGCTCTACCATTCTCATGAAGACCATAAAAATCAATTTCACCCCTAAGGGTGTCAAAAATCCCTTCAAAGCTACTGCCTACTCAAATCCCATTAAAACAGAACAGTACATTGAAATTTCCATAACTCTCAGATTCTGCAGCCAAAAATTACCACATAAATATGCTCAATAAGTTCACAATGTCATCTACAACTTTCATGAACAACCCAAAATCAAATTCCATTGCTAAACAAGTCAATTAATTCACTCAATGCTGCTGTCCCTGAAATCATTCAATTTGAGCAGTAAACTTATAACAAGCATAACTCCCTGTACACAAGTCAGAAAAATCTGAACTTTATACCCCTGAAAAGATAAATCCTCAAACTTCAATTTTCATGAAGAACTCAATTTCCAATTTAATTTCTAACTATTTCAAAACTGTCATACAAGTTACTGCCATGATCAGCAATTCCTAACCTAATGCAGGATCAGTTTTTGCAAAATCATAACTCCCAACTCTGACCTCTAAAACTTATATGCCATATCTCATTTTCAAGATAATGTCTTCCTCTTCAACTTTACAGAAGATCACTCACACCAATTCAGTCCATAAAAATGGCTAAAATTGCTTCCAAGCAGAATACTCACAATTCAGACACTTAAGCTAGGTTTCATCAACATGCCCAAAACCAGTCCATAGTAAACAGTTCATATCTCTCAATATACACCTCTAAAAATAGCAAGATCAGTGGAAATGGAAAGCCAACTCAATATGCTACAACTTCCATGAAGACCATTCTCCCTAATTCCATCTCAATTAATTTAGAAAAATCAGCAAAGCTCATAGGGTATGGTTTCGGTTACTGTTCACAGGCAATAAAACAGTAACTTTTCATGCCAAATTTAAACCTATTAGAGTTACAATTTGACAACACCTATTTCACACAAAAATGTAGCTAACATCCCAAAGTTTAATTGGGCACAAACCTCACCTCATTTACTCACCTATACAATTAGTTATGATCAAAACAGTACAGTAGGTCAAATATCAATTTTTCAGCTTTACTTCTCTATTCACTTCCTATCATACCAATTCAATTTCTACTACCATAGGCATCTCATTTAAACACAAAATCAGTACCTACAATATTCATACATTTACTAGGAACTACCATCTTAAGTTGGCAGCCCTCATCTCTCCATTTCCATGCAAGATTAATCATCACTATTCAATCAAAATCAAGCTAAAACACTTCTAAACCATATCATTCATGTTCACTTTATCAAACCATACTTAACCTAGCCTTATACCCATTAAGTCAAGCAATAATTATCATCAAATTAAAGCATCAATCAACATCATAATTGTACCATAATTCCCATTACATGCTTCTAATCACCATGACATTCAATTTCTAAATCAAAACATAAGGAAAGCTTAACAACAAAACTTACCTATTAGCTTTTCCAACCTTGACTTCCTTTCACTTCTTTACTTCCTACCTTCACTAATCACTTCTTCTACCACCATACATATATATTTCATCATCATGGGAAAACAATAGCTTAGTGACAAGTAAGAGAACTCTTGAGTGTTTGGAGAAAGATGAAAAAAAAGAAGAAGAAAATCAATGGATATGGAGAATAGGAGTAGTTTCGGATGAGAAGGCTTGAAGAGGTAAAAATCCTCTTTTTCATTCTTTTATTAAGGCAAAACCGTGGGAGGAAGGAAGTGAGCATTAAATGAAGCTTTTTGGTGGCAAATTTTCATTAGTCCACATTTGTAAAGAAAAGTCAAAATATTAATTTTTTATAATTCAGATCAAAAATTTACCCCAATCAACTCGAATGACCCTTATTTCAATCCCAAAATAATGTATCCAATATTATAGTGCCATTAGATAAAAATTTTCGATACCGAAAATCAACCGGTTCGCCACTTAGCGATTTATCCGGTCCGGAAATTTCGAAATTTCCCGAATCATTTTTGAAAATTACCTAAATTGCCCAAAATTGTAAAACATAAGATAGTCCACTCCAAATAATTTTTCAAACACGAAAACCACACTTTCTACAACAAAAACACTTTTAGGCCATTTACCGGCGATTTTGCCGGTCCGGGAATCTTCTCCGGATAATTCCAGAAAAATTCCCATAAATCCGTAAAAATGTAAAACACTCTATGGCACACTCCAAATATTTTTTTCAAATCCCATTATCATACCAATTTCACAAAAGATCACAATTAGACACTTAGGCCGGGAAATGTCATGAATGCATGTATGACTATATGCTGTGCAAAACTCACCATTTATAGAATTTGCATGACATATGTTCATGCCGAGTTATAATTTAATACTCCTAACCCGTCCCCGTCCCAATGTACTAAAATACCCTTCCCATCGGAGATGGGATGTTACAATTAGAGCAAGAAGCAAGGGCTCCCCAAGGTGAGGAACTCGGTCTAATAAATCCCTTCTCTAATAAATCATCTAACTGCTCCTTAAGCTCAGCTGGAGCCATCCTGTATGGTGGAATAGAGATAGGAGCTGTCCCGGGAGCCAAATCGATAGCAAACTCAATCTCCCTCTCCGGTGGCAAACCGGGAAACTCCTCTGGAAACACATCAGAAAATTCCCTCACAATAGGAATATCCTCCACCCTGCTCTCCTTCACACTGGTATCCATGACACACGCCAAGAAGGCTTCACAACCTCTTCTCATCAGTTTATCAGCTAACTGTAACATCCCACCCCCAATAGGAAGGATAAAATTGTTATTTTTGAAAGGGGCCGAGAGTGTTTAGTATTGGGTTGCAATATTTATGCATATCATTGCACGTGTATAGTGAAATTGCGCATGAACTTGACTGTACATGCATTCATGACATTTCCCGATATTTGTGCCTAAATGGAATGTGGTTGTGAATAATGTGGAAATTGTGTTTGAAAAATTTATTGGAGTGAATTGTTGTGTGTTTTATATTTTAAGAAAAATTTAAAAAAATTTCTGGACTTTTTCGAAGAAAATTCCCGGACCGGAAAAACCGCCAAGTGGCGAACCGGTTGATTTTCGGTATCGAAAATTTCTGTCCAATGGCACTACAATATTGGGTACATTATTTTGGGACTATAATTGGAGCCATTGGAATTGAATAGGTTAAAGATTTTATTATTAGGGTTGCTTTTATTAAAGAATATGAATTAGTTTTGTCTTTTCCCCTTTAAACATGACAAGTGTCTTAATGCATTAATTGCTTAGGCTACTCTTCCACGACACTTGCACACTTGAAAAGAAAAGGAGACATTTTTTGAAGCTTCCTCCTCCATAGTCATAGCCTCCTTCTCCCTCTTTCTTTTTTTGATTTGTTTTACTAATCCTTGCTACTCTTCCTCTACTTGAAGTGCTCCCCTCCTTTCTATGATGGTGATTGTGGAGGAGTGTGAGTGAAAGGTAGAGATTTGGGAGAAACTTGGAAGATTGAAGCTTGGAAGCTTGATTAGGTAAATCATATGTTTAGATGATGGTTTATAGTTACTTGTGATGTTACCTAAGGTTAATTGCATGGCTAATTTGAACAAAAATGATGATTAACTTGAGTTGGGATGTTTTGAGATTTCAAAGACAGATTCGTGGATCCCTTTGTTTAATTTTTTTGAGCTGTTTAACTTGTGAATCTAGAGAAACTCAAAACATAGAAGTTGTAGATATAGATGTCTACTATCTCCATGAATGTTTCCACGATTTTAAGGTGAGCCAAATAAGAGTAATAGGCCTCTAATTGAATCAGGTTCAGAACACCAGCGAGATTGAAATAAGAACTGAAAGTTAATTGTTTGAGGACCTTAGAGTTAGAATTGGATGATGAGGTCTTCTTACGAAATGTTCAAGAATGTGTCATATAAGTTATGAAGAGAGGAATTTTTAATTGGATGAGGATTCGGATAGATATGTCCGAATAAGTGAAGATTGTTCCTAACCTTATTGATATAGAAGAGAACAGAAACAGGTCAGGCTTGAAAAAAATCCCAATAAATCCAATTTAAATTATTTTCGAACTGGCTTTGGCTATGTGATATCCATATGAGTTTATTGAAAATGAAACTTGGAATCACCTTAATTGGATGTGAAATGAATGAGTTATAAGGTTTTTAGTCAGACAAGGTCCAACCTGTGACTGCATATTAAAGCTGATTGTAAATGGAAGATTTGAATGCCCTTAATGACCGAATTAGATCATGGTTATAAAATAAGAAATGTAAAGTTATGTGTTAATTAGAAGTCTGGAAAGTTTGAATAACATTGGACCTATGTATAAGGAGTTATAACCTTGTAAAGTGTGGATGTGGTAAAGGCAATCTGTTGATACTGTGAAACAAGGCAGCAACCTTCATGTGAAAGGTTTGACTTAGGTAGAGATTAATCATGTTCTTTTCTTAGTAGTTTGATGCATTAATTGGAAACTATTGTTCATTAAATATGTGTTATGATGTCTTGAATTCATGAAACCTGTAGTTTGAATTGTTGGGTATAAGGTTATGTTTGTATATGACTTGATGAAGTTAGCATGAATGATGGGTTTTAACTTGGTTTAGCTTGATTTTGGATTGATTTTGATGATTATTCTTGCATGGAAATGAAGAGTTAAGTGCTGCCAAATTTTGTCTCTTGGCCTAAGTGAAAGTAGTGACGATCTAGTGGCTAATTTCTTGTCCGTTTGGATGCTTATTGATGTGTTATTGGCATTGGAAGTGATAGGATCTAAATTTAGTAACAAAGCTGGAAAATTGATTTTTGTACCTATTGCACTGTTTTCATCATAACTAATTGTGTAGTTATGAAAATGAGGTGAGATTTGTACCAAATGAAACTTTATTTGATTGGCTAAGATTTCTTCTGAAATAGGTGTTGTCTAATTGTAGCCTTAAGAGGTTGAATTTTGGCTTGGAAAGTTACTGTTGTGGTCTATATGAACAGTAACCGAACCAATGACGTAAGTGTTTTGATGATTTTTCTAAATTAATTTAGAAGGAATTGATGAAAATGGTCTTCATGAGAGTTGAAGCCTATATTGTTAGCTTTCCATTTCCACTGATTTTGCAATTTTTCGATATGTATATTGGGTGATATCCACTGTTAACTATTGACTGATTTTGTACATTGTGGTGAAACCTAGCCTAAGTGTCAGATTTGTGAGCATTCTGATTGTAAGCAATTTTATCAATTTCTGTGAATTGAATTGACTTGAGTGATCTTCTGAAGAGTTGTAAAGGAAGAAATTATCTTGAAAATGGTATATCGCATGTGATTTTTGGAGATCATATTTGGTAGTTATGAGTTTTCAAAAAACTGAACCTGCATTAGGTTTTTAACTGCTTCCCCGATCAGTCACTTGTTTGGCAGTTTTGAACTTGTTAGAGATGGAATTGGATTTTGAATCCTTCATACAAATTGAAGTATGAGATCTTATCTTTCCAGTGATATAAGGTAGTGATTGTTTAGACATTTTTTCTAGGAGATATGCTTCTTTGAAATGTACTGTTCAGATTGGGAAATTTCAGTGGGCAGATGCTTTGGTGAATTGTTTGGCCTAGTTAGCAAATGAATTTGATTTCAGGTTGTTTATGAAAGTTGTAGATAACATTGTGATTTTTCTGCGCACATTTATTTTGTAATTTTTGATTAAGGAAATGGGAAGTTATTGAATTTACAAAATACTGCACTGTTTTGAGAGGCATTGACTGGACAGAAACGTGATTGGATTTTTCACACCCTTAGGGGTGAAATTGATTTTTGTGTTCTACATGAAACTTGTAGAGGTTTTCATGATCTTTCCAACGAGATATGGGTTGTAATTTTCTGAATTGTATGCAAAGAGTTATCGGTGTTTGAATTTTGGTTTGAAACTAGGAAAAAGATACGAATTTTTATGATGAAAAATATTAGAATAGGGCCGGGAATATTATGAATATGCATTGTGCACCTTCTAATTGTTACATGTGCATTCTGACATGTTTCTAAATGACCAATTGGTAATGTTTGTATACTGTCACTGTTATAGAGGAATTCTTGGAGCGTCGATCCACCGACGTCACTGAGACTTCCAGGTATTAGCTCGGAAGTACAGGTGAGTGACTTAGATGGCTCTCGTTCAATTATGATATGTCGAATGTTGGGCCCCAAATTGTTTTTCTTGATGTTATTAAGTATGAATTATGTTAGTTGTATGATTTATGGCATAGTTTGATTTTATTGAAAGTATTAATGGAAAATTAGGATTTATTTGAGTATAGTATGGTGTGAGTGGAAATGAAAGAGTAAAAATGTTTGAGGGCAAAATGGGAAGGTCACTTAAGTTTGAGAGGCTAAGGCATTTCATGGAGGGGTATAATGGACATTTGTATGATTAGTGAGAGTAGGAAAATTAGAAAGAAAGAAAGAAGGAAAGTGAGAAAAGAGAGGGAGTGTCGTTGGTGGCTTAACGAAGAAGAAGAGAAATTAGGGTTTTTGCATTCTTGAGGATTTTGGGAGGAATTAAAGCATCATCAAGTAAGTTGTACTAATTTCTTCTTGTTTGGGTTGAATGAAACCCTAGAATAGCTTAGCATGAGTAGGAATCGGTTGTTTCAAAGTTTATGGAAAAATGGTTAGATCTTTTATGGTTGATGATCATGTTGTTGTTATGAATGATTTTGAGGTTAGAAATGAAGTATTAGAGGTTTTTTAATGTTTAGATGTGTTTATAATTGAAAGATGGGAGGATTATGGTTGAGAAGAGTGGAAAAATTAAGTTTCGGAAGGTTTACGCTGTCAGACGTCATGACTCATGGATGAGCTTCGCTTGGCTGTGGCAAGGCTTTCATCACTGACGCCTCAACTTTCGCCACAATGAGCGGCCAATTTCCTGCGGCGACATGCTTTGGTATTTTAGGCATAACTTTTGATGTAGATGTCCAAATGAGGTGATTCGTTTTGCGTTGTAAACTAGAGACATAGGGCTACAAGTTTTGTGAAGAAATCAAGTTCTGATTCAGTCTCTGAGGATATCCAATTTTGGATGGAAGTTGAGCATAGAATTTATGTTTCATAATAAGTTATAGTTTGAACTGTTAAAGTATGACTTTGCGATTTCTACACCAAATTTATTGGAATTTGGTTGTTTGGTTAAGGAAATCAAGTGAGACAATAGGAGCAAGGGGAACAAGAGGAAAGACATTCCTAAGCAAGTTTTAAGCAAGAATTCCAATGTGGGTTCATGTTTATAATAGAGTAAATAAGTTACTCATTGTTTTGTTCAAATCAAGAAAGATTTAAGGCATTTAAATTGCATCATTAACGATTGCATTACATGTTATTATGAATGATTATATTCTGCTATGTGATTTGCATTCATGATTATTAACAAGGTTTTCACAAAGGGGTGTTCTCCTTTCATGAATACAAGTACATGAAATCATGTTTTACGAATATATGACAAGCAAGTTTACAAGCAAGTGCCAGTTTGGCAAACAAGTTTACAAGAACATGAATCATGCATATTTATGTGGGTTTGCGGTGTGTCCCTCACGAATAGTCAAGTGCACATTGACTCACGAAAAGGCTTCTCCCGCCTGCCTGCTAGTGGCACAGGGTTTCTCAAAAGGATTCCCTCACGAAACTACGTCTACACATCAACATTTCGATGGAATGTGTAGTACGTCATGAACCAGGGACAACCCAAACCATTATGTTATGTTATGTGTTTATGATTTGTTGTTATGTGTCACGCATCATGAATTATTCAAGAATCAAGCATTTTTCAAGACAATGACTCATACATGCTCAATTGTTATGATTTCAACAAGTACCACGATAATGAGTTATTTTTGAATACTTTTTCTTGTTGCTATATTATGAATATGTTCCCACGAGCTTTGTAGCTCACCCCCTCTATCTCCCCCATTCAGGTGACGAGCAAGAGACCAAGTGAGTCACGAGCTATGGCAGCACTCCATTTTGTTATGTTTATGTATTAAGGAACAGTTGGAGGAACTGTTAGAGAAGGGATATGTCAGGCCGAGTTCGTCTCCTTGGGGAGCACCAGTTCTATTTGTTAAGAAAAAGGATGGATCATGGCGGATGTGCATTGACTATCGGAGACTTAACAAGGTGACAATTAAGAACAAGTATTCTTTTCCACGGATAGATGATCTGTTTGATCAGCTGCAGGGAGCACGGGTCTTTTCCCAGATCGATCTCAGGTCAGGCTATCATCAGCTCAGAATTAAGGAGTCTGATGTAAGCAAGACAGCATTCAGGACCCATTATGGGCATTATGAGTTTTTGGTTATGCCATTCGGTTTGACCAATGCTCCAGCTGCTTTCATGGATCTTATGAATAGGGTCTTGAGGAGTTTTGGATCAGTTTGTCATAGTGTTTATAGATGACATTCTGGTGTATTCCAAGAGTGAAGAAGAACATGAGGAGCATCTCAGGATTATATTGCAGACTCTTAGGGAGAGAGAGCTTTATGCCAAGTTCAGCAAGTGTGAGTTTTGGCTTCATGAGGTGACTTTCCTTGGACATGTGATTTCGCAGAATGGTGTACATGTTGATCCGAGGAAAGTTGAAGCAGTAGTGAATTAGCATGCACCCAAGATAGCGACAGAAGTGAGGAGTTTTTTGGGTCTGGCAGGTTACTACAGGAGATTTGTAGAAGGATTCTCCATGATAGCTGCTCCGATGACCAAGCTATTGAGGAAGAATCAGAAGTTTATCTGGACCGATGAGTGCCAGAAGAGCTTTGAGGAGCTCAAGCACAGGCTGACAAGTGCTCCATTGCTGATTTTGCCTTCTGGTGATGAGGGCTATACAATATATAGTGATGCCTCTAGGAAGGGTCTAGGTTGTGTATTGATGCAAGGAGACAGGGTGATAGCTTATGCTTCAAGGCAACTGAAGCCATATGAGTTGAATTACTCGACTCATGACTTGGAGTTGGCAGCAGTGATCTTTGTCTTGAAGATTTGGAGGCATTATCTTTATGGGGTTCAGACAAGGATCTTTACTGATCACAAGAGTCTCAAGTACTTCTTGAGCGAAGGGCTGAATTTGAGGCGGAGAGAAGGTGGATTGAGTTGCTCAAGGATTATGATTTGTTGATTGAGTACCATCCAGGCAAAGCGAATGTAGTGGCGGATGCTTTGAGCAGAAAGTCTTCCATTGCTCATGTTCAGACAGTTTATCTTCCTTTATTGGAAGAGATGGCCAAGCTTAAGATAAGCTTGAAGCAGGAGGAACCAAATTGCATTCTAGCTAATTTCAGGGTGAGACCGGTACTTAGAGAGAAGGTTAGGGAGTTGCAGGCACAGGATGCAGTGTTGAGCAAGCTTCGAGAGGAGATTCAGAATGGTAAGATTTCTGAAGTAGTAGTGAGAGAGGATGGACTCATGACAGTGGAAGACAGACTTTGTATTCCAGATAGCAGGGAGGTTAAGGATGAGATTTTGGATGAGGCACACAATGCGCCTTATGCCATGCACCAGTAGCACCGGGATGTGAGAGAATTGAGAGAGCATTTCTGGTGGAAGGGCATGAAGAGGGATGTAGCAGAGTATGTCAGTAAGTGTCTCGTGTGTCAGCAAGTCAAAGCTGAACACCAGGCGCCTTCAGGCAAGTTAAGGCCATTGTCCATTCCTGAGTGGAAGTGGCAATGAGTAACCATGGATTTTCTGATGGGTTTGCCCAAGACCAGTAGGAAGCATGATGCCATATGGGTTATTGTGGATAGGTTGACGAAGTCAGCCCATTTTCTGGCAATCAAGCAGACTGATTCTTTGCATGTGCTAGCAAAGAAGTACATTGATGAGATAGTGAGATTGCATGGGATTCCAGATTCTATAGTTTCTGACAGGGATCCTCGGTTCACTTCGAGATTCTGGGAAAGCTTGCAGGAAGCTTTAGGTACTAAGCTGCATTTTAGTACGACATTTCACCCTCAGACGGATGGTCAATCTGAAAGGACCATTCGGACACTTGAGGGTATGCTCAGGGCATGTGTGATGGATTTCAAGGGAGCTTGGGATGAGCATTTACCATTGGTCGAATTTGCTTATAATAATTCGTACCATTCGAGCATTCAGATGGCTCCATATGAGGCTTTATATGGAAGGAGGTGTAGGACTCCGATATGTTGGGATGAAGAAGGAGAGAGGAAATTAGTCGGACCAGAGTTGATTCAGATGACAGTGAATAAATTCAATCTGGTTAAGCAGCAGCTTAAGGCAGCCCAGGACAGGATGAAGAGTTACACTGATGCTCATCGGAAGGAGATGGAGTATGAAGTCGGTGAGAAGGTGTTCCTCAAGACGTCTCCTTGAAAGGGAGTAATGAGGTTTGGTAAGAAAGGCAAGTTGAGTCCAAGGTATATAGGTCCTTATGAGATTCTTGAGAGGATCGGACCTCTAGCTTACAGGTTGGCGTTGCCGCCAGAGTTGTCTCAGATCCATGATGTCTTTCATGTTTTCATGCTGACAGGTACGGGTGAAAGTAGCTCAAATGATCCTAGATTGTCCGTTAAACGGACATTCAGGTCCGTTTAACGGACATGGGCAGGCTAAAGGGTGTTTTTTCACCCTAGGATTTCCGTTTAACGGACATCCATGTCAAAACTCCAATGCCTCTCCCAAACCTCTCACCTTCAACCTAACTTCAAAACCATTTATACACTTCCCAAATTTACTTATTCTAGAGCCTAAACACTTCATAATACTTCAAACTCCAAGTTCAACTCACCAAATTCACAATTTCCAGCTTAAATGGTTCATCAAAACCATGAATTTCAATCCTTAATCATCAAAGCTATCATAACTCACAAGCTATATGAACAACAAAAATGACTTTAATTGTTATCTTCCAATTCTCATAACTTCTTACTCTAAATCCTAAAAATTTCATATTATACCTCAATGGAAAGATAACAAGATGCTCTACAACTTTCATGAAGGATGAAAAAGTTAATTTCATCATTAAACAAGGTAAAAAGCCACTCAAAGGCACTGCTCATTAAAGACCAATGAAATAGTAACATAGCTAGATGAACAGTAACTGCATGTGTTCCTAACCTCATAACTTTTTAACCCTAAGTCCAAATGAGACAAATTATATATCATTAGAAAGTTCTGAACCTCTACTACAATCTTCACAAAAACTTCCCGATCCAACTCAAGCCCTAAGAGGTTCTAAATCTAAAGTGAAGTTTCTGTCAAATTTTAGGAAAAATTTGACTGCACTTCCCTTGAAAATTTAACTAACCAATCTTCAATCCTAACACTTCCACCTGCATAAAACTCAATATCCAACCTCATACAACATAATTCAATCCCAAAAGTATCTCCAAACACAATTCAAGGGCAACAACCGCACTCCTAGTCATCTATTCCATTCCAAATATAAAACAATATAATCTCAATCCACTATTTTTACCAATTCAAACCATACAATGATGCATTTGTATAAAACATATGTAAATTACATAAATTACAATTAAAACTCAACATTCTTACATTTACATGAAATTCAAAGTTATTACAAAGCTTTAGAGGGCATTTTAGCCCAAATACATCAAAGTCTCAAAGACAAAATACAAAGTACATTGCTAGCTCCAAAATGCTATCTAAAGCCTTGGTTTCAAACATATGATTTCAAAAACCAAAAATGCATCGGAGTAATGCCTCATTCCCGATGCGGTGTCCCGGTTTCTCGCTCATGACCTGTGGAGGGGGAGTGAGCTCGACGGCTCCGTGGGTAAAAGCTTAATAATTAAGAATAAATATGCCAAAATCCTTTAGCAATTTATTCTCAAACAATTGAACTAAAGCATCTTTGCCATTAAGAAATTCTTCGTCAACATCAAGTTATCAAAGGCATTTACAAAACAACATAACATACAAGAACAACTAAGACAAGCATATCACATAATCACATATAAGTTGGTTTGGGTGAGTCCAACAGGACGTACTACACATTTCCGCAAAGCGGTCATGTGTAGCCGTGAACACATGTGGGAGTCCGTGAGGAACTCCGTGGCCACTAGCGGGCAGGCGGGAGAAGCCTATATAGGTGCACCTATCACATAAAGGACCACCCCAACCCATAGAAACATACATATCACATCATTCATGCATTTCATACATAGTAGCCACCAATGGCCATTGCAACCTAACTTTCACAAAATTGCCCAAATCACATATTCAAATCTCTTTTTCACTTGTCAAACAATTATACACATATTTTCACATCTTATACAAATTAAACCATTTCAAGAAATACAAGCAACATTGATAATTCATTTGAGAGCATTCAATAGCATTTATTATAAAACTTTAACATGTTCATTAACTCAATTATTAAGGAATCACCCACCTAAATCCTTTAGCCTTGATTTGGTCACTTGACCGGTCTTGTTTATTAGAAAGAAAGATGGAACTTGGAGGATGTGCATCGATTACAGAAGGATTAATAAGGTGACCATTAAAAACAAGTATCCTCTGCCTCGGATAGATGACTTGTTTGATCAGTTGCAGGGAGCAATGGTCTTCTCTAAGATTGATCTTAGGTCTGGCTACCATCAACTCAGGATAAAGGAGTCTGATGTGAGCAAGACAGCTTCAGGACACGGTATGGGCATTATGAATTTTTGGTTATGCCTTTTGGACTGACCAATGCTCCTGCTGCTTTTATGAATCTGATGAACAGAGTTTTTAAGGAGTTTTTGGATCAGTTTGTTATTGTGTTCATCGACGACATTCTGGTATATTCAAAGAGTGTGGGAGAACATAAGCAAGACTTGAGGATTGTATTGCAGCGGTTGAGAGAGAGAGAGCTTTATGCCAAATTCACAAAATGTGAATTTTGGCTTCATGAAGTAGTTTTCCTTGGTCACATTATTTCTGAGAATGGGGTGCATGTAGATCCAAAAAAGATTGAAGCAGTAGTGAATTGGCATGCCCCAACGACAGTAACAGAAGTGAGGAGCTTTCTGGATTTAGCGGGCTATTATTGGAGATTCGTAGAGGGATTCTCAATAATAGCTACTCCTTTGAACAAATTATTGAGAAAGAACCAGAATTTTTTCTGGAGTGATGAGTGCCAATGGAGTTTTGAGGAGCTCAAGCATAGATTGACTAGTGCTCCAGTTTTGACTTTGCCTACAGGAGAAGGAAGTTATACAGTGTATAGTGATGCTTCCAGAAAGGGGTTAGGATGTGTGCTTATGCAGGGAGATAAGGTGATAGCATATGCCTCACGGCAGCTAAAACCTTATGAGGTGAACTATCCGACCGACGATCTGAAATTAGCAGCTGTGATCTTTGCCTTGAAGATATGGAGGTATTATCTGTATGGGGTTCAAACTAGGATCTTCACAGATCACAAAAGTCTCAAATACCTGTTAAGTCAGAAGGAGCTGAATTTGAGACAGAGAAGGTGGATTGAGCTGCTTAAAGATTATGACCTGTTGATTGAGTATCATCCAGGTAAGGCAAATGTTGTTGCAGATGCTTTAAGCAGGAAGTCTTCCATAGCATATGTTCAGACAGTGTATCTGCCGCTATTGGAAGAGATGGTTAAGCTCAAGATCAGCTTAAAGAAGGAGGAATCTGATTGTATGATTGCTACTTTTAGGGTGAGGCCAATCCTCAGGGAAAAAGTAAAAGAGTTGCAAGTTCAGGACGCAGAACTAGGAAAACTGCGAGAAGAGATTCAAGAGGGTAAGAAGTCCGATATGATGGTGAGTGATGATGGACTCCTGACATTCGGGAATAGACTTTGTATTCCAGATGTCATCGAATTGAAGAATGAAATTCTGGATGAGGCGCACAATGCGCCTTATGCTATGCATCCAGGTAGCACCAGGATGTACAGGGATCTTAAGGAACATTTCTGGTGGAAAGGTATGAAGAGGGATGTTACTGAGTATGTGAGTAAGTGTCTAGTGTGTCAGTAAGTTAAGGCTGAACACCAGGCACCTTCAGGTCAGTTGAGACCATTATCTATTCCAGAGTGGAAGTGGCAGAAAGTGACTATGAATTTTCTAATGGGATTGCCTAAGACAAGTACAAGGCATGATGCCATATGGGTAATTGTGGATAGATTGACGAAATCAACCCATTTTCTGGCAATTAGACAGACTGATCCTCTACATGTGCTAACTAAGAAGTACATTGATGAAGTTGTTAGATTGCATGGGATCCCAGATTCGATTATATCTGATAGAGATCCTCGCTTTACTTCGAGATTTTGGGGCAGTTTGCAGGAAGCTTTAGGTACTAAGTTAAGTTTCAGCACTGCTTTCCATCCTCAGACCGATGGTCAATCTGAGAGGACTATTCGGACCCTAGAGGGAATGCTCAGGGCATGTGTGATGGACTTTAGAGGAGCATGGGATGAGCACTTACCTCTGATCGAATTTGCTTACAATAACTCGTACCATTCGAGCATTCAGATGGCGTCGTATGAGGCTTTGTATGGGAGGAGATGTAGGACTCCAGTATGTTGGGATGAAGAAGGAGATAGGAAGTTATTGGGTCCAGAGTTGATTCAGATGACAGTTGATAAGGTCAACTTGATTAAGCTCAGGCTGAAGGCAGCTCAGGACAGGATGAAAAGTTATGAAGATGCTCATCGGAAGGAGATGGAGTATAAGGTCGGTGACAAAGTTTTTCTCAAGACTTCTCCTTGGAAAGGGATTCTGAGATTTGGAAGGAAGGGTAAGCTGAGTCCAAGATATGTGGGGCCTTATGAGATTCTGGAGAGAATTGGTCCATTGGCGTACAAGTTAGCAATGCCTCCAGAGTTATTTCAGATTCATGATGTCTTTCATGTTTCTATGTTGAGGAGGTATTGTAGCATCCCGCTACCGTTGTGAGGGTTATTTCGGTTAATTGGTACAGGTAGGTCTGTTATTGCATAAATTGTGATCGCGTACTTTTGGCCTCTGATTTTAGTGGGATAGATCTTTTGCACATGCATATGCATAGTGACATGCATTCATGATTTTTTCGGTATTTAATTGTGATTATGTTTTGAATTGGAAATTTTGAGATAATTATGTTAGATATGATTTATTGGGAACGAAGGGGTAATTTGAATGGAATAGTTGAATTGGAGTGTCTTAAGAGTGACTGCCAGTGTATAGTGACCCATAGGAAAATTTCTGAGAAATTATGGTGAAAGTGTCCGGATCGGAATTTTTCGAGTATCGGACCGATTGATTGTGCAATACTGAAAAATGGTCCCAATGGCAAGGGAAAATTTAGAATTATGAGTCTAGGAATTTTCGTGATGAGCCATTGGAATTTAGAAACCGGAATTGTTGAACTTGAGGATTTTAGTCTTAAGAACCATAGGTTTAAATCAACCATATATATATATATACTTTAGGTTTTGAAATCTAAGAAGGCTTTTCCTCTTTGCTTCACTTTGCAAAACCTAAGACTTTTCTCCTTCCTTTTCTCTTCGACGATTCGATCTTTTCCCCTTGGAGAATCTTGCTTGTTCTCTTTCATTGTGGTTGAAACTCAGCTGGAAAACCTTAGAGATGTTGATGGTTAGCTTGCCTATGGAGGATCACCGTGGATGTTAGAAGATTGAGAGATTTTCGAAGATTTTAGGGTTTAAGGATTGAGCTTCGATTTGGTAAGTTTAATGGATTTAATGTTGTTATTTATGGTTAGTTGATGCATTTATGGTATTTATTGTATAAGGTTGGGTAGTTGAGAGTGATTAATGCTGGTTTTAGAGAGAGAAATGAGAGAAAATCGATCGGAGAAGAAGAAGTCACTCGCACGTCGCGACGTCTGAAAAAGAGCCACGCGAGACGTCGCGGCGAGCGAATAAATAATTCGTCGTGACGAGTCATCTGTAGGCGTCGCGGTGAGGCGCCAGGAAGTGTTCGCCGCAGCGAACGTTTTCCACTTCGCGACGAGCGTCCCTTTGTGCGCCACGGCGAGAGTGTTAAATCAAAATGACTTTACATAAAAATGATTTTGATGCATAACAAACAAAGAGAGACCATATACAAGAAAAACAAAGCAGACGCAGATGCAAATACAAAGCAGACGCAGACGCAAATGCAAAGCAGACGCAGATGCAAATGCAAAAGCATACACAGACGCAAATGCAAAGCGGAACCTGAGCGCAAATGCAAAGCGAACATGAGACGCAAATGTAAAGCAGACGCAGACGCGCAAATGCAAAGAAGACGCAGACGCAAATGCAAAGCAGACGCAGACGCGCAAATGCAAAGCAGACGCAGACGCGTAAATGCAAAGCAGACGTAGACGCAAAAGTAAAGCAGACGCAAATATGAAGCAGATGCAGACGAAGTAAAGAAACAGACGCAAGAGTAAGTTCGAGTTAATTACAAAACTCAACTGATTAACCGTTTCTTTAAAGATTAAAGATTCAAGATTCAAGAAGCAGTTAGAGACGAAGGCTATAAATTCAAGTCGAAGTCGAAAACTGAAAAGCTGCTGATCTTAGAAAAATTACACAAAGTGGAAAAGCGATTAAGTGCAAACTAGCTGAGTGCTATCTTACTGTAACAAAGTGTCCAAATATTTTTCTGAAAAGAAAAAGGTGTACAGATAGCCTGCAGAGGCTAAGTGTGAAAGAATACTGGTTGTAGAGACCTGAAGAGGCTCGTGAAAGAATACTTGTAACGATTGAAGAGATAGTGAAATCTCGGAAGAAACTCGAGGATGGGCGTATAACGGTTTGGGGTAAACCAGGATAAATCCGCGTGTCTACCACTCTTACTCTCTATCTCGTTTTTAGTTTCAAATTTTATCATTACTTACTATTCATATACATAATATTGAGAAGTTTGATCAATCGAATAAATAAAATTCTGTAAAGATTTTTATTTCTAACAATAATTCGAAAAGACTTATAAAGAGGGAATACACAATTCAACCCCCTTCTCGTGCATTCTATTATTGTTTTCTAAGTCTTTGTATTAACGTGTGATTCACTTCAATTGATATCGAGCAAGGTATCCAAGAATCACTTTGGCGAAGTGTGGATTAAAGATAATGGCGAGTCACATGTATACATCTTTGAAGGAGTCTCGATCACTAGACCTCCGGCATTCAACGGAGAAGACTATCACTCTGGAAAGATAGGATGCGGTTATTCATCGAATCTACTCATGTTGACCTTTGGGGCGTTATAGAGAACGGACCTTACACACTGTAGATGAAGAAGGCAATTCTATTCCACGGAGCAGATGGATGGTGATCGAAAGCAAGAATACAATTAAATTCAAAGCGAAATTTTCTTGACATGTGCCCAAGCAGAGGCGAGTATGACAAAGTGCAGTTGTGACACTACAAAGAGATGTGGGACACATTGTCTATTGCTCACGAAGGCACAAGCCAAGTTAAAGAATCCAAGATAAGTATTCTTGTGCATCAATATGAACTTTTCAGAATGGAAGATGAAGAATCTATTGATCAAATGTTTGGAAGATTTCAAACAATTGTCAATGGATTGAAAGCTCTTGGAAGGACATACAACAATCAAGATCATGTTGAAAGATTCTAAGAAGTCTTCTAAGAGATGGAGACCTAAAGTTCTGCGGTCAAGAAGCCAAAGACTTGGCGTGTTAAAAGTGGATGAGTTCTTTGGGATCCTTAAAGATTCATGAAGTAGAACTCAACGCTGAAGACAAGCCCAAGCGAGATAAGTCAATAGCACTGAAGGCCGGACAAAAGAATCATAAGACTCAGAGAAGGAGGAAGTCATCAAAAGCGTTGAAAATTGAAGAATCAAAGGATGATAACTCCAACCAATCCGAATTAGAGCCAAGTGATGAAGATGACGAATTATCTTTCATTTCGGAAAGATAAGGCGTATGTGGAAGAAAAAGCCAGAGGAACCGGACATTCGAAAGAATGGGAAAGATGAAGCTAAACCGGAGAAGTCTTCATCACTTTTCTGAGTGCAACTTGACTGGACACTATAAGTCCGATTGTCCTACTCTCAAGAAGAAACCAAAGAAGAGTAGAAGGCAAGAAAAGCATGATGGCAACATGGGAGGACCTAGATTCATCTGAATCGGATCTGAGGCTCGAGTCATCGAACATGCAAACATTTGCCTAATGGCCGAGGAAGATAGTGATGAGGAGGTAAAATCGATTATGATAATTTGCATGATGCCTATTCGAATTGTTAGAAGATTCTCATGTTATTACGAAGCGGTACAAGTTGTTAAAGAAGAAGTATGTAGAAAATATTAGACATCTTGAGGTAATAGAGAGAAAATGTTTGTTTAAAGAAACAATTAGAAGATAAAAAGAAAATTGTAGAGCAGATCGGAAGAGATTAATCAACTTAAACTAAGGATTAAGAATTTATCATTGATTTAGCTACTTTCACGAAAGTACAAAGAAAATGAATGAGATGCTTGGAAAATGTAGACATCCGAGTGATAAAATGGATTAGGGTTTACAGAAACAAGATTAAGTCTCGTAAAAATCATCATTCAAAAGGAAGATATAGGTGTTGAAGTATAAACTTAAGGGATATACATTATGCGATGGGGTAGTAGCGATTTTAGTCCAATCCGAGAATGGAACATTGAATTGCGGTTAAGTGTATACTTAAGTATCTTCGTGGGACGAAGAACTTAATGCTTGTTTACTCTGGAAGTAATCTTATTCCGACGGGATATCTGAATTCGATTTCAATCGGATGTTGATTCAAAGAAATCAACTTCGGTTCTATATTTACTTTAGGAGGTGGAGCCATAGTTTGGAGGAGTGTCAAGCAATCTTGTATTCTTGATTCGACTATGGAGGTTGAGTATGTTGCTGCTTGAAGCGAAGAAAGGAAGCCGTCTGCTCGGAAGTTCTAAATGATTTGGAGGTATTTCAAAAGCGAAAAAGCCATTACACTTTATTGTGATAATAGTGGGGCGGTGGCTAATTCTAAAGAACCTCGGAACCACAAAGCTGCCAAACACATTGGCGAAAGTATCATCTCATAAGGGAGATAATACAACGTGGAGAAGTGGATGTGGTAAAGATTCCTCTGAGCAAAACCTTGCTGATCCGTTCACAAAGACATTGACTCAAAAGAGCTTTGGCGGTCACCTAGAAGGGATGGGAATGAAGGATATGTCAAACTTGCTTTAGGGCAAGTGGGAGATTGTTGGAGTTATGTAAATATAGTGCCTGGAAAGCAAGTGTATTTACATGTAACTTTATCTTCTTGATTCTGAGCTTTGTAATGAAAATATTTATTATTAATAAAACAAAAGAGTTTGGTTTTATCGTATGAGCATTATATATCTGGTCATAAGGTACCAAGATTCATTTGTAAGTAATATACATATACATAGAGATGTATGGGAAACATGTATATTATTAGAATCAATTAATTGATTCACAGTTGAATAATCAAGTTGGTCGTTTGATTATGGTTTAGGCGTAGTGTTGCGATTTATCTCCATATAAGTAAAGGAGTTTACTTAAAGGGAATGATGAGTTTCATATCATGATAGTAGTAGACTATCGATAATGGCACTATTAAATGAATGGAATCAAGTATGTTTTCAAGAATAAAGTGGGTCGTTACTTTAATCTTAAAACATACAACTTAAGCATTCGCTTATTATGAACCACAATCTTGATGAGTGGTGAACTCATATGTGTTTCATTATAATTCTTGATATGATCGGAATGGATTTTTACAGGTATTAATCCGATTATCGCATGTTGGAATTATTAATTGAAACATGTATCGTGGAACATTCACTCGAATAAAGAGTTTATAGTGTTATCATCTCTTAGATGTTTTAAGGAGATTTGGTGATTAAGCTGGCATGATAGTTTGATGGACTAGCTACCCATCAAGTCTTAACACTAAGATGAGATCTTATGTGTTAATCACCATATAAAGTAAAATGAGAGATCTAGAAGGAAAAACCAACATAAGGGCAAAACGGTAATTTTACCCTTTGTTGTGCGGATGGCTATAATAAGGTTCTAAATAGGGTTTGCAATTGGACATATTCTCATAATATTTAATAATTCAAGAGTTCAACTAATTGTCTTTAGTGGAATGACATTTAGTTAACAAGCTAGAATTAATTCAATGAGATTGAATTATTTACGGGCTTATTGGAGCTTGAATTATCAAAGTCAATAAGATTCCCCACTTGGCTTTAAGGAAGGTTATCAAGCTAAGTAAGAAGTAGTTTGGAGGCTTTAGAAGTCCATAATTGAATGATGGGCTTATACTAATTAATGGTTAATTGGAAGCCCATATGTTCATTTAGAAATGGGCTTGTTTTGGTTTAATGTAATTGATTAGATTAATTATATTAAAACAATTTTTTTAAATGGAGAAGAAGCAATTTCGAAATTGTGTTAGGTTAGATGTGTAACCACACATTTGACATTAAAATACTAAATAAAGATGGTCTTTATTATGGTTCATCATTATTAAATGGAGTTATGAACTTACCATTAAATGGTTTAATGGTTGGCTTTTAATGTTGGCATGTAACCTATTTGCATTCATTAGATTAAAGATGAAAGATGTGCATTAGATGGACAATCTTCCTTCTTTCTTCTTGCCAAAACCGAAATGGGTATTCAATTATAGGTTATGGTCTTTTCAAATAGCCATTTTAGAGATAAATGAAGTAAGTCTCATTTATTGGCTATTTGATGAGTGATTAATGTAAGAAGTGATGCATTGGATGCCTCTCACTCTTTCCATTTATGCATATTTCGAAATTGAGAGGTAAGAAAGGGTTCTTGCATGTTTTTTAGACATTCTCTCTTTTCATGCAAGGGAGAACCGAAATTCCTAAGTGAAAGAATTGAAAGAGTTTGATTTTGGTTCTTCTTCTTCTAAGAAAATCTCCTCCAAATATTTCTTCTCCTTTCCCACCAAAGGATTTTGTTAACCTAGTTGTCCTTGAAGAACAAGTGGTAAATCTAATTGGTAGAGGATACTACTACAAGAAAGAAGATAGATTGCTAAAGGAAAAGACTCAAAGGCAAAGGATTTGGATCAAGAAGGAGAGGATAAGCAATGAGGATTTAAAGCTGTAGCGAAGGAGTCGGTAATTCCTTTTATCTTGTTCTTGGTTTTATTATCTTTATACCATATCATGTATGGATTAGCATGTTGATTTGGATATATTGCTTCCGCTGCAAGATGATTTCTTAAAAAGTTTTGAAATCTATCGTTTCTCCAAACTAAGCATGCTTTCTTTTTCCGATCCAACAATTGGTATCAGAGCCGATTTTTCATGCATGATTTCGGTTCCTATATGGTGGATGCATGGGTTGGCAATCTTTTTATGTATACTGCATATTTTTATGTGATAGAAATATATATGGTGTATGTTGCTCTTTTGGTTGTCCATAGAAGTTAAATTTTATCTTGTAAGATTTCTTCATTTGGTTGTAACAAGGAGGGTGGTCTATCATCACCATGTTTCCTCCTTGGTTTCTTTTTTCTATTTTATTTGATTTTTAATGTACAAATTGATGTAATGATGAAGAAGGAGCAGCCATGGATTGAAGAAATGGAAAGGTAAAATTTTGGTGTATCCTTTTGTGTTTTGGCATAAGTTTTGTGAAAACTAAGTTGCTGGAATTTTGTTTCAATGAATCATATTTCAGTTATGATTGGAAAACAAGTGCTGGTTTTTGTTTCAAAGAATCCAATTTTGGTTTTGCTAAAATACTAAGTGCTGTGTTTAATTTTCATGAAATGAGTTTGGTTTTAATAAAACAAGTGCTGGAATTTTTGTCAAAACAAAGATTTGGTTTTCTAAAAATCTAGTGCTGAATTTTATTTTCAAAATGACAAAATTCTAATTTCATAAATGCCATTACATTTTGTTTACCGAATGGGCGGATCATGTTAGCGAAGAGTTGAAGCGGAAGATCCAAGATGAAGAAGCATATTTTGGGCCTAAAAGGCTTGTAATTATTTTATGTTTCTAGGATGGACAATCAAAAGTGGCTTTATTAGTTCATGTGATGAATGGAGAAATGAATGCTTGTAATATGTGATATTATGTGATTGCATGTCATTTAGAAAATTGCCAACCCTAGGCCTTGCCATGCATTCATTATGTATGAGATATATAATGAAACATTATAGGATGGATAATAAATTGCATCTAGACAAGATGGTATTTAAAACTTAAAGCCCAAAAAGATTGAGTGGGAGAGGATGCTCTGTGAGAGTCCACGGTCTCCAAATGATGGCCCGTTTGCATGTGGTGAAGTGTTACTCCCCATCGGAGGGCATGGATCCTAGATCTTGCATGGTTTGGGTCTCCTTAAGGATAAGTCCACTTAATGATAGCAAATATGACCTCCCACCGAGGCATGATTTGTAGGTATCTTTAGAGAATGAATCAAATGGTTATACACTCAATATTTTTATCAATAAACGCCCATCGTAGCTCATTGGTAAAAGTATGGACCAAATTAAGACGCTTCTTAAAAATTGAGCATGAGATGCTTGGTAGTTTTTGAGTGGGAGGGTCCCATTTTTCTTTTAATAGATAAGATGGCCCCAAATCACTTAGTCATTATAGATAAGAAAAATAACCGTCAGTATAATGTTTTAATTTTTAAGTTTTGTTAAATCTATCATCATGCATACATGCATCATGATTTTATACAAAGTTCCATAAATTGTTGACTAGTATGCTCATGTTTTAATAATTTATATTTTCGGACATAATCAACCACAAAATGAATCCACTCACCCCGCTCTTGACTAATAACAAATTGGTAAATGGAGACAAGTTTAATGAATGGAGACGTAACCTTGACATTGTTCTTCAATATGAGCGTATTTCATGGGTGTTAACTGAAAATGAGCCTACACCTCTAAGTGGAGATGCAACTCTGAGCAAGTCCAACAACGTGGCGTTGGCGAGAATCTTGACAAGACTACTAAGTGTTATATTAAAGCTACATCGTGGCATATTGCAAAAGCAAATTGCTTTTATGAAAATTGCTAGTGCAATGGTCCATCACCTACATGAGATGTTTGGTGTGAGGACTAGGTCTGCAAGAGTGAAAGCTATCCAAACCTTTCATAATCTCGCATGTAACACTGTGTGAGCCGGTGCGAGGATTACATGATGAAGGTAATCTCTACGGTCCACCGAAATTTGAGATGCTTAGGCGGATATGGATGCGGACACGTAGATGATTATGATCATCAATAGCTTAAACTCTTCTTTTCAGCAGTTTAAGTTGGACTAAGAGCTCAAATGAAGGATTACACCTTGAGTGAGTTGATGAATACCCTCAGAGCACGGAGGAAATATTGAATATTAAGGCTCATGGGCAAGAAGCTAATGTAGCTTCTTCTTCTAAGCCCAGGGTAAGGGCAAAGAAAGAAGAAGGGTCCAATGAAAAGAAGGCCCAAATAGGGTCAAGGCCAAACCCATGAAAAGAAGGCCAAAGAGAACATCGAAGGAAAGTGTTTCCTTTGTGATGAGATGGGCCATTTGAAAAAAAGCTATCCGATCTACCTAGAGTCCCTCAAAAGCAAACAAGGTATGGGCTTCCTAAGTTTGTTAGGAACTAGAAATGTGGCGATTTATCTACTTCTTGGATATTAGATTCAGGAGCCACTAACCATGTTTGTAATTCTTTGCGGGGTTCGATAAAGGAAAAGACTTCTAAAGGCCGTTTCAAGTTAAGATAGCAGATGGTTCCTATGTTTCAAACATAATCGGTGGGAGTAGTTATCTTGGACTTTCCTAGTGGTCATAGGTTATATTTGGAAGATGTTTATTACACACCAATGATTGTAAGGAACATGATTTATGTTTTTTGTCTAATAAAATCTGGCTATTCCTTATATTTTGAAAAGGTTGTTTCAATATATGAGAATAAGGATTTTATTTGTGAAGCGATAATTAAACAGGGATTGTTTTTTATAGAACCTATGAAAGGCTCACTAAACACCACAGAATTGATAAAACCAAGACAATCCAATATCTCTAGCCTTAATTCAAAGTATCTGTGGCATCTAAGGATGGGTCATATCAATCAGAAAAGACTTGATAGGCTAGTAAAGGATGGGATCCTTATGGGCTTGGATAGTGATCCATTACCCACCTGTGAATCTTGTATTGAAGGGAAAATGACAAAAGCCTCATTTCCTTCTAAAGGAAACAGATTTGAATCCACATTGGACATGGTACATACTGATGTGTGTGGGCCCATGAATGTACAAGCTAGAGGAGGTTATGAATATTTCATAACTTTTATAGATGATTACTCAAGACATGGCTATTTGTATTTGATGCATAAAAAGAGTGAATCTTTTGAAAAGTTCAAAGAATTCAAAAGCTGAAGCTGAGAAGCAACTTGGCAAGCCATTAAAAGCGACTTTGATCGGATCGAGGTGGTGAGTATTTATCCGGAGAGTTCCATGATATTTAATTGACAATGGAATTGTTTCCAATTTTTAACTCCTCGTACACCTCAACAGAATGGTGTAGCAGAGAGGAGAAATAGAACTCTATTGGAAATGGTAAGATCAATGATGTCCTATGCTAGCCTTCCAAAATCGTTCTGGGGATATGCCATACAAACGGCAACATATCTTCTTAACTTTGCTCCATCCAAATCGGTGCCTAAAACACCTAGGGAGTTGTGGGATGGCGAGTGCCTTCATTGAGGCACTTGAGGACTTAGGGCTGTCCACTCATTTTCTAAAGCCTGAATCCACAAAGATGGAACCAAGGTCAGAAGTATGTTTGTTTGTAGGATATCCTACGGGAACTCGATGGTACTATTTTTATAGTCCTCATGATAGGAAGGTATTTGTGTCGACAAATGCAAACTTCTTAGAGGAAGAGTTTGTGAGAAATCACAAAGGAAGAAGTGAAGTAGTACTAAAGGAGTTAGCAATTTCATCAAACCAAGAGTTGTTTTGGATATGATGAACAAGATGTCGAAATAGATTCAAGAGTTGAATCGAAGTGCAACTGAACATCAAGATGTGCCTAGGCGTAGTGGGAGGTTGTGAGACAACCAGATAGGTATCTCGGGTTTAGGAGAAGGCTTAATTGCCATCTCGGACCAAGAAGAAACAGATCCATTACATTATACAAGGCTATTAATGATGTTGATGCAGAAAATGGCTCAAGGCAATGGAATCGAAATAGATTCTATGTATACTAATGAAGTTCAGGTCCTTGTAGATCTACCACCGTGTCTAAAAACCATAGGGTGTAAATGGATCTACAAAGGAAAAAGGATCGGATGGAAAGGTAGAGACCTTTAAAGCTAGATTGGTAGCTAAAGGCTATACTCAAAAGGAGGGTATAGACTACGAGGAGACTTTTCTCCGGTTGCCATGCTTAAGTCCATCGATTCTTTTGGCCATAGCAACCTATTTCGATTATGAAATATGGAAAATGGATGTCAAGACCGCATTTACGAATGGAGATCTTGAGGAGACCATTTATATGGCCCAACCGAAGGATTCATTGAGCTAGGTAATGAGCATAAGGTTTGCAAGTTGCAAAGGTCCATTTATGGACTTAAGCAAGCATCTAGGTCTTGGAACATTAGGTTTGATAAGGCTATCAAAACCTATGGGTTCATACAAAACCTAGATGAGCCTTGTGTTTACAAAAGAATACAAGAAGGTAAGGTTACTTTCCTAATCACGTATGTTGATGACATTACGCTCATTGGGAATGATGTGGGAATATTATCTGCGGTTAAGGGATGGCTGAATGAACAGTTTTCAATGAAGGATTTGGGAGAGGCTACCTATGTTCTAGGGATCAAACTTATAAGGGATCGTAAGAACAAGAAGATAGTTTTGTCTCAACTAACTTACATTGAGAATATGCTCAATAAGTTCGCCATGCAAGATTCCAAGAGGGGTTTAACTCCTACTAGACATGGAATCAAACTTTCAAAGGAACAAGCACCTAAAACCCAAGAGGAGGTTGAACGCATGCGTAACATTCCATATGCTTCGGCAGTTGGTAGTTTGATGTATGCAATGCTGTGCACTAGACCGGATATTTGTTATGCAGTGGGACTGGTAAGCAGATTTCAGTCCAATCCAGGAATGGAACAATGGGCTGCGGTTAAGTGTATACTTAAGTATCTTCGTAGGACGAAGAACTTAATGCTTGTTTACTCTGGAAGTAATCTTATTCCGACAGGATATCTGATTCGATTTCCAATCGATGTTGATTCAAAGAAATCAACTTCGGTTCTATATTTACTTTAGGAGGTGGAGCCATAGTTTGGAGGAGTGTCAAGCAATCTTGTATTCTGATTGAATATGGAGGTTGAGTATGTTGCTGCTTGTGAAGCGAAAAAGGAAGCGATCTCGGGCTCGGAAGTTCTAAATGATTTGGAGGTATTTCCAAAGGCGGAAAAAGCTATTACACTTTATTGTGATAATAGTGGGGCGGTGGCTAATTCTAAAGAACCTCGGAACCACAAAGGCGCCAAACACATTGAGCGAAAGTATCATCTCATAAGGAGATAATACAACGTGGAGAAGTGGATGTGGTAAAGATTCTACAGAGCAAAACCTTGCTGATCCGTTCACAAAGACATTGACTCAAAAGAGCTTTGACGGTCACCTAGAAGGGATGGGAATGAAGGATATGTCAAACTTGCTTTAGGGCAAGTGGGAGATTGTTGGAGTTATGTAAATATAGTGCCTGGAAAGCAAGTGTATTTACATGTAACTTTATCTTCTTGATTCTGATTTTGTAATGAAAATATTTATTATTAATAAAACAAAGAGTTTGGTTTTATCTGTATGAGCATTATATATCTGGTCATAAGGTACCAAGATTCATTTGTAAGTAATATACATATACATAGAGATGTATGGGAAACATGTATATTATTAGAATCGAATTAATTGATTCACAGTTGAATAATCAAGTTAGTCGTTTGATTATGGTTTAGGCGTAGTGTTGCGATTTATCTCCATATAAGTAAAGGAGTTTACTTAAAGGGAATGATGAGTTTCATATCATGATAGTAGTAGACTATCGATAATGGCACTATTAAATGAATTGGAATCAAGTATGTTTTCAAGAATAAAGTGGGCGTTACTTTAATCTTAAAACATACAACTTAAGCATTCGCTATTATGAACCACAATCTTGATGAGTGGTGAACTCATATGTGTTTCATTATAATTCTTGATATGATCGGAATGGATTTTTACAGGTATTAATCCGATTATTCTGCATGTTGGAATTATTAATTGAAACATGTATCGAGGAACATTCACTCGAATAAAGAGTTTATAGTGTTATCATCTCTTCTAGATGTTTTAAGGAGATTTGGTGATTAAGCTGGCGCCGATGGTTTGATGGACTAGCTACCCATCAAGTCTTAACACTAAGATGAGATCTTATGTGTTAATCACCATATAAAGTAAAATGAGAGATCTAGAAGGAAAAACCAACATAAGGGCAAAAGCGGTAATTTTACCCTTTGTTGTGCGGATGGCTATAATAAGGTTCTAAATAAGGTTTGCAATTGGACATATTCTCATAATATTTAATAATTCAAGAGTTCAACTAATTGTCTTTAGTGGAATAACATTTAGTTAATAAGCTAGAATTAATTCCAATGAGATTGAATTATTTACGGGCTTATTGGAGCTTGAATTATCAAAGTCAATAAGATTCCCCACTTGGCTTTAAGGAAGGTTATCAAGCTAAGTAAGAAGTAGTTTGGAGGCTTTAGAAGTCCATAATTGAATGATGGGCTTATACTAATTAATGGTTAATTGGAAGCCCATATGTTCATTTAGAAATGGGCTTGTTTTGGTTTAATGTAATTGATTAGATTAATTATATTAAAACAATTTTTTAAAATGGAGAAGAAGCAATTTCGAAATTGTGTTAGGTTAGATGTGTAACCACATTTGACATTAAAATACTAAATAAAGATGGTCTTTATTATGGTTCATCATTATTAAATGGAGTTATGAACTTACCGGTAAATGGTTTAATGGTTGGCTTTTAATGTTGGCATGTAACCTATTTGCATTCATTAGATTAAAGATGAAAGATGTGCATTAGATGGACCATCTTCCTTCTTTCTTCTTGCCAAAACCGAAATGGGTATTCAATTATAGGTTATGGTCTTTTCAAATAGTCATTTTAAAGATAAATGAAGTAAGTCTCATTTATTGGCTATTTGATGAGTGATTAATGTAAGTGATGCATTGGATGCCTCTCACTCTTTCCATTTATGCATATTTCGAAATTGAGAGGTAAGAAAGGGGTCTTGCATGTTTTTATACATTCTCTCTTTTCATGCAAGGAGAACCGAAATTCCTAAGTGAAAGAATTGAAAGAGTTTGATTTTGGTTCTTCTTCTAAGAAAATCTCCTCCAAATATTTCTTCTCCTTTCCCACCAAAGGATTTTGTTAACCTAGTTGTCCTTGAAGAAAAAGTGGTAAATCTAATTGGTAGAGGATACTACTACAAGGAAGAAGATAGATTGCTAAAGGAAAGACTCAAAGGCAAAGGATTTGGATCAAGAAGGAGAGGATAAGCAATGAGGATTTAAAGTCGTAGCGAAGGAGTCGGTAATTCCTTTTATCTTGTTCTTGGTTTTATTATCTTTATACCATATCATTTATGGATTAGCATGTTGATTTGGATATATTGCTTCCGCTGCAAGATGATTTCTTAAAAAGTTTTGAAATCTATCGTTTCTCCAAACTAAGCATGCTTTCTTTTTCCGATCCAACAATAGGATGATTCATTTTAATCAACATTCTAATAATATGCATCATAGATCACATCATATGCATACTACTAACCATAAAGGACCCAAGAAAATTTGGTTACCAAGAAATAAAATAGTTTCTCCTGCAGATATCCTTCCTTGGAAGATACAGCAAGCACCATTGGTATTTAGACAGTGGATGCTCGCGACACATGATGGGAAGAAGGTCTATGTTCCTAGATCTTCAGTATAAGAAGGGAGGATCGGTAACTTTCGGAGACAACCAGCAGGGCAAAATTATTGGAATCGGGAAAATAGGTAAAGATTCCTTTGCATGCATAAATAATGTACTGCTTGTTGATGGTCTAAAGCATAACTTGATTAGCGTCAGTCAATTGTGTGATTCTGGTTTCACAGTTACATTCAATCAAAATCCTTGCGAAGTCAAAAACAAAGATGGGTCTATAATTTTCTCTGCCAAGAGAAGAAACAACCTTTACAAAATCAATTTAGAAGATTTTCAAAAACAAAATATTTCATGTTTTCTATCTTCTGAAGAAGAAAGACTAATCTGGCATAAAAAGCTAGGTCATGTCTCTTTGAAACATATTTCAAAATTGGTAAAACATGATTTGGTAAGAGGTTTGCCAAAAATAAGTTTTGACAAAGAACTTTTCTGTGAAAATTGTTTGAAAGGAAAACAAGTTAAAACCTCTTTCTCTTCTAAAAGTTTTGTAACCTCATCAAGACCTTTTAACATTACATATAGATTTATTTGGTCCTACAAGGACATTAAGTCTTAGCGAGAAAGAAATATGGACTCGTCATTGTTGATGACTTTACTCGATTTTGTTGGATATTGTTTTTATCACACAAAGATGAGTCTTTTAAGTACTTTAGAATCTTATCCAGAAAGTTACAGAATGAAAAAGGAATGTCTATAGCCAGTATCAGGAGTGACCATGGTGGAGAATTTGAAAATGAGAAGTTTAGAGTATACTGTGAGGAGAATGAAATTTCCCACAACTTCTCAACCCCTAGAACTCCACAACAAAATGGAGTTGTTGAAAGAAAGAATAGGACGATTCAAGAGATGGCAAGGACAATGCTATGTGAGGCGAATCTTCCTAAGTATTTCAAGGGAAGTCGTGAATCTGACATGCTATATTCAGAATAGGATCATGTTGCGACCTATGTTGAAGAAGACTCCTTACGAGTTATAGAATGGAAGAAGACCAAGCATATCTTACTTTCATCCATTTGGGTGCAAATGTTCCATTCGAATCTGAAAGAGTCATTGGATAAATTCGATTCGAAGACTATCAGGAATCTTCTAGGCTACTCATTATCGTCTAAAGCGTTTGAGTTTACAACTTGACTTCAAAGACATTGAAGAGATGATCCATGTCAAGTTTGATGATAATTCTCAACCCATAAGGAAGATGGCGTGGAGAATGAAGGTCCTTCAAAGAACTTAGATGATACCTCGAAACTCCTCGTCGGACACTCATGAGAACAAGGTTGAAGATATTCCGAAACTATAGAACTAAGGCGAAATTGGAGATATAAAGTTCTCATCGGAAGAACTAGTTATCGGTGACACCTCGAAGGAGTTAGGACAAGGTCAGATTAGGAAGAGAAGCTAATATAGCCTTTATCTCGAAGTAGAGCCTAAGAAGGTTGAGGAAGCTCTTGAGAGCGAAGCTTGGGTGTTAGCCATGCAAGAGGAGCTGAATCAATTTACTAGAAATAACGCCTGGTCCTTAGTCCCAAAACCTTTTAAGAAATCCATTATTGGAACCAGATGGGTTTTCAAGAATAAGTTAGACGAATCGGTAGGGTGAGTCGTAATAAGGCTAGATTAGTAGCGAGGCTATAATCAGCAAGAAGGAATAGACTACAATGAAACATATGCTCCAGTGACAAGACTTAAAGCTATAAGGATTTTGTTAGCATATGCGATCTGTCATGATATAAAGTTGTTTCAGATGGATGTTAAGAGTGCATTTCTAAATGGTTTTATAGATGAAGAGGTGTATGTGAAACAACCACCTGGCTTTGAAGATGTTAAAAAACCAGACTATGTCTATAGACTTCACAAAGCCTTATCTGATGCTCAAGCAAGCTCCAGAGCTTGGTATGATCGTCTGAGTACCTTCCTAATAGAGAATGGTTTCAATAGAGGTCAAGTTGATAAGACGCTCTTTAGAAAGAATGTTCAGAATGATTTTATCTTAGTACAGATCTACGTTGATGTTATCATTTTTGGTGCTACTTCAAAAGAGTTGTGTTTAAAGTTTGAGAGCCTAATGAAGAAAGCATTTGAAATGAGTATGATGGGCGAGTTAAAGTTCTTTCTTGGGTTGCAAGTTAAGCAGACCAAAGAGAAGATCTTCATTCATCAACAAAAGTATGTGAAAGAGTTGTTGAATAAGTTTGATATGAATAATGTGAAGCCTATGGAAACTCAGATGCATCCTTGAACCTTTTGTGAAAGACGAACTTAGTAAGAAGGTGGATCAAACCTATATAGAGGATGATCGGCTCTTTATTATATCTTCTGACAAGTAGACTGATATTTTATTCAAGGTGTATGCTTGTGTGCAAGATTCAAGCCGATCTAGAGAGTCTCATTTATTGTTGTTAAAAGAATTTTGAGATATCTCGCAGTACTCTTGATCTTTGCTTAATGTTTGAGAAAGGTAAAGATTTGAGTTAATTGGATATTGCGATGCGGACTATCTGGGAGCAGAATCGAAAGAAAAAGCCAAGTGGAGGATGTCATTTTCTGAGGAAATCTAGTCTCTGGTCAAGCAAGAGACAAAGCTCAATTGCTCTATCAACCGTGAAGCGAGAAATATATACGCATGATTCTAAGTCGCTTTCATGACGCGTGGATCAAGTATCGACTTGAAGACTATTGATTAAAGAGGAGGAGATTCCAATTTATTGCGACAACACCAGTATGAATAAATCTATCAAAGAATCAATTGACATTCGAGTGAAGCGTATAGAAGTCGAGACATCATTTCTTGAGAGATTATGTTCAGAGGAAAGTGGTGCTATAGTTTGTTGAAACAGAACTTCGGTGGGCGGAACATCTTCACTAAACCACTAAGTGAAGAGCGGTTTGAGAAGATAAGACGCAATCTTAACATGGTGATGATAAATGGCGATCGAGGCTAAAATAGCGTGGAAACTAACGGCGTTAGTTACATTGAGTTCTGTTTGTAACTTCTCTCACAAAAAAGATTTTGGAGGAAAAATCGATAATCTCGAGGTTCTTAATGATTCTAGAACCCACGGACCATAACCCTATATGTAGGTGAAGATGAAATTATAGCGATCTTTTCATCATCTCGATGATTCATTTACCTTTACCAATTCTCTCAAAACATTTCGCTCAAAAAGTTCTCCGAAGATATTTTCACTCTATACAATGGAAGCAGCCATGGTTTATGGAAGACTTGTGGACTTTGAGTCACTAAGAAGAGCGACATGGATGTAGAACCAGAAATCATAAGAGCTGGTTGGAAGAACTTCTTTCGGATACAAGAACCATCATGCGAATGAAGTATATGAGTTACGGAAGAGCGCTCATCGATAGATAACACCATTGTATCCTCTGTAGAGAGAATATACATTCTTGTCACAAAGGATTTGATAAAGAAGGTGACCGATTGTCCATCAGTTGGTGAGAAATTATCTACCAAATTTGGATGGATGACCTCGGTCGGAATGAAAGAAGAGGATATCAAGAGGCAACTATATAGCACAAATAACTCGAGGAGAGGAAGACATCAAATTTGATTAGAAGGCTAGGGTGCTTCACGCAATTTTGTTTAATTGCATTCTACCCGAGTCGGTTCAAGACATTTAGTGACCACTCGGATGAACAATGTCATTCTACCTCTTGAATGAAGCCCCATAGATTTACCTTCTTAATCTTTCACTATATGGTTAAGGGTTAAAGGAAACTACGATTATCCTTATGGTATGATTTTGACGAGGATTTTAAGGAATCCAGATTAAATACACTGCAGTATCGAGATAAAGCATTCTGTGAAGAACAAGATCGATGCACACACGATACGGCGAATGGGTGCGAACACATGAGACAAAGACCAAGCCGACTCTTGAGAAGTCAAGAATTGAGGGGCGTGTATTGAAGAAGACTCACATCTCAAGTTCTCGATCTCGGTGAGTATCAAATCACCTCTTCTTGAACTAAGGAGAGTGCTAGGTAGACCTCTCATGAAAATGGCGAGTCCTCTTTTCAAAGAAAGCCAATCTCAAAGGACAAAACAAAGTCGCCAAAGAGACAAGGAGAAAGTCATTGAGCGAAGTTGTGAAGAAAGCAAAGAGATCACCAAGAATTAGGACTCGAGGCAGCAGGAAGAAAAGATTGCGGAGAGCAGAGTCGAGAAGAAACTTCTAAATCTTGTGCACCCAGAGCCACAAGATCCTTAGTCTCTATACGGAAGAAGATACGGTCGGAAAATCCAAAGAGGCGAGAGGAAGAGAAAAGCAACATCGAGAAAGAAAATCTCCAACGAAGAAATCGGTAAAACTAAGCGAAGCGAGAGAAAAAGACTAAGAAGGTTAGTGAAGAAGATCATTTCAAGCTATGAGGGCGTTAGTCAACGAAGAAACTATTATCTTGTTCAAGTAGAAAGCAGTGGCGGTTCTGATTCGAGGATACCCTATTGTTCATCAAGAAGAAGAACTAAAGAAAGCACGGTTCAAGAAACACTGTTGCTCAACAGAGGAGGCGATAGATGAAAGCCGGTTCAGATGACTCTAATGAAGCACATCAAGAAGCAACAGCGATGTCAGTTAGGAGGATGATAAACCGTGTCTAATGGTATACAACTACCACAAGTTTTGAGAAGCGAAGTTGAAGATCAAAATGGTGGAAGTAGTTACGAGAAAGAAGGCTGCTATTGCAATCGGTGTTCAACCAAGTGAAGAAGATAGTAGGCGTGGTACAACCTATGGTGATTAATCATAACACATGGGAGTTACTCAAAGAAGGCGAAAAGATCTATGATACTTTGGGATTTCTTTGCTACTATGCCATATCCTTCAAAACGTCCACGCCATCCGTGTACTATTTTCCCAATCACTAAAAATACAGAGATAATGGTTGCACGGATATCTGACCAAGATACCCAAAAGATTTTACGGGGAAATCAAAATTATATCTGAAGATGATGCTAGTGATGATCGTCCGCAGATCAAATTGCGAAGAGGTGCGAAAAATTGATGAAGCATGCGCTTTGCACGAAGTCGATAAAGCGAGCTGCAGCCATACTAATAGTGAGGAAGGCATCCGATGGGGAAGAATAAGAACAGGAACATTCTTTGAATTCCTCGTTAGACGGTTCTTCGTATTAGCCCTTTGTCTAATACATGCGTCTATTGAAGCACAAGCTCTACCCTCGCAAGGAAGGCGATTCTTGATCTTTGCGCCTTTTGATTTAGATCTTCCTAAAAATTTGAAGCGTTCATTCGTCCACCTACCTTTGAGATCAATGAAGACTACATCCCATCCTCGATGCTTACACTACTTCAATTCCTTTCGCTCCTCCATCAGCGAAGTTGATCAAGCCTCTTCGTTGGTTGATCCACGGATGAAGTTAGCGATTACGAGGTGAACTCAATGACATGAAGGAGGCGGTGAATGATCCGAGAAAGATGATAGCGAGCTGCTGAAGACCCGAATCGTTAATCATTTTTATTATAACAAATAAGGGAGAAGCGGGAAAGAAGATAATCAACGAAAAGGAGAGGATGTTCGGACAAAGAAGGTGTGACCACAACAGACAAAGAAAGGAAGAAGATAAGTTTTTTTCTACTTTGCAAAATCGTAAATTTACTTTGTTACATTTTCTTTTCTTGTATGTAATTTGTTATATTCAAAAGGGGAGATTGTTAAGTCAAAATGACTTTACATAAAAATGATTTTGATGTATAACAAACAAAAGAGATCATATACAAGAAAAACAAAAGACGCAGACATAAATACAAAGCAGACTTGAGCCTTAAATGCAAAGCGAGCCATAAACATAAATGCAAAGCAAACACGACGCAAATGCAAAGCGAACCTGAGCACGCAAATGCAAAGAACCTGACATAAATGCAAAGCAGACGCAGACAGCATAAATGCAAAGCAACGCAGATGCAAATGCAAAGCAGACGCAGAGCAGCATAAATGCAAAGCGACGCAGAACAAAAGCAAAGAGACCATAAATATGAAGCGGATCTGAGGCAAGTAAAAAAGCAGGCGCAAGAGTCGATTCGAGTTAATTCTGAACTCAACTGATTAACCGTTTCTTTAAAGATTAAAGATTCAAGATTCAAGAATCAAGAAGCGATTAGAGGCGAAGGCTATAAATTCAAGTCGAAGTCGAAAGCGAAAAAGTGTGATCTTAGAAAATTACAAAGTGGAAGCGATTAAGTGCAAACTAGTGAGTGCTATCTTCTTGTAACAAAGTGTTCAAATATTTTTCGAAAAGAAAAGGGTCTGAGATAGCTGCAGAGGCTAAGTGTGAAAGAATCTTGGTTGTAGAGACTGAAGAGGCTCGTGAAAGAATACTTTAACGATTGAAGAGATAGTGAAATCTTAGAAGAAACTCGAGGATCGGGCGTAGCCCACGGTTTGGGGTGAACCAGGATAAATCTGCGTGTCTACCACTCTTACTCTCTATCTCGTTTTAGTTTCAAATTTTATCATTACTTCTTGTTCATATACATAATATTGAGAAGTTTGATCAATGGAATAAATAAAAATTAGTAAAGATTTTATTTCTAACAAGTAATTCGAAAAGACTTATAAAGAGGGAATACACAATTCAACCCCCCCTTCTCGTGCATTCTATTATTGTTTTCTAAGTGCTGTATTAACGTGTGATTCACTTCAGAGAGACCTTAGGCCGCGGCGAGGGACAGATTTCCGAATGAGATTAATTTGGTTTTTAGGGCATAACTTTTAGTGTAGACCTCCAATTGAGGTGATTCTTGATTCATTGTGAACTAGATAAAGAGGTCTACAATTATGGTAAAGATCGAGAGTTCAAATTTTAATTAGCGAGATCGTAATTATCGAATGAGAGTCAATTATTGTTCTTAGTGCAACCTAAGAGTTATGTTTTGACAAATTGGAGATTTATGAAATCGATGGATGCTATTGATCTGGTAAATAGTGAATTTTGGTTGTGAGGCTAGAGATAGCGGAATTGGATTTTAGCACCGAAAAATCATGAACATGCATCGCATAGCTTTGAATTAAGACATGTGCATTATCGAATTTCTTTGATTGAGCATCTAGTGATGAGAAATTGTTTAAATTGTTATAGAGGCACCGTTGGATCGTCAATCTGCGGATATTGCTGGGACTTCTAGGCAGTAGCTCGGAAGTTACAGGTGAGTAACCTAGTTGGTTCCTCAATCTTTGTGTGTTAAATGTTCTATGAATGTGTGAATTGTTTGCCAATGTGAATGTTTGCAACTGTGAAATAGATGTGTTGAAATTATGAGTAAATGTTCTGAATGTGTTAAATAGAATTCATTGATATATATATATACATGTTATTGATTGTGCAAGTGTGAGTGCATGCGAGGCATGATTAAAAATCAATAATTTACAGTTGTGACTGGAGCAATTAGTGATCAGAACTTTAAGCTCGATTCTCAGTGAAAGGGCTAGGCAAAAGGAATAGTGCATACCGGAGGCTCTCCTATCCCTAATGTGAGCGGGCAGTAGTGCATACCCTGAGGGCTCTCTTACTTGCCAAAAATGCGATTACTGTGTGATGTGCCCGAATCGGGACAGTATTGACGCACAGTCACAACACTGACATAAAATGAGAAGTGGCATGCATTATGCATCTGACTGTGTTGTGAAAATTGAGAATGCGTGTATTATGTGACGATTGCGCAGTGACATGTCTGATTTATGTTATGTGTAAATTGTCTTATAGTGTTCCGAATGTGTTATTGTGTGACTATGTGATATATATATATCGTGTTTATATGCATGAGTTGGGTGAATCATCGATGATGGTTTCTCATTGAGTTCGCAAACTCACCCAACATTGCAAATATTTTTCAGGACAGCGTTAGTAGATTCCTAGCTCCCGTGATAGACTTTTCCTGCCGTGTGAGTACGTGGGCAAGAGAAGCGATGGCACACAGATCGGTCAGCTGGGACGATTTTTGGGATGACTTAGTATAGACTTTTGTATCAGTTTCCTTTTTGGGATATTGTATTGAGACTGTAGGGGACTGATAGACTTGTCTATATTTCTGTTAGAATTGTGAAATGAAAGATTATTGTGGTTTTAAAATTTAGTGATTTGCATAATTCGGTTTAATTGTATTGATGCCATGCGAGTATTTAGTGATTGTTTTTGTTAGTAGCACTTCCTTGTGGTGGGATACGCGTCGGAACGACCCACGGGCGTCGGTGCGTACTCTACGGTAAGGGGGCGCTATAGGTATCGATCTGATCCTTCTCATGTCATTCAAGCTGATGAAGTTCAATTGAGTGATGACTTGAGTTATGAGGAGCTTCCAGTGCAGATCTTGGATACAAAAGAAAAGGTTTTGAGGAATAAGATTGTGCAGCTAGTCAAGGTCTTATGGAGAAATCATTCAGTGGAAGAGGCCACGTGGGAGCCATTGGAAGCTATGAAGGAGAAGTATCCTCATCTTTTCATTGATTCAGGTAAGAATTTCGAGGACGAAATTCTTTTAAGAGGGGGAGAAATGTTGGGCCCCGATTTGCATTAAGCATGTGTTAATTTATTTTTGAGGATTAATTTGAAAATTCCTTTTTGTTGGAATAAATTGAGGTTTATAGTGATTAGAGGGATGAAAGTTAAATGAAGGATTAGTTTAAATTAGAAATTTTGATAAAGTTCTTAGAAATTAAAAAGAATAAGATGGTGTAGGGAATTTGCTTATGTTTAAGGCTTAAGGTTTCTAAAGATGGGCTTTTAGCCCTTTTAATTGAAATTAAATGAAGCAAAGAGTGAAGTAGTCTTGTGAATGAGGGATGGGTCACGAAATTTTAAAAAAATTAAGGAAGGAATATACGTAGTTTTCGTATGAAATGAAGAGGAAGTTTATGACTTTTTAGTTTTTAGAAGGAAAGGTTAAAACTACATAGTTTTGATGAATTGGAGCTTAGGTTTTAATTTAAAAGGACATGTGTTAGGGCTTTTATAGGAGAATCACAAAAATTACAAGAGAAAGGGAGAGGGAGAGTTTCGGAGAAGAAGAAGAGGCTAGGTCTTTATGTTTTTCTTGCTTAGTGAAGAGTAGTAGAGTGCTTAAGAAGGAGAAGAGAAAGAAAGGATTAAGTGTTCATCAAAGCCAAGAGAGAGGAATTTTCGTGGGTCTCTCTTTAAGGTAAGAAAAATGTGAAATTCTTTGGATTTATAAGTGGATTTTGATGCAAATAGCTTAGGTAAGGTTTGGGTAAAGTTAGATAGGTTCTTTTCCATGCTTTCCTCTCCTAGAATTGTCTAATTTGGGATATCTCATGTTAATTGGGTTGTTATTGCTTAATGAAGGTGAAGAGAGGTTATTAGAGCAAGCAAGGTCAAGTGACCAAATTCAAGACCAAAGGATTTAGGTGGGTGATTCCTTAATAATTGAGTTAATGAACATGTTAAAGTTTTATAATAAATGCTATTGAATGCTCTCAAATGAATTATCAATGTTGCTTGTATTTCTTGAAATGGTTTAATTTGTATAAGATGTGAAAATATGTGTATAATTGTTTGACAAGTGAAAAAGAGATTTGAATATGTGATTTGGGCAATTTTGTGAAAGTTAGGTTGCAATGGTCATTGGTGGCTACTACGTATGAAATGCATGAATGATGTGATATGTATGTTTCTATGGGTTGGGGTGGTCCTTTCTGTGATAGGTACACCTATATAGGCTTCTCCCGCCTGCCCGCTAGTGGCCACGGAGTTCCTCACGGACTCCCACATATGTTCACGGCTACACATGACCGCTTTGCGGAAATGTGTAGTACGTCCTGTTGGACCCACCCAAACCAACTTATATGTGATTATGTGATATGCTTGTCTTAGTTGTTCTTGTATGTTACGTTGTTTTGTAAATGCCTTTGATAACTTGATGTTGATGAAGAATTGCTTAATGGCAAAGATGCTTTAGTTCAATTTTTTGAGAATAAATTGCTAAAGGATTTTGGCATGTTTATTCTTAATTATTAAGCTTTTACCTACGAAGCTGTCGAGCTCACCCCCCCCCCCCAAATTTTCCCCCTCCATAGGTGATGAGCGAGAAACCGCGACACCGCATCGGGAATGAGGCATTTCCCCGATGAATTTTTGGTTTTTGAAATCATATGTTTGAAACCAAGGCTTTAGATAGCATTTTGGAGCTAGCAATGTACTTTGTATTTTGTCTTTGAGACTTTGATGTATTTGGGCTAAAATGCCCTCTAAAGCTTTGTAATAACTTTGAATTTCATGTAAATGTAAGAATGTTGAGTTTTAATTGTAATTTACATATGTTTTATACACATGCATCCTTGTATGGTTTGAATTGGTAAAAAGAGTGGATTGAGATTGTATTATTTTATATTTGGAATGGAATAGATGACTAGGAGTGCGGTTGTTGCCCTTGAATTGTGTTTGGAGATACTTTTGGGATTGAATTATGTTGTATGAGGTTGGATATTGAGTTTTATGCAGGTGGAAGTGTTAGGATTGAAGATTGGTTCGTTAAATTTTCAAGGGAAGTGCTGTCAAATTTTTCCTAAAATTTGACAGAAACTTCACTTTAGTTTTAGACCCTCTTAGGGCTTGAGTTGGATCGGGAAGTCTCCGTGAAGATTGTAGTATAGGTTCAGAACATTCTAATGATATATAATTTGTCTCATTTGGACTTAGGGTTAAAAAGTTATGAGGTTAGGAACACATGTAGTTAATGTTCATCTAGCTATGTTACTGTTTCATTGGTCTTTAATGAGCAGTGCCTTTGAGTAGCTTTTTACCTTGTTTAATAATGAAATTAACTTTTGTATCCTTCATAAAAGTTGTAGAGCATCTTGTTATCTTTTCATTGAGGTATAATATGAAATTTTTAGGATTTAGAGTAAGAAGTTATGAGAATTGGAAGATAACAATTAAAGTCATTTTTGTTGTTCATATAGCTTGTGAGTTATAATAGCTTTGATGATTAAGGATTGAAATTCATGGTTTTGATGAACCATTTAAGCTGGAAATTGTGAAGTTGGTGAGTTGAACTTGGAGTTTGAAGTATTATTAAGTGTTTAGGCTCTAGAATAAGTAAATTTGGGAAGTGTATAAATGGTTTTGAAGTTAGGTTGAAGGTGAGAGGTTTGGGAGAGGCATTGGAGTTTTGGGAAATCTCATGTCTGTTAAACGGACATGGATGTCCATTAAACAGACATCCTCAGGTACAAAAATACCCTTTAGCCTGCCCATGTTCGTTAAACGGACCTGAATGTCCGTTTAACGGACAATCTAGGATCATTTGAGCCACTTTCACCCGTACCTGTCCGTCAAACGGACATGGATGTCCGTTTAACGGACAGCTACTGGAAAGATGTTGATTTTCGAAATTGTTAGAGGCCAAATAGCATTTTGTGGTCTTCATTAAAGTTGTAGATCTAGATGTCTACTTTCAAATGGTCAAAAAAGAACAAAATCAGATTTATAAATCAAAAGTTATGGTGATCACGCCAAAAGAGGTTCAAATGGATTTAGGGTGTGAACATTAGCTATTCTTTTGGGCATAAATCCCTCATCCAACCTCCAATTGAGGTGATACTAGAACCATTAGATTCCTAAGACATATATCTTTCTCTCCACAAAAATTGGTACCATTTGGAGTTAAATTGAAAAATTTTACATTAAAATAAGTGAAGGGTCGGTTTGGAGATCATATTTGGAGTATGAGCTCTTTTAGGATTTTTGAGCATAACTTGAGTTATATAACTCTGTTTGAGGTGATTCTTGTTTCAAAATAAACTCGAGGCATAAAGCTACAATTGATATGAATAAGTCAACCTATGATTTTGGTGTTTAAATAGTGTGCGCTCGCCACGAATGTGGAGTTACAGCTAAGGACCCTGAAAGGTTATAAGCATAAAGTTCATGTTGTTGCAGTTTTAATGCCGAAACAAGTTTTCCATCGTGGTGAGGAATCCCTCCCTCGTGGGTTGCGCGTCCAGATGTCACGTAGGATGTCGGACCCGTGTCTCACCGGGGAGGGGTTCCAACATATTTAAACTCACATCTCTTGGTAATCTACCAAGCATAATTCTTTTCTTTTATATGTAACTTCACAAACTATATAGTATAATACTTTTTTTGTGCTCACTAGGTTTTTAGTGTTAAAGTTTGTGAACATTTATGGTAGAAGATTAATTGAATATAAATTAGATTAATTTCTAGAAAATATCTTAGATTAATGAACAATATTTGATTTAATTGAATTTATATAAAGTTTACATTTAAAATTAAATTTTAGATTTAAAATTGAATTTTAACTAAAACACTCTTAAGTTTTAAGTATGGTACTTCTATTTTTGTCTTTCATACTTCCAATGCTTTTGAGGTTAGAATTAGAGAGCTTATATGGTTAAAAAAATAACTTATTTACCTTAAAATCAACAAATTTAATTAGATTAAACCTAAACATTATGGTTTTACCATCTGTACCCAAAACTTAGAACAACAATTAACTAAATACCAAAATTCTTAAACACTCAAAGTAAGTATGAGTACAACTAAATTGATGAACATAATCGCCACAAAGTCGAAAAACATAATTGTCCCAAAATTAATCATCTATGGTTGATCATAAAAGTTTAAAGCAGATACAAAATAACAAGTCAAAAATTTTACCCAAAGTCCTTAGAATCCAACCCAAATAGATTTGCAGTTATGGTGAACGCATCCCTCCATTTTTGTATCTTGTGTGTATTCTTAGGATTTTGCTCATGCCTTTCAAAAGCTATGGCAACGTCATGAGATTGATTCCCTATATAAGATGGATTTACCTCGTAAAAGATAGGTATGACAATCTATCCATAAGTTTGATGACATTCAACGATATTTGCGAGCTCATTGAGACACCATATGGAAGATGCATAGTCTTTTAAGAAAATGATCACAATAATATTTGAATCTTGGATTGCTTATGCAAAGGATGAGCAATTTCTTCTCCTCTTTGGAGTTCATCGTTGTCAAATCAAATTAGTAAATTTTAAATCAAATTTATATTTACATTTGAAAGACTTAACTTGATTTGAATTAAATCAAATCATTTTGAATTAAATTTAAATTTTATTTTTATTTTCTTATATTCTTTGTTCTCTTACGTGTGATTATATATGTGCACAACAAACAATTTATGATGCAAAACAGTTTTGATCTTATTAATTGATAATAAACTCCAATAAAAGAGGTATATTAGTAAAAGGATCATGAATGAGTTCCTAACTAATTTCAATTACCTATTCCGAGTTGGATAGGTTCTTGTCATGATTATAAATTTAACAAAGACGCCTCTCCACTCGTGCTATCAGTATCACCCTGATTGTTGGACGTTGTTTATTGAGGCTTGCTTCCTCTATGCATAAGTTTTTCAATAATTTGGTGAGCACCTCTTCATCTAGATCTTAGGATGCCCAAATGTAATAAGTAAACTTTGATTGTACCATGAGACAGATAACAAAGGCAATGATGAAAGTCCAGTAATGTCCAAGATGAGCATCAGCTACAAATGCTCCCAAAATTGGGGTCATCCAGATGGTGCCAACCCAGTTGGTTCCATTATTAGAGGATTTTATTGTGCCTTCATGGAGCTTCCTTGTCAAGTAGATAACCAAATTGGTCGATATCCCATAATACACCATTCACTTAAAGACCTTGTACACTACATGTTCTAAATTAATGAAACAACAACAAGTATTGCATTTTTACTCTATGAAAGTTCCGCTTCAAGTTTTCAATTTACTGTTGTTGTTGGTGTTTTTGATGTGTAAATATCAAATGGATACCTGTTCCAATTCTAGCCAACAAGATTGGGTTTTAGATATTTGGACCAAACACAAGTTTGTTCTAAGAAATTAATACTAGCTAGCAGATGCGAAAAGAGATGCATATGTTAGGTAGTGAGGCGAGTAGGTCTTGTTTCGTTAAGGTATTACAATTCTGTTAAGTTATTTAATGTTATCGATATATTTGTGTGGATTCTATATAAATTTATGGATAAGATTTAATGAAATAAAGTAGAGATTGATTAATCAGAACAAATGATCTGATTTGGTACAAGAAGCTTTGACTTTGGGACGCAGGTATCCATGTGAAGCATTGTTAGTGTCTTTATTTTCTACTTTTATGTGTTAATTTTCTTTGTTTTTGAGATTTGAAGTTATACTTAATGAAAATTAATCTTGTTTTAAGTTAATGTATATTTTGGAACCAAATAGAAAGAACTTCGAAACATTTTGGGAAAAAAAAAGAGCTGAACCAAGCGTTGAACCTAACTAGACATGGCCTCATGCAGTGACATCTATGTGACAGTTAACAGCAGAATTTTTTAGAGATTTTGTTTTAAGCTTTAGCCTTGCATTTGAAGGCTGTAGTGGGTGGAAGCACAAAACAATAGCAGAAGAAGAAAAACAAAGAACAAAACGCATGTAGCACTGGGAGAACATCTGCCCAAGGAAGACTAAAACAACGCAACACAGTAACGTAGAAGCAAACGACGTACTACAGTACATTGGAACAGCCAAGAGCAAAACAATGCACTCCAAAATGACATAATGTAGACGTGAGGGAAAGGAAGCAAAATTCATATGCCTGCATTTCATGCTGGGGTTTAAAGTGACTGTTCATGGACCAACATTAAATTGTCAAATCAGTGAATAAGAGAGAGGGCTAGCATGAAGAAAACAAGGTGATGGCTCAAGCAACGAAAAGAAGAGAAAACAGAATCAAGGAGGGTGCGGCTGAGAGGAGGATGACAGAACACGTCCTTATAGAAGAATAATGCCCAGCAAAAAAGAGAAAAAACAAGCACCAAGGACGGCAGCTGGACAAGAAACAGATAAGAAAATCAAGAACACCTCAAACGTGGATAACCCCAAATAGTTAGGAAAATTTGTGGTATTGGGTAACTAAACTCTTATTTCTTGGTTTACGGAATCCTAATTATTGAACTCTGAATGTTATGAGATTTTTGTTCGTTATTTGAATCGATTTATTAGTCAAGTATTAATTATTTTCTGGTTTATTTTTTATTATTTGATTTTACAGCTAGGTGCGCAACTAGTTTGTGATTTTATTCAATCAATTACTAGATTAACAGGTTGACATTAAATTCTTTTAATCAAAAGTACCAACTAGGATTTTTTTTACTACGTTAGGGACATGATTATAGGAAAATAGTTGTCTAGGCTAAATATACATCATATGCATGTTGTCTAGTTTGTCGATTTTCTTGATTCATAAAGCTATTAATTAATTAAATCTGAGATCGTATCTAAGTTATTGATTAATAAGGTTTAATTCGAATACATGTTTCGGTTAACTAAACATAAGAGAAAATAGGTAAAGAAATTTACCACAACGAATTCTTAACCAATAAATTGATTATTTTTTGTGTCGATAATTAACGCAAGTTTAATAATAAAGGAGACGAAAAACCAAGATTTATTCCTAGTCATTGTTAAATTCTCATTGTTTTGTTATTAGTTTTTTTAAATTTCATATTCTAATTAAATTCTATTTAATTCACAATTTTAAATCCAGCTTTTATTACATAACTACTAATGACTGAATTTCTCGTAGAAACGATCCCTACTTCTCACTACTACATTAATTTATGTTGCAGGAAGTTGATTTCTTTTTATATTTGGTTGTAGACGACAACACCCACCAAATTTTGGCGTCGTTGTTAGGAAGTTTTTGACAGTTTATGTATGTTATGTATTCAAATCAATCTGAAAAATTTACAGTACAATCCTGAAATTGAGCAAATAGCAAAGGCATTAAGAAAGCAGACGAAAGAAAGACAAAAAGCACTGAGAGAAGAATGACAGAGAGAAAGGAACACAGCTGCAAATCGCACTTTATACCAACTGACTGCTCCAATTGAGGACCAATAGCCTCACTGTATTAATTTTCTGAATTTGGGTGATGATAACACTTTTGAGTTAAAGTCGGGATTGATTCACTTGTTACCCATTTTTCAAGATACATCGGGAGAAGATTCTTATAAGAACTTGAAGGAGTTTGATGATGTTTGCATAGGGATGAAACCTACTAATGTCACCAAAGAGCAGATAAACTGAGGGTTTTTCTCTTTTCTTTGAAGGATGATGCCTAAGAATGGTTATATTATTTACCTACTAGAAGTATTACAACTTGGGCAGAGATAAAGAAGCTAATTCTAGAGAAGTTTTTCCCAACTTCCAGGGCCGCCAATATCAAAAAAGAAATCTATAATATATGAAAAAACACCAAGTAGTCATTATATGAATATTGGAAGAGATTTAAGAAGATGTGTGCAAGCTGCCCCATTATCAAATCAACGAATAACTGTTGATTCAATATTTTTATGAAGTTCTCTTACCGATTGAGAGGAGTATGATAGATGCTACAAGTAGAGGAGCTCTAGTTGGAGCTCAGAATGATTATTGTTCAAGACATGTTAACGAATTAAACCATATAATGGGCTTTCAAGCTCAAGCATTCCTATCAGATTAAGTGAGCAACCTTTCATGAGAAAGTTTTACCTCGACATCCTTATCAACCAGTGCATCTGTGAACACTTTAACAACCAAAGGTGCCAAATCATTCAATGATTTTCAACCTTGCAATATGCTTTGCTTTATGACATCAGGAATATCAGTAAAACATGAAGATAGAAGCTTAACTACGTGTTCAATATAGTTCCCACAAACCTCCTTAGAGAGAAAATTAATGTCATGAATAATCTGTTAAAAAACGTATTAATTAAGCATTTACAAGTGGTGCTGATATAATCTGGTACACTACAAATACAGTTTACAAATCTGGGTATAAGAATGTAGAACAGAAAATAGAATTTAGATGGATAAAGCATGCTATCGAATGCCAAATGTAGACAGACAAAGATGGGCACTATAAGGTAATAAACATGCAAATACATAAATGCTACTCTATCTTGAGTAAAAGATATGGTAGAATCACGGAATAATACATACATAAACAAAATCATCAGGACCAGTAGAAGTTGCCCATTTAGACCCAAGTGTGGTGCCAACATTACCCATCCTCCTAGCTGCCAATCCAAATGACAACCAGCTCAACTATCTGTAAAGCAATAACTAAGAATTTAGCACCGTGGAGCTTATGTCTTTCATGGACATTGTCAATCAAATACATCAAATTTGCTATAAAACATAAGACCTTGAAAGCACCTATAAGCATAAGCGAAGGAACTTGTGAGAGGAAGAGACAATAAGAACATCTTCTCTCCAACAAGATCTAGGAGGTGTTTGGAAAATAGCTTATCAGCTAATTTTTAGCTTTTTGACTAAAAGTTAGCTTTTTGACCATCTTAAAAGGTTATTGATGTGTTTGGTGAATGACTTATTGGTTAGCTTATTTAACCTGATAAGCTGATTTCTAAAAGCTTGATAAAATGAACTTTTGGAGTTAGTTGTTTACGTAATAACAATATTGCCCTCCATTTTACTCTCTACTTTTGCTCTATGCATTTTTAAAGTTGGTTTTTTTTATCATACAATTATGTTGTAAAGTTTGAAAAATATAATAAAGGAGTTAATTAAACTTTTAATCTTTATTTAATTGTATAATATTAGTTTACATTTAAAAATACTATAATATTAAGTTTTGAATATAAGGAGTCACATCAAATTAATATTTTTAGTATATAACTATTATATATTGTATTTGTATCATACTATAATTATAGATATTTTAATTTATTAAATAATAAAATTCATACATGTTATATAAAAATACTAATATGATGTAACTCGTCATATCATTCATATTAATAAAGAATGATGGTGATGATGGCGGCGATGATGATGATGATGGCGACTATGGCGATAATGATGATGATTATTATGTTTTTATTAAAGTTATAAACTTTATTTTTGTAAAATTAAATATCTAAATCTAAATTCTTATATTATTATTATTATGTTTTTATTAAAGTTATAAACTTAATTTTGTAAAATCAAATATTTAAATATAAATTCTTATAAAAATATTCAACGAAATAATAAGAAATATAATATTCATGTCCTTATTTTTTTTAAATCATACCCTCATAAGTCATTTTACATATCAACAATTAATATTGAATAACTAATTTTACCAAATATCTTTAATAAGCAACTGATGTTATCAACTGGTCAAATTAGCTAACAACTAATGCAATCTGTTGTTTGCCAAACAGGATCCTAAGGCTCTCTAAGAGAGTGGTACCCTGTTTCAAAGTTAAGCCATTGGATAATTGGATTCTTCATTATGAACAGGTACGAGAATGGCAGCTGAGAGTGCTTAATGCAGAGTTCCTACTATTCCTTAAAACCTATACACATTCAAGAACCATATACTCTTACCAAATACATGGCCATGGGCAAATTTCATATCAAACATATTTATAGAAAGAGTTACCAAACCAATAATAAACGAAAAATAAACTCCAATATTCCATTGCTTCATGAAATCAACGTACTCTGCCTGTGCTCGAAATTTTGCAACAGCAGATCTGGATGGACAATAGCCTTACATGACAATTAGATGCCATAACTACAACAAATAGCATATTAGTTGTCTTTGGCGCAGAAGTTGAATCATAAGAAAACACGTATACCATGCCCACATCAAAAGCTAGTCAGTTTGTGCGTGGCGTGGAGGGATCCAATAATCAAGCATGCCTAAAATTTCCAGAGTTCTCCATATATACTTTTCTGAATTTTGAGTCGGAGAGTTCATCTTGTTGGAGTTGTCCATACATCCTTCCTTTTCTTAATTTTGAGTCAGAGAGTTCATCTTGATCTTGGGAAAACATCCGACCCCCCACTTCAAGATTTTCATACTTCCACCACAATAGTTTAAACTGAACTTGAGCAAGGTTACATCCTCTAACAAATAACCATGTCCATCTATCGAACGGCAAAATATATCATGAAAGAAGACCACCATGTGCTCCTTAAGTGCATCCCCAATGACCTGTTCACAAATCGTTAAATGTGGGAAGGAAACATGGTTATTGTCTCCAAAATAGCAATCACATCTAAGACTGAGATCCCCACAATGAAAATCTTTCCTCAAAGACTTAACGCACACGTAGGAAGCAACCGTTAACAAACAACAATTATGCCAATGAGAAGGAATGGGGACTTCCACTGGATCACCCATACTTCGATACTTAAGCCGGTATGGTATTTTACTTCCAAGATAATGCATACGATATCCAACCTAAACTATAAGAACACAAACCTCAAATTAGTGATTATACCAACACAAAATAAAAGAGAAACAAGATAGTTATATACCTGTCATTTTTGATGTCTTAACCATAAATGGTCAAACATTAAATTTCCAACTACCTGGCATTCAAATTCATCCAGCTTTAAGCAGTTCCATAAACAAAATGTTTTCTCAGTGCCTTTTGATGCAAGGACTAGATTTCTAAGGGCCCGTATTTGTTCTAGTGATGTGCAATTGCTAGCTTGTAACCGAACGACATTCAATGGAAGTTCTAGCAAGGATATAAGCCTTTGGCAATAACTTAGATCAATCTCTCTCAAGTTTGAAAGATGCCTGATGAATGTGGGGACTCTCACAAAATTATTTTCACTTAAATCTAAACGAGTTACAGAAGATAGAAATCTCAAGTCCGTAGGTAATTGCCTTAAGTTAAGGCGGGGAAAGATCAAATGTTTTAAAGAAGAGGTTCCCCATAACAACCGAGGCAAGAAGCTGTGGTCTATAACCGGATGATCTGATATGGGACCTCCTAGATATACAAATTCAAGACTCACTAAATTAACCTCACTTTTAGGTACAAAAGTAATTTTGGGGCAATGATAAATAGTTAAAAACTTCAGCCCTTTTAGATTGCCAAAAGATGATGGAATCTCTATGTCTGTCCCACCAAAGTGAAGTATCTCTAAATTATGCATGTTCTCTGAGATTTCATGAAGCTTTTTTAGGCTTGGACACTCCTCTAAATTGAGTGTTCTAAGAGATACTAACGAGTCGAAAAAGTTGCTTAGAAGGCTTTCGAGTCTATCACAAAAAAACATTTGTAATTCTTCCAATTTGCCAAGGTGTTCAACTGATGATGAAGGTATCTCTTTTATAGCTGTGAAACTTAAATCCATAGACTTTATGTTTCTTGAAACTTCTGGGAATGTTTTCAAATTCATGCAACTCCGGAGGTTAAGAACTTCAAGAGCTTCCAGAAATCCAACTCTACTATTTGGAAGATGACTTATGTTTATGCAATTCACCAAATTTAGGTGTGTAACCTTGCCCAATTGCCTCCCATATATGTCAGTCGGAGTTTTTATCAAACCACAAAAACGATGAAGACTCATACCAATTTTTCCAAATGTCAGTTGCGGTGCCACTAAATATCCCATATTCTCATCCTATTAGCAAAAAGAAAAGGAATTAATTCTCATCTGTTGCTGCTTTCAAACTTATAAGAAAATTAATTATATGAAAATATAAGGCATAAGATAAGTACCCTAACTTCTTCCTGGAATTGTTTTATCTTGCTATTTGGTAATCCAAGCACAATCAGATGGTTTGGTCGAAAATGGCTTGGAAAAGATTGCAATGAATATCCATCCCAATGAAAATATGTTAGCCCATTCGGAAGATAATCAAGACCTTGAGGGATACACAGATTACTTTGCACTTTAAACCATCTGTATGATCTATCAGGCACATAGAATTTGAGAAATTTAAGATTAGGTGTTTTCATGAATACTTCTGGATTTAAATCTATTTCCTGAATTTTAGATGCGTCCAACATTATGCTTTCCACTGCTTCCACTCCCTAACAAACAACAATCAAATATTTCTTTTAGTAAAAAAGAAAGTACAAAAGATTCTCAAAATTGTATTATAATAATAGAAGGGATGTTTAAAATATTCTTATTTGAAAATCTTAAGTTCAAAGTGCTGCAATGTATATTTTCTTAAGATAATATCAATACATAATTTAAAAATCTCATATAGAAAGCAATTGACTATTTTTACCTTGTCCTCTGCAAGTACTTTAAAGACATCTTTTGGATCCCATAGTCTGCTACGTTTGTTTGGATGTTTAGATTCTTGACGTACAATTTCCTTTCCCGTTTCTTGCATTAAATCATGCATTTCTAATATGTTTCCAGAAATGGTCAAAAAACACTTGTCGACTAGAACACTTATTATACTATCTATTATATCTGCATCGAACTCGAGCACTTGCATCACAACATCTTTGTTATCACCTTTGAAAAAACATGCAATATGAAGAAAGATATCTTTCTCCATCCTATCCAAGCCATCAAAGCCAATTTGTAACACATCTTGAATTTTCTTGTTTGGAACCATTGACAACTTTTCTAATGCACTTGCCCACTCTTTTGTCATTTTCCCACTTAGGGAGGAGCCTAAAACCTTCAAAGCCAAAGGATTGCCTTGTGCATATTCAATAATTGAGTTAGACAAAGACTCGTAATCATTTTTGGGATTGTGTTGCTTGAAGGCACTCCAACTAAAAAGTTGAAGGGCTTCTTCATCTTTTAATGGTTCAACTTTATATAAAAACTCAGCCCTTCTTCTAAGCACCTGCTTATCTCTACCAGTGATAATAATTACACTTCATGAACCAAACCAACACGGATCTCCAATCAATGAATCTAATTGTTGCGAGTCATCCACATCGTCAAGAACAATTAGTGCCCTTCTACTACCAAGTCTTGATTCAGGAAATGCATATACATTTCGATCTTTTTCACCCAGTAAATGTGAAATGAGTTCCTTCTTTAAATCCCGCACTTTTGTTCCTTCTCTCACATTTTTTAGAAAACAACAACCTTCGAATTCAGCTGACAGCCTCTTAAATATGAATTCAGCAATAGTAGTTTTCCGATACCGCCCATTCCCCAAATTCCTATAATGCAAACTTCCTGTCCCTGAACCGACAGAATCCTATTTTTCATTTGCATAAAGTGTGAATCTACCCCAACCAACAGCTCACCACCATGACATACGGTTGATTTCTTCAGTTTTTTCGAAATATCTTCAACAATTTTACTAATAAGCATGTGATCATAGCTGCCAATCATGAAACACTAGGATTTTACCTTCCGTTGCCCAAAACTTAGAACAAAAATTAACTATAATCAAAATGCCATAAAAGTTTGAAACAGATATAAAACGGAGCAGGTCAAAATTTTTACCTGAAGTCCTTAGAATCTAACCCAGATAGATTGGCAGTCATGGTCAACGCATCCCTCCAATTTTGTATCTTGTGAGCGTTCCTGGGATTTTGCTCATGTCTTTCAAAAGCTGTGGCAACATCAAGGGACTGGTTCCTTATATGGGATGGATTTACCTCGTAAAAGACAGGTACGACAATCTGTCCACGAGTTTGATGACATTCAATGATCTTTACAAGCTCATCGAGACACCATGTGGAAGATGCATAGTCTTTTGAGAAAACGACGACAGCAACATTGAATTTTGGATTGATTGCACTGAGGATTCGAGCAATTTCTTCTCTCTTTGGAGTCCATAGTCGTCAATGAAGGTCGAGACCCTTTCGGCACAAAGCATCATAAAGATGGTCGCTTTGGCTGACGAGTGTCTTCACCCCTGAAGCTTATGAAGACATCGTACCTCCATGGATGAGGAGACTGGGAGGCAGAAGAAGAAGAAGAAGAGTAAGAAACCGTTGTTGATATGTATCGCATTTTTTTTTCTTTAATTTGCCGATGTACCAAAAAAAGAAGATGAGTATCGCAATCGCAACACTTCGTGCATTATTTAAGAAAGAAATCCATTGACTTTAAGGCTCTGTTTGTTTCGAGGGTTATGGATGGAATGGAATAGAACGTAATACACTTCCATCGTTTGTTTGAAAGTTTCATAATAGAATGGAATGGAATGGGATGGAAGCGGAGGGTTTCATGTTACGTTCCATTCCATCCTAAACAGTGAAAATAAGAAACCTCCGATTTGGGAGGTTTAGGATGGAACGTAACATAATAAATACATACTACCTAATATACCCTCAATAATTCTTCTTAATATCAACTCTGACCAAATCATAATATTAATATATCAAATAGAATATAGTAATATTAAATATAATAAATTTTATTAAATAATTAATAAAAATATTTTCATATTATTAATAATAAATTATTTATATTTAATAAAAAATATAAATTTATATTTAAAATTTATTTATTTATTTATTTTATATAGAAATATATAAAACAATTAAATAATAATTTTATATATTTTCGATTTTCATTAATAAAAATATATTAAAAATTATTTTTGTTTGTATATATTAATATTTAATATAATAAAATTTATTAAATAATTGATAATAATATTTTATATTATTAATAATCAATTATATATATTTTATAATAAAATATAAACTTTTATATATAACATTTATTTATTTATTTTATTTATATAGAAATATATAAAATAATTAAATAATAATTTTATATATTTTCGATTTTCATTAATAAAAATATATTAAAAATTATTCTTGTTTGTATATATTAATATTTAATATAATAAATTTTATTATATAATTAATAATAATATTTTATATTATTAATAATAAATTATATATATTTTATAATAAAATATAAAATTGTATATTTAACATTTATTTATTTATTTTATTTATATAGAAATATATAAAATAATTAAATAATAATTTTATATATTTTCTATTTTCATTAATAAAATATATTAAAATTATTCTTATTTGTATATATTTCTATATAAATAAAATAAATAAATAAATTTTATATAAATAAAAATTAAATATAATAAAACTTATTAAATAATTAATAATAATAATTTTATATAATTAATAATAAATTGTATATAATTAAAAATAAATAATTTTTATTAATGAAAATAGAAAATATATTTAAAAGTTATTCTTTAATTGTTTGTATATATTTCTATATAAATGAAAATAAAATAAATTATTTTATATATAAATCACGGAATATAATAAAATAAAATAAAATATATTAAATAATTAATAATAATATTTTAAATAATTAATAATAAATTGTATACAATTAATAATAAATTTAATAAAAAATTATTAATGAAAATAGAAAATATGTAAAAAAATATTCTTTAATTGTTTGTATATATTTTATATAACTAAATTATTTTTAATATAAATCACATAAAATAAAATAAAATATATTAAATAATTAATACTAATATTTTTATATAATTAATAATAAAATAATAAATCTATTGCAACAACCATTTTAATATAAAATGTATAAAAGTCATTTATTATACATTTCATTCCATTTCATCTATCTTTCAAACAATGTTTCACTACATTACATTATGAACCCTTCCATCTTTGTCAAACAACTTTTTACTATATTACATTCCATTCCATTATAAACCCTTCCATTTCTTTCCATTCCATTTCATTCCATTCTATTAATTAACATCCAACCAAACAGGCCCTAAGTCAATGCCGACAGATTTTTCTAATTTTATTTCTTTTTAAAATAGATTTCTATAGATTATAAAAATTATAAAAATAAAAATAAAAATATTTTGAATGGTTGGAGGAAGATAACTACAGGAACATACCTACCACCACTGTTTGGTAGACAGAGAGAGTTAACGGAGTAAAAATTAGGACTGGGCATCTCCTCTCGTACATCAACGAGTTGTGTTGGTACTCTCTCTTTTATATCTTTGAGAAGTTACCATATCGTCCCTAGGGTTTCGATAATGGCGTCAGTAGATGTTGAGTACCGGTGCTTCGTCGGCGGCCTAGCTTGGGCCACAACCGATCAGGCCCTCATGGAGGCCCTTTGGCGAGATTATCGAAACGAAGGTCCGTTTAACGACAGATCGGGTCTGACCCGAACCGATTTGGCCTTGTCTCGATCCAAAAATCTGTGATCTGTTTGTGTTACTATTAAATCTCTATGTTACTGTGACTCGCTCTTATTATGTTACTAATCTTCATTCGATTGTCAATGATCGCGAGACTGGGAGGTCACGTGGCTTTGGATTCGTAACTTTCAACAAAGAGAAATCGATGAGAGACGCAATTGCGAACATGAACGGCCAGAACCTCGACGGCCGAAATATAACCGTCAACGAAGCTCAATCTCGCGGTTGCGGTGGATACAATCGTGGCGGTGGTTTTGGAGGTAACGATCGCCGAGATGGAGGTGGTGGCCGTGGCGGTGGGTTCAACCGTGGAAATGACGGCGGTGGCTATGGCGGTGGACGTGACAGGAATTACGGCGATGATGGGTCACGGTACTCGAGAGGTGGTGGTGCTTCGGATGGGAACTGGAGAAACTAGAGCCGTTAGATTTGGGTAGGTTTCGGTGTTTGGACGGTGTTGTGGCGTCTGGTTTATGGTTTATGGTTTTGATTTTAGGGGTTAAAGGTTCGGTTTAGGGCCCGCTTTGGATGCTTGATTGCGGCGCTTTGGCTCTCTGGTTCTGTTCGAGTGTTTGTTCTCAACAACCTTTTTGACCGATTTTTACTGTTGTGTTGATGTTCTCGTTGTATCCATTTTGATTTTTAAAAGACGAGTTGTGTTGGTTATTTTACTGTGAGCTTAGCTGTTACATGGTCCCGTAATATTTGGAATTGTTACGTGGAGTCAATACGAAAGAGGAGCTCACCACCTCTTTCCGACATTTAATAATTAATAATTAATTTAAAAACTCAAAAATTAATATTTTTAATTTATAATCTATAATTTATAATTTTAAAATTAAATAATATTATTTTAATGTAATTTAAAGAAAATTAAGTAAGAATTATTATAAGCATTCAACTCAACTTATTATCATTCCTAATCTCAGTTTGCTTATCTGTTTCAACTTTCTTTCTTATAAAAATTTTGTGGTTTCAGCACTAATTCTCTATATTAATATATTATCAATCATAAAAGGTCGAAACTAGGAGATAAAATATTGTTAGCATCTCTTCCCAATTGTTCTTGCAGAGAATGATAGGCAATGTATCAAATGAGAATGCTTTAGTCGAACCACTCAACATTTCAATTGATTCTTTAGTTATTAACTAAAATGATATTATTTTATTTAAAACAAGTTGATTCAAAATCAAGTAAAATTTAAATTTGAAAGACTTAATTTAATTTGAATTAAATTTATTTTCATATTTTATTTTCTTCTATTCTTTGTTCGATTATATATGTGCACAACAAATAATTTATGATACAAAACAGTTTTGATCTTATTAATTGATAATAAACTCTAATAAAAGAGGTATATTAGCATAAGGATCACGAATGAGTTCCTAATTAATGTCAATTATTCATTTCGAGTCGAATAGGTTCTTATCATGATTATAAACTTGACGAAGAAGCCTCTCCGCTTGTGCTATCAATATCACACTAATTGTTGGACGTCGTTTATTAAGACTTGCTTCCTCTATGCATAAGTTGTAATTTGGTGAGCACCCCTTCATCTGAATCTTAGGATGCCCAAATGAAATAAGTAAGCTTTTGATTATACAGATAGATAGACAACGAAGGCAACGATGAAAGTCCAGTAACGTCCAAGATGAGCATTAGCTACAAGATGAGCATTACCTACAAATGCTCCCAAAATTGGGGTCATCCAGATGGTGCCAACCCAATTGGTTCCATTGTTAGAGGATTTTATTGTGCCTTCATGGAGCTTCCTTGTCAAGTAGATAACCAAATTGGTCAATATCCCATAATACCTCATTCGTTCGAAGACCTCATACAGTACATGTTATAAATTAATGAAACAACAAGTATTGCATTTTTACTTTATGAAAGTTTCGCTTCAAGTTTTCAGTTTACTGATATTGTTGGTGTTTTCGATTTATAAATATCAAGTGGATACCTGTTCCATTTCTAGCCAACAGGATTGGGTTTTAGATATCTGAACCAATCATAAGTTTGTTCTACGAAATTAATAGTAGCTGGTAGATGCAAAAAGAGATGCATATGTTAGGTAATGAGACAGGTAGGCCTTGTTTCGTCAAGGTATTACAATTCTATTAAGTCATTAATCGTATCGATATATTTGTGTGGTATCTATACAACTGTATGGATAAGATTTAATGAAATAAAATAAAGACTGATTAACCAGAACAAAGGATCTGATCCGGTATAAGAACCTATAACTTTGAGACGCGGGTATCAATGTGAAGCATTTTTAGTGTCATTATTTTCTACTTTTTGTGTGTTAAGTTTCTTTGTTTTTGATATTTAAAGTTATACTTAATGGAAATTAATCTTGTTTTATGTTAAGGTGTATTTTGGAACCAAGTAAAAAGAACTTCGAAACATTTTGGGACAAAAAAGAGTTGAACTAGGCGTTGAACCTAACTAGACATGGCCTCATGCAGTGATACCTATGTGATAGTTAGCAGTATAATTTTTTAGAGATTTTGTTTTGGGCTTTAGCCTTGCATTTGAAGGCTGCAGTGGGTGGAAGCACAAAACAACAATAGAAGAAGAAGACAAAAGAACAAAACGCGTGGGTGGAAGCACAAAACAACAATAGAAGAAGAAGACAAAAGAACAAAACGCATGCAGCACTAGGAGAACATCTGCCTAAGGAAGACCAAAACGACGCAGCACAGTAATGTAGAAGCAAACGACGTACTGCAGCAGACTGGGACAGCCAAGAGCAAAACTGTAGCATCCCACTCCCGCAAGACCCAAACTTGACATCGATGGTGATATCCGAGTCCGCGCCTCACGAGGGTGGTCTGCTAGAGCAGTCAAAACGGTTCAAAAACTCAGTATGACATTTTTTAAAAAAACGATTGTAAGCGCGAAAGTCAATAAACGATTTGGGTCCGATTTAATACGAAAATATTTTCAATCATACACAATTTCAGTCATAACAGACACTCAACAGTATTTAAACCATCACATGCACAAAAATCCATAGCCAAATTTGGGCCCAATGCTATTCTTGAACAATTTCAGTAATCACATTACAATTACAGTATTAGTCAATTGGGACCCACTAAAATAAAAGCGCTATTCTGCGGAAAATATAGAAATACAATTTTACACAAGACAGAACGATACTAATGCAGACGTGAACTGATCCTGCCCTCAAACTCTGACTTGCATACGGTAGGCATACTCCCGTTGTCTAACGGGGTACTCTTCAATCTTGAAAAATAGTTGCAATTTTGGATGAGCTTGCGAACTCAATGAGAAACCATCATCGATGGTTCACTCAATTCATGCATTACGCAAATAGTGTACAGCATATTACAATAACACATTCAGAATACCATATAGCAATTTACAGGTTCTCACGCAATCACAGAGCTCAAAAATTTCGCAAATCAGTTAATACAATTGTATCGTGCACTCTCGCCTATTTCCCATTTACTGAATTCAATCCATCACAATGAGTATGCAATGCATATGTGACACTTCCTATTTTATTACGGTGTTGTGATCGTGCACCTGATCTGTCCCAGTAATGGGCACATTATTTGGTGAGCCTGTGGCTCTGAAATACGTTAGGCCTGAATGCCCTGATACAGTGAGCCTGTGGCTCTGAATTACATTGGGCTCGAGGCCCTATTGCGTTGATCTTTAAGCTCTGAAATACGTTGGTTGCTCCGGTCACAACTGTCATTATCTAAACATGCCTTTATGCATGAATGCATATGTCTCAATTCGCATTAAAACCAATTAATTCCAATTTACACACAAATGACACTTCGATATCAAGTACTAAATGCTTCGGACACCTATGGTCCGGAACCAATCAAAATCAAACACATAAACCCTCCATTATCTCCACATGGCATAAGCACATCATTTTAAACACACAAAGATTGAGGAACCAACTAGGTTACTCACCTGTACTTCCGAGCTATTGCCTGGAAGTCCCAGCAATTATCCGTAGAATGTGTTCCATCGGTGCCTCTAGAACAGTCAAATAATCATTCATTACTAAATGCATAATTAGAAAGATTCAATGATGCACATGTCTTAAGTAAAAGATGTACGATGCATGTTCATGACCTTCCCGACACTATTTCCCAATTTCCACTTTCTTTTGTCAAAAACTAACTTTTCACTCAATAATGACTCATTTCATTTAAATGGCCTATCACGGAACTCCACCAATTTCATTTCTAACATTCAGTCAATTTACCAAGTCAAACCCACTAGGATATTCTCAAGAAAGACCTCAAAACTAGTGCTACTATCCTCTAGATCCAAATTCACCCATTAGGCTCAGTTTTTAAAACCCCAATAGCATTTCCTTAAATTCAGAAATCTCACAATTATACCTCAATGATCAAGAAACAACCCTTAGGTTGTAATAGCAATCTAAACCCAACTTTCATTCAATATTAGGATCTCACTCATTTGATTTCAAACTTTCTTTCTTTACTTCAATTGTAGACCTCTTTCTCTAGATCATAACGAATCAAGAATCACCTCAATTGGAGGTCTACACCATTAGTTATGCCCCAAAAACTAAAATCAATCGGTTCAGAAAAACGTCCTCGTCGCGGCGTCCTGGAGTCGCTCGCCGCGGCGTGGAAAGAAGCTCACCGCAACGAACAATCTCTTTGGGGCTCGCCGCGACGCACCCCTAAGCGCTCGCTGTGGCATCTACACAGTAGCTCGTCACGACATCCTGCTTGTCGCGGCGAACCGCTCGTCGCGATGTGCGGAGCCTGGTTCTTCTTCTCCGATTACATTTTTGCCAATTCCCTCTCTAAAACCAGTAATAACTCACTCTCAACTACCCAATCTTTCATATTAACCACAATAAATGCATTTCAACAACAATAAAACAACATAAAAGCCAATTTACTTACCAATCAAGCCCTAAATCTTCAAATCTCCGAAAATCTCTCCAACTCTTTCATCACCCATGGTTCTCTCTCAATTTTCACCAATCTTCATCTTCTCAAGGGTTTAGGCTTGGTCTTGCACAAGGAAGAAGAAACAAGTAGCAAGCCAAAGATTAAGCAAGGGTTGAATAAAGAGGATCGAAAATCGTCGAAGGGAGAAGAGAAGGAAGCATGCCCTGCGGAGGAAAGAAATGTGTTTCTGCCAAATTCAAAACCTAAGGCATTTAAAGGGATCTCTCTCTTAGCAATAGAATCATGCCACTTGTCTTTTTCCTCACAGTCTATTTAATTCTCTTTCTTATTTTTCACAATTTATTACTAGTCCAATTCGTCTCCAAATTTTAATGGCTCAACATATTAATTTCTAAAATCATCTATCTAATTTTTCATAGATATTGGACAGTTATTTCAGTACTATAAAATCAACCAGTCCGTCACTCGGAAAATTTTCGGTCCGGACATTTCCTCCAAAATATCCAGAAAATTTCTAAGGGTCACTATCAAGTGACAATCACTCTAAAACAGTTCCAAGTCCTATTCTCAAGCACAATATTTCAGAATTTATAAAACAGATCATATTCACCAATAAATACCGAAAAATGCTATGAATGCATGTACATATAAGTGCATGTGCCAATGACTCATTCCTCTAAAATTAGAGGCCAAATGAATATTCACATCAACATATGCAATGCAAACTTTTATCCTGACTTAATTTACCAATTTACTCCTCCCATCGGTGATGGGATGTTACAAAAATAATGCATTCCAAACGATGCAGCGCAGATGTGAGGAAAAGGAAGCGAAACGCATATGCCTGCGTTTTATGCTAGGGTTTAAAGTGATACTATTCATAGACCAACATATTAAATTGTCAAATTAGTGAATAGGAGAGACGGCTAGCGTGAAGAAAACAAGGTGGCAGCTTAAGCAATGAAAAGAAGAGAAAACATAATCAAGGAGGGTGCAGCTGAGAGGAGGATTATAGAACACGTCCATATAGAAGAATAACACCTAGCAGAAAAGAGAAAAAACAAGCACCAAGGTCGACAGCTAGACAAGACAGATAAGAAAATCAAGAACACTCCAAACGTGGATAACCCTAAATAGCTTGGAAAATTTGTGATGTTGGGTAACTAAACTCTTTTTTCTTGGTTTATAGAATCCTAGTTATTGAACTTTGAATGTTGTGAGACTTTTGTTCTTTATTTGAATTTATTTATTAGTCAAAGTATTAATTATTTTTCTGGGTTATTATTTGATTGTTTGATTTTATAGCTAGGTGCACAACTAGTTTGTAATTTTATTCAATCAATTGCTAGATTAAATAGGTTGACGTTAAATTCTTTTAATCAACAGTAGCAACTAGGATTTTTGTCTACTACGTTAGGGACATGATTATAGGAAAAATAGTTATTTAGGCTAAATATACATCGTATATATGTTGCCTAGTTTGTCAATTTTCTTAATTCATAAAGCTATTAATTAATTAAATCGAGATCATATCCAGTTTATTGATTAATAAGAGTTAATTTGAATATATTTTTGGTTAACTAAACATAAGAGAAAATAGGTAAAGAAATTGACCACGATGAATGCTTAACCAATAAATTGATTATTTTTAGTGTCGATGATCAACGCAAGTTTAATAATAAAGGAAACTGAAAATCAAGATTTATTCCTATTGATTATTAAATTCTCATTGTTTTGCTATTAGTTTTTTTTTGTTTCGTATTCTAACTAAATTATGTTTAATTCACAATTTTAAAACCCCCTTTTATTGCGTAACTACTAACGTCTAAATTTCTCATAAGAACGATCCTTACTTTCCACTACTACATTAATTTGTGTGTATAGGAATTTGGTTGCTATGTGTGTGGATGGTTGTAGGTTCTGTATAGGGGGTGTTACAAAGAAGGACGTAGTTGATTTATACTGATTTGGTTTACAACCCAAGCCTATGTCTAGTCCCCAAGTATCCAACTTAAATGTTTCACTATAAAATCAAGTAGTAATTTGACGAATCTCTCCAAGCTCACAAGTTAATATTTTTCAAAGTTCTTCAACCTTCCACACTAGTAGTATTTCACTAGCCTTTACAAGCTCTTAAATAAAAAATGGGGTTTGCTTGATATGAGCTTCAATAATCTCTATCAATAGAATTTTACTTTCTAACGTACAAGAGAATTTTTACAAAGATAACACTTTTAAGAATGTATATGTTTTTGATGAATTTTGACAATATAGTTTTGTAAGCTTCTGTATCGTTCAATTTTTATACACAGTTGCATTGGTTCTTCCCTAAATAGGCATTTCCTCAATTACCCAATGCTTCACTTGCATCCTCAGTCAACTGGATTAATTTAAATCTGAATAACTTCAATGTCATCTTTGCAAAAATTTTCCAGTAATCACGGAGTTAATATATAACCTTCATAATTAGTAGGATCCTTTTGGATAAATCATTTCTAATAAGGTAAGTTCATAAAGAAGGTTCCTACAAGAAAGAAAGTGTACTTTTTATGATTTTATTTCCTTTTGAGAATTAGATCATTAATTGTACAAGGAATAAAACCAATTTGAATTTTGAAATATTATACAATTATCATCAAAATCATTAAAAATAAACCTTAAGCTAACACATTCATGCCTTATCTCTAACTCCTACATCTAATTAAGTAGACCTTTCTCCACTCGTATACATTCCTGGCCTTGAGTTCCTTCCTCCATGTCACAACATCTACTGTATTCTTGAATCTCTATTCTGATACCAATTTTTGGTACAGATATTTATGGCATAACTAGTTTGGGAAATTTAGGGGTTGTTTATTTTCTTTTTTTTTAGTTTTTTATTGTAGTTTTTGTAAATTAAGAAACGACCCTTAAAATCATGTTTGGTTAAGCACATTTGTATATTTCATTTTTAAAAATAAAAAATGGCAACTATTTTACGAAAACATAAAAATAACGTTTTCATGATTTCTGAAAATAGTTGTTCATCTAATTTGAAACGTTTGTTTTTCACGAAAACAAATCATATTTAAGTTTCTCTCCTCTACGCTGACTTCATCTTCTGCATCTTCACCGATGTTACAATATCTCCAGGTTTGTTTCCATATCTATCTGTTGCTTCTGATATTTCTCTTGTCTTTCTTGTCCATAATATCAGACCAATCATATTTCTTGCGACTATCAATACTACTTTCATGTTTTCTCTTTGTGTTACTTTGAGCTAAGTATATTATTGATGATAGGATCAGTAACATCAGTTTGGTAGTAAAAAACAAAATAGAGAAACTAGGCGTGATGGAAGAGAGATATGAACTAACAAAGGACCGTGAAAAGAAAGAGAGATATGAAGAAAATAATAATATTATAAATGTAGCCATACTTACTACAAACAACCATGTAGAACTTCTACTTTGGGCAGAAGCTTCTACATTTTTTTATGATGATAAAGAAGATGATGCACTCTTGTTCTTCCTCTGAACAACAATTTTTCTGACTAGAATGAGTTCTTGTACAATGTGTTTTAGTTCTTCAGTTTTTGCTTCACTTCCTCTGTTAAATATAATGATAACTTCATCTTTTTGTGGCAAACTGATTCTTTATAAAGAACCAACACAGAACCGTGAACGTCCTATGAAATAACCTTATTAAAACAAAAGGCTATAGTTGTTTTCTTGATCTTCACGTCATTTTAAATTGGAGACAGCTACAGCTATTTCCTTCTTCCTCACATCTTTATAGTTGTTTTGTTCTTGGACTTCACGTCATTTTAAAGTGGCTTTCTCCTTGTCCTCATGTATTTATAGCTATTTTCTTCTCATCCTCAAGTCTTTAGTGTAGCATAGAGTGGAGCATAGGGTGAAGCCTAGTTGCAATCAGCCTATTCGACATTGTCTTCTTGTCTTCACATCATTCATTGTGGCATATGGAGGCTTCTTGTCTTCACGTTATTTATATCCCATGTTATTTAATGAACTGAAACATTAAATGCATTTGTACGTGAGTTGAATTTGATATATATGTAGCCATACTTACGTTGTCATCTTTCGTTACATTTTAACTAAACAAAAGGAAGAAAAAGGTTCTCCTTCTATCATATATTGATGACAGAAAACATAAGAGAAAGAGACATTCTAGTCATGAATTTGTGTTGTGAATGTTAATATATGTTCACAAAGATGTCTAACAATTGACCATTAAATAAATTAGAATTCAAGTTGAACACGTTGGTGTAAGACACTATTGTAGCAGATTAAAGTCCATCTTTTTCTATCAATTTTTTGTTGCATTGAAAATTTTTCCATTTTTACCACCTCAATTATAATATAAGCTTCTCGGCCCTTTGCTCATAAATTCTATTGAAGTGTCCTATTATCTAAAGTTGAAGCCAAAATGAAGGAATATGAAAATGATTTACTTTAGTGGTTTTGCTACCAGGTTTTCACATATAGTGAAAATCTAATTTGTGTACAAGTTAAGACACCAAATTTTTTTAGAAATTGTTATAGTTGTCACATGCTTATTTTCAACCATATTTAGCATTTAATATTTTATAGAAATTGTTGTGATTGATGTCACTTATATGTTATTACATTTAGTGATGGAAGGCTTGAACAATATGAATGATTACAATGATTATATGGAAGTAAATAAAAAAGATGGGATACGGAATGATACTATAGAGATGTATTTGATCTCCTTAATGGTTGAAGAAGTGAAAAAGGAAAATCGAACGATTACTACCTTTTCAAATCTGGTTGGAAGAATATTAAAGCAGGGCTTCAAAAAAATTCAATAAAGAGTATACTGATATTCAATTGAAGAATAAGTATAATGGATTACGGGCCAAATTGAAGAACTTCAAGAACTTACTCAAAGAAACAGGAATCGGTTACAACTCTTTTACTGCTGAAGTTAATGCTACAAATGAATGTTAGAAAAATCTATTTAAGATAAAATATGTCTTTTGTTTTATTAATATATCATATTATATAATATTCATTCTTGTATATCTTTTCATCATTATAGGTTCATATAATGACTCACAGATTCAAGGAAAAAAGATGGAATGAATTTTTAGACTTGTGTTATATTTTTAGAGATACTACTGCAACTAATGTGCATACACATCCATTAACTAAATCTCTATTGAATAGTACAGAAGAGGAACATGAAAATGATGTTGATGAAGATTACTCATATAATGGAAAAGAAGATCAAGATAAAAGTTCTCCGTCTAAGAGAAAGAAGTCTTCTAAGAACAAAAAAGCAAAGAAGACACATTCTAACATTATAGAAGAAGCCTTACTTATACTTAGTGAACAATAACAAAGGAAGAATGATTTACTTGAGAAAAAACTGAGTGAAACATCATCCACTGTAGAGAATAGATCTCAAGAGTCTAACATAATGATGGAATGTCTGGATTCTTTAGATGAATTGGGTGTTGACGATATGCAATATAGAAAAACTGTGAAGGTTTTACATCATTCTCCACTTTATAGGGATATTTTTTTAAGATGACACAAACAAGGAAGCTGGATTGCATTATATCTCTTTAGTTATATTTTCATATTATTGCATATCGAAATCTTATTGATTTGACACTTTTATATTAAGCACTATTCCATATTTTGAACATTTTAAGTTTGTGCTTTGTATGAATATTTGACTTAATTTTAAGTATATATTTTGTATGAATATTTTTCTATATTTGATTAAATATAATTGCTTGAATATTTTATTAATTATTTAATATTGGCATTGTAGATACATGGATTTTTTATCAAATTTTGAATCAGATTCTGATGATGAACGGAAGAAGGTAATCATTATTTCTATAGCTAGGGGAGAGAACAAATATTTGCATCTACAAAAGCAACCATGTAGAACTTCTGCTCTACCAAGTCATGAATGGATATTATAATTTTTGAATGGGAATCTTATAACGATTTATGAAAACTTAAGAATGAGAAAGATAATCTTCTTGAGCTGATGTGATGAGTTTAAGAGTTTAAGAGGCTTAAAGATAACAAATCATTTGACTATGAAGGAACAAGTAGCAATTTTCTTGATGACTATAGGACATAGTGAGACAACTAGAGTCAATGCAGAACGCTTTCAATGTTGGACCCCGATTTTTGAATGACATTTAGAAATATTAAGTTAAATTAAATGAGTGGTTTTATGTAAGTATTATGAAATAAAGGTATTTGTGCTTTGAAGAAATTGATGAGAAAAAGAATTGATGGAGTTTGATGATTTTGAAATTTGAATAGATTTGTATGGATTATACAAGTTTAAGTGGATGAGAAATTGAACATTAAGTTGAAAATCAAGAAATAAAGAGAAAATGTGTGAAAATATGAAAATATGAAAATATGAAAAATTTGACTTTTTGGCCTTTGAGAGTTGACTTTTGATTTAGGCAAAATTTGATAAAATGATCTACATGAAACTTGTAGATTATGTTAAGAGCTTTATGTCGCCATTAAGTTTGCAATTTTTCGATATCGGGAGTAAAAGTTATGATCAGTCAAAGTTTAGGTGTGATAGGGTTGACTTTTATTATGGCTGAAACTTTGACTAGAAAATTGACCTAGTTAGAGGTTAATTAAGCCTTGAAGTTCTTCATAAAAGTTGAAGGATTTGATTTGATCTTTATTTTGATATAAAGTATGGAATTTTTCGATCATGGAATAACAAGTTATGATTTTTACAAGTTTCTGTGATGGTTTTAGCATGATTATTAGAGGACAGAACGTTTGACTGAAAAATTGACTCCCTCAGAGGTCAATTTGATTTTTCTGTTCTTGATGAAAGTTGTAGGTGACTTTCTGATCTTTGCATTGATATAAAATATGAAAATTTTGGACTTTGGAGTTGAAAGATATAAAATTTCAAAGTTGAGTTATTGTTTAGAGATTTATTATTTGGGCAGAATCTTCGATTAGAAATTTGATCACGTAAGAGATGGAATTAATTTTTGATTTCTACATGAAAATTATAGAGCTTCCTTCAAGCTTTCCCTAGAGACCAAATTTGTCAAATTTGGAATTCGAAATCAAGAGCTACGATTTTGAAGAATTGAATATATATATATAGTTATGTATATATATATATATATATATATATATATATATATATATATATATATATATATATTGAAAAAAATAAACTGTAGTTAGAGCTATCTCATGAGGTGATAACTCACCCTCGAGAATAAAGGTTTAGTATTTTAATTTTAATTTTTATTTTTTAATTTAATTATTATTTATAATCTTTTGAACATATGACCCTCTTCAATCTTTTGCTCATATCTTTTCCGTCCGACATCCGATTGACTTAATTTTTGAAGCGTTGGATTCCTAAGACAATGAATTTCATTTTTACGAGAAATTTGTGAATTTTTTAGATTAAATTAATGATGATTAATTTAATCAAAGTGAGTCGGGAAATTTTCTAAATATGGTTCGATGTTTTGAGAAATTCGGGATCTGTGGAGATCCGATTGAAGTGATTCTTGAGGAAAAATAAAATTAAGACATGGGGCTACAAGTCATATGAAGAAAGTAAATTTCAATTTTGCCCCTAAGATTTTTAATTTATGAATGGAAGTTCCGATTAGTGTGCAGTTTTTGGGTTAGGAACATCTGAAAGTATATTAGGCATAACTTTTGCTCTGGTAATCTAAATGAGGTGATTCTTGTTTTGAATTAAACTAGAGACATAAGGCTATAATTGTTATGAAGACATCGAGTTTCAATTGTGTGATTAAGAATGTCAATTTCTGAATGGAAATAACATGCTGGAAAATGTGTTAGAACATGAACATATTTGAAATGTTTTTAGCATCACTTTTGACGTAGTGCTCCGAATTGGATGATTCTTGTGGTGTTTTGAAATTAAGACATGGAGGAACATTTCTCTAGAATGAAGTTTTGACAAATTCTTTCAAATTGATAGTGCGAATCAGATCCGCAAGTAAGCATGACTTAAAGTAAATGTTAGGGGCATTTTGAGAAGTCCCCTTAAAGAAAGGGACAAAAGGGTCATTTGACCCTCATTAAATGAATAAGAATCACTTGGTTGTCGTTTGAAGAAGCAGCCCATGAAATTAAAAGAGTGGAAGTCGACTTTTAGAGGAAAGAAGAAGAAAATAAGAAGAGAATGGAGAGAAGAAGCTTCGGCCATGGAGAAAGAGAGAGAGAAGTGAGGATTTTCGAATTTTTAAGAGTTCTAGCATGAGTTTTTACATGGATTCAAAGGAAAAAGGGTAGAAGAGCATGGAGCTTCATCAAGACCCAAGAAATTTCGAAATTTAAGGAGAAATGAGATAAGAGAAAATTTTGAGTTTTGAGTTTTTCTTGATTTAATGGTTTAGAATTATGGACAATAATATGGGTTTGCCCATTCTAAGATCAATTTTGGTGTTTGCTTAGTTAATTGGATCAATTTGGAAAAATTGTGAATTGGGGTTTTGCCAATTTTGAAATTTGGGAGTTTTGGAAATTGATGATTTAGATAGTTTGAAAGTATGTGGAATTAGTGTTTGTTAAGTTCAATTTGAGAAATTATGATTTTTATGACGTTTAATTTGGGTGAATTGGTTTAGGTCAATTGTGGAATTTGGAGATTTTCGAAATTGATGATTTAGATAGCTTGAAAAAGTGATGAATTTGGGTTTCCTATAGTTAATTTTGAAGATTTCGTAATTTATGATGTTGAATTTGGATGATTATGGCTTAGGTCAATTTTAATTGAAAGAAGGAAAAAAGCAAAGATCAAATTGGAGCTAGGAACGAGTTTCTGGCATCGATTCCAGGTGGGTAGTATATTTATTTGTTGAATTTTAAGCTAAGCATGTGAAAATGAAAATTTAAGAAGCGAATTTTTGATAAATTAATGTTTATATAAATGTTTGAAAAATTATGATTTCGAAGGATTAAATTCCTTATTGTGGAAATGATTTTTAGAAAATGCAAGGTTTATGAAATTTAGGGTTTTCGAATTATTTGAATAATTTGATAAACGTGCTTTATGAATTTTGAATAAGTTTGAATTATGATTCAAATGAATTATTGCATTCATTGTTATGAATTTTGATTGATTGTGATGTGTGATTAAATTGATGATTTGAATTGCATTAGAATTGTTATCTGATTTTCATGTGTTATGAGAATGTGTCAAGTATTGACACTATTTGATGTTATGATATAAAAAGTTTGAAAGTAAGATTTCGAAAAGTGCCTTCAGGCAATCCGAATTTTTCGGTTTCGAATTATGTGTTATGTGGGTTTGGTCAGGTCCCATCTGTGGGACGAGTGCGCACTTGTCTAGTTTTATAGCCTTCTACCAGCTACCGCTAGTGGCATAGAGCTCCGATTTCGGACTCCTTTCACGGCTACACTAGACCGCTATGTGAAAAAGTGTAGTATGTTTTGTTCACGGTTTGCAGACAGACATTATGCATGAAATGTGCAAAGACGCTCGTTCATGGACCGAACCAGACCATTTGATGTGTTATGTGCTTTTGTTTCGTTTCTAAGTGTGATGCATTCATGTTTTTAAATTTGATATTGAAATAAGAAAGAATTGAGAATTTTGAGAAATGAGAATATAAGATTTGCAAATGTAAGATTGTGGAAATGTTTTATGAATGGTTTGAAAAGTGAAAGATTTGAAAGATAAGCTTTGAAAGGTTTCTACTGTGAAATGTTTAAAATGACAAACTTCTTGAAAATGAGTTTTTCACTTATTGTTCAATTTATAAATATATTATCCACGAGCTGTGTAGCTCACCCCCCTTTCATTCCCATCTCCAGGTTTCGAGCAGGAGATTGGATGAAAGAAAGTCAGGCCAACTGTTCGTTTTTGCTTATTTTGTAAATTGTGTAGTTTGGATTTTTAGAAATGGTTTGTAAATGGCTTTGAATGTCATTCAAGTTTGATAGTGTATCTACTTCGGAATGTAAGTGATTTATGGTTTATGTATTGAATGTGAGATATAAGTTTGTATATGACTTCGATTGGTCTATAATTGGATTGGATTTGAGACCTGGAAAATGAAATTGTTTGTATTGGCTGATTGAGAATTATAGAAGTGTTAGGTATAGGTTTGTGTTTGTTGGTGTTTGGATTCCGGACGGGAGAGTCCGATGATTATGGGTTTTGTTTGGAAATTTTAGAAGTATATTTTACCTTTGCAGGTTTGGGTTAGTAAGAATGCAGCCGTTGTGCTGCCAAATTTTCGTTAGAAAACAAATTGGAAAGAAAGAAAAAATAAGATTTAGAGGATTAAAAGATAGATTTTGGAATGTATACGAGTGTTAAGAAGTTTGCTGTGATTCGAGAACTTGGTTAAGGATAATGTCAAAGAAAAGAGAAATTATATGACTGGCATGATTTTGAGTAAAAACGGATATAAGAAAAAGAAAAAAAAAATTATACCGGATTTGGATAGTCTAGGTTTCCAACGCGACGGTTTTCTAATGGGTATGTCTTCGGATGTCGGATATGTTTCAGTTCGATTGATTATTTCGTTTGTTTCCGCTTTATGATTCGATTCGATTCGTGCTTTCTTTCGTTTCACTTTCGTATCCCCTTTCGTATTGCTTTGTCTTTGTTATCCGATTTTGACTCGTTTTTGATTGTATTTTCGCCTTCCCTTTGTTTGTACTTCGCTTTTCGTTATGTTTTTTGTTTCGTGTTATCGAATGCCTTGATTTACGATTCAAAATTTCGATGCGACATTTTCGTTTTTCGGTTAAGATCCGGTTCCCGGATCGGATCTCAACATTCAATATTCGACCTGGACAATTTTGAAGTACTTTCAAAAAGTTTTATATGCAGTTAATTGTCTTGCAAAAAGAGTCATTACACCACCATCTTTTACTAATACACCTCCTAAGATTCAACATAATTTAAAAAAAATTTCCATATTTTCAGGTACATTCATATATTTAATTACCATATTAATTATGTCCTTATGATTAAAAATTATTTTAATATATTTTTTAATTTTTAGGATTGTATAGGAGCAATAGATGGTACACATATTGATGCACATGTTCCGACGGATGAACAAATACCATATAGGGGCAAAAGAATTAATCCAACCCAAAATATTATGTGTTGTTGCTCGTTTGACATGGGTTTTACATATGTAATGGATAAATGAGAAGGTACTGCAAATGACTATCGAGTTCTTTTGAAAATAGTGACAAATCTAGCGAATCAATTTCATATGCCTCCATAATAATGTATCATAAGTCTTTACTGAATGTGAAATTAGATTTATAATTTTTTTTGAACATTTCATATGCCTCCATAAGGTATTATATTATTTTAAATAAACATAATAATTTTGATTCATTTTTAATATCTTTTTGTTAATATTATGTTCTTTTTATGTTAGGTTTGTACTATTTGGTTGACTCGGGCTATACTAATACGCCTGGATTTCTTTCACCATATCAAATTGAAAGATATCATTTGCGAGATTAGACACAGAGGAATACCTCAAGGTCTATAGAAATTATTTAACAACAGGTATTCTTCATTAAAAAATGTTATTGAAAAATATTTTGATGTCATAAAAGCAAGATTCCCTATATTTAAAAACATGTTGAGTTATGATATAAAGAAACAAAAATATATCGTTATTGCTTGTTGTATTATACAAAATTATATTAAAATGTATGGACAAAGCGATGAGTTATTTGACACTTATGTCGAGAATGAATAACAAATTAGGGAAAGTGAAAATAAAGATGCAAGTTCTCAAGCGGAGTATAATATCACTCCAGCATAATTTCAAAATATGTCTGGAAAGTAAGATGAAATTGTTAGGCAAATGTGGAGTGATTATATTAATTTTTAATTGATTTATGTTTCTTTTTGTAAATGATAATACTATAATGTTTTCAAGAATTATAATATGATGGATATCTTTTCTTGATATAAAATTTTAATTTATAGAATTTTATTATATACAATTAATATGTAATTTTTAATGCCCTCAAGGGGTGTGGCTTGATGGTTAAGAGCGGAGCTTGACTTTGGTTAGGTCCCAGGTTCGATTCCATGCTAGCTCCTCTTGTAAGAAGCTCAGGCAAATGGGAGTTTACTGTAGATGGAGAACTAGTTGGGCCCTCAATGATAAGGTATAGCTTGACCCGTCTGTGGGGTGGTCTGTGCCAAGGCTACTCGAGAGAGAGTGTGCAGCTTACCGCTTTCTGAGGTTTCCTCGAATCAAAAAAATGTAAATTTTAATTACATTTAATTTGCATATACTTAGACTATAACCGTAAGACAATTAATTAATTTAAAAGTATAATGTATGATATAAAATTATTAATATAAGAATATAATTACAAAAATAGAAACAAGATAATAAAATCAAATATGTTAATAAAATCAAATATGTTTTGTTTTAATTACTAATCTCAACTAAATATGTTTTTGTTTTTATTTTTATATTACAAATCTCGATCAAACAGATTTTTGTTTTTGTTACATTAAAAAAATAGAAAACAAAAATTAAAACTATAACAAAAAAAAGCGAAATCAAACGTCTCCTTAGTTATTAAAACAATGAATGAAAAGAGAGAGGGAGAAGTAAAACAAACATAAGAGATAGAAACTTTTTAGAGAGAGAAAATTTGTTATGGTTTCTTCTTTGCCTCGGAAGGTTATATGAATGACTATAATAATTGTTGGTGGCCAATCCCTTACAACGGACAATTGTTCCCTTTACACGACAACGTTTCACTTATTTATGTATTAATTACAATGTTATGTCGTATCTATCTACATCTTCACGCATCAACTTCCGCTCCTATCAATCCTCCTCCAATGCTCCAGTGTTGTCTGTATGCTCCTACTTCAGTGTTTTTTCTTCTTCGCTTGCTAGTTATTCCTCTTAGCCGCTACTTGCTCTTGGAAAGTCCTTCATGCCGCCAGTCGCCTCCCTTAGTACTTCGCTTGCATTTCTCTTACTCTGCTGCCACCCGCCGGTATGCCTCCTTCAATAATCCACCACTTGCTTCTTATTCCTCCCGACTGTCGGTTGCTCCTGGGAAGTCCTCCTTACCGCCACTTCTCATTCTAGCAATAATGAAATGATTGTCAATCCTGTATCTTGCTTTGAATAAGCTTGTTATTAAAATAATTTGCATGTATATTCATACAATATACTAAAATGATTTGCATTCATAGTCATATGCTATGAACAAATTAAAAAATAAATCATTTAACTTTAAAATTTAGTCCGAACCAATCATACTTCAGATCGCTTAAACTAGATCACGTTTTGAGTCATGAACTTTTATTCAATGTCCAATCAAACTACAAATTGCAAATCTTAATCTCGTTAATCGTAGATAGGATTAAATCTCCTTGATTTAAACCTAACTTGATCCACTGTCATCTCTAGTTATTTAAAAAAACATATCAAAAATCATTTTGTGCTATTTTAAAATTTTCATGTGCTTTTCGTCTCTAAATTAATAGTTAAGTTAAAATTATTAATGGTTGTTTGGATGATATGTTCACATGCTTAACCGGAGAAAACTGAGGTAATTAAGATTTGTGAATTTGAATATAATATATATTTTCTTGATTTATTTAATGATATCCATATTAATTCTTTTTTCAATGTAGAAAATTTGATATCTTACTTAGTTAGGTCGGCAGTGCTAAGCCCAGGTCCAGGTACACGTGTCTACAGCCCATTTGTAGGTAGAAACCTCTCATGCATACGTAAAGACCTAAACCCAGTAACTATTCCATATATAAGGTACTATTTTGCTATGATACAAGTACGAGATTAGAACCCTGATTTTCTTTGTTTACAGCCACCAAAAGACTAACTTGAGCGTCGGAGGGGCCTGTTGGCTATCAACCCTCGGCGTGCCTTGTGCTGTTTTGCAAGTATTCTTTTGCTGAAGACAACCAATCTCATAGATCCACACACTAGCGTCCTGCCTCACCAGGATCAGGCAGAACCAGTTGGCGCCTACCGTGGGGCCCGACATCAGAGCACCACGTCCAAAAATACTCAGATCAGTCAGGCGACAGCAGCCAACCCTGATATAGCCGTCGTTGCGGCACTTGCACTACAGCGTTGGGTTTGCAGTTGTCGGCCACTCTCCTGCCGACACATCATGATTCCCGCACACAATCTTCGCACCCGAATGATCAACCACAACCTCAAAACCCAGATCAAGAAGAACAGAGCGTAGCCCTGGAGGACAATGCTGAGGCCAATACGCATCAAAATTTTCAGCACCCCTAGATGCAAATCCTCCTGTACCACAACAAACCTCCCTCACCCGAAAACAGATCGAGGAAGCGGCTGATCTATTGATTCATCAAATTTTACAGTCTCAGCAGGAACAACACCAGACACCCGCACGGCAGATTAGTATGATGGTCGATCGCCATTCTGTTGAAGCCCTAGAAAAAATCGTGGACGATCGGATCAATGTGGCCATGAATTCCCGTCCGCATCATCCATCAGCACAATATAGCTCTCCCTTCATCCCGACAATCTTGGATAGCCTCCCAGCTGTCGGCACCAAAATACCGACGCCTGAAAAATATACTGAAAAAATCGATCTCCTAGACTATCTGCAGCACTTCCAGTTGATGATGAACCTACATTGCGTCCCCCACGTCATTCATGTAGGAAAATCCCGGTGTGAGCATCACATGCCCACGGTACGGAAAACAAAAAATTTTATTCCGGGACCTTCCCGAAAGCCAGGATCCATGTGTCTATACAACAGACTCAAATCATAACGACCAAAGGAGACTGTCTCTAACGGTATCCACGCAGAGATCGGAGAACCTAACCGGGACAAACCCTTTGACCCAAGAATAGTTAGAACAAGTTGAAGACTGCTAGATCTTACCTTGTTCTTGGAGAGCTTGGAAACGATGGAGAAAAACTTGCTTGGAGGAGGAGATGAAAATCGTTGGTGAAGAGAGGAAAAGCTTTAATTTCCAAACCTTTCTTCAATCTTTCAAAACCCACGATTTTCTACCCACATCAAGCCATCTTTTTTAGTATTTTATATCTTTAACACTTTAAAGACACCATAAATGCTAAGGTGAGTCATTGACCCACGTTAGCTACTCTATATATATATATATATATATATATATAAAGTTATAAGATGACTAAGGCTTCCTCCTCCTCTTCCACGTATGGCATATATATATATATATATTCTTTAATTAATTAATTATATATATATATAAATAAATCTTGAAGTGGTCCAATCACTGAGGTCGGTCCTCACTGGCCATCGGATCATTATGGGAAAAATCTTCTAAACATTTTTCAATAATATTGATGTTGCGATCTCATGGGACATATCTCGATCTCATCGGGATCCATTTAATCCTTTGCTCTCCATATATTGGAACTCTGTCCAAAACTATTTTCTGAATTCTCCGAGACACTCTTATCGTGTGACCCATTAGGTTCCGGTTATGTTGGCCACTTAGATTAACACTTAATCTTAGCAAGTCATGAGCGTATCTAGCAACACATCATGACCCCAATTGACCGGAAAGTAATTGGTTTGACGAATGAATATGTATTCATCATGAACCATATCACGAACCTTTCCATAGACAATTACCGTGCAATTCGTCCTTTCACCATGCTATACCCCACTTGGTTATGAGTATGGGCAAAGTGTCAACTCTTTACTAGACTGACTATGTCAAATCTAGTCCAAGTGATTTTGTTCTTGTCACTGGGACTCATTACTTAATATGTCAATGAAGACACTCTTCATGACATACTTACTCTACGAGAGATTTCCAAGTAATGACTCGACAAGAGGCCATGGGTATCATCTTCGCTATCACGAAGTGGTGAATCCTCTATTGGCTACTCAATTACCTTGAATACCTCAAGTCGCACCCAATCACCACCCTATGAGCGACCTACGGAAGGCAACAAGGAATGGAGTCAAAGCACGTAATCAAGTATCCAAGATATCCTTGAGCACCTCAAGTCTAAGGATACTTGCACTATTGCTATGATGAGATTATTACTGACATTAGAATAGGACATCCATGTGATGATCTCATAGCAGGTCATCCAATGTACTTACTAACTCTAGTAAGCATCCACATCTCAACCCTAAATATCTCATATTTACAGCTTTTGAGATCCACTACTTGATCAAATCAAGGTGCTTGAGATGCGCTAGTCTTTTCGAATTACCGATGTCCAGTCTCAGTAATCCTATGACTAGGGATAATTTAGATACTGACATAATTGCACATGATAGGAATCTCAGTAGTATGATCACATCATAATTTCCTTCATGATATGTCATATATCATGGACTTCATTAATTTGCTTATTGATCAAAATCCGTTCATAAATAATGAACATCAAATTAATGAAATATGTTTTTCTTTATTTATTTAATAAAGACTATACACAACTTTGTACAAAATGCGCTAAAAGCGATTGCCTTTAGGGCACTATTCTAACAATCTCTCACTTGACCTAAAGCCAATCGCCTTGATATCTAATACCATAGGCGAGTACATGAGAATCAAAAGTCTTTTGTGATAATGGCTTTGTCAACGGATCGGCAATATTCGCTCGGTGGGAATTCTCTCGATCTGGACATCACCTCGTCGATGATCTCCCGATCGATGATATCTGCGAGTGCGTGTTTGGATCGTTGATGAGATCTTGGTTCTTTCGCCTGCGCAATAGCCCCATTGTTGTCACAATACAACTGTATGGACCCATCACTGTTAGGAACCACACCAAATTCAGTAATGAACTTTTTGATCTAAACGCGCCTTTCACGCTACAAGCGGCAATGTACTCTACCTCGATCGTTGAATCGGTGATCGTCTCTTGTTTGGAACTCTTCCAACTAATCGCCCGTCATTCGGTGTGAATCGTAACTCGATTGGGATTTGGAATCATCCTTATCAGTTGAAAACTCGCATCAGTATACCCGCTCACTTTGAGATCTCCATCTCCATATATCAAGAAAACATCCTTAGTCCTTCGCAAGTACTTAAGGATATTCTTGACAGCCACCTAGTGACCCTCACTAGGATCCGATTAGTATCTGCTCGTAACACTTAGAGCATATGATACATCGGGTCTCGTACATAGCATAACAGCATGATAGATCCTACCGCAGATGCATACGGATCATATTCATGTGCATCCTCTCATCTTATGTCTTAGGACACATAGATTTCGAGAGTGTTATCCCATGAGTCACGGAAGGTACCTCTCTTGGATTGCTCCATGCTAAACCTTTTAGCATCTTGTCTATATGTCGTTGATTGTGAAAGACCAAGCAACCTTTTGATCTATCTCTATAGATCCTTATCCCGAGGATATAAGTTGCTTCACCAAGGTCTTTCATGGCAAATTGTTTCGACAACCAAATCTTGGTGATTGTAGCATAGAGACATCATTTCCTAGCAATAATATGTCATCTACATACGACACAAGGAATACGATTGCGGTCCCATTAACCTTCTTATACACACGGTGTTCATCCGAATTTTGTGAGAAACCAAACTCTTTGATTACCTCATCAAAACGGATATTCCAACTCTGGATGCTTGTTTCAATCAATAGATGGATTTTGAAGCTTGCATACCTTTTCGCCATCATAGGAGGTGAAGCCCTCGGGTTGTGTCATATACACATCCTCCTAGATTTTCATTTAGGAAAGTCGTCTTCACATCCATTGCGATATCTCATAATCATAATGAGTGGCAATGGCTAGGAGTATTCTAATAGATTTAAGCATTGCTCTTTGGGGTGAAGGTCTCGTCAGAGTCAAGCGCTTGTCTTTGTGAAAGCCTTTAGCCACAAGCCTTGCTTTATAGGTAATTAAATTACCATCCATGTCGGTTTTCTTTTTGAAAACCCATTTGCACCCTATGGGTTTGATTCCTTCGGGTGCCTCAACCAAAGTCCATACTTGGTTTTCGTACATGGAATCCATTTATGCCTTTATGGCTTGAAGCCATTTCTCAGACTCTGAACTCTTGAGAACCTCTTCATAGGTGGTAGGCTCATCATCTTCTATGAGCAATACGTCATTCTGTTCATTCACGAGAAAGTCATATCTCTCGGGAGCAGAGCGTATCCTACGTGACCTCTGAACTTCGTGTGTTGTAGAAGGTTGAATTACTTCATCTCAGATGAGTCACGGTTTGAGTTTGAACGATTGATCTGCGTCTGTTCGAGCATCTTGAACTTCTTCAAGCTCAATTTTGCTCCCACTGTCTTCTTGTAAAAGAAACTCTTTCTCTAAAAAGATAGCATGCTTTGAAACAAACACCTTTTGTTCCTCAGCAAGGTAGAATTGATATCCCATTGTTTCTTTAGGATATCCTACGAACAGACACTTGCCAGATTTTGCATCAAGTTTATCTGACTGTATCCACTTCACATAAGCAGGACAACCCCAAACTTTCAAATGAGTAAGATAGGGTCTTCTGTTAGTCCACATATCATATAGAGTAACATCAACTGTCTTTGATGGAACTCTGTTTAGCAAGTAAACAGCTGTCTCGATTGCATACCCCCAAAAAGATTTCGGTAACTTTGCAAAGCCCATCATTGATCGTACCATGTCTAACAAGGTTCGATTTCTCCTTTCTGCCACACCATTATGCTGTGGTGTGTAAGGAGGAGTCCATTGAGATAAAATCTCATTATCTCTAAGATAATCCAAAAACTCTTGGTCTAAGTATTCCCCACCATGATCTGAGATTAATGTCTTGATACTTTTTCCAAGTTGGTTTTCTACTTCATTTCTGAATTGTTTGAACTTTTCAAATGCTTCAGATTTGTATCTCATCGAATCAAGTATCCATTTCGAGAATAATCATCGATAAAGATAATGAAGTAAAGACAACCACTTACGGCATGGATGGACATCGGACCACATACATCCGAATGTATTAGGTCTAATACTCGATCCGCTCGTTCACCCTTTCCTTAAAGGTAATTTAGTCATCTTGCCTAATAAACAAGATTCACATGTGTCATATGATTCATAATCAAATGACCCTAAACTACCATTCTTATGGAGCTTAGCTGTCGTCTCTCATTTATATGGCCAGGCGACAATGCCATAAGTAAGTTGATTTTAAATTATCTCGTTTATGTCTTTTCGTGTCATTGACATTCATAATTGGATGTGACATATCTAATATGTAAATTCCATTGCATAATGTACCAGTACCATAAAGCATTCCATTCAAACTAATAGAACAACCATTGTTACTAAAAGTCAAATGGAAACCACTCTATTTAAACAAGCGAATAATATGTTCTTTGTTAATACAGTACAAAATAACATTCATCCAATTTAATTACAAGCCCGGTGGGGAGTGACAAAAGTAAGTGCCTACGGCTAATGCAAAGAACTCTTGCTCCATTTCCCACACACAGTCTAGTTCTCCTTCACGAGTCGTCTACTATCCACGAGGCCCCTGTGATATCATTGCATATGTGTGAGCCACAACCGTATCTAATACCCATTTGTTATGGTCGAAGCAGATTAACCTCAATGACAAACATACACAGAAGAAGTCGAGGCATCGATGCCTTCTTCGCTTCAATTCTTCCAGATAGACTTTACGGTTTCGCCCCGGTGGCGGTCTTGCCCTGATGGAAGCAAGTTCCTTTTGGTGCGATTTCTTTGGTTTTCTTCTTGGCTACACTTCCTTTCGGTTTCTTAGACCTTTTCTTCTTTAGATTCTTTTTCTTTGAACCAGAAGAAGAGTCCACCATAAGCACTTGCTTGCTATCCTTCTTGATAGCTTGCTTTGCTGTCTCGAAAGTGATTGATCAACTCGAGGATTGTCGTGGATATTTGGTTCATCCAGATAGTTTAACACTGTTGTGAATAACTATCGACAATCCAACTAGAATTAAGTCAACACTTAATTCATAATCCATAAACCTAAGACGGCCAACCTCTCAATATACCCATTCATCTTCAGTGCATAATGCACTGCAGATGAACCTGGAGTCATCTTAGTAGTGAAGAGTAGCCTCGAGATCTCGAACCTTTCAGACCGAACTTGCTCATCAAACAGCTCCCTAAAATGAAACACTATTGTATTAGCATCCATTGACTCATGCTGCTTCTGCAGCTCTGGTGACATCGAGGCAAGCATAATGCAGGTAGCCATGTCACTGTCTTTAAGATGTTTACGATATGCTTTCTGATCCTCATCAGAAGCATCAACAGCAGGTGGATCAGGAAGTGGAACATCTAGGACATATCCCAGTTCCTCGGACCTGAGAACAATTCTCAGATTTCTCAGCCAATCTAGAAAATTGGGTCTAGTTAATTTGTTCGAGTCCATAAGCGAGCGCAAATTCACACTAGAGGTCATTTTCAATAACCTAAAGGGAAAAGAGAGAAAGAATGTTAGAATAGAATTACATGCATGATCATAAGGACTTGCATGACATGCATATGGCTCCCACTAGTTTCAAAGAATCCATAACCCTCAGTACGAATCCAAGAAACATTATGACAAAATGTCCTAGTGGGTCGATATCCGACATTACTAAAATGACCTTGGGTTTACCCAACAAGCCACCTTAGGTCAATCGGTAGGTATCGGTCATACCAATTGCATCATAGATATCCGACATTACTAAAATGACATTGGGTTTACCCAACAAGCCACCTTAGATCTATCGGCAGGTATCGATCATACCATTTGCTTCATAGATGCAACTATCGACCAGTGCTATCAACTCGTGATGTATGCACACATATTGGGTTATCAACTCTTGATGCACGTACATCTGATGCACACTACCCAATTTCGCCTCTGTCCACGTTGACCTTGAGTTTACTCAACAAATCAACGCTTCTAGTGAAAACCGACCCATTAATCTGAAAATCTTATTTCCATGGTTCGAATATATCCGTATAGAGTGAGCTTGGGTTTACCCAACAACCCAACTCTATAAGAACTCTGGTTCTCCCCATATTAATGGAAGGCGTTAGTTTTCATATGATGTGTGAGGGTTTTCAGGTCTCATCTTCTTCTTCTCCAAGCCGTAGGATTATAGTCACCATGACCATATGGGATGATTTAGGGCATTTCATCAATCACATTAAATCTATACCTAAAATCATCCATCATCCCACCTTTGCATATTGTAAGTCGACTTGTGTATGTATAAGTCGACTTATGCTAGTGTGTAAGTCGACTTATGCATGTGTAAGTCGACTTGTGCAATTGTACCTAACAAGTCGACTTGTACCATTGTGCGAAGTCGACTTATCGTCTGATGCTTGCGGATAAGTCGACTTGTATCTTTATTAGTCGACTTATCCATGTGGAATTGCTATCTAATCGGCTAATTTCTTAATCCGTGCAGTTCCAATTCACAATACCAAGTGTAATATCCTTTATTATGATGTACCAATGAAACACTTTCATTGTTGCTTACCATATATAGTCAAACTATACATAAAAAAACTTGAAATTGATGAATACAGTCTTATTCATTTAGATCTCCAAATAATTTAAGAATATCAAACTATCACCCTAAGTATCTCTAGGTAGTCTAAACTTTATCAAGACTACTTCGGCACTTGTCACAAAATTTGTGACGGCCAAAATAATCAAGACAACGAAATGAACTAACGAGACGCTAATGTGACACATTTGACATCCGAAAAATATTTGGAAACCCAATTTTAAGAAATTCAATTTGGAAAGCATACAACATCAATATAACACATTTTTAATCACATTAAAAATGATCCAAGGCATTGGAATTGAGAAATACACAATTTATCATTCCAAACAAAATAGCTCCAGCAACTTTCTCAAAACTGCCAAGCTCTGTGTTTTGCTTGAAAAACTCATTGAAACAATTTCAATAAATAATGAGAAAATTACAGACGTTACAACATGTTCACAAAAAGCAGCATGAAGTTTTTCAGGATTTATTTCCATCAAAAACTCATTCAACCTCAGCAACAAAGCCAATGTAGAATCTGTGTTCCTCAACACAGTTATTCCCAGCAGCACACAATAAATTCTCAAATAAATATTAAATCACCTCTAAAACATTTTTTCATTCTCATAGACATTCATAAACATCTTAGAGACATGTCGGTGAAAGCAAATCTGAAAAACAATTTTTCTACAATTTATTCTCGAATTTATAAGCATGCTTGTTCATTGAATGTGCACAAAAACAGCAACCAGAACATTGGGGAATAAATTAGCAAAACCATATCAAATCACATTTATAAATTCCGAGCTTCCACAGACATATGCAAAAACATCTTGTGAACATATCTGGGGAAGAAAAATTTCTACACTAAATTCGAAATTCACACAATCAACATGCATCATCTTCACAAGCAATAGGCAGCTCCGACCTAGTTATGGTTTCATCGTTATATACGACACAAGTGGCTCTGATACCACTGTAGGAAAATCCCAGTGTGAGCATCACATGCCCACGGTGCGGAAAACAAAATTTTTTATTCCGGGACCTTCCCGAAAGCTAGGATCCATGTGTCTATACAACATACTCAAACCATAACGGCCAAAGGAGACCGTCTCTAACGGTATCCACGCAGAGATCGGAGAACCTAATCAGGACAAACCCTTTGACCCGGGAATAGTTAGAACAAGTTGAAGACTGCTAGATCTTACCTTGTTCTTGAAGAGCTTGGAAACGATGGAGAAAAACTTGCTTGGAGGAGGAGATGAAAATCGTTGGTGAAGAGAGGAAAAGCTTTAATTTCCAAACCTTTCTTCAATCTTTCAAAACCCACGATTTTCTACCCACATCAAGCCATCTTTTTTAGTCTTTTATATCTTTAAAGACACCATAAATGCTAAGGTGAGTCATTGACCCACGTTAGCTACTTTATATATATATATATATATATATATATATATATATATATATATATATATATATATATATATATATATATATATATATATATATATATATATATATATATATATATATATATATATATATATATATATATATATATATATATTAATTAATTAATTATATATATATATAAAAATACTGAAGTGGTCCAATCACTGGAATTAGGTCTCACTAGCCCACTAAGGTCCCATTATGGGAAAAATCCCAGGAAATATTTTTAGCAATATCGATGTCGCGATCTCATCGGGACATATCTCGATCTCATCGAGATCCATTTAATCCTTTGCTCTCCATATATTGGAACTCTGTCAAAACTATTTTACAATTCTCAGAGACACTCTTATCGTGTGACCCATTAGGTTCCGGTTATGTTGGCCACTTAGATTAACATTTAATCTTAGCAAGTCATGAGCGGTATCTAGCAACACATCATGACCCCAATTGACGAAAGTAATTGGTTTGACGAATGAACATGTATTCATCATGAACCATATCACGAACCTTTCCATGACAATTCTGTGCAATTCGTCCTTTCACCATGCTATACCCCACTTGGTTATGAGTATGGGCAAAGTGTCAACTCTTTACTAGACCGACTATGTCAAATCTAGTCCAAGTGATTTGTTCTTGTCACGGGACTCATTACTTAATATGTCAATGAAGACACTCTTCATGACATACTTACTCTGCCAGAGATTTTCAAGTAATGACCGACAAGAGGCCATGGGTATCATCTTACGCTATCACGAAGTGGTGAATCCTCTATGGCTACTCAATTACCTTGAATACCTCAAGCTGCACCCAATCACCACCCTATGAGCGACCTCGGAAGGCTGACAAGGAATGGAGTCAAAGCGTAATCAAGTATCAAGATATCCTCGAGCACCTCGAGTCTAAGGATACTTGCACCATTCTATGATGAGATTATCACCGACATTAGAATAGGACATCCATGTGATGATCTCATAGCAGGTCATCCAATGTACTTATCGCCTCTAGTAAGCATCCACATCTCGACCCTAAATATCTCATATTTACGACCGAGATCCACCGCTTGATCAAATCAAGGTCTTGAGATCGCTTAGTCTTTCCGGATTCCGATGTCGATCTCGATAATCCTATGACTAGGGATAATTTGAATCTTGACATGATTGCACATGATAGGAATCTCGATAGTATGATCACATCATAATTTCCTTCATGCTATGTCATATATCATGGACTTCATTAATTTGCTTATTGATCAAAATCCGTTCATAAATAATGAACATCAAATTAATGAAATATGCCTTTCTCTATTTATTTAATAAAGACTATACACAATTTTGTACAAAATGCACTAAAGGCGATTGCCTTTAGGGCACTACTCTAACAATTCAATGTAAGGCATTTTACACCGCCTTTCAAGAAGGAGCCCGCCGATGGTTCAATAGTTTACCCCCATGTTGCATTACTTGCTTCGAGAATTTTAAGCTGCTCTTCCTCAATCCATTTGCTACAAGTAAACGACCACAGAAGACCGCCTTGGAAGTGATGCAGTTGACCCAAGGAAGGAACGAAAGTTTACGGGAGTTCATCACTCGGTTTAATAATGAAGTTGTCGAAGTCCCTGACCTCACTTGCTCGTCCATGTTGGCAGCACTGATGAGCAACACGAGGGATGAAGAGTTTAAGAAGTCACTGGCCCTCGATCATCCCAAGACTATTCAAGAGATAAGAAATCAGGCGGACAAGTATATCCAGCTCGAGGAAGTGTTGAAAAACACAAAACGCAGAGTAGACGACCGCGGATTGAGTGGCAGAGCGGATGATTCCCACAAGCGACAGAAGGATCAATCGAGCTGGAGAAAGTCGACCGATCGACAGGGACATCGACGAGAATTCTTCACCCCGCTCAACAGGCGATATGCGGAAGTATTGGTGGCCATGAGAGCAGATGGGGCCCCTCCGAGAACCCAATAAATTGAAGAGCCCCCTCATGAAGAGGCCCCCTAATTTATATTGCCGCTTCTATAGAGACATCGGTCATGACACAGAGGATTGCTGGGACTTGAAAAAAGAAATTGAACTCCTTATCCAAAGGGAAGGCTGGGTCGATTTTTGAAGTACGGAAAGAATGCCGATCGAGACAATGAGAATAAGTGCGGTTGGTCCGACAACTGGCGACAGCCTTGGAGGCGAAACGATAGGAATGATGGAGGGAGGCAGAATGGGAATACTGGCGATCGACGCGAAACGAGAGGACGATCCGAGGCAAGAGGCGAAACACTGCACAACAAGATGACCCATGGTTGGGTCATTAACATGATCTTTGGTGGTAGTGCGTGAAAGGTCCACCGTTAAAGGAAGAAAAGGTATGCCGAGCGGTCGGTGAAGACTTGTCACCAAGAGAAAGAAGCGAGCGATGGGATGATACCATTCATGAATCGATCTAGATGGTGTTAGTTGTCCTCGTGATGACGCTTTCGTAGTAAATCTGAACATGGATGGTAACGAGGTGAAACGGGTAATGATTGATACGGACAGCTCGGTCGACCTATTGTATTATGATGTCTTCAAGCAGATGGAGATACCAGAGGATCGACTACTGCCTATAGAAGGACCTATCAAAGGGATAATTGGAGCATCAGCCTACCCATTTGCCCGAGTATTTTTGAAAGTAAAATTCGAACAAAAGCCGTGTCAGATAGAGAAGGACGTTGAGTTCCTGGTTGTGAAGTTTGCAAGGGCGTACAATGCGATAATCATACGAGCCACTCAAAACGCCCCAGAGCAGTTGTTTCCACCTACTACCAAGCAATGAAGTTCTCAACGTCCCATAGAATCGGTGTTATCAGGGGTCAGCAGAGAATCGCTAGGGAATGCTACTTAGTGGAAACAAGGGCACTAGACGGGGTGGTAGTCTTGACAAGCTCTCTTGACGTGGGAGCTGATGAAGAAACGGAGATAATGAACCCCGTAGAAGAAACGCAGTAGGTCATATTGGATGAAGCAGACCGCTCCAAGTTTACAAATCTAGGTTGCCAGCTACAGAAGGGCCTAGTCAAAGAAATCACGGATTGCTTGGTAGAAAAAAGATCGGTCTTCGCCTGGGTGCCGAGCGATATGCCTGGAACTTCTTGATCGGTCGCATCGCATTCTCTCGGTATCCGAAAAGATTGCAAGCCAGTTAGACAGAAGAAGCAGTGGCAAAGCAAAGAAAGGCAGGAAGTGATTAAGAAAGAAATAGAAAAGCTGCTTAGTGCTGGGTTCATTCAGGAAGTCAAATACCCTGAATGGTTGGCAAATGTTGTACTTGTGAAGAAGAAAAACGGAAAGTGGAGAATGTGTATTGACTTCACCGACTTAAACAAAGCGTGCCCAAAGGACAACTTCCCTTTGCCCAAAATCGATCAGCTGGTAGACTCTACGTCAGGGCATGAACTTCTCAGCTTCTTGGATGCTTTCTCAGGCTACCATCAGATTCAAATGAGTCTCGAAGACAAAGAGAAGACAACTTTTATAACTAACCAGGGCACGTATTGCTACCAAGTAATGTCGTTCGGCTTGAAGAATGCAGGGGCCACTTATCAGCGGCTCGTCATGGAAGTTTTTAAGAAACAGATTGGTCGATCAGTCGAGGCCTATGTGGATGATATGGTGGTCAAAAGTAAGACGATCGCTGAGCATGTGGAAGATCTCAAAGAAGTCTTCCATGTAGCGCCCCCTTATCATAGAATACCCACCGGAACACCCATAGGTCATTCCGGTACATATCCTACGATAAGAGACCACTACTGACAATCACCGCTAAACTCTCTATGGCATCACAATAATAAAACAGAAATAAGAAATTGGTAATTTTTTAAAACCAAAATGTATTTCATTCCATTTACTCAAACTTAGAAATTTACAAACTGTTAGAATTTTCAGTCTATACAATCCTTCAAAACACTTTACATTAAGTACTATACAATAAGGCACAAAGAACAGTTCTAACTATAAGTCTCCAAAAGAAATCCCAGCTGACCGACCTTTGAGCCATAACCTCTCTCGCCGATCTGATGTCCAAGGCTCTACAGTCTGAGGAGCTAACGATGCTACTTTAACCACGAAAAATAGATTGCAATTTTGGATGAATTTGCGAACTCAATGAGGAACCATCATCGATGGTTCGCCCAATTCATGCATCACATAAGCATGTTCGATGTCGAGCGATCATAGTAGTATCTGAGCTCAAGAATCACACAATCATATCTGAGAAAAGTCATTTCGGTATTGATCCGGTATGCAATGCACATGTGACTCTTTTACCGATTTTATTTCGGTGTTGTGACCGGCGCTTAGCGATGTCGATGTCGATGAAGCTGCGTCTGGGAGGATTATCTCCTTCGAGCTCTAGTCTCGTTTTCAGTTTCAGTGGCGACTCGGTTCACAATTATTTTTATCCGTTTATGCATCTGTGTATGAAATGCCTATGCCCAATTAAATAGCTAATTAACAGTCCATAATTCACAATTAACAGTCCATCAGTCACAATTAACAGTCCATAATTCACAATTAACAGTCCATAAGTTACAATTAATCACAGTAATCCCAGTAAGGGCAAACAAGTCACACAATTTACACATTCATGATCCCGCCATTATCCTCATATTAGACAAATAATAATTGAGAAACCCATCTAGGTTACTCACCTATTACTTCCGAGCTAATGCCGGGAAGTCTCTGTTAGACCGGTCGATCGATGCTCCAATTGTGCCTCTATAATAATCAGATAAGATAACTATTACTAATTGTTCAATCAGAACGAGTTAATGATGCATACGTAACAATTAAAAGGTGTACAATGCATGTACATGATATTCCCGACCCTAAACTAAACTTTTCCATCATAAAAATCCGTCTAAACATTAGAAATCTAACAATACAGAAATTACTCAATTCAGACCTCTATCGGTCCAAAAATAAATAAAACAGTAACTAAAGAACCATTACCCGGACCCACGTCAATTTCCCGTCCAAAAAGTCCCAAAAGAACACAAAAATCAAATAAAACAATTAATATAAATATCTATATATGTTGCCCCTATTTCCTTCTCTTTTTCCTATTTTCAAACCGAAATTCGAACACCTATAACTCTTTGCACACAATTCAGAAAATTACAAACCATATCTCGTTGAAAAAATCATGAAAAACTCTACAAGTTTCATGAAGACCATAAAAATCAATTTCACCCCTAAGGGTGTCAAAAATCCAATTAAACCTACTGCCTAGTCAATGGGTTTTAAAACAGTACAATATCTTGTAAATTCAATAACTTCTCATTTCCTTTGTCAAAAATTACACAATAAATATGATCAGAAAGATCCCAATGTTATCTACAACTTTCATGAACAACCTGAAATCAAATTCATTTTCTAACTAGGCCAAAAAATTCACCAAAACATCTGCCCACTGAAATTTCCCAATCTGAACAGTACATTTCAAAGCAGCATATCTCCTAGCACAAATGTCAAAACACTCACTAACTTATATCACTGGAAAGATACGATCTCATACTTCAATTTTCATGAAGGATTAAAAATCCAATTCCATCCCTAACAAGTTCAAAACTGCCAAACAAGTGACTGATCAGGGCAGAAGTTAAAAACCTAATGCAGGTTCAGTTTTTGAAAACTCATAACTCCCAAATCTGATCTCCAAAAATCACATTCGATATACCATTTTCAAGATAATTTTTTCCTTTACAACTCTTCAGAAGATCACTCAAGCCAATTTAATTCACAGAAATTGCTAAAATTGCTTCCAATCAAAATGCTCACAAATCTGACACTTAGGCTAGGTTTCACCACAATGTACAAAATCAGTCAATAGTTAACAGTGGATATCTCCCAATATACATATATAAAAATTGAAAAATCAGTGGAAATGGAAAGCTAACAATATAGGATTCAACTCTCATGAAGACCATTTTCATCAATTCCTTCTAAATTAATTTAGAAAAATCATCAAAACATTTAGGTCATTGGTTCGGTTACTGTTCATACAGACATTAACAGTAACTTTCCAAGCCAAAATTCACCCTCTTAAGGCTAAAATTAGACAACACATATTTCACACAAAAATGTAGCCAACAAGACAAAGTTTCATTTGGCACAAACCTCACCTCATTTACATAACCACACAATGAGTTATGCTCAAAACAGTACAGTAGGTCAAAAACCAATTTTCAGCTTTAGTACTCAAATACACTTCCTATCATGCCAATTGAACTTCTACTACCATAAGCATCCCAATTGGACACAAAATCAGTCCCTAGATCATTCCTACACTCACTTAGACCCATAGTCAAAAAATTTGCAGCATTAAACTCTTAATTTCTATGCAAGATTAGTCATCAATATTCAATCCAAAATCAAGCTAAAACATTCATTCATACTACTTCATCAAGTCATACCTAACATAATCTTACCCACCAATTCAAACTTAAATTTTCATTCAATTCATGCATCAATAAACACAATAATTGCACCATAACTCCAAATGAATGCATCTAACAACTATGATTCATTAAATGCATAATCAAAGCATAATTAAAGCTTAACTTAAAAAGTTACCTACTTAAAGCTTCCACTCTTCACTTTTCCAACTACTTTACTTTCTCTACTTAATCCTCATGCATGGTTCTCATGGAAAGAAGATAGAAAGCTTAAGCTTGCAAGTATGAGGGAAGCACAAAAGTAGGAGAAGAATGAGTGAACAAAAGCCAATGAAGAAATTGATAAAGAAGGAGGAAATGGGAGAGTTTTCGGATGGATGAAGGCCTTAAGAGATAAAACTCATCTTTTTCCTTTAGTCTATGCAGAGTTGCTGAAAATGAAGGATAGGAACAAATGGTGGATGCATTAAATGGTGTAGGACAAGTGTTATGTTTAAGAAAAAGACAAAATAGGCTAAAAACAAATTAGTAAATAGGAACCCTAATGCAATTTGACCCATTTTAGTCCAATGGCCCTAATTTCAATCTCAAAATAATATACCCAATATTACAGTGCCATTGGATAGAAATTTTCGCTACCGAAAATCAACCGGTTCCCCGCTTGGTGATTTTTCCGGTCCAGGAATTTTCTCCGGAAAATTGCAGAAAATTTCCTAAAAATCTCTTAAAATATAAAAAACTCAATGGCTCACTCAGAATAATTTTTCAAACGCAAGAACCACGTTAATCACAGTAAAACTACATTAGGCACAAAAACTGGGAATGTCATGTATGCATATACGGTTATTTCATGTGCACAAAATTCACGTGTACCAATACTAGTATGCATGAGCAGTCTAATGAAGCCCAATCACTCTCATCCTATGCCAAATTACTATTCTACCCTTCCGTTGAGGTGAGATGTTACATTCTGGACTTTAATAAATTTCGAGATGAAGTGAACTTGAAAAATCGTCTTTGGTGTGGCATCGGAAAATTCACAGGGTTTATGATTACTCAATGAGATTGAAGCTAATCCAGAAAAGATCGGTTATCGTCCAATGCCCTCGCCATGCGATGCTTGAAAATGTTCGAGATATTGGTGGCGGATAGTTTCTTCGAGCGGATTCGTCTCGAGGATGGGGACAAGTGCCTCCCATTTTCAAAATTTTGAGGAAAGCGGATGTGACCCGGTTCAATGGCGGATGAATGCGAAAGAGCATTTCAACACTGAAGCGATGTTGGCTAGTCCACCCATCTTGCGAGCCAGTTGAGGGGAGAATCGATTCAGATTTGGCGATCCGAGAGGGGCGATCAACGCGATCCTTGTTCTATCGGAGGAAATGAGCAATTCCGATCTACTACGTCGATAAGGTCTTTGAACGGACGTAAACACGGTATGCACCATAGAAAAGCGGCTCTCTCTTTGATAAGCTGCGCGCGAAACTAAGGCCCTACTTCTAGAGTCATACCATCGAGGTATGGACCGATCAACCCCTCAGGCAGTGCCACCAAAAGCCCGAGACTTCGGGGCGATTAATAAAATGGGCAGTAGAGCTGGGGGAGTTCGATATACAATATAAGCTTCAGACGTCGACCAAGGCCCAAGTGTTGGCGGACTTCGTTGCAGAAATGAGTCAACGACTCCTGAGGTGAAAGCAACGCACAGGAGCCTATTTGTTGATGGGTCGTCCAACGCTGAGGGATGCGGAGCAGGAGTGGTATTGATCAGCCCACTCCGGGAAGAAAAGGTGGAATATGCTGTTCGGTTAGAATTTAGAGCCTCCAATAACGAAGAAGAATACGAGGCTCGATGGCCGACCTCAATTGGCGAGGAGATGGGGGTAAAGCATCTGAAGGTGTACAGCGATAGCCAAATAGTGGTTGGTCAAGTCACTGGGCAGTATGAGGCCAAGGGGAGCAGCATGATCAAGTACCTGGAATTGGTAAAGCAGGAGTTAAGTAATTTCGAGCAATAATTGGTCAGTAGGATAGAACGGGCTCAAAATGCTAAGGCAGATGCACTTTCCAAAATGGCTTCCGATCGAGATGCGAAAAATAACGTTTTGGTCGAGCGGCTAGACCGACCTAGCATTCAGAAAGCCAATGAAGTCCTTGATGCAAATGCCGAGCGATCAAGTTGGATGGAACCGATCAGATAGTACCTCCTCGAGGGAACACAGCTGGAAGAAACCTTGGAGGCCAAGAAACTAAGGGTAAAGTCGGCCGAATATGCGATCGTTAATGGCACCTTGTACAAGCGATCTTATGACTGGCCACTACTACGATGCTTGAGCGAAGAAGAGGCAGAGCAGACAATGGCTGAAGTCCACGAAGGAATGTGAGGAAATCACGTAGGAGGCAAAATGTTAGCTCATAGATTGATTAGACAAGGGAATTACTGGCCAACAATGAAGAGAGACTGCCAGGAGAAAGTCAATCGGTGTGAGGCTTGCCAGAAAAACAATAACATGTCTCACCAGCCGACCGAGAGGATGAAAATCGTGAGTCATCCTATCCCCTTTGCTCAATGGGGAATGAATATACTAGGACCTTTCCCCCTCGGTCCTGGACAGAAGAAGTTTTTGATAGTAGCAGTGGAATATTTCACCAAAGAGGTAGAAACGGAAGCGGTCGCTACAATTACTGAGCAGAAGATGGAAAATTTTGTAAGAAGAAACATACTAAGTCTCTTTGGGATGCCTATGGTGTTGGTTACAGACAACGGTCGGCAGTTCGACAACGACAAGTTCAGAGATTTCTGTGAGCAACTAAAAATAAGGCTCCAATTAACTTCAGTAACTCACCCTTAAAGCAACGGTCTTGCGGAGAACACTAACAAAAAGATAATGAGTGCCCTCAAGAAGCGCTTAGATGGACGTAAGACTTGGGTAGACGAACTAGATGAAGTATTGTGGGCGTACAGAACTATCCCAAATGGAGCCACAGGAGAAACACCATTCAGGATGACCTTTGGGGCAGAAGCCCTAGTTCTAGTAGAAGTGATGTTGCACAACCAAAGAGTGTCGAGTTATGAAGAAGAGCGGAATGATGAAGCCCGCCTGGTAGAACTTGTGCTTCTTAGTGAAGACAAGGATAGGGCAGCCGCTCATTCAGAAGCCATCAGACAAAAAGTAACAAGGTTTTACAACGAAAGGGTAAGGTCGAACGACATAAAGATTGGCAGCTATGTTCTAAGAAAGGTCGAGGCAGCTGGGAAACATCCTGGAAAGCTCGGACAAGCGTAGGAAGGACCCTATCAAGTGGTCTAATAAGCTGGACTCGGCTCTTACATCCTGCGCAGCATTGATGGCAAGACTCTACCAAGGCCATGGAACTCTCAAAACTTGAAGACATTTTATCAATAGATAAGCTTTGTTTTACTTATTTCTTTATCTTGTACTGTATTGTTGCTTACGCATTTGTAGTGGGTACCTTTTTCCTGGCCTTGCCAGTCAGGTTTTTTAACGACCCGCCCCCTTATTATCATCAATAAAGGGTTTCAAGTTTCTCGGCAGACAGAGCCTCACCAAAATAAGCTAGAATGACAAAAGACTGATTACCGTCCATATTGCTCGGCCAGGTTGCCAAGACAAGATCCTTAGAACCAGGCGATGCCGAGAAGATGAATCTCGGATCGCTCGACCTCGACCACTCTCGGCCAGGTTACCAAGACAAGATCTTTGAAACCAGGCGATGTCGAGAAGATGTATCTCGAATCGCTCGGCCTCGACCTCGCTCGGCCAAGTTGCCAAGACAAGATCCTTGAAACTAGGCGATGCCGAGAAGATGAATCTCGGATCGCTCGGCCTCGACCACGCTCATCCAGGTTGCCAAGACAAAATCCTTGGAACCAGGCAATGCTGAGAAGATGAATCTCGGATCGCTCGGCCTCGACATCGCTCGGTCAGGTTACCAAGATGGGATCTTGGAACCAGGCGATGCCGAGAAGTTGAATCTTGGATCGCTCGGCCTTGACATCGCTCGGTCAGGTTACCAAGACGGGATCTTGGAACCAGGCGATGCCAAGATAGGATCTTGGATAGCTCGGTCTCGACATCGCTCGGCCCCTACGTCGATCGGCCAGGTGGCCAAGACGGGATCTTGGAACCAGGCGATGCCAAGACAAAATCTTAGATCGCTCGGCCTCACTATCGCTCGGCCAAGTTCTCTTGTCTCGATCGACCATGCTATTTGGAAAGATCGCTCAATCTCAACACGACAAATAAAGGTGGTAATGAAAAATGAACTCTATTTCCTTGAATTAATGTTCGGGCCACAAGCCCGACCAGATGAGCATTGAAAAGGGGAAAAATCATTTTGATCCTTCGGGGGGAGCGAAAGGGCCAGCAGCCAGATCGGCAGGAGAAGGACCAACATCCGGATCGGCAGGAGAAGACAATGGAGAGACATCCTCTTCATCGGAACTCAGGTCCAGCGCCTCATCCGGCTGGACCTCTCTTTCCTTCTCAACTATCTCCCTTACTTCCTCCAGAGAAAGGCCGAGAGCGATGGGAAGCATCGGCTTGGCATAATCCTCGAATGAAGGACCATCCGACTCATCAGGGATGCAAATGTCGTGGCAATTCTTCAGGATCGAAAGGGACAAGTCATAAGCGAACTCTATGCACTCCCCCTGTAAGAACCGCCTTTTCCATCGTTTGATCGCCTCAACTCTCTGCTTTTTGATGGAGCCTTGCAACTCCTTCAGTCTATCCTCGACCCTCAGTTTATCCCTCACCGCTTCATAACAGTCCTGAAGGAATTTTGATCAAAGCTCCTACTTCGTCTCCATCTTCCTCTTCAAGCCCTTACATTCCTTGGCCAAGTCCTTACATTCCTTGGCCAGCCCGTCCTTCGCCGCAATCACCCTGCTCTTTTCCTCCTCCCCCGTAGCGAGTTGAGCTTTCAAAACTCTCCTCTCCTCCTCCCAAAGTTTCTTCTCCTCCTCTAAGGAAGAGAGTTGAGCCTGGGAGACGTCTCTCTCTTCTTTGGCCTCTGAAAGCTCGGCCCTCAAAGTGTTCACTTGCTCAAGAAGATCAGGGACTTCCTGGTCCAGCGTTCGGACAGTCCCGTCGAGCTGTTCGACACATTGGTGCATCGCGGAGGCGAACGACAGATCCCTCACACAGCTACGGACGAGACGGGCCGCCAGCTCCTGATTGTCCAGCGAGTCTATAAGCTTCTCATCTACAGGGGGAACGACCCTCTGAACAATGTGAAGAGTCACAGCGAAGTCCCCAAGCAACGCAGCCTTATCCAGACTGATCGCTGGCTCCCACTTCTCGACGCTTGCCGCTCGCCCTTTCCCCTTGCCCTTATCTGATCGGGCAATAAGCTCTTCCACCTTCTCTCTCCCCTTCCCTTTTTTCCTGCCTTGCTCTGATGGGCAGGGCGATCGGTCGATAACCTAAACGGTCTTTTTCCTCTTAAGAGGTGGCTCAACCTCTTCCTCCGCCTCTTCTATGACCGCTAGGCCTTCACCAGCCAACCGGGTCATCACTGTTGACTATTCTGGTGCAGCTGCCAGGGCGAGCGCTGCAGACAGCTCGGGAATAGTAGGACGAGCGACGTCCTGTTCGGAAACAGTAGGCTGAGCGACATCCGCGCTGGCCTCTCCTTTCTTGTCTTGCCCCTTTGTCTTCTGGCAGCTTTGCGCTGGCTTCTGGTAGGGTTGGAGGACCCGGCGAAATCGCTGAGCCTTGTCATGGCTGCACAGCAATAAAAACAGGTTAGAAATCGAAACCAATACTTACAAATACAGTAAATAGTTCAACCATGAGGAATCAACCAGAGGGGGTAGTTTCTTCTCCTAGCTTGCTAATTCGGGGCAGGGGGTCGATTAGGAATGAATCAGCCGAGGCCCCCCCGCGATATCCCAGAATGAGACATCGAAGTTATACCGACCGAGCCTCTTAATGCGATCGACCACCTCCCACTCCTCTCTAGTAAGAGACAAGCTCGACGCGTCGTTCCATCGCTTGGCTAGAGGATATCTCCACGGCTGGGACTCAAAGGAAAATCCCGAAGGCCTCACGAAAAAGTACTTCGTCCGCCAAGCTTGGATTTTTGAAGTCGTTCTGGCTGGGCGATATCGAGCATCTCTATACTGCAGATGAGGGACCCCGACCCCAGCGCTTGAACTCTGGTTCATTCTTAGAAAATGGCGTAGGATGCCGACCGAAGGCGGACAGCCGAACTGATGGCACAACAAGGCCAAACCGTTAATGAATCTCCATCCATTCGGAGGAATTTAGCTCGGTCTCAATCGGTAGGCGACGCACACCTCGTCAATGATCGGAGCATACAGAAGCTTCATGCCACCGACTGAGAAGAAGCTATCAGAAACAGCAAAATACCCTCCCAAGTTGTTGTGGATTCGTTCGTTATCGGAGGCCAACCTAGGTCCCCAAGACAAAGGGATATTGTTCCTAATAATTGACCAATTCAACTCCCCCACGGTCATCATTGATTCATCTTTCGGTGGCTCCTCAACGATCATACCATCCTTCCGGTCACTCGCCGTGACTCCCTCAATACCTCTCACCCCCGGCACCGCCACTACTTCCGTCACTACTTCAAGCGGCCCGACTAATTGGGAGGCCCTCTCGGCGGTTTCATCCCTAGGGCTAACTTCACTTCTAGGACTGGTTGACGACATGCTTACAAAGAGGAAACTTAGAGGAAGAAGCGAGGAAAAAGGACGTACCTAGTTGGTGATTGAAGTTGGGAGTTTGAACGACGGTTGAAAGAAAACTCCAAAGATTGTAAGCAAGAAGGTGCAAATGAAAGCAGAATGAAAGCCGGAGAACAAAACAAGCGTGAAGAAAATCCGTAGTGTGTCAATCCCGAGCGTTTATAGCAAGATACCAAGTGGGCGTACTAATAAAATTTGGACGCGCGGCAAAATCTGGGCCGTGCAAATTAGGGTTATCAGTTACCCATAGCAACGCAACAGTTGAAAGAACATATGTGACAGTTGTACAACGGTTACGAAAACGTTTCATTTCAAATTTTGAAAACTTGTCAGAGGACACGCGCCGTTAGTAATGATTAAATTCATTGTTTCGATTAGACGCCTGCACTCGATCGATTGATCTTATGTTACGCTTGATCGGTAGACCTTATGCCTACTTTCGATCAGTCGGTCTTACCTCGAGTCGTCACGCACTAAGTGTTGATGTCCAACCGATCGAGCCTATTACGAGTTGCCTTAGAGACACGGTATATGATCCTTATGTACTCCTTCGACCCTTCTCTTAGGTCAGACTCGAGGAGTAGGGGGCTTATGGTTAGGTCAGCAGTGCTAAGCCCAGACCCAGGTCTACGCGTCCACGGCCCATTCGCATGTGGAAACCTCTCATGCATACGTAAAGACCTAAACCTAGCATTTATTCCATATATAAGGTACTATTTTGTCATAATATAAGTACGAGATTGGAACCTTGATTTTCTTTGTTTACAGCCACCAAAAGACTAACTTGAGCGTCGGAGGGGCCTGCCGACTATCAACCCCCGACATGCCTTCTGCTGTTTTGCAGGTATTCTCTTGCTGAAGACAACCAATCTTATGGATCCACACACTAGCGTCCTGCCTCACCAAAATCAGGCAGAATCATTACTGAAATACGTTTGAGCCTCCTATGTTTTCTTCTAGTGTTTCTATTTATGGAATTGGCAAAGGTATACTTTTAATACCTTCTTTGCAACACGTTAAGGAAGTGACTGAGATGAGCTCGTAACTTCGAAACAAAAGTGATTTTGTCAATTTCTTGAGAAATGGCGTGGTCGGTGCAATTGTAATGCAAATTGGATTAAAGAGGAAGAACATAGTTATTTAAGGTCATCTTTGTTAGACTTGTATCTTTCGTCTCACTTCTTCCTATCAAAATTTTTTAATCAGAAAATAATAGAAAATGAGAAAAACTCACTTCAATACTTAGACAAAATATCAAGTTTAAGTTAAATTTTAATAATAATATTTTATTATTTTATTTTATTTTTTGATTACAAAGATTTCTATTAATATTATAAATTGTATTTAAATTAAATTTGAATTTATTAATTAAAACATTAATAATTAGAATTTTAATTGTATTTAATTTCTTGTTTATTTATTTCATTTTTAGTTTTATTCTACCAAATTACTAAAAAGTATTCCTAAGATAAATATCAATTAAATACTTTTAGATTTTACTTTTTTTTATCATACGTGATTGAGTTCCTCTTTTGGTCTTGTTACCTTTTCATTGTAGTGAAATAACTTTCATTGGGTGGCTGCATAAGAAATTAAAAACTTGGCCCAAAATTAAAGTGATAAGATAAAAAAATTTAAACATTCTGATGTTAAAACGTTGATTCATTTAATAGGTTTAACATATGATCCATGGGCGGCCTCACCCATCAACCCTCAAGTTCCGAGTTGAATAGCTTTTCTACGTCTTCTTCATCGCAATTAATCATAAGTTGCAAAACAAGAAAGGTCCCATTTTTGGAATCTGCTGATTCAATGATTGTATTAATTATTATAAGCACCTAGCCCCAAATCTGCCTACATCTAAGAAACATGATTTTGTTTTGTATGAATAGAACAGATATCGCAAAGTCCTTAAGAGGCTGTAAGAACAAAATTTAGAGAGTATGAGAGTTTTTATGTAACCATCGATGGTGGGAAGCAGTCATCTTGTTTTGGGTGCAATGTAAAGTAAAATAATAATCGTTAGTCCACTAAGAAGATGCAAGACCTTTTTACTTGTAACATGATAAGATGCTACGTCTCATAATAAAGAAAGAAAAAGACACAACACGTTTTCAATTCAAATTGCGTATATTCTTCTATTTTAAAATTTGTCAAACCAGACAAGGATAGTTACCCCCCACTTTGATTTTAAAGTTTGAAACAAGATCATTCATATATGTTCATTATTTTATTTAAATCGTTTTTCTAATTTAATAATAAAAGAGGGGCAAGCTAAGGAGCCGTTTGGTTTCACTTTTTTTTTTCTATTGTAAATTTTATTTTTAGTTTTTACGTATTTGATTGAGTTTTGTAACATAAAAACTGAAAAATAAAAATATATTTGGTTGAGATCTGTAATAAAAAATTAAAAATAAAAACATGATTGCAATGCATGGTATTGATAAACGATAAATAGGAAAACCTATAACATAGAAACGCAAAAAAAAAAAAAACTAGAAACACCAAATGCAGAAACGTAAAAGTCAAAATAAACCAAAAACATAGAATAACAAAAATTGGAAATGCAAAAACGCAGATAAATGATAAATAGGAAAATCAGTAACGTAGAAATGCATAAATAAAAACCAAGAAAATCATAAACATAGAAAAATCTGATGTCGATGGAAAATAAGAAATTAAGAAAACGGGAGAAAAATATCAAATCAATTTTGAAAACTCACCTAGTTAAAAGCCCAACCTTTCGCTTTCTGCACAAATAGAGAAGGGACGTAAGAGATGAGTTAGGAATATAAGAGAAGAGATAGAGTTTCTACAATGAAGGAAGTTTATAAAAAGAGGAAGTAAAAACGAAAACATATAAAAACCTGTTGCAAAATATTAGAACCACATCTTTTCTACATTTATGTAAAGTTGTTGTGTTTTTTATTCTTAAAAACAAGAAATGATAACAATATTCAGCCAAAAATATGTTAAGCACTTGTTTCTTTTTAAGAAAATCACAACAAAAAAAGAAAACAAACAAATCCTTAAGTTCATGATAGCATATATAACAAAATAAAATTGGATTTTAATATTTTTAAATATCTAAATTGAACTTTAACATTTTCAAAACTCTTAAAATAGACTTTTATTAAGTAAAAATTCAATGGAATTAATTTTCAATCAATTAAATATTGTGTCAATAATGTGAATTTTATTGTTAGAAATCTATAAAAGTGAGTCTCCATGTTACATGGTAACTAAGACTTATTGACAGACATTTATAAAAGTGAATCTTACTATTATATGATAGTAGAACTTTTTATTAATTTAAAAATTAATTACGTGGTAATAAGATATTTTTATTCAAAAATATATCGATAATGTTATGTTAGTATTGATTTGATATTAAATTAATAAAGAATTAATTATATATATATATTATTCATTTAAAATACGTCTTTCTACTCATTAGGAGTAAGATAGCGTATTATTAGATCCATTATTTAGAATACCATTTCGTACTAAACCCAGTGTTTAGAATATCATTTCATACTGATCGGCATGAAAAACGGAACGATATCAAAGGTATTGATACCGGCGGTCAGTATCGATCGATACTGGGAGTTTTTGTTTGGTATCAGCAAGTTCTCAAAATACCAACCGATACCGTAAATTTTAAAACAATGAGGGACTATTTAGCAAAAACAAAATTTACCAAAAACCCCCCACGCCGACCCATCTACACACTCTCTGTTACTTTTCTTTTTTTCCCTCCTTTTCTCTCTCTCTCAAACTCACCTCCATTCTCTCTCTCTCCCGTTCTACTCTCCATCTCCTGCGGTGCTTCTCCCTCTCCATCGATAAGACAACCACAAACCACTGCACGACTATCATCTTCATCCACCATATGAACTCTCCACCACCAACCCTCCTCCATCAAACTTCAACCCTCCTACCACCACGCCACCATTGAACCTCCTCCACACCACTGTCATCAGCTGCTCTCCTTCTGTCCTCCACGCATCCGCAACTTCCAGATTTGGAATAATACCAGATCTAAACCCAACTCATCCCAAAAATGAATTGTGAAATTGTTTGGGTGTGTTTTCTTTTTCAATTGATTTTTTTTCTACTTAATTGCATTTATGATTGTGAATGGGTTCAAAGTTGGAATGAAATTGTGAATTGGATATGTGATTTGCATTGGTTGGATACCGGATTAGAGTTGAATAAAATGATTTTGGTTCATTGGTTATGGTCCGGTTTATGTGAGATTTATCTTAAAAAAAATTATCATTGAAATGCACGACATGCAAGAATTAAAAGTTACAAAGTTTGAATTTAAATTAAGACCTTAAAATTGAGAATGTAAAGACTTTATAGTAAATAATTATTTAACATATTCTTAAAATTATTATAATGGTATTTGGATATTGGGTAAATAATTAATTGAGTATCATAATAATTTGGTTGTGGTCTTATGAAAGAGTCGAAGAGCAGTTTTTGTAATTGTAATTATTGTATAGTAAATTAGTAAAAAAGATATAATCTATATCTCTAAGTTGTCTCTCTTTATCCCAAAATTAGTCCATCTCATCAAATCTCTACATATTCTGTAGGAAAAATCCAGTGCATGCATCACATACACATGGTGCGAAAAACAAAAAAATTTGTTCCAGGACTTTCCCGAAGTTCAAGATCTATGTGTCTATATAAAGAAATATCAAAATTCTCAAACCACAACGACCAAAAGAGACCGTCTCTAACAGTATCCACGCAGAGGTTAGAGAATCTAACCAAATCAAACTCTTTGATTCGGAAACAACTAGAATAAAGGAGAGAGTGCTAGCTCTTAGCTTGATTCTTGGAGAACAACTTGAAGGATGATGAAAGCTTGGAAGAGGAAGATAATGAAGAGAGCTTCAGTTGATGTTGAAAAACTTGTTTATAAAACATGTTTAAAATCATTTTTATCTCACGATCATCTTACCTTTCAAGCTTTCATTTGTGTCTTTTATGGATTTTGTCTTTTTATCCATTAAATACATTTAATGCATCTTTAACAAAGTCTCTCCTCCCTTGGAGTCGGTCCTATAGGGTCCCGGGTATGAAAAAACACTAGAGACCTATTTCAGCAATATCGATGTCGCGATCTCATCGGGATCCATTTGGTTCTATTGCTCTTCATATAATGGATCTCTATCCAAAACTATTTTACCAATTCTCCAAGTCACTCTTATGTGTATGACCCGTTAGGTTCCTAGTTATGTTGGCCACTCAGATTAACAATTAATCCAAGCAAGTCATGAGTAATGTCTAGCAACACATCATAACCTCCAATTGATCGGAAAGTAAGTGGTTTGACGAATGAACCCATGCTCACCACGAACCATTTTGTGAACCCTCTCATAGACAATTGTTGTGCAATTCGTCATTTCACCATGCTATACCCCACTTGGTTATGAGTATGGGCAAAGTGTTAACTCTCACTAGATTGACTATGTAAAATCTAGTCCAAGTGTTATCAGTTCTCGTCCTAGGACTCGTTACTCTATATGTCAATGAAGACATTTTTTATTACATATATACTCCGACTAGAGATTTCCAAGTAATGACCCCGACAAGAGGCCATTGGTATTATCTTTTGCTATCACAGAAGTGGTGAATCCTCTATTGGCTACTCAATTACCTTCGAATATCTCAAGCTGTACCTAGTCACCACCCTATAAGCGACCTCTGTAAGGCAACAAGGAATGGAGTTAAAGTACAGAATCAGTATCCAAGATATCCTTGAGTACCTCAAGTCTAAGGATACTTGCACCATTTCTATGATGAGATTATCACTGACATTAGAATAGGACATCCATGTGATGATCTCATAGTAAGTCATCCAATGTACTTACTACCTCTAATAAGCATTCACTTCTCAATTCTAAACATCTCATGTCTACAGTTATTGAGATTCACTAGTTGATCAAATCAAGGAGTTTGACATGTGCTAGTCTATTCGGATTAACGATGTCCAGTTTCATTAATCCTATGATTAGGGATAATTTAGATACTGACATAATTGCACATGATAGAAATCTCAATTGTATGATCTCATTATAATTTCCTTTATGCTATGTCATATATCATGGACTTCATTAATTTGCTTATAAATCATAATGAAATATGTCTTTCTTTATTATTGAAAATAAAGTCTGTACATATCTTGTACAAAACACGCTAAAGGGGATTGTCTTTGGGGCACTATTCTAACATATTCACCTTTATTTATTCCAAAATTAGTCTATCTCATAGTCTTTGCATATTTAAAATCTTATTTTCTTATTATTCTGTTTTTATCTCATCTATAGTACCTTGGCATTATGTCTTTGGATTCTTAGTTCATTTTAATGAAAAAAATTACTCAACTTGTGCATTCCATTTCAAGATATTTACTAAAGGCAGGGATTTATGAAGATATGTCAATGAAAATAATCATATTCTTGAAAAAAACTAGAATAAAGATGAACATGCTAAGTGAAGTTAAGGATGTTTAAGTCATGACTTTAATTTTTGGATTCGTTAAGTCATCCTCTTAAATCTTTGAACCTTCAAAACTACAAAGCATAACATTGTATGTCGATTTAAATTTAGCATAAATTTACTACTTTCTAATAGGAAGTCTCTCCATTTCTAAATTTTACTTTAGTTTAAAAAATCTTTACTTCTTTAGGTTGAATATAAAGACATTATTTATGTTGCATTGCCTTATGAAGGATTTAGCACTGCTAATTTTGTTGATGAAACTACTAAAGGATTAATTTCTTACAAAACTAATATCTTTATTTATTGTTATAGATAAATGGAAGGAATTTCAAATAATACTGATTAAACTGTTTCAGGAAGATATAATGATCCAACTTAGGCTTATGTTGTATTAGTCCTAAGTATGAAGAATCACACAATTTTCTTGTTTTGTAACAAGCATTTGAAAGGTGGAGGAATCGCCTAATTGAAGAAACATTTAGCTGAAGTTAAAGGAGATGTAGAACCCTGTACAAAAGTAAGTTATGATGTGAAGTGGCAAATGAAAACATTGCTTGAAGAATATCAACATGAGAAAGATAGAAGGGAAAGGTTGAATTTTGAAATTGGTAGTGGAAATTCGTTTGTTGGTTTTCGTGGTGATTGTGAAAATGTTGAAGGTAGTGGTGGTGATAGTGGTGGTAGTGTTCCATACTAGGCACAGGAAGAAGTAAATGTTACACCTAGACCTGATGTGAAGAAAAGAAGAAGACAAGTGACTAGTTTTTTGCACCACGAATAACTCCTGGAACCCAACCTTCAATTTGTAGTATAATGCAATCAAGAGATGCAGTTCACAATGTCGATATGGTAATAGCTAGATGGTGGTATGAAACAAATTCATCATTCAATACTTCTTAGTCTTATTATTATCAACCTATATTGGATGTAATAGCCTTTTAAGTTGTTCAGTTTTTGAAATTAAAAGTTATTTGGCCAAAAGAAGAGTGAATTAAGCTACTTTTGGGTGTTCAATTATGTGTGATGTTGGAAAATAGGAGACAAAGAGCTTATTAATAATTTTTTGGTTTATTTTGTAAATGACTCAATGTTTTCGAAGTCTATTGATGCATCTATCCTTATTAGAAATACTGATACTTTGTTTGAGATATTTTGATGAAGTTGTGAATGAAGTAGGGCCAGAAAATATGTTCATTTTGTTACTGACAATGATGCTGCTTATATAGCGGTAGGAAGAAGGTTATATAATAAGTGTAATTTTGTTGGACTCATTGTGTTGCACATTGCATTGACCTAATGCTGGAGAGTATAGGGGATCCTAAGTATTTTCCTATTATTGATGAGACTATGTAAAAAGCTAAAAAGATGACCAATTTAATATATTATCGTGCATGGATGTTGAATTTACCAATGATGGGAATTTATGTCATCCTACTGTGACGAGATTTGCAACAAATTTCTTATCACTTCAATCTTTTGTTACGATGAAGAAAAAGTTAAGGCAAATATTTACAAGTGATAAGTGGGTTGCATCTCAACATGCTAAGTTTAATGCTAGAGTGGAGGTTTCCAAAATTATACTAGAAAATAGAAAATTTTGATCTCAATGCTAATTTGTCCGAGTTTGTGAGCCTTTGATGAGGGTGTTTCGCTTAGCTGATGGTGAAGCAAAGGCAACAATGAGATTTTTTTTTGTTATGGAAAGGGCTAAGGAAGCAATCAATGTCAATATGAAACATAGGCCGCCTTTTTTGTACATACCGTATCTTGCAATCATCAATGAGAGATATGAAAGGCAACTTTTTTCTTCGTTGTTTGTAGCTGGGACATTTTTGAATTCTAGTGTATATTTCAGACCAGATTTTACAAAGGAAGCTGAGTTCATAGATGAATAATATTCACTATTACAACAATTATTAGCCATGACATGATACAAGATCTTTTGAGCTCACAGATGGAGCTTTATAAGCAATATGATGGGGATTTTGGATTGTCAATTGCTACTTGACAAAGAGCAAAACTTTCTTCAGGTATTAGCTGTTTCTTTTTTCTTATTTGTTAAAAATTAATTATCACTTTATTTTTCGCTACTTTTGTTATCTTACAGTTTCTTGGTTGGATTAATTTGAAAGTGGTGTTTCAGAATTGCAAAGGTTTGCAATTCGAATTTAAATTCATTGTGTGAGTGCAACATGCTGTGAACGGAACTAGAGTATGTTTGAATTCATCTATTCCAATAAAAGGAATAGATTATAGCACAAGAGACTGAATGACTTGGTATTTGTTACAATTTAAAGCTTCGAGAAGGTATGTTATTATTATTATTATTATTATTATTATTATTATTATTATTATTATTATTATTATTATTATTATTATTAATTTCGATATAATTTCTTGTAATTTTCTAATAATTAAATTTTATGGTTTACTATGAGTCTTAATAATACAAGTAATTCAACAGATCCAATTTCTATTGATAATATCGATCTTTTGGCAGATTAGGTTTATGAGAAACTGAATTTGACGGATATGAATGACTTAGAAAAAAAATTTAGTGACATGTCATTTGATGTATTGAATTTGAATGATGATGATAATGATACTCCTCTCAATGATAATGATTTTGTATCATATAATAACTTGGATTAGTATAGTTATAGCGGGTATCCTCCCGTAGACAATTGAATGAAGTTTTAGATTTTTGTTTTTCCTCTTTTTAATTTTACTTATATTTGATATAAATGTTAAATTTTACATATGTAATATAATTGTAAATTTTTTGTTACAAGTTTCACTTCTACTTGGTTGGTTCCTTACCACGAACTTTTGTCGTAAATTGTAATAGTTTGAGAGTTAAAGATATTTATTATTCTTTTATTGGATGTTGTGATGTAATTATTATTTATTATATGATGAAATTGTAATATTTTAAATATTTTGTATTGTACTTAATTTTATTTTTGAACAACAATAATTGTCTTTTCATATTAATTGTGATTATTATTTATATGAGAAATATCTGAAAAATTATTATTATTTCATATTAATTGTAGTTATTATTTATTATTGTAATTTTAGAAACAGAGTTTATGTAACCTTATAAAGTGTACAATACAACAATACAATATAATAATTGACTATTTTGCAATTTCTAAAAAATTAGAGACTATTTCATAAATTTAAAAATTATTCGAAACGGTATTCGGTATTAATTAGTACCAGTATAATATTGTACCAGAACTTAATCCAGAATTAAGGCTTGTACGGTATTCACAAGTTTGACTAGACTTTCTTAGATCTCGCGTCTTAGCGAAATTTATACCGAATATTATTGTTGTTGTTGTCGTAGTAATAGTAGTAGTATTTATTAAAATATATTTTACATGTTTTAAAAATATTAAATTTAATTTGAACGCTTTTTAGTTAAATTTATGTGTTGTTGTAACAAGATACCATAACTTGCGAAAACCGAAAGCTCCTACGAGACACAGATACGACACCAACCGAAGTTTAAACAAACCGGTTGCCTCTGTCACTAACAAGGAAATACCTTCCAGCTTTGGTCGTTACTATGTACCGTAACTTCCTTAGGTAGGCCCACAGCTATAGAAGACTATAAAGCTAGCTCGGTCTACCATGATCCTGGGTGATTCGAAATGAAGGTATTTTCGAAATCTTCATGACTACTACATGTAGTTCCCGTCTTTTTCCAATTTTCTTTAGTGGGTTCTATCTTAAATCCTGTCCTTTGAAACGAGAGGCTACAAAAGCATATAATGTCATTGAGCACATCTTTGTTCTTGCTTCTCATTTTTGCAGGGCGCGGACGTTTTCAGTAGTCTTCATCTCCAACTTCTCCTCATTTCCCTCTGTCTCTTCGCTTCCAGATGTTCCGGTCTCAAGGTTTTTTCCCTTTTGATTCTATGTTTCCATGTTATTTTCCCTTTTTGTTTTTAGTTTATATTGCTTGTTTCCGTCTATGTGTTGTGTTATTTGTTTTCTGCCAATGAATCAGCTTGGCGAAACCTGTTCTTCCGACAACGCCTGCGATGTAGGGTTGCGGTGCGAAACTTGCCCTGCCAATGGGAATACCCGACCCAGATGCACTCGGGTACAGCCATTGAATCCGACAACAAAGGTGGGTTGCTTTTTCTGCAAACTGAAACATTTTTGTTTGTTCTTTTTCTGCAAACAAGCGGAAATGGCTAAAGCAAAATTGGTTTTATTACGACTGCACATGGGGTTAGGTGAAAGGTCTGGCATTCAACAAATACTCATGGTTAACCACTCACAATTCCTACGCTCTTATGGGTGCTAAATCGGGCACAGGTTTGTTTTTGCTGTCTCCGACAAACCAAGAAGACTCTGTCACCAACCAACTTAAGGTTAGACTTCTTCTATGCAGCAAAGCCTTTGACATTTTAATTGTTTTGGAAGCGAAAAGAAAAGCTCTTCTGCACGACTTTTATGTTGAATCTTGCTCTTCTATTTATTTATTTATTTATTTATTCATCTTTTGCATCCTCTGTTAACTGGCAATAACTTCTGTGCTAAAGTGGCTCTTTACAAAAAAAATCTAAAGTTTTGAACTTTTTTTTTTGGGTAAGGAAAAGTTTTGAACTTTGACATGTGAAACTTTTATAATTTCGTAAAACGCTGCACCTTTTCAACTTTTCTTTCTCAATTTGTTGTCGTAAGCTGATTGATAATTGTAGGTCAGGTACACCAAATGTTTATCTTACTACCCAAGTCTTTGACGTGCTCATAATATGATGTATGAAACGATTGTGATGTTAACTTGTTGTAGTCTTAAAGAAGTGGGATACCACTTTATGCTTAAATAAGAAAAAAGACTAAATCATTCGATGATTTGCCAAAAGCGCATGCTGATCTTTCTGTAGATAAAGCATATGGTGGAGTTGCGGAGAGAGGCAATTTAGTTAAATCTTGCCTGGCGATGGTAGCTTTGCCTTATCTGTCCTATAATATTTGATCAGTTAACTAAAACTAAGCATTCCAGCTGACCCCATCTTCAAGATATGGTACTTCTGCTTTAGTTATTCTTTACAAGGACCTGCTCCAGAGCCTTTGCACTTGACATGTTGACAAAGTTTTAGTGTTATGGTTCTGTAATTGGACCTTGTTTTGACTTGAATTTTGTGTTTTTTTTTTGTCTGGGAGAGGATGTTGCATATTTTTCAATTTCAGAAACTTCTCCAAGTCAATTTTTAATTGGAAATTGTGACAAGTTGGACGATTTTCTGTTTTTTATTCTTATAGTTCGTCACTTAAGTATTTTCTCTCAAATTTACTAAGACGAATAATGATTAACCCACTAGACTATAATGCTTAAGCTTGAATTTACTTGTAGAATGGGGTGCGAGGGCTCATGCTTGACATGTATGACTTCGAGAATGACATTTGGCTGTGTCACTCTTTTGGTGGAAATTGTTATAACTACACTGCATTTGTAAGTACCGTTTACTATCATTGTTTCCTTTTTAAAGAATTCAGTTTTCTCACTATGATGGTGACCAATTCACTAATTTTAACCACATCCAGCAACCAGCCATTAATGTACTGAAAGAGATCGAATCATTTTTAGCCGCCAATGCATCAGAGATTGTCACCATTTTCATTGAGGATTATGTGACGTCCCCACAAGGTTTGACAAAGGTTTTTAATGCTTCTGGTCTAAACAAATACTGGTTTCCAGTGTCAAGCATGCCAAAGAGCGGTGAAGATTGGCCAACAGTGGATGATATGGTCCAGAAGAATCAGCGGCTGCTGGTTTTTACTTCAAAGTCAGATAAAGAGGCTTCTGAGGGCATTGCTTATAACTGGAAATATGTGGTAGAAAATCAATGTGAGTTTACGCAAGCCTTGCTGATATATATATATATGGTATTATTTAACTATCACAAATCCTGGAGTCCTTGTCATATTTGGTAGCTGTACCTTAGATGTCTCTGACAAATAAAATTATATAAACCTAGCTAATCCTGTACAGAAAGGATAAACAACAAAAGATATCAAACGGAGACGTTAGCTTCCTAAGATTTCTTAGGCACAGTCAAAAGGTTGCACTATCCATGTCTAACTGCACTGTTCTGACACATTGTTTTATATATATGAACTCTGCAAATTATTATCTTTGTTTGGTACCTACTAAAAGAACGTCTATATTGATTACCTAACGATCAGGTTTAATAGTTTTTTTGTTTATGTTACAGATGGAGATGATGGAATGGTAGCAGGTTCATGTCCAAATCGCGCTGAATCACCTCCGCTGAACACAACTACTATATCTCTGGTTCTTCAGAATTACTTTCCCACCAATCCAAATTCCTCCGAAGCTTGTTTGGACAATTCAGCTCCATTAATAAGCATGACCAACACTTGCTATGAAGCAGCTGGCAAGCGTTGGCCAAACTTCATAGCTGTTGATTTCTATCAGGTACTTGATGGGTTTGTTCTCAATGCCTAAATGGAAGCAGATCATGTATGAGTTCAAACCTGAAAAGTCATTATTGAGTTGGATGAAGCATGATTTTTGGATTGAACTGATAACATTTATTGTTTTCTGATTTTTAGAGGAGTGATGGTGGAGGGGCACCAGAAGCAGTGGATGAAATGAACGGCCACCTCACTTGTGGATGTGGCAATATTGCATATTGCAGGGTATGATATCTGCCCATCTACCTGTCTAATCATGTTTTCTCTTTAAAATAAAAAGAAGTGAAGTTATTAGGTCCTACGTTGCAGAGTAGTTATTCAAAGTCAGGCTTTTGCTCCTGTATTTTAAAGATTAGGTTCATGTGGGTCTAACATTAGGTGAACATTTTATATCATGCCAGACAATTAACATTTGTTTCTGTAGAGTCAAGTAGCAGTGGTTATTAACTAAAGTACTCTGTCATATGTCCTGTACTTCACGGGCAGGCAAACGCTACATTGGGCACGTGCGACGTTCCTCCTATTGCACCTCCTCCACCGGCTGCTGATGGAGGAAATTCGCAAGTTCCTGGGGCAACTCCCACCATTTCCGGTCAAGTAGACAGCATAACAACACTCCGATTACGGTGGTCGCTTGGAATAGTTTTGATAATGACCCTGTCATTTGGCTTGTAATGAATCCAATGTTTGCCTTACCTTTGTAGAAACATACCATAGCTTTTTTATAGATGAGTTGCAGCATGCCTGTCTTCATACGCTGTTCGAAGGTCCATTTTCAGCATGTATTTTTCATTAGAGGTTCAAGGCAGTATTTCTTGCTTTAAATTGTAACTTTAGAACCTTTAGATGTTATGAACAAATCCTTCCAAATTAGGGCTACTGCCTCACTGGTTACTTATTTTTTACTAAAATTAGTAAAGTTGAATCAATTTCGAACAAATTTAAAGGTTTACTCAAACATAGATATTAATTGTTTTAACTTTATTCTAAAAAATACTTTCTAAATATAAAATGAAATTATTAGAAATGACTTCAATGAGTGAACATACTCCAATTACGTAAATGACGGCTGAATGGAAGCACTACATATTCCAGTTGCATTCAGACATAAGATATGCATTGCAAAATGAATAAAAATGATATTGGGACAATGGTCAAAAAAAATCAATTACTTTATTAAAATTTAGAAAGTAAATGCTGATCACCAAACAGAACACATTGTTTATTTACGTGAATAATGTATTTGTAAGCTCCTCTGAACTCCCTTCGCAATATCCTTACTTGACCTGCAATTTGTGCACAGATTCATGGAATTTGTCCAGGTCGAATCTCACTGTAACTCACCAACTGGTGCTTCATTAAGCCATAGGAAATGGATGAAGTCGTACAACTTTGTACTGACACTAACCTGTGTTGTAGCATCGGTTGTGATTATCCCAATTATAGGCCCACTAAAACCGCAAAGGAATCTGGGGGGAAAAACATTCAATACCTTATATGGTGTAGGGTTCAGTCTTCTCATGTGGTCAGGTCTCATTTGCTCAAGCTGATTGATGCAACGGTGTCTTGTGTCCTTGAGGGAAGGCAATTCTTCTCTGGTTTTATCTTCAGCAAACAGAGATCAGTTAAGTCCACTGGTATACTATTGATGCAGGTTGATTAGCTATTCATGAAGGTAGGATTCTTACGACGGTATGATTTAAGATGCTTGAAACTCACGAGAAAAAAGAATATGATATAGTTGGGATAGTAATTGTAGAAAAGGATAATTTCCGTATCCACTTGTGAGATGTAAATGCTAAATACAATCTAGATATGATAAGTAAACCTACCAGAGCTACCAGGCCAATAACACTTCAATAGCTCCTCAACCTTCTGTGGAACCACGTATGCTCTTTTTGACTCGTTGAAGGGATGCCGACAGAGTATCCGCTCCCCCACCTGAAAGTTCAAACAAGTGAATTTAGGATTTAGTAATCATTGTCGATCCAGTCAGATGGAAAGAACTTTGTCGAAAGTGACTCAAAAGAATCACGTATAATATATTTATTTACTGAGAAACCATCAATAAATACATTACTTTTGGAGATGGCTCATTTTCTCCAGTCATGATGTCCACCAGTGGGTAGCCTTCTTTACCATACAGTCTGTAACACCGCTTTTTACATGGTATAGACACCTAGTAAAATATCCAACAAGAAGAAAAACACTCAAAACATCGAGTAAAAGATGAAACTCTAAAAGTTCCCTGGCACTCCGATCAAACCTTTGAAACATCTTCAGAAAGTTTAATGCGAGGTTGATTATTTATTTCAACGAGCTTAAAGACACAACCCAGAGCAGCTTGAGAATAGCAAGTGACGAGATAGGTCCCAATTCCAAATGCATCTACTTCATGACCCTGTACAGAAAAAGGAAACTCAACATCACTAAGATTTTAAGGTTCAGCACCATTTTCCTAATTTTCTACTTTCTCTTTATAGATTGGAGAATAAAATACAAAGGTTGATGAATATACACAGTTTAAGGTGATCCGCAGCAGTTAGTGACATGAGATTCTGCAATCTCAACCTTATATGGAAAATTCTCAGGCATTTAGGAAACAGAAAAAGCAAATGCAAGGCCTTCCTTCAACTTTGGCATAGAAGCAACATGAGTCTTCCAATATAGCAAGATGAGCAATTCTCAGTTAAAATTTCAGTAGGGTATGACGATTGACAGAGGAATGAAATTTTCATCTTAACTGATCTCATAGTCAAAAGAAAGAGGAATGGGTTACATTTATCCCCTAAGTTCTGGTCACAAGATGCTTTAGGATGATGACATTTTCTATAAGCACCTCTGATTTAGAATAATCACCTGCTTGTTCAGAGCATCGATCGTTTCCTCATTGAGGTCATTGCTGGCAGTGATATTCATCTTTCCAAAGCCAAGAACTCCAAATTCCTTCTCAACGTGGCAAAAGAACTTGCGTGCTTCACATGATAAATATGCCAGATCACCAGAGTCCAACCTAATGCCTACTGCCTTGTACCTGTAAATTGCTCCATAAAAACCAACCAGTGGAAACTGAATGCAATAAATTAAGTTGCCCTGGTTGCGTAGCCTACTATGCCAAGTTGATCCTCAAGAGACAATAAGATGGTAAATTCAAGTTATACTTGCAGAAGAAAAATCATGAGAAGGAATTTAAAGATAACAGTGATTTGATCCCCATAGTTATACTGTTATACAAAAGAGCAACGTGAACAGATATATAAACTTTCATACTTACCCCAGATCATTTAGTGCTAAGGCAACAGCACAGAAGTTAGGGATCCCACTCCTAATAACCTGCCAAATTTATGTGTCAAAAGACTAATGATATAAATTCCTTCATCCATTGAAATTAACAAAACAAGAATCAAGTGAGAAAAGACAAACATAATAAACAACATAACATAATCATTGTGGCTACTTGATTAGAACAGTTAATTATTGCACCACAGTGGAGATTTTATTGTACAAAAATTCTAGAATATTATCATTTGAAGATCGAAGATCTTCAACAAGCATATAGAAGACACACATATTTCATGGGAGATCATCTTTTTGAGGAACTCTAGCAAATTGAGAAAACATTACAAATCTACCAACTTGCAAAAGATGATTAATATTAAATGCAAAACTGTAGGATCTAAGCCAGAAAATGAAGTAAAAGTTCAATGTAGGCAGGCACCATCCACAGAAGTAAACCACAATAAGCTAAAACTTGAGATGTTTACTTACATCATATGTATCTACGAGTGCTAGAAAACTGTTAGGAAATGCCAGTGCATAAGAGGTGAAAGCTGCTAGCTCACTTTGATTGGTCTCACCAAAGGTGCCACCCAAGGAATTTGACCACTGCAAGGATGTAGAATATATTAACCAACTTAAAAATATAAATTCAACTTGCCAAACAGAGAGCAATTTCCGGTTCAAGTCATTCTTTGCCTAATTATACAGATGTAGTTGGAAACATATACTCTTAAGTCTCAATTTCCACAGAACTCCAGGATATATGTTGCTTTAGTTGCCTTTGAAAACCTTATCAGCAATGATTGGGGCACATGGTGATAGCAACAACAGCATAAAAGAAATGATAGCAGAGCACTTCGTCATTACAACTAACAGAACACTAATACAACTTTTCATGAATATATATCCTTTCTCCAACATTTGACATCCAAATCTCACAAGTTATTATAAGAAAAGGAAAATAACATCCTCTTAATAAAAATTCTTCACAAGTTAACAAAAAAGTTGAATTCAGTCATTGATGAAATATCATCCATGATATACATGAGTTGCTTTAATCATTTCCTAGAGGTGACAACATAAATTCAGTTGTCAACATCTTTCATGCTAAACAGCCAAGTATAAAGCATGGCAACTTATGCATGTGGTACCTGAATTTTGCTCAACCATCTTTGAACTAAACTGACAAAATCCTCACAGTTAGTAGAGCCATCAGAACTCCCAAGTGATTTTTCTACGATTTCATCAAGGCTCTGTAAATAGGTGAACAAAATAGTAAAAAGAACAATTTCAATAAAAATCAACCATAATAAAAGATATTCTTTTTTTCAATGTATTCTTTGTGCAATGGGATCACAAATACGGTTTTCATGTAACTACAACTCATTTCTAGAGAACCATGCAATAGTATTGAAGCAAATACAATACTAAAAAAAAATTTGAATGGCAATTTCAAGTGCTGGCCACAAGCCCCAGAAGAAAACAATAGGTATAAAGAACAAACATCATCTTAAAGTACTTCGCAATAAACAGAATGTTTTGAATGGATTATAATGTCTACCAACCATAAATGAGCTAACAAAGGCATGGGAATGGGTTCCACGAATTGGTATCCCAAATAACTTCCCAGCTGCAACATTGCTGTCAAAAGACAAGAAAATGCAGAGACACTGATGAGAAATAATAGTTACACAAAAAAAAAGAACATTTAACATATGCATGGTTGTATAGGACCATGGCATTTCCAGGACATTTTCCATCGTTTCATTCCTACCTGGTAACTTGTATTGAGCAACAAAATCATGATCACATAGTATAAACCAAATACCTTAGGATATAGTTAATGTAATTCCACTGAGGTTGATAAACATCACCTGAAAATGGATTCCTAATCTGGTCATTGACACCAAAAACTAATATTTTTAAGTTATTTTTAACCAAGGAATTGGTAGTATTAGCAGTCACCATTTTAAAGATAAAACTGTACTTGTCCTTCACTTTTTCTCTTAGTTTGCCTTCTATAAAAACAATTTCAGCACTTTGCATACAGCTATATCATTCTAGCATAAAGACATCAACCCAGAAATCAAGTACTACTTATAAAGCTTTTGTTTTTTTCATAATCTTACATTCAAGCATTAAGATTTATCATAGTATTTCTTAACGATATTATTCAAAGTCTTAGTTTGAGGTGCCACCAAAACATCAAATCTAATATCCTTAGAAAAGGCCATATCTCTCTTAGTGGTTCTGGAGTCTGACCTAAGTCATTACCATTGGGATTACTTTCAATGCATATCAAATAAACAGTCTCCTGAAACTAAAAGTTCTACTGAAATGTTTTTATCATCATCTTCTCTTTTGGCATTTAATACTTTAATTGGTGATTGCACTGGAGAAACCTTCAACCTTATACTCCAGCCTAAGATATTTGTCAATGAACAACTGCAAAATCAAAATACTCAATCCAACATTGCAAAATAAGAAGTTTATCATATTTGACTAAAATTTGCAGTTAAGTAGCTGTTTAGGTGGGAAAATTTTCAGAACAAAAAATATAATTTTACCATGAGAATCAGCTAATAAAGTATGGAACAATCTAACACCAAAATGAACTCAAAACAGAGGATATTTACCTTGTTGCATCAAATCCTCCCATATAGCAGTACTTTGATGCCCCTATTGCACCGTCAGGCCCCTGCATGGAGATTGAAATTCTTTCTCATACGAATAACCTGTCAGTTCACAGAACAAAGGTAAAGGCAGAAAATAAAATTTTAGATAGCAACCTGGGCCCTTCGAAGCCCAAACTCAAGAAGAAGTTTCGATTTCCCAGACACAAATCGATGCCTTGCTGCATTAGTTGCCACCAAAGATGCATAATTAACAAGATTGAGTAATGGAGTTTCCAGCAATTGGACAACCTAAAACAACAGCAGAGAAGCGTTAAAACACACCTTAAGTATAAAACTTTAAGCCAAACAGGAAGTTATCTACCACAAAATAGACATGGATTATCTAAGAATTAATGCATAGATGAAAATAGGTACTAGGCACAGTAACAAAATTTTGCCGCCCGCTACTTGGCCTTCTTTGGACCAAATGGAGTGGTGGATGAGCGGAAGAGGGAGGCATAGAAAGGCTTGAGGTTAAGTTTTTCTGGCACTTACAGCAATTGGCCCATCTATTCTCATCAGTGGCACCTTCGGGAAGACAACTGTTCCCTCTGGAACAGCATATACTTCAACCTCAGAGCAGTCCAGTCCTCTAAGATAATCAAAGAAGTCATTCTGTAGTTTAGCAGTAAACAGCAATTAGCAAACAATTATTTGTTGGTAGAATTTACACATAACCATTAAAACAGCGCAAATATCTTATAAATGTTCTGAAAATGTCACTATAAAGCACATAAATCACTAATTGTGAAACTGCTGACAATCCTATCATAGTAAGCAATAATAAAACATGAACATGGGAGCAAGTACAAACAGCAATTTATGCACTAAAATAATAAGTGCTTGATAGATTTGTCAAAGAATTTTTTATTAACCACAAATCATCATCTTGAAACAACATTTGTTAACCATATTATGGACAACTAAGAAATGAAAACCTTAAACTGCAAATCAAGGATATGCAATTGACACAAACATAAGAAATAAATGCCATCATGAAACTCTATCGCAAAATCAGACTGCATCACCAACAAGGTGAAACTATATTTTTATTTAAAAAGAACAAAGTACAAAGTGCATAGATAAAATCAATATACCTACACACTTAGCTAAATCAGCAAAATTAATGGAAACCAGCTGCTTATGCATTTACAATTAGTTATCTTCCTAAAACACAAAATTTTCAAATTCCAGCATGAACCTTAAAAACCTTCAGTGTTTAGAAGAATAACAAAATCAGAATATCACAGCAACACAATCAATAAAAATTAAATGGTTTCACTTACCTCATTAGAACCAGGCAAGCTTTGACGAATGAATGATATCTCATCCTCGCTAAGTCTAAAATTAGCAATGAATTTTATGCACTCTTCCAAACCAGCAAAGACCGTGTACTCACCGCCAAAGGGACTCTTCCTAAAATATAAGTCAAACCTGAAGAATGCAACAGCAAATAGATAAGCTTATTAAACTCACGGCATTCCATGCATAATCACTTAGCGATAGATAAAGAGCACATATTGCAGCATCTCAAGAACACAGTACAACAGAGATTCAAATACTATCAAACAGTACTATAACATCAAAGTACCAAACACTAGGTAATTGATGACGGCCGTTTAAGGTATCAACCGAAAGATTGAAGTGAATGAGATTTTAAAACAAACAAATCGGACATTTAATTCCAAATATTACTTAAAAGTCTACGTAAAAGTTCTTGAAAATCTGACTGGTGTTACGGAACTTATTTCTTTCCGTTCAATTTGCTTCCTCCTTATGTAGATTTTCTCCTCACAACCAAACAGAATCAACAAGCACAAGAAAAACAAATAAATTAACAAACACACACATGAATAAAAAGGGACACTCACACTGCTCGCTCCTGATTCTTTCCAGCTTTCCAATACGCATAGGCCATTGTGAACTGATAAAGATCCGTTAACAGAGGCGTTACCATCGGATTAGTCGGCCCGTCCACAGTCCGACCCGAGGCCCTCGGAGCTTCGTCTGGCCCGTTCACCTTCACATCCATCACTTATTCACAAACACGCACGCACATACACTCTTGAATCCAATACGCACACTTCTCTACGCTATAAATAGACAATCACAGAGAAAAGTCCGACACATAAATTCTCAGGAGGCAATAAGCGTGAAAGAGACGAAGGGAAAAGCTTAACAAAGACTTGAAAAAAAGAAAAAGCAAGGGATTGCGTGGAAACGAAGGCCACGAACGGATGATTCTACGAACTTGAAAACAAACCTGAAATGGTTTAATATGACTTATGTTTTATTATTTATTATTTATTATTTATTATTGTGCTGAAAGAACTAAGTACGTGTGTCGAAATTGTCTCGTGTGACTTGTGCCTCCCGTTACATGTTAAATGCCTTATTATATAAGCTTTGGGAAGTTATCGTAAAAGCTACTTTTTTTGAAAACTGAATGTTTGGTTGTAAAATTTAAAATTATTTTTTCTAAAATAATTTTTTGAAGCTAAAATACAATTTTTATAAATTCAAATTTAAAGTTTTTAAAAAATATTTTTCAGATAAATTTTGAGATCAATTAATGAACTTATTTTTAGTCTCTTTTACTTTTATGTTTTACATAATTCTCACAATACCCACAAACACATATTTACGTTTATTTTAGATTTATATAATATTATTTAACTTTTATATGTTTTAATTTTTGCATTAGTTTTACTTATATTATAATTCATATAAAAGATTTAGTTAAAATATTTTATCTATATTTTATATGATTTAAAATTATATAATAATTAATATATTGTGCTTTGTATATTGTTTAATATATTTTAAATAATATTTATATGCATAAATAATATTTATTACAAAATAAAATATAGTTAAATTAAAAGTACATTTTATTTTTATGTTGTCAAACAGTCTATTGTATAAGGTTCTTTCAAAAAAAACACTTTTTTAAATGACAGTCAAACAGTCAACTGACTTATTAGAAAAGTTCTACTGACAAAAATTCTACTAATATAAACGCATCCAAACAAGCACTAAGTGGTGTTCATGATCCTTAATTTTAGCTATTCAGTTATAACTACTTAGGCTTTAGCTATTTATAAATACAGTACTGCATTTTCCTAGGGTAGATCATTTTTTTTAATTCCAGCTGTTGTTAGGAAAGTTAGCCCTTCTCCAAGTGGGTTTTTATCAACATTTAATAAACATTAGATTTTCTTTTTTATCATTTCTTTCCTGTTTTATTTTCTTGTTCCTAACAAAGTGTCCATTAAACATAAAACAACACAAGAAAGAAGAGAACTTGTCTATTAACTCATTCCTGCCTCCTCATCTTTAGTTTGTTGTGGCACATAATTAAATGACTTGACTTCTAAAGAAAAGAACTCCCTAATGGTGTGTTTGAGACTCGGAAAAGTTCCAAAATCTAGGGATTCACCAATCTTCTTGCATGGAAAGGCACTTCAAAGTTCGTTTTCTAGTGATTATCTAAAATCCACAAACATTAGATTTTTAATTTGAATGGGTTAAATGATTACTTGCTTTAGTTTCTTCAACTTATAAGAATTATTCTTATAATTTAATGATCTATTTAAGTAAGCTCAGAAATAAGTTTCTTCTTCTTGTTATTTTACAACGTTTGGTTTCCTGCTTGACAACAGAAATTTAAGCCATATGTAGTCATTGATATGAAGAGAAATTCATTCATTCTTGTTAGATCTTTTGACCAAACAAATATAAACCCAGATACGATGCAGTTGTTTTATCATGATTCCAATGCCTTCTGATTCTTATGTTCATATTTCTGGCCGCCTGCCACTTTTCCATTTGGAAGCAGTTAAGATTGGGCATTCCACTTCTTCCTCTCCGTTCAAATGGTCAGGGACGACTACAAATGTCAGGTTTTTCTCTGTTCTATTCGTTGAACAGCGAATGCAAAATTGAAGCTACACAAATACAAATGGAATTCTAACCTCGTTAGATGTGAATGCTGTCTAGTGGAGTAGAAGATTGTCAAGAAAGTTGAAGACAAATGATTCAGGAATTGACCCTTACGAAATGGGGTAGAATTACAAGGATATGAGGACAATGTTGAACGGAGAAAATATGCACGAAGACAATGAAGTCTGCCGTTACATTTAATCCTGACAAAGAGTCGTTGTTCATTGGACCCGTTACCTCTTTCAGACGATTAACATCCAGAGTGAAGACCTTGAAGATACGAAAACCAAAGGACAACATTGAAAGGTAATATCATAGAAAAGAAATTTCCCACAAAACACAATTTTGTGTAGCAGAAAAGGCAAGATTTTATGTTAAGATCATCAGTTAATATCGCACAAATGGAAGTTAACAAGAAAAGAGAGCAACACTCTACAACATCCCCCCTTCTTGTTGGCAATTTATAACTGAATCAAAAGAGGCTTCAACTATGGCTAAGTTTACAATTAGAAGTCCCATCTCGTGGGCAATCTGAACAAAAATAAAGGCCTGGAGGAAAATTTTGCTTTCTAGAGATTAGCTAGATGAGTTGCATCTTTTCAGCCCACTTCAAAAATCTTGTCCTTCCATTTTAACTTCATGACATGGATCTCTTGTTCCTGTTTGCTTGCTGTGAAAATGTGCATGCCAAGGAAAGTGAATTCAGTAAACAATGATCAAGGAAGGAATTTTACTAGTATAGCGTATCTACCCTTTTGAGGCTTGAGAAGGCAGAAGATTCTGTTCCAGGTTCTTCAATAGGAGACCTGCGTTCTGATGTCTTCCCATCATGCACACTTCATTAAAACTGCTGTCCGCCAGGTTAAATGGTCGTGTTTCCAAGGGAAGTGATATGTGAACTCTGCCTCCCATTTCAAACTCTTGGGACAATCAAAGGACGTGTCAAAGCAGGCCTAACACTCTTGTACACTGTATCCAGAAGGCACGGAAATAATGTGGCTTTGATCCAAAAACGATTTTACTTACCTGATGCATTCCGTTCAGAATGATATGCATTTAATTGTTGATGATGAACATCTTGCCCACAAATTTCCTCGAGGTCAAAGGGAGCAAGTTGATCCAGGATCGATTGTTCTAAACCAAATGAAGAATCCGAATTTATTATATTTAACACATTAGGTGCTGATAGTTGATTGGATGCAGGGCAGTCGGTTTTCTGAAGATTCAGCATATTTTGGGTTAGAGCATGGGTGTTTACAGGAGCACCAGTGACATTCATATGGTGAGACCCATTTCCATTGCCAACTATACTTCCTGGTTGAGAGAGATGAATAGGCTGGAGGAGGCCGGGTACAGAAATCGGGTACAAACTGATTCCATTTCTCAATGACAACATCTGCAATTAAAGCAGGAGAGAACAGTGTCAAGATTATGTCATTACCTTTTCTTTTCGTTAAAAAGAAAAGGATTCTGACATCAATTCTTCAACACTTGAGATTGTGATTTCCTAAGGGTAAGAACATGCTTGAGACCCCAAATTACATAAAAACATTTCGACGGATTATACAAGGAGAAAAGGGACAAATTATATAGAACTCATACAAAAACTTGTAAAGAGTATGACTAGTTGATTACATTATTCTTCAAATAATTAATTTTACTTATTCATAGGAAGAAGCTAGTTCTTTTAATATTAATCAATCAACATAAAACTTGTCAATTAACATAGACAACATCTTAACTTCATATGATGAAGAAGACGACATTTAGAGGATGGTTACTCTTGCCAATATTGTCCAAGATTATGGCAGAGAGATACAAAACCTTCAATTTATAATAATAATAGCTTGAAACTGTTTATAGCTAAAGCATTCAAGATATTCTCAAACCTGCACTTGAAGCTGAAGCTGCTTGAGATATTCAATAGCTTCATCGAGCATAGAAGCCTTATCCGTCTGCCACAGATAAACATTCTATTAAACTCAAAGGCGAAACACTGGAATGACACAAAATTAACAAGCTAGCAGGTTCTCAAACAAAAGAAGGGCATACTTTATTGGAGTTGGGTATGAGGTTTTGAAGAGCTTTCATTTTCTCATTAATCCTACTCCTCCTTCTCTGCCAAGCAACCCCAACCAGATATAAAAGAAAGATGATGATGATGATATAAGAATACTATACGACTAGAGAGCCTTAGTTCATGAAAAACCAACCTTTTCCGACAAATTATGAACTTCTGCTGCTCTGCTTCTTTTGGATGATTTGCGAGTAGGAGCCTGCTTTGCTGGTACCTCATCTAACCCAGCTTCAAGACCCTCCTGCATGTATTTTCTTTTCAAATTGTTTCACGGATTTAGCCTCTAAATCATAAAATAGCGTAAAAAGAGTAAAATCCTTCTTTAAACGATAGACAACCAAAAATAAACCTTAAGATACGACGAAAATAATTGTCACTTCTTAATCATTTCCTCGTTTTAAGTTAAGTGTGGATCATCACAAGGAAAATGCAACACTTAACCAAGAAAAATCCGATACATAAAAGCTTCCAACTCTCTTTCCTTCATTTTCCCAGTAACCAACAAGAGTAAAAACCCGAAAACGGTGGGCGGAAACTAAAAGCACCTCGCTTTCTTCATCAAAGTCATCCGTCTCGTTACCACTAGCTCCTCCAACCGACGACGACGACACGTTCACGTTCACATTCACATTCCCCGAGAAACAACCACCATCATTCTTCACCCCCTCACCCAAATCCATCCCCAAGATCGAATCTTGCCCAAGACCTGATCGGCAAAGACGGTTCTGATCTTCAAACTCCGACGTGACCATCTCCTCCTGTAGACCGTTGTTGGCTGCCATTTGCAACGACGACGACGACGATGAACGAAGGAACATTTGATGAAGAAAAAGCGACATCTCATCTGATGTACGGTGATCGCGAACCATTGATGAAGACGAACAAGTGTTGAAGTTTTCATAATTGTACATATCCGCCATTTTTCTCTTTGCTTCACTCCACAAGCTCTCTCTCTCTCTTGTGTTTCCTACACTGTCATTAGCAAGAACTAGGAAAGTACTGGTTCACAGGGCCCTTTATATCAAATTGTTTCAAAGCTCACGCGCTACTTTAGCGTGTGGAGGCAAAGGTTCTTGGAATTGTAAAATTTGGTTACGATCTGTCGTGGGTGCAGAGGGATATGAGTATATGATTGGTCTGTCAAAGTAGAAATTTAACTGCTGGTGTCAGGTGAAATTCACCCCGTGTCGCACGTGAGGCACATCAAACTGGAAACATAGGTTTTAGTGAATGATTAATTGTTTAATTGAATTAAGTTAATGACTAATTTAGGATTCCGTACTAAACAGAATCTCTGTCCCTGGTTGGTGTTGGACCAACTCAACGTGCATAAAGTCGTTCCGTTTGTGCTAAACAGTACAAATTAGGCTTTCTATGAAGGCGCATTATCTGTAAGAGCATATTTTCAGATACAGTACCTTGAACTCGAAGCACATCTCTGATAACCCCGCACGAAAACACTTCCTACGGCCACACCACACCACACCACCAACTTGCGTCATCTTTCACTTTTAAAGTGGCCTCTTGATCGTGGACTTTCTAGGTCTTGATAGTATAATAATGGAATTATTGTTCTTTACTCCTCTCTGCCTGGAAGCTTATCTTTCTACCTAGCAGCTAGCTAGCTACCCTAGCCCTAGCTCTTCGTGTGAAACTTGACTAGACTGCATAACAACGCCACTCTATTTCAACTGTTATTTCCTGGCATGAAACTTTCCTTCTAAAGTCCATGGGATGATAAGATTTGCCCTTTCAACAATCTTTGGTTGCTCGGACCAGTTTTCTTAGAAATTTGATTGAAAGATGGGACAGGATAGCAAGATACATTAGTTATTATTTCTTCTCTCTGTAGGTGGGAAGTTTTTTTTAAAAAGGGCAATGTACATGCAGATTCTTGTGGCGAAGAAGTCTACTTGATGTTGTCAGGATATGTATCTTAGTTCTTGTTGGTCAAGTCATTGCGAGTTGTAATGATCATGAACACTACAGCCTTTTTTAACATTTTATATTGAGCAGATAACGAAGACTAAACTTAACCTTTCCTCTTCCTTCTCTACTCACTTGAAGCCTTAACGTACTTTTATCCAACTAACTCGCCAGCTGAAACCTAAGCATTACCAGTCAGAACGCCTAATCGACTTCATTTATGGCTTCAGTTTTCGATTTAAGTTTACCTGTCAAAAACACTTCCGATCAGCTCTGACACACCCACAACAACCAAGTGCGCGCTCGCGTACAAAACGAAGTAAGGAGCACACGATGAAAAGTCTTGATAAATCGGCTCAGAATAGTGAGTTGCTATTACCAACAAGTATTGCAAAAGAAACGTGACTCCAGTCCAAAAGCCTAACCTTTATAATAAAAACCTCTGACTCTGAGCTAAAGCGCTTGAAATATTAGCCAGGAACTCCCAGCACTGACACGAATACCAATGAGGCCGGCTACATTACATAGCTTTTGAATCGTAAACATTGCATGAGTTTCAGCAATTTAATTGCATGTACGTTTTTGATGTCATGGAAGTTAGAACGGAGTCGAATATAGATCTTTAGATCGATCGAGGACAGAGGCTACCTATATCCTATAATGTCGCCAACTGCCAGTATTTGTTGGCCTTTTATAGCTCCATGATTGTAAGCTAAGAGGTCTAGCATTAACTACTCAGAAGATGCACCTTCTTTTAAAAAGGTACCAAAGGGAAGTGGACAATGTATATTTGATTGATGCAGTAGAAATGATACCAACACTAGTGCCGATTAAAGTGGTAGAGGTTTTTTCTACAGACAGTCCCTAATATGTACACACTTCTCTTTTTCCTTGTTAGAATGACTAGTTAGGCCAAACTACATCAGCAAGTGATGTTGGGTTTCATCTTCTATGTTGTCTGTACTATTTTTCTTTTTTTTATGAAGAGTTTTTAGCTCACTATTCAAATGCCATTTTTAATTGATTTTTCATATGAATAAAAGCTTGCAAACCTATATTTATGAATAATTAGAGAGTCAAGTTATTTTAATATACAATTAGAAATTTTAAATTATATTTTGTAATGATTATAATTGAATAGAACTAAGTCATCTTATTTCCGTATCAGGAATGTATCATGTGGTTGCTTCACAGCAAAGTTAACTAATGATTCAGTCAAAGTAGCTAAAGATTGAGCGATTAATTGTCAAGTTACATAAACAAAATCATAACTTAAAGACGGCGAAAATAAGACATGAGCCCGCAATCTGCTAACAAAATATAGGCACCGGGAATGTTGCTGTGAAAATCAACTGGATTAGAACAGGTTCGTAGCTAAAATAGGACTGAGAAAATAGTAATAAACACACAGATTTTACGTAGAAAACCTCCAAATTAGGGTAAAAATTACAAATAAGGATAGAAGACTTTTACTATTGAAAAGTAGAGAATTACAAGGAGAAACTAGACTCACAAAAATATATAAAATATTTTTTTTGCCTCTCTCTTTTTCTCTCTCGCTCTCACACCTCATTTCTCTCTATTTTTCTCTTTTTTTTTGCTACTCTTGCTTTGTTCCTCTCCTACCTATTTATAGGAAGTTAAGGAAGAGATGGTTGGCCAAATAACTTGCCTACCATGGTTGACTACCAACTATTGTTGACAGCAGCCTTAGTTGTTGACAATTCTCCCACTTAAAGATTTGATTGATTATCATTCAGATCTTCACACTATTCTTTCTAACCTGTCGCTTCATGCTGCTTACGTCTCTATCAGGTCACACGAGGATCGACACCACATAAACGTGTCACCATTGATTGTTTTTGTCATAAAATCTGCCAGGTTATCCATTGTATGAATTTTCTGTATATCCACCGTTCCTTCTTCCACTTTCTCACGAACAAAGTGATATTGAACTCGGATGTGTTTTGTCTTTGAATGAAATGCTGGATTCTTGACAAGATACAAAGCACTCTGACTGTCACAATACAGAGTAATTTTCTCTTGTTTATTCCCAAGTTCCTCCAACAACATCTTCAACCACACTGCTTCTTTACTTGCTTGTGTAGCTGCTACATATTCTGCTTCTGTTGTTGACGTAGCCACAACTGATTGTAGTTTTGAAACCCAGCTCACAGCTCCTTTAGCTAGTGTAAACACATATCCTGTAGTGGATTTACTTTTATCAAGATCATCTGCATAATCAGCATCAACATATCCTTTGATAGGAAAATCTGATCTTCCATAACATAATGCAACATCTAAGGTTCCTTTGATATATCTAAGAATCCTCTTAACAGTATTCCAATGCTCTCGACCAGGATTCGCCATGTATTTACTAACAACTCCCACTGCATGTGCAATGTCAGGTCTTATGCAAATCATAGCGAATATTAGGCTTCCCACTGCTGATACATACGGTACTCGAGATATTTCCATCATCTCTTCTTTATTCCTAGGACTCATATTTGAGGATAACTTGAAATTAATAGGAAAAGGGGTATAAATTGACTTACAATCTTGCATGTTGAATCGCCGCAAGATCTTCTTCAAATAATTTTTCTGAGAAAGCCAAATCGTCCTATTATTTCTGTATCTGTGAATTTGCATCCCTAAAATCTTGTTTGCTGGTCCCAAGTCCTTCATTTCAAATTCCCTAGCCAATTGTGCCTTCAATTCTTTGATACGATCATTATTGGGGCCTGCTACCAACATGTCGTCTACATACAACAGTAAGATTATAAAATCATCTTTCACAAACCTCTTGAAATATGCACAAGGGTCTGCATTCAGTATGTTATATCCAAGGTTCATGATGAAGGAATCAAATCTCTTATACCAATACCTCGGCGCCTGCTTTAAACCATATAGAGATTTGTTCAACCTGCAAACCAAGTTCTCTTTTCCTTTTTCTTCAAAACCTTCTGGTTGGAACATATAAATTTCTTCTTCAAGATTTCCATGAAGATATGCAGTTTTCACATCTAACTGCTCAAGATACAAGTCATATATAGCACACATTGCCAGAATTACTCAGACTATAGTAAGTCGAACCACAGGAGAAAATATTTCGTTAAAATCAATACATTCTTTCTGAGCATATCCTTTTACCACCAGTCTAGCACGATATCGTTCCACTTGATCATCACCACTTCGCTTAATCTTGTAAACCCATTTATTGCCAATAGGCTTTCTTCCTTGCCGTAGTGATACTAGCTCCCATGTCTTATTCTTATGCAGAGCTTCAATTTCTTCCTGCATTGCTGTTATCTAATGAGATGCATCTGAACTAGTCATTGCTTCTTGAAGAGTTGATGGCTCTCCGTCCTCAGTTAAAAGACAGCATGCAATATTGCTCTCTATAATATAATCTGAGTGCCAGCTCAGTGCTCTTCTTATGCGAGTTGGTCTCTGAGCATTATCTTCAACTGGTTCTTGCTCCTCGTGCTCTGGTGCAGCTTCAGAAGAATCATTATGATCAACTTCCCTATCTACTTGTACAGTTGTAGTTTCTGGATTATCTTGTACAGTGCCAACATTTTCTGCTTGCTCTTGATCCTTATCTTCTATAAAGATAACATCCCTGCTAATAACAATCTTGTGGGTAGTGGGATCCCACAGACGATACCCCTTCACACCTTCTGCATACCCTAAAAAAATGCATCTTCTGAATTTTGGATCCAACTTTGTAATTTCTTGGGCATTAAACATCACATAGGCCAGACTTCCAAATACATGAAGGTTGGAATAATCCACTAGTTTACTAGTCCACATCTCCATCGGTGTCTTCAACTCAATTGCAGTTGATAGAGCTCGATTCACCACATAACAGGCAATATTGACTGCTTCTGCCCAGAATTTCTTATCTAAGCTTGCAATTCTCAACATCGATCTGGTTCTTTCCAACAGAGTTCTGTTCATTCGCTCTGCTACTCCATTTTGTTGAGGAGTGTATGCCGTAGTGAACTACTTTTTGATGCCTTCTTGCTTGCAAAATTCATCAAATTCTTTCCCAGTATATATACCTCCATTATCTAAGCGCAAACACTTGATCTTCTTTCCACATTCGAGTTCCACCCGCGCTTTGTAAGATTTGAAAGTTGAAAACACATCTGCCTTCCTCTTGATAGGAAACACCCAACATTTCCTTGAATAATCATCAATAAAGGATACAAAGAAATTTGCTCCTCCTAGGGACTTAACTGGTGCTTGCCATACATCAGAGCGAATCAATTCTAGAATCTCTTTACTTCTGAACTTTGATGTGTTGAACTTTAATCGATATTGCTTACTCACAATGTAATGCTCACAGAAGGGTAGTGTTACCTTTGTAAGTCCTGGAAGTAGCTTCTTCTCTGCAAGTATCTTCATTCCTTGTTCTGACATATGTCCAAGCTTCTTATGACATGACATTGCAATTTTGTAGTCTGGACCAATCACTGGAACGGATGCCTCTCCTTCTTGCAAAATTACTCCCTTCAACATGTATAGATTTGCAATTCTATTCTTTCATAAATACTAGCGCTCCTTTAATCACTTTCATGATCTTGTTTTGAATATCAAATATGAAACCGAGATCATCCAGTTGTCCTACAAACAACAAATTCTTCTTTAGGCCCTCCACATGGCGCACTTTTTCAATAGTTTGAGTTGTCCCATCGTATAATTTTAGCTTGATGGTACCAATACCAACGATCTTTAGAGCTTGATCATTATAGCTGTACACAGATCCCTCAGAGATAGCTTTATACTGATGGAACCATTCTCTTCGAGAGGTCATATGAAAAGTAGTTGCTGAATCGAGAAGCCATGCATCAACAAATCTTCTCTTACCTCCAATAGTCGTTGTTGCTTCACAGACCATTGCACCTCCATCATCTGAAGTATTCGCCGCATTTCCTTGAGGAATAGAATCTTTCTTATTCAGATTCCAACAATCCTTCTGTAGGTGTCATTTCTTTCCACAATTGTAGCACTTGAAATTCTTCTTTCTCCTGGATTTTGATCTACCATGATTATGACTCCCACTTAAGCCACGTTCTATTGATCTTCCCCTCGTCACCGTCAAGGCCTCCGCTTGTTGCGAAGTTGCTAGCCTGTCTTTCTTACTTTTGCACCGACTCTCTTCGTCTAGAATAGCAACTACAATATTGTCAAAGACTAGAGTGTCTATGTTATTTGTTAGATTGATGATGAGTTGATCATATGAATCTGGTAGATTTTGGAGTAGAAGTTCCGCACGTTCACTTATCTCTACTATATGCCCCAATGATGTGAGTTGGGAAAATAAAGTATTTAAAGTATTTAAGTGCTCCGTCATCGCAGTGGATTCCGCCATGTGTAAAGTGTATAGTTTCCTCTTCAGAAAAATTTTGTTGTGGAGTGATTTGGCCTCGTATAGTTTTGTGAGGTGGTCTCATATTTCTTTCGCAGTCTTCTTTTCCTCTATGATGGATAATACTCCATCAGCTAAAGCTAGGTGAAGATTAACTATAGCATTCCCGTCCATCTCGTTTCATTTCTCATCTGTGACTCCAGCTGGCTATTCACTAATGGCCGCTAGACAATTATCTTTCCTCAAGATTGCCTTTATCTTCAACTTCCACAATGAGAAATTATTCCCATTGAACTTCTCAATCTCAAATTTTTGCTGCCATTGCTTCTATCACGAACAGAACTTAGCTCTCACTATTTCACATGAATAGTACCCATACGTATGAATAGTACCCGCATGTATGAACAGTACCCGTATGTATGAATAGTACTCGTACGTATGGTCTTCGCATATATGAATAGTACTATCTACGTGAATAGTACTATCTACGTGAATAGTAGTGAATAACAGTAACTGAACAGTATAATGCAAAATTAAATGAATGAACAGTTGTCACCTTTTGGTTACTATTCACCGACTTTCACTGTGCTCACTGGAACTCCGAACGGATTACCCCAAAAAATTCGTTGTAATTTTCTGACCTCGCTCTGATACCACTTGTTGTGAAAATTGACTAGATTAGAGCAGGTTCGCAGCTAAAATAGGACTGAGAGAATAGTAATGAACACACAGATTTTACGTAAAAAATCCCCAAATTAGGGTAAAAACTATGGGCAAGGATAGAAGACTTTTACTATTGAAAACTAGAGAATTACAAGGAGAAACTAGACTCACAAAAATATACAAAATATTTTTTTTTGCCTCTCTTTTTTTCTCTCGCTCTCACACCTCACTTCTCTCTATTTTTCTCTTCTGTTTTTTTTTTTTGCTACTCTTGCTTTGTTCCTCTCCTACCTATTTATAGGAAGGTAAGGAAGAGATGGTTGGCCAATTTGGCCAACCACTCCTTTGGCATATTAGGCACCAAAAACGGTGCCTAACTTGCCTATCATGGTTGACTGCCAACTGTTGTTGACAGCAGCCTTAGTTGTGGACGAATGTAAGAAGATTTTTTTTTCTATTGTAATTGAAGCGACAATTTATTTGGTAAATATGTATTAAACAGGTAAGATAAAAGATTTAAAGTTTAAAAAATTTCGGCTAAAAATTGAATAAAATTACATATTTTAAGAAATAATTGGCAAATATTATCCTTATTCATCGAAGAATTTGAAATTTAATTGAAAATAGATTGTTAAATAAAAATTAATTGATTTAAAGCTTATAAACATTTATTAATTTACAAAAATTAATCGATTAATTAATAAACTAACTCTTATTTACCTGAAATCATCATGCTAGGCTCAGGTTGACCGACACGTGGCCTGACCGAAAGTGACAAAGCTAGGCCATTTTTTAATTAAAAAAGATAAATCGAACCGATCAACCTGTCATTATAAGAAAAATAGAGTTTAGGGGCGAAAATTACTGACAAAATGTGTATGTAGACATTTTGTCGAAAAGCTTACTTAGCAACGGAATTTACTGACAAACCAAGGCATTGGAGATACGGTCGTAGGTAATAATTTGTGAAGAACAACAAAATGTCCGTCGCAAATTTATCGACAAAAATTTTGTGTATCATCAACGAATATACCGATAGTTATTGTGTTGTCTTCGGTCGGTAAATTTACCAACGAAAAAAATTTGTCCGTCGGTAAATTCATATTGTCATTACCGGTGATTATTTGTTTTCTGTCAGTAAATAAATTTGTTAAAAATTATTTTTTAAATTTTCATGCGTTAAATTTTATTTGATGATATTATGGTTGATCCATAATTTAAACAGTTATGAGTTATCTGTCGACAATATTTTGATTTGTTTTAACATTTAATTTGTTAAAAAAAGTTGATTGATGATATAAAGTAAAAATTATCTTAATTAATAATAAAATTTATTTTTTACATAATAAGTATTTGTAATTCAAACAAAATGACTACAAGTACGCTATTCATTTGGTGACTGTGGATGCTCTGATTGTTACGATGAGGTGTTATGTCTCTCCTTCAACTCATCCATCTCATTACGGAGCTAAGCTATGTACTCCATCGACTGTTGCGACTGAGTTGTCAATATCTGCATTGTGCTATGAAGTTCATTAACTTCATTGGTTGCCAACCACCTAATAGATATTATTGTACTAGATGTGGAGGATTGCGAATAACATGTGTTCGCAAATGAACTTAAGCTGAATATCCTTTCACAACGATCTCCACCACCCACTGCATGAAGATAGGTTTGAGTCTCATCAACATCTTCAGACTGCTGAGATTATTGTTGAATACTTTCTTGTATTTGATCCTATCATAAGACAACATTTATGTTAGTAAGTGATAATTATTAAGCATTAATATTAAAGCATAAATTTCACATATATTTAGTTCTCTTCATCGGATGTTGCAAAGGTCACATTGTCATATTTCTCAGTGTAAGTGTGCAAAAAGAGTTGACAGGGTGTAAGCTTCATGCCCATAGACTTTTTTTGCATCAAAATAAAATATTATAAGTGAACTACATTTTATAATGTTATCATCATTCTTCGTAATATACATATTTTCATTCAAAAATTTACATATCAAATTAAATTGAAATACACCAAAGTAAAAAAAATTAGAATATAAATATAAAGTATAAATACTTACAAATCTTTTTGCATGCTCGTGTGGGGTAATAAGTCCCTCAGTATCAATGACGGAGCCAGAAATTTAGGATAAGAGGGCCCAAATATTTAGTTTTTTTAAGTTTTGGGAGCCCAATGCACTACTGGCCTCCAAATAACTTCATCCTTATATATATATATATATATATATACATATATTAAAACTTAAAAATATTTAATTTTTTAAAATTTTGGGGGGCCCAGTGGGCTATCTTTGTCCCTGTTCAGTATGTACGGGAAGACTCTCTCCTTCTGGTCCTCTACATCTGTTGATAGAATTACGCTTTGAAATAGATATGCCTCGGGTGATGTTCAATACTACTGCCAACAACCCCATACTGTTGCCAACAATCCCATACTTGTTTAGAAATATAAGACAATCGTACACCAGTCTTGTATATCGCACCATCAAAGTCTCGATAATGTGTACATACTCGTCTCTCCCATACTTTATAAATGACCGTGTCAAATTTAGAATCCAGAAAAAATTCTTTCTGAAATAAAAGGAAAAACATACAATAAGTTTTTATAATGTAAGAATATTTATCTAATAAATGTATAAAAATAAATTTAAAAACAAAAAAGAATTTTTTTACCTCAATCTCCTTATAGTAAAATTACTTTGTCGCCTGAGAGATATTCTTCCATATATAACCCTCAACATCAATCTTCTCTTTGAATTTGGATGTCATGTTTCTTGAGCATGGTCCAGATGGAATCAACCTAATATTAAAATAATTAATTTTATACAATTTTTAAATTTAAACGTATAACTTAATTATAAACATGTGATGATTTATGTATTTTCACCTATAGATTGTTGACAATTGTGATGTAAATTCTTCCATCAACTTCCTCAGCTCCAGGCTAGACATCAACTCCTTCATTCGCATCATTTGCCCCTGATATCTATGTCAGCATAGGGGTGATGGATGATGTAGTAGTAGGTACAGAAGGTGATGCTTCATCTGCAAGTGTAGTAGTAGTTGGAGGTACAACATTTGATTTGGTTGCAGTTGCATAATATGATGCTTTACTTGGGCAGTAAATGGCTCCAAATCGTGGTCTGAACCTTGATCGCATTATATCATTTTTTCTCTTTGGTGGCATATTTCAACTTGAAATTCATATACCATCTTTTGAATTAATATTTTCTATTTTCATCTTGATGTGTTTATGCTACTCTTACGATAGCTCTATCAAATTTGCGATGGTAGTAATATCCGTTGCTAAATGTGGAGGGAAATCATCTCGGAATAATTTGCGATGACCTTTGGCAACGGTATAAAATGCCCGTCGGTAAAGAAGGCGGAAATTGTACAAGGTATTTTAAACAATATTAATTATGATAATTACGAAAATCTTCAAAAAAGTGACCATATATAGTCATTCTATAAAACTATTGACAATCCTCGGCAACAAAATTCCAATCCTTTTTGCCCATCTCCAGTCAAAATTTCCAGTGATCGAATGCTGTGATAATGAAATTGAAATCACTTCTAGTGCCATAGTCACAACTTGTTGTGTTGTGGTTGAAGTGTTAAGTTCATCAGAATCTCCCTACAACTCAACTACTTCTATATGGTTGAAGTTTGAACAACCTACACATACAGGATGGCTCCTGCGTCTAGAGGCTTATGGTGCGAAGTGCAGATGGACGTTATTTCATGACATATGCCTTGCTTGTCATTAGATTAAGTCAAGCTTCAACATACAAAAACTTTTGGTCAATAAACACATCAAAAGAAGAAGATATGGGTGTGTCCAAGTGTTCTAAGTAGTCTCAGAAACTTGTCACTCTTCAAGTGCAAGAGTAAAACTATATGGCCAAATGATGGATGCCATTCTTTTCGATTTTAATTTGATTGTTGTACAGATAATGCTAGTTAGGCGGAAGTAAAAGAAACTCTAAGGTTAGTATTTCGTATTCAAAGACCCAAGAACCAAACTACATATAAACAAATTGCAAAAGTCCAAACACATAAATATGGTCCAAGTACCTATCTCCATTGACATGTTTACTAATAGAGTTACTCATGTGATACAGAGGAGACACAATAACAATACACTCTCCCAAGTAGTCAAGCCAAAATTATAACTCATACAGAGCCATACTATAGGTGGGCTTATACCATGACTCTTCATAAAGAACAATTTAATCAACTCCGGAATAAAAGCCACAGCTAATATGAGATTCACAATTTTTACCAAACATAAATCAATATGAGAGTAAACATGAATAATTTTTTGCAATCATTTTCCTTGATGAATTTTACAGCTAAAGGGTTACCTAATTTCTGAATCCAAATAATGTAATCTTGAAGCCCACACATAACATTTAATAGCACCCAAATATAAATGCCTAAAATGGTATATGGAAAGATACATCAAATGCAGCCTATTCCTCAGTTGTACAAATTGAAGTAGGGAGTTTATGCACAATAATTGGCAAACAATTATAAAGGCAGGATTTAATTTCTTATGCATAAACCTACTTTGGTCTATCTTTCAAGTTAACCAGAGATCTAAGCACGCCATGGCTAACTTTATCAACAACGACAATTTTTTCAAAAATTGAAAAGGACTTCTCCTTACACAGCTTTGAAGCTTTTTAGGCCTTACAGTCAAGTTGTTCTTTATCTCTAAGCAGACTTTCATACTAAACTGCCGTAAATGTCTCATATATAATTATGCATTTTATACTATAATCATATTATAATATAATCTAAGCATATCATATACTATAATCTAAGCATAATGCACTACAAAAATATCAATGTAAGTTATATCATATTTCAAATAAAAAAACTGAAATTATAAAATTCATACTAAAAAAGAACTGAAAATAAAGAACTAAAATTAATTTTTTAAAGAACAAACATTTCATCAAACACCATACATGCATTAGAAATTCATCCCATCATCACAACAAAAATTACATCTTGTCTCTTCTATCACTAATATTTATACTTTAAAGTTATTTTCTAATAACAAAATACACAAATAAACGAAAGTAATCAAATACCCACATTAACTTTCATCCAATATATGAAAAAACATATAGTAGTAGTCGCAAAAATATCTCTATCGAAGGACATGACGGCAATGGTCGAAGAAGACAACGCTGACGAGTAGAAGAGGAGTTCACGACGAGTAGAAAAAAATTGCATGAGAGGAGACACAATAGGAAGAAGACGACACATGCCAAACGACGTCGTTTTCTTTTACTTTAAAACGCCAAAGTCGAAGTAAACGACGACATTTATCTTGAAAATTTACTGACAAAAAATTCTGTCGATAAACTCAAAACTTTTTTATTCCGTCAACAATTCTCATCTTCTTTACCGAAGGACATTTTATACCGTTGCTAAAGTCCATCGCAAATTTTAATAGGATGATTTTCCTCCATATTTGGCAATGTATATTAGTACCGTCACTGAAAGAAAATTTTTCCGTCAATTTTACCGACGGAAATGAATTTTTCAACCAATTATAGTCGATTCGTTCAATTAAATTTATGTTTTATAGGACATATAAAAATAGAAATATTTTTCTTATTAAATAAATTATTAGGACAAGTAAAGGTCACGGAACTTTACACTACACATCACGAATCAAATGATATGATTTTAAAATATTTTTTTACTTAAAGAGTAAAATTAAGATAATTGTCAAAATTTTAGATGGCGTCATGCTAATAATTTGGTTGGAAATTAGTTAAGCTTTCTCTTACGTTTAAATTATAAGTTCATGCCTTTGAAACACAAACAATTTGTTCATTAGAGGTTGATTTAAGTGATAAAGAAAAACTCTCAATAACTTTAGGTCTTAGGCAGTTTTAAACAAATATTACTATTAAAATAAATAAGTGAAGAAATTGCATCAATTTAGCTAGACATTATCCGACATTTGTTCTGATCCTTATCCAATGTGAAGCTAAAGCAGTCAATAACAAAAAAACATTTCCCAAGTCATAATCCACATTAACATTGCAAGTACCTTGTTGATTGTCACTTCACTCCCCAAGAGCAACCAATTGAGATCCAACAAATGGTTATTGACTTGTTGTAACATAAACTTCAAATGGGCAATGGAGCCTCCATGACCTCCATAGTTAGTTAGCATCCAACCGAATTTGTTTGGTTCATTAATTTCCTTGAGAGAATCAGACCTTTCACTATCACTGTCATGTCCGACCAGTAATCACCTTAACCAGACGTAAATTTATTAAAATGTTCTTTTGTCTATCCATATAATTGTCAATCTCTTTAAGGCAGTCTTTTCCCATCAGTTTCCTTAGCTGTCACTACGCCATTGGTCCCATAGATTTCGTATCCAACCCCTCTATGTCTACTACCATACGGATGGGACCACCATAACACATCCATGTCACGATCAAGAAGCGTCAGCGATACGCACCACCCAGGAACATGATCGGGACATGGCAAGTCAAACGTTAATGTTAGCCCACTTGAGATGCTGATCGTTTCGTGTTGGGATGTGGAACTTGAAGATCTGACGGCGGAGGATTTATGTGAAAGTCATCTTTGATTCGGTACAGGGACGTAAAATTCTGGGAAATCAAACGTTCCCAAGGATTTCTCGGTGCATGTGTTGTGTCCCTAAGCGTATGTGATTATTCTGTGGCTCCGACTTCCGAGGATAGTTCGACAGGTTGATCTTAAGGAATAACTTTGTGCCAGAACCCGTTCTTACCTATGCCAGATCACATGAACTCTTCTGTGTGTTAGATATTTTTTTCAATTATATTTTATTTATATATTTATGTATCATATTACCCATAATCTTTTGTTCTACTTTGTTGGTTCTTCATTCTGCATCTGATGACAAAAGGACTGTAAAGAATTGAAACACTTGTTCTCAGATCTTAAGAATGACTTCCAAGTAGTTTAATACTAACTCTTTTTCTGGTTAAGCGCATCCTATATATAAATATACGACAAATGGCATCTTCAGAAGTTTGCTACACTCTGAAGATTATGATGTGTCCAATGTAGTAACTATCAAAGAAAGAAAGAAAGAAATGTTTAACTTGCATGCAAAAGAAATTGAGTCCAATTCATTACCTAAGAAAGCAAAGTTCAAAGTTCCAGATGCCCAAGAAACCTTGCATTAAAAACTCCTGAGAAGAAATATCTCAAACATCCAGAGCTCCCATCTTGCAGATCGGGCAGGCATTCTTCTCCACAAGCCACTGCTTAATACAATCAAAGTGAAAGAGATGACCACAATCTAACTTCGATACGTTTTCCCCATCAGCAAACTGCTCCTGAAAATGAAAGCAAAAAAAAAAAAGAGGAACAGATAGAGGAATTTGTATGATGCTAAAACAAATAGATGCTTCACATGAAAGACAAATATTTGCATATGGAGAGCTAAACTGAATCAAATCTAAGTATTGGTAGTTATATATAAATGGTAGAGGAGCAAAAACCAAGGAATTAAAACTATGTGATATATATATATATGAATGGACCACATTGACTTGTGACAAATACTGGAGCAACTTACCTGACAGATGCAGCATGGTTCTTCTTCCCTCAAAGAGCTATTTGATCGATACTCCTGGTAAGACAGATGATTCAGAATAGTAGTCTCACTCAACCCTGCGTTGACGAATCCAATTTGTTCTTGCAGGTGAAGAAGCTCCTAGAAGTGCAGAATCATTTTTGGAAAGTAGCAGTCAGAGATGCAAGTTACATGCTTGAAATTTGAAAGTCCTCTATATGCTTTAAGAAATAAAGGACTTTAATAGTGATCACCAAACGATACAAATGTTACCTCATAACTCATGTTGTCCACATCAAGACGCATATCTTGATAAGTATCAGGTTCGTCAGGGATGCCATACAACACTGAACGGTCAATTACCATCACATCCTAGCATATCACAAAAATGTTAAAATCATAGAATAAAGAAAAATTGAAAGCTTTCAACTTGCTATCTTTAAGGTAATGATTTGTTTTCTACCGTTAATTGTAAATTTTCAATACTGATTTTATTATGGTAATTTGGAAACAGATAGATAATAGCTGAGGTAAAGACAACCGTAAACCAGTAACAATATTACTGTTTGCTGAGGTAAAGACAACCGTAAACCAGTAACAATATTACCTCAAACAGTAATGTGCCCCCTCTACGGACAGTTGCCAAAGCATTGCGAACCTGTTTGAGAGCAAACTAAAGAGTTGAAACATCTAAGTCATGGTTTCAAGAATGCCAAGACAAAACAAGGTGAATGATCCATTTAACAGTTATGGGCATAACCAAGTTTATGCATCTAACAATTACTAATAAAAGATAGTACAAAGCACATAATTTATATGATGAAAAGAATACAAAACGACATGTTATGTACAGAGAACTTCTAAAAGATTTCTCAGTATCCAATTTATCAAGGATAAACGCTCCAGAAACATTTCATATAAGAGTCACTAATAACTTGCTTCAGCAAAAGCTGGCTTTGTAGTTGCGTCTGAAAGGTACATTAGAATGCAACCAACATTTATACCAATTTTTTCTATAGATCAATATTCTAAAGGCCAGGACAGAAATGGACTATATCTTGCTTTCTTGAAACACCCTTTGCCAGCTACTAGTCATTTACATCCTCAAAATGGGAAAAAAAAATTAAGGATCCACTCAATATCTGAAGAGATATGTGAAAGCATTGTTTGGTCGTTGAATCAGAACTATACATGATTTTATGTAGTTTGAGCGAGAAATCTGCATACTATTACATCTAAAAAGATTGGGGCGACAAAATTGCATATTATCACATGCTTTTCAGAGATAAAACTAACTTCAACATATATGGCTCAAAAAACAGGGTTAATGTACCAGAAGGAATAATATGGAGTAGAAATGATGGCTATCTTTTCCAAGGTGTATCCTCTTTTCTTATTTGGTGTTCAGTTCAGAATTGAGGGCAGTTGTCTATTATCATCAGCAATAAATATCCCACTAATGCACTGAACTGGCCGAGTTAATATTACTTTCCAATGCATTGATACGTCCTTGGCATATTGCAAGCTTGCTACCAAGATAAGGTATGTTAAGCCTGTAAAATTTTTTCTCTGACTTTGGCATGAAACCTTTGGGAAGGTGTGTAGGACTTGACCAAACCTTCAACTTAAGATGGAGAGAACCTTCATATCCGGTTTTGATAAGAGTCCTGGAGTTCCTATTGTGCTCCTCCTACTTTTCCAATTTGGAAAGAACTTGCAAACATTCATATTTGGTGCCTCAAACACTCTCAAACCCTTGATTGAGGCATATTGTTGGGTTTTGTAAAACCATGACCAGTAAATCTGGTGATTTAAGACTTCAATTCCTATACACTATTGCAAGATTCCAGTTGTAACTTGTCCAATTCTTTAAGCAATGACTGTAAGATATTTTATGAGCATCAACTCCATTTCAACCAACCTCTAAAGCATCTTTATGTTTACGAGTCTGAACTTTCGGCCTTCTCACCAATCTGATGTCTCTGCCGCCACTACCCCCAAAAGAAAAAAAAAAAGAAGAAAAGACAAGGAGAAAAAGAAAAATAATAAAACCAGGTAGATTTTGGCTCTAGCTCTTAAGTTAATCCATAGTCCAATAGAAAATGGTGCTACTCTAACAAATCATTAGAATTGATGCTAAACTGTTTGGGGGACATAGGGGGACATGGGTTCACCGACTAAAGATAAAGAATTAAGAAACAAAAGAAACTAACTTCGCAAGGGTACTGTTTCCTTAAAGATAGATATCCTGTCTAGTACCTTAAGATAGATGAATCAGAATAATGAGATCGTAAGTTGTCAACCAGAACAAAAATGTTCTGCATGCAATGACCAAATTTCATAAAAGAATTTCTTTAATTGTACATACCTCAGATGCCAGTCTGCTTCTCCTCTGTGCAGGAGTTGCAAATCGCTGACCGACCTCAGTAAGGTTATCAGTTTGTCTCTCTTCCATTATTGACAATCCTGACCTGAAGGTCTGAGGTGGAGATCTTAAAAAATTACCCGCTCTCCCGGATGGTTCCAACTCTCTTGCTGCAGGAGAAGAATTAAAATGTATGGGGGAGTGACGACTTTGCACTTGACTGCCTCCTTGATTGGCAATGCTTTGCCACACTCTCCGTTGAAATTCCTCAACAAAGCTTGACGGGCCATTCCATGTTGGAGACATTCTCTGCATAAATTCCTCAGGCATTCTTACCTGGGAAATCTGATTGGAAGCAGATGGATGATGGTGATAGAATTGTGAGCTGAAGCCATTTGGAGAACTAGAAGCAATATTACTACTTGACCCAGAGGAAAACATCATTGGTTCATTCTCCAGATTTCCCCTTTGGAAATCAGTAACAACCATATCATATCCTGGATTGTTCCTGATATTAATGGCTGTAGGGATTGCTTCTCCACTCCTTACAGTGTAAACAGACGTGCTTGATATACCAGTTCTTGGTGCGGTGATATTATTTAATTGAAAAGATGGCAGATTTGATGCAGCATTTGGAACACGCGCCTGAGGGTTTATGAAAGTTGTTGGAGAAACTACTCCTGATGAAGAGATTGTATTCATAGTATGATCAGATGATAACGTAGATGGCTGCTCAGGCCATTGAACACTAGCATTCCTTGAGATCCAAGCAGGTAAATTGGATGGTAAAAGTTCTGATCCATTGGAAGCTCTTCCAAGTCTAACACTTCGGTGATAGTCATCTGCTTCTCCTGCTACACTTAAACTTTGATTTGGACCAGAAACTGCATCTCCCCCAGCTCCAAGTCCCAGATTGTCAGAACTGGAAGCTTGATGCAGCAAAGGAGCTACTTCTGCACCATTCATAATTCCTGCACCCAACTGCTCTGGACGGCTAGCACTCTGGTCCCTATCCATGGAACTTGATATATCTGAAATTTCACTAGAATTTTCTTGAACAGCAACAGCTTGCTGAGGTGACCTTGAGCTTTCACCCAGAAGGAGCTCTCCAGAAGGCTCAGGCAGGGTCCATTTACAGGACAGACGTCGACTGTCAGATAGATCTTCTCCACTATTATTTTTCTCCAACATATATTCCGCGGTTCCTGCTGATATTGCAACTGAATTTGCAGTGCCATTAGGAGGCTCATTTTGATTAGAGCCTGGTCTGCCTGGTGGCAATTGGTTCATAATAAAGCCTGATTCCATATCTTGATAATTGCCATCAAATACAACATTCAAGTCTATGTTATGATGGGAAGCACTTGAACTGGTCCCAGGCATATTTGATGGTCCATTTATGAGCTGACCATTTAGCAGGTTCAGATTGGAAGGATGTCTATTTTCCAGGGTTGCATCAATTCCAGCACCAACTTGAGGGGGAGAAAGCGGCCCATCTTCATTTAAGAGATCATGAAACCAAAACTGGGGTTCAGGACTAACAGTCTCCAAAAGACCAACAGCAGGATGCCAACCATGAACCTGTGCTTCACCTGGAACAATGCTATGTTGCTCCATCTGAATATCGATGCCATGGAATCCATCTTCCAAATGAATGTTCTCTGGAAAGTTGTTGGAGCCATTGCCTTGGCCAGACATTGTGAGATATATTACCTGAACCACCTGAAAAAGACTGTCTAGAATTAGGACTGCTCTGGAGATCTAAGAATAAATTCATAGTATTGGAACTTATTAAAAGGACAGTTCAAACATATTCCCTTAAATACTAATATCAACTCCATTGGGTACGTAAAGACACTTAGCTAGAAAGAGAAGTCACACAATACAAATGTTCACAGCAATGAAATTAATAAGCATATGATAGAAAAATTATAAAATAAGCAAACATTATGAAAACCAATATTCTTGAAAACAGAAGGCAAGAGAATTAAGCACAAAGAATGCACATGTTGATATAACAACAATTGCATTCAATAGGTAGTAATTAGCAATTTCCACAACTGACTGTAACTCTAATACATTCATCCAAACCTAAGGCGAGGTCCTTGTTGATGATCCATATAAGCCTATCTGGAAAATCATGCATCCTAGTTTTGTCTTGAGATGAACATAAAAAGAATAATTAGTGAAATTTATGATGACCACTTTAAGCATATGTTGTATCAAGAATAGTTCATCTTCTTGACTACTCTTCTAACAGACAAACAAATGCAAGAAGTTTGTACTTCGTCTTAATCAGAAAAACTGAAAGCATGGTTAATAGGGATTTGTGGAGATCAAAGGCTAGAAGAATGTGGTCTTGCCCTTAAGCAAGCATTATCTACAATGCGCACTATTTTATTCATGGATTTGAACACTAATTCAAACTTCAATAAAAAGAGAAAATTGAAGGAAAAAAAAACCTCGAGAACTGGTTATCAACTGTACTCTTATGACATTGAAAAATAAATGAACAAGGTCAAGAATTTCCTTTTGGCTTTTCAAAACCAAGCCTTTACCTAACAGCAAACCCATACTGTGAAAAATAATCCAAGGTCACCAAAAGTTTCTTTTTTTTGATACATTGAAAAGCTATCATGTTGGAGAAGAGGCTCCCAACCTTCTCTACGAATGAGCCACAAGCCCATTAGTAGGCCTCCGAAGTGGTAATGCTTGCATGGTGAAACATACAAAAACTATGTAACTTATAATTTTCAAATATTAATCACAGTCATGATTGTGATTCATGAAATTTTTGATTAAAAATGAAAAGAAATAGGAAGTTCAAAAACTTGAATGTAGCTAAATTGAAGGTCATCTTCCCTTGATCCTTATGATTATATTAGAAGATTCCCCATCCTCAAAAGGATAAATGAACATAGGCATTAGAAATCAACAAAGTGTTGACTAAGAAGGATACAGAGGAACTAACAAATAGCATATCCCTTGTAAAAATTACCTTGCTATCTCTTACAAGCACAAAATCTTTCTCTTATCCAAATGTCATTAATCTCTAAAGTAGAAGGAACACTTTGCAATACAAAAATAAATGCCCTCCTGTCAGTAAATTATAAATCTCATATTTGAAAAACTTTATAGGAATATACACATTTTTACACTTTTTTCAACTTCCAAAAACGATAAAATTAGGACATCCATGGGAACATTTTATTTAGACAATAACAGGTCCTGTCTTTCCACAAGCATGCATCAAGAGAATGTCCTTGTTGTAATGTTCCTCTCCAATGGTAACTAACGTCGCATTGAAATGTTTGTCCCAAACCATATCACTTCTCAAACCAAGATGCATATTGTTATGATACACCTCAGAGTACAAAGATGTGACTGTAAAACAATAAAAGGGATCGTTCATTTGAACATGTGGGCTAGACCACATATCCACACCAAGATCAAAGAACAATCAACAGCTGGAGCGACAGATTGGCAAGCATTTGGTTGATTAGACATCATTCAAGAAGCAGTATAGTTGTTTGTATTTCATTTGATTATTTAAGAACAAACGGAAATAAATAAACTGAAAGAATAGAAGACAAACTTTAACAGAAAGGGCGTAGTTAAAACTCGATTTATCATGAAACCATGTAAGACAAAGAATCAAGCCATTAGAAACACACAACCTTAAAGACCACCTAAAAAATTTGTTTAAAATGTATAGAAATAGTTCAGATTTTCGTTAGAGATCAATACAAGAAAAAATAAACATAAAAGGAAATCGAACTCAGTAAACTAGCTTAAATCTACTATTAGAAATTGACTTCAAAATTGCCACTTCTGATAAACAAGTAAATCAAGATCACCAACTTCAGAGACACAAACATGTATCCTCACAAGCACCAAACAAGATGCACAACCACACATAATCACTGGATTATGCATGATCACCACCAGCCACACACAAAAAAGACCACCTGAAGAAGAAAGAAGGAATACCCAGAAAAAAAGACCAGGTATTGATTGGTGAGCAGCTGGAAAGCTGAAAGCTTTGGACCAAAAACAACTTCTCTCTGACTAAAAGCTGTTTGTTTGCTAGTAAAGGTATGAAATTGGGTATGAGGAAATAGGGGGGTGGGATGACTGGGCATATATAGTCTGAAAAACAAGAGTGAATGAGTCAATTAAAATGGGATAACAATCTGGACAGAAAGAAATTGCCAATGTTAGATATGAATCATAATTACAAAGAGTGTAGAAACAAGTATGGTAGTAAGGAGTCATGGTTGGCCGCTGACCAATTGGATTTGCATCCCACTTCAAAACCTCGCAATGTTGGCCTCGTGTCATTTTTCTCTGCATTGTTCTCTCTCTCTCCAATTTTTTTTACCCTTCAAAGTTTTCTTTCCCTCTCAATATCTGGCATCTATGGAAACCAAATTCCGGGACTATACCGCCAAAGATTTTCGACATGCTTTAGCTGTTCTGGGTTTGGTGTTGAAGAGTGGTGGTTCGTGTGTTTCTCTCTTCCCTCCTCGTCCGTGTCTGTCTTCGGCCGTTTCAAACTTCCCTTGAGTGGACCCCACTTGTTTAAATCCCACTTCTTTTCTCTTTTTTTTTCCCCTTTTAATATGAAGCCTTCCCTCTTTACTCTTTACTCTTTAGTCTTTAGTTTTTACCCATTCATTTCATTTGCCTAACATTTTTTAAGCTAATAAAAGGAATTATTGTGCAAGAATTTTCTAAAATTTTATTTTGTTTAATGCAATATATATTACTTTAATTTGAAAATTATACTCAAAATTTGTTAATTACTTAAAATTTATCTAATATTTATGTATTAAATTAAATATGTTTACGGGAAAAACATTATTTATAAGTTAGTTATTCTTATACATTAAATTTTACAATTCAAAATTGGTTAATTCGGTTACTCTTTTAAGCCATATTAATACATTAATTAGTTTTCTTAATAAATAATTTGATACAAATTGTCTAATAAATGTACGATGTTATCTTAATTTCTTTAATACCGCTTTGATTTAGATAAATGTATGATAAATTTAAATAACGACAATTTTCTTATTTTTAAAAATTATTAATAAATCCTTAATTTATATGAATTTTCAATTCAATATTCATATTTTGTACAAACTTATAATTGCATCCAAAATAGTTTGGGATGTTTTAAACAAAAATTATCTTTACTAACCATTTAATTTTGTTTTGATGAGAGATTAGCAATCTTACAACAAGAAAATAGGTATAAATAATTAAATAATTTAAAGACTAATAAATATTATAATATCCAATACACATACTTCATTAATGTCACTTGAATTCTAGGATTGTGCCTCTTATGTTATTGTTAGGCATGCATAAAGGAAGTAAATTAAATTTTCATATCCATATTTAAGTAGTTCATTTTTATGTTTCTTACTTCTTAGATTTATCTGATCATGAATTGAACGACTAAACATTGCATTTAAAATATTTAAAGGAGAAGATAAGTAGAAATTAAAGTCACTTAAATCATTTATTCAACTGGAGTTTTGCATTAACCTTCACAAATATCTTCTCATTCAATGTATCTTATTAATCAATCATCCTTGAATTAGTTTGATTGTCATAAAAAAAAACCTAGTTATGTGGGAAACTAAATGGCAAAATGAAATTGAAGGTGAAATCGGAAATTGTGAATTAAAAACAATAATATTTAAAATATATTATTCTTCATGTAAGCCTCTTCTCCTATATATTCTTAATTATTTATAGTTATTTATTTAATTTATATTTATGTTTTTTATCTAACTTTAATTTTTATCTTTATTAGTTAGATTTAGTTTTATTATTTAACTTTTATTTATATTTATATTTAGTTATATTTAAATTGATATATCTATTAAAAGTAAGGCAAATAAATGAAAATATGTTATAGATTTTCTAATATAATTTTCTAAAATATATTTTATGAAAACCGACTTGTATTGCTATTCTTTAGAATTTGAAAATTATCATAGTGCTATTATCAAAATTATATTATTATCATATTAATATTATCCAAATACGAAAAGACCAAAAAAATCAATTGAAGTTAGAGAATGAAGTATCAAGTACCGATAATAGTATGTATTTTTCTTTGTTAAATTGTGGTTCAGCCTGGTTCTGGCGTGGCTGCACGTTGTCGTTTGGATTCATGGAATCGACTGCTGAACACGAGAATTTCGGCTTGAAGGTTCCTACAAAACAAGAAAGGCACGTCAGGGGTTGTTTCCCGATCAGCCCCTTCGACGCTCAAGCTAGTTAGTCTTTTGGTGAAGGTGGGATCGCTATAAGTAGAGAGAACTAGGGTTATGATCACATACCTCTATTATGGCAAAGTCGTACCTTATATATGGAGCAGGTGCTAGGTTTAAGTCTTTACGTCTGCATAGGAGATTTCCACCCACGAATGGACTGTGGAGACGTGGACTGGGCCTGGGCTTAGCTTAGCCGATAGACGTCAGACCAATCCTTGGGAGATGGACCGATCGGCCCATGAGTTGTTATGACTGAATTTGGGTCCAGCACGACCGACCCGACCATAAGCCCCCCTATTCCTCGAGTCTGAGCAAAGATAAGGGTCGAAGGAGTATACAAGGGTCTTGTAGCTCGTCTGTTAGGCCCGATTGATCGGTTATCAATCTTGTAGCTCGTCTATAGAACAGCTCGTGTTAGGTCCAATTGATCGGACATTAGTGCATAGTGCGTGAATGCTAGTATTAGGATCGGTCGGCTGCGCGTCCCGATTGGTCGGCATTGATACCTGTTGCGTGGCAGCTCGTACCGGGAGAGTGTAGGCGAACAGCTGTGTAACATCCGGTCACTGACGGGAAGGTCAAAGTGGTAAATTGGGACATGCTAGGTTGTATATTGCATATGTGATATGTTTGTTCATTTGACCTCTAATGTTAGAGGAACGAGTCATTGGTATACGCATGTATTTTAGTTATGTACAATTTAAATTGGGTAATGATTGTACTGGTTCAAGTGCAGACGTACATGTTTGATAAATCCCGAATTGATTTGGATAAATTGAAAAATTGGAAATTTAGGTCAAATTAAACTGTGAGAATTGAAATTGGAGTTAGAATTGAGAATTAGGAAATTGAATTATGAAATCGGAATACATGACTATGTATTTTCTAATTTTGAGAATTTATAGGAATTTTTCTGAAATTTTCGGAGTAATAGGTCTGGACCGAAAAATTGACCTAATGACTGATTGAATTGATTCCGGCTCCGAAATTGATTATCTAATTGCATAGAATGATTAGAAACTTGGAATTGAAAAAAAAATTAGGGTTAGAATTACTGAAATTCAGGAGAAATTAGAATCAAAAATTGGACCGAAGTTGTTCGGATCGGATTGCTAATTGCTAAACAAGGCCTTAGAGATTTGGGTATAAAACCCAAACCCTTTGAATCTCCTCTTCCACGATGCTTTCTCCTCCATTTTCTTTCCTTCCTTCTTCGTGGACGGCTACTTGAGGATTTGAAGCTTTTGATCCAGTAAGTTGCTCCTTTCCTACCTATTGTGACCTGATCTATTGATTTATTGTATTAGATTGATGATTTAACTTGTGTATTAAAGGATTTGGCATTTAGGGTTATCGACGATGGTTTTCGGTGATTTTAGGGTTGAATGTTAGGGATTTTGATTGTTTGATGAAATAATGGTTAAAGATTAGTTGTATGATGTGTATTGAATTATTTGGGAGTGGTTTGAAAGGAGAAAATCGAATTTGGGAAGTTGCAGAGTTGGAAATCTGGAGATTTCTGGGAAAAATTTCTGGGTTTAGCGTCGCACGCCGCGACGTGTGATGAACACACCGCGGCGAGCGAATTTCTTGTACGCCATGACAATGCGAAGCGAAGAAGATCGCGTCATGACGTCTGACGACGCGACGCTGCACGTGACGAAGGAAGTTAGGTTCGCCATGGCGAGGAGCAAAGCCATGACGAGGAATGAGGAATTGGCCGAAATTGATTTTGAGGATTTTGATTTGGGAAATTAGGATTTTGATGATGCAATTGATCATGGATTTAGCTCTATTTGGAGATAAGGAATTCGGAAATTGAAATTGAGATTGGGAAATTTTAATAGGTTCGGAATGTCATAACGGTATAGTACTTATCGCATTTGTCGCATATGCATTGCTAAATATTAGAAAATTTTCAATTGGTAATGTTCGATCGTTCTTATTGTTCTAGAGGCTCGAGTGGAGCGTAGATCGTCGGTCAGTGGTGAGACTTTCCGGCTGTTGCTCGGAAGTTCAGAGGTGAGTAACCTAGTTGGTTTCTCAGCCTTTATGTGTTTAATATTATGCATTAATGCCATGGAGTTAAGGATGGATATGTGTTTGATTGCTATTGATTGATTTCGGACCACAGGTGTCTGAAATATTTGGTATTGTTATAGAAGTGCTATTGTGTGTAAATGATTGTGAATGCATGCATGCAATCAATTGGAAATGTATACGATTGGAATACCGGACTGAAGGTCCGAAAAAGTGGAAAATGGCATCGAAATGTAATCGATTGTAACTGTAATTGGAACATATGCATTCATGCATATTGGCATGCTGAGATAATGACAACAGACCGGTGGTACCAACGTAATTCGAGCTTTAGCTCGATGATCGTGGCTATGCCTAACGATATGAGAGCTTTAAGCTCAACGCACAGACCTCAGTCCAACGATTGATAGAGCCTCGTGCTCACCGCAGGCATATCACGCCTAACGATTTAGGCGCACGGTCACAACAACGTAACGAAAATGAAAGTGTCACATGCATCGCATATATAAATGATTGATCGTGAAATGTAATGTAATAAATGAAAATGCATGAATAATTTGGAATATGATAATATGTGCTATGATGTGATTTGTTGTGTATGCATGAGTTGGGTGGACCATCGATGATGGTTTCTCACTGAGTTCGCAAACTCACCCAACATTACATTTATTTTTTAGGAATGAAGAGTACCCCGTTAGACAAACGGAAGTATGATTACCGCTAGCAAGACAGAGTAAAGGTTCGGGATCAGTGTTGTTAACGTCTGCATTAGTGTCCTTCTATTTTTGCACAAATTTGTATTTCCGTAAATTAGTTGTAATATGATTTCGGGAAGTGTTCAGTTTTGTTACGGGCCTATATATGAATTTCATTATATTATGAATGAAAGTTTGAATTGGTAGCATATCATTTTCGTATGGCGCGGACTCGGATATCACCCACGATATCGGGTTCGGGTCCTGCGGGAGTGGGGTGTTACAAGCTGTGCTGAGCGCGTGAGGGTACTTTATGTAATTATTACTAACGGTACGTGTCCTCTGACGGATTTTCAGAATTTGAAACGAATCGTCCCTGTAACCGTTGTATAGCTGTCATGTACGTCCTTTCAATCGCCGCGCCGCTCTAGATTTTGAACAACCCTAATTTACCTCGGCTCAGATTTTGCCACGTGTCTGAGCTTGGCTCGGATTTTCTCCATGTGTCGAGCTTTGATTGGGCGTCCCTTCGACCGGTCTTCTATAAGTACTCAGGGTCGATGGGTTGCAGAGTTCTTCACATTTGCTTTCGTTCTCCAGCTTACACTCTGCTTTCACTTGCTTTTTCTCGTTTACGGTTCCCGAAAATTTCTTTCAATCCGTTGTCCGATTTCCCAACCTCAAATCACTAAATAGGTACATCCTCTTCCCTCGTCTCCTTCTCTAAAGTCTTTTCAAAGGTTTCTTCTTAGTGAACATGTCGGCGGCTAGTTCTAGAAGTATGATAGGAGACGTTGAAAAAATCTCGACGAGAGAGCGGAAGGATGGGTTGGTTTTGGAGGAGCCACCGAGAAATGCATCGACGATGACCGTGGGGGAGTTGAATCGGTCGGTTATTAGGAACAACATCCCTTTGTCCTGAGGACCCAGGCTGGCTTTCAATCACGAACGAATCCACAGCAACCTGAGTGGGTATTTTGCTGTCTCCGATAGTTTTTTCTCGATTGGCGGTATGAGGCTCCCGTACGCCCCGATTGTTAACGAGGTGTGCGCTGTCTATCAGCTGATGCCGAGCCAAATTCCTCCAAACGGCTGGAGGTTTATCAATGGGTTGGCTTTGCTGTGCCATCAGTTCGGCTGCCCTCCTTCGATTAGCATCTTGCGTCACTTTTTGAGGATGAACCAGAGTCCGAACTCTGGGGCCGGGATCCCTTCTTTGCTATACAGAGATGCCCGGTATCGCCCGGCCGGGACAGCCTCGAAAATCTCCGCTTGGCGGACAAAGTATTTCTTTGTGAAATCCCCAGGATCCTCCTTCGAGTACTGGCCATGGAGGTATCCTTTAGCCGAGCAGTGGAACGACACGTCGAGTGTGTCTCTTAGTAGAGAAGAGTGGGAGGTGGTCGGGCGCATAAAGGAGCTCAGCCGATACGATTTCGCTCGGCTCATTATAGGGTATCACGGGGGGGCCTCGGTCGATTCCTTTTTACTTGTCCCCCCGCCACAAATTAGTGGGCAAGGAGAGGAGACCGCCCCGTCTGGTTGACCCTTCGTGGTTGAATTATTTGTTATCTTTTTAAGTATTGGTTTCGTTTTCTGACCCATTTTATTGCTGTGCAGCCATGGTGAGGATAGAAGATTTCTCCGGGTCCTCCCAACCCCCTAAATCCAAAAAGCAGGCCGAAAGGAAGAAAAAGAGAAAGGAGGCGGAGACCGGTGAAGGTGTCGCTCTGCCAGTGGAGCCAGGCCATGCGGTGTTGCTGGCCTCTCTGTCCATTGAGGACCGTCCTGTCGTGCTAGCGTCGCTGCCGATCGTACCAGCGTGCGCAGGCCGAGTGGGCTCGGAAGGGGAGGAGGAAGAGGAGGTGGAGCCATCTCTTAAGAGAAAAAGGAACGTCCGGGTTGCTGGTCAGTCTTCTCGTCCTTCGGACTAAGGCAAAGAGAAGGAGAAAGTGGGAGAGCTTATTGCTCGATCGGACAAGGGCAAGGGGACGAAGCGAGCAGCGAGTGTTGATAAATGGGAGCCAACGATCAGTCTGGATAAGACTGCATCGTTCGCTGATCTCGATGTGGCTCTTCATCTTGCCGAGAAGATCGTTCCCCCTGTGGACGAGGAACACATTGACTCGCTGACTCATCAGGAGCTATCGGCCCGTGCCGTCTATACCTGTGCTAGGGAGTTGACTTTCATCTCCTCGATGCATCGACGTATCGAAATGCTCGACGGGACTGTTTAGTCGCTGGACCGGGAGGTGCATGACCTCCTCGAGCAGGTGAGCACTTTGAGGGGCGAGCTTTCGGAGGCTAAGGAAGAGAGAGACCTCTTCCAGGCTCAACTCTCTTCCTTGGAGGAGGAGAAGAAGTCTTGGGAGGAGGCGAGGAGCGTTCTACAAGCTCAACTTGCCACCGGGGAGGAGGAGAGGAGCCGATTGATTGCGGCGAAGGACGAGTTGAAGAAAGCGATGGAGACGGAGCAGGAGCGTAGTAAGAAGTACCTCCAGGACTGTCATGCAACAGTAGAGGGTAGACATAGGACCGAGGATGTGTTGAGAGATTTGCGGTGCTCTATCAAGAGGCAGAGGATCGATGCGATAAAACGGTGGAAAAGGCGGTTTCTAAACGAGGAGTGTTTAGAGCTTGCCTGTGATTTAACCCTCTCGGTCCTGAAGAGGTGCCACGAGGTTCACGTTCCTGATGGGTCGGAGTGTCCTTCATTTGAGGATTATGCCGAGCTGTTTCTTCCCGCAGCTCTTGGCCTTTCTTTGGAGGATATGAAGGAGAGGGCCGAGGGAGAACGGACCCTTGTTCCGGATGAGGAGCTGGATCTTAGCTCTGAGGAGGAAGAGCTTTCTCATGAGGATATCCCTCCGATTGCTCCCTTAGACCCTACTCCTGCCCCGATTGCTCCGTCCACTTCTGAGGCTTCTCCTGTTCCCTCGGTTGTTCGTAGCTCTCCTTCTGCTGACTTTTAAAGCTCACCTGATCGGGCTTGTGGCCAGGATGGATTCAAAGAAATGAAATTCTTATTTTTGTCCATCATTTCGAAGTCATTTTCCGCGTTTATGTTCTTTATTTTTGATCTATAGTAGGATTTGATAAAGTTGCTCATGGCCGAACGGCGTTGAGGTCGATCTATAGTTGAGGCCAAGCTGTGGTCCCAAGGATCTTGTCTCGGAGACCCGACCGAGCTATGTCGAAGTCGATCGATGGTTCCAAGGATCTTGTCTTGGCAACCTGGTCGATCTATAGTCGAGGCCGAGCTGTGGTCCCAAGGATCTTGTCTTGGCGACCCGACCGAGCTATGTCGAAGTCGATCAATGGTTCCAAGGATCTCGTCTTGGCAACCTGGTCGATCTATAGTCGAGGCCGAGGTGTGGTCCCAAAGATCTTGTCTTGGCGACCTGGCCGAGAGATGTCAAAGTCGATCGATGGTTCCAAGGATCTTGTCTTGGCAACCTGGTCGATCTATAGTCGAGGCCGAGTTGTGGTCCTAAGAATCTTGTCTTGGCGACCCGGTCGAGCGATGTCGAAGTCGATCGATGGTTCTGAGGATCTTGTCTTAGCAACCTGGTCGATCTATAGTCGAGGCCGAGTTGTAGTCCCAAGGATCTTGTCTTTACGACCCGACCGAGCGATGTCGAAGTCAATCGATGGTTCCAAGGATCTTGTCTTGGCAACCTGGTCGATCTATAGTCGAGGCCGAGCTGTGGTCCCAAGGATCTTGTCTTGGCGACCCGGTTGAGCAATGTCGAAGTCGATCGATGGTTCCAAGGATCTTGTCTTGGCAACCTGGTCGATCTATAGTCGAGGTCGAGCTGTGGTCCCAAGGATCTTGTCTTGGCGACCCGACCGAGCTATGTCGAAGTCGATCGATGATTCTAAGGATCTCGTCTTGGCAACCTGGTCGATCTATAGTCGAGGCCGAGTTGTGGTCCCAAGGATCTTGTCTTGGCGACCCGGTCGAGCGATGTCGATGGGATTTTCTACTCTTTGCCAAATTTAACAAAATTCCTTCTTGCCGAGAAGTCTGAAAATCCCTTTATTGATGATAGTGAGGGTGTGGGCCGTTAAAAAACCTGACTGGCAGGGTCAGGAAAAAGGTACCCACATGTTGCTTACAAAAATAGTAATAAACAAAGATTAACTAAAATAAAACTTATCTACTGGTAAAATGCCTTCAAGTTTCGAGAATTCCAGGGCCTCGGCAGAATCTTTCCGTTCGCGTCACGTTGGATGTAAGAGCAATGCCCAACCTGTTTGACCATTTGATAGGGCCCTTCCCACGTATGTCCGAGCTTTCCAGGATGTTTCCCAGCTACCTCGGCCTTTCGCAGGACGTATCCGCCGACCTTTGCGTCGCTTGGCTTTACCTTTCTGTTGTAGAATTTTGTCATTTTTTGCCTGATGGTTTTGGAACGGGCGGCTGCCCTATCCCTGTCTTCACTGAGAAGCACGAGTTCTGCTCGGTGGGCTTTATTATTCCGCTCTTCTTCATAGCTCGCCACCCTTTGGTTATGCAACGCCACTTCTACTGGAACTAGGGCTTCTGCCCCAAAGGTCACCCTAAACGGTGTTTCCCCTGTGGCTCCATTCGGTGTGGTTCTATACGCCCACAACACTTCGTCCAGCTCTTTCACCCAAGTCTTTCGTCCGTCTAGACGCTTCTTGAGAGCACTCATCATCTTTTTGTTTGTGTTCTCCGCGAGACCGTTGCTTTGTGAGTGAGCTACTGAGGTCAACTGTAGCCTTATCTTTAGTCGGTTGCAGAAATCTCTGAACTTATCGTTATCGAACTGCCGACCATTGTCTGTAACCAGCACCATAGGCATCCCGAAGTGACTTAGTATATTTTTCCTTGCGAAATTCTCCATCTTCTGCTCGGTAATTGTAACGACTGCTTCCGCTTCAACCCATTTGGTGAAGTATTCCACTGCCACTATCAGAAACTTCTTCTGTCCGAGACCGAGAGGGAAAGGCCCCAGTATATTCATTCCCCATTGAGCAAAAGGGATAGGATGACTCACTATTTTCATCCTCTCGGTCGGCTGATGAGACAGGCTACTGTTTTTCTAGCAAGCCTCACATCGGTCGACTTTATCTTGGCAGTCTTTCCTCATTGCCGGCCAGTAATACCCCTGTTTAATCAGCCTATGAGCCAACATTCTGCCTCCTACGTGGTTTCCACACATTCCCTCGTGGACTTCGGCCATTGCTCGCTCGCCTCTTCTTCGCTCAAGCATTTGCGATGGCCAATCATAAGATCGTTTCAGATAGGGTGCCGTTTACGATCGCATATTCGCCGCCTTTATTCTCGATCTCTTGGCCTCCAACGTTTCTTCCGGTTGTGTTCCTCTAGAGGTACCGTCGATCGGTTCCATCCAACTCGATCGACCGGTATTTACGTCGAGAACTTCCTTGGCTTTCTGAATGCTAGGCTGGTCTAGTCGCTCGACCAGAACGTTATTTCTGGCATCTCGATCAGAAGCCATCTTGGAAAGTGCGTCCGCCTTAATATTTTGAGTTCGTTCTATCCTACTGATCGAGTATTGCTCGAAGTTGCTTAACTCTGCTTTACCACTCCGGTACCGATCATCCGCTCCCTTGGCTTTCATTCGTCCAAGAACTTGACCGACCACTACTTGGCTATCGCTGTATACCTTTAGATGTTTTACTTCCATTTCCTTGGCTAATTGTAGCCCAGCTATCAGAGCCTCGTATTCTGCTTCGTTATTGGAGGCCTTGAATTCTAGCCGAAGAGCATACTCCACCTTTTCTTCGTTGTGTGGGCTGATCAATACTACTCCTGCTCTGCATCCCTCGGCGTTGTACGACCCGTCAACCAATAAGCTCCAGGTAGGGCATTGCTTACCCTGCGAGTTAGGTTGACTCATTTCTGCAATGAAGTCCGCCAACACCTGTGCCTTAATCGTCGTCCGAGGCTTATATTGTATATCGAACTCCCCTAGCTCTACCGCCCATTTTATTAGTCGACCCGAGATTTCAGGCTTTTGAAGGCACTGCCTGAGGGGTTGGTCAGTCCATATCTCGATGGTATGACTCTGGAAGTAAGGCCTTAGCTTCCGTGCCGCCGTTATCAAGGAGAGGGCCAGTTTTTCTATAGGTGCATACCGCGTTTCTGGTCCGGTCAACACCTTGTTGACGTAGTAGATCGGGCGTTGCTCATTTCCTTCTGATCGGACAAGGACTGCGCTGATTGACCCTTCTGTAACTGCTAAGTATAGAATTAGATTCTCCCCCTCAACTGGGCTTTACAGGATGGGTGGGCTAGACAGATATTGCTTCAAGTGTTGAAATGCTTTCTCGCATTCATCCGGCCACTGAAACTGGGTTACATCCGCTTTCCTTAAAATTTTGAAAAATGGGAGGCACTTGTCCCCCAATCTGGAAACGAATTTGCTCAGGAGACTATCCGACCGGTTAATATCTGTACTTCTTTCAAGCATCGCGGTGAAGGCATTTGGATGATGACTTTGATGTAACATCCCGTTATCGATGGGATGTGTACAGTTCATTGCATTCGATTTGGCATGTGCATGCATTATAGAGTTTGTGTAAAATTGGCATTTGTACGTACATACATGTATGACATATTTCCGACTTAATTTGGACAATTTGAATTTGGAGATGATTAGGTCATGTGTGGAAATTAGGTCATATTAGACTTGAAAATTGAATTTGAATGGGAAATGAAAGTTAGGAAGTTGAATTATGAAATTGGAGTATATATTAATGAGTTTTCTATTTTTGAGGATTTATAGGAATTTTTCTGGAATTTTCGGAGAAATAGGCTCGGACCGAAAAATTTGATCGAGGACTGATTAATTGGATTTTCGGTTCCGAAATTGATTACCAATGGCACGGATATGCTAGAAATTAGAATTGAGGAATTAGGGCTTAGTCATTGGAATTCGGGAGAAATTAGAATTAGAAATTGTCTTGAGGTGGTTCGGATCAGGTGGGTGGCATTTAAATTAGCCAAACAAGCCCTTGTTTCTTTTTATATATATATATAGCCTCACCTTTGAAAATTTCTCCATGGTTTTCTTCTTGCTTCCGATCAAAATTTCCTCTTCCTTCTTCCTTCATTGTAGATTTCTTTGTGATTTCTCCTTGCTTTTAGTTTCCTCTTCCACCGTTGAATCTTTCCCCTTTGGATTGTGTGAAGAAGAGTTGAGAATGGGTTTGAGATGGAGAAGTCGTGGGTATCGATGATATCCGTTGGGTGTGATTGTTGAAGATTTGAGGTTATTAAACAAGTAAGTTACTTCCATCTTGTCTCTTATGGTTTGATTAGTTGATTTATAAAGTTATGTGGATGATTTGGTTTGAATATTAAAGGATTTGTGATTTAGGGTTTTCGATATGTATTTTCGGGGATTTTAGGGTTGAATTTTAGGGAATTTAATTGTTTGATGAAATAAAGGTTAAAGAGTAGTTGTATGATAGGTATGGAATTATTTAGGAGTGATTTGTGAAGTGAAAAATGGGATTTGAAGAAGATTTCAGTCGAAAATCTGGAGATTTCTAGATTTTCTTGGCGTGTCCGTGGTTGTGCCTTGCCAAGATGAATAACACGCCTTGCGAAAGCAGGATTGTTTTAGACGCTTGCGACGTCGCTGTGTAAAGTGCGCCATGGCGAGGATGAATGGCACGTGGTTCACCGCGGCGAGGACGAACGACACGCGGTTTGCCGCGGCGAAGGTGGTTTGAGAGGAGCTTCGCCATGGCGGGAGCCGTGATCTTGTGGCGAGGAATGCTTGTTTTGAAAAATTGAAATTGAGGTTTTTAAGTGAGGGATTTATAATTTGATGATTCAATTATTATGGATTAAATTCAATTTGGAGATTAGGAATTTGGGAATTTAGAAATTGAGATCGGGAAATTTGGAATTTGTGTCGGGAATGTCATAACACGTATAGTACGTACATTATTCGATTCTTATGCATCAATGGACATTAGAATTGGTACATTTTATAATGTTATTTATAATTTGATTGTTATAGCGGCTCAAGTGGATCGTCGATCATCAGACGTAGGCGAGACTTCCCGACAGTAGCTCGGAAGTTCAGAGGTGAGTAACCTAGTTGGTTTCTCAACCTTTATGTGTTTAATTTTATGCAAATATGCCATGTGGAGTTAAGGACGGATTATATGTGTTTGATTTGATTGATTCCAGACCACGAGTGTTCGGGATATTTGGACTGTGATATAGAAGTGTTGGTTGTGCATAAATTGTTCATAATTGATTTCAAATGGTGAGAATTAGGTATATGAAATCCTAATATAATGCATGTATTGTAAAGTGAACATGTGCATACATGCATAACAGTATGATCAGATAAAAAGGCAGTTGTGACCGAAAACCATGCGATATGAGAGCTTTAAGCTCAACGCACAGGGCTTCGTGCCCAACGATTGTCAGAGCTATATGCTCAACGTATTAGGGCTTTTGAGCCCAATGTTTCAGAGCCTATGGCTCAACGTATATGAGCTCAGGCGCACGGTCACAACAACGAAATAAAATGAAAGAGTCACATGCACATATATATATGAATGATTACATGTGAATTGTGTGAAAGGCATATCGCCTTATAAATACGAAATTGACTGCATGTGATTTCTTGAATGTGATAATATGCGATATTATGTGATTGTCTGTATATGCATGAGTTGGGTGAACCATCGATGATGGTTACTCATTGAGTTTCGCAAACTCACCCAAATTGCGATTATTTTCAGGACAGAGATAGTTTGACTTCTAGCTCCGATCAGTGAGACTTATCCTGCTATGTGTGCCAGCGAGAGGAGCATGGCCCACAGGTCTGTCAGCTGGGGATCTTTTGGGGATATTTTATGGATGACTTATGTAGGAGCTATGTTAGTCCTTTTTGGGTCGTACAGATGTATATATGACTGATGATGTATTGACGGTTTCATGAATGAATGGAAATGAATCTTTTGGTTTTAAATTCTAGCGAATTTGATTTTACTGCTTTCTTTGTATGGATGCCATGAGGTTATAGAAATGATAGTTTGGTAGTGCACCCTCGTCGTAGGTTGTGCATCGGTACGACCTACGGGCGACCCGGTATATACTCTACGGTGAGGGGGCGCTACATTCGATCTTCTCTGGATTAGCTTCAATCCCCCGCTGAGTAATCATGAACCCCAGGAATTTTTCGGATGCCACACCCAAGACGCATTTTTCTGGGTTCAACTTCATCTGAAATTTGTTAAGGGTCTGGAAGACTTCTTTGAGATCTTCCACGTGCTCGGCGGCCGTCTTACTCTTGACCACCATATCGTCCATATAGACCTCAACAAATCGACCGATCTGTTTCTTAAAAACCTCCATGACGAGCCACTGATAAGTAGCCCTCTCATTCTTCAAGCCGAACGGCATTACTTGATAGCAATATGTGCCCTGGTCAGTTATAAAAGTAGTCTTTTCTTCGTCTTTGAGACTCATTTGAATTTGATGGTAGCCCGAGAAAGCGTCCAAAAAGCTGAGAAGTTCATGTCCAGAGGTGGAGTCTACTAACTGGTCGATCTTGGGTAAGGGGAAACTGTCTTTTGGGCACGCTTTGTTTAGATCAGTGAAGTCAATACACATTCTCCACTTTTCGTTCTTCTTCTTCACCAATACCACATTGGCGAGCCATTCGGGGTACTTGACCTCTCGGATGAACCCAGCTTCGAGTAATTTATCTATTTCTTTCTCGATTACCTCCTGTCGCTCCTTCTCGTGCCATCGTTTCTTTTGTCTAACCGGCTTGCAATCTTTTCGGATACCGAGAGAGTGCGATGCGACCGATCGGGATATTCCAAGCATGTCGCTTGGTACCCAGGTGAAGACCTATCTGTTTTCTACCAAGCAGTCCGTGATTTCTTTAACTAGGTCTTTCTAGAGCTCGGAACCTAGATTTGTGAATTTGGAACGGTTGGCTTCATCCAGTATGACCCGTTGCGTTTCCTCCACTGGGTTCATTCTCTCTGTCTCCTCATCGGCTCTCACATCAAGAGAGCTCGTCAAGATTACCACCCCGTCTAGTATTTTTGTTTCCGCTAAGTAACACTCCCTAGCGATTCTCTGCTGACCCATTACAATACCGATTCCATGGGGCGTTGGGAATTTCATCGCTTGGTAGTAAGTAGAGACGACCGCTTTAAGGGCATTTTGAGTGGCTCGCCCAATTATCGCATTGTACGCCCCTTGAAACTTTACAACTAAGAACTCAACGTCCTTCTCTATTTGACGCGGCTTTTGCCCGAACTTCACTTTCAAATAGACCTGGGCAAACAGGTAGGCTGATGCTTCAGTTACCCCTTTGATAGGTCCTTCTATAGGTAGTAGTCGATCCTCCGGTACCTCCATCTGTTTGAAGGCATCATAATACAACAAGTTGACCGAGCTTCCCGTATCAATCATTACCCGCTTCACCTCGTTGCCGTTCATATTCAGATCTACAACGAGCGCGTAGTCATGAGGACAACTTACACCGTCAAGGTCAGACTCGTCGAGCGATATCATCCCATCGTTCTTCTTCTTTCTTTTGGCCGACAAGTCATCGCCGACCTGCCTGGCATATCTCTTTCTTCCTTTAGCAGTGGATCCCCCTACTGCATTTCCACCAAATATCATGTTAATGTCCCTCACCGGTCGGTCATCTTGTTGCCCAGTGTTCCCATCGTCTCTTGCCCTGGATCGTCCCCTTACTTCACGTCGATCGTCTACATTCGCATTCTGCCTCCCTCCATCATTTCTATCATTTCGCCTCCAGGGCTGTCGCCTGTTGTCGGGCCGATTGGTCCTATTCTCGTTAACTCGATCGACATTTTGTCTGTGCTTTACAAATCGACCCAGTCTTCCCCTTTGGATGAGGAATTCGATCTCTCTTTTCAATTGCCAGCAATCTTCCGTGTCATGACCGATGTCTTTGTAGAAATGGCAAAATAAATCGGGGTCCCTATCCTTGGAGGGAGTCTTCATCTTATTGGGTTCTCGGATATATTCCCCATCAGCTCTCATGGCCACCAGTACTTCTGCATATCGTCTGTTGAGCGGGGTGAATTCCTGTCGATATCCCTGTCGATCGATCGGTTTTCTCCAGTTCGACTGGCCTTTCTGTCGCTTGTGCGAGCCACTCGCTCTGTCATTTGGCGAGCGATCATCCGTCCTACGCTTCGTATTTTTCAACACTTCTTCGAGCTGAATGTACTTATCCACCCTGTTTCTTATTTCCTGAATGGATCGGGGCTAATCGAGGGCTAATGACTTTTTGAACTCTTCATCCCTCATGTTGTTCATAAGCGCTGCCAACATGGACGAGCAAGTGAGGTCGGGGACCTCGACCACTTCATTATTAAACCGAGTGATGAATTCCCGCAAGCTTTCATTCTGCCCTTGGGTCAATTGCATCACCTCCAAGGCCGTCTTCTGTGGTCGCTTACTTGTAGCGAATTGATTGAGGAATAGTGACCTAAAGTCCTCAAAGCATGTGATACAGCTCGGAGGTAAGCTATTGAACCGTCGTCGAGCTCCCTCTTGAAAGGTCGTACAGAAAGCCTTACACTAAGGGCCTGTTTGGTTGGATGTTAATTAATGTAATGGAATGGAAGGGAATGGAAGGGTTTATAATGGAATGGAATGTAATATAGTAAAAAGTTGTTTGGCAAGGATGGAAGGGTTCATAATGTAATGTAGTGAAACATTGTTTGGAAGATGGATGGAATGGAATGGAATGTATAATAAATGACTTTTATACCCTTTATATTAAAATGGTTGTTGTAATAGATTTATTATTTTATTATTAATTATATAAAATATTAGTATTAATTATTTAATATATTTTATTTTATTTTATGTGATTTATATTAAAATAATTTAGTTATATAAAATATATACAAACAATTAAAGAATATTTTTTTACATATTTTCTATTTTCATTAATAAACTTTTTATTAAATTTATTATTAATTGTATACAATTTATTATTAATTATTTAAAATATTATTATTAATTATTTAATATATTTTATTTTATTTTATTATATTCCAGAGATTTATATATAAAAATATTTTATTTTTATTTTCATTTATATAGAAATATATACAAACAATTAAAGAATAACTTTTAAATATATTTTCTATTTTCATTAATAAAAATTTATTTATTTATTAATTATATACAATTTATTATTAATTATATAAAATTATTATTATTAATTATTTAATAAATTTTATTATATTAAATTTTATTTATATAAAAATTTATTTATTTATTTTATTTATATAGAAATATATAGAAATAAGAATAATTTTTAATATATTTTATTAATGAAAATAGAAAATATATAAAATTATTATTTAATTATTTTATATATTTCTATATAAATAAAATAAATAAGTAAATGTTAAATATACAATTTTATATTTTATTATAAAATATATATAATTTATTATTAATAATATAAAATATTATTATTAATTATATAATAAAATTTATTATATTAAATATTAATATATACATACAAGAATAATTTTAATATATTTTTTATTAATGAAAATCGAAAATATATAAAATTATTATTTAATTATTTTATATATTTCTATATAAATAAAATAAATAAATAAATGTTATATATAAAAGTTTATATTTTATTATAAAATATATATAATTTATTATTAATAATATAAAATATTATTATTAATTATTTAATAAAATTTATTATATTAAATATTAATATATACAAACAAAAATAATTTTAATATATTTTTATTAATGAAAATCAAAATATATAAAATTATTATTTAATTGTTTTATATATTTCTATATAAATAAAATAAATAAATAAATTTTAAATATAAAATTTATATTTTATATTTTATTATTAAATATAAATAATTTATTATTAATAATATGAAAATATTATTATTAATTATTTAATAAAATTTATTATATTAAATATTACTATATTCTATTTGATATATTAATATTATGATTTGGTCAGAGTTGATATTAAGAAGAATTATTGAGGTTATATTAGGTAGTATGCATTTATTATGTTACGTTTCATCCTAAACCCCCCAAATTGAAGGTTTCTTATTTTCACTGTTTAGGATGGAATGGAACGTAACATGAAACCCTCCGCTTCCATCCCATTCCATTCCATTCCATTATGAAACCTTCAAACAAACGATGGAAGTGTATTACATTCCATTCCATTCCATCCCTAACCCTCGAAACAAACAAAGCCTAAATGGCGTCTGGAACGCAGTGTAGATTCATCATCGACTGGAAGTGCTGTAGGTGGTCCAAGGGATCGGTCTTTCTAGTATATTTTTCGAGCGTCGGTATTTTGGTGCCAGGCGCCGGGAGGCTATCCAAAATTGCCGGAGTAAAGGGAGAGCTATACTGAGTTGTTGGGCGATCCGGGCGGAAGCTCATGGCTGCATTGATCTGATCGTCCACGATTTTTTCTAGGGCTTCAGCAGGGTGGCGATCGGTCGTTATACTAGTCGGTCGTGCGGACGACTGCTGTTGTGCCTGTCGAGATTGTAAAATCTGGCGAATCAACAGATCAGTCGCTTCTTCGATCTGTTTTCGGGTAAGGGAGGTGTGCACAGGTGCAAGAGGATCTACATGTGATTGGTGCTGGAGATTCGGGGGCATGTTGATTCCAGCGTTATCTTCCAAGGCTACGCTCTGTTCTTCTTGTTCCAAGTTTTGAGGTTGCGGTTGATCATTCGGGTCCGAAGACTACGTGTTGGAAACATGATGTGCCGGCAGTAGGGTTGCAGGTAGCTGCAAACCCATCCGTTGTAACGCCAGAGCCGCAACAACGGCTATATCAGGGTTAGTTGCTGCCGCCTGACTTATCTGCGTGTTTTTGGATGTGGTGCCCTGATGTCGGGCCCCACGGTTGGTGCCAATTGGTTCAGCCTAGTTCTGGCGTGGCTGCACGTTGCCGTTTGGATCCATGGAATCGACTGTTGAACACGAGAATTCCGACTTGAAGGTTCTTGCAAAACAAGAAAGGCACGTCGGGGGTTATTTCCCGATCAGCCCCTTCGACGCTCAAGTTAGTCTTTTGGTGAAGGTGAGATCGCTATAAGTAGAGAGAACTAGGGTTATGATCACACACCTCCATTATGGCAGAGTCGTACCTTATATATGGAGCAGGTGCTAGGTTTAAGTCTTTACGTCTGCATGGGAGACTTCCACCCACGAATGGATTGTGGAGACGTGGACTGGGTCTAGGCTTAGCTTAGTCGATAGACGTCAGACCAATCCTTGGGAGATGGACCGATTGGGCCATGAGTTGTTATGACTGAATTTAGGTCCAGCACGACCGACCTGACCAAATCGCATAAAATCACGTAAGTAAAGATTTAAAGTCTTAGTTCCAGAAAGCTAAAGTAATCATATGAAAAAAAATAAGTAAATCGAGAAATAAAGATTAAAAAACAAACCAATAATAGAGAAAAAGGGTTAGTTAATCATTATAATCAAAATTCTCAATAGTTTGCATAACTTCATTTATAAATAGAAAAATTATAACACAAATTATATCTGATTATACAACATTTGCATTAGATAAATACTCAATATATGATATTTATCTAATGCAACAAAAGTGTTTTAAAATAATAATAATAAATAAATAAAATCAAAAAATGTCTGGGTGGTGCGTTGTTGCTGGTGCGTGGGAGAGGAGAGGGGCATGTGTAGTGGAACTGTTGGTGAGGTGTGAAGAGGTTGCTGCATTGGTTTAAGGGGGGCCTGTTGGGTTGTGGCGTGGGTGGTGTACTGTGGCTAGTATGAGTGGAGGTTGAAATATGTTGGACCTGTTGGTGGGTCTGCTTTCTTAACGGTGGAGGCGTAGAGTGCGCTGCATGGTTTTGTGCGTGGGTGATGGGTGGGTGTGGTGCGTGAATGATGGTTGTTGTTTGTTCTTTCAAAATATGAAGTAAGCAGATTAGCGAGTGTTGTCGCGTGGGTGGGGAGAAGGTTGTGTGTTGGTGCACTGTTGGTCTGTGAGTTAGGAGGGGGACTGTTGCTATGTGTGGCGTGTGTGGGTGAATGCCGGAGGTGAGCTTTTTGGGTTTGTGTCTTTTGAACATTCTCGCAAAGAAGAAACAGGGTAGTGGGGTTTTTTTTAAATAAATAAATAATAATAAAGTAAAAAGGGAAATAACAAAATAAAGGGAAAATATTTACATTTTTTATTTTTTTAAATGGGATATTAGAGTATCAATCCATGACACTAAATCGCATAAGGCCAGTACAAGCCTTATAAGATTTAGTAGTCTGAAATTTTTTAGATCTCTTTTTCCCTTAAGCCAATAAATTTATGTTTCAAAACAAACAAATGAATCAAAGAAAGAATTAAAACAAAATAAAAAACTATTATATTTTGGGTTGCCTCCCGAAAAGTGCAATTGTTAATGTCGTTATGCTCGACAGAGCAGGTTCTTCTCAAACTTCTTCATATGATGAAAGTTCTAAATCAACATTTACCACACTGGAAACCATCATCTCCTCATAAAATGGTTTCAATCTATATCTATTAACCTTAAAAATCTTTTCGATCTTTAAACTTTTTATTTCCACTGCACCATGAGAAAAGATATTAGCGATAACAAATGAACCAAGCCATCTAGAACGTAACTTACCTGGCATAGCTTTAATTGAGAATTATACAATAACACTTTTTGTCCTATCTTAAATTGTTTCCTCAAGATCATATTATTGTGGAACAACTTGGTTTCTCTTTGTAAATTTTCGAATTTTCGTAAACATCCAACCTTATTTCCTTTAGCTTTTATAATTGCAAGTTCTTTTCCTCTCCAACTTTTGCCAAATCCATTTTGCAACGTTGCACCACCCAATAGGCTCTATGTTCAATTTCTACCGGTAAATCGCAAGCTTTACCGAAAACTAATCGATAAGGAGACATTTCTATCGGTGTCTTGTAAGTTGTATGGTATGCCCATCAACCAAAGAGCATCATCCAATCATAAACTCCAATCCTTTCAACTAGGATTTGCAATCTTTTCTAAGATGGATTTCACCTCTTTATTTGATACTTTTACTTGTCCGTTCGTTTGCGGATGGTAGGTGGTGGCTACTCGATGATGCACTCCATACTTTATAAATAGCGTTGCCATAGATTTATTGAAAAAGTGACTTCTTTGATCACTAATGATGGCACGTGGGATTCCAAATGTATTAAAAACGTTAGTTTTTATAAACCCAACAATAGTTGCAAAATCGTCAGTTCTAGTTACTTTTACTACCACCCATTTGAAAACGTAATCAATAGTTAAAATTATGTAAGAAAATCCACAAGATGAAGGGAAGGGCCCCATAAACTCAATACCCCATACATCAAATATTTCAATTATAAGAATTGGGGTTTGAGGCATTTCATTTCTATAAGATAACGTACCTATCTTTTGACACTTGTCACAAGTTTTACAGAATACATAAGGATCTTTAAATAAAGTCTCCCAATATAATCTACTATCCAAAACATTCCTAGCAATTTTTTTAGGGCCAAAGTGACCACTACAAGCATATTTGTGACAAAAAAACTAAGATATAATTTTGTTCATTTTCTGGCACACAATGTCGTATAATTTGGTCAGAGAAGAACTTCCATAAGAACGATTCATCCCTCACATAATATTTTGCCTCATTTCTTATCTTTCCCTTTCTAAACTTAATAATGTAATAAGGTAAAGTTCCAATAACTAAATAATTAACCAAGTTAGCATACCATGGGACCATACTTTTTGTTTATTGCTCATCAAGAAAAGTTTTGGAAATAGGTAAAATATCATCATCTCTTACTAACTTGCTCAAATGATCAACCACTAAAATTTTCACACCTTTTTGATCCTTTATTGTCAAATCAATCTCTTGAACTAGCATAATCCATTGTATCAACCTTAGTTAGACTCCTTCTTTGCCAGAAGATATTTCAATGTTGGATGATCAGAGTAAGTAATAACTTTAGAGTGGAACAGATAAGATCTAAATTTATCTGAAGCGAAAACAATTGCTAAAAGCTCTTTCTCAGTTGTAGAATAATTGCACTGTGCAACATCTTCTAGAAGCATAGAAGATAACGTGACTTCTTTTCTCAATCCTTTGGCCTAAAGCAACTCCCATTACATAGTTGCTAGCACCACACACGATGTCGAACTGGAGATCCCAATTTAGTGGTTGAATAATAGGTGTACTTGATAGTAGTGCCTTGAGTTTGTTAAAAGCTTCTTATAGTCCTTCCCAAAGTCAAATGGAACATCTTTTATAGTAACTTTGATAAAGGTATTGTAATTTTGGAAAAATATTTAATGAACCTGTGGTAAAATCCTTCACGTCCAAGAAAAGATTGAACTTTCCTAATGTTTGTAGGGTAAGGTAAGTTCACAATTAAATCTACTTTAGCTTTATCAACTTCTATGTCCTTGGATGAAATCATATGTCCTAAAACAATGTCTTGATCTACTATAAAGTGATATTTTTCATAATTTAAGACCAAATTTGTCTCAATGCATCATTTAAGAACCTTAAATAAATGATTTAAATAATCATCAAATGAATCTCCATAAACAGTGAAATCATTCAAGAAAACTTCAATGCAATTCTCAATATACTCATAAAATATACTCATCATGCATCTTTAGAATGTACCTGGAGCATTACAGAGACCGAATGACATTCGTCTAAAAGCCTATGTTCCAAAGAGACACGTGAATGTAGTCTTTTTTTTTATCCTCTTGAACAATTGCTATTTGATAGTAACCAGAAAAACTATCCAAAAAGCAAAAACATGATTTACCAGTAAGTCTTTCTAACATTTGATCCACAAAGGGTAACGAAAAATGGTCCTTTCTAGTAGCTAAATTAAGCTTTTTAAAGTCTATGCACATTCACCACCCATTTTGCACCCTCATTGGTACCAATTCATCATTTTGGTTTTATGTCACTATCATAGCGGTTTGTTTGGGCACAACATACACTAGACTTACCCATTCACTGTCCAAGTTTGGATAAACTATATCTGCATCGAAAAGTTTTAAAATTTCTTTCATTTCCACATCTTTCATTGTTGGATTAAGTCTTCTTTATGGTTCCCATTTTGGTTTAACATTTTAGTCTAAATGAATCCTGTTCATGCAAATCACCGGGCTGATTCCTTTTATGTTTGCTAAAGTCCAACCAATTGCAATTTTGTATTCTTTAAGTAGTGTAACCAAATTTTCATCTTACCCTTTAGTTAGCCTTTTTGAAATGATCCTTGGTAATGACTCTCCATAAGCTAAATATACATATTTAAGGTGATCAAATAGGGCTTTCAATTCAATCATCAGAGCTTGCAAAACAGAAGGCAACATTTTCTTGTGATTTATAGTAAGTTCAGCATTCAAAGTTTTCGAATCTATTTACATTGCTGATAATGATTTTACAACTTCACAAGTTTCATCAATTTGCTCTTTCACTTCTGATATGGCCTTAAACTCCTACTCATCTTCAATATTTTCTTCATTAAACATATCATGCTCAAATGAATCTATAATATCCATATGATAGACAAATTGAAGATCATTAGGGTGTTTTATTGCTTCGAAAATTTTGAACTTTACTATCTCTCCACCAAACTATAGAAAGAGTACCCTCATCCACATTAATTTTCGTCTTATCAGCCTTCATAAATGGTCATCCACATTAATTTTCATCTTAGCTATCTTCATAAACGACCTATCCAATAGAATCAAAGCTGAATGTTCCATACTATCTCCATCCATTTTCAAGATGTAAAAATCCACTGGAAATATTAAAAAATCAAATTAGACTAAAACATCCTCAATAACTCCAATAGGACACACATGCGAATGATCAGTTAATTAGATTATCACATTAATTTCTTGCAAAGAATTCATATTTAAAGCTCGATAAACTGAGTATGTTATGACATTAATAGATGCACCTAAGTCTATCATGACACGCTCAATTTTTTATTACCAATAACACAAGAAAGTGTAAACATACCTGAATCTTTGCAATTTTTGGTAATTTCTTATTTATCATAGCTAATACATTCTTATCCAAAATTATTCTCTCCTTGTCCTTCAGTTTCCTTTTATTTGTGCACAACTCCTTCAAAAATTTTGCATATTTTAGAATTTTCTTGACGGCTTCCAGAAGTGGTATATTTATTTTCACCTTTTTAAAAGTTTCTAAGATCTCTTTTTCATATTCATCATCTTTTGGTTTAGCCAACCTGCTAGGAAAAGGAGGTAAACGTGCATTAGTTGATATTGATGATGATGAATGATTTTTACCTTTGTTAATTCTTTAGTTGGAAGTTTTTCCTTCTTTTCTCCATCATCATGCTTTTCTATCCCTATGGGTAAAGAAGTTCGAGATTGAATTTCCTTACCACTTTTCAAAGTCATTGCATTCACATTCTCCTTAGGATTCACTACTATTTAGGAAGGTAATTTCCCCGATGCTTGCACTTCCAATTTACTTACTGAGGTGACTAATTGAGTGATATGATTTTCCAAGTTTTGAAGGCTTGCCCTTGTTTCCTGTTGAAATTGTTAAGTATTATTAGCAAGCGCCTTAACAATTTTGTCTACAGACATACCTGAATTCGAAGATTGAGGTTGAGCATATGTAGGAGCTTGAGGTTGTTTAACAATCTGAGGTTGATATCTTGTTGGCTTCTTTGATTTCCATAGCTAAAATTTGGATGATCCCTCCATCTTGGATTGTAGTAATTGGAATAAGGGTCATACTTTCGTTGAGGTTGACCAGGAAAGCCCCTTATTGCGTTAGTTTCTTAAAGAGAGTCTTGTTGCAATGTAAGGAATATATCTATAGGATGTCCAGAAAATGAGCATATTCTGCACACTCTTGCTGATTGCAATTGACCTATAACCATTTAACGAACTAAAGTGGTTAAATCAGAAATTTTATCCTCAAGATGCATGTTACTTACCTCATTCACAAGCTTAATAACTCCATCCTTCCTTGTCCTAAACTATTGAGAATTTTCAGCTATAATTGATATCAATTGTTTGGCCACCTCAGGTGTTTTGTTTACCAGAGCTTTTTTACTAGCTGCATCAACCATACTTCAATCCATTGGCAATAGTCCTTCATAAAAGTATTGAATTAGAAGTTGATGGGGAATTTGATGATGTAGACAGTTAGCACATAACTCCTTAAACCTTTCCCAATATTCATATACTGTTTCTCTTGTAATTTGTCTTATCCCATATATCTCCTTTCTGATAGTCGCAGCTTTTGATGTAGGAAAGAACTTCTCCAAAAATATTGTTTTCATCTTATTCCACGTTGTCACTGAGCGAAGGGGAAGATAGTATAACCAATCCTTTGCATTATCTTTTAATGAGAACGAAAAGGCCCTGAGATTAATTTGTTCTTCTATCACCCTTTGTGGTTTCATTCCAAAGCAAACAACATGAAATTCCTTCAGGTGTTTATGTGGATCTTCACCTGAAAGACCACGAAAAATAGGTAGAAGTTAATCAAACCAGATTTCAATTTGAAATCTACCTCAACGTCTAGAAATTGAATGCATAAGGGTTGTTGACTCAAATTCAGTGCCACTAACTCCCTCAATGTTTTAGGGTTGAGATTTGTCATCTTTTCATCCTCTTCTTGAAAATTAAAGTCTTCACCAATTGTTAGATTTACTTAAACTTTCACGTCTGAAGATGAATGTCCACTTCCTTATTTAGTCTCTTTTCTCAAACACGTGCTATCTTCTTAATTTTTGGATTATATTGCAATTTACCTATTTGAGAAGCACGAGTCATACAAGACAAGAGGTTAGCAGGAACCGTAAAAATAAAAACTCAAAGAAACTTGAATTAGGTCCTCAGCAACGACGCCGAATTTTGGTCAGTTTGTTGAAGCCCTTAAAATAATTTTGATTCTCCAAACTTTTTGTAGTAGTCGTGAAACTAGGTCGAATCCCTAGAGAACTAAGCACTAACTTCTTAATTTCAATTAATAAAAGTAAATGAGGAGGGGTTTCAATTAAATAACTGATTAACTAAAATTAAGACTAAAACAAATTAAATCAACTAAATTTAAAAATGAAAAAGTCAAGATTACTAAATTCATAATTAAGGGAATGGTCTCATCTAATTATAACATTGATCATTGGTTTAAAGAGAATATTTTCACGATTCAAGCAGTTAGTCTGAAACATATTAAGATAGATGTAATAAGTCTCATGTTTTCCTAAATTAATTGGTTCAAATTCAACATCGAAACTAAAACTTATCATCCATTGATTGGGTGTGATAACATTCCATATCAAATAAATGATAGCAATAAGCTTCGTGAAAAAGACTAAGCCCTAAATTAAACAATCGAGAGAGCTGCAATTATTCAACTTAGTTTTCTTGTTTATCATAAGTTAAATATGGAAATTCATAAATAACCTATTTCCTACTTAGACCATTCCTTCACGGTTGTTACCGATCATTGAATTCCTGGATAACCATAGAATAATCAATATTAAATTAAATTGTCATATTAATTGAATATTAATCATTCATGAAATATAAGAACGCAAAATAAGAAATATTTAAATTAAAACGTGAATAAAAGATTTAGAACACAAAACCTTACAAAGTTACAACTAGAGTATCAAATTCTTTTGAATCAGAATGATTGAGTTTAGCCATATATGACTTTCGCTCTAATAACAAAAATAGAAGAAAGATTAAAAAAAAAATACTAAAAACGTAAGAAGAGAGAACCTTTTTGTTGTGAGGAATATCCCTTTTTTAGGGTTTCTAGTATAATCCTAATCTAACTCTAACTTTTAAAGATGTCTATCTAAAACAAATTCAAATTTATACATGATAAGGATAAGGTGAAGTCTTCTAGTCAAACTCCAACTCTTCAAATGTTCAATTTTATCCACTTCAGCAATCTTTTCACTTCATCCAAAATTTTGTAATTATCATCAGTAATGTTCTCAATTTGATACAATCTCTATTCTTTATCTCCTAAAACAAAACAAACATTAATTTTAACATTTAAGCACAAAAATAAATTCAAAACAAAGGAGATAATATCAAATAATATAGCAAGATAACACCTTATCAGAGCCTAGATCATCTAATTGGAATTAAAAATCCAACATTTGATCTTACATACTGTTAGGCCCCATTTTCGGAATCCAACATCGGAATTATAAATTGAAAACCAAAGTGACGGAAATGAAAGAACGGATCATCAAAGTGAAAGTGGGCCAAAAAAAAAGAAAAATAAATCGGATCAAAAAGAGAAAAAAATCGAAAGCGCGTGCGGATCCAAAAGAATCGAAAGGCTACAATCAAGGAATCAAAGAAAACAAAACGGTCCAAACAAACTGAAGGTCAAATTCCGACATCTAAAAACGCATACCTTAGAAAAACTAGCGTTGGAAACGCAAGACACACTTGGTCTACGCAATTCCAGATCGGTATAATTTTTTTTTCATCATTCAAAACAATTCAATTTTCCATTTGGAAATCATCCATATTCAAATCTCAATTCATAAGATTCTTCTTATTCATACCTATCCCATACTTCATATTTTAACAAATTCTTATTTTTCTTTTCCATAAAAATCCCGCACATACAAAACTAAATACCATCAATTCTTATACAATTAGCACTTCTATATTTTAAAACAATCAACATAATCATCGGACCTCCTGTCTGGAATCCAAACACAATCAAACACATTCATATTACCCATAGCACTTCAATTATTCTCAATCATCAAAATCATCGGACCTCCTGTCCAGAATCCAAACACAATCAATCATAATCATATATATATAGAACTTCAATAGCCAAGTCACATTCACATCCATCTCATCTCATCCATATATCATTCACTTACCATATCCATACACAAATTTATATCCCAATTCTATACGCAAATCCATAATTCATTTACATTCCAAAATAAATGCATTACAAATTTTAATGGCATTTTCAAGCCACAATACAACATCAATCTCAAATTCCAAATACAAAGATACAAAAATCCCCACAATACTCAACATAAGCCTAAGCTCTTGTTTTTACAATAATCTAACTTAAAAATACAATCACAAACATAACGAACGAACGTCTTGACTTTCTTTCATTCGATCTCCTTCTTAATACCTGCAGATAGGGATGAAAGGGGGTGAGCTTTACAGCTCATGGATAACATGTTTATAACAGAAAAATAAGCAAAAACTATTTTCAAAAGCTCGTTGTCATTTTATAAAATTTCACGGTTGAAACATCAAATGCTTATTATTTTCAAAATTTCTCAGTTCTTTTCAAAACATTCGTGAACAATTTTAAAACATGTATGCATCACATTTATTAACAGAACATAAGCACATAACACATCAGAAATTTGGTTTGGGTCAGTCCAGAAAACAGAACGTATACACATTCCCGTATAGCGGTCCTGTGTAGCCGTGGACAGAACGTACTACACCTTCCCGCATAGCGATTTAGTGTAGCCGTGAATTTATGGGAGTCCTTAACGAAGCTCCCATTCTACTAACGGACAGGCGGGCAAAGCCTTTGACAAGTGCACTTGACAACTTATGGGACCTAACCAAACCCACATAACAGATATTTCACACATGAAAATCGAACTGCCTAAAGGCACCTTTCAAAAACTTAATTTTCATAATCATGTCCTATTCAAACACAACTTCATTCATAATGTCACAATGTCACACAAATTCACATATCAAATTCTCAATCATTCAAACACAAGGAATGCGAAAATAGTAGCAATTTATCAAAATCATTTATAAACAAAGAAGTTTACAATTGTAGCTATTTATCGAATTATTTGAAAACAATGAATTTGCAAATCATTTCTCTTCTTGATTTTTTGAAAACTTATAATTGGCTCATAATTCAAATTATAAACATGGTACCCACCTCATATCCTTGATTGAAACTGGTTCAACGCCTCTCTTAATTTCCCTCATCCAAGACAAAATCCCTAATTCATAGAAATCCAAAATTGAACAATTCATACCATGGAATCACCAAAATTGATCTAAGTGAACTTAAACCCATACAATTCTCAAGCTATCTAAACCAAAATTCTTTCAAAATTTAACAAATCAAAATTCCAATCTTATCTTAATCTTCACTAAAAGAGAGGCTTCTTGGCTTGAATTAAAGCTCTTGTGCTCCTCTTCATTTTTTTTCCTCTTGAAACAACATCAAATTTGCACTTAGAACTCACCAAAAATCAAACCTAAGTTTCTTCTTTCTTCTTCCTCCTTTTCTCCACCGAAATCTCCTCATTCTACTATCTTCTTTCTTCTTTCTTTTCTTCCTTTTTTCTCCTTCAATTTCGTGCTTCCCTTTTCTTATACGAAGACTCACCTTTTCAATTTACCAACTTGCCATTAATGAATGAGAAAAGACCCTTATGCCCTTCCTTATAAGCTTTAAAACTTAAAAGCTTAAGTGTTCTTCCAATTTTGCCCCTCATGCATTTTTAACATTTTAAATCAATTAATTCACTCCATATCATAGGGCCTTGCACAAATTAACATGCTAATTACTCACATTAACATGCTAATTAAATTCTCAAAATCATAAAATATAACTAAGTCTCAAAAGATCATTAAATTATGCTTAACTTAGGACATTTTTTTAATCATCAAATTGAAGGAATTTCCTAAAACTTCCTTCTAAAGAAATGTTCCTCATTGTCTCAATTCATAATGAAACCAAAAATCATTCAATTTGGTTCAATACTCTAAAAGTTATACTCCAAACATGTTCGGACTATTCTTATGTTAAAATATTTTCCTGCGATTTGCTTCCATCCAAAAATTGATAGTCTTAGAGACTCAATTGAAACTCAATTTCATCAGAATATTTGTAGCCCTATCTCTCTAGTTCAATCCAAATCAAGGATCACCTCATTTGGAAGACTAGAGCAAAAGTTATGGCCAAAATACTTTCAGCTCTTACTAATCCAAGACTGAACACTATACCCAAATTCACTCCAGAAATTGAAGGTCCTAGAGTCCGAATTAAAATTCCGTCCCTCCAGATAACTTGTAATTCCATGTCTCTATTTTATTTTGCAATAAGAATCAACTCAATTGGATCTCCACAGATCAAGATATTGCCAAAATATCGGACCATGCTCAGAAAAATTTTCCAACTCACTTGATTCAATCAATCTTTTCAAAGTTAATCTAAAAAATCCACAATTTTTTATGGAGAGATAGAGAGATGTCTTAGGAATCCAACGCTTCAAAAATCAAGTCAATCGGATGTCGGACGGAAAAGTTATAAGCAAAAGAATGGCAAAGGGTCGGATTGGGAAAAATCACAAAAAAATCACCCACGACCACTCGCAACGGCGAGGCCTCGCGGCTGCGAGACGCGCGCTTACGGTCACTCGCGAGGAGAACCTCCAACCGAGGCGCTCGCGATTGCAAGGCCCGTCAAAAATGCGGCCCTCGCGGTCGCGAGGCCGCAAGTGCGCCGCATCGCACTCACGAGCTACCTCCCTTCTGATTTTTTTTCTCCAAAACTCCTAACTTTCAAAATACATAACTTTTTACTCAAGAGTCCAAAATTTATAAACTTGGTATCAATAGAAAGATAAAAGAAAGCTCTACAATTTCCACGGAGAACTGAAAAATCAATTTGACTTTTAAGGGAGTCAAAAACCACTTTGAAGTTTCTGTCCACTAATGATCATGCGAAACAGTAATAGAAACTTCTAAAAATCATAACTTCCTATTCCATGGTCCAAAAATTCCATACTTTACATCAATGGAAAGATCAAAACATAATCTAAAACTTTTATGAAGCACTTAAAGGCAATTGCAACCTTTAACTAGGTCAATTGTTCAATCAAAGCTTCTGCCCCTAAACATTCACCCTAAACCACATCCAATTTCACAATTTCACATCTTTCAATTTCCACAATAAAAAATAACATATTATACATCATTGTAAAGCTATGCAATTTCTCTATAACTTTCATGTAGACTACTTACTCTAATTGAAACCACATCAGTACAAAATTTGCCTCAAAGCACAGTACACACAAACTTACCCTTAACAACATTTTTTAAAAACAAATCAAAATAACGTTAACTTAGAAAGATCATAACTTTCAATCCCGATATCGAAAAATATCATACTTTATGGAGATAGAAAGCTCTCAACAGAAGCTACAGGTTTTATGAAGATCATTTTATCAAATTCTGCCTAAATAAACCCAGAAAAATTTACAAAGTTTCAGATCCAAATTGCCACTTTCTGCTACTATTCATCTTCAAAATTTCAGATTTTCAATTCTCCAAAATCTAACACTTTCATTTTTCATTTCTTGCTTTTCAATTCCATTTAAAGAAATTCATTCACTATCAATTCCATTTAAACTCAAAAAATACCATTTTAGGCCATAATTAATCATAAACATCAATAACAAAAGCATACACACATATACTCTCTCATCATCAACTTGTTAAATTCACCTATCTTAATCTCATATAACAAATCACATTCTTGAATTTTCTTTTTCTTTGCACATGAATAATTCACCACAAATTACTCATTTAATGTCAATTTACCAATACTAAAGTCCAATAAGAGATCGGGGTCCAATACATACGCAACTAAAGAAAATGTAAAAAGTTAGATATTTAGTTCATAAGAATAACTTAGTAGGATTATGAAATATCACCAACTTCACATGAAGTGCTTTAGCCAACTCTCATTGCTCTTTTGTTAACAAGCAAGTATATTAAGAATGTCTTTGTCTTAACCTATTGATAGTTTGCAACAACAAAAATGAAGATCAATATAAGAAAAAAGGAAGATCAAGTTTTATTAAGGCCATTTCACATTTTTTTTATTATTTGGATTCTCATTCTATACTTTGATGATCAGAAAGGCTCACCACATATAAAATTTTTATTTAATGTTGTTAGATGAGTCTTTTCATTCATTAAGAGGCATTAAAGCTTTTGGTTTCTATAAAGCCTCTTGATCATTAAAACAAGCTTTGGGGAACATTTTAGGATGTGTTTAATTTATATTTGCATTAATCAATTTGATTTTGAGCATTTGAAAGTGATAAAATCATGATTTTTGGGTAATTGTTCGACCTTTACTAATGGTAGACCAATATAAGTCAAAATTGTTAAAATTGATGTACTGTGAGTTAATTGTAGTATTGGTTGACGTGTTGGTCGACCAATATGGTTAGTTGACTAGTGTTCCAATGGCTAGTAAATTTGGAGATAGACCAGCACTGTATATAATCATTGTAATGATAAATTCTTGACTCAAATGGCTATTTTGGGTCCCATAGCACTCTATAAATAGTAATTTTCTCATTAGTTTTACCATTAAGAAGTTTTTGGGTGTTATATACATACATTTCATTGTGTTTTTTAATCATTTGAGTATCATTGTCTCATATTTATATGAGTGGCCCATTCTAGAGTTATCAAGTAAATAAGTGAGATATTTTTAGTTGCGATACTTTATTGGGGTGTTGCATATTGTAATAGGGAGTGTTTCAATTGGGATTAAGGTTCTTCTTCACCTTGGAAGAATTGTAAGAAGGGTTCCTTTTCATTAAGAAAGATTGTACAAATGTTGTTTTTCACATTAAAAGGAGAATTATAGAGAAATTCCAAGAAGGTTCTTAGGAGTAGATGTAGACAAATGTTGTTTATCAAATCAATGTAAATTAGTTTGCATTCTCTCTTCCCTATCCTCTTTAAATTATTGTTCAATTATTTAATTAATTTATATTAAACAATTTCCTCATACTTATTTATATTAATGGATGTTAATTAAATACATTTGAAAGAAATTTTTTTGAATTTAGTGAACACTCAATTCAACCCTTAGATGCCATTAAGGATTAACAAGTGGTATTAGAGTGGGTCTATTAGGCCAGCATAATGAAATCCTTTAACAAATATCATAGTGACATATTTAAAAGCATTGTCATCATCATTCAACCAAGAGGGACAAAACATTAGTAGTTCATCTTTTTTATATAGCAATGATTAACTTTACTGGAAAACTAGGATAATATTGATTTTAATGGTCGAAAGTATTGAACTATAGGAAATAGCTTATAATGGTCCTTATTCCTATGAAACTTGTAGATAACAAAAAGGTATAAAAATTAAAGAAAGAATGGGAGCCTAAAAATAAGAGATTACTTTCCTTGAATAGTAGGGCCATACACATCCTTTTTTCTTACATTAGGAAGAAATGAATTCAATAGGGTCTTTATGTATTAAATGACTTACAAAATTTGACATACTTTATAAATTACATATGAGGGAATCAATCAAGTGAAGGAGAACATTATAAGAATGCTAACACATCAATATGAATTATTCCAAATGAATTACAATGAAAGCATATCTAATAGGCATACTAGATTTATTCATATTATTAATGTTATCAAGGTCTTGTAAAGACCTGTATTAATGTTGAATCAGTAAGAAAGTTGCTTATGTTACTTCCAAAGATGTAGGAAGCTAAAGTGGTAGGATTATGAGAAGCTAAGAATCTACCAACATTACCGCTGGACGAGTTTATTAGATCTGTTCTTACATAGGAACTAAGGTTCTAAGAGAAGCAAGAAGAAACAATATTTCTTCTAAAGAAAAGAAATTTAGCATTTAAAGCCTCAAAGAAGAATCAAGTGAGGAGGAAGAGAACTAATAAAAGCAATGAAGAAGACATTGGTTTAATCACTAGAAAATTTAAGAAGTTCTTAAAGAAGAAATACTCTAAAAGAAATGACTTCAAAGAAGCTAAAAATGATTTAAAACATAAATCCTCTATTGTTACTTACACGTAGAAAACCTAACTATATAAAGCAACAATATCCTCGACTCAAAGATAATAAGAAGTGTGAGAGAAACCATAAGAAAGAAAAGAAAGACAAGAAGAAAGAACTTTAAGCATTAACTTAGGATGACACAAGTGAATATGAAAGTGAGTATTCGAAAGAAGAGATAGCCCATTTGTGTTTTACTGTTATGGATAATGATGAGGTAACATCTAAACCTAACTTGTGCAATAATGATATTAATTTAAATTATTATGAATTATTTGAAAGTTTAGAAATCCTGAGCAAGAAGAGAAAGAAATTGTTATTCAAACTTAAGGGGGTTTAAAAAGATTTGGATGCATCTATGAGTAAGAATAAAAAGATGACAAGTGAATTAAAGCGTGAGAATGAAACATTTAAAAGGGAGGTAGATTCCTTTAAGGACTCTTTTTCCAAGTTTACCAAAGGGAATACAAAATTAGAAAACATTCTAAGAGTTCGAAACAATTCTAATGATATAACTATAGAAGTAAAGGAAATTTTAAAAACACATTTATCAAGGAAAAATACTTTCATAGTGAAGAATCATTCCTAAAATGACAAATGAGCATAGAGCATCTACATCTAAACATACACATGCACATAACACATCCACTAAGGCTTAAAGTAAACATTACTCTTTTATATATGGCTCACATCTAAACATAGAGTTTAATACTATCAAGGTAAGAATATACATAATTTCTATGATAACATGCAAACCCATCTACACTCTTTTAGGCCTCGAAGAAGCATACATCAAGCGTTCACTCATAGTAGGTATCACTTGTATAATCTTAGGAAATTTTTCTACCCTAGGAGAATATTCAACATATTTAATGCCCAAGTAAGTTTCCTTATTATGCATACACACATAGAAATGCATATTTGTATCATCAACAATCATATAACATGGTATGTCACTTTTATGGTAAGTATAGATATGTTGATATATTTTGTTTTCTTGAATAAAAAATTTCAAGAAAGCCCTTGAAATTGTGGGTTGAAAAGAAGAAAGAACCTAACAACCAAGGAATGAAGCTTCCCTGGGTTCTTAAAACACACTGATTACCTTAGTTTACAAGACTATTAGAAAAGAAAGAGCAAATGGTATATAGTAGCTGTAATAGTTATTGAATTGAGTATTATTGACGTGTTTATGCATTTTATCTTGATGAACCTAACCTTGTTACCTTTAAGAAAGTCTTGAAGATGTTGTAGGATATGGAGAATTTTGCCACCGAAGACTTTTCAAAAGGGACATTTATTGAATCAATTGAGATAAATGAGAACGACGAGAAGCCTCTATTGATTGTAAACTCAAGACGAATATTCATGCAAGTCTCTCATAAGAAATATTCAACATGAGGTAATTTTTAGTTCATATTTAGAAATATGTGATAACTTACTTTTACGTGTCAATTTGAGTATAAGTCTTTAGTGATGATTGTTTAGGTTTGAATTATGTATAAGGTGTTTAATAATTTTTTAAAGTGTGAAATTTAGTATATAGACTTCGAGATTAATGTACATAATGAGTACACAAAGTTAGAATTTACATTAATTGTGTTGGATCGCGTACGGTCCGAGTATTCACAATACATTGCAGAAAAAGACCATACAATAACATGAAGTATAATCGAAAATACCAAGGATGTACGAAAATACCTTATTGCCGTGGATAGGTTGCTTCTTTTTCGGATTCTAAGACACTACAAAACGCGAATGCCCTCTACTGGTATCCACACGAGTATGCACGATTTGGGCTGCAGCTATGGTGTGCTAGCACGTCCTGAAACTCTTCCCGAACGCCGTACAATTTGCCTCTCGGATGGTGGCTAGGGTTTCGTGTGACAATGGTGTCTCATCTAATGAGACCTATGTTTCTCTATTTATAGAGAAACCCTAATCCCATTAAAGCTCAATAAGTTTCAGCCCATTATATCTCATATAATAAAAGCCCGACAACTTAATTCAATCTAGCCCAATAAATATATCTACATATATTTATTCAATACCTAATAAATTAGGCCCAAGAGAATAAGCCCAGATCACATCACTCTTTGTGTGCGACCCTGTAGGCTCATTTGATGTTGGCAATGGGTTGGATCACACTTCAAGGCCCATAAGTCATAAGCGGCCTCTAGCAAGACGTTATGACTACCCAAATCAAATGAGGATCGATAATCTGATTTAACCTGTAACCATAGTTATAAGCTCAGTCCTTTTGTAACACGATATCAAGATTAATCACAAGGCATGGTACATGTCAACCTTTGATTAATCATAGTTTCTTGATCCCTAAGTTGACTGATTATAACAAATGACATTTATGACTCCTCATGAATTCATTTGAGCACAACCATGCATTTCTTCAGTCAAACTTGTCAAGAGGCCCAAATGATATCTCTCTCATTTAAGAGAGGTACAAATCTCATCTACGTCATTCACATCCCTCCGCATGATTCATTTGATGTCCAATATAAGACTACTTGTTATTCGGTTAAGAATAACTTCGTCTAATATCAAAACATCGAATTCCTCATGTAGGGAACCATGATGACTTCAGGTCAAAGGACTAAAGTCAAACCATATTAAGAATCACCAATGACATGAAACCATGTAGTATTCTTTATGTGGGTTGGTCCAATATATGTTCTCTAACATATATCTATGTTTCTGATTTGATATCTCATATCCATGATCAGTAAAATGTGATCATCAACAAGAACACATACTAGCCTTAATTCATTATTGTTCCACCAATAATGATCAACTAGGGACAGTCTAGAATAGTCTTATAACACTTATGGTTTTCCTATCAAGTCACATACTTGATGACATAAGTCTAAAACCATTCATGGAATGTAAATCACATTACATAAACGAAATACATGCATATATGAAAGGAATACCTCATAATATATTATTAACAAGTCATAATGTTAATACATGAATCACAACTATTCATTGACCTAGGGCACACTACTAACAAATTGGGTAATTATTTCTCTATACTTTTGAATAAGGATAGATCTTTCTCAATCAAAAGAGAATTAGGTATATTTGATGGAAATTCTATATCACAAAGATTCTCGTTTATTGTCTTGATTGACTTTGTGTGTTTGAAGTCTCTTTCAAGGTTTTCGATAATTCTTCCTAATATTACTATGACTCATTAAGTGTTTTAATGTTTAAATTAAGTTTTAAAACTATCTTTTTAGCTTTATAGAATACACTAATTGACCAATATCTTAGTGTGGTCAACTAGTGTAACCAAAAATTATGTCTTCTACCTTTTCAATGAGTGTTTTCTTTGTTTAATCGCTTGTCTTGTTTTGTAGACAGCCATATTATTTGACCAATATCATTTGTTGGTCAATCAATGTCCTTGATTTTGAGAATTCTTTTCTTTCCTAAGAGTTTATGAGAGTTTATTCACACTTACTGTTCAACCAAATATCCTTAGTGGTTGACAACATACTTTACTAGTTGACCAGTAGATTGAATTTTTAACCAAAACATTCTTTTTCACCACGCCTCCGCTGCTTACTCTTTCTCCTCTCTTAAACATCAACATAAGTCAACCAATTGAGTTATATGGTTGACTAGCCCCTCAGTTTTTAGTCTCTCCCTATCCTCTTTTCTTTTATTTTCATATTTTTTTCTTTCCTCTAAAACCCTAAACATTTTACTCTTTTCCTTAAAAAAATATTAATTAAATTCCTTAAATTGAGAAATTGTCATTCCCGAATTTTGTACTTGGTATTTTCAAAATTTTTCTTAATTAATATTTTTGAATTGATGCATTCATATTTAATTTGCAAAAGAAGTCAAGCTTCTTCCCTTTCAATTATATATATATATATCTTTACTTTTGTTTAATTATGATATTTTAGGCAATTTTTCATATCTAAATTTTTGAAATTTTGTGGCTTATAAATTATACATTCTTTTATGAAATTTATTGTTTGATATTATAATTATGCTTTTATTTGTTACAATATGCTTTTTGTTACAATTCTAACCCCTAATTTTGTCAAAACTTACCTTTGATACTTTAGTTGAATTTTAACTTAGGCATAATGTTGAAATTGGAAAATTTCAAATTAGATGCAATTAAGGATGTTTGGATCAAAATTGAATTTTATTTTGAATTTTAACTATTTAATAGCACTATCTAGTGAGAAAGTTTGTCAATCTGATCAAATTCATCTTTTAACTAAGTTAGCTTGACGTATGATACTTTTATTATGCATTTTTAATAGATTTTTTAATGATTACAAAAGGGGAGAAATTTTAGTAATGTTAGATTTAGGAGGAGTGATAACATTCAAGAAAAGTAATGAAATTTAATAGGAGGATTGTTTTATCATTTTATATTTCTTTCACTTTGTATGATATGCTTGAGTAAATTTATATTATCTACATGTATGGATATTTTTAATTATAAATATTTCTTTCGTTCTTTATATTGAAGTATGTTTGTATGCATGAATTAAAGGGATATAATCATTATCTTGATAGTTGTTTGTGTGCTTAACTTTATTATTATTCTCTAATGTCACAAATATTTTGGTATCATAAAAAGGGAATGTTGAACCAATGGAGGTTTCAACTGGGGTTTTAATGATAAAAAATATAATTAATACTACTTTTTTATTATTTTAAAGAAAAATTTTAGAACGAAATAAAGTCACAAACTCAAGAAGATACTGTATGAAGTTGAATAAGGGAAGTTGAAGTTTACAATTGAAAAATGAAGAACAAAAGAATTTCAAAGTATATCTAGGTCATTTTACATCTTGTATTTTTATTTGTAGTCTCATTTTGTGATGATCCAAAACGCTTACCATGCATAAACATTTTATTTGACATCATTGTATGAGTCTTTTCATTCATTAAGATGAAATGAAGCTTTTGTTTTTCATAAAGGCCTTTTGATCTTTAAAACAAGCTTTGGGGAAAATTTTAAGAAAAGTTTAATTCATATTTGTATTAGTCAATTTGAGTTTGAGCATTTGAAAGTATCAAAATTGTGATTTTAGGGTGAATGATCAACCTGTATAGGTTAATGGTTCACCAATATAAATTAAAATTGTTAAAATTGATGTACTGTGAGTTTGTTGTAATATCGATTAATGTACCGGTCAAACAATTTGCCATATTAGTCAACTAATATGTGCGCTGGTTGACCAGTGTTCTAGCGACTTATGAATCTACATCTTTAAAAGTATACCAGTTGACTAGTCCATTGTATATAGTTATTGTAAAGACTAATTCTTAGTTCTAATAACTATTTTACGTGAAAAAAATTATAAAGATACAAGTAAGTGTTTTCTCATTGGTTTTGACTTCAAGAACGCTGAAGGTATTTTATAAACACATTTTAAAGAGTTTTTCAATCATTTGAGCATCATTGTCTTATATTTGGGTAAATGAGTTGTTTTGGAGTTATTAAGTAAATAAGTAAGATATTTTTAAGTTAAAATACTTTGTTGGGGTGTTGAATATTATACTAGGGATGTTCTAAGTGGGATTATGGTTCCTCTTCACTTTAGAAGAAGATATAAGAAGGGTTCATCTTTATCGCTACAGATTGTACCAAGTTTATTTTTTATCTTGAAAGAAGAATTATAGTGGAATTTCAATAAGAGTCTTTATTATCAAAGATCATCAGGAATATGAATGCATTTCAAGACAAAATGTTTACAATAAAACAAGAGAAAAGCAAAGTGATGCTCATACGAAGACCCTTTGCATTACTTTGTATCCTTGCATCAAATCAGTTAGTTGTAATTTAATGATTATTTTAATTAATAAAGCCACTCTTTATCTTTATGATTTTTAATTATAGTTGTTTTAATACTAAAAGTAAAATTCTTGAAATAATATTTATGAAATTAACATTATGATCAATTATAATTATGAGATTTAATTTATTTTAATATATTATTTTAAAATTATTTCTACTTGTAGTTTCATTAAGATAAAATATTGATAGAATGATAAATTGAGCACATATCATGTTTTTTGTTATAAAGAAAGTAATTGATATCATAAATTAAAATATAGAATTACTTCAAAAAACGTGTTAGTACTTATTAGACTAGGTGAAATATTACTTATGTATCGTTGATTTTCTCATTATGATAGTTGTATGATTATCCTTTAGACCTAAGATTACCAAGGTATCTCATATGTGAATTATTACGTTTTGATTCTCAAGATATAGATATCTCTTATATGAATTACTATGTTTTGATATTCTATTTAGGATACCTCAATTGGTTATACTTGGATATAGTATGAATTATATAAAGATAATTGAGTAAGCTAATAAAGGATTTATTACTCTAAAATAACTAGGAGAATGTTTCACTATTCTTAATTGATAGTGACTTAAGGAGTTCTCTAATCGGTGGAAATTGAAATCTAAAAGATATTTTCAAATATTAATTATAAATTAATTACTAATTAAAATAATAAATATGAATGAATTTAAATAGAGTATACTCTAATTCCATACTTTATATCCAATTCGAATATCGAATGACGGAAGAACTAAATTATACATTATAATAATGTATAGATAAGTTGAGTGATATTCCTAATATTTAGATGATCACGACTTATTAATCTTAATATATGATTATAAATTATTTAAGAAGATAATTAAAGATGAATAAAATAAGTTTTAATTATCTAACTGTAATTATGAATTATAATTAGCATTTATAATCATTACTAATATATTAAGAATATAATGAGTCACATAGTTTTTAATATGTTCAAAATGATTATAAATTACAATTTTAATTCATAATTAGAATTAGAAAATTTTAAATTCCTTTTAGTTTTTCTTTATTTATCTAATTAATTAATTTATAATCATATATCAAGATTGATAGATAACATATGCCATAATCAATATTACGAATGTTTAAGTAGTTGACTTAACATATCCATGCATAGTTATAATGTATAATTTAATCATTTCATTGTTCAAGATAACAATTGGATAAACAATATGAAATTAGTATCTATTCATTTAAATTCAATCATGTTTATTTTTCTAATTAGTAATTGATTTATAATCGATATTTGAAAACAATATTTTCAAGTCTCAATTTACTATTTAAGGATAATAGAACATTCTCATTAATTACTTTAGGATTTGAATCCTTTATTAACTTCTTGAATTATCTCCATATATTTTGTACTATGTCCTAGAACTATTGACTAAGCTGCTCTTAATAAAATAGGTCATATGTAGTATAATGCTTTCATAATTTTTGTCTAAGGGTCAATTATACAATTATCATAATGAGAACATATAATGAGGACATCCATTTACACATAAGTAATCTTCCATTCAAGATTTTCATAATTAGATCGTTTAATAAGTTTATTCTCTAATAAACCCTATATATATGTTTAAGTATCTCAATACTTTAATTTAAGTGATCATTATTTTCTTTATAAGAAATAAACATAAGATGAGTTAGTTTTACTATTCCATTAATATCTCATCTTGATAAAACTATCACTATGAATAACTTGTAACTAACATCTAAATACAATTGAAGTCCTATAATTATGATCTCATCATAATTTTAATCACACACTAATTATTTTAGGATTTATCTTTAGCATAAAGCATTAAATATAATTAACAAAACACATAAAGATAAATAATGCCTTTATTGAATAAATTAATAACGTCAAACATTAATTACAACAAATCAATTGGTGAAAAGGTATAAACTAACAATCTCTCATTTACAAATAAATCCAATCACCTATATATTTAATACTATATCTATCCATATATTAAGCATATCTATTTTGAGTCAATGACTTAGTCAAAGGATATGTGAGATTCTCTTTAGTATGTACTCGCTTTAGTGGAATATTGTCTTTTGCTTAATTATCTCCTTGATTAAATAAAACTTCATGAGTACATGCTTAAAACTATATATATGACCTTAGTTTCTTTTCCTATGCAATATCACCATAATTGTAATAGTATAGTATTATAGGCTCATTAATGTTAATGACTAATTCAAGTTTAAAGATTAACTTCTTAATCTAAATAACTTCTTTTATTGCCTTAAACATTGAAATGTACTCTTCCTCAATCATGGAATCAATAATGGTTAGTTGATTGGAACTTTTCCAATTTATTGTACCATCACTGAGAGTAAAGATGTAATTTGATTGTGATATGCTGTCATCGGGATTATATTGAAAACTTGTATCTGTATACCCTTGAACTCTTATTTCAACTCATCTATAGACCATGGAAACATTTTTAGTTCTTTTCAAGTATTTTAAGATGTTTTTTTCATAACCGTCTAACAATCATCAATAAGATTGGATTGAAATTTCCTTGTTATGCCTAAAGTATAGGGAGCATCTCCTTTTGTATGTATTATACAATACATGATTGATTTAAAAGCCGAAGAATATTGAAAATAGTCCCTTTTATCTCTATCTTTCTATGTCTTTGGACACATACTCTTTGAGAGTGAAAGCTCATACAATGCGAGTAAGAATATCTTTTTGAAATTACAATGCTAAACCTCTTTAACATATTGTTTATGTATATGGATTATGTTGAACCAAGCAACCTTCTTGATCTATCTCTATAGATCTTTATTCCTAAATATAAGTTGATTCTCTTATATTTTCATGGAGTATTTATTATATAATAAACTTTTATAGATTGGAGCATCAATATGTTGTTTTCAATTAATAATATGTCATGCATATATTACATTAGGAAGATAATTGCACTCCTACTAATCTTTTACAGATATAAAGTTTGTTTTTTAATAAAATCAAACTCTTTGATTATCTCACCAAAAGGATGTTCCAAGTTTATGATATGTACTTTTGTAACTTATATACTTGATTAAGAAACCTCTTAACTTTAAAACCTTCAAGTTGTGTAATATAATCATCCTCAAGAAGATTCTTACTAAAAATGTTGTGTTGACATCTATTTATTTGATTATATAATCATGGTATGTGATTATAGCCAATAAGATATTAATAGACTTAAGCATGGCTACTAATGAAAATATTTCATAAAATATACTCCTTTTTTATTTCTATAACAATTGGCCACTAACCTTGTTTTATACCTATTCATATTACCATATATATCAATATTTGTCTTAAAACCCACTTATATTCACTAAGTATAAACTTATTAAGTGCATCCACAAAAGTTTACATTTGGTTATTATATATAGATTTAATTTCAAATCTTATAGCTTCATGCCATTTTACAACTTTTAGGTCAAAAAAAAATAGTGGGCTTATTGTTCATAAGAAATCTGACATCTTTTTCTTTTTCAAAATATAGATCGAATCTATTTAGCAGACGGTGTATTTTACTATTGCGTCATAAACAATGTGTTTGTTGAACCTTGAGTTATACCTCAAACATATCAACTTGAGGTTTTTGTTCCATCTGAATATGCATTTATAGTTCTTAAACTTCTTTTAAGTTCTACCTCATTCCCATTACTTTCCTTAAAAGTAATAAATTCCTTTTGCTTAAGAAAATGGTAATATTTAATACTCTCTTACAAATACTCCATAATTTATATTTTATTTTATTTAACTTAAAGTTTATTAGATATATGCACTTCACATAAGCATTATATCCCCAGTTCTTTAAGTATAATATCTCGAGTATGTTATCAATCTATATCTCATATACCATCTTGCCAATAGATTTAGATAAAACTCTATTTAGAAGTTTAGTAGTAGTCTCAAGAGTATATCCCTTAAAGGAAATCAAAAGGCATTTGACAATGTAAATTATATTTTAAACTGCAACTGCAAGGTATAGTTGTAGTTAATGCTAAAAAGTACGGGTCGATTTCACGAGGACTAGAATTACTAGTATCGTTGTGATGATGATAAGTCAAATGCAAAACCAAAACAATAAATTAAAATAAATTGACACAGTTGATTAATTAGAACAAAGATTAAACTCATAACCAATAAAAAGATAATGATACTTGGACTTTGAATCCCGTTAGGACTTCTCATGCAACCATGATTTCACTACTCAATTTAATCTATAGTTATTAGAACATGAAAATTTATGTCTTATGTTAATATCTTTCTCAAGATTGTTAACACCTGACCCTCGATTGATTAACTGAAATCTCTTTTTAGTTAAAACCCCTAAGATTGTATTAATTGATTCATGAATTTTACTATTAGGTTTGACCCTAATTCAAAGGATCTATGTCAACCTATTTGTAGGTTTGTATGCAACTTCTTTTAATTATGGTTGATTTATCCATATAAAAGGGTTTCTTAATCTCAATTGCTTAAACTAATACACTAGCAATATTAATTCAAGAATAATTAAGAACACACAATTATATCTTAATGAAACTAAAGAATGAATTAAGTTAAAATAAAATCACTATAAGGTCTATCATAGGGTTTATCTATTCCAAGTACCAAGAAATGTTTAGTCCATAATCATAACATCAAGACCAAAGGAAAAACTAAAAACTAAAAAACCATGATGAGATCCTTTTTAATCTTATCATCGAAAATAAAATCACTATAAGGTCTATCATAGGGTTTATCTATTCCAAGTACCAAGAAATGTTTAGTCCATAATCATAACATCAAGACCAAAGGAAAAACTAAAAACTAAAAAACCATGATGAGATCCTTTTTAATCTTATCATCACAAATATGTTCCCTTGCATTTTCTTCATTCTTTTTATCGTTTTAGGCCATCAATATATATTTTTTCAAGCCTTCCTTGAGCTTTCTATGAACCTCTTTTCTAACTTCCCCTTGTTTTCTCTTTGTTTTGCCCTTGTATTGTTGGAACCCGATTCGAGAACCGGATCCCAACCGAAAAAAGGAACGAAAAAAATGGAAAATCGAAAAGCGAGAAATCGCTAATCGGAATACAAATCGAATCAGCGGAGCGAAGCAAATACTCGGAAAGTTTCGAATCGGACCAAATCAGATCAAACCGAAGGTAGCGAAGTGGATCGAATACAAATCGAAAGCGGAAACAAACACTTAACAAAACGAATCCGACATCCGAGAACAAAAATCAGAGAAAAATGATCGAACGAACATAATCGCGTTGGAAACCTTACGATATTTCAAATCCGGAATAACATTTTCAAAACAAAGCATATCTTCCGAAATTCATATCTCTCAATCCCGACATCGAAAAATAGCTAACTTTATGTCCATGAAAAGCTCTCGACAGAGGCTACAAGTTTCACGTTGATCATTTTCTCAAATTTTGCCTCAATTAAAAAGTCAACTTTTTTTCCTCAAAGTCAAATTTCAAACGAACTTTGACTGATCATAACTCTCACTCCCGATATCGAAAAATATCAAACTTTATATCTACGAAAAGCTCTTGACATAAACTACAAGTTTCCAGAAGACCATTTTATCAAATTTTGCCTGAATCAAAAGTCAACTTTCAAAGGCCAAAAAGTCAACTATTTCACAATTTTTCATATTTTCATACTTTCTCTTTATTTTTAGATTTTCAACTTAATTTCAATCAACTCATCAACTTTAAACTTGTATAATCCATACAAATCTATTCAAATTTTAAAATCATCAAACTCCATCAATTCTTTTTCTCATCAATTTCTTAAAACATAATCACATCTAATACAAATTTCCCATACGAACTTACTTATTTCATACTTTTTATATTTCTAAAATTCACTTAAAGATCGGGGTCCAACATTTCTCCCCCTCTTAAAAGAATTTCGTCCTCGAAATTCACACTTAAGAACATAATATTTCTTATCTCATTCCTTCTCATAAATATTTCTCAATCTCTTCATAATTTCTCAATTCTTAAATCAATTTCTCCATCCACTAGGTTCTTCATATAATTCATAACAAGGACATTCACTTCATTTCTTAATTCTTACTTATTTAATCTTATCAATTTACCTCTTTTCAAAACCTCATGCATATCACTTATACACATTCTCATAATTTCAATCTTACCAAACCTATAGCCCAAGTATGATCATAATACTGATCTCTGACATTCTCACAAATTCGATTTTTATCCTTATACACTCTCATCAATCTTATGTGCCCAGTTAAGACCATAGTACTGGGCTCTGATACCATCTATGTTGGAACCCGATCCGAGAATCGGATCCCAACCGAAAAACAGAACGAAAAAAATGGAAAATCGAAAAGCGAGAAATCGCTAATCGGAATACAAATCGAATCAGCGGAGCGAAGCAAATACTCGGAAAGTTTCGAATCGAACCGAATCAGATCAAACCAAAGGTAGCGAAGCGGATCGAATACAAATCGAAAGCGGAAACAAACACTTAAAAAAACGAATCCGACATCTGAGAACAAAAACCAGAGAAAAATGATCGAACGAACATAATCGCGTTGGAAACCTTACGACATTTCAAATCCGGAATAACATTTTCAAAACAAAGCATAACTTCCGAAATTCATATCTCTCAATCCCGACATCGAAAAATAGCAAACTTTATGTCCACGAAAAGCTCTCGACAGAGGCTACAAGTTTCACGTTGATCATTTTCTCAAATTTTGCCTCAATTAAAAAGTCAACTTTTTTCCTCAAAGTCAAACTTCAAACTAACTTTGACTGATCATAACTCTCACTCTCGATATCGAAAAATATCAAACTTTATATCTACGAAAAGCTCTTGACATAAACTACAAGTTTCCAGAAGACCATTTTATCAAATTTTGCCTGAATCAAAAGTCAACTTTCAAAGGCCAAAAAGTCAACTATTTCACAATTTTTCATATTTTCATACTTTCTCTTTATTTTTAGATTTTCAACTTAATTTCAATCAACTCATCAACTTTAAACTTGTATAATCCATACAAATCTATTGAAATTTCAAAATCATCAAACTCCATCAATTCTTTTTCTCATCAATTTCTTAAAACATAATCACATCTAATACAAATTTCCCATACGAACTTACTTATTTCATACTTTTTATATTTCTAAAATTCATTTAAAGATCGGGGTCCAACATGTATAGCTAAAAATTAGGGTTTCTAGAGTGGACACAGTCACCTATATAACCTGTGTTTTAATTCTTCAAAAATTATGAAAAAACATGGTTTTAAAGAGCTAAAAGGTCATTGGCACAATTGTGTCCCTTAAGGACAAGTTTAATATTTCAATTTTCTACCTTGATTCTATCCAATTTATGTCCTTTTGACCCATGGTCGTAGGAATGTATTAAGTACCAAAAATAATTAGAAACTCTCAAATAAAAAAATGCAGTAAATATGATTAGAAATATAATCTATTCAGCATTTGTCAGTATGCATGACTCATCATTGAACATACTATATCTAATAAAGTGCTTTTTTTGCCCTCTCAGACACTTTAATGTGTTATGGAGTACTAAGTGATGTCCATTGTGCTAAAACAACATTGACACGACCCACCTTTTTGGGCCGTGTTGGCACTAGGGAATGGGTCGGCTTAATGCCACCAAAACCCGTAGTAAGCCCAACTTCTACTAAAAATTCGACATGACCCATTTATTTTTCTGATAATCCTTATCGTGTTTAATTGGTTGTAAGAAGTAAGGATCCAATCATGAAATTCTCACATACAACATCAACAACCAACATTGTTCGCAACAACACAACAAGACCATAAATGTTTTATGTATATATGATTATGACAAACCCATGGAGCAGCTATAAGTATCTGCAAATTACATTATGTCAAATACAAAACCAAAACATTACTTGTCTGCTTATCCAAGCTAGTCTCAAAAAGGTTTGGATTTCTCTCTTGTCCGTTCTGCTAATCTCTTGAAATAATGATAATGAGGTGTGAGTCTACCACGTGAGTCAGTGAGATATAAACATACTACCGTGCTTGTGAGGCTAAGTACACAAGGCTAGCTTCACAAGGATGGTCTATAGCATTCTGAACAATAACATATATGGCATCAATGAATATACAGGTAGTAAATCCCAAATGCGGCAATAACATGAGTATCAACAAGTAAGCTCAATATGGATTGTTCGGAGAAAACATGAATTTGGTTTTGAATTCTTTTCTAGGTTCGGGTTCTTTTCGAGTTTAGGTTTCTTTCTCATTCGGGTTCTTTCTCATTTCTGAGTTCTTTCTCATTCTTTCTGAAATTCTTAGGAAGAGACAGAGGCATGCTAGTACGACATATCTCCCCTTTTCTGATTCTTGACTAGGTCGGCCTAACCTTATCCCTAGAGGCCTGCCCTCTCTAGGTAGGACCCGGATCTAATCCATCACCGGCGGGTTATCTATGTGCACATAGTCTGATAATAAACCCTATCAGTTGGGTATTCTGAGAACTCATCAATCTTGGTTAACATGGAAAACATGCTTCATCAAAGAATCGCAATCAATAAGTTCAACACAATAAGGGAACCAGAAGATGCAAAGAATCTGAAATCATATGGTCAATCTGGCATACAACATGTGAGACTCAACTACAGGGAGTCATATGTCAAAGAAGTCATAAGGATTCAAGAACAATTCGACAAGGTGCAAGATAAAAGAAGAGGCTTATTACACAAGGATAGTAGTATGATTATACTCACCTCGACTATCTTAAAAATTCTGATTTCTTTCTACCTTTCTTGAACTTGTGAAGAACTAGGTACAACGTCTAGTCCTATTCCTTTTCCACTTCCACAAGCTATTGGGTAACATGCATGAAAATACATATACCCTCATTAGTCATTCTCACACAAAACCTCATTTCTTAACACATATCATAAAAATACTGCATAAGTCTCATTCATGACAGCATAACTCTTAACACGAAAGTCCAATGTTTTTCAAACTTTGCATAACTCTAGTTTATACATAAACTCACATATCTTCTTTTATGACCATATTCTAACTCAGTCATTAAGGAGATCCAAATCTCCCATTTACAATCAGCCTGAACATGCAGTCATGAGTTGGACCCTTTTCTACTCAAAACCTTATAACTCATTCATCTCTCATCCAATTAAAGCGATTAAAAGCTTCATTTTCCATAGACTCATGTGGCTATCACATATCCAAATTCAACTCAAAAAATGACTTAAATTGATTTATTGTGATTTTTACAAGCCCGACTTGATTCTGTTCTCTTCTGTGTCACTAGGGTTAGTAACAACCTTCACTTATTCGGCCATATATAACAGAATACGCATCCAATTAAAAAGCCCTTTCTACAGAACATAGAGGACACATTTTGAAACATTTCGTAAGAAGAACTCGTCATCCAATTCTAACCCTAAGGTCTTCAAACAATTCACTTACAGTTCTCATTTTAATCTTGCTGGTATTCTGAACCAGTACCAATTCGGGGCCTATTACTCTTATTCTTCTAACCCTAAAATCGTGAAAAAACTCATAGAGATAGTAGACATCTGGATCTACAACTTCTATGTTTTAAGTTTCTCCAGATTCGCACGTTAAACAGCTCAAAAAAATTTAACAAAGGGAGTTACGAATCTGTCTCCATGACAGCTCAACCTTCAAAACCCTAGGTTTTGGTTTAACCCCACAAATCACCAAATACACGAAATTTCTTCAAGAATAAGTGTCATTGGACATCAAAGAACACAAATCTATCATCCAATCATCAAACCTATACATCCCCTCAAATGGGTTTCACAAAAGAAGAGAAACTCAAGTTGAAATCCATAGATCTAAGCATTGGGATGAAGACTTACCTCTTTAGGTTGATGAATTAGCTTGAATCACCTTCCCTTTCATGAAATAAGACTTGAAAAAGCTTGAGAGGAGCTCTAATGGAGGTTAGGGTCGTGCATGAGGAGAGAGAAGAAGAAGACAAGGTACTAATTTCCTTATATACTCCCCCATGTCCACTTATTTACAAAAACGTCACTCTTGTACTGTTTTTTTGTTTTACATCTGTTCCGAATACCCTCCTGTGACCACCGAAAGATATCATACATCATTAATTTGATGTCACTAACATTATTGTTCACTGCTCTGATTTTAATGACATTAGTCTCAATATTAATTTATTTCGGTGTAACGTTAATAGCGGGTGTTACATTCTCCCCCCCTTATTAAAATTCGTCCACAAATTTTGAAAATTTACCTTATTGGGGAAACAACTGTGGATATCTGCTTCTCATAGATTCTTCTGTCTCCCATGTACATTCCTCAATTCTTTGATTTTGCCATTGAACTTTGATCATCGGAATATCTTTATTCCGCAACTTTCTAATCTGCCTGTCTATAATGGCAACTGGGGTTTCTTCATAAGAGATCTTCGCTATATTCACTACGGGGTTTGCAAGATATGAGAAGGATCTGGAATGTACTTTCTTAACATAGATATGTGGAAGACTGGATGCACAGAGCTAAGATGAGGAGGCAAGCTAACCGATATGACACATTTCGACCCTTTCAAGGATCTCGAATGGTCCAATGTATCTAGGTTCACTTCCTCTCTTTCCAAATCACCACGCCTTTCATAGAGAGACTTTACTAAAACTTGATCACCGGTTCATCTCGCACATCTCTTCTCTTAGAATCTGCATAACTCTTCTGTCTACTGAAAGCCATTCTCAATCTTTCCTGTATCAGAGGAACTTTTGCAGACGTTTCTTGAATTAGGTCTGGTCCTTCTAACTGTTTTTCTCCCACTTCTGTCCAGCATAGTGGAGATCTGCATTTTCTACCATACAATGCTTCAAAAGGTGCCATTCCAATGGTGGAATGGTAGCTATTGTTGTAAGCAAATTCTATTAAGGGCAAATGACGTTCCCAATCTCCACCAAAATCTAAGACACACATTCTTAACATGTCTTCGAGTGTCTTCTCTCTGATTGTCCATCAGTTTGTGGGTGGAATGCTATACTAAAATTCAGCTGTGTACCCATAGTTTCTTGTAATTTCTTCCAGAATCTAGAAGTGAACTGCGTCCCTCTGTCAGAAACAATAGACACTGGCACTCCATGATACTTCACAATTATGTCCACATACAACTGGGCTAACTGAGCTGCACTATAAGTAGTCTTAACAGCTATAAAGTGAGATGACTTGGTTAGTCTGTCGACTATAACCCAAATCGAATCATGCCACTTAAGCGTTCTTGGCAATCCAATCACAAAGTCCATAGTAATCCGCTCCCACTTCCACTCGGGTAGCGATAGCTCCTGTAGTAGTCCAGTGGGCTTCTGATGTTCAAACTTGACTTGTTGACAAGTTAAACAGGTGGATACAAATTGGGCTACATCTTTCTTCATACCTGGCCACCAATATATGCCTTTAACATCATGATACATCTTGGTGGTTCCAGGGTGAACACTATAAGGTGCATAATGTGCTTCATGCATAATCTTTTGTCTTAGCCCATTTATATCAGGTACACATAACCTGTCACCACATCTCAATACTCCATCCACCATATTGAACTCTGTCACCTTACCATCTTGGACACTATTCTCAATTTGGCTAGCTCGGATCACTACCTTGGGCTTTAATCTCATCCATCAAATTGGACTTCACCTAGAATTGAGCAAGTAATGCTTGGGAATTAGATACTTCCAAGTGCAATCCCGCATTAAATAACCCATTTAAATCTTGAACTAACTCTTTCTTTTGAATGGAGATATGACGCAAACTCCCCATCGATTTTCTGTTTAAAGCATCAGCCACTACATTGGCTTTGCCTGGGTGGTACAAGATCTGACAATCATAATCCTTCAATAACTCAATCCATCGTCTTTGTCTCAGATTCAATTCTTTCTATTTCTGAATGTACTGAAGACTCTTATGATCTATATATATTTCACTCTTTTCACCATATAAATAGTGTCTCCATATTTTCAATGCAAATATCACAGCTGCCGTTTCTAGATCATGTGTAGGATAGTTCACCTCATGTTTTCTCAACTGTCTAGAAGCATAGGCAATTACCTTCCCATTCTGCATCAATACACAGCCTAAACCAACTTTGGAGGCATCACAGTATATCACATAATCACCTTGCCCTGAAGGCAATGCTAACACTAGAGCTGATGTGAGACATTCCTTAAGCTTTTGGAAACTTTGCTCACAGGAATCATCCCACTCAAATCTCACTTGTTTTCGAGTTAACTTCGTCAGAGGAGCAGCTATCTTGGAAAAATCCTTTACAAATCGTCTGTAATAACCGGCCATACCGAAACTTCAGATTTCGGTAACCTTCGAGGTCTAGGCCAATTAGACTTTGCTTCCACCTTCGAGGATCTACAGAATCCTTCTTTACTAATTATATGACCCAAGAAATTCACTCTGTCAAGCCAAAACTCACACTTTGCCAACTTGGCATATAACTGATTATCTCTAAGGATTTGCAACACCATTGCCAAGTGTCTTTCATGTTCCTCTTGGCTCCTGGAATAAACCAATATGTCATCAATGAAAACTACAACGAATTTATCCAAATATGGCTGAAGATTCTATTCATCAAATCCATAAAAGCATTGGTGCATTTGTTAACCCAAAAGGAAGTACCAGAACTCATAGTGCCCATATCTAGTTCTAAAGCGGTTTCGACACATCTTCTTTTCGATTCTCAATCGATGATACCCAGATTTGAGATCAATCTTAGAGAAATGACTTGCTCCCTGTAATTGATCAAACAAATCATCAATCCGAGGAAGAGGGTATTTATTCTTAATAGTTACTTTATTCAACTGCCTATAATCTATGCATAACCGCAAAGATCCATCTTTCTTCTTGACAAATAACACTGGCGCACCCCATGGTGAACTACTGGGTCTAATAAACCCCTTATCAAGCAAATCCTGCAATTGCACCTTCAACTCTTTTAGTTTTATTGGTGCCATTCTGTATGGAGAAATGGAGATGGGGTTTGTACCAGGGAGGAGTTCTATACTAAACTCTATTTCCCTATCTGGTGGTAATCCAGGTAAATCTTCTGGAAACACATCCGAAAAATCCCTTACTATAGGAATCTGTTGTATCTCGCTGATCTCCTTTCTGGTATCCCTTACCTGTGCTATATACCCCTGACATCCCTTTCTTAAAAATCTTTGGGCTGCGATAGCTGAAATTACATTAATAAGAAACCCAATTCGATCTCCTTGATATAACATACATTTACGAATCCGCCTAAGTATGATTCTTTTGGCATAACAATCCATTGTAGCATGGTGATTTGACAACCAATCCATACCCAAGATGACATCAAATTCTAATATCGCCAACTCGATCAAATTTGCCATAAATTTTCGCCTTCTATTTCTACTACACATGAGGAGTAAACATATGTCACTTCAACAGTTTCCCTAAGGGTGTAACTATGAGCGATGGGTCTTTCATTACTTCTCTCCCTTTATCTAACTTTCTCGGCAAAACTTCGCTTATAAAAGAATGAGTGGCACCAGTCAAATAGCACTTTAGCATTCTCATTCGGATAAGGACTATGCCTATATCAACATTTATCGATAAAAGAAAGATCATATCTTTTATCATAACAAAGCATAAATATTCTATTCATAACAACAATTTAACTCAATATCAGCGGGTTTGTATAGGTTACCTGTGATTTGTATTAGAGGCTTGTGCTTTTTGGGATTCACAAGAAACACTCTCCCTCGACCTCTATTCTTTGAAATTTGGTCCGACATCGTCCCATATTACGAGTGAACGCTGGCCTTGAGGTCTACCTCTACCAGTGGGCCTCTATTAATGAGATCTGTCTATCTGAGCAATGAGTCTGTGAAGCTGGGGGTGGAACTGCTTGGTTTTCTGGCATTGGGCAGTCTTTCATGAAATGTCCTTGTTGTCCGCACCTATAACAACCTCTGGACCCGAGTCTACAAGGTCCTGGATGATTCTTTCCACAGACATTACAAGCAGTTCTAACATGTGGCTGTGTTGGAGGTTGCTGTGATCTAGGTGAGCTAGGTGTTGTGTACCACTAGGTCTTTGAAAAGACAGATGCACTGGATTTCTAACTCTACCTTGACCCCCTCTCTGAGGTTCTGAAGGAGCAGACTGTGTTATTTGTTCTGTTTGTCTCATCTGAGAGCTATCTCTCTCTCTACGGCCTCTACTGCTCTGGCCTTTACCTTTTCTTCTTGATTCTCTTTCTGCTCTCCCCTCCTTAAACTTTGCTTCTAATTGCCGAGTCTTATCAATCAGCCTTGACAAATTTGGGAAGTCAATAGTGCAACAAAGACTATACAAGGAAGGTATAAGTCCCAACTTGTATCTTTCCATTTTTGCAGAGTCATGAGGCACAATTTTGTAGCAAATTTGAATAAGCGTGAAATTCACTTGATAATCATCTACACTCACACCAAAGTTTTATGCGAGCCTTTCAAATTGTAGGGCTCGATTACATCTCTCATATGGAGAAACAAACTCATCGATTAATGCTGTTTAAAGAACTCCCGGTTGGAGGGTTCCCACCATATAATTGATCTTCAATATTCCCTGGAACCATTCCCAAGCATTCTTTGTCAATTTAATCCCCACTAATTCTATGATCCGTGCATCGAGCAAGTCAATCTCGAACCATTTTCTCAAGATGTCTCATAAACTCGGGGATCCTCATATCTCTCACCACCAAACTCGGGGTTTGCAATTTCAAGAAATCATTGATGCTTACTCCTTCATCATCTAATGCTCGCCAGGTAATCCTCTAGGCATTTGCATTGGCTGTGATGGTACAGAACAACTTCAGTGCAACTGAGTCCTCTCTCTCTCTTTCTCTAAGTATTCGTACTTCTTCTCTCAATTCTAGAACCTCCGCCTCTCTCTTAAAGCTCGGTTCTCGCTTCTAAGGCCTCGATCCTTTGTTGTAAGATCCTAACATCTTCCCTTGGCAATTTGGGGCCCGAGTTCATTTTCTATCTCCGATCTCCTCCTAACTCTGGGTGGAGACCTTTCTTTTGTTGTTCTTCTTGCATCGATTCAAATCAGTGCATGAGTCGGGATTTTCCTAGGACGACCTCGTCCTCGTCCTCGTTGAGGAGGTGTTCTTCTTTTTGGAGGCATCTCTAGTATTAAAAAAAATAGAAATCGTTTAGACAGAAAAATAACATACTATTGACATGATGCAGATCCTATGCTCCATGGTGTCATGCTCATGCAAAATATCATATGCATATCTCTTATCTGAAATGTTTTTGTTTTTGTTTTGTTTTGTTTTTTTATATATATATAATTTTTTGTCCATCATCTAGTTCACAAGATCCTTACTCTTATGCAACCTTTGTCTCTGATACCATCTGACACGACCTACCTTTTTGGGTCGTGTTGGCATTAGGGAATGGGTCGGCTTAATGCCACCAAAACCCGTTGTAAGCCCAACTTCTACTAAAAATTCGGCATGACCCATTTATTTTTCTGATAATCCTTATCGTGTTTAATTGGTTGTAAGAAGTAAGGATCCAATCATGAAATTCTCACATACAACATCAACAACCAACATTGTTTGCAACAACACAACAAGACCATAAATGTTTTATGTATATATGATTATGACAAACCCATGGAGCAGCTATAAGTATCTGCAAATTACATCATGTCAAATACAAAACCAAAACATTACTTGTCTGCTTATCCAAGCTAGTCTCAAAACGGCTTGGATTTCTCTCTTGTCCGTTCTGCTAATCTCCTGAAATAATGATAATGAGATGTGAGTCTACCACGTGACTCAGTGAGATATAAACATACTACCGTGCTTGTGAGGCTAAGTACACAAGGCTAGCTTCACAAGGATGGTCTATAGCATTCTGAACAATAACATATATGGCATCAATGAATATACAGGTCGTAAATCCCAAATGCGGCAATAACATGAGTATCAACAAGTAAGCTCAATATGGATTGTTCAAAGAAAACATGAATTTGGTTTTGAATTCTTTTCTAGGTTACGGGTTCTTTTACGAGTTTAGGTTTCTTTCTCATTCGGGTTCTTTCTCATTTCAATTCTTTCTCATTCTTTCGAAATTCTTAGGAAGAGACAGAGGCATGCTAGTACGGCATATCTCCCCTTTTCTGATTCTTGTCTAGGTCGGCCTAACCTTGTCCCTAGAGGCCTGCCCTCTCTAGGTAGGACCCGGATCTAACCCATCACCGGCGGGTTATCTATGTACACATAGTCTGATAACAAACTCTATCAATTGGGTATTCTGAGAACTCATCAATCTTGGTTAACATGGAAAACATGCTTCATCAAAAAATCGCAATCAATAGGTTCAACACAATAAGGGAACCAGAAGATGCAAAGAATATGAAATCATATGGTCAATCTGGCATACAACATGTGAGACTCAACTACAGGGAGTCATATGTCAAAGAAGTCATAAGGATTCAAGAACAATTCGACAAGCTGCAAGATAAAAGAAGAGGCTTATTACACAAGGATAGTAGTATGATTATACTCACCTCGACTATCTTAGAAATTCTGATTTCTTTCTACCTTTCTTGAACTTGTGAAGAACTAGATACAACGTCTAGTCCTATTCCTTGTCCACTTCCACAAGCTATTGGGTAACATGCATGAAAAGACATATACCCTCATTAGTCATTCTCACACAAAACCTCATTTCTTAACACATATCATAAAAATCGCATAAGTCTCATTCATGACAGCATAACTCTTAACACGAAAGTCAATGTTTTTCAAACTTTGCAGAACTCTAGTTTATACATAAACTCACATTTCTTCTTTATGACCATATTCTAACTCAGTCATTAAGGAGATCCAAATCTCTCATTTACAATCGGCTGAACATGCGGTCATGAGTTGGACCCTTTTCTACTCAAAACCTTATAACTCATTCATCTCTCATCCAATTAAAGCGATTAAAAGCTTCATTTTCCATAGACTCATGTGGCTATCACATATCCAAATTCGACTCAAAAAATGACTTAAATTGATTTATTGTGATTTTTACAAGCCTGACTTGATTCTGTTCTCTTCTGTGTCACTAGGGTTAGTAACAACCTTCACTTATTCGGCCATATATAACAGAATACGCATCCAATTAATAATCCCTTTCTACAGAACGTATAGGACACATTTTGAAACATTTCTTAAGAAGAACTCGTCATCCAATTCTAACCCTAAGGTCTTCAAACAATTCACTTACAGTTCTTGTTTTAATCTTGCTGGTATTCTGAACCAGTACCAATTCGGGGCCTATTACTCTTATTTTTCTAACCCTAAAATCGTGAAAAAAAATCATAGAGATAGTAGACATCTTGATCTACAACTTCTATGTTTTAAGTTTCTCCAGATTCGCACGTTAAACAGCTCAAAAAAAATTAACAAAGGGAGTTACGAATCTGTCTCCATGACAGCTCAACCTTCAAAACCCTAGGTTTTGGTTTAACCCCACAAATCACCAAATACACGAAATCTCTTCAAGAATAAGTGTCATTGGACATCAAAGAACACAAATCTATCATCCAATCATCAAACCTATACATCCCCTCAAATGGGTTTCACAAAAGAAGAGAAACTCAAGTTGAAATCCATAGATCTAAGCATTGGGATGAAGACTTACCTCTTTAGGTTGATGAATTAGCTTGAATCACCTTCCCTTTCATGAAATAAGACTTGAAAAAGCTTGAGAGGAGCTCTAATGGAGGTTAGGGTCGTGCATGAGGAGAGAGAAGAAGAAGACAAGGCACTAATTTCCTTATATACTCCCCCATGTCCACTTATTTACAAAAACGCCACTCTCGTACTGTTTTTTTGTTTTACATTTGTTCCGAATACCCTCCTGTGACCACCGAAAGATATCATACATCATTAATTTGATGTCACTAACATTATTGTTCACTGCTCTGATTTTAATGACATTAGTCTCAATATTAATTTATTTCGGTGTAACGTTAATAGCGGGTGTTACAAACATTCTCTTTTAAGTTACCAAGAAATTAATGGTCTAAGTACTCACCACCTTAATCATATCTAAGTACCTTAATACTTTTACCGATTTGTTTCTTAAACTTAACTTTAAATTATCTGAACTTTCTAAATGATTCAGAATCATTTTTTATTAAATACCATAACCATATCAAAATAATTATCTGTGAATGTAATAAAATATGAGTATCCACGTCTAGTGCTAGTAAACATAGGGCAATAACATCTGAATGTATAAGCTCTAGTAACTCATTAGCACATTATGGGTCTGTTTGGATGATGACTTTTTAGCCAAAAATTAGTTGGTAGGAGGATATTAGCTATATGACATAGTCAAACAACTAATATATTTGTTTGGTTATCCAGTTGTTTTTTTAACAAGCTCCATATCACTAGCATTTGACCTTTAGCTTTTTGATAATGACAATTGTGCCCTACTACTTCTAACTGTTTCACGATGCAAACTTATATCTAGGCCACTTGTTTTCCTTTTCTTGCTTTTTAAAAGGAAAATTTTGTCATATTTGAACTGTTTGTAACAAATATAAAGACACTTAAAAGGATGAAAAGGAAAGAACACATTATCCAAATTAAGAATTAGTTCTAGTTAATCAAAATAAGGTATTTAAAAACAATAATCCTAGAATAAGATCTTGAAACAATGTACCTTAAAGTAATTGAATAAAATTTAAAAATATTCCATTATTAACTATAATGGAATTTTTTACGTAAGAATACCTTAATCAAGATTAGGGTTTAATGTAGCACAATAATAAGGTAAAATATTTAAGTAGATGTAGTATTTATGTTCTTATAAGTTTTTAAATTCATGTCCTTATAAGTCATTTTACATATAAACAACTAATACTGAACAACTAATTTTACTAAACATTTTTATAAACAATTGATATTATCCATTAGTCAAATCATCTAATATAATCAACTATCACTAATTGTTGATAGAATCAACTAATAGCTAATGCAATCGATTGATTACCAAATATGACATATATCTTTTCACTAAATGATAGTTTAGTCATCTTATCTACCAAACAAGATTAATAACTTTCATATGATTCATAATCAAAATGATCGAAATATCCTTCTTTATGTAACTTTATGATTCTAGTTTTAGTTAATATGACCTAACTTACAATACTATGAATAAGATGAATTTTGGTCACTTAATTCATAACTTACAATGCTATGTTAAGGATTGGCCTTTCAAGATTCTAATTCATATAAATCATTTGTAAGTAATACCGGATCAATAGTAAATAGCATCTTTATAAAAGAATAAATTTTACTCTTAATAGCAAAGACAAATCCACTAAAATCTAAATAAGAAATGGAAATCATGTTTCATATAATAACTGGAATACAATAATAATTATTTAGTTATAGTACTATCTAGAAGGTAAAGTAAAACTATAATTTCCTATAGCTAATATAACAACGTTTGATAATGAACTATAATTTCCTATAGCTAATATAACAACGTTTGCTTCATTATCAACTTGTAGGTCCACTTTGCCTTCCTTCAACAATCTACTCATTGTTAGCATATACATTTTATTGCAAATGTAAAAACTATAACTATCATCAACTACTTAAAATTGTGGAACATAAGTAAAAAGAGTAATCTCAATCATAAACATACATAAAGATGAAGCTTCCTTAAGCTCTTATCCATTAGGCTAACTAGATTAAATTTGAAGTTCGTCTTCAATGTCCATTGACTCTATATGAGAACACGTGTAATTGTTATTCCCTTTCTTGACACCATGAGTTGTCTTTGCTACTTTACTAAAAGCTTTTTGTTCTTGTTATTATTCTTATTAGAGCCCTTTTTCTTACTTCAATTCCAAAAAGATTGCTTTAATCTCTTAGTGAACTAGGGTCATATTCAAACTTAGTTTATATTGAATTCACTCAACAAAACAAATACTCTTAAATTAGGTAAATTATCAATCACATCTTAAGTGAATCCTAGATCAATTAGGTAACAACTCCTAGTTAAAACATACCTTATATGCTATTTCTAATCATGTCTTTAATTTTAGATGAACTCAAGGTTATTCATCCAAATCGTATAAAATTGATTAAGTTGGATATATTAATTTAATATAAAATATTTTTGAGTTAAATAGGCCTTTAATTTGCTCAAAAGTCTTATAATAAACAAAACTCTAATTTTATACTTAAATAATTGAAGCTAATTATCATGTCGTCGATGTGATTTTTAGTTGAGATATTTAATCTTAAAATCTTAGGTCATATTATTATATTAATTATATTTAATATAATATAATTGTGAAAGATACTTCTTCAAAATTTTGCTTGATTCTAATTATTAATTTGATAACAAATTTAATTTGATAATTAAACTCTTAAAAACTAAATTAAAGTCCACAAAAGGGGGATTGTCTAACGCATGTACTACATTTATCAATAGCTTCTATGAAGCACGTGTAGTCAGTGCTGTGGGAATTGATTAGCATGTGTACGACATGCAGTAGATGTGTCTCCCTATTTTGGGCAAGTGTGTTTAGTATCACAGATTTAAGGTTTTCTTCATCTACCATAGTCAGTGCTTTGTCAATCTGATGTCCAAACCTGGCTAGTGGCTCTGTCTTATCGGCATCTTATCGTTTAGGAGTTGTAAGTCTTCTCCACTATCGATCTATCCTCTTGCTAATAAAAGCATCGACTAGATGGTGCCATCGCCTTGCCAATAACGACATTCACCACTAGCTATGGTGGCTTCATTAGCGGTAAGCACCACCACTAGCGAAAGGCCATGCTTCCAGGTTTTTCTGAAACTTGCACATGATTTTTCTAGAAATATATAAATAAAAAATAACATAATAGATCATTCGATTTAATTTTTCAGCCTTATTTTTTATCAAATCAATAGGAATTAAGCAACTAATTCAAGTTAAACAATTAATCAAAAACAACCATGATCAAATTATGGATAAAATAGAGTAATTTTATAGTTTGCCATAAGTTCTATTCAATAGAATAAATTCCAAACAAGAATTAGAAAATAAAAGGTTAAAGATAAACTTAATTACAAAGCTTTTCTTCTCTAATGAAATTGTCAATTCAATTTGTTCAATTATTCGAGCTCTAATAATATCCATAAAGAAAAGAAAGAGAATTTAACTCTTTGAGAGAAATCATCGAGAGTGCTAGTACCTTTAAGTCTTTCCTTTCTGTATAGATAAAATAGGGTTCTTTCAAATACAATTAAACTCTTAATTATAAATATTTTAATTTTAATTCCAATTAATCTTAGTAAAATCACTTTTCTTATATCTGATTCCTGAAGCTCATTTCTTTCAAATTAAGTTACAATTAATCTATTAATTTTAATGATAATTTAATCTTAATAAAATCATTTATCTCAAATATGATTCTGATGTTTCCCAAACTTACTAATTAAGTCCAATTCAACTTAAATTAAAATTTTCCTTTAATTGCTCTTTATATGTGATTTGGTTATATTCCTAATATGTTAGAAATGGCTATAAATTATAATTCATATTTGGAATGAGACAAGTCCTTTAATTATTGTTCATTTTAATTAAATAATTTATTACCATAGATCATAATTAATGTCTAATAGCTTATAATGTTCACTTAAATATTGAGAATATCATACTAGTTTAACTTAACCTATCAATGCATATTTATAACATATGTTGATCATTTCATTATCTAATTAGACCTACATGTCTATGTTAGAAAACTAAAATAACTATTCAAAATACTATTAAAATAAATTTAAAATTTAAAATAAAGATGAAAGTAGTTGCTGTAACATCCTATATTCGGGATGTTGGACCCTGATCTTAAAGTGAAAATTTAGAGTTATTGCTTGAAATAAAATGAGCACATATATATATAAATTGTGTTATAGATGTTAATGTGCCTTAATGAAATGTGGGTTTGTGTATGGCTTTGAATTATGAGTTGGTATATGGATGATGATGATATTGGAATGTGAATTATATATGGATGATGAGTTGAGAAACCTTAAGTATGAACAATGGTTATATATGTAAGATATTATTTGGTGAATGACAAGATAAATCATATGCATTGAGGTTGAGTGTTGGATAAATTCCAATGGCAAATTGAATTGTTTGAATGAGGTTGAAATAGAAGTAGTGAGGTTGGGATGAATGTTAAGTTTTGTATGAGAATAAAAATGTGTATGCTGATTCGAGGAAAATTCTGAAATAATTGAAAAAGAATTGGTCAAAGTTTCCTTCTTCGAAGTTGTAGCTTGTTCTTTTATCTTTACAACGATATCAAGTATGCAAGTTTTCGAAATTGGAGTTAAGAGTTACGATTGATGCAAGTTAGGATGTTGCATAAGATTTGTGTTTGTGATAACTTTGATCAATGTTTGCAATTTGAGGTTTTGAAGAACCAATTAAGTTGAGATTTGAGAAGTTCATGAATTGAATTTGTTGTTTGGATTGTTATGAAGTATTTAGGCTTTTGAATAAGTGAATTTGTAAAGATTATAAGTGTATATAGTGTTAGTATGATTGTTGGAAGCATTGGAGTAGGTTGAAGGGGTTTTGGGAAACCCATGTCCGTTAAACGGACATGGAAGTCCGTTTAACGGACCTTCTCGGGTCAAAAGGACCCCTTGTTTCGCTCATGTCCGTTAGACGGACATGGATGTCCGTTTAACATACTTTCTCGAAAGAAATGGTGCTTCTAAGGCCGTGAATGTCCGTTTTCACGGGTCAACTTGTGAAAATTGCGATTTTTGACAATTTTAGAGGCCGAATTTGATTTTGTGGTCTTCTAAGAGTTGTAGATCTAGAAGTCTACTTTCAAATGGTCTGAGAATGAAATCAATCCGACGTCTAGATTGAAAGTTATGGCGATTGCGCCAAGAGAAGTACAAATTGATTTAGGGTTTAAGCATGGGTTATTCTTTTGGGAATAACTCACTCATCCGACTTCCAATTGAGGTGATTCTTAGACCAACAAATTTCTAAGACATGTATCCGTCTCTCCATAAAAATTTGTGTTATTTGGAGTTGAATTGAAAAAGGTTTATTGAAAAATTATGAGAGGTCGGTTAGAAGAGCATGATTTGAGTATGTGCACGCTTTAGTGTTTTAAGCATATCTTGAGCTATAGAGCTCCGATTGGAATGATTATGACTTCAAAAGGGTCAAGAGATATAGAGCGTCATGTTTGGTATTAGAGAAAGAATATGAACCATTAATAACTAAGGTGATTTTCTTGGAATACGCTCACATCTTATGATAATCGGGACGATTTGTTTCCTTCTGATTTTGCTATTTTCCTTCTTCATCTGACCTTGTCCAATCTTTTGGTTATATCTTTTCCGTCCGACATCCGATTGACTTAGTTTTCAAAGAGTTGGATTCCTAAGACATCCCTCTATCTGTCCATGGATATTTATGAATTTTAGAGATTAAATTGAGGAAGATTGTTTGAATCAAAGTGAGTCAGGAAATTTTCTGAACATCGTTCAGTATTTTGAAAAAATCTCGATCAGTGGTAATCCGATTGAAGTGATTCTTGAGGCAAAATAAAATTAAGACATGGGGCTACAAGTCATATCAAGAAATGAAATTTCAAATTAGCCCCTAAGACTTTCAATTTCTGAATTGAAGTTTGGATTAGTGATCAGTCTTGGATTAGGAACATCTAAAAGTATTTTGGCCATAACTTTTGCTCTAGTAATCCAAATGAGGTGATTCTTAATTTGGATTAAACTAGAGAAATAGAGCTACAAATGTTCAGAAGGGATTAAGTTTCAATTTAGTCCTTAAGAATGTCAATTTTTGGATGAAAATAAAGTGTTGAAAAATGTTTTAGCAAAATGATAGTCCGAAATGTTTGGACTATAACTTTTGATGTGGAGCACCAAATTAAATAATTTTGATGGCGTTATGAAATTAAGACAATGATGAACATTTCTATAGAAGGAAGTTTTGGCAAATTCCTTCAAATTGATGATTAGAAAATTGTCCTAAAGTAGCATGAATTAAAATGGATGTTAGGGGCAATTTTGGAAGAACAGATAAGGACTTAAGTTTCTAGGCTATTATGGAAGGGCAAATTGGTCAATTGTCTTCCATTTTAATGACATGGCACTATAAAAGGAAGGGGGTTGTCGTGTAGGGCAAGAGGAAGTCACGAAATTTGGAAGAAAAGAAAGAAAGAAAGGAAAGAAAGAAGAGAGAAAGGGGAGCTTCGGTGGAAGAAGAGAGAGAAATAGTTAGGGTTTGATTTTTCAAGGTCTTCAAGAGTAATTTTCAAGTGATTCAAGGGGGAAAACGTGGAGGATGAAAAGAACTTCCTTTCAAGCCTAGAAATGTCGAAAATGGAGAAGAATGAGGTAAGAGTCGATTTTAAGCTTTGATTTTTTAGTGAGATTTTGGTTTATTTGGCATAAGATTGGTTTGGGTTTGTGAATTCTATGTTCAATTTTGGAGATTTCATGTTTTCATTGGATCAATTTTGGATGTTGATTTAATTAGGGTTTATGGTATGAATTAGGGCAAATTAAAGAAAGGATTGGAGAAATTGAAGCTCTAATCAAGCTCCAAGCATAGATATGAGGTGGTTAGTATGTTTATTTATTGAATTTTAAGCTAAGCATGTGTTATTGAAAAATCAAGAAGAAAAATTTTAAGAAATTATTGTTTACGTAAAATTTTGAAAATTATGATTTTCGAAGGTTTAAATCCAATGCTTTCAAAATGTTTTAAGAAAATACAAGACTTATGAAAATCATGTTTTCGAATTATTTGAAAATTTTGAACAATGTGCTTTATGAATTTGTATACGTTTGATTTATGTTTTAAAGAAATAAATTGCATTCATTGTCATGATTTTGATTTATATGTGATTTAAATTGATGAATTGAGATTGAATATGATTGACTACATGAATTAATGTGTAATGATGATATGATATGAAAAATTTGCAAATCAAGATTTCGAAATGTGCCTTCGGACAATCCGAATTTTTTTTTTCAATTATGTGTTATGTGGGTTTGGTCAAGTCCCATAAGTGGGACAAGTGCGCACTTGTCTGTTTTAAAGCCTTCTCTCGGCTGCCTACTAGTGGTGCTTGAGTTCCGATCTCAGACTCTCATAAGTCACGGCTACACCAGACCGCAATGCGGGAAGGTGTAGTACATTTTGTTCACGGCTGCACAGGACCGCTATGCGAGAATGTGCAGTACGTTTTGTTTTGGACCGAACCAAACCATTTGATGTGTTATGTGTTCTTGTTTTGTTTCTAAGTGTAATGCATTGCATGTTTTGAAAAATGTTTAAGAAATATGGATTTTTGGTTCATGAAATATGAAAAATGTGAAAACTATTGTAGATTTTTTCAGCCGAGAATTTATTGAAATGATTTTAGCAACGATTTTGCAAAGTTTAAGAAATAAGAAATTTGCCAGTTTCTCTACTGTGAAATCTTTAAAAATAAATGGCAAAATATTTTGCAAAAAGTTTTCGCTTATCTTTCAATTTATAAATATATTATCCACGAGCTTTGTGCTCACCCCCCTTTCATCCCCAATCTCCAGGTAATTGTAGGAGATCGGATGAGGGAGAGACAAGATGTTCGTTCGACATGTTTGCGATTTTTGTAATTTTGTGAAATTGCCTCTATGAGTTGTATAAGGATTTGATTTATGAAATTGTATATGAATTGTGATGAATTATGAGATTGTGTATATAAATGAGTGTGATGTATTGTAAATTCTGAAAATTGTGGATTGATTATGGATGATTTCTGATATGTGAAGTACTAGGTATAGGATTGTGTTTGTATATGTTGAGATCCCGGACGGAGGGTCCGGTGAATTTTTGATGATTTGTACGATTGTTTGGAAATTTTAGAAGTGAGTTTTACACTTTGCAGGTTTGGGTTTGTTCAAGTGCAGCCGTTATGCTACCGAAATTTTGATAAAATTAGTATAAAGATAAATTTTGGGAATTGTTTGTATTATATAAGAAGTTTGTATGAATTGAGAATTTGATTGAGGATAATTTCCAAGAAAAAGGAAATTATATGGATTTGCATGAATTTGAATAAAGATGGTTATAAAAAAAAGAAAAAAAATTTACACCGGGTTTGATTTGTTTCGGATAGGAATAGTCTAAGGTTTCCAACGCTATTTCTAAGATATTTGTTTCGGATGTCGGATTCGGTTTTATTTGCTTCGATTCGATCTGTATGTATTTCGTATTTCTGTTATTCGATAATTCGTTTTTGATTCGCATTGTGTTTTCGCCTTATGCATCCTCTAGGGATTCCTTCGCTTTATGATTCCGAGTATTCGATTTCGGTTTGATTTTTTTTTCAGCTTTTAAGTTTGAATCAAATTTTCGATTACATTCGTATTCGATTCGACTTCTTTGATTTTCGCATGCAATTCTGCTTTTGTTTTGTGTTTCGCTTTGTTATCCGCTCATGTTCGCTCCCGTTTTTCGGTTAGGATCCGGTCTCCGGAATGAGTCCCAACATTTATAGTATCAAAGCCCAGTAATAGGATCTTACTTGGGCTATATGTTTGTTAAGATTGAGTTAGTGAGAATGTGATTTTGATGTGAATGAAATTTGCATGAATTATTTGAAGAACCAAGATGATTGTTCGATTTAGGTGATAAGAATTTTGATTGATTTTAGGCATATGTATGATATGGAGATTGGACTTTCAAGATGAAATTGGATAAATTGATTTTGGATATACATGTGTGAGATGTAAGAATGAATATTTGAAAGATGAGATAAATTGATAAAGATATATGTATAGAAATTTAAAGGATTGATTTGAATGATAAATTGGTCCATATTAAGGTTCATTAAGAATTGGACCATTAATTTGAGTCCATATGTTGAGGAATAATGATTTGTGGATATAGTGATTTTTATGATAATGGTGGTATAAGATATAGGAAGTGAAATTTGATAAGAACATGAGTGATTATAGTCATTAAGAAGCAAGTACTTGGTGATTCGCTTAAGTTAGAATTTCGAGGACGAAATTCTTTTAAGAGGGGGAGAAATGTTGGACCCCAATCTTAAAGTGGAAATTTAGAGTTATTGCTTGAAATAAAATGAGCACATATATATATAAATTGTGTTATAGATGTTAATGTGCCTTAATGAAATATGGGTTTATGTATGGCTTTGAATTATGAGTTGGTATATGGATGATGATGATATTGGAATGTGAATTATATATGGATGATGAGTTGAGAAACCTTAAGCATGAACAATGGTTATATATGTAAGATATTATTTGGTGAATGACAAGATAAATCATATGCATTGAGGTTGAGTGTTGGATAAATTCCAATGGCAAATTGAACTGTTTGAATGAGGTTGAAATAGAAGTAGTGAGGTTGGGATGAATGTTAAGTTTTGTATGAGAATAAAAATGTGTATGCTGATTCGAGGGAAATTCTGAAATAATTGAAATAGAATTGGCCAAAGTTTCCTTCTTCGAAGTTGTAGCTTGTTCTTTTATCTTTACAAAGATACCAAGTATGCAAGTTTTTGAAATTAGAGTTAAGAGTTATGATTGATGCAAGTTAAGATGTTGCATAAGATTTGTGTTTGTGATAGCTTTGATGAATGTTTGCAATTTGAGGTTTTGAAGAACCAATTAAGTTGAGATTTGAGAAGTTTGTGAATTGAATTTGTTGTTTGGATTGTTATGAAGTGTTTAGGCTTTTGAATAAGTGAATTTGTAAAGATTATAAGTGTATATAGTGTTAGGATGATTGTTGGAAACATTGGAGTAGGTTGAAGGGGTTTTGGGAAACCCATATTCGTTAAACGGACATGGAAGTCCGTTTAACGGACCTTCTCGGGTCAAAAGGACCCCTTGTTTGGTTCATGTCCGTTAGACAGACATGGATGTCCGTTTAACAGGCTTTCTCGAAAGAAATGGTGCTTCTAAGGTCGTGAATGTCTGTCGGGTCAATTTGTGAAAATTGCAATTTTTGACCATTTTAGAGGCCGAATTTGATTTTGTGGTCTTCATAAGAGTTGTAGATCTAGAAATCTACTTTCAAATGATCCAAGGTTTCCAACACTATTTCTAAGATATTTGTTTCAGATGTCGGATTCGGTTTTATTTGCTTCGATTCGATCCGTATGTGTTTCGTATTTCTGTTAATCGATAATTTGTTTTCGATTCACATTGTGTTTTCGCCTTATACATCCTCTAGGGATTCCTTCGCTTTATGATTCCGAGTATTCGATTTCGGTTCGATTTGTTTCCACTTTTAAGTTCAATTCAAATTTTCGATTACATTCGTATTCGATTCGACTTCTTTGATTTTCGCATGCGATTCTGCTTTTGTTTTGTGTTTCGCTTTGTTATCCGTTCATGTTTGCTCCCGTTTTTCGGTTGGGATCCGGTCTTCGAAATGGGTCCCAACATGGGACTAGACCCCAAAATTGTTGGACCCTGTTTTTCTTTAAATTTTAATTAGTATTTGTTTAATGATTTATTCATGCTTAATTATGTGTTTAATTATTTGTTATGTTAGAATTGGGTCTTTAGTGTAGTAGGCTTGAATGAAGAGTTAAATTAGTTAGAATTAATGTTGGAAAGATGGGTAGTTAGTTGGTATTAATGGGGAGTTAATGGGCTTAGGTATAGAGACACAAAAAGACAAAAGAGTTAGTTGAGGTTAGAATTGAACTAAGCTAGTTAGAACCATTAAAAGCCAACAAGGGCATAGTTGAGAAGAGGCCTTAAATGAAGGGCATTTTGGGCAAAGAAGGAGGATAGAAGAAGGTAAAAATTTGAAGAGGGAAGAGGAGAATTTCGTGCAAGCCAAAGGGAGGAGAGAGAAAGGGAAAAAAAGAGAGAGGGAAACATGGAGAAGAAGAGAAGAAGAAGGAGATTTTCAAAAATCCAAGAGGAAAGGTGGAAAAATCGTGGAAAGGAGGAGAAAATCAAGCTTCTAAGGTAAGTTATTCTACTTTCTTCTTGATTTGTGGAAAAAAAATGAGTATTGTGTTGTGAATGGAGAAAACCCTAGAGAGAGAGAGTAGTTGGAAGAAGAAGGAGATGATGAAAGTCTTAGGGCTTTTGGGTTTCTAAACTAGTGTTGTGATTTCTAACCCATATGAACCATGGGTAGGTTGGAATTGTATTTAATTAGGGTTAAATGCTTATGTTGTGATTTTGGAAGTTTGGAGATTTCCATTGGAGTTGGAAATTAATGAGAAATGTCAATTATGTATAGGCAATCAAGAGGCTATCCTAGAGCAAGAAGAAGGGAACCATTGATTGTGGAAATTGCAAGCTAAGGTGGGTAATTTATTTATGGTTATTGTGTAGAGAGCAAATGCATTGTGTATGCTAATTGTGCTAAATGAATTGTTTGAATTCGTATGATGTGGAAGTTGCTTATGTTGTGTTTATGTCATATTATGCATTGACTTTGTGATATGATTGTTATGACATTGGATTGAAACATGGCATTTTGTATATGAATGGTTGAATTGTGAGAATGTTTGTGTTGCCATTGAATGTAAGTCATGACATTTTGATTAAATGGAAAGAAGGAAAGTATGGAAATGTAAATTTAATAATAATTGAATTGAACATAAGGTGTGATTATGTGCTTGTATGGGCGAGAGAGGAACCGCTTCGTAAGTCGCGTGCACGTTGACAAAAGCCTTCTCCCGGCTGGCCGCTTGTGCCACATGAGATCTGAAAATAGACTCGTTTCGTTCACGGTATAAACTCTGGTTTATCCGTTTTGTTTCACGGAACCCCTCGAGCCAATTGGTTGTACATCTGCATATTAATGTGTTAAGTTATGCTTTGAATTGAATCGCATTCAATTATGTGTTATTTGATGATGTTATGAATTGTGGAGTTGGGATTGTATGGTGAATTGCAAGTGTTCATTGTTCATGTTGATGATTATGCCTACATGAATGTATGTGTATATATAGCTATATGATTCGATGTGGCTTAATACCAATGGCTATAAATATTTTAGCCATCGAAATGTAAGGCTCGACCCATTATTTTCCACTTCTCGGTGCGAGACAAGAAGTTCGATAGACCACTTGCAAGGCATTTGGATCCATTCTTGAGAGAATAGTTTTTGTATTTTGTTTAAGTTAGAAGATAGATTTGGATAGCTTTGGTAGAATATTGAACATGAGCATCTTTTGTATTTTTGTATTAAGTTGATGAAATGCCAATATGTAATCAAAGCTATGAATGAAAGCATTGTATGACTCCAATTGTTTTGAAAGGAAATGAGACCTTGAAAGGTTTCCTTTTGTATGATTGTGTATTATCAAGTTTGAATATGTTGATTGTGTATATTGTAAGTGTTGAGAAATTCCATTTGATGATTGTGTGTGAAGAGTTTGATTTGGATGATTATGAAGTTGTTTTCTACTTGAAGGGTTGAGTTTGGGGTGATTATGAATGTATATGGGGTTAGGATGGAGTTTGGAAGCTTTGGAAAGGCTTTAGAAGGAGTTTTGGAGTGTTTGGGCAGTGTGTGTCCGTTAAACGGACATGGATGTCCGTTTAACGGACCTTCTCGGGTGAAATTGGGGTGTTTCGCCAGTCTGACACGCTCGGGTCAACTATAGTGTTTTGCAATTTTGACGAGTTTTGAGGCCGAATCTCGCTTTGATTCCTCTAATATGAGTTGTAGATTTAGATGTCGGCTTTCTAATGGTCAAGAACGAAAGCAATTGGACATTTTTAGCAAAAGTTATGGCATTTGCACCAAAGTATGTTCAGCAGGAATCTGAACATGATCATATCGGATTCTTTTGGCCATAAATCCTTCGTCTGACCTCCGTTTGAGGCGATTCTTAAGGCGTTGGATTCCTAACACGTTTAGATACCTCTCCAATAAAATTGGTAACCATTGGATTTAAATCCAGAAAGTTTTATGAAAAGGAAGTGATGGGTAGTTTTGGAGGGCATGATTGGGCTATAAACCCACTTCGATTTCTTAAGCATATCTTGAACCATCGAGCTCTGATTGGCGTGGTTCTTGTTTCTAAATGAACTAGAGACTAAGAGCTACCATTATGAAGAATTTTTTGGGGGATTTTGTGATTCTGTCATGTGGGCTCGCCCTTGGGCTTGAGATATCATGCCAAGGAGGAATTTCTCCTTGATGGTTTCCAGGTTAAGGAACTTGGAAATTCGCTTATGTTTTCGTCTACGGTTCGATCGTTGGGCTTCGGAAATGGGGCCCAACATCTTGTGGTATCAGAGCTTAGGTTTATTCCTAGGCTTAGAGTGCATGTTAGGGTAAATTGTTATGCTATGTGCTTAAGTGTTGCATTGTTAAATTGATTGATTGTCTTAAATGACATGCATATCATACATACATGTAGGAAATAGGATTGAACAAAAATGTGAGCTAATCGTTAGTGTTTCTATTGAAGGAGTGTAATGTCGCCTCGTAGAAGGACACGAGGAGTTATGCAAGGATCGGATGACTTTGACTCTCCACCAAGGAGGAAATGCTCGAGGAGTATGTAGCCCCAGTGAATGCTGAGGTTTCTGTAGGGCAAAGTAGTGAGCCCGTTCGGTCACAGTCGCGGGAGTCTCCTTTTCCGCAGGAGCAAGTGCCTGCTTCACTGGATCTGAGGATGTTTCAGGCGTTTGCTCAGGCTATGGGGATGATGCCGATAATCGCTCGCTTCTCGCAAGCGATTAAGAAGGAAGCGATTCGATAAAAGTCGAGAAATGCAGGCGGTGGATTTCTATGGGACCACTGATCCCGAGGAAGCTGAGACTTGGTTACGAAAGACTGAGAGAATACTGAATCAGATGGAATGTGAAGATGACGAGAAGGTTGAGTGTCTTTGTCTGCATTACAAGGGATGCTCTGCATTGGTGGGAGGTGTCCCAGAAGTCGATTAAGCCGTCGGTGTTGGCATGGGAGGACTTTCTTGCTGCATATAAGAAGAAGTATCTGTCTGAGGTGTATGTTCAGCAGAAGCAGAGAGAGTTTCTGAGCCTCACCTAGAGGGAGATGACGGTGAGTGATTATGAGCGTCAATTCACACAATTGGCTCGTTATGCGACTGATTTAGTGATGAGTGAAGCGGCTAGAGTCTTTGAAGGTTTCAAGCGGGGCGCATTTGGCCATCGAGAGAAAGTGGTGGCACAAAACTTCGTGATTTCAACGGTGGTGGAAGCAAAGACTGAGGGTGGAGAATATTGAAAATATAAAGTCTTTGTCAAGAAAAGAGGAAGGGCAGAGAACAGTTCAAGAGGGGAGGCGGTGCTCCTAGGTCAGAGAGGAGTGCCAGGACTTTTCCTGCTCAGTCTGAGGAAAAGAGTAGTGGAGTGAGCAAGCCCCGACAGATGAGAACTGTCTCACATCAAGCCTCAACGGCTAGAGGCAGTAGGAGGGGAGATGGGGATAAGTCGCCCATTCCTAAATGTGAGCACTGTGGTAGATTTCATAGAGGGGAATGCTATTGACTAACTAGAGCATGCTTTATTTGTGGAGAGAAAGGACATATAGCAAGAGAGTGTCCTCAGAATCCAAGACAGGAGGGAAGTCAGATGCAAGCTCCAAAGAGGTCAGAGACAGTGGGGCACAGGACAATTACAGAAGTGGGCAGTAGAAGTTTTGATGCGGCCAAGAAAGTGAACCCTCCGGGGAGACCGAGGGGACAGGCCCCAGCCAGAGTTTTTGTTATGACAAGGGAAGATGCCGAGAAAGAACCAGAAGTTTGTATGGACAGATGAATGCCAGAAGAGCTTTAAGGAGCATAAGTGTCGATTGACGAGTGCACCAGTTTTGACTTTGCCTTCGGGTAATGATGGATACATAGCCTATAGTGATGCCTCGAGGAAGGGGTTAGGCTGTGTGTTGATGCAAGGAGATAAGGTGATTGCTTATGCTTCGAGGCAATTGAAATCTTATGAGATGAATTATCCGACGCATGACTTGGAGTTAGCTACCATAATTTTTGTATTGAAGATTTGGAGACATTACCTGTATGGGGTCACCACTAGGGTGTTTACTGACCATAAGAGTTTGAAGTACCTGATGAGTCAGAAAGAATTGAATTTGAGACAGAGAAGATGGTTAGAACTGTTAAAGGATTATGACTTGATGATAGATTACCATCCGGGGAAAGCAAATGTAGTAGCGGATGCACTGAGCAGAAAATCGACTATAGCACATATACAGACAGTGTATTTTCCTTTGCTGAAGGAATTAGCCAGACTTGGAGTGACATTGAAACAAGTTGAATCGGATTGTATTTTGGCTAACTTTATAGTAAGGCCAGTATTGAATGAAAAGATTAAGGGATTGTAGGAACAGGATGAATACTTGAGTAAGCTCAGAGAAGAGATAAAAAATGGTAAACATTCCGAGATAGAGGTAAGAGAGGATGGATTGATGGTGGTAGGAAGCAGATTATGTATTCCGGACATGCAAGAGTTAAAGGGTGAAATTTTGGATGAGGCACATAATGCACCTTATGCAATGCACCCGGGAAGTACGAGAATGTACAGAGATTTGAAGGAGCATTTCTGGTGGAAAGAAATGAAGAAAGAAGTTGCAGAATATGCTAAAAGATGCTTAGTGTGTCAGCAAGTCAAGGCTGAGCACCAGGCATCTTCAGGCAAGCTTAAACTTTTGTCGATTCCAGAATGAAAATGGGAGAAGATTACGATGGATTTCTTGATGGGATTGCCGAGAACCAGTAGGAAGCATGATGCAATATGGGTAATTATGTTGGACCCCGCTGTCGGAGCCCAACGTCTGTCGTGAGAGCGTGGCGGGAAAACGTGATCATAATATATTTAAACGAAAAAGACCCGCGGAAGAGTAATGGGCCTGTTGGAAAAACATACTTGAAAACCTGCTTTCATGATACTTAATAAACAAAGCTAACATGTAAATTAACAAGTGCGGAAGGAACCCATTGAAATGGAATGGACCCATCATGAGCATACTCAAAGCGTGCTTATAATCTTTAAAACAAACATATTAATGCTCCAAAAGATGAGTTTCATAAACCTTGAAGAATGTCTCATAAAGAACTTACAACTTTGAATTCAAGAGCCAAAAATCTAAAACACTCTTGATCCAATGATAATTGAAATGTAACTAAAGTCTTGTCGTCCAAAACATAACATTTAAAAACAATAAACGCAACACAATAAAACTGGAGTGATGCCGTAACTCGTGACTCACTCGATCTCTGACTCGTCACCTGTATGGGGGAGATTAGAAGGGGTGAGCTATAAAGCTCGTGGGAACATATTTATAATATCGTAATAAACAAAAATATTCAAAACTATCTCATTGCCGTAATACTTGCTGAAATCATGATACTTGAGCATGTATGGGTCATTTCTTGAAAAATACTTGATTCTTGAAATAATTCATGATGCATGTCACATAACAAAACATAGCACATAACATGATGGTTTGGGTGTCCGGGTTCATGACGATACACATAGCCATTGAAATGTTGATGTGTAGACGTAGTTTCGTGAGGGAATCCTTGTGGGATAACCACGTGCCACAGTCGGCAAAGGGAGAAGCCTTTTCGTGAGTCAATGTGCACTTGACTATCGTGAGGGACACCACAAACCCACATAAGTATGCATAATTCAACTTGTTCTTGTAAACTTGTTTGCCAATCTGGCACTTGCTTGTAATCTTGCTTGTCATAAATATTTCGTAAAACTTGATTTCATGCACTTGTATTCGTGAAAGGAAGACATTCCTTTGTAAAAATCTTGATAATAATCATGAATGCAAATCATAATGCAGAATATAATCATTCATGGTAGTATGCAATGCGATCGTGGATGATGAAATGTAAATGCATGAGATCTTGCTTGATTTGAACTAAACAATGAGTAACTTATATACTTTATTATAAACATGAACCCACCTGGATTCCTTGCTTGTTCTTGCCTAGGAATGAGTTTCCTCTTGTGCCTCTTGATCCTTTTGCCTCACTTGGTCTCCTAAAATAAGAACCAAAATCTTATTTAACAACTCATGCTGAAACAAAAATTTCCATTCTTAACTTCCATCCAAAATTCCCCATTCTTAGAAACTAATTCATAACTTCATCACTTCATAAGACTAGTAGATCTATGTCTCTAGTTCACAACGCCTCTAAAATCACCCCAAAAGGACCTCTGTATCAAAAGATATGCGCAAAACCCTAAAAACAAAAGAGCAGAAACATTTTGAGTTAGCATGAACAACTCTGGCCATGGCCAAGGTCACAGACGTCAGACGCCTTGTGGCGAGGGCCAGCCTCTTGCCGCGTCGAGCCAAAAATCACGCACGCCGCGACGTGTTTGCTTGCACGTCATGACGTCTGAAGCCTTCCCAGACGCCTTGGCGTTTCATGAGCACGTCATGACGTGTGGACGGGAGGGTCGATTTCAACCCAGATCTCGACATTTTCAACCCTAAAACCTTCCCTTCTTCTTCTACAACAAATCTAAGCCATGAATCAAGTCATATACTTCCATTCTACACTTATTCTAACACCAAAAACATCAACAAAAATACAAACCCAAGAAAATCTACAACATTTCACCATAAACCCTAAAACAACGATTTCTCCCTCAATCCATGCAAAACTAAGGTTAGATTCAACCTAAACAAGTGTAGAAGAGTTAATCTTACCTTAAGGATGCTTGAAAATCCGACAGAATCAACAAACGAAAGTTTCCCTTTCTTTCTCTCTTCTTCCCCTCTCACTGCCGCCAACTCTCCTTCATTTCTCTCTTCTTTCTAATTCTCTTTATTTCGTTTCTTCTTTTAATCTTAAAACTCTAAGATGCATAAGTACCAACATGCCCTTCCTTACTTAGTCTAAAACATCCTAACTCATGTGTTATGCCTATTTTGCCCTTACACATATTTACTCCTCCTTAACCATTATTCAACACTAAACGCAATTAAATCCAAATTTTCCATGAATATTTTCAATAAAATCAATATAGACCATAAATCATAAATCAAAATAATTCATGCTTAATAACATCAAGAAAACAAAAATTTGGGGTCCAACATTTCTCCCCCTCTTAAAAGAAATTTCGTCCTCGAAATTTACCTTAATCATCGAAAAGACCTGGATACTTCTCTTTCATGGCATCCAAGGGCTCCCACGTGGCTTCTTCCACTGCATGGTTCCTCCACAGAACCTTAACTAGCTGAACTGTCTTATTTCTGAGGACCTTTTCCTTGGTGTCCAAGATTGCTACTGGAATCTCCTCATAACTTAAGTCATCTCTCAACTGAATGTCTGAAACCTGAATGACATGAGAAGGATCTGATCTGTACCTTCTCAGCATGGAAACATGAAAGACATCATGAATCTGAGACAACTCTGGGCAATGCCAACCTGTAAGCTAGAGGTCCGATCCTCTCAAGAATCTCATAAGGACCTACATATCTTGGACTTAACTTGCCTTTCTTACCAAACCTCAAAACTCCCTTCCAAGGAGACGTCTTAAGAAACACTTTCTCACCAACTTCATAATCCATCTCCTTCCGATGAGAATCAGTGTAACTCTTCATCTCGTCCCTGGTCGCTTTAAGTCAGCCGCTGACTAGATTGACTTTATCCACAGTCAACTGAATCAACTCTGGTCCGACTAGCTTCCTCTCTCCTTCTTCATCCCAACATATAGGAGTTCTACACCTCCTTCCATATAAAGCCTCATATGGAGCCATCTGAATGCTAGAATGGTACGAGTTATTGTAAGCAAACTCGACCAAAGGCAAATGCTCATCCCATGCTCCCTTGAAATCCATAACACATGCCCTGAGCATTCCCTCAAGTGTCCGAATGGTCCTCTCAGATTGACCATCCGTCTGAGGATGAAATGATGTACTAAAATGCAGCTTAGTACCTAAAGCTTCCTGCAAGCTTCCCCAAAATCTCGATGTGAATCGAGGATCCCTGTCAGACACTATAGAATCTGGAATCCCATGCAATCTCACTACCTCATCAATGTACTTCCGGCTAGCACATGCAAGGAATCAGTCTGCTGATTGCCATAAAATGGGCTGACTTCGACAACCGATCCACTATAACCCATATGGCATCATGCTTCTTACTAGTCTTGGGCAAACCCATCAGAAAATCCATGGTTACTCTTTGCCACTTCCACTCAAGAATAGACAATGGCCTTAACTTTCCTGAAGGCGCTTGGTGTTCAGTCTTGACTTGCTGACACACTAGACACTTACTGACATACTCTGCTACATCCTTCTTCATGCCCTTCCACCAGAAATGCTCTCTCAAATCTCTGTACATCCTGGTGCTACCTGGGTGCATGGCATAAGGTGCATTGTGTGCCTCATCTAATATCTCATCCTTAGCTTCCCTCATCGTTCGAATACAAAGTCATCGTCCCTCTTGTCATGAGTCCATCCTCTCACCACTACCTCGTAAAGCTTACCATTATGAACTTCCTCCCTAAGCTTGCTCAACTCGCATCCCGAGCTCAGAACTCCCTAACCTTCTCCCGGAGTATAGCCTAACTCGAAAGTAGCTAAGAGGCAACTGTTCCTCCCGCTTCAAGCTTATCTTAAGCTTGGCCATCTCTTCCAATAAAGGAAGGTACACTGCCCGAACATGAGCAATAGAGGACTTCCGCTCAAAGCATCCGCCACCACGCTCACCTTGCCCGGTGATACTCAATCAACAAATCATAGTCCTTGAGTAGCTCAATCCACCTTCTCTCGCCTCAAATTAACTCCTTACGCTCAAGTACTTAAGGCTCTTATGATCCAGAAGATCCTTGTCGAACCCCATAAAGATAATGCCTCCAAATCTTCAAGGCAAATATCATCGCCGCTAACTCCAAGTCATGAGTCGGATAATTCAACTCATCCGCTTGATTGCCTTCAAGCATATGCTATCACCCCTGTCTCCTCGATCAATACACAACCGAGACCCTTTCTCGATGCATCATCAGACACTACATAGCCCTCATCACGAAGGCAAAATCAAGACCTTTGGAGCACTTGTCAACCTGTGTTTGAGCTCCTCAAAGCTCTTCTGGCACTCATCAGTCCAGATAAACTTCTGATTCTTCCTCAACAGCTTGGTCATCGGGGCAGCTATGATGGAGAATCCCTCCACGAACCTCCTGTAGTATCCTGCAAGACCCAGAAAACTCCTCACCTCTGTCACTGTCTTGGGTACATGCCAACTTACTACTGCTTCAACTTTTCTCGGATCAACATGTACCCCATCCTGCGAAATTACATGTCCAAGGAAAGTCACCTCATGAAGCCAGAAATCACACTTGCTGAACTTGGCATAAAGCTCTCTCTCTCTAAGAGTCTACAAAACAATCCTGAGATGCTCCTCATGATCTTCTTCACTCTTAGAATACACCAGAATGTCATCTATAAACACTGTGACAAACTGATCCAGAAACTCCTTGAAGACCCTGTTCATGAGATCCATGAAAGCAGCTGGAGCATTGGTCAAGCCGAATGGCATAACCAAAAACTCATAATGCCCATACTTGGGTCCTGAATGTCGTCTTGCTTACATCAGACTCCTTGATTCTGAGCTGATGATAGCCTGACCTGAGATCTATCTTGGAAAAGACCCGTGCTCCCTGCAGCTGATCAAACAGATCGTCTATCCGTGGCAACGGATACTTGTTCTTAATTGTCACCTTGTTAAGTCTCCGATAATCAATACACATCCGCCATGATCCATCTTTCTTCTTAACAAATGTAATCGGCGCTCCCTATGGAGACGAACTCGGCCGACATACCCTTCTCTAACAGTTCCTAACTGCTCCTTAAGCTCCTCAACTCATTGGAGCCATCCTGTAAGGCGGGATAGAAATAGGCGCGGTTCCGGGAATCAAGTCAATGGCAAACTCGATTTCCCTCACCGGCGACAAACCTGGTAACTCATCTGGGAACACATCTGGAAACTCCCTCACAATCGAGAAATCCTCTAACTTCCCTTCATGCACATCGGCATCTACAACATGCGCCAAGAAAGCTTCACATCCCTGGCCCATCATCCTTTCAGCTAACATAGCTGAAATCAGTCTTGGCGAAGGTATCTTCTTGTCTCCTCTGAAGATCACCCTCTCACCATTGCCCAGATCAAACTCTACCTCTTTCTGACCACAATCCAGCTTGGCCAGATACTTCTCCATAGTATCCATCCCCAAGATAACATATAATCCTCTAAGATCTAGCGGTAGTAAGTCCATTACCAATCTAGCACCATCTATGAAGAGCTCACACTGCTCATACACCTGACTAATCACCACATTCTTCCCTAGAGGAGTACTAACAATCAAGGGCCTATCCAAAGGCACAGAACTCACACCATGCAATGCTATGCTAGCAGAAAAAAATGAATGCGAGGAACCAGAATCAATCAAAACAAAGACTGCTGAATTATATAACTGAGTCATACCCGTGACCACCTCAGGTGCGGCTGCAGCTTCCTCCCTGGTCATGGCAAACACTCTTGCCGGCGCCTGACCCTTTGGCCTTCCTGGAGGAACAGTCTTCCTTGCAGTCCCAGAGCTGCCTACCTTAGTAGCTGGCCTGGTTCCCACTGTCTCTGCCTGCCTAGGAGCTCAGGCTGTGACCCTCCGGTCTCGGTGCACTGTGGGCAATGCTTGGCTATATGCCCCTTCTCTCCGCATCTGAAACAAACGCCAAGTGATCTAAGGCACTCTCCCTGGTGATGCTTCCCACACTGGTCACATAAGGGATAGGTGAACCCGCTCCTTCCAAATTTCACCGTGCCTCCCACATTAGAGGCTTGGGCAAAAGCAATACGACTGCTGGCTCCTGGTAGCACCACTGCTACCCACTTCACTCTGACTATAAGTACTCCTCGTGCTCCTCTCAGGCAATGGAGCACTAGCACCCTTTCTGAAACTCTGCTCCTTGTTCTTTCTCTTCTTATTCGCTTCATTCCTGATATTCTCCAGCTTCTCAGCCTGGAGAGCAGCATCCACTAACTGCTGATAATCACATAAATTGTGAATCAGGACTTTCTCTCTGATTCCCAAGTGAAGACCTCCCTCAAACTTGCGGCACTTGTCTTCCTCTGTTGCCACAATGTTTGCTGCATATCGTGAAAGCTGTGTGAACTTCAACTCATACTCGCTCACACTCATGTCCCTCTCAGATCGATTCAAAACTCTCGGCCTTATCTTGCACATAAACCACGGAGAGATACTTCTTCTGAACACTTCCACAAAGTCCCTCCATGTCAAGACCAAGGAACAACTCGATCGTGAGGCATCGATTTCACCAATGCGGTCGCCACCCGCAACAAATCGACAACATAATCTAGCTTGTCCTCATCTGAGCATCTCATCTGAACTAGGACCCTCTCGGTCCTCTTCAACCAAGCTTCTGCTTCTTCTGGATTGGTAGTCCCACTGAAATCCACGACCCCAAACTTCCGGAGCTTGTCATATCGCCCACCTCATCTATTGGAGCTTGCATCGCAGATCCGCGATCCTCGCCCCATGGCATACGTAAAGCTCGAGCAAAGGCTTGAAAGAAATTCGGATCCATGGGAGTTCCCTGAGGCATAGGAGGAGGCGGAGGAGGCACTTCTTGCTGCAAACTAGGTGCCTCTGAAATCGGAACAGAGTGTGTCCCGGCATCCTGAGGAATATGGGATTCATCCGTACTCCCCTGACGAGAATGAGATCGAGTCGTAGCTCTCCGAGTTCTCCTTCGAGGTGGCATGTTCACTCCTTGATAGAAAACCATTGAAAATTTTAGTTCAAGTACGACAATTTTCAAAATATGCAAAAACAGTTCTAATCGTGTAAAACAATGCAAGTTATTTCTTGAAAGCAATGTCATGCACCCCTAGATAAAAAACCTAGGCGCTCTGATACCAAACATGTTGGACCCCGCTGCCGGAGCCCAACGTCTGTCGTGAGAGCGTGGCGGGAAAACGTGATCATAATACATTTAAACGAAAAAGACCCGCGAAAGAGTAATGGGCCTGTTGGAAAAACATACTTGAAAACCTGCTTTCATGATACTTAATAAACAAAGCTAACATGTAAATTAACAAGTGCGGAAGGAACCCATTGGAAATGGAATGGACCCATCATGAGCATACTCAAAACGTGCTTATAATCTTTAAAACAAACATATTAATGCTCCAAAAGATGAGTTTCATAAACTTTGAAGAATGTCTCATAGCAACTTACAACTTTGAATTCAAGAGCCAAAAATCTAAAACACTCTTGATCCAATGATAATTGAAATGTAACTAAAGTCTTGTCGTCCAAAACATAACATTTAAAAACAATAAACGCAACACAATGAAACTGGAGTGATCTTCAGTAACTCGTGACTCACTCGATCTACGGCTCACACCGTATGGGGAGATTAGAGGGTGAGCTATAAAGCTCGTGGGAACATATTTATAATATCGTAATAAGCAAAATATTCAAAACTATCTCATTGCCGTAATACTTGCTGAAATCATGATACTTGAGCATGTATGGGTCATTTCTTGAAAATACTTGATTCTTGAAATAATTCATGATGCATGTCACATAACAAAACATAGCACATAACATGATGGTTTGGGTGTCCCGGGTTCGTGACGTACTACACATAGCCATCGAAATGTTGATGTGTAGACGTAGTTTCGTGAGGGAATCCTTGTGGGATAACCTCGTACACACAAGCAAAGGCGGCGGGAGAAGCCTTTTCGTGAGTCAATGTGCACTTGACTATCGTGAGGGATACCACAAACCCACATAAGTATGCATAATTCAACTTGTTCTTGTAAACTTGTTTGCCAATTTGGCACTTGCTTGTAATCTTGCTTGTCATAAATATTTCGTAAAACTTGATTTCATGCACTTGTATTCGTGAAAGGAAGACATTCCTTTGTAAAAATCTTGATAATAATCATGAATGCAAATCATAATGCAGAATATAATCATTCATGGTAGTATGCAATGCGATCGTGGATGATGAAATGTAAATGCATGAGATCTTGCTTGATTTGAACTAAACAATGAGTAACTTATATACTTTATTATAAACATGAACCCACCTGGATTCCTTGCTTGTTCTTGCCTAGGAATGAGTTTCCTCTTGTGCCTCTTGATCCTCTTGCCTCACTTGGTCTCCTAAAATAAGAACCAAAATCTTATTTAACAACTCATGCTGAAACAAAAATTTCCATTCTTAAATTCCATCCAAAATTCCCCATTCTTAGAAACTAATTCATAACTTCATCACTTCATAAGACTTGTAGATCTATGTCTCTAGTTCACAACGCCTCTAAAATCACCCCAAAAGGACCTCTGTATCAAAAGATATGCTCAAAACCCTAAAAACAAAAGAGCAGAAACATTTTCAGTTCGTCGCGGCGAACAACTCACTAGCCAAGGCAAAGGTCAAGATATCGCAAGACGCCCTTGTGGCGAGGGCCAGCCTCTTGCCGCGTCGAGCAAAAAATCACGCACGCCACAACGTGCTTGCTTGCACGTCGTGACGGAAGTTTTCTCAGACGCCTTGGCGTGTTTCATGAGCACGTCATGACGTGTGGGACGGAGGGTCGACTCCCGAACCCAGATCTCCGACATTTTCAACCCTAAAACCTTCCCTTCTTCTTCTACAACAAATCTAAGCCATGAATCAAGTCATATACTTCCATTCTACACTTATTCTAACACCAAAAACATCAACAAAAATACAAACCCAAGCAAATCTACAACATTTCACCATAAACCCTAAAACAACGATTTCTCCCTCAATCCATGCAAAACTAAGGTTAGATTCAACCTAAACAAGTGTAGAAGAGTTAATCTTACCTTAAGGATGCTTGAAAATCCGACGGAATCAACAAACGAAAGTTTCCTTTCTTTCTCTCTTCTTCCTCTCACCGCCGCCAACTCTCCTTCATTTCTCTCTTCTTTCTAATTCTCTTTATTTCGTTTCTTCTTTTAATCTTAAAACCCTAAGATGCATAAGTACCAACATGCCCTTCCTTACTTAGTCTAAAACATCCTAACTCATGTGTTATGCCTATTTTGCCCTTACACATATTTACTCCTCCTTAACCATTATTCAACACTAAACGCAATTAAATCCAAATTTTCCATGAATATTTTCAATAAAATCAATCTAGACCATAAATCATAAATCAAAATAATTCATGCTTAATAACATCAATAAAACAAAAATTTGGGGTCCAACAAATTATGGATAGGTTAACCAAGTCTGCTCATTTCTTGCCAATTAGACAGACGGATTAATTGAATGTGTTGGCTAAGAAATATATAGATGAAATCATCAGGCTTCATGGGATTCCAAGTTCGATAGTTTCAGATAGAGATCCGAGGTTCACTTCGAGATTTTGGGAAAGCTTGCAAGAGGCTTTGAGAACTAAGTTGCATTTTAGCATAGCTTTCCATCCGTAGACTGATGGACAATCGGAGAGAACGATTCGGACTTTGAAAGCAATGTTGAGAGCTTGTGTAATGGATTTTAAAGGCTCATATGATGATCATTTGCCTTTAATTGAATTTGCCTATAATAATTCCTATCACTCGGGAATTCAGATGGCACCATATGAAGCTCTTTATGGTAGGAGGTGTAAAACTCCTATTTGTTGGGATGAGGAAGGTGAAAGAAGAATTTTAGGACCTGAGTTGATTCAGGTTACTGTTGACAAGATTAACTTAGTGAAGCAGAGGCTTAAAGCAGCTCAAGATCGAATGAAGAGCTACACTGATGCGCATAGAAAAGAAATGGAATTTGAAGTTGGAGACAAAGTGTTTCTTAGAGCTTTTCCATGGAAAGGGGTTTTGAGATTTGGTAAGAAGGGCAAGCTAAGTCCGAGGTATATAGGCCCTTATGAGATCATTGAAAGGATTGGGCCTTTAGCTTATAAATTAGCTTTGCCATCGGAATTATCTAAGATTCACAATGTTTTCCATGTGTCGATGTTGAGGAAGTATCGATCCGACCCTTCACATATAGTGCAACCTTCAGAGGTTCAATTAAGGGAAGATTTGACTTATGAAGAGCAACCAGTAGAGATTTTGGATTCGAAGGAAAAGGTTTTGAGAAATAAGACAGTGAAGCTCGTCAAAGTCTTATGGAGAAACCATTCGACAGAGGAGGCAACGTGGGAGCCTGCGGATGCAATGAAGGAGAAGTATCCACATCTCTTCGATGGTTCAGGTAAGAATTTCGAGGACGAAATTCTTTTAGGGGAGGAGAGTTGTTGGATCCTGTTTTTCTTTAAATTTTAATTAGTATTTGTTTAATGATTTATTCATGCTTGATTATGTGTTTAATTATTTATTATGTTAGAATTGGGTCTTTAGTGTAGTAGGCTTGAATGAAGAGTTAAATTAGTTAGAATTAATGTTGGAAAGATGGGTAGTTAGTTGGTATTAATGGGGAGTTAATGGGCTTAGGTCTAGACTCACAAAAAGACAAAAGAGTTAGTTGAGGTTAGAATTGAACTAAGCTAGTTAGAACCATTAAAAGCCAACCAAGGGCATAGTTAGGAAGAGGCCTTAAATGAAGGGCATTTTGGGCAAAGGAGGATAGAAGAAGGTAAAAATTTGAAGAGGGAAGAGGAGAATTTCGTGCAAGCCAAAGGGAGGAGAGAGAAAGGGAAAAAAAGAGAGAGGGAAACGTGGAGAAGAAGAGAAGAAAAAGGAGATTTTCAAAATTCCAAGAGGAAAGGTGGAAAATCGTGGAAAGGAGGAGAAAATCAAGCTTCTAAGGTAAGTTATTCTACTTTCTTCTTGATTTGTGGAAAAAAAATGAGTATTGTGTTGTGAATGGAGAAAACCCTAGAGAGAGAGAGTAGTTGGAAGAAGAAGGAGATGATGAAAGTCTTAGGGCTTTTGGGTTTCTAAACTAGTGTTGTGATTTCTAACCCATATGAACCATGGGTAGGTTGGAATTGTATTTAATTAGGGTTAAATGCTTATGTTGTGATTTTGGAAGTTTGGAGATTTCCATTGGAGTTGGAAATTAATGAGAAATGTCATTTATGTATAGGCAATCAAGAGGCTATCCTAGAGCAAGAAGAAAGGAACCATTGATTGTGGAAATTGCAAGCTAAGGTGGGTAATTTATTTATGGTTATTGTGTAGAGAGCAAATGCATTGTGTATGCTAATTGTGCTAAATGAATTGTTTGAATTTGTCTGATGTGGAAGTTGCTTATGTTGTGTTCATGTCATATTATGCATTGACTTTGTGATATGATTGTTATGACATTGGATTGAAACATGACATTTTGTATATGAATGGTTGAATTGTGAGAATGTTTGTGTTGCCATTGAATGTAAGTCATGGCATTTTGATTAAATGGAAAGAAGGAAATTATGGAAATGTAAATCTAAGAATAATTGAATTGAACATAAGGTGTGATTATGTGCTTGTGTGGGTGAAAGAGGAACCGTTTCGTAAGTCGCGTGCACGTTGACAAAAGCCTTCTCCCGGCTAGCCGCTTGTGCCACACGAGATCTGAAAATAGACTCGTTTCGTTCACGGTATAAACTCTGGTTTATCCGTTTTGTTTCACGGAACTCCTCGAGCCAATTGGTTGTGCATCTGCATATTAATGTGTTAAGTTATGCTTTGAATTGAATCGCATTCAATTATGTGTTATTTGATGATGTTATGAATTGTGGAGTTGGGATTGTATGGTGAATTGCAAGTGTTCATTGTTCATGTTGATGATTATGCCTACATGAATGTATGTGTATATATAGCTATATGATTGACTGTGTGGCTTAATACCAATGGCTATAAATATTTTAGCCACTGAGCTGTAAGGCTCAACCCATTATTTTTCCACTCCCAGGTGCAGACCAAGAAGTTCAATAGACCCTTGCAAGGCATTTGGATCCATTGCGAGAGAATAGTTTTTGTAGTTTGTTTAAGTTAGAAGATAGATTTGGATAGCTTTGGTAGCATATTGAACATGAGCATCTTTTGTATTTTTGTATTAAGTTGATGAAATGTCAATATGTAATCAAAGCTATGAATGAAAGCATTGTATGACTCCAATTGTTTTGAAAGGAAATGAGACCTTGAAAGGTTTCCTTTTGTATGATTGTGTATTATCAAGTTTGAATATGTTGATTGTGTATATTGTAAGTGTTGAGAAATTCCATTTGATGATTGTGTGTGAAGAGTTTGATTTGGATGATTATGAAGTTGTTTTCCACTTGAAGGGTTGAGTTTGGGGTGATTATGAATGTATATGGGGTTAGGATGGAGTTTGGAAGCTTTGGAAAGGTTTTAAAAGGAGTTTTGGAGTGTTTGGGTAGTGTGTGTCCGTTAAACGGACATGCCTTCTCGGGTGAAATTGGGGTGTTTCGCCAGTCTGTGTCTGTTAAACGGACACGCTCAAGTCAACTATAGTGTTTTGCAATTTTGACGAGTTGTGAGGCCGAATCGCACTTTGATGCCTCTAATATGAGTTGTAGATCTAGATGTCTTCTTTCCAATGGTCTAAGAACGAAAGCAATTGGACATTTGTAGCAAAAGTTATGGCATTTGCACCAAAGTATGTTCAGCAGGAATCTGAAAATGATCATATCGGATTCTTTTGGCCATAAATCCTTCGTCCGACCTCCATTTGAGGCAATTCTTGAGGCGTTGGATACCTAACACGTTTAGCTACCTCTCCACTAAAATTGGTAACCATTGGATTTAAATCCAGAAAGTTTGATGAAAAGGAAGTGATGGGTAGTTTTGGAGGGCATGATTGGGCTATAAACCCACTTCGATTTCTTAAGCATATCTTGAACCATCGAGCTCTGATTGGGGTGGTTCTTGTTTCTAAATGAACTAGAGAATAAGAGCTACCATTATGAAGAAATTTTTTGGAGATTTTGTGTTGGGACCCGATCCGAGAACCGGATCCCAACCAGAAAAGCGAAAGAACGGAAGAAACGAAACAACCGAAGCGGAATCACAGCAGAAGCAAAGCGAAGGCGGAAGCGAAAAATAGAGAAACGAATCACAGCAAACACATCCGACATCTGGAAACAATAATCAAAGAAAACTTATCGAATGAACATAATCGCGTTGGAAACCCTAAGACGTTCCAAAATCCGGTATAAATTTTTTTTTCTTTCTTATGCCAAAATTCTTCCACACTTTAGCCATTTTTCTTACAAATCATAAGTCTCATCCGAAATCAACTACTTCTTATTTATTTTTCTTTTTCAGCTTATTATCTACCGAAATTTCGGCAGCATAACGACTGCCTTTATCCTAACCCAAACCTGCAAGGGTAAAGAAATACACTTCTAAAAGCCAAACAGATCTCAGAATCATCGGACTCTCCCGTCCGTAATCCAAACACCAGCAAAACGCAAACCTAAATCTAATACTTCCATAATTCTCAATTTAATACTAAACTCATATACAAATTTCTAAATCATATACAATTTCTTACTCTCAAACATTCAGTCATAATATTCATACATTCTGAAAAACATCATAATCACTTAATGGAAATTCAAGCCATATACAAAATAGTCCAAATCTCAATATTTACATAACAATACAAACGATGCAAAAACGGACCCAAAAGTCTTCACATTCTTTCATCCGATCTCCTGCTCGAAACCTGGAGATGGGGATAAAAGGGGAGGTGAGCTCGGAAGCTCGTGGATAATATATTTATAAACTGAACAATAAGCGGAAAAATCTTTTATTTTTCAAACTTTTCAAACATTTCCCATTTAAGAATTTCTCCAAAAACTCATTTTCAAACTTTTCAATTTCATTAACACTTTCTAAGATTTTTCTCAAAATTTTAATTTGTTTCAAAACATTTATATCCAGTTTCAGGAATTTCATGCTTGAAAAAATTTTATTTTCTCGTTTCTCAAAATCCCAAACCTTTTTCAAAACATGCACAGTCTTAAACATGAATGCATCACATCATAGTGTATCACATCATAATCAAATTAAAAACACATAACACATCAGAATTGGTTTGGTTCGGTCCAAGCAGACGATCGCACATTCAAGATAGCGATTACGTGCGGTAGAATGAGGGGAGTCCGAGATCGAACTCCTATGTTTATTGCAGTAAATGCTAAGGCTTAAACAGTAGAGAGAAACAGTGACTCACAAAAAGGACTGACCAAACCCACTTAACACATAACGAAAATGTAATTGATTGCTCAAGGCACTTTTCGAAAATCTTGATTTTTTATTTTTTTTTTTACCTTTTTCAACTCATATCATCAAATTGTGTCATAAATGACACAAGCATATATCCACATAATTGCACATAATCAATCTAATGCAATTCACGTAAATCACATATCAATATATGCACTAATTCTTTAAATCATTCAAATCATAAATCACTTTCTAAAACTCATTTTACTCCTTTGAAATCATAATTTCAAACATTTACATCCTTTTTCAAACATTTTTATCCATAATAATTTATCAAAATCAATTTTGCTTTCTTTAATTTTCAAATTTTCACATTTAGCTTATAATTCAATAAATAAATATACTACCCACCTCGAATTAATGCCAGAAGCTTGTCCAAATCGTCAATTCTCCAAATTCCTCCTTCTTTCTTTAACTTAAAAATTCCCTAAGCCATAAATATCCAAATTCATCATCATAATTTGCATAATTCTCAAACTTAACTATAGGAAATTCATAAGCACCATATTTTCAAGCTTTCTAAAACCAGAATTTCTAAAATCCCCAATTTCACAGTTTGACCTAAACCAATTCACTCAAATTCAATCACTTACTCAAATTAAACTTAGAAAACACCAATTCCATATAAATCCAAGCTATTTCAATCTCCAATTTTGAAAATCCCCAATTTTCAAAATTGGCCTAAACCAATTTATCTAAATTCAATATCATAATTCAAAAATTCTTCAAAATTGCTTTCATATATCACCAATTCATCATATTTCCTATAATTCTAAGCTACTAATTTTCAAAAATTCCAAATCACAAAATTAGGCATAAACCCCAAATTAATTTCCAACTAAAATTAAACCCTTAATCCTTAACAATCATCAAAATTGACTTTATATATCACCTACCCATACCATTTTCCATGTTTCTCAATCAAAAAATTCAACAAAATGTCAAAGTTGAAAATTTTCTCTTACCTCTTTCTCCTTCAAATTTTGAAATTTCTTGGGTATGAAGGCAAGCTCTCACCTTATTCCTTCCTTTTCCCTTGAATCTACTCCAAAAATAAGCTTGAAGTCTTAGAAATTCAAAAATCTCTAAGCTTCCATTGTTTTTCTCCTTATACGAAACTTTCTTCTTCACTTTCTCTCTCATTTCTTCTTCTTTTCTCTAGAATAATCGATTTCTCTCTTCTTTAAAAATTTCCAGACCTTTCCCATACGGCTACACATCTTAAAATGGTGCCATGTCATTAAAATTTAATTAAAAGACCAAAATGCCCTTGACTTTACTTTATGCTATTCTCACATGCGGGTTTGATTCGCACTATTGAGTTGAAGGAATTTGTTAAAACTTCCTTCTATATAAATTTTTCTCTCAATCATACGAATCAAACGCCACTGACCGCGCTCAATTCCGATTACTACATCAAAAGTTATGCTCAAAACAGTTCGGGTATATCCATATTCTAACACAATTTCCATGTACGATTATTTCTGTCCAACATTTCACATTCTTAATCCCATAATTGAAACTCAATGTCTTCATAACAATTGTAGCCTTATGTCTCTAGTTTAATTCAAAACAAGAATCGCCTCATTTCGATTCCCAGATCAAAAGTTATACTCAAAATACTCTTAGGTGTTCCCAATCCACAAATTACACCCTAATCCGAACTTCCATTCATAATTCGAAGGTCTTAGGGGCAAAATTAACATTTAATTTCTTCCTATGATTTGTAGCCCCTTGTCTTATCTTTATTTCGCCTCAAGAATCGCTTCAATCGGATCTCTACAGATCCTGAATTTCACAAAATACTGAACCATGTTCGAAAAATTTCCTGACTCATTTTGATTAAATTAATCTCCATTAATTTAATCTCAAAAATTCACAAATTTCTATTAGGATGTAGGGAATTCTCTTAGGAATCTAACGCCGCAAGAATCAACTCAATCGGATGTCGGACGGAAAAGATATGAGCAAAATAGTGAACAAAGGTCGAATCGGAGGAGGAAGCAAGAACACTAAAGGAGCAAAGCGGCGTCAGATTAGGCGAGGTCACCACGGTGACGCGTCGCCTCAGTGACGCGAGCCAACGCCATCGCCCTGGTGACGTTGTCGCCCTGGTGACGCTGTCGCCTGGTGACGCTGAAAGCTAAACGCCGCCGTCACCCTAGTGACGCGTCGCCCTAGCAACGGGGGTGATACATTTTTCTTTTTTTTCACATAAAAAATCCAAAACTTTCAAAATTCATAACTCTTAATCCCGAACTCCAATTTTGACAAACTTAGTCTCTATAGAAAGCTTGAAGGAAGCTTTACATCTTCCACGAAGGACATAAAAATCAATTTGACTCCTACGGGAGTTCATTTTCCGGTCAAAGATACTATCCTCTAATAATCATGCTAAAACCACAATATAAACTTGTAAAAATCATAACTTATTATTCCGAGATCAATAAATTGCATACTTTATATCGAAATAAAGATCAAAACAAATCCTTCAACTTTTACAATGACCATCAAAGCTCAATTTAACCTCTAATTAGGTTAATTTCTCAGTCAAAGTTTCAATCATAATAAAAGTCAAATCCTATCAAACATAAACTTTGACTGATCATAACTTTCACTCCCGATATCGAAAAATTGCAAACTTTATGTCTACAGAAAACTCTTAACATAATCTACAAGTTTCCAGAAGACCATTTTATCCAATTTTGCCTAAATCGAAAGTCAACTTTCAAATGCCAAAAAGTCAACTATTTCACAATTTTTCATATTTTCACTTTCTCTTTTTATTCATGATTTTCAACTTAATTTCAATCAACTCATCCACTTAATTTCATAAACCATACCAATCCACTCGAAACCTCAAAGATATCAAAATCAGATCATTTCTTTTCTTCTCAATATTCTTTAAATTTTAAGTCATCTCTTATACAAGACATACACAAAGCACTCCTTAAATTTCATTTTCATAATTCAAATTTTCACTCAAAGAACGGGGTCCAACATTTCTCTCCCTCTTAAAAGAATTTCGTCCTCGAAATTCATACTAGATTAAACTCCAAGTACCTCATCCTTGCAAAACTGTCTTTCTAAACAAAGATCATCAAGCATTTTCTTACTAATTTCTTTCCAAAACTCTTAATCAATCATTTTTTTTCTCCAATTTACTCATAATACATATTCTCAATCTCTTCACAATTTTTTTCACTTCCTTAAATCACATACCACTCATATCATATCAAAACACTAGATTCATAATTCACTGTTTCCACACTTATGGTCGCAAATCAATGGTCCATTTCTTAAGTACCCTAATATGGTTCAATCATCGTTTAATCTTTCTCATTATGCCATCATTCTTTCATCTATATCAATTCATCACAATTTATCAAGAAATTCTAATCTTAAGTTCCACATCACATTCCGAAAACCAATCATATTCTTAACACCTAAATCAAACCAATCACTTTAATTCTTCAAATAAGTCATGACAAGTCATGCACATCAATTTCAAATTCCTAAAGACAATCATATTTCTTTCATCAAAATCAAATGATCACTTAGCACATTCTCATAAATTCACTCTTATCTTTACAAACTCTTATCAATTCCTTATTCATACTCATACGCCCAAGTAAGATCATAGTACTGGGCTCTGATATCATAAATGTTGGGACCCGATCCGGGAACCGAATCCCAACCGGAAAAGCGAAAGAACGGAGGAAACGAAACAACCGAAGCGGAATCACAGCAGAAACAAAGCGAAGGAGGAAGCGAAAAATAGCGAAACGAATCACAACAAACACATCCGACATCCGGAAACAATAATCAAAGAAAACTTATCGAATGAACATAATCGCGTTGGAAACCCTAAGACGTTCCAAAATCCGGTATAAATTTTTTTTTCTTTCTTATGCCAAAATTCTTCCACACTTTAGCCATTTTTCATACAAATCATAAGTCTCATCCGAAATCAACTACTTCTTATTTCTTTTTCTTTTTCCTTTTCTTTTTCACTTATTATCTATCAAATTTCGGAAAGATAATTTGCGCTTTATCCTAACCCAAACCCGCAAGGGTAAAGAAATACACTTCTAAAAGCCAAACAGATCTCGAATCATCGGACTCTCCGTCCGAATCCAAACACCAAAGAAACGCAAACATAAATCTAATACTTCCATAATTCTCAATTCAATACTAAACTCATATACAAATTTCTAAATCATATACAATTTCTTACTCTCAAACATTCGGTCATAATCTTCATACATTCGAAAAACATCATAATCACTTAATGGAAATTCAAGCCATATACAAAATAGTCCAAATCTCAATATTTACATAACAATACAAACGATGCAAAACGGACCAAAAGTCTTCACATTCTTTCATCCAATCTCCGCTCAAACACGGAGATGAGGATGAAAGGGGAATGATTTCTAAGCTCGTGGATAATATATTTATAAACCGAACAATAAGCGGAAAAATCTTTTATTTTCAAACTTTTCAAACATTTCCCATTTAAGAATTTCTCCAAAACTCATTTTCAAACTTTTCAATTTCATTAACACTTTCTAAGATTTTCTCAAAATTTTCATTTGTTTCAAAACATTTATATCCAGCCAGAATTTCATGCTTGAAAAAATTATTTTCTCGCTTATCAAAATCTCAAACCTTTTCAAAACATGCATGTCTTAAACATGAATGCATCACATCATAGTGTATCACATCATAATCAAATTAAAACACATAACACATAAGAATTGGTTTGGTTCGGTCCAAAACAGACGTCGCACATTCTCAAGATACATGCGGCGGTAGTGAATAGAGGGAGTCCGAGATCGAACTCCTATGTCTATGCAGCAGCGGTAGGGTGAAGGCTTAAACAGTAGAGACAAATAATGACTCACAAAAGGACTGACCAAACCCACTTAACACATAACGAACGAGAATTGATTGTTCAAGGCACTTTTCAAAATCTTGATTTTTTATTTTATTTTTTATCTTTTCAACTCATATCATCAAATTGTGTCATAAATGACACAAGCATATATCCACATAATTGCACATAATCAATCTAATGCAATTCACGTAAATCACATATCAATATATGCACTAATTCTTTAAATCATTCAAATCATAAATCACTTTCTAAAACTCATTTTACTCCTTTGAAATCATAATTTCAAACATTTACATCCTTTTTCAAACATTTTATCCATAATAATTTATCAAAATCAATTTTGCTTTCTTTAATTTTCAAATTTTCACATTTAGCTTATAATTCAATAAATAAATATACTACCCACCTCAAATTAATACCAGAAGCTTGTCCAAATCGTCAATTCTCCAAATTCCTCCTTCTTTCTTTAACTTAAAAATTCCCTAAGCCATAAATATCCAAATTCATCATCATAATTTGCATAATTCTCAAACTTAACTATAGGAAATTCATAAGCACCATATTTTCAAGCTTTCTAAAATCAGAATTTCTAAAATCCTCAATTTCACAGTTTGACTTAAACCAATTCACTCAAATTCAATCACTTACTCAAATTAAACTTAGAAAACACCAATTCCATATAAATCCAAGCTATTTCAATCTCCAATTTTGAAAATCTCCAATTTTCAAAATTGGCCTAAACCAATTTATCTAAATTCAATATCATAATTCACAAATTCTTCAAAATTGCTTTCATATATCACCAATTCATCATATTTCCTATAATTCTAAGCTAATAATTTTCAAAAATTCCAAATCACAAAATTAGGCATAAACCCCAAATTAATTTCCAACTAAAATTAAACCCTTAATCCTTAACAATCATCAAAATTGACTTTATATATCACCTACCCATATCATTTTCCATGTTTCTCAATCAAAAAATTCAACAAAATCTCAAAGTTGAAAATTTTCTCTTACCTCTTTCTCCTTCAAATTTTGAAATTTCTTGGGTATGAAGGCAAGCTCTCACCTTATTCCTTCCTTTTCCCTTGAATCTACTCCAAAAATAAGCTTGAAGTCTTAGAAATTCAAAAATCTCTAAGCTTCCATCGTTTTTCTCCTTATACGAAACTTTCTTCTTCACTTTCTCTCTCATTTCTTCTTCTTTTCTCTAGAATAATCGATTTCTCTCTTCTTTAAAAATTTCCAGACCTTTCCCATATGGCTACACATCTTAAAATGGTGCCATGTCATTAAAATTTAATTAAAAGACCAAAATGCCCTTGATTTTACTTTATGCTATTCTCACATGCGGGTTTGATTCGCACTATTGAGTTGAAGGAATTTGTTAAAACTTCCTTCTATAGAAATGTTCCTCTCAATCATACGAATCCAACGCCACTGACCGCGCTCAATTCCGATTACTACATCAAAAGTTATGCTCAAAACAGTTCGGGTATATCCATATTCTAACACATTTTTCATGTACGATTATTTCCGTCCAAAATTTCGCATTCTTAATCCCAGAATTGAAAGTCAATGTCTTCATAACAATTGTAGTCTTATGTCTCTAGTTTAATTCAAAACAAGAATCGATTCATTTCGATTCCCAGATCAAAAGTTATACTCAAAATACTCTTAGGTGTTCCCAATCCAAAAATTACACCCTAATCCGAACTTCCATTCATAATTCGAAGGTCTTAGGGACAAAATTGACATTTCATTTCTTCCTATGATTTGTAGCCCCTTGTCTTATCGTTATTTCTCCTCAATAATCGCTTCAATCGGATCTCTACAGATCACGAATTTCACAAAATACTGAACCATATTCAGAAAATTTCCCGACTCAATTTGATTAAATTAATCTCCATTAATGTAATCTCAAAAATTCACAAATTTCTATGTGGATGTAGGGAATTCTCTTAGGAATCCAACGCCGCAAGAATCAACTCAATCGGATGTCGGACGGAAAAGATATGAGCAAAATAGTAAACAAAGGTCGAATCGGAGGAGGAAGCAAGAACACTAAAGGAGCAAAAGCGGCGTCAGATTAGGCGAGGTCACCTCGGTGACGCGTCGCCCTGGTGACGCGAGCTAACGCTTATCGCCCTGGTGACGTCGCCCTGGTGACGCTGAGCTAAAGCTTCGCCGTCACCCTAGTGACGCGTCGCCTAGCAACGGGTGATACATTTTCTTTTTTTTCACATAAAAAATCCAAAACTTTCAAAATTCATAACTCTTAATCCCGAACTCCAATTTTGACAAACTTAGTCTCTATAGAAAGCTTGAAGGAAGCTTTACATCTTCCACGAAGGACATAAAAATCAATTTGACTCCTACGGGAGTTCATTTTCCGGTCAAAGATACTATCCTTTAATAATCATGCTAAAACCACAATATAAACTTGTAAAAATCATAACTTATTATTCCGAGATCAATAAATTGCATACTTTATATCGAAATAAAGATCAAAACAAATCCTTCAACTTTTACAATGAACATCAAAGCTCAATTTAACCTCTAATTAGGTTAATTTCTCAGTCAAAGTTTCAATCATAATAAAAGTCAAATCCTATCAAATATAAACTTTGACTGATCATAACTTTCACTCCCGATATCGAAAAATTGCAAACTTTATGTCTACAGAAAACTCTTAACATAATCTACAAGTTTCCAGAAGACCATTTTATCCAATTTTGCCTAAATCGAAAGTCAACTTTCAAATGCTAAAAAGTCAACTATTTCACAATTTTTCATATTTTCACTTTCTCTTTTTATTCATGATTTTCAACTTAATTTCAATCAACTCATCCACTTAATTTCATAAACCATACCAATCCACTCGAAACTTCAAAGATATCAAAATCAGATCATTTCTTTTCTTCTCAATATTCTTTAAATTTTAAGTCATCTCTTATACAAGGCATACACAAAGCACTCCTTAAATTTCATTTTCATAATTCAAATTTTCACTCAAAGATCGGGGTCCAACATTTCTCCCCCTCTTAAAAGAATTTTGTCCTCGAAATTCATACTAGATTAAACTCCAAGTACCTCATCCTTGCAAAACTGTCTTTCTAAACAAAGATCATCAAGCATTTTCTTACTAATTTCTTTCCAAAACTCTTAATCAATCATTTTTTTATCCAATTTACTCATAATACATATTCTCAATCTCTTCACAATTTTTTTCACTTCCTTAAATCACATACCACTCATATCATATCAAAACACTAGATTCATAATTCACTGTTTCCACACTTATGATCGCAAATCAATGGTCCATTTCTTAAGTACCCTAATATGGTTCAATCATCGTTTAATCTTTCTCATTATGCCATCATTCTTTCATCTATATCAATTCATCACAATTTATCAAGAAATTCTAATCTTAAGTTCCTCATCACATTCCGAAAACCAATCATATTCTTAACACCCAAATCAAACCAATCACTTTAATTCTTCAAATAAGTCATGACAAGTCATGCACATCAATTTCAAATTCCTAAAGACAATCATATTTCTTTCATCAAAATCAAATGATCACTTAGCACATTCTCATAAATTCACTCTTATCTTTACAAACTCTTATCAATTCCTTATTCATACTCATACGCCCAAGTAAGATCATAGTACTGGGCTCTGATATCATAAATGTTGGGACCCGATCAGGGAACCGAATCCCAACCGGAAAAGCGAAAGAACGAAGGAAACGAAACAACCGAAGCGGAATCACAGCAGAAGCAAAGCGAAGGAGGAAGCGAAAAATAGCGAAACGAATCACAGCAAACACATCCGACATCCGGAAACAATAATCAAAGAAAACTTATCGAATGAACATAATCGCGTTGGAAACCCTAAGACGTTCCAAAATCCGGTATAAATTTTTTTTTCTTTCTTATGCCAAAATTCTTCCACACTTTAGCCATTTTTCATACAAATCATAAGTCTCATCCGAAATCAACGACTTCTTATTTCTTTTTCTTTTTCTTTCTCACTTATTATCTCATCAAATTTTAAAAGATAACTACCGCTTTATCCTAACCCAAACCCGCAAGGTAAAGAAATACACTTCTAAAAGCCAAACAGATCTCAGAATCATCGGACTCTCCCGTCCGGAATCCAAACACCAGCAAAACGCAAACCTAAATCTAATACTTCCATAATTCTCAATTCAATACTAAACTCATATACAAATTTCTAAATCATATACAATTTCTTACTCTCAAACATTCAGTCATAATATTCATACATTCTGAAAAACATCATAATCACTTAATGGAAATTCAAGCCATATACAAAATAGTCCAAATCTCAATATTTACATAACAATACAAACGATGCAAAAACGGACCCAAAAGTCTTCACATTCTTTCATCCAATCTCTCCTTTCAAACACGAAATGGGGATGAAAAAGGAATTTCGAAGCTCGTGGATAATATATTTATAAAGCTGAACAATAAGCGGAAAAATCTTTTATTTTCAAACTTTTCAAACATTTCTCATTTAAGAATTTCTCCAAAAACTCATTTTCAAACTTTTCAATTTCATTAACACTTTCTAAGATTTTTCTCAAAATTTTCATTTGTTTCAAAACATTTATATCCAGTTTCAGGAATTTCATGCTTGAAAAAATTTTATTTTCTCGTTTCTCAAAATCTCAAACCTTTTTCAAAACATGCACAGTCTTAAACATGAATGCATCACATCATAGTGTATCACATCATAATCAAATTAAAAACACATAACACATAAGAATTGGTTTGGTTCGGTCCAAAATAGACGATCGCACATTCCAAGATAGTGGTTACGTGCGGTAGTGAATAGAGGGAGTCCGAGATCGGAACTCCTATGTCTATCGTAGCAAAAGGCTAAGACTTAAAGCAGTAGAGAAAAGACTGACTCACAAAAGGACCTGACCAAACCCACTTAACACATAACGAAAACAGAATTCTGATTGCCGAAGGCACTTTTCGAAAATCTTGATTTTTTTATTTTTATTTTTTTACCTTTTTCAACTCATATCATCAAATTGTGTCATAAATGACACAAGCATATATCCACATAATTGCACATAATCAATCTAATGCAATTCACGTAAATCACATATCAATATATGCACTAATTCTTTAAATCATTCAAATCATAAATCATTTTCTAAAACTCATTTTACTCCTTTGAAATCATAATTTCAAACATTTACATCCTTTTCAAACATTTTATCCATAATAATTTATCAAAAATCAAATTTTGCTTTCTTTAATTTTCAAATTTTCACATTTAGCTTATAATTCAATAAATAAATATACTACCCACCTCGAATTAATGCCAGAAGCTTGTCCAAATCGTCAATTCTCCAAATTCCTCCTTCTTTCTTTAACTTAAAAATTCCCTAAGCCATAAATATCCAAATTCATCATCATAATTTGCATAATTCTCAAACTTAACTATAGGAAATTCATAAGCACCATATTTTCAAGCTTTCTAAAACCAGAATTTCTAAAATCCCCAATTTCACAATTTGACTTAAACTAATTCACTCAAATTCAATCACTTACTCAAATTAAACTTAGAAAACACCAATTATAAATCCAAGCTATTTCAATCTCCAATTTTGAAAATACCCAATTTTCAAAATTGGCCTAAACCAATTTATCTAAATTCAATATCATAATTCACAAATTCTTCAAAATTGCTTTCATGTATCACCAATTCATCATATTTCCTATAATTCTAAGCTACTAATTTTCAAAAATTCCAAATCACAAAATTAGGCATAAACCCCAAATTAATTTCCAACTAAAATTAAACCCTTAATCCTTAACAATCATCAAAATTGACTTTATATATCACCTACCCATATCATTTTCCATGTTTCTCAATCAAAAAATTCAACAAAATCTCAAAGTTGAAATTTTCTCTTACCTCTTTCTCCTTCAAATTTTGAAATTTCTTGGGTATGAAGGCAAGCTCTCACCTTATTCCTTCCTTTTCCTTGAATCTACTCCAAAATAAGCTTGAAGTCTTAGAAATTCAAAATCTCTAAGCTTCCATCGCTTTTCTCCTTATACTAAACTTTCTTCTTCACTTTCTCTCATTTCTTCTTCTTTCTCTAGAATAATCGATTTCTCTCTTCTTTAAAAGTTTCCAGACCTTTCCCATACGGCTACACATCTTAAAATGGTGCCATGTCATTAAAATTTAATTAAAAGACCAAAATGCCCTTGACTTTACTTTATGCTATTCTCACATGCGGGTTTGATTCGCACTATTGAGTTGAAGGAATTTGTTAAAACTTCCTTCTATAGAAAAGTTCCTCTCAATCATACGAATCCAACGCTACTGACTGTGTTGGGACCCGATCCGAGAACCGGATCCCAACCGAAAAAGCGTAATCGAAAACGAAAATCGAAAAGCGAGAAATCGCTAATCTAATACAAATCGAATCATCTGAATGAAACAAATACTCGGACGCTTTGAATCGGATCGAATCAGATCAATAATGGAAACGAAAATTTTGCAACGAAATTTTCAGATTGGAGAACTAATCGAAGGAACGATAATTTCAGATCGATAACGCTAAACGAAAATCGGTTTAATCGAAAACATAATACGGAAAACAAAATCGAGAGCGAAAACAAACACTTAGCAAAGCGGATCCGACATCCAAAACCCTAAGACATTTCAAATCCTAGATAATTTTTTCTTTTCTTTTTTTTTTTTCTCATCTTATTTATCTTAAAACCATTCTCATACTAATCAAAACCATATCGATTTCCTTTCTAGGAAACTATTCCTCATGAAATTCTCAATTTACTTAATTTTATTAATCATCTTCTTATACATCCATATCAATTGTCAAACTTACTTTTTAAACCCTTTTCTTGAAATTTTATCAAATTTCTAAGAAGATAACTACAGATTTTGACAAATTTCAAAATTTAAAACAAAACAAACGCACTTCTAATATCGTAATCCATCCAATAACACAAAGCAACATCGGACCTCCGTCCAAGCATCCAAACACCAAAGAAACACAATCTTAATTCTAAACACTTCATAAATTCAATCCATAACCATCTCAACTCAAAATTTCAACCAATCCCAACCACATTCAAAATCCAATCTCATACATAAAGTATAATCATACTTATAACTCATTCCGAACACAATACAATCTTATACATTTACTGGCCACAAGCAAAACCATTCATATACAATCGGACTAAAATACACTTTACTAGCTTTCTAACTATCCATAAAAATCTAATACCACATCAAACTTTAAACATAATACGAACATGCACAAGTCGGACTGTGATCATACTCGTCTTCCATCCGATCTCCTGCGTAAAAACCTGGAGATTTGGGGATAAAAGGGGGGGTGAGCTCAAGCTCGTGGATAATACATTTATAAACCGAACAATAAGCGAAAAATATTTTCTTTTAAACTTTTCAAACTTTTCAAAATTTCCTATTTAAGCATTTATCCAAATCGCATTTTCAAACTTTTCAAAACTTTCGAAACCTTCCAAATTTCATGATTATAAATTTATTGTCTTATTTCTCAAACTCTCAAACCTTTTTCAAATCATGCACAACTTTAAATATGAATGCATCCCATTATAAACACATCAAACACATAACACATCGAATTGGTTTGGTTCGGCCCTAACAGACGCATCGCACATTCCCGCATAACGGTCATATGCGGTGTGAAACAGACGTACTACACTTTCCCGCATAACGGTCCGGTGTAGCCGTGAAAGGAGTCCGAATCGGATCTCCATTGCCTATTGCAAAATGCGAAGGCTTAAACAGTAGAGACAATGACGACTCACAAGGACCCGACCAAACCCATATAACACATAACTAAAACGAATTGATTGCTCAAGGCACTTTTCAAAAATCTCTTGATTTTCATATTTTTCAACTCATAACATCAATTTGTGTCATAAATGGCACAAGCATAAAATCACATAATCACATAATAATCACATTCATGACAAAATATGCACTAATTTCTTTAAATCATAAATCAAATAATTTGAAACCCATGAAGTTCATAAATTTTGTATTTCTTAAACTCATTTTCATCCTTTGAAATCATAATTTCAACTATTTACATTTTTTCAAACATTTTTTTCAACAATTGCTTTCTTTAATTTTTAAAAAGTCACATTTAGCTTATAATTCAATAAATAAATATACTACCCACCTCATATCCATGCAAGTGACTTGTCCAATGCTTCAATTTGACTTTTGCTTCTCTCTCTCTTCCAATTTAACAAAACCTAAACCATAATAATCCAAATTCACATCATAAATAGCATAATTTTCAAAATTAACTTAGGAATTCACCAATTTACCATAATTCCAAGCTATTTCAATCTCTAATTTTGAAAATCCCTAATTTTCAAATTTGGCCTAAACCAATACACCCAAATTCAATCTCATAAAACATAATTTCTTCAAAATTGATTTCACATTTCATCAATTCCTACTCTTAATTATGTTTCTACACCATTAATTCACAAAAATCCCAAAATTTCTAATTTGGCCTAAACTCCAAATTTACCAATTTTCAAATTAAACTTCACCTAAAGCATAAACATCAAAATTAACTTAGGATATCTCAAATTCATCACTAATTCAATCTATCTAAATCATCAATTTCAAAAATCCCCAAATTTCACTATTCATCATCTTCTTCACTAAGCTTTCTCTCTCTAAAATTTTCCATAACCAAAATTAAATATAACCATAGTCTAATCTCTTCAAATAATTATAGATTAACTCAATTCATATCAATCTTAAGTCAATTAACCAAAAATCTCACTAAAACCTCAAATCCCAAATTTGACATAAACCTTAATTAATCAAATTAATCATCCTCTAAACAAAATCTCTAAAATTAACTTCATAAAACTCAAATCCATAACAATATCAAGCTAAACCAACTAACAAAATTCATCAAAATTCAAAACTCAATTTTCTCTCTCTTACCTTCTCTCTCTTCCATTTTCGTATTTCTTCCCCAAGATGAGCTTTCACCTTCTTTCAACCCATTTCTCTTGAAGTAAGGTCGAAAATCCCTTAGAAAAACCAAACTTACATCACTCTTCTTCTTCTCCTCTCTTCTTCTCCACATACGAACCTTCACTCTTCTCTTCTCCAACATTCCTTCTTTCATTTTGTTCTGTTTTTTCCAGACAAATTTCGTGTCTTTGTTTGGCCTAAAACGACATCTCATATGGTGTTTCATTAATGGGTGGCCAATTACCCAATTGCCCCTCCATTTGAGCAATATTCCACCATTGCCCCTGCACAGAATTTTGAAAATCTGATAACTTGCGTCTTGATTTCGAGCATCTAAACGAAATAATTTGGGCAAACTTTCTTCTTGAAAATTGTTCCTCTAGATCATACGAATCCAACTCCACCAACGGCGCTCAATTCGGATCTAAAACGAAGAAGTTATGGCCAAATTACTAACTGACCTGCACAAAATCCGAAACTGAACTTTAACATAACTTCAGTCCAGAATTTGACAATCTTAGGGATGGAATTAAATTTCGATCCCTTCACAAGAGTTGTAGCCCTATCTCTTAACTTTATTTGCCCTCAAGAATCAACTCAATCGGAGTTGTATAACTCCCGAAAATCGCAAAATACTGAATCATGTTCAGAAAATTATCCAACTTATAACCTATAACTCATCTCTTACTTTGGTTCAATCAATCTCTTTCCATATAATCTCCTAAAAATCATAATTCTTCATAAAAATGAACGTAATTGTCTTAGGAATCCAACGCTCAAAATCAAGTCAATCGGATGTCGATTTAAAGATTTATAACAAAAGATTGCAAAAAGCATTGGAGTTCAAGCAAAAGTTACAAAACCTTAAATACCCACTTATAACTGAATTTTTCAAAAATCATATCTCTTAATTCCGAACTCGGAATTTGACGAATTTGGTGTCTATAGAAAGATCAAAGGAAGCTCTACAACTTCTCTGAAGTACTCAAAATCAAATTAGGTCTTTAAAGGAGTCAAAACCTCAAACAAAGATTCTGTCCAAAACAGCTTTTCCTAAACGACTTCTAATTTTTCATCGCTCATAACTCCTAGCCCCGATATCGAAAAATTACAAACTTTATGGCGTCGGAAAGATCGAAATACAAGATCCAACTTTCATTAAGACCACTTATTTCAATTCAAACTAAATCCATACGACGAGTGGCCTCGAAGTATAGCACATGCAAATCTATACTTATTTACATTCTCAAAACAAAGCATATCTTCCGAAATTCATATCTTTCAATCCCGACATCGAAAAATAGCAAACTTTATGTCCACGAAAAGCTCTCGACAGAGGCTACAAGTTTCACGTTGATCATTTTCTTAGATTTTGCCTCAATTAAAAAGTCAACTTTTTTCCTCAAAAGTCAAACTTCGAAGCTACTTTGACTAATCATAACTCTCACTCCCGATATCGAAAAAATATCAAACTTTATGTCTACGAAAAGCTCTTGACATAATCTACAAGTTTCATGTAGATCACTTTATCAAATTTTGCCTACATCAAAAGTCAACTCTCAAAGTCAAACATTCTCTCTCCAAAAAGTCAAACTTTCTAAATTCTTCAAATTTTCACACTTTTTCTTTTTAATTCTTGCTATTTAACTTCATTTTAATCAACTCATCCACTTTCTTCTAATAATCCATATAAGTTCACTCAAATATCAAAATCCTCAAAATTAAACAATTCTTTTCTCATAAATTATTTCTTAATTTCATCAAATTTCCTTAAATTCATAATTTTCTCATCAATTTCTTTCTCATTTAAAATCATTTTAATATTTCTATTTTTCACCAAAAATTCGGGGTCCAACATTTCTTCCCCTCTTAAAAGAATTTCGTCCTCGAAATTCACACTTAAGAACATAATATTTCTCATCTAATTCCTTCTCATAATATTTTCTCAATCTCTTCATAATTGCTCAATTCTTAAATCAATTTCTCCATCCAACATCATATCAAACTCACTAGTTCTACAACTCCATATTCTTTAACATTTTTCCTTAACATTTTAAACAAGTCAATGGTCCACGTCGTAATGACTCTTAATATGGACCATAATCATCATTTCACTTAATCCTTTGAATTGCTATACACATTTCTCTATCAATTTATCTCATGATTCAAAATTTGCATCTATTCGAAATCAATTCCTCTAAATTCATCATGTAATTCTCCTTTCAATGTCCATTAACACTTTCTTCAAATCAAACATCACTCATCACCTTAATCAAACCATCCACTAGGTTCTTCATATAATTCATAACAAGGACATTCACTTCATTTCTCAATTCTTACTTATTTAATCTTATCAATTTACCTCTTTTCAAAACCTCATGCATATCACTTATACACATTCTCATAATTTCAATCTTACCAAACCTATAGCCCAAGTATGATCATAATATCGATCTCGACATTCTCACAAATTCGATTTTATCCTTATACACTCATCAATCTTACGTGCCCGATTAAGACCATATCACGGGCTCGATACCATAAATGTTGGGACCGATCCGAGAACCGGATCCCAACCGAAAAGCGAACTAAAACGAAAAATCGAAAAGCGAGAAATCGCTAATCGGAATACAAATCGAATCATCGGAGCGAAACAAATACTCGGAAAGTTTCGAATCGGATCGAATCAGATCAATAATGGAAACGAAAATTTTGCAACGAAATTTTCGTATTGGAGAACGGAATCGAAAGGAAACGATAATTTCGCATCGATAACACGAAACGAAAACCGAAGCGGAATCGAATAACATAATACGGAAAACAAAATCGAGAGCGAAAACAAACACTTAGCAAAGCGGATCCGACATCCGAAAACCCTAAGACATTTCAAATCCGGTATAATTTTTTTTTCTTTTCTTTTTTTTTCTTTTTCTCATCTTATTTATCTTAAAACCATTCTCATACTAATCAAAACCATATCGATTTCCCTTTCTAGGAAACTATTCCTCATGAAATTCTCAATTTACTTAATTCTTATTAATCATCTTCTTATACATCCATATCAATTGTCAAACTTACTTTTTAAACCCTTTTTACTGAAATTTTACTGAAATTTCGGCAGCATAACGGCTGTATTTTGACAGCCCAAAAATTTAAAACAAAACAAACGCACTTCTAATATCGTAATCCATCCAATAACACAAAGCAACATCGGACCTCCCGTCCGGCATCCAAACACCAACAGAAACACAATCTTAATTCTAAACACTTCATAAATTCAATCCATAACTATCTCAACTCAAAATTTCAACCAATCCCAACCACATTCAAAATCCAATCTCATACATAAAGTATAATCATACTTATAACTCATTCCGAACACAATACAATCTTATACATTTACTGGCCACAAGCAAAACCATTCATATACAATCGGACTAAAATACACTTTACTAGCTTTCTAACTATCCATAAAAATCTAATACCACATCAAACTTTAAACATAATACGAACATGCAAAAGTCGGATTGTGATCATACTGTCTTCCATCCGATCTCCTGCGTAAAAACACGAGATTTGGGGATGAAAGGGGTGAGCTCTAAGCTCGTGGATAATACATTTATAAACCGAACAATAAGTTTAAAAATATTTTCTTTTAAACTTTTCAAACTTTTTCAAAATTTCCTATTTAAGCATTTATCCAAATCGCATTTTCAAACTTTTCAAAACTTTCATAAACCTTCCGAAATTTCATGATTATAAATTTATCGTCTTATTTCTCAAACTCTCAAACCTTTTTCAAATCATGCACAACTTTAAATATGAATGCATCCCATTATAAACACATCAAAACACATAACACATCGTAATTGGTTTGGTTCGGTCCTAATAGACGATCGCACATTCCTCAAGATAACGGTCATATGCGGTAGTGTGAACAGGACGTATTACACTTTCCGCATAACGGTCCAGTGTAGCCGTGAAAGGAGTCCGAATCGGATCTCCATTGCCTATTGCAGCAAAATGAGTTTAAAGCTTAAACAGTAGAGACAACAACGACTCACAAGGGACCTGACCAAACCCATATAACACATAACGAAAACGGAATTCAGATTGCCCGAAGGCACTTTTCAAAAATCTCTTGATTTTTCATATTTTTCAACTCATAACATCAATTTGTGTCATAAATGGCACAAGCATAAAATCACATAAATTCACATAATCATCCAATGCAATTTATAGCATCAAATTAATCACATAATAATCACATTCATGACAAAATATGCACTAATTTCTTTAAATCATAAATCAAATAATTTGAAACCCATGAAGTTCATAAATTTTGTATTTCTTAAACTCATTTTCATCCTTTGAAATCATAATTTCAACTATTTACATTTTTTTTTCAAACATTTTTTTTTCAACAATTGCTTTCTTTAATTTTTAAAAAGTCACATTTAGCTTATAATTCAATAAATAAATATACTACCCACCTCATATCCATGCAAGTGACTTGTCCAATGCTTCAATTTGACTTTTGCTTCTCTCTCTCTTCCAATTTAACAAAACCTAAACCATAATAATCCAAATTCACATCATAAATAGCATAATTTTCAAAATTAACTTAGGAATTCACCAATTTACCATAATTCCAAGCTATTTCAATCTCCAATTTTGAAAATCCTCAATTTTCAAAATTGGCCTAAACCAATACACCCAAATTCAATCTCATAAAACATAATTTCTTCAAAATTGATTTCACATTTCATCAATTCCTACTCTTAATTATGTTTCTACACCATTAATTCACAAAAATCCCAAAATTTCTAATTTGGCCTAAACTCCAAATTTACCAATTTTCAAATTAAACTTCACCTAAAGCATAAACATCAAAATTAACTTAGGATATCTCAAATTCATCACTAATTCAATCTATCTAAATCATCAATTTCAAAATCCCCAAATTTCACTATTCATCATCTTCTTCACTAAGCTTTCTCTCTAAAATTTTCCATAACCAAAATTAAATATAACCATAGTCTAATCTCTTCAAATAATTATAGATTAACTCAATTCATATCAATCTTAAGTCAATTAACCAAAATCTCATTAAAACCTCAAATCCCAAATTTGACATAAACCTTAATTAATCAAATTAATCATCCTCTAAACAAAATCTCTAAAATTAACTTCATAAAACTCAAATCCATAACAATATCAAGCTAAACCAACCAACAAAATTCATCAAAATTCAAAACTCAATTTTCTCTCTTACCTTCTCTCTCTTCCATTTTCGTATTTCTTCCCCAAGATGAGCTTTCACCTTCTTTCAACCCATTTCTCTTGAAGTAAGGTCGAAAATCCTTGGAAAACCCATGGAAAACCAAACTTACATCACTCTTCTTCTTCTCTCTCTTCTTCTCCACATACTGAACCTTCACTCTTCTCTTCTCCAACATTCCTTCTTTCATTTTGTTCTGTTTTTTCCAGACAAATTTCGTGTCTTTGTTTGGCCTAAAATGACATCTCATATGGTGTTTCATTAATGGGTGGCCAACTACCCAATTGCCCCTCCATTTGAGCAATATTCCACCATTGCCCCTGCACAGGATTTTGAAAATCTGATAACTTGCGTCTTGATTTCCAGCATCTAAATGAAATACTTTGGGCAAACTTTTCTCTTGAAAATTGTTCCTCTAGATCATACGAATCCAACTCCACCAACGGCGCTCAATTCGGATCTAAAACGAAGAAGTTATGGCCAAATTACTAACTGACCTGCACAAAATCCGAAACTGAACTTTAACATAACTTCAGTCCAGAATTTGACAATCTTAGGGATGGAATTAAATTTCGATCCCTTCACAAGAGTTGTAGCCCTATCTCTTAACTTTATTTGCCCTCAAGAATCAACTCAATCGGAGTTGTACAACTCCCGAAAATCGCAAAATACTGAATCATGTTCAGAAAATTATCCAACTTATAACCTATAACTCATCTCTTACTTTGGTTCAATCAATCTCTTTCCATATAATCTCCTAAAAATCATAATTCTTCATAAAAATGAACGTAATTGTCTTAGGAATCCAACGCTTTAAAAATCAAGTCAATCGGATGTCGGACGAAAGATTTATAACAAAAGATTGCAAAAGGGTCGGAGTTCAAGCAAAAGTTACAAAACCTTAAATACCCACTTATTACTGAATTTTTCAAAAATCATATCTCTTAATTCCGAACTCGGAATTTGACGAATTTTGTGTCTATAGAAAGATCAAAGGAAGCTCTACAACTTCCCTGAAGTACTCAAAATCAAATTAGGTCTTTAAAGGAGTCAAAACCTCAAACAAAGATTCTGTCCAAAACAGCTTTTCCTAAACGACTTCTAATTTTTCATCGCTCATAACTCCTAGCCCCGATATCGAAAAATTACAAACTTTATGGCGTCGGAAAGATCGAAATACAAGATCCAACTTTCATTAAGACTACTTATTCCAATTCAAACTAAATCCATACGACGAGTGGCCTCGAAGTATAGCACATGCAAATCTATACTTATTTACATTCTCAAAACAAAGCATATCTTCCGAAATTCATATCTTTCAATCCCGACATCGAAAAATAGCAAACTTTATGTCCACGAAAAGCTCTCGACAGAGACTACAAGTTTCACGTTGATCATTTTCTCGGATTTTGCCTCAATTAAAAAATCAACTTTTTTCCTCAAAAGTCAAACTTCGAAGCTACTTTGACTAATCATAACTCTCACTCCCGATATCGAAAAAATATCAAACTTTATGTCTACAAAAAGCTCTTGACATAATCTACAAGTTTCATGTAGATCACTTTATCAAATTTTGCCTACATCAAAAGTCAACTCTCAAAGTCAAACATTCTCTCTCCAAAAAGTCAAACTTTCTAAATTCTTCAAATTTTCACACTTTTTCTTTTTAATTCTTGCTATTTAACTTCATTTCAATCAACTCATCCACTTTCTTCTAATAATCCATATAAGTTCACTCAAATATCAAAGTCCTCAAAATTAAACAATTCTTTTCTCATAAATTATTTCTTAATTTCATCAAATTTTCTTAAATTCATAATTTTCTCATCAATTTCTTTCTCATTTAAATCATTTTAATATTTCTATTTTTCACCAAAAATTCGGGGTCCAACAGACCGCGCTCAATTCCGATTACTACATCAAAAGTTATACTCAAAACAGTTCGGGTATATCCATATTCTAACACATTTTTCATGTACGATTATTTCCGTCCAAAATTTCGCATTCTTAATCCCAGAATTGAAACTCAATGTCTTCATAACAATTGTAGCCTTATGTCTCTAGTTTAATTAAAAACAAGAATCGCCTCATTTCGATTCCCAGATCAAAAGTTATACTCAAAATACTCTTAGGTGTTCCCAATCCAAAAATTACACCCTAATCCGAACTTCCATTCATAATTCGAAGGTCTTAGGGGCAAAATTGACATTTCATTTCTTCCTATGATTTGTAGCCCCTTGTCTTATCGTTATTTCGCCTTAAGAATCGCTTCAATCGGATCTCTACAGATCACGAATTTCACAAAATACTGAACCATGTTCGGAAAATTTCCCGACTCACTTTGATTAAATTAATCTCCATTAATGTAATCTCAAAAATTCACAAATTTCTATGCGGATGTAGGGAATTCTCTTAGGAATCCAACGCCCCAAGAATCAACTCAATCGGATGTCGGACGGAAAAGATATGAGCAAAATAGTGAACAAAGGTCGAATCGGAGGAGGAAGCAAGAACACTAAAGGAGCAAAAAATGTCAGTATTAGGCGAGGTCACCCCGGTGACGCGAGCTAACGCTTATCGCCTGGTGACGCGTCGCCCTGGTGACGCTGAAATAAGCGCTTCGCCGTCACCCTGGTGACGCGTCGCCTAGCAACGGGTGATACATTTTCTTTTTTTCACATAAAAATCCAAAACTTTCAAAATTCATAACTCTTAATCCCGAACTCCAATTTTGACAAACTTAGTCTCTATAGAAAGCTTGAAGGAAGCTTTACATCTTCCACGAAGGACATAAAAATCAATTTGACTCCTACGGGAGTTCATTTTCCGGTCAAAGATACTATCCTCTAATAATCATGCTAAAACCACAATATCAACTTGTAAAAATCATAACTTATTATTCCGAGATCAATAAATTGCATACTTTATATCGAAATAAAGATCAAAACAAATCCTTCAACTTTTATGAGGAACATCAAAGCTCAATTTAACCTCTAATTAGGTTAATTTCTCAGTCAAAGTTTCAATCATAATAAAAGTCAAATCCTATCAAATATAAACTTTGACTGATCATAACTTTCACTCCCGATATCGAAAAATTGCAAACTTTATGTCTACAGAAAACTCTTAACATAATCTACAAGTTTCCAGAAGACCATTTTATCCAATTTTGCCTAAATCGAAAGTCAACTTTCAAATGCCAAAAAGTCAACTATTTCACAATTTTTCATATTTTCACTTTCTCTTTTTGTTCATGATTTTCAACTTAATTTCAATCAACTCATCCACTTAATTTCATAAACTATACCAATCCACTCGAAACCTCAAAGATATCAAAATCAGATCATTTCTTTTCTTCTCAATATTCTTTAAATTTTAAGTCATCTCTTATACAAGGCATACACAAAGCACTCCTTAAATTTCATTTTCATAATTTAAATTTTCACTCAAAGATCGGGGTCCAACATTTCTACCCCTCTTAAAAGAATTTCGTCCTCGAAATTCATACTAGATTAAACTCCAAGTACCTCATCCTTGCAAAACTGTCTTTCTAAACAAAGATCATCAAGCATTTTCTTACTAATTTCTTTCCAAAACTCTTAATCAATCATTTTTTTTATCCAATTTACTCATAATACATATTCTCAATCTCTTCACAATTTTTTTCACTTCCTTAAATCACATACCACTCATATCATATCAAAACACTAGATTCATAATTCACTGTTTCCACACTTATGGTCGCAAATCAATGGTTCATTTCTTAAGTACCCTAATATGGTTCAATCATCGTTTAATCTTTCTCATTATGCCATCATTCTTTCATCTATATCAATTCATCACAATTTATCAAGAAATTCTAATCTTAAGTTCCTCATCACATTCCGAAAACCAATCATATTCTTAACACCCAAATCAAACCAATCACTTTAATTCTTCAAATAAGTCATGACAAGTCATGCACATCAATTTCAAATTCCTAAAGACAATCATATTTCTTTCATCAAAATCAAATGATCACTTAGCACATTCTCATAAATTCACTCTTATCTTTACAAACTCTTATCAATTCCTTATTCATACTCATACGCCCAAGTAAGATCATAATACTGGGCTCTGATATCATAAATGTTGGGACCCGATCCGGGAACCGGATCCCAACCGGAAAAGCGAAAGAACAGAGAAAACGAAACAACCGAAGCGGAATCACAGCAGAAGCAAAGCAAAGTCGGAAGCGAAAAATAGCGAAACGAATCACAGCAAACACATCCGACATCCGGAAACAATAATCAAAAAAAACTTATCGAATGAACATAATCGCGTTGGAAACCCTAAGACGTTCCAAAATTCGGTATAAATTTTTTTTTCTTTCTTATGCCAAAATTCTTCCACACTTTAGCCATTTTTCATACAAATCATAAGTCTCATCCGAAATCAACTACTTCTTATTTATTTATTTTTTTCAGCTTATTATCTACCGAAATTTTGGCAGCATAACGGTTGCCTTTATCCTAACCCAAACCGGCAAGGGTAAAGAAATACACTTCTAAAAGCCAAACAGATCTTAGAATCATCGGACTCTCCCATCCGGAATCCAAACACTAGCAAAACGCAAACCTAAATCTAATACTTCCATAATTCTCAATTCAATACTAAACTCATATACAAATTTCCAAATCATATACAATTTCTTACTCTCAAACATTCAGTCATAATCTTCATACATTCTGAAAAACATCATAATCACTTAATGGAAATTCAAGCCATATACAAAATAGTCCAAATCTCAATATTTACATAACAATACAAACGATGCAAAAACGGACCCAAAAGTCTTCACATTCTTTCATCCGATCTCCTGCTCGAAACTTGGAGATGGGGATGAAAGGGGGGGTGAGCTCGGAAATTCGTGGATAATATATTTATAAACTGAACAATAAGCGGAAAAATCTTTTATTTTTCAAACTTTTCAAAAATTTCCCATTTAAGAATTTCTCCAAAAACTCATTTTCAAACTTTTCAATTTCATTAACACTTTCTAAGATTTTTCTCAAAATTTTAATTTGTTTCAAAACATTTATATCCAGTTTCAGGAATTTCATGCTTGAAAAAAATTTACTTTCTCGCTTCTCAAAATCTCAAACCTTTTCAAAACATGCAGTCTTAAACATGAATGCATCACATCATAGTGTATCACATCATAATCAAATTAAAAACACATAACACATCAGAATTGGTTTGGTTCGGTCCAAAGCAGACGTCTCGCACATTTCGCATAGCGATTCATGCTGGCCGTGTGAATGAGGGGAGTCGGAGATCGAAACTCCTATGCCTATTGCAGGCAGCCGGGCGAAGGCTTAAATAGGTAGAGACAGCGCTGACTCACAAAAGGATCTGACCAAACCCACTTAACACATAACGAAAACAGAATTCAGATTGCCCGAAGGCACTTTTCGAAAATCTTGATTTTTTTATTTTTATTTTTTTACCTTTTTCAACTCATATCATCAAATTGTGTCATAAATGACACAAGCATATATCCACATAATTGACACAAGCATATATCCACATAATTGCACATAATCAATCTAATGCAATTCACGTAAATCACATATCAATATATGCACTAATTCTTTAAATCATTCAAATCATAAATCACTTTCTAAAACTCATTTTACTCCTTTGAAATCATAATTTCAAACATTTACATCCTTTTTCAAACATTTTTATCCATAATAATTTATCAAAAATCAATTTTTGCTTTCTTTAATTTTCAAATTTTCACATTTAGCTTATAATTCAATAAATAAATATACTACCCACCTCGAATTAATGCCAGAAGCTTGTCCAAATCGTCAATTCTCCAAATTCCTCCTTCTTTCTTTAACTTAAAAATTCCCTAAGCCATAAATATCCAAATTCATCATCATAATTTGCATAATTCTCAAACTTAACTATAGGAAATTCATAAGCACCATATTTTCAAGCTTTCTAAAACCAGAATTTCTAAAATCCTCAATTTCACAGTTTGACTTAAACCAATTCACTCAAATTCAATCACTTACTCAAATTAAACTTAGAAAACACCAATTCCATATAAATCCAAGCTATTTCAATCTCCAATTTTGAAAATCCCCAATTTTCAAAATTGGCCTAAACCAATTTATCTAAATTCAATATCATAATTCACAAATTCTTCAAAATTGCTTTCATATATCACCAATTCATCATATTTCCTATAATTCTAAGCTAATAATTTTCAAAATTCCAAATCACAAAATTAGGCATAAACCCCAAATTAATTTCCAACTAAAATTAAACCCTTAATCCTTAACAATCATCAAAATTGACTTTATATATCACTACCCATATCATTTTCCATGTTTCTCAATCAAAAAATTCAACAAAATCTCAAAGTTGAAAATTTTCTCTTACCTCTTTCTCCTTCAAATTTTGAAATTTCTTGGGTATGAAGGCAAGCTCTCACCTTATTCCTTCCTTTTCCCTTGAATCTACTCCAAAAATAAGCTTGAAGTCTTAGAAATTCAAAATCTCTAAGCTTCCATCGTTTTTCTCCTTATCTGAAACTTTCTTCTTCACTTCTCTCTCATTTCTTCTTCTTTCTCTAGAATAATCGATTTCTCTCTTCTTTAAAAATTTCCAGACCTTTCCCATACGGCTACACATCTTAAAATGGTGCCATGTCATTAAAATTTAATTAAAAGACCAAAATGCCCTTGACTTTACTTTATGCTATTCTCACATGCGGGTTTGATTCGCACTATTGAGTTGAAGGAATTTGTTAAAACTTCCTTCTATATAAATGTTCCTCTCAATCATACGAATCCAACGCCACTGACCGCGCTCAATTCCGATTACTACATCAAAAGTTATGCTCAAAACAGTTCGGGTATATCCATATTCTAACACATTTTCCATGTACGATTATTTCCGTCCAAAATTTCGCATTCTTAATCCCAGAATTGAAACTCAATGTCTTCATAACAATTGTAGCCTTATGTCTCTAGTTTAATTCAATATAAGAATCGCCTCATTTCGATTCCCAGATCAAACGTTATACTCAAAATACTCTTAGGTGTTCCCAATCCAAAAATTACACCCTAATCCTAACTTCCATTCATAATTCGACGGTCTTAGGGGCAAACTTGACATTTCATTTCTTCCTATGATTTGTAGCCCCTTGTCTTATCTTTATTTCGCCTCAAGAATCGCTTCAATCGGATCTCTACAGATCACGAATTTCACAAAATACTGAACCATGTTCGGAACATTTCCCGACTCACTTTGATTAAATTAATCTCCGTTAATTTAATCTCAAAAATTCACAAATTTCTATGCGAATGTAGGGAATTCTCTTAGGAATCCAACGCCGCAAGAATCAACTCAATCGGATGTCGAACGGAAAAGATATGAGCAAAATAGTAAACAAAGGTCGAATCGGAGGAGGAAACAAGAACACTAAAGGAGCAAAACGGCGTCGTATTAGGGCGAGGTCACCCAAAAGACCATTTTATCCAATTTTGCCTAAATCGAAAGTCAACTTTCAAAGGCCAAAAAATCAACTATTTCACAATTTTTCATATTTTCACTCTTTCTCTTTTTATTCATGATTTTCAACTTAATTCCAATCAACTCATCCACTTAATTTCATAAACCATACCAATCCACTCGAAACCTCAAAGATATCAAAATCAGATCATTTCTTTTCTTCTCAATATTCTTTAAATTTTAAGTTATCTCTTATACAAGACATACACAAAGCACTTCTTAAATTTTATTTTCATAATTCAAATTTTCACTCAAAGATCGGGGTCCAACATTTTGTGATTCCGTCATGTGGGCTCGCCCTTGGGCTTGAGATATCATGCCAAGGAGGAATTTCTCCTTGATGGTTTCCAGGTTAAGGAACTTGAAAATTCGCTTATGTTTTCGTCTACGGTCCGATCGTTGAGCTTCGAAAACAGGGCCCAACAAAAATAGTGAATTGAGAGTACAGTAAAGATTTAGTTGTGTATTTCATGCTCATGCATCATAGTATATTCACACACATGTGAATATTTATTTTTGATATATTAAAATAATTGTTCATGCATTCATTGACATTTTTTCAGATATAAGTGATTTTTAATGTGATTAAAGTGTGAATTTTGGATTAATTGTGTTACAACATTTATTTGGTGATAATAGTTATTATTTCATAATTTTGGTAAATTTTAAAAAAATTTATCAAAATTTTGAGGTATTTTAGACTAGGAAAATATTCAAATAAGAGACAAATAGAAGTGTGACAATTGTATTATAAATTAATTGACAAATGGATAAATTATGGAATAACAAATGAATAAAATCATGTGTGACATGTGGACCTATAGCTATGAGACAAATGGTAGCTTGTCTAGTGGACAAGTGGAAGACATGCAATGAAAACATGTGTTAAAACACTAATGAAACATCTAGGCACATTTTTTGACAAAGAACAATTCTGCATTCATGAACTTCCTTCTTGCTTTGCCATCACCGAAACATTATCTTGTTCATTTATGTATATTAGCTTTTGGATAATCTATCAATGTTACACCTTGCAAAGTCTTCTGCCATTAGAGGTTTTTGATTTTTACTAAATCCTAGTGTCTTTCCAACACCGAAATCTCTTGTTTGCACTCCAAATTTCTAGAATTTTGCTAAAGAGAGAGAAGCTAAGCCAAGTTTTATGTATATTTTAATGTTTTAAATGGATGCATGAGTGAATGGTTTATATTTTCATGCTTGTGGATTGTTGCATGCGTAAATGGTGTTGATGCATGTGTGGTTGTGAAAGAAGAAGCAAATTCGGTGATATGATTAACAAGATGAAGGGTTATAGTCATTGGAATATAGTATATGCAGTATTTTACTAAACATACATCTATATTTAAGGCATAACTTAATCTGTGAATATCCAAATTGGATGGAGTATGATTTAGAGTAAACTAGAGACATAGAACTACATTTTTTATGAAGAATTGAAGTCGAAATATTCCCTTAAGAGTATGGAAATTTGGCTTGAAATTGAAATTGTCCAGAAAGATTAAAAACGCAGTAGTGAGAGAAAGCTTGTGTAAGTTTTGGTTTTGATGATCAATTATGGGAGTAGAAATGCAAAGAATATAAGTTAGAAATAGTGTAGGAACCGTGAAACAAGGAAAGAGAGAAAGTGCATAAAATGTTGTAAACAAATGTTGAAGTGATGAATAGTTGTGAAAAATTTCTGGTTTTGGTATTTGTAACTAATCTTTCATTTTGAGTTGTTTTATCATAAAATAAGATGTATGGGTGTAAAAATGAATAGAATATGAATTAGGGATGAATTAAGGAGAAGAGAAGAACATTTGCGATTTATCGAAAAATGGTTGTTGAAGAAGATGGGAGTTCATAATTGTTGCACCCGAAAGGTTGACTCACCTTGAACAACTTTGCTTCTTTTGATCATAACTTTGTCATCCGACCACCAAATGACATGAGACTTGAACCAATAGATTCCTAACAAATATTCTACCTCTTCACAAAAATTAGTAGCTTTTTGAATTGATTTGAAAAATATTGATTGGATGAAATTAAGGAAATGTGCTAGAATGTCATGAACTGGAGAATTTTCATTAAACATGCTTCGATATTTTGATATATAGATTTTCAAATGAGTTGATTCTTAATTCAGATTAAACTTGAGACACATGTATGCAACTTTTTTTAATAATTAAAATTCTAATTCTGCCTATATAAGACGTTCAAAAGTGGCATGAAATTGAATCTTGACTTAGGCTGTGGCACTATAAGGGACAAAAATCATATCTTATTTTATTGAATAAACTGTATTGATGTAGGCTGAATTAGGCTAATGTGTCTTCACCAAAGTTGTAGCTTTTTCTCTTAGCTTTAAATTGGTATAAAGTTTGCAATTTTTGGATATTTTAATTGAGAGATATGGGTTGTAAAACTTGAATGCATGATCATGCTCTAGCCAATTTCAAATAGACACTGTCTGTGGTTTTTTGAGCATAACTCATTGAATAATAAAACAAATTGTATGATCTTAGTATCATTAGAAACTTAAGACATAGAGGAACAATTGTCTAGCCGAGAGTGTTACAGAAATACATCATTTTCTTGATCTTATTGATCATGCAAAGTTGACTCAAATGAGGTGCTTCCAGCAAAAGCTGGAATAGTAATTGAATGTATAAATTTTGGAAATTTTGAAGTAAAATTGATGTTTACATCATTTTAGTAAGGAAATATACCCGAGAATTTGTCATGAACATCTATCATACATATTCAGTATACATAAATGAATTCTTAATCATGCACAATAGTAATTTCTATATGTGTTAAATGTTATGGAGGAATGCATAGAGCGATCACTTCTAGATATTACCGGGACTTCGAGGCAATAAGCCATAAGAGAACTTTTGTGAGTAATCTTAGATGGTCACACCTTACTTTGTTCTGCTTGTCGAATTTGATTTATGTTGATTGTATTCTGAATTACAGACAATGATTGTCCGAGGCATTTGATGCATGCTTATATTTTTAGAAGTGCTACTTGCATATGAATATTATTGACTACTTGCTTTGCACATAAAATAATGTTGTTTTGTTTTAAAGCTGTTGAGTCCTAGTTGTGGTAAATAGACATGCCTAGAAGAGTCTGCAGCTGCACCTATGACACTTCGATGTCGAGATTTCGATCTCTCCTGTATAAATCTCGTTACCCGCTTTTGTAAATGGCTTAGCAGTCATTTGATTTTGTATTCTAATATATGTTTGATTTTGTCATAAACAAATTTGTATTCTGATTTTAAATGGTTTATACCTTCTTTTGATATTCAGCTCTGTTAACTATAAAATTTGTTCTGAAATATATTATGTTTGATTTATTGTTAAAACAATCTGTTAATGCATGTTTATGTTATTACATGATTCAGTATGATGAGTTATCACTTTATATATTGATTAGTTATTACTCGCTAAGCTATATGCTTAACACAATATATTTGCCCTGTGTAGGTTTAGAGTGAGAATTGTAAAGACTGGGATGAGTCAACCGCAATGGCCAATAGAGTCTGAGTCTTGTTTAGATAAAAATGTATTTTGAGTTTATCTTGGCTTGTATATAAAGTGTATGACTCTGAATTGTTGTAAGTTTTTGTAATAACTATGTTTTAAGCTGGTTTCAATTTTTGAAACAAATTTGTTTTATGTTCATGTGATATAATGTATGTATGCTTTGAACAAGTTTGGAATGACTTGTAATGTATATTTGGTTCAGTTTCTAAAAATACATGTAATGAATGTTTATTATGTTTTGAAATATTTCCGCATCAGTCTGTTACTTGTTTCTGTTTGTGAGTCAGATGTGGCACTCTTATATCCTCCTAGGGGGTATTGGGCGTCACAGTTACTAAGCATAATTTGTGAATTATATAAAATTTTATTTCTTTGTTAAATTTCATATTATAATTAAAATGGAAAATAATTTTAATTTTGACTCAATAATTCTATTCAGTAAAATTAACATAAAATAATTTTCAAACATAATAACTATTTTTAAGCACTTTGATTAATAAAAAATTTAAAAATATTTTATATTAAATATAAATTTTTTCAATTTAGTATTGTCTTAATCTATAAATTTGAGTTGACATTTTGGTATTTAATCGTATATTAACGGTGAATATAAATAAAATTTGAATTTGGTATAGTATAAAGAAATCTGGTAGCAATTTTTAGGTAATATGGTTAGTACTGGTATGAAATTCGATATATTAATTTGGTAAGCCAACAATTTAGAGTCAAGTAACAGGGTCAATATAATTGTTTTTTTATAGGCCTAACATATTTATATGCAATAGCCTGCAAATCATATATAATTCATTTGGTGAGCCAACAAATCAAAGGTTTTTTTTTAAATTAAAAGAATTCATCCATAAGTCATGAAAGGCATCAAAAGGAGACATGACAAGGCTGTGCCAAACTAGTTTAATGAGATTACATCAATCTTTACAACTATTTTATATAAGGACTACTAGAAATCATAAGTTAACATGTTAAAGATTCCTTCTTCTTTTAAGAGAGTGACTCAGTTTTTCAGCAGCTTAGTGACAGCAGTATATCCTGTGAGCATAATTTTTAGTTTTACAATTGTTGAACAATCTTTGATTCCTTTCCATCCATTTTGCATACACTAAGGAGTTTAGGTTTTGACAATTTTTAATCTTCCTCCAATTTTTGGTACTGATTTTTAGCCCACACCAATATCTTATCCCAATTAGCAACTTGGCAAAACAAATTCATTGTGTGTTGCATTCTCGCCCAAATTGTGGCTGTGTAATTGCATTGGAAGTAAAGATCAATAGTTTCAACTTCTATGTAGTATAACATACAGAGCTGATCATTAGATCCCTCAACTCTTTCCTTAGTTTTCAGCCTTCATCTAGATAGTAACCATGTGATAAATTTGCTTTAGGAATTAAAAAATCTTTCCAAACAATGTTGTAGTAGGGAATGAGACAAGTATGAGGCTTGAGAGGTTTAAAACATGAGTTAGAGAAGTCTCCATTTCTATTGATGGACCGTATGGATTTATCAGTGGGGGGTTGGGCAAGTAATTGCAGAAGTAATTCAGCCATGTTCCAGCACCCTTAGCAGTTACTAGCCATATGTTCTGAACTATGACCTTCTTGACTCAAGCTTGGATTGGAATTCCGCTAATGAAGAAAGAGATATCTCCTCTGATAATTAGAGGCCTTTGATTGGTCCAATCGTCAAGCTAAAACTAAGTGTCTTCACCATTCCTAACTTAAATTATGATAAAGGGATATATAATTTGTTTTTTTCTGAGCATTTGTACGAAAGGCTATGAATGTTCTTTCTTTGCCTTAATTTATAAATTGTTATATACATAACTTCATTTAAAAATGTTTTACAAGTTCTTATGTACATTCAAAATTTGTCCATGCACACTCGAATTTAAATGCTCCAGTCATAAAAATAAAAAAGCTTCCTATTTATTAGTAAATCTTATATTGTTCAAGCGTAGAAATATGGTTTGGTGATTTCTTTGCCGGTATTGGTTCTAGCAAGCAACAATAGTTTAAAACAAACATCAACTTCACCTCGCACCTGCGGATTAAAAGAAATTGGCAAATCAAGGACTGCTTCCCTTTGAATAAACGTAATGCCTTGAGTCTCAATCGTCTCGAACGATTTGCTAACATTATCAATGTACAAACAGGTAACATAAGGAACTGAAGATATAAAACATAATTGCAGGTGAGATGAGTCAAGGAAACTTGGCAGTATATAAACAAATGGATTGTCACCAAGAAACTGTTCAAGTTGAACAATTTGAGCTTCAACGAAATCTATAAGGAAAGATCCCAGCCCATGGTATCTTCCACATACAACCTTTCAACGAAAAAATTGGTCAAAAAGAATGTTTGGTTAGCTTTCTCAACCAATTGCGTCTTTACATTAAATGTGCAAATTGTATCTTATTGATCCGTGAATTTGTAATTTTCTTTTCCTGGTTTTTTTGATTCGTCTACTCTAGAATAAACATATGTTGAAAACAAATTCCGGTTACCTTGAAGATGGCAAAGAACCTATTGTCTAACTCTAAGCCTCTAATTGTAAACTGATTCAGTGCTCCTATGCGTCAAAGAATGACAAATGCAGCAATCGTTTGGATGTTGTAAATAAATAAGTCACCTTTATATCAAGCAATTTTTTTCGCTCGACCACTTGGATGTGCACCATCCTCTTTTTTAGATACAGATGCCTCAGGTTTCCTTGCCCAGGCAGGAGCTCTGTCAGGATCATAACGATAGTCATAGAAAAGTTCTTCTCCTGCTGCAATTCTCTCCTTTGCAAATATGCCTACTCGATGATCCCCTGCAACCATTATGACCTGCCATAAAATTGTTTAAGATGATGAAAACAAAATTATGAAAGGGGCAGCTCAAAGGTTCTGAAAGTATTCAAATGATAAATGCATGAAACAGGCAGCTCAGATGTTCTGCAAGTATTCAAATGATAAATGCATAACAGCATAAGTATTGCAAAGCTCGTATGCAAAGAAAGTGACATTGATACCTTAGCATAACAATTAGGGTCTGGAGAGTGGTTGGCAAACTTCAACTTGTCGCCCTTCCGATAAGCATCAAGAACAAACTGCATTATACAGATTGGAAGCTCACATGAACTATCAAACAAAAAATTTGAACCGTTTTACAAGGTTCCAAAGTATTAAGACGAATCATGCCTGATCATTTAAATTGAAGAGAAATGATGAATTTTCACGATCATATATTTTCCCACGCTTGTCAGCCTCCCTGTGAGAGATAATCTCTCCGGTATACTCCCCTAAGTACTCGTGCTTGCCAGTGCTATTCTGCAAGGATAGATATTGGCACACATCAGCAATAGCAAAAGACCAAGAGAAAAACAAGATCAAATCAAAGCCATCACCTTCAAGAAAGCTCCCCAGCCAGATACATCAGATCTCCCAAGCAACACCTGCACAAGTATAGAATCAAGATCCGAAAATCCCCGTTAGAATAGTGTTTGCAGCCTAGAATAGCCATCTAGCGCCCCATTATCTTACATTCCTAGACTATGGACAGACAATAAGAAACTTGACAACATGAGAACTCCAGAGGAGTTAGTGAAGAAGGAACCATATGTACACATTTTTGTCTTAAAGGTATTAGAATAGTTCATTCTAAGATCTTCCGAAAAAAAAAAAATCAGCTAAACAGCATAAGCAGTATGCTTATTCAATTCCCAAGAGCTAAAATATTAACCCAACAAGAATCCTTGTATTTCGTCACTTTTTATGCCCAAATATGCCTTCATATGCTCTCATGTTTTCCACACAATAGAATGAAAGCAGAAGATATGATTGCACATAGTTACCCTTTGTTGCTGCTTGAGAAGAAGCTTCATGTTTCTGCATTCGTAATTATCACCTCTTTGGCTGGGAATGCCCAGAGTGCCATCACCACAACTGCAAAACATATGTACATCATCAACAGTAAAAAATCCTCCCTAGGATGACAAAACAATTCCAAAGCTGGTCAAAGCCAAAGCATACTAGAATAAGTGAAAAAAACCAATGCTGATATTGTTAACACTAAGTTTATGCTGGATTTTTTGCAAGGTCATGTAGGTTCCAAAAAAATTTACTGCAAATTTAATCCAAAATGACAGCCCCCATTTCAACCATCACCAGTTACATGGAAGAAGATCAAGTAATCTATCTCCAATCCACATCTTGTTCAGGTATAGAAGGCAAAAATGGATGGAAATAAACTGTTTAGAAATCTAAGGAACAGCAGTTTTGACTCACCTGACCCAACAATTTCTACAAACATCTGGATCACATTCCCTATCTGCAGCAAAACATGGGCACTGACGACTGCGACATTGACTTTTTGCACAATGACAGCCTCTAAACCGGTTCTTGCAACTTTTAGGACATCTAGATGTAAAAGGAGGTTGCCAGTAAATGATAAGTAAGAAACCCACATCACATATATCTCAGTTTTATAACTCAATGACATTTGATTATATAGGAGTCCCTCACCAAAAAAGAAAACTTCTAACCATTTTAACCTGAAGAGGAGTTTAATTGAGGAAAGGAGAACAAAAGGACCTAAAAGCACTATAAAACCCATGCTTTAGTTTGAATTACGAATTGAAGGCTCACCCACAGTATTTCTCACAACATGTGCCATTTAGATGGCATGCACACTGCTTTCCACAAGCTGTTTGGCAATTACATGGGTTATACTGACGGCAGGGTTGATCTTTTCTTTCACTAATCCTCTTCCTAATAGAATGATAAGCAGTAGACTTCCATGAATATTTCAAGCGGCGAACTCTACCTCTTCTTCGTAAAAACCTTGATCTTCTTCTGACCATATTATTACCCTGATACCCATTTCAAAGAAGGAAATGAAAAACAAAATGACAGAAGAAACAGACAAGTTACTCACTAGTTAGGAAATATTCAAAACATGACTATTGAGCAAATTAAATGTCAACAAACCATTGAGCCACTTATGTCAAATTTGGAGTAGCCATCACCATGAAAATTAACATCACGTCCCTGACAAGCTAGCCTATTCTCAGACACGGTCATGTATTGGAAAACCTCCCAGCATGTCTTCAGACCAGTCAAAAGGTTTCTCGCAATCAAACAACTTTTATAGGAAACTAAATGTCAGATAGAGTATCCAAAAAATAGAATGTCTCACAAACTGCATGCAAAATGCATCAGCAGAATGATTATAGTTGAAGAATGCTCGCATACATACATTAAGCATATAGGACTTCACATTTTGTACAAAATCTTGCTTGAGGCAAAGGGACAGAAAAACTAGGTAAGAAAATGACATGATAAAAGAAAAGGAAAAAGCTAACAAAGGTAAAAGACTCTAGTTGCATACAGTGAGTCTGACATCAATAACAATTATTTCCATGATAACAGGATAGCATTGTTGACAAGGCAAAGTGCTAAGAGAACAAAAAAAGTTGCAAATAAATTACAGCAATCTATAGTTTCATTTAGTTTTGTTTCTTTTTCAATGGTTGATTCTATCTTACTATGTTTATTTTCTCTTTTTCCTTTCATGAAAAGAATATCTCTCATCTAAGTTATCAATAACAAATTAAATGCATAATATAAGAAAATTAAAAGCAGTAGTTGACCTGTTCCTCCCAAAAATCTCAATGCCTTTCTCAAATAGGCTTCTCTCAATGGCTTTCCAAGATATGTCTCCACTCAACTGCTTTTTAAATTTGCCTTCATCTAAAAATTCTTCTTTCTTCAGAATGCTGTCACTGGTAGTAACAGCTGGATCTGTAATCATCACCCTGTTATGAATTCTCACTCGCATTAAGTTGTCAGCATCCTGAGCTGTCAATTCCTTCTTCCTAGACCTTCCAGTAAGTGAACATTTCATTTTCTTATGAGAAGAAACATCTTCATTTTCTTTCTGTGAAGTGGACCTAAGATTCAAATTATTTGGCAAAAGATCTCCACCAGCAACAGAATCAGAATCAGAAGCTCCCATCTTCTTCTGCCTTTTCTTCATGCAATGAAGAACACGTTCAGCCATTCGCTTACTGTTCGGCTGTGAAATCTCTCCTTTCCCAATAAACTTAGCCTTGGAGGGAGACAGCTGAGTGGTTGAGGTGGTGTCCTGTTGAGTTCCTATATCTGAGTCACTACTCTCTGAAATGTTTTTCAAGTTTGCTGAAGCACTTTCACTTGAGTTGGATCTCACCTTCCTCCCAGCAGAATGAACAGAAGACTTCTTCCTAGACGAAACATGAAAACCTGCACGATCAAATGGATGAACAGAATGTTCTTCATTGTCACCATGTTCAGATGAATTTACTGTAGCCTTTCTTTCTGACTTAAGAACCTGAAACGAATACAACGAAACTTTTTAGTTGTTTGATTATTAATTTTTTTAAGATGAATAGGCACAGAAAGAAATATGAATAGTGAACTATAAACTCACCACTTTGTAGCAGTGAGGACCGCAAGGTGCATTTTCCTCAACTAGATGACTCCATGGGGGTTGCTTTTCAACCTAGCCGTATGTTGTATCCAAAAAAAACTTATGAGATTCTCACCAGACACTTGTACATAAACTTGATAATTAGTCTTGCAGAATATACTTACAGGAAAGACAAGATCCTGTGAGCAACCATGCATTCTACAATCAAAAACCTGCCAATATGAACCAAAAGGAATAACATCTTAACTACACAAAGACCTGCAAACCAATATGAATTAAAGAATTACTTACAAGACATCGACGACAAAACAGATTATCAAAAGAATCTAGAGCAGCTTCAAGATCCTTATTAAGAAGAGAATTCGTAGTTTGCATTTCGTTATCTCCATGCTTAGAATCTTCAGCAGCCTTTTCTTGCTTTGCAAGAATTTCATATCTTGCCTGCACATAAGATGTTTGCCTATGTTTCATATCTGTGTAAAGCCACCACAAGAAAAATACAAGCAGCTGGACCAAAGTTTACCTTATGACCAATCCTCTATCACATATTATTAAAGATGGTATAAACATCAATATTTCCTAAAACTGAAGAGGAGAATAGTTATTTAAAAAAGTTGATCAACATTGCCTCATTAATACATACCTTGACTTCACAAGGGCTTCTTGAAAGACACTGTGCCAGTGAATCCATCACAGAATCAGATAAACCAACTTCTTTAATAGTCATTCTGGTAAAATAATCCACAAGGACAATCAGCTTTTGTGAAAATGCAGATAAAAGCACATGAGAATCTACAAGACAACTGTCAAATTTAACATGTAAAAAGCGTAATGCTTCTGAATTAAGGACCATCGGTAGAGATAGCACACTCTCACAAAAGTTGTGTTCAAAACATAACCGTCTTCAAAAAAAAGCTTACTAGTTTACAAAAACAATTAAGAAGTCACCAAATCAAGCAATAAACAGCTAAATAATACCTTTAGCATACACACATCTACACTTTTGAACACTAAATTATATTCGTACAAAATGTAATCAACTCTGAACTAATGCATTTATGAGCCCATCTAACAAATAAAACTCTTATTCCATCAAAAGGCTGGAGGCTAATATGTAATGATTAAAACTCTTATTCCATCAATCCTAAAAACCTTAAATCGTCCAACTTTCCAGTTCAATTTACTTTAATAACTCTTATTAATAAAAATTGATCAATTTATTAATTAATCGATTAAATTTTTTAATTAATAAATTCTTATAAACTAAAAATTAGTTAATTTCATTTAATAATCTTTTTTCAATTAAACTTCAAATTCTTCGATGAGTAAAGATAATCTCCTTCAATCATATTTCAAATTCCTTAATTTTATTCAATCTTTAGCCAATTTTATAATGATCTAATGCCAATGGAAACTTTTAAACCTTAAACATCTTATCTTACCAATTTAACTTCCAATTCAGTCTTTAAAACTTTGCTAGTATGTAACTTAATTCCTACAGACTGTTTATCACTAGATCCAAAGAGCATACACCAACATATTACAGAAGTCCCTGGAAGGGTTAGATAATTCACCTACAGAAAAACACACATGAAATGTTGGTGCGGTTGGCATCTATGTAAGTGAAGCAAGTAAAACTATTAATATTTCTTGGGTTTAAAGACCAAATATTAGTGTTAATAGGTAACTTGCATTCATGTTATGTTACATAAATTGAGTGCAACCATAAGGTCAATGTTGTAATGCAGTGGCAAAAGAAGAGACTTAAAAAAGAACTTGTTTTAAGTCCAGTTCGTATAAGGCAGCAGCTATGGAGGACCAAGAAAGTGAGAATTGAATTGATGTACTAATATAGAAGTCTGTTGTCAGTAGATAAGAAATAATAGTAGTAGACAAACAAGTCCACAAACAAAAACAGAAAACTATTAAACCATTTAGCCAGCAGAAGATAAAAAATCAATATGTACTCAACAAGCCATACGCCAACAATAGCGTCAAATATAAACAGGAACTTAGAGATGGACAGCACTTATGGATCAAATTAAATAACAAGATTATACTAACCGAAGAATATAGTCCTCTGACTCAATAAAATCTCTCTTGTCCTCTTCATCGTCAATTACTTCCTCCTCACTATCACTGCAAATAAGTGCTTCACCACCGTTTTGGTCATAATATATTCTCCTTCGACCAACTATTGATTGATCCTCAGTCATTCTTTGATTCCTGCACCAATAATGCCGAAAGCATAAGGAAAAACTAAATTAGAGAATTGAGAATGGTAAGAACACGATAGATTACGTAACAGTTTTTTGAAAGATGAATCCAAAAGCCTGATACTGTGCATAATTGAGGTTGCTATCATAAAATCTCCAACTGAACTTTACCATGCATCTCACTCTTTGAATATTGATTTCATGATGCAACAAAAAGTGAATACTCAAATCTCTTAAAGGTCTTCAAACATGCATACAAGAAAACAGAAAACCTTTCCGATACAAAGTAAATATGGCATATAAATGCTTAAGGGTAAGCTAGACGTTTTGTAAGAATCTTTGGAAGAGCGCATGGTAATTTTAACAAACCTGTCCAAAAAAATCCATGCTGTGTAGGGTGGTAGTCTCTTAACCACTGGGAGCTTTATAGGCCAAACTGCATTCTTGACTAAAACATTTGAACCCAGAGCTCCCCCTGAACCCAGACTGCCTTCTTGAAAGCTGTGGCTATCCTCATCTCCATTACTAGAACCGCTACCACCACGCATACTAATTGCATCATCTCGTCTTTTTGTCAGTAAATCTACACTGTTATCAGTGACACTAATCAAGCTATTTCTCCTTGCTTTTGACAAGTTAAGGAGATGAATCATGAAGGAACCCAGCTTTTGTTTGTTCTCCTCCATTCTTCTCTGAAAAGTTTTAAAGAATCTGATTCATAAGTTACGAGCAGACCCAAATGCATTGGTAAAAAGAAATATCCGCAACCATGAAGACCAACCATTATATGGACACATCGGTCAGCTGCAACCCGCGTTTTTAGGGATTCAATAACTGGAATTTTTTCTTTATTTGACAAAGCTATATCCTCAGGTACTACAAGCTGCAAGGGGGAAAAAAAAGTGTAAGAACCCATTCTTGTTATAATTCACAACCAAACAACATAGAAAGCAAGGGTGAGGAGAACGTACATTCTAAAACAGCTTAAGCACATTTCCAAGAAAATGAATCACTAGAAATTAGTTAAAAGAACTGAAAGCAAAGTAAAAAACGAGTCACAAAATATTAAGAGAAGGGACCAACTGACCAAGCTTCAAGTTCAGTGAACTACACTAACAAATAAAATAATCCATCACAATGTCATGCGGACAATTCCGATTTCACAGGAAAAAACCAGAATTAGAAAGAAAATCTATATACGTGTTTAAAATAACAGAATAACCACGTAAACTGATCTACATTTTCAGTTAAAGCACTTAACAAAATCCAAGTTCGATCGCCAACGCGTTTTAAGCTCGCGAGTCGTTAAACAAACGTTCAAACGATGACAGAAACGGCAAAAGAAGAGAAGAGAACAGCCATTGGGAATCATATAAGCGAATCTCCAAAGCAAGACCCACATGCAATCATAGATAAAAATTATAAACAGAATATTAAGCGAAGCATACCGGGGGCTCCGATCCGCGGGGCGGCGACGGTTTAGACGCCATTGGCAGTCACGGCAGGAGGATCCCACTTACTCAGAGACAATGCCGTGGGAGAAAACGGAACGGTAACGGTGGAGAAACGAAGCGGATCCTTTTGGCCCGGGTCGGGTTTGGAACCCTAAAACTAAAAGTCGCATCTCTCTGACACAGAGATTCGGCAGATAGGTTGGTTACGTTTAATATTCCCTTCCTGGTGCGGCGAGCCGTTTTTGTAATCCCTTCAATTCATCAATAATGGTTTGATTTGTATTAGTTGCCACTTATACTGTTTTTTTAATCTTTTTGTAAAAAAAAAAAAAGAAAAGAAAGAAATTGGTGGGAAAGAAAACGTGGCAGACGATTTTGAATTATCTACTGTAGAGACTGGAACATTTGTCAGTGTTCTGTGCTTTTGTTGCTTTCCTTTTCTAGCTCATTTGGCTGCTGTTGATGACACGTAAGATAAGGGGATTCCTTAATTTTAACCTTATCTATCGATTTCAAATTAACCTTATAATGTAAGTGTAACTGCAGACAATACAATCATTAGTTCATTACAATAAACTATAATGATTCTCTCTCCTTACCATATTCACACATTGCATTGGTTTTTAAAAGGAAGCATATCATGTGTATACTGTTGCACTGATTAATCAAGCAGTTTGTTTGTATTGATTATTGAGAGAGAGGCAATTTTGAAATAACCGATAAAGTTGTTCTTTTGTGATTACGAAATTATAAGCTTATGTCACAAAATTAGTTTTTTTTTTCTAAAATTATAAAGAAAAAGTTGCATATATTACGACTCTTTCCGAAAGCTCACAAAATAGTTTACTTGTCATTCTCACAATATGCCCACTTTTCTCTCCGGAGCCAAGGCAAGGAAACTTTGTGACTTCTATGTCAAAAACGGGTCCTTGTTATCATATTGACAGAGTCGTTTCTAACGTTTTATAGGTCCTGAGCAAAATTTAAAAAAAATGTTTCAATAAATTGACAATATACAAATATGTAAATTTTAAAAGTATATTTTTTTATTAAAATTTAATATTCATACATAAGTGACTTAATTTATAAGTCTACATACTCAACAAAATATTAAATGATCTTAACATTAGCTAATAATATCTTACAAATGTCAAGAATAATAAAATCACTAAAAATAATAACAAGAATAACAAAATAGTAATAACAACAATCGAACAACAATATTAGACTACAAAATACTAAGAGAATTGCACTAACAACACACACAGATGATCATGATTTATGAAAAAAAAAATCTCCATGCATTTCTAGATGCAAAGTCTTTAATAATCTTATCAAGATTAATATTATCTAACATATCTCGCTCGATACATAAAGTAGCTAAACCATTCAACCTTTCTTGTGACATTGATGATCTCAAGTAGGTTTTCAATAATTTTAACTATAAAAAACTTCTCTCAATTAATGCTGCAGTCACAGGTATAGTCAACAAAATTCGATAAGTTATTGAAACATTTGGATAACAATCTGCAACTTTAACAAATTCTAAAATTTCAATTGAAGACATTAACTCTTTTGGCAAAGTCATTTACAACACTTTTAATTTAGAAAAAGATCATCTAAATCCACATCCGACACATTATCGTGAGAAAAAGTTATTGTAAAAATTAGTGCAACATTCTTTTAATTAGTTACCATCTAACAACCTCAACTTCTTTTAATCAAATCAGAATCCAAAAATATTTTCAAATGTCATTAATTGTTCAAGTCTATTCTTCAACGAGGTAATTGCTATATCCACAATAACAAGAAAGTAATTAACTCTAAAAGAATCCTCAACCGATTGTATTTCTCCATCATAATAACTTTCATCAATTTATGAAAATGACCTACATCCAGAAATGTTTCATTCCTTCTCTGCGACCATTAATTAGCAATTAATGCTCTTCATCAATTAAAAGAGAGTTAATGTTAGTTTGGAAGCTGAAAAGATTAATTTGGAAGATGAAAAGATTGCATAGTTTTCATGATCTTCACCAAAATTGTTTCATTCATTCTTTGCAACCATTAATTAGCGTTTAATGCTCTTCATTTATTAAAAGAATGTTGGAAGTTAGAGAAGGTAGGCCCCTAATGGGGTGAGGCCCTAGGCAGGTGTCCTGGCTACCCCTGCCTAGGGTCGGGATTGCATATTGATCGATTAGTTTTATTTAATGTACATTCTATTCTATAGAACTTTTAGCTACATAATCTATTTGCAAGTCGAGCCCTTTAGTATACAATGAGTGCATTCAACTTATGCAATTTATTCAAATAAATTCTTGTTAAATATATTAGAGGCAGTAAGCATAAAAAACCATATTTGCTGAATCGATGTTGCTTAAGAGACATTTAAACAAATGTTTAGGTTTCCGTCATACATAATTATTGCAAGTAACACAATTTTCTTATACTAAAAGATATTATTTTTTTAATTTTTAGGCGACTATTGAAGATCAATGTCTCTACCCAACATTCTCAATCACTAGTG